>CM038621.1:58308980-60843980 GCA_021554675.1 Leuciscus idus
GGATTTAATAAGAGCACCATTTGATAGTCCACATGCATGTGAGATATCCAGACGAGCACCATAAATCATGGGTTCTTCGAGTAACCAAAAAAGAGAATCTGTCTCAGTTCTTTTCACTTTAAAAAGGTCCCAAACTTTAAACAGATTTCTATAAAAAACAGGAAGCTCCATTGTACTGATTCTCTTTGGATCCATCAAAAATAAATTTTCGCTTAAACAGAGTTCATCAACGGACTGAAGTATAACACAGGCCACTGACTTCCAGGCCATATTCTCTGAGCTGGTAAGCAAGCGTTGTATGAAATGTAGCCGAAAGGCCGCAGTCCTGCTTTGTACATGTATGAGTCCTTGACCCCCTTCTTCTTTTTTTAAATACAAGATATTGTGCGGTATCCAGTGTAACTTGTCCCAAAAAAAGTCCAATAAAACAGACTGGATCTTTGCAAGTAAATAAGCTGGTGGGTCAATGCAGGCCATCCGGTGCCACAAAGAGGAAGCCACCAAATTATTAATCACCAAAGTACGTCCTCTGTATGATAAATTTGGTACAAGCCATTTCCATTTTTCAAGTCGGCTCTTAAGCTTCTCAACAGTTCCAATCCAGTTTTTTTGAGATACTGTTTCATTTCCTAAAAAAACTCCCAAGTATCTCAAACCATCTCTTGTCCAGCATAGACCTCCTGGAAGATTTGGTAGTGCTCTACATTTCCACTCTCCCATCAAAACTGCCTCACTTTTATTCCAATTAATTCTTGCAGATGAAATTGATCCAAAATCTTTTAGTGTCTCAAGTAATACATCAACATCACTTTGTTTATTAATCATCACCACTACATCATCTGCATATGCAGACAGACACAGAGGAATCTTACAATTCTGTAGAGGCACTCCTTCTAGAACTCTCCTTAAAACACTTAAAAGTGGTTCTATTGCAAGGGTGTATAATAACCCTGAGAGTGAACAGCCTTGTCGTACTCCTCGACCCACTTTGAAAGGAGCACATAAGCCACCATTAATCTTCAGAATACTCTCAATATCACAATATAGGATTTTAACATAAGATAAAAAATCTGAGTTAAAACCAAAAGCCTGAAGCGTCTTCCACAAATAGTTGTGTTCGACGCGATCAAATGCTTTTTCTTGATCTAAGGAAATCAAGCCTATGTCAAGACCAAACATTTTAGTTACATCAAACAAGTCTCTGATTAAATGAATGTTGTCAAAAATTGACCTACCAGGCACACAATATGACTGGTCAGGATGAATAACTTCATCTAAAAACTCACCCAAACGGGTAGCTAGTACTTTAGATAACAGTTTATAATCACAACACAATAAGGACACGGGTCTCCAATTTTTTATATCACTTAAATTACCTTTCTTAGGCAAAAGGGTCAAGACCGCTCTTCTACAACTTATTGGCAATCGTCCTTTTGTTAAACTGTCATTAAGAACTAATAACAAATCTTCTCCGATAACAGACCAAAAACTTTTGTAAAACTCAATCGGGATTCCATCTAATCCAGGAACTTTACCATTGTCCATACTTTGAAGAGCTTTAAACAATTCTTCCAGGCCAATAGGCTTTGAAAGTGCTATATTTGCTTTTTTGAAATTTTTGGTAATTGTCCAAAAAAAGCCTTCTCTAAGTCCTTATCTTCTTTATATTCAGACTTGTAAAGTTTTTCATAAAAACGAACTGCTCTTTCTCTTATTTCCTTAGAGTCTGACAACAAAGATCCAGACTCAGAAAGTAATGAATGAATAAAACGTTTCTGGCCATTCTTTTTTTCTAAACCAAAGAAATATTTCGATGGTACATCCATCTGTTCTATGGTTTTAAAACGCGATCTGACCAGCGCCCCCTGTGCCTTCATCTCTTGTAGGTCAGATAAAGCAGTTTTCTTTAAAAAAAGAGAATCGACATACGCTTGATTTTCACTTAATTGTGCCATATCTTGAAGATTAAAAATTTCAGCTTCTAAAACTCTTATTGACTTAGCGGTCTCCTTTGTGATATTTTGAGTATACTGTTGACAAAAAACCTTGATTTGAGTCTTGCCAAAATCCCACCAACTCTGCAGAGAAGAAAAATAAACTTTTTCATTTTTAAAATTTTTCCAAAAAAAATCAAAAGTCTCTTTAAAAAAGGCATCATTTATCAAAGCAGTGTTAAAATGCCAATACGCACTCCTTGGTGAGACAGAATTGAAGAAAACACTGCAAATAACTAAACTGTGGTCTGAAAAACCAACCGGATTTATTATACAGTTCTTAAAAACACTGTGATGGTGTTTAAAACTGTAAAATCTATCTAGTCTTGCTAAAGACAATAGATTTTCGTGTGCATGAGCCCATGTATATTGCCGTGAATCTCCGTTTATGCTTCTCCAGACATCACATAGATCGTTTCTTTCTATTATTTCACAAAGCCGCTTACGAGAAGGCATATGTGGCTCTATATGATTGCGATCAATATTTTGTTCAACACAATTAAAATCACCACCAAGAAATAAATACTCTTCGCTATTACATTTATCTAAAGTTGAGCATAGAATATCTAAAAAAGCAACTCTCTCTATTGGAAAAGTGGGAGCATACACACAAATAAAAACCAAAACATATTTTTCAAAAAAAGCTTGAATTTTTAAAAGTCTCCCCTTCACTATTTCTTCTATCTTAAAAGAGCATGGGGTAAACTTCTTTGCAAACATGATGGCAACTCCTCCACTACGTGAAGTTTTATGACTTAGAAATATATGACCATTCCATTCTTTTATCCAGTCTGTAGCATTTCTATCATCACTGTGTGTTTCTTGTAAAAAAAGAACATCAAGTTGTTTCTGCCTTATTGTTTCATGCACTTGCATTCTCTTTACATCATCTCTAGCTCCGTTCACATTTAAAGATGCTATACGGATATCTGCCATGTGTAAAGAAAAAAAGAAAATTACAAAAAATAATCTATACAGAAACACACAGCCACTCAAGGCAAAGGATCTATGCCACTTTATCATCATTATTCAGCTGGTTTTGGATTTTTGTAACAAATTTTTTCAGTCGATATACTTCTTTATCCAGAAAGGAACCTTCGCTCATCAGATTCTTCGTACTTTCTGCAAACCGTTTCAGGTCTGGGAAAAAATCAGCAACCTGTACTCCTCTCTGATTTTTTGTTACTTTTAAAAACTTCTTAATTTCTTCAGCACTGTAATCATTACATATCCACTCGCTTTGTGAACAACTTGAAGCACTAGAATCAGACAATTCACTTTCACTTTCAATATTATCTGTATCATTTTTCTGATCTTTTCTTGCTTGTTTTGAAACTCTTTCTTTATCGTTGTTTCTCCTTTTTAGAGGAGTTTTAAAGACAGCTTGATCCATGTCTACTTCACACATATTTACACTGTCTGATACAGACTCTATATCAGATAAACAATTCGTTGAACTGCTTTGTGTGTCCATCAATTCTTCAAAAATCACATTAGCTTCTTGAAGCAAGCTTACATTTGACTTTGCCTGACCCTTATCAGTCAAATCCGAATCTTTCACTACCATCATAGTTTTAACAACAGTTTCAACTGTTTGTTCACAGGCAACTTTGTTAATTGTGTCTTTGACACTCTGTGCTGAATTCACAGTTGCTGAATTTACAGGTAGGCTTACTGAAATCACAGGTACTGACACAGATGTTCCAGCAACACTTTCCACATCTTGCACCACACTCTCATCTATCATGTCCTGCCTTGTACGTGTATTTTCGGGACAAGCACGAGCCAAATGCCCCGTTTTTCCACATCCAAAACACTTCATTGTAGTGTCAGTGGATACATAGACAGTATAGTCAAAATCATCAAATCTGAATTTCAGATTTAAATTCAGTTCAGTTCTGTTCTCACTCAAAATCATATAAGTGAATCTCCTAAAAGACACCACATGTTTGATTAAGTCCGATTTACTCCCGATCGCGATCTTTTTCACAGGAGCAACTAACTTCCCGAAACGTGACAATTCTTTAACCAAAGCTTCATCTTTGATAAAAGGTGGAATATTAGACAAAATAACTTTCCTCGCAGGTGTTGAAAGAGAAAGCACAGGTGTAAAAAGACCACGAATTACAACTCCTCTTTCTACAACATTATTGGCCTTTTCAACAGTGTTCAAAAAACAAACAACCGCATTGCTCATTCTTGACGCTGCTAAAATACTCTTATGTCCAACAATCTCACCGATAGCTAAGACACAATCTTCCACACTTGCTGCGGCCGTCACTTTAACCCCGTGACGACGTGTTAATGAATCAAGTGAGTTAACACCTTGGGCCGCCATGCCCTCAGTGATACACTGATAACCAACGGCCAAAAAAAAAAAATATTGTTTTATCTACTCAAATACAGATTAAACGTCAAAAAATAGCGATATTCAACTAAGAAAAAAAGGCCACAGCGGGCAGAAAACTCATTCAAACTCACCACACGCTCTCCACGCTCGCTCACTCAACAGACGCTCACTCAACAGACGCTCACGCATGCGCACGAGAGAGAGAGAGAGAAAGAAAGAGCGTGAGGACGGGATGCAGCAGCCGCACAATGATCATTTTACCTTGATTATCTTTTTTTTATATTCGTAGGAAGACAAAATCGAAATTGAAAATCAATTACGAAAATTGATTGAAAACTCTGAGTAATGCTGCGTTCACATGCTATCGGAATTATCGTATATGAGATTCCTAGTAAGAAACAGGACATGAACGCCCTGTCAAGCCATATTTACTAGGAAACTGAGATATAAATTGAGTTTCCGAGTTATCCATGCCATAATGGCTGAGGGGGAGAACAATTGCTGCTGTGACTGGTATTCATAGTTTTTTCCACAACAGCTACATTGCCTTGTCTTTTAACCCCCTGAGGTCGGCTATCGCGCCGGCGCGATAGGCTCGTTTTTTTCCTTATCAGTGCAAAAAAAAAAAATATATATATAATATAAATTTTTATCTTATATGCTTGTGTTATACATTAATCGATCCTGTTAAGTGTGTATTTTTTTTGTGTATACTCATAATAAAAACAAAGTTTCGTGCTTTTCGCCAAATAAAGAAAAATAAACATGATGCGAGTTCTGCCTCCTCTCTGTCAGTGAAGTCAATTCTGAAACGCGTCCGAAAATGAACCATAACTGAGCGAATACTCAGTCAAACAGGCATACAGACACACAGGCATGAAGCTTGAATTCTCTTCTTTTAAATGAAGTAATTTTTATAAAAAACAAATATTCTCAGTTTATGTAATCTGTATGAAAAGAGAGAGATGTCAGTCGTTCTCTTCTCAGCTAATTATTTTTAATGTGACTCCGCCCACGGAGAGCGTGCGCTATTCAAGCGCAAATGACTGAGGCGATCCCATACAAACTGTGAACGCCCACATATCAGCTCGGGAAAACACATCAAGTTTATTCAGATCATTGTACTTGTGCATGTAAACTTTTCTTTAAATATTTTTTATTGTGTTTTGTTAGTGACAAATTTGGGGAGAGGATACATATTCCAAAACTGAAAATACAGTATGAGAATTAACTGCACAATTACTAGACATGGAAAAATAAAATGAGATGCTTCCAACTGTGAACCAATTTGGTAGAATATATTATATATATATTTATATATTTATATTTATATTTATATTTATATTTATATATATATATATATATATATATATATATACACACACACACACACTCTCACCTAAAGGATTATTAGGAACACCATACTAATACTGTGTTTGACCCCCTTTCGCCTTCAGAACTGCCTTAATTCTACGTGGCATTGATTCAACAAGGTGCTGAAAGCATTCTTTAGAAATGTTGGCCCATATTGATAGGATAGCATCTTGCAGTTGATGGAGATTTGTTGGATGCACATCCAGGGCACGAAGCTCCCGTTCCACCACATCCCAAAGATGCTCTATTGGGTTGAGATCTGGTGACTGTGGGGGCCATTTTAGTACAGTGAACTCATTGTCATGTTCAAGAAACCAATTTGAAATGATTCGAGCTTTGTGGCATGGTGCATTATCCTGCTGGAAGTAGCCATCAGAGGATGGGTACATGGTGGTCATAAAGGGATGGACATGGTCAGAAACAATGCTCAGGTAGGCCGTGGCATTTAAACGATGCCCAATTGGCACTAAGGGGCCTAAAGTGTGCCAAGAAAACATCCCCCACACCATTACACCACCACCACCAGCCTGCACAGTGGTAACAAGGCATGATGGATCCATGTTCTCATTCTGTTTACGCCAAATTCTGACTCTACCATCTGAATGTCTCAACAGAAATCGAGACTCATCAGACCAGGCAACATTTTTCCAGTCTTCAACTGTCCAATTTTGGTGAGCTCGTGCAAATTGTAGCCTCTTTTTCCTATTTGTAGTGGAGATGAGTGGTACCCGGTGGGGTCTTCTGCTGTTGTAGCCCATCCGCCTCAAAGCTGTGCGTGTTGTGGCTTCACAAATGCTTTGCTGCATACCTCGGTTGTAACGAGTGGTTATTTCAGTCAAAGTCGCTCTTCTATCAGCTTGAATCAGTCGGCCCATTCTCCTCTGACCTCTAGCATCAACAAGGCATTTTCGCCCACAGGACTGCCGCATACTGGATGTTTTTCCCTTTTCACACCATTCTTTGTAAACCCTAGAAATGGTTGTGCGTGAAAATCCCAGTAACTGAGCAGATTGTGAAATACTCAAGACCGGCCCGTCTGGCACCAACAACCATGCCACGCTCAAAATTGCTTAAATCACCTTTCTTTCCCATTCTGACATTCAGTTTGGAGTTCAGGAGATTGTCTTGACCAGGACCACACCCCTAAATGCATTGAAGCAACTGCCATGTGATTGGTTGATTAGATAATTGCATTAATGAAAAATTTAACAGGTGTTCCTAATAATCCTTTAGGTGAGTGTATATATAGGGCTGGGTGATATATTGGCATGATATTGTTAGGCGCATCTCGTCAGTAAAGCCGGTTCTTTGATTAGTAGTAAATCGCCTTCACCTGCTTTCAGATGGAGCGGCATTTACTACACAGCAAAAACTCCAGTGTTAAATTAACACTCCTGTGAGTGTATATGAGTCCACACTCAAGAGTGTAAAGTTAATGAGATAATTAAGTGATTAATTTAGTGATGATTGAGCATTATTGAAGACACCTGATGTTAACAAGCAGAATCACTGAAGGAGAAAATCACAAATTGTAAGCCACCGTTTTGGCGATCAGTGTTTTCTTTAGTTGGGCCCTTGACCCTTATACAATCTCTTTAAAAAATGTTGTTTTATAACAGTCAAATGAACAAAGAAAAGTGTGATCTGACAGTGTTGATTATGTTTTGATATAATCATGCTGTGATCTGAAAAATGGAGCTTATTGAGATAGTTTGGTTTAACTTGTTATCAGCAGCTTTGTGATTCTACAGCATATGATTATCAGTATTTTCTTATAATCCAAAATATTTTATAAACATTGTTCTGATCAAAACACTTTCAAATGAATTTATTTAGAAACACAGACATCAATAATCAGCCTGTGAATCTCAACAATGGTGACAATAATAAAGCATGTTGCAGTGGCTGCCACCAATCACAACTCATTAATGGCTCCCATCATGCATTGCGGTGTGAATAAATTATGATCTGAATTGTCTATGTAATTTACTTTTCCTAATTGAATATTCTGCTCGTCACCATTGTTGAGATGCATTGACTGAATCTTGAGGTCTGTGTGTGCCTAAAAGAAAGATTTTTTTTTAAAACAACTTTTAAGAAATCCTTTATATTATATCTAAAATTCTGGATATTTATGCAGAATCACAGTTATGCTGTAACCAACAACATAAATCAAAAACAAAGTTCAAATGATGATTGTCATAACATAACCAACACCATCAGATCACTTTTTTTCTTTGTTCATCTGGCAGTTATAACTCAGATACAACAGGCAAACAAAATCTAAAGTTAATAATATAAGGGTCAAGAGCCCAACTAAAGCAAACAATGATCACCATAACGGTGGCTTACAATTTGAGATTTTCTCCTTCAGTGATTCTGCTTGTTAACATCAGGTGTCTTCAATAATGCTCAATCATCACTCAATTAATCACTTAATTATCTCATTAACTTCAACACTCTTGAGTGGACTCATATACACTCCCAGGAGTGTTAATTTAACACTGGAGTTTTTGCTGTGTACAAAGAGCCGTAGTTAACTGACAAGCTGAGCCATATCGCATTAATTATCGCTGGCGATACGTCCACGATATTGATGCGATATGGCTCAGCTTGTCAGTTAACTACGGCTCTTTGTAGTAAATGCCGCTCCATCTGAAAGCAGGTGATGGTGATTTACTACTAATCAAGGAACCGGCTTTACTGACGAGATGCGCATAACAATGCGATGCGATATATCGCCCAGCCCTATATATATATATATATATATATATATATATATATATATATATATATATATATATATATATATATATATATATATATATATATATATATATATATATATACACACACATATTGCTCTTGCATTCTTTCTTGTGGCTCAGTGACACACCTGAATGAATGGCTCATTAAGTATGCGGGCCCCATTGTCTCCTCAGGTGTGAACCACTAAATATGCATGATCGTTGACGCCCACTCGCATATGGCCTTTCCAAACATAAAGTGTCTTGCAAAATTTAAATCAATGTATTGTTTTATGTGAATGATTAGGTAGGATGATTTTCACATCATTTTGAAGAAAAAACTCTAGGCGACGACATCCATTAGTCAAAAGTCTTATTGACACATATTTAGTATGTGTTTTGTGGCCTTATTTCAGAAACTTTAGTTTTTAGTTTTTTCAATAACCATGCATAAACATTATTCTCTCAAAAATACAAACATGTACATACATGTTGCTCACATATTATGATAGTCCTGTTTGTGCTAAATAGAGTAATTACACCTTTGCCATTAATATGTTTATAAGCAACTGAAAAAAGCACAAATGTCAGGGCATGTCAGAACATCTCAAGGACCCCAAAAACACCTTAGACCCCAGAGGGTTAAGTAGTGCATATTTACATACATGAATAAACATTTGAAGCATATTGTATGTTTTATAGACAGCGAAAATAGCATGTATTGGACCGAAATTCGGTCATAGAAAGCACAGTGAATGTTCATACGTTTGTTAACAAATGGGATGCTACATTTTATTCAAAATTAAATATCTTCTATACATTTGGGTTTTACTACATTTTTTAAAATAAGATTCCCTCATGAAACAGGCGCACAAAGCACTTAAATGCGACAAGCTCGTAATCACGACTTCAGAAGTAAAAATAGGAAATTTCCAACAGCAAGTGAAGGCAGCATAACTGTCTATAAATAAATAAATAAATGAATTGGTTTATTTATTAATACATGTACTCAAAGTTCCCTAATAAAATTTTCAGTTAATTAAATTACAACAATTTTGATAGGCATCAGAACTGTTTTAGCTAAGGTTTACTAATGAAATTAGATTATTAAATGTAGTTTAAATATAAATTAGATTAAATGTTTTATTAATTGATTACTTGGAAAAAAAAAAAGACTGAAAAATGAAATTTTACTATTAAATTGCTCAGGCTACAGGATTATAGAACATGCAAAAATGTATGTTATGTAGTGGCAAAAAACAAGCAAAAGCAATTTTTCAAACGCTTTTTCCCAACCAAATCTCACAAGAAAACAACTATTTTACTAGGTGGCAATTTTGCATGAATTCGTATGAAAATGTGAGATTTTGAGCACTAATTGGTACCACTGATGTAGACCTCACTTTTCAAAGTGGCCCAATGGCAAAAGAGGAAAGCAGAAGCTCACCTGACTCTCTTGACGTGGGGGATGGAGGAGGAGTGGTGACTGTAACACTGTGTTTGTCCCACACCGTCTCCAGAATACCTGCGAGCAAAAGAGAGTTGTTAAAAATGAAACTGCATCAGCCTAATCACATGATACAGGTTCCAGTGCTTAAAGTATAGTTACACCCACATATATTTTCAATTAAATAGTTAGTTCCACAATAGAGTGTCTCACCAGTCAGAAGGTTCAGTACGGTGGGGATCTGATCCAGCAGGAGTTTCTTCAGCTCCTCTTTACGAGCGACGCTCAAGTCTTCTCTGGGACAGACCAGCTCTTCTGAGGTCATCTTGAGCAGAACCAAACCCAGCGGCGCGAGAGACGGCGACTGCACTAACTGCAACACACACCACAAAGATGAAGCCAGTTCAGTTTGTTTTAACATAATTCAATAGTAACAGCAGTAAAGAAGAACAGGTACCTGTAAGGTGTTGCTGAAGAAGTCATGGTAGAACATAGGCCAGTCCTGGCGTCCAATGTCAACGATGACTTTGCAGAGTTTGTTTCGGATGAAGAAAGGCAGCAGTGCATGCTGGGATAGCAGAAGCTTGGGTAAGCAGCTCCGAAGTTCTGCTTTGTCCTCACTGGCTACACCGACCCACATCTTGTTCACAAGATTCTGCAGAGGACGATTGACAAATTTATTGTCATCATATCTCATATCGTAAAACACAGCAGAGGATACCTGTGCTTGCATATTGTATTTTAGGATAATTACACAAACATTTCCAGGTCATATTTCAAGAAAATTAAGCCTATTTGTTTTTTTACCAGTAAGGTGTGTTTATTTGCATTGTGATATTTTCATCATGCCAATTCCCCTTAAAACTAAAAACTAAAAGACTGGCATTATTGTACTAATGAAAAAAATCCTCCAAAGGAAACTATTTTTAAAATTAAAATTAGAATAAAAATAAATGCAGAACAAATAAATGCAACTATGCAGTTCACATGGTACACTTTAATGTACGATTTAAATATATCATTATAATGATCATTTCTTCTTTTAAAAAATTGTTTCTTGAGCAGCAAAACAACATATTATAATGATTTATTATAATAATTATAAATAATTTTCAGTAAAGATGCTGAAAATTCTACTTTCAACACGGATAAATTACATTTTAAAATCTATTCAAATAGAAGAGTTATTTAAAATTGTAATCATATTTCACAATATTACAGTTTTTTTCTGTATTTTTGATCAAATAATGCAGCCTTGGTGAGCAGAAGAGAGGAAATAAACATCCAAAAAAAAAAAACAATCCAAAATTGACTGCAAACTTTTGAACATTAGTGTATGACTTGAACATGGACTTGGCAATTTTCATGAAGTTAATCTACCTAAGATAATGAACTGAAATTAGTTTTACCTCGAACACAGTAAGGCTGTACATCATGACATATTCATTTCTGCTGTTGGAGAGGAAGTAGAGGCAGTGCCTCCACGAGCCGGGCTGCCCCGCGAAACTGTTCAGCAGCTCTTCTGCAATAAACACCACAAAACACTCATTACAAAACACATTCTTATCTAATTGAAACAAAGCACTCAGTGAAAGATATTAATGTTTAGTTAGGTTTGTTGCAATTAACACCAAACAAACACTCAGCAGAAACTTCCTTCAATGACGAACAAGGGCTTATACAAGCTATCTTCTGTGAAGCATAAATGAAGGCTGTTCCCACAACTTGAACTCAATTCTAGTTCAAAGTTAACAAATGCTTCTTGTACACAGAGTTTTGCATATTTGCATGAAAAAGAAAACATCGCTTTGTTGCACACCTACACATATGCGCATTTCAAAAACCAGTCGAGTTCAAATTACAGTGTGTTTGTTAGTTAGAGCTTCACAATAACTTCATTAGTTACATACATTACTTTGATAGATGTTTTATCAAAAGGCTTGAATCAATACGCTTGTTGTGTTCCCTTGGAAGTGAACCATTAACACTGACATTACCAGCACTACCTTTCTGCCTCCATTAAATATGGCAGATTTTTGTAATGACAACATTTTGAAAAACACCTCTCGTGACAATTAGGAACTGAGAAACTGCATCTGATAGTTTAACATCTGGTTTTGTCTGAAAACATGGTGTGAAACAGGGTGAAAGATCATATAGATGTAGGCTCTAAAAAGACAACAAGTACACTCGACTTCCACATGCACTAATGAGACAAAACGCTTCAGTAAATATCTCATTCACACTTCATAAATTAAACTTCCTAAATCTAGCCTACATTTTTCTTTATTTTTCTATTGCGTTATGGACTGGATTATGTAGTCTAACGTAGAGATTAACATAAATCAAGCCATTTCAAAGGGATACATTTTTCATCATATTTGGGTTGAGAAAATCAATAATACATTTACAAAAAAAGTAAACCAATATAACACGAGCCATCATGTGTTGGGACCTTAGATACCATCAACCCTGGACTTTGAAACTGAACATTTCCGGTGCAATGCGTGACTTATTCTGGGTCTGATTCACAGGCAGTCTATTTACTTTGACCAGTTTCACAAAGGGTTATTTACTACAATAATGTCACTGCTGAGAAATGTACAATGACCATACATTGAACTACATGTCCTGAGTTTCAAAGCACCATGTTTGGTCACAGGGTTTGGACTAAATCTTTGGCCAAATGCTCCCAAACAAACCCAAATACCAAGCCTTTTACAAAACTAAATGTCATGAATGTGTTCTCCAACCACGAAATATCACCTTAAAGGGGTTGCATGATCATTTGTTTTTATTCGAGTTTAACTTATAAGTTTTACAGGCTTTGTTGCAGCAAAACAGTCAATATTTTGTTTTTCATGAGCATTTTCCATTTCATTTAGCAGACGCATTTACCCAAAGCGACTTAGAGTGTGTTCACACTTGGCATGTTTGGATTGAAACAAACCCTGGTGCGATTGCTCTGTGAGTGCGGCCCAATTCCGATTTTTTGCTCATATGTAACACAGATCCGATGTGTTCTATGACAGAGTAAATATGATCTGTTTGTATTGATATTGCATTGAGAATCTGTATTGATGATGCACCTTTTGAATGGTTGTACGTGACCAGATATTTAATTTAAATTTAAAAATTTAAAAAAGTTCCTGTCTAGACAAAGCACCTTAAAAACGGAGTGGTTTCAGCCCAGGGAAAGCGACAGACAGTTTTGAAGCCCAGCGTTACGAGCCAAACCCTTTAGATGAAGCTGAGGCTGGAAGAGTTTGGTTCATGTTGTCGACAAGACGCTGTTTTCTGCTCTGTTGGAAGCAAATCCACTTTACATATATTTCCAAAGGATGAGGACTCAAATTGATACGGTAAAACCCAGGGGCGGCTGGCCAATAGAGGGCGCTAGGGCGCCGCCCCCCCATGAGCCAGACCCATAGACAGTATATAAACTGGACACAGCGACCCCATTGGATTCAACAGAGACAAGTGAAGTCAATTAGAAGCTCTTACTTCCTGATGGTCGAGCGTACTGCGCAGACTCAAACTGAGCTTGACGACGTAGATGTGACGTGAGCAACCCGTCTGTCTTCTAGTAGCTGTGCCAAGAGAAATCTGAATCATTCCCTTCCGAATCTTGCAGAGACGGAGAGTGTGAGTAGGAGCTGTCCATGAGCTAGGAGCAGGAGCAACTTTTGCTAAGTATTCTGATTAATTACTTTGTCATTTTGCCTCCACGTCAACCCGATTGCCCGTGAGCTTCTCCTCCTGTCCATACGGTAATTCTCTACTGTGCGACAGAGAGTCGCGTGGTTATGACGCAATCGTTAGCCTATTTTTACAAAAACTGCTTCTACAGGGGCCATAACGTAAGATACAAGGTAATGGAGCCTTTTATACATTTTCGTGTTTCTTTAGAAATAAATAATGGACAAATGGAGTCTTTAAACGCCTCAGATGTAAAGTTATTCGCTGTCAAAGTGACGCCAAAATGAATGGGAGTCAATGGGATGCTAACAGCAGGTGATGGTCCGCTAGCCAATGGCGGCGCCCGGGGAAACTTCAAAATAATATGAAACCCTGCCCCCCTGGCCAGACCACAGTTTATGAGCCACACTCATTAAATAAATAAGTAAATATATGCATAAATCATACATACAAATTGTCAGTATTTGTGTGTTTGAGATATTAAATGCACCCAGTATATGTGAAAAATATGATAGAAATGAAAAATGTCTGCTTTTTCAACACGTCTCCTCCACCTGCGTGCACATCTCATCAGCTCTGGAGCGCTGGAGAAATCACCCCAGAGAGGCGGGTCTGTGGAGCAGCTTAGCCAATTGCTGATTTAATATATAAATGTTTGACATAAACTGTAGCCAATCAGCGAGCTCAAATCTAGTCAGCTATGGGCGCTTCTGTTTAGCGCCCCAAGCTGCGCGCGCATCGGCCTGGCTAGCTGGATGCGGTCATGCCTATGAGTCATGCTAATTGTTTTGCTTTCCGTGATTACATTTTAAAACAACGGGGACAGATCCGGCATGGACAGTTACCGGACTGAATGAAGTGAGTTCAATTTCAAATGCAAATGGAAAGTTTGTGCAATTTGTTTGTTTTTGTGTAAGGACGCCTCAGCCTTGTAATATGGCATTACTGACTTTTTCACAGAGCACTGGTATCATGCAGTTTGTGTTAAATTGTGTTTGGGTGGTTAATAATAATAATAATTATTATTTGTATTTATATAGCGCCTTTCCAACACCCAAGGTCGCTTTACAAAGATATGTAGCACTAAAAGGCAGTGGTTCTCAATCTGGGGTACGTGAGGTGACAGAAGGGGGTACGGGAACAAAATGCTGAATTTTGCCGTTCCTTTAATACAACCTCACCTTAAAATAAGATTTAAACTGAGCATTTCTATCAGGTAAAATGCTGTAAATACATGACATCCGATCAAATTACCTCATCTTGTAGGTCAAAACTTTCTGCATTTAAGCAGCGCGTGTAGGCTATATGACAGGTCTCGTGCAGATTGCTGTACGTTACCTTTGTAAAAGTAGGGATTTAGCACTTACTAGCATGAAGAACAAATATGGACACAGGCTGAGCATGGAGATCGATATAAGATTCAAACTCTCTTCGATACAAATACATACCCTGTGTGAGTTCCTGTGTTTAAAGGGAAAGTTCACTCAAAAATGAAAATTGTGTCATCACTTACTCAACTTACTCAACCAAACAGTTGATGTGTCCATTGACTTCCATAGTGGGAAAAAAAAATACTATGGAAGTCAATGGACACATCAACTGTTTGGTTACCGACATTCTTCAAAATATCTTCTTTTGTGTTCAACAGAACAGAGAAACCCATACAGGTTTAGAACAACACGAGGTTGAGTAAGTGATGACACAATTTTCATTTTTGAGTGAACTATCCCTTTAATGTTGATCACATTATATGAAGATCCACACGATTGCGAATGTGACATTGATTTTATACAACAGTTCAACAAACGAAATATTAATATTAGGCCTATAGTGATGTTCATTTTCAACACAGTTGTAAATATTTTTTTTTACAACAAAATAATAGCTCCAACGAAAGCCACAGCAGAACTGCAGCACACAGCAGTGTTTGTGAACGAATCTGCGGCTTTGAACGAATCATTAGAGTCAATGATTCAATGGTTAATTCATAAATACAGCCACTTGCTTCATTACCATAGACAGTATATAAACTGGACACAGCGACCCCATTGGATTCAACAGAGACAAGTGAAGTCAAATAGAAGCACTAACTTCCTGATGGTCGAGCGTACTGCGCAGACTCAAACTGAGCTTGACGACGTAGATGTGACGTGAGCAACCCGTCTATCTACTAGTAGCTGTGCCGAGAGAAATCTGAATCATTCCCTTCCGAAACTTGCAGAGACGGAGAGTGTGAGTAGGAGGTGTCCATGAGCTAGAAGCAGGAGCAACTTTTGCCAAGTATTCTGATTAATTACTTTGTCATTTTGCCTCCACGTCCCCCCGATTGCGCACGAGCTTCTCCTCCTGTCCATACGGTAATCTCTCTACTGTGCGACAGAGAGTCGAGTGGTTATGACGCAATCGTTAGCCTATTTTTACAAAAACTGCTTCTACGGGGCCATAACGTAAGATACAAGGTAATGGAGCCTTTTATACATTTTCGTGTTTCTTTAGAAATAAATAATGGACAAATGGAGTCTTTAAACGCCTCAGATGTAAAGTTATTCGCTGTCAAAGTGACGCCAAAATGAATGGGAGTCAATGGGATGCTAACAGCAGGTGATGGTCCGCTAGCCAATGGCGGCGCCCGGGGAAACTTCAAAATAATATGAAACCCTGCCCCCCTGTTCATTACTGAATGAATGACTCGATGACTCTCCACCTACTGGCGATTTTAATGCAATATTTAAAAGCATCACTTAGTTTTTACCATTGCATATTTCTTATGAACATTCATTATTTAAAGCATTATTTATTTTATAAAAGGTATTTGTAAAGGTAAAAATGCACTGGAAAAATCGATTTAAGGGGGCAAATATTGTCCCTTACTGAGAAAGGTGTGACTGAAGAGTGGGTAACTTACGCAGAAGGATGTTAAAAGCCTCATGGGGTACAACTCTAAAAAGTTTGAGAACCACTGAGACTGGGTTTAGGAATAGAACAAAATAAACATCAACATTAAAGCACAATACACATACCAAGGGCAGAAAGTAGGCCTAATATACAGAGGTCACTTACAAAGTTAGGTTAAAGATACAAAACAAAGAGGGATTCAAAAAAAGATTTTACTAAAACCGACACCATCGTTACTGTTCCCCTCACTGTGCATCATGTGCTGCGGAAGATCTAGAGCTGACCAATCACAGACTCTGCTAGATAAAAAGGCAGTTGTGCTGTATCAGTTTCACCTCCCTTCATAAATCCTCTCCTGTGGACACATGGGACAGTAAAGTGTCCATCGTATGCGAACTTCAGAATCACGCCAGAAGTAGTTGGTCATCCGGGTACTTTTCACTTACTATTTTAATATGAATACCATGAATTTGGACACTCCTCAGCTCACATACTGTTTTCCGCTTACAATATAGAATGGAAGTGGCATTTTCATACCCAGCATGAATCTTTGAAACAAACCATTTTAAGACTCTTTGAAAAATGAGGTGATGTGCATTGTATATGTGACCGTATGACTCGATCAGCTTACACTAGTAAGGCCCGTACTCAAGACCCCAAATTTTCAAGCCTCCCCAAACAGGCTTTCAACTAAATGAAAAGGACGAGCAGAGACAAAACCACAGACTACAATTTTATTTATCAATTAATTACTAAAAACACCTTGAGTTCAACATCAATGATAAAAAACAATTTAATCACTGTGAATGAATCAGCCCAATGGGCTTCGTTTTAGTCGGTTCACATGGGCCGGCCACCAGAGTGCGAATTACCCCACCATAATTGGGGGGTACTGCTCCTTCACTTCTTCTATGACCATCATGTTCCACTACCATGTCAATCCCCACCGTGATCGCCAAGCAGGTTAGACAAGCCCCGGATGTTTTTTTTATAGCCCCGGATCTCAAAAGATTGAATTTATTGATAATTATTATTATTTTTTTAATAATTTTGTATTTATTTAAAAAAAAATTGACCGGGTCTTTTAATATATCATTCGGAATCAATCATGTATTAAAGACGATTAAAATGTGTTCAAGCAGATCAAAGTTACTATGGTTACTCTCACACAGAGACGCACCACGTGAGCGATTTAGCTATCCAAGTTCATCTCCAGGATTTGCGCGCAACAGCAAACAATCTCACAGCAATTAAAAAAAATACAAAAAATAACGCAGTCAGCACCGCCGCACAGTCTTCTGTCAGACCAGATGTTGTCAAGCTATATGTCAGTAAAACTCAGAAAAACTAACTTACTGTCGTGTCAGCCGTTTGCTCGCGGCGCGCACTCTTCAATCATGCGCAAATGCGGCGCGCCCTGTATCACGCAAAATAAACTAAGTTTGTAACGTCGTGTTCTGTCGTCAATTAATTATTGAAATAACCAAAAGGGAGATGAAAGCTGCGTCAAAACTCTTTGTATTCCTTTGTAGGCTACATAAGTTACACATTTTGGCGTAGCCCTACTCATTTTTCATTATTAATATTCTAATATTTTATCAATATTGCAAAGTCATCAAAACTGACTAAATATTTTGTGACCAAAAATGTGAAAAATAGGCCTACATCTAGCCTAAATGATCGTTCATGACATTCTTTTAACTATAAGCAACCCAATTTGTCTAGATCTGTATTATTTCATTTGTATAATGAGCTTAAATATTGCTGCGCAGTCGTGTGATTTAGGCTGCTTGATTAACATTATTACAATGTATTCCTATTTAACTCTGATATGTAGCCTATATATATAAAGTCCTCGAATGTGTTCGAATATTTCACCAGCATCAGCCTTTTCACAGTTTGTATCACTCCGCTTGTCTGTGTTTGCGCAACTTGCATCATTAAGCCAGTAGGTGGCGACAAGTGACTGTCTTTATGAGTGAACAATTGAAATTTAATTTAACTGTTTTAATAGTGCCAAAAACATTGATTACCTCAAGAAAGAAACAAGTTGCTGAAACCAAACTTTAATGCTAAAAAGTTTACATCTATGCAAAATAATCCTTGAAAGATTTCTCATTTAAGGCCATTCCTGTTTGGAATATGTGATTGTGTATTGTCAACTATAAGCAGAAACGTTTAGCATTTCCATTTTCTAGTGTGGATCATTAATTTCAACATTTATCCTCATTCTCATGTTTAAGAATCTGTTATCTGCTTGACAAATAATTTATGTATACTGCCCACTGACATGCTTTCAAAGCTATTGTTATCAAAAAATGTTGACCTTCAAACACCTTAAAATGCACATATGTAGGTCAGAGAATCCAAATTTTCTCGAGGGAGCATGCCCCCGAACCCCCCTAACTACCTCACATTTTAATGTGTGTGTCTTTGTGGCAACAGTGCCAGGACTGAATTTTTTAACCAGTCTGCCCCCTGCATATAGGCCTAAAATATACATTATTCTCTGTATCGAATCATGTTATCTTATTACCCACCCCAGCCCCTGATGTTTCAGGCTCAGCCCCTGATGTTTTTAAAACCTAGAAACGCCCCTGTCACCAAGTGCAACATGTGTTGTGCAACACGCATACAAGGTCTAAACATGCGACAAACTGATCATCAGTAGGCTACAGAATATCTCATTGTTATTATATATCCAAAAGAGAACAGTTTTGATTAACTCCCAAAAGTTATATGTTAAGTGCACTGAAATACCATTCTAATTACTAGTAAAAGTACCTTTACAAGAAGCCTATTGCCTATTTCAGGGTTTTTCCTGGCTCAAAAGGAGGCGGAGGTGGTAAAATCATAATAATGTATTGTAATAATAAGATAATTAAATGTGTATTTTTTTGTAGATCATCATATAGCCTAATGTGTTTCCGACATTTTTTTGTTGGTGGAGTTTGGTACCTCTAGGGGGGTCCGGGGTATGCCCCCCCGTAAGAATTTTTTTTAAATTTTAAAGATAAATTCATTAATCTGGTGCACTTTGAGTCACCCGAATCCACTATTAAAAACAAATAATCCACCCGCAAACCGCCTATATTTAGATATCTGCATCTGATCATCACATTACAATTATTCAAATTCTTAGTGTTAAGCATGATAATAACATATCACACTGAAGTAAGCTGATTTAAAATGAACATTTATTTAAAATAAAAGTTCTTCTTTTGGCAAAATTACATTTCCTCAATAGCCTAAACAGAGGCTTTACTCCCTTCAAGCTTAAATTGTCAATGTTTTACATATTTACATATTACATCACTGTTTGAAAACACTCAGAATATTTTTTTGTACCTTTATAAAGGGCATTTTCCCCTAATTTTATTAAATGTATGCTCCATCTTTAATTTCAAATTCTTAAATTTGATAAATATATTCAATTAGCTGTTACCAATAAAATTAAATAATTTACATTGAAAAATTATAACTGTATAGGAATGTTGAAAAGAATGATACTTTATGAAACTAGCGTTTTGTCATTCAACGTTGACACTTGCTTGAGAAGTTGAAGTCGTTCTGTATCTCCGTTGCTTTTAGCCACGGTGGTTAAAAATGGTACGGTCCACAATAGGGGTGTCTGAAATCGCTTTAAATTAAAATGTTCCTACAGTGAAAATAGTTGACTTGTATTGTAACTGTAATTATATTTTTTCACAATATCAGAAAAATTATCTGACCCCCCCAAAACTGACATTTCTGTCCCATAGTTCGAATTACAGGGGGTACTGGGGGGTACTGGGGGGTACTATACCCCCCAATGAAGACCCAGTACCCCCTGTAATTCGAACTATGCCGGCCACCCATACACTGGCCAAACACACACAAAAAGAAAAATGTACTAACAAAAGAACAATTCACAAAAAAAAAGATAAACTAAATAAGTTGGTTTCTTTCTTCGGTGTTATGTCCTTGCATAAAACCTTTCACTGCTCAAATAATAAAACAAAATACAAATCAAACACTTCAAACCAACCAAAACCAAAAATACAATCATTATTTAAACCCACTCAGCACCCACCAAATAAACCAAAGTCAAAAAGAACAAATAAACCACAATTAATCAGCTCTGTAATGGAGCAGTATCAATGTAAAGCAAGACAAAGAAATGATACAACCATTGTATCAATACATTGTGTGATACAACCATTGTGTGATACAACCAAAATAAACAAAATGAATGAATTAGTTAATAAACAAACCTAATAATAATACAATAAAGCAAACAAAACAATTTCAATTCAATTATATTGCACACACACACTTAAACAAAATACACAGATCACGAATAGACACAAATCAATGAAATTACGCCAGCGAAGTGACGGAACACCAGGTGGCGCCAGAATCACAGACCACGGGTTTACAGCGCATCCAACGTGAGCGTTGTACAGGCAATAGAACACGTTCAATGCAATCGCGAGCGTTCAATGAATCATCCCGCGTCCCAAACTGGAAACGCTATTTAAGCCGCAGCAAAGCAGCAGCTGGCAACTTCTTTCACGTGTAAGATACTCACTCACACATGCTCACTAACAATGCCTGGACGCACCCGACTAATCTTTCCCGAGGAATGAAGGAGATACAAGATCACAAACAGGTCACATCGTGACAAGACCTACACAAACAGGTCACATCGGTACAATGTCATGAGGAAACTAACTCACCTGTATCTATATAGCTACGTGATTACCTGACGTACCCACCACCCACTTAATGCAATCCGTGCGCGATTTTTAAAGGGGCCACGCAGACTATTCTTAAAGGGGCAATCCCACTACATATATTATGAGAAAATGAAAGTGTTTTTGACCTTTGATGTGTGTAAACCTATTGTAGGAGACCTCCAAAACTAAACTAGGAAACTTTAAAATATAGGGGCACTTTAATAATGTGTTTGCAAATGTTTAAATAAACATTAATAGATGATTTAGAAGTAACTTTAAATGTTAGTTCATGTTAACTAATCGTAATGTTAACAAATGGAACCTTATTGTAAAGTGTTACAATGATTTTTTAAATTTTTTTTTTATTGTTACTACCAAGAGTTTTTGCAAAAAAAATTAAAACCTCAAAACACCCATTTTGAGATGATAATCAGATGCAACTCAGTCAATTTAACAACATGAAATGTGATGAGCTCATGTGGCAACAATATAGTACACTACTGTTTGAATATCTATTTTTTTTCCTTTTTTATATTTCATGTTGTTTATTTTTTTCTTTAAACAAATTTAAAACCGTTTATTATTGAACGTAATATTAAACATTTGAACATTTAAAAAATATATAATCACTAAATGTATAGTGTGCAGTATGCAGTACACTAGTGTTCATAATGAGTGTGTGTGTGTGTGTGTGTGTGAGCACCTGCTGATGTGAACGCTGAAATCTCCTCTAATAGTTCCAGGTGAAGCTTCAGCAGGGTCAGTGTCTCCCACCAGCATACGGGATGACCTCACCACATTATGCCCCTCCCACACCTGAAAACAAGCCAATGAGAACTCCTCAATCTTTAAGACAGTATGTGACACATGTAACGGTTTGAAGAACACAGTTTCAGACAGTAGTATGCTATAACTTTTTCTTCTTCAATGCATATTTAATTAGGTGAGTGGCATCTACTTTTTATTTAAAATGTAATTTTGCATTTTGAAGAAATTGTGTAAAACTTACTTTTGGATGTTCATTAATCACATTGGAAATCAAAGTGCTCTTATTTGCATACTGTAGTATTAAAATATTACAGCTGTATGATATTCATAACTGGTGGTCACTCTACCATGGCGACTACAGGGCCAGAGGTCATGTAATACAGCAGGCTGGAGTAGAAGGGTTTCTTCCGCAGCGAGATGTAATGCTGAGCTAAAAGCTTGTCAGAAGCCTGAAACACACACAGATACATGATGTACAAACATGTCACACACTCTCATGAACGTCTTGTGTGTGAATCACGCACCTGCAGCATCTTCAGACCCACCAATCGGAATCCTCGCTGCTCGAAGCGCTTGATGACATCACCGATCAGACGCCTCTGAACGCCATCAGGTTTCACAGCGACCAAAGTGCGTTCTTTAATGCCAGACAAATCTAAAGCTGTTCAGAAACATGTCAATACATGTCAGTTTTCATGGGACTACACACATTATTATTATTTTTTTCAGATTAATGATAAATTTGTTAAGCAAACAGCGCCATCTACTGACCAAGGATGAGACAATAGTATATAGGCTAGTGTATATATATATATATATATATTGAGCCCCTGAGGAACTCTCTGCACGTCCCTGCTAAAAGCTTCCTGCCATTAACATTGTCATTGTCTCTCAATATTGGTAATTTAGCAGCATTTTGAATATTCATTGCAGGAACAGAGTGATATTTCATCTGTTATCATCAGGAAAATGACATATATCACCTGACCATCTCTCACAGGAATACTAACAGTCTTTATAAAGAAAAGTTCCTGCAAACGTGACAGACACGTGATCACTTACAGTCATTCCTTGAAGCTTTATCAAATTAAGGTGGTTCCACACACACACACTGACACACACAGACTCTCTCTCTCTCTCTCTAATTTTAGTTTAATTGTTCATTTTAGTTTAATTGTTATTAATTCCCCTATGTGCGTTAATTTATTTATATTTCAGTTTTAGTTCAGATTTAGATGTATTTACAGTAGTAAACATTTGAAGTGGATCAAAAAAGTTAATCAAAGTTGTCCTAAGACAAGAACGGGTATTGTTCAAAATTCATGTATAACTTTGATGAAAGGTTTTGATCCACTTCAAATGTTGACTATTGTATTTCTATTTAATTATTTTAGTGCTTCAACTTAAACTTATTTCATTTTTTTACCAAGGCAACATTTCTTGTTTTCATTTAGCCTAGTTTTATTTATTTTTCCCCAGCTTTATTTCATTTAACTGAAATTTAATTAATATGCATACATTTTGGTGGATTACAGTTGAAGGAGTTTGAAGTTTGAGATGTATTTTTATGCTCATGTGTAATTTGTGTCTTTAGTTTCAGTTTCAGTGTGTGATACAGAAAGCCAGTGCAATCTTGACCTGTGCAACTAAATCTATTAAGTGTGAGACAACTTGCACGAGCTCCTAATGTAGTCAGCACTCACCCACGTGAGGACGCAATAACACAATTAACCAATCACTGATCGCCTGAGGACAGAGCACATACACTTATATCCTATAGCCTAGATAAAACTGGATTAAAAAAATATAGCCTAGCCCAGAGCCATAGAGAGAGAGAGTTGCGACACTCTTTGATGTCGCCGCTATGGCTGTCACGTGGTTCATGTAAGCCCCAATAGTTCCAAAACGTACGCTGGCTGTCATGTTCTTCTATGGGACAGACAGCAGCGATTGCATTATTGAACGGTAAATATAAAATAAAACACACACCCAAGTACTTTTTCAGCTGTTATTGCATTATTGCATTTTGTTAATGTCAGTTTTGCATTTTGAGATAAGTTTTAGGCTATATTTTTGGAGGGAAAAGCTTAGTGTTCATGTTCGCATGGGTAGTAGCACTGGCTTTAGCGGCTCTAACTTAACTTTTCCATATCATTCATCTGATGATGGACGTCTCATGATATTTATTTTAGCACAACTGGGCTGTATTAGGCTATTGATTCCCGTGATTTTGCTTATAAATTTTGATTCAGCCATTAGCCTACCTTCATGATCACGCAAGAGGTCTGCCGTGGCGGTCCGTTCAGAATTCGCTTAGAAGCTAGCTCACTTCTTCTGATGAAAGTGGCCACCCCCAGGACCACAACGTGAAACATGATCATGTTAAGACTAAGAATATTATTTTAAGATTAAGGCCATACACATTATCAAAACTATAACAGATTAAAAACGAATTTAAGCATGGCTGATACAAATGGGTTTTCAAATAAAATATTTTTTATTAAACAATGACAGACAACAAAAATGTGTGCTTGTGTGTGTGAACAAGAAAAACAAAAACCAGGGGCAGGTGATCCATGAAACAGACAGGACTGGTGATGGCCATAACAATCCTAAAGGTCCAGCATTGTTCTCACAAGCCGCTTCACTCAAGACAATAATAACATAATGAAAAGTTAGTATATCCCAAAAAATTAAATTAAATAAAAGTTGCTATAAAGGTGGTAGCGATTCATTACCGAACTCTTAGCTGACGAAGTCGCGCTTGAAAATTGGTTGAAACAACCAACATAAAATATAAATAATTACGCTGTGCATGTACAAATGAAGACCAGTATAAGCATCGCAAAGGGCCTCTGATACAATATAGACAGTTGACAATTCAAAAGAGGTCGATATTTCGGCAACTTAACTCTGGAACAACTCGACGCGCAGCAATGTAAGTGAATGGTGTCCAACGCCCACATGACAGTGTTTGGAACTATTCCGATCTTCATATCCCGGAAGTAGGCGGTTAAAAGCGCCGCCATTATTTACAACGGAGGTCTATGGGAGTGTCGCAACTCTCTCTCTCTATGGCTCTGGCCTAGCCTAATGGCTGTAACAAAATACTGGTATCATATGGTTCTATACCGAGGTACATCCGTTTAGGCCTATAGGCTTATACAGCGTGGCATAATATTCAAACTATCAAATTCATTCATATCATGGTCACGTCGAGGTATTTCAATGGATAAGTTACCATGAAATGTTTCCAAAATCAGCCTTAGAAAAAGTACCATGGAAGAGCAATGTGATCAAATCTAATACAACCGTAGGCTACTAAAAAAAAATTACCATGGTATTACTCTGAGGTACTAACGGGGTGTGTACAAAACTCATCGTAATCCAGTATTTTTTTACTCGTTGTTTAGTGAAGCATTACAGGTACACATCTTTGAATATGTTATTTCCACGCTAAAAGGTCAATAAAATGCTACTGCCATGGTAGGCTACTTTTAATTTTCCCTGTCCTAAAACTTCTCCATAAAGAGCATTTTTATCACTAAACCTGTTTGTTCTCCACACACAGAGAGAGATGCATGTAAACAGACCTGTGTCACTGCTGAGGCTGCGCGCGTGCCCGTGTCCCAAAGCGCGCGTGGAGCTCCGTGTGGCCGCTCGCGCTCCGTGGACGCCGAGGGCAAATCTCACAAACATCATCTTCATTTCCAGGTCAAGCCCTTCTAGAAACTTCACCGAGCAGCGCTTTTACAACTCCGAAACTTAAGAGCGGTCCGAAACTTTTAACCCCCGGACCGTACACTGTATACGCGCGCGGTCATTCACCTGACAGGCCAAAGTCAAGCGACCAGTCACAGTATATGTGCAGATGAGGCGCGCGTGTGTGCGTGTCATGGGAAGAAGAGACCCGCAAATTACAGTGTAATTACTGCTCATCACGTGCACAAACACGACCTCTTAATTAACACCATTTCCTGTTTGGAGAGGCATGAAAGATAGACGCACAAAAATTTATAAACCATATGAAAAAGACAGCTAAACAAAAAATGGAACTGAATTAACAGTTTGTTCTTTAAATTATTGTTATTCTCTAGAAATAATATTTTGTCAGATTTTATTTTAACTTCAGGGGACATTTTGTTTCAGCTATTCTGTCCCAAAAGTGAAGTGAGGTCGAAAGACAAGCACACATAATCGATTGCTGGCAGGGAGACAACACAATCAATGTTAGCCTTTGGAGAACAAACACAAATAGAGCTGACTACTTTTGATCATTTCAAACAGAGGATTCAATCCCATTAACTGATCACTGATAGTAGAGATGTATAGGCTACAAGTGAATAATTCTACTAGCCTTGATCACTGATCATGTGAGACAGACAGCAGAGAAAGGAAATTACAAATTATTCAGTTAGTGTTATTAAGAGACTTTAACGTTCAGCTAAACTTAGCATTTTTACTCCAGTAATCTTAAATCTTTATGAATGACGTGAGGGAATGTGAATATACATCATCATTGACCACTAGAGGTCGCGGTTTTCATACTTTATTAGTAACAATGCACTTAATTTAATCTCATTCGTTTTAAGTGATATTCAAGGTGCATGTGTAATTAACATGGCTATATGACTGGTTTTATGATTAGATGTGTCATTTTAAACGAGGTCAAGATTTATTGCAATATAAATTCCAAAAAGAAAAGAAAAAAGTCTTTCCTCCCAAGAACTGGCCTCCACTTGCCTCACATGAAGGCAATGTAAACAGTGACATCACACTGGAATGAGAAGTTTAATAGGATTCCTGGCAACACTTTACTACAGGATCTCGTTACTTAACGTTAGTTAAAGGCAGGGTAGGCGATCTGGTCCAGATTTTATTTTTAGTTATGCTGGTTGAAAGTCTCTTCACATCCTGATAGCAATCACTAAGTTAA
This sequence comes from Leuciscus idus, assembly GCA_021554675.1. Lineage (NCBI taxonomy): Eukaryota > Metazoa > Chordata > Actinopteri > Cypriniformes > Leuciscidae > Leuciscus > Leuciscus idus. Next base: position 58,335,909 of record CM038621.1, read on the forward strand.
GTGTTCTAAATGTATTTATATGTATATTTATATCGTCTTTGTAGGAAGGCGTAGGACCATAAAATGTTCGGTTCGAATGCAATGATACAATGTCATACCTGCCAGTCAACATATGTATATTTACATACCTCTGCGCACCTGCTCGCACAGACATCACACGTCATCAGCGCGTTGCATGTTAGACAGACGTCAGTCACAGGGCGCCGCAACCGAAACAGCAGCCGCCTTTTACAGTTCCTCCTGAACTAAAACAACAAGCTTATGCTGTGTTCACACCATAAATACTGTCATTTGGAAGAGATGGAAACCTGTGACTTTATACTCTGTTTCGAGCAGTTTGTGACTCGAATGTATTCGTTTATATATCAACAATATCAGCGGCAATATGAATCTGCAGCAGTCAGGTGGTACAGGTCAGTGCTCTTTAAGTTATGTTCATTAGTGTAATGTGCTTTGAGACACATGGTAGAGACTGTGATGCTGTTGTTTGCTCTCTGCTGTGTGTGTTCATGTGTTTTGAAAGGAGGCGTGTCTGGAGACGCTCTGAATGGAGGGTAGGATCTAATCCTTTCAATATAGCTTGTTATTGCTAGCCTCTCTGAAAATTGCAGTAGTTATTAATCTTAGTTAATGTTAGTTAATAACATTCTTACGGGAGCCTGCAGTTTACATTAAACGGGTATAAGCACCGCCGGCAGGCGAACGGGGAGCAGCCTAACATGGCTTGACGCTTACTTTTTCCCAAGGAGCACATGTGCTCGTGAGCTGAAAAATGTAGGAGCATATAAAAAAAACTTTAGGAGTGCAATGCATTAAGTCAATTTGATTTGAGTCAATGTGGGAGTGCATGATTTTAAACCAAATTTTTTCAATGAGAATTAAATGACTTGAGTGCACCTTTAAGTTTTTTTTTTTTTTTTATGTGATGAGAAAGAAAGACCGTCTCCAGCAAACTAGTGTAATAAATACACTAAACTTATGTGACGGTTTGCAAACTAATGACTTTAGATCGATTCATTTTGATGAATGTCTAAAACTTTGTGATACTTTGTCTCCTTTGTTGTTCTATTATCTAAACTTATTTTATTTTAAATTTACATAACATTTTATAGGAGATTTATATTATAATGATGTTTTTGATGTTTTTTTTATTTCGAGAATACATTTTATATGTGATAAACTGTCTTTTGAAATGTATTTCTGGTGTATTGTCAGTAGTGGGGTCACAGTTCTCCCTATATTTGTGGATGCGTATATTGTGTCATCATCCACATTCGTGTTCACATTTTCGTTTAATTCCATGTAACATGTCTGCCATATTTCACTTCAGATTAAAGTGAGGAGTGTCAGTGTGTGTGACAGAAGAAACTACAACAGGTTTATCAGCCTGAATGATGGGAGGGACTGTGTCTGTTCAGGTGTTACAAGAGAAAGTGGAAATAAACCAGGAAGGATCTCCTTACGATCGTACTAAACTTTCAAATGGACACAATTTATTCAGACACTCTTGAGAACACAGTGAATGTTGAGTTGAAGGTAAGTCATGGAAGAATCAGAAACACATTTACCTGAAGTCTGGCATGAGTGTGACTTGAGGACCATGTTTGAGTTCAACAGGTTTAATGCATATAATACTTAATCTTGTAAATAAATGAAAGGTTTTTGAATCACAATTATAGATATATTTGCATTTTTGAAAATGAAATCATGATTCAACAACCTTCAACATGTGTTTATATGTATTTACAAGTGCTACATGTAGATACACATTTGTGTATTTGTATCCTGTTTTGTCTTGATCCGGTTAAACCAGTTTTCTTTTAACAGAAAGTGATTGTAAATGTGTATCTCGCTTTTGGACAGAAAGTTAAGTGTAAGTATTATTCTAAGGCAAAAAGCATGTATGCTGACAGTTTTCTGACAGTTTTCGGCAATGTTTTCTCTTTTTTCATATTTTATTTTCAGCATCTGTGTTTCAGATCTGAACATTATGTAAACTACACGATGTGCTTATTTACTGTTTTGTTTTGCAGATAATATGTTTATTTCTTGGAGGACGTCAGTCATCCTGATTTTAGTTATAGTTGTGCTGGTTGTGATTGCTGGAATACTGATAGCTGCGTTCGCTCATAAAAAGAGAGGTAAAGTTCTTGTTTTCTTGCTATTTTATATGTTTTATGTAAATAAATAAGGCAAGATCTATTTATAATAATCTGCATAACTTAAACACACACAGACATCAACAATCAGCACATGAATCTCAACAATTGTGACAATCAAAAGTTTTGTCGCAATGCATGCTGGGTACCATGTGTTTAGATTTTCAAACGAAGTTAAGATTTATTGTAATAAAAATTCCAGCTCACACAAAAGAAAAGAAAAAAGTCTTCCTCCCAAAGCTGGAAGAACTGGCCTCAACTTGCCTCACATGAAGGCCATGTAAACAGTGACATCACACTGGAATGAGAAGTTTAATAGGATTCCTGGTAACACTTTACTACAGTATCTTGTTACTTAACGTTATAGTTAAAGGCAGGGTAGGCGATTTGGTCCAGATTTTTTTTTTTTTTTATGCTGGTTGAAAGTCTTGTCACATCCTTATAGCAATCACTAAGTTAAAGGGGTCATATAATGCCATTTTTGTACAAGCTAATATGATTCTTTAGGGTCTAAATTAAAAGTTTGTAATTAACTTTAATCAAAAATTCTCATTAGTATTGTAAGAAAACACTCATTTTACCTGGTCAAAAACAGCTCTGTTTTCAGCACGCCGTTTAAGTGCATGTGTCTTTAAATGATAGTGAGCTTTGCTCACCCCGCCCCTCTGTTCTGTGCGGACACCGTAACACAATAACCATAACGCGTTGTTCATTATAAACGTGGGATTATGAATTATATTGAGAACGTCGTACACAGAAAACATGCCGTAATGTACCCTGAGTGTAAACAGCCGCATTCATCGTGAAGCGTGCAAGCGATTTGCAAAGATTAATATAAATATTAATATAAAAGTTAATAAATCGTTACACTCACCTCTTCTTCTGGAGGTGCAGCAGGAACACGAATAGTTGGTACCGATCCTTTTTTCAGGAGCAGCTTCTTAGCAAAACCAGTTTTATTCTGACCCTCGTTTGTAAAGCAGTCTGGTGTGTGAAATGATTCGCGCAAACATGAAAGCATTGACGTTGATCGTGGGGAATATTCCCTTCGAAAACAAACTCAGCCACTGCGTCTTCAGCGGTTCGGATTTAGGAACATCAAAATGACTGCTGTGTTCCTTATTACACCCAAGAACAGAACACCACAATCGCTTAGACGCCATTCTGCTCATAGACAGTGCTCCAGTATCAACAATGACCGCGCGGGTCTGTGGTGAAATGCTGCTGTCAATCAACAATCGTGGGAGGGGCATCCGACCGTGTGACGGGGATGGGGGAAAACATATAAGAAGATTAAAAAAAAAAAAAAACACTGGATGGATTGTTATCATTTTATGATGGTTGTGTACAGGCACTGCCAACACACATTTCAGGCGGGGTCAGCAAAGCTCATTATCATTTAAAGACACATGCACTTAAACGGCGTGCTGAAAACAGAGCTGTTTTTGACCAGGTAAAATGAGTGTTTTCTTACAATACTAATGAGAATTTTTTATTAAAGTATATTACAAACTTTTAATTTAGACCCTAAAGAATCATATTAGCTTGTACAAAAATGGCATTAAATGACCCCTTTAAATACATTGTTCAACCGGACATAACTGTTTTATATATATAAATATAGGTTGTTTGCGCACGTGATATCAGGAAGCAACTTTATACACACTTGCTGACAGGAGGGCGAAGGCGATGCGCAAATCGAGTTACCCCTCCCACTTCTCTTATCTCTCTAATCGGATATCTTATCCCGTGTGAATTGGCCATTACTATTACAGACGTCTTGTGGTAAAATTACATTACTCCATCCACCCTTGTAAAACTAATCCCGTCCGAATAGAGCCAAAGCCATTGTAGAAATGCTCTGTTCTACTCAGTCATGATTTTTTTGAAAATATAAACAATTAGTCAATTAGTACTAATGGTTAGTAATTAGTAACAAAACACTGATATGAGTCAATGTGAGAGTAGGCCTGCATGATGTTAAACAAAACTTTTCAATGAGGAATAAATGACTTAAGCTCACCTTTAAGTTTTTTTTTTATGTGATGAGAAAGAAAGACTGGCCCCAGCAAACTAGTAAAATAAATACACTAAACTTTTGTGACGATTTGTAAACGAATGACTTTAACTCGATTAATTTGGATGAATGTCTAAAACTTTGTGATACTTTGTATCTATCTAAACTTATTCATTTTATTTTTAATTTACATTAAATATAGTTATATGAGCTTTAGATTATAAAATGATGGTTTTGATGTTTTTATTTTATTTTTAAGAATAAATATTATATGTGATAAACTGTCTTTTGACATTTATTTCTGGTGTTGTCAGTAGTGGGGTCAGTTCTCCCTATATTTGTGCCAGAAGAAACTACATCAGGGTTATCAGCCTGAATGATGGGAGGGACTGTGTCTGTTCCGGTGTTTGGTTATAAGAGAAAGTGAAACTAAACCAGCCCAGGAAGGATCTCCTTACGATCATACTAAACTCTCATATGGACACAATTTATTAAGACACTCTTGAGAACACAGTGAATGTTGAGTTGAAGGTAAGTCATGGAAGAATCAGAAACACATTTACCTGAAGTCTGACATGAGTGTGACTTGAGGACCATGTTAGCGTTCAACAGGTTTAATGCATATAATACTTAATCTTGTAAATAAATGAAAGGTTTTTGAATCACAATTATAGATATATGTGCATTTTTGAAAAAGAAATCCTGATTCAACAACCTTCAACATGTGTTTATATGTGTCATGATTCCTGTCTTGTGTCCCCATTGTCTTGTGTGGACTTTTGGTATTTCCTGGTCTGTGCCATGTTTTGTAGTCCTTTGTAGTTTTGTGTTTATTAGTCTCTGGTGTTTCTGATTAAACACGCCCCTTGTTATCTTGTTTAGCTTGTTCGCCTGTGTATTTAAACCTCTGTGCTTCAGTTGTTGTTTGTTGGTTGTTGTAGCTGTTGTGTGTTGCTGTTAACTGGACCATGTTCCTGTCCTGAGTTTCGTTGTTTGCCCTGGATTTCCTATTTGTTTTATTAAAGTAGTGCTTGCATGTGGATTCTCTCTCCGCTTCGTCCTTACCTCATTGTTACAATATGTATTTATAAGTGCTACATGTAGATACATGTATATTTGTATCCTGCTTTGTCTTTGTCTTACACGGATTTCTTTGAACAGAAAGTGATTGCAAATGTTTATCTCGCTTTTGGACAGAAGGTTTAGTGTAAGGATTATTCTCTGGCAAAAATGCTGACAGTTTTCTGTAATGTTTTCTCTTTTTTCATATTTTATTTTTAGCATCTATTTCTCAGAGATGAAGTTCATTTGTTTGACTCTCCTGCTTGTTAGTGGAATTACAGACTCAAGATCAGGTAATTTATTCATCATTGTGAATAATACTTTATATTTATTGAACAATACTGTTTGTCTGGAACAACATTAGAGTAAAAACCTTTAGGATGTGTAGTTCAGATCTGCTCTTTCTCTTGTAACAGAGCAGTATACAGTAGTGGGACCTGCAGATCCTGTATTTGCTGTTGCTGGTGAAGAAGTGATTCTGCCCTGTTCAGTCAAACCCAGCATCAGTGTTGTGGACATGAGAGTGGAGTGGTTTAGACTTGATCTGAAAGACTCACCGCTAGTGCATCTCTATGAGGATCATGACGACAGAAACACAGATCAGATTCAGTCCTACAGAGGAAGAACAAAACTGATCCATCAAGAACTACAGAGAGGAAACGCATCACTCAAACTCTCAACAGTCCGAGTCTCTGATGAAGGACTTTATAAGTGTTTTATTCAGTCCAAATCCTGGTATGATGACGCCACTGTTGATGTCAGAGTTGAAGGTGAGGAAACCAGTGAGAACTAGCATGCTCTTTTCATGGAACAAACTAACTTTTCAGAATAACAACAGAATGTTCTTCCTGTTGATCTGCAGCTGTAGGACGTCCTCCAGTGATCACTGTAGATGGGTTTGATCGTTCAGGAGGGCTTCATCTACAGTGTGAATCTGAAGGTTGGAATCCTGAACCTGATCTTGAGTGGCTGGGCAGTGAAGGAGTCAGATTGAGTTCAGAAACTACAGAGACACACAGAAACACAGACAGATTCAGTGTCAAACACACCATCACTGTCTATCACAGTGACGACAAGATTCACTGCAGAGTCAAACTGAGACATCACATGCTGGAGACACTGATGAACACCACAAGTAAGTACTGATACTTCTGTTACTCTCTGTTATGTTCTCATGATATTTTTGATGCAGTAAAAAGAATGAATGATTATCAGCTTATTATCTGAAGCTAAAGGTAATGGCAGCATTAGGTTTATAATAGAGTTTTGTATCAACATTATTGATACAAATGCAGTGGCGGCTGGTGAAAAATATCTTAGGTGGGGCTGTCATATTCAGCCGGTTTCAATAGTCTGGTAACCATGGGAGTATTAGGCCTTCTTTCTAACCTTGGTAGCCTATGTGTATTGTGCTTTGATGTTTATTTTGTTCTATTCCTTAACCCAGTCCCAGTGGTTCTCAAACTTTTTAGAGTTGTACCCCAAGAGGCTTTAATATCCTTCTGCGTACCCCCACTCTTCAGTCACACCTTTTTCAGCAAGGGACAATATTTGCCCCCTTAAAGGGATAGTTCACCCAAAAATGAAAATTCTGTCATCATTTACTCACCCTCAAGTTGTTTCAAACCTGTATGAATTTCTTTTTTCTGCTGAACACAAAAAAAAGATATTTTAAAAAATGTCGGTAACCAAACAGTTGATGGACCCCACTGACTTCCATAGTATTTTTTTTCCCTACTATGGAAGTCATTGGGGTCCATTAACTGTTTGGTTACCGACATTTTTTTAAATATCTTTTTTTGTGTTCAGCAGAAAAAAGAAATTCATACAGGTTTGAAACAACTTGAGGGTGAGTAAATGATGACAGAATTTTCATTTTTGAACTATCCCTTTAAATCGATTTTTTCAAGTGCATTTTTACCTTCACAAATACCTTTATAAAATAAATAATGCTTTGAATAAAAAAAAAGTTAAATAGATAAATATGCAATGATGGTAAAAACGAAGTGATGCTTTTAAATATTAAATTAAAACCGCCAGAAGGTGATGAGTCATCGAGTCATTCATTCAGTAACGAAGCAAGACTCTAAAGATTTGTTCACAATCATTGCTGTGTGCTGCAGTTCTGCTGTGGCTTTCGTTGGAGCTATTAATTTATTGTAAAAAATACTGACAACTGTGTTGAAAATGATAGTGGGCGCCCTAGCGCCCTCTATTGGCCAGCCGCCCCTGTACAAATGTGTATGTGTCATTCAGAACTGAACATGTAAACACACCTGTAAAAATATGTTTGATTTACACAATGTGCTTATTTACTGATTTACTGATTTGCAGATAATATGTTTAATTCTTGGAGGACGTCAGTCATCCTGATTTCAGTTTTTGTTGTGCTGGTTGTGATTGCTGGAATACTGATAGCTGTGTTCGCTCATAAAAAGAGAGGTAAAGTTCTTGTTTTCTTGCTATTTTATGTTTTATGTAAATAAATAAGGCCGACTGGGGATAATTGTTAAAACATTTTTTACTCATTTCTATTTATGCAAATCTGCATCTGCATATCTTAAACACACACAGACATCAACAATCAGCGTATGAATCTCAGCAATGGTGACAATCAAAAGTTTCATGTCACAATGCATGCTGGTTGCCAGCATAGTACAAAACTCCCAGCATGCATTGCAGCATGAATAAATTATACAGCTGAATGGTCATTCATTCACCATTTTCTGCGTTTGCTTGTTTTTTTTGCTAATGTTCTTGTTGACTTTTTTTGTAGCTTGTTTTGTGATGTTCAGAGTATTATTATTTGTTTGATTGTCACCATTGTTGAGATTCATGGGCTGAGTTTTGATGTCTGTGATGTCAGTGATGTCTCAGTCTAAGTGATGTTAAAACTCTGATTTTGTTCATGATGTGTTTATAATGATGTCATTATAAATGATTGCTGTTGGAACTCTTGCTGTAGTTTAATGTAAAGTTTAAGTGTGTTAATAATGTAACACTTTTGATAAAGGATTGAACACTGGGTGAGATCAAGAGACTCATCCAAAGTTCTTGTGTTCTTGTTATTTAATTATTTTTTTTATTTTTTTTTTTATAATTGTTTTATGTAAATAAATAAGGCAGCCTGGGGATAGTTTTTTACATGTTTCACTCATTTCTATTTCTGAACATCTGCATCACTTAGAGACAGACATCAACAATGAGTCAAGAGACCACAAGATGATTATGTTATTATCAATACATTACAATCTGCATTCACTGATCACATTTTCTCTCTTTTCTGCCATAAAGTCCCTTATAAACACACAGTTAAAGCAGCCAGAGAAAAACATGATGTTAAAAGTCAAGGGTCACGAGCTGAACTAAACAGTTTCAATCAAGGCAATATTTAAACCTCTGCTTTTTCTCAATAAGAGCTTTTGTGGGTCATTGTGTTTAAGAGTCTGTGCTTCAGTCCAGCAGAAGATCATGAAACACTGATGTTATTCTGTTGCTTTATTTAAACCAGTAACTGTGTAGTTGCTGACGCAGTGATAAGCTGTTCGCTAATTATATTAGTTCATGCATGTGTGCTGTTGTTAAGTAGCGGTTATCTGAAAGAGATTAGAGTTAAATTGATGTTTCTTGTTTTAATGTTTTTGTTTAATTTGGTTCACTTCACAGGAATATTTTAAGCAACAATTGTCTTACAGTAAAAACTGCTTTACTTTGCAGGTGAAGCTGCTGCCAGTTAATTACTGCAAATTTACAGTGAAATGTTTTTACAGTAACGCTGATTATTTTTAATTTTTTTTATTAAATGTTTCGTTGGAAGGTCACAATTATAGTGATTATTGTTTGCTGTTGTTGAGCACTTGACCCTTGACTCTTTTTTTTTTTTTATGAATTATTTTTCCCCAATTGCAATAGTGTTGAATTGAGAACACACTGATAAAGTACAGTAGATCAGCAGATGTTTGTCTGCTTTACATTCAATTGCTTATTTATTATTTAAATTACGGTTTAAATCACTGTTTCAAAGCAAATGCAGTAGTAAAGCGGTCGAGACACTGTACTGTAAAAATGCTTTTTTTTTTTTTTTTTTAGCTAAACCAGTTCAGCTGTGATAGAATGACAACTAATGCATTTACACTCACACAAAACGGAGATTCTCTGAAACAACGTCTTTTGTTCAATAAATTTAAACTGTTCATTTAGACACACTTAGACATCAACACTCATCATACAAACCTCAACCATGATGACAATCAACAAGATATTCAGATAAACAGATCAATTCCAAACATCACAAAACAAGCTGCTAAAATTCATGTCACAATGCATGCTGGGATCCATGGATGAGTTTTGATTGGCGCACCCAGAATGCACTGCAGCATGAAGCTTTCTGTTGATTGTCACCATTGTTGAGATTCATATGTTTATTCGTTAGATGTGTGAGTCTAAATGATACAATAGTTTTCAATAGAAAAAAATCAACATAGAGCTCAGTCTCTGTTAAATCTCAGAAACAGCTTTAATACACTTGTGGAAAGTCAGTCTGGTTAGTAATAAGTGAAGCTGGTAATGCTGTTTGTGGAGTTGTTTTTGATCTTCAGAGATTTAATTGATTTGATTTGATTTGATTTGCAGTTTATATGTTTCAATGGCTGACATCAGATCGCTTATTATTTGCCGTAGAAAAGAATTTAAATGGTAATAAAAAAGTTGTCAACTGAAACATTTGAAATAAAATAATAATTTACAATTTAAATAAAAAAAAACAACTGAAATAAAATAATTATTTATTTGGTTGAACTAAGAAAATAAGCCAAATAAGGTGAAATGAACATGAACTTTGGTATAGAAAACTTAAAAAGTAAGTTCACTTTACTTAGTTATTTCTAAACACTTTCATAGTTATTTATAAACAAAAGTTCAAATAACAAAAATGTTCGGGTTGAAAATACTAAGTAAATACAGCTTAACTGAGTCCATGTAAAAAGAAGTTCAGTAAAGTGTTGACAGTGTAAGACAGATATTGGCATCATGTTCACTGATGATGTGAAGTACTGAGGAAAATGTCTTTGTCTCAAACACTATGAAAGTATGTAATAATACTATATGTTTGTATATCAGCTATATATTTAATGCTGTTTTCTCTTCTTTATATCCTGAATTTTCTTCAGCATTTACTCATCCTCTCACTCTCTCTTATTCTTCAGCACTCGATCAACTACCGGATGAGCACAGGACACTACAGGATGAGCACAGGACACTACAGGATGGTGAATCTGTCTTTATTAAGTTATTAATTAATTGCTCATTTAAAGTCTGTTTACAGCCATAAAATATCTACTTAACAGACACACATGTGTGTTCATTTAGTTTGTGTATATCTTGGCTCCTATAAATGGTTATCAGTTGTTTATAATGTATATTTATTCAGTCACTGATGTACTTGTGTGATGTTAACAGCTTATAAACACAACTAATGATTGTAACTTGTTTGTAATTTCAATGTCAAGTCATCTTTATTTATATAGTGCTTTATACAATACAGATTGTTTCACTGCAGCTTTACAGAGATAACAGGAAAATAATGCAGTAAAGTTTGATTCTGCTGTACAGATCTAATGTTATTTTCTCCTCTATTTCTGAATTTTCTCCAGAACGTGATCAACTTTTACAAATTCAGAAGATTATTTTCCCAAAAGGTGAATTTGTTTATATGCCTTTATTAAAATATTAATTACTTTTGAATTATTTTTGCAAAACAATGAATTAATACACTGCACTCTCAGAAAATAAAGTACATAATTCTACCTTTAGGGGTACAATGGCTTGTCACTGGGGCTGTAGCTACCCTCTTGGCATAGGGTACATATTTGTACCCTTGTGACAAACTTTTATTTCCTTTATTTCAAGGCTACTCAAATATAGTGATAAGTTAAAATCTACCTTAAATAATTAAGGAATCATTAAAACCTTTAAACAACAACTTTTACAAAAAATAAAATAAAAATGTATGTACCTTGAGGTCCAATAATAAGCTCTATGGGGTTCGTTAGTGTAGATTGTACCTCGGGGAACAGAAATGGACTCCTACTGGACCCCTATTTCTGACAGTGTGTGCATTCATATCTATACTATTCATTATATTTTATTATAGGATATACAGTATAAACTGTGTAAAGTCGTCTTGGTTTTGTTGCTCTTCAAACAGTGATTAAAATTATTGATCTCATTATTGATCTAAAGATGAATTCTGTTATGAACCCTTTATAACTTCATACTTTCTGTTTCATAATTAGCTGTCCCACATTTAAGAACACACATAGGAGAGTAAAATATTAAAGTATTAAAAAGTATTTATTTTAAATTCATCATCATGTCAAACATTTATTAATGAATGTTTTTGAGTGTTTGGTATAATGCACTGCATAAATGCTATCAAATGACTAAATGATCAAGGATGTTTCCCTACTATTCTTGCATAAGAATTTTGGGTAACACGTTATTTTACAGTATTCTCGTTACATATGTTATGTACTTACCATAGTAGCAACAACCTAACAACCACCCAGAATGCCCTAGCAACCGCCTAGCAACATACTAGCAACCACCCAGAACACCCTAGCAACCTCATAGCAAAACCCCAGAACACCCGATAGCAACTTAAAGCTTTTTAAACTACTTCAGACTTTCTGTTCAGGTTTTCTCAATCCAACTTCAACGTTTGCTTACAAACATTTAAATCTAGTTTACAATTAATGCAATATTTTTATTATTTATTATCTTGTTCTAAAGTTACTATGATTCCTAATTATAAAATATAATTCTTTATTTTGTTATATGCTCATCTGTAAAGCAGACTTTTCAATATTTTCTGCAGTGAATGTGACTCTGGATGCTGATACGGCTCATCCACGTCTCATCGTGTCTCATGATGGGAAACAAGTGAGAGATGGAAACACACTGAACGCAGTGGATGGAGGAAAAGACAGGTTTGATGATTATCTTGGTGTTCTCGGGAAGGACGGATTCTCCTCAGGGTGTTTTTACTTTGAGGTGAAGGTGAAGGATCAAACTGAGTGGGATTTAGGAGTGGCCAGAGAATCCAGTAAGAGGAGGGGCGAGATCAGTCTGAGTCCTGATGAAGGATACTGGACTGTGGGACGGAGATATGGGGAGTATTGTGCTCGTGACTCTTCATATGTCTCTTGTTCTCTGAGAGTGAGAGTGAAGCCTCAGAGGGTCGGTGTGTTTGTGGATTATGAGAAGGGTCTCATCTTCTTTTATGAAGTGAAGTCCAAGTCTCATATCTACACTTACACTGGTCAGTCTTTTAATGAGAAACTCTATCCATTTGTTTGTTTGGGGGGATGGTGGAGGAATCATAACTCCACACCACTGATTATCTGTGATGATTAATAATGACTTCAGTGAATGAATTTACATAATCAAATTACATAAAAGGAAATACAAAAAGTGTAATGCCACAAATATGAGCTATTATTCAGAAATGTGGACACAGAAGTGTGTGTGAGGGGTTCATCTGATCACTGATCACTGTTCTCCATCAGCACCTCCTCATCTCCTCTAGATAGTGAATGAAAGTCATCATGAAGTGCTGATCACACAGTTCACTGTTTCTCCTCAATAGTGTTTGGTGTTTGTTGATGAATGTCCAGATTGAGTAAAGCTGGAATCAAAGAACAAGCTCAAATATAAGACATTTTCATGTGTGTAACGCTTTGCTCACTACATCATTCCCACAATGCCATTTGTGTTATTCAGTTTTCATGACTTATATATGGATAGCGTAAAGAATTAGTAGAGTCCAAACTTCTGATCCGACACAGATGAATAGATGAGTTTAAGTTTATTCATGTATTCATATATTCTTAAGTAATCGCTTGTATTCTTCATTTTCATTCTTTAATTATTAGGATGAATATCGTTCACCCCCCAAAAAAACATTTTCATGTCTTTCCAGCCCTGTTTTTATTGTTATATTAAACTAAATATTGAGATGTTATCAGTCTGAGTCATTGTACACAGTTGATGTTTACTGTCAAGCTCTTAAAGGACTAAATGAGTCTCATAATAATATGTGTTCTGAGTTAATAATGTCTGTGGTGGACGGATATCGCGGGATTCACACTCATGTACGGTGTTGATGATGCAATTTTTTTTATTGGTCTTATAAACAATAAGTTCTTTTTATTGTATTTTTTTAAATCCTTATTTTTTGAAAGATGGTTTTCAGCAGGTATAACACGAGAAGATCAATTACTAAATCAAGAAGGGATGTTTTATTCTGAGTTTCTAGATTTCCATAAATTCCAGTGACACCAGGAGAGTTTATATTGTGGGATGTGATTCCCACTGGAGTCTTGGCGTTATTCAGAACCAAACCAGTATTGCCTCTTTCTTCCTTTGATTTATTTGATACTGCAATTGGGAAACTTTGTTTTGCCCCCGGAGTCTTAAATGTTAATAAAACTATTTGTTCATTATTTCAAAAACACATTGTCTCCAGGCCGAACTGTATTGTTTATTGGAATAGACGGGTTAAAGGTTTGTTATGGAAGATGTAATGTAAAAATGTATCTTTTCTTTGTATTTTATGTTCAATGATTTAACAAATGAAATGCCATACATTTATTTGACTGTATTTTGAGTTTCTTTTTATGATGTTGATACAGCTGGAAGGGTGTGTGTGAGACTTCAGAGGTGAGAAGATTCCCGGGCTGGGGAGGGGTTAGGGGAGCCACAGGGGTTCCTCTGTTTCTTTTGTTTGGTGGGGCTGTGAGAGAGATAGCTTCGAGGAGAACATTATAAAACTGCCAGCCCGGCACCTCTGAAATGTCTCACTCCGCCTGCAGCTGGACTGTGGATGGACTGGGAACTATTCTTGCAAGAATAAATATCTTTTAAGGACAATTTGAATCCTGATGTCTCTTATGCTGTGATGCTGTTTTGTTAGTTATTGTTTTTGCCACAACAAAGACCATCTGGACTTTACCAATAAATATTTATTGGTAAATCAAATTATGGAAATAACTTTCAACATCGTACACAGGCACTACCCAGTAGTTTTTGTTCAATTTAAAAAGGATATTGATCTGAACTATTCTATTTGCAATACATTTGCTGAAACCTTGTTTCATTTATTTTGGCATTGCGCCCATGTAAGATTTTGGAAAGATTTGTCTAGATTTATAATTGGCAACATTGACCCCACTTTTACTAATATCCCCTCAAATAAAAGGAAAGAATACTATATCATAAATTAAATTTTTTGCTAAATTCAATGTACATAAATGTAAGTAGGCTACAGTGAAACCAAACCTTTGTTTTTAGTTCTCGGGAAAAAAAAGAAATTCAGATCATATATATATATAAAGACTATTTTTCATTCACACAATAAGAAAACACTTAAAACTGTTTCTGTTTGTGAATCCTTTGATATATTTATATGTTTAGCCTCCCCCTGGCTGTCTGTTTTTCTATGTGTATATATGTATTATTGTAGTTCTGACTGTACATTAGGGATGGGAAAATGAAGCCTCAGGCTTTCCCCTGAATGTTTCGGGAAAAGATTCGAAGCTTCAAGATTGTCGGAAACAGCGCCATCTTATGGCGGTCAAATGTATTGCAGCGATGTTTATGAGCAGCTGAGTGCGCAACGCCGTTGTTTTATCCATTAAGCACAAATAAAAGCCTGACAACGCTAAATGTTCAGTTTTCTGATAATATAAGTCACATATTAAAGTGTAGCAATAAAATAAATGTAACAATTATATTAATACTAATTATAAAACTACCAACAGAGTTGCTTGATGCAAGTTGGTCTAATTATTTTATGGTTTCTATGCTGTTTATGTGTCAGAATATATGATCATGTAACATAGGCTATATATATATACATACAGTACCAGTCAAAAGTTTGGAAACATTACTATTTTTAATGTTTTTGAAAGAAGTCTCTTATGCTCATCAAGCCTGCAGTTAAAAAAACAAACAAAAAACAGTAATATTATGAAATATTATTACAATTTAAAATAATGGTTCTCTTTTTTAATATACTTTAAAATTTAATTTATTTTTGTGATGCAAAGCTGAATTTTCCTCAGCAAGTACTCCAGTCTTTGGTGTCTTATGATCCTTCAGAAATCATTCTAATATGCTGATTTATGATCAATGTTGGAAACAGTTGTGCTGCTTAATATTTTTTTTATAACCTGAGATACTTTTTTCAGGATTATTTGATGAATAAAAAGTTAAAAGAACTGTATTTATTTAGAATAGAAATCTTTTGTAACAATATACACTACCGTTCAAAAGTTTGGGAACAATAACTATTTTTTTTTAAAGAAATTAGTACTTTAATTCAACAAGGATGCGTTAAATTGATAAAAGGTGATGATAACGATTTATATTGTTAGAAATGTTTTTATTTTGAATAAATGCTGTTTTAATGAATAAATGCTGTTAACGTTTTACTCATCAATGAATCCTGAAAAAAGTATTCCAAAAATATATATTAAACAGCACAACTGTTTCCATCATTGATAATAACTGAGTATCAAATCATCATATTAGAATGATTTCTGAAGGATCATAAGACACCAAAGACTGGAGTACTTGCTGATGAAAATTCAGCTTTGCATCACAAAAATAAATTACATTTTAAAATATATTAAAAAAGAGAACCATTATTTTAAATTGTAATAATGTTTCATATTACTGTTTTTTGTTTTGTTTTTTAACTGCAGGCTTGATGAGCATAAGAGACTTCTTTCAAAAACATTAAAAATAGTAATGTTTCCAAACTTTTGACTGGTACTGTATATATATATATATATATATATATATATATATATATATATATATATATATATATATATTTTTTTTTTTAATGATAGTAAATGGACTTAAACTTCCAAAAACCTGTAGATAGTAGTGGACTGGGTTCAAGCATTCCGACACGCAAAGTGAAGCATGTCACGTGACTGGAAAGAAAGTGAGGCTTCAGTGTTCGACTTGAACCGGCGCTGCACAAACCGATGGGTGAGTGAATATCAAAATACCGCGAGAGCGACTAGAGAGCAGATAAGCTACTTATTGCTCTCGCGGACGCGGTACTTTGATGTCATAAACCGATCGGTCTGTGCAGCGCCGGTTCAAGTCGAACAAGCCTATCATTTTTCGTTGATCACGTGTTTCTCTGAAAACAAGACGTGCTCCGGCACGAGCTTCATGAGAAATTGCGCTGCGTCCTCGATACGCGCTTTGAAGCTTCAGTGTCAAATGTAACATCGCTACTGTACATTAACTTTGTTTGCTTGAAGATTTCTTTTAAACACTGATTCATTTGGACTCACACAGACATCAATAATGTGCATATGAATGCATGCTGGGAGCCACCATAGTTTAAAACCCATTGCTCCCAGCATGCATTGCTGCTGTGTGTAAAACAAGATAACACATTCAATAACAGAACGAGAAAGACAAATAATGCATTTTATTATAAAACTTTATTGAAGGTTTGTTTCTCCTGGATCAGGATGGAATGATATGAAAAAGATGTGAGAGCCAGAGGCTGATAAAACCAGACATTTAAGAGAAAGAGAAATCCAGTGCTCTGCGTTGCACCCGTTCACTTTAAAAGCATTCGGAGCTCAACAACAGCCCGTATGAACATCCACATGAAGCCGTCTTGAGACGTGTTCGTTTAACTCTACACCACTGCATTTCAAACGCCGGCTGTTCATTTCAACAAAATAAGTGTGCTTTCAGTGACACCAGTCCTTTAAAACAACAGGTCATTGGGAAAGCACTGCTCGTATTTAAATAACGCAACAGTGAAACCCGAACCACACCGGCTGATTCTGGACGAGTTTCTCCACAGCATCTGTTGAACATCCACTTTGGCCTCTTGATCATTGGCAACGTGTAAAATCTATCTGAAATAAACATAAAACAAGCTGACGCTAGAAGCCCTGCAGCTCTCAGAACACGCCGGCACTGAGATCACAGGCTGGCCCGTGTGAAAGGCGACACATGACCACTGAAGCAGTGATGCGTGTCCTCAAGAAGAAGTCGGGCCGTGGTTTGGCTGTGACAGGGGTGATGCGCTGCTATAGTTTCAATGTTCCCGGTGGAAGACTTCCATTGCACAGTCTGTAGAAGCGCAGATCGTTCACGATACGATACACTCCCTGAGAAAACGACGGCAGGTCCTGTGAGGGGCGGAAAAGAAAGAAAGAGGCATGACTTGCGTGTTTAAACATGAAGACGGTTCACGCAGCATGACTGTACACCTATGACATCATCCAAGCCAGATTTTGTGAATCTGACAAAACCGGTCTTAAAATTTCCTGGTGTAATTGCACTCTAAATTCCAAAGAGAGAGAAGAAGTGGAATATATATATATATATATATATATATATATATATATATATATATATATATATATATATATATATATATATATATTATATATAATACGAAAATAATCAAAAGAAAATAAAAGAAAGAACATTTTTAGGACTATTAGGATTTATATGTCATTTATTATGTTACAAAAGACTTCCATTTCAAATAAATGCTGTTCTGTTGAACTTTCTAATTATCAAAGAATCCTGAAAGAAATATGAAGCAGCACAACTGTTTTCAATATTAATAATAATAAGAAGAAATGTTTCTTGAGCATCAAATCATCATATTAGAATGATTTCTGAAGGATCATGTGACACTGAAGACTGGAGTAATGATGCTGAAAATTCAGCTTTGATCACAGGAATAAATTACATTTGACAATATATTCACAAAGAAAACAGTTATTTGACATTTTAATATTTCACAGTAGTGCTGCTTTTTTTGATCATTGACATAAATGCAGTCTTGGTGAGCAAGAGACTTCTTCAAAAAATATATACATAAAATAATTATGGTTGTGTGAACAATTAGATTATTTAGTTTGCCAGGCAAAGCTTGGCTAAGAGTGAAAATGTTCCAGTCCTTCACATTAGTAAAACACTCCAGTAATTAGAGCTTCAGGAATGAATCACATCAGTCACGTTCACTCACTCTCTCTGGCGTGAAGTTTCGGGCAAGCGTTGTGCGCTGGTGAGGGTCGAGGCCTTGGCAGCCGTTGAGAAACTCTGGCAAGAAGGAAGAGTAAAACGCTTGGAAATCCACAGCCGCCATGTTGTAGAGCGCCAGCGTGATGTCGTCCTGGAGGAGGTCGTGACTCTTGTGCAGCAGGACTTGCAGAAGAACATTTATGAAGTGGAACAGCATGGAGTTCCGGAACAGCTTCTGAAATACACACACACACACGACCACATCACTGACCAAACCACACATCACTGACCAAACCACACACACGATCTGTCATTTGATCACACCGCCCTGCATCATATTTGCTGAAGGAAATATTAAACTTGTTTCTTACTAATTTTGGTCCAAAAACCAGTCAGTATCTGATGTGACCACCATTTGCCTCACGCAGTGCAACATCAACATGATGTTGATTGTAGCCTGTGGAATGTTGGTCCACTCCTCTTCAATGGCTGTGCGAAGTTGCTGGATATTGGCAAGACCTGGAACACGCTGTCGTATACGCCGATCCAGAGCATCCCAAATATGCTCAATGGGTGACATGTCCGGTGAGTATGCTGGCTATGCAAGAACTAGGATGTTTTCAGCTTCCAGGAATTGTGTACAGATCTTTGCAACATGGGGCCATGCATCATCATGCTGCAACATGAGGTGATGGTCGTGAATGAATGGCACCACAATGGGCCTCAGGATCTCGTCACGGTATCTCTGTGCATTCAAAATGCCATCAATAAAATGCACCTGTATTCATTGTCCATAACATACGCCTGCCCATACCATAACCCCACCGCCACCATGGGTCACTCGATCCACAACGTTGATATCAACAAACCGCTCACCCACACGACGCTATACACACACTGTCTGCCATCTGCCCTGTATAGCGAAAACTGGGATTCATCCGTGAAGAGAACACCTATGCAAAGTGCCAGACGCCATCAAATGTAAGCATTTACCCACTTAAGTCGGTTGCGACGACGAACTGCAGTCAGGTCGAGACCCGATGAGGATGACGAGCATGCAGATGAGCTTCCCTGAGACGGTTTCTGACAGTTTGTGCAGAAATTCTTTGGTTATGCAAACCGATTGTTGCAGCAGCTGTCCGGGTGGCTGGTATCAGACAATCTTGGAGATAAAGATGCTGGATGTGGAGGTCCTGGGCTGGTGTGGTTACACGTGGTCTGCGGCTGTGAGGCCGGTTGGATGTACTGCCAAATTCTCTGAAACGCCTTTGGAGACGGCTTATGGTAGAGAAATGAACATTCAATTCACGGGCAACAGCTCTGGTGGACATTCCTGCAGTCAGGATGCCAATTGCACACTCCCTCAAAACTTGCGACATCTGTGCCATTGTGCTGTTTGATAAAACGGCACATTTTCGAGTGGCCTTTTATTGTGGCCAGCCTAAGGCACACCTGTGCAATAATCATGCTGTATAATCAGCATCTTGATATGCCACACCTGTGAGGTGGATGGATTATCTCGGCAAAGGAGAAGTGCTCACTAACTCAGATTTAGACAGATTTGTGAACAATATTCGAGAGAAATAGGCCTTTTGTGTACATAGAAAAAGTCTTAGATCAGCTCATGAAAAATGGGGGCAAAAACAAAAGTGTTGCGTTTATAATTTTGTTCAGTGTATATATGTGTGATGGATCGTTCTATGTAAATAGTCCATATTAAAAAGCTGCAGGATCTTCACTACATTCAATCATCAGATTTGAGAAAATGTAAGCATATGTCAGTGTGTCTTACCCTGTTACAACTTGTGGTACAACTTGTGTTTGGTGTTCAGGACCTCCAGGTAACTCAAGTTTTGTTTGAAGATGTGAATATCCGGCTGTAGGAAAGACTGACCAAATGCCTGCAAATCAAAGACACGACGTTCAGACACAAGAATCACGCATAACAGCGTTTCCAGTTCCGCTATTTAATCTCAAGTATATGTAACGAGATTCTAAGAACTGCCAAATAATATACAGACATTCAAAAGCCCCAAAACATTAATATACAGCTACTGTATGTGCAACAGGATTTTTGGACCAATGAGATTTCAGTACCAAACATCAGGGTTATTATTGTCAAATACAACTGAAATTAAAACTATTAAAAACTCTTCTGTTAATTGTAATAAATGAAATAAAAAATAAAAATGAAAACTGGGAATAAATATAAACGAACACTGAAATAAAAATTATTTAAACAAATAGCAATATTCAAAAAATAATTATAAAATTACAAAAGATTTAACTAAAATTAACATGAAAACTAAAATTATAAAAATAAAAGCTATTTCAATAAATATTTAAACTATAATAAAACTAAAATAATACTGCCAACCATGAAAAACAAAACAAAAATAGGAACATAGCGACTAACAAAATGTCTTGTTAGGTTATACACTTTGATCCACATGGACGAGAGGTTATTTCTTGACGCTTGGTGAAGACATGCTGTAACTCAGGCTTTGAGGAGAGTTATGTGTGTGTTACACACGTGTGGTCGATACCTGCATGGCAGCCGTGAACTGCGCTTGGTTCTCCATGAGTTCTTCTGCTCCGGTTCTCTGTACGCTGCTCAACACTGAGCTCTTGAAGAAGAACCTCCAGTTCTGATGAAGAATCTGGAAGAGCAGCTCAAACATCTCAGCTTTCACATCCGGACAGGAACGCTGCAGAACACAGAGGTGAAGATGAGCGAATTAAAAGAGCTTCCAGAAAGAAGAACGTTAGAGGACTTTTAAAGTCGGCATGAAACAGAAGTTGCAATAATCTTTTCTTCTCTATTGTGATGTATAGTGAAATGGCTTCTCAAAAAAAAAAAAAGGCTGGGACTTAATTTTATCCATTAGTGAAAAATAATGTGCACAAATAAATCATTTATAATAAATACTACAATGTTCCATAAAAAGAAAGTCAATTTTGATTTCATGGTGACTTTAATGTACCTTTAAATAGCTAAACTCTTTTGTTCTGCTAAACAATGATTAGTGTTTGTCTTGTAAATGCTAATGTATTAAATGTTCTGCATTGTGGTTTCTACACTATACAAATGTTTGTCATGTCATTGTCAATGTCATTTTTACAGAAAAAAGTGGGGAAAAAAGACTATTATAACAACTAATTAGTTTGCTGGTTAATAACCAAGTTAAAAATTAGATCATATATACTGTAACGAGTAGTAAAATGTATATATATATATATTCCATACAGTAAATTTCTGGAAACCACAGGTGCATTTTTTTTTTTTTTACGTAACTCAAATGATGCTGGGAAATGTATTTTAACCTTAAGCACTCTGAGGTGGGGTGTCTTTAACTCATGTCTCTTACCTCTGCCACTATTGGGTAAACCTGGTCCAAACAAAGGCTGAGGATGCTGGGTAACAGAGGCTTGAAGGTCTGGCCAGGCTCTTGAACCACAACCTGAGACAATAAAGCAAAGATGAATAGCATGTTCAATCCTGTAATGCTTGACATATGAAATAAGTCAGAACAAACAAACTATATTTTGAATGGAAGAGTTAATTGAACCTTTAGAGAGAGAATAAAAGTTTACACGTGTGCTTTTTGAGTATCATATTTGATACATCAGGCTTTTATGGCTCATATTGCCTGATATAGTGAGAATATGAAGCTCATTCTCAAGGAAGAAAAACACTTCAATTTTAATCAGAGGCCCAAACTGAGCAGAAATATGCTATATGATGCAGATGTTATTTATATGGTCAAAAAGTAAGTAGTAAGTAAGGTTTACATTAAAAGCTTAAGGAATTTCATCTTACTTTTTGACCATATAACAGTATAACAGACTACTTACTAGATTGTGTACAACAGTTTTATCATGTTGATAATCTAGAGGCCTTAGACATATGTGTATCAAATATGACACAGTGGGCTTTATAGGGTTAATAACCACTGAAACCTGCAGAATCTTGAGAAACTTCTGAACCACTCTGGATCCCGAGCGGCCCTCCTGTAAGATGCTGACGGCCAGCTGATCCCTGAGGAACATGAGGATCAGTGAGCATCAGTATACACAGTGACACGTGATGATGATGAGTGAACGTGAGGAAGCCGAGGTCACCTGGTGAACATGCTGAGGAACGTCTGAATGATCTGCTCTGTGAAAGCTACACCCATCTGAACACGCAGAGCTTGAAACAGCGTGAGAAAGAAACTCAGCATCTCGTCTGTCACATCTGAGAGAGAGAGAGAGAGAGAGAGAGAGAGAGAGAGAGAGAGAGAGAGAGAGAGAGAGAGAGAGAGAGAGAGAATGAATCCTCAGTAAAGATCATTCCAGCAACAGAAGGCAGTGGAGTCGTCGTGGTCATGAACGCTGATGTTGATGATGATTTGTTCACCTGGCTGCTGGATGAAGTGAGGGAACAGTGCGAGCGTGACCTGGACTGACTCCTGCAGGCTGTGGTAACAGATCTGACGTGATTTAGTGGCTTCTCCTGATATACTGTCCACCAGATCCTTCAACACACACAGAGTCTGCTGGATCACCGCTTTACCTGAGGGACACATCATTACTTACATTACTGGCATTTCTGAAAATACTCTTAGGAAAAATAACTGGTAAAAACGGGCTGTATCAAAAAATAAACAAACAAAATTAAAATGACAATCCAAATATAAATAATGTTTATATAAATAAAAAAAAACCATTCAAAAATGTTGGGGTCGGTAACAAATCACAATTGGCCATCAAGACCTGCAGTGTAAATGCTCACCAAGGTGCATTTATTATCAAGAATACAGTAAAAACAGGAATATTGTGAAATATACAATTTTTAATTTAAACGTTTTTTTTTTATATATTTAAAATATTATTCTAATATGATGATTTCAAGAAACATATCTTCTTATCAATGTTGAAACCAGTTGTGCTACATAATATTTTTGTGCAAATGTGATTTTTTTTGTTCTTTGATGAATAGAAAGTTCAAAAGAACAGCATTGATATGAAACAAATCTATTTCAACCGATTTAGAAACTGTAACATTATAAATGTCTTTACAGTCACTTTTAGTCAATTGTAAAGCATCACTGCTATATATATTTATATATGGTATATATTATAATATTTGACATTGCTATCAATCATCTGTTGCTCTCACTGTTGGGATGATGGTTGGGTGGGCGGGGCAGGAGGCGGTACTGCTGCGTCAGACTGCTGAGAAGCCGCGCGTGATTGGACGAACGGCTCGGCCACTGCTGTTCTGCTTCTGGTAGACTGGGCCACGGCAACAGCAACATGTTGGACAGAGCTCGACACACCTGGGGCCTGTTTCAGAAAGGAGGTTAAGTGAAAACTCTGAGTATGTTAACCCTGAAATGTGGGAAACTCTGAGTTTTCTGTTTCAGAATGGGAGGTATGTTAAACCTGAGAAAGCAGAGTAAGTCAAGCCCGTTTCTGAAAGAGAGGTAACTTATACTCCGAGTCAGTTACCATGGAAACTTACTCTGTGAACCTAACCTGGTTGGGAGCAGGTTTTCTTCGGTAAACCCAGTTTCTTTTGGTCTCCTCCCCTTTTTTAAAGAGGAAGTGGTGTTTAAACACCTCAGTCATTCTTTCAGTACATTTTTATTAATAAAATGAATCTTTTATTAATAAATAAAATATTGCTATTTTTACTGCTGTTTTTTTTATTTTATTTTTTATAAGATGAAGTCTATAAAACTCCTTAACTGGCAACTGAAAATACAGTAGTAGATTAGAGTTACATAATGTAGTTCTAAACAAATTCTACAGAATTAAACTGTGGCATTTACTGAAAATCACTGAACTGTTCATCTGTGCACCAGAAGTTGATGGACCGTCCTCCTGCTGTTCTTCCAAACTCTGAGGGCGGGGGGAGAGATAAGAATTTATACTTAGATTTAAACTTAGATTCTGTAGGCTACTCCACATAAAAATGTGAAAAAATGTGAATGTGTAGATTGTTTGATGTGTAGACACATAATGTTAACATTACCTCTGTAGGCCTCTCTGTGGCAGCAGAAACTATTTATCCCCATCGTCCTGTGAAGATGAGCATTTGGTTGAGTATAACTTTATAACACTATTTGTCATAATTTCTGGTGTATTGAGTAGGCTACTTACAACTGCCTGGGGTTCTGTTGGGACAGGAGGCTCCAAAAGACAGATATTACCATCAGAATCTGTTGGGACCAACAAAAATCCTAACCCAAAGTAAAATAAATGGAAATCTCAAAAATAGCCTATATAAAAAATAACACATATGTAAACCTCTTACATTTTATGAAGGCCCTTGGATCTTTGGGACTGGCTCTGAAGTCCGTCCAGGAATTCCCTCAGCTGTAAATGCTGCTGCACTGCTAGACACTGGGTGCTTTAGTTATTTAATATCTCAAATGTTTGTTAAGTCAGGTAGCCTACACCCATACTATGCTCAAGCCTTACTTGACTGAATTATGTTTTTATATTAAAATTTCAGCTGCTGCCATGTTCTTTTAATGCCTGCAGGATTGCACCTACATGAAAATTAAAATTAGGTTTAATAACATACTGTTCTTCCAGTTTCACCTCTGATATTGTAACAGTTGGGTAAGTTACTTGTATTACTAACTACAAATGACATCTTCAACAGTGTAATTAGATTAATGTAATAATGACTATCTTTAGAAATTATTGGTCTACTTATTACTAATTACTAAATCCCACGTCAACCTTAAACACTTGAACAATACAAGGAGAGACAAACTGCACTTTTAATGCTTTCAAATAAACAAAATACAATTGCATGAATTATTCTTGAATTGACCAAAGTGTGTAGAGGGAGAAGGTTACATTAAAAATATAACTTTTAAAAATGTATGTTAAATAGCCTATACAGAATTGTTCTATAGTCTAATACAATTACATCAGATTTAACTTTAAATTACAGAAGAATTAAGAGTAATCCCTTTAATTAAATTACAGTATTTAAATTACTTGGTAATTAATTACACCCATCACTGTATAACAGTAATTAAAATGTAAACTTATAACTTATAAACGAAATAATGTTCGTACTCTCCATATGCTTGCAGAAGCACATCCAGTTCTGCTGGTGAGAAATATGAAGACCTTTTTGTCTGGCGCTGTTGCCATGGTGACTCATAATATCTGCGCTCCATTGATAATGGCTTTTTATAGTTGTGGTGCACGCGCTTAACTCAGAGTCAGTCAACTCAGAGTTGATTGAACTAACTAATTTCAGCTGTTCTGAAACCAAAAACTCAGAGTTTCCCATCTCAGGGTAAGTCAACTCAGAGTTCAAGTTTTAACTCAGAGTTGGTTGAACCTCCTTATTGAAACAGGCCCCAGGGGCCTGTTTCAGAAAGGAGGTTAAGTGAAAACTCTGAGTATGTTAACCCTGAAATGTGGGAAACTCCTGGTTTTCAGTTTCAGAATGGGAGGTATGTTAAACCTGAGAAAGCAGAGTAAGTCAAGCCCGTTTCTGAAAGAGAGGTAACTTATACTCAGAGTCAGTTACCATGGTAACTTACTCTGTGAACCTAACCTGGTTGGGAGCAGGTTTTCTTCGGGAAACCCAGAGTTTCTTTCGGTCTCCTCCCCTTTTTTAAAGAGGAAGTGGTGTTTAAACACCTCAGTCATTCTTTCAGTACATTTTTATTAATAAAATGAATCTTTTATTAATAAATAAAATATTGCTATTTTTACTGCTGTTTTTTTTATTTTATTTTTTATAAGATGAAGTCTATAAAACTCCTTAACTGGCAACTGAAAATACAGTTGTAGATTAGAGTTACATAATGTAGTTCTAAACAAATTCTACAGAATTAAACTGTGGCATTTACTGAAAATCACTGAACTGTTCATCTGTGCACCAGAAGTTGATGGATCATCCTCCTGCTGTTCTTCCAAACTCTGGGGGGGAGAGATAAGAATACCTGTTTATAGGCCTACTTAGATTTAAACTTAGATTCTGTAGGCTACTCCACATAAAAATGTGAAAAAATCTGAATGTGTAGATTGTTTGATGTGTAGACACATAATATTAACATTACCTCTGTGGGCCTCTCTGTGGCAGCAGAAACGCTTTATCCCCATCGTCCTGTGAAGATGAGCATTTGGTTGAGTACACTTTATAACACTGGTAGGCGACTTACGACTGCCTGGGGTTCTGTTGGGACAGGAGGCTCCAAAAGACAGATATTACCATCAGAATCTGTTGGGACCAACAAAAAACCCAACCCAAAGTAAAATAAATGGAAATATCAAAAATAGCCTAAAAAAATAACACATATGTAAACCTCTACATTTTATGAAGGCCCTTGGATCTTTGGGACTGGCTCTGATGAAGACCCTCCAAGAATTCCCTCAGCCAAAAATGCTGCTGCACTGCTAGACACTGGGTGCTATTTAGTTATTTAATATCTCAAATGTTTGTTAAGTCAGGTAGCCTACACCCATGATATGCTCAAGCCTTACTTGATTGAATTATGTTTTTATATTTAATTTTCAGCTGCTGCCATGTTCTTTTAATACCTGCAGGATTGCCCCTACATGAAAATTAAAATTAGGTTGAATAACATACTGTTCTTCCAGTTTCACCTCTGATATTATAACAGTTGGGTAAGTTACTTGTATTACTAACTACAAATTACATCTTCAACAGTATAATTAGATTAATGTAATAATGACTATCTTTAGAAAGTATTGGTCTACTTATTACTAATTACTAAATCCCATATCAACCTCAACCATTTGAACAATACAAGGAGAGACAAGAAACTGCACTTCTAATGCTTTCAAATAAACAATATACAATTGCATGAAATATTCTTGAATTGACCAAAGTGTGTAGAGGGAGAAGGTTACATTAAAAATATACCTTTTAAAAATGTATGTTAAAGCCCCACTAGGTAAGATTTCCGTTTTGGTCAAACAACGACCCCTAGAGTCGCTGTGGACTACTTGAATTTAACGTTACTGTCGTAAATACCACTCACGCAGAGCAGTCTCTTCACTCACGGCCTGATCCCCTCCCCCCTGTATACCGGTCCCTGTTCAGTCGGATGGAAGCTGTAACGAGTGGAAATAAGGTGTGGCCCCTTTAAGAGCTGCGCGCGCCCTGTTTAACTGTCGGCAGTCTGTATTGTATGTGTGCCTCGAACACCCCGTAAGCTGGTTGTTTCTATTTGATGCTCATTATTGTCCTATTTTTGTCTATCAAGTAATGCTGTGGACGGTAGAACGTGTGACAGACAGTTACACGAGTTCGATTGGGGAATAAACACAACGCGTTACAAATCGTCGGACATCGAACAAGCACAGCTAGCCTCCGAAGATGTCTAAGTTACTAATCCATCAACAAGAACGCCAGGTGCTTTTTAGCTCACACCAACGAGTGAAAGCTTGTCCGAGTGATATACAATATAAGCAATATACTTACAAGTCCAACAGCATGTGAGGACGTGTTGGGGGAAGTGAGGTAGCCTATGCCGTAAAGCAGTCGAATTTTGTAGTTCTTTTGTGTGCGCGGGGTTACTACCCGAACCCCGAAGTTTAAAAGTACGATTAAAAACGATACAGACCCCGTCAGGCTATGGCAGACATGTCATTCAACCTATTGTAAGTCGATGTACCATCACAAGAGTCTTGGAAATATATTATGAAGGTTGAAAAGTTACCTAGTGCTGCTTTAAATATACAGAATTGTTCTATAGTCTAATGCAATTACATCAGATTTTACTTTAAATTACAGAAGAATTAAGAGTAATCCCTTCAATTAAATTACAATATTAATGTTCTAATACTGTGAAATTACAGTAATAATGTTCATACTGGTGAGAAATATGCAGACCTCTTTTTGTCTGGCGCTGTTGCCATGGTGACTCATAATATCTGCGCTCCATTGATAATGGCTTTTTATAGTTGTGGTGCACGCGCTTAACTCAGAGTAGGTAAACTCAGAGTTGATTGAACTAACTCAATTCAGCTGTTCTGTATCCGAAAACTCAGAGTTTTCCATCTCAGGGTAAGTCAACTCAGAGTTCAAGTTTTAACTCAGAGTTGGTTGAACCTCCTTTCTGAAACAGGCCCCAGGACGTGAGCCTTGAGGAAACAACAACAAACATTACATCACAACAGAGGGATCCAAGTACAAACTGTGCCACACTGTCAGACCAATGTAACCACACACACACACACACACACACACACACACACACACACACACACACACACACACACACACACACACACACACACACACACACACACACACACACCTCCTGAGGTAATCTGTGGTTATGATTCTCTGTGATCAGGTTGAAGATATTCTGCACCGCCGGCAGCGACACCAGGAACACCGGCCGTACGGTGGTGGACATGGAGACCGGGGGCCTGTACCATGAAGGTAGCTGAACAAACTCGAGGTTACAGGATTAGTTTTGAGTTGACAAAACCAAACCGATGCAATCAGGCTTTATTGGTACCATGATGCAGCTCATCAACTTTCTCTGTCAACTCAGGCTTTGATCCTCAAGCTATGATTACTCCACACGCGCGTGCACATAAAAGAGTGACGTCGACACTGAACAACCAATAAAGAGTAGAGCGAAAAGGTAGAGCGAGAGCGATATATTTTCCCGCGGAGGAGCAAGAGATAATCATTCAGAATTACGATGAATTTAAATATGTATTTCAAGCTCGAAACAATACGGTCTCTGCTGCCAAAGCAAGAGAAGAATGTTGGAGAAAGATTGCTGATTGTTAATGTGTAAGTTAAACAAATACGTTCTATATTTATGTAAAATTATGTATGTATGTGTAGCCTATATGTATAATATAGCCTATAGCCTATTTTTATAATATATAAAAAATGATACATGCACATTTTATTATAAAAATAGGCTATAGGCTATATTACGCATAGGCTACACATACATATACATAATTTTACATAAATATAGAACGTATTTGTACTACTAAGAAAGCTAGGGAATCCTATCATAAGATTAACAGAATAATAATAAAGATTTAAAATAATTCTTAACATGTATTATATAGTACATTTGTGCAATTTGCTTTTTGAAAAAAAATAAAATAATGTGTTCATGTGATGTCACCCTATCAATATATCTTACCGGCAATTTTATAAAAGCCCTCTTTTATGGACATGGCCGATAAATGTCCGGGGAACACTATTAATGAAACTATTCATGTACTCCTGCAGAGCGAGGACCACCTTACGAATGGTTCGACAAACCGTGTTTTCCCCTATAGCTTCTGTGCTTCACCCAGCGTGCAAGTATGTAGCACTTGCAACAACAAAAAAAACGCAACGCAATATTTGCGGTACAGTAAGTGCATGAATTCGACGTGTTAAATTCTTTATGTGCGGCTCAAGAAGTTCGCAAAGATAAGACATTCCTTCCGCGGAAAATCTGTATCTTTCATACAAGTAACTATCAGGAAAGGCAAGGGTATTTTGTCTGGCTAAAAACTCTTTCTCTACGAAGTGCTCGTCAAACAATTTGCGCTGAGATGTCACAGGATTTGGAAGAAAAGGTGAATTCATTGTAACAGACACTGGGAATAAGTTACGTCACCTATATGTTTCTTTGCTCTCAGCTGATTGGTCAAACTTCAGTCTGAGATCTTGAATCCAGAACATAACCTGCCCCGGAGCAGGTTAGCCGTGCAGCGTAAGATACCATGGCAACGAACACCGATTCAAGCCAAGCTACTTTCATAGTACCTAAAACCCAGGGTTGGCGGAAACTAAACTGAAACATAGCTGGCTAGCCACCTAAACCGGCTTCATGGTATAGGCCCCAGGAGATGGCACGCAGATAACAGCAACTTCTCTGGACTTAGGTAAAGTTGGTTTTATATTCGCATATTCGCACATTCGCGGACTTCCGCGTTCAATAACTCGTGAACTAAACGTCGTTGCTACACAAAACACCTATCACATATAACTACAGATTAAACATCATAAGCTACAACATAATTTTCCTCAAAACGATCTTTCCTTTTCACTGGACAAAATACATTGATCTCTATGCGCAGGCTGCTAAGAAGGGACCATCTGCAAAGTGCAAACCCGAAGGAAAGCTAATTTTAAGAAGAAGATTTAAATATTAAAACAATGTTATTTGTGAAGTAACAATATTCAGCTCACAAGATATTAAACGCAGAACACCACAAATATACGAAGCAAATATAAAAAGCAATACCCAAGTTGCAGACTTGATCATGTAAGATCAAGTGTGAACATAAGTCAAGTTAAAAAAAAAAAAAAAAAAGTTTCAGTTTTGATATTTGCTGTGTATTCACCTAGACTGCTTTAGTGTACTTTTGTGTAGGCTATTGTACATACAGTACGCAAAAATGTTTTATGTAAAAGTTACAATTATTCACCAAAGAGATTTTTTCATGTTCCAAAGTTTGTAGTATGTTCCTACTGACCAGACTGACTTAATACAGGTGGAATTTTCACAGTATCTCCCTTACTGTACGTTCAGTATACAAATATTAATTTTTAAAAAATTACAGTAATTCCCCAAAAGTATTTTTCCTGTTCCAAAGCCTGTAGTGCTTTCTTATTGACTTACACTATCCCACACTGACTTACTACAGGTGAAATTTTGACAATACCTCCCTTACTGTACGTACTGAAAGGTTGGGGTCAGAATCCCCTGTTTCTTCAATTAAATTATATATATCCTTTTGAATGATTACTTTATTCTTATTAAAAATTTAACAATCAAGTAGTATCCTAATCATTTCTGTATTTATTTTCTTTTAGGTGCATTCCAGTGTGTGCCCTTGGGTTGTGTTCACATGCAAGGGGCCTTTTGATGATAATTGTCTTGGGATTGTCTTGGGACTCCTGGAAACTCCATCTGCATACATTTAGTGTTTTACAGCCAATTGGTCAAACACAAATTCTTGAACTGTCATTATTTCTGGAAGACCCCTTAGGACTTTCACATATAAAACTCTTCGTCTCTTTGTCCTCTTTTTCTGGACCTTTCCATCATGGCTGTATCTTCTGTATCTCGTCTGCAACACATAGACGATAATGATGGCATTTTTCTCCTGTCTTTTGCAAAGCTCTTTCTAATACATTTTCAATTCCTCTCTACTCTACTAATGAACTTTGTGATATACAACATTCTTGGACCCTGGAAGAAGGTCACCACGGACTTAAATCTCGGAAATGGACGACAAATATTCTGATTAATGGCGATATACCCACTTATCTATCAAAAATGTATTATTGTTTAGACTTTATGTTCTCTTAGCCAATCAGAAGTAAACGATTATTTAATGCATGACATTGAAAAAGGTATAATTGTGTGAGATTTGTTTGTAAGGTAGAGTTGGCTTGCGACCTTCTCGTGACTTTGACACTGGCTCTACCAATTTAACTGCAAACTATTCTTCAGTAAAATGTTCCTTATTTGATTGAATTTCACGACTCCTGGTCTTCTTTCATCATATCTGTTCCTGGGTCTTACAACTGTACCCCCCCCCCCACACACACACACACACACCAAACAGTACAATAATCAAATCATTTTTTCCTGTTCCAAAGGCTGTAGTGCTTTCCTAGTGACCACACTGACTTACTCCAGGTGGAATTTGGACAAAAACTCCCTTACTGTACGTACAAAAAACTAATACGTTTCCAAAAAAATTACTGTAATTCCCCTAAACTATTTTTTACTGTTTCAAAGGCTGTAGTGCTTTCCTAGTGACCACACTGACTTAATCCAGGTGGAATTTGGACAATAACTCCCTTACTGTACGTACAAAAAACTAATACGTTTCCAAAAAAATTACTGTAATTCCCCTAAACTATTTTTTCCTGTTTCAAAGGCTGTAGTGCTTTCCTAGTGACCACACTGACTTACTCCAGGTGGAATTTGGACAATAACTCCCTTACTGTACGTACAAAAAACTAAAACGTTTCCAAAAAAATTACTGTAATTCCCCTAAACTATTTTTTCCTGTTTCAAAGGCTGTAGTGCTTTCCTAGTGACCTGACTGACTTACTCCAGGTGGAATTTGGACAAAAACTCCCTTACTGTACGTACAAAAAACTAATACGTTTCAAAAAAAATTACTGTAATTCCCCTAAACTATTTTTTACTGTTTCAAAGGCTGTAGTGCTTTCCTAGTGATCAGACTGACTTACTCCAGGTGAAATTTGGACAAAAACTCCCTTACTGTACGTACAAAAAACTAATACGTTTCAAAAAAAATTACTGTAATTCCCCTAAACTATTTTTTCCTGTTTCAAAGGCTGTAGTGCTTTCCTAGTGACCACACTGACTTACTCCAGGTGGAATTTGGACAATAACTCCCTTACTGTACGTACAAAAAACTAATACGTTTCCAAAAAAATTACTGTAATTCCCCTAAACAATTTTTTCCTGTTTCAAAGGCTGTAGTGCTTTCCTAGTGACCACACTGACTTACTCCAGGTGGAATTTGGACAATAACTCCCTTACTGTACGTACAAAAAACTAATACGTTTCAAAAAAAATTACTGTAATTCCCCTAAACTATTTTTTCCTGTTTCAAAGGCTGTAGTGCTTTCCTAGTGACCTGACTGACTTACTCCAGGTGGAATTTGGACAAAAACTCCCTTACTGTACGTACAAAAAACTAATACGTTTCCAAAAAAATTACTGTAATTCCTCTAAACTATTTTTTCTTGTTTCAAAGGCTGTAGTGCTTTCCTAGTGACCACACTGACTTAATCCAGGTGGAATTTGGACAATAACTCCCTTACTGTACGTACAAAAAACTAATACGTTTCCAAAAAAATTACTGTAATTCCCCTAAACTATTTTTTCCTGTTTCAAAGGCTGTAGTGCTTTCCTAGTGACCACACTGACTTACTCCAGGTGGAATTTGGACAATAACTCCCTTACTGTACGTACAAAAATCTAATACGTTTCCAAAAAAATTACTGTAATTCCCCTAAACTATTTTTTCCTGTTTCAAAGGCTGTAGTGCTTTCCTAGTGACCTGACTGACTTACTCCAGGTGGAATTTGGACAAAAACTCCCTTACTGTACGTACAAAAAACTAATACGTTTCCAAAAAAATTACTGTAATTCCCCTAAACTATTTTTTCCTGTTTCAAAGGCTGTAGTGCTTTCCTAGTGACCTGACTGACTTACTCCAGGTGGAATTTGGACAAAAACTCCCTTACTGTACGTACAAAAAACTAATACGTTTCCAAAAAAATTACTGTAATTCCTCTAAACTATTTTTTCTTGTTTCAAAGGCTGTAGTGCTTTCCTAGTGACCACACTGACTTAATCCAGGTGGAATTTGGACAATAACTCCCTTACTGTACGTACAAAAAACTAATACGTTTCCAAAAAAATTACTGTAATTCCCCTAAACTATTTTTTCCTGTTTCAAAGGCTGTAGTGCTTTCCTAGTGACCACACTGACTTACTCCAGGTGGAATTTGGACAATAACTCCCTTACTGTACGTACAAAAAACTAATACGTTTCCAAAAAAATTACTGTAATTCCCCTAAACTATTTTTTACTGTTTCAAAGGCTGTAGTGCTTTCCTAGTGACCTGACTGACTTACTCCAGGTGGAATTTGGACAAAAACTCCCTTACTGTACGTACAAAAAACTAATACGTTTCCAAAAAAATTACTGTAATTCCTCTAAACTATTTTTTCTTGTTTCAAAGGCTGTAGTGCTTTCCTAGTGACCACACTGACTTAATCCAGGTGGAATTTGGACAATAACTCCCTTACTGTACGTACAAAAAACTAATACGTTTCCAAAAAAATTACTGTAATTCCCCTAAACTATTTTTTTCCTGTTTCAAAGGCTGTAGTGCTTTCCTAGTGACCACACTGACTTACTCCAGGTGGAATTTGGACAATAACTCCCTTACTGTACGTACAAAAAACTAATACGTTTCCAAAAAAATTACTGTAATTCCCCTAAACTATTTTTTCCTGTTTCAAAGGCTGTAGTGCTTTCCTAGTGACCTGACTGACTTACTCCAGGTGGAATTTGGACAAAAACTCCCTTACTGTACGTACAAAAAACTAATACGTTTCAAAAAAAATTACTGTAATTCCCCTAAACTATTTTTTCCTGTTTCAAAGGCTGTAGTGCTTTCCTAGTGACCTGACTGACTTACTCCAGGTGGAATTTGGACAAAAACTCCCTTACTGTACGTACAAAAAACTAATACGTTTCAAAAAAAATTACTGTAATTCCCCTAAACTATTTTTTCCTGTTTCAAAGGCTGTAGTGCTTTCCTAGTGACCACACTGACTTACTCCAGGTGAAATTTGGACAATAACTCCCTTACTGTACGTACAATAAACTAATACGTTTCAAAAAAAATTACTGTAATTCCCCTAAACTATTTTTTCCTGTTTCAAAGGCTGTAGTGCTTTCTTAGTGACCAGACTGACTTACTCCAGGTGGAATTTTGACAAAACCTCCTTTACTGTACGTACAATAAACAAATAAGTTTAAGAAAAAATTACTGTAATTCCCCTAAACTATTTTTTACTGTTTCAAAGGCTGTAGTGCTTTCCTAGTGACCTGACTGACTTACTCCAGGTGGAATTTGGACAAAAACTCCCTTACTGTACGTACAAAAAACTAATACGTTTCCAAAAAAATTACTGTAATTCCTCTAAACTATTTTTTCTTGTTTCAAAGGCTGTAGTGCTTTCCTAGTGACCACACTGACTTAATCCAGGTGGAATTTGGACAATAACTCCCTTACTGTACGTACAAAAAACTAATACGTTTCCAAAAAAATTACTGTAATTCCCCTAAACTATTTTTTCCTGTTTCAAAGGCTGTAGTGCTTTCCTAGTGACCACACTGACTTACTCCAGGTGGAATTTGGACAATAACTCCCTTACTGTACGTACAAAAAACTAATACGTTTCCAAAAAAATTACTGTAATTCCCCTAAACTATTTTTTCCTGTTTCAAAGGCTGTAGTGCTTTCCTAGTGACCTGACTGACTTACTCCAGGTGGAATTTGGACAAAAACTCCCTTACTGTACGTACAAAAAACTAATACGTTTCAAAAAAAATTACTGTAATTCCCCTAAACTATTTTTTCCTGTTTCAAAGGCTGTAGTGCTTTCCTAGTGACCTGACTGACTTACTCCAGGTGGAATTTGGACAAAAACTCCCTTACTGTACGTACAAAAAACTAATACGTTTCAAAAAAAATTACTGTAATTCCCCTAAACTATTTTTTACTGTTTCAAAGGCTGTAGTGCTTTCCTAGTGATCAGACTGACTTACTCCAGGTGAAATTTGGACAAAAACTCCTTTACTGTACGTACAAAAAACTAATACGTTTCAAAAAAAATTACTGTAATTCCCCTAAACAATTTTTTCCTGTTTCAAAGGCTGTAGTGCTTTCCTAGTGACCACACTGACTTACTCCAGGTGAAATTTGGACAATAACTCCCTTACTGTACGTACAATAAACTAATACGTTTCAAAAAAAATTACTGTAATTCCCCTAAACTATTTTTTCCTGTTTCAAAGGCTGTAGTGTTTTCCTACAGAACAGGCTGACTTACTACAGGTGAAATTTGGACAATAACTCCCTTACTGTACGTACAATAA
Source organism: Leuciscus idus (assembly GCA_021554675.1). Taxonomy (NCBI): domain Eukaryota; kingdom Metazoa; phylum Chordata; class Actinopteri; order Cypriniformes; family Leuciscidae; genus Leuciscus; species Leuciscus idus. The sequence goes on from CM038621.1 coordinate 58,371,903, forward strand.
ACTGATACGTTTCAAAAAAAAATTACTGTAATTCCCCTAAACTATTTTTTCCTGTTTCAAAGGCTGTAGTGCTTTCTTAGTGACCAGACTGACTTACTCCAGGTGGAATTTTGACAAAACCTCCTTTACTGTACGTACAATAAACAAATAAGTTTAAGAAAAAAATACAGTAATTCCCCTAAAGTATTTTTTCCTGTTCCAAAGGCTGTAGTGCTATCCTAGTGACCACACTGACTTACTACAGGTGGAATTTTGACAATACCTCCTTTACTGTACGTACAATAAACAAATACATTTAAGAAAAAATTACAGTAATTCCCCTAAAGTATTTTTTCCTGTTCCAAAGGCTGTAGTGTTTTCCTACAGAACAGGCTGACTTACTACAGGTGAAATTTGGACAATAACTCCCTTACTGTACGTACAATAAACTGATACGTTTCAAAAAAAATTACTGTAATTCCCCTAAACTATTTTTTCCTGTTTCAAAGGCTGTAGTGCTTTCCTAGTGACCTGACTGACTTACTCCAGGTGAAATTTGGACAATAACTCCCTTACTGTACGTACAATAAACAAATAAGTCCAAGAAAAAATTACTGTAATTCCCCTAAACTATTTTTTCCTGTTTCAAAGGCTGTAGTGCTATCTTAGTGACCAGACTGACTTACTCCAGGTGGAATTTTGACAAAACCTCCTTTACTGTACGTACAATAAACAAATAAGTTTAAGAAAAAAATACAGTAATTCCCCTAAAGTATTTTTTCCTGTTCCAAAGGCTGTAGTGCTTTCCTAGTGATCAGACTGACATACTACAGGTGGAATTTTGACAATACCTCTTTTACTGTACGTACAATAAACAAATACATTTAAGAAAAAAATACTGTAATTCCCCTAAAGTATTTTTTCATGTTCCAAAGGCTGTAGTGCTTTCCTAGTGACCACACTGACTTACTACAGGTGGAATTTTGACAATACCTCTTTTAAATACTAAATACCTCCTTTACTGTACAATTATCAAATATTTTTATGTAATAAACATTATTACATGTGTTTATTACACATGCTTATGTAATAAACTGTAATTCACCTATAGAGTTTTTTATATATATTCAATTCAAATTTCTTTATTCAGTCATGATGTTATTACAGACACAATAATAATCACATCAACAACAAAATAATAACATTCAAAGCTGAATAGGAGCATGAGGAAGACCTAGTCTTATCATTTCATGCCCCTTTTTTTAATAATCTGAGCTAACACAAAACAGATGGCTCGCCGTGTTTTTTTTGTTTTTGTTTTTTTGTTTTTTTTTGTCAAAATACAATATTATATTCACATCTTAACAAGTTCGAATTTGTCAAACATTAGTTCTTATACTTCACTGCCTTCATATTTTCTAAGTACATTTTTTTTATACATTTTATTAAATTGAACAATCGAGTTACATGATTTTTGCACATTGTCCAAAGAATTCCATAAATTGATCCCAATTACAAGAAACCCTTTTTGTTTTTGTGAGGTGCGTGAATATGGTACACAAAAATTACCTTTTCTTCTATTGTTACTGTCTGTAATTAACATGAATTTGTTTTGAATATGTATTGGCACCAAATTGTTTTTCACTCTCCACATAGTTTGTAGTATTTTAAATTTGACCAACTCTTTAAGTTTAAAGGTCTGCAATTTTATAAACAATTTGTTTGTGTGGTCTCGTAAACCTTTATAAGTCACAATTCTTATCGCTTTCTTCTGAAGTAAGAACAGCCTTTCTGTATAACTGGTGCATGCATTACCCCATACTTCGATACAGTATGTTAAATATGGAACAATTAAGGTTAAATATAGAAGCTGTAATGAATCTTCATTCAATGTGTGTCTAACGTTATAAAGAATACCAATATTTTTACTAACTTTACCTTTGATATACTCGATATGAGGCTTCCAACTAAGTTTGCTGTCTAGGATAACTCCCAAAAATTTTATTTCTGAAACACATTCAATATTTACATCCTCAATAACTAATTTTGTGCATCCCTGTTTACCCTTATTTCCAAAAACCATATAATTTGTCTTATCCCAATTTAGAAACAATTTATTACAATCAAACCATTTCTTTAATTCTGTCATTTCCCTTTCAATAATGGCCATTAATTCATTTAAATCTGTCCCAGTCTTGAACACAGTTGTGTCATCAGCAAACAACAAAAAATTCATGTCTTTGGAAGCCTCAAATATATCATTAATAAATAATAGAAAAAGTTTAGGGCCAATTACAGAACCCTGGGGAATTCCGCATACAACAGTTTTGCAGTCCGAGTTATGTTTTTTAAATTGAACATATTGGCTTCTATTACTTAAGTAGCTTTCAAGCCATTTATATGTCTGACCCCTTAATCCGTAGTGTTGTAGTTTTGTCAACAATAGATTATGGTTGACAGTGTCAAACGCTTTCTGTAAGTCCAGGAATATACTTACAAAATACTGTTTTTTGTCCATTGCAAAAAGAATTTCTTCAGTTAAATGAATTAGTGCAACGGCAGTTGATCTATTGGATCGAAAACCGTATTGATAATCAAAAAGTAAATTGTTTTTTTCCAAAAATAGATCTAATTTATGAGTAAACCATTTTTCTATTATTTTTGAAAACTGTGAAAGTATTGAAACAGGTCGATAATTATTAAACTCATGTTTATCTCCTTTTTTAAAAATAGGTATTATCTTCGCAGTCTTCATCTTTTGAGGAAAAACACCTGAACTAAAAGAAAGATTGAAAATGTAAGTTAGAGGTTGAAGTATGCAATCTATCGTTTTTTTTACAATGCTCATATCTATTCCATCCCCATCACAAGAAATTTTAGTTTTGCACTTTCTCACAATATCTAAAATTTCAGTTCCGGTGAATTCATTGAGAAACATTGACTGTAAAATTCTACTACCTCCTGTCGCACTACTACACCATGCTACATGATTGGATTTTTCAAGTCTTTTCGCAATATTAGGTCCGACATTGACAAAGAAGGAATTAAACTCATTTGCAATATCTGTTCCATTATTTATAACCTTTCCTTTATGCTCAAAATACTCAGGTAAATTTTTACTCTGAGAATTTGGCTTCATAACCTTTTTTAAGATTTTCCAAGTTTCTTTAATATTAGTCTTATTTTCATATAATTTGTTTTTATAATAATCTTTTTTGGCCTGTCGCATTATAGTTATTAACTTATTCTTATATCTTTTGTATTTAATTTCATGATTACTAGACTTGTATTTTATAAAATCTCGGTATAGTTTGTTTTTCTTTTTACAGGCCTTCTGTAACCCGCTAGTTATCCATGGTTTTTTATTGAATTTATTCACTTTACCCATTTTTAAGGGACAATTTTTATTATAAAGGGTTACAAATATATTCAGAAAGACCTCATAAGCATTATTAACATCCTCTACAAAAACTTTACTCCAATCTTGGTTAATCAAATCCTTCCTAAATGAGCCTATTTCCTTCTCTGTCCGAATTCGAGTGTATTTAACTTTATCAACATCACAAATTTTCTTACCAGTTTTTAGGCCACAGACAATGAAAACTGGTAAGTGATCACTGCTATCACATAATAGCAGACCACTATGGAAGGTAATGTCAATATTATTAATAAAAATATTATCAATCAATGTTGAAGTTGTCCGTGTCACTCTACTGGGTTGTGATATAACTGGAAACATACCTCTGCTGTACATTTCGTTTAAAAAATCATGGGTTACTGTTTGGCCTTGTGGGTTCATTAAATCAACATTAACATCACCACATAACCACATGGTATTGTTTAACATTGTACAATCTACAAGTTCAGTGAGTTTATCTTTAAATACTTCTACATTTGAGCCTTGTGCTCTGTACACACAAGCTATAATTATTTTTTGCTTTGTTTCCAACTCAATCTCCACCGCCACACATTCTAGAAGACCTTCAATAGCCACAGACATCCTTTCAACAATCTTACAAGAGTATGTTTCTTTGACACACAATGCCACACCTCCTCCTCGTTTTCCCGGTCTGTCAACATGATACAAACTATATCCATCAATTCCCAAATCATAACCTTTGACCACATTTAACCATGTTTCAGAAAAGGCAATAATATCAAACTGACTTTTTAATGTATTTAAATAATCTATAATTTTATTTAGGTTTGTATAAAGACTTCTACAATTAAAATGGACAAGTGAAAAATTATTGTCTAATTTAACATTTGAGTTGAATTCGTCCTCACTATAGTATTTGCACGGAATTAAATTATGGTTGCGCACATGCCTTTCAGAATCCAAATCTAAATCCAAATCATAAATTTTATATTCCCCATTTTCTCTCATCTCTAATGGGTTAATTTGTTCGGCCATGAGTTGTTAATCCAATGTTCAAACATAAATACACAAGAACGAAACTCCTTACGCGACAGTTCCATTTTTCTTGATGAACCAGCGCCTTTAAAATAAAAACCTGAAGTCAGTACCTTGTGCGCGCGTTCCCTTCTTGGTTTCATTGTCCCAGCCATAATCTTGATCCGTAGACAATACAAAACCCCCTGAGTCTTTAGCATGTAACTCCAGTTAGATGCTTATTTTCCAACAATGATTTGACAGCGTCTACGAAATCGCACACCGACGTTTTCCTTCTGCGGGGACTGACAGTTTGCCAACCAGCTGCACATAGCGTTGTCTCCAAGTCTGGTTCCTCCGCAGGTAGATCCATTGTGATGCCGAACTCAGGTAGGCCTCGCACAGCAGCCGCTGGATTTTCAAAGATCTTGGCATTACCGTCTTCACAGAAAATTTTCAATTTGGCAGGGAATAATATGCGGTGTTTGATCTTCCTCTCGCGCAACACTTTACGCACACCATTGTATTTCCCCCTTTCCTTGTAGACAGCTGGAGTAAAATCTTCGTCAAAGTAAATCCTATTACCATTCACTTGTACGATTTTCTTCATCCACGCTGCCTTAAGCACACTCTGTTTTGTGGCTAGACTTTGAAATAACACCATAATAGACCGGGGACGCTCGTGTTGCCCAGGCCGCTTTGGCACGAATATCCTGTGCGCGCGTTCAATGCGAAGCTCTACAGTCACACCAAGTTGTTCCCGAATCAGATTCGACACAAAATCAATCATATTATTTCCCTCACTTTTCTCGGGCACTGAGTAAATCCTGATGTTATTCCTTCTTGAGCGGCTTTCCAAATCTTCACATTTTTCTTTGAGTAAAGTTTGTTGCTGTAACATGTGAATCATTACTCGCGTAATGTTCCTCTCATTGTCCTCGCTATCAGACAGCCTATGCTCAGCAGTGTCCATTCTTTTTTTAATATCTCCAAGTTCATTTCGTAAATCACTCACACTGTAAAAAATTTACTGTAGAATTTACAGCAACTTACTGGCAATTTTGGTTGCCAGTAAGCCTGTAAATTTTACAAGAGTCCTGTAAAACATCAACTACAATTTAACAGTAAAAATACAGCACTAACAAATTGCTGTAAAATTTACAGCAACTTACTGGCAATTGTGGTTGCCAGTAAGCCTGTAAATTTTACAAGAGTACTGTAAATCATAAACTTCAATTATACTGTAAAATTATACAGCACACCTGTAAAAGCAGCAAAACAAGAACAGGTGTGAATTTACAGTTCTTTAATGTAATCTTTACAGTATGTTACTGTTATTAATAATGTACTGAATTAAAACCTGAGATAACTCACTTCATTTGAGAAAATTGATTGGTCAATTGCCATTAAATATTTACTAGAAACATCAATTGAACTAAATCCTACTAGTGATCATCATCACACATGAATGAGTTGAAAAACTTAAAAACATCATCAATGCATCAGCAACTACACAGTCACTGCCTTTAAATAAAGCAACATGCAGCATAACATCTGTGTTTCTCTGCTCATCCTGGACTGAAGCACAGGCTCTACTCTTCAGCACAATGGTGACACACAAAACTCAACAGAAACCCTTTAAATCCCAACAGATCATTAAACCACTAGCATATCTCCACTATAGCATTATGTGCAAAAACACATCAAATCACACAAAGCAAATCACAGAATTGTACTTTTTTGTTTAGTAAATATGACTGTAAGATTTTACTGTAAACAACTGACTTAAGCCACAGCTTTAGATGAAATCACCTGAAGAGTGATAATCATAATCAGACTTAATGAGAAATAACTGAGGTTTAGATGTTGATGATGTATTGACAATATTTAATTTGAAGTTACCATGATCGTGATTAGTGCTTTCTTTAGTTGGGCTCTTGACTCTTTATTTCTTTAACATTAATTTTTTTTTCGCTGCTATAACCATATCTTTATAAGACAAGCTTGTTATAGCAATAAAAGCAAAGTAAAATATGCAGTGGTGTTGATGGTTGAGTATTGATGCTGGGGTATCAATGTCTAGTGGAAGATATGCTGATGTTGACCAGAGTCTATTCTCAAATTATGAAAAATTGATTGTAATAGTCATATGATACTACAACATGTCATGAGATCAGATAATTTGTGTTTTACATATTTACGTATCACAAAACTTCTAAATTTACAGGAACACACATATATCAAGAATCAGCATATGAACCTCAACAATGGTGACAAACAAAATATTCAGATAAACAGAAACTCTGAACATCACAAATCAAGCTACTAAAAAGTCATATCAAAAACAACAACAAAAATAAAAGCACATGGTAAAAATAAAAGAAAATAATACATTTCAGCTACATAATTTATGCATGCCGCATTGCATTCTGGGAATTATGTACTATGGTGGTACCCAGCATATATTGCAACATGAAGCTTTTCATTTGAATGTCACCATTGTTGAGATTCATACGCTGATTGTTGATGTCTGTGTGTGAGAAAATAACACAGCACTTTAAAACTTTCTATGCATTATATATTTTTAAATCTGTCCAAATTATAATAATGCCGTGGGATGTCATATGTGTATTCTTAACCAATCATTTGAAATGACCCACATGATTGCTTGAGAATAGATTAAAGTGTAAATGAAATGGAGTACAGTCTTGTAAGCTCTATTGATGACATCATCAATACAGAGCCATTTACACCAGAGCACTTTTCTCTCTGCTTTTTTGCTCTAACTGTTGTGCCTCACAAACACACAGTTAAAGCAGCCAGAGAAAAACCTTATGTTCAAATGTCAAGGGCAAGAGCCCAGCTAAAGCCAACACTGATCACCATCATGGTAACAATAAAAAAAAACATCAACATCTAAACCTCCGTTAATTCTCAAAAAGACCTTCTGATTATGACAGAAATAAAGTCAGTCTGGTTAGTAATAAGTGAAGCTGGTAATGCTGTTTGTGGAGTTGTTTAATCCTCCTCTGCTGAGATCTTCACAGATTGAATGTCTTATTTTCTCTTCAGTTGATTTCATCTAAAGCTGTGGCTTAAGTCATTTGTTTACAGTAAAATCTCAGTGTCAAATTTACTAAACAAAAAAGTACAATTCTGTGATTTGCTTTGTGTGATTTTATGTGTTTTTGCACATAATGCTATAGTGGAGATATGCTAGTGGTTTATTGATCTGTTAGGATTTAAAGGGTTTCTGTTGAGTTTTGTGTGTCACCATTGTGCTGAAGAGTAGAGCCTGAGCTTCAGTCCAGGATGAGCAGAGAAACACAGATGTTATGTTGCATATTGCTTTATTTAAAGGCAGTGACTGTGTAGTTGCTGATGCATTGATGACGTTTTTAAGTTTTTCAACTCATGCATGTGTGATGATGATCACTAGTAGGATTTAGTTAAATTGATGTTTCTAGTAAATATTTAATGGCAATTGACCAATCAATTTTCTCAAATGAAGTGAGTTATCTCAGTTTTTAATTCAGTACATTGTTAATAACAGTAACATACTGTAAAGATTACATTAAAGAACTGTAAATTCACAGCTGCTCTTGTTTTGCTGCTTTTACAGGTGTGCTGTATAATTTTACAGTATAATTGTAGTTTATGATTTACAGCACTCTTGTAAAATGTACAGGCTTACTGGCAACCACAATTGCCAGTAAGTTGCTGTAAATTTTACAGCAATTTGTTAGTGCTGTATTTTTACTGTTAAACTGTAGTTGATGTTTTACAGGACTCTTGTAAAATTTACAGGCTTACTGGCAACCAAAATTGCCAGTAAGTTGCTGTAAATTCTACAGTAAATTTTTTACAGTGCACTTCTTTCCTCAGTGCCACAAAATTCCCCGACGTCTCAGTGCGAAATGCTCTTATTTCGTTAAGTATTTCAGCCATACCAAACGCGGCTGCGTTGCTTTCCTCAGTCCCATTATCTGGGTCAATTTGTTTGGTTTTACTTTTTGGCTTCGTCATTCTCAATTTTTCATGTCAAGGCACTTTAGTGGGATGTTCTTCTAGTGAAAACACCACGATTTTTCCCAAGGAAAACAGAAGTAGTCGCAGTATTCACTTAAGTTTCAACAGAGTCATTTACCACTATATATGATTACTATATATATATTCCAAGGATTGTAGTGCTTTCCTAGTGACCACACCGACTTACTCCAGGTGAAATTTTGACAATACCTAATAATACTGTTTTACATAATATATATAATAACTGTAATTCACTAAAGGGGGTTTTGTTTGTTTAAGGTTGTAGTACATTAATAGGGGCTACATTATTATTAACAGTAGTGACTGAACCTGTACGCATTGGTGCAGCAAATCTGACAGATAATGAACAGCAAGATCATGGAGGCATTCAAGATACTGTACAGTGCACTGTTTTATTTCTATTATCTTTCTAATTGTTCCACTGAGATTATACATAAAAGTTGTAATTAATTCCTTGTGGTTAGAGTAAAATTTCAATATCACCTCTTTAAAATGTTGCTGTTGTTGATCCTCTCTTGGTTTAAGTTGTTCTTATATTATCATAAACCCTTTAACTGATTGTTTTGTCAAGTACTTTTTACTTTACTATATTATTTTCTTTTAGTGAAGTGACGTAAAAGTTTAAGTAAAACAAATGTGTGTGTTTGAATACAATTTTTTCAAATGTTTCCAGTCAGGACTACTTTGGGTAAACAAAAATATTTAAGCAATTGAACATTTTATTCAATATTTATTCATTGCATTATGTAATTGGTTAACATACATAACTATTACTGTTAGTGGTTTGTTACATAATTAATCCTTGTCATGTTTACTAACTTGAACAGTGCCAAAGATGGTACACTGTAAAAAAAAATCCTAATTTTACAGAAAATAACTGTGATTTTTTTACGATCATTTTCTTTCATTTTAAATTGTACTCAAAACACTGTAAAATTACAAAAAATATCTGTAAAATAAAAATTCAGCTGTTATTTTAGGTATTGTGACATTAATGACAAATTACAGTAATTCACATTTTTTATACAGAACATTTGTTGTATTTTTCATACAGTATTTTTTCTGTTTTCTTAAATTACATAAAAATGTATGTAAAATTACAAATATAATCTGTAATTTAACAGAAAGAAAACAGTTAAATGATAAAATGGTCAAATGACTGTCAGCTCCCCAAAAAACTGTAAAACATCCTAAATTAAATAAACTGAAAAACACTGTTATTTTACAGGTATTTCATGAATAATCACGATCAAAAACCTTCATTGTAAAAAAAATCGTAAAAAAAGGGTCAAATGACTGGCAGCTGCGGCTGCCAAACAAAAACCTTAAAATTAAAGCCAAATATGGTAATTTAAATAAACCGAAAAAGCACTGTTATTTCACAGGTATTTCCTGCATTATTATGATCAAATACCTTCATTGTAAAAAAATCTTAAAAAAAGGGTCAAATGACTGGCAGCTGCGGCTGCCAAACAAAAACCCTAAAATTAAAGTAAAATATGCTAATTTAAATAAATTGTAAAAAACTTTAAAATAAATTTGATGTCACCATGATTGAGATTAGTGTCTGCTTTAGTTGGGCTCATGACTTCAATTTTTAACTTACGTTTTTCTTTGGCTGCTTTAACTGTGTATTTCATGCACATTTGTTATAGCAATAAATGCTGGAGAAAATTTCAGATGATTTTAGTCATTCTTTGATGATGGCATCATATGATGGCTTAATTCTCTGATATGACAGTCAAAAATATGAATATATTAGCTTAGATTACATGTAGATGGAATTTAGCTTTATACAAAGTCTATAATGTCATAATTTCTCACATGCATATAATTTTTTAAAATCGTAATAATTCAGGAAATAGCTGTAAAATAAGTGTTTTTCTGTAAAACATTTAAGGAAAATTTCTGTAAAAGTTTTTTGCACTTCTAAAATAGGATATTTTACTTTATTTTTACGGTTTTTGTTTGACAGCCGCAGCTGACAGCTTTAAAATAAATTTGATATCACCATGATTGAGATCAGTGTCTGCTTTAGTTGGGCTCATTACCCGTGAGTTTTTAACATTAGTTTTCTCTGGCTGCTTTAACTGTGTATTTAATACACCTTTGTTATAGCAATAAATGCAGGAGAAATATCAGATGATCTTGGTCATTCATCAGTGATGTTACAGTCTTCGTGATGATCTGATTCGCTGATATGACAGCCAAATCTCTGAATATATTAGTTTAGATTACATAATATGTAGATTGAATTTAGCTGTATACAAAGTCTATAATGATTTTTATTAAATTTTACATTATTATCTATAATGATAATTTCTCACATGATCCTTGGCAACAATATTGTAATAATCTGAAATTTAAAAAGATATGTATTATATGGAAAAAGTTTTGAGCTGGTTAATTTTTTTTTTTTTTTTTTTGTAGTATAGACATCAAGAATCAACATATGAATCTCAACAATGGTGACAACCAACAAAGCCTTTTTGTGACTTTATAGTAGTTCAGATGTTTTTTCGTTGTCACCATTGTTGAGATTCATACGCTGATTATTGATGTCTGAGTGAGTCTATATAATCCTGTCAAAACATTTTCTGTATAATGACATTATAAAATCTGAGTATCACAGCACTGCAGGATCTTATATAGCAGTTTTATCATGCAAAAATTAACAACAAATATTTAATTACTTAATCAGATATTACACTTCAGGTGGTATCAATGAAGCAGGACACTACATGATGACTATTATCACTAAAAAGAGACCAACATCATCTGATCTGAGTTTCTCTTGGATTCCTACCATAACAAATATGCATCAAAGACACACAGTTAAAGCAGCCAGAGAAAATTTTAAGTTAAACACTAAAAGGTCAAGAGCCCAACTAAAACAAACACTAATCTCCATCATGGTGACATCAAACTTTATTCTTTTCAATAAAACTTCAACTTCTAAACCTCTGTTAATGCTCAATAAGAATGTTAGTATGAAAGAAATAAAGTCTGGATTGTAATAAGTGAAGATGCTGAGATCCTGAGAGATCTGGTAGTGTTTAATGTTCTGTTGGGGTTTTAAGTGTTTCTGTATGGTGTGTTTTGTGTGTCACCATTGTGTTGAAGAGTAGAGCCTGAGCTTCAGTACAGGATGAGCAGAGAAACACTGATGAAATGCTGCATGTTGCACTGTAAAAAAATTCTAACCCTCCCAAATCAAAAATTTCAAGTGACCGATAACATCTAAATTTTTCAATTGGCCCAAGTGAAATTCTGTAAATTTAATTTTATAATTTACAGAATTTCACTTGGGCCAATTGAAAAATTTAGATGTTATCGGTCACTTGAAATTTTTGATTTGGGAGGGTTATAAATTTTTTACAGTGTGCTTTATTTAACAGACAGTAACTGTGTAGTTGCTGATGTAGTGACGTATAGTCACAGCAAATCATGCATATAATTAACTGCATGTTTTTCAGTAAAAAATCAGAAAAAATGTGAATTAACTGTGTTTTAACTGTGTGTTTCTGTTAAAAAAGATTAATGAAGATTTCTGTAAAAGTATTTTCCACTTATTTAAATTAGGATATTTTACATTAATTTTACGGTTTTTGTATGGCAGCCATTGCTGACAGTCATTTGACTGTTTTTTATGGGATTTTTTTACAATGAAGGTGTTTGATCGTAATAATTCAGGAAATAGCTGTAAAAAACACTGTTTTTCCGTAAAACATTTAAGGAAAATTTCTGTAAAAGTTTTTTGCACTTAATTTAAATTAGGATATTTTACTTTATTTTTACGGTTTTTGTTTGGCAGCCGTAGCTGACAGTCAATTACTGTTTTTTTACGATTTTATTTTTTACAGTGTACCCAATGTATGCTGCATTGGACTATCACCAGACAAGCTACCTGAAAAAAGATGCCCAATGGTTGTGCTCACTGTGTACCTTAAACAGTGGAACATCAAAAGAATATCTGCTCAAACTTCTGCTTTATTGTCCTTGTTTCAATATGGATTACCACTGTATATCTGTATTTTGGGATTTACAGTTAAAGGACCAGATATGATTTATTAAGACCAGGAGTTAGAAGTGCACTCAATTTAAGACAAGAGTCAGAATTATAATAAATTAAAGGAAATTTTACTGAAGAATGTTTGCAGTTTCATCAGGCAGAAGTCAAGAATCAGAACCAGTGATCAAAAGTAGTCCGCTTCCCCTTACATTTACAAAAATCACAGCAATTATACCCTTCACCAAGGTCTAAGCTTTGTCATTGCTTCAGGTTGAATGATTCTGATTGGCTAATAAATAATCACACATTTTCTACACATAGATAGACTGAAGCATATCTCCATCAATTATGCGGCTGACATTCATACCCTGAATTTAGGCACGTCGTGACCTTCCACACTTGTATTGATTGTAATGAATAATTGGAACCATTTTTGAGTCTCCAGTCTAGGACCAACTCTATAGCGCCACCACCAGTTAAAAAAATCAACATTAAAAGGATTATAGCTTTTGAACCCTTTGATCTAGATGTGAATGTAAATAGATGTAAAATGAAACTTAGTACACCTGATTCCATTCATTATGGTGATCACAATCAATATCTTACATTAAGACTCTGCCCATTACAGTAGTGGCCATTTTGAAAAGTACAGTGTTAATTTTTTTGTGCTACTCCTCATTCAAATTGTGTTCAATTTTTATAAAAATTGGCTCAGATGATCTTTGGACCAAGCCACACAGAAGTGACTGAACAGATTTTTTTATTTTTGCTATCGTTCCTGATATACATTTCTCCAAATTTGACCTGTATTTTTTGCCTTATGGTAGTTAGCTTAGCATGCTAATTGGTTAGCATGCTACCTGATGCCATTCTTTCTAATGTGGCTCTTCAGCTATCAGGATAACCATAAACTACATTAGCATTAAGCTAACTTAACTTGCTAACTTAACTAATCTGGTTAACATGCCTTTGTGTGCTCATTCTTACACTTAAGCCTCTCCTCGGCATCTGGTAAGACAACGTCATCTGAGTGGTGCAAGCTACTAAACCACATGCCACGAGCCCTGAACCATTCCGGTTGAACCAACTTCCCAGTGGTGCAATGATATGAGTGACAGGTATCTGACCCAGATAATGGGTTCGAGCCCCGTGTGGGATGATTTAAAAAAAAATTGTGTGTCATGTTGATTCCTTTATTATTCAACGTTGTACTAATCTTTCTTCCTTTTGGATTAATATATATATCTTCTTCATTATATGTTCATTCTCATCTGAACTTCTGTTCATTATGAGTTCATTTTCACCTATACTTCTAAACCAGCTCTTTTTTCTTCAATTTCTGCTGTTTTTACTATTACTGCTCTTACTGCTGCTTCAGGGGCTTGGCCCCGTATCGCTGCTTGCAGCTATATTTCCACTTGTTCCTTAACATGTAACCAAGAATACTAACACACACAGACACAGTTTCTTCAAGATTGGATTTGGTGAGGAGGAGAGTCTTCTCAAAACATTAATATAACATGTTATTTATCTCAAGGAGAGGATACTTTAAAACTAACTGTAAAGTAAAGACTTTAACTAAGAAATGGTCTCTCAACTATAGGTTTCAATGACTCAACTATAGGTTTCAATGACTCCTGAGACCATTGCTATCAGGGTAGCCTAGAAAAGCAGATGGATGTAGTGACACCTGTTAAAGAAGTCCATATTTCATCTCTGGAAGCCAGGCTAAATGAGCAAGCACTGTTACTGCATTCCGGGCATGGGACAGACCCTTACGTTACACCTCAGATATCAAATACAGACTTATATTTAAATGATACATGAAATAACATTTTCGATAATCACACTGATAATTTATATAACAAAGTAAAATCTCATAAGCCTAGAGAAGTCATTCAACTCATTTGATATATAGAAGGAAAACTATTGATTAATACCTTGATTATAATCACTCATTAGATATACATTGAAGCAGCAGTGTGTTCCAGAATCCACTTCTTCAGGACTTCATAACAAAAACGTAACTTGAATAATTACAATAAGGGCGTTGCTTATTTATAACATTGAAAATATTATTAACCTAAAATATCTGCTATTTTTAATCAATGAAATAATTGTGTTGTACAAGGAACAGCAGTTCTAATACATACTTTTACCTAATACATTTATCAAAGTTAATTGAGTAGAGCGATCACTGGGAACATACTATAACCTTTGGAACATGAAAAAAGGAGAAATTACAGTAACTTTTTAATAATAATATGTTTGTACTATACTTACAGTAAGGTATTGGCAGTATTTAACATGTAGTAAGTCAGTCTGATCGCTATGAAAGCACTACAACCTTTGCAATATCTAAAAAAACACTATAGGTGAATTACTGTAATTTATTTTAATTAATATTTCGATACTGAATGTACAGTAAGGGAGGTATTGTCAAAATTTCACCAATAGTAAGTCAGTGTGGTCACTAGGAAAGCACTACAGCCTTTGGAATAGGAAAAAAAACTTTACTTGAATTACTGTAATTTTTTCTTGAACTTATTTGTTTATTGTACGTACAGTAAAAGAGGTATTGTCAAAATTCCATCTGTAGTAAGTCAGTGTGGTCACTAGGATAGCACTACAGCCTTTGGAACAGGAAAAAATACTTTAGGGGAATTACTGTAATTTTTTCTTAAATGTATTTGTTTATTGTACGTACAGTAAAAGAGGTATTGTCAAAATTCCACCCTGTAGTATGTCAGTCTGATCACTAGGAAAGCACTACAGCCTTTGGAACAGCGCAAAATACTTGAGGGGAATTACAGTAATTTTTTCTTAAATGTATTTGTTTATTGTACGTACAGTAAAAGAGGTATTGTCAAAATTCCACCTGTAGTATGTCAGTCTGATCACTAGGAAAGCACTACAGCCTTTGGAACAGTACAAAATACTTGAGGGGAATTACTGTAATTTTTTTCTTAAATGTATTTGTTTATTGTACGTACAGTAAAAGAGGTATTGTCAAAATTCCATCTGTAGTAAGTCAGTCAGGTCACTAGGAAAGCACTACAGCCTTTGAAACAGGAAAAAATAGTTTAGGGGAATTACAGTAATTTTTTTGGAAACGTATTAGTTTATTGTACGTACAGTAAGGGAGTTATTGTCCAAATTTTCACCTGGAGTAAGTCAGTCAGGTCACTAGGAAAGCACTACAGCCTTTGAAACAGGAAAAAATAGTTTAGGGGAATTACAGTAATTTTTTGGGAAACGTATTAGTTTATTGTACGTACAGTAAGGGAGTTATTGTCCAAATTTCACCTGTAGTAAGTCAGTCTGATCACTAGGAAAGCACTATAGTCTTTGGAACAGGAAAAAATAGTTTAGGGGGAATTACAGTAATTTTTTTGGAAACGTATTAGTTTATTGTACGTACAGTAAGGGAGTTATTGTCCAAATTTCACCTGGAGTAAGTCAGTCAGGTCACTAGGAAAGCACTACAGCCTTTGAAACAGGAAAAAATAGTTTAGGGGAATTACAGTAATTTTTTTGGAAACGTATCAGTTTATTGTACGTACAGTAAGGGAGTTATTGTCCAAATTTCACCTGGAGTAAGTCAGTCAGGTCACTAGGAAAGCACTACAGCCTTTGAAACAGGAAAAAATAGTTTAGGGGAATTACAGTATTTTTTTCTTGGACTTATTTGTTTTATTGTACGTACAGTAAGGGAGTAATTATCCAAATTTCACCTGGAGTAAGTCAGTGTGGTCACTAGGAAAGCACTACAGCCTTTGAAACAGGAAAAAATAGTTTAGGGGAATTACAGTAATTTTTTCTTGGACTTATTTGTTTATTGTTCGTACAGTAAGGGAGTTATTGTCCAAATCTCACCTGGAGTAAGTCAGTCTGATCACTAGGAAAGCACTACAGCCTTTGAAACAGGAAAAAATAGTTTAGGGGGAATTACAGTAATTTTTTTGGAAACGTATTCGTTTATTGTACGTACAGTAAGGGAGTTATTGTCCAAATTTCACCTGGAGTAAGTCAGTCTGATCACTAGGAAAGCACTACAGCCTTTGAAACAGGAAAAAATAGTTTAGGGGAATTACAGTATTTTTTTGGGAAACGTATCAGTTTATTGTACGTACAGTAAGGGAGTTATTGTCCAAATTTCACCTGGAGTAAGTCAGTCAGGTCACTAGGAAAGCACTACAGCCTTTGAAACAGGAAAAAATAGTTTAGGGGAATTACAGTATTTTTTTCTTGGACTTATTTGTTTATTGTACGTACAGTAAGGGAGTTATTATCCAAATTTCACCTGGAGTAAGTCAGTGTGGTCACTAGGAAAGCACTACAGCCTTTGAAACAGGAAAAAATAGTTTAGGGGAATTACAGTAATTTTTTCTTGGACTTATTTGTTTATTGTACGTACATTAAGGGAGTTATTGTCCAAATTTCAACTGGGAGTAAGTCAGTCTGATCACTAGGAAAGCACTACAGCTTTGAAACAGGAAAAAATAGTTTAGGGGAATTACAGTAATTTTTTGGAAACATATTCGTTTATTGTACGTACAGTAAGGGAGTTATTGTCCAAATTCCACCTGGAGTAAGTCAGTGTGGTCACAAGGAAAGCACTACAGCCTTTGGAACAGGAAAAAATGATTTGATTATTGTACTGTTTGGGGGGGTACAGTTGTAAGACCCAGGACCAGATATGATGAAAGAAGACCAGGAGTCGTGAAATTCAATCAAATAAGTAAAATTTTACTGAAGAATAGTTTGCAGTTAAATTGGTAGAGCCAGCGTCAGTCACAAGAAGGTCGCAAGCCAACTCTACCTTACAAACAAATCTCACACAATTATACCTTTTTCAAGGACATGCATTACATAATTGTTTACTTCTGATTGGCTAAGAGAACATAAAGTCTAAACAATAATACATTTTTGATAGATAAGTGGGTATATCGCCGTTAATCAGAATATTTGTCGTCCATTTCCGAGATTTAAGTCCGTGGTGACCTTCTTCCAGGGTCCAAGAATGTTGTATATCACAAAGTTCAGAACCTGCAAAGAATAAAAAATGCGCACACACACACACACACACACACACACACACACACACACACACACACACACACACACACACACACACACACACACACACACACACACACACACACACACACACACACACACACACACACACACACACACAACACTGCCTGACAAACAACAGTTCTCTTTGAGGCTGAAGAAGGCCTGAGCTCATTATCAGAAGAGCAGTCCACCTAAACAGGCTGATAAAACATTTCACTCCAGGAAAGCAGGAACGATAATATGCCCCTTTACTCCACTCCCTAAAGAAATACACATGAGATGTTCACTTGATGAAAATAAGGTGAAATTATGTATAAATTGACCCTCAAACTTATACAAGTCAACTAAGACAGATATATAGATGAAGATATGTGGATATTGTTTTGAAATATGCAATTATTCTATTGTAATCATGGCTTGTTGTATATGAAGTATTTATGGGTCATAGTAAACCACAATTGTAACTATTAAAAAAGTGGTTTTATAATGAAAAGTACCATAAGTAGTTGTTAAACAATTTATTTAGAAAGTGTTCACTGTAAAAAAAAAGAAAAGTTGACTTAACTTAAAATTATAAGGCAACTTGCTGCAGATTTTTTTGAGTTGACTCAACTAAAACATCTCTATAGTTGAGTTGACTCGACTATAACATCTCCATTGAGTAAACTCTATTAGTTGAGTCAACTCAAAAAATCGGTGCAGCAAGTTGCCTTAGAATTTTAAGTTTAGTCAACTTTTCTTTTACAGTGTGTATTAATAATCATTGTAACCATATATTGAGAAAATAGTTTATTAAGAAAAACACCTGAACTTGTTTTATAAAGATTTTTATTATGAAGCTGGTTTATTAGGGAAAACACTGTAACTTGTTTTATAAATATTTTTATTATGAAAATATTTTTTAAAGAAAAGCATACCACACTGAAGGTTGTAAGCATTTATTAAGCAGATGATGGTGGCAGAGTAGAAAGGAATTGAAAATGTATTAGAAAGAGCTTTGCAAAAGAAAGGAGAAAAAATGCCATCATTGCCATCTATGTGTTGAGGACGAGATACAGAAGATACAGCCATGATGGAAAGGTCCAGAAAAAGAGGACAAAGAGACGAAGAGTTTTATATGTGAAAGTCCTAAGGGGTCTTCCAGAAATAATGACAGTTCAAGATTTTGTGTTTGACCAATTGGCTGTAAAACACTAAATGTATGCAGATGGAGTTTCCAGGAGTCCCAAGACAATCCCAAGACAATTATCATCAAAAGGCCCCTTGCATGTGAACACAACCCAAGGGCACACACTGGAATGCACCTAAAAGAAAATGAATACAGAAATGATTAGGATACTTCTTGACTGTTGAATTTTTAATAAGAATAAAGTAATCATTCAAAAGGATATATATAATTTAATTGAAGAAACAGGGGATTCTGACCCCAACCTTTCAGTACGTACAGTAAGGGAGGTATTGTCAAAATTTCACCTGTAGTAAGTCAGTGTGGGATAGTGTAAGCCAATAAGAAAGCACTACAGGCTTTGGAACAGGAAAAATACTTTAGGGAAATTACTGTAATTTTTTAAATTAATATTTGTATACTGAACGTACAGTAAGGGAGATACTGTGAAAATTCCACCTGTAGTAAGTCAGTCTGGTCAGTAGGAACATACTACAACCTTTGGAACACGAAAAAATACTTAGGGTGAATTACAGTAATTTAAAAAAAAAAAAAAACATAATTTGTCAACTGTATGTACAGTAAGGGACTTTTTGTCAAAATTTCACCAGGTAGTAAGTCAGTGTGGTCACTAGGAACATGCTACAACCTTCGGATAGTAAAAAATCCCTTTGGTGAATTAATGTAATTTTATTCTAAAAATATTTATGTACATTATGTAAAGTGAGGCAGGTTTCCTAAATACAATCATTATAATGCATTTTTTTATTGTTGCTAAAGTACAATCAATAGCATTAGAACACATAATGTGAGAGAGATTTGCTGGTACATCTGTACTTTGCAAAAATGTAGTTGTCTGTTTGCACACAATGGAAAAAATAGACCTTTTTAGACGGTCCCTAATCTTCTTTACCACACACATTGAATGTTCAGTGAACAGTTGCAACTTTGTATGCCATTAAAACAACATTTGCCCGTTTTGATTGATTGTGGAGAGTGTTGTAGTTCACCATCTTTGTCCTAAAGATCATGTAGCTGCTTTTATTTAGCAAAAATGTGCTTTATTGCGCTTGTTATTGAGACGTGAAAGTGCGAATATGCGAATATAAAACCAACTTTACCTAAGTTATGAGAATGGGAATATTACAGGCATACTGACCCAATTCAAAATCTTTCTGGACTAAAAGTACATTAATAAGAGTTTGTATGAAGCCAGCACGATGTATAACACCAGAGATCAAGCTGTAAACTCATCTTGAAAACAAACGCATGACTCACCGCCACCCGCTGGACTGGAGAGTGAAGCGTCGAGAGTCTGAGGGAAAATACTAGGAGAGAAGATGTTTACATTCATTCTGTAAATACTAGGATTCGATAATATTTCAACTTGGATTTTTTTTTTTTTTTTTTTTTACTACATATAAATCATTTGCTAAATAGCCCACATCATTAGACATATTAAACCTCCAAAAAATCATATTTTCCCCACCTCAGGCATTTAAGACCTTTTATTTTTCAGATTTAAACACCTTTTATTCTAAACCCCGTAATGGACAAAAAGGACTTGGTTTTAAAGATGATTTTACACAAAACTTGCTATAAAGCAAAAATCTACCTACTGCTCATGTGTCCCTCATAACAATTTAATAAATGTAACATTTATGATACTTTTCACATTTTTTGGGGGACTGAAGTTAAAAAATAGACAAATTGTGTGTCTGTGGTCTCTTTATTTTTGTGAGAAATATAGTAAATTTAGATATTTAACTAAAACCACAATCGTATTGTGTTGACAGCCTTGTAATCAAAATTACTTTTTTTAGTTTTTAATATGTTAGGCTTAGGTTATGAATAAGCTGGTGTGTTCCAAACCAATGACAAAATTCGCATTCAGGAGATATAAGCATTCAAAACTTACAGTCCCTCACTTCCGCTAAAATGGATGACGGATTTTTACGACATCATCGCACACCTCAGCTTCTCATCAGATCTTCTGTCCAATCAAATGCTCTCTAGAATCTAAAGCTCCGCCCCCTCTGCTATAAATACCACCTGACCAAAGAGTTTTTGTTTGGGTGATGAATATGTACCTAATACTACAAATAAATAAAACATCTCCAGTTAACTAGCAGGGTATTCATTTAGTTGTTCTAGATGAAGTGTGATCACGATGCATCTGTCAATGCAACACTTCTGGGGGTTGTGAATTTCATGCCATTCATGCCATTGCACAGGAGGCCAGCAGTGCCAGCGTGAGGCCACATCCGGGCCAAGACCGCTTGCTGTGTGTGTGTGTGTGTGTGTGTGTGTGTGTGTGTGTGTGTGTGTGTGTGTGTGTGTGTGTGTGTGTGTGTGTGCGCACCATGATGCTTTTAGGCTACTAAGTTTGTGCTTGTGAAACCACAAATTCACATCCTCCAGAAGTGTTGCACTGACAGATGTGTCAAGATCACACTTCATCTATATATACACAGCAAAAACTCCACTGTTAAATTAACTCTCCTGGGAATTTATTTTAGACCACACTTAAAAGTGTTAAAATAATAATTGCATTAAAATCTCAATCTCATGAGGCCAAAAAAAATATTGATCACCATAATGGTTATTATATATATATATACACTACCGTTCACAAGTTTGGGGTCAGTAAGAATTATTATTATTTTTTGGAAAGAAGTTAAAGAAATTAATACTTTTATTCATCAAGGACACATTAAATTGATCAAAAGTGACAGTAAATACATTTATAATGTTACAAAAGATTCTATTTCAAATAAATGTTGTTCTTTTGAACTTTCTATTCATCAAAGAATCCTGAGAAATAAAATGTATGACGGTTTCCACAGAAATCTTAACTGTTTTCAACACTGATAATAATCATAAATGTTTATTGATCATCAAATCCTCATATTAGAATGATTTCTGAAGGATCATGTGACACTGAAGACTGGAGTAATGATGCTGAAAATTCAGCTTTGATCACAGGAATAAATTACAGTTTACTATATATTCACATAGAAAACAGCTGATTTACACTGGAATATATTTCACAATTTTACTGTATTTTTAATCAAATAAACACAGCTTTGGTGAGCAGAAGAGTCTTTTAAAAACATAAAAAATCTTAGCGACCCCAAACTTGTGAACGGCAGTGTACATATTAGGGGTGTAAATCGGACAGTTAATCACGACACGATACGATATCGATTCTCTCAGCATGCGATACGATATTTGCCGATATCTCAAATAATTCTACGATACGATTACGATTCGATTCGATTCAGGGCTATATTGATCGATTAATCGATATTTAGATATTATGTGCCAAGTGTACACAACCAGTTACGTTTATTAACTCACTAATACGCAAAAATATATAACATGAAAGTTTAATTAAAACTCTTTGCAAAGTGCACACCCTCTCCCAATTGGGGACATTTACAAGTTGTTTGTTACAAGTTTAAAAAAAAAAAACATGATATATGAAAATGAACAAGAACGGAGTTATCTGCTTTTGCAAATGAATTCTATAACAGAAGAGTTCATTTGCAAAAACAGATAACTCCGTTCTTGTTCATTTTCATATATCATGTTTTTTATATATTGTGCATTTGAATATTAATCAAACTGCAGCTGTGTTGCTTTGATTAAGTAATAATAACAAAAACAAAATATACAGGTAACTAATAAAATTAAAGTTCATTGAAAGTTTTTTTTTTTTTGTTGGCAAAAGCAGATAACTCCACATTTCATGTTTCAGAGTTAAACAAAGCCAAGTAATTGCTATGATTAAACCCCTAATACATATATAAGTGGGACTTAACCGGGTATGCTGGGTGTCGCATTATGTCAAAAATGCACCTGGTGCACGTTAGATGGGATTTTAATAAGTGCATTCGCTCTCAGACAGTGACAGTGTTCAGTGTTCAGTGTTTGCCCTCATAACACAGGGCATCACAGCTAAAAGTGTCCTATATTTGACCATTTATTGAAAGTAGCCTGCATTTACCTGTTGATACCTTCAAAATTACCCATAAAATCAGCTCAATAGTAGTTGAGTCACACACAACGTGCGAAAGTGGGGGTTTGCAAAATATGCTGTATTTTTGTTATTCCACTAGGTGGCACTAATGTCGCAGAAACGACATGCTTCCGTTTTTAACGGTATGGTGCATCGGCACGCATCTAAATCAGAGACGACAAATAAGAAACACCATGGCAGAAGTGTTTTTTTGTTTTGTTTTTTTATTAAAAATTTCAATCAGATCCACCTGGAGAGAATGAAAGACATTGCTGACACACATCTTCGAGATCAACAAGCAGACTTCCGGCAGAATAGATCATGCACGGACCAGATCGCAACACTCTGCATCATAGTCGAACAGTCTCTCGAGTGCAATTCCCCCGTTTATCAACTTTGTTGACTATGAGAATGTGACACCTTGGATCGAAAGACCCTTTGGAAGCTCCTTCGACTCTACGGCATCCCAGTTAAGTTGGTCAACCTGATAAGAAAATCTTAAGATGGAAAGTCATCCATGGAGGGCAGCTCACTAACATCTTCCAGGTGAAAACTGGTGTGAGACAAGGATGCCTGCTGTCACCCTTCCTGTTCCTGTTTGCCATTGACTGGGTTATGAAGGAAGCCACAAAAGAGTGAAAAAACGGAATCCAGTGGACCTCGTGGACCAGCTCGAGGACTTGGACTTTGCTGATGACCTTGCACTTCTCTCCCACAACAAACAGCAGATGCAAGATTAGATGTAGTGTAAACTATCTCATCTCAGATTGGCCTCAACATAAACAGAGATACGACCAAGATCCTAAAGATAAAATCATCAAGCAAGGAACCAGTCATGCTGAATCGAAGTCTCCTAAAGTTCAGTCCTTCACCTACCTGGGCAGTGTCATTGACCAACAGAGCGACACAGACGCAGATGTCAAGGCAAGGACTGGCAAAGCAAGAGCGGCCTACGTACAGCTCAAGAACATCTGGAGCTCCAGAGACCTGTCCTTGACAACAAAGATCCACCTATTTAAATCCAATGTGAAGGCAGTGTTGCTGTATGGAGTGGAAACCTGGAGGATGACCATTAGGTGACCATTAGGATGACCATTAGGAAGGTTCAAACCTTCATCAACAGCTGTCTTAGAAGAGTTCACCAGATCCGATGGCCTGACACCATCAGCAATATCAATCTTTGGGAAAGGACTCACCAACTCCCACCTGGAAAGAATGGCCAACGACAGAATAATCTGGAGATCTGTGGTTGTCGGCCCATACCCTGGCAAGGGTGACGGGCATAACTAAGTAAGTATAATATAATAAATATTAGAAGCCTATTATAAATAAAATACAAGTAAAATATCAGTAGAATAAATGTAAGTATAATAAAAAATATAATTATTCTTTTAAAAAATCAGTTGAAATAATGCATATTGATGACTTTAACAAACACGTTGACTACAATTAACAGCCCAGCCTCTGATAGTTACAGGTCTGCTTACAGTAGGTCTGCCTATAACAGTCAGTTTTCGTAAAAAAAAAAATAATAATAAAAAAAAAAACCACTAAGAAAATTGTTTCCGTTATGATTTTCTTCTGACAGCTTTCCGTGTGCATTAAATCCCCCATATACAAACCAATGAGAACGCGGCACAGTGACGACAACACATAACAACAGAGCGTACGCGGCAAAGCTGCTGTGGATCTGCTTACCCGGAACTATCAGTGAGTGACAGATTTGAAGAAAATTACCGTCGTTTGGCAATTAAAGAGTTACATATGTATTACTAACATTGAATCATGTAAGTTGTATGATACATCTCTCCAGGTGTGTCTTGTTAGTTCCCTTGGTTACCCTCCTGTGTTCCCATGACAATCAACCACACCCCCTTTTCACCTCGTGTTACATTTTCCCGCTTCGGCCATTCACAGCGGCAGTTTGACGACTCGTTAGTTCACGTTCGGGCAATGATGAGAGGGACAAAGTTAGCCGATGCATGGTGTTTTAATCATTCTTGCAGGGTAAAGTTGTCAGGGTAACAATTCACCATAACTCCCGGGTGGATTAACTTAAATAAAGTAACCTAAAAGCATAACCAAATCTTCCTTGCGCAGTACAGTAGTGTGAACACATCCATCATGCTTTTTCTGAACCACATTACCCACGATACATTTCACTAAGGACTACAACACCCGTAGTCATTGATTTTAAGGTAATAATCCTCATTTTCCTCTCCCATAACACTTGTTATCCTGTTTATAAATTGTCCTTGTGTTTCTCTTGTGGTTTGTCAGTCATTGTTTACTGTTAACTCTTTTTCGCACAAGTCAAATACCACCTCAAGTGAGCATGAAAACATTTTTGTGAATTAAAGGGGTGGTATAATGTATGGAAGCTTGTTTCCGCCACAGAATAAAACATTTTAAAAGATAATTGCGACTTTTTATCTCACAATTGCGAGTTTACATCTCACAATTCTGACTTTATTTCTCAGAATTGCGAGATATAAAGTCAGAATTGCGAGATATATAAAGTCAGAATTGCGTGTTATTAAGTCAGAATTCTGACTTTTTTTCTCGCAATTGCGACTTTATATCACGCAATTCTGACTTAATAATATGCAATTAGGAGATAGAAAGTCAGAATTGCATGATATAAAGTCGCAATTGCGTGTTATAAAGTCAGAATTGTGAGATATTAAATTGTATTTTTCCCCTTAGAATTGGACTTTATATCTCACAATTGTGAGTTTATATCTGGAACAAGATATAAACTCGCAATTATGTGTTATAAAGTCAGAATTGCGTGATATAAAGTCGCAATTGCGAGAAAAAAAGTCAGAAGTCTGACTTTATAAGACGCAATTGCGACTTTTTTTTTTAAGCAATTCTGACTTAATATCTCGCAATTCTGACTTTATAACACACAATTGCGACTTTATTTCACGCAATTGCGACTTTATTTCACACAATTCTAACTTTATATCTCTCAATTCTGACTTTATAACACGCAATTGCGACTTTATAACACGCAATTCTGAGAAATAAAGTCAGAATTGCGAGATGTAAACTCGCAATTGTGAGATAAAAAGTCGCAATTATCTTTTAAAATGTTTTATTCTGTGGCGGAAACAAGCTTCCATAATAATGCCCTTTTCACAAGATGTATAATAAGTCTTTGATGTCCCCAGAGTGTGTATGTGAAGTTTTAGATCAAAAAACCCAACAGAAGAAATCTTCATGGTACACACACATATAGCAACACAATGTGTTAGTGATGTGATGAAAAAAAAAAAATAGACACATAAAAATTACTCTGAGGACACTGTATTGGGTCACTTAAAAATAACTATATTTTATTATGTTGAAATTGTTTTCTCTGACAAATAATCAG
This sequence comes from Leuciscus idus, assembly GCA_021554675.1. Taxonomy (NCBI): domain Eukaryota; kingdom Metazoa; phylum Chordata; class Actinopteri; order Cypriniformes; family Leuciscidae; genus Leuciscus; species Leuciscus idus. Next base: position 58,397,984 of record CM038621.1, read on the forward strand.
TAGCTACAATAGCTGGGTTTCCATCCAAACATAAAGTTGATTAATTTTGCGTTTCCATCACTCGTTTCTGATGCGATACTTCAAAATATGCATAAAAACAGGGTGATGGAAACATAGCTAATGAGAGGATAAATATATGTTTGTATTGATTTGTGTGGAACTGTTCATTCAAAGCACTTTGTTCACTGTCAAACATAATACTTCTTTATGGACTTGGTTGGTTTCTGGACGTCACTGTACAGCTCACTTTCTGATCCAGAGCTTTTCAAAGTCAACACAGTTTTACACCAGAGATCTTTCTGATCGCTTCTTCAGCTGTGTCATAGAGTCAGGACTAAACACTCAGTTGATGAGATCAGAGGAAGTAACCAACCAGAGGAGGAGCTGATGATGTTTAAAGGAAGAGCTGTAACTATATATAATGAAGAGAAAGACTGACAGAAACACAAAATGGCTGATAAGTGTGATCTGTGTCTGCTGGGACTGATCATTCTCTCTTCACTTCTCACAGGTAAAAAAAAAATCTGTCTATCTATCTAAAGATATTTAGTGGAATTAGTCTGAAAAAGTCACACAACAAATTAACTGGGCTGAATACTTGTTGTGTTACAATATGATCACAATATGAGCTCATCCCAGATAGAAATGTTATTGGACATGGACTCCAACGTCGCTCTAATGTCAAATATTGGAAACTTCATTAAACAACTCCACAAACAGCATTACCAGCTTCACTTATTACAAACCAGATTTACTTCTGTCATATGTGTACAAAAGTCCTTATTGAGATTAACATCTTTAGATGTTGATGATTTATTAATAATAATAGTTTGGTTTGATGTCACCATTATGGTGATCAGTGTTTGCTTTAGTTGGTCAGTTTGACTCTTGATGTTTTAATGTTAGTTTTTCTCTGGCTGCTGGAACTGTGTGTTATGGCAAGAACAATACAAGAAAATGTGATGATGTCATATACTTGATGATGATGAAAACAATATAATCATCATGCTGTGTTCTGATCAGCTGATCTCTTCTAGACTTTCAAATGTGTTATTAATTTCATATAGTAATGTTTTTATAGGATGACATCCAACTTTTTTTAATATATATATTTTTTTGGTTGTCATCATATAGAAACATTTTTTAAATAAAAATATTATGTATAAAAAAACACTAAATAATTTGAACTACTGTTTATTACAAACCATTACAAGAACATAACAACATTTGATAGAACAACAACATTTCTATCTGGGATGAGCTCATATTGTGGCCACAGAGAGTGCGCTGTGAGTTACACTTTTAGAGTTACACTTTTAGCTCACTGTGACTCACATTGATGACCTTGTGACCACATGGTGAGATCACTGTTAGATTAAAGTGTTGACTGGGCAAGTAAAGCCATGACAAAATAATGCAAATAATGCACTAGGAGAATATTTGTATTCCTTTACACCACCAGTACAAAAAAAAAAAAGAAAAAAAAGATGTCGTTATTTTATTATTTATTTACATCATTAAACATATAGACTCAAAATAAAGCCCAAACATACCTGTAAAGACACACACGAGGCACATTTACAATCAAATACGGCACATACATAAGTTAATTGAAGCATATACAATTAATAAACAAAACAATACAGTTAATTACTTTACATAACTTCCTGGAAAATTCCCACTTTAAAACTCATGCAAACATGACTATAATTATCAATTCGGTTTACCAAAGCAGTGAACATATATTAGATTAAAATGCCAGCATTACCGTATAACAACACAACTAACACGCCGAGAGCACCTATTCATGACAAATAATTAGAACGGTGCAAGATTATTTTGCCATTAATTTAATAGATCTATACTCTAATTAAATGTGGAAAATAGACTAATAACTACCACTAATAAATTTAATTTGATCTAAACCGTTTTCTGATTTTAATTATTCATAAATACTTAGTCATACTTTTCTTCCTGGAACTACAGTATGTAGGGTTTGTTTCTGGTGAGACACTTATTAGTGGCGCACTACAGGTGCTCTCGGGGTGTTAGGCTGGCGACACACTGGCTGCGTGAGCGTGGCGTTTTCTATGTCTTTGCACACTAGAAACGTGTCTGACGCGGCGCTGCTGCTGCTGCTAGGTAACATATGATAAGCCTCAATGGTGATATATTCGATATGATGGTGATATATTGTGGAAGGCGTATACTTCATGTTAAACATAAATATATAGCGCCAAAGACAACGTCGGCAGTATTGACGGCAAAATAGTCTACAGAATATTTTGTTCTGTATTGACAGGTGCAATATTTAAAAAATCAATAATATATTTTTTTAATTACATTTATATCTGCATTTATGTCAAAACCTAGAGACTTTCAAACATCAAAATATCATTTATTAACCCTCTGGGGTCTGAGGGGTTTTCTGGGCCCTGGAGGTGTTCTGACATGCTCTGACATTTGTGCTTTTTTCAGTTATTTATAAACATGTTAATGGCAAAGGTGTAAATTCACTCTATATAGCACAAACAGGGCTACCATAATATGTGATCAACATGCATGTATATGTTTGAATTTTTAAGAGAATAATGTTTATGCGTGGTTATTGAAATTAAAATGAAAGTTGCTGAAATAAGACCACAAAACACATAGTAAATATGTGTCAATAAGACTTTTGACTAATGAATGTTGTCGCTTCGAGTTCTGGCTTCAAAATGATGTGAAAATCATCCTGCCTAATCGTTCACATAAAACAATACATTGATTTACACTTTGTAAAACAGTTTTTTTGTCAGAAGAGGTTTAGGCATGGGAGTGGTAATGGCCTATCAATATTAATGAGATTCAGACCAGGGGTGTGACAGACACTCCCCCAGTGGCTAATGGGCCATCAAGTGAGGCAGCCTGTACAAAGTAGAGGAGATTCAAAGGTTTTGTTTTTCAGTCTGTTTTATTGTAATTCCTCTATGTGGGGGAACATAATGTTCTAAATTGACATATAAACATCTTTTCCTATTCTATTTTCTACAAATAACCTTAATCTTTTGTTTGTTTTGTTGTACTGGTGGTGTAAAGGAATACAAATATTCTCCTAGTGCATGTTTAATCATATTGTATTAAATGATTTGTTAATGCATTCTTTTGTCATGACTTTACTTGAGAGGGCCCTAATCATGATCAAATTCACTGTTAACTACTTCCCAAACTCAGCTCATGATTGATCATAAACTTACTATCAAACACACAACGAGTGTTCAGCTCAGTGAAGTGATGTTGTGTGGTCAGAGAACAGAAGTACAGTATCATCACGACTGTGTCTGGATGGAGAGTGAACTACTGATCCCAGCAAACCTTCCCTGAGTTTTGCTCCCTCCTTTGGGAACTGTTCCACAAATATTCTTTGTGGGTTTTGAATTGTTATTTTGTATTTAGCTGTGCATAAGTCACAGTAGGGTGAGTTTGAAGGAAAGAGAGAAACACAGAACAGATAAAGAGCTTTTAAGGTCAGTTATTAGTGTATTTTCTACGGTTGAAGAGGAGGATCAACTAATCCTGTGCCATCCAGTAATGTTTATGACAAAGCTGAAATCAAGAGTTCAAGATATGATGATATTACATTATTTACATTTGTTTCAAAGTCAGGGTATTTCTTATTGTTTCTTAAAGAGGCGTTTGATTTGGTTTATCCATAATGTTAATTAATGCATTAACTATCAAACACCAGAAAAAGACTGTATGATTTAAATCTTCTGCTTGTTATGCTGGTATGGTTTATGTTTTCATTAATTAATATCATAATGATCACTGAGATATACTGTGTTTCAGGTATCAGTGGAGTGGATCATGATCATGTGTTCATCAGGTCTGGTGAAAATGTGCGTCTGTCCTGTAATAATGCTCTTTCTGACTGCAAATCTAAAACTACATGGATCTACTATAACAGCTTCAGACATTCAGGGACAGTTGAACTGATTACTAAAGGGATAAAGAGGAAAGACACAGAGAGACATGAGAGACTGAGTCTGGAGTCTGACTGCTCTCTGAACATCAAGAACGTCACAGAAGAAGATTATGGATCTTACAGCTGCCTACAATATGTGAACGGACAGAAACAAGGATCTGACGCTGATGTTTATCTGCATGTTCTTCATGGTAAGTTTATGATTATGTGGTCAATTTAAAAAGGGCAGATTCTCCCTGTAAACTCAGATGATGATTGAAGAGTCTGTGATTTGTGTCTTGTGTTCAGTTTCAGTGTCTCCATCATCATCATCATCCTCATCATCATCTTCATCCTCACAGACTGAGATCAGTCCAGGCCGCTCTGTGACTCTCTCCTGTCAGTTGTATTCATATACTGGATTCTCCTGTGATGATTGGTATGAGGGATTTGAGCTGTTGTGGGTGAATCAGGCTGGTGTTGATCTGAAGATAGACTCCAGATATCAGATATTATCATCATCAGATCAAGATCACTGTATCCTCACTCTGACTACAACACTCCTGAATGAAGATGACAACAGAGAGTGGAGATGTCAGCTTACTCACAGAAATCAACTCCAGACCTCAGTCAGATACACTGTCAAGTATTCAGGTGAGAAAACACTCTTTTCAGACAGATTTGTGAAAACTTTCACACACTGGCTCTACTCTTTCTGATGGCTTCATACGTTTGGCAATTGTAAAATATTAGAGGTCAAAGTCATGAAATGCATAAAAACCCTTATAATTCCCAATATTGGCCTCCTATGGGACATACTAGGCTAAAATAGACTCTTCTGATTTATGCAATATTTTTTATGTATGATTATAAGGCTTAATAATGTCAATGATTCAGGAAAGCTGAAGGTTTATGGGAAGCAGCTCACTGTGTTTCACTCTCATATAAACCAGGAATAAATGATACAGTAACATCTCTCTTCTCAACTACTGCCACTGTAAGCTGTGATGATTGAACACAAACTGCATGTCATGATCAATATGAAAATATGATGTTAATGTCCTGATGCGTCTGAACATTCATCTTCTACAGCTCCAGTCGCTTCAACAACACTGACTCCAGTCAGAAGCTCAAACTCTGAGAAGACATCAAGCCGAACTACAGCAGCAGCTTCTACACAAGGTTCATGATCACATGATCACTGTCACACATCATCAGTCTCTCGCTTCAGTGGTTTGCACTGGCTCTCACAGACTGCTTTATCATCACACATATTATCATCAAAAAAAGCTCTTTAGTCAGATTTGTCAGAGAGTTTTGATACATATGACCGGTCTTGTACAGTCTGTTGTCTGATGCAAAATAATCATAATATACAGCTAGTGTAACTCACGCCACTGCTATGATAAATGAATAAAATCATAGTGAGGATTTATTAAACACAACTCATAACATGTTAGTGTGAGCAGCTTCCAGCACCAGAATTGAGCGTCACACTGATACAAGTGTGCTAGAAACTAACTTATAAGTTATAACATGAATATCTATGAATGAATAAAGCATCAAATAGATTTGTTTTTGGTCAATGGCGATAGTCTTTCTCCTCCTGACACCTTGAGATTGAAGTAAGAAGATAATGATGACAGACATATCCATCATTTCTGTGATGTGAAGCTCAAGTATTATGTGATGATGATGTTGTATATATGTGGCATTATGTGTTGAACTGAACTAACAGATGTGATCCACAGATCCAGGAGAAACTGAAGTCAGTGTGACTGCTGGATCATTATACAGAGGTACGACACGTTCATTTATACTGACAGCTTTATAACATTAAACTATCAGTCAGTCTGTAAAAGCTTCATCAATAACTGTTGATAGTTGAATACCCTTGACTTCAGTCATGTACAGTTTCCCTTCTTCCTCTCATGTTTCCTGCAGTGATTGTGATTATTGTTGAGATCGCAGTGTTTGCTGCTCCTACTGTGATTCTTCTTCAGATCATCTGTGCAAGAAGAGCTGGTGAGTTTTGAGCCGCACACAATCTGATGATTCACACTCATCTGATCTGGAACAATCTGCAATCATGATAAAAACACATACGAGAGGTCAGTCAATGCTTTTATTTTGCAGGGAGGAAGGACTCGAAGCACCCAGAGGAAATAGAGATGCCGACAATATTAGAATAAAATACTGATGAGTTTAGAGCAAATCTGCAACAATATTTACAATAGCAAAAACTTACAGAGGATTGTTTATCGTTTTATTTTCTTCTTCTCAGAAAACAAAGAAAAAACTCTGATCACTCTGAAGAAATAGTGACACAGAGTTTAGATTAAAATGTTTTGTTTGTTTTTTTACAAATAAAAGGCCAGATTTATCTTCATTAACATCCCAGTCAACACGATGATCTCACAGTGATCTCTCCATATGATCACAATGTGAGTCACAAGTGTAACCTCACAGCGCACTCACTGTGTGCTCATATTATGGCCACATTGTGAGGTCACCCCAGCTAGAAATGTTATTGGACATGAACTTCATCGTTTAGACGTAAAATTTTGGTTGAAAATGAAAATTGGGTTGATGTGTTAGGCCGGCTACACACTGGCTGCGTGGCGTGTCCGTTTTTATTTCGACTCCCATGTTAACAGGTTAGATCTTGCACACTGGCCGCGTGACACACACGTCTCAGGTGCGGTAGAAAACGCATGCGTGCTAGAAATAGAACCGAAGCCTATTTTTCACGCGACACACAAGCGTGTTGGAAGCGTTTCCAGGCAAAATAGAATAGGAAAATATGTTTATAGTACTGAGAGAAAGATGGCGCCTGTGTGTAGTTCGGCATGCCGTTTGCTGTTTGTGTCATATGTTTTTTATGTGCTTGTCCCGTTTTTATTACTGTTTGTGCAACGATCTAGCAATCGAAGGAAACGCAGCAGGAAACGGGGCAAACGAGGAGGGGTGCTGGTAATGCAGAGGACAGCGCGAGTCTGTGCCTTTGCTGCTGCTTTGGATGGACACGCAAACTTAGTGGTGAATGACGTCGGCCCCGCGTTCCAGTGTTTCTCACCGCGACTTCAGGATGAAATGTTTTGGTTGCAGTTGTTCCTTCTTCCCAGGAAGCGTCATCTGGTTGTAGAACGATTCATCGACATTCTAAGAAGGGGGGGATTAAACGTGAAAACCTTCGTCACTTGAAGTATATGCCTCTTGCAACAATTCGAGATGAGGAATCTGCTGATTTAAATGTGAAGATGGCTTTGCTAAATATTAGATCTATCAGCAACAAAACATTTTTAATCAATGATCTGATCTCATCACAAGGACTGGATTTTCTTTTTATGACTGAGACCTGGCTTGGTGAAGGGGAGCGGGATGCTCTTGCTGAAGCCTCTCCTTGTGACTTTACTTTTTTGAATTCTCCGAGGACTGGGGGTGGGGGGCTTACTACTATTTTTAGGAATTGTTTTAAATGCACGCCAGTTTCAGCGACAGACTTTGTTAGTTTTGAGGTGCAAGTATTTCAAGTGGACTTGACTAGGTCGGTTACTTTTGCACTTTTATACAGACCTCCTAAATATAACAAAGATTTTATTCAGGAATTTTTAGAATTTTTATCATCTATGTCCACATGCTGTGACATCCTCGTTATATTGGGTGATTTTAATATTCATATATGTTGCCCTGATAGGCCCCTAGTACAAGAATTTGTAACTGTGTTAGTTTCCTTTAACCTGACTCAGTCTGTAGTGGGATCTACTCACTTACAAGGCCACACTTTAGATTTAGTTTTGTCCTGGGGTGTTCCAGTGTGTGAGCCTGTTATAGAGAACATTGGGCTTTCAGACCATTATATTATTAATTTTAATATGTTCTTCACTATGCCCACTAGAAGCTGTGAGTCAGTTGTTCGTAGTGTTAGGCCTATTAATGCTCTGACTGCCTCTGAGTTCTCTGAGGCGTTTAAGTCTCATACCCAGCTGTGTGTCATGGATTTGTCTCCATCTTGTCAGGGGTCAGATAGGTTGGTGGCAAGTTTTCACTTGAATTGTAATGGTATTCTGGACTCCATAGCTAACTCCCCGTTTAAAAAGGTAAAATCTAAAAAGGTAGCTCAGCCCTGGCTTAATGCGGCGAGTCGAGTGCTCAGGCAAAAATAGAGACAGACTGAAAGAAGATGGAAAAAAGATAAACTCCAAGTCTCATTTGAGATACTCAGGGACTGTATGATCACTTATCAACAGTTTGTTAAATCTGCTAAATCACAATACTTTTCAGTTTTAATCTCACAAAATCTCCATTTTCCAAGAGTGTTATTTAGAGTAATAAATACAGTCCTGAACACGGCAAGCCCAGTTGTTGTTGATAACACTATGAGAGCTTGTGAAAGTTTTTCGAAATTTTTTGTGGATAAAATCGCTGTTGCCAGAGCAAATATATATATAGTTCTGTTTTAAATCCAGCTTCTCCTCTGGTCCAACCAGACTCCTGCACTACTGCTCAGTTATGGATGTTTGAGCCTGTGTCGCTATCTAATCTGCTAGAAGTCATGAAACATCTTAAGCCATTTTATTGCTCGCTTGATGTGGTCCCACCACGTTTGTTAATTCAGGTCTGGGATGAGGTGGGGTCTACAATCATGTCTATAGTGAATCAGAGCCTTGTAGAAGGTGTGGTCCCATCTTATTTTAAGCATGCTTTGGTGCAGCCTCTTTAAAAAAAAAAAAAAAAAAGTTTAGACCCATCAGTATTAAACAATTACCGCCCAATTTCTAAATTGCCCTTTCTGGCTAAGTTATTGGAGAAGTTGGTTCTTAATCAACTTTCAGCTTTTTTTAAATAAAATAATTTTTTTTTATAAATTTCAATCCGGTTTTAGGTCTCAACACAGCACTGAAACTGTGCTACTTAAAGTGACAAATGATTTGTTGTGGTCTGTAGACTCTGGGAACTGTGCGGTGTTAGTTCTTCTTGACCTTAGCGCAGCTTTTGATACTGTGGATCATGGAGTTCAGTGACCGTTTGAGGGAGAGGGGTGGGATTAGGGGGCTTGCGTTTAAGTGGTTCACATCCTATTTTGATGGAAGATCTTTTGCAGTGAAGCTTGGAAACTCTATATCGTCTTCTCAGCCGGATTCCTCAGGTGTTCCTCAAGGCTCATGTCTTGGTCCTGTTTTATTTTCCCTGTATATGCTCCCCCTGGGATTAATATGCCAAAAATATAATGTATCTTATCATTGTTATGCTGATGATATCCAGTTATATGTGCCCATGAAATGCAATGATGACTCCAACATTACTACTATGTTTGAGTGTTTGAATGAGATAAGAACATGGTTGGCTGATAATTTTCTGCAGCTCAATGAGTCAAAATCGGAAGTGCTGATTTGTGGTCCACCTAAGTTAGCTAAACAGCTTACTTAGCCATTAATGTTAACACCCAAGCAAGGAACCTTGGTGTAATTTTTGATTCAGAGCTGAAATTTGACAAACAAGTCAATGCTGTGGTTAAAAGTAGCTTTTATCAATTGCGGAGCATCGCCAAATTAAAGAGCATTTTGTCTTTTAAGGACATGGAAACTGTCATTCATGCTTTTATCTCATCCAGATTGGATTACTGCAACTCGTTATATTTAGGATTGTCTAGAAAATTGCTATCAAGGTTGCAGCTGGTGCAAAATGCAGCAGCCAGACTATTGACAGGCACACGGAAATGGTCTAGGATTTCTCCGGTACTGGCCTCTTTGCACTGGCTTCCGGTTGAATTTGGAGTCCAATATAAAGTTTTGTCTATGGTTTTTAAAAGTCTGCATGGTCTTGCTCCGGAGTATGTATCACGTCTGATACAGATACAGCATCACTATTCTGCTCGACCCCTTAGATCATCCCAGAGTTTGCTCCTACATGTTCCCAAATCACGGTTAAAATCCAAAGAAGATTGTGCATTTTCTGTGGCAGAACAGCGTCTTTGGAATAGTCTTCCTCTGCATATCAGATCCTGTGACTCGTTAGAATGTTTTAAATCTATGCTGAAAACACACCTCTACGCTGTGGCTTACACTTGCCCCTAGGTTTCCGGATACTGATCAGGGTTGTATATTAACCCAGTGTTTTGTGTGAGTACTGTTTGTCGAGTGTTTGAGTAATTTTTAGATTTGTACAGCACTTTGGCCAACTTGTGTTGTTTTTAAATGTGCTAAACAAATATAAGTTGATTGATTGATTATATGTAATTTTGACACAAATGCATATTAATAAATTATATTTTGATGTTTGAAAGTCTCTAGGTTTTGAAATAAATGCAGATATAAATGTAATTAAAAAAAATTATAAATAATTATCGAATTTTCAAATATTGCACCTGTCAATACAGAACGAAATATTCTGTAGCCTATTTTGCTGTCAAAACTGCCGATGTTGTCTTTGCTGTATCGTCACCTAGCAGCAGCAGCGCCGCGTCAGACACGTTTCTGGTGTGCAAAGACAGAAAACGCCACGCTCACGCAACAGAAACGCCACGCTGTGTAGCCAGTGTGTAGCCGGCCTAAACATTAGATGTCAGGCTCCAACTTCATTAAACAACTCCTCAAACATCATTACTAGCTTCACTTATTACTAACCAAATTAACTTTATGTCTGTCATATGTGTGGAAAAGTTCTTATTGAGATTAACAGAGGTTTAGATTATGATGATTTATTGAAATTAATAGTTTGGTTTGATGTCACCATTATGGTGATCAGTGTTTGCTTTAGTTGGTCAGTTTGACTCTTGATGTTTTAATGTTAGTTTTTCTCTGGCTGCTGGAACTGTGTGTTATGGCAAGAACAGTAAGAGGAAATGTGATCAGATGATGTCATCTTCTTGATGATGATGATAACGATATAATCATCATGTAGTGCTCTGATCAGCTGATCTCTTCTAAACTGTCATGTGTGTTATTAATTTCATATAATTGATTATAGTAATGTTTCTACATTATGCCATCCAAAAGAGTTTTAATAAATTAAACTGTATAATTGCTAATCAAGGTCTTCATGATTATTTCAGCATCAAACTTTCAGCAGCAGCTTCTACACAAGGTTCATGATCACATGATCACTGTCAAACATGTAGCCCACCTAAACTGCACAGGGCCAAAGTACTGTAATTGCTGTGATTCTCCGTTCCCCTAGATGGCGCTGCTTCATGTTTATTGGCTGAGTCACTATGTTGCGCAGCTAAAGAAGATGAGCGACTCTTTTTTTTCTTTTTTCCCTCTCGTCAAGTGCATCATTAGATAAAGACAGAGTGAGATAAATAAAGTGAAACAGACCACTTAACACACGGGATAAATAATTTTCAATGCTGGTATTAGCTAGTAAAAGTGTCAAGAAGCCTTAGTTATTGTAAACTGCCGTTTACACTTTTGTTTTCCTTTGGATAATCTCCGGTGAGTACAACAGAAGGGAAACCACTTGCTAGCATGCCATCTTAAGTTGATTAAAAATGAAACGATAATATAATATGTGTGCTTTATTATAAAAGTAAATTACGTCACAGAAGAAAAATGCACTGCCATAATATGTTGATTTATGCTTGATTTAGTAAAGAACTAATGTGTAATTTGTTTTCATGAAAAAAGGTGATCTACCACAACAAAGGAAGTCCCTGTTCCTGGACATCAAAACATGTCTTGAAACAACAAGGTAAGGATAGCTGTAAAAATTAAACTTCAGCATTATTAACATTTCAACATTTAATTTAGTATGTCAATAATAAAACTTAATTATAACATTTGAACAAAATAATCATAAAAGAGAAAAGGAGTAGTTGGCAGCACAGGATTTTAGCCACCATTAGAGCTTGTCATTCTTTACACAGCCCACAAGTTATCACCTATCCACCGAGGAGCTCTATAAAGATGTGAAAAGCTACGAATCTAACAAAAAAACTAAATGTGATAACATAAATGTGAATCTATGGTAGTTTTTATTAGTCTTTTGTTTTTGTACGGTTTAAAAATGCATACCTGGTGGCATTGACCCCTACTGTGTGTGACAAAATTGCAAATCATAATATTTTTTAAATTGTTATTTTCTTTCTTCAGGGCATTCATGCGAACCAAGGGATGCAATGTCTCAAGGTGGACATGCGACACAGTCCCACATCCCAAACAGGGATGTAGTGGAGGCTAAACGCACGTAAACGCCGTTTACGCACCTCCCAAAATTCGGAAATAGCATTTACCCACCTCCAAAGTGCGTTTATCCACCTCTAAATTTCACGTTATTTGAGCGGACTTTGCTTTTCCAGTGCGTGATCGCCGATCAGTACATGATTCGAGCATTTGGGCTGTTAACGACAGAGCAGAATGCGCAACACAAACACAGAGAAGAACATTGAGCAGAGAGCGCAGTGTAGCGCACCGACACACACACACACACACGGAACAAAGAGAACGGCACACACACGGAGCGGAAAAGATACGCTCATCAAATTACTAAACAAGCTGCGCGAGAATGAAACCTGATCGCCTAACACGGAGGGGCGGGACGGCATATTTCAACCATATTATTCCTTCTTGAGTCTCTTTAACAAGAACTTAGATTAATGCATGAATTGAATAGTGATTGTGTGACCTATGATGAGGGAACAACCAGTGATACCCTTGGTAGTGCCATCAAATGATAGCCTATAGCGATGTCATCAGGATACACATACACCGGTAGGGAGTGGCCCACCTTACCGGGTGACCACGTCGTGGTCCACCAGAATTTATAGTTTACCCACCTCTTTTTTTACCACTACACCTCTGATCCCAAACAATCGGACGGTACCTCGTGTGGAGTCTTTGCCTTGAAAGTATGTTTACTATTCAGAGCAGTGTCCTCACCCTCACATTATAATATGACCATTGTTTAGTTAAGACTAGTTAAGTTATTCACTGACAGTAGATTTATATCTCTGTAACATGATTTTTTTTTATGTAGTCAAACATTTATTTTTCAGTTTGCAGAAGAACTTTTGAGAAATGAGACAGTAGATTTTCCTGCTACGAAAGAGGCTATCATCAAACACAGGCTGCAAATCGCTGTCACTCTCCTAGAGACTGGTGAGTAATAAGCTATCAGGGGATGTTTTAGCAATACAAATAATTGTCCTTATAATTGCTGTAAAACATCTTATGCAGCTATCAGAATTATTCCATACTTACCTAAAAGGTATTAGTGTGAAAAATGAAGAATTATAGGTGCATGCTCTGTGTTTTTTGTTTTGTTTCGAAGATGACCTGACAGACATATGTCACTTCTGTAGGTCAGAAGGGCCTGAGACCGACTTGAGTTGGGTAAATCAAACTTAAGAAATGTGAAATGAAATACGTTTTGTGATAAAGTTATCAAGAATTTTCTTGTATTGTTATGTTGGATTTTTCTGTTTTATTTCTTCAATTTTATCCATGACTAACAAACATTCTATTATGATTTTATCTCCACATGAATTACTGTATATTAAAAATATAACTTCAATTGCACAAGAATGAAAATTTGCAGCCTCTTCCCCAAAAATCCAAATAATTTGTTTTCCAGATTCAGTGTGACATTTGTTTGCGGTGGTTCCACCATATGTGCATTCAAGGCCCACCAACAGATGCCGCCTTCCTGTGTACTGCTTGTACTCCTTAGTTTTCTGTACATTATTGTTCTGGAGGAATTTATTCATTACATCTTGTTGTATTACATCACACCTTCCAAGTTTGTGTCATCTTTTTTATTTTGCTTGAAAAATAGCTTACAATATATTGATTAATAATACAATAATTGCAGATTAAATAATTGATTTATTAATAAAATAATACTTGGTATGTAAACAGCATGTCAAAAACAGTGGCCAAAGTTATTGTCTTAATGTATATTTTGTACATTCAAGTGATGAAGAAAGTGGATACAGGATCTACTGTGTGTATCCTATTATACATTAAAACTGAAAGTGTACTGGAGACTCACTTCAAGTTAAGGCCTAAGCTTTAAGAATTCCTAGATGCAAAAGGGGGGTATAAGTGTTCTGGTGTGTGGAAGTGTTTGATGTTCATTTTGCAGGAGTTTTGTGTTTAGAGTGTTGAGAAGAAACTGAAACTGTTTAATAATCTGGTGATGGCAGTGCGGATGCTCTGGTATCTCCTGCCAGAGGGTAGAAGGGTGAAGTGGGTGTGTGGAGTCCTTCATTATATTGACAGCCCTCCAAATACACTGAGCATTGTAGATGTCATAGATTTGTGGGAGTGCAGTTCCTATGATCTTACTAGCTGTCTTCACTATCCGCTGCGGTCGAAGGCCGTACAATTCCCATGCAATTCCCAGAAAGTGATGCAGCTGACTGAAACACTCTCTATAGTAACTCTGTAGAATGTGGTGAGGATGGGTGGTACATAACAACGCATTATTAAATGATTCTGATTATAATTCACCGTGGAAGGAGGAGGGGGGATTCAGTACAATTTAATATCCAAAAGCTGTGAAACGGTATGGTCGTCTAAGTTTTTCAGTAACTTTAGATATTCTCAATTCAGTGCAATGAAGTTTGATCGTTACCCTACAGAAGAATAAAAACATTTATTTTGATAGATAAATTGGCATTATTTTATATGAAAAAGTTTTTTAATTGTATTTTATTTAGAAAGTTTGTAGTTTGTCTTGTTTTTTTATTTTATTTTTTTATTAGATCAGATAACATTTTAAGCTGTCATATGGTCATGTTACAGTGTGCCCCTCACATGTTACAATGTATCCCACCTATGGGGCATGTTGTCACATTTCACTTCCACTCTCTCGGGGTATATCCAGAAAAAAGTATATACTGTATTAATAAAACAAAACCACATAATTGTACTAGACATGTGGGAAATTAATGTGGGAAAAAATAAATACTCAAGTAGATTTACACAAACTGAGAAAGTCAAAAAGCATTATTTTGTGCCCCGCTCTCCCCTATTTCTCATGTCTGTGTGAGGCATACACTGAGTTTCGGTTAAGTTAGGAAGAGATTACGCGCTCCAGTTCACGTGCAATGCAAGTGACCGCGCAGGCGCCTCCATGATTATATTTGCTTCTTATTTATTAAATCCAGGCAATTGGTTGATGAAAAATGGATTAAAATTAAGATACAATTTATAAAAAACAAAATTCACTTTAAAGAAAGGCTTTCTACAAAACGTAATGAAGTGGTCAAAATCATGTCTGACCCGCTCCATGTCTCTCGATATATTGCGCATCCTATCTTTCTCGTGCTGTTCACTTTTCATAATCAACATAGATGGAAAAAAATAAAGTTATATTTTAACAAATATTAAACTAAATGCGCTTATTTAAGGTCTTCAACAGTATATTTGTACAAATTGCTGCACATTCATTTAATTCTGAATTTTGCACACACAAGTTGAAAGGCATTTGTTCAAATCAAGTTCACGGATAATTGTGCGTGCATTTATTAATCATTATGATACTAAAATCATAACAAATAGGCTATGCTATGTGCAAAAAATCAGATGAGCCCAAAATATGAATGCAACGTTCCAAACTGCCGTAGCCAAGGCGACATCTAGTGTTTATATCTATCTATGACTTCGCACGACGGTGTAATTTACTTCCAGGTAAAGATAGGATCAGTCAAATGAAATACAATAAACGTACAAATAAATATTACAAATTAAAAAACGATCGGAAATGTTCCAATTTTCTAATACTATTATTTGATGACAAAAATACATTTGGAAAACAAAATACAGCCATTTCTGCTTTTTTTTTTCTTTTAAACAAAAAAAACAAACTGCACCCTTTTTTAAATTTCATCTTTCATTCCGAAATAGAATAAGAAATGAACGAAAAAGTACACGGACCGCAAAAAAAAAACTGATCGGGACATCCTTAACATACAATAATAATAACAGAAACAAATAAAATGACACGTTTTTCCCCAAAGGGATTTTGTATGCATGTTTGGAACCCCATCAGTGTCCAAGGACATCAGAATGTCTTTCTCTGTTGACATAAGCATAAAGGCTTCAAGTGCTCTTGTGTTAGAGTGCTTCTAAGTCTGTTTTTAACAAACTTCAGGGTGGAAAAGCTCCTCTCGCAGGCCACTTGAGTGGTCGATAACGTCAACAGAGATTTGTAGGCCAGTCCAATGACATGGTGTGCATCTGTCAACAGATTGTATTGTGCCAGGACAAGATACACACAAATGCCACAGTTTTTACACATACAGATATTCTAATTAACCAGCTTTGGCCCTTCCACATCATGTATGTCTCCATTACCACTGGCTTCAGATGTATCATCCGGTGTGTATGTCCTCACTTGGTATTCTTTCAGAGGGGGACAGTTTCAGTCTTTCCCACTGTCTGGCCAGGCGTAACAGCTCAGCCTGCAAAGTGCCAGTGTAATGGGTAGAGAAAACGGCCGCATATATTAGTTTAATAAAAAAAAAAAAACCTTCCTCTTTTTTTTTACTTTTAATCACACATAAGATAACATTCCCATGTATTTCACTTCATACCGGCAGATGGCGCTGTTGCACTGCTTCACCATAGTGGGTTGCCGTGGAGACTGTAGCTCAGAAATAAACATCCAGCGCTTGAGAAAGACATAATTTCTGTATCTCCACTTCTTTCCAACCCACAGGTATATTTTAAACCTTTCCAATCTCTGTCAAAAGGTATCGAAAGAGTATATCACCAGTACGGTTGTTTAGGTGATGTATATTGTCATGTTCCATGTAGAAAGGTTATTATGTTGTGTTTATACTGTATGTATTGGCTTGTAGCTTTAGCTAGCGAGCTAGCCTGTCACCGTCAGTGAAGGTTCCGTTCTCTCGTCTTTTTGTACTGACTGTAAACAGTTGTGTCAAGTGAACATCGGTATGTTAAAAATGTCTACATATTTGAATGTGCTAAAGCAATTGTTTCAAGATATAATATAATCTATAGTGTCATTTGTTGATGTATATTTGATATATTATACAGTAAGACTTGTATCTATTTCACAATATGTTATTAATAGGTTTGTATTTTATCTGATATATACCAATGCTTTATATTGTTTTGTTATATGGTTTGTTTATTGTATTCAGTATAGTCTGTGATAGAAATTTAACATTTAGATGTGTTCTTTTACTTTTAGAAGTGTACAACTTGTATTAACATCTTTCACTTTATTTGTACTCATAAGCATTTGAAGAAATATATTCATATAAGCTAAAGCACGTTATTAAAGATATGTAATCAAGTGTTTAGAAAAGCATAAGTTAAGACAAGCTTGCAGGGACAAAAATGTCCTGGGTGATAGACGACTTAGTAGCAAAGAGACTAAGAGTACTCAAGTGACCTATTGTTGGACTTCAAGTGTGAAAATATGTGCGCAGCTCAGATCAAAATTAAGATAGACAAAAGGTGTGAATTTTGAGCAGCAGCTAAAAACAGGAACTTGTAGTAGACGTGATATTGTTTTCTGTCTAGATATAGGTTATGTTAGACCAGAGATCTCGAACGAAAGACATATTACCTTTTAAGGTAACGAAGGCGATCTTTTGAGAAAACCAGGATGTGTTTTGTGTATATAAGCTGGGCAGAAAGCAGAAGTCGGGGCCTTCCCATACCAGATGCGTTCTGTATGTGAATGTCAATTTCTTGCAAGAAATAAAGATCTTTATAACCTTTGAAATCTCCAGCTGTCTTCCAATTATTATTTAAAGTTGAGGAGAGAATTTCCACGACAAGTCATAGACCATTTCTATATTATATGGTCCATGTAATGGCTAAAGTTACGGTTTATGATCTCATAGTATTATTGAGATATTTGATCCAAAAGAAGAGAAATAAACATCCAGCGCTTGAGAAAGACATAATTTCTGTATCTCCACTTCTTTCCAACCCAGAGTGCTATCCAGCCTGTGGCTTTGTACCTGCCCAGATTCCCCTAGGTCTGAGACCGGTAACACCAGCAGTGGCCCTCGAATCAAATTTCAGCAAACAGTTGCTGAGGTTCTGCATCGCTGATCGAACGAGATTTACTACTAATCAAGGAACCGGCTTTACTGACGAGATGCGCATAACAATGTCATGCGATATATCGCCCAGCCCTACTTTCCATCATTTAACTCACACGGACGTTAGACTTCCAAAACGTGACGAGGAAAAAGAGGTGTTCGGCGGCTTTTTACATCAAAGGCCGGCCCGACAGGCTATGCCATTTGGGGAGGGGCCGCTCACTGATCCCCCTATGTTTTTGAAAATCCTAGACATGGTTGGACCTGCCGAATGGGTTGAGCACTTTTATATACTGTGTTAAGCAGCAGAGAGGCTGCACAGTTTGACCAGCGGGAAGCGGCCGCTCATCAGGCCGCCAGATGGTGTTGCTAATATAACTCGCAATGTATAACTATTATCAGACCGGCCCTCGCGGCCTCAAAACACTACCAGCCCACCGGGAAAAGTCCTGACTCTCCCGATTGCCACTCCACCACTGAGGGAGCGTATAAAAAGGGATTCAAATGCACCGTTTGTGTGTGTGTGTGTGTGGTCACCGCCTGTGCGTCTAATTAAATGTTTTTCTTCTGTAACTTTTATTTAAGTTTCAGTTGTTGTTGTTATTTGTTTTGTTTATTTGGAGACCATTTTGTTAATTTTGTTTCTCATTATAGGAGCCGAGGCTTCAGGCTCATAGGCCCTCGTGTGCGGTGGTGGGATTCTGTCACGGAGTGCTGTGTGATCATGCTTGACCTTATTGGTGTGCGTGTGTGTGTGTGTGTGTGTGTGTGTGTGTTGTGGTGAGACCTGTGCACAGGGTGATATAGGAGTCTTGTGCTCATTAAACTAGTTTCCCTGCCATTGGTAAGCCCTGGCCTCCTTTTCATGGTTGAATTCTTTAATGTTTGTATGTGTAACCTGCTCCTTCAGTCTTTTAATGTTTTAAGATTACTGCTACATGATTGAAATAAAACTTTTGTATCTTTTGGTATCCACATCTCAGGCCCTCCTTTCGATAACCACGTTCCTGTGTGTCCTTTGTAGGTGGTTAAACTCATTCATATTTATATGTCCCTGTATATCGTATAGAGGTTGCTTGCGCTCAAGAAAGAAGAGGAACTGTTTTCTGAATGTGTGAGAATTCACACCGGTCCGCCTAAACTGGGTTCAGAGATGATCACAGTTGTGTGTGGGTTAAACCAGTGCAGTCAAACTAACTGAGTTCTCACAGCCAGCGATGACATGCTTCTGAAAACACTAGAGCTCAAAGCCACATCACAAAGAGACTGTCACGCAGGTGTAGAAACACATGCGAAGAGGAAGAAGAAGGCCAATAACATGCAACACACCCACTAAAGACGACACCAGACACTGACTGAACCAGAACTGAACACAGATACAGGTGATGATGATGATGGTGATTGATGAGTGTAAAGCTGAAAATCATTAGTGTCCATGACAACAAAAGAGTGATTAAGGCAGACGATGATGAAATACAACGAGTCCAAACAAACCTGACTGACCGACACAAAAGACAATCATTACTGTGGACAGCAAGTTCGGTCCGACTACGGCATGATTGTTCTCGGTGTGACTCAAGAAATCTATCAAGACCCATTTCATTACAAAAGGAAAAAATAAAAGATATTATATATATTTTTTTTTATTATATTTTTACAAGGAAGGAATATCTTGAGTATCTTAAGAGCATGGTGCCGATGACACATACTGACTCTCATAATGATAAACCAAGGTATTCATAAAATATAGCCAACACTGGCTCATTGGAAACATTGCAAAACGCAAAATACCAACCTGGTCTCACAGGATTCCGTGAAATGTCCACGGGCCCTTAACTCAAAATCCGTGGATCCATCACGGAATCGCCCCAAATTCCGTGATGCGGCCACGGATATAACTCCAACGCAAGTCAATGACACTGACCTTCCGTGGTCCACACACGGATACCCGTTTCAATGACGGAGTACAGAACTCACTCAACAGACGTGCTTTCTCATTTGGAAACGCAACATTTGAAGTATTTATTTCTTTTCCAACACCAAATACCATAAAGACGTTAACCTCTCTGTTATTGTAGCTATTGCATTGTCCTGCCATCATAAAAAATCAGTTTGATTCTGTTAGCCTAACTGAAGTCTCATGATGGCACCACGGACCTCAACAACCTGACCTCACTCATGGACGTTGTAATGTTGCTGGCTTGTTTAGAAACTTAAAAGCTTTATGTCGACTGTGTTGCAATGGCATGTAATTAAGTTGACATTTTGTCTTGTCCTCTCATCATAAAATTCAGTTTGATGGCGTTTTACACCTATTGCTTGCTTGGCTATAGTCAGATCTAAAACCTGTGATAGGAGCACGGAGTGAGTCTGTGGTGAGACCACGGATAACTCCAACGCACGTCAGTTCGTGATATGGTCACGTAATTTAATCTATTGATTCGTGCCACGGACACGTTTATTTCGTTATTGTCGTAATACCAGCACGTTTTTTAAACTAATGTGTTTTCAATGGGAAGCGTCTTTCGTGATCACAGCACGATTCTTTCTGCCTGTCGGCTGCAGCAGAGAATTCTGTTTAATCAACATTTATTCACGAGATCTTATCTTATGGTTTATGTATTTTTTTAATGTTATTATTTCGGTCTTATTGCCAGGGAAGCTGGATTGCTTTGCTGTTTATTGATATTTTTTTAATTATATTTTATCAGAAGGAAATCGCGCTGAAGAAGTCTCGTTCCGAACACATCGCGATATTTGGCATCAGGTCACGTGTGTCAGATGTTGGTAAGTAGTAAATACCTAAAAACGCTGTCCTAATAATGTGTGATATAATGTTTTTTTCTGTTTGTCGATATTAATCTGCCATTATATCTGCCATCTCCACGGAGACTTTGCGTTTCATTGCTTTCTAATTCAAAATAGGGTGATTAAACACTGCCTGTCACGTGACGTGCTATAGGCCTAGATATTCATATCAGATTAAAAATAGTACAATTAGTTCCAAAGTTGTATTTGTAGTAGAAGCACAGTAAAATCAACACTTACCATGCTTTTACCACAGTAACATTGGTTTTACTGTGATAAGTGTAGTAAAAAGACAGTAATCACAAAACTTGCCATGCTTTTACCTCAGTATTGATAGTTTTAAAGTGATATTTGTTGTAAATGCATATTAACCACAACACTTGCCATGCTTTTAATGCTTTATAATGTAACATCCAATATTTGTAAGGTAAATCAGTACTTATTCCTTTAAATAATCCTATATATTATACATAATGATATTTTCTTTTCTCTTTTTTCAGCTGAAAAGACCAAAAGGGCCTTTCGGACTCAGTCAGCCCATTATTGTTTGAGGAGAAGTAAACGGAGGAGACGGACAGCTGCAAAGGCAAATATTCACAATGGTATGTATGTGTTGGTTTTAACCCTAAATCAAACATTTTATCAAGCATTTGTTGTTTCTTAAAACTTTTCTCACAAAACCCATAGCCCAATCAGTACAAACATAGTCTGAAAGTCTTAATAATTCACAAGATTTAACAAGTTGTCAAATTCGTATGATACTCGTACATATTTGTATACTCGTACACAATCCTGCAGCTTTTACTCCTAGTGCTGTCATTGGCTACTGCCTCAATTCCTGTACATATTTGTGATGCGATCTGGGAAAACCCGTCGGATGTCGCACTGGGCCGTTTTCAGTAAATTCCAAAATAGTTTGAATGTCAGTTTTTTGTCAAAAATTTTTTTTTCATTAAATTATTATTCTATAACATCTTTTCTCTTATCTCTGAAAATATCTTGGCAAAATTCCCTTGTTTAGTGCAGAAAAACAGCGATAGTGTCAAGCTGAAAATACTCTCTTTCTCTAATGCATATGCAACCATTTTCTCTAACGCCCGGCAGAGGTGAAAAAACAAACAAAAAAAAAACAATCGCCGTATATCCCATACACCTGTCCGTCTCTTAACACTACAAAGATAGTTTACCTATAAAATAAACCACATAACATGTACAGTGAATGCATATTAGTGCGCATTTCGCGCCAATCCTGTTTAAAAAAAAGAGTGCCAAGCGTCCCGACGGTGACCGTTATTAAACCTGTTTTTCTCAAAATTCCGTTCCAGAAAATCATAGTGATCGGCCGACTTTAGATAAACATAACTTTTGCTGCCAGAAAGCTATGATAAAAATAAAAACAGATATGGAAAGGGATTGATACCAGCTTCCATATTATATCAAAACCTGTAATAGGTCAAATTTCACCATGTGGTGGGTTTTCCCAGATCGCATCACATTTATCGCGATATTTGTAAATCAGTTGCGCCACTTCTTGGAAAGTTGTCGGATGTCACACACACTGTCAGAAAGTTTATATTAATTGCAAATTGGTCCCCGTCTGTTTATGTTCCAGTGATACATGATGTATCTCCACACCTCATAACCTACCTCTGTTTGCAAGAGTGGAAAAGCTTATCTGACTTGTCACATGACATCAGATACTCGATTATTTTGTCATAATCAGAGCAGTAACACTGCTGATAACTGTCCCGTTTGCATGTAAATCATTTTCATATGATTATTGCTTGCTATTAAAGACATACTTTTATTCATAAAAATGCCCACATATCAGTGAACTTATAACATAAAAATGCTTTTTACATTTAATTATGCAACACTCTTTGCAGAAAACATATCCCACGCTTATGGATAAACTCACAACGTCATCATCAAGTGCTGTGCTGGGCACATTGGGCAACAAGTGTCCTCCAACGTATTCGATCCATGGCCAAGTTCTTCACATCTTCCCATGGGACACTGACATTCTTCAGATCTTCGTGAAACATCTGTATCCGTGTCTTCCTTGGTCTTCCCTGTCTCCTGCATCCTCCTGGCGGTGTCCACTTCATCACTGTGTTTGGGTGGTGTTGTTTGGGCATGTGTAGGATGTGTCCAGCGAGGTGCACCCTTTGCTCTGTCTCAGTTTCTGAAAGTCTTCATGTGGAGTCCCACTCCTCCTCAGGATCTATTTGATATATGCAGAACCAATATTGAAAATAGTGATTTATCTTTTTCCATATTGTTAAAGCATTTTGTTTTCTCTTTTCAGCTTCATAAACTGTACTTTATTTCTGCCTAATGCCTTTATAAAAAAGGGTCAGTGCTCATCAGGTGTTTTGCAAAAGGACATATTCATTGCCTAGTTACAATAAAAGTGACCAATAATCACAAAGATATACAATGAAAGTTGAGAATGTAAAATGTTGTGCTTATGTTTTTGCCTATTTGTTCTTTAAAGCGAAGAAACAAATGTATTTTCACATAACAAAGTTGAATCTCATTTCTTGGTTTGTAAATATATAACTTCATCATAGCAATTTTTTTTATTTTTTTTACGTTAATGTATGTGTCACTATAATAGATTGCCCCTGTATCTGGATATTTTTAATTAACTGATTTTTATACTGTTGTGCAGTAGTTTTGGCGCTACATTTGCCTTTAAACAGTTTGACATTAAATATTGTAATAAGCTTTCAAAATTGTGTCCATTCATTGTGCTTTTGTTACATTTATTTGAATATAATTGATATACCTTTGATATACTATACATACACTGTAAATGTTAGAAGCACTTTAGTACATGTAATTATCTTTAATTAAAATACTGCAAAACTACCCCTGCTTTATGCCATTGTTCAGAAAAAAGTTTCTCTTTCAAATGTATTTATGCATCAGTCTAATCAAATAAGCTAATTTGTGTCATTGATCATGTGAACTCGTTTTTGGATGGTAACCACACAATGGAGTCTTTTGTTTTTAAATATGAGTTTTATCATTTAATTAGAAGGAATACATGTTTAACAGCCTAAATATAAAATATTTAAGGTATCTATCCCTGCAGCCGGAACCAGAAGAGATCTGTCATCATTTACCATAAATGGGCATGTAAGTGTGACGCATCTGTTCAGCTGGGTTGTTATTGGCTGTGACTTTATCGCAGAACCCGCTGTGATTGGACAATCGTTTAACCCATATAAAACGGCGCTTCATGTTACAAAGTATGGTTTGGTGTTATTATTACGTTAGTTATACATTAAACTAACTATAAAGTGTCTCTATGTTGTGAGAAATTACTCCTTTACCGAGATCCTAACCCTAACCCTAAGCATGTCTGCACATTTCAATGCACTACAGCACAATGCTTCCTGTTCCATTGATAGAATGACAGAGATATGTGGGTAATGTAGTTTAAAACGTTTAGTAATAAAACAATAAATGTTAAATAAATAATATATTTAATGGACAACTGGATATCTAAATTTGTTCATTGTGCAAACCTTTATGACATATATGAGGGACAGGCTGAAAATTTATATTTTACTGTGAGCACTTTAAAAATAACCTTAATGCCAGCTTTCCATATATGTCTGAAAACTGTGGCCAACATTATTTATTAAACATAGCATAAGCAGTTGTCCAGCCGATTTTCTCTCTGATACACAAACCGGACGTTGAGTTACAGCCATTTGAAATGTGCATTTGTTTGCTCTTCTGGGGGCTGTTGCTGGGCCCCTGGGGGTGGAAGGGCAGTATAATCTACACAGATCTACACACACTATTACTATTACACAAGGATAATGCACCATTCAGTAAAACAACAAAAACAGTGCCAACATTTCCTTTTCACCCCGATTGCTGCTTATATGCCTGACATCAGTGATATATGCTTTCATTCGAAAAGCAGTTGTAGATGTGCTAGAATGATCAACATGGATCATCTTCAATTAAGCGTTAAGTATTTATAGCAAGATAGCCCACTGCAGCCTGTTATTCACATCGCTTCCCTTTATTTCACTGCAAACTGGCATACATGCAAGTATGTGCAACTTTTGTTGCATTGTTGTCCCAAATATCATAAACCAGATCTACATTTTTTTATGTCCCAAGTAAAAGAATCATGGTCATTAATTATATGTAGTTATTTATAAGTTATTAATTATATGTAGTTATTTTTAAATAAATGAAACTAAAGAAATAAGAAATTAAAATGTCTCAAATAAAAATTTCTATTTACTGTACCAAACACCACTTTCAATACACAATAGTCACCATACTTTATTAAACAACACTTTATTGGAGGACAAAACATAAAGTTGATAAAGTAGCATAAAGAAAAATGAGATTCAAGATAAATAAAGAGAATCATATTCAGTCACCTACAGAAAACAGATTTGATATTGTGTTGGAAAATAATGATTCATTATCACAGCTAAACTGGTTTCTTGCTCTTCCCTGTACGTCTCTATCGTGTTTGTGTTCTTCCTCGTCTAAACAGTTTGTTCAGTTGAAGAACAGAAGATGTGATCACTGATGTGGTGTAGCTTTTTCTCAACCAGAGGAAGAAGTCTCAACATCCCATTGTCAGGCGTTCTCCAGTCCTGGTCTGAAAGTAAAACAAAAAACACTAACCATTCAAATGAAGTTGTTTAATGGACAGTCGGGTCAGCTTATGTTCTGCGTTATTTAAAGCAGTGATGGTTTACTCTGGCCCTCAGCGTCCACTGTCCTGCAGATTTAGCTCCAACCTCAAACCCTCCTGCCTATTGTCTAGAAGTAAACCTGAAGACTTTGGTTAAAATTTTCAGATGTGCTCAATTAGGGTTGGAGGTTAACTCTTAATTAACCTCAAAAAGTAGAATGCAAAGGGCCAGAGTTGCCTGTTCCTTACATACATTTACAAAGCAGCAGTCAGTACATTATATAACATACACATTGAAGTATATGTATATATATATATATATATATATATATATATATATATATATATATATATATATATATATATATATATATATTTCAAGAGCTTCACTTGGTCAAAAACCAAGTGATAACCTGTACAATGTAAAATTGTCAACATCAAATTATGTACTACATTTTACAGCATTGTTTCAATACAAGACATACCAATGGACTCGCACACTTTTCTGTCTTCTTTGGGCACCAGATGTTCCTTCCTCACCCGAAACAAAGGACTTATTCGATTAGCTTGCGTTGATATAAGGACTGGTCTTCCTTCTCTGCTGTAAAACAAGAAAGTCTCGACTTACTCTATGTGCAATTACTATTGTTCTTGAAACATAAATTAAGACAGTTATAAATAAGTTAATTTACCATATGATTCAGGAGAGAACATTTGATGAGTAAATACAGATTGCAATATTCTAGAAACTTTACCTGGGAAGGGCTGATCCCGGCAAGATTCGCTGCGACTCACTAGTAGCTCTTGTGAGGGTTGGCTCTTAAAAGAGCTGTTGAGTTTGACATTGGTAGAGCTTTAAAAAAAGGACTAAGTAATCCTGCAAAACAGAAAGGAAGGTAATTTTAATACATTACTTGCAAATAGTCAGTTTATAACTGTAGGATATGTTTTCTGCAAAGAGTGTTGCATAATTAAATGTAAAAAGCATTTTTATGTTATAAGTTCACTGATATGTGGGCATTTTTATGAATAAAAGTATGTCTTTAATAGCAAGCAATAATCATATGAAAATGATTTACATGCAAACGGGACAGTTATCAGCAGTGTTACTGCTCTGATTATGACAAAATAATCGAGTATCTGATGTCATGTGACAAGTCAGATAAGCTTTTCCACTCTTGCAAACAGAGGTAGGTTATGAGGTGTGGAGATACATCATGTATCACTGGAACATAAACAGACGGGGACCAATTTGCAATTAATATAAACTTTCTGACAGTGTGTGTGACATCCGACAACTTTCCAAGAAGTGGCGCAACTGATTTACAAATATCGCGATAAATGTGATGCGATCTGGGAAAACCCACCACATGGTGAAATTTGACCTATTACAGGTTTTGATATAATATGGAAGCTGGTATCAATCCCTTTCCATATCTGTTTTTATTTTTATCATAGCTTTCTGGCAGCAAAAGTTATGTTTATCTAAAGTCGGCCGATCACTATGATTTTCTGGAACGGAATTTTGAGAAAAACAGGTTTAATAACGGTCACCGTCGGGACGCTTGGCACTCTTTTTTTTAAACAGGATTGGCGCGAAATGCGCACTAATATGCATTCACTGTACATGTTATGTGGTTTATTTTATAGGTAAACTATCTTTGTAGTGTTAAGAGACGGACAGGTGTATGGGATATACGGCGATTGTTTTTTTTTTGTTTGTTTTTTCACCTCTGCCGGGCGTTAGAGAAAATGGTTGCATATGCATTAGAGAAAGAGAGTATTTTCAGCTTGACACTATCGCTGTTTTTCTGCACTAAACAAGGGAATTTTGCCAAGATATTTTCAGAGATAAGAGAAAAGATGTTATAGAATAATAATTTAATGAAAAAAAAATTTTTGACAAAAAACTGACATTCAAACTATTTTGGAATTTACTGAAAACGGCCCAGTGCGACATCCGACGGGTTTTCCCAGATCGCATCACAAATATGTACAGGAATTGAGGCAGTAGCCAATGACAGCACTAGGAGTAAAAGCTGCAGGATTGTGTACGAGTATACAAATATGTACGAGTATCATACGAATTTGACAACTTGTTAAATCTTGTGAATTATTAAGACTTTCAGACTATGTTTGTACTGATTGGGCTATGGGTTTTGTGAGAAAAGTTTTAAGAAACAACAAATGCTTGATAAAATGTTTGATTTAGGGTTAAAACCAACACATACATACCATTGTGAATATTTGCCTTTGCAGCTGTCCGTCTCCTCCGTTTACTTCTCCTCAAACAATAATGGGCTGACTGAGTCCGAAAGGCCCTTTTGGTCTTTTCAGCTGAAAAAAGAGAAAAGAAAATATCATTATGTATAATATATAGGATTATTTAAAGGAATAAGTACTGATTTACCTTACAAATATTGGATGTTACATTATAAAGCATTAAAAGCATGGCAAGTGTTGTGGTTAATATGCATTTACAACAAATATCACTTTAAAACTATCAATACTGAGGTAAAAGCATGGCAAGTTTTGTGATTACTGTCTTTTTACTACACTTATCACAGTAAAACCAATGTTACTGTGGTAAAAGCATGGTAAGTGTTGATTTTACTGTGCTTCTACTACAAATACAACTTTGGAACTAATTGTACTATTTTTAATCTGATATGAATATCTAGGCCTATAGCACGTCACGTGACAGGCAGTGTTTAATCACCCTATTTTGAATTAGAAAGCAATGAAACGCAAAGTCTCCGTGGAGATGGCAGATATAATGGCAGATTAATATCGACAAACAGAAAAAAACATTATATCACACATTATTAGGACAGCGTTTTTAGGTATTTACTACTTACCAACATCTGACACACGTGACCTGATGCCAAATATCGCGATGTGTTCGGAACGAGACTTCTTCAGCGCGATTTCCTTCTGATAAAATATAATTAAAAAAATATCAATAAACAGCAAAGCAATCCAGCTTCCCTGGCAATAAGACCGAAATAATAACATTAAAAAAATACATAAACCATAAGATAAGATCTCGTGAATAAATGTTGATTAAACAGAATTCTCTGCTGCAGCCGACAGGCAGAAAGAATCGTGCTGTGATCACGAAAGACGCTTCCCATTGAAAACACATTAGTTTAAAAAACGTGCTGGTATTACGACAATAACGAAATAAACGTGTCCGTGGCACGAATCAATAGATTAAATTACGTGACCATATCACGAACTGACGTGCGTTGGAGTTATCCGTGGTCTCACCACAGACTCACTCCGTGCTCCTATCACAGGTTTTAGATCTGACTATAGCCAAGCAAGCAATAGGTGTAAAACGCCATCAAACTGAATTTTATGATGAGAGGACAAGACAAAATGTCAACTTAATTACATGCCATTGCAACACAGTCGACATAAAGCTTTTAAGTTTCTAAACAAGCCAGCAACATTACAACGTCCATGAGTGAGGTCAGGTTGTTGAGGTCCGTGGTGCCATCATGAGACTTCAGTTAGGCTAACAGAATCAAACTGATTTTTTATGATGGCAGGACAATGCAATAGCTACAATAACAGAGAGGTTAACGTCTTTATGGTATTTGGTGTTGGAAAATAAATGAATACTTAAAATGTTGTGTTTCCAAATGAGAATAAAGCACGTCCATTGAGTGAGATCCGTTCTCTGTCATTAAAACGGGTATCCGTGTGTGGACCACGGAAGATGAGTGTCATTGACTTGCGTACGTTGGAGTTATCCGTGGTCTCACCACAGACTCACTCCGTGCTCCTATCACAGATTTTAGATCTGACTATAGCCAAGCGAGCAATAGGTGTAAAACGCCATCAAACTGGATTTTATGATGACAGGACGAGACAAAATGTCAAGTTAATTACATGCCATTGCAACACAGTCGACATAAAGCTTTTAAGTTTCTAAACAAGCCAGCAACATTACAACGTCCATGAGTGAGGTCAGGTTGTTGAGGT
The DNA here is from genome assembly GCA_021554675.1 of Leuciscus idus. NCBI lineage: Eukaryota > Metazoa > Chordata > Actinopteri > Cypriniformes > Leuciscidae > Leuciscus > Leuciscus idus. Next base: position 58,427,429 of record CM038621.1, read on the forward strand.
CCGTGGTGCCATCACGAGACTTTGGTTAAGGCTAACTGAAACAAACAGAAATTTTATGATGGCAGGACAATGCAATAGCTACAATAACAGAGAGGTTAACGTCTTTATGGTATTTGGTGTTGGAAAAGAAATAAATACTTCAAATGTTGCGTTTCCAAATGAGAAAGCACGTCTGTTGAGTGAGTTCTGTACTCCGTCATTGAAACGGGTATCCGTGTGTGGACCACGGAAGGTCAGTGTCATTGACTTGCGTTGGAGTTATATCCGTGGCCGCATCACGGAATTTGGGGCGATTCCGTGATGGATCCACGGATTTTGAGTTAAGGGCCCGTGGACATTTCACGGAATCCTGTGAGACCAGGTTGCAAAATACGTACCAATATGTACATATTACTGCAGTTTCTAAAAGAAATGAAGACTAGAGGCAGTAAAACAGCACTTTTAATCATTTTCACACACATTTATGATAACTTATTAAGCTTGCTCAGTAGCTCAGCTGGAAGACCTTGGGTTCGAATCCCGTGAAAGACGAGTCATGATGTAAGCTCAAAGTTACTAATAATGCAATTATTTTATTTGTAGATTTTAACGCCATGTGGGAAACTGCTAAAAGAGAGAAGTGAGACTAACAGTAATTCTCTCGTGTGCAAAAGTAGCCAACAAGCTGTTCAGATCAGATCACTTCTCACATGTTTCACACACACTTAAAGCAACACTTCACTGTGGCATCGTGTCACTAAACAGACACTCTAGCAGAATTTAATCACTCATTTGATCAGATCAGAGGAAGTAACCAACCAGAGGAGGAGCTGATGATGTTTAAAGGAAGAGCTGTGACTATATATAATGAAGAGGAAGACTGACAGAAACACAAAATGGCTGATAAGTGTGATCTGTGTCTGCTGGGACTGATCATTCTCTCTTCACTTCTCACAGGTAAAGAAATCTAAAACTACATGGACCTACAGCAGAGATTCAGATTCAGCAGCAGTTGAACTGATTACTGGAGGGATAAAGAAGAAAGACACAGAGAGACATAAGAGACTGAGTCTGGAGTCTGACTGCTCTCTGAACATCAAGAACGTCACAGAAGAAGATTATGGATTATACATCTGTCTACAATGGACAGATGTGAATGGAAAAGACCAACGACAAGGAAATTATACTTATGTTTATCTGCATGTTCTTCATGTAAATTTACGATTAAAAATTCTCCCTTTAAACTGATGATGATTGAAGAGTCTATGATTTGTGTCTTGTGTTCAGTTTCAATGTCATCATCATCATCATCATCATCATCATCCTCACAGACTGAGATCAGTCCAGGCCACTCTGTGACTCTCTCCTGTCAGTTGTATTCATATACTGGATTCTCCTGTGTTTATTGGGTCAGTTCTGGGGGATTTGAGCTGTTGTGGGTGAATCAGGCTGGTGTTGATCTGAAGACAGACTCCAGATATCAGATATTATCATCATCAGATCAATATCGCTGTATCATCACTCTGACTACAACACTCCTGAATGAAGATGACAACAGAGAGTGGAGATGTCGGCTTACTCTCAGAAATCAAGTCAAGACAGATACACTGTCAAGTATTCAGGTGAGAAAACAGTGTTAGAAGACCCTCATAATGTCAGTAACACTAAGGTCTATCAGTATCACTGAACCAGAACAAACTGAGGGAACAAAAGCTTCTTTAACACAAAGCATTGCTTCAAACTAATGAACTGCAGTGAAGTAACAGTCCAAAACGTGATGCTGGAAATAATACAGGAATTGAAACTTGACAGCAAAAATATTAACTTTTTATGTAATGTGATGATCAAGGTTAAAATATGATTGTCATATTGTACAGTATTAATCATCTGAACTAACATTCATCTTCACAGCTCAAGCTGATTCAACGACAGCAGTGAATCCAGTCCACATCACACACTCTCAGGATCCCTCAACTAGAAACACACACATTTCTAAAGGTACATCATCACTGTCTTTCTCACATCAGTGCTTTTCAGTGCATTTTTGAACAGCATTATCCTCACACAGACAGACAGACACATTGACTGACTGACTGACACACACACACACACACACACACACACACGCACACACACACACACAGAGACAGACAGAGTCAGATCAAATCATTTGTGGCGAACAACGTGGTATATGAAGCACTCGCGGTGCAGAGGAAGGTTACACTGCCTGCACCCCATCAGAGTTGACCCAGGACGCACGTCGGCGGCGCAGTGCTTCAGAGAACACTCCCTGCAGGTCTTCCTCTTGTTGTTGATCTGGACCAGGTTATGCTCAGCAGAAGCTCCAGTTGGGCTGGTGGGGAGCACATTAGGAGCACTTCTCGCAGTGACTGGGACGATCAGCTCCTGGGACGATCAGCTCCTGGGTCAGATCCTCCAGCCAGTCCTTGTAGCCGCCCCTCCTGTACTTCCACTCCGCTCCTCCCGCAGACTTGGCAGCCACAAAGGCATTGTAGCACGCCACAATAACAAAGTAAAAGAACAGCCTCCTCCACCACTTCGTAGACCGATGATGGATCTGGTAGTAGCCCACCATCTGGTCCAGAAGATCGACTCCTTTCGTATGTTGCTGATAGTCAGCAAGGCATGCTGGCACCCGAACCTCAGTCTGGCGTTGACCATTGGCCTTCCTCCTCACTAACCCATGAGCTGTCGGGTCATGGTAGTTGGAGAGAAGTTGGTGAGATCGCGGAAGGTCAAGTCATGACCGCGGAAGGTCAATGTTCAACTCAGCCTTCTTTGTGAGCTGCTTATTCTTGGGGAGGTCCTTACTGTTGGCACGCACTGTTCCACAAGCTTGCACCCCCCTGACCTTGAGGTCCTCCACACTGGTGTAAAAGTTGTCCATGTATACGGACAGGTTGGACCCGTAATAAGGGGTCACCAGGTCTGACACTATCCAGTGAGCCAGGTCTTTCTCCGTTTTACCCTGAATGGCACCCGTGTACACCTGAAAATGGGTGACGTAGCCTGTTTTGCTCTCCGCCATGATCCACACCTTTATTCCCCACTTCACCGGCTTCACGGGGAGGTACTGCCGGAAGCCCAGGCGTCCCTTGTACTTCACCATGGACTCATCCACAGTCACGAAGCCATTGACCTCATAGAGCGCTTGGAATCTAACCAGGAGTAGGTCTATCCACTGCTGGATCTTCCAGAGCTTTGTAAACGGCAGGGTCCATGTTGTCTTGGAGATGGAGATATCTGAAACTGCATATGATAAGATTAATTTATAACATAGCATTTATTGCCATCATTGTATTTATTTATTTATATGTATTATGTTATTTGTGTATATTTGTAGTATTTATATTTATTGTTATTTATTCATTATGTCATAATTATATTACTATTTTTATGCTATTTATTCATTCAGCCATTATTGTATTAATATTTATTATGCTATTTATTCATTATGCTAGTATTTTACCTATATATTAACATTATTTTATGTATTATTATCATTATCAACCATCATCACCATAATTATATAATTTATTATGCTATTTATTCATTATGCTATTATTGTATTACTAGTTATTATGCTAGTTATTCATTCTAAAAAGAAAACAAAACACAAATCTTCATCTCCGTTTTGGAGACAGGGTTCCACTTCGAGTTGGTGGGGGTCTGACAGCGCGTCTGTTCGGCGTACCGATTAGTTTACGTCACCAATGTCCCAAAGCTCATCGGTAAAAATATATGAAAAGACATCCGGGGTCTAGCATCCTCGGTGATTGGCTGTTTCACCCCCGGTTTGCGGGTGAACTACTTCGCCTTGCACGGCTGGTAACCCTCGGTTCTCCTGGAATCCAGCAGCCAGCAGGAGGTTCAGAGTTGCGCAACACAGATGCAACCCACACGTAGATGTAATGTTTCAGCGGGCAGCATCCAGCACAAATGGGCCGAATCAAAATATGATTGTCATATTGTACAGTATTAATCATCTGAACTAACATTCATCTTCACAGCTCAAGCTGATTCAACGACAGCAGTGAATCCAGTCCACATCACACACTCTCAGGATCCCTCAACTATAAACACACGTTTCTAAAGGTACATCATCACTGTCTTTCTCACATCAGTGCTTTTCAGTGCATAATGCTAGAGTTATCTTCAGTGGTAACTCATCAAAATATGACTGTCATATTCTCCAGTATGATTGTCACATTGAGTTGCTGTTTTAGTTTCATTTCATGGACTTTTATGGTGTGTCCCAATTAGTGTACTTCTGCATATTCTAGGACATGTGTATTCTAGGACAACGAGTGAGCGAATTCGGACAGCCGTTGAGCGTACATAAGCTGTACACTCGATAATGCAGTGCAATGTGGGATTGAATAAGTGCACTCAATAACGTCCACTATGGTTTCGGACATCACTAAAAATGTCGGTCTCCTAAAATAACGCCCTATTTGCATGCGCTTAGAGCTCGTGTGAATTGCACGTATAAAATGAAGTTAACGAACAACCTCGATCCATCAGGAAACGCCACATAGGTCGCTGAATTTCACTGCGCTTCATGAAGAGTTTTTCTTTTGCGTGAAGAAGCCGTTCGCCGGAGATGTGTTAAAAGATAGCGGAGTGCATTCATGATTATTAGGCTACCGGTATAATAACTGCTGACAAAGACGCGATCTGACACGCGTCCCATTTCCTCACAAATCTCTACATTCATTTAAGACTTTATTTAAATAATTTAAAGGGCATATTGCAGGATAGAGTACCCAGAAAGCCAGTGTATAGAAAAATAATGTAGGAACTAGATTTAAATATAAACATATACTTATAAAACGCTATTTAGGCTTCTGGAGTCGTTTTTGTGAGAAAATTTTACTTCCGCATTTGAAAACCGCCGAACCGGAAGTGACATAATGGGAGGGAGATCGGTCAAAGTAAACAATAGGAAAGCAATGGATTGCAATGACAGCTCGGAAGCTGAGGAAATTGTAGCCTAAATGTTTAGTCGTATGATATAATTCATATAATTGATGATGATATCAAATAATTATGAGCCTGATATGAAGCCAAGTGAGCAGGACAATTATAAATATAATATATTATGTTCTATAATTCATTTTCAATCTGTACAAACCGACTTTAATGTTTGTGTTGACTGTTTCTACATATAAAGTTTTTATACAGTAAGACAGTTGTGATTGTGATTTTTTTTGTTTGTATTCATCGTCACCAAATGGGTCAATTCAAAGCCTTTACAAAGTCCCTCTTCCTCTGGAAACTGTCTCCTAATGGCTGACACACACAACACATGCAGGTAAGGGTCTAAATACTAGCTTTGCTATTGCCTGATACATGATGATAATAATCTGTACAGTATTGTGATCTGAGCTTAGTGATACATATCATCGGCTATTGTGAATACATCTATAAGCTAACACTGTTCTCTCGCCCTGTTCTCCTCACACCACAACTCACCGTTGTTCTGTCTAATCCTGGCCATAATAATAATAATAAGTGCGAACGCGTTTTTCAAAGCAGAAGCAGAAGTGAAGTCCCGTCTCTTACCCGGCACAAAACGCAGTTCATTACAGGCACAGAAGATCGCACCGTCCTTTTTCTTGTTCGGAAACCTGTGGACTCGATGTCCTGACAGGCCATAATTCACAATCATTTACCACGATGATGATTAATTGAAATACAATAAGCACCGAAAACACACTGAATCACGACCGCTCCAACAGAATACCAACCTACTCCACACTGAGCGAACGCAGAGCCGGCGAACGACTCCCTCATGTGACGTCATATGACGCGATGGTGGAAAAAAAGGCGGTTTTTCAACACGGTCAAGGAAACTGTCACGGTTTCTATTAAATTTGTGCCCTTATGTCTTGCAAAACAATTTTGAATCCTGCATTTACTTTTCATATGGTATTTTCACACAAGGTTATATTAATTTTGAAAAAAGAAAAAAAACTGCAACATGCCAGTTCATACAACGCTAGTCAGTGGGTGACAGAAAAAAACAGATACTGCGTAATTGCGTTAAATATTTTTAACGCTTTAAACTTTTTTTTTTCGGTGCCGTGGTGGGCAAGTGATGAAACCCATGTTGCGACTGAACACCGTGTAACACAGACTATCGTAGCAAGCCTAATATATATATATATATATTTGACCTTAAAGAAAAATAGTTATCTCTGCCTACATTTTGTTTCTGTCTGACCGGAGAAAGTTTGTCCTGCTATTCACCTCAACAGCTCAGATGAAACTGAAGAGAAAATGGCCGACTTCACTTCTTTTTTACTTCTAATGCTCAATTTGCCTACTTATACTACGCCCTAAAAGTATGTACTCTTTTTGGGAAGAAAAGACGCATACTTTTTAGTGTGTAGTAGAAGAGTAGACAAGCTTTGGGACAAACTATCACGTCATACAACTGCGTCTTTAACAGTTGCTCTGTCGATAAGTTACACGCATCCTGACACTCAAACTGACCTGTCAATCATCTTGTCAAAGATAAAATCCTCCACATTTACTTTCATTTCATTTCCTACCGTATCGGAGAGAAATGCAGAAGCACGTTGATCTGCAGTTGCGGGTCTTTCATGACAAGACTCTCCTCATATTACATACAAGTTAATGGCCAAACGGATCGTTATAAAAGTCCACATGGTTATTGCAGATGAACTATAACACGGATAACATTGAATAAATATTTTTCTATCAGGTTAAACTTTGATTAGTCACTCTATCTAAACCTCTCACCGTCGGTCACGCATATCCGCCATGTTTTGTAGGTTTTTTGTACGTTTTTTTTTTTAGTTTGTAGTTCCTCCTCCAAAGCGCAATGGGTTGTGGGTAATATTAGCCGTTATAGCAGGGCCGGAGTGGGGCCACTTTTCAGCCCGGGAGTTTCAGGCCCAAGACCGGCCCACTTTTTCCATGGTGGAATTCCAAATTAGCACTTTTTCTAAATTGGATAAATGAAGCAATAGTTCAGCTATTGTGTAGTTTGTATTAATACCATGGTTCAACAAATAATGTAAAGGTTAAATAATAATTCACTTAGACTTTATAAGAAGCAATTGTGACTTTATCACACAATTCTTACTTTATATTTCGCAATTCTGACTTTATAACGCGACTTTATATCACACAATTCTGACTCTATATCTTGCAATTCTGACTTTATAAGCAACTGCAACTTTATTTCACGCAGTTCTGACTTTATATCTTGCCATTCTGACTTTATAAGAAGCAATTGCGACTTTATTTCACACAATTCTGACTTTATATCTCGCAATTCTGACTTTATAACATACAATTGCGACTTTATATCACAATTCTGACTCTATATCTTGCTGACTTTATAAGCAATTGCGACTTTATTTCACGCAGTTCTGACTTTAGGCTATATCTTGCAATTCTGACTTTATAAGAAGCAATTGCGACTATTTCACACAATTCTGAATTTATATCTCACAATTCTGACTTTATAACACACAATTGCGCCTTTATATCACGCAATTCTGACTCTATCTCGCAATTCTGACTTTATAACACGCAATTGCGACTTTATTTCAGGCAATTCTGACTTTATATCTCGCAATTCTGACTTTATAACACGCAATTGCGACTTTATTTCACACAATTTTGACTTTATATCTCGCAATTCTGAGAAATAAAGTCAGAATTGCGAGCTGTAAACTCGCAATTGTGAGATAAAAAGTCGCAATTATCTTTTAAAATGTTTTATTCTGTGGCAGAAACAAAGCTTCCATACCTCCTGGCCTCTTCCTCCCATCCATCCTCCCTGACGCGTACCGTTACGGTAGGGCCGGCCCAGCTATCGGTAAGCGCCGGCGGTGCCGCGGTAACCTACCTGAGAAAACGTTTTGGAAAAGAGGTGTTATGGACCCAACCAACTCTATAGGAGGGGAGGGGAGAACTCCCTCACATGGTACAACCCATGCAGAGGCTGCGCGCTGCGGTGTCAGAATGCGGAACGTGTGTAGCTGTGACATTGAAATGTGAAAAAAAAATTTATATATATATCCTCGACCGGCCCAAAAGTGAAGCGGCCCACCGGGAATTCTCCCGATTCTCCCGATTACCCACTCCGGGCCTGCGTTATAGTGAGCACGGATCCACACTTCGAAAATCCACCGGAAATAGTAGACCATCCGGAGACTTCTGGCACACACTCTTCAACATACTATGCTTTTTGGGACACTTATTTTAATCTCACACACTGTTTAGTATGGAGGTATTTTTGGTGCAAAACTACTGAACGCCTGTGACAGTGGAATTTGAAGTTGTAGAGAATAGCCACACATGTGTATCAGTAAATTTGAAGTTACAGAGAGAAATGTTTTAAGAGTTGCAAACTTGTAGACTTTTTTTTATCTTCCACAAACACAACACAACAGTTACACCTTCTCAAATTCTTCATTGCAGGTGCACAAATCCTATTCTACAAATCACAAATTAAGAAACTCATACGCTCACATTTTTGCTACAGTTGCTGCAGTGAATATGGTGCAAAACGCATTTACACACCCGCATCAAGAAATGTCACGGAGAAATTTTGCTCATCTGCAAATCAGTATGTGAATTCATCCAATGAGAGTTGCACACTTGTAGAATATTTTCTCACAAATGTCTTGTATATTTTTCTAGCACAAACACAAGTACATAACTACAGCTGCTTGAATCTGCTGCAACGAATCTCAAACACTGTTTTTCGCTTTCAAGTGACAAGTTTCGCGCGCTCTCCCTTTTGCACCAAGTGCACCGTGAAATGTGGGGCAAAAGTGAGTTGTGCATCTGTAGAGGCAGTGGGCGGAGCCTACATGAATATTCATGAGTTTCCCGGGCATGCGCGTGGAACTGCTCATTCTAGTTCACGCTCCTCGTTTCTCAGCAGGTTTAATGGATTATTTCAAAAAAGGTAAATATAGTTTCAGCGTGAACTTAAACTACAATTGTGTATCGTTTTGTTAAATTCATAATGTTTTTATTAATTCGTCACTGACTGAATGATTGCTGGCATTCACTTCGTGTAGGCCTATATACAGTAGCTACAGCAAACTTCAACTCGCCGTATAAATTGCACCTTGCGAAGCTTTAAACCTGTGGCTTTTACTAATTATTATCATTTGTTGATTGCAATAAATTAAATAAACCTTCACAAATGTATCTGTGGGCTAACACTTTTTAAAATATATATAATATATCCTGGTGTGATTGTTCTTAAATTCTTGTTCGTTTAAATAACCCAAATCATTTAAGACCAAACTCAAGCATGAATGTGTTGCTTTAATACATACGTACAATTTGGATTAAACAAAATTGTATGGACAAAAGTGGATAAATTACATTTGATGCAACTAGGTTACTGTAAATGAGAAAAAAACCCACTTAACATTATTTTACGGAATATAATAAGCCACCAATTTGATGTTCTAAAAAAATATATTTACAAACATACTGGCAAAATAATGTAACAATATTATTTTTAATGTTTTGATTGCAAGGTGTGCTTGTGCTGGTTTTGATTTAATAATATATACACGGTTCAAAAGTTTGGTATTAGTAAGGTTCTAAGGTAAGGTACCTCTAAGGTACCAAGACTACATTTATCTGAAAAACAGTAATATTGTGAAATATTTTTATCAACTGTTTTCTATTTTAATGTTTTTAAAAATATATTGTGATGGCAGAGCTCATTTTACTCTAGATTTCAGTGTCACATGACCCTTCAGAAATCATTCTAATAGTGATTTGCTGCTCAAGAAACATTTCTGATTATTATCACAGTTGGGGGTCCTTCGTTTAACAGTCACACTTGGGACCTTCGGGTCCAAATGGACCCGGAGGGCGGGATTCATATATATAAAAAAAAAATCATAATTTTTTTTTTTACTTGTTTTTTATAATATTTTTTCTTTTCTTTTTTGGTGTTTTGAGATAATTTTATGATTTATAATTAATATTTATGCAATAATTATGACCCATTTTTTCCCATTGAATATAATAGAATTTTCTTATATAATTTTATTTTATTTTTTTATTAAAGCTGTATTTCATTTTAGAGTCAAGCCTAGGCCTCATGAAAGCAATTTTTGAAATGAGATGGGTGCCACCAGGTGGACACACTGAGCATTTTTATCACGCAATAGCACATTTTTACCACTAGTGGATTTACAGCTCTCCATAGAGAGGCTTGCGAATTCTAGTGTTTTTTGCACATATTTGCCAATTTTTTTTGAGGTTGTTGATTTTAAAATATAATAACAGATTCTCAAAGACTATTTTTGTCTTTTTTTTTTGTTTGTTTGGTTGGTTTAAATGGTAATTTGAAGTTCCAATTTTACTTTATAATACAGTCAAACCTGAACATTGCATTAGAAAGAGAACAAATGGAAAGCATTTTGTTACCCAATGTTTAATTTTAACTTAATTCTAACTTAATAAAAATGCAATTCTTTTTGCAAATGCAAATATTTTTATTAATCTTTCACAATAAACATTTTGAATTCAATGAACAGTATTCAATGAACAGTAACTGAAAATTCAATGAACAAATGCAATGAAGAGTAACTGGTAACATCAAATAATGATCAAAAAACTAAAATAACAGTAAAAGTATAATTATTATCAAACAATGGAAAATAGAAAAATTAAAAAAGTGTTTTAAATATCATAACTATATATTTAAATTATTTGCATACTATTTACATAGGCTATTCTATTATTTCACACATTTCCTAAAATTAGCTTTCATTTGTGTGTGTGTGTGTTCTAGTGTGTATAAGTGTGTGTGTGTGTGTGTGTGTGTGTGTGTGTGTGTGTGTGTGTGTGTGTGTGTGTGTGTGTGTGTCTGTTTTGCACTCTTGATTTTTTAGAGATTCACCCCTTCACTGTTGAGTCCTTTTTTTCTGCATCCTGGCTGATTTGTAGATTGTATGCACAAAAAAACTCTGTGTTTTCATATTTTTGACAATTTCCCATTCATTTCTTATGGGGGTCATTTTGACCAAAGAGCAGAAGTGTGACGACCACTTAGCATGCTTGGATCATGACCTCAATATTTTTGTGTGTTCACATACCTAATACCAGAAAAGTCACCTAGTTTCATAACAGTCCGATGAAGCTGTGATTTTTAAAAATTCAAAACAGATTTTTGTAATCTGAATTTATTAGTGTGTATGTGTATAAAAGTGTGTTTGTGTGTGTGTGTGTGTGTGTGTGTGTGTGTTTGTGGATGTGTCTGTTTTGCACTCTTGATGTTTTATAGATTCACCCCTTTACTGTTGTGTGCTTTTTTTCTGGATCGTGGCTGATTTGTAGATTGTACGCACAAAAAAACTCTGCATTTTCACATTTTTGCCAATTTCCCATTCATTTCCTATGGCGGGTCCATTTGGACCCGAAGGTCCTGAGTGTGACTATTTTTTTTACAACCACTTAGACTATTCAAATCCTGTCCCCAATTTTTTTGGGTGTTCATATACCAAGTACCAACAAAGTCACCAAATCTCGGACCATTCCGATGAAGCTATGATTTTTTACATTTTTTTATTTAAACGCTTCGGGTCCATTTGGACCCGAAGGACCCCAGAGGGTTTTAATGAAGTGTGGAAATTGACCTTGCCTGCTATAAAAGTATAACATTTCTTAAATCATAGTGATTCCAAACTTTTGTCATGCAAATCTTAAATACCAGAATGTCATGTTTTAACATTGATCCAACAAAGTTTAAAGGTTTCATTTTCAAGAGTTCAAGTCAGAAGTAGATCATGCATTTGTATCAATGGTCATCATCCAGGCACACAGAGCAACACATAAGGTCAAAGAAAGAACATGACAATGAGAAACATCAGTATAGGGTGCAAAATGTTTATTTGGACATGGATATGGTTGTGGAGTTATTTCCCAGACATTATTGCCAGAGATGACACAGTTGTAAAGCTTCATAAGGTAAGGTATCAGAAGAGCTTAGAAATAAATAAATTAAATGGTAATGGTTCATGTATTTAGGAATATTCTGCTCTTCTGTTGGAAATAAGTGTTGCTGTAATCATTCAGGTGTTCTGGAATTTTTGGTTTTATGGTAAAAGTGGAACGTTATTTTTTTTATTTTTTTTTTATTGCAGTGACATTCAACAAATGATAACAAAAGACAGTTTAAAGCATTGCACTGTACAGAGGAAAAGCACAACGAAATGAACGAGTTGAAGTTTGCTGTGCTTTATATAGGCCTACACGAAGTGAATGCCAGCAATCATTTAGTCATTAACGAATGCACAAAACGTGCAAACTAATAAAAACATTATGAACTTTATGAAATGATACACAATTGTAGTTTAAGTTCGCGCTGAAACTATATTTACCTTTTTTTAAATAATCCATTAAACCTGCTGAGAAACGAGGAGCGTGAACTAGAATGAGCAGTTCCACGCGCATGCTCTTATTCCGTAAAATAATGTTAAGTGTTTTTTGTTTCTCATTTACAGTAACCTAGTTGTATCAAATGTAATTTATCCACTTTTGTCCATACAATTTTGTTTAATCCAAATTGTACGTATGTATTAAAGCAACACATTCATGCTTGAGTTTGGTCTTAAATGATTTGGCTTATTTAAACGAACACGAATTTAAGAAAAATCACACCAGGATATATTATATATATTTTAAAATGTGTTAGCCCACAGATACATTTGTGAAGGTGTATTTAATTTATTGCAATCAACAAATGATAATAATTAGTAAAAGCCACAGGTTTAAAGCTTCGCAAGGTGCAATTTATACGGCGAGTTGAAGTTTGCTGTAGCTACTGTATATAGGCCTACACGAAGTGAATGCCAGCAATCATTCAGTCAGTGACGAATTAATAAAAACATTATGAATTTAACAAAACGATACACAATTGTAGTTTAAGTTCACGCTGAAACTATATTTACCTTTTTTGAAATAATCCATTAAACCTGCTGAGAAACGAGGAGCGTGAACTAGAATGAGCAGTTCCACGCGCATGCCCGGGAAACTCATGAATATTCATGTAGGCTCCGCCCACTGCCTCTACAGATGCACAACTCACTTTTGCCCCACATTTCACGGTGCACTTGGTGCAAAAGGGAGAGCGCGCGAAACTTGTCACTTGAAAGCGAAAAACAGTGTTTGAGATTCGTTGCAGCAGATTCAAGCAGCTGTAGTTATGTACTTGTGTTTGTGCTAGAAAAATATACAAGACATTTGTGAGAAAATATTCTACAAGTGTGCAACTCTCATTGGATGAATTCACATACTGATTTGCAGATGAGCAAAATTTCTCGGTGACTTCACATTTCTTGATGCGGGTGTGTAAATGCGTTTTGCACCATATTCACTGCAGCAACTGTAGCAAAAAATGTGAGCGTATGAGTTTCTTAATTTGTGATTTGTAGAATAGGATTTGTGCACCTGCAATGAAGAATTTGAGAAGGTGTAACTGTTGTGTTGTGTTTGTGGAAGATAAAAAAAAGTCTACAAGTTTGCAACTCTTAAAACATTTCTCTCTGTAACTTCAAATTTACTGATACACATGTGTGGCTATTCTCTACAACTTCAAATTCCACTGTCACAGGCGTTCAGTAGTTTTGCACCAAAAATACCTCCATAGTTTAGGAAGGATAGTATGGACATTGAGACGCAGAGCGAGGCTGTGTTTACGTCCACTTTTTATGCTCATTCCTCGCTAATGTTGCAAGAGTGTCCACTACTGGTGAACTCTTGAAATGAGTTTGAATGAAATGCTTTAAGCCTTTGATCACTTGGAATCCAATATGGAGCCGATTATAAATTATACATTTGATTTACACACCATTATAGGCCTGTGTGTGTGCTTGGGATGTTGGAGAAAAATATATTTTTTACAAAATCTAAATAAAAGTCTAATATCATACTTTATAGAGTTGTGTGGTGTGACATGCTTCATGCTGCAATGCATGCTGGGAGCCATGAGTTTTATATTATGGGTGGCTCCCAGCATGCATTGCAGAATGAAGCATGTCACCATTGTCGATGGCTTTTGTCTTTGTATATAATTGTCCCCATTCATCCTTTTCACCAGGCAAAGACTCTCAGGAGCATTGGAATAAAAACACACTAGGTACATAATCACAGTGTTTTGTCTTTGTCTATAATTGTCCCCAATCTGCCCTGTCTGTCTCTGACTCTGTGCTCGATCTCTTCTTCAGTCATAGTGATTTCTGTCGCTGCAGTCGCTGTTCTCCTTCTTGCTCTTCTCTGGCTGATCTGCAGAAAAAGAGCTGGTGAGTTTTCAGATTTACTCCTTTACAACAATTAAAAACAGTTCAGATGAGCAAACAAACACATCATGTTCAGATTGTAAGTATCATAGAAACATGTGGATTATATGAAATTCTCAAACAGAAGTTTAGAAATCCTGTAATGTCAATATCAACGAGTTATCAAGTCAACAATCATTTTTATTATTCATTTTAATGCTTCAACAAAATCTGATTGTTGAAAAATCTTAATGCTTAACATTGTGTTTGATCATAAATACTCATATTTCATGAGGCACTTGTTTTCAGATGATAAAAGAGGGACTGACGACTCTGCGGTGAGTTCAGCAATGCAGTGATTTAGATTTGATTACTGTCTTTAAAGCTCAATAAAGTGTCATTCATGCAGTTTAACTGTTTGTTCTGAAGGTCAAAGATGAGAATGATCATAAAGGGACGAATGAGACGATCAACATGTCCATTCCTCCCGCTGCAAGAGCCAATGTGAGTCCACTAAATCATCAAACATTACGTTCACTGTCTGTTCAATAATGTGATTTAAAAGCTTTTGTGTTATAGTGAGAGATATGTCTGTTCTGTGTGTTAAACTTGACTCTCTGCACGTTTGCACTGATGTTTAGGAGCAGACAGATGATGTGACTTATTCGAGGTCACTTCTTCCAATACAAAGCCAGTGAAATCACACAATGTGAGTAGAAACCAGCACAAGAGTTTGACTCTCAGATAAATGAAGCTCATGCCCTAATACTACTACTAATAATAATAATAGTTGTACTGGTTCAAACATTGATGGACAGAATCTGTTCTTTCAGGATCATGATGATACAGTGACTTATGCTGCCATCAGAGGAAGAGAAGATCAACCGCAGGATGAACTTTATGCCTCTGTGAACAAGAACAAGACCTTCACAAATAAACATTAATGATACAGATCATGAGCTCATCATATCAGGAGCAGACGGGAAGATTTCATCTCTCTGGGGTTTGGAGGAATTATATATTTGTGTGTGAACAGATATTTATCTGTATATTTTAAACTGTCGATAAACACTGAGTGCTACATTTGCACTTCAGTTTCACTGTACATCCACAGGTAGACACTGAAGCCTCTCACATCTCACAGGACATTTTTATCTCATTATTGATAACATCTTATTGATATTGTTCATTTTTATTTTCTGCTGGCTTGGATTGTCTTTAATAGATTAAAATATTTCAGTGTTAAAGTCAGTAAAGAGAGAGATCTGTCTCATTCACTTTTACTTAATGTTTGTAGGCTATTTGCTTCATGTAATGATTGATTAAACTCATTTCTCATTTTATCGATCTCATTGTTATTGCCCATTTTCATTTTCTGCTGATTCTGCTTGAATCAGGAATAATTTTAGTTCTGAAAGCCATGAAGCATTATGTTTGCTTTTTGTGCTTTCCATGTTGTTCATTTCTCAATAGAGCTTTTAAATGCCTAAGTTGTGTTAGCCGTTTTTTGTCTAACATAAAGGAAATGAAACTAGTTGCCTGGTTTTCTTGTGAAACATATTTTGGGCTCAGCTTGAACAATCTATCTGCAGCTTTTCTTTGTGTGTAAGTTCACACAGCTGCAGATATCTGAGTGCATGTAAGGAGTAGTTTTATCTGATCAACAGTTAGTCCTCACACATCCACTGAAGGAGATGTGTGACCGTTAACTGTCTGAGAGTGACTTCCTTTCTGTCTTCTCTGACTGCAAAACACTCTCTGTGTGTCAGAACGACCCTCTTGCAAGAATAAAAACGTATAAAGACAATGGTTGTTTCTCCATTTCAGCCTCACCATTATTAAAGTCATATTTTTTTTAGTTTATACAAAATTAAATGTGTAATATGAATAATTAGTGCTCATAAACGGCTGTTGAGATAGTATTCTGAAGTGAAACTAGTGAAGGCTTTTTACCCGGAAACAGTGTACCCTCATAGTTCCGATGTGAAAGTCTGAATGTTTTGATTCACACAGACAATAAACTAGTCAGACGTTACCAACTAAGTCCAAACGTCGAGCGAAGGGTTCATTATGATGACCATTACACTGACCTCGTACCTTATGCACACCAATGATGTTGAAACCATCTGGTCATCTACAGCTTTAAGATGGTATGAGCTTCTGGAGTCGGGATTTCATCCCAGTTATAGAAATTTCGATCTCTGTATTGTTGACCGAGAAGAAAGTCTTAGGTTTCCATAATTCGGTTGGATGTTGCTTCTCGGCTCTTAAAGGTACAGTGCTGGAAGTTGAGAGGGAAAAAGGTCAGGGTATATTCTGGCAAACCGTTTGCCAATCACGTCTAGCAATCGGCAAAGCAAACTGTGGTACACGTCATTTACCAACAAGCGATGGGTAATTCGCAAAGCACAATGTTATTTTCTGTTTACCCAGCACGATACCATAGGACGGCATAAAGTAAGAGGTTTGAGAAGTAAGAGGCGGGGCACCAGTTAAAAAAATTCAAAGTTAAAGTTCATGCAAACAGGTATTAATAGACAAGGTTTAGTCAAATATTGATTGTTTATAGCTGAATTAGTAGAATGCAATTATATTTGGAACATAGAATATGGCCTATAATCCAATAAAGAATCCAACGATATAAGATATTGGCATGAGCAAGCCCATTCTTATGTAATATCTTAATAAAATATAGAATTTAATATCTTTAAGTTCACACCTCCATTTTGTAATTGTAAAGTCCGTTAACACAGATTTTAGCCTAATAGTGGTTCTCAAACTGGTGGCCATGCTGTAAGGCTTCCAGATGGTACAGGGTAGCCTAAGCCACACTTAAGACGTTTTATGAACTATAGAATTTTTCAGAAATTCAGTGTAGCCAATCATCAGAGAAACAAGACTTTCAACCAACAGAATTTATTAAATCATTGCATAACGCATTCTATTGTAGGCTATTATTTCATATGTATGGTTTTTAAGTTTTAAATGGTTTTGTGTCATTCATTTCTTCTTGCTTGATCGATTCAAGCTTGATCGTTTAATAGGCTACTGAGGCTATAGCCTACATTAGATGCGCGGATCATATTAAACGTCACCCGAATCGGCTGCTTCTAATTAATAATGCACCGCCACCCACCCGCAACATAATTTTCTCTGATTTATAGATATCCGCACTCGATCGCCACATTACAATTATTCTAAGGCCGGTTTCATACAGCACGCCTGAGTGGCGCGTCGGAAGAGCGTTTGCTGCGCGTGCGTGTCCATTGTGCTTTCACACTGGCTGCGTTTGCAGCCCGCACCGCGCACAGTAGCCTACAATAATCGCAAGTTCTTTATTACTTTATTTTACATACATTTATAAGCAAAACTTTTTGACTGTCAATATAGTTTTAATAACTGTGATTTGTTTAATCCACGTGTGTTCGTGCTTTTCTGGTCCAGCCTACTTAAAGTTATCAGACATAAAGTTATAACAAAAATAAAAACTTTTATAACGTTTTTGTCTTTTCCTCACTCAGAGTTGCTTTCAGATCCGTAGAAGACTCCTACGTATAAGGTGTAAGATAAATTAGGAGCTTTCTGAGAGTATTCTTAGAAGCTTTGAGAATACGAAAAAAATTGCAGTAGCCTATAGGCTACACATTGCATATGGTATAGGCATACAGTGTGTATATCGTTCCTGGTGCAGAATGTCTGCTCGTTACATTAGTAACCTTTTATATTGTCCATGTAAAATGACATAAAATAACATTTTTAAGTTCTTTAAATCGGATAAATAAGCGAATATACACTTTCAAACATATGCAAACGTAACTAAATGTGTAGGTCAAATAATATATTTATATAATTATTTAAGAAATAACCCAGTCAAAGGGCTGTATGGTCATAATAAACCAAGTACCCCAGAGTGCAGTCTGGACGATAGGGCAGGGCGACACATTTGGGCGGGTCAACACGTGTCACTCCGCCCACCCCAATTTAATTGGTTTATAATACCGCAATCTTATTGGTGTAGAGTAGACCAGGGGTCACCAAACTCGGTTCTGGAGGGCTGCTGTCCTGCAGAGTTTTTCTATTTTGTGAATGATTTGGCCTTATTAAAGAAATATTAAATGCTAACTTTAATCGTATCTTATTATCTGTTTACCATGGTAATTTTAGTTAAGATCTATTGACTATTGTTTTACTGTAGGCTACTTAAGACACAGAATAGATTAAGTTATTGTTTAAAAACAAACGCTTGGTGACGGCACCTGGGAGATGTTTTACATTAGCGCTTCATTCACTTGGCTTATTCATATTTCTATCAGGATCCGTGGATCAGCACAAATTCGGGATGATTTTACGCAAATTGATGATAATTCACCGTAAGAATGTAAGCTGCTGATTATAAATTCTAAAGCACGACCGTTTTTTGTTGTCATTTTTTAACGAGATTTGTTGTCCAATTATTTGGTAGGCTATAAAGTGCAAATATAATGTTTAATGGCGAACTCATGTTTGTTGTTTACCTGTTAATAAAATATGAGGGCCTATATATTGGTTTTGTTTCTGTAAAGCCCTGTTTTTTAAAGATTCATATTTTCGAATAAGTGTCAACCGGTTAACATAGGCCCTACGACTGTGACATCATATTAAAAATCCAATTATTTATTTATCCACCCTCGCATTGTGTGTTCATGTTTTAATCTCCGTATGTAATGTATGTAAAAAAATTTTCAAATATTAACACTCACATATAGCCAGTGGTGGACGAAGTACACATACCATGTACTTGAGTTAAAGTAAAGATACTCAAGGTAAAATATTACTCAAGTAAAAGTAGAAGTGCTGCCTTTAAACATTCACTTGAGTAAAAGTACAAAAGTATTTGCCTTCAAATGTACTTAAGTATCCAAGTACTATGATTTTTTTATGGCTATAATGTCCTATTATAATTTTTGTCACAAGACTCTTGCTTAACTCAGTCTACGTGAAGACTCTAATGTCACTCCTGGCACATCAATCTATTAATAAAATGACATTAATTAGTCTATATATATCTTTTTTTTTATATTTTTTTTATTATTATTATTATTATATATATTTTTTTTTTATTGAATTGAATTGAATATTTTTTGTGTGTGTAATTTTGGACGGAAGGGGACTGTTTCCATAAGGTATAATACATTTACAGTATTTACTGTATATATTTTTCACGAGCGTCTATGGTCATAATTATAAACATCCTAATGTTATGATACATTCACATAAACCTGCACAATGCCATTAAATAAATACACACACACACACACACACACACACACACACACATATTTTATTCTACGTTATGGGAGCAGCCAATTTCCCTCCCAAATTAAACACCAAAACGTATTAATGCAGTGTTTCTGCTACTCCCCAGAAAAAAAATGCTATTATATGCAAGTAATTTTAGTGTCAACGTAATAAGCAATGTTCATTATGCGTCAATATTTACCGATAATTGCTGCAATAATAGCTGCTGCTCTCTGCCCCGCTTAAAATCATTGGCAACGCGATTTGTTTGGAACTATTGATAGCTACACGAATCACATGACCGCGCGGCGGTGAGATCACAGAAGGCTTGTTCGACTTGAACTGGCGCTGCACACTGCACAGACCAGTCGGTGAATGACATTAAAATACCGCGAGAGCGATTAGAGAGTAGACGGCTCTGTATGCTTTTCAATCGCTCTCACGATTTCGCTCTATACTTTGATGTCATAAACTGATTGATCTGTGCAGCGCCGGTTCAAGTCGAACAAGCCTAGTGTGTCACAACCTCATACTGTCTGGTCGCAACTCTCATATTTAACGGCTCGCGCTTAGTAGATACCGCCAAGGCAAGTTCAAAACAAAGCGCGCACGTTGTAGGCTACTGTGATTGGTGGCTCGTTTGACCAGTTAAGTTTTTATCCACTCATAAATAAAAAGGAACGACTGATTTTGAAAATGTAGTAGAGTAAAAAGTAAGATATTTGACTTTGAAATGTAGTGGAGTTAAAGTAAAAGTCTTCCCAAATTTAAATACTTCAGTAAAGTACAGATACGCAAAAAAGCTACTTAAGTACAGTAACGAATTACATTTACTTCGTTACTGTCCACCACTGCATATAGCTAGCTGCATAACCATAAAAACCACTGCTGTAAATCTGTGCAATTATAATATAATAAAATAATAAAATACCCAGCAGAGAGGTGATATGAACATGTAGGCCTATTGCTTAAATACGCTTGAGCACGTGTATACATAATAATATTTGCTAAAGATTGACATAATAACATCTGTTTTAGTAAAAATAAATAGAAAAATCTTTATTTATTTTCACATTTTAGCACTGCGCGGTTTTTATTCCCATTGTACGCACAAAACCCAATGGCCATGCAGGGCTTGTATTCTATTTGGTAGCCTATTATTGTCTTATTTGTCACGGTGGTTTTGCTTTAAAATAAAATAAATCACACTTTGGGATTTATCTGATGTTTTACTGAAATACAGGTGAATTATTAGGCCTACACCATCTGTGTAAAATCCCGATGTTGTGTTTATTCACAGATCCTAATGGAAAAACGAAGAAGCATAAATGAAGTAAAATTACGGAGCCATGCATGGTATGCGGAAAAATATTGTCTATATCAGACTTTGACATGCCAGTAATTTCATGCAGTCATGCTCATTGCCCACTAAAAGTGGCACTGATATATCGGGTAAATTAATTTAATAGTATAACTAGGCTAATTCTCAAACAGTGTATCATTTATCAGCAACATATTTCGTGATATCGTCTAGCCATAAACCTGCTCAATAAAGCTTACAATATGACTTTTTGTAAAACTTTGAAACGAAAACGATGTGAATTGAGCTCTACGAATACATTTTTACAGTAATTTCATCTAACTTGATTCGTAAGTTCATCAAAACATTATCCAATTGACTGTTACTGAAATCGTCATGGTTATCACTTAATATTTCTGTAGTAGCCTACGGCCAAACAGCGTCATAGATCATTCATAAACTCGTACCAGACGTGTAGGCCTAGCCTATGCGTAGGCTAAGCTCATGCCTCAACCGTCTACGCCAAGATTGCTGTAGCCTATAAACCAACAAAATCGGTTGTGTATAATATATAACTAATTCAGCTATAAACAATCAATATTTGACTAAACCTTGTCTATTAATACCTGTTTGCATGAACTTTAACTTTGAAATGTTTTAACTGGTGCCCCGCCTCTTACTTCTCAAACCTCTTACTTTATGCCGTCCTATGGTATCGTGCTGGGAAAACAGAAAATAACATTGTGCTTTGCGAATTACCCATCGCTTGTTGGTAAATGGCGTGTACCACAGTTTGCTTTGCCGATTGCTAGACGTGATTGGCAAACGGTTTGCCAGAATATGCCCTGACCGAAAAAGCTGGGATCGTTCCTCATCTCTGACCCCATGCCTAAATCAGATATAAGCTACAGCAATCAGCTTCACTAAACGACTGAAAGTGCTCTTTTAACACAGACATTTAAAAGGACAGAAGGATGGATTTTCTGCTTCAGGTGATAGGACTAGCTGACTGAACTTATATTTATAATGTCTTGATGTCTGTGTCGTTTTCTATAAATATTCAGATATAAGTGACCAAAAAAGCCATTTTAAAGTAGTTAAAACATCCAACTGGTAAAATTTTGTGTGTCTCTATTTTAAAACCCATATGTTTAGCAGTAACTACAAAGCTATTTGAGGAAAAAAATATTACTTATTTAAAAAAATGAATAAAGACAAAAAAAGACTGACCTTGGACGTTCTGAATGATAGCAGCACTAAACACTAGACAAGAGAGTCCATTACCACACTCTGAGCTACAAGGAAACGCTGAACATTTGGACACCATGGCTGTTTCTCAATTCCAAGGACGCAGAGAACGGACTTGTGTTCTCGTGGAGACCGGTCTTGCCAAGCTTCCTTGGAAGAACGAACTCGGAACCGGCCGCAATGACTTCTGGGACACCAGGCGAGTACTAGCTCAAGTCTGCATTCGATGCATCCTCGGTATCAAGAACACATCCGGGTTCTTTCATGCGTCCTCTGTACTTGCTTTCTTGAGAATTGGGTCTGAACTTCGACGGTTAATGATGACGTAAAACGAGAACACAAGGACGCAAGATCGCTGAAGAACGCATATTGAGAAACACCCCATGTTTCACAGTCTCTAGACACTTCCTCAATGTGGAATTGACTCTCTTCTGCAGCCTGTCTCTAGTGGCCAGACGATGAACTGCAGTTTAAGTTACTCCTGTCAGAGTCCTGCACGGGTCCAATTTTTTAAATCCGCACCCGCCCGTACCCGCAGTGCTTAAAACCGAATCCGACCCGTTTTCCGACAGCAGCACTAATTCAAATCCGCACCCGACCCGACCCGCTTAAAATAGAACCGACACCCGACCCGCACCCGAAATAAAATCAGTTTAGACTATCACATTATAGACACACTTACAAAAATGTTTATTGCCCATTCATACAGAAGTTATTACACAACCATTACCACAAGGACAACTTCAGCCGAATCTGTCAAACGGCCGGTACATGAAGAACCAACGTTACCACAAAACTCGAGTAGCCTAATAACAGACGCGGCTACAACACTATTTTCTGCCACGCAATTTTGTCTAGTTTACATCTGACAATTTTGGGTTCAAACCAAGGTTATAATCGTTAACGAAAACGAACGAAAAAACGAAAACTAGGTGGGAAAAAACATTGTCGTTAACTGAAATAAAAATAAAAACGAGGCATTACAAAAAAACGATAACTAACTAAAACTGTAATGTGTGTTTGGCAAAACTAACTAAAATAAAATAAAATTATATAGTAAATGTCCTTAGTTTTCGTCTTTGTCAAGGTCTTCGTTCAGCTGCATGCGTCTCACATGCGCGCGAGCACACACAAACACACACACACACACACACAGCCCCTCCCCTCCACGCACACCGCATCTCCATGAGAACGAGTGTTCGTTCGACGTTGAAAGCAAGTTCGCAAAAGGTTGGTATCTCTATCTCGTGAACACCTTTACACAATCACACATTAAAAAGTGGTATAAAAATATTGAAAATTCGGAATATAATTTTGTCAGTGTGTTAATGTCGACCCGAGAAGCGATTACGCCTTCTTTAGAAAGTTAACTAGTCGCAAGTTTGAGGTAAAATGCACTTTTTGGTTGTGGTTGTCGATGTCAAAACAATAAGCTGTATTAAATAATGTTATGTCATTTTTTAACTTTTACACTGAATGTTTGCTGCTTCAATCCAGATGAGTAGGCTATTAACTGTATAGGGTAAATTTAGTATAGGGTGTGAAAATTGTACAGCTGTGGTATTTGTATAGAATAGAATAGAATAGAATAGGGCATTTATATAGCGCTTTCATATGTACTACTGTACACCCAAAGCGCTTTACAATCATGTCAGGGCGCTCTCCTCAACCACCACCAGTGTGCAGCATCCACTTGGCATCTCCTCAACCACCACCAGTGTGCAGCATCCACTTGGTATAGGGTGTGAATTCTGTATAACGTTAGAAGATATGTAGATTTTTGGTACAGCGTGTGGATTTTGTAAGAGGTAAAGGAATTGCAATGGGGTGTGAATTTTTTTCAAAAATTGTATGATGTTTTTGTTGAGTTATTATTACACAATACTTTTTCTGACCTTTTTGAAATTGTCCCTGACAAATAACCCAAATTACAAAAAAAAGACTAAAACTAACACTAAAACTAATAAAAACTAAACTAAAACTAAGCATTCATAGATGATTTCAGTCTCAATAACAAGTTTAAGTTCTGTGTCAACTGTTTTGCTCGCAAGAGCTTCTCTGTGTATAATAGAATGCGTGAAATTTACGTGAGGCGCTACTTGCAAGACTCTTGCTTTTAGACTCTTTTTCCCCAGCATCGCTCCAGCACCGTATATACACACACCAATGCACTCGCCCCAAGACAGTCCCACTTCTTTTGGTTTGTTGTCAAGTTTTGTGAAGATGTCCTCGCCTGTGCTCGTTCCCTCAAGTGGGGTGCAAAACAGAATGTCCTCGTTAAGTTTTGAGATGGGTGGGCACAATGCCGTTGCGCAACGGTGAAGATGAAGAAGTCAGATGAAGATGTAAACTGTGTGCTAATATATAATATAAAATATGATATATATATATATATATATATATATATATATATATATATATATATATATGTGTGTGTGTGTGTGTGTGTGTGTGTGTGTGACACTGAAATGTCACTTTGTTTCGATATCAATGTATTCAAAAATAGTAAATTACATAAAAAGTGCAACATTTCATGTAAAATGTCATGTGGTGAAACATTATGACACTTTTAAATTAATATTTCTTTTTACTTATATTAAAAACCTTAACATTTCTTAAAATAAATATCCCTTTTAAAGAAAACTTTTTAAAAACTGATTTAGATGTATACACTCACATTGATAGGGATATGTTATTTTACTTTACTTGCTTTACCTTTTCCTTAATGGTTACACCACATACCATGTTTAGGGTGTGTTTTTATGAATGCGCACACTGTGTAGCCGTATCGGAACAAGGGCTGCCTTGACGACTTTTGTGAAGACGCGAGGAGACTAACCTGAATGGGAGAACCGCTTACTGAAATGCCCGCCCCTCGAAAGCAAACCGTAGAAATGGCGAGGCGAGGAAGAATGTACACATGAAAGTAGGCTCCCAAGAACTGAGCCAGCAAGGTCATGGGGACCACAGACGTACCCTTGGTGGGACAGCAAAGCGGAATGACCAGCCCAGACGTGGGAGGTGGAGCTTCCCGGTGTGGGGGCACGTTCATAAGCCGCGTCCTGACAGAGGAGACCAGGGAAGGACGTTCGTTCCACTGGGGCCTGCTCTGACAGGGTTCTGGCGACGGAGGGGGACAAGAGTGTCGAGGCTCGTAAGCGGCCCACACTGCCATCCGCACGCTCTGGGGGCTCAGAGATGGGGGAGTCAGTTCTGTCTTTAACCACATTAGGAGGAACATAACAAAAGATTCTCCACCGGCCCTCCACCAGGGGAAGGAGTGGCCCTGCTACCACCTCCTCGACAGAACTGAAGCCCATCTCTGAGCTGTCCGCGTCAGGAGCGTCGCTTTGCCTGGCGTTTAGTGGGCTGCGGGGCTGGAGCGGACTGGGGTGCTTTCTGTGAACACCTCCACGGCACGGCCCGGGTAGAGGCTGCTGCGGGGGCCGAGCGGGAGTCACAGAAGGGTGCCCTCGGCGAACAGACTGAGGTAACTGTGCCGGCGGCTGGGTGGAGGCAGTATGTGCTTAATACTGAAATATAGCTTTTGTAAAATAAAGAAATTAACAGGGTGTGCTTTCTGCCTCTCCATCTCGGTGAACTTTTTTTCTTGAGCACGTCTATAAACTGAAACAAAACTCAGCGAATACTTGTCACACATTTATGAGCCATATACCTTTATAAACATTTAAGT
Organism: Leuciscus idus; assembly: GCA_021554675.1. NCBI lineage: Eukaryota > Metazoa > Chordata > Actinopteri > Cypriniformes > Leuciscidae > Leuciscus > Leuciscus idus. The sequence goes on from CM038621.1 coordinate 58,453,242, forward strand.
GTGTACTTTTAAATGATCGGATTCAAAATGAAAACAAATATTCTATGTTTAAGTAATTTGTATAAAATCAACAAGATGTCTAGTTTCTTAAACCCTTGCTCATTAGTTTTAATGTGACCACGCCCACACGCGCAAAAGAGATTGACATGCAAATCTCCACATGGAACGCGAACAAGCTCGTTACCTCAAAAACAAAGCACCAAACTTCATCAGTCTCTGCTCTTCGTCGAGTTTGGAAGACACGGCGTGAGCTTACATTGGATTTACCTCAGAAAAAGAAGAATGCGATTTGAAGACAAGAAAGATGTAAGGTAAGAAATGTTTTCTGAATTATATTAGTTATTGTTGCATAAACTTCACATTGCATTTGAACTGTTGCTAGATATACGGTGAATATTATAATATTTCACGAGTTCACATCTACATATAATTAATACAATAAGTTTATGCGTATTTGGCGTGCTGTCCAGGGGGAGGGCTCCGAGCTCGGAGTTAGGCCCGAACCCAAAGTACTCCCCCAGTTGGTAAGTGTAGATGGAACTGGAAGTGTAGATGGAACTGGAAGTGAGGAGATGGGGTGGAGGAGGGATGCTGACAAACTTTCAATGAACAGAGATAGGTCTGCTGTGAATTTATACTCTGTCATTGAGTTGATTACTGATTAATCTCCAGCTGTGCATAATTTGGTTAATTATCTGAACCTGCTCCTCCCGAACTTTGTTAAATAAAACCTCATTTAGACCCGTGTTTACTGTTAAATACTGTGTTTGTGGATAGCTGCTCAAACGTAGATATGTATAATATGGTAACCATAATGTTTCATATTCAAAACGCACCAAACATTAGGCTTCATGTTTTTACTCTGATCTCATTTCATAACATCATAACGAATTGAAACATTTGAAGTGACATATGATAATCAATATATTTTTCTCTAGCGCAGTTGTTACTGAAGTGTTCCTTTTTAACGATTTATAGACTGCCTGCTATAGGTTATTGTTGTTATTATTTTATGCAGCACTGTGCATAACCTATGCCTACAAGGCACAACAAACCTGGTGTTCATTATATATTGTTGGAAACATTTGTGTGTGTGTGTGTGTGTGTGTATTCTGTGAATAAAAAAAAAAGCAATTTTAACCAGAAAAATCTAAAATGTATTCCCAAAGCCATAAATATTCAAGATGTGTTTACGCCTACTCGCATAAAGCTTTCTTACACAAAACACGTCTTAGAAATTTTAAATCAATATATTGTCTTATCTGAATGAGCAGTCAGGATGATTTTCACATAGTTTTGGAGCAAATATTCTAGGCTGTGTGATACAATGTTCAAAAGTGGTGTGAAGAAAAAAATCATTATGGGTTTCTTTTTTTTTTTTTTTTTTTTAACCACGCATAAATGTCATTCTCAAAACTACAAACTTTTACATACATGCTGCTGATATATTATTGTAGCAGAGTTTGTGCTGAATACAGTGTAATCAGACTTTAGCCATGAAAATGTAACAGAAATAAGCACAAATGTCAGAGCATGTCAGAACACCTCCAGGGCCGGAAAACACCTCAGACCCCAGAGGGTTAAAAAACTTTAACTTTCTTACATGTCATGTGACTTCAAGGAAAAGAGACATTTTTTATAGGGGGAGACCGGGGACAGCTGCAACATGTCATTTTTCTCCAATCAGAAACAAACTAGAGTAACGACACTCACACCACATGCACAGTTAGACCCACATGCACATTCACAGTCTTTTCGGTTCTGTTTTGAGTCAGTTTTTGGGCTATAAATGTGTCTGGGACCTGGCAATGTTGAAGCTGTTTGAAAGACGCTGCACTTCTGAAGGACTGAAGCACAGTGACACCACCAAAGACCCATTGAGCTTTTTAGACTTGCGACATCAGAATGTCTGGAAACCGAGTTTTGGGTAAGTTCATTTTAATAGTTAAAACTCTACATTTTTGTGTAATTTGTATTTTGTGTATTTATTTACTTCTAAAATATTCCCAAGCACTCTCTGAAAATGCAATCTCTGTATAGTATAGGTGATTGTTGTCATTTCAGAAAAAGACAGATTATGAAGATGCAGAATATCACGTTGGGTTTTATTTTTAAAAGCCTTTTGAACAGAGCCGCTCTGTTTAGAGTTTTGAGAAGGCAAAACAAACCCTAGATCAAGACTTAATCGCACCAAATACAGAACTAACAGCTTGCAAGGTTCAGTAAAAATATGTTTTTATCTTAATGATGTTCTGGCAGCTATGGTGAGGTAAATTCATATAAAAAAAAATGCCTAGGGGAGAGTGGGGTGAGTTGTGCCAGTTTTTACTCAAAGTGACTTTAAAGTGAGGCCATGGCAGTAATGCCTTCAACTTAAGGATGTACATATATTTCAGGATGTGGAGCATCCCTGAGAACAATAACTTTGGATCTGAAATAAATTGTTTCAGAAATATAGCTCTTGGGAAAAAAGTGGTCTCATGGCACAACTTGCCCCTGGTGCGGGGGAAGTTGTGCCTTTGGGGGAATACATTGGGGGTAAATTGTGCCAGTGATTTCTGAAGTAAAACAGAACATTTTAATGTTATGAACCGTAATGCTATATGAAAGCAAGATAAATTCAATACAAAATTACTAATTTAAGGTTTATTTAGATATTGTAACCCTGGAATACCATAGCATGCGTTTTTCCTACTATGGTCAATTGCATAGGAATTTTGTATTGAACATAACTGTGTCATAGAGACAAGGGGGCGGGCTTATTTTACTCAGACGACCAATCAGTCTCTCAGGATCATTGTGAAGCTATCAAGCTACGCCCTAGCAACCATTTAGAGCACCATAGCAACACAATATATGATATTTGTGAATCATTTCAGGCAAAAAGGCTTTGGCAATAGATGCCTGTTGACATAGCGCTGTCTGTCAATTATGTAACATATAAGAATAAAGTGACTAGGCTAATTTCTAAACATCCTATTGTGACATAGGCCACTTAAAAACGGAATAAAACTTCTCTTTAATAACATAGTGCAAACTCAAAACTGAAATCAGTGTTAGCTAAATTAAACAAATAGCAGGCAGGCCTAAGTCAAACAATGATGAGGCATGCCCATCTCCTCACTTCTCAAGATTATCCCCTGTGAGTATGTAGGTCTAGGTGGTCTGGATCTGGCACAACTTAACCCAGGCCCTTTGGCACAAATCACCCCAGACCCACAAGTTTGAAAAACTAGCATGATCCAGCAGTTAAGAGCTAACATCATGCTAACTGTATAGACTCATTGTGTAGCCTACTAAAGCACTAAAACATGTGTGAAATGTTTTCAAACTTGTCTATAATTGTTCAGACACTACAATCAAAAAACCTTAATCATAGAAATTTTACTTTGAAAGGGAAAAAACAGTTTTTTGCACTAAAATATGCTTAACTCTCATGCCATGTGTCTCTCTTCTTTGGAGGACGAGTAAAAGTGATTGCTTTTCAAAATTATGTGGTCACATGACCAATTTCTTCTATGGTTTTCCAGAAACAAGGGTGGAACTACTTCCCCCCTGGCACAAATCACCCCACTCTCCCCTATATGTCTATATGCACTGCATTTATGCTAATTTGTTTTATTTTCAGGTGCCAAAGTTAATCTATTCGACACAATAAACATAATTGACACATTTGACAGACCAGGAGATGCCAGTGCAGACGGCACCTATGCTGGAACTGGAACATATGCAGTAGCTTTTGAAGACGAACCTGGAAAGAGAATCCCCAAGGCTGGAGCTTTTGCAGGAGCAGGAGTTGGACTAGCTCGAGCTGAATTCAGTGTATTTGAGGCAGAAGCCAAAGGGCCCAATGCCTCAGCTGGTGCTGAAGCCTCTGTGATTGGAGCCGGAGCAATGGCTCGAGCTGAACTCGCCAGTGCATCAGCTAAAGCCGGTCCAGTAGGTGTGAAAGTGGGACTTGGAGTTGACACAGGTGCATCTGTTGGTCTAGGAGGTGTGGAGGTAAAAGTCCTGGGAACTGGAATCAAAATTGGTCCAGAAACCAGTATATCTCTTCTGGGTTCAGAAGTGTCATGTTGCGTCATGTAATGCAATAAAATCATGAAGACAAAACCAATAGCCTGAATATATATTAACTTAACTCTCAATGTACCACAATATTGTTGCATTTATTTGTATTTTTTAGCTATACAACTACTACTTAAATGCAGGGTTGGGGAGTAACGGAATACATGTAACGGCGTTATGTAATCAGGATACAAAAATCCAGTAACTGTAATCCGTTACAGTTACGTCAAAAAACGTAGTAATCAGATTATAGTTACATTTTGAAAAAAGGGGGAATACTTTCAGGATTACAATGGTTTCATTTAAAACTAAATAAATAAGTATTTTGGCATAATACCACTATATTAAGCGCTGCTTGACTATACAGTAGTTCCTGGTTCTGTTGCCAGTAATGACTCACGTGTGCCACGCGCTGGTGCATGTGCAAATAACAGCTTTCTACAATCTCCTCAGACGCAGATTGAATCACTGCTGCTAGTAGAAACGATGCTGCCTGCGGGTAAAATCGCTTTTAATTCATGGAAATTCCGCTGCTATTTTGTAGAAATTAGGAGAGTAGCTTTTTTAGTACCCAAAATGTCCTTTCTTAATCTTTTCTCACGTAACGGGATGTTCGCTGTCTAGGTAACGTAGGGGAACTCCCACTGCCAATGCCCCAAGTTCAGTCAGGCAAATTAAGAAAGGCCTATTTTAAAATAAACTAATATGTAGATTGTGTAAAAGAAATTAAATGTTGTGTTTTTATTTTTTAGTTAAAAATAAAACAAAATAATCTGTAATACCAGACATTAGCCACTAGATGTCTGTATATCCCTTTACATAAATATATATTCAGGCCTGTGTGTATACTTTGCAAATATTGTACACTGGACCAAATTCTTAATAAATAAAAGTTTTTTTTTTATTTATGTATTTTTTTAAATAATATTTCTTCTTGCTTGACTTTATTTATATACGTGACCTTGAAGTAATCCAAAAGTAATCAGTTACATTACTTTCATATTATAGTACTGGGATTACGTTACTGAATACTTTTTTTATGAAGTAATTTGTAACTGTAACGGAATACATTTTTAAAGTAACCCTCCCAAGCCTGCTTAAATGAAACAATAAAAAAAATGGATGGGTCTTCTGGGACAGAAAGGAAGCTTTTCCACCTTTTGACCACAATATGTCGTTAGTGTGCAACGTGTTGAAAAGCTTCTAGTAATGAACCATTTTACAATACATTCAAGGGGGAAAGCCCCAGTGCTTCACAAAGTTTAATTTAACCATCACTACTTGGGGCAACAATAAATACAGAATGTGGAGTGAAAGTAGCAACACCAATTACCTTCTTTGCAGTCTCAAATGGAAAGTAAAGCCAGTAGCCCACTCAAACAACTGCTCTTCCGCTCTTAAAAAGCGCACGGAAATCTAATCACGTGCACACCTCCGCCCACAAAGAAATGCTCTTAAAGGGACCATGTCACTGTGAATTTTTGTCTTGTGTTCAGTTTCAGTGTCTCCATCATCATCATCATCATCATCATCCTCTTCATCCTCACAGACTGAGATCAGTTCAGGCCACTCTATGACTCTCTCCTGTCAGTTGTAGGAGCGATGTAAAAAATGTTTTTTACATCGCTTATAAAAAGCTGGTGCGGCAGTGTGCACTTCACTTTCACTTTTAAATTAGCGTCAATTCATCCTTCGCAGGGAGTTGATTGACATGCGATCTGAGTCTGACCAATCAAAATCCACCATTTTTGTTTGACAAAGCAGTCAGGAGAGTTAGTAGATTAACGTCTGTGGATTTGAACTTATCTTTAACTGAGGCAATCTGTCACGACACGTTAAAGAGCCACAAAACGGTAGGCCTATTTATTGTTCAATTTTATTTGACTGATCACATTTGAAAGTTGAGACTTTGTTTCATGGGTCAATGACGTATAAGGATTTTCGACAGGTCAATTTTAAAATACAAAAAAAATAAAAATCTGTTGCAATTGTTCAAACATTAAGGATGTTGTGTACACCTAAATTCATTAAAAAAATTCAATTTAAGTGATTTTAGTGTTTTTTCATCTAGATGAATTGTCCGTAGCCTTAAAAAATGTCATGTGGTGCGACTGTGATTTATCTTAAAATTAATTAATTTCCTTAACATGCTTAAACATTTTTTTTACAAGTTCTTAGTAATTAAAGTGTTTAGAAACCAAGTTTTGCATTTCTTTTGAGTTTTTGTAAATAATGATCTCGTTTTTTGTTCTATAATTTCTGAGTTGCCTTCTTAAATCTAGTTAACAGACTTACTTTTCCTGTAAATCACATAAAACTGATATAAATGTTTTAAAAATATAATTTACTAAAGCATACTGTATCAGTGATTCATATTTCAGCCACAGAAATAAGATATTTTATTTTACATTTAATACAGTGATTGCTTTTATTGGTCACACCAAATGATAAGTGGTCGCTCCAAATGACACGAAGACCTTATATAGTTAAAAATCTATTTAAAGAGATCAATGAACAATACATTTTATACAAAAAAAATGATTTAAACCAGATTTCATACAAATTTCACAGAATTTTCCTGAACATAAACATAAAAAAAAAAAAAAAAAATCACATCAAAAACACAAGTGCACCATTTCTTTTAACTTGACTTAGAATTTCTTTCTAACAAATAATAATGTTATAGATATAAATTATTTCATAAAATTATTGTATACAGGTAACATTTGGGGTCAATAGTTTTTTAAGTAACTAATACTTTTATTAATCAAGGACACATTCAGTTGATAAAAAGTGACAGTAAAGATATTTAGGCTATAATGTTACGAAAGATTCTATTTCAAATAAATGCTGTTCTTTTGAACGTTCTATTAATCAAATAATCCTGACATATAAAATGTATCACAGTTTCCATAAAAATATGATAATAATCAGAAGTGTTTCTTGAGCAGCAAATCATTAGTGACCCTGGATCACAAAAACAGTCACAAGTCGCACAGGATATATTTGTGGCAATAGCCAACAATACATTGTATGGGTCAAAATTATCGATTTTTCTTTTATTCCAAAAATCATTAGGATATTAAATAAAGATCAAGTTTCATATTTTGTAAATGTCCTACCATAAATATATAAAATATTTATTTTTGATGAGTGAACATAAATGGACAACTTTAAAGGTGATTTTCTCAATGTTTCGATTTTTTTGCACCCTCAGATTCCAGATTTTCAGTTGTATCGGCCAAATATTGTTCTATCTTAACAAACCATACATCAATGGAAAGCTTATTTTTTCAGCTTTCATATGATGTATAAATCTCAATTTTAAAAAATTGACCCATGTGACATGGTTTTGTGGTCCAGGGTTACATATTAGAATGATTTCTGAAGGATCATGTGACACTGAAGACTGGATTAAAGATGCTGAAGATTAAATTTAGCTTTGATCACAGGAATAAATTACAGTTTACTATATATTCACATAGAAAACAGATATTTTATACTGTAATAACATATACACTCGTTAATGCAGTGCAATGTGGGATTGAATAAGTGCACTCAATAATGTCCACAATGGTTTCGGACACGACTAAAAATGGCCGTCTCCTTAAATAACGGCCTATTTGCATGCGCTGAGAGCTCTGTGAATTGCACGTATAAAATGAAGTTAAAGGGATACTTCAGGATTTAGCATTAAGCTTTATATTAGTAGAAAACCTATAGTATTTTCAAATTAAGTAAGTAAGTAAGTAAGTAAGTAAAATTTATTTATACAGCGTCTTTCACAGACACAGTGGGTCACAAGGCGCTTTACAATAGACAATAAAACATAATATAACACTTTGAAATCAATTGAAACAGATAAAATTAACAACATCTACAACATAGATCACCCAAAGGCTAACTTAAACAAGTGAGTCTTCACTTGTCTCTTAAAATTGTCCACATTCTCAGCAAACCTAATACTGATCGGTAAAGCATTCCATAGACGAGGTGCGATAGCGGCAAAAGCTCTATCCCCACCTGTCTTTAGGCGAGTACGTGGCGTAGCTAGCAGATTTTGATTATTAGATCTGAGGGACCGGAGAGGTGTATGAAAATGAATTAAATCCGCAAGATAAGAAGGGGCCTGGCCATATAAGGCTCGATATGTTATGGTGAGAATTTTGAATTGGATCCTCTAAGTTACAGGAAGCCAATGAAGGGAGCAGAGTATTGGGGTGATGTGGGTGCGCCTATTTGATCGGGTAAGTAACCTAGCAGCTGAATTTTGAATGGATTGTAGTCGATGAAGAACAGATTTGTTGAGTGACGAAAAAAGTGAGTTACAGTAATCAATACGGGATGAAATAAAAGCATGAATGAGCATCTCCAGTTCCGACTGAGAAACCACAGACCTCAATTTACTAATATTACGTAAATGAAAAAAACAAGATTTGGTCAAAGATTTAATGTGGGTTTCAAAAGATAAGGATTTATCAAATATAATCCCAAGGTTCCTTAAACTAGGCCGCACAGCAGATGCCAAAGGTCCAATGTCCCGTATAATCATTGGATTACCGTGTTTTCCACCCTCTTATTACCGTGCTTTCCACCCTCATATCCCCCTGAGACGAGAGATTTATGTATTTTTTGTCTGGAAAAAATCCTCCGATGATGCAAAAATCGTCATTTTGCGTCATCTGAGAATTTTTTGGCCAGAGGCTAAAGACTACAGCCAGTAGGAGGGGCTGTCCCGCATGTTTTCAACCCGCCCATAGAGGGTGGGATCTCACTCACAGAATGTACACACAGTGTCAGCCATCTTTTTTGGAAGCTAACACTTTTGGCATGATGGTGTCATTTTTGAAGCCCTTTTATGATGCTCAGCGTGAACTGGAGGGGGACAAATATCCCACACTGCATCTTGCGCTGCTATGGGTAGAGCGACTCTGACACCACTGCCAGCAAAATGCCAATGATACTGCCCAGCTGGCAGCTGTGCGTCAACGCCATGCGCACTGGTTGCAGGAAAAAATGGCCAAGTCTGTCACTGCTCTCCACAAAGCTGCAACATTCCTGTGGCCGAAATTTAACCAGTTGTGGATGCTGCCCACTGACCAAAGGGTAAATGTGCAACAATATGTCAAGTCCCGCCTGTCAGCTGCGCAGCAACCGGTACCCGAGGGCCCAGGTGAAGCGAGCCAGGAGACGAGTGCTTCGTTGTCAGCAGCAGCACCGGCACCCGCCGCAAAGAAAACACCACGCTTTGATGAATGGGAAAATGTATTCGGGGTCGGGGAGACCGAATCAGAAAAGGATGAGGTTGACAGTTACGTCCGCCAAAGGCCAACCGTTGGCGCTTTTCCACTGCATGGTACGGCACAGTTCGGCTCGGTACGGTTCGACTCGGCGCGGAACGGTTCGGCTCACTTCGCTTTTCCACTGCGTGGTACGACTCGACTCGGTACGGCACGGTTCGGTTCGGTTCGCTTTAGCTCGGTTGCTTTTCCATTGCAGTTAGTACCGCTTCAAACTGGGTGGGACTGATCGTTATAGTTGCCGCCTCTACTGCCATGACATCATCGTAAACGCGCCACATTTCAAACGCACAACACAGTGGATGGTGCTCTTGATTCTCGGCATGTGGATGTTTTTAAATTAAATTAAACGTTCTTATAATGGTTTACTATATGGAAGGAAAATTCTTAAAGTGTAATTAAACGTTGCGTTCATATTCTGGGCTCATCTGATTTTTTGTACATAGCATAGCCTACTTTGTTATGATTTTAGTATCATAATGATTAATAAATGCACGCACAATTATCCGTGAACTTGATTTGAACAAATGCCTTTCAACTTGTGTGTGCAAAATTCAGAATTAAATGAATGTGCAGCAATCTTTACAAATAGAGAGTCTAGGCCTAATGTACTGTTTTAGCCTACTGCCATTGAAAAAGCGCATTTAGTTAATGTTATGTTATTTTTTTCCATCTGCCTATGTTGATTATGAAAAGTGAACAGCACGAGTAGAGAGACATGGAGCGAGTCAGACATAATTTTGACCACTTCATTAAGTTTTGTTTTGTAGAAAGCATTTCTTTAAAGTGAATTTCGTTTTGTATAAATTGTATCTTCATTTTAATAATTTTTTCATCAAACAATTGCCTGGATTGAATAAAATGCAAAATAGACAATTTAATCATTGAGGCGCCCGAGCGGTCACTTGCATTGTACGTTAACTGGAGCGCATCTCATCCTCAAATACACAAAGCTTGAAATGTCTTTAAACGAAATAATTCAAAACAAAAATAAATAGGCTACTCTCTTATGTAATCCATTATGTGCATTTCTCTCTATAGGCGCGTTTACTACGAATATGGCGATCGTCAACTTCATCTTTGCCATGCACAGACACTGACAGAAAACACTATTTTATAAATAAAAATCAGTGCACGGCTTTTCTAATGGCATTTTTATGCTCCGATACTCTGTCTTTGAGACGTCTCTTGGTCCGGCCTACATAAAAACATCCAAATTTGCATGATTAACCTGTATACCACAAAAGTAGTATTGCAATTAATGAATGCCTTTATGTTGTACATCTTATCTGTCTTGAAATTACAGAATTCTTTGCATTCTTTAATACTAGAACAATGGTTACAGGACCCACATTTATAAGTACCTTTTAACTGTCTGTTAAGCCAAGTAGTCTGTTTTTTGGCAGGAAGATGACTAGATACTAGCCTATCTCGTAGTGTTGGAGCCCTCTTGATACTAATTTTTGGAGATGCAGAATTTTTTTTTTTATTCAATTTGCAATGTAACCACCTAGTGGACCTTCTCTGTATGTGCATGCATTTTGTCATTCAGGTGTTTCTAATTAGCACCTATAAAAGTAATAATAAAATAATCCATGCAATGGGACCTTTAAATTTGTATGAAGGTAAAAAAAAGTGCCAAAATTTGAGAGCTTGAAGATTTGAATTTGAGAACAAAATATTAATATTTGTGAGCTGAAATTTACCCTCATAGTTCTGATGTGAAAGTTTGAATGTTTTGATTCACACAGACAATAAACTAGTCAGACGTTACCAACTAAGTCCAAACGTCGAGTGAAGGGTTCATTATGATGACCATTACACTGACCTCGTACCTTATGCACACCAATGATGTTGAAACCATCTGGTCATCTACAGCTTTAAGATGGTATGAGCTTCTGGAGTCGGGATATCATCCCAGTTATAGGAATTTCGATCTCTGTTCTGGTGACTGAGGAGAAGGCCTTAGGTTTCCATGATTCGGTTGGATGTTGCTTCTCGGCTCTGAAAGGTACAGTGCTGGAAGTTGAGAGGGAAGAAGCTGGGATCGTTCCTCATCTCTGACCCCATGCCTAAATCGGATATAAGCTACAGCAATCAGCTTCACTAAACGACTGAAAGTGCTCTTTTAACACGGACATTTAAAAGGACAGAAGGATGGATTTTCTGCTTCAGGTGATAGGACTAGCTGACTGAACTTATATTTATATTGTCTTGATGTCTGTGTCATTTTCTATAAATATTCAGATATAAGTGACCAAAAAAGCCATTTTAAAGTAGTTAAAACATCCAACTGGTAATAAAAACTGGAATAAAAACACTATATACAGTATTTTAGAACATTTGGTATTTATTTGAACTCAGTAGGTTGCAGCCTGCCATATGATATGCATAGAAATAAAAACATATAAAAAATAAATATTGAAAATAAAATTCAAGTGCAAAATTAAGACACACAAATGTAAACTTGGGTACAAAGAAACAAAGGAAAATCTGGCCATTAAGTAGTGCAAATCTCTGTAACTGTATATTAGGCCTACTGCACAATAAACAGAACACTATCCAACTCTTAAATATTCAGTAATGTAATACAAATTAATTCACGAGTTCACATGTTAATGAAATCTGATGTAATATTATAATGCGTATTTGGCTTGCTGTCCGGGGGGAGGGCTCCGAGCTCGGAATTCGGCCCGACCCCAGAGTACTCCCCCCTATGAATGTATAGATCATAGGTATCTATGAGCAGACCCATCTGAATGTGAGGTGATGGGGTGGTGGCGGGATGCTGAGAAATTTGTCATGAGACAGGAGGTAAGGGAAGGCTTTATTTATACTGGCTTCTTCTTGTGCTGATTGGATGATTACCTGAACATGCTCCTCCCGAACTTTGTTACATGAAACTTCATTTCACGAGTTCACATGTTAATGAAATCTGATGTAATATTATAATGCGTATTTGGCTTGCTGTCCGGGGGGAGGGCTCCGAGCTCGGAATTCGGCCCGACCCCAGAGTACTCCCCCCAAAAAGGCCAGATGAACGCAGGACAGCGTTCAGATATCTCACTTTGCATGTAATGAGTCTATATAATATACAAGTTTCACTTTTTTAACAGAATTACTGAAATAAATCAACTTTTTGATGATATTCTAATTTTATCTAAATTACGGGTTTCTCTCTTTAAAACATGCGTAGTATTGTTATACCATGGTGCTTTACTTTTCTCTCTGACCTTTTTTAATCTAATGGGTGCAATAATATCCAATTTTCCAGAGAGAATGGTGCTCATAGTGCTAGTTTAATTCCTCTAGTTCATCTGTTTGTTTGGGTTCACTGAGCAGCTGAGACAGATCAGATTAGCAATTTGAAAAATTATCTATGGTGGATGGAAGGATTGTTCTGCCTGGTCGATAACGCGGCGCAGCATGATATATTATACGTAATATGCAAGTTACCATGTAATGGTCAGTGACATCATCACTTTGTGGAATATCATCTATATCGGTTGGATCGGTTCCATGTGATATAATTAAATCGAGTGTATGATTAAAACGATGAGTTGGTCCGGTAACGTTTTGCTTGACCCCAAAGGAGTTTAATAAATCTGTAAACGCAGCCCCTAACGCATCATTTGGATTATCTACGTGTATGTTAAAATCTCCAACAATTTTGCTTTATCGACATTGACTAATAGGTCTGAGAGAAAATCTGCAAACTCTTTCAGGAAATCAGCGTAAGGCCCTGGCGGTCTATATATACGGTAGCCAAGGCTAGAGATAATAGGGATGTTTTTCTAACATCTAAGAGCGTAACATTTAGTACAAGTACTTCAAACGAAATAAACTTATAACCCGTTTTCTGAGTAACATTGAGAATATCTCTATAGATTGTTGCAACACCGCCGCCACGACCAATCAGACGGGGCTCATGCTTATAGGAGTATCCTGATGGAGTAGACTCATTTAGACCGAAATAATCATTTGGTTTAAGCCAGGTTTCAGTTAGGCAAAGTACATCGAAGCTATTATCTGTGACTATTTCATTTACAATAACTGCCTTAGGTGTGAGTGATCTAATGTTTAGAAGACCTAGCTTTAGAAATGGTTTTTGTTTACTAATAGCAACATTTTCTGTTTTAATAACAATTAGATTTTTCCTAGATCCTGCATTAGATTTATTATTTGATCTCACTAAACGAGGAATAGACACAGTTTCTATGCAATGTTCTATACTAGTATTTATATCAGTTAAATTGGTGCAGCAGAGAATATGATTTGGACTTTTGGTTACTAGTCAAAAAGTATCTGGCAGCGTAGGCTTTGTACTTGGAGAGCCAAATATTTTCTGAGGTGGTACTTGGTGTAAAAAGTTTGAGAACAACAGGTATAAAGTAAAAATAAATATATAACTTTATTAATGTTGAGGCTGAAATGGAGAAACAACCAGTGTCTTTATATGTGTTTATTCTTGCAAGAACTCGAGTCTTATGTAATCTTTATTCTCTGTTCTGACACACAGAGAGTGTTTTGCAGTCAGAGACGACAGAAAGGAAGTCACACTCAGACAGTTAACAGTCACACATCTCTCTTCAGTGGATGTGTGAGGACTAACTGTTGATCAGATAAAACTAATTACATGCACTCAGATACAGTATCTGCAGCTGTGGAAACTTACACACAAAGAAAAGCTGCAGATAGATTGTTCAAGCTGGGCCCCAAATGTGTTTCACAAGAAAACCAGACAACTAGTTTCATTTTCTTTATGATAGACAAAAGACGGCTAACACAACGTGTTTAAATTAGCCATCACAGCACTTAAAAACTTGTGATGTACACTACAGTCTCTGTGCTCACGGCATCCCAGACACAAGTATTTGAACAATTTATAAAAGATGAATCTCTGTCTGGTCATCTGGGATTTCGGTATGGAAATAAAAGTTAGGATTATAATTTTTTGGTAGTATTACATCATACTGTTTGTTGTTTTCTTGGGGTGTCTGACAGTCACTCATTTCGGTCTTTTGTCACGCACTCCCGCCACACATTGTATTTCTTATGTGGAAAAACTATTTATAATATATTTAATATGCCGCAGCGCCCAAAATTTCTCTGGCTGTGTTGCTCTCACTATGGAACCGGCAGGAATCAAGCGTGTCGAGCCTGCCACTTATCAGCCAATCAAAAAGAAAGAAAGAAAGGGGCTACACAATAGCCAATCAGAAAATAGCACTATTGTATCTGGGTAATATTTAACGTAACAACCAATGAAAAAAAAAGCATATCCTGGAATTGTTCACCTGATTCTGCTACAACACACTGTAAAAAATAAAATCGTAAAAAAACGGTCAATGACTGTCAGCTGCGGCTGCCAAACAAAAACCGTAAAAATAAAGTAAAATATCCTAATTTAAATGAAGTGCAAAAAACGTTTACAGAAATTTTCCTTAAATGTTTTATAGAAAAACACTGTTATTTTACAACTATTTCCTGAATTATTACGATCAAACACCTTCATTGTAAAAGAATCCCATAAAAAAAACAGTCAAATGACTGTCAGCAATGGCTGCCATACAAAAACCGTAAAATTAATGTAAAATATCCTAATTTAAATAAGTGGAAAATACTTTTACAGAAATCTTCATTAATCTTTTTTTTAACAGAAACACACAGTTAAAACACAGTTATTTCACATTTTTTTTCTGATTTTTTTTTACTGAAAAACATGCAGTTAATTACATGCATGATTTACTGTGACTATACATCACTGCATCAGCAACTACACAGTTACTGTCTGTTAAATAAAGCAACATGCAGCATTTCATCAGTGTTTCTCTGCTCATCCTGGACTGAAGCTCAGGCTCTACTCTTCAACACAATGGTGACACACGAAACACACCATACAGAAACACTTTAAAACCCAACAGCTCATTAAACACTACCAGATCTCTCAGGATCTCAGCATCTTCACTTATTACAATCCAGACTTTATTTCTTTCATACTAACATTCTTATTGAGAATTAACAGAGGTTTAGAAGTTGAAGCTTTATTGAAAAGAATAAAGTTTGATGTCACCATGATGGAGATCAGTGTTTGCTTTAGTTGGGCTCTTGACCTTTTTTACTTTAACATAAGTTTTTCTCTGGCTGCATTAACTGTGTGTCTCTGATGCATATTTGTTATGGTGAGAACCCAAGAGAAACTCAGATGATGTTGGTCACTTTCTAGTGATAATAGTCATCATGTAGTGTCCTGCTTCATTGATACCATCTGAAGAGTAATATCTGTTTTAACTTGTTAAATTTTAGTGGTTCATTTTGCATGCTAAAACTGCTATAGAAGATCCTGCAGTGCTGTAATACTCAGATTTTAGGAAGTCATTATACAGAAAATGTTTTGACAGGATCATATCGACTCACTCAGAAATCAAGAATCAGCGTATGAATCACAACAATGGTGACAATGAAAAAAAATCTGACCTACTATAAAGTCACTTAAAGGCTTTGTTGGTTGTCACCATTGTTGAGATTCATATGTTGATTCTTGATGTCTCTATATTACAAAAAAAAAATAACCAGCTCAAAACTTTTTCTGTATATTTTTTTTCAATTACAGATGGTTATAATACCTATGCCACAATATTTCAAGGGTCATGTGATAAATTTTAACATTATCTAAAGTCTTTGTATAAAGCTAAAATCCATCTACATATTATGTAATCTAATATATTATATTCAGAGATTTGACTGACATATCAGTGAATCAGATCATCATATGATGATTATAACATCACCAATAATATCACCGATATTTTCTCCAGCATTTAATGCTAAAACAAATGTGCATCAAATACACAGTTAAAGCAGCCAGAGAAAACTAAAGTTAAAAACTCAAGGGTCATGAGGCTCAAGTTTTTTACACTTTATTTAAATTAGCATATTTTACTTTAATTTTATGGTTTTTGTTTGGCAGCCGCAGCTGCCAGTCATTTGACCCTTTTTTTACGATTTTTTTTACAATGAAGGTATTTGATCGTGATTATTCAGGAAATACCTGTAAAATAACAGTGTTTTTCAGTTTATTTAATTTAGGATGTTTTACAGTTTTTTGGGGAGCTGACAGTCATTTGACCATTTTATCATTTAACTGTTTTGTTTCTGTTAAATTACAGATTATATTTATAATTTTACATACATTATGTAATTTAAGAAAACAGAAAAAATACTGTATGAAAAATACAATCAATTTTCTGTATAAAAAATGTGAATTACTGTAATTTGTCATTAATGTCACAATACCTAAAATAACAGCTGAATTTTTATTTTACAGATATTATTTGTAATTTTACAGTGTTTTGAGTACAATTTAAAATGAAAGAAAATGATCGTCCAAAAATCACAGTTATTTTCTGTAAAATTAGGATTGGTTTTTACAGTGGCACATTAAAATGTGGGGTAGTTAGGGGGGTTCGGGGGCATGCTCCCCCGAGAAAATTTTGATTTCTCGGACCTACATATGTGCATTTTAAGGTGTTTGAAGGCCAACATTTTTTGATAACAATAGCTTTAAAAACATGTCAGTGGGCAGTATACATAAATTATTTGTCAAGCAGATTCTTAAACATGAGAATGAGGATAAATGTTGAAATGAATGATCCACACTAGAAAATGGAAATGCAAAATATTTCTGCTTATAGTTGACAATACACAATCACATATTCCAAACAGGAAAGGCCTTAAATGAGAAATCTTTCAAGGATTATTTTGCATAGATGTAAACTTTTTAGCATTAAAGTCTGGTTTCAGCAACTTGTTTCTTTCTTGAGTTAATCAATGTTTTTGGCACTATTAAATCAGTTAAATTAAATTTAAATTGTTCACTCATAAAGACAGTCACTTGTCACCACCTACTGGCTTAAAGCAACACTAAGGAAGATTTTATACCTTAAAATAATGTTTCCAAA
Organism: Leuciscus idus; assembly: GCA_021554675.1. Lineage (NCBI taxonomy): Eukaryota > Metazoa > Chordata > Actinopteri > Cypriniformes > Leuciscidae > Leuciscus > Leuciscus idus. The sequence continues at coordinate 58,470,571 of CM038621.1, forward strand.
ATCGTTTCAGTGGTTCATCAAGTCGTAAAAGGGTGAAAGGCACTTATGTCCTTTATCTGCTATAACCACTCTATGTAAGGTTGCCTGAACGGGTCGCGACTAGTTCTAATGAGACAATTCCGCTTCCAACCTGTAGGGCGACCGCAGAGGAAAAGTTCCATAGTGTTACTTTAATGATGCAAGTTGTGCAAACACAGACAAGCGGAGTGATAGAAACTGTGAAAAGGCTGATGCTGGTGAAATATTCAAACACATTCAAGGACCTTATATATATAGGCTACATATCAGAGTTAAATAGGAATACATTGTAATAATGTTAATCAAGCAGACTAAATCACACGACTGCACAGCAATATTTAAAGGGACACCAGGCAACTCTGAGTGCTTTTTCTCTACGAAGCTCCCCCTAGTGTCTGGTAGTAAATGTTTTCAAACACTCTGTCGTAAAAACGAACTGTTGTCCCTCCCCCCTCGCCACGAGCAACCCATCTGGGCAGAGGAACCGGCTATTTCAAAACCAGTTATGTCTACCGAGGCAAGTAAAGCAATATTTTCTTTCCAACTGATGGCGATTTTTTTTGTGTTGTCATGCATACTAGTCTTTTTACTGGGAACGAACGATATGAACGAGGCGAACTACTGCTTTCGTGTTTGTTTGTTTTTGGGAGAGTGGGCATGAGCATAAAAAATATATATATCGGAGGCTAATATTTGTCTAAAGTTATATTAGCAAGGTCTATAAGTTCATCTGGTAGAATGACGGTTTACCTTTGCTTGTCTAAGAAAACATCAGAACGTTTTTTCTAGCTCGATCATGATATGTGCAACATGTTTATTGCCTATTATCAGATGCGTTGACTTAGTGACATAAAATAAAAGTGTAAGTTACACAAATAAAACTGACAGAGGAATGGCCAAACAACTACAGAAATCAAACGTGTTTGCTAATGACAATGCTAACATCAAAGTTATAGTATCTAGCGTACTAGTAAGCCCGTAACAGACAACGATCATAATAAAAACCTTTACAGACAATAGCAAACATCCTGAGGTCACAATTACTTGAAATTTAAATATTAAACACAGTTTATTCCAAAGATACTTGCAGTTGCAACAGCAGCCAGGTCAGCATCCGTTTTGCAGGCTTATGTTTCTCTCAGTTCTCGCCATTCTGAAAAAGCCAGTCCGATATATTTACTCGAGTCTGACTTCTTGCTCGGTCAGTCTCCCGTTTCCTCTTTCGTTGGTCCTCCGACAAAGATTTCCTAGCTTTCTGCTTATTTTTTACAGACTCAGCCATAACTCAATCTATCGTTGCCCTTTGCTTATAGCTAGCCGGTGCTTGAATGGGGGCGTGTACGTGTGCAGTGCCGTCAAGCAATTCGTTACATCGCGAGACCTGATATCACGCGATACTTCCTGACGCCAACCCGCCGGCCCAAAGTTGCAAGTGAGGTGGTGAGAAACCACCACCATTCAACCCGAAATAAGTAATATAACCATTCCACTGACTCCGAAGCTGTTCAGTTAAGGTTAAAAAGTTATTTTTAAATTTTTTTTAAGTTGCGCGCAAATCCTGGAGATGAACTTGGATAGCTAAATCGCTCACGTGGTGCGTCTCTGTGTGAGAGTAACCATAGCAACTTTGATATGCTTGAACACATTTTAATCGTCTTTAATACATGATTGATTCCGAAGGATAGATTAAAAGACCCGGTCAATTTTTTTTAAATAAATACACAATTATTAAAAAATAATAATAATGATCAATAAATTCAATTTTTTGAGATCCGGGGCTATAAAAAAACATCCGGGGCTGAAGCTGTTTCTTAACTTGCCTGTGACGTATGCAGTGCCCAAATTATTATTTTGGACACACAAATGAAACCCGCCGCTCAATTAAATGAAATGTTCTCATTAATTTATGGAGAACAAAAGAAATAGATTTGTTCAAGTGTAGACATAATCACTAATTTAGTGATTAATATAACTAATTTAATCTAGATATGCAATAAACATTTTGCAAGAGAAAACCTCAAAAAGGTTCATTATAGATCAAATAAGACAGAAACACACCCGTTCACCGGTCATTTTTCCTCAGCTGTAGTAGGCAAAGGCAAGTTTCAAATCAGTGCTTCTCCTGGAAGACTAGTGCTAAAATAGCCTCTAGTTTAGCGCCATCTACTGTTTTAGAAGAGGAAGTTGCTCAACTGCATTTGTGAGAAAATCTGCCTGGACGCATTTGTGAGAAAATCGAGGCGAGAGATCTCATAAAAAGCCAAGTGTCACACAATCATAACAGACAGATATGCATTTGTATGCACTAGATTTGGTATTTGTTCAAAGGTTACATGCAATTTGAAGGATGGTTTGTATATATTTGTGAAGTATTATCTTGGCTCATTTATTTATATTTGTAAAACACAATACATATTTGCCACTCCACTGCATTTTCACTCAAACTGACCTTTGTGCTTGCACATTGCTTTCTGTTTGTTTGCGAGTCGAGTTTTCCTTTGCAAAGCGGATCGAGTTTGTTTGCGAGTCGAGTTTTCCTTTGCGAAGTAGATTGAGTTTGTTTGCAAAATGCTGGATTTGTTTGTTTAATTATGGCACATAATTCGCTCCATAGAGAAACGGCATATGATAAAATTCAATTTAGTTACTAAAAATGACTTCAATACTTCAAATGAACTAAGGAGGGCAGCAATAGACCTTATGTAGCCCCGCCCCTTTTCAGCGCTGCGCTCGTTGTCTTTTGACTTCCGGTCTGTATTTTCGCAGCGGTTTTTCGTTTATTAATGAACGGCTCGTTTTAAAATCTTCCCGGTTGACTGACATTTGTTAAGTCATCTGCTTTAAACATTACAGTCCTCATGATAACTTTCGTTAACTTTACATTAAGTAAACCCACTTCAAAAGCTAATTACTCCTGGACAGCAGCACCATGGAAATATACAGAGCGACCGCAAAAACGGAAGTTCAAAGACAATATTCTAAAGATGGCGGCGCCCTCGTTTCTCTGGCGCATAAGGTCTATAGACCATTGTAGACACTAGTCTGCCGCAAATATCAGAAGAAGAAGAAGAAGAAGGTGAGGACTGAGGAGAGCAGTTCACGGTATTTCTCACATTTACACCATCACACACAGTTTGATTAAGCGACAGACTCATTTCTGTATTGTTTTCATCGATCACAGCGATACTTGTGCGTATTTTCTGGCGTCTTCCTACTGAAATAAACATTTAGTGCAGCAGCGAGCATGAGGAGAATATGTGGAGTTCATTCAGACCTGAGCGATTTTGTGTTCGTTTGTGTGATTGTCTCGATGTTTGTGTGAGAACTGTTACTGAATGTCAAGTTAAAGTTTGAGATCTGTGAGGGGAATTGATGCTGCCGTTTTATTTTATCTTTAACAAATTAAATGTGTTACTCCAGATATTGTTAATATACTGGAACATAAACGTCTAAATACTTCACATTGAGCTTAATGACCAAGTCCTTTAAGAGTGGGAAATTTTAAAATGATATAGAAAAACATGGGTTATTTATAAATTAAAGGTTTTCAAAATATTAATTCCATTATCACCAAATAAGTCTCATAAGATTAATTGTGTTATGACTTTTAGGATTTGCTTCTGTTCCATTTTCTAAATTACATTCTTACACAATTTATTATATATTTTTTTCCCACAAATGTTCATGTTAAACTAAAGTCTGACTACTGTTGCTATAGTGTTTACATTCTCTTTCCCGTTTCCCCAAGTTATTCAAGCTCTAACCAAATGCATATATTCTTTTCCCTATTATCTACAAAATAATAATTTCCAGTAATTTTGTTTTAGGTTCATACTGTAGATTCATTTTATAGTCAATAATCTTCGTAAAAATGCACTGCCTTCCTCTACTTATATATTTCTATCAGGACATTCTCTCTAAAACATCTTGTTCTTTCAGTTTGTAATACTAATATCATTGAGGGGTTTTCATTTTCTACAATGTTTGACCCTAATGTACTTCACTTATCTATCTTTCAAAAGAACTGGATGGTGTATCACAGTGGCTCCGAAATAATCATCTGACCCTGAACTATGATAAGACAGTCTCTATGTGCTTTTCAATAAAAAGAAAGGTCAATGAAAATTTTAGAATAAAGATTGATGAGAAGGAGATAGATGAGGTACATGAATTTAAATTTCTAGGGGTTACTTTAGATTCTCATCTTAAGTTTGATAGTCATGTAAAGAGACTGTGCAGAACTGTCAAGACAAATTTAAACTGCTTCCGATTAATAAGACAATATACCCATTAAGGCAGCACAGCAGTTTATGCATTCTATGATATTTTCTCATCAATCGTATTGCATTACTGTTTGGGGTCAGGCCAATCAAACAACAATTACACCCGTTAGGTCATTATATAAACAGGCATTAAAAGTAATGGACCAGAAACCTGTAAGATGGCACCATTGCCTCATTCTAAGGAAGCATAATGTTTTGAGTTTTGACAGTTTTGTACATTTTTCATTTCTAAAACTACTTTTTAAGTGTGTGAACAACCTTGCTTGCACCAGAAATATTCTGTCAACTAGTAGCGAAACAAAAGAGTGGAATAAGAACTAGAGGCACAATAATTGGAAACTGTATAGCCGCAAAATGTAGAACAACATTTGGTCAGACATCATTTTCAGTAAGAGGCATACAGTTGTGGAATCAGAATTAAAACATTGACAGAACTCAAGGTTTTTAATACACATTTAAAGCAATGGCTGAAACTGAAACAACTCTGTGAACACTGACTACGTTTACATGCAGCCAATAACCCGTTCAAAACCGGGATATTAGCAATAACCCGGTCGCGCACGGCCATGTAAACACCGGCAAAAACCCGGATATGCTCATATCCCGGTTTTTAAAAACCCGGATATTATCCCTGGGGTACCCCTTTTCTAACCCGAATATTTGGTCATGTAAACGTGTATCGGCATATCCCCATCAAAAGGAACATTGATTTGTGTTCTGCGCATGTTCTATTCGCAAGGAATCTTGGTCTTTTGAGTAGAGACGGCGCATACAAAAACCCGCGTGCAGTATACCGGAAGTAAACAAGTAGTAGAGGTAAACATGGCGAGATGCAGCACAGCACCACACTTTTGGAGCGAGGAGGAAGGCGCAAACAAAGGCGATCGCTGTCTGCCCCGAACTATTCATTATCCGCGTGCTGCTGCTGTTGCCTTTGGATACAGGAAGAAGAATCGGAAATGACGCACATTGCGTCTTAACGTTGTCCGTACGTCCAGACGCTAACCGTGCGTCGCCGTTTACATCGGGATATTGCCAATTGATTACAAATTCCATGTATACAGGAGTAACTCTCTCTACTCACGCATGTAAACGGGTTATTCTGAATGTTTCAGAAACCCAAATAGTGACCTTAACCCGACCATAACCCGAATATTGGCTGCATGTAAACGTAGTCAGTGACTGTACAGGATACAACTAGGGTTGCCACCTTTGACCTCTGAACTCACACTGTTTCATCCTGTGGAAGCGTGCGACCGACCGACAGCACAGGCGATAGGCGATAGGTTGAGCTTCCAATCAAATAAATGTAAACGCCTGGCATTGGCCAATCCACTGTTTTACCCGTTTGGTTTTTACCTCTTTACGGACACATGATTGGATGTACACAACCACGAAGAAAACACAGTAACAGTAGAAGGAAACGGTTTAATTTGAAACCAGGAAAAGTACATTTTCACAAAAAAAACGGGACAATTTCTGTCCCGGGAAAGAATATAAAATTTCCGGGACTGTCGTTCAAAAAAGAGAACAATCCCTGCAAAACCGGGACGGGTGGCAACGCTAGATACAACTCAATGCATACAAACATAAAGTTGCATATGTTAGCATGCACAGACATATGCATACTTTTGTGTTTTTGTATTGTTAAATGTGTCTAGACTCTGTTTTATATATTTCTACATCCATTTTAAGCCCATATCTTATTTCATGTATGGGATGTATTTATTGTATTTTAATAGTTATAAATGTTTTATTCAATACTCTGTAATTTCTTTTAATTTTACAAGCCTAACCAGGGACAGGGGTTGCAAATTAGTCATGGCTATAAACCTGTATGCATGGCATCTACTTTGTATTCTTTATAAAGCAATGTTCTATGCATTTGTCCCTGTCAAATAAACATTAAATAATAATCTATTTCAATGTTTGTTGACATTCTGTTTTTCATTTTATCATTAAATTGACATCATTCCTGATAATACCTCTCTGACTAGTTATCTCTAACTTTAGAAGCTTTTCTTTATCTTAATCATAAATTAATTGTTAAATTCCATTTGTCACCTTGTTTTTTATAGCAAGGATTAAATTCCTTTTATGTCAGAGGAAATGTTCTAATAATTCTAAGTTTCTTTGTCAACTATCCTCACTTTTATTTTTATTTTTACATCTTTAAATGGTTAAACTCCATGTAAGCTTATTTAGACATGTCACTTTGTTTACAGCACTGATTTTCAGTTTGTTAAATAATAGCTGTAAAATGAAAAACATTAATTTCATTTATCACATATACATGCAACTTTTATTAGTATAATATCAACAGCTGTTCTTGCATTTCCATCACTCTGGTGCATATCTTAATACTTTACATTAAAATAATTTCAGTTAATTAATATTCAAACCTTTTCTTTGTTTTCCTAAATATCCTAAACATACTTTGTAATAATTACATTTACACTTCTTATGTAATCTCCCCCCACCCCCTCCCCATTATTGTTGCATACTCACTTTTTATAGTTCAATTATATCTTTAACATGTACAATAGTAATATTATAAGCCTATTTCTGTCCCCATGTAGGAATTTGTATCCTGTTATCCGTCACTTCTCACTTAGGTGTTTAATTTGGTGTAATATCTGTTATATATTATACATTCTGTTTCTGTTTCTCTACTTTTCTCTAATTCAAGCTAACTTATCAGTTTTATTAATACCAGATCACTGTGTTTTCTTTAAAATTGTCTGGTTGGGGTATAAAAGATGTGAAGTCCTCCCAACATTTCTTGAATCTTTTAAGCCAAATCAGTAAGTCAGGTTTATTTACCTGGCAATTTCGCATAACAACCTTTTTTTTTTTTTTTCAGTTTAAATCAAAAAGTGTTTGTACATGTATTGTCTGTTGCTGGGATGTGTGGTAAACTGTTTCTGAGTGTCCTTGAGATTCTCGCGTGAGCTCTGTATACTGTGGGCTGTGCCTGGAGAACTGACTCCCTGATCTCTGAAGCTGAGTTCATTCACTTCAAACTGAGTTACCAACGAGTCTGTCCTCAGTGCTCATAGTTTTACAAACAATTGTACTTAAAAAAAGTCCTCATTGTGATTTTTCCACATTTGAGGCTCTCTAACTGTAATTGTTTGTCAGACGAGCGACTTACAGCTGCATCTACAGTATCTTATCTTCAGACCTCGGTCCAAACATTTCAACTGGAAATATCTTAACAGCTACAACATTTTTAACAGAAGCAATCACAATGGATTTCCTTCATTGCCAGTTTGATTCAAACAGGTATGGTGTTTTCTGTTATTAATTGATATCATATTGTATCGATATTCACATCTATTGCCTGATGTTTGTTACTCACTAGTTTTTGTAACTGATTACAACGGCTGCTTTTACTGCACTAACATTTCTTTGGCTTATTTCTGTTTAGTTTAGTTCTTTTTTCTGTAAATAGGCTTCTCCATTCCTATAGCAATAACATGTTTTAATGTAACCCTTTAAGCTGTATAATATTTGATTAAACACTTTTCAAATTCCAAAATCCTGAAAACTCCAACTCATTAATAATAGACAGGGCCGTGCACAGACCTTTTGAGGGGCATGTGCTGAAACTGAAAAAGGGCCGCTTTGTGTAAGTTCCAGTGCGAAACAGCGCGGGGGCGCACCTGTTATGATTTTCCGATGGTAAAAACAAATTATATGTTGTTGTATTACTTATCAATATATAGTTTTTGACCAGCGAATGTGTGCAAATGTGCATTTTTTTTGTCTGTCATTAAAACGGCGCATTATTTCATTATTTACCCTTCGCAAAACTTCGTTCAGCTGCTGTCTACTGTGCGGCTGCTGTGGAACTTCAGTTGATTCAGTGAATATAGAGGGGGCGGAGTTATCAGCTTACTGACAGCTTGAGGATCGAATAAGATTTACACAAGCTCGTTTTAAGAAATTTCATTGGCTAAATATTTGTAAAACAGAAATAGGGCTTATTCACTGTCCTTCCTACATTTAGATCAGTGGGTGTCTCAGTGCATGCATTGTTTTAGTTTGGCAGCGCCACCGCTAGCTTAGCTTAGCATAATGAATGGAATCCTTTGTTGCCAGCTAGCATGTCATGAGTAAAAGTGATAAAAAAAAAAAAAAAAAAAAATAAAACAAATTACTTCTTGTGGCCTGCGTATTCACAACGATTACAAATAGCGATGCAGATTAAGACTAGGCGATTTCCTAGGCAGATATTGACTTGGGACTATATTGGGGCGAAGCACAGGCCAAGCACTGCTACTTGGGCGCAGAGATATGTCAAAGAGATTTGATCTGGTTCATGTCAAAAGAGTAGTCACTCAGATCTCAAACTTTGACTTTTGACTTGACATTCAGTAACAGTTCTCACTGCAAACATCAAGACAATCACACAAACGAACACAATCTCTCAGGTCTGAATGAACTCAACATTGAGCCTATATTGAGCCACGTGAGACATTTTATATCTACACATAATGTTAATATATGAATACAATTTTACACTGTAAACAGTAATTATTGCTTTGTGGTGCTCTTTATTTTTAAAGGTTTTTTGGTCATTTTTAGTATCTGTAACAATATATACAGTAGATAATATTATCTTCCAATAGATCAGTTTGTGCTTTTATCATGTATCCTGACTCAAATAATGTGTTTCTAACAGCAAACACTCAGAATAAAGTGAGATGATCTGCTGATGATCCTGAATGGCTTGTTGAATGAGTGTTGATAGCCTGAGTCTCATCAATATTAACAGATCTGCTGAAAACACTCTTTATTTCATGACAATAGTTTCTGTTTTCATCAGGAAGAGCTGAAACCTGCAAAGACTGAGTTTATTAAAGAGGACAGTGAGAACATGAGTGATCCAGAACCCTGCAGAATGAAACACACTGAAGATCCTGAAGAACAAAGAGGTTGGTGTTTATTCTCCATTCCATTGGCGTATGAAGCACACACACACACACACACACACACACACACACATTATATGTATATTAGGGCTGGGGGAATTAACGCGTTAATCTTTGCGATTAATTTGAGATGTTTAACGCATAAAAAAAATAACGCAATGAATACAGCACTTTTTTTTGCCTCGTTTAAATGATTTAATGATTGAATGCTATTGAAAAGGCAGAAAATATGCCGTCCTGCCCCTCTGTGATCGGCGATCAGGTTTCATTCTCGCGCAGCTTTCATGAGCGGGTCTTTTCCACTCCGTGTGTGCGGCGCGCTCTCCGTTCCGTATGTGTGTGCGATGCTGCGTTCCAGTTCAAAATTGTCATGCCCTTCACTAATAACTTCCCTTCGTCTCGTTCACTCGGATGTACGTCATTGCGAGTGCCCACTACTGGCGGAAACTGCAATGGGCTGAACTGGAACGTCCTAAGCCCTTGATCACTTGGAATCAGCTGTGGAGTTGATTTATTATTTAAAAAAATTTTCCCTTTAATAATTTGTTTAATGCAGCATCCAAATGTTTATAGGTGTGTTTGGGTTGTTTTAAATTCAAAACATTATAACTAATATATCATAGAGTTGTCTGTGTGGTGGTGATTAGACGAGATATGTGGGGACGTCACAATCGTACTGCATTGTGGGACATATAGGTGCCTGAAGTGTACATTTGAAGTAGACTCGCTCCCTCTGTCAAAATCGAGGGAACGAGGGTCTGTCCATCTAAACTTCCCTCGTCCACTTCACGAAGTGGAACACACTTCAAAATGGCGGCGGGGATTCCCCCAAGGGGAAGTGCTTAGGGAAGTTTGCAAGTGCGTGTCTAAAAGTGGACTGGAACGCAGCATGTGTGTGTGTGTGTCGGCGCGCTGCTGCGCTCTCTGCTCAATGTTCCGCACCGTGTTTTGCTTTGTCGTTAACTATGGCAAGCTAAGTGGTTCAGAATTACGCTATGGTGTGCATGGAAAGCGCCGCTTTTTACGCCGTTCATCTTGCCATAGTGATGTATGTCTCGAGACCGGTCTTGGTCTGGACTGTTATCCGCGCTACTGATCGCAGCGGCAACGAGCACTTTGATCACTTGATTTAAAAAACACATATCAGTGACATGATGGGTTTTAACTTCATTCAGGAGATTTTGGGTAACTGCACAACTGACAGATGACTTTGAGCGCACCGCCAACGGTGTGTGTGTGTGTGTGTGTGTGTGTGTGTGCAGGGTTCTCAAGTTTTATCAAAAGCTTGGAGTGAGATCACATGCGGTTAGGGGAGGAGCCCTAATGGAGCCCCGCCCCCGCCAGGCCCCGCCCCCCAATTTTACCCATTGTTCATAATTAACCAGCACAAATTGAAATTATAACAATTGGTAAATCTGATAAATGACAGAGCAATTCATCACATCAAATATACTCTTTAATGTTAGGCTATATTTCAAAATTACAAATATACAAAAATTACAAAAATATAACAAATTGCTCCAAACAGTTTGGAAAAACAAATATATTAAAACATATTATATAAACAAACTTTTATGTTAGATGCGATTAATCAATTTGACAGCACTAGTTTAAACATACTTTTTTTTTTTTATGTTTGTTGTAGTATATATTTTATTATAGTTTTTTTTTTTTTATATATAAATTTTTGAGTCATGAATAATATTATCATTTTCTTGAACTTATAAAAACTCTGGTACAATGCTAATTATTATCTCAAATGGTAAAATAAATTTTTGCTTTTTCCCTGACATCTTTGAAAAATACAAATGCAATGGCAATGATTAATGTATGTTTTGACAGGATATAAAATATTACCCAGAGCACTCTGCTTTAATACATGTAGCCTTAATGTAACTAGAAAGACTATTAATACAGTATAATATATCATTTAAAATAAAATTAAGAAATACATCTTCATTCATTCCCATACCCACTAACATTTCCCTTAGTTTCAGATAACGTAAGCTAGCCGAACTGAGCCGAAGCTTCTGGCCTGGTTGCAAAGTAGTTGTAGAGTTTTTGACTGCATTAATAATAATGTATACGATGGGCTATATATTACATGTTCTAGCCTAAAAATGTTAGACGAGCTTTCTTCCAACTTACCTTCTCCATCACGACGTGTGTTCGCGCGATGTTGTTGGTTACCTAGTAACGAACGTACAGTGGCCGAGAATGTTCCGTCAACTTCCGTGTGTTCGCGCATCTAACGCAATCTGGCCGAGATACGTGCTGGCGGCAGGAAACTTCACTTTGTGTGCCTGCGCCTACAACGTTGTATATAAAGCTTGCAGGACAACTTGGTTGGCATTGCCTTTTCAGCGTGAGAAATACACGGTGTGAGCGTGTGAACTGGTTGAATTGCGTGTGTCTCACGGCCAATGCGTGAGACTTGAGAACCCTGGTGTGTGTGTGTGTGTGTGTGTGTGTGTGTGTGTGTGTGTGTGTGTGTGTGTGTAACCATAGCGACAAAACGACCAACTTTCGGATCCTTCACTTAAGCCTATAATTTCGTTTTTAAACATTTTATTATGTATTTCACGAGTTCACATCTACATATAATTAATACAATGTTTATGCGTATTTGGCGTGCTGTCCGGGGGGAGGGCTCCGAGCTCGGAGTTAGGCCCGAACCCAAAGTTCTCCCCCCAGTTGGTAAGTGTAGATGGAACTGGAAGTGTAGATGGAACTGGAAGTGAGGAGATGGGGTGGAGGAGGGATGCTGACAAACTTTCAATGAACAGAGATAGGTCTGCTGTGAATTTATACTCTGTCATTGAGTTGATTACTGATTAATCTCCAGCTGTGCATAATTTGGTTAATTATCTGAACCTGCTCCTCCCGAACTTTGTTAAATAAAACCTCATTTCACGAGTTCACATCTACATATAATTAATACAATGTTTATGCGTATTTGGCGTGCTGTCCGGGGGGAGGGCTCCGAGCTCGGAGTTAGGCCCGAACCCAAAGTACTCCCCCCATAAAAGCCAGGTGAGCGCAGGACAGCAATCGTAAAATGATGTGCAATTAATTCCCCAAAAAAGTGCAGGGCATGAGAAGGTACTTACTAAAACGAGCTTGACTGTTCGACCGGGAGGGCTCTCGCGACATCCGACGGGAACTTGGATGCTCACGGCATCGGACGGATAAGCCCATTCGGCAGTTGGACTGTCAACTCGATGACGCAAGATTTTTACGAGCGTGATTTGAGAAAGAGTTTAGCCATTCAACTGGGAGGGCCCTCGCAGCGTCCGACGGGAACTTGGATGCTCACGGCATCGGATGGGTAGAGCCCGCTGGACTCTGTCGGGGGGCTCGACCGGCGCTTCGAAGGGGGCTGGGACATGGGAACAGAACCCTCGCGGCCCGACGAATGGGGAGCCCACACAGCGACACGAGCGCGGCCGTCCCACGATGACTAAGACGGGCAGACTCTCACTGCGATTCGAACGGAATGGCTCAATCAGCGCTTCGGAAGGGGGACAGAGCCCGGCCCTTGAACGAGGAGCCATTACGTGTGCGAACAGGGGAGCCTGCCATTGTTTGTAAAAAATACGCTGTATTGTAGATGTTTATTGTATCGAGCTTGAACGCAGCGAACCAAATGATACTGGAAGTGGGTTGGAACTTGGTACTGGTACTGAGAGTGACGATGGATGGAGCGCAGCAGGTGATGGAAATGAATGATTTAATTATGGCTTGGTGAGCGTTTTGATGTGGAAGCGGCTGGATCTGATGTAGGTTTTGAACGCTTCTGATATGGGCCGAGTAGGGATTTGAACATTGAACGTTTATACTGCAGTAAATCAAACGAGAGTGGTACAGTTGGATGGGGGTTGGCGGATTGAAAATATAAACGAAGTGACCTTTTTGCTTGATCAGTTTACTACTTGTTTAATGAAGAAAATATGGTTTCGATATCTACGATCTGTAAATCTGAGATTGAAGGATAGGTATTTGAGTCGACGTTAGATGTGATAGTCAATTCGGAGCGGTGGAGAAAACCGAAGACAGCTAGGACAGACGTGCTTCCAGTGTGCAGACGGAGTTGGTGGAATGGTATGCGAGACAGAGTGTTGGAATACATTTGGTGAGTATGTCAATTGCAACGGATTGACTGGTATCCGGACGAGTGGGATAAGTTCTTGAATCCTTTAATGAGCAGGGATGTTTGAGATTTATTTATGGCGGGGGCAGGCTTACCGTAGACTAATTTATTGAAAACTGAATGCTGGTTAGATAGCTCTATTAAGCTTTTTATGCTTCTGGCACCAACGTCCTGAATTTCTGGAAAGAGTAATGGGAGAGAGTCAGCGATTTGATTTTGTGCTCCTGGAACGAGTTTGGCAGTTGTTACAAACTAATCAAGCGGAGTTCCAGATGAGGCATCTGAGGAGTGGCAATTAACACGGGTGAGTAAGAACGACCTTGTTGATGCAATGCATAGTTTAGTTTGTCGCGATGGACCAGGATTCTGTTAGTTGACCACTTTCCCCCCTGAGAAAGCAGTGACGACGATTGGAAGGAGCTGTCAACAGCTTAAATCGAGGGGGGGAGAGATGTAATCGAAGAAAAAGGTTAAGCCATTCCACTGATTAGAGTAAGTTATACATAAACTTAGGGCGAGGAGGTGCGTGATGACAGGGCGGCCTTGCTGAATTATGTGTATAGCATGGTTTAGGTGGCCGAGCGGCGAGAAGAATTCGCGTTTGGAATTATTTGGGCAGTCTATGAGGTTGGACGGAAGGACTGCCTCCGCTGTGAGACCGATGCTTGCAGAGAAGAGAAACCATAGATGCATACATTGTCCGCTGGGAGACCAATGCTCGCTGGACAGAAGAGAAAACTTAGATGCATGCTACAGCACATCCTCTGGGAGACCGAAGCTCGCTGAACGGAGAAAGGCTGTAGCAGAAGATGAGATTAGCCGGAGAAACAGTTCTCCTGCTGGAGCAGACACATCCCTGCTAGCAGTAGAGAAAATGAACTGGAGTAACAAATCCTGTGGGAGCAAAGGAAACCTCACTGCCATGGCAGTAGAGAATTAGCCAGAGAAACAGAGCTTGCGGGAGCATAGGAGACATCACTACTGCGGCAGGGGAGAAAGTAACTAGAGTAACAAATCCTGAGGGAGCAAAGGAACCTCATTGCTGTGGCAGTAGAGAATTAGCCGGAGAAACAGTTCCTGCAGGAGCAGAGGAGACATTGCTGCTGCGGCAGGGGAGAAAATAGCCAGTAACAGAAAACCCATGAGAGCGAAGGAAAACCTTACTGCTGTAGCAGTAGAGAATTAGCCAGAGAAACAGAGCTCTTGCGGGAGCAGGAGACAGCCTTGTTACAGCAGTATAGAAAATTAGTCAGAGAAATAGAGTTCCTGCGGGATCAGAGGAGACATCACTGCAGTGGCAGTAAACAAGATTAGCTAAAGAAACAGGGTTCCTGCGGGAGCAGAGGAGACATCAGTGCTGTGGCAGTGGAGAAAATAGCCGGAGTAACAGAAAACCTGTGGGAGCAGAGGAAACATCCCTGCTGTGGCAGTGGAGAATTAGCGGGAGAAACAGTTCCTGCGGGAGCAGAGGAGACATCACTGCTGTGGCAGTGGAGAAAATAGCCGGAGTAACAGAAAACCTGCGGGAGCAGAGGAGACATCACTGCTGTGGCAGTGGAGAATTAGCCGGAGTAACAGAAAACCTGCGGGAGCAGAGGAGACATCACTGCTGAAGCAGTAGAGAATTAGCTGGAGAAACAGTCCCTGCAGGAGCAGAGGAGACATCACAGCTGTGGCAGGGGAGAAAAATAGCGAGAGAAACGGAAATCCTGTGGGAGCAGAGGAGACACTGCAGTGGCAGTAAACAAGATTAGCTAAGGGAACAGAGCTCCTGCGGGAGCAGAGGAGACATCACTGTTGCGGCAATGGAGAAAAAGCCGGAGTAAGATAAAACCTGTGGTAGCAGAAGAAAACATCACTGCTGCGGCAATGGAGCAAATAGCCAGAGTTACAGAGAACCTGTGGGAGCAGAGGAAACATCACTGCTGTGGCAGAGAAAAGAAAAAAATAATAACCAGACTCACATGAAACCAGGAAATGAGCTCCTGCAGTGTGTGGATGAGCAAATGGAGGAGGAGAGTGGGGCTTGGAGAGCCGATGGTCATCTTTTTGTGCGTTAATCTAAGACGCGATGGAGAGGAGGTTAGAGATGAAATCGTTGCAGGATTATGCATTTCTGTTGTTTAAGTGACCGAGCACAGATATCAGTTTGCTTAGAACGATATTGACTGTCTGAGAGGTGGACGAGATCCGAAAGTCCTATTTGTTTATTTATATACTGGAGATCAACTGTGTTCAAATTAATGGCCAGGATTCGATGAGGCTGAACCCATGGTTTTAACCTGCGTTTGGAATCCAGAGCTTAGCCAAACTGTGCAGGGCTGAAAGATCAATTATTGAACGTTTGATGATTAGCAACGTCAAAGTACACTCTGATTTAGATAACGATTGTTCGTTTATCTGTTGCTGGTTTCTACGGAGACAGCTTACGTAAAAGACGACGCTTTGCATAAATTTAGTTTAGGCACTTTGTGTTTGTTTAATTTTGTTTTATTTAAGGATCACTAAACTATTGGTGTGAAGCACATTGCTTGTAACCATGTATAAAAACATTTATGCTATAACTAAGTTTCTACGCGATTTATGCAGATGAATTGCAGGACATAGTTAACGATATAAGTTAGGTTAAAGATTCTGAGCGCATGCGTTCAGCACGTAATGCACGAGGCCGCGAGCTACTGTGCTTGTGAGTTCTAGCCACAAGAAAGCAGCGCGTTAATGACATAAAATAATTTGGACCGACACCATTTAAAAACGTGTTCCCCTCGTTATAACTGAACAACTGAATGCAATGCGAAATTTAACCACGGAGCGGAGCGCTCGCCGAGTTCAGCCAACGGGGTTGAGAGCGTAGGCTGGCCGACCGGTACTGAATCTGCGGCGCTGCTCTTTGAGGGCCTGCGGCTTCGGCCTAAAGCTGCTGGAGAAGCCCGTTCTTTGCGTGAAGAGGGCGGCATTGCCCGAAACGCGAACGTGGTGCTTTGCAGGCCTTATGACCATTCTCCATGGCAGAAAAAAACGTTACTTGAATGATCTGGTTTAGAAAAAATGCGGAAGAAGTTTGCTGGTATTTCGCCTGTGGTGGCAAGGACCCGTTTATTTGGCTTGACGCCCGCAATATAATACCCGAGGATTCTGGCAGATATTCCAAAAGGACGGAAAATTCCTTCATCGGATGGGAGAGCTTGGTTCAGGAAGATAGGGCGCAGCCAAATGCTGACAAACTTTCAATGAACAGAGATAGGTCTGCTGTGAATTTATACTCTGTCATTGAGTTGATTACTGATTAATCTCCAGCTGTGCATAATTTGGTTAATTATCTGAACCTGCTCCTCCCGAACTTTGTTAAATAAAACCTCATTTAAGGGCGTTTTTCCACTGGGTTCGTTTGCTGCGGTCCGAACCCGAGTGCGCTCGTTCCCGGCGCCCCCCGCAGCGTTGGTGTGGTTTCACACTCAATTAGTTGTATCGAACCCAGGTGCGTTTGCAGTGATCTTACGTCATCGCAAACGCAATCAAACAATGATATCGACAGTGATACGCATGCGCGGGATACTATACTTCCTGAACAAGCGCGCACCCGAGTCCGTGTTGCTTGCACATTAACGCGAACCGCACCACGGTTCGGGAGCAACCGAGCTCAGACCACCTCCTCCAGGTAGTCTCGGGTTCGGTACTCTAGTGCGCACCCGGGTCCGATGACAGCGTTCACATTAACGATTTTTCATGCGAACCGTGCCCCGGTCCGCACTAAACTGCCAGTGTGAAAGCGCCCTAAAAGTTGCAGAATGGATTCATTTGGAGACTCCGAAATCAGCAGAGATAGGCAGGCATTTGCTTAGATGAATTTGTGTCTTTGATATCTCTCTCTCTCTGTGTGTGTGTGTGTGTTGTTTGATTACAGTATTGTATTTAAGATGGTGGTGTTAGACTAAATAAATGGTCTTTTAAATATCATCTGCATATCTCCGTTGTGTTGACTAAACATTAGGCCAAATCCAAGTTTATAATTGTGTATCTTTAATGTGATGTTACAATTTCATCTACACAGCAAAAACTCCAGTGTTAAATTAACACTCCTGGGAGTGTATATGAGTCCACACTCAAGAGTGTAAAGTGTTAAAATATGAGTGTTAAATTAACACTCAAGAGTGTTAAAGTTAATGAGATAATTAAGTGATTAATTGAGTGATGATTGAGCATTATTGAAGACACCTGATGGTAACAAGCAGAATCACTGAAGGAGGAAATCTCAAATTGTAAGCCACCGTTATGGTGATGGGTGTTTGCTTTAGTTGGGCTCTTGACCCTTATATGTTTACTTTAGATTGTGCTTGTCTGCTGTTATTGATTTATTACAGTCAGATGAACAAAGAGGCAATGTGATCTGATGGTGTTGGTTATGTTTTGACATAATCATGTTGTGATCCGAAAAACGAAACTTATTGCAATAGTTTGGTTTAACTTGGTAACTACAGCAGTGATTCTACAGCATATGATTATCAGTATTTTTCTTATAATCCAAAATATTTAATAAACATTGTTCTGATCAAAAGACTTTCAAATGAATTTATCTAGAAACACAGACATCAATAATCAGCCTGTGAATCTCAACAATGGTGACAATAATAAAGCATGTTGCAGTGGCTGCCACCAATCACAACTCATTAATGGCTCCCATCATGCATTGCGGTATGAATAAATTATGATCTGAATTGTCTATGTAATTTACTTTTCCTAATTGAATATTCTGCTCCTCAACATTGTTGAGATGCATAGACTGAATCTTGACGTCTGTGTGTGCCTAAAATAAAGATTTTTTTTTTAGTGTACATTGTCTCTCGTCTTGTCTCGTCATCTCACTCATGATCTGTGGCTTGCCGTGGCGAGTGAGCTTTTGAACTAAACAGGTCTTGTCTACTTGTGTTTGTGTGTCATATGAATAATATATATTTGCCCCATACATGGAATCAGAGTGCCTACAGTATGTAGTAAATGGAAAATCTCTACAGCAAAAGGCCAACCGCTACATGCATTCAATTTGTTTCTACCATTTATTAGTAATGATTTACACAGTTTGTTCACTACTTACTATTTACCTGAGCATTCAGTATTGTGCAATATAGCATACAGAAGGTGAGGGACATTTTTTGGGGAAAGAAGTGCTGCATTTTATCATTTAAACGTGACTTTTCAATAGAAAATTCTATTATCCAAGATGGCCGCCACTATATGACGTCATAATATGCAAATTAGATGGGAAAATGTAATCCCTACATAAACTTTGGGTCATCCTTAATATTTATCTAATTTACAGGAAGTCTCTATCTTTTATCACTTTTAAGATAAAGCCTTTTGAAATTAAGATGTCAAAATCGAACATTTTAGGAAAAAACCTCTGGCGCCTAAAGGGTTAACATCAGGTGTCTTCAATAATGCTCAATCATCACTCAATTAATCACTTAATTGTCTCATTAACTTTAACACTCTTGAGTGTTAATTTAACACTCACATTTTAACACTTTACACTCTTGAGTGTGGACTCATATACACTCCCAGGAGTGTTAATTTAACACTGGAGTTTTTGCTGTGTACACATTAAGTATAATTTCAATTGGTTACATATTTCTCATTCTTAAGACAGTTGTTGGAGGAGCAAGATGGTGTTGGAGGTGTTTGATGTTTTGTCAGATGAACCAGTCAGTACCAGTCATGTCAGTCCTCAACAGTACACAAAAGTTAAGGGAGTCTCAATCCTCTAGTGCAGTAACAGCCGTCATGCAATTGCTACACAGTTGATCTCACCCAGTCTGCAAAAACATTTACACTGAGCTCACAGTCACGCACATGACATGGTCTGTCTCTGTATTGTTCTGCCTGTGTAGTTGAAGTAATACCGTCTAATATGTATTGAATGTAAACTGCGGCTGAACCCTATATGCTGCTGTTCTTGAATTCATAGTTATTGCTTAGCTTCAACACTAGTCTGTTTTTTTTTCCCCTCCGGTCTCGACTTGGTCTCGGTCTTGGTCTCGACTTGGTCTTGGTCTTGACTTGGTCTGTCTTGGTCTTGTCTTGGTCTCGATACCCTCTGGTCTTGGTAGTGTCTTGGTCTCGGTTTAGGCGGTCTTGACTACAAGTCTATCTTGCCATATGACGCCGTAAAAAATGCCGTTTTTGGTTGCACAGAGCGCACGTTATTTTACGGCGTTTTGCTTATAGTATAATGAGACACGCCCACTGATTTCCACAGCCAGTAAGTTTGAACTGTTCTTCCCCAATCAATGATGAACTGAGTCAGAACAGACAAATTCATCACGGGTCATTTAATCCAATAGTGTGTAGTTTGCCTATTTTACAGAATGTTCCAAATAGAACTATTGTCCTGTAACCAGACCTCCTGCTAGATAGATAAGAGTTTTACAACCCTCACTCAAATTCTTGTAAAGGAAGAGACATAGACCCCGTAATCTTACATAAACCATGTAATCCTATATCACTTGAGAAATATGTATGCATCTAATTTTCTCACTTAATGACTTTCTTGCTATGTCTCATTTAATGACTTTCCTGCTATTTTGCTTTTATGTTCTTGTGAAGTTTCGGATTAATGTTTTAGAACTGTTTACATGCTATGGTTAGACAAATCATATGTGTACCGTTTTTGGTCTCTATAAACTCCAATCGTCGTTCCCCATTCGTTAATGTACATCACATTTTGTTAATTTCATGACGCATTAGGATTATAAGCACCTAAAAGATTTGTGTGTTGAACATCCAATCAAGTTACGTGATTCAGAGGTCTGCCCGAACAATGGGTCATAAAAATGTTCCCGCCAAAGGAAAACGGTTCTTATTGGCTCCCATACCCCTGAAGGTGTGTTCGTTTCACACTTTAAATGTTACAGATCACAAGATCCGAGTGCTTAGTCTTGTCATCCTTGTCCTACATCCATCCAAGTATTTAATCTCTTACCAAGATTTAAATGCGTAAAATATCATTTGCCCTGTTAAGGTGTATTTAAAGTGTGATTTAAAGTGTGTAAGTGATAACCAGTAGTATCAGTTATTGATTATTAATAATTGATAATTGATAATTAATAATCAATAATTGTCCATTCCCCCTCATTTGAGCTGGTGTCCTTACAGTCCTCAGGAAACTATTAAAATAAAATTATTTAGTAATTCATTATTATTATTATTAAAATAATAAATTTAAATTGTTTTTATTAATCTGATTGGGTGGCACCCATAAATCTGCACCTGACTGAAAATGAAATTAACTTTATTTCAGACCTGATACACAGTAAAATCCCCAGTGTTAAATCAACACTGCTGCTCAGAGCACATATGGTCCCACTCTACATGGTGTTAAAGTAACACTGAATCAGTGTTAAAGTTAATGAGACAATTAAGTGATCAATTGAGTGATGATTGAGCATTAGTGATGAACACCTGTTGTTGTTAACAAGCAGAATCACTGAAGGAAAGAGAAACAGTACACAGCAAAAACTCCAGTGTTAAATTAACACTCCTGGGAGTGTATATGAGTCCACACTCAAGAGTGTTAAAGTTAATGAAATAATTAAGTGATTAATTTAGTGATGATTGACCATTATTGAAGACACCTGATGTTAACAAGCAGAATCACTGAAGGAGGAAATCACAAATTGTAAGTTACCATTATGGAGATCAGTGTTTGCATTAGTTGGGCTCTTGACCCTTATACTTTTACTTTAGATTTTGTTTGGCTGCTGTATCTGAGTTATAACCGCCAGATGAACAAAGAATAAAGTGATCTGATGGTGTTGGTTATATTATGACAATCATCATTTGAACTTGATCACTGAACTCATTAAGACCCTAATTTCTGACTTAGATTTATGTTGTTGATCACAGAATAACTGTGATTCTGCATGAATATCCAGAATTGTAGATATACTACAAAGGATTTCTTAAAAGTTGTTTAGAAAAAAAAAAAAAAAATCTTTCTATTAGGCACACACAGACGTCAAGGTTCAGTCTATGCATCTCAACAATGGTGGCGAGCAGAATATTCAATTAGGGAAAGTAAATTACATAGACAATTCAGATCATAATTTATTCATACCGCAATGCATGATGGGAGCCATTAATGAGTTGTGATTGGTGGCAGCCACTGCAACATGCTTTATTATTGTCACCATTGTTGAGATTCACAGGCTGATTATTGATGTCTGTGTTTCTAAATAAATTCATTTGAAAGTCTTTTGATCAGAACAATGTTTATTAAATATTTTGGATTATGTGAAAAATACTGAAAATCATATGTAGAATCACAGAGCTGCTGCTAACTAGTTAAACCAAACTATCTCAATAAGTTTAGTTTTTCGGATCACAACATGATTATGTCAAAACATAACCAACACCATCAGATTATAAATCAATAACAGCAGACAAGCAAAATTTAAAGTAAACATATAAGGGTCAAGAGCCCAACTAAAGCAAACACCCATCACCATAATGGTAACTTACAATTTGTGATTTTCTCCTTCAGTGATTCTGCTTGTTAACATCAGGTGTCTTCAATAATGGTCAATCATCACTAAATTAATCACTTAATTATCTCATTAACTTTAACACTCTTGAGTGTGGACTCATATACACTCCCAGGAGTGTTAATTTAACACTGGAGTTTTTGCTGTGTACTGTTTCTCTTTCCTTCAGTGATTCTGCTTGTTAACAACAACAGGTGTTCATCACTAATGCTCAATCATCACTCAATTGATCACTTAATTGTCTCATTAACTTTAACACTGCTTCAGTGTTACTTTAACACCATGTAGAGTGGGACCATATGTGCTCTGAGCAGTGTTGATTTAACACTGGGGATTTTACTGTGTAGAAGAGAGTGAGGAGAGTGAGGAGAGTGAAGAACTGAGTGAAGTGAATGAGGAGGAACATCATGTCAAACTTGGAGAAAAACCTTTGAGTCGCTCAAAGACTAAAAAGACATTTTCAAAGAAAAGAAGAGCAAAAAAATCTTTCACCTCCACTCAGTGTGGAAAGAGTTTCACACGCAAACAACATCTTGAGATTCACATGAGAGTTCACACTGGAGAGAAGCCGTTCACATGTGATCAATGCGGGAAGAGTTTCACACAATCAGCATCCCTTAATGTTCACATGATCATCCACACTGGAGAGAAGCCGTTCACATGTGATCAATGCGGGAAGAGTTTCACACAATCAGCTTCCCTTAATGTCCACATGATCATCCACACCGGAGAGAAGCCGTTCACATGTGATCAGTGTGGGAAAACATTTTTTAGAGCATCAGAGCTGAAGGCACACCTGAGAGTTCATACGAAGGAGAAGCCGCATTCATGTTCTGTGTGTGGAAAGAGTTTTTCACGGCTGGATAGTTTACATAATCATCAGAAAATACACACTGGTGTGAGAGAGTACGTGTGCTTTGAGTGTGAGAAGACTTTTATTACAGCTGAACATTTAAAACGGCACCAGAGGATCCACACTGGAGAAAAGCCTTACAAGTGTTCACACTGTGACAAGAGATTCAGTCTTTCAGCAAATCTGAAACCACATGAGATGATCCACACTGGAGAAAAACCTTACAAGTGTTCACACTGTGACAAGAGATTCATTCAGTCAGCACATCTGAAAAGACATGAGAGGATCCACACTGGAGAGAAGCCGCACACGTGTGATCAGTGTGGAAAGAGTTTCGCTATTAAACGCTACCTGAAGTTACACATGAAGATCCATACAGTGGAGAAACCACATCAACACAGTCTGAAATCAGGGTAAGTAGTTCATCTTTATGTGCTGAGCAACAAAAGCCGATTCTTCGTTGTCTGGCCGAATGGTTCATAGAATGGTAAGCAACAGTTCCAGTTCTGGTACGGCACGATTACGAACCGTTCCCCGCCCCAGAAAGTTCGTCCGACAGCCATACTCATCGATTTACACCAAAAAAGTAATTCTTGAACTTGACCCACAACGTAATACCGAAATTAGTTTGAACCGCGAGAGGCGTCGATTGCCGTCATTACGTTGTGCGTCAAGTTCAAGAATTACTCTTTTGGTGTAAGTCGATGCGTACGGCTGTCTGCCGGAAGCTAGTTATTTTAGTCGATAAAGTTTTAAATATGGATATTTTTCTTACATGAACCTAAAATGAAGTAAAATGCTTTTTATTTTTTAAAGTAAAATGCTTTACTTCAGAAGGCTTTATTAAACCTCGGAGACACGTGGAACACACTGTTAACCCTTGCTGTAAAAAAAGGCCAAATTCTGACAATATCATACCATTTTCCATTAAAACAGTAATATACCGTAGAAAACAAAACTAGCCTACAGGAATATACTGTGAATTAACAGTGCTCAAAATCGACACTCAGAGGCTGTTTTCACAATCACACCCTATATCCTCAATCACTATTCACTACATTAGTTCACTAATATAGTCCACTTGAATGAAAAGAAGTGAGTGAATTGAGAAACTGATGAACACCTGATAAGCAGAATCACTGAACGACAGAGAATCAAGAACAGAAAAATAAGAAACACAGAAACTACAACTGACTTCCAGCTACACTGAGTGTGAAACCAGTTTACGATTATTTCTTTCATACATGTACAAAAGTTCTTGTTGAGAATTAACA
Organism: Leuciscus idus; assembly: GCA_021554675.1. Classification (NCBI taxonomy): domain Eukaryota; kingdom Metazoa; phylum Chordata; class Actinopteri; order Cypriniformes; family Leuciscidae; genus Leuciscus; species Leuciscus idus. The sequence continues at coordinate 58,494,623 of CM038621.1, forward strand.
GAGATTGAGTTAATAATAAAGTTTGTTGTCACCATGATGGAGATCAGTATTTGCTTTAGTTGGTCTCTTGTCCCTTGACTGCTTACCATTCATCTCTCTCTGACTGCTTTAACTGTGTGTTTATAAAGCACATTTGTTATGGCAAGAAGAAGTCAAGAGGAAGACGATTAGTTGTTTTTGGCTTTTGTGATGATTTAACACTCATCCTGGACATGTCTGATTTTCAGATCTTTCCTGTATATATTCTTTGAATTTATGGGTATTTCATATTTAGCATATTTATCTGTGAATCCACAACATGAAATCAACATTTCTGTAATCAGGTCTTCTGAACAATATCGTAATCATAGAATGCATTAAAACATTTTTAACTTCTGCTTGCCTCAGACACACACAGACATCAACAATAAGCATATGAATCTCAACAATGGTGACAATCAAAAGTTTAATGTCGCAATGCATGCTGGGTTCCAGGATAATATAAAACTCCCAGCATCCACTGCTGCATGAATAAAAAAAAAAAATATTGCCACCATTGTTGAGATTCATGTGCTAAATTGTGATATCTCTGTGTTTCTAAAAGACAGTGTAGCACTGTTCCTTTATGCATGATGTGTTAAAAAAAAATAAGTCATAGTAATTTATTGCTGTGGTTTCACAGTGGTGCTAATGTAACACTTTTGATTGAGGATTAAACTCTGAATGAGTAAGAATTAATTCCTTAGTGAATGAACAGGCTATATGATGATTTTATCACCATAATCAACATAACCACCATCATTCATAAACTGTGTGTGTGCACAAGTGTGACTTACAAAAACACAGCTCAAGCGGCAAAAGAAACACTAATGTTTTAGCATCAGCAACCCAACTAAAGCAAACACTGATCTCTATAATGGTAACTTCAAACCAAACATTTTCAATTAAACATCTCAACAACAACTTCTGTAGATGTATGACAGAAATAAAGTCACACTGGTTAATAATAAGTGTAATAATGTGTAATGGCTGGAAGTCAGTTGTAGTTCTTGTGTTTCTCTATTTTCTGTTCTAACAGCAGGTGTTCATCACTAATGCTCTACAATCACTTACATATTCTCTTAATTATCTCACTGCAACACTGCGTCAGTGTTACTTTTTACTCTTTGTAGTGTGGATTTCCCTGTGGGGTTGAAAGGGTTAACAATGTAAGATAAAAAGACACACCCACAAAATGTATTTTAACAGTAATAAACTGTAAGTTATAAAACAGGTATATACTGGCAACACTGTTGCCAGTATTTTACTGTAAAATCTTGTTTTTTGGGTCACCATTGTGCTGAAAAGTAGAGCCTGTGCTTCAGTCCAGGAGAAGATCTACAAACATTGATGATATGCTGCATGTTGCTTTATTTAAAAGGCAGTGACTGTGTAGTTGCTGGTCCAGTGGGAATCTCTTTATTAACCAAAATTTTTTTGTGGTTTCAAATGAAGTAAGTTCACAGTAATACTTTGCTCACTTTATTAATGCATTATACATTTTAGTTAATACATTTAAATGATAGTTGGTTAATTTAAGACAGTCGGTTTCTGCAAGTGAAATTAGTTAACTCGAGTTTTAGTGCATTTTTACAGTAACATACTGTAGATTACAGTAAAGAACTGTACAATTAACAGTAAATTACTGGCAACAGTGTTGCCAGTATTTTACTGTAAAAAAACCCGGTAAGGTCTAACAGTGTAGCTTAGTGGCCAATCAGCTTGTGTCGTGTAGGAAACTATGTGATTGCTTACAGATCAAGCCTGCATCATCTGTTTTATGACCAATCTATTGATTTATAACACAAATCATCTTCATGATCTTCAATCACTAAAAACAGCAGGACTTTCTAAAACACTTAACCTGAAACACATGGGCTGCACCAATAAGGATTCAATTAAGCAAAAGTTTAACGCTAATCAAGGATTTGTTGATTTATTTTAAATCGATTTGTGTTTTACCACTTAATTTTAAACACAGATTAACTACTCAGAAATACCGTTAGAATTAAAGGGCTGATCATCAAGTAACATAGGCGGAGGGTGAACTGACGCCAGGATCCAGAATCCGTATTAGTGCAACCCACCCTTAAAGTGCCTTAATGTACTAAAACAGTGATATTAAAAAATCTTATTCAGTTGATAATGCATACCATATAAAGGCACGCAAATAAGCCAAGAATACGAACGCAGTGCATTTTCAGTGGAAAAACTCTTAACGTGAAAGCTACAAACCACTGGCGGGCAATGGAGGAAAGCCTTGTTTTGCCCCCCAGGTGGGCATTCCTATAATGGTGTGGTGTCACGTGAAAACTATAAAATGAACTCGTCAGTGATCTTGACTTTGGGCTTCACTTATCATTTCACATTTGTCTCTCATTTGTAATTTCTCTTGATTTCATTTTTCTTTTAGACCTGATGTCGTGAACAAGAAAGACGTGAACAAGAAAGGAAAATCAAGCCAACAAATCTGAAGAAGATGCCATAACACTTTTAAGAGAGACATTAATCTGATATTAATTTTTAACTGGTTCTTTATTGTTTTTCATTAGAAAATCTAGTTTACTTTCACTTTTACTTAATGTTTGAATTTATTTGCTTCAATTATTGATTGATTACACTCATTGTATCAACACCTCATTGTCCATTTTTATTTTCTGCTGATTCTGCTTGCATCAGGAATCATTTTAGTTCTGAAAGTCAGGAAGTATCCTATTATGATTGTGTCTTTACCTTTCCATGTTTTCAATTTTCTCAATAGAGGTTTTAAATGCACTGTTAGACCTTACCGGGTTTTTTTACAGTAAAATACTGGTAACACTGTTGCCAGTAATTTACTGTTAATTGTACAGTTCTTTACTGTAAAAATGCACTAAAACTCGAGTTAACTAATTTCACTTGCAGAAAAAGACTGCCTTAAATTGACCAACTGTCATTTAAATGTATTAACTAAAATTTATAATGCATTAATAACATGAGCAAAGTATTACTGTGAACTTCTTTCATTTGAAACCACAACAAAACTTTTGTAAATAAAGAAATCTCCACTGGACCAGCAACTACACAGTCACCGCCTGTTAAATAAAGCAACATGCAGCATATCATCAATGTTTGTAGATCTTCTCCTGGACTGAAGCACAGGCTCTACTCTTCTGCACAACGGTGACCCAAAAAACAAGATTTTACAGTAAACTACTGGCAACAGTGTTGCCAGTATAAACCTGTTTTATAACTTACAGTTTATTACTGTTAAAATACATTTTGTGGGTGTGTCTTTTTATCTTACACTGTTAACCCTTTCAACCCCACAGGAAAATCCACACTACAAAGAGTAAAAGTAACATTGAGACAGTGTTGCAGTGAGATAATTAAGGGAATATGTAAGTTATTGTTGAGCATTAGTGATGAACACCTGCTGTTAACAAGCAGAATCACTGAAGGAAAGAGGGACACACGAACAGAAAATAGAGAAACACAAGAACTACAACTGACTTCCAGCCATTACACATTATTACACTTATTATTAACCAGTATGACTTTATTTCTGTCACACATCTACAGAAGTTGTTGTTGAGATGTTTAATTGAAAATGTTTGGTTTACCATTATAGAGATCAGTGCTTGCTTTAGTTGGGTTGCTGATGCTAAACATTAGTGTTTCTTTTGCTGCTTGAGCTGTGTTTTTGCAAGTCACACTTGTGCACACACAGTTTATGAATGATGGTGGTTATGTTGATTATGATGACAAAATCATCATATTGCTTGTTCATTCACTAAGGAATTCATCCTCAATCAAAAGTGTTACATTAGCACCACTGTGAAACCACAACAATAAATTACAATGATTTTTTAACACATCATGCACAACCAGAGAAACAGAACTACACTGTCCTTTAGAAACACAGAGATATCACAATTTAGCACATGAATCTCAACAACGGTGGCAATATATATTTTTTTATTCATGCAGCAGTGCATGCTGGGAGTTTAATATTATCCTGGAACCCAGCATGCATTGCGACATGAAACTTTTGATTGTCACCATTGTTGAGATTCATGTGCTGATTGTTGATATCTGTGTGTGTCTGAGTCAAGCAGGAGTTAAAAATGTTTTATATGATTACAATATTCTTCAGAAGACCTTATTATAGTATTGATTTTATGTTGTAGATTAACAGATATATGCTAAATATGAAATACCCATAAATTCAAAGAATAAATACAGGAAAGATCAGAGAATCAGACATGTCCAGGATGACTGTGACATCATCACAAAATCCAAAAACACCTGATCATCTTCCTCTTGACTTTTTCTTGCCATAACAAATGTGTTTTATAAACTCACTGTTACAGCAGTCAGAGAGAGATGAACAGTAAGAAGTCCAGGGACAAGAGACCAACTAAAGCAAATACTGATCTCCATCATGGTGACAACAAACTTTATTATTAACTAAATCTCTGTTAATCCTCAACAAGAACTTTTGTACATGTATGAAATAAATAATCGTAAACTGGTTTCACACTCAGTGTTGCTGGAAGTCAGTTGTAGTTCTTGTGTTTCTCTTTTTTCTGTTCTTGTTTCTCTGTCCTTCAGTGATTCTGCTTATCAGGTGTTCATCAGTGTCTCAGTTCACTCATTTCTTTTCATTCACTCTGTCAAGTGGACTATATTAGTGAACTAATGTAGGGAATAGTGAATGAGGGTATAGGGTGTGATTGGGAACACAGCCTCTGAGTGTCGATTTTGAGCGCTGTTAATTCACAGTATATTCCTGTAGGCTAGTTTTATTTTCTACAGTATATTACTGTTTTAATGGAAAATGGTATGATATTGTCAGAATTAGGCCTTTTTTTACAGCAAGGGTTAACAGTGTGCCAAATAATGTGAACAGCATTTGGCACGTCTTTGAACATCTACCGTTGGGGGCTGATAACATAAATTCTTTATTATATCAGTTGAAGCAGAGCTACGAACCGATCGCCCTAAACTCAGTGTTTTTTCCCTCAGTGCGCCTGCGTTAAAACAGAAGTTTAACCATTTCATCTTTAATGCTGCAACAAAGAAAATGAAAAGAGGCAGCTCTTTAAGTTCTGTACTGTAGCTATCAAACTAGCAACAAATTACTGTTGCTTACCTCCAGTTCGCCTATTATTCAGTGTAATCGACCTAAATGTTTTTAGACCATTTTCAATGAGGAGGAGTGTAATATGCTTCTATGTAATCTTTAAGAAAGAGGAATAGTGGGAGGAGAGGAAGAAAGAGGAAGAGGGGGAGGAGGGCAAGAAAGGAGGAGGGACAATATTGCTTGTGATGTCGATGTCAAAGTGCTCTGGCCTGGCCTGAATGATGCCCAAAGACAAGAAGAAGCACATTGATCACATGTTTACTCCTATGATTTTAGTATTGTATACTGTAGTACAGTGCATTGCAGGCTGTTTACTGTACAATGAACACATTGTATGTCCCTGAACATTGTGCTTTCCATTTGTTAACAGCACTGACTGCTCAATAGATGTTGACTGGTTGCAGGTTCATATCAACAAAGAACAAGAATTACTGTATCACAGAGACAAAGGACAAGTTTGTGAGATGCAGGGTACAGTACTGTAGAAATAGGGTACAAGGAGGAAGAAGAACAAAACTAAAGAGCAAAGCAGAGTAGTCATTTCTGATCAATTTTGAGCTACTATGATAGAACGTGTTTTCGTTCATCAAAAGACAATGACGGAAAAATATGAAATTTGTTTTGAGATTAAAAATGTACTTCTCCCTGAGAACTGTTTCGAACAATGTGTTTTCTATTTTTTGGTGTATTGTTTACTGACTGCTTGATAGTGTATATCATTTTGATCACTTAGTTTATGATTTGAGAGCAGTGTTTGATTTTGAACACAGGTAAAAGTTTCATTTTGCGAGAGGAGGCAGAGGTTTTGTAAATAGTGCTTGAAGATGAGGTTTTTTGTTTAATGTTTTCAGAAAATGGAGCAAGGTTTCAGAAAATGTGTTTCAGCAATTGAGAAAAACTGTAATACACTACAATATAGTGTATAATACATTACAATTAACGTATTACAATATTTTATATACTAGATTGCATTACCATGTGCACTAATTCAGATATGTATAAGTTATAACATACTATAAAGAAACAAAAAATCAATAATAATACCATTTACCAATAACAGTACACATAAATCCAAAAGAAACATTCAACATGTATTTAGCAGCAAGCCGTCACGCACAGCATCAATCAGTGAATCTGTGAATCTGATTCATTCCCCTTATAACACTCTTCATACAATACATATTTATTAACAGTCAACCAGATCTCTTTTCTTTCATAAAACAGAACTAATTGGTAACACTTTATTTTGATGGTCCCTTTTGAACATTCTGTTGACCAGGCCCGGAGTGGGTAATCGGGAGAATCGGGAGAATTCCCGGTGGGCCACTTCACTTTTGGGCCGGTCAAGGAATTTTTTAATTTATTTTTTCACATTTCAGTGTCACGTTAGTTACATAGGCTACACACATTCCGCATTCTGACAGCGCAGCGCGCAGCCTCTGCATGGGTTGTACCATGTGATAGAGTTCTCCCCTCCCCTCCTATAGAGTTGGTTGGGTCCATAGCCCGTCTTTTCCAAAACGTTTTCTCAGGTAGGCTACCGCGGCACCGCCGGCGCCTACGATAGCTGGGCTGGCCCTACAGTAACGGTACGCGTCAGGGAGGATTTTTTTTTTTTTTTTTTTTTTTTTTTTACCAGTTTTTCTGACTTTATTTCTCAGAATTGCGTGATATAAAGTCAGAATTGCGAGATATAAAGTCAGAATTGCGTGAAATAAAGTCGCAATTGCGTGTTATAAAGTCAGAATTGCAAGATATAGAGTCAGAATTGCGTGATATAAAGTCGCAATTGTGTGTTATAAAGTCAAAATTGTGTGAAATAAAGTCGCAATTGCTTCTTATAAAGTCAGAATTGCAAGATATAAAGTCAGAACTGCGTGAAATAAAGTCGCAATTGCTTATAATGTCAGAACTGCAAGATATAGAGTCAGAATTGTGTGATATAAAGTCGCAATTGTGTGTTATAAAGTCAGAATTGCGAAATATAAAGTCAGAATTGTGTGAAATAAAGTCACAATTGCTTAAAGTCTAAGTGAATTATTATTTAACCTTTAGGCTACATTATTTGTTAACCCATGGTATTAATACAAACTACACAATAGTACGAGCTGACCTGTTGCTTCATTTATCCAATTTAGAAAAAGTGCTAATTTGGAATTCCACCATGGAAAAAGTGGGCCGGTCTTGGGCCTGAATCTCCCGGGCTGAAAAGTGGCCCCACTCCGGCCCTGCTGTTGACTGTAAGTAACTTTGCAACTACATGTCAACTAACTCTCATTAGAGTATTAGTAGACTGTCTGCTTAATATCTGCTAACTCTTTATTGTGATGATCCTCCAACAGACACTCTACTGACTATAAGTAACTTTGCAACTACATGTCAACTTATTCTAACCCTAACCCTACCAGTCTACTAATACTCTAATGAGAGTTAGTAGACATGTAGGTGCAATGTTACTTCTAGACAACAGAATGTGTTAAAGGGACCATCAAAATAAAGTGAAACCAACTAATTAAACAACATACCTGTAAACAAATAAGATACCTGTCACGATCACAGACTCGGTAACCTCCCTCTCCGGCCATCAGAGGGCACCCTCGCCCGAATATTGACCCTTCTCTGTGCACACTACATTTCCCAACAGCCCCAGTTCTGACTCTGATCACTATGCCCAGCTGTATCTACCAGGCTTGCACGCAGCTCTCAGTGCGAAGTCTTGTTTTGCTACTGTGAACATTACTAAGCGTTTATTCCTGTGATTGCCTGATCGTTTGTGACTCTACACTGTAAAAAAAAAACCTAATTTTATAGAAAATAACTGTGATTTTTTGACGATTATTTTCTTTAATTTTAAATTGTACTCAAAACACTGTAAAATTACAAATAATATCTGTAAAATAAAAATTCAGCTGTTATTTTAGGTATTGTGACATTAATGACAAATTACAGTAATTCACATTTTTTATACAGAAAATTTATTGTATTTTTCATACAGTATTTTTTCTGTTTTCTTAAATTACATAAAAATGTATGTAAAATTACAAATATAATCTGTAATTTAACAGAAACAAAACAGTTAAATGATAAAATGGTCAAATGACTGTCAGCTCCCCAAAAAACTGTAAAACATCCTAAATTAAATAAACTGAAAAACACTGTTATTTTACAGGTATTTCCTGAATAATCACGATCAAATACCTTCATTGTAAAAAAAATCATTAAAAAAGGGTCAAATGACTGGCAGCTGCGGCTGCCAAACAAAAACCCTAAAATTAAAGTAAAATATGCTAATTTAAATAAAGTGTAAAAAACTTTAAAATAAATTTGATGTCACCATGATTGAGATCAGTGTCTGCTTTAGTTGGGCTCATGATCCTTGAGTTTTAACTTTTGTTTTTCTTTGGTTGCTTTAACTGTGTGTTTGATACACGATTGTTATAGCAATAAATGCTGGAGAAAATATCAGATGATCTTGGTCATTCATTGATGATGTTATAGTCATCATATGATGATCTGATTCACTGATGTGTCAGTCAAATCTCTGAATATATTAGCTTAGATTACATAATATGTAGATGGAATTTAGCTTTATACAAAGTCTATAATTAATGTCGTAATTTTTCACATGACCCTTGAAGTATTATGGCATCAGTATTATAACAATCTGTAAAAAGAAAAAGATATATATTGTACAGAAAAAGTTTTGAGCTGGTTCATTTTTTTAGTAGAGACATCAAGAATCAACATATGAATCTCAACAATGGTGACAACCAACAAAGCCTTTTTGTGACTTTATAGTAATTCAGATTTTTTTTCATTGTCACCATTGTTGTGATTCATACGCTGATTTTTGATGTCTGAGTGAGTCTATATGATCCTGTCAAAACATTTTCTGTATAATGACATCGTAAAATCTGAGTATCACAGCACTGCAGGATCTTCTATAGCAGTTTTGTCATGCAAAATAAACAACTAATATTTAACGACTTAATCAGATATTACACTTTAAGTGGTATTAATAAAGCAGGACACTACATGATGACTATTATCACTAAAAAGTGACCAACATCATCTGATCTGAGTTTCTCTTGGATTGCTACAATTACAAATATGCATCAGAGACACACAGTTAATGCAGCCAGAGAAACATTAAAGTTAAACACTAAAAGGTCAAGAGCCCAACTAAAGCAAACACTGATCTCCATCATGGTGACATCAAACTTTATTCTTTTCAATAAAACTTCAACTTCTAAACCTCTGTTAATTCTCAATAAGAATGTTAGTATGAAAGAAATAAAGTCTGGATTGTAATAAGTGAAGATGCTGAGATCCTGAGAGATCTGGTAGTGTTTAATGTTCTGTTGGGGTTTAAAGTGTTTCTGTATGGTGTGTTTCGTGTGTCACCATTGTGTTGAAGAGTAGAGCCTGAGCTTCAGTTCAGGATGAGCAGAGAAACACTGATGATATGCTGCATGTTGCTTTATTTAACAGACAGTAACTGTGTAGTTGCTGATGCAGTGACGTATAGTCACACCAAATCATGCATATAATTAACTGCGTGTTTTTCAGTAAAAAAATCTGAAAATAAATGTGAAATAACTGTGTTTTAACTGTGTGTTTCTGTTCAAAAAGATTAATGAAGATTTCTGTAAAAGTATTTTGCACTTATTTAAATTAGGATATTTTACATTAATTTTACGGTTTTTGTATGGCAGCCGTTGCTGACAGTCATTTGACTGTTATTTTATGGGATTTTTTTTACAATGAAGGTGTTTGATCGTAATAATTCAGGAAATAGCTGTAAAATAACAGTGTTTTTCTGTAAAACATTTAAGGAAAATTTCTGTAAAAGTTTTTTGCACTTCATTTAAATGAGGATATTTTACTTTATTTTTACGGTTTTTGTTTGGCAGCCGCAGCTGACAGTCATTGACCGTTTTTTTACGATTTTATTTTTTACAGTGTACCCGTATTGGATATCTCCTTGTCTGCTGCCTGCCTACCTCTGCTTTGTTCTCTGACTATTTGCTGCCTGCCCTGATCTTCTGTCTGGTACTGTTGTTACGATTAAGCCCTGTCTACACTGCTGTGTCTGCTGGTTTTGACCCTTGCCTGTTTGACTACTAGTGATGGCAAAATGAGGCTTCCTGAACCACTGAGACCTCGCAGCCCATTGCTTCAGCCAAAGGCTCATTACTCGAAGATTCATTAAGCATTGCTCACTAGTGACACCTAGCTACTGTGATAAGAAATAGCAGACAAATTACAGTTTTACCAATTGCTTACACATGTTTTCAAAACTAAGTCTCCTTTTTTCAAAACTCTACACAGAATTATCAAAACTGCACACACAAAATGCAAAATGCCTCACATCTCCTTCAAAATGCAACACTGCATTCAAAATGCCATAAACACAAGTCAGAATGAAGCATTTGCATCAAATGGCAAACACTTCTTTCATAATAATACATTTTTGGATATACCATGTAAACACTGCTGTTCTAAATCTAAAGCTCTTTGGTCTTTCATAGGCTTATATCTACATTTCAATACAATGTTCTACAGTGAAAGTAATCTGATGTAACAAGTACACTGTAAACACCAATGCAATGTAGAAACAGAAAATATTTATTAGGCCTAACATTATTGTTGTTTACAGTAGCATACAACAAAACCATAAACATATGTACTGTAAACCAAAAGTATATTCTTTAGAATACAGTAAAGAACACAAGTGTGTGTGTGTGTCCCAGGAATCCATTGTTCAAAACAGATCATCTGACCTTTTACCTATTTAGGCCTATACTACAGTAAAGCAGTGATTGGTTAGTGATCAGTTAAGCAATTAGTGTTTGCTCATGTGAGAAGTGTGTCTGTGTGACCTGGTGAATAAGTGTAGCATTTTGATTGGTTGTGTTTGGAAAAGGAAAGCAAGTCACTTCCTGATAGATCTTTGTGTTTTATGTAGAGAATTGTGTGTCGTGTTTTGCAAAAAGTGTTTTATGCAATTGAAAACTGAGTCAAAGGCTGAGAAATAGCTTATGGTTTTGAAGATTTGGCATGTAGTTTTGCACTTCGAGTGAGAGGTGACATGAAAAGATTTTGTGTGTAAGCAGTTGGTAAAAACTGTAATTCATTCTGAACCAGTCTGTTTTATGTATTTATTTATTTTCTACTCACTGTTAATGTTTGTAACCTTTCATTTGCAATAATAAAAAGACCTGAGCAGACATTTGTCCATTACCTGTGTATAATATAAAATGTGTTTCTTTCTCTGTCTGAATTTACTTGTGCAGAGTAAAACACACAGTTAATTAATTATTCATAAATTGTTTGGATAGTGACAGTATGAACAACAACAGTGACACTGTGTTTGAGTGCAGTGCTTATGGTGGAGGGAGTGTAATAAAGTAAACTGCAACAGAATAGTCTGGAAGGAAGGATTACAATAGATGTTTTTATTGAGAAACAGAATATGATGTTGGGGTTTAGACGATTTCTCTTCTCGGACAAAATCTCTCCAGCCTTGGAAAATATCCTTTCACAAGGAACAGAGGATGCAGGGGAACATTAAAACGCCAGTGCCAACATGAGGATACGGATGCTTCTGTTGAGCTCACACAGGGGAGGATTTCCTCTTTCTTGCTGGCTCCATTACCAGGAAAAAGGAAGAGGTCACAAAAAGCAAACAAATCAAAAAGCAATCCAGTCCAAATCTAAAAATCCAAAGCAATCCAAATAATCTTATCTAATTAATATAACAAGACTATAATATAGCTACTATAATTAATAATAACAATATACTATAACTATTCTAACCTGATAATGTAATAATATACAGCCCTAATACATATATGACACAATAATGACAATGACAATGGGAGTTCTCTAACTCTCTAACTCTCTGACACTACTACAACTGCTTCTTCTACTCCTGCAACACCCACAAGGTGGCGCGAGTTTCGAACCCCTTTATCTGGAAGCGACACTCAGACCGAACCGATGACGTATCCACACAAACCGAGGCCTCGTTTGTCATTAGTCACGTGATTTTCATGTTAACAACAAAAGCCTCGAATCGCGGCTTCATCTGGCACGCCCCTTTTTTCTCGACACAAGCTCCGACAGTTTATCACTAACTATCACTATCACTAACCATTAGTATAAACAGTAATTTAAAGAAAATAATACAATACAGAAGAGGAAAAAAACACAAAAGTCAAAACAAAACAATGAATAAATCACACCAGTTACACTGGTAGGGCACCTTCGTAATACCTTCACTGTCCACCAGTCCACTGTCAAACCAACGTTCATCCTTCTGACCAAACTTGGTTAATGTCAGAAGGATGGCCATGTAAAGATCAGTATTAACGGCCAAAACGGACTGCATAAACAAGTTAAGGATGAACTTCTGGTCAGCAGTAAGGACATTCATCCTCCCCAAGTTATTCAAGTCATTTTTCATGATGGTGAGCCTTTCCAATTCCTGAGGAGGAAGAGTTTCATAAAATAATTTAAAAGGAATGAGGCTGATGGGCGTGGGCTTTAAACACCAGCTGGCTTCGAACCATGGGGTGGGTACTGCATGGAATTGGCAGGGACACAACTTATGTTGAGGAAATAACCACCATCCACAAAGGCCTTGAGTAAGAGTGGGGCAGGCTGCAGCCAGGTGTAACTGGATTGTTCCTTGAATAGATTCAAAGCTTCAAGAGTGTCAAAAACAGCACAGTCTGATGTTAAGCAAAAAATAAAGCAGCCAAAACTCTGTGAAAAGCTTCATCGGACGAAGCAGCCACCACACATTCCCTAGATCAGTGTTTCCCAACCATGTTCCTGGAAGCACACCAACACTACACATTTTCCAACTCTTCCTAATCAATCACACCTGAATCAACTCATCAGCTCATTATTAGAGAGCCCAAGACCAGAAATATATGAGTTGCACTATTCATACAAAAATTATGAAAATTAAAAAGTATAATTTGTTTTTATTATGTTCGGGATGTTTTCCATATGTGCATTGGTGTGGACAGATGATGGACTCCTCATATCATTTGATTCAAGAGCTGCAGCCATTTCATTTTGGGAATGTCATCTTTGGTAAAATAGACAGATCACAATTTAATTTATAAATTTGTTTTAATTTTTTGCTGAATAACTAAAACACATTTCTTGAAACCATCACTCACTTTCTCAAAACCTTAAACACAAAAACTATTTTATCTGTGCTCAAAATCAAACAATGCTTTCAGATCATACACACGAGTCAATATTATAAACACTACAGATCATTTGTTAGACATTACATTTAAAAAAATGTAATGTCCAAAGCATGTAGTTACAGAAATAAAATTATATTGTAACAAAGTAAATTATTTTGTAAGTATGTAAAAAAGTTAAGTAATGACAGCTTACAGTAGTCAGGTGAATAAATACTGTATGCACTCCAAGTATAGTATTGTATTGAATATTGTATAGTAAGCCTATTGAATGTACGTATATTCAGCACTTGAATACTGTAAAAATACAGTAGTCAAACTGCAAAAGCCAAAAAGGTTACAGTAAAAAACTTTAAATGAAAGCATGTTATAGTCAATCAGAAGAGTTCAGAATCAAGGTCAGTGAGAGATTTTATTCTGCTTCAGCATCATGTCTTTATGTTGGTCCGGCCTTGTATTATGTACAGTTGGTTTGGTCTCATCATTAGAAATAAGTGTGAACAATTTTGAGTCGCTGTGTGTAAACGATGACAACTGTGTTGTAGTTGTGTTTAACTTTTGCCTGCTTGTGTTTAGCGCTTTGAAACATAAGTGCATCACAGTGTGAAATTTGTTTTAGTGAGTGAGAATGTGTTTAGAGTTTTGTAAAAAGAGTGCATGAGATTTGCAAACTGTGTTTTAACTGCCTGAACTTGTTTAATGTTTTTCAGAAAGAGTGATTTATTTGACGAATTGGTTTAACTGTAAGCACAAACATGTGTTCCTAGAAATCACATGACATATCAGAAAGCAGACATCCCAAGTCTCCAGCATATTGATTGCGGCTCCCTAATGCCCGCAAATGAGTTAAAAGCTCCCGGAATCTAGACCAAGTGAGCAAGAGCGCGCATGGGAGACAGAGACTGTGTTCCGAACCGTATAGCGCGTGTAAGATAGAGAGCATCCTGATTGGCTTGTTTCGGTAAATCAACCAATCAATTGTCAGTGTGGGCGGGCTTTTATCTCTTCCCCCAAACAGAATTAAACCTTGCATGCAACTTGCAGTTTCTTTAACACCATGTATGGTATAAGCTGGCTAGAATAAAAATTTCCATTACAACAGATAGACAGATAGACATAGATAGATAGATCTAGACAGTAAGAATAAACTATTTTAAACCAAAACACAGACTATAAGAGGCAATGAAATGAAGATGATCAGATGCTGCTGAAGATCAGACACACACTTACATTTTTTCATCTACTGCAGAAATACCAATAGATCTCAGTGATTTATTGTTATTCAACTTTCCCAAAGTATCAGTTTCTCTTGATGGAACACAAATGTCTGAATCACACATTTAATGATTGTAGTTAATGCCGTTAAACACTGATGATCAAAATGAGTGTGAAACTAATAACAGCACTGACAGTCACATAGTCACATTTAGCCAAGAGACTATCTCTGTACTGAGGAGTGCACAGCCATTACTTTTAGTAAGTATAGTCTTAATGTAATTAATGTACTTAATTTATAATGTACTTAATGTAATTATAGTCCCAATCATCAACCGAACCACAGGCTCTACTCTTCAGCACGATGGCCCCAAAAACTACAAAGTCTGGATTGTAATAAGTGAAGATGCAGAGTGCAGATGCAGATCTGTTAGTGTTTAATGTTCTGTTGGGATGTAAAGTGTTTCTGTATGGTGTGTATTGTGTGTCACCATTGTGCTGAAGAGTAGAGCCTGTGCTTCAGTCCAGGATGAGCAGAGAAACACTGATGAAATGCTGCATGTTGCTTTATTTAAAGTAAACCTAACTCAGAGATTAGGCTCTAAATGAGTTCAGTGATTCAGGTAAAAAATGATTGTTAAAACACAACCAACACCATCAGATCACTTTTTCTCTTTGTTCATCTAGCTGTTACAACTGAATTACAGCAGCCAAACTAAATCAAAAGTTAAATGTAAGGGTCAAGAGCCCAACTAAAGCAGACACTGATCACCATAATGGTAACTTAAGAAATGTGATTTTCTCCTTCAGTGATTCTGCTTGTTAACATCAGGTGTCTTCAATAATGCTCAATCATCACTCAATTAATCACTTAATTATCTCATTAACTTCAACACTGATTCAGTGTTACTTATAACACTCTGAGTGTGGATTATATAAACACTGAGCAGTGTTAATTTAACACTGGGGATTTTGAAGTGTACGGTAAGCGTTTTCTTTACACCAGGCTCTATGGGAGGAAAACTTTATATAGACAAGAGCCTATAGAATATGAATGCGATATGCAAAATTTCACGTTAAGGGCATTTTCCCCCCCTAGAGCCTAGAAAACACTTAACGTGAAATTTCACAGTAGATTAATTGTTGATTAACAGTTGAGTAATTGTCTAAGACTCTGACCAGTTATGGCCCATGTGTGGCCCTTCTGTTCAATCCAGATCTGGGCCACTACAGGGCCATTATTCTTTGTGGCATGTGGGCTTAGGAAAAAGGGGCTGTGAGGACCGGACCTGCATGGGCCAGAAAAACATTGCTATGTGGGTATAGTTGATCCGTGATCTGTATGAACCAGGTCCCACGGTTCGGAACGCATGTGATTCGTTAATGTGACACATAATCGAGCTTTGATTCACGACTCCTTCAGCTTGAATGGACACATACACACAAAATGATCTCAATATACCCGTATCAACAAGTTTTCTTGTATACAGTCGGTTATAAAGTCTTAAGTGAACCTAAACAGTGGAGATAACTTGAGAAAGAAATCGGATGTGTTTCATCATATTAGTTCTGTGCATTTGGACGCGCATTCGGACATTGGTTCTGTGCATTTAGTGAAGCCATCATAGCAGCCTTAAAATAACTGCTGTGTCATTAATTTGATCAAACAACAAAACAACTTTAACAATGATTAATCGATATTTAATTTATATAGGAAACACTATGCAGTGTAATTACAATTATTTTTATATTAATTATTACATTTCTGTACCTGAATACTACTGTTAGACCTAATAATTTATAACTTTTCTATAGTATTTATCTGTTTTAATTTGAGTATTCTTATTTTTACTGGATGTTCATTTGTCTTTAATAATGTTTGAACTGTATTAGTTAGGAGTTTTTGCTGTGGAATCAAAGTACTTAAAGTGTTCTTTATTAAAGTTACATTTGTCTCAAAACTCCCCATTTTTATTTTATTTATGTATTCTTTTTTTCTTTTTTTTTGTTGCTGATCCGAAAAATGATCTGATCTGTGACTTAAACTGTAATATGATCTGAACCGTGAGTTTTGTGATCTGTATACCACTAATTTAGACTTCACTAATTTAGACTAATTTTAGTTATTTTTTTAAAAAGGTTATACATACATATATCTTTAGTAGAAAAAATGTGTTTAATAATAATGTCTGCATTGTATTTTTAGAGGCTTAAAAGAGCAGATGAAAGTTCTCAGCTGGCATATAAGTACAAATGTATCTGTTACTTTAAGTAAGAATGAAGTTTTCAATGCCCATTCTGCTCTTGGAGTAATGTTTGCAGGACATCAGCAACCGCCCTGGATTTTCTCTTTCTGCACACTTTCTCTTTCTGCTTTGTCATGTAATTACAAAGAAATCCTGTGTCATGTGACTTCATAGTATCCATATAAATACCAGCAGAGAGCTTTCGCTTCCTCTTTGGACCTCTGGGGTGGACAGAAGACACACAGAATCAATACTCAGGTTTGTCTTTATTTCCTTAATATGATTAATTTTATCACTTTAATATATAACTGTTATATATTACAATTTTACTAATTGTATTTAATTTAATTTCATTATTTGATTATATTATTCATTTTATGTTTGACTAAGTCACAACGCACTCTTGGTGCAGTACACATTGACAGGCTTCGAACAGACTTGACAGACAGTTCATAGCAGAAGAGTCAGTGTGAGGAGTGAACATAAGCATCCATGAGCGTGCATATCCATGCATGAACAATATTCAGGTTTGCGCATGAAGAAGAGTCACTTGTAATAATCCTCGTAATCCTGCAGATATTGCGTCGTTTGGCTGAATGGGCCCTATTTTAAGGATCTAAGCGCATGATCTAAAGCGCGCGGTGCAAGTGCACTTAGGGTGTGTCCGAATCCACTTTTGCTAGTTTAACAACGGGAGTCGGAAGAAAAACGTGCTTGTCCAGAGAGTAGTTAAGAACTTAAATCTTCATATCTAATATACTAAAGCAAACTGTTCATTTGAGTTGCGCATTCTGGCGGGTGTAATGTTCCTGATTTTTTTTTATTTTTTTATTTTTTTATTAACATGATTCACAGTTACAAATACACAAACAAAGCATGCTGCACATTTCTGGATGTTTCTACAGATTGATTGTCCTATCTGCACAAATTGTTATATGTGAATGGCTTGGGTCGGTGAGCGTGTATTTTGAGACTGTCCTGTCGAAACTCTTTAATCAAATCACATTTGAGCTTAGCAGTCGACCAACATATTGAGCATATGAGGAGCACAGCGTTTCTCTGCAGTGGCATTACGTCGTCAGCTTGCGAATAAAGTTTAAAGGTGCCATGTGTAAAAATTGAGGTAAAAATATCCAAAAAATGAGCTACACGCATCAAAAGAATGAGAAGAAATAAGGGCGATGATGTCATTAAAAAAATGTCAAGTTATAGTGCTGCAGAGATATCAACCTAAATTAGCATTAGCATTACTAGCCACGGCCCGACAGGTGTCGTAATACCAGGTTCGGCCATGGGAGGCGGTATGCGGGCAACCACCAGCCAAACATGCAATACACGAATAACTCGCACGGCTTGTGGGCGTACTTGAACCTGATGTCAATCGTGTGGAAAGTAGCCTACAGCCCCACTACTACATTCAAATAAAATCTGATAAAAAAGGAACAGAACCAGAGTAAACATTGGCACTGCTTTCCATCGCTGGAGACAACTAATGGACATGAAAAAAATGAGGTTTGACTCCGAACTTGCAACATTTCTTTTGGTTTGGTAAGTAAGATGCTGTTAGTATTTCGTTAGAAGTTTGTTTTATATGTTTGTGTAGATTTTCGGGAAGTTATAACATAGAAATGTATCGAAGGCTGTTCGATAAACGTATATAACGTTCATACAGTATTGTAAGTTACATATAGCACAATCTCTATTGCTCTTTTTTTCTTGCCAACTACGTGACCTATATTATGTATATTAAATGGCTTTCCTGAGGTAAATCTGACATAATTGTTCTCCAGCTGTGTTATTGACCTCTTCACGCTGATAAAAAACACTGATTGGTCGATATTATGTATGAGGAATACATTTTGGTAAGTTGTAGCCTAACGTTACTGTATCTTTCAGTGTTCGTGTTTTTTTACTATTATTAGCAGTGTTTGGAATAACGCCGTTTAAAAGAACGGCGTTAGGTAACGACGTTATTTGGTAACACTTTATAATAACTGCACACTATTAATCATTAATTAAGCATTAGTAAACAGTTAATTCATCATTTATAAAGCATTAATAAACATTAACAAGCAGTATATAAATACAGCTATAAATGCTTTATTCTTGATTTAAAAGCATATCTATAATGTGTTTAATAATTGTATTGTCATACTTTATTAATTATCAATTTATCATTTCTAAATGAAGTATTGCATTATTTACAAAGCAGTTATTTAGGAGTTGCCAGTGATTCATAAGATCACTTATAAATTGTAAGTAAATGTAGTAGATTCAGGTAGTTATAAAGCATTTAGTAGTGGTCAGTTAGCTATTTTTGTGAGCTCATCTAAAGTGAGGACTAGTTATGCCTTGTAAAGCATTTATAAAGGAAATTTAAAGACTCCGTTATCTTCTAAACAGAAAAAGGAAACAAACACAACACAGTGATATAGAACATATAAATATTAACAGCCTTTAAATCTCCTTTGTAAATGCTTTACAAGGCATAACTAGTCCTCACTTTAGATTAGCTCACAAAAATAGTTAACTAACAACTACTAAATGTTTTATAACTACCTGAATTAACCCTGAATTACAGTAGAAATACATGTTACTAAAGCATTTATTAACACACTAAGTAACTATTACTATATGTCTGAATAATAAGATATATGAATGTACATCTAAATAGTTTATTAATCATTTACTTACAATTTCTAAGTGATCTTATGAACCACTGACAACTCTTAAATAACTGGTGTGTAAATAATGCAATACTTCATTTAGAAATGATAAATTGATCATTAATAAAGTATGAAAATACAATTATTAAACACATTATAGATATGCTTTTAAATCAAGTATAAAGCATTTATAGCTGTATTTATAAATTGCTTATTAATGTCTATTAATGCTTTATAAATGATGAATGAACTGTTTTCTAATGCTTAACTAATGATTCATAGTGTGTAGTTATTATAAAGTGTTACCCGTTATTTTTTCAGTAACGGGGTAATCTAACTAATTACTTTTCCCGTCGTTACAACGCTGTTAACATTACTGAACGTTAAATGCGGTGCGTTACTATGCATTGATTGAATAAACTGTGTAATCCGAACGCACCCCTAGCTCGCACAGCGATTAAGGAGGTGGGTTAATAACAAGGTAAGCGATTATGATTGGCTAAGGCAGGGTCATGTGTTTCATGGTAGCCAATCAGAGCCAGTGTTTTTCCACACATGCCAGCACACGCGCCACACACACACACACACACCAGCTAAACAGAGATTCGATGAAGCAGCAGAGATGGCGAGTCAGGAGCAATCCGATGAAAAGTTGGCATTTTCAAGGTGGAGATATAAGCACTACTTCAAATTCATTGAGGTCAAAGGCAAGAACTAGGGGTGGAACGGTACATGTATTCGTATTGAACCGCGTGTGTGTGTGTGTGTGTGTGTGTGTGAGGCGTTCAAACATCAAAAAGTGTTTAAGTTACTGCTAATTAAAATTTTAAGGAAAACAAATATATTAATCTTATATAATGTGCACAGTCAGTGCACTACAAATAAACTGGTCCAATGCCTTTACTTTATTAATAAAACTTTTAATAAAAAGTTGAGAGAGGTTGATTTAATTTGCAGAGTTAAATGCACTTTATATGGTGTAACTGTTTACTTTTCTTACAAAGATAATGCTTGAAGTGCAGGATAAACCTCTTGCTGTCTGTCGACGTGCAATAAATATTGAAAGTTATGTACACCTGTCTGTTCTACTCATTTCAACTGACTTAAAAACTGCTCAAAGAAATCCAAATTCTTTGACATATAGCAATTTTTTTTTTTTTTTTTTTTTTTACAGTAACGCAAATAGTTACTTTCCCTGGTAACGAGTTACTTTTATTATAGAGTAATTCAGTTACTAACTCAGTTACTTTTTGGAACAAGTAGTGAGTAACTATAACTAATTACTTTTTTAAAGTAACGTTCCCAACACTGATTATTAGCTAGTAGAGATGTTCGGTTTACGTGCGCTAGGGATCTGTCGTGTAACATTTACAAGCGCCAAAACGGTATTTATTGTTTGAATTGCGTGATAAAATTGACAGATTCTGAGAGCTGAGATTTTTTTTATATCATAACTAACCTGCTCTGTCTAGTCTGTCGGTATCCGTGTCCTCTTTGCTTCGCGATTTTTCTGTGCGTGAGAAAATTGATGTGTGGGGTGAGAGCGTGTGAAAAGTGTTTGCGTGTGTCTCACGGTTAATGCGTGAGAGTTGGAAGCTCTGGTTACGTTGGCGCTAGCTTGGTCAACATCAGCGAATGCTGTCTGTCAAATTAATGTAATTCAAACTAACAATAAAAATGTAATATGAACAAAACGAATATGAACATATTCACTGGTAAAGGTGAAGGGGAGTAGCTTGAAGATATTCATACTCTAGAGTAGACCAACTCACTTTCTGGAGGTATACTGCCCCCATCTGGTATGGAATGTGGAGTATGAATTTATTTATTTTTACACAAGGCACCTTTAAGGGGACCAATGTAAGCCTAAAGGATACAGATAGTTTTGTCAATTTTCACAAGCACACAATGTTTAAGGGTGACATTGTGTTTGTACTCGGCATTTGTGCAACAGGATTCAGTGTTAAATTAATACATACTAATTGTTTTTCCTGCATTTTCAGCAATAAACACCTTTGGCCTGACAACTGGATGGCGGTCACAAATATCTTTATTCATGTTGTTTCTTTCTTTTTATATACATTATCTTTCCTTATGTACTAAAATATTCAATATTCTTTTACTTATTACTTTTTTTATTTTATTGTTAATTTTTGTTTACTTATTTATATGTAGGCCTATGCATATTGAGTGCTGTATAATCTCAACTTCACAGTTGTGCCTCATTCATTTTCCTTTTTGTTTTTGTAAAAAAACAGTTGTATAATTTATGCTGGTCAGATACATATGGAAATTCAAGATCATTTAATAAAATCTATTCAATTCTTTTTTTCCATTATTTAATCTGCTTTCTGTTCTTCATCTGTCTGCACATCTTTTGTAGAAGAGTTAACATGACAAGGTGTTGACTGCTTTGATCAGACCAAAATATTTGAGGTGTTGAGACAGAGACCAAGGCCAGACCAGCACTCCTCAAATTCATCAGAGATCCACATTTACAAATCCAAAACCTCAAATTAAAGAATTTGAGAAGTTTTAAATGTACATTTTTCGATATAGAAATATTATACATTTTAATATGATACCAAATCCGCCAAGAGGTAGCAACAAATTTTCAAGCGGTTTATTCATTCAGCACACTGTTAGACCTTACAAGCCTTTTTTTTTTTTTTTTTTACAGTAAAATCCTTCTTCTCCAGGACTGAAGCACAGGCTTTTCTCTTCAGAACAAAAAACTCAACAGAAACCTTTTAAATCCCAACAGAACATTAAACACTGACAGATCTATTCTATGTGCAAAGTCTGCAAAACACAAAATAATGTTTCATACCAACATTTACTCTAATTTTATTGAGCTCACATACATTATTTTTTCTACTAAATGTAAGTACATTTAATATCTGAGTGAAATGAACTAAATTTAGACTTAGGTTTTCACAGTACATAACTATTTTTGTATTGTTTTTGCCGGTAAACCACTGGCAACAGTGTTGCCAATATATTACTGTTCTCTTACGAGAGGTTCTCTCGTATTGCGTAAGTTGCTTACGCTACGGGTAAAGTTGTCTTTTCTTGAGATCTGAAGCCAAAAAATTATCCTTAATTTTGTATTTATTGTCAACGCAGTGCGGCAGACAGCAGACCATAGCAGGCTGTACGAGCGTGCTCATTGGCTGTCCTGCGGCAACTGCAGCAGCCTACCAGTGAGCCCCGCGTGACGTCGCGCCCTCCGCACGCCTAGCCCGCCAGAATGGGAGTGGCTAGCGTGTATAAAAGAGGGGCTCACAGGCTGGAATTCTGATTTTCATTGTCTTCAGCGAAGCTCTTCACATCGCTGGATCTTGAGAGCCGCCGCCGTTGAATTCAGCGACCAGCAAGCTTAGGAAGCGCCTGAAGAAGCCGGCCGACTTCGCCGCCTTCAGCCATCGGTGCCTGCTACGCCATCCGGCGACATATCCTTTTTCTGCTGTGTGTGTTCGCCCCCGCGACACACACTTTCTCTCTCCTAAAAGAGCGCGAGGTGTTTTTCTCAAAATGCCTCGTTTTTCCTGCGGCTCGTGTCGAGTGCCGCTCAGCAACGGAGACCGCCACGTCATCTGCGCTCTCTGCCTGGGCCGCGAACACGCCGCGAACACGCCGCTACCGCACTCTCTTCGGGCGGCTGCCCTGAGTGCGAGGAGCTCTCAATGTCGACCCTGCGGGCTCGACTTGAAGCTTTCGACGACCAAGCTGTCACTCCGCCTGTCCCTGCGGGGCCGAGCAGAAAGAAGCGCCACTCCCAGAGACCATCGGAGAATGTTGTGGCAACCAGAAGCTCGCCGGACCCGTTCCCTCGAGCTTCTCCCTCTCCTTCTCCGCCCCCCCTCCCGACCGCTTCTCGGAGGTACAAAAGACCACGCAGGCTATGAATCTTTTCCTGCCTCGACGCTCGAGCTCAACCGCACGCCGTCCACGTGACCAGCCTGCGCAAAGCTCTGCACAGCGTCCAGCTCACCAGCCGCAACAGGCCGCCTCCCTCACGGGGACCTCGACCTAAGATCGCGCTAAAGCCCGAGCCCGCGAAGTCCTCCTAGCAGCAGGGAGGAAAAGACGGTTGAGTCCCGCTGCGGCCGGACCACCGTCAAAGCTTCACGCTCTGTCAGTCCCCATCGCCATGGCTACTGTAGACGCTTATTCCGCAGCCGACGAGCCGGTAAAATCACCCGCTCGCCTGCACACAACCGCCGTTTTTACGGCGACCCAGAGAAATCTCAAAGAGAGCTTAATGTCTGGTCACCTGACTCACGCCGCATGTGTTTCAAGTGTAGAAAATGTGCCCACGTTTCTGTGTTCACCCCTACACATAAGCACTATAAACCCCGTGTCTCTATCAGAGCCCACTCTCATAAAGCGCAGAAAAGCCGCTCGAGTGTTGAATGTAGGTCACGTGTCCACAGCTCTGTGCCCACACCTACCCACTGCCCGCTCTGTTACACGGCCCCTCACTACCGGTCACTCACCGTGTGTAAATCCTGTGCCCGCCCCAGAGCGCTCACACATGCCCACGTACACTGCACCCCCAGCGCCGCTTTCGCGCGCCTTCCCTCACACAAAATGTTCCCCATCCAAAGCTACCGGGACAATGTGTGTAAAACGGCCAGCCATCTCTGTATGCGAACCGCCGTATTCAAGTACCGAGAGCGCGCGCGCCGCGCCCGCGCCTCCGAATCAGGTCCCCGAGCCCGTGCATCACGGCTATCGGAACCAGGAGGTCATTCTGCCATTAGCTGTAAATGCGAAAGCATGGGAAGCTATTCCAGGCGTGTCAGAATGGGTGCTGAACACAGTAAGAGAGGGCTATTCACTGCAGTTCGCTCGCCGTCCCCCGCACTTTCGAGCGCGAACCGAGACGAAAGTGAATGGGGAAGTAGCACACCTACTTCGTGCAGAAATAGCGAAGCTGCTGTGCAAAGGGGCTATAGAACCGGTACACCCTTCTCTGAGCGAGGCAGGTTTTTACAGCCGTTATTTCCTTGTGCCCAAGAAGGACGGAGCTCTCAGACCAATTTTAGATCTGAGATATTTGAACAAAGCTCTTATGAGAAGACCGTTCAAAATGCTCACAACCAGACAAATTCTCGCGCAGATTCGCCCGAGAGACTGGTTTATTTCCCTCGATCTGAAGGACGCTTACTTTCAGATCCAGATAATACCCCGTCACAGGCCATTCTTGAGATTCGCCTTCGACGGCCAGGTATATCAGTACACCGTCCTGTCCTCTTTAGCACCCCGTACATTCACGAAGTGCATGGACACGGCTCTCGCTCCCCTGAGAGGTCAGGGCATGCGAATTTTGAACTATCTGGACGATTGGCTGATTCTAGCACAATCAGAAGAGGAACTTCTCTCTCACAGATCAGTGCTTCTCAGCCACCTGGAAAGCCTAGGTCTCACAGTCAACTGGACCAAGAGCTCATTACTGCCCAGTCAGTCAACCTCTTTTCTGGGTTTGGAACTGGACTCGGTGGCAATGACGGCCCGGCTGTCGGTACAGCGCGCACACCGTATCCAACACCTGGCCGCGTCTTTCCAGATGGGCAGCACCGCACCCCTGAGAACATTTCAGAGGATGCTGGGTTGTATGGCATCAGCTGCAGCAGTGCTTCAGCTGGGTCTACTACATATGCGCCCTCTACAACGCTGGTTGAACGCTCGTGTGCCTCACCGAGCATGGGCGTCCGGCGGCATCCGAATCAGAGTGACTCAGAGCTGCGTTTCAGCACTGAAACCCTGGTTAGCGGCCAACTGGTACCAGCGGGGAGTGACAATGGGAGCCGTCTCACACCGCAAAGTTATCTCGACGGATGCATCCAACTTAGGTTGGGGCGCTCTGTTCGAGGGCAAACCGGTCTTTGGCCTGTGGTCAGATCGGGAGAAATGTCTCCATATAAACTGTTTGGAGATGATAGCGGTCGAGAACGCGCTCAAACACTTCCTCCCACATATACGGGATCACCACGTGCTAGTCCGCTCAGACAACATGTCTGTGGTGTCCTATGTGAATCGACAGGGCGGTGTCAGATCCAGAAACCTCTGCAATCTGACGAAACGCCTTCTAGTGTGGGCTCATCACTCGTTGCACTCGCTGAGAGCCACACACGTGCCTGGCCACCTGAATGTCGGTCCAGACAGACTGTCCAGAGACAACATTCCCCCGGGAGAATGGTCTCTGCACCCTCAGACAGTCCAGCTACTGTGGTGCCTGTTCGGCAGGGCGGAAATCGACTTATTTGCGTCGAGAGACAACGCTCATTGCCCGAGGTTTTTCTCAAAGAGCGAGGACGCGCTGGCCCAAACCTGGCCCAGCCTCCCGCTGTATGCTTTTCCTCCGATCTCTCTGTTACCACAGGTATTAATCAGGGAAACGCGCCACTCAGTGCTCCTCATAACCCCGCGATGGGAGAACCAAATCTGGTACCCAGAGCTAGTGAGGCTGTCGCACTCACCCCCATGGCCGATCCCGGTGAGGAGGGATTTCCTTTCTCAAGCCGGTGGATCGATCTGGCATCCCAATCCAGAGCGGTGGTCTCTGCATGCGTGGATAATCAACAAATACCCGCTGATCTGCCAGAAGGGGTCATAAACACGATCACGCAGTCTAGAGCCCCTTCCACGAGAAGACTCTACGCGTCTAAATGGTCAGTGTTCACTAAATGGTGCGCTACTAGGAGCCTGAATCCACGCACGTGCGGGGTCTCGCGGGTGCTCTCCTTGGTCAAGCGCCCTCATTGGGCGTGACGTCACACGAGGCTCACTGGTAGGCTGCTGCAGTTGCCGCAGGACAGCCAATGAGCACGCTCGTACAGCCTGCTATGGTCTGCTGTCTGCCGCACTGCGTTGACAATAAATACAAAATTAAGGATAATTTTTTGGCTTCAGATCTCGAGAAAAGACAACTTTACCCGTAGCGTAAGCAACTTACGCAATACTCGTTCCCTCTTCTAGAGAGAACCGAGGTTACGTTAGGTAACCGAGTACGTTTTTCTAATGTACAGTTTATTTCTGTTCAAATACATTCCGTGGGTGTGGTGTTGGATAAGGGCAGGTCCCCCTCCACTCTCAAGGTATATGTTGCGGCTATCGCGGCGTTTGCTGAAACGACGTGCAGCCATGCAATAGGAAGAAATGAGCTCATCATCCACTTCCTTAGAGGAGCCAGGAGGATGAACCCCCCGCGACCCCCCTCGGTTCCTAATCTGGGATCTTTCTTTGGTCTTAGAAGCCCTGAAAGCTTTTCCCTTTGAACCGTTAGACTCCGTGGATTTGAAATACCTTTCGCTCAAAACCGCTTTTCTGATAGCTCTGGCATCAGTGAAACGCGTAGGGGACTTGCACGCGCTGTCTGTCAGCCCCGCGTGTCTCGAGTTCGGACCTAACGACTCCAAAGTCATCCTCAAACCGAGACACGGTTACGTCCCAAAAGCGATTGGAACTCCCTTTAGGGCGCAGATCATCTCCCTGTCGGCTCTGCCAACATCCGATAGTGATGATAGTGATATTCTCCTTTGCCCCGTCAGGGCGCTGAGAATTTACATCACGCGCTCCGCCGCCTTTCGGCGCTCCGAGCAGCTTTTCGTTTCGTTTGGTGGGCGCACCAAGGGTCTCGCCGCATCGAAACAGAGTCTGTCCAGATGGATAGTGGACGCTATCGCAGCTGCATATGCGTCCAAACACCTCCAGTGCCCTATGGGCATCAAAGCCCATTCCACTAGAGGCATGGCCTCATCGTGGGCTTGGTCTAGCGGGATTTCTATTCACGACATATGTATGGCGGCAGGCTGGGCCTCCCCCTCTACATTCGTGAGATTTTATAATCTGGAAGTCCCCGCCTTGCAGGCTAAACTGTTATCAGTCTAAGCGAGTTGTATGCTCTGCCCATTTGTTCATGCGCGGACTACTCTCGTGTACTGCTAGCTTTTCTGGTAAGCTGCACTAGGGATTAAAGTCTCTATATGTGCCTATGTACTGTGCTGGCTCGCGTTGCTGGCCGCACTCTCCTCGGGTTTATACACAGACCGGCAGAGCCGCTTTGTACCCTTATGAAGTGCTTATGACGTGCTGGCCCGCGTTGCTGGCCGACCGTTCTCGCATGTTTTTTCCCCGGGTTTCCCTGGGACTCATGCATTGATGCTTGGCGCGCACGGCGTTGACAAGGGGTTCCCGTAGCGTAAGCAACTTACGCAATACGAGAGAACCTCTCGTAAGAGAACGTACTCGGTTACCTAACGTAACCTCGGTTCTCTCTAGAAGAGGGAACGAGTATTGCGTAAACTGCCGTGTCGCGCCATGAGCTTATTCGCTTCAGCCTATGAAAACCAGAATTCCAGCCTGTGAGCCCCTCTTTTATACACGCTAGCCACGCCCATTCTGGCGGGCTAGGCACGCGGAGGCTTCATTGGGCGTGACTTCACACGAGGCTCACTGGTAGGAAAGCCAATGAGCACGCTCGTACAGCCTGCTATGGTCTGCTGTCTGCCGCACTGCGTTGACAATAAATACAAAATTAAGGATAATTTTTTGGCTTCAGATCTCGAGAAAAGACAACTTTACCCGTAGCGTAAGCAACTTACGCAATACTCGTTCCCTCTTCTAGAGAGAACCGAGGTTACGTTAGGTAACCGAGTACGTTTTTCTAATGTACAGTTTATTTCTGTTCAAATACATTCCGTGGGTGTGTTGTTTTATATTGCAACTAAAACCCTTTCAACCCCACATGAGTATCATGTAGTGTCCACACTATAAAGAGTAAAAGTAACATTGAGCATTGAGATAATCAAGTGAATATGTAAGTCGGGGATCCTCAACTCTGGACCACGAGATACACTCCTGCAGAGTTCAGCTCCAACCCTAATCATACACACCTAAACAAGCTACTCAAGGTATTCGTGATTACTACAAAGTTACAGGTACACAGCAAAATCTGTGTTGAATCAACACTGCTCAGAAAAAAACAAACATATAGTCCCAATCTACAGAGTGTTAAAGTTAATGAGATAATTAAGTGATTAATTAAGAGATGATTCAGCATTAGTGATGAACACCTGCTGTTAACAAGCAGAATCACCGAAGGAAAGAGAAACACAAGAACTACAACTGACTTCAACCACAGCATTAGATGAAATCAACTGAAGATAAAGGAAGACATTAAATCTCTCAAGGGTTCAGCAGAGGAATCAAATTAGATTAGGGTTGGAGATGAACTGCAGGATAGTCGATCGACAGGAGCAGGATTGGGCACCCCTGAGTTAAACTCTTCAGGAAACTGGATCTCACGGTCCAGAGTTGAGGACTGCTGAAGTGATTGTTGAGCATTAGTGATGAACACCTGCTGTTAATAAGCAGAATCACTGAAGGAAAGAGGAACAACAAGAACAGAATAAAAGAGACAACAACTGTCCTCCATCCAGTACACATAACTAGACTTATCACTAACCAGATTTACTTTATTTCTGTTATACGTCCACTGAAGTTCTTGTTGAGAATTAATGTGGAATGTCAGTGTTTCATTTAGTTTGTCTCTTGACATTAAAACCTACAAATAATTTTGTTTTCAAGCAGCTTTCACATTCATGGCAAACAAAAAAAATATGATGATGATCAATGAGTGCTGATTGTTATTCAATAATGATGACTGATCTCATGCAGTGTTCAATCCTTTATCAAATGTGTTATATAATTAAAATGCAACTCTCCATTTCCACCACTTAGAAAAAACAGCAAGATTCCAGCAACAATCTATATGACAGATGTTTTAAACACAAGAAAAAATACTGTTACAACATCAGTTAGACACAGACATCAAAACTCGGCACATGAATCTCAAAAATGGCGACAATAAAAAGACCATCCAGCTGCATCATTTATTCAGTTTTGTACTATGCTGTCATCCAGCATGCATTACACAAAACTTCTGATTGTCACCATTGTTAAGATTCACATGCTGATAGTTGATCTCTGTGTGTGTCTGATTGATGGTGGAACTCAAAATGTCTTATACTCTCTATGATTTTAACATTCTCTAAAATAACTGATTACTGAAAGATTGCTGGATGAATGATGTAGAATCACAGAGCTACCATGATCAATAAATACAAAAATAATAGACACTGGATGAGAGCAGCAGGTCAGACATGTCCAAGATAATTATGGCATCCTCACAAAAGCCAAAAACACCTGATCAAACTCCTCTTGGGCTTTTTCTTGCCATAACAAATTTTTTTTTAAATTTTTTTTTTTTATAAACAGTTACAGCAGAAAGAGATGCTGATGTTATAAAGTCAAGGGTCAAGAGCCCTAATAAAGTAAATACCAAACACACACTGTATTATTTTTTTTAAAAAATAATCTAAAACTCTTAATTTTCAACAATAACTTCTTTACATGTATGAAAGAAACTAGTATGCAATCTAGATAGCAGCATTGTGTTACCCCACTTCTAGCACACGTGGAATCTGGCCCAAAAAAAATAAACCAGAATTGAATCTTATCTGAGCTACATGATGTATGTACCCACTACTGTTGCAGTTGAATATTCAGCAGTACTGCAGACATCAGCTTTCAACTAACATGAACAGATAAACAATTATGACACACACAGACATCAACAATCAGCGTATCGCAACAATGGTGACAATCAGTGACAATCAGAAGTGCCATGCTGCAAAGGGTACCAGCATAGTACAAAACTCCCAGCATGCATCACTGCATGAATAAATAAGGCTTGTTTGAGATGAGCAAAATCTGCGCGAGATGCATGCCGGTTAGAAATGTGTCCGAGTGCGGTCCGCCTTGCTCTGATGTCATGCTGACGTATGTCAAAAATCTCTCGCGAGCGCAAGGCGCACGTGTCGGATTCTGCAGTCGAGCGCAGTTGCTCTCCACCGACTGCGCTGATCAAAAGCATGATGGGAAACGACTTACTGACGACACAGCTTAATGTTCATTGGTTTAAACAACCGTGATCTATTGTTCTCTTTTAAAATGTTTGATTTTAAAACTCTGATATCATGTTTTATGTGTATACGTTATGTGTGAATATTCCCAAACTATCTAACAGTGCGATCTCTATGGGTTATGCAATTTAATTTTTATAAAAATAAATAAATAAAAACACATATGTCTGTATTAAAGAAAAAAATATTGATAAACATGTATTTGGAATGGAATTAAATAACAAGTACTTTGGGTGTCTTGTTCATTTTATTTATTTTCATATAAAAGCAACAAAAATTGAATTACATCCATGTTTATTAGCAACACTGTGCACTAGCGTGAATCCCGCGATATCCATCTTTGATCTAGCAGGTGTCAGATCCACTACGAGAAGAGAGATCTGTCCGGCTTGCCTGCACTTTTTTCACTCCTCCTCTCACTGCAGCCGCCTACTCTCGACTACATTTCAGGCGAGGCAAGGCGCATCTCAAACAAGCCTATAGTCATGTTATTGCCCTGTTATTTTGTGGTACACCCACTACATGTTGACCAGATAATCATTCCACATGTGCCAGATGTGAGCCGTATCTTTGCCGTCACAATGTTGTTTGAGGGTCGGTGAATGAGTCAATTTCTGTGAACTTAATCTAACAACACAATGATTTAAAACAACTTTAACTTGAATAGAAATGAAAAGGCTGAAATCACATTTAACCATGCACAAAACATATCCACTTTTTGTTTTCAAAACTACGTCATGAGTTTGAAAAATGCACTGTCCTTCATGTTTCTGATAAATACAGGCTTCATAGAAAGTGTCACCGAATTTACTTTTTTCTCCAGTGAAATATTTCTCCAAATAAAGATGTCGTCCTGGCTACCCTCCTGCCTGAAGACACAGGTGACTAAACGGAATCAACCCAGTCCAAATGGTTCAGGACAACCAACTGAAAATCATGCAGATGATAAACCCAAGGTAAATATGTGTTGTCTACAGCATTACACTGCAAATACAAATCAGAGCGAATTGAACAGCGGCAACGAGCAACCGTTTTGCAACTTCTGAAAATATACACTTACACATCAACACTTATCATACAATCCTGAACAGTGGTGACAATAATTATCCATACTGCAGTGCATGCTGGGATTTCGGATACCCAGCATGCATTGCATATTGAAACATTTTGTTTATTGTCACCATTGTTGAGATTCAAATGCTGATTTTTGATGTCTGTGTATCTCCGACTAAAACTGCAGATTAAAATATTTTATTATTCACTCCATAGTTTTAAAATTGCACACTATGAACGATTGGTGCAAAACTTAATACTCATGATATAGTTTCACAGGGTTGGTAACACAAAACCCTCAAATGACAAAACATTGATCAGTGACTTTACATGCATTCATGCCAGGTTACGATTATTACTTTATATATATAAGTTAACATCTCTTGATTTGACTGCTTTACAACATTATATACATTGTTCCAGAGAAAAGCTATCATAGAAAGTGACTGGTCAACAGCCCAACTAAAGCAAACACCGATCTCCATAATGGTGGCATTGCATTTTTACCAATAAAACAACAACATCTAAACCTCTGTTAATTCTCAACAATAATTTCTGTAGAAGCATGGCAGAAATAAAATCAATCTGGTTAGTAACAATTTAAGTGATCTTGAGAGATTGAATGTTTCTTTTATCTTCAGTTGATTTCATCTAAGGCTGTGGCTGAAGTCAGTTGTAGTTCTGTGTTTTTCTTTCCTTCAGTGAAGTTAACAGCAGGTTTTCATCACTAATGCTCAATAATCACTTAATTTCTTGCCTGCAATGTATATCTTCTTTTAGTGAACTCAACTGAAATAATTTAAGAGCAATCATAACTATTGGTTTCTAAAATTAAAAGAATTAAAGTAATCAGTGTCCTCAAATGTAATTACCTGATGTGTAACAACCTGATGTGTTTCAGTCAAGTCAGGTCAAGTCACCTTCATTTATATAGCACTTTTAACAATATAGATTGTTTCAAAGCAGTTTTACAGTGATAATAGGAAATTACAGTAACAGATTGTTTTGGCTTTATAGCAGCTCTAGAATAAAGTTATTGTCCAGCTAAAGTTAGTTTTGATTGATTCACTTCCTTTGCCAATATCATTAGTTATTAACTTAGGGGCCGCTAACACGACACCGATCTAACAGAAAACCCTTAATGTGCAAGCAGTGAAAAAAATAAAAAACAAAAAAACAATCGTTATCATCTAAGCATAAGCTTCAAAACTGTGAATCTGTGAAAACGCTGACGCCGTGAACATGCGTATTACGTGTTCAGTCTATATGTTTGCACGTTTTAATATATATGTGCGCAGGCATGTAGTCTTTCTTTACAAATTTACTTCACCAAATTACTTGTCGCTTCCGTGTACAAAGGTAAAGGGAAGGAAGGAGGCCTTCACAGGGGAGAGACTAGTAGACACTTCAGGACTGCGTTGTCGTCGTGTCCAGGCGCAGATCCTTCATCAGATCTGGATACGGCCTGGATCCGGCGGACTGCAGTAAACCTCGGGATAAACAGAGAGACTAATATTAGCGTAGATACCATTTTTCTTATGATATAATGAGTACAACAGGATTTCTGGGGAAGTCTTATAGAAGTCTATAATGAGTTATGTGTATGCTAGGCCAAAGAGATGTGTTTTAAGTCTAGATTTAAACTGACAGAGTGTGTCTGCTTCCCGGACAATGTTAGGAAGACTGTTCCAAAGTTTTGATGCTACATAGGAAAAGGATCTACCGCCAACATTTGATTTTGATATTTTAGGTATTATCAACTGGCTGGAAGATTGCAATAAACATGAAGGTCTATAATGCGTTAAGAGCTTGCTCAAGTACTGGGGAGCTAAACTGTCACACTGCTATATTAGGGCTAAGAGAAATACACATACTTTATTTTACAAATGTGAAGGAGGATAAAATACTGTGAACAGTTGTAGTTATGATTCAATTGATTACAGCCCCTAGTTGAAGTTCTCTATCTTTTGTACGTGGGACTTTTATGTTTGGTGCCGAAACATCCTGTGTTTGGCAAAATGGACTTTTATTTTGACAGGAGAGTACCTTGGAAGAGAAAGGCCTTCTGTAGTAGAAAAGGCAAGCCAGGTTAGAGCTCAAGAGCATACATGTGAGGTGAATGATGTTTAAGAGGGAGCCAATGCAGTGTTGACAGAACCGGGCTAATATGGTCATACTTCCTGGTTCTGGTAAGAACTGGAGCTGCTGCGTTTTGGACCAGCTGTAGTTTGTTTATTAAGCGTGCAGAGCAACCACCCAGTAGAGCATTACAATAATCTAGCCTTGAGGTCATAAACACATGAACTAACTGTTCTGCATTTGTCATTGAAAGTATATGTCATAATTTAGATATGTTTATAAGATGGAAGAATTTGGTTTTACAGATACTAGAAACGTGACTTTCAAATGAAAGATTGGTATCAAAGAGCACACCCAGGTTCCTAACCGATGACGAAGACTTGACAGAGCAGCCATCAAGTGTTAGACAGTATTCTAGGTTATTACGTGACGTTTTTTGTCCATTAATTAGAATCTCTGTTTTTTCAGAATTAAGAAGTAGGAAACTGCTATATGCTTTATATCAGCTATGCATTTCGTTAATTTAGTGAATTGGTAAGTTTCGTCTGGGCATGAAGAAATATAGAGCTGAGTATCATCAGCATAACAGTGAAAGCTAATGCCATGCTTCCTAATGATATCTCCTAATGGTAGCATGTACAAAGTGAACAGCAACGGTCCTAATACTGAGCCTTGTGGTACGCCATACTGAACTTGTGATCGATGAGACATCTCTTCATTTACTGCTACAAACTGATAACAGTCAGAAATGTATGATTTAAACCATGCCAATGCAATTCCACTAATACCAAAATAATTTTTGAGTCTATTTAAAATAATTTTGTAGTCAGTAGTATCAAATACAGCACTAAGATCGAGTAACACTAATAGAGGGATACAACAACGATCGGATGATAAGAGCAAATCATTTGTAACTCTAATGAGAGCAGTCTCAGTACTATGGTACGGTCTAAATCCTGACTGAAAATCCTCGTAGATATCATTTCTTTCTAAAAAGGAACATAGCTGTGAGGATACCGCCTTTTTTAGTATCTTTGACAGAAAAGGTAGATTTGAGATCTGCCTGTAATTGACTAATTCTGTACCCAGATAGCAACATTGTTTCGGCCCAGATCCGGCCCACATCTGGCACTTGTGGAATACTGATCTGGCCCACATGCAGTGGGGAATGATGGCACTTGGGCGGACCGCTCCTGTTTGCCAGATCTGGGCCACAAGCAGGCCATAGCAATGCCACATGTCAGCCAAGAGCAAATGAATAAATCAGAACTAGACCTTATCTGAGCCTCGAAACCTGTGTATATTAAATATGGAGTCATCTCAGCCTTAATAAGCCTGTTTACAAGCAGAATCAGCAGAAACACAAGAACTACAACTGACTTCAGACACAGCCTTAGATGAAACCAACTGAAGAGAAAAGATGTGAAGCAATCTAACAGCAATCTTAAATCTGTGAAGCAATCTAATAGCTTCACTTATTACTAACCAGATTTAATTTATTTCTGTCAGACTTCTACAGAAGATCTTATTGAGGATTAACAGAGGTTTAACTCTAATATGTTTCATGTGAAGTCACCATAACAGTGATTTGTGTTTCCATTAGTTGGGATCTTAACTCTTACTTAATCTTTGATCTTTTTTGGCTGCTGCGACAGTGTTTGTTAAGCACATTTGCAGTAGCAAAGGAAGCTAAAGTGAAATGAGATCAGGTGATGATGGTTAAATGAACAAAAAAAAGGGCCTCTCTTAAGGGCCCGAATGTGCTTGTTTGACCACGGTGTTGGACTATTTTCTTTAATCTTCTTTAAGCGCAACGGAGCAACTGTGTCTAAAATGCTAGAAAAGAGAGAGTTAATAGTTTCTGTTGCAATATCGAGTTCTTCTAAGCTATCCGGGATGCTGAGAAGATGAAACTGATCAGGGAGATTATTAATAAAGCAATCTTTAGTGGCAGAAGTGATAGGTCTAACATATTTTTAACACAGAGTTGGCTTTGCAGCCTTGGCTAAATGAAGTTTACACAAGACTAGATAATGATCTGAGATGTCATCGCTCTGCTGCAGAATTGCAACAGCATCAACATTGATTCTGTGTGATAATATTAGATCTAGAGTATGATTATGACAATGAGTAGGTCCTGACACATGTCGTCTAACTCCAATCGAGTTTAGAATGTCTCTAAATGCTAATCCCAATGTGTCTTTTTCGTTATCTACATGTATATTAAAATCACCAACAATTAGGATGCCAGTACTAACTCTGAAAATCAGCAAATTCTTTGATAAAGTCTGTATGGTGCCCTGGTGGCCTGTAGACAGTAGCCAGCACAAATGTAAAACGTAATTTATCATTTACACTAGATAGTGTTACATTAAGCACCAACACTTCAAAATAATTATATTTTAAACTAGACTTATCAGTAATTCTGAAGATATTACTATAAATTACAGCAATACCTCCCCCTTTTCCTTTCAGACGAGATTTGTGTTTAAGTTGCGGAATTCTGTCAGGCTGACCACCGCGGGTCACTCCAGCCCAAATGTCAGGGATCCAAAGGTCCTGGTCATAAACACCGGAGGAACCATTGGTATGATGGAACATGAAAATGGTAAACACTATCAGCAGAACTCACACACCTGCCTGCATGAGGCTTCACATATGATAGAGCCTACAAATTAATATGTTATGACAAGCCCATGCTATGACACAGTTATGGGATTATTTGTTTGCTGATTCCAAAAAAAAACAAAAAAACAGTGATTTATTAGTAATAAATAAGTAATATAAATAGCATATTTATGCATGGGTCTTTGAAAAGCTTTCGGACGAACCTGGAATATATTTTTGTCGTTATATACATATATCTAATCAAGTGTCATCTGTAAATAAATGATTATCTGCCTTTCTAGATCAGCCAGTCATATAATATAATATAATATAATATAATATAATATAATATAATATAATATAATATAATATAATATAATATAATATAATATAATATAATATAATATAATGCAGTCTGATTGAACACACAAACCTTCATATTGTATGAAGGAAGACCTTTGACTATCTTTGTAGCCTACTATCTTTGTGTACAGTTTTTTTAAAAAATATTTAGCAAAATGTGATTGAAATTTAAATTGCACAATTATTATATTTACTATATAATTATTAGACAGATTAGTTCAAATAACCACTATCATACAATTCATCAATAATCGTGACAGGTCTACATGTCATATGTAAACCGTTTTTTCATTGAACTCCAGCATAAATAAATAATATATAATTAGTCACACTAGATACAATATCATTTTTTTTTATTCTACCCTGCAAAAGGGAATGTGGTTTAAAATATCAAAATGTGCAAAATTAAACATGTTTTACGCACTGGTTTCCTGAAATGCAACAGAAAAATTTATGATGATGCAATAGCATGAAGCCACCCAGACCCAAAGAGGGTTATCAGAGGGCTGTTCCATAAACAAGATTAGAATACAAGCCAGGCGTATTTTCTTTAGTCAGACTTATTGTCAG
This sequence comes from Leuciscus idus, assembly GCA_021554675.1. Lineage (NCBI taxonomy): Eukaryota > Metazoa > Chordata > Actinopteri > Cypriniformes > Leuciscidae > Leuciscus > Leuciscus idus. The sequence continues at coordinate 58,531,781 of CM038621.1, forward strand.
TTGATTCTGTTTCATAAAGCAAACTTAAAAAAGTTCAAACTCAGTTACTCTGGCAACTTATGCTGGGAAACTAACCTGATCCAGGGCAGGCTAACTGTCAGGCTAAGTTGTTACACAGATCCTATAACACTGACCATCAGGAACACAATGATATTACCATGGACACTCTCATACCATTATTTGACTTTATTAACCACTATCAGTTCAAAAATAAATATACAGTATACAGAAAATCTACTTAAATAAGGCTACACTCTAAAAAGAGATGTTACATGTTGTGTCAGTTTTAACACATGTAGTGAGTGTGCTCAGGGACAACACATGTTGTGTCAGTTTTAACACAATAAATGTGTAAGTCATTTTAACATAGAAATTGTGTCAGGTAATGACATACTCAGAGATTTAATTTTAAAAATAAAGCGAAAGGGGCAGATGTAAAAATATGAACCATTTAATCAATAGTCGAGTACAGAATGCTGAACTCATTCTGTACTCAATACTGAAATCACGCAGTATTGTGTCATGTCTGCGAAATAAATGGATGGATGTGGACAGGATGTGACGTAGCTAGACGGACATGCTGAGCCATGCTCCCACAACTTATGTTGCATTAACTACTTTAACCAAGTATTTCTACTGAAAACTCCTGCTAAATCATGCCTCTGAAAGTTGGAAAAAGCAGAACTGATCAGGGAGCTACATGCCCTGACAACAGAGAAGTGCTGACATTGGCGTCCATAGCCACCTTATTAGAGGAGAACCGAAAAGCCCTCACAGCTGACTTCAACACCACCATGGTGAAACTTGAGAAAAAGCTTGATCGAATACAAACTACGGTGATGGATCATGTTATGAAGATCGGAGAGCTCGAATCGAATGCTAACCTGCAGGACGAACGCCTGCTAGCTCTGGAAACAACATGTGCTATAACTGTTGCTGAAGTCATTTATCTGGAATCCAGTAGTCGGCGCAAAAATATCAGAGTGCTTGGTTTACCGGAATCAATTGAGGGGTATAATCCCACAACATTCTTTTCAGTGATGCTAGCTGAGGTCTTCGGCGACAAGATTCTAGACTCTCTGGCGGAATGCGACAGAGCCCACCGGACCCTCGCTAGGAAACCACAGCCTGGTCAGCGGCCGAGACCGGTCATCATCCGCCTTCACAAATTCCTGGCCAAGGATAAAATAATCCGTGAAGCACGGTCAATGAGAGGAAAGCTGAAGTACCGGGATAACCTGATCTCCATCTACGAGGACTACACACCGGAGGTTTTGGAACAACGACATCAGTACTGAGAGGTAATGACTGAGCTATATAAACTAGAACTTAAGCCAGCCCTGCTGTTCCCTGCCAGGCTTACCATTAAACCGAAGGAGGGAGGCAGGAAAGGATTTGCATCAGTAACAGAAGCAAAGGAATATATAGCATCTTTTCGTTAAACTAACGCTATTCACCTATCATTGTGCACGATTGCATCTGACTGATTAGCGTCTAAACAGGCTAACAGTTGCCTTGGTTCGCCTTTTCTTTTGTTTTTCTTTGTTCATCTTTTGCAGCCCCGGAGTGTATGTGCAATTAGCCTTTTCTTTTATCAATCCTTTTGCATGCTCCAGAATGTGTGTGCGCAACTTTGAAATACAGCCTTATGTACTTATCAGACTGCCAAACAAAGAACCGATGACTACGGGCTTGATTTACAATATTCTAAGACTTTATTACAGAGGCTTGTTTTTTCCTGAGTTTACGTGATTCACTCTTCCCCCATCATATGTTTCTGGTATCTTTATTTAGTCACTTCATTTATTTATATGAAAAAAGGGAGAGTATTCTGTGTTTAGAGTACCTGAGTATCTGTTTTCTTCTGAAGTTTCACGTCTAAAGTTAAATTTCTCAGATAACTACATTTCTGCTTGCCCTAATTTACTTTCTCTGCAAGCTCTCAACATAATGTTGTGGGTAGAGAGCTAATAAAATATGGAGCTAGTTTACTTTCTGTTGACAAATAGCAGTAGATTAACGTTATCCGTTTAAGTATGTGTGTGTATGTATGGATGGGTTTTATGTGTATATGTTATTTTTATATGGCCCCAGCAAACTCTTTGGTCAATCAACTTAAATATGATACTATTTTCCTTCATGGCCTTCGATGATTTGAGTTATGATGGAGAGGATGTAAAACACTATATTGATATAGATACGAATTTAAATTGTAAATATTACATTCCTGAGCAATTAAAAAGCACAAATAGCTACTCATGTTTGCACCATAACATTAGAAGCTTGTGTAAACATCATGAAGAATTAGCTACCTTACTCTCAATCTCTGACTGTAGCTTTGATGTTATTGGTTGCAGTGAAACCTGGCTTAATGATAGGACCTTTACTGATATTCTTAACCTTGATGGATATAAGCTAGTTATCAAAAACAGGCCTGACCGCACTGGTGGTGGTGTTTGTTTATATGTGCACTCCAGATATCGTATGAGTGTTTGTGATGACATTGTCTTAGATGACAATCACTCTGATTCACTTTTTATTGAGATAAACCTCACAAATCCAAAAAAAAAAACTTATAGTAGGAGTGATTTATCGCCCTCCTGACTCTGACCTTGACACTTTCAAGGTCAAACTGGAGGATATTTTATTTTTCATAAACAGGAAAAACAAAGACTGTGTCCTACTAGGGGACTTCAATATTGATGTCTCCAGAGATGATGTTGTAAAGAGTGACTTCATTAATACCTTACATTCATCTTCTTTTTTTGTACCATAAATCATTTTACCAGAGTAATGCATCCTACTATGTCAGCTATTGACAATATCATCACAAACATTCGAAACACTAGGCTAGAATCTGGAGCTGTGTTATCTGACATTACTGATCATTTTCCAATTGTATTATTTTTAGATCTTGCTAGTAAAACTAAATTACCACAGCGAAAAACAAAAACTAAAGTACTAAATGAGAGAACTCTGAAACAACTGAGTGAAAGCTTACAGGCTAAAACATGGGAATCAGTCTATGACTGCAACGATCCTGACACTGCATATGACAACTTTATAAATGAGATCACAAACTCCATTTATTGTACCATCCCAGAAAAGGATGTCGTATACAGCACATCTGGTCACAACCCCTGGCTCACAAAGGGTATCTTAAAATCTATCACCCACAAAAAATAAACTTTATAAACATTCCTTAAAAACCCCAAGTGCTATGAACAAGAAAATATACACTAGTTACAGGAATAAACTTACACATATAATAAGGAAAAGTAAAAGTAACCATTATACAAACATCATAAAAGCATCACAGGGTGACTCCAAGAGGTCCTGGAAAGTGCTATGAAGTTCTTAACAAGAGCAAAAACAGCACTGTGCTCCCAAATGCTGTGGGCATACACTCACATTTAGGTAATAATTTTACAAATGAAATTGATTTAGCAAATAACTTTAATAATTACTTTAACTCTATTTGGGAAAAACTCTCTAACAAAATAATTCAACCTCAGGATATTTCTTTCAACCATTACTTGCTTAACACTTATGTTAATTCCTTTTTTATGGTACCAACTTACTGTGATGAAGTCTATAAAATCATCACAAATTTATGAAGCTTGTACGCTGCTGGTGAGGATGAAATTTGTAGTAAAATTCTGAAAGCCATTGCACTTGATATCATGGAGCCACTGACTTATTGTATTAATCTTTTTTTGCTATCTGGAATTGTGCCGAAAAGGGCAAAAATTGCAAGAATTATACCAGTATTTATTATACCCAAAACATCAAGCCCGACCCTACCTGAGCCCATTGTGTCTGAGCCCGTCCCGGCCCGACACATTAACTGTAATTATGAGCCCGATTTAGACCCAACCATTTTAAATACTGGGCCGTTATAACCAGGGGCGGAGCCCATATAATTTTTTTAACATGTGCTGAGGGGGTGCTAGATATATTATATATAAATACTTTCAATAAATGAGCAAAAATTGGCCACTTAATATTTAATATTCAATTATTTTAATGATCACAATTAAAGTATTAATTTAATTAAATTGAACAATCACAACATTCGGCATTCAATCAAATATTATTAAAGATTTATTATTATTAATAATGTTATTTCAACACAATATTTCGTTATTTCGACATAATATGTGTGCCGAGTGTGCGTGCAACAAGCAAGATGTGCATTTGTAAATCCGGTGACACGCGTGCATTGATTTTTATTATTAAACTAGTCTTTTCTGTCCGTGTCTGCTGCAAAGATAAAGTTGACAATCACCATCTCCGTAGTGAACGCGCCTATAGCCTAGAGAGAAATGCACATCTTGGATTACATAATCAGAGAGCAGCTAAAGCTTTCTTTAGATAGGCTATATTTTCTCATGTCTGAGTTTCAGTTAATTTATGATGAGATGCGCTCCTGTTCACGTGCAATGCAAGTGACCACGCCGGCGCCTCCATGTCATGATTTATATTGTCTGCTGTATTTTATTAAAAATTTATTAAAATTAAGATACAATTTATACAAAACGAAATTCACTTTAAAGAAAGGCTTTCTACAAAACTTAATGAAGAAAATTAAGTTTAATCATGTCTGACCCATTAACAAAATCATGTCTGACCCACTCTATCCCTGCGTCCCAATGTGCATACTATCCATCCTAAATATTATGTGAGTAATTGTCAATACTATTTAGGGCAGATAGGGTGGATAGTATGCACAGTGGGACGCAGGGATACCCTGTCTCCTGATGCATCCTATCATGGTGTTCACTTTTCATAATCAATATAGATGGAAAAAATAACATTATAATATTTGAACAAATATGAAACTAAATTAGCTTATTTAATGGCTACAACAAATATAGTACGCCTACATACTCTCTATTTGTACAAATTGCTGCACATTCAAGTTAATTCTCAAATTAATTTTCAAATTATTGAAAACAATAAACATACCACTTAATATATATATATATATATATATATATATATATATATATATATACAGTTGTACTGCAGTTTTTTCTAAGTAACATTACAAGAAACACTCTTTCTGCGTAGAGGGTCCGTTTATGTTGTTTTCGCATGTTGTTTGTGCACCCGACAACGGTACACGTTGAGCCACAAGGAGCCATTGTTTAATCTGTCAGCATTACTTGTCAGTAATCAGTTTCACCCGTTTGTACCGCGATGCGAGTATCCCTTGTGTGCTAGCTTCATTAAGCGTTAGACTAAACCGGAACTGAGATACCGTCAACAGGAAGTATCGAGTGTCATGGCGACGCCCATTAAAGGGATACCAGAGAATGTCTAATATGGCGAGAAGTTTCACTCTCAGTACACTTCCGGCTTCTGAACTGGTTGCAGTTCCTCTCTGATTCCATATGAGGGCGCTCACAGGACGAGTGCAGAATGAATGGGGGTCTATGGCGCTATACCAATAAAAATCCACTTTTCTCAGGATATAATTTTTTGTCTAGTAATTTGAATGTTGTATTCGAAAGGAGATGCAAATAAATTACACATTGCTGGGTGTTAGATTTTTTTGAGTCACTTATTTGCTTTAAAAAGTATTTTAAAGTGTCAATGACGTCATACACATGTACGACCAGAGATACTGCTTAACGGCAATCCTTCACTCACTCTGGTGCATTCGCGCTCTGCACTTTCTTTTCACTCGAGGCATCGACAACACAGCTGACACAGGTAAACACACGTGCTAGAAGAGTTTTTGTTTTGTTAGTTTCTGGTCCCGCTGCGGATGACACGATGCCATCAAGCGGTATCTCTGGTCGTAATCAGTCCTTCACTGACCAATCAGCGTTCATTAGCAGAATGCTAGCGTGTTATGGGCAACAACAACTCAACCTGTAAGAAATCAAAAGGACATAAGTACTCGTTCATTCAACTTTCGACCTAAAACCCATGTTGAACTTGCAAAATCTACAATCAGATCTGAGATTTCTCAACGGCAATCGGGTGAAAGAGACAAATTTAGCTGTCTAGCCCCATTGACTCCCATTCATTTTGCACTCATGGCGATCGCCCCCAGTGGAACTCTGGTGGTACTACAACCAAAATTCGGTACAATAGAGCTTAATAGGGAGTGGGCAGGCTCTCCGTAGACGGGCTCTGGGGATACTCCACTTTAAAATGAAAATTCTGTCATCATATACTCACCCTCATGTTGTTTCAAACCTGTATGAATTTCTTTCTTCTGCTGAACAGAAAGGAAGATATTTAGAAGAATGTCCGTAACCAGACAGTTTCTGGTATCATTGACTTCCATAGTAGGAAAAAAATATATACTATGGAAGTCAATGAGACCAGAAACTGTCTGGTTACTGATATTCTTCTAAATATCTTCCTCATAAGTTAAATTTCCGATTGTGTGAGCTTGTTCCAATCAGTCGTCCCCAGCACACATATGACACAAGGGAAAAACATTTAATTACTGGCAAAATACGACGACTAAAATGTACGTGTAGTTTGTAGGGGACCGCAAATTTGTAACAAGCTTGAGGAAAATTTGAATTTGTTGCATTCTGTCTCCATTTTCAAGAAAAATATTAAGTAAAAATTGCTCATAAACATATGATTGTTGAACATTCCGTAATGTGTTATACTTGTGCTGGGATCGTCTGTTTGTTTGTAGTGTTTGTTTTCTGTTGTATTTATATATTTGTTTATTCTGTGTCTATGGTATATTGAGTTTTTGGTTGGTATATTATATGTTGTATGTTATGTTATCAGGCCCCCTCCTAAAAGCTTTTAGTAGCTTCTTTGGGGTTCCCTATTTCACGCGACCTACATATGACCATTGTTTATTCTGTAATTGTGTTTAATTATACAATGGTGACGTGTGAAATAAAACGAAGCATAAAAAAAATGCATGTGCACACAAAGTACAAGACAATGTTTCAAGCTCAATGACTGGACAGACTCACTGTACTGTACATTATTATTCACGCTATAATGGCTTTCCCCTTTAATTTGTGTTGCTTGGCGTCACCACTAGATGGCGAGATACATTTATTGGATATAAGGGAAAGGAAACAGAGCAAGAGTATTTCATGTTTGTTCTTGAGCTAACAAGCTTGAGAAAATGGTTTAAGCTTTAAGCTTTAGTATCCCTTTGGCAAGCAGAGCGAGGTATGTTTAGTTTGTTTTCTATGTATTTCTTTGGTACCATTTGTTGATTAATTTGAACAATGTTAAATATGTGTAGTGAATGTTTGTTTATATTGTGAATGTTGTTTGAGTTTATTTTGCTTTGATATTTATCTATTGTTTCGTTTATGTTTTATTTGTAGTTTAACGGTGCCACCGTGCTGTGATGCGATTGCTATGGTGCTATGAAGTCAATGTGTAAACACAGTGTTGTGATGCATGGAGAACATTTGCAACAAAGAATTGAGACAACGAATACTTCAGCAATGAAGTTTATTGCATCTTAAAATAAATCGAAAGCACCCGTCGAAAACTCTCTGCTTCTTTTCTTCGAAGCTGAAGGGCCGCTACACACGCTTCAACCCCTAATTGATAATGCTGCTTTTGAGAAAACTTTATGAAGAGATTGTAACATCCTGACTGTATGTTGTGCGAGATTGTGCAGAAGCACAGGGCAAAAAGAAATAAAGACATCCAGTTCAGAATGTCCGTTGTGCGTTCCAGTTATTATATATAAGTAGTTTTAGCCAGTGACAAACAAGCAAACATTACATGGTGTCAGAGTAGAGGCTCTAGTACTCATGTTACAACAGAAATATCGATAGTTTCAGCGTCCCAGCACCCAAGATGGATTGGGAGTCAGCTAACTTACCAGAAGCGTGGCGACGTTTCAAGCAGCATGTGGAGCTAATATTCTACGGACCCCTACGGGAGAAACGCGAACAGGACAAATGCAGCTACCTCTTCTTATGGATCGGGGAGAAAGGACGCGACGTATTCAACACATGGACACTAACAGATGAAGACGTGAAGAAACTGCAAACATACTACGATAAGTACACCGTATATCTCACACCAAAGTCTAACCCGATATACGCAAGATATCATTTCCATGAGAAAACGCAAGGAGATGGGGAAACTTTTGAACACTTCATCACGGAACTGAAGCTGCTAGTTAAGGACTGTGGATACCCCAACAGCGTCGAGATGGTGCGAGACCGCATTGTTTTCGCTACAAACTCACTGCGAGTGCGGGAGAAGTTTCTCAGCCACGGCGCGGAGCTAATGCTAGACCAAGCCATTGACATCACGCGCTCCCATGAGCTAGCACAAATCCAGCTCAAAGAGATGGTGGGAGGCAGAGACCTCAACAACGACGCTGTCCACGCCATAGGCCGAAGACCGGAACACAGACGAACGCGCACAAGCTACAAAGCCAGGCCGAGGGAGCCCACCACAGCACATAGAGAATGTGAACGATGCAGTGGCCTACACACCACCAAAGGCAAGCAGTGCATGAAATGCAAAAAACTCAATCACTTTGCAAAAGTCTGCAAGTCAAAACGGCACACAAACACTCACACAAGAAAAGTGATTCACACTATGGACGAAGACACTGAAGATGAGCAGGTAGAACTTTTTATTGATGGACTTACAACTGAAAACACACAGGTCTAGCCGCCATTGTCGACAACATACTCGTTTTCGGCAAGACAAAGCTTGAACACGACAACAACCTCAGGGCCATGCTGAAGTGCACAAGAGAAAGAGGGGTAAGGCTAAATCCCGACAAATGCCAAATAGGTGTACCAGAGGTCAGCGACTTCGGCCACACACTCTCGTGTGAAGGCGTCAAGCCAGACCCGGCGAAGGTGAAAGTGATACAAGAAATGCAGCCACCCACAAGCAGAGGGGAGTTGGAAACCATCCTCGGGATGATTAACTGTTTGGCCAGATTCACACCACGCCTCTCCGAGATAAACGCACCACTACGCCAACTACTGAAGCAGGACAGCGAGTTTCTATGGGACAAAAACCACAACAAAGCATTCACGCAGACGTGAATTGATAACATCACCCTGTGCTCGTGTACTTTGACCCCAAAAAGAACTGAGTCTCCAAGTAGACACCTCAAAATGTGGCCTCGGTGCTGTCGTGCTCCAAGACGAAAAACCCATTTTCTATGCTTCCAAGCCACTCAACAGCACCGAAGTGAATTACACTCAGATAGAAAAGGAACTGGATGCAGTTTTATTCCGCTGTAAGCGCTTCAACGAATACATGTACGGCCGGAAAGTGATTGTAGAATCCGACCACACACCTCTGGAAGCAATCCTCCGAAAACTGCTGGCCGCAGCACCACCGCGGCTACAAAGGATGATACTACAGCTCCAGAAATATAACATCCACATCATCCACCGCCCCGGAAAGGACATCCCAGTGGCCGACACCTTGTCCCAGAAATCCATTGAGCACCAAGACAGCAGCCTTATGGAGAGCATGGAAGCACAGGTACACACACTCATAAGCACTGTTCCAGAGAGTGACAGCAAACTACTGGGGATCAAAGACGTGACAGCACAGGATGTACAGCTCACTACACTCAGAAGAGCCACACAGAACGGATGGCCCCCAGAACCTCAGAGGAGGCATGATCCAGCGCATACACGCAGGACACATGGGTGTGGAGAAAAGCAAGCATAGAGCACGAGACCTCCTGTTCTGGCCCGGGATAGGCAAACAAATAGAAGCAACAGTAGAGCAGTGCAGTATATGCCAGGAACCACGTGATGCTAACCCCAAAGAACCCCTGTGGTCACATGACATACCTGAGAAACCATGGCAAGTAGTAAGGCAAGGCAGAGTCCTGCACGGGTCCGATTTTGTAAATCCGCACCCGCCCGTACCTGCAATGCTTCAAACCGCATCCGACCCGTTATCCGTCAACATCACTAATTAAAATCCGCACCCGACCCGACCCGCTTAAAATAGAACCGACACCCGACCCGCACCCGAAATAAAATCATTTTAGCCAATCACATTATAGACACAATTACAATTATTGCCAGGTCATACAGAAGTTATAACCACAATTAACACAAGGACAACTTCAGCCGAAGCTGTCAAAAGGCCGGTACATGAAGAACATGGCTAACGTTACCACAAAACTGAATAGCCTAACAAACGCGGCTACAACACTATATGTGCCACGCAATTTTGTCTAGCCTACATCAGACAATTTTGGGTTCAAACACACCCTGCATACCACACATACTTAACAGTGTTACATTTGAAAAATACTGTTCGATAGAACTGCTTGGTTTGTTACCACAGTATCTGCGTGCTTCCTCGGCGATGAAGATCCACATTTGCGGCTATCCAACACGAAAATGCATGCAGCAAAGCCTTTCACAATATTGTTTTCTTCAGACAACTCCAAATTTCTCCCACACACTGGACTTGACTTTTGATGACGTATTGTCGACAACTTTACAATCTCCACTAGCTATTATTTTCTTCAACTCAGCATCCATCTCGACGACTGCAAGCAGATCGCGCGCGCGGTTATGATGAATTTTTTAAACTGAAAGTAGCCTAGGTAACGTAACGTTATAGATTCCTGGAAGGGCGTGCCACGTGGGCACAAATAAACTGATGTGGATTTTAAATTATTTTATTAACTTGGAATACAGGAATATTTTTGTAGATGTGTTCCTAAAAATATGCATATATTTTTACGTTTGCATGTGATTGTTTTAAACCCGTGTTTCCCCCGTGTCCGACCCGACTCGAACCCGTATCCGACACAGTTGGATATTTTTCACCCGTTTGAGCAAAATTTGCGGGTCACCCGTCGGGGACACTCTAAGGCAAGGCAAGGCAAGTTTATTTATATAGCACATTTCATACACAATGGCAATTAAAAGTGCTTTACATAGAATAAATTAAAATAATAAAAAGAAATAAGAATAATTAAAACAGTTTAGTAAAATAAAATACAGTACAGTACATACAGTCGGACGAACAGCGGCACAGTGCTCATTCAGTAAATGCATAGCTAAACAGATGTGTTTTGAGTCTGGATTTGAATGTGATTACTGTAGGAGCACGTCTGATCTCTTCTGGAAGCTGGTTCCAGCTGCGGCTGGCATAATAGTTAAAAGCGGACTCCCATGTTTAGAGTGAACCCTTGGTATTTCTAGCTGATATGATCCTAGTGATCTGAGTGATCTGTTGGGTTTATATTCAGTGAGCATATCTGCAATGTATTGAGGTCCTAGGCCATTGAATGATTTATATACCAGTAATAATACTTTAAAATCTATCCTAAATTTAACTGGGAGCCAGTGTAAAGACCTGAGGACTGGTGTGATATGTTCATATTTTCTGGTTCTGCTCAGAATCCTGGCGGCAGCGTTCTGTATGAGCTGCAACTGTCTTATGGTCTTTTTGGGAAGGCCAGTGAGGAGCATCTTATTCTTGCAATATTTTTCAGATGATAGTATGCTGATTTAGTTATTGCTTTTACATGACTACTGAAACTAAGGTCTGACTCTAGTGTCACACCAAGATTCCTGACTTGATGTTTAGTTGTTTGACCCCTAGAGTGAAGGTATGCGTTCACCTTGAGAACTTCGTCTTTGTTTCCAAACGCAATGACTTCAGTTGTGTCTTTGTTTAACTGAAGAAAGTTTTGACACATCCAACTGTTGACTTCGTCAATGCATTGGCACAGGGAGTCAATGGGGCTGTAGTCATTAGGCGATAGGGCTAAGTAGAGCTGTTTGTCGTCTGCATAGCTGTGGTAAGCAATTTGGTTCTTTCTCATTATTTGGCTCATTGGGAGCATATACAGGTTGAACAGGAGTAGAGCAAGAATTGAGCCTTGAGGGGCTCTGCATGTCATGGATGTCCACTCAGACTTATGGTCTCCTATACTCACATAATAACCTCTCCCATCTAAGTATGACCTGAACTATTTTAGGACTATCCCAGAAAGCCCCACCCAGTTTTCCAGCCTGTCAAGAAGTATGTTTATGATCGACAGTGTCAAATGCAGCACTGAGGTCGAGTAGTACCAGCACTGATAATTTGCCTGTATCAGTATTTAAGCGAATATCGTTTATTATCTTTATGAGCGCTCTCTCTCTGTGCTGTGGTGCGGTCGGAAACCAGATTGAAAATTGTCAAAGTATCCATTCAAGCTCAAGAATTTGTTCAGCTGATTGAAGACAACTTTTTCAATGATCTTGCCTATGAAAGGAAGATTTGCGATCAGTCTATAGTTGCTTAATATGGTCTTATCCAGATTGCTCTTTTTCAGGAGGGGCTTGACAACTGCAGTTTTCAGGGAGTTTGGAAAACTCCCAGAGAGAAGTGAGGCATTTACCACTTCTAGAAGATCTGCGTCTAAACTGTTTAACAAACTTTTGAAAAAAGATGTGGGAAGTGTGTCAAGAGCGCAGGTTGATGTTTTAAGGTGCTGTACGGTTTCTTCCAAAATTTTGTCATCAATTTCTTTGAAATCAGACATAGTAACTACTTTCGCAGGTGGTCTGATCTGTCTGACCCCAGCGTAACTCAAGGATGTGCTGATCACCTTTCTGATATTATTGATTTTCTCAGAGAAGAAAGAAGCAAACTCACTGCACTTGCTGTCTGAGAGCATTTCACTGGGAATCTGGCTTGGGGGGTTTGTCAGTCTCTCTACAGTAGCAAAAAGAGTGTGTGTTGTTTAAATTGCTGTTTATAATATTTGAGAAGAAAGTCTGTCTAGCTTTGCCTAGTTCCATATTGAAAGCATGAAGGCTGTCTTTGTAGATGTTATAATGGACTACAAGTTTTGTCTTCCGCCACATGCGCTCTGCTTTTCTGCATTGTCTTTTCATATTTTGCACTGCTGTTGAGTTTCTCCAAGGTGCTTTTTGTCTGCCTCTCTTCTTCCTGACTTTCACAGGAGCAATATCATCAATTACATTTTTAACTTTTGAGTTAAAAGAATCAAGGAGAAAATCAACAGAGTCTGCAGATATGCTTGGTGTTAAGGATATAGCCTTCATAAATAGTACACTAGTGTTCTCATTTAAGCATCTCTTCTTGACAGACACAGATCTAGCTTCAGTGGCAGGAGAGATCAATATATCAAAGAAAATACAGAAATGATCAGACAGTGCTACATCCTTAATAACAATCAGTGAAATTTTTAGACCCTTACTGATAAGTAAATCTAGAGTGTGTCCGCGATTGTGTGTGGGTCCATGTACATGCTGAGTCAGATCAAAAGTTTTTAAAACAGTACTGATTTCTTTTGCCATATTGTTTTCTGCATTATCTATGTGAATGTTAAAATCTCCAGCAATGGCAAAACAGTAAAACTCTGAGGTAATTGTTGATAACAGTTCTGTAAAGTCCTCAGCAAAGGCTGGAGAGAATTTTGGAGGCCTGTAAATAATGATAAGTAAAATGCATGGAGCACCTTTTAACACAATACCCAGATATTCGAAAGAAGGGTAATTCCCAAATTATATTTGCTTACATTGATAGATATCTTTAAAAAGAGGTTTTAAAGTTCTTCTGAAGTTCCCTGTTTATATCAGTAGTTGTTGCTTGTGGAAGGCAGCACGTAGTTGTATCCCTGCTGCTAATGTTTCTGATTATGGAGTCCCCCACTATCAGAGTCCTGGGCTCGGCTGCGCTCTGAGCTGAGTGCCGTTGTCTGCTCGACCTTGAGCGCCAGTTAGCATCAGTGTTAGCTACTGGCCCATTCAGTCTGTGTTTGATCACATTCATCACGTTTGGGGATTCCTCATTTACATTCATTAGTACTTCAAATCTGTTCTCAAGATGTATAGGCAGTGGTAGGAGACCAGTGTTTGCAATCCTTGTCAGAGCTGTATCTGGGGTAGAGGATGCTACTGCGGCAATATGTGATGCTCGTGACAATCTGATGTCTCGAGTGCCTTTGGGTCTCGCTCCTTGTTTGTGCCATCGATTTGTAAGTCGATCAGCTTGTTTCTCTATCTGTCGAGGAGCACTAGTTTCATGGGACTCACCGGCTGTATGCTGAGGGTGTCCATGACGAAGCTCTGTTGTGTGCTCAGTCTGGTTTGGTGGTCCTGTAAGTAACTTTGTTTCAAGAACTGCAATCCTTTGTAAAAGTCTGTGGCAGTTGGTGCAGCAAGTAGATTCTTGAACCAGAAGAGGCATTTTCTCTTATCCTTGTACGCAGTTGTGTTTTCCTTTCCCGGTATGTAAGCTGGTCGGGTAAAAGAATTCTGTGTTTTTGTAGTAATCCAAACTTTGTCGTATGAGCACTGTGCTGATTTGCTGAAGTTAAAATTAGGTGATAAAAGGAAATAAAATATAAAAATATAGGAGATAAAATGTAAAAGCGATAGAGCAAAGCGCGGAGCAGTAAGCAAGGGCGTCCGAACTGTAGCTGAGCAGGAAGCAGTCTGGTACAGACCTCTTCACATGGAACACTCAAAACTTCATCGTCATTGTAGACTACTATAGTAGATTCTGTGAAATGGAGCGGCTCACAAGCTGCACCTCACTTGCAGTAATCACCAAACTCAAGTCCGTGTTTCCTCGTCACAGCATTGCAGAGACAGTCATCAGTGACAACGGACCATGCAACAGCTCTGAGGAGTTCCGCCGCTTCGCAAACGCGTGGGACTTCACCAACATACCACAAGCCCGCGTTACCCACAGAGCAACGGCCTTGCTGAAAAGACTGTCCAGACAGCAAAGCGCATCCTGGACCAGGCAAAAGCTGGAAACACAGACCCCTACCTCGCTCTGCTGGAGTACAGGGACACTCCAGTGGACAACCTTCAGTCACCTGCCAGACTGTATTCTCCAGACTGCTTACATGTGCCTTAAGCACAAGTGTTAAGTTCATGGAATTAATGTTGTGTGCCCTATTTTAACAATCTGAAATGCAAGTATCAAGCGCGAAATGCAAGTAACTTTGTGGGCGGGTCTTGGGCGCTGTTGCTATTATACCGGCGGGATAAATGACTCTTGCGCCCGACGCAAATCTAAAATGGGTTGGTCTGAATTAGCTTCATTATTCATAGGTGTGGTTTGGCCATAACGTGAAATAAACCAATCACGTTCTCATCAGGCCCGTAAAATACAGAGAAGTGACATTGTATGGGGATGGGAGAAACCCACCCAAATTAGCTTCGGTTAAACAGGCATATAATAATTTGGGTAAATGTGTAAGCTAGATTTATGCCTATTTTTTCATATCTTCATGGACACAACAATGATTTCCCTCGTGTGTTAATGTTGTTCCTTGTAATAATGTATGGTTTTCTAAAAATGAGAATTTCTGCGTCTGTGTGTAGATGAGATAAGCACAGTGCATGCGCGTTGTGCACATGCTACATTTATTATGGCCAAGCATGCGCCCTTAACCCTTTAGGCGCCAGAGGTTTTTTCCTAAAACGTTCAATTTTGACATCTTAATTTCAAAAGGCTATATCTTAAAAGTGATAAAAGATAGAGACTTTCTGTAAATAAGAGAAATATTAAGGATGACCCAAAGTTTATGTAGGGATTCCATTTTCCCATCTAATTTGCATATTATGACGTCATATGGTGGCGGCCGTCTTGGATTATAGAATTTTCATGAAAAGTCACGTTTAAATGATAAAATGCAGCACTTCTTTACCCTCAAAATACCCCTCACCTTCTGTATGCTATATTGCACAATACTGAATGCTCAGGTAAATAGTAAGTAGTAAACAAACTGTGTAAATCATTACTAATAAATAGTAGAAACAAACCAAATGCATGTAGCGGTTGGCCTTTTGCTGTAGAGATTTTGTACTGTTGAAGCTGTTCATATGACAGAAGCTGTTCATATGACACACATCAGCTTGCGATAGACTATGCATAATTGCCCCGTGTCACACCGCCTCTGCTCCTGCTACGAGCAGTGCGGGCGCGGTCAGATCTGCCTCGCGCGTGCGCCGAGTGTGCACAGCTCGGACTACTGTCATTGTCATTGCGACTCCCCACCCTGCTTCCACGTTGCTCTCTAACTGTCCTATGAATACTTCGACCTCGTCTAACATACCCAGTGGCATTAGACAAAGTCTCCACCACAATACTGTCGCCACGATTGCGGAGAGGCAAACGGTCAGAAGACAAACGTTACATGGCTAGCGCGGTAAAAATCTCCCGCCTTGTTCCCCACAACACTAACATGCCTGCTAAATTCGCGATGAACACTCCGACCCCAGGAAACATTGTTCCCACCACTGACATTGGGCAAAGGATTCACCGTTTGTGCTTGGTGTAGGGCTATACTTTCACTTTCAGAATCACTGTCATCTTCTGAAGGCAGATATTCCCCTTCAGAATCAGTGTTCGCGAATAGAAGACCCAACACTTAATTGCGGGTAAGCTTTATTGATGCCATTAGATAATAATAATAATAATAATAATCTAATGCAAATACTCGCTGACGTTGACAATATTGGTCTGATAAAATGGCTCACTCGCACACTAGCTCCGCTTTTGTTCACACTGATTCAATGTGCTCTAGCTCGAAGATTTTGTATAGAAGCATGACGTTTTTTTGAGTCGGGGATGAAGTATGACATGTCTGCCATCTAGTTGAGGGGAGGTCGAACGAAATTTGACACCCTATTTGACAAAATCGGCCGTTTTATTCAGTGCCGCATCTTGTCGAGTAAACTCGACCATGGCGCCTAGAGGGTTAAAATAGCATATGAATAACATACGCAATGCGCCATTAGACTTAATGACTTAAGACTAGGTTTTTCCTGGTCAGTGGCGGAATTGTTTTCTAAACCTGAAAAATAGCACCAGGGGTGCCGATATGCGTCTGTGAAGGGGAAAAGTCCACTGTGCGCGGGTGCAAAATAGGAATGATACATGCGTCGGTGTACAAAGTCAATTGCACTGGGTGCAAGATAGGGCCCTGTCTGTGTTAAGGTAATGGCTTCTTTTTTTTTTTTTTTAAGAAGGGAGATGTAACATCCTGACTGTATGTCCTAAAAGGGACACCGTAGCCCTCGGGCAAGATCTCTGTACTCTCGCGAGATTGCGCGGAAGTGAGATGGCAAAATAAATTCCCAGTTCAGAATGTCCGGTGTGCATTCCAGTTATTGTACATAGTTTAGCTAGTGAGCAAACATTACAACCACAACACAATAACAATAAAGAAACTACCAGGACTCGTGATTACCAGAAGCAGGACGAGCTAGTGCCAGACTTCGTTAACGTCAGCGATGGTCAAGGAGCACCCACACTACACTTCACACACGTGCACACTCGCGTCAACCAAGATCAATCACTAAGGGAGATCAACTACACACTGTGCCTCATCAGGATCCACCACCAAATAGAGCAACTAGCCCTCCTGCTCCGGACTCACAGTGCCTGTCCAAGCTTCACAGGGCGGTTACCACTCACAACCCCTCTTTCCTTTGACAGGCAGAGTATCACTCACAGTAAAAAGTGATAAAAAGAAAATATTATTTATAACACAACAAAAAAATACAAAGACAGCACCCAAAAATAACAAAGAAATCAAAGCAAGCAAAATACAGGAAAATAATGAATTAAACAATCACAAAATAATAAAGCAAACTAACTTAAACAAATAAGCAAGCAAAGACAAACATCAGCAATGCTGAAGCGTGCTCACATGTGAGCAACTGCACTCAAGCATGTTGATCAAACAAAACAATAGAAACAAAAATGTTAGAATAGTAGGAACAAAACAGTAGCGATGAAAGTCCTAAACCAAGCAGCACAGTCTTCAAGTGCCCTTATACAGGCAGATTAATTCACCTGCAAAAGCCAGAATGTAAGCTAAAATATACATAGTATTAATTCATCATTGTTATACAATGATCGCATATACCAAACATGCGGAGATCGCGTCATTCGTCCGGCAGCAACAGATGAACAAAGTTTACAAAGATGAGCTGGAATACACAGATAAACCCCATGACTATACATCACTTCAAATAAATACCGCTACAAGTGCCAGAAAGAGACCTACCAGGAAGCCAAGCAGCAATACACGACGCTTAGTGCAATATATATAACATGCGTTGGTATACGGCAAACGGCGTGTATTGCCAATGGCTGCAAACCCTCAGCACAACGTGTGCTTATCCGCAAACAGCCCAGCACCTGACAAGAGTAACACTGTTAACCATTTAAAGTCAGGTAGGCTCGAACACAATCACAAACGGCCGTCGCACTCACCTCCAGCCAGAGCACCAGACAGAGGCAGAATAATGACGTGCTAGAGAGGCAGTCGCACAGTGATGCCATGTCCGGTGGTCCACCATAATATAACAGTTGGAATGAGACGCTGATTACCTGCATGCATTTTTGTGCGGAGTCAACACACGCAGAGAGGACGCCACCCAACAGCAGCACTTCACTACACACTGAAGGATACAGGGCAACATAACAGCATAAACGCATATCAGTATATGTACATAAGCACAGCGTCAGCGGCCGTAGCGACGACAACTGAGAATATATGCAGTTAGATCAGAATAGCCAGTTGCACTTAAGGATACAGGGCAGCATAAACACATATCAGTATGTACATAAGCATAGCGTCTGCGGCCGGTGCATGGCGACGGCAGTGGACTATGGCCCCAGGCCTCGTCGTCACTGTCATTTCTGGGTGGGGGAGGGCTAAATCCTTTATCTTCTGTTAATCCTTTCTGCTCCCTTTAAGATGATGAACCCATGATCAATAAAGAAAGAATGGAGGACACCGCAACATCAGGGACTGGAGAAAAACATGGGGTGAGTGCATGAAGTGATGGTGGAATATGATGGTATAAAACTGTACATTTCTCCTGTATTACCACTCTCTGTTATTTTAAGGCATATATATATATGCTGTATCTTCATCAGTAGAACGTTACATTCTCCCTGCTCCCCTCCCTGTGTCTGACATGTGATCCTCACACATGGATCCATGCTATATATAGTATAACTCATGCATTTCAAACTCCATAAGATAATACAACTGATTATGAATACTAATAAAGAATAATAATGCAGATACATAATATTCAATAATGAAATTATATTAAAATAAAACTTGTAGTCTTCAAGTCCCTACATTGTTGGGTCCGACCTCAAATTCTATTTCTGATCAGATAGCTTCGAATAGGCTGAAGCAAGTCGATCACAGGAATGCAGAGAGTATGGCAGGGTGACGCAGCATCTCTCTCCCTCTTCAGGGAACTAGGGTTACATATGTAACCAAGAAGTTCCCTTTCAAGGGAACTCGGGCTGCGTCGAAACGCTGTGGGAACCCTAATACCCATGCCACCATAAGAGCAAATGTCCGTCTGTGTGAAATCAATGAGCACATCTAGGCGAAAGCACCTGTGCCCCTGGATTGGAGCCAAGGTCCAGCTAGTGAAGCCTCAAAAATGTATGCGGTGAGGACTAGCCTGCCGCATCACAAACATCTTGGAGGGAAACTCCTGACAGTAATGCTTTGGAAGCAGCCATACTCCTAGCGGAGTGGGCCCATACAGCCAAAGGTGACTGGCCGACTCATAAGCAAGTGAAATGGCCTCGACCACCCACTTGCTCATCCTCTGCTTAGACACCGGGCACCTGTTTGTGGGAACCCCAAAGCAAACAGACATTCTGTGGAAGTAAGCATCTAAAGCCCTAACTGGGCAGAGCAGCTAAAGTTTCTCTAGGTCTGACGTCTGGAGAAGGACAGAAGGCCTGCAGTACTCTAGGTCTTACAGTTTTAGTAGGAACCTTAGGAATGTAAACTGGTCTTAGGGTGAAAAAAACCCTTTACCATACCAGGAGCAAATTCCATGCACGAGGGAGAAACCGAAAGTGCTTGAATGTATCCAATTCCATTGAAGGACGAAATAGCGAGGAGAAGGACAAAAGTCTTTCGAGATATTCTCAGAAACTTCCTCAATGGGCTCGAATGGAACTAGGGAGAGGCCATCTAGTACAACAGCCAAGTCCCATGTCGGCACCATCGTGCGGAGCCTCAGCCTCAAAGTGCCACTTAGGAAACAAGTTATTAGTGGGTGTCTCCCCAAAGATACTCCACTCAAAGGGACGTGGTAAGCATCTAGTGCCACCACGTACACATTCAGTGTGAAGGGGGATAACCCTGTGGAGAAGCACTCCTGCAGGAACTCCAGCAGTGCACCCACTGGGCAGTTAACCAGGTCCGGCTGGTGCTCTCCACACCAGGAAGTAAAAAGTCTCCACTTCAAGGCATACAGTTTCCATGTGGATGGAGCTCTGGAGTGGAGAATGGTCTCAACAACCTTGGTTGAGAGACCAGAACTTAAGAGCTGGGTCCCCTCTGAGACCAAGCCCACAGGTTACATAGTTCTGGGCAGGGTGAAGGATCGACTCACTCGCCTAAGAGAGTAGGTCCCTCCTGATCGGAATTTTCAGAGGAGAGTCGTTGAGGAGAGACACTAGGTCCGCAAACCATACTCAGGCCGGCCAGAATGGGACTACTACGTAGTAAACTGACCCCACCCTGGTGAACCATCCAGAACTCCTGGTAGCAGAGCAATCGGGGGAAATCTGTACAGACGTGACCTCGGCCAAGTCTGCACTAGGGATGCACCTATCCGATACTCAGTATCGGTGTCGGCGCCGATATTGCCTTTCTTGGCCGGATCGGGTATCGGTCAGAAGAGGCCGATCCAAATCCGATATTGTTTGTATACTATTCTGTGTTATTGTTAAGCCCCACAAAAGGCACTCAAACATTATAAAGCAACAAAGTTTTCGTGCACTATATTATAAGTGTTCAGAAGCCATTCTATAGTATAATGTGAGGTAGAAATTAATATTTAAGTCATTAAATTCAAGTTCACGTAAACTTTTCCCTCAGCTGCTGCTGTCAGTCATTCTCCTTTCAAGATCAAACAGCGCATCTTGCTTGGTCATGACAGTCAACACGATGAAACTCTGTCCAAGATGATTCATTATACTTGATCTGTAGATAAAGGTCTAAGGTTTTGCATAAAATTACTTTATCTTGTTGGACTTTATTGCTGTATCTTAATCATGTTACTTTCTACCAAGTGTCTGTTCACAACACTGGAGTAGAGAGCATTATAATTGTTCTTCACGCGCACAGTAACTGAAATTTAAAACTATTAAAAGAAAAGGCTTAATAAACTATTGCATAGATAGATACTGTATAATACACTACGCATCGATATGTCTTTCCTTTGTGCTATGAACTTATCAATGCGGTCCAAAAAGTACTGGCTGTAAAACCCAGACTCCCTGCTGGGCAGAGGAACCCGTTCTATAGCCTCCTTTTGCAGAAGAGCTTTTACTTCTAATTCCATAACCAGAGCCTGCTCTGGGCCAACCACTGTGGTTAGGATCCTGCCTGCAGGACCAAGCGAGACATATTTGGTAGACTTTTCCAATCTGTCAAAAGATCTACTAAGGAGACCAGTCTCTGAGACTGGCTTCTGGTATATTTCAAACAGCAGGCACAGTGCCCACGGAGGGGTGTACCCTCAGAAGCCTGACATGGCTATGCATGTTTGAATATATGTGCACAGGCGTGTAGTCCTTCCCTACAAATCAACCTTCAACAAACTACTTGTCTGGCCTTAATTTATAATACAGAATTTTTATCGCTTCCGCGTAGCCATGCGAACCGGAACTATCCCGACAACGCTTTATCTGTACAGAGGTAAAGAGAAGGGAATTTTTCATTTTTCATTGAAAGCATATGTCATATTTTAGATATATTTTTAAGATGGAAGAATGCGGTTTTACAGATCCTAGAAACGTGGCTTTCAAATGAAAGATTGGTATCAGAGCACACACACACACAGGTGCCTAACCTACGATGAAGACTTAACAGAGCAGCCATCAATTGTTAGACAGGTTTCTGGGTTAATACGTGTAGAGGTTTTTTGCCCACTAATTAGAAACTCTGTTTTTTTCAGAATTAAGTAGTAGGAAATTACGGTAACACTTTTAACTGCATGCTATTAATCATTTGTTAACCGTCACCAGTGCATCGGCGCACTGAAGCGTTTTTTTTTTTTTTTTTTTTTTTTTTAAAGTTACTATCAGATTTAATGTTATACCTTGACAAACTATACATCATTAAAAAGATACAAGACTCAAGTTTCAGTATTTGTCCACTATTGTATTCTGAGAAACTCATACTGACAGTTATGTCTTAATTTGTGTCAGGAGTTATGAAATGAAAAAATTAGTCGATACCTTTAATATGAATTATGAGCGTCTGTCTCTCCCATTCATAAAAAATCTCTGTGCTGTCGTCATGAAAGCGATTCACAAAACAACGTCCCTCAGGGCTTTAGCTCAAAAATGTGCAGATTTGGAGAAATATTGATAGATTCTCATAGATTTACATCATATTTCTATAGACAGGAATAATATTTATTGAATAATACCCAAATGCGTCGATGTAATCTTTATGAGCGCTTGATACTCTATTTACTGTGTTTTCAATTCATACCAATAGCCTGAGGGCGCTATATGCACAATAATAGTCCTTATATGGAACATGAAGAAGAGCCATAATCATGTGACATTCCAGGACGTCACTGATACACACACAGCTACCAGAGATCGTTGTAATGGATGTAACATGCAGATAAAGACGTTTTGAAGACAATAAACATGATTGCAATGATATTTGATTTACCTGTGTTCTTCAAGCCATGCCAGGTATTTTCATAATAATAGATTATATTTATAATGTAATGCTAATCTATATAGACTTTATCATCGTGCAGAATACTATAAAATAATATATTTTCTGTCTGATTTTTTATCTGAAGCCAAATTAGATCACAGAAGATTATTTAAAACACTCGACTTGCGTTATAAAGTAAGTTTGGAGCACAAACATGGTTTTAATCTCATATATTGTCACGTATTGATGGTGTGCTAAGCTAACATGCTAGCTAGCACCAGGTGCACCTGCCACCTATCAGTTATTATTTAATGATTTTTAGCGCAATTTTCCACTGGACAAAATTGCGATTGTTAACTCATGATTTCTGTTCTGTCTGTGCGCACCAATCTTGTACTTCTATCTACTCCTCAACCAGACCACCTAGAGACTTCGGGTTTTCGGCATTATGTTAAGGAAGGTCTAATCTTGGGAACGAAAAAAAAAAAATAAATAAATAAATACAGGAAAAGATTTACTATC
This sequence comes from Leuciscus idus, assembly GCA_021554675.1. Taxonomy (NCBI): domain Eukaryota; kingdom Metazoa; phylum Chordata; class Actinopteri; order Cypriniformes; family Leuciscidae; genus Leuciscus; species Leuciscus idus. Next base: position 58,554,978 of record CM038621.1, read on the forward strand.
TCTTAGTGTTGTGATCCCATGAGGTCAGAAAATTGCGCTAAAACACTCACCGAGTTTTTATTACTTGTTTCTAAATAGGAATGCTTACTGAAATGTTTCTTTATTCCAGAAGGGCATTTGATACACTTATATACTCGCGCTGAATGAATGCTTATGTGTCTTCCTCTGTAGCCCAGTGGAGGAATCTTAGGTTTGATCGATCGTGTTCGATCCCGGGTCTTACCGGCAGATAAAATTATGCCGTCATGCTTTCGTTCTGTCAGTTCCCTTAAAAGGCGACTGCAGATGAGTTTTTTGCAGCCAATGAGCGCGTTGTACAACCCGCTCGCCTGCACCCAAACACTGTTTCTATGGCAACTTCTCGCTCGTTCAGTTCCAGTAAATGCGAATGTTCCAGTGTATTCTGCAGTAAACAAGCCGGTAACACAGCCCGCTTGCCTGCACACAAACGCCGCTTTTACGGCGACCCAGATAAATCCCATAGAGTGTATTTTCTGGTATTCCGGCCACGGCCGATGGTGTTATGAGTGTAGTAAAAATGCCCACAACCCAGTGTTCATTCCTACACACAAGCACAGCCCGTCACACAGGGCTCGTGCACATAAAATCAACCCAGATCGATTGCGCATTAAATGTAGTAAATGTGCCCACTGCCCAGTGCCCACAAACACTATGCTCTGCATGTCTCACGGTTTCTGTAAAAACGAAACCAGCACGCATTCACTCTGCTCAGGCAGACAATGCACTCAGTACAGTAAATGTGCCCGCTATCCCGCGCCCACATTCACTCACAGACATGACAAGTCCTACGGGACTCGCCCAGCCCTCCCCCTCTCGGTTGACCGCCGCACCCCCGGCCTCAAACGTCGTAAGCTTGACGCTTATGTTACAGCACACCGAAGTTCTCCTGTCGCCAAGCGACCAGAGCGCGCTTCGCATTCAACCCCTAGCCATTCATGCAGATGCATGGGCAGTGCTTCCCGGGGTTTCGGAGTGGGTGCTAGACATTATAAAGAGAGGCTATTCGCTACAGTTCTGTCGACACCCTCGCCGTGGTGAGACGCGCGTCGAAACTACGGTGAAAACAGAAGTAGCACACCTACTTTGAGCCGAAATATCGAAACTGTTGAGCAAAGGGGCCATAGAGCCTTTATCTCAAGCTCAGAGTGAAGGGGGGCTGTACAGCAGATACTTCCTGGTACCAAAGAAAGACGGGGGTCTCAGACCCATACTAGATCTAAGACAGCTGAACAAAGTGCTTGTGAAATGCCAGTTCAGAATGCTCACAACCAGAAAAATCCTTGCGCAAATTCGCAGAGGAGACTGGTTTATGTCAATAGATCTAAAGGACGCGTATTTTCAAATACAGATAGCGTCACGTCACAGGCGATATTTGACATTCGCCTTCGAGTGCCAGGCATATCAGTACACAATCCTACCGTTCGGCTTGTCCCTAGCACCCCGTACATTTACAGACTATCGGGGCATGCAAGTATTGAACTATTTGGACGATTGGCTGATTTTAGCTCAATCACACTCGGAGCTCATAGAGCAAGGGCCATTTTACTCGAACACCTCGAGAATCTGGGTCTCAGAGTCAATTGGGCGAAGAGTTCTCTGTTCCCCAGTCAGATGATATCTTTTCTGGGCACAGAACTGGATTCGCTGTCTATGATAGCGCTCAGAGAATGCTGGGTCTTATGGCCTCAGCATCATCAGTGCTTCAGCTGGGTCTGCTTCGCATGCGCCCGCTGCAGTTCTGGCTGAAAGCGCGTGTACCGCGCAGAGCGTGAACCCACGGTCTCTTTCGCCTCAAGGTCGATCACAAATGTGTCTTAGCGCTGAAACCTTGGAAGGTGACCGATTGGTACTGGTCAGGTGTAAACCTGGGGATTTCCTCGAGCGTGAAGGTAGTGTCCACGGACGCCTCAACCTCGGGATAGAGAGCGCTGCTCGAGGGCAGACCGTTCTTTGGCCAGTGGTCGGAACGGGAAAAGCTTCTGCACATAAACTGCCTGGAAATGCTGGCAGTCATCAACGTGCTCAGGCGTTTTTATCCCCAGATAAAAGATCACCACGTTCTGGTCCGCTCGGACAACATGTCAGTGGTGGCTTACATAAATCGCCAAGGAGGCGTCAGATCCAGAGCCCTTCACAGGCTGATGGAACGCCTCCTGAATTAGGCTCAGCACAATTTCTGCTCGCTGAAAGCCGCGCACGTGCCGGGTCTTTTGAACATAGGACCAGACAGACTGTCAAGGAACAATGTTCCGGCAGGGGAATGGTCTCTACATCCGCAGACAGTCCAACTGCTGTGGAAAACATTCGGCAAAGCGAAAGTAGACCTATTTGCGTCTCAAGAAAACGCTCATTGTCCGGAGTTTTTTTCCAAGAGCAGGGACGCACTGGCCCACGACTGGCCCCGCTGCCCGCTCTATGCGTTTCCCCCCGTCACGCTCTTACCACAGGTATTAGAGCGAATCAGAGAGAGTGGATGCTCAGTACTACTCGTGGCCCCATTCTGGACGAACCAAGCATGGTTCCTGGTTCTGATGCGGTTGACGAACACCGCCCCATGGCCGATACCAGTGAGGAGAGATCTCCTCTCGCAGGCCAACGATCTGGCATCCCTACCCGGAGCTTTGGTCCCTGCATGCGTGGACCATCAACGGGTACCCATTAAACTCCCAGAGGGAGTGTTAAACACAATCACACAGGCCAGAGCCCCGTCTACAAGGCGGCTCTATGCCTCGAAATGGTCAGTGTTCTCTAACTGGTGTGCAGCTAGTGACATATCACCCTCACACTGTGGAGTGTCGGAGGTTCTTTCCTTCCTACAAGAGCTACTGGATAAGGGCAGAGCCCCATCCACGCTCAAGGTTTATGTGGCGGCCATAGCAGCGTTTGCTGAGCCAACGCTGGGTCAGTCACTGGGAAGAAACGATTTGATCATTCGCTTCCTTCGAGGAGCTAAGAGAATGAATCCTCCCAGACCCCCCTCAGTCCCCATTTGGGATCTTTCCACGGTTCTAGAGGCCATGAAAGGCGCTCCATTTGAGCCTATTCAGTCGATAGACCTGAAACATTTGTCTTTCAAAACAGTGTTTCTTCTGGCTCTCGCTTCAGTGAAGCGCATAGGGGACTTGCAGACGCTCTCAGTGAGCGCGACGTGTATGGAGTTTGGGCCTAACGACTCTAAAGTCATACTCAAACCGAGGCACGGGTACGTTCCTAAATCCCTCAACACCCCGTTTAGGGCGCAGATCATTTCCCTGTCAGCCCTACCGGTCTCTGACGAGGAGGGAAACGCAAGCTTCCTTTGCCCAGTCAGGGCATTAAGAGCTTATGTGTCTCGCTCAGCTGTCTTTAGACAGATGGAGCAGCTCTTTGTTTTGTTCAGCGGACGTTCTAAGGGACTGGCCGCGTCGAAACAGAGCCTATCCAGGTGGATAGTTGATGCTATAGCGCTGGCTTATACATCAAAGGGCTTACAATGCCTGTTAGGTGTCAAAGCGCACTCCACGAGAGGCATGGCCTCGTCATGGGCTTGGTCTAGTGGGATTGCTTTACAAGATATATGTATGGCGGCAGGCTGGGCCTCCCCGTCTACATTTATAAGGTTCTACAACCTATAAGTTCCCGCTCTGCAGGCCAAGCTGCTCTCGGTCTAATAAACCAGTATTATCTGCCCGTCACTACCGGCTCAGAATACTGAAACTGTTACAGCGTCGTTCACTGAGCGACTATATTTTCTGTGGGCAGTGTGTAAGTCCCCCTGATATTATATCAGCCCAGGCTGAGTTCACCCTGGCTGTATGGAACATTTGATATAACCTGCTCTTTATAGAGCACTATATTCTAGGGAATGATGCTAATCAGCCTCTCTTTCCGGACTCTCTGTGAGTCCCTGATGATTATGCACTGTATGAGCCCCGGGCACCTACCCGTGGGACTTTAGTGTGGGATCTCAGCACGCACTGCGTTTTGCATTGTGTTCCCCATAGCGTAAGCTATTACGCAGTACGAGAGAACCTCTCGTAAGAGAACGTACTCAGTTACTAACATAACCTCGGTTCTCTCTAGAAGAGGGAACGAGTACTGCGTATCCTGCCGTGCATGCATCAAACTCTGGTTCGCTTCGGCGATGAAAAACCAGCTAACCAGCCTCCCGAATGCTATATTTATAGCCCAAGGCCCCACCCGTTTCGGCGGGACGTGACGTAGTGGGCGCGAAGCGCCCTCATTGGATCAGTCGTCACGAGGGGCCTCTCTCGATAGGCTGCTGCAGTTGCCGCAGAGCAGCCAATGGGCGCGCGAGCTGTCTCGCCCATGTCTGCGTGCTGCCGCAACACGTTTTACATTAATACAAAATTAAGGATAATTTTTTGGCTTCAGTATCTCGAGGAAAAGAGTGTTTCCCCATAGCGTAAGCTATTACGCAGTACTCGTTCCCTCTTCTAGAGAGAACCGAGGTTACATTAGTAACCGAGTACGTTTTTTTTTTAAATAAACAGATAAGCTACAAGCAGAGATATATAATAGTTCACTATTTGTTCAAATAAATGTCTATATGTATGTATCGTTTGTTTTAACAACATTAACCAATTTTTCTTTATTTAATAATAAAACTATTATTATGACATGCAGTTTCAACACCAAATATTAGGTTGTTTCATTATTGTAAGTTAAGTTATTTTAAGTTAAGTCATTGTGTGATTACATAAAAAATAGTGTATTATATATTGTGAAAATAATGTTAAGTTCCTTGCACTGACCACTTCATAAGACCTCCATATATCGTCAGGAGCCACAGGTTTTCATTTTGTGTTGCCTATATATGTTTTTTGACTCTCAAAGTGAGGGTAGCTTTTGACTTGCCCTATATGAATCACCAAGGACCATGGTTTGGGCTCAAAATCTTCTTTATTTCTTTATTATGCATTTTAGCTGTGTCAGACTCAGGAAATAACTCAGGATCCAGCCGCAAATGCAGAAAAGTCAGTTTATTTATAAACAGAGAAAATTAAGAAATTGAGTCTAGAGAAAATTAAAGAATGAAACGTCTCAGGTTACGACTGTAACCTATGTTCCCTGAGAACAGGGAACGAGACACTACGTCAGAATGACGCTATGGGGAACGCCTCAGGCGTGACAGGTGTCTGAAATCAAATATCAACTCACGTCAATCATGTTGATCGGCGACAGCCCGTGAATCATCAGCTTGATTGATTAACGCGCGACCTGGATGTATAAAGGGGAGCCTTGCATACATGACAACATCCTATCGTCTGAAGGGACTGTTGCAGGCAGGCCCCGAGGCATGGCAGGAAGACGTAGTGTCTCGTTCCCTGTTCTCAGGGAACATAGGTTACAGTCGTAACCTGAGACGTTCCCTTTCGAAAGGGAACTCTACACTACGTCAGAATGACGCTATGGGGAACGATATACCAACGCCACCATGCTGAGGGGAGTGCATGCCCAAAGGCAGTGACAACTGCCCGAACCAGTAATTCAGAAACACTGGAACCACTCACCCTTAGGTCACATCGGGCTGTCAGTGACAGCACTCCCTACCGGTCATAGCCCAAGCTAATGAACCAAGAAACCGCCAGAACATAGTCAATGGGGGGTATATCTGGGCCAGCTCAAAGGCTTAGGACCACAACTTCCAATAGAAGGGGTCACTTCTAGGGAGTGTGGCTAAGGGACCCAAGGGACTCCCAGCCAGTCACTATTCAGGGGAGCATGCCTCCTGAAATACCACCAGGCTGGCCTGGTGATCTATACTAAGACACACAGTCTGGCCATTGCCTGTCTGTCCGAGACAGAGCCTCTGGAAGTTGCCTTGGATAAGGCATACAGAAACCGAAGGCCTGCGAAGCTGGCAGAACCATTCAGTTCTGGATCACAGAGACGGGATCTCCCGGAGAGTGTGACTCAACCTCAGGAAAAGACAGAAGTCGTCCACTCAATCCACGGGTCTACCCAGTGCTCGATCCGAACACTGGGGAAGTAAGAGAGGGTTCAAACCCAGGAAGGTCTAAGGACCTAAGACCTGATGACCCCCTCATGGGGGGAGCTCCAGTACATGAGGGCTCATATCAGGAAGGCCGGTGAGGCCTGTAACCTGGAGACCACAGTATGTGGGAGCTCATACTCAGGAAGGCCTGTGAGGCCTGAAACCTGGCGACCACAGTAAGTGGGAGCTCGTATTCAGGAAGGCCGGAGAGGCCTGTAACCTGACAGCCACACAATGTGGGGCTACCTTCAGAAAGGCCTAACGAGGCCTGTTACCACAAAATGTGGGAGATAGCTTGAAAGGGAGGCGCCTGTCGTAAAACATTGCGACAGAATACGCATCTAGAGTGGGACCCAAGGTGAAGAACCGGAGTCTGAGCCACGTAAAAAAGGGAATGAAGCGGGCAGCGCATAACCCTTACCATAATATGGATTTTAGAAAGTACACGAAACGAAAGTGCGTGTGCTTAGCAATTCCGAATCCAGGAAGGCCTGGTGAGGCCTCTAACCTGGCGACCACAGCATGTGGGAGCTCATACTCAGGAAGGCCTGTGAGGCCTGTAACCTGGTGACCACAACCTGTGGGAGCTTACTTTCAGGAAGGCCTGGTAAGGCCTGTAACCTGACAACCACACCATGTGGGGGCTACTTTCAGAAAGGCCTAATGAAGCCTGTATCCTGATAACCACCGAATGTGGGAGATAGCTCGAGGGAGAGGCGTCTGTCGTAATACATTGCGACAGCAAGACGCATCTAGAGTGGGATCCAAGGTGAAGAACCGGAGTCTGAGCCACGTAAAAAAGGGAATTAAGCGTACAGCGCATAACCCTCACCATAAATATGGATTATAGAAAGTACATGAAAGAAAGTGCATGTACTTAGCCATTCTGAATCCAAGAAGGCCTGATGAGGCCTCTAACCTGGCGACCACAGCATGTGGGAGCTCATACTCGGGAAGGCCGGTGAGGCCTGTAACGCGGTGACCACAGTGTGTGGGAGCTCATCAGAATGTGGAAGTTAGCTAGAGAAAGGCGTCTGTCGTATTATACGTGACGACAGGATGCATCTAGAGTGGGACCCGAGGTGAAAAGACCAGGGTCTGAGCCGCATAGGAAGGGACCGAAGCGAACAGCGCATGACCCTTACCATAAAAATGGATTTTAGAAAGTACACAGGACGTTAGTTGTGTGACTTACCATAAGAATGGGTTTAAGAAAAATAGATGAAGTAAAGGTGCATGTACTTCATCACTCTATATTCAGGAAGGCCTAGTGAGGCCTATAACCTGACGACCACAGACTGTGGGAGCTCGTATCCAGGAAGGCCGGTGAGGCCTGTAACCTGGCAACCACAGCATGTGGGAACCCATGATCAGGAAGGCCAGATGAGGCCTATAACCTGATGGACACAATGCGTGGGAGCTCACATTCAGGAAGGCCTGATGAGGCCTGCAACCTGACATGTGGAAGCTCACAACTAGTGAGGCCTAAACCCTAGCGACCACAGTGAGTGGGAGTTCACATTCAGGAAGGCCTGGAGAGGCCTGTAACCTGACATGTGAAAACTCATAACCAGGAAGGCCTTTAGGAAGCCTGAAGCCTGGTGACCACTGAATGTGGGAGCTTAACACTCAGGAAGGCCTGTGAGGCCTGAGACCTGGCGACCACAGTATGTGGGAGCTCATACTCAGGAAGGCCTGTGAGGCCTGTAACCTGGCGACCACAGTATGTGGGATACTCAGGAAGGCCTATGAGGCCTGAAACCTGGTGACCACAGTAAGTGGGAACTCACATTCAGGAAGGCCGGATGAGGCCTATAACCTGACATGAGGAAGCTCATAACTAGGAAGACCTGCGACCACGGTGTGTGGGAGCTCATACTCAGGAAGGCCGGGTGAGGCCTGTAACCTGGCGGCCACAATATGTGGAAGCTCACATTCAGGAAGGCCAGGTGAGGCCTGTAACCTGACATGTAGAAGACCATCACCAGGAAGGCCGGTGAGGCCTGTAACCTGGCGACCACAGTATGTGGGAGCTCATAACCAGGAAGGCCTGGCGAGGCCTGAAACCTGGCGACCACAGCATGTGGGAGCTCATACTCAGGGAGGCCTATGAGGCCTGAAACCTGGTGACCACAGTATGTGGGAACTCACATTCAGGAAGGCCGGATGAGGCCTGTAACCTGGCGACCACCATGTGTGGGAGCTCATATTCAGGAAGGCCTAGTAAGGCCTGTAACCTGGCGACCACAGTATGTGGGAGCTCATAACCAGGAAGGCCGGATGAGGCCTGTAACCTGATGACCACAGTATGTGGGAGCTCACATTCAGGAAGGCCGGGTGAGGCCTGCAACCTGACATGTAGAAGCCCATCACCAGGAAGGCCGGTGAGGCCTGTAACCTGGCGCCACAGTATGTGGGAGCTCATAACCAGGAAGGCCTGGCGAGGCCTGTAACCTGGCGACCACCGTGTATGGGAGCTCATATTCAGAAAGGCCTAGTAAGGCCTGTAACCTGATATCCCAGTATGTGGGAGCTCATAACCAGGAAGGCCGGATGAGGCCTGTAACCTGGCGACCACAGTATGTGGGAGCTCATATTCAACCACAATATGTGGGAGCTCACATTCAGGAAGGCCGGTGAGGCCTGTAACCTGACATGTGGAAGCTCATAACCAGGAAGACCTGGTGAGGCCTATAACCTGGCAACTACAGTATGTGGGAGCTCATATTCAACCACAGTATGTGGGAGCTCATACTCAGGAAGGCCTAGTGAGGCCTATGATCTGATAACCACAGTATGTGGGAGCTCATATTCAAGAAGGCCTGGTGAGGCCTATAACTTGATAACCACAGTATGTGGGAGCTCATACTCAACCACAGTATGTGGGAGCTCATACTCAGGAAGGCCTAGTGAGGCCTATGACCTGATAACCACAGTATGTGGGAGCTCATATTCAAGAAGGCCTGGTGAGGCCTATAACTTGATAACCACAGTATGTGGGAGCTCATATTCAACCACAGTATGTGGGAGCTCATACTCAGGAAGGCCTGGTGAGGCCTCTGACCTGATAACCACAGTATGTGGGAGCTCATATTCAGGAAGGCCTGGTGAGGCCTCTGACGACCTGATAACCACAGTATGTGGGAGCTCATATTCAACCACAGTATGCAGGAGCTCATATTCAGGAAGGCCTGGTGAGGCCTCTGACCTGATAACCACAGTCAATTCCTGGGAGCTCACCTCAGGGAGGCCCAAGCGCTGTCCGGTTGCAAAATGGGGACTGTCTGGTCAAGGAGGCCTGATAGGACCTACTACCTGACCAAGAGAAGAAAAAAAAAAAAAAACTTTAGATTTACTTTCTTACCCACAACATTTTGCCCCAGACTCTAAAACAGGAGACGTGGTCTGAAAAGAAACAGAAATATGTTAATTTCACATTTTACAAAAAGACCAGAATTACACCTGCTCTTTTTGTTCACTGCTCATCATTTTAATTCCTCAATTAAAATGCAGCCAAAAACACTGGATAACGTGATCTGGATGATAGGCTGAATTACTAAATATCTAACTTCTTAAAAGTCAGATAATATTCCATCATTTTAATTCATAGAATTAAATGCAGCCATAATCACCAGACAATACTGTTTTAACATAATACGTTCTCGTAATCTACACACTGCCTCGGCAAGCGCGAGAAACGAGCCGTTAAAATATATTTGGCTTTCATCCCTCGAGAAGAAAGTCACCAGGTGCGAGGTTGAAACATCCGACAGCGCACGGATTTTTTCTTTCTCACGCGCGCCGAGATATTTCTTAATGAACACTGCCAGCACCCTCAGGAACTGACTGTGAACGCCTCGTACCCAAACAGTATTGTTTCACAGATCGCACGCACCACAGCTCAGATGCTGAACCCTCCTGCCTCCTCCCTCGAGAAAAGGGTCCGACGAGAGCGGAGCATCTTTAAATGAAAAACGCTCACAGTTTGCACAAGAGGCTCCCGCGCGCTTCAGCGATATTCTCAAAACAGACAAACAGTCCCTGAAGACGAAAAGATGTTGTCATGTATGCAAGGCTCCCCTTTATACATCCAGGTCGCGCGTTAATCAATCAAGCTGATGATTCACGGGCTGTCGCTGGTCAACATGATTGACGTGAGTTGATATTTGATTTCAGACACCTGTCACGCCTTAGGCGTTCCCCATAGCGTCATTCTGACGTAGTGTAGAGTTCCCTTTCGAAAGGGAACTGGGGGACTTAAATACACAGGGATAATGAACAGGATACAAACAGGAGTGATCGTTAAACTGAGAACAAAGGAAACCATAAGCCACCTAAGAGTCCATGAAAGTTTAACTAAGACAAACTACTTAAACAGAATGTGAATGTGACACATGGTATTTATATTAATTACATAAATATAGACACATATTTATAGTATACTTAGGATAAAATAATTGTATTTCAAATACATTTTCAGGGTTTTTCCTGGCTCAAAATGAGGCGGAGGTGGTAAAATCCTAATAATGTATAATAATAATAAGATAAAAATTAAATTTATATATTTTGTAGATCATCATATAGCCTAATAATGTGTTTCCCACATTATTTTTGTGGGTGGAGCTTGGTACCTCTAGGGGGGTCCGGGGGCATGCAACATTTCATTACATTTCATTAATAGCCTAAACCAGGGGTTCTTAACCTTTTTGATGTCGGGGCCCAAATTTTACAGTACAAAGTGGCCCAGGGCCCATTCAAATATTAGCACTGTATTGGTTTATTGATCTCACCCTTGATTTGATTTGTATTCAATAACTAAATGAAATCCACTTGCAGTTTAACAGTTTATTATGCATGTGTATGTAAACCTGCACATACAACAATTCATGGAACAAATCAATCTGCATCAAGAACAAATTTAAAGGCTCAAGTCAGGCATATTAACACAAAAATCAGTTAGATTTGACAAATTTCACTTACAAAAAATAATAAATAAAATAAAAACAATAAAATGTGTTGCTAAAATAAATAAATTAAAAATAATATTTTTCAAATTAAATAAGTTGTAAATGAAAATTGAAATAACAGAGTAGCCTCCAGTGTTGCTTTGAGTCTGTTTCGGGCCTTGGTCTTAGTTGTGGCCACAATGGAGAATCCTGATTCACACAGGTATGTACCGTAAAACTTCAAATAATAGCCGAGTCCCAAATAGACGCCTGTCTCTTTTAAACGCCTGGTGTGACGACAGGTTTGGGTAAATAAAGGCCGGTCTCAAATAGAGGCCTGGTCTGTTTTTTAGTATCGGGTTGTATTTGATCTTCTAATACCCGTCAGATCGTCTGGTCTATGTTTTGATTAGATTTCACGTGACAGACGCAACCGTTCATGAATGACTCATCACTATTCGCGCGCGCGCGCGTGCGTGTGTGTGTGTGTGTGTGTGTGTGTGTGTGTGTGTGTGTGTGTGTGAGGGACTCAGAGGGAGAAAGAGGAGATAATATATTTCATTAACTTCGGGATGTTATCCTTAGGTATGTGGCCTGACAGTAGCTTCTAATGGAAGCGAGGATCACCTTATCCACTTTTTTAAAGAGGGAGAGCCGTGTGCATCGGGGCGGGAGCTGTTAGTGCAAGCAAGGCAGGCAGAGTTAGCGGAGGCTGGAGAGGGAGAAGTGGAGGAGAGCGACGTGGAGGAGGAATTCGCCAATGAACTTTTAATTGAGGATCGCGGGGATGATGATAGTGATGAATAGAGTAATTTTCTATCACATGATTGCAGTTGTTTACAGGGTAGCCTTCATTCTTTCTTGTTGATGTGTTTCGGGCAACAAGTTCATATGCTCGATGGATTTTAGAGGTAACTTGTGTTCTGCCTGTTGCTGTCACACATCGTTTCGTTTTTTATGTATTTTTTTATGCTGCCAATAGCCAAAGACATTTCTTACATTAAATGATTTGTTAAACACATTCAAATTAATTATAAATAAAACATAATATAATGTGGTAACCTCATACTGTCATGCTTGAACATCTCAACACTAAATTAAAGGCCTGTCTCTTATAGACGCCTGTCTCAAATACAAGCCGGTACAGTTCGGCGATTTGGGTAAATAGAAGCCCGGGCTATTATTTGAAGTTTTACGGTAGTTGTGAATGCGAGGAGTAGTTTCACAGCCCTCAGTGCTAGACATGGGTACTCTTTTGAGACAGCAATCCAGAAGGAGCCAATATCCAGTTTGCCCCACTGCAACTTTAAATTACTGTCAGTGGCTACTTCCAGAAGCTGGGATTCCAGATGTGAGGGCAAAGCAACATCATTTTTAGTGGGATCCACAGAAAATGGGTCCACAATCCACATGTGTCCCTCTCTGGGATCCTCAGGAAAGTAGTCATCAAATTTCACTGCCAGTTGTGAGAGGAGAAGTTACTAATCTTCACCTGGGGGAGTTTTCCAAAATGTCAGACAAAAGGGGAAACATGTCCATCTTTTTTTCCTGAGCCCTCTTAATCCACAAAGCAAGTTTCCTCTTAAAAGCTTGAACTTTATCTGCAACAAAAAAGTGAGATATTCAGTTGGTTCAGCAGTGAAAAAATGTCACAGAGGTAGGCAAGTTTAGCTGTGAACTGTGCATTGGCATAAAAATGTGCAAAAGGAGAATTTCTCTCCGTGAGAAAAGATAGGACCTCACAAAGTTTGGAAAAACATCTGGAGTTCACAGCATTATTTTTAATGAAGTTTATGGTTTTCACACTTACATCCATCACCTCATGTAACTCTGGTGACATTTTTTTTGCCGCAAGGCTTTCACGGTGAAGAAAACAGTGGGTCCATTTAGCTTCTGGGGCACGATCAAGTATCTGCCTGACGACACCGTGATGCCTGCCTGTCATTGATGCTGCACCATCGCTGCACACCCCAACACAGTTCTGCCAGTCTAGGCCGTTCTCTTTGAAGTAGTTATCCATGCAGCGGAAACATTCCTGAGCCGTAGTCTGTGTGGGTAGCTCTCCACAAAACAGTATGTCTTCGTGCAAACTACTGTCCCAGCGATAGCGAACAAAAACCAGTCGCAGTGCAGCATTTGTGACGTCAGTAGATTCGTCTAGTTGCAAAGAGAAAAATGGACTGCTTTTTATTCTTTCTAGCAACTGATGCTGTATGTCTGTGGCCATGTCCGCGATACGGTGACTAACAGTATAGTTTGAGAGTGGGATGGTTAGCAGCTTTTTTGCAGCAGCCTCTCCAATCATCTCACGGCACATATCTACAGCGGCAGGTAAAACCAACTCCTGCGCTATCGTGAATGCTTTCTTAGTCTGTGCCACTCGTCTGGCTACGAGGTAGCTGGCTTTCAAAGCGCATTTAGAATTTCCAGTCAGTGACACAACAGACCTTTTCTGCATCTGAAGCCCATTTTCTTTTCTTGAAAAATTCCACCGACTTTCCCACAAGCGATGGATGTTTGGTTTCTAGATGCCGCTTTAGTTTTGAAGGCTTCAGTGCTTCGTTGGATAGCATTAGCCCTCACACACTGGGCTCTCTGCTCTGCCTCATCACCTCCATTCACAAATCCGTACTTAATGAAGTCAGGATTGTATTTGCGGCAAAATCTTGACTTTTGGGGCGGGTTGGTGCAACTTTGGTCTCCCCTTTTCCTCTTTAAAAATTTCTCCATAACTTTTGCTACAGGCTATGGTTGACTGAGTGTCTTCTTCTGCTTATTAGCGCTTGTTAAACAACTAACGGAGGCATTACTGCCACTAGTGGTGGGATGGCGTATTGTAACTGTCTCATGGATAACAGTCATAGATAACAGTGGTCATTCTGGTGTCTTCAATTGATAACTTGTTTGGTCCCGCGGACCTTGCGGCCCACAAGTGAAAAACTTAAAGTTTTTTGCGGCCCTCCAGGCTATGGTTAAGAATAGGTGGCCTAAACAGGGGCTTTACTCCCTTCAAACTTAAATTGTCAATGTTTCATTACATCACTGTTTGAAAACACTCAGAATAATTTTTTGTACCTTTATAAAGGGCATTTTCCCCCTAATTTTATTAAATGTATGCTCCATCTTTCATTTCAAATTCTTAAATTTGATCAATATATTCAATTAAAATAAGACACTGGGCTGTTACCAATCAAATTAAATAATTTACATTGAAAATTTATAACTGTATTAAATTAGATTATTTTGAATATACAAATAGCCTACTTTATGAAACTAAACCGCCAGTAGGAGGCGGCAGGCGACCGTCTTAATGAGCGAGTCATTGAGTCATTCATTCAAACGATTCGTTCAAAAGGCTGATTTATTCAGAATGAGGCAGTTTATGAATAGGTAATTGAATCTTTGACTCAACCGATTCGTTCAAAACGCTGAATAGAATAGAATAGAATTAGAGTGATCTTTGTTTGGAACTATTTTCGCTGCTGAAACAGAACAAAAACAGTAATTTAATCTAAAATGTAAGTGACTTAATTTTAACTATTTGTTCATTGAACTGTTATGAAATCAGTCTCGGTTTCAATCTTGATGGCATTCAGGAAAACAGCTTTCTGGTCGTGTGTAGCCTAATATGTTATAAATAACTGCGCGAGCCTCAACAGCGCAACTTTGTTACCGTCAGTAGGCTACATTAGGTAGGCCTATTATAAACTATAGGCTATCAATCGCCATTTACATTAAATAAAATAAAATAGAATCATCCTCACATTTTCGGTGATTCCCTAGTTATTTTTTATTTGTATATTAAAAATTGTTTTAATTGGGGCATTTGTCCAGTTGGGCAAGTAGTACAATTATCTCTCACTTTTTCCTTCAAAAAAAAAAAAACACACGTGTCTCGGACACAGTCTATGGTCCCTGACAAGCGTTACTCGAGCCCTGATTTTCCTTGATTGGTTTTCCCTGAAGAGAATTACGTTGTTGAAAACGAAAGTAAAAGAGTCACGCACGTTCATTGCGTTTTCCCGTGATGAGAGTTCCGCGTCTTTATTCAACTCAACTCAGTTTAATGATTTATCTGTCATCCACCCTCGATTAATTGGAATGGAATGTTTGTATTACTTGGCCCGCCCGACCCGCGGATTATCCGCGTTCCGCGCAGCACTATACGGTTTGAGAATGGACACAAGCGGTAACCGCAACAGAACCGTCACGGTGGGAAAAGTTTATCTGACCATGTGACTGTCTGTCCGAGTTTTGTCGAGAGCCGGAGGCGGCACGAAATTTGACGGAGGCGGCCGCCTCATAATTCTCTATGCAGGAAAAACCCTGATTTTAGTACATTTATTTTCAGTAGGGTAAGCATGGAGCTGGAATCGATCTAAAATCTAAATTTGAATAAATAAGTAAACTTTATAGAAGCATGATAAAATACATACATACACAATACCTTTTGCACACTATTGAATTCCATGGTTGGGCCAATGGATAAATGTAATGCTGTTCATTTATTCAACAGAGAGAAAACACATCCATTGGTACAGCAGAAGTCAGTGCAGATCAACCAGACACTGAAAGAAAAGAAAAAGAGCGCCTATTTGCTAGACTTCATCTTGAGGACAGCCACCACAATAAACTGAGAGCTGCAGACATTCTTCAGATATCTGCACATTCATTAGAGTCCCATGAGTCTTGTGCTGAAGAGGCGCTGATTCAGACTTTCACACAAAAACTACTGATGATGGACTACAGAGCAAGATATATTAAAACTAATGGACAGGATGACACACAACAAAGATATACTAACTCATCTGACGATGAGGGTGATATTTTTGATAATGTTCTTCATAGCACCTCTTTGTCAAACACAGGAACCAGTCTGTCTGAGCGAATTCACCCGATGGATGTTCAGATGGCCGTATTTCACAGTGCTGATGGTCTCCTGAAGCAGCTGATGGTCACTAAACTTTCCCAGTGTCAGTACGCTCTGCCTCTGCTTGTTCCTGATCCATTCACACAACAGATTGAGTTTCCTCTCTGGACATTAAGACAAATCAACAAGAGCTGGAAGATGAGAAACACCAACAATGAAACCATCAGTCAAACCCTCCCTATCTACAAAGCAGAAACTCCAATGGTGTTTTTCTTCAGGTTTGGCTCCATGTCTTCATCCAAGTCTGAGCTGATGAACAGTCTGATCTATAAGAAACATGACACGTTCTTCCACAGGAACTGCCCAGGCAGCAGCAGATCCAGAGTCCTGATGGATGGAGTGGTGGAGATCGCCTGGTTCTGCCCTTCTGGGACAAACGATGATAAATTCAATGACTGTGTTGCGTTCTGTAATCTACACGGTGATGCAGGAAACCACGAGAAACAGCTGCAGATCCTCTCTGAAATGGCTTCAGTCAATGTTGTTCTTCTTCCACAACTGGACAGAAATGACAGACATGCAGCAGAGATCCAAAACCTGTACAAGGACAGAAAGCCACTCATTTGTCTATTTACTGAGGATGAATCTGCTGTAACTAAGACGAAGAAAGGGAAATTCAAGATTGGTTTGAAAGACAGAAATCAGTCAGATGTATCTGAAGAACTCAGAAGAGCGATAAATGATTGTCTCTCAGATTCATCTTCCACTTTCAGACTTGGAGATGTGGCCAAACACTCAGACATCAGAGTAGATGAGGAAGATGATGATGACTGCAGGATAGGAAGAGAAGCAGCACAGCAGATGATGAGTTTACTGAAGAAGAAAGATTTGACAGAAATCAAAGAATCAATTCTGCCTCATCAGGGGAAACTGTGGCATCAGTGGTGTCAGAAGAACAAAGAACTACATCGACCTCAAGGAGAAAATATAGAAATGGTAAAAAGTCAGAAAATAAAAGAGATGAAGGCAATCCGTGAAAAACAGCATGAATGTGACATCGGCAATTTTATGATGCAATTTAATAAAGAAGTGAACTCATATGGTGAACATGGGAAGATGTTTTTTCTCAAATGGCTCAGAATCCTCCTGGATGAACACACATCAGCTGACCTTTCTGCTCTACTCAACAAGTATGATGAAACATGGTCAGAAGTCTTAGAACTGAAAGTAAGTAATACATCTGAAGAACATAAAGCTAAACAAACACACTTTGAGAAATTATCTGAGGATCTTCAGGCTGCAACTTTTGGTTTGGAGCACATCATGAGGGAGATCGGTCAGATCTTTGAATCATGTTCATCTGTGAAGAAGCAAAAGAAAGGCCTGCAGTTTGACTTCTCTTCTCTCCCGAGTCTTGCCGCAGAGATGATGATCTCTGGATTTCCACTGGAGCTGATGGATGGAGATGCTGCTCATGTTCCTGTGATCTGGATCTCTGCTGTTCTAGAAGAACTCATCCAGAAACTGGGACACCAGACCAGAGTCTTTGTGCTGTCAGTTTTAGGGGTTCAGAGCTCTGGGAAATCCACCATGCTGAACGCCATGTTTGGGCTCCAGTTTGCCGTCAGTGCTGGCAGGTGCACCAGAGGAGCTTTCATGCAGCTGGTCAGAGTCTCAGACGAGATGAAAACACAGATTAAGTTTGACTATATTCTGGCCGTTGATACTGAGGGTCTTCGTGCTCTAGAACTGGCTGGAAGATCAACACAGCATCATGACAATGAATTGGCCACATTTGTTGTTGGTCTTGGAAATCTGACATTGATCAACATCTTTGGAGAAAACCCATCTGAGATGCAGGACGTTCTTCAGATTGTTGTTCAGGCCTTCTTGAGGATGAATAAGGTGAAAATGTCTCCCAGCTGTGTGTTTGTGCATCAGAACGTTTCAGACATCACAGCTGGAGAGAAAAACATGGAGGGAAGGAGACGACTGCAGGAGACACTGGATGAAATGACAAAACTAGCTGCTAAAGAGGAAGTCTCTGATGCAGAACGTTTCAGTGATGTCATTAGATTTGATGTTCAGAATGATGTGAAGTATTTTGCTCAGCTCTGGGAGGGAAGCCCACCAATGGCACCACCAAACCCAATCTACTGTGAGAATATACAAGAACTAAAGAAGACTATTATGTCTCATGCCTCAAACTCACATGGAATGATGCTGATAGACCTAAAAGATCGTGTTAAAGATCTCTGGGAGGCTTTACTGAATGAACGATTCGTCTTCAGCTTCAGAAATTCTCTGGAGATTTCAGCCTACAGGAAACTGGAGACCGAATACAGCAAGTGGTCCTGGAGTCTTCGCAGTGCCATGATGGAAACTGAGAACAAACTACACAACAAAATAGACAATGAAGCGATTGATGAGGTTGAGGAAACTGATCTTCAAAGAGAACTGAAGACGACAAGTGAAGAAGTGAAAAAATTAATGTCAGAATTATTTGAGAAAGACAAAGATAAAGATATACTGATTCACTGGAAAACATCATTTGAAAACAAAATCAAAGAGCTTCAGGAAAATATTGTGAGAGAAACAAAGAGGAAATTAAACGAGATTCTTCAGCAGCGAGACCTGAAGAAAAAGATTGATGCTCAGAAGATAAATCATGAAAACACTCTCTATGAAAAGAGCAAAGAATTTGCCTTGAAACTAAAAGACAAAGCAAAAGATAAAGAAACACTGAAGAAAGAGTTTGATTCGTTTTGGGAACAGAGTGTGAAGAAGATCATCAGAGAAACCCCTGCAATCAAAGACATTGATGTAATGAGAGATGTGAGAAAGATCCTCAGTGACATTTTTGAAAGTGTACCTGTAGATCACTGGAGGGAGAGCAGGGATATTTTCTCTGTGCCCAGTTATTCTGATTATGTGAAGTTAAAGAAACCCAGTGGAATAAAAGAACGCATTATAAATGCATTTACATCATTTCAAGGCATGTCTAATGAAGATGAAGCCCAAATAAGATCATTAGTCACAAATGTTTCTGAGCAAACAGACAAAGAGATTCAGTCATTTAACATTTCAAAGATGGGCTACAACATCAGCTGCATTCAACAACTCACAGATTACATCAAGACAAGAGTGACAGAACATCAGGACAGACCAGTGAAATATGTGTTCAAGAATGAATTCTTCATGGATTTGGTTTTTTCCATCTGTAAGAGATCAAAGAAGACAATCACTGATCAACACAGACTGTTCAGAGAAGCCAATGATCCAGTAATATATGTTGAGAAGAAAAGAGAAGAGTACTATAGTATTTTTCAAAAATACGTTCAAGGAGCAAAATCAGCTGCCATTTTTGGTGAGATCATCTGTCAGAAACTGAAAGAGCCCATTGAGCAGAGTGTCTACAAGAAGACTGCTAAAGAGCTGAGAGATGAAATGAGAGCAAACTGTGAATCACTGAATGGAAACAGATCAAATCTGGAGAAACACATCCTAAAGACACTGGCAGAAGAGGAGGATTTTGACAAATACATGAACTACATTCATATACCCAGAGGTTTCTTCAAGAGATTCATCAGACATGAAGTCAGTAGGTACATCACTGATAAGTTCAGTGTCAGTGTTTTACCCAAGATGAAGGAGAACATTAAACTCCTGCAGGAGAAGATCATGAAAGCTGCACATGAATCTACTGAACATGTTGAAGAGAACAGAGGAGATGTTGGTTTGTGGTTGAAGAGTTTCACACAGAAGCTCTCAGATGAGCTGATCTTCTCTGAAAAAGACCTCAGTGGAGTGAAACATGATGATGTTGATGATTTCAACCTCCTAGAAGATGTGATAAAACAAAAACTTCCTGCTATTATGACTGACATCAGCAGTAGATTCAACACAGAGACATTTCCAGTAAACCTGGACAATAAATTCAGGCCAGATGAGCTTCTGATTGATCACTTCTGTGAGTGTTGTTGGGTTCAGTGTCCGTTCTGTTATGCCATCTGCACCAATACCATAGAAGACCATGATGAAGATCACAATGTTCCTTTCCACAGAGTGAAAGCATTAAAAGGTGCGATTTTCAAGGATACAACAAACTTGTCTGTTTGGATCTGCACATCATCTGTAGCAAGCAGCAATCTATATTTTTATCTCACTGACTCGGGTAAAACAGTCCTATATAGAGATTACAGAACAGCAGGAGAAGAGTTTGCTAAATGGAGCATCAGCCCTGATCTCTCTGAACTGCCCTACTGGAAGTGGTTTGTGTGCAGATTCCAGAAACATCTGGAAATGTACTACAATAAAACATTTGAGAGTGATGGTGAGATACCAGATGAATGGAGAAAATACTCAAAACAGGACGCTATTGAGAGTTTAGATAAATACATGTAATGAAGCAGATAAAGGAAAAGACTATTGTCTCTTCTCAGATTTATTAAGAAATGAGTTTCTCTGACATTCATCAGTGAGAATCTGAGCTCATCTACACCTCAGAAGATCAGAGCTTCATCAAATACACCAGAAGAGAGTTAAAGACAAGATTCAGTTCCTCATACATGATCTGAACTACAAAACAACATATTTCTGAACCTGATGCCTAAATGATAAAGCTCAAAAGTCTAATTAAAGAATTTATTCATTCAGAGTGAAGCGATTCATGTAACTTCATATAGAAAAGACAGTATTTCACTAGTTTCTGGCAGTTGGCGTCAGATCTGCCCTCCAAGACTCTGTCTTCAATGACCTTTGAACTTCCGCTTCTGTGAACACATGCTTCAAAACAGAAATAGAGTGCAATTACAGTTGACTGTACTAATGTTAAAACTAGGTTTATACTTGGACACGAAATCCATCTGCCCACGATGATACAGACCTGCGACATGAGGAAAGGCTCCCTCTCTGAAAAGACTTTGAGCGTTCACCCCATTAACTAGCCAATACTCTCAAGCCAATACTCTCAAGCTATCACAGATTCTGATGATTCAGAGTGTAAATAGTTGAAACGAGAGTAATAATAGAGTGTGAAGAAAAAAAGATTTAAATTCATTTCCAGTGAAATCCTGGGGAAGAAACATATTTCCATACTTTTATTTCGAGGAACTCCAGTTTTGTTACTCCGTTGTTGGTCTGTAATCAGTAAATGTGTTCAATTTATGATTTACGGTAATAAATATGATTGATAACTAACTGATGAGGAGTGAATATTGAAATATGCATGTTGTGACGAAGAGATAAAGGATAGTTTTGTCATTTAACCAATCGGAATTGAATCCAATAGGATGTTAAAATCAACTGCGTCACATACTAATTAATGTGCATTGGTTCGTGTAAACAGACATCTGATAACAGTTTGATATTGTTAATTAACTCTGGGGATATATTGTTGTAAAAGAATCAGAGAATGTGATTTGATGAATATGTGTGTATGACATTCAGTAGTTTAATTTAGTGTTTGAGTCATACAATAACAATATGTCAGACATTGCTCTGTTTAATGTTGATTTAGTGGGTATATTCTCCCAGGATTTTCTTTGTAAAACAAGTAAATGAGTTAATATGCAGTTAAAGAAAGAAAAGTGAAAGATCTGAAATTACATGTGATTTATATCTGTTGTCAATTCAGATGAAGTGAATGTGAATGAGTGACAAGTTCTGCATTATGCAGATTTATTTTATTTTATTTTTATTTTGAGTTGACCGTGGACGAGTGAACGGCGGGAAGGAATTTGCAGAGGGCTGTGACGCTCACTTAAAGGGGTCATGACATGAGAAACCAAATTTGCCTTGATCTTTTGGCATATAAGAAGTCTTTGTACCATTAAAACGTCCTGCAAGTTTCATAGCTTAAGACGTCCTCCCCATTATAAACGAATCATTTATTTAATTAAGCTCTAAATACAGCTCGTTCTGGATCCATGGTATGAAGTGACGTCACGGTACGAAGTGACGTACCAGTCGTTTGCATATGACCGCCTCTAGCGTAGACAACTACGCTTCAAGCGCAAGATAACTACACCTCATTTCATCATTGCATCTGTCACGCGCTTCACATGTGTTCAGTCGACGTGCAGCGAGTGGGTCTGTTTACAAGAAGATTGCGATGTCACACAGATGTGCTGTTCCTGGCTGTGGACAAACAACATGTTTGAATAATATACGCTGCTGAAAGATCCAGACGTCAAGGGAAGATGGATGCAGTTTATTTTTCGCGGACGTCCCAGTCACGGCAGTGTTAATTTAAGCGTGTGTTCTCCACATTTCAAGGATGAGTGACAGTTGAGAACAATCGCAGTATGATGCTGGCTTTGCCAGAAAACTTTTGTATAAGATAAGGCCGTGTGGACTATTCTGGGCTCAACAACGACGACGCAAACTGTAAGTAATGTAGGCTATTTAAAACTTAAAACTTTTTTAAAACATTAATTGCAGTTTAATTCATTATGAATAATCACTGTGTTTTTACTTAGTTTAGCCTACTTATTGTTTTCATGCCCGTCATGTTCATGCCCCGTAGGCTATTAAAAGATGTAGGCTGTCAAACTGACAAAATAGTTTTACACTTTCTATGTGGACGGGCTGATGCATTCTTAAGGGCCGATCACACCTGACGCGTTTTTTGCAGTGAGAGGCGCCTATTTTCAATTGGTTTCCTATGGCAGCGAGCGTTCTGCGCGCTGTTTATGCGCCTACTGCTGCTCGCGTTTTACCACCTGCTGCGCCTCGCGTTTTTAAAGTTGAAAAACGCGTCAGGTGTGATCGGCCCCTTAGTTGTGTTGATGGTTCATTTCCTCTGATTCCGACTCAAACATCATTGCAATCGTCATTGCCTCGCACGCATCACCTGTAACTATGGTAACGGTAAACACAGCTCCGCAAAATCCGCATGTTTTGACAAGGGGGCGTTAACAATTGATGCATAGGTACTGACGTTAGCCAATCATAACAGTGGGCGTTAACACTGAACTCTTAAAGGGGAAACACCCCCAAAACAGACTGTTTGAATCAGAGGATGAGAAACAGGGTGGGAAAAGGTCATAAATCACTCAATTGTATACGTTTTTTGTCCAAAAAACTATAGTAATACTATAATTGCACCTAAGGGAACATAATACAAGAAAAGAAAAAACTATGTCATGACCCCTTTAATTATTGCTGAGGATTTTAAATAAACCATATGTTAATCCTATATATTCTATATATAACCACTTGAGAAATATATATAAACATGTATCTAATTTTCTCATCTAATGATTTTCCTTCTATGTGGTTTGGCCTTTGTATTCTTGTTATGGTTTACCAAAACCATGTTTTGTTTGGCATGTTTGGTCTCTATAAACTCCAATCTTCGTCCCCCATTTGTTAATTTACATTACATTTTGCTAACTTTTTGACACATTATTATTATAAGCATCTTAAAGATTCTTGTGTTAAACATCCAATCACATTACATGTTCAAATGTCTGCTGAACAAAACTGTTAATAAATTCCCTCCAAAGGGAAATCTTCTTATTGGCTCACACACCTCCAGATGGTGTGACATCTTCACGCTTTAAAAATCACTGATCACAAGATCAGCACTCTTAGCTATTCTCTCTTAGTCCTTTTCTGAAATGCTGACGTGAAGATGATGCTGAACTAGAAGTTTCTAAGGACCCACCAAGCTTGTGCCAGGCTGCGGCCTTGTCTTTCCATTCACCAAAGATACTCTGACTACCACTGGTTCTCTCTCATCAAGACCACATCAGCAAAGATCAACTGGAGCCTCAACAAATTGCATCAGGACAGTTTAATTCAAATGGGCGAGACATGCAAGTATCAAACTTAGTCTGATTATTTGATATAAGTATCCTTACCCCTTTAAAGAAGGGCGTGCTAGAACTAAACTGATGGTTTGCTCAAGGCTGTTGATCTGCTGGACTTCAAACAATGCTATAACTTCTTGCTTTCCTGTATTCTGCTTCAGCTCTCTTTCCCTTGGTAAACTGTATGCATGTATGTGTGTGTATGTTAGAGTATTTTAAGTGTTTAGACTAGTTAATAAAATCTTGTTCATGTCACACGTAAAGTTGTCTGTGTCTCAAGCTCATATCTGGAGTCACTAATCATTTAGATCTTGGTTACTGCTCTTAGTAGTATTGTAAATTAAGAAAGACATTTCCCATGCCCCGGAAATGTACATTTCTTAGAATTAATAAACAATTAATCCTGAGTGTTCACGGGACAAACAGGTTAATTGATCGTAAAATTAAGTTACAACATTAAGTTAATTGTATTAACTGATCCAAATATTAATAATCAATTATAACCAGTTATTATTAATTATTAATATTTTGTAGAGCTAATTTGCTACAAAGAAAAACACAAGGATAAGACTTTTTAAACTGTGTTTGGGGAACCATTTATTTTATTTGTCATACCAAACAGTCCTGATTGTATTTTTTTTTTTTTTTTTGTAGGGGTGTGCATTGGCACTGCCCTCACGATTCGATTCGATTACGATTCACCAGGTAACGATTCGATTCAATTCGATTATACGATGCATTGTGATGCATCAAAATTCTACTGCACACAACAAGGCAAAATTTTCATCAGTCATGAGGCAATACAAGCAGTCAGATATTGAACAACAGATTTTATTGGCTGCTATGTGTGTATTATCACTCTCCTGTATCTTTGACATAAATGTCATAAAATAAAATAAAATTGAATGGTACAGGGTATTGGATATGGCATTTTCAAACCTGAAAAAGAAAGCATAAATCACTGCTTTCAGTGCTTTGAATGAGAAATGTTTCTCTTCTCTCTCCTTGAGAACCATTTGAAATTAAATTTCAACTTTATTGTCCAACTCAAGGCCAGAAAATAAACAGTGTAGGGTGTAACGGTTCACAAAATTCATGGTTCGGTTCAATACGATACACTTGTGTCACGGTTCGGTACGTTTTCCATACAGCAAAAAGAAAGAAATGTCAGAGAAATTTCCTTGATTTTTTTTTTTTTATTCTTTTTTTATTAGAACTAACATCATAAAGTATGAATTTTTTTTTCTTTGAGCAATGATGGAGCTATAATTGACTTTGTTAAAAACAAAACAGCTCCTTGGAAAAAATTAAATGTAATATTTTGTGCTTATAAACAAATGTTTATTTTAGTTCAGATTAACATTTGAGGGCAGCAATGTTATTCATAATGTCGAAATAAATCCGACATAACGTTACTTGAAAGCATTATAGCCTACTATTCCTGCCAAACTTCCAAAGTTGCAGTTAGTGTTACTACAGTAAATCCATGGTGAATGTTCTGTGGACACTGGATAGTTCATTCATGTCACAATGTTTCTTCCTGGTTTTCACGTCAGCGCTGTTTGATCCGTTAATAACGGAGAAATGTGAATGTTTCTCACTAGATCTCGCAGCGATGTTATTACTTTAGTGGCGAGTTCAAATGCTTTCTTTACTGGATCTCTTAGCGCTGTGTAGTATAAGATCGGCTTGAGCTGCGTTGGTCCAAACTGATAAACAGTCCGTCACGAGTAGCTCAGTTTCGTTCCGCTTACATTGCGTTTGCCATTTGATGTTGTGGTCGCGCCAGCGTTGTAACCATAGATATCATAATATAAACGCTAGATGTCTTATGGCGCAGTCACTTCCGGCATCATCGTTCGGCCATCTTGTCACAGTGCTCTGTGCATTAAGGTGAATGATCAGCACGCACACAAATCCTCTTATCTCGCTGAAATCTTGACGGATTTACAAACGGTTTGGTTTCTTACAAACGTTATTAACGTGGCTATAATTCCAAATGCTTGAACATGTATGTTATAATTTTTCATATGTATGCAGTGTATGTATGCAGTGTCATAACTACATCTCTGACGTTTATAACAAACCAAACCGTTTGAAAATCGGTAGAAAAATGAGCAAGTTATGGTTATTTAAAAGTACATGCACCATTGAAGTAGTGAGCGAGTACACTGTGGCAAGATGGCCGCCACGTGCGGACGTCGACCTCCATTGGCCAGCAGTGCGCACGAGACATCTAGCCTTTATATATGATATCTATGGTTGTAATGACAATGGGTCTGTTATGGGAATTTATTAGCTCAAATGAGAGGTAATATTCATAAGATATGAATATGCATATGCCGTTTACACAAATTAAATTACTCCAAATAGGGAATAGGTCAGACCTCAACGTATATTAACAATTACCACGATTACTCGTAGTAATTACTGGTATAGGCAGATAGAATTATATTTTAATTAGGGGAAATTTAGGTAGGAGTTAATGCTCATTTATCATGCGAACTATCCGTCCGGCAGATAGGATGCACAATTTCTGAACAGATTGTCTCCAACACGACAAATAATTTTCCTGTGGCCACTAGGAAGGATTATTTTCGTATTTTAGACAACTTAGATAGTTTAATAGTAAAATTATGGTAGAGCTGTAGCTTAAGTCGACACTTTCAGGGACTCCGAGATAATGTTTTTATTAAGACAAGAAAAGTGAATGAGTAGGAGAAAAATTCAGCATTAAAATGATAAAAGGTGCAGACAATTTACACGCAGGAAGAGACTTAAAGATTAAAAGTAAATATTGAACAAGAATAAAAATGAATATGGAGTAAAATTATAGAATTAAAAGAGGAATTACTATGAGCTTCACGAGAAAATTTCCTTATAAAATATATAAGGGTTTTGGGTTATTAAAATATAAAAACGATTGTGGAGTAAAGACTATTAGTGATTAGTGAAGAATATGCCCATAAAAACATAAAGTGAGTTACATAAACTACCATGATAATATACAATTAATATAATGGGTACAGAAGAATTAAGGCAATACAGGAGTTATTTGAGCAAGGAGTTAAGGAAGATTACTTCTGCAATAACAAACAGTCCTTGTACAATAAATACCAAAAACAGATGAAACTTTTAGATAAGTAACAAATAAAGCATTAAACAGAATAACAAAGTCAGATAGGCGTTATGGTTTTAATGCGGTTGAACAATTGAGGGAAGGTTAATTTCTCTTAAAATTGGTTTTGGCTAATGGCTTTTGGTCAATTCCATTAGCAGAGGTTAGTCAAGAAAATATTTATTTTACTGTAAATAACAAGCATTATGTATATTAGAGATTAAAAAAGGGATATGTAAATTCCTCAGCAGTATTTCTATTTAAGAGTTACATGTGGAAGTTTATATTGATGATATATTAGTATATGTAATATAATCTAATCTAATCTAATATATATCATATATTTATATATTAATTGGCTTGCCAAGGCTGGATTAAAAAATATATATATATGTGAGTGAATATACAGTATAAAAGTGAAGTATTTAAATTTAGGATCTTAGGTATCTGTAGGAAACAAATGAATAAAGCAATCCATGAAAGAGCGATAGCAGATCTAAAACCCCAGAGAGTTAGAAAGATACAAAAAGTAGAGCGGCTTATGAATTATATGAGAGATATAATTCCTGAATTTAGTCAGAAAGATAGACTAATACATGCGACAATAAAAGGCAATAAATTGTGTTTTAATGAATAGGCAGAAAAAACACTTCAAGTGCGAAAAAAGCTATTTTAAGCTCTTAGAAGGAAGAGATGAGGAGAAGGCTCTTAAGATTGATCTATAGATATAGCTTTAACTGGTTATCAATTAATAGCAAGGAATAAGAAGATAAATATGCCAATATAAATAATGTGTTTAAGCTGGGAAAATCCAGAAAAGACATTTCTTTCTGTAGAGAAGAAACTAGCAGCTATGAGTAAAAGATATGCAGAATTACGAGATCTTGCAAGAGAAAATAAATTAGATAAATAAATAAAGGAATAGACTAATTAATACAGATAAAACAATAAAGGGGCATTAAACTAAAGATAAGTATAAAATGCAAAAACCCAAAATTATTTGAGCAACAATAGGATAATACTACTATTAGATCCAAATGTGAGGATACTCCCCTTAACAGTCAGGGATCACTGGTGATCCCAGATTATTTTAGTTCAAAATATGTTTGAGCTTATATATCTCAATTAGGGCTGTGACGGTATGGGATTTTTTCTTACCGCGGTGAAGAAGCAACAAATATCGCGGTTTGGCGGTTAACCGACATTCCCCCCCCCCCCCCCCCCCCCCAAAAAAAAATCACCCGCGGCCGCATCACACACTGCAGACGCGATCAAGACCATGTAGCTTGTAAATGACAATGGAAATGAATAATCATAAAGCAGTATTCTTTATTAAAAAAATAAACAAATTAACATTTATATTAAATTGTAAATATTAATAATTAACTATTAATTAGGTAGTCTTAAGGCCGGCGACACACTGGCTGTGTGGTGTGAGTGTGGCGTTTCTGTTGCGTGTCAGTTGCGTGTCTTTTTCTATGTCTTTGCACACCAGAAACAGCGCTGCTGCTGCTAGGTGACATATACGCCTCATTGGTGATATATTCGACATATGGGGAGAGAGTTGTGGTAGGCCTAGGCTACTTAATGTTAAACATAAATATATAGCAGCAAAGACAGCGTCGGCACTCGGCAGTATTGACGGCAAAATAGGCTACAGAATATTTCGTTCTGTATTGACAGGTGCAATATTTGAAAATCGATAATATTTTTTTAATTACATTTATATCTACATTTATGTCAAAACCTTAACTTTCAAACATCAAAATGTAATTTATTAATATGTATTCATGTCAAAATGACATACAAACATATTTCCCTATTATATTTTGCCAGGAAACGCTTCCAACAGGCTTGCGTGTCGCGTGAAAAATAGGCGTTGGTTCTATTTCTGGCATGCACGCGTTTTCAGCGCGGCTCGTGCCGCACCTGAGAAGCGCGTCTCACGCTCTCAAGCTCTAAGGCCGGTGACACACTGGATGCGTGGCGTGAGCGTGGCGTTTCTGTTGCGTGTCAGCTGCGTGGGGGCTGCGTCGCGTTTTCCATGTCTTTGCACACCAGAAGCGTGTCTGACGCGGCGCTGCTGCTGCTAGGTGACATATTGGTGATATATTTGACACATGGGGAGAGAGTTGTGGAAGGCCTATACTTCATATTAAACATAAATATATAGCAGCAAAGACAACGTCGGCAGTGTTGACGGCAATATAGGCTATAGAATATTTCGTTCTGTATTGACAGGTGCAGTATTTGAAAATCGATAATATTTTTTTAAATTGCATTTATATTTGCATTTATGTCGAACCCTAGACACTTTCAAACATCAAAATGACATTTATTAATATGTATTCGTGTCAAAATGTCATATAAACATCTTTTCCTATTCAATTTTGCTTGGAAACGCTTCCAAGACGCTTGCGTGTCGCGTGAAAAATAGGCGTCGGTTCTATTTCTAGCATACACGCGTTTTCCGCGCGGCTCGAGCCGCGCCTGAGACGCGCGTGTCACGCAGGCAGTGTGCAAGCTCTAACCTGTTAACATGGGAGCCGAAATAAAAACGGACACGCCACGCAGCTGACACGCTTACGCCACGCATCCAGTGTGTCACCGGCCTAACCTGTTAACATGGGAGCCGAAATAAAAACAGACACGCCACGCAGCCAGTGTGTCGCCGACCTAAGGTAGGTGTGCTGCACTTAAGTCCTGCAAACGCCACAGGACGGTTAATTTTTCTAAGATGTGGTCTAGTTATTGGTTAGTGGTATTTCCTCACGAGACGGATACTTTTGTGCGCCTTGTCCAAATTCACCGGCTTCCCCTTAATTGTCACCTGCCTCGAAGGCGACACAGTATTTGGCTTAGGGCGTTTTCACACCTGAAAGTCCGCACCAAGGTCCGAACCAAAGTTCACGTTTTGATACATTTTATACATTCAGAAAGTTTTGGTTTGGTTTCACACTGCAATTATGCGAGCGCACTAAAGAACTTTACGTTACGTACTTGCGTCCTGTCGTCATCATCTATGTGGGCTGCATCTTGACATTGATTGGTTTGTAAATGGACGTGCGTCTGACGTCAGCGTGCTGTCAATTCGGCGGGTAACTTTGACAACATGAATGAACAGACGCATATCGTTGCAACTATATTGCTATTTTTATGGCATTATTACCTGCAGCACCAACTATACACAAGGCTAGTTCAAATTCAAATTCGCCAAATGAACGTCCTCGTCATGCGAACATTTTATCGTCGCCGGCAGGAAAGGAGGAGAAGACTGCGAGCAATCATGCGAGCTCTGGCACCTTCATTTGGGGAGAGACCAAGGTGAGTGGCAATATGTTTCCATACTGGCCGTCTGTTTCAAAAGACGAGTTGTCACGGGTGATTTATAACTGTCTTTTTTTCTAATTCATGTCTCCGTGCATAGAAATAGAACAACAACATTTAAGATTTAAAATTAAATATTCATGACAGCCTACTGACAGCTCTAGGTCTGCAGAATGTCAACATATAGCCTAACATTATTAATTAAATAAGTAGATAGATTAAATAAATAAGTCATTTACCTGCTTATTTTATACAACCTTATTGCATGTGTTATATTTAGCATGAGTTAATAGGGCCTAAAAATTGGTGAATATTATGGCATTTGTACTTTTTTTTTTTTTTTTTTTTTATCTTTTACAGGAACATCTGGGTCCAGCCACGATGTATTGCTTGGTGGCAGCATATATGTGACAACTGGACAGAGAGAGATTGGCTACTCAACTTCCGAATGAGAAGAACCACCTTCAATCATCTCTGTGAGAGTCTTCGTCAAAGGCTGACTCGACAGGATACAAGATATCGCCAGGCAGTGCCGGTGGAGTTGCGCGTGGCGATATGCTTGTGGAGGCTGGCCACCAATCTTGAGCTCCGATCTATCTCTCACCTCTTTGGTGTGGGAATGTCAAGTGCTTGTGTCTTCACCCAACAAGTTGTCACTGCAATCAATGACATCATAAAGCCACAATACCTACACATACCATCAGCTGCAGAAGTCAGAGAAATAGTCAGAGGATTCAGTGACAGGTGGGGGTTCCCACAGTGTGCAGGAGCAGTGGATGGCACTCATATTTGCATCATGGCACCACCTCACAACCCAGCTGACTACTACAACCGCAAAGGCTTCTATTCAGTAATCCTGCAAGGTGTTGTGGACCACAATATGAAGTTTTGGGATGTCAACATCGGCTGGCCTGGGAGGGTTCATGACGCCCGCGTGTTCTCAAACTCGTCCCTTTATGAACGAGGGCAGAATGGAACGCTATTGCCAGGATGGCAAGAAACCATTCAGGGTGTGGAGGTACCTCTTGTGATACTAGGTGATGCCGCGTATCCACTGCTACCATGGCTAATGAAGCCATACCCGGAGGGCAGAGGGATAACACCGGAACAATCTGTTTTCAATCACCGCTTGAGTCAAGCCAGAATGACTGTGGAGAGGGCTTTTGGACGCTTGAAAGGAAGATGGAGGTGCCTACTAAAGCGATGTGATTGTCATGTCACCTTAATCAGTGACTTCATCTCCGCCTGCTGTGTCCTTCACAATTTTTGCGAGAGTCACAATGAAGAATACATTGGCAATGAAGATGAAAATTATGATGCAAGACCAGACCCTGCAGACTGTGTCATTGGTGGTGACAGTGGGGCAAATATTAGGAATGCATTATGTGCTCAATGTTCAAATCTGTAGGTATGGACATTGTTTTGGCACTTGCAGCCTTCGCATTGCATTATTGCTTGTTCTGTCAAGAAACACAATTATTTTTGCCTGTTATGTTCTGCAACCAACGACAGTAAATGTATAATTATTTTACTAAAGTTTATAGCTGAAATAGTTGTGTTGATTTTGTTCTGTTTATAATTACATCACACTTCAGTATTTAAGAGAGAGATGACACACTGTTAAATTTGGTCAACATTTATTATAGAAAAATTAAAAATCACTTTCACAATGTTGAATAACACTTTAAGGAATAAACTTTAGCACCAAAGACATAATGCAGACTCAAACAACAGAGCTGAATAGACATTAGGAGAATATGGCTCTTTTGCAACACACTTTCTGCATAACTGTTTTTCTTTTTCAACTCCAAACAGACATGTCCATATAAAATATAACTCAACACAGCTATACCGTATAGGTCAAATGAAAAGTAAAACCCAAACATAAATAAATCATACAAATTAAAAGTGCTGGGTGCTGTTCAGTAAAACAAATTAGAACTGCATAACTGAAAATAAAAAACTTACAACTTAAAAAAAATCTGCTTCTCCTCGCTTGGTTCACCACTATCATTTTGATACAGGGCGCGTGGGGTCAGATCAAAGGGGTTTGTGGGTTGGGCCTGCATAGTTGGTAGGTGCGGAGACCGCTGTGCAACCCAGTCACCGGGAGCTGGAGGTGGTGGATGGTATTGAGGATTTTGGGGAGCACAGGATGCTGAACGGTGTAGAGCTTGGTTTTGGTGAGACATGCTTTGCATTAAGGTCTGCATCAAATTCATGAACACAGTATTTGTGGCTGCATGCTCCTCCTGCAGCATCCTGAAGCGCCTCTCCTCAGTCTCCTGCTGCATTTTCATCCACTTTTCCAGCGTGGCATTTTCCCTCTCCTGTCTCCTGTCTTCTGCGTTGTTGAACTCATCCTGCAGCCTCTTGTACTCCTGAATTCTTCCAGCATCATTGGCCCTCCTCTTTCTGCTACGGTAAGGAGTTGCAGTGTTTGGGCTAGCTTCCTCTTCGTGGCTGGCATTTCCTCCTGTAAAATGAAAATGAAATCTAGTTATGTTAAATAAAAAAATGCATGCACACGTATGATAGCCAGCCTACTGGTCTGGCTCTAATCTAACGTTATAATAGAATACAAGCCATCTTGTTGGATAATTCATTAATTGTTTTCAACATTTTTATAAGTGTTTTTTAGCTACTGAGTTACTAAAACAATATTTGTCAAAGAATACACTTGTTTGTTCACATTTGAACGTTTGTTTAATTTCAAGATCTGAGGTGAATTATCCATTGTTGCTTTTACATATACAAAGCTGGGAGAACTAAATGATATTCAAAGTCACATTACACGCTTTTAACATTAAATAAAGCACATAAAACAGTACCAGAGATTATCGTGACACAGTTTGTTATTCCAGCCGCGACGTCGCAGAAAAATAGAAACCGTTTCCAAAATATAGAATCGTTGTGTGTCGCCGTCGCGGCTAGTTAGGACAAAAACTCTGATTAGCATGGAAAAGATACGTTTACTCACCAATTTCGGAAGTGTTTACTGTAGTATTGGACTCATCAGTAGCACTTGAAGTTGAAGCTGATGGGGAAGACTCCACCACCTTAATGGGTGAGCTTGTTGGGCGAGTGCCCAGAATGCTATCCAGGTCGTCATAAAAAGGACATGTGTCCTTCGCATTTGTCGATGCACCACTTTTTCTCATAGCATCGCGCGCCTTTGTATATTGCTGCCGCAGTTTCTTTATCTTCAGGTGGCATTGCTCTCCCGTCCTCTCATACCCTCTCTCTCTCATCCTCTCCGAAAATATTTGGAAAGTGTCTGCATTTTTGTGCGTTTTTTCCAGTTGACTTCTTATGTAATCAGACCATACTTCAATTAAAAACTTCGTCTCCTCCTCTCCCCATGTGCTACCACGGCTCATTTTTCCTGCCATATTCTGTTTTTCCGGCTATGCGGGAACCACCGGAACTTCCTGTAAATGGTCCGAAAGTCCGAACCATACAGAAATGCTTTCACACTAGAAACGAACCAAACGTTTGGTCAGTTTGATCCGGACCGAGACCACCTCTTTTCATCGGACCAAATTTCGTCTGTTTGGTCCGCACCGTGGTCCGGGGGAGGTTTCACACCTGCAATTTTGATTCGGACCAAACTGAAAAGTCCGAAAGTCCGGACCAAACAAGGTAGGTGTGAAAGGGCCCTTAGACACTAGATTCGTGGCTATTTTTGAATCATTCGGCTAGCGCCGTCAACTGTTATTTCCTATACCATATAAGAGAGATCGCTACTTGCAATTAAAATCTAACTCCAACTGTTTACGTTATGCTTGTCTTTTATTCCTGTGTTTGTTTGTATTTAATTGAACATTATCTGTAAACATCACAAAACCTAGCAGTTAATTAATAATAATCAGACACACACAAAAAAATAAATCCCCCATAGGCTATGTTTAACGGACTGTCCCTCGACTCCCTCCCTTGCACAGGAAGCATTTTTTTTCTCCAAAAGCCCTTGAACATGGGACTCGCAGAATACAGTAAATTATATAAGCAAAATATGAATGTGTTTATAGTTCATATCACACACCATATGCACTCCAGTAACTTTCAGCAAAAAAAAAAAAAAAACGTGCGGTGATGACCTCACACCGCGGTAGGCATCTCATCAACGCGATATTGCGGTGATGCGGTTATCGTCACACCCCTAATCTCAATATTAATAACAGTCTGGTTAATTTTGAGTCTTGAACTATAAACTCTCAAGTGTTGGCTTTCTAAATGTATGTGTGTTATGTTTCTATTCAGAATTACTTATGAGCAGTAACCTTTTTATTTTGGGCATTTCATGTATGCAGCACTTGCCAAAATTGGGGGTGATGGGGAAAGAGCGTAAAATGCGACAGAAGAAATATGAATGTATTTAAAGGTACGATATACAGCTAGATCAAAAACTCTCAAAGAGTATAATGTTCACTGGGCGTATATTATAAAACATAAAAAGTGTGAAGAAATAAGAGACAGGGGCTTAGTCCGGAGTACTATTCAATATGTCGAAGTTATAACTGTATTAAAAGCACTAGAAAGGCTAAAAGAAATAAATGCTGCACAAGTTATTATTATAACGGAGAGCAAAAAGGTTGTGACAAGTTTAAATTAAAACTTAGACATTTGGAGACAGAAAACCTCACCGTGACTTATGGAAGAAGATTAATGATCCAGTGAGGAATTTGGACCTAACAGTGATTTATCAGCATGAACATTCAACGTGAAACACAGAGATAGCTTTAAGAAACAAAGAAGTAGATAAATTAGCAAGAATAAGAAGAATCATAATTTAAGAAAGTGAGACAGTTGTATTAAGAAAATACACGATTATAGGAAATATTCTGAAAACCTAAAAATGATAATATAGATAATTATATTAATAGGGGAAACAAAAATGATAAGAAGTGATTATGTTAGAATCACACCAGAAAGAGTCGACCAAGGGTGTTGATTGTAAATAGCTGGACCTTAAATCCTAGGTTAAAGTAGGAAAATAAATATATATTAGTAGCAGTGGATAGTCTTTTGGTAAATATAAAGACACTATTGTAAATCCCTTTATAAAAGCAATAGAGGAGTTACTGACAGCATGCTTTAGACCCGAGAATATTAGGGTTGATAATATAACATACTTTGTTAGAGGAAAGTTAGAGGTTATCTGGAAAACAAACTGTTTTGCACACAGATTTGCGGTATATGCGCCAGAAAGTAATGTAACTGTAAAATGTGCAGTAGGAACTTTAAAAAGTTTTTTTTAGAGCAAATCATAAGGACATAAGATGGGATGAAAAGATTGAGGAGTCATTAAATTATAATAATTTAACTAATGTAAATCAAAAAGATAAAGAGAAAAATAATGACAAACGTCAGGTTGTGTGGATAAAATTTGATGATAAGAAGTTAATTACTAAATAGTGTTACTAATAGTATTACTAGTGTTGTTTTTGTTTCTGTAATTGTTTTGTAATTGTTTTTCTGTTTGTATTTTAATTGTAATATGATATGCAACTGCAATCGCTCATTTCTTAGACTGGGTGAATGTATATTGTCCATCTAAGTATGAACTGATTGTTTGTTCTTTACTGTTACCGTGAAGCGTCTTTGAGCTTGGGAAAGACGCAATGTAAATTAAACATATTATCAATTAAATGTTTTAAGGATTTAATTACTAAGAGAGATAAAGTATAAAAAAAAGAGTTGATAAACATGCAGTATGGTTTGAGAAAATGAGCTTTGGAGTAAGAAGAATTTGATATTAGTGGAATAAGAAAGGAAGGTAGAATTACCTTTGGGGGGAAAAAAAAGAAAAGACATTGTATCTTACAAACAGTGTAAAATAACTAATTAAAGACCAAAGAAAATAAAGAAAAAGAAAGAGTATAAAATACTTCTAACATGCTCTTTTAATTAAAAAGAGTAAAACGATATAAAGAGATAGGTCTCTTACCTTTATTTGTGATAACTGCGTTAAAGATCCTAGAATGGAGCAGAACAAACTCATTCCAGCGTGTGTGTGTGTGTGTGTGTGTGTGAGAGAGAGAGAGACAGCAAGAATGCAGATTTATGGGGTAATAAAACTACTGATAGCGTGTCTCTGGATGGAGCAAATTTAAAGAAAATAAAATAAGCAAAGTTTAATATGAATAAAAGTGTTTAATAACGTGTCATATATGAAACAAAGCTAAATATGAAATGAGACTGGACATGGCAGAGCAAGTAAATGAGGCTGTAAACAAATAATGTAAACTTGTTGGCAATGGCTTGGATATCTTACACCGTAAGTATACGAATGAAGAAAACCCTTGACAGAAGGGGAATATGTGTTAGTGGATTTTAAGAAGGGGAATAAAGCCCAATTTAAAGAGAAAAATCATAAAACAAGAAGTTGGAATCTTAAGAACTTGGAACTTCAGAAGCAAATACTGAAGAGTTTAAGAAGGAGCCGAATGATTAATGACTAAGAGATGTCTTACAGAGAGCTCAACTTTATGTTATATCTTTCAGGAGATAGAGTCTGGATCGAGATGTTGGGCTAACAGAGTGTCCCAGAATAACACAGTGACAAGAGAAAGGCTTGTTTAACTCAAGTGTTGTGGTAACATTGATAAACATAGCAGTAGTCATGGTGGTGTTCTGGGTTGTAGTCAAATTTTTAAAAAGAATTTGACTATAATAAATCAATAAAACACTGTGGAAAAAAGGTGAGACATACATCCTGGCTACAAAAAGGATGCAACCTTTGTGATAGACAAAGAGATTGATATGGAGCACCTTGTTTCAGGAGATATCGTAAAGAGATATCAGCCAGAGAGGAGAAATAGGATTCTCCTAAGTTCTCAATCTTTCTCATTAAACCAATGACGGCAATGAAATTAAGACCATTTTACCAATCGCACTATCTTTGTTTGTGTTATGATAGGTGTCTGGAGTCTGTGGAGGGAAAGGGGGTGATCGAGACACTTAAAATGACACCAAACATGAAAATGAAAAAACAACACATTCACAAGATACACCATATGTGATATATAGACATTCTTAATGATCTTTCAGTGTCTTGAGGAGGGAGAGGGGGGATGAGTTGAAGTCAAACAAGGGGAAAAGGAGATAAGTTTGGTCAGGGCTTTGTCCTGTCTTTGCTATCTCCTGTCCAGGCTGCATTTTATGGCTTTATTGCAGGATGAGCTTTGTTTTATCAGGAAAATCAGTCCTTACAGCCTTAACAGGAGGAACATGGCATGCACAACATATGTAGATATACATTTATTATATCTAGAAAAATATAACTTTATTCATTAATAACAATTGAACATTGTAATTAATGAGAAGAAGTAGAAGTAGTTATGAAATGGATCAATATACTTTGGACTATAATGTATTTATAGGACTTCAGAAAAACTGCAAGAAGACGACTGTTGTTAAGACATCAGATGTGCTGGATTGCAAGTAGAGATGATGAATGCATGTCTTTAAAATGTTATTTGTACAGAAAGCTGATTTTGAGATGGCAGATCTATGTAAAGAATGGTTTTGATAAAGTGAAGAATATATGTGGTACAATGACAGTGATGGACTGATGGAATATTGTGTGAAAGCATTCGAGTTGATAATGTATTTTAGCACAGATGTGTTTGAGAGATATAGAAACGTTGAAAATGCTCCACCCAGACGTCAAAGAATTTTACAGCGATTCATGTGCACATTTAGACTGGATTAAAGAGGACCAGCGTTTCATGGTAAATATACCATGGATGTAGTAAGAGTGATACAATTTGATGAAGTATTTTATCTTATAGACAAAAACATTGATGGAGTCCCGCAAGAGACAAGATCAAACACTCCAGACACAATTGTCTCATCTGAGCATTGAGAAGAAACAAGCGGCCCAAGGGAAGGTAGTAATACCCCAATCCTTAATTCCAATGATCAGTTCTTGCAAGATTTTTTCTGATTAAAGGAAAAGGCCGTACCTTTCTGTGTGAAGACTCTAAAAGAGACAATTGATTGGAGCATGTTATCATGAGATTACTAATGGTAGACTGATGTGAAGTAAATTTGGATGTTATTAGACCATAATAAAACAAAGTACAAACACCTGACCTTCTGGAAATTTAGTA
This sequence comes from Leuciscus idus, assembly GCA_021554675.1. Lineage (NCBI taxonomy): Eukaryota > Metazoa > Chordata > Actinopteri > Cypriniformes > Leuciscidae > Leuciscus > Leuciscus idus. Next base: position 58,593,189 of record CM038621.1, read on the forward strand.
CAGGGAAACATAATTGAAAGTAAAGTAATGAAGCCGAAAAATGAACGACCCTGGGTGGAACGTTACATGAATGTTTTTCAGATGAATGTCCTAACAGAGTCAGGACAAATATATACTAAACTAAGAAAGTATGATAAGACAGACAATGTTACATGCAGTACCTGAGTTTGAGAATAAAAGAATAATTGTGGAATAGAAAAATTGCATGAAGGGGCTGTTATGTAATATGCAATTATTCTATTATGATTATGTCTTTTGGTATATGAAGTGCTGATGTGTTGGCAGTGAACCACAGTTGTAACCTTATTGAAAAGTGGTTTTATAAAAGAAGTTACCAGGAGTTGTTAAAAGAAAGTGTTAAATAATGAAAGACACTTGTATTAATTATTGTAACCATGTTTTATAAAGAAAAACACTGCAATTGTTGTTGTAAAATCATTTATTGAGAAAATGGTTTATAAAGAAAAACATACCAAAAACATACCACACTGAATGTGAAGAGCTTTGCCAAATAAAGAAGAAAAATGCAGTCATTACCGTCTGTGTGTTGCAGACGAGATACAGAAGATCCAGCGATGAAGAAAAGGTCCAGAAGAAGGAGGATGGAGAGGCAAAGGCTTTAATGACCAAATCCTTTCAAGGATGGGATTACCAATGAACAAGTTTTAGGGAGTTTCCAGGAGGGTTTTCTGAAGATGTCAAAAAGTTGATGGACTTTAAAAAGAGCTGGAATGACATGTCCAGTCAGACGCTGATTCACCAAGGACAGCCTCTCCGGTGTTAGATGCCTTGCCATTGCGCCTCATAAAGATGAAAGCTTGTAAATTATTTGGTTTTGATTTACTTTTATTTTTATTTTATATATTAGTACCTTTTATGTAAACTAGTTTACCTGTATTTAATAAAATATATATATATATAATTTAAATTAAGAAACTTGCCTGCCATATGTCTCTGTTTACAAAAAGATTGAGCTGAACTGACCATGGAGAAGTCTTCTGTGATCTAAATATTGTAAGTATGGAAATTCAAAATGCTTATTATTTAGGACAGATTTGACTTACTTTACCTAACCTGAGAATAATTAAAATAAGGTTAAAGGTGTTTAAAATTACGCACCATAAAACAATATATATATATATATATATATATATATTAGGTCCCATGAACCCACTATTTGTCTGATTACCCACTATTGAGGGCAAATGACCCCCGACCGCTCCCAAGCCACGTCCACGTCCCATGAAACCGTTTTTTTTGTCCGAATACCCACTATAATGGGCAAATGACCCCCTGACCCCCGCAGACTGCACCCATGCCACACCCCGTCCCATGAACCCACTATTTGTCCAATTACCCACTATTGAGGGCAAATGACCCCCGCAGACCGCTCCCAAGCCACGCCCCCGTCCTATGAACCCGCTATTTGTCCGATTACCCACTATTGAGGGCAAATGACCCCCGCAGACCGCTCCCAAGCCATGCCCCCATCCGACTAACCCGCTACTTGTCCGATTACCTACTAAAGTGGCCAAATGTACGGTTGACCCCCGCAGACCACTCCCAAGCCACGCCCCCATCCCACGAACCCACTATTTGTCTGATTACTCACTAAAGTGGGCAAATGACCGGTTGAACCATGCTGAACACTGCCGAGCCCCTGCAATTGCAATGTATTAAATGGATCATCACCATATGTGGTGTTTCTTACCCGGAATTCAACCAGCCATTCAATAAGCTCAATAACTTGCCCGGTCAATAACCTAATTTTAAGCCATGGGATTTTGTGTACTATGCAAGATTTTCCTACTATCTGAAAAGCCATGACATCTGTTTACCACCGCATTAAGATGTAGGCTATTGGTGAACTCATCTCAATCATACCTGATTCATGAATGTAATAAAGTTTGATCTAGGTTACCTAATCTGCCTTTTGTTTTTATAGGTAGTGCTCATGCACCGGGTTTTTCTGGCCTCTGTCTAGTTACGGGCCATTTGCAAGGAAGTTTTATATTATATGTCATATTGTGAAATACTGGCGTCTGCCACCAGACAGATGGATGCTGAGGAAAAAGCATTATAAATGTATTTTTATTTGTCGTTTTGGTCTAACATAAAATAAAAATAAAAATAAAAACATGAAAAGTGCTTCTCCCCATTTTTTGGAGACAACTGTCTCCATTTGTTTATTATGCAACAAAGATTGCTAAAGTCAACAGATAAAACTAACAGACCTAGCAAAAAAAAATAATGATGCTGCCATCTTTCTAAACTCATTTTGTCCCCCTTGTAATTTGGTTCGCCAGATAGCAACATAGTGTCGGCTCAGATCCGGCCCACATCTGGTCGCACTAGGTTGCTGTCTGGGTCTGAATCTCAGGTGAAAATTGTCATTTAGACCCACCTCTACAACATTTTCATCTCCTTACCGTAGCCTGATTCACAGCGGTAAGCTTTTAATGGGTTCTAATTTGAGTGGTACTGGTAGGTTTCCACGGGAAATACGAGCTTGCCGCGGTTCGTCTCTGCGTCATTACGTCACGTCTGTATACATAAAGAAGGAGACTCGGCTAGTAGGCTATTCTGCGTTTGAGGATGCTGCAGGTGGCGGATCATTTATAGCCTTAAATACACATAGTCACGTATGTTGATAACATTAACAATTTGAGAACAAAGTATAACAATAATAATTTACACGGTTTGACGTGATCTGAACTAACTTTGTGATCGTAAGATTTAATCACCAGTTGATCAGAACAAAAGTGGCTGACATGTTACTTGTTCAGATGACATTTTCCTTGTTATTTTGGAAATAATTCCTGGAGGTTGTATCTGTATTTCTGAAGTACAGTGAATATCCACACTGGTGCATTGACTGACAGCCCACACATACACCTCAAGACATTATTCATCCGTGCCGGACAATAACAACAAGCTGTTGATAAAATTATAATGAGTTTAATCAATCATTACTTGAAGTACAAAAATTTATAAAAATTAAAACTAACAAGACTGATCTCTGAAAAACAATGAACGAGTTAAAATTAATATCAGATTCATGTCTCTGTTGAAAGTGTTACAGCCTCTTCTTCAGCTCCTGAACATGAAAGTGTTTTTCCGGTGTAATTTTTCTGGTGCTCTTCTTCTGAATGAGAAGGCAGAAGTGATTTCAGAACGAAGGCCCGAGTGAAACTCTTCCCGCATTGATCACATGTGTAAAGTTTCTCTCTGCTGTGGATCCTCATGTGATTCTTCAGACTTGATTTACATGTGAAGAGTTTTTTAGGCTTCTGTTTTTCCTTTCTCGTTCGCGTCCATCAGGTCTAAAAGAAACATTAAATCATGTGAGATTTCAAATGAGAGACAAACGTGAAATGAAAAGTGAAGCTCAAAGTCAAGATCACTGATGAGTTCAATAGTCATTTTAAATCAAATTTTAAATCAAATCTGGTCAACAACTGCTGTGCACGATTATGATCTATTTTAATAATTTGTGTTATAAATAACTAGTTTGGTCATGAAACAATGTAAATCTGGTGAGCATCAGCATGTTCTTCATCATGAAAAATGAATGAGGAATCAAGAATAAACACCAACCTCTTTGTTCTTCAGTATCATGATGTTTCATTCTGCAGGTTCTGGATCACTGGCGTTCTCTCAGTCCTCTCCTTCCAGATGCTTTCTGGCAGTTCTGCTGAAAACAAACAAGTTTCATTTCTTACAATCATGATGAGAGAGGAATAATCAATATTTCAGACTCTGAACTAAGTACTAAGGCTAATCACATGTTGAAAAAATATAGTGACCGTGATCATGTAACTTAAGATTATCAGGTTTTGTCGAAGCCACAACAACACAACAAACAAAACTAACATAAATGACCTAGTGCTGAAACAAGCCAAGGTTTCCTAAACCTGAAAGTGCTTCATATTCAGCGTTTCAAATAAACTCATAAACATACAGTTTAACACGTCGTTCAGATGCATGTGTTGTTTACTCTGATGTGGCATTCCCTTTGTGTAACTTATTAACCTTTATTTAACCAGGCAAATCACTGAAGAACAAGCTCTTATTTTCACCAACAGCTTGACATACATTACAACAGACATTCAAACATACATTACACTACACACACATCAGCAGCCATATCACCCTGTAGCCCAAGACCGGTTGCCCACTGAAGCTAAGCAGGGCTGAGCCTGGTTAGTACCTGGATGGGAGACCTCCTGAGAAAACCAGGTTGCTGCTGGAAGAGGTGTTAGAGAGGCCATTAGGGGGCGCTCACCCTGTGGTCTGTGTGGGTCCTAATGCCCCAGTATAGTGACGGGGACACTGTACTGCCAAAAGAGCACTGTCCTTCGGATGAGACGTTAAACCGAGGTCCTGACTCTCTGTGGTCATTAAAAATCCCAGGATGTTCTTCGAAAAAGAGTAGGGGTGTAACCCCGGCATCCTGGCCAAATTTGCCCCTTGGCCTCTGTCCATCATGGCCTCCTAATCATCCCCATATACTGATTGGCTTCATCGCTCTGTCTCCTCTCCACCAGTAAGCTGGTGTGTGGTGGGCGTTCTGGCGCAGTATGGCTGCCGTCGCATCATCCAAGTGGATGCTGCACATTGGTGGTGGTTGAGGAGATTCCCCCCTTCTATGTAAAGCGCTTTGAGGTCTCAGAAAAAGCGCTATATAAATGTAAATGTAACGAATTATCATACACATTCGTTTAAAACATTTAAAAGCTGTGATAAAAACACTCCCTAGTAGTTTATTAAATGCAGAGATTGAAATAAATTATTGTAATTTCAATGACTTTTGAGGCACATTCTTATATTTAATGGTTATATCTTTATCAGTAAATGTTAGAAAGTCATGTGTGTATTTCCATTTTCCTTAAATGCTTGTCCCGAGAGCGAGTGAGTCTCTGTTCAACTTTACAGAACGAGCTCCAGGACCTCAAGTTGATGAAGAGCAATAATTCTGACTAAAATATACATTTGTTTATTCTACATTAATCTACATTGGTCATAGAAGATTAACATGAAGGATTTAAAACCTACATTTAACGTCTATGAAAACAGAAACTGTAACTAATGTGTCATATAAACAGAGATGAGTTCGAAAACATTATCAATAATTCTAATAACATGCCAGATGAGATGGACTTGGTAATTGCGATGATGTATTCATTGTTTTGTTTACTTTTCTGACAATGCATATATATATATATATATATATATATATATATATATATATATATTCCAGCGAATATTCCATTCCAAGATTTCATATTTTCTTTACTCTTCAGTATAACACATAAATCTTTTAAAACTGTAGTCTTAAATCTTCAGTCTACTGGATATAGTGCGAATTTAAAAATGTTAAATAAAAACGTTGGTTTGCCAATTATATGTTTTCCTACACTATGAAACGTTTAGTTTTACAAATGGGGACAATCTTTGAAAGATGAACAAATCATGGTTTTGATCATCACGTTTAAAAATAACATTAAAACTGGATAATATTTAAAAAATTGAAGAGCGGAAAAAAGTGTGAAGGACTTGAAAGTTCTTGATTAGTGCTTGAATTTTACTCTCAAAAGGATGTACGAACCCTGAAATGAATAATGTAAAAACATTTGTCTATTTCTGCCACAATACCATGGTTACAGTTAGCATTACTACATTACAGCCATAGGGAATATTGGTGATTTGTGGACTTAAAAGCCATATTACTTAAAACTTCATGAACTTGTTCATTCAAGGCTCAATGTTTCTCCTGGTTTCCAAGTCAGTGCCCATGATTTACTCACTCTCAAGTCATCCTAGGTGTGTATGACATTCTTCTTTTAGACAAATACAAACTGAGTTACATGAGCGCCACCTACTGTCAGAGAGCGCAAGTTAATGGATATCAATCAATCAACAAAGTGTCCTGTGCTCACCACACAACGGCTATACGTGGAGAGGAGAGATTTGGCTATAGAGTGATGTGTCAATTAGATTGACACGATTTTTCATGCGTTGCGACTGAGCACGTTGTTTGTATTTGGAGCTCTGTCGAATTGATTCATAATCCTTGATTTTCTTCTTTACACTCATTTACAAACGAACATTTTCTATTTTTACAGCGTGTGAACATATCTCCGATACTATTCTCTATAAAAAACAATCGGATTGCTTTGATATTGCTACTTATATCCAACTTTCCGAACTTCCGCTACTAGCTTTAGCCCACTAGCATTGCATGCGTGGTCTCGCCTATCGATAGTCTTATTATTAGAGTGATGTGTGTCTAACTTACACAGAAGAGACTTTGTTGCTCAGCACATGAACATAAACTACTTACTGTGATCTCAGACTGTGTTTAAGCGGTTTATCCACCGTATGGATATTCATGTGTCGCTTCAGGTGAGTTTTAATAGAGAAACTCTTTCCACACTGATCACACGTGTGCGGCTTCTCTCCAGTGTGGATCATCTCATGTGTTTTCAGAGATGATGATCGACTGAATCTCTTGTCACAGTGTGAACACTTGTAAGGTTTTTCTCCAGTGTGGATCCTCTGGTGCCGTTTTAATTGTTCAGCTGTAGTAAAAGTCTTCTCACACTCAAAGCACACGTACTCTCTCACACAAGTGTGAATTTTCTCATGTCTATGTAAATATGGCAGCAGTGAAAAACTCTTTCCACACACACAACATGAATGCGGCTTCTCCTTCATATGAACTGTCAGGTGTTTCTTCAGGTGTGATGCACTGATAAATGTTTTGCCACATTGATCACATGTGAACGGCTTCTCTCCGGTGTGGATCCTCATGTGAACATCAAGGTTTGATGATTGCGTGAAACTCTTCCCGCATTGATCACATGAGAACGGCTTCTCTCCGGTGTGGGTCTTCATGTGTCCTTTAAGGTGTGAAGATAGACTGAAATCTTTCCCACATTTATCACACTTAAATGGTTTCTCTCCAGTGTGGATCCTCATGTGTAGCTTCAGGTCACTTTTAAAAGCAAAACTCTTTCCACACTGATCACACGTGTGCGGCTTCTCTCCAGTGTGAATCATATTGTGTTTTTTCAGAGATGATAATCGACTGAATCTCTTGTCACAGTGTGAACACTTGTAAGGTTTTTCTCCAGTGTGAATCCTCTGGTGCTGTTTTAAACTGTCCGCTGTAGTAAAAGTCTTCTCACACTCAAAGCACACATACTCTCTCACACCAGTGTGGATTTTCTCATGTGCATGTAAAGTTTGTAGCCATGAAAAACTCTTTCCACACACAGAACATGAATGCGGCTTCTCCTTCGTATGAACTGTCAGGTGTCTCTTCAGGTGTGATGCACTGATAAATGTTTTGCCACATTGATCACATGTGAACGGCTTCTCTCCGGTGTGGATCCTCATGTGAACATCAAGACCATCTTTGCTTGATAAACTCTTTCCACACTGAGTGCAGGTGAAAGATTTCTTGGCTCTTCTTTTCTTTAAAAATGTCTTTTTAGTCTTTGAGCGACTCAAAGGTTTTTCTCCAGGTTTGACATGATGTTCCTCCTCCACTTCACTCAGTTCTTCACTCTCCTCCTTCACTTCCATCAGGTCTGAAATCAAAGAAAAAAGTATATTAAATAAAATTTTCAGTACATCAAAATAATTGATTGAAAGAAATATAAATTGAAAGGACATGAAAGTAAGCCCTAAAGTAATAGTAGAAAGTAGACAATTGATATAAAATATTATGATCATTTGATGCCTTTTTATAAATTGATTATTTATCAGTTAGTATTAGCTTGATCTGATGTTGATAATCAATATAAAAATGTCTCAAACCTCCCTTTACTGAACATTTGTTGAAGAAAAACCCAGAACATTCTGTACCATTTCATAGTTTAACTGTTTATCTAAAAGTGATGAAGTGCTTGAATGTTTCTAAGATGAATGTTTTTCAGCATCATGAATGAATGAAGAATAAACACCAACCTCTTTGTTCTTCAGGATCTTCAGTGTGTTTCATTCTGCAGGGTTCTGGATCACTCATGTTCTCACTGTCCTCTTTAATAAACTCAGTCTTTGCAGATTTCAGCTCTTCCTGATGCTCTGATGTTCATCTTCACTTGTAGCTGATGGGAATTTACAGCATTTACTGGGGAATTACAGTGGGAGGAGCTTCAGTGATGATGTAATTGCAGTGGGAGGAGCTTCACTGATGATGCAATTTGTGTGGGAGGAGCTTATCTTCCCAAAATCTAAAATATATCAGTTACTGAGTTTTTATACTAAATGACACTTCTATGCAACATATTATTAGCACTTCTAACATGTTATGATACATTTGCAGAATGCCTTTTTATAAATTGATTATTCTGATTCTGATTATTCTGATCACTGATTGAAAAACAGTGAATTTATTGTGAGAAATAACAATTCATTCATTATTTGTATCGCTAATCCTAACATTATTCTGCTTCTTTATTAAAATGCAGGCGTTATTAAAATACAAAATATACAGTTTAAATTCTTCCAAATATAAATAATAGTAAGAAAAACAGTTAAATCATAAACACAGAAATAAATGTACATATAGTAACCAACAAATCCCCTCAGTCTGTTGACACCAATGAAATGAGCTTTAAGTGTCAATTTACAGGAGATCTGAAGACATCAGCATAATAAATGAGGTGAAAACAGGAACTATTGTCATGAAATAAAGAGTGTTTTCAGCAGATCTGTTAATATTGATGAGCCTCAGACTATCAACACTCATTCAACAAGCCATTCAGGATCATCAGCAGATCATCTCACTTTATTCTGAGTGTTTGCTGTTAGAAACACATTATTTGAGTCAGGATACATGATAAAAAGACTATTAAACTGCACTCTTAAAAGAGATTGAACCTTTGGGGTTCAAAAAATAACTTTTAAGTGCAAATAACCTCTAACTATAAAAAAGGTACAAAGTTGAACCTATAGGTGCTATAATGATCCACTGTTTATTTGGCACATGTTCTCAGTTCATTTTAGAACCTTTGTTGTGGCAGAAGGGTTCATATAAGAACCTGCCTCTGTATATATACTGTATGTCAAGGGAAACTGTGGTATCAGTGGAGTAAGAAGAACAAAGAACTACATTGACCTCAAGGAGAAAATATAGAAATGGTATCAAGTGCAAAAAAAAACAAACAGATTAAGATAATCCATAAAAAACAGCATGAATGTGACATCAGCATATTTATTATGCAATTAATTGAAGAAATGACCTCAAATGTTAAACATGAGAAGATGTTTTTTCTCCAATGGCTCAGAATCCTCCTGGATGAACACACATCAGCTGACCTTTCTGCTCTACTCCACAAGTATGATGAAACATGGTCAACAGTCTTGAAACTGAAAGACAGTAATAAATCTGAACAACATAAAGCTTAACAAACACACCTTGAGAAATTATCTGAGGAACTTTAAGCTGCCTTTGGTTTGGAGCACATCATGAGGGAGATCGGTCAGATCTATGAATCATGTTCATCTGTGGAGAAGAACAAGAAAGGCCTGCAGCTTGACTTCTCTTCTCTCCCGAGTCTTGCCGCAGAGATGATGATCTCTGGATTTCCACTGGAGCTTATGGATGGAGATGCTGCTCATGTTCCTCATGTCTGGATCTCTGCTGTTCTAGAAGAACTCATCCAGAAACTGGGACACCAGACCAGAGTCTTTGTGCTGTCAGTTTTAGGGCTTCAGCGCTCTGGGAAATCCACCATGCTGAACGCCATGTTTGGGCTCCAGTTTGCCGTCAGTGCTGGCAGGTGCACCAGAGGAGCTTTAATGCAGCTGGTCAGAGTCTCAGACGAGATGAAAACACAGATGAACTTTGACTATATTCTGGTCATCGATACTGAGGGTCTTCGTGCTCTAGAACTGGCTAGAAGATCAACACAGCATCATGACAATGAATTGGCCACATTTGTTGTTGGTCTTGGAAATCTGACATTGATCAACATCTTTGGAGAAAACCCATCTGAGATGCAGGACGTTCTTCGGATTGTTGTTCAGGCCTTCCTGAGGATGAAGAAGGTAAATATGTCTCCCAGCTGTGTGTTTGTGCATCAGAACGTCTCAGTGTCACGGTGTTGGTTTATGTTCCCTGGTGTCCACTAGAGGTCCTCTTTCCCCACGGTGTCATTCACATTAGGAACTGCATTCCCCACAATCCTTGTCTGCACTCATCACTGTTAATTGCATCCAGCTGTTCCCCATTATGATTGTTAGTTTCTGTGTGTATAAATACCCTGCCTGTTTAGTGTTTGTTATGGAGTCCTTGTTTATTGTCACACCACTTCTGAGGTCTGTTTTCTTGCTTGTTCTTGTTTTGTTTCTTGCTTTTGGATAGCCTATTTGGATTTTGACCCCTGCCTGGACTGGATGTATGATTACGGATTACCCTATTAAAATATACTGCTATTGGATCCCCTGTTTCCTGTGTGTGGTAGCGTGACACTCAGACATCAAAGCTGGAGAGAAAAACATGGAGGGAAGGAGACGACTGCAGGAGACACTGGATGATATGACAAAACTCGCTGCTAAAGAGGAAGTCTGTGATGCAGAAAGTTTCAGTGATGTCATTAGATTTGATGTTCAGAATGATGTGAAGTATTTTGCTCAGCTCTGGGAGGGAAGCCCACCAATGGCACCACCAAACCCAAATTACTGTGAGAATATACAAGAACTAAAGAAAACTCTTATATCTCATGCCTCAAAAACACATGGAATGAAGCTGAGAGACCTAAAAGATCTGAAGGAACGATTTGTTTACCGAAGGAACGATTCGTCTTCAGCTTCAGAAATTCTCTGGAGATTTCAGCCTACAGGAAACTGGAGACCGAATACGGCAAGTGGCCCTGGAGTATTCGCAGTGCCATGATGGAAACTGAGAACAAACTACACAACAAAATAGACAATGAAGCGGTTAATGAGGTTGAGGAAACTGATCTTCAAAGAGAACTGAAGACGACAAGTGAAGAAGTGAAAAAATCAATGGCAGAGTTCTTTGAGAAAGACAAAGATAAAGATATAGTGATTCACTGGAAAACATCATTTGAAAACAAAATCAAAGAGCTTCAGGAAACATTGTGAGAGAAACAAAGAGGAAATTAAACGAGATTCTTCAGCAGCGAGACCTGAAGAAAAAGATTGATGCTCAGAGAATAAATCATGAAAACACTCTCTATGAAAAGAGCAAAGATCTTGCCTTGAAACTAAAAGACAAAGACAAAGATGAAGAAACACTGAAGAAAGAGTTTAATTTGTTTTGGGGACAGAGTGTGAAGAAGATATTCACAGACACTCCTCCAATCAAAGACATTGATGTAATGAGAGATGTGAGAGAAATCATCAGGGACATCTGTGAAAGTGCTCCTGTAGATCACTGGAAGGAGAGCAGAGATCTATCTATCTATCTATCTATCTATCTATCTATCTATCTATCTATCTATCTATCTATCTATCTATCTATCTATCTATATTTTTTTTTTTTTTTTGATACAGATATAGGCCTAATCTATTGAAACGTTAGGCTATAAATTAATTACTCTTGGATTCTTATAGCAAAAATGACAGTAGTAATATATCAATTATGCATAATACTGTTCTGATTAGCCTACTATCTTTTTTATATTTGTTTTTATATATTAATAGTAGGTTAATAACATGCATAGCCTACCTATTATTATTATTATTATTATTATTATTATTATTAAAAGTTTTGAAAATTGTAACAATGTATTTGTTTCCACAAAAAAATCAGAACACAATGTTTAGCCACTATAATTGTAACAATAATAATTAATAACAATACATTAATAATTTAATTACGATAATATAATGAGTGTAGTGAGCTCATTTTGTGACTCTTCTATCGACAGTAAGATCGCAAAATTGATTGGATTCAGAACATTGAAAAAAGGTAAGAAAAAAAACGAACAATTTGTGGTTTATATTTGTTTTGTTTGTTTTTACCTCTACCTCCTCATTTTTATTTTAGTAACAATAAGGTAATAAAAGGTATTTTTAGTTGGCTTATGGATATAAGGCCTAAGCTATATTCTTTTAAATTATTTACATCAGTGGTTCTCAAATAAAATTCATTACTAATTCTAGCTAATTAACGTTATTCAGTTTCATTTTAATGTCGAGTTAAAATAAAGAAATATATAAAACTAAATTGAAGATTTTAATCAAACTCCCTAGTGTTATTTTTGTGCAATTGCTCAGGGAAAATTTCTCCATAGCGCCATCTAACGTACAACCAGTATAACCGTTTTGAACGCAGAAAACTTAACGGTATAACGTTATAACGTTATACATGTATATACAGGGTTTATACAGAGATTCTTAAATTGAATTTACTACCTTTTTACCACCTATTTTACTACCATCACAATATTTTTACTACCAACACGGCTTCAAACTTCAACTGTGCAGTGTTAAGTGTTAAGTAAAGTGACAAGTAAAGACATGAAATATCTTTCCAAAATGAATTAATAACATATTTAATCACAATTTAATGAGGCAATTATAACTTAATTTCAACACTGGGAGGGAGAGATAGAGAACCAGAGAGAGCGAGAAAGACAAAAGTCAGGAGAGGTTCTGTAGGTGTATGTGAGTGTGCATGTGTGTTAGGGCAAGTGAGTGAGCTACATTCAAGTAAGAGGGAACTATACCATAGGACTTGGATTAATCAAGATATCACAACAGGCCTTGGTCCATAGGATTTACTCAATATGTCAAAGAGTAACAATTACATAAAAATTAGAAGACAGACTGGACCTTTAGAATGAACAGCTACACAATGTGTAATAATAAAGTGCAATTGTACACTATAATAACAGTATTTCATTAATAAACAAATAACTTACTTTTTTTTTTTCAAAACGCTATAAATCCATCCATATTTTTTTCCAAAACGCTATAAATCCATCCATATTTTTTTCCAAAACGCTATTAATCCATCCAAATTTTTTTTTCAAAACGCTATAAATCCATCCAGATTTTTTTCCAAAGCGCTATAAATCCATCCATGTTTTTTTCCAAAGCGCTATTAATCCATCCATATTTTTTTTCAAAAGCTATAAATCCATATTTTTTCCCCAAAAACAGTATTTTTAAAAAAAGTATTTTGTCTTTTATTTCGTGTTTGCATTTGAGGAAAAAAACATGTTATAGCCTAACCGTTCGTTCTCCATTAAGGTAAGGATGCTTTTAAAACTTTCACAGAGACATCAAACAGAAAACACAAAGCCTCTCTTTGAAACGAATTTCGTTTTGTATTAATTTTATCTTAATTTTAATCCATGTTTCATTATTTTGTTTAATCACAACACGTTCAGACATGAACCGAAACTCAGCGTATAGGTAGCCTAGGCTACTCGCCTCACAGACCTAAACAAATTAGAAATATCCTATATCTATTATCTACAGAAAGCTTGACATTTCTACTTTTAAACAGAACCATTCAAAACTAAATAAAAGTAGGCTATAGACTAATCCGTAAGAAATGCATTTTTCTCCGGCGCGTTCACTACTGCGAAGATCGCGAGTCAGTGTCAACTTCATCTTTGCAGCTGACACAGAAACACTTGTTTATTAATAAACAATTAAAATGTCATAATTTTTTTTTTTTACAGCGTTTAGGTGCCGTTTATATGAACGCGTCATCACTGCATGAGAGAGAGAGAGAGAGAGACACACACGCAAGGTCTCTCCCTCTCTGCCGTGCGCTCGCTACACGGTTTGCATGCGCGCTTTTGCTCGCTCGCTCGCTCTACACTGTTAGACCTTACCGGTTTTTTTTACAGTAAAATACTGGCAACACTGTTGCCAGTAATTTACTGTTAATTGTGCAGTTCTTTACTGTAATCTACAGTATGTTACTGTAAAATGCACTAAAACTCGAGTTAACTAATTTCACTTGCAGAAACCTTAAATTGACCAACTGTCATTTACATGTATTAAACTAAAATGTATAATGCATTAATAACGTGAGCAAAGTATTACTGTGAACTTATTTCATTTGAAACCACAACAAAACTTTTGTAAATAAAGAGATTTCCACTGGACCAACAACTACACAGTCACCGCTTGTTAAATAAAGCGACATGCAGCATTTCATCAATATTTGTAGATCTTCTCCTGGACTGAAGCACAGGCTCTACTCTTCTGCACAATGGTGACCCAAAAAACGAAATTTTACAGTAAACTACTGGCAACAGTGTTGCCAGTATATACCTGTTTCATAACTTACAGTTTATTACTGTTAAAATACATTTGTGGGTGTGTCTTTTTATCTTACACTGTTAACCCTTTCAACACCACAGGGAAATCCACACTACAAAGAGTAAAAAGTAACACTGAGACAGTGTTGCAGTGAGATAATTAAGAGAATATGTAAGTGATTGTTGAGCATTAGTGATGAACACCTGCTGTTAATAAGCAGAATCATTGAAGAAAAGAGAAACACAAGAACAGAAAATAGAGAAACACAATAACTACGACTGACTTCCAGCCATTACACATTATTACACTTATTATTAACCAGTATGACTTTGTTTCTGTCATACAGAAATTGTTATTGAAAATGTTTGTTTGAAGTTACCATTATAGAGATCAGTGCTTGCTTTAGTTGGGATGCTGATGCTAAAACATTCATTTTTCTTTTGCTGCTTGAGCTGTGTTTTTGCAAGTCACATTTGTGCGCACACACAGTTTATGAATGATTGTGGTTGTAATGCTTATGATGACAAAATCATCATATTGCCTGTTCATTCACTAAGGAATTAATTCTTATTCATTCAGAGTTTTATCCTCGATCAAAAGTGTTACATTAGCACCACTGTGAAACTACAGCAATAAATTACTATGACTCATTTTTTTAACACATCATGCATAAACCAAAAAAAAACAGAGCTACACTATATTTTAGAAACACAGAGATAGCACAATTTAGCACATTAATCTCAACAATGGTGGCAATATTTCTTTTTTTTTTATTATTATTCATGCAGCAGTGCAGCAGTGCATGCTTATCCTGGATCCCAGCATGCATTGCGACATGACACTTTTCTTTTCACCATTGTTGAGATTCATATGCTGATTGTGGATATCTGTGTGTCTGAACCAATTAGGAGTAAAATAAAATTGAATGAACTATATGATTGTTATTTTTCAGAAGACCTGATTATAGAAATATTGATTTCATTTTGTAGATACACAGATTTATGCTAAAAATGACATACCCATAATTTCAATTAATATATACAGGAAAAATCTGAAAATCAGATAGTCCAAGATGATTGTGACATCATCACAAAAGAACAAAAACACCTGATCAACTATCTCTTGACTTTTTCTTGCCATATCAAATGTGTTTTATAAACTCACTGTTACAGCAGTCAGAGAGAAATGAAAGGTAAGAAGTCAAAGGACAAGAGACCAACTAAAGCAAATACTGATCTCCATTATGGTGACAACAAATTGTATTATTAACTAAATCTCTGTTAATTCTCAACAATAACTTTTGTACATGTATGAAAGAAATAATCATAAACTGGTTTGTAAACTGGTTTCACACTCAGTGTTACTGGAAGTCAGTTGTAGTTCTTGTGTTTCTCTTTTTTCTGTTCTTTTTTCTCTGTCCTTCAGTGATTCTGCTTATCATGTGTTCATCAGTTTCTCAATTCACTCTCTTCTTTTCATTCACTCTGTCAAGTGGACTATATTAGTGAACTAATGTAGGGAATAGTGAATGAGGGTATAGGGTGTGATTGGGAAAACAGCCTCTGAGTGTCGATTTGGAGCACTGTTCATTTACAGTATATTCCTGTAGGCTATTTTTGTTTTCTAGGGTATATTACTGTTTTAATGGAAAATGGTATGATACTGTCTGAATTACGGCTTTTTTTACAGCAAGGGTTAACAGTGTAGATTCGCAGGAGATTTTAACTAATTTCCAGGCATCATAACATTACAAAAGGCAATTGTAATATTTTTTTATTACTATTTTGGTATGATGAACATTCACCCGCCAGTGGGGCGGATAGCCTTTTGAGATTTACTCGCCAAACGGAAAATCTAACCGCACTTGGCGTTTGGCGGGTGTTAATTTCGGACCCTGGCTGCGGGCCAATAAAAACTGGACCGCGGGCCGAAGTTTGGACACCCATGATATAGACCCAGTAAGATGGGGCTTCGAAAATTTACTACCTCGTCAGATGACGTTTACTACTTTTTACTACTTTTTACTGGCCTTAATTTGGCATAATTTAATTTACTACCTTTTACTACCTTTTACAACCCCGCGGAAACCCTGATATAATTGGCTGTATTACACATTTTTTTAGAGATAGTTCACCCAAAAATGAACATTCTGTCATCAGTTACGCAAATTGTCTGACCTATATCATTTTCTTTGTTCTGATGAACACTAAGGAAGACATTTTGACGAATATTTGTAAACCAAGCAGGTCTGGGGTAGGGATGGCGAAAACAAAAAATGTTCTTAACCGACCACCGAGCCTCATTAGCCGGTTGAAACCAGTTAACCGATTAGTTTAAAATATGCTGAAATAACAGCCATTTCGCAACTCTGTCGCATCTCTCTGCCGCTCTGCCTCCCGCTCACACACGCGCCCCGGCGCCGCCCTTCCACTCACGTCACTTTTTTAAAATCCCCTACAGCGCGAAACATGAGTCCCGCAAACGCGGCGCCGAGGAGCTTGTGTGTAATCGGAGGACAAATATTATGGCAAAAAAAAAAAAGATTAAAATCAGTACAAAAATAACAGGCTTGCAGAACCACTGCTATATATCTCATTGACATTCTTCTACCCATATTAGATTCTGATCATGATTAATTGTTTATCCCCATATTAAGAAAATGTATGTGATAGCACATTGTTCTCTAAATTTTAACACCATCTTTTCTGTAAACAAGGATGCCGATTACAACTTATCTGAACTACTTGATCAGCAAAATATGTTTGATGAATGCCTTCAACAGATCAGTAGTGAATGGATGCTTGAGCACTATTGTGAAGATGAACTTGAATACATTGCACCTGTACAAATTCCGCTGGATCAAACAGAACAACATGGTGCGCATTTCCAGTACGTACCTCTCAAGGCTCTGCTGAGAAAGACTGCTCATAATGAGGATGTGTGGGCAATGCTTAAAGGAATAGTTCACTTTAAAATGAAAATTCTGTCATCATATACTCACCCTCATGTTGTTTCAAAGCTGTATGAATTTTTTTCTTCTGCTGAACAGAAAGGAAGATATTTAGAAGAATATCAGTAACCAGACAGTTTTTGGGTCCCATTGACTTCCATAGTATATTTTTTTCCTACTATGGAAGTCAATGCAAAACAATCCTACTATGCAAAACAATTTTTTAAAATAGGCCTATTTGTGGAAAAAAATGTGTTATATTTGAGTTACATAAAAGCTTTTTGTTTGTTTTCTTCCTAACTGTCCTTGAAATAGTGGTCAAGAACCCCATAGTGGTCAAGAACCCCAACACAAAAATGGTTTGGCCACTGATCAAAATTTGATGTTGTCATTGAAGTTCAGTACGCTCAAAATGTCCGCTCAGGACAAGTCCGGTGCTCAGAAAAGGAAAGAAAAGAGAAGAAGAAAATAGAGCCCTGGGAGATTTTCTAAACAAAAGGTTAAAAAAAGGTGGTGACGGTGAAGCTGTAACTAGTAAAGTCAACGTAGAGCATAGAACTTCATTTGGTATTTCCTGGCGCGGATTAATGCACAGGCTTGCCTAGGCTGCAGCCTAGGGGCCCCACGTGTGCAGGGGCCTCGGATGGCCAGACAATTTTTATTTTTTATTTTTTTTATTTACTTAAGTGCAAAGGCACGGCGCCAGGATTCCAGTTTTGAATGGGCCAGACCAATTGTGGGTGGGCCTTAAATTAAAAACCTTATCGAATCACTGTTTAACCTAATAAAAATTACTGACTGATAGGCCTGTTATATTATCTGTGCGTATAGATAATATAGATTTTAATAGCTTGATGCTCTTTAAATATTTTGTTGCATTGTAAAAAGTTTCGGTGCATAGGACGGACCTATCCGCGATCGCTCTCTGTGGTTCTGACCAAAGAAGAGCGCTTTGGAATCTCCATTACGCATCATACCTGAGCTGCGTTTCCCGATAACGCTGTCTCTTAGCGCGCTACGAAGACTCATAGGTATAACTTAACTAAAGGTATACTAGTCTACCACTAAAGGTATACCATTGCTAGGCGTCTTCAGAGCTATCATCCACTCGCGAGGCAGAGGCGCTGAAAGGCAGAGGCGCTGGCGCCCTCCTAGCAACAGCCGCGCTATCATCCTGGGGTGGCAGAGACGAAGATGTGCTTGGTGATGTGGATCTCAGCTCTCTTCATTTCCTGGTTGCAGCGATGACTCTGAGACTGTGTGCGCGTTTAAGGTAGCCTACCTAAACAACGACTGTTGCAACAGGGGCCGAGGGCTGGGTTAGAAAATATTTGACGTCATTATGTTTTTTAATTTAATCAATGTTGATTATGAAAGTGAGCATGCAGCATGAGAAAGATATTATACATCATGAGATGCGCAATGTCTGGAGACATGGAGTGGGTAAAACATGATTTTGACCACTTCATTAAGTCTTGTTTTGTAGAAAGTCTCTTTTTAAAAGATTTTCGTTTTGTATAAATTGTATCTTAATTTTGATCAATGTTTTATCAACCAATTGCCTGTATTTAATAGATAAGAAGAAAATATATAGCAGACAATGTAATAAGGCGCCAACACGATCACTTGCATTGCACGTGAACTGGAGGGCGCCGAAATTCAGCTTGTGCCTCACAGATTTGAGAAATATAGGCTATCTATTATAGAAAGCTTGAAATGTTTCGAAAATATTCAAAACCAAAAGAAATAGGCTACTCTCTGAATATGTCATCTGAAATGTGCATTTCTCTCTGGCGTTCATGGCGAATCCACATCGTCAACTTCATCTTTGCAAATGTCTCCTTGCTTTTTAGACACATTCATAATCATTACTTTTACCGGTTCTTTGTGGCAAGCTTTATGCGTGCGTTCGTGCGCTTGAATGCGGCTATATGTAAACGCTCTTATAGGTTATATAGCCTAAGTAATTAAATTAATGTAAAGGGGGCGATTTGTCCACGAATGGCTTAAATGAACAACTACTAGTCGACTAGAAATTTTTTTTGTCGGAAGCAGCCCTTATTCCACATATTTTCGATCCAGGCAGCAGGCCATTCTTCTGGGTTGAGCGAGCGACCCTGCGGAATGAGCGAGCGGAGCGGAATATTCAGAAATGTGCTCTCCGCTCACGAGCTCTGATCGGAACAAACCCGAACCTCACTGTCTGCTGAACTTGCACAGAAACATCAAAATGGACATAACCAGCTTTTTAAAATTGTTCTTAAAACTAAACATTTAGACTATTTTAGCACAAAGTATGAGCTTATTGACGATTTTTTATAATTCTTGACAAATTAGAATACATTAAAAGTTTTTTTATTTTTATTTTTTGAAGAAAAACAAACTCATAACCGCGCCGCGAACAAAAAAAGACCCTAATTGGCCCTTAAGAAAAAAAAAACAAAGAAAAAAAAAAACAA
The DNA here is from genome assembly GCA_021554675.1 of Leuciscus idus. Classification (NCBI taxonomy): domain Eukaryota; kingdom Metazoa; phylum Chordata; class Actinopteri; order Cypriniformes; family Leuciscidae; genus Leuciscus; species Leuciscus idus. The sequence goes on from CM038621.1 coordinate 58,612,857, forward strand.
GTAGGTGATTGGGTAGATGTGAATTGGCCACCACTTGAAGGAATTTAAAGGAAACATTGTAGTGTTGGCTCTCTCTTACGCCAACATATTCGCCCGTTTCTACGCAAGAATGATAAATGAGGGCCAATGTGTGTATGCCAGTTCATCGTAGTTGCGTGTGGACCATGCATGGCACTAAATACATTTTTAGGGGGGGGCCTCACACAAAGAGCAGCCTAGGGGCCCCTGACCACCTTAATCCGCCCCTGGGTATTTCATATGGGGCAATCTCAACACAGAACTTTGCTCAAACAGTGTGTCCAGCAACAATTTGCCATAGCAAGGACTGAGATTTTGCCTCAATTTGATTGCCTGAAATTGCATGGAAGTGGATGCCGGAAAGGGGACATCGATGAAGCACATGCACAAGGGCTCTCTGTGTCATATAAACGAAACATGGAAGTGAAACAGTCACTGGCACGCACAGTGTTCATTGTTCTTCCTACTAATCTTCGTCAGCATGTCTTTACCACTTATGATGTTGACAACCTTGATGGCCAGAGCAAAGGAAACTTCTCACAGGACGAGTTCCAGGGAACTGCACTGAGTGCTACAAATCAGCTCTCTCGTGATAATCTGGGACTTAAGCGTCCTCAAATAAAGGTAGACTCTGAAGATTCATCTACACCCAAACTTCCAGACTCATATACACGCTGCACTTCTCTGTTTAGGATTGATGTTACTCATTGTGCACCGGATAGTTTGTAAACTCTTCCTTAGTTGTTTAATTGGTTTTAAAGTGGCTTTTAAAAGTGAAATTCAATGCAAAAAGTGTGTATGAAAAGGAAAAAATCAGAAGACCGTCCGTTCTGCTGCATTCTCCTACATCGCCACACTGAAAGTCAGGAATCTGTTTTTAACGGTCAAACACAGTAGAATGGGACAACATACTGTATAGGAAAACATTCCTTTTCTTATTATACCCATAGCAAGGGATTGTTAAAGATGATTGCAATATCAACACCGAAACCTAAAGACGGAAGGAGAAGTACATTAACATATTCTCCTCAGTGCATCTTTCAGCAGCTGTGCCTAGACTGTACATTACAATACTTTAATATCTCTAGTTCAACATAATTCTGTTCAGTTCATAAACTGTCAGATTAGACCAAGCATAGTAGTGGGAAGAAGCATGTTTGTCCTGTGTAGCAAATGGCACAGATTTGTGTTAGAGGTGTGAGAGACACAACAGTCCTCACTCTGCAATTCCCTCGCATCAGATTCACAGCATTAGCATACTGTGATCATGAGGCCATTGACCCTCATTTAATTCACATGAATACTTTTAAAGTGACAACTGCTGTACTAGGGCAGTAAATGGGCTAGTTATACCCATATTTCACGTCAAAAGTTCCTGTTTTCACCTCATTTATTATGCTGATGTCTTCAGATCTCCTGTAAATGGCCACTTAAAGCTCATTTCATTGGCGTCAACAGGCTGAGGTATTTATTTATTAAAGGGTTAGTTCACCCAAAAATTAAAATTCTGTCAGTAATTACTCTCCCTAATGTTGTTCCAACCCCGTAAGACTTTCGTTCATCTTCGGAACACAAATTAAGAAATTTTTTTGAGAGCTGTCTCACTCCTCCATACGCTTCTATTGTAATTGAAACTTGCCGGCCCAGAAAGTTAGTAAAGACATTGTTAAAATAGTCCAAGTGACTTCAGTGGCTCGACCATAAGTTTAATGAGTGACGAGAATACTTTTTGTGCGCAAAAAAAAAAACAGTTGTGTATTAGCATCAGTTACTTTACAGACAAACATAAATAAATGCTTATATGTGATATATGTATAAAAACAAACTCAGTAACTGAAATATTTTATTTTTATTTTGGGCAGATCAGCTCCTCCCACTAAAATTTACTATAATTGAAGCCCCTCCCACAGCAATTACATCATCAGTAAAGCTCCTCCCACTGCAATTCACCCATAAATGCTGTAAATTCCCATCATCCTACAAGTGAAGACGAGCATCAGAGCATCAGGAAGAGCTGAAATCTGCAAAGACTGAGTTTATTAAAGAGGACAGTGAGAACATGAGTGATCCAGAACCCTGCAGAATGAAACACACTGAAGATCCTGAAGAACAAAGAGGTTGGTGTTTATTCTTCATTCATTCATGATGCTGAAGAACATTCATGTTAGAAACATTCAAGCACTTCATCACATTTAGATAAACAGTTCAACTATGAAATGGGTCAAATGTTATTGTTAGTTTTCAACAAATGGTCAGTAATGGGAGGTTTATACACTTTTATACCGTTTGTCAACATCAGGTCAAACTAAATATTTGAGCTATGTAACATTTATTTGCAACAATGTTGGCAATATGTTTGGCATTTTTCAATATAGTTATCATTATAATTACATTAGCAATTAACAGAGTAAACAACAAACTATAACAAGTAAATTAATTTTCCAGAATGGCTGACAGGGTTGTAAGCATAACTTAAGCAAAACTTGACTCATTTTAAAAACAGAGCATTTCTTAAAATTGTGACACAGGAAGTGACATCATCTGGGCTCTTTCTGCTGCATGATGGGAGGACTAGAAAATAATCTCAATCCATTGTCTCTGTTTTTACACAAACTGTACAGTGTTGATCATATTCATCAACTCTGTTACCAAAGTTATTATAAGAACTATTATCTCAATAAATATGACACTTATATTATTTATAATAAATACAACCTTATCAGTAACTATGAGGAAAATCATGTCAGGAGTAACAGGGTTGAGTGACACATGTAGGACACAGATAATGCTAATAAAAATAGCTAATTTAAAACTAGTTAAAGCTGCGGTCACTCTTGACTTTCAGTATGTGGAATTTCAACGCTATCTCACGACCTCACTCGTACGAATTTGTACGATTTGTCTAAACCCACATGATGGGTAGGTTTAGGGGCGGGGTCAGGGGTAGGTCATTCGTATGAATTCATACGAATTGGGCAATTCGTAAAATATATACGATTTAGCAAAAATCGTACGAGTGAGGTCGTATGAATTCGTACGAATTGCCGTGAGATCAGGCTGGGAATTTATATGGACACTGTGAACTTAAAATGATAGTTCACCGATTAGCATTAAGCTTTGTATCAGTAGAAAACCTGCTTATTACCGTAAGATTTTTCTATATTGTTTTAAAAAATAAAAATTTCAAGATCGGTGTACCTCATGATAATATTATGTAGCAGTCTTACATCATTTTTATGTCCTTTTGATGTACTGAAAATAAAAGTTAAATTTTCTCTTTCATGTCAGACCTGATTGAAGAGAGCGAAGAGAGTGAAGAACTGAGTGAAGTGGAGGAGGAGAGTGAAGAACTGAGTGAAGTGGAGGAGGAGAGTGAAGAACTGAGTGAAGTGAAGGAGGAGAGTGAAGAACTGAGTGAAGTGAAGGAGGAGAGTGAAGAACTGAGTGAAGTGGAGGAGGAACATCATGTCAAACCTGGAGAAAAACCTTTGAGTCGCTCAAAGACTAAAAAGACATTTTTAAAGAAAAGAAGAGCCAAGATATCTACAACCTGCACTCAGTGTGGAAAGAGTTTCCCAAGCAAACATAAACTTGAGATTCACATGAGAGTTCACACTGGAGAGAAGCCTTTCACATGTGATCAGTGCGGAAAGAGATTTTCAGACAAACAAAATCTTAAGGAACACATAAAGATCCACACCGGAGAGAGGCCGTTCACATGTGATCAGTGTGGGAAAACATTTCTTAGGGCATCACACCTGAAGAGACACCTGACAGTTCATATGAAGGAGAAGCCGCATTCATGTTCTGTGTGTGGAAAGAGTTTTACACAGCTGCAATATTTACATGCACATGAGAAAATACACACTTGTGTGAGAGAGTACATCTGCTTTGAGTGTGAGAAAACTTTTACTTCAGCGAACAGTTTAAAAGTGCACGAGAGAATTCACACTGGAGAAAAACCTTACAAGTGTTCACACTGTGACAAGAGATTCAGTGACTCATCAAATCTGAAAAGACACGAGAGGCTCCACACTGGAGAGAAGTTGAAGTGTGATCAGTGTGGAATTATTTTCTCTATTAAATGTCACCTGAAGCGACACATGAAGATCCATGTGTAATGTGTGTAACCATCCAACACAATCTGAGATAACGGTAAGTAGTTCATCTTTATGTGCTGAGAAACAATTCTGTGTAAGTTAGTTTCCCAACAGTCATGATGAGCGAGAGCACATTTTGTTGGTTGATTGGTATCTACTAACTCATGTTCACACCAACACGAAAGTTCAGTCTGATTTTCACATGCATTTTCTCTGTTCAGACCAATGCAAAAAATAGCAGTAGATGCAAGTTCACTCTCTCGCTGTAGGTGGCGCTCCTGGAAAAGCAGGAATAAAGCACTATATAAAGCAGCGCAGCACAACTTTCTGTTTCTGACATTGACTTGTTATGGAGAAGAATGTCAAACAGTGTTTTCATGTTTTCAAACATCCGTTCAGAATTTTGTATTTGCTATGGGGATTATTAAGATACAGAGATGAGAGAGACGCTTCAAGATTATTTATGTTAATCAAGTGTATATTGGTTTATATGTGTACACAAGGGTCTGCATACAGTGCATGTGATACAAAATCAATCAGTAAAGAACGTGCGCCACCTGATTTAACGTTGCCACGCAGGTCGCACATTGAATTGCATTGTTTTGCAGTACTCAGTTGTTCCACAAGGTGGCAGCACTGGCCTGGGCTGTTTATTCCCAGTATAAAACCAAGGGGGTAATCCAGCATCCGGAAAGCGTACCTTCTATATTATAACTTTACATCTGAGGTGTTTAAAGACTCTATTTGTCCATTATTTATTTCTAAAGAAACACGACAATGTATAAAAGGCTCCATTACCTTGTATCTTACACTATGGCCCCGTAAAGCCGGTTTTGTAAAAGTAGGCTAACGATTGCGTCATAACCACGCAACTCTCTGTCGCACAGTAGAGAAATTACCGTATAGACAGGAGGAGAAGCTCGCAGGCAATCGGGGGGACGTGGAGGCAAAATAATTAATCAGAATACTTACCAAAAGTAGCTCATGGACAGCTCCTACTCACGCTCGCCGTCTCTGTGAGATTCGGAAGGGAATGATTCAGATTTCTCTCGGCACAGCTACTAGAAGACTCACAACTGTCAGACAGGTTACTCACGTCACATCTACGTCATCAAGCTCAGTTTGAGTCTGCGCAGTACGCTCGGCCATCAGGAAGTGAGTGCTTCTAGTGGACTTCACTTTTCTCCGTTGAAGTCTGTGGGGTCGCTGTGTCCATTTATTTTACTGTCTATGTATAAAACCAAACTAAAGGGAAGGAACAACAACAACAGACGCCTGCATTGACAAGCGAGGGGGTCAAGAGATAGATGTAACTAGTTTAAAAGATTACAAAACATGGTTTCACTTTATTTTGATGGTCCCTTTAACACATTCTGTTGAGTATAAGTAACGTTGTACCTTCATGTCTGACTAACTCTCATTAGAGTGTTAGTAGAGTATTGGTAGAGTCAGGAGAATGTCTTGAACGTCACTTTAAACTGCATGAGTAAACCATGATTAGCTGGTTGTTTGCATAAAATATTCCATAGAAACTCACTTGATTTAATTTGTCTTTTAGACCTGATGGACATGATCAAGAAAGAAAAATCTGTCTCCTGCAAAAGAATCATGCAAAATGGGAGAGGGACGATTTAATGTTAATAAAATTCCCAGTTATTAATTTTATATGTCAGAATGTGTGTTTCTTGTCTTTAATTTCACCACTGTAAGTTTAACCACCGTGCGCCTCTTCCCTTGATGTGCTGGATCTGTGAAACACGAGTCTGAGGGGATAGAGAAGGGGAGGTGGAAGCAAATGCATAGGCAGAGACTTGTGCCTCCATTGGTAAAATAATTAGCCAATCACCATTGAGTATATCACTTTCAGCAAATAGGAGTATTGAGAAAAGTAACCTGTTATTTACAGAATTTTTTTAATTTGTAAAATATATTTATATTTTACTTTAGTTGGGAATGAGATATTGACAGTCTTTTTTGTGTTATGGTAATTTTATGGTGATTGTTTCTATTATTTATATTTTCAAAATGGTATTTGTTCTTTAAATGTACACATTTCTGAAAGATACATATTTTTCATTGAATAAAAATATTCTGTTAAGCTCCAAAAATGTCCCAGAAAAGATCCTAAAGATAATCAAATGAGTCCACAACTCTTGTGTTATGGGTTGTGTTGATGATTGAATGATTAAGGTATAAGAAAAAATGCATAGCATTATTGGCGCCAATTTGCCAAACCTTTGATATTATTTTACATGTAAAAATAATATGAATGAGATTTGAGAGCATGAGGGAAGATTTTCAGAGAATAACTGATTAAAAAACACAAGTAAACAGTCAAACAATACAATTTCACACAGAAAAGTTCATAGTAATAAAGTACTTGCTTGTGGTGCAGGTGTTAGGGGTTAACCGTTTGAAAGAAGACAGAGTCAGAATTATAAAAAATTGAAAAATTTTACTGAAGATAGTTTGCAGTTTCATCAGCAGAAGTTCAGCTTCAAGACTCACACAGGAGTTTGTAGGACGCCCCGTTTACAGTAACAAAGATCACAGCAGTTATACCATTTCCAAGTTCTAAGCTACTTGCAGGCTGAATGATTCTGATTGGCTAAGAAATAGATAAACATAGTAATTTTCCACACATATACAGATACACTGAAGCATATCTCCATAGATTATGCAGCTGACGCTCAGACCCTGAAGTCAGGCACGTTGTGACCCTCAAGGTTGCAGATTTGGGTTGCTAGGCGCCAACATGTCCCGAACAACAACTCAGTCAATCTCCAACAATGCCAGTGGTTCATTAACTTGTAACCAAGAAGAGTAACACACACACCGACACACAGCTTTTCCAAGGTTAGGATTTGGCCAGGCTCTAACTATAAACAGGAGTCTCGTCTCAAAACATCAAGATAACAAGTTCTTTCTCTCAGGATAGGACACTTTAGTCTAAATGGAAAGTAAGGCTTTAACTGAGAAATGATCCCTTAAATTATTCAATATGTTTTAACACGTTGAAGACCTTTTTCAAACACAAACCATTTCCCTATTTCATTTCTGGAAGCCGGCCTAAATAAGCAAGCACTGTTACTGCATCCAGATATCAAATACTGAAATTAAAGACTACATGAAAAGAGCATTTCAGTAATCACACTGGTAACCTCTATAACAAAGTAAAATCTCCAGAGAAGTCATTCAACTCATTCGATATTTAGAAGGAAAAATATTGATGAATACCTTGATTACAATCACTCATTACATTGAAGCAGCAGTGGATTCCAATCCACCCCCTTCACAGGTAACTTACTGTAATTCAGTGTTGCCTCTGAAATGTTTTGTGGGGCAGAACTGGGCCCTCATTAAATTATGAAATAATAATAATAATAAAAAATAAAAAAAGACATATTTGTGGAAATTTTTGAGACATTTTTGAGCTACATAAAAGCTTTTTATTTGTTTTCTTCCTAATTGTCCTTGAAATAGTGGTCAAGAAGGAAGAGCAGAGGAGAGGAGAGAAAGAGGAGAGGAGCAGGAGAGGAAGAGGAGAGGAGAGACTGTTTAAGCCTGCCCTGCCTGATATGCAACCACTGATAAACATAATTGCTTTTGATGAAAAAAAAAGAAGAAAAAAAAAAACACTTATACAAGTGTGGATTAGAACCCAGAACCTCTGTGTCAGAGAGAAAAACTTGGCAAAAGTTGGCAAAGTCTTATCAAGGTCTCATTGTAATGAAAAGGTGACTCCAGAATCTCTGAACTGAATACAAAGTGCTTAAATGATCCCATAAGTTCCAGCAAGAACTGCAAAGATTATCAATGCTCCACCAGTAACCCTACTATAGGAGAAAGAGCTTTGAGGCACTTAAATTATATTTTTAAGTTAACTGAGTATCCGATAGGATATTTGAGGCACCTTTAGTTTTTACTGAAGACAGGATTGCCAGACGCAAACCTGCATTTACTTGAACCCAAGTACAAGATGCCATTGGAGGGCATTGGAGGCTTGTCAACCTGCAATACAATTTTGGGGGTGTAAAATGTGTAAAATGTTTCACTCTAATCAGGGGAAATTATTCTGCTGCAATAAATGTGACAATTAAAAACTAAAAGATTTAAGTAATTAAGGAACTTAGCCTACATCAGCAATGAGAAAAGGTGACTCCTCTTGCTCTTTGAAGTGTGCCAACATCACAAGCTTCACTGCTAGGCCATCAGTTCCTTCTCTGTCCTTCTTTAGGGCTTCCTTCAGAACAGCTCTTACTTCCTTCCTCCACCTTGTAATCTGACTACTGAAGAAATTCAGGAGTATTTTACCATTTTTGTCCAAATCTTCATTCAGTCTTGAGTATAGTTCAACATTGGTGAGAGTGGTGAAGTGTGACAATAAAAACTTATGTGAAAAGAGAAATGGCCACTCTTTACCCACATCCAGAATGCTCGGGGAAGGCTTTGCGTTGATGTATTCCCGCTGTTTGGCATAAGTGATTGCCATTAGGTCTTCTACTCGTCCTCTCTCAGTGCCCTTAATTCCCTCTCGGTATAGATTGATATAACGCTCAGCTGGGAATTGGCAGGACCTGCATTACTCACGTATGATTGAAAGCACAGAATAGTCAGGTGAAAATAAGGTTTGACCCGAAAAAAATTCTAACAAAAGGTTTCACAGTGGCTTACCGTAGAATCAGATGTACTTAAAAAAAAAAACGAAAAGTTTTTCAAAATGAAAAACCAGAGTCCCAGTTCACCAGCCACTTACTTTAATGTATTTCGGGAGAAGTGGATGCATTCACGTGTTGTAAATCTAACAGATCCGATTCTCTGAACTGCGTCTGCGGCACAAACTAAGATGGCGGCGCCCATCGCGCATACAGCTCAACTAACGCGATCGTTAAAAAAGTGTTTAAACAACAAAACACTTCCACTTGCATATATTTGACAATCGGAATATCAGATATTTCATGCCATATCTAACAAATTTGTGAATATTTTGAATAAAACAGGAAAAATGACATAAAAGCAGATCATCATTCATTCAGCTCTGTTGTTGCTGCAGTGTGTCACGTGACACGCAATGACGCGTCACCATGGAAACCATAAAGTGACACATTCTAAATAACGGTCGCCTTGAAAAACTCACGCTGGGGGGTCAGCCAGAATATTTTAAACTTACCTGTGAAAGGGTTAAAGTTGTTCAACGTTGTAAAAATGTGTATAGTAAATATTTAATTTCAACATTTCTGTCAACGAACATTTAGTCATGAATGCTCATTGTAGCCTATTTATCATTTTGATACTAGGGGGCTAATAAAGCTAATATAGACACTTACAGTGTTGCCTTCATTATAAGGCTTATATAAGGCTTTTAATTTTTTGCGTCTGGTCCAATATGGCTCTTTCAACATTTTGGGTTGCCGACCCCTGAACTAGACTGACGACCTGCCAATCTAGCCTGTGACAGCTTCATAATGAACAAATAAATATTTAAACTTAACATTAAAACATTAATCCTACCCAGATTGTTTAAAGGGATACTTCACTTTAAAATGAAAATTCTGTCATCATTTACTCACCCTCAAGTTGTTTCAAACCTGTATGAATTTCTTTCTTCTGCTGCACAGAAAGGAAGATATTTTGAAGAATGTCAGCAACCAAACAGTTAACTGGAGCCATTGACTTCCATAGTAGGAAAAAAAAATGTACTATGGAAGTCAATGGCTCCAGTTAACTGTTTGGTTACTGACATTCTTCAAAATATCTATCTTTCTGAATTTATCTTCCCTTCAGATTTCATATTCAGATTTTCAATTTAAGGTTGTCAGAAATTGTTTTAAATACCTGGGGATTCAGGTGACTTGTAAATACTCTGACCTGTTCAAAGCCAACATTAGTCCTCTTTATAATCATGTCAAGTCTCTCTTCTTGTCCTGGAAATGTCTCCCTCTTTCTTTGATAGGAAGGGTGAATATCATCAAAATGAATGTACTTCCTAAATTTTTTGATCTTTTTCAATGCCTTCCTATATTTATTCCAAAATCCTTTTTCACAGTTTTGCAACGGATTATTTCTTCTTTTATATATGATAAGTCAAAAAGAATTAATCAAAGTCATCTTATGAAACCAAAGTGTTTGGGCGGCCTGGCTTTGTCAAATTTTCAAACCTATTATTGGGCAGCAAACATTAGGAATCTGTTATGTTGGGTGCAGCAGGGTTTGCAATTAAAGAAGTCTCAGTGGGTACTATTGGAATCTGACTCTTGTACTCCAGCAACTTTAACATCCTTATTATGTGTGCCAATTCCCTATAAACATACTACTTTAGTAAAAAAAAAAACCTGTTGTCAAACATTCATTAAGGATTTGGTCTCAATTACGTTTGGCATTAGACCTTAAGGACCCTTGTATTACAGCGCCTATTTTTTGCAATATATTATTTCCACCCTCTCTGATGGATGGGGCTTTTAATATCTGGAGGGAAAAAGGCCTATCTACAATTGATCAACTATACATAGATAACAATTTTGCATCCTTTACGCAACTCCAAGAAGGATTTGACCTACCCAATTCACATCTATTTAGATACTTTCAGATACGGAACTTTATTTGAAAGCAGTTTTCAAACTTTCCCTCTCTGCCAACTAAAAATATACTCGATAACATATTAGACCTTCATACATCTTTGAAAGGGGCTATTTCTAAAATATTTACCATAATCAATGCAAAACAGTCCCCTTCAGTGCGTCCACTGAAGGCACTCTGGGAGGAGGAACTGAATTTGACGCTGGAAGAAAATATTTGGGATCTAATTCTTGCCCGTATACATTCATCTTCTATAAATGCTAGGCTCACCCTCATCCAATTCAAGGTAGTGCACAGAGTTCATTGGTCTAGAGCTAAACTAAGCAGAATATTCCCCGATCTCTGATCTGGGGGAAAATCTTTGGGTGCTTCTCTGTTATTTTTTCTTTAACAATAGACCCTAACCCATTAACAGTACTGTTTGGTATCTTGCCAGAATCCGTTAGTCTGCTTCGTAGAGAGAGTCTGGAAGGGCATAATTGAAAAGTGTTTTCTTTACTGCCTGGGGGCGCTAGTCTGAAGCTTAAAATCATTGGTTACCCGTAAGCCAATCACATAACGTTTGGTTATGGCGTGTGTTATGCGCATGCTCAGCCGCATCTAACTTCCACTGTAAACACATGTATGATGCGGAAACAAAACCATCGAGCGAAATACCGGAGTGAATATGGCTGTGAACGACTTTTGCAGATTATGTGAAGTAAATCTACGCATCCACGGTACAATCAGCGTCTACGTCACGGATCTCAGCCCGCCCTCTGTTCGTTGATTGGCCCGGCTGTTTTCAGGCCGGAGGAAAACTGAGAGATAGGTCGCTATCTCAGACTGAGTACAGGAGCGAAATGAAATAGAGCGGAAGTACGAAGTCTGGCGAAGTCAGGCTATATAACTCCATGTAAAAGCCAGAAACTAAGCTTTTTTTTTTTTTGCACAGGCCTATCTAAAGGGTTAATGGTGCCACCTGGTTATCAACAGTAAAAATTACAAATTTTACCTCTTCCCAACAGGGAAAACCACCAACAATCAAAAATGCATGATTATATGGTGTCATGGCTTTGCAATCAAAAAATGTGGTTATAATGGAAGTCAATGGGGCAAAAACAGCCACGAACAGTAAATGAGGGAGAAAAAGTTAAAATCTGCACAAAAACTAACAATGCATCAAAACCAATGTTGTTTCTAATCTTTGACATGTCCAAGACTGTGATAAAAGGTTAAAAAAAATCCAGTCCACAATCACATTTTATATTGAAAATGAGTCATTTTGTGACATCAGTGACATCATTTACGAATTTGGCAATTAAAGAGTTAAAATCCTGATTTTTTTTTTAACATTTAGTATTTTTGAGCAGGACTGAGGTTGATTAATAGATTTATGCAAAAAAAATTGAAAAAAAATATTTATCTGATACATTTTTACAGCAGTTTAAAGTAGTGGCTGTTTTCAGCCACGGAGATAACGAAAGGGTAGTGAATTTGAACAATGCACAAGGGTTAAAGCTGATTTCCAGACCCTTTACTCCCTCTGTTCCTCTGTGGTGAAACGACCTGCTAAACTCCATCTACTGAGATCATCACAACCATAATCAAGCAGCTGAAGACTCTTCGCAATCACTTCACCACTACACAAGCTTACAAAACAAGGCACTTTCCAAGAATAATATGTTATTTTCTACATTTCACTTCGGCTCTGCTTATTTCTAGGGATGGAAATTTTTCAAAAGATATTGTATTCAAATATTTGTTTATTGAAATACATTTTAATGAGAAAGACGTTATTTTTGGTCATTGCACTTTTGTCACCATTTCTGAACAAGCTAATGAACAGCAAATACAGACTACACAACAAGCTTACACTTATATCTTGAGTTTTTTTATTAGTTGAAAACAATACAAAATGTGTATAAAAAATAAAAAAAACCTTAAGCTGAAGCAGAGCGAACGGAATAAACGCTTCAAGTTATGACGTGCCTCTTTAAAGTATTGTGCACCAATCAGGACATAGCATCAATCAGCCTGCTGGAACCAATCAGATGACTTTCCTAGGCAGACACACAAAACAACAGAGAAATAACAAAACAATGGTTTCTGCCAGCAGACAGACGGACACTGAGGAAAAAGCATTTGTGACCAAGCATTCGTACAGGGTTTGCCTAAAACTCAGAAATAAGAAAACAATAAACGATAGCCGTTTGAACTCTTCTCCACTTTATTATATGCAACACATGAGATCGCCAACTCCAAAAACCCTGCGACACTCCAGTACCAAAAGTGCACATGACACATGCCTATCTACGGCATGCTCCGAGGGGAAAAATACATTGCACACACACATTATACAACAACCGCCAGTAAGTCCAGAATGAATGCATCATAACATAATCCAACAAAGTCTGTTACACATTATAAATGTATTTTTATTTGTCGTTTTGTCGGTCAAACATAAAAAATAAAAAAAAAACATGAAAAGTGCTTCTCCCCATTTATTGGAGAGAACTGTCTCCATTTGTTTATTATGCAACAAAGATTGCTAAAGTCAACAGATTTTACTAACAGACTTACCGATCTCTGTGTACAATTTTTTTTTGTGCTCAAAAACTAAACAAAACAAAAATAACAACTTTATTTATCAATTTCTTCTCTTTCTTCCTACGCTGTTTAAGTTGTTCTACGTCAGAATATAAATATGTGTGTGATCCTGATGCAGAACTGGCCAATAACGAGGCAGCGTTCTGACGTAGATCCCGGAAACACTGAACTGTGTACAACAACACGTGTTGGAGAAGCGTGTGCAGAGCAGAGGAACAGTAAATGAAGATATAAACAAACCCAAGAATTTATGATTTCTGTGCTTTTCACATTCACAATGTAATACGCTTGGATTTAACTAATTGCTAAATTTTATTAAATGCTGCATAAACTAGTTTCAGAGCTCTGTACAGTTCATTATACAAAACATCTGCGTGTTTTATGTTCGGGGAACGTTTTTACGTTAGGGGAACGTTCTGTGTTTGCTGGGAAGCCCCAGAAGCAAACGTAATACTTGGCTTTCAGAACTGAAAATTATAGAATTATTCCTGAAGCAAGAAGAATCAGCAGACAATAAAATTGGACAATAACAACAAGCTGTTGATACAATTATAATGAGTTTAATCAATCATAACTTGAAGTACAAAAATTCATTGCCATTAGGTCTTCTACTCGTCCTCTCTCAGTGCCCTTAATTCCCTCTCGGTATAGATTGATATAACGCTCAGCTGGGAATTGGCAGGACCTGCATTATGCAGGACCATTATGAAAAATTCATAAAAATTCAAACTAATGAGACAGATCTCAAACAATGAACGAGTTATAATTAATATCAGATTCATGTCTCTGTTGAAAGTGTTACAGCCTCTTCTTCAGCACCCTAAACATGAAAGGCTTTTTCCGGTGTAATTTTTCTGGTGCTCTTCTTCTGAATGAGAAGGCAGAAGTGATTTCAGAACGAAGGCCCGAGTGAAACTCTTCCCGCATTGATCACATGTGTAAAGTTTCTCTCTGCTGTGGATCCTCATGAGATTCTTCAGACTTGATTTAAATGTGAAGAGTTTTTTAGGCTTCTGTTTTTCCTTTCTCGTTCGCGTCCATCAGGTCTAAAAGAAACATTAAATCATGTGAGACTTCAAATGAGAGACAAACATGAAATGAAAATTGAAGCTCATCACTGATTGAATCAAGATCACTGATTGAATCAAGATTAAAATAGTCATTTTAATCTCATCAAATCTGGTGGACAACTGCTGTGCACGATTATGATCTATTTTAATATCATGAAGATGATTTGTGTTATAAATAACTAGTTTTGTCATGAAACAATGTAAATCTGGTGAGCATCAGCATGTTCTTCATCATGAAGAATGAATGAGGAATCAAGAATAAACACCAACCTCTTTGTTCTTCAGTATCTTAATGTTTCATTCTGCAGGTTCTGGATCACTGGCGTTCTCTCCGTCCTCTCCTTCCAGATGCTTTCTGGCAGTTCTGCTGAAAACAAACAAGTTTCATTTCTTACAATCATGATGAGAGAGGAATAATCAATATTTCAGACTCTGAACTAAGTACTAAGGCTAATCACGTTGAAAAATATAGTGACCTTGATCATGTAACTTAAGATTATCATGTTTTGTCGAAGCCACAACAAACAAAACTAACATAAATCACCTAGTGCTGAAACAACACAAGCCAAGTTCTCTTACGAGAGCTTCTCTCGTACTGCGTAAGTCTTACGCTAGGGGAAAATCTCTTTTCCGTGAGATACTGAAGCCAAAAAATTATCCTTAATTTTTTTAATAATGTAAAACGCATTGCGGCAGCATGCAGACACAGGCGAGACGACTCGCGCGCCTATTGGCTGCCCTGCGGCAACTGCAGCAGCCTATCGACAGGGCCCTATCGTGACGTCAGCTCCAATGGGGGCGCTTCGCGCCCACTACGTCACGTCCCGCCAAAACGGACGTGGCCTTGGGCTATAAATTTAGCTTCGAGGGGCTAGCTAGCTGATTTTTTATCTCTTCAACTGAGCTCACGCATCGTTGGATCCTGAGAGAAAGAAGCCACGCTGTCAGAAAAAGCCTTTTCAGCGGGACGAGCCACTGCATCTGAAGCCGCTGGCTGCGCCGCCTTCAGTCGCCGTTCCTGCTGCGCTATCCGGCGTTATATCCTTTTCTCCTCTGTTGTGTTTGTGTGTGTGTGTGTGTGTGTGTGTGTGTGTTCGCCGCCGCGACACACGCTCTCATTGCACTAAAAGAGCCGGGCATCTTTTTCAAGATGCCCCTTCCTGTGGCTCGTGCCGAGCCCCACTCAGCGACGGGGACCGTCATGTCATTGCGTTTCCTGACTGGGTGAGAAACATGCAGCTCTCGCGCTCGCCGACGGCGGCTGCCCTCACTGTGAGCTGATGTCCGTGGCGACTCTGAGGATTCGCCTGGCTTCTTTCGTCGAGACTGCACCTCCGCCCGCTGCGGTGCCACGCCGTAAGCGCCGTACTCAGCGAGTCCCGGAACCTCCTCCAACCCGCAAAAGCTCGCCGGTTCGCCCGCCAGCTTCGCTCGAGTCTCTCATTAACGGACAGCGGCCACCGTCTGCCACCGCTTCCATCATAGATGACAACAAAGAAGCCACGTTTATGGAGGATTACAGCTGCTGAATGGTCGCCCCTCTCCCTCTGTTCGAGCCGTGCAAACTGCACCGCTCACATGGGATGTCAGAAGCGGACGGTCACCGTCTGCCGCCGCTTCCATCATAGATGACAACAAAGAAGCCACGTTTATGGAGGATTACAGCTCTCTTTACGTCATAGGAGAGTTTCCCCGCGCTCAGTTCGCGCGCGTCACTCACCGGTGAAAGGAGAAAAGAGTGTTTTAGTCCCGCTGAGGCTGGACCAACCTCCATTTCTCACACTTTACTCAGTTCCCTCCTAAGTACAGGCGACTGGAAATGTCAATATTGCAGTGTACGAGCCTGTTGTAATACACGCACGCCAGCAAACGATCGCCATCACGAGACATGATGATGCTCTCTGGATGGATGTTTTTCCTTCAAAGGGGCTAGTTTTTTCTTTACTTTACAAGAAAGCTACCCCGCCCCCTCACGTGCGTCACTCACCGGCGGAGGGAGGAAGAGAGTGTTTTTAGTCCCGCTGAGGCTGGACCAACCTCCATTTCTCACACATTTCTCATTCCCCTCTGAAGTTCAGGCGACTGGAAATGTCAATATTGCAGTAAACGAGCCCGTTGTAATACCTGCAAACAAACGCCGTCACAAGACATGTTGGCGCTCTCTTATATGCTCGCGCAAACTGAAAACTTATGTGTTCCCCCCCTGTGGCTCAGTGGCGGAATCTTAGGCTTTCGCACGAGAGACCCGTGTTCGAATTTCGGGTCTGCCAGCAGATGAAATTATGCCGTCGATGCTTTCGTTCTGTCAGTTCCCTTAAAAGGCGACTGCAGATGTGTATTTTGCAGCCAACGAGCACGTTGTACAACCTGCTCGCCTGCACCCAAACACTATTTCTCAAAGTCTTCCTAGCCAGTCTAGGGAAACGAGGGTGTTCAAGTCCCGCTGCGGCCGAACTTCCACCAAAACGTCTCGCTCGTTCAGTTCCAGTAAATGCGACTGTTCCCAGTGTATTCTGCAGTAAACAAGTCGGTAACACAGCCTGCTTGCCTGCACACAAACGCTGTTTTTACGGAGACCCAGATAAATCCCATGAAGAGTGTATTTTCTGGTACTCCGCTCACGGCCGATGGTGTTTTGAGTGTAGTAAAATGCCCACTGCCCAGTGCCCATTCCTACACACAGACACAGCCCGCCCCACAGGGCACGTGCACAAAAAAAAAAAAAATCGAATCGTCGGTTGCGCTCTAAATGTAGTGAACGTGCCCACATCCCAGTGCCCACAAACACTACACACTGCATGTCTCTCAGTTTCCGTAAAAATGAAACCAACACACATACAGTCAGCTCAGGCCGACGGTGTTTTCAGTGCAAATGTGCTCGCTGTCCCGCGCCCACATTCACTCACAAACATGACGAATCCCACCGGCCACAAGCGCTCGCCATCTCTCACTCTCAGCTACCCGCCGTGAGAGAGTCGAGCGCGGGCGAGCTGCCCGCTGTTATCAGCACGCCCCCTGCCTCGAACGCTGCAAGTGCAGTGTCTATGTTACAGCATACCAAAGCTCTCCGGCCGCCACTATGTTACGGCCAGAGCCCAGATCTCATTCAACCCCTAGCTATTCATGCAAATGCGTGGGCAAAGCTTCCTGGGGTATCAGAATGGGTGCTGAACATTATAGAAAGAGGCTATTCGCTACAGTTCGCTTGACGCCCCCGCCGCTGTGCGGCGCGAATCGAAACCACGGTAGAAAAGGAAGTAGCACATCTACTTCGTGCCAAAATTGCAAAACTGTTGAGCAAAGGGGCCATAGAGCCTTTATCTCAAGCTCAGAGCGAAGGGGGGCTATACAGCAGATATTTTCTGGTACCGAAAAAAGACGGGGGTCTCAGACCCATTCTATATCTAAGACAGCTGAACAAAGCGCTTTCAAAACGCCGGTTCAGAATGCTCACGACCAAGAAAATCCTCTCGCAAATTCGCCAAGGGGACTGGTTTGTGTCAATAGATCTGAAGGACGCGTATTTCTAAATACAAATAGCGTCACGTCACAGGCGATTTTTGAGATTCGCCTTCGAGGGCCAGGCATATCAATACACAGTCCTACCATTTGGCCTGTCCCTAGCACCCCGTACATTCACGATGTGCATGGACGCAGCCCTCGCTCCCCTGAAACTTCTGGGAATACGAATTTTGAACTACTTGGACGATTGGATGGTTCTAGCTCAGTCACACTCAGAGCTCATAGAACACAGGACCATTTTACTCGAGCATCTCGAGAATCTGGGTCTCGAAGTCAATTGGGCGAAAAGTTCACTGTCTCCCAGTCAGAGAATATCTTTTCTGGGCACAGAACTGGACTCGCTGTCTATGACAGCTCAACTATCGCCGCAGCGCAGACTGGTTATTCAACTCATGACGGAAACCTTCCGCCGCGGCGCTATAGTCCCGCTCAAAAAGTTTCAAAGGATGCTGGGTCTCATGGCCTCAGCATCAGCAGTTCTTCAGCTGGGTCTGCTTCGCATGTGCCCGCTGCAGTTCTGGCTAAAAGCGCGAGTACCGCACCAGGCGTGGACTTTCGGTCTTTTTCGCCTCAAGGTCGATCAGAAATGCATGTCAGCACTGAAACCTTGGAGAGTGACCGACTGGTACCAGTCAGGTGTAAGCCTGGGGACTTCCTCGAGTGTGAAGGTGGTCTCTACACCCGCAGACAGTCCAACTGCTGTGGGAGACATTCGGCAGAGCGGAAATAGACCTGTTTGCGTCTCAAGAAAACGCTCACTGCCCGGAGTTTTTCTCCAAGAGCCCACGTCTGGCCCCGCTGCCCGCTCTATGTTTCCCCCCCCCCCCCGCGTCTGGCATCCTCGCCCGGAGCTTTGGCCCCTACATGCGTGGGCCATCAACGGGTACTCACTGCCCTCCCAGAGGGAGTGTTAAACACGATCGTGCAGGCTAGAGCCCCCTCTATGAGATGGCTCTATTCCTCGAAATGGTCTGTGTTCTCTAGCTGGTGTACAGCACGCGGCTTTTCACCCCCAGACTGTGGAGTGACGGAGGTTCTCTCCTTCCTACAAGAGCTACTGGATAAGGGCAGGGCCCCATCCACGCTCAAAGTTTATGTGGCGGCTATAGCAGCGTTTTCTAAACCAACGCTTGGCCAGTCACTTGGAAGGAACGATCTGGTCATTCGCTTCCTTAGAGGAGCTAAGAGGTTAAATCCTCCCAGACCTCCCTCAGTTCCCATGTGGGACCTTTCTACGGTCTTGGAGGCCATGAAAGGTGCCCATTGACTTCCATAGTAGGAAAAAAATATACTATGGAAGTCAATGGGACCCAGAAACTGTCTGGTTACTGATATTCTTCTAAATATCTTCCTTTGTGTTCAGCAGAAGAAAGAAATTCATACAGGTTTGAAACAACATGAGGGTGAGTATATGATGACAGGATTTTAATTTTAAAGTGAACTATTCCTTTAAGTATAACTAGGGCTGGGCGGTATGACGGTATACATCGTTACCACGGTAGAAAATGTCAACCGTAACAGATTTTTTAATTCCGTGATACCGCGACATGTAAATAAGTGGGCGTGGTTAACTCGCATGCATGAGACACTGAGATTTGTCAAAGAAACATGGAGAAAGCAGATCAAGAGGATCCACAAAGGAATTACGTTTTCTAAAGGGTTGTTGTTAACGTGATATTTTCGGGGGAAAGGCACAGCAGTCAACTAGAGCAGAGCAGCACCCGTAGGCTACAGTTTAGAGGAGTGCACGATCGCAACGGGGAAAGCATGAAGCTTACTTGACAACAACAGTCCATATGTCAATATCGTAACGAATAGAAATAACATTAAATAATGTATAGTTATCTGCATCTTTCTGTCTCTTTATGTATAGTTACTTTTTAAACACGAAACTCGCATTCAGCATGACACGCGAGCGGTTGCCGTGGTAATGAACATCCTGCTTGTTAAAGCAAATGTATAATCCTGTATCTGAGGTAAAATTACTAAATATGCAGCACGAGTTATATATTTCTAACTCCAAACAATTGGCCACTGAAACAGCTGATAAAATCTTGCTTCGATTCAATGCGTGATTACAACTTGTCACTCAAATTAACCGATCGCATTTTACTGATGCAAAAGACGCGCGCATGCACACGCACTGAGAGGGAGCGCGGTGTGTCTGTGTTCACCGAGCTATGTAAAATAATGGAGCAGTTACAAGGTGTGTATAATTTACACTACTTAGTCAACACTAACAGTAGCTGCTGTTCGGTTTTCATACTGCTGTTCTCCTAGTCACTTATATGAACTTGATGAACTTGACACTGCTGAACATCTCTTGATTAAAGCTTTAGGTGACGGGTTGCCAGATATCACAAAAATAACAAAACAAGCTAATTTATTATGAATAGAATAGTTCAATATAAAATATTCAGATATTATAAACTGATTGATGAAGTAAAGCAATAACATGAGATTGAAAAATTATTCAGAAACACTTTATTTAAAGTTGAATTGCTATGAATTGTATTTAATATCAACCAGTTGGGGGCAGGTCATCTAAAAGTTGATGAGTGTTTTGTTTACTATATTTAGCTATAAAAAATAGTTTACCAAATAAATAATTTACCAAATAAAAGAAAAAGAAAATTCAAACAAAGTGAAGTACTTTTCATTTCTAAAGTATTTGGGTTTATTTATTATACAAAGCCCTTTTTGTCGATTTTTCGAGAACAACTACAACTAAAGAACTATATCATGAAATATATCGTTACCGTGAAATAAAATTAGTCATACCGTGAAACAGAATTTTGGTCATACCGGCCACCCCTAAGTATAACTGTAGTTTTAAATATTCGGTCTACTGTTTTCCTACACTTTGAAACATTTAGTTTTACAAATGGTTTAACAATCAATGTTTAGTTTAACAATCTTTTAAGGATGAACAAATCATGGTTTTGGTCATCACATTAAAACTGGATAATATAAAAAAAAATTTAGAGCTGGAAAAGGTGTGATGGACTCGAAAGTCCTTGATTAGTGCTTGAATTTTACTCTCAAAAGGATGTACGAACCCTGAAATGAATAATGTAAAAACATTTGTCTATTTCTGCCACAATACCATGGTTACAGTTAGCATTACTACATTAAATCCATAGGGAATATTGGTGATTTGTGGACTTAAAAGCCATATTACTTAAAACTTCATGAACTTGTTCGTTCAAGGCACAATGTTTCTCCTGGTTTCCAAGTCAGTGCCCATGATTTACTCACCCTCAAGTCATCCTAGGTGTGTATGACATTCTTCTTTTAGACAAATACTATCGGAGTTATATTAAAAACATGTCCTGGCTCTTCCAAGCTTTATAATGGATTATAATGAATTTCCATTTACTTGCAGTCTAGAGCCCTGTATAGTGCTTTATTTCTGCTTTTACATGAGCGCCACCTACTGTCAGAGAGCGCAAGTTAATAGATATCAACCAATCAAAAAAATGTCGTGTGCTCACCACACACCGGCTATAGGTGGAGAGGAGAGATTTGGCTATAGAGTGATGTGTGTCTAACTTACACAGAAGAGACTTTGTTGCTCAGCACATGAACATAAACTACTTACTGTGATCTCAGACTGTGTTGATGTGGTTTCTCCACTGCATGGATCTTCATGTGTAGCTTCAGGTGAGTTTTAAAAGAGAAACTCTTTCCACACTGATCACACGTGTGCGCCTTCTCTCTGCTGTGGATCCTCTCATGTGTTTTCAGAGATGATGAGTGACTGAAACTCTTGTCACAGTGTGAACACTTGTAAGGTTTTTCTCCAGTGTGGATCCTCTCATGTGTTTTCAGAGATGATGAGTGACTGAATCTCTTGTCACAGTGTGAACACTTGTAAGGTTTTTCTCCAGTGTGAATAATCTGGTGCCGTTTTAAATTCTCCGCTGCAGTAAAAGTCTTCTCACACTCAAAGCACACGTACTCTTTCACACCAGTATGAATTTTCTCATGTCTATGTAAATTACTCAGCTGTGAAAAACTCTTTCCACACACAGAACATGAATGCGGCTTCTCCTTCGTATGAACTGTCAGGTGTGACTTCAGGTGTGATGCACAGATAAATGTTTTGCCGCATTGATCACATGTGAACGTCTTCTCTCCGGTGTGGATCCTCATGTGTTCTTTAAGGTGTGAAGATCGACTGAAATCTTTCCCACATTTATCACACTTAAATGGTTTCTCTCCAGTGTGGATCATCATGTGTAGCTTCAGGTGACTTTTAAAAGCAAAACTCTCTCCACACTGATCACACGTGTGCGGCTTCTCTCCAGTGTGGATCATCTCATGTGTTTTCAGATGTGATGATTGACTGAATCTCTTGCCACAGTGTGAACACTTGTAAGGTTTTTCTCCAGTGTGAATTCTCTCGTGCCGTTTTAAACTATCCGCTGTAGTAAAAGTCTTGTCACACTCAAAGCACATGTACTCTCTCACACCAGTGTGAATGTTCTCATGTGCATGTAAACTATCCAGCCGTGAAAAACTCTTTCCACACACAGAACATGAATGCGGCTTCTCCTTCGTATGAACTCTCAGGTGTCTCTTCAGCTCTGATGCACTGAGAAATGTTTTGCCGCATTGATCACACGAGAACGGCTTCTCTCCAGTATGAACTCTCATGTGGCGCTCAAGACCATCTTTGCTTGTGTAACTCTTTCCACACTGAGTGCAGGTGAAAGATTTCTTGGCTCTTCTTTTCTTTAAAAATGTCTTTTTAGTCTTTGAGCGACTCAAAGGTTTTTCTCCAGGTTTGACATGATGTTCCTCCTCCACTTCACTCAGTTCTTCACTCTCCTCCTTCACTTCACTCAGTTCTTCACTCTCCTCCTTCACTTCACTCAATTCTTCACTCTCCTCCTTCACTTCACTCAGTTCTTCACTCTCCTCCTCCACTTCACTCAGTTCTTCACTCTCCTCCTCCACTTCACTCAATTCTTCACTCTCCTCCTTCACTTCACTCAGTTCTTCACTCTCCTCCTTCACTTCCATCAGGTCTGAAATGAAAGAAAAATTTATTAAATAAAATTTTCAGTACATCAAAATAATTCATTGAAAGAAATATAAATTGAAAGGACATGAAAGTGAGCCCTAAAGTAATAGTAGAAAGTAGACAACTGTTATAAAATATTATAATTTGATGCCTTTTTATAAATTGATTATTTATCAGTTAAAATAGTATTAGCTTGATCTGATGTTGATAATCAATATAAAAATTTCTCAAACCTCCCATTACTGACCATTTGTTGAAAACAAAAAACATTCTGTACCATTTCATAGTGTAACTGTTTATCTAAAAGTGATGAAGTGCTTGAATGTTTCTAACATGAATGTTCTTCAGCATCATGAATGAATGAAGAATAAACACCAACCTCTTTGTTCTTCAGGATCTTCAGTGTGTTTCATTCTGCAGGGTTCTGGATCACTCATGTTCTCACTGTCCTCTTTAATAAACTCAGTCTTTGCAGATTTCAGCTCTTCCTGATGCTCTGATGCTCGTCTTCACTTGTAGCTGATGGGAATTTACAGCATTTATTGGAGAATTGATGTGGGAGGAGCTTCACTGACCATGTGACTGATGTGGGAGGAGCTTCGTTGTTGATGCAATTGGTGTAGGAGGAGCTGATCTGCCCAAAATCTAAAATATATCAGTTACTGAGTTTGTTTTTATACTAAATGACACTTCTATGCAACAAATAAATAGGGCTGGGTACCGAGTTCGATACTTTTTAGGTACCGACCGAATTGCCTCGATACTATCGAGTATCGAAAAATGACTTGTTTTTCGGCACCAGATTTCGATACCTAAGGGGTTAACTCGTCAACGTCAGTGCTCAAACAAATACATATGAAATGCACAACGACACGCCTAAAGTCGCTCACGCACATACACGCACATACACGCAAACTCTACACACACGAGACGCGCGGAACTCTGCGCACATAGTCATATGAGACGCGCGCGCGCACACAAACTGTCCACGCACATTCTCATATGAGACGCGAGCGCACACACACACAAACTCGCGCACATACTCAATGAGACGCGAGCACACACACTCACAATACCCTAAAGATGTGGAAAAGTCAATCAAAAGTGTGGCTACATTTCTCCAGGCTTGATGCCAACAGCGCGCGATGCAGTATTTGCGGTAAAATAATTGCTGCAAAGACCGGTACCACGACAGATATGATGAAGCCCTTGACAGTGCACGGAGTAAACATAAGAGCAGAAAGTTGCTCCGTCTTTGACTGGTAAATGAAGAGATACCTTGTTGATCACTCTGACAGTGCTTATATTGCAATTTACTGAATGTACACTGCCGTTCAAAAATGTGTTGGTCAGAATTTTTTTTCAGTAAGGATGCATTAAAGTGATCAAAAATTACCTTAAAACATGTGTAATGTTACAAAAGATATCTGTTTCAAATAAATGCTGTTCTTTTGAAATTTTTATTAATCAAAGAATCATGAAAAAATGTATCATAGTTTCCAAAAACTGTTTTCATATTTCTGAAGGATCATGTGACACTGAAGTAATGATTTTGAAAATTCAGCTTTGACAACACAGGAAAGAAATATATTCAAATAAGATTTTAAATTGTAATACTATTCCACCAAACAAATTCAGCTTTGGTGAGCATGAGCTCTTTATAAAAAAAAATTTTGTTCCTTATGTATATGTATGTATAAGGAATATTTAGTTCCTTTGTGCTTTTTTTTTTGTTCCTTTGTGCACTGACTAAGGAGCATGAGTCAAACTGAAAAAATAAAACCAAAGTTTTTCTGAGTTAATGTGTTATGTAATCTTGTTAAAATGGATTTCATAAAATTGGTATCGAAAAAAGTATCGTTCAGGAACCGGTATCGAAATCAAGGTATCGGTATTGGTATCGAATTTTTTTTAACGATACCCAGCCCTACAAATAAATGGCACTTCTAAAATATTATGATCATTTGCAGAATGCATTTTTATAAATTGATTATATGTCCTTGAAACTTTCCTTGAATGAGGTAAATTTATCTTCCAATTATTATTTTTAAAACATTATTGAATCTGAATCCAGGGACAAATCCCATTGTTGCCATATTTTGACACCAACTTTGAGATTGATATTTATTTTACTAAAAACGTTTTGAATTATTAATGGCCGTTCACACTAGACTTTTCCTTGCACTGACTTCCATTCATACGCATGTGAATGTGGGACACCAGAAACACAAGCTCAAGTGAATAACCCTGTGAGAAATAAAAACTCATTCATTATTTGTATTGCTAATCCTAATATTATTCTGCTTCTTCATTAAAATGCAGGTATCTAGAAATAAATAAAAGAATATAACTAATTTAAATTCTTCCAAATATGAATAATGGTAAGAAAAACAGTTAAAATCATAAACACAGAAATAAATGTACATAGTAACCAACAAATCCCCTCAGTCTGCTGACACCAATGAAATGAGCTTTAAGTGTCAATTCACAGGAGATCTGAAGACATCAGCATAATAAATGAGGTGAAAACAGGAACTATTGTCATGAAATAAAGAGTGTTTTCAGCAGATCTGTTAATATTGATGAGCCTCAGACTATCAACACTCATTCAACAAGCCATTCAGGATCATCAGCAGATCATCTCACTTTATTCTGAGTGTTTGCTGTTAGAAACACATTATTTGAGTCAGGATAGATGATAAAAGCACTTAACTGATCTATTGAAAGACAATACTATTATTTCTCAAACTATGACATGGATAAAACATCAATAACACAAAACAATGACACTCATCTTCCTCAACCACTACAGATTACAGCAGCATAATGTCCAAATTAATCTAAATATATAGTTTGATCTTATAATAACTACATTAAATCACTACACAGTAAATTTGAAATCCGGAAATCAACACCAATATACTTAATTTCAACACTTTAAAAGTGTAAATATGGGAACAACCCTCAAAGTGTTAGTTCGACACTTTCAAGAGTGTTGCCTCTCTCAACACCGACACAGAGTTACAACATGAACACTAAGAGAGTAAAATATGAACACCAATTCTGCATTACCTACTTTAAAGAACTGTAAAATACACTGACAAATCATTTAATCTGAAAAAAATTAATTCACTTTGAAATAAACACTTCACTTTATATTACTCTTTCAAAACTATCCAGAAATTTTTATTGTAACCTTAGTCTGGGATCATGAAAGTGGTTTTCTCAAAGTAGTCATTAAACTAATAACATTTTATATGTGCAGAAACTGAAAATGATCAGATAAAGATCACCACAAAGCACTATTGTTCCCAGAGTAAAACACTATTCATATTTATTAGTATTGATTTAATGTCTCACGTGGCTCATCATAGGCTCAATGTAAAGCATTTAGCAGTATCTTTTCCTTTAATAAAATGCATTGCTATGCATTTAAAATTAGTTTAATATTCTATATCTATAACATTTAGATTTTTTAATCATTTTAATCAAACACTGGTGAAACAACCACTTATGTCTGTAATGGTGACTTGATAGCTAGGACTGTAACTGTAGCTAGTTGAGAATAGGTGACCGCTGTGGTGCATCGGTAAGAAACTTAGGTAAAGTTGGTTTTATATTCGCACATTCACACTTTTTTGCTTAAAAACTGTCTCAATAACAAGCGCAATAAAGCACATTTTTGCAAAACAAAAGCAGCTACATGATCTTTAGGACAAAGATGGTGAACTACAACACTCTCCACAATCGATCAATGGGCAAATATTGTTTTAATGGCATACAAAGTTGCGAATGTCCACTGAATGTCCAATGTAGTGTGGTAAACAGGATAGGGACCGTCTAAAAAGTTCTATTTTTTTTCATTGTGTGCAAACAGACAACTACATTTTTGCAAAGTACAGATGTACCAGCAAATATCTCTCACATTATGTCTTCTAATGCTATTGATTGTACTTTAGCAACAATAAAAAGTGAATTATAATGATTGTATTTAGGAAACCTGCCTCACTATACATAATGTACATACATAATTTTAGAATAAAATTACATTCATTCACCAAAAGGATTTTTTACTATCCGAAGGTTGTAGCATGTTCCTAGTGACCAGTCTGACTTACTACAGGTGAGATTTTGACAAAAAGTCCCTTACTGTACGTACAGTTGACAAATATGTTTTTTAAAAAATTACTGTAATTCACCCTAAGTATTTTTTCGTGTTCCAAAGGCTGTAGTGCTTTCCTAGTGACCAGACTGACTTACTACAGGTGAAATTTGGACAAAAACTCCCTTACTGTACGTACAGTTGACAAATACGTTTTTTTTTTAATTACTGTAATTCACCTAAATAATTTTTTCGTGTTCCAAAGGCTGTAGTGCTTTCCTACGGACCAGACTGACTTACTACAGGTGAAATTTTGACAAAAACTCCCTTACTGTACATACAGTTGACAAATAAGTTTTTAAAAAAATTACTGTAATTCACCCTAAGTATTTTTTCGTGTTCCAAAGGCTGTAGTGCTTTCCTAAGGACCAGACTGACTTACTACAGGTGACATTTTGACAAAAACTCCCTTACTGTACGTACAGTTGACAAATGCGTTTTTAAAAAAATTACTGTAATTCACCCTAAGTATTTTTTCGTGTTCCAAAGGCTGTAGTGCTTTCCTAAGGACCAGACTGACTTACTACAGGTGAAATTTTGACAAAAACTCCCTTACTGTACGTACAGTTGACAAATATGTTTTAAAAAAAATTACTGTAATTCACCCTAAGTATTTTTTCGTGTTCCAAAGGCTGTAGTGCTTTCCTAGTGACCAGACTGACTTACTACAGGTGAAATTTGGACAAAAACTCCCTTACTGTACGTACAGTTGACAAATACGTTTTTTTAAAAATTACTGTAATTCACCTAAATAATTTTTTCGTGTTCCAAAGGCTGTAGTGTTTTCCTAGTGACCAGACTGACTTACTACACGTGAAATGTTGACAATACCTCCCTTACTGTACGTACAATTATCAAATAAGTTTATGAAAAAATTACTGTAATTCATCTAAATCCTTTTTGCATGTTCCAAAGGTTGTAGTGCTTTCCTACGGACCAGACTGACTTACTACAGGTGAAATTTTGACAAAAACTCCCTTACTGTACATACAGTTGACAAATACGTTTTTTTAAAAATTACTGTAATTCACCCTAAGTATTTTTTCGTGTTCCAAAGGCTGTAGTGCTTTCCTAAGGACCAGACTGACTTACTACAGGTGACATTTTGACAAAAACTCCCTTACTGTACGTACAGTTGACAAATGCGTTTTTAAAAAAATTACTGTAATTCACCCTAAGTATTTTTTCGTGTTCCAAAGGCTGTAGTGTTTTCCTACAGACCAGACTGACTTACTACAGGTGAAATTTGGACAAAAAGTCCCTTACTGTGCGTACAGTTGACAAATATGTTTTTTTTTTTTAATACTGTAATTCACCCTAAGTATTTTTTCGTGTTCCAAAGGGTGTAGTGCTTTCCTAGTGACCTGACTGACTTACTACAGGTGAAATTTTGACAATAACTCCCTAACTGTATATACTATTATCAAATAGGTTTATGAAAAATTTACTGTAATTGACCGTAACTATTTTTCCGCGTTCCAAAGGGTGTAGTACTTTCCTAGTGACTTGTCTGACTTACTACAGGTGGAATTTTGACAATACCTCCTTTACTGTACAATTATCAAATATTTTTATGTAATAAACATTATTACATGTGTTTATTACATATGTTTATGTAATAGACTGTAATTCACCTATAGTGTTTTTTATATATTCCAAAGATTGTAGTGCTTTCCTAGTGACCACACTGACTTACTCCAGGTGAAATTTTGACAATACCTAATAATACTGTTTTACATAATAATATATATAATAACTGTAATTCACTAAAAGGGGTTTTGTTTGTTTAAGGTTGTAGTACATTAATAGGGGCTACATTATTATTAACAGTAGTGACTGAACCTGTACGGATTGGTGCAGCAAATCTGACAGATAATGAACAACAAGATCATGGAGGCATTCAAGATACTGTACAGTGCACTGTTTTATTTCTATTATCTTTCTAATTGTTCATGGAATACCACTAGGATTATACATAAAAGTTATTATAATTAATTCCTCGTGGTTAGAGTAATATTTCAATTTCACTTCTTCAAAATTTTGCTGTTGTTGATCCTCTCTTGGTTTAAGTTGTTCTTATATTATCATAAACCCTTTAACTGATTGTTTTGTCAAGTACTTTTTACTTTACTATATTTTCTTTTAGTGAAGTGACGTAAAAGCTTAAGTAAAACAAATGTGTGTGTTTGAATACAATTTTTTCAAATGTTTTCAGTCAGGACTACTTTGGGTAAACAAAAATATTTAAGCAATTGAACATGTTATTTAATATCTATTCATTGCATTATGTAATTGGTTAACACACATAACTATAACTGTTAGTGGTTTGTTACATAGTTAATCCTTGTCATGTTTACCAACGTGAACAGTGCCAAAGATGGTACCCAATGTAAGCTGCATTGGACTATCACCAGACAAGCTACCTGAAAAAGATGCCCAATGGTTGTGCTCACTGTGTACCTTAAACAGTGGAACATCATTAAAGAATATCTGCTGAAACTTCTGCTTTATTGTCCTTGTTGCAATATGGATTACCATTGTATATCTGCATTTTGGGACTTACAGTTAAAGACCCATGGACCAGATATGATTTATTAAGACCAGGAGTTAAAAGTGCACTCAATTTAAGACAAGAGTCAGAATTATAATAAATTAAAGGAAATTTTACTGAAGAATGTTTGCAGTTTATTATCAGGCAGAAGTCAAGAATCAGAACCAGTGATCAAAAGTAGGTTCTGATTGGCTAATAAATAATCACACATTTTCTACACATAGATAGACTGAAGCATATCTCCATCAATTATGCGGCTGACATTCGGACCCTGAATTTAGGCACGTCGTGACCTTCCACACTTGTAGTGATTGTAATGAATAGTAATTGGACCAATTTTTGAGTCTCCAGTCTAGGACCAACTCTATAGCGCCACCACCAGTTCAAAAATTCAACATTAAAAGGATTATAGCTTTTGAACCCTTTGATCTAGATGTGAATGTAAATAGATGTAAAATGACACTTAGTACACCTGATTCCACTCATTATGGTGATCACAATCAATATCTTACATTAAGACTCTGTACTTTTCAAAATGGCCACTACTGTAATGGGCAGTGTTCAATTTTTTTGTGCTACTCCTCATTCAAATTTTGTTCAATTTTTACAAAAATTGGCTCAGATGATCTTTGGACCAAGCCACACAGAAGTGACTGAACAGATTTTTTTATTTTTGCTATCGTTCCTGATATACTTTTCTCCAAATTTGACCTGTATTTGTTGCCTTATGGTAGTTAGCTTAGCATGCTAATTGGTTAGCATGCTAACCTGATGCCATTCTTTCTAATGTGGCTCTTCAGCTATAAGGCTAACCATAAACTACATTAGCATTAAGCTAACTTAACTTGCTAACTTAACTAATTTGGTTAACATGCCTTTGTGTGCTCATTCTTACACTTAAGCCTCTCCTCGGCAGCTTGGTAAGACAGCGTCAACTGAGTGGCGCAAGCTGCTAAACCACGTGCCATGAGCCCTGAACCATTCCGGTTGTGGGTTTGAATCCTGTGTGGCACATTCCCAGACCGCAAGAGGTATTGTGGTGTAAAAGTTGCTTCTGTTCCAGACATGGTGTCTATATGTGAGCGAACTCGATAAATACAACATGCAGCGAATTTATACAAAAAATTATTCATTTTGAATTGCTTCTCACTTGAACTACTGGACCTTCTTCATCTTGCTAAAAACGCAACTTCCCAGTGGCGCAATGATATGAGTGACAGGTATCTGACCCAGAGATAATGGGTTTGAGCCCCGTGTGGGATGATTTAAAAAAAATTGTGTGTAATGTTGTGTCATGTCGATTCCTTTATTATTCAACGTTGTACTAATCTTTCTTCCTCTTGGATTAATGTATGTCTTGTTCATTATATGTTCATTCTCATCTGAACTTCTGTTCATTTTGAGTTTATTTTCACCTATACTTCTAAACCAGCTCTTTTTTCTTAAATTTCTGCTGTTTTTACTATTCCCGCTCTTGCTGCTGCTTCAGCTTGGCCCCGTATCGCTGCTTGCAGCTATATTTCCACTTGTTCCTTAACCTGTAACCAAGAATACTAACACACACAGACACAGTTTCTTCAAGATTGGATTTGGTGAGGAGGAGAGTCTTCTCAAAACATTAAGATAACATGTTCTTTCTCTCAAGGAGTGGATACTTTAAATCTAACTGTAAAGTAAAGACTTTAACTAAGAAATGGTCTCTCAACTATAGGTTTCAATGACTCCTGAGACCATTGCTATCAGGGTAGCCTGGAAAAGCAGATGGATGTAGTGACACCTGTTAAAGAAGTCCATATTTCATCTCTGGAAGCCGGGCTAAATGAGCAAACACTGTTACTGCATTCCTGGCATGGGCCAGAGCCTTATGTTACACCTCAGATATCAAATACAGACATTTAAAGGATACATGAAATAACATTTTCGATAATCACACCGATAATTTCTTTAACAAAGTAAAATCTCATAAGCCTAGAGAATTCATTCAACTCATTTGATATATAGAAGGAAAACTATTGATTAATACCTTGATTATAATCACTCATTTGATATACATTGAAGCAGCAGTGTGTTCCAGAATCCACTTCTTCAGGACTTCATAACAAAAACTTAACTTGAATAATTACAATAAGGGTGTTGCTTATTTATAACATTGAAAATATTATTAACCTAAAATATCTGCTTTTTTTAATCAATGAAAGAATTGTGTTGTACAAGGAACAGCAGTTCTAATACATACTTTTACCTAATACATTTATCAAAGTTAATTGAGTAGAGTGATCACTGGGAACATACTATAACCTTTGGAACATGAAAAAAGGAGAAATTACAGTAACTTTTTAATAATAATATGTTTGTACTATACTTACAGTAAGGTATTGGCAGTATTTAACATGTAGTAAGTCAGTGTGGTCACTAGGAAAGCACTACAGCCTTTGGAACAGGAAAAAATACTTTAGGGGAATTACTGTAATTTTTTCTTAAACTTATTTGTTTATTGTACGTACAGTAAAGGAGTTATTGTCAAAATTCCACCTGTAGTAAGTCAGTCTGATCACTAGGAAAGCACTACAGCCTTTGGAACAGGAAAAAATACTTTAGGGGAATTACTGTAATTTTTTCTTAAACATATTTGTTTATTGTACGTACAGTAAAGGAGATATTGTCAAAATTCCACCTGTAGTAAGTAGGGATGTCCCGATCCGATCACGTGATCGGAAATCGGGCCCGATCACGTGTTTTCAGACTCGATCGGAATCGGACGTTACCTCCCGATCAGGACTCGGATATATATTGTCGCGGGTGAGAAATCACACAACAAGGTCGCTCGGTGAAAAGTAGCCCCGGAGGGTGGATTTATTGAAAATACTTCAACAACGGGTGAACGCGGTGAAATGTGATGAATGCTGTCTTCGTGGCTGGTGCTCCTGTGAAGTACTCGTGCTCGTGAAGGTGGGTGTCCAGGCGTGCTCGGTCGGGCTGTCGGTCACTCGCTGCCTTCTGTTCAGACGAGAAACAAAGGGTTAGTATCAGCACGTTCAGCATGAGACGGGTTGTCTGTCGAAGTGAGAGAAGTGGCGGCTTTTACAGCCGCTTGATGACGGGCTGCAGCTGTGACCGATCAACCCGTGATGAGGACGTGCAGGTGTTGTGCGTTGGTTGCCAGGGCGACGCTGATATGCCCAGAGAGACTCGTCACATTCCCCCCCCCTAAGCGTCGTTCTGGCCCTGGGAACGAGAGATAGTAGGGGTGAAACAAGGGGTGGGTGGGGAATGACCCCTGACAGACCTGAAAAAGCTGTCCACATCCGTGAGAGCCCATCGGCGTTGGCGTTGGCGGCCCCGGCCCGATGTCGCACTTCGAAGTGGAAGTCCTGGAGCGCGAGGAACCAGCGGGTCACCCTGGCGTTGGTATCTTTAGCCCGGGCCATCCACTGTAGAGGGGCATGGTCGGTCAGCAGGGTGAACTTACGGCCGAGGAGGTAATAACGCAGCTCCAGGACTGCCCACTTGATGGCCAGGGCCTCCTTCTCGACGGCGGCGTAGTTCTTCTCTGCCTGGGACAACTTTCTGCTGATGTAGAGAATGGGATGTTCCTCACCTTCCTGGACTTGTGACAGGACGGCTCCCAGTCCGGTGTCGGAAGCATCCGTTTGCAGCAGGAAGGGGCAGCCAAAGTCGGGGGCGCGGAGTACCGGAGACGCTGTAAGTGCCGTCTTGAGTTGGGCGAAGGCTTCCTCTGCGGCTGTCGTCCAACAGATCTTCTCGGGCTGCCCCTTCCTGGTCAGGTCTGTCAGGGGGGCGGCTAAAGAGGAGAAGTTGGGGATAAAACAGCGATAGTACCCCGCCAACCCCAGAAAGGCTCGTACCTGGGACTTTGTTTGTGGTTTTGGAGCGGTGCGTATGGCTTCCACTTTTTTCTCTTGGGGGCGGATGAGGCCTCGGCCGACCTGGAATCCCAGGTACTTCGCCTCGGATAGGGCTAGGTGGCATTTGCGGGGGTTGGCGGTTAGTCCAGCCCGCCGGAGCTCCGAGAGCACCCTCCGCAGACGTTCCAGATGTTCATCCCATGCCTCGGAATGTACCACGACGTCATCCAAATACGCGGCTGCATACGCTTGGTGGGGCCTCAGGATGATGTCCATCATGCGCTGGAAGGTCGCTGGTGCTCCATGAAGGCCAAAGGGAAGGGTCCGGTACTGCCAATGGCCACTAGGGGTAGAAAAAGCAGTCTTTGGTTTAGCAGAAGAGGTAAGTGGTACCTGCCAGTATCCCTTGGTGAGGTCCAGGGTTGTGATGTACCGGGCCCTTCCCAGGCGGTCTAGCAGCTCGTCGACCCGAGGCATGGGATAGCCGTCGAATTCGGAGACTTCGTTTAACCGGCGGAAGTCATTGCAGAAGCGGAGGGTGCCATCCGGCTTGGGTACCATCACGATGGGGCTGGACCATGGGCTGCGAGATGGTTCGATTACCCCCAACTTCAGCATTTCCTGTATTTCTTCCTCAATAGCCTGCCGACGAGCTTCTGGGACTCGGT
This sequence comes from Leuciscus idus, assembly GCA_021554675.1. Classification (NCBI taxonomy): domain Eukaryota; kingdom Metazoa; phylum Chordata; class Actinopteri; order Cypriniformes; family Leuciscidae; genus Leuciscus; species Leuciscus idus. The sequence goes on from CM038621.1 coordinate 58,647,008, forward strand.
AGGGCCGTTGCCTGACGATTACTCCAGGGGGTGTCCTGATGTCGTGGTGAATGACGTTAGTCTGCCCGGGCCTAGAGGAGAACACATCCGAAAACTGTCTGACCAGGTGCTGCAGCTCGGTCTTCTGGGCAGCCGACAGGTGGGGATCCATGTCGACAACCACGGGATCGGTGAGACTGAGGGCGGCGAGCTGGTCTCGGGTCCCTTGCCACTTCTTCAGTAAGTTGATGTGATACAACTGTTCTGCTTGTCTTCTTCCAGGTTGGCGTACGCGGTATGTCACTGGTCCAACCTTCTCCACAACGGTGTACGGCCCTTGCCACGATGCCAGGAACTTACAAGCGGAGGTAGGGACCAAGACCATGACCCTGTCTCCCGGCTGGAATTCCCGTGGTTGGGCTGCCCGATTATAGTGGCGTTGTTGGGCCTGCTGTGCTTTGCTGAGGTGCTCCCGGACTAATGGCATGACGCGGTCTATCCTTTCCCTCATCTGTTTTACGTGCTCGATGATCGTGCGGTGGGGGGCAGGCTGCTGCTCCCAGGCCTCCCGAGCGACATCCAGCAGGCCCCGAGGCTGGCGGCCGAATAGGAGCTCGAAGGGGGTGAAACCAGTTGAGGCTTGAGGAACCTCGCGGATGCCGAAGAGGACGTAAGGAATCATCAGGTCCCAGTCCCGCTTGTCCTCCGCTGCTACTCTTCGGAGCATCTGTTTTAGGGTTTGGTTAAAACGTTCCACGAGTCCGTCGGTCTGCGGGTGATAGACAGTTGTCCTCAACTGTTTCACCCCCAGCAGCCTGCAGAGGTCAGCCATTAGCCGGGACATGAACGGTGTTCCCTGGTCAGACAGGATTTCAGTCGGGATGCCGACCCGGCTGGCCAACAGAAACAGCTCCTGGGCGATGGCTTTCGCTGTGGCTTTCCGCAGGGGGACTGCTTCTGGATACCGGGTGGCGTAATCCACGATGACGAGGATGTGTTCATGTCCTCGGGCAGACTTAGGCAACGGCCCCACCAGATCCATTCCGATCCGCTCGAAGGGCACCTCAATGATGGGTAAGGGAATCAGCGGGCTGGGGGGAGGAGTCCTGGGAGCCGTGCGCTGGCAGGTCGGGCAGGCTTTGCAGAAACCTTTCACGTCGGCCTCCAGGCCTGGCCAATGGAAGCGATCCCGTATCCGCTGGATGGTGTTAGCCGCTCCTAGGTGGCCTGCCATCGGATGTGAATGGGCTAACTCGAGGATGGTTTCTGTCTTCGTCCGAGGGACGACTAGAAGTTCCTTCTCCTCCCCCCTTCGCTGGGCGACGCAGTATAGCAGACCGCTTCGGACTACAAAATGCGGGAGAGGATGGGGCCGTGGGAGGACGTCTTCGCCATCGATGGCTCTAACTTGACTCCAACAGTGCTTCAGACGATCGTCCTCCCGTTGGTCTTTGGCAAAAGAGCCCCCCTCGCTGGCCTGTTGAAACACATCATAGAAAAGGTTAGTACTTAACGGGGGGGACTCACCATCTCTCCCGCTGTCCGAAGCTAGCAGCGCCGGCCGGCGGCGGGGTCCCTGTGGCCGGCGACGACGGCGACAGTTCCGTTCCGGGCTGGCGGGCTGAGCGGCGGCAGCGAGCAGGCGGTCAAACCCCGGCCAATCTCTTCCAAGCAGTAGTGGGACTGGTAAGTTTTTCACTAATCCAGCTTCAACGGGCCAGGTGCCATGGGCGGCAGCGATGTTCACGCGGCGAGCTGGAACTTGTTGGGTGTCTCCATGCACACACGTGATCGGTAGGTAACTTTTCTGGCCAGGGTGAGGAGGGCACAGATGAGCCTGGATGAGGGTGACCGCGCTGCCCGAATCCAGAAGCGCCCGGACCGGCTTGCCGTTCAACTTGACGTCCGCCTCTGGAGCCGCAGGTGGAACGCGCTGATGGACGATGCAGCCCGCCAGCCAGGTCCGCGGTGGTGTCGTGGGTTCAGCGGTGGGCATTGGCTCGTCCATCGGAGACGGAACTGTCGGTCTGCCAACTGCGCGCGAGGTGCCCTCCGGCATGCGTCGCTCCTGGACCACCCTCCGGGGAAACGGCGGCGCTCTCTCTCCAGCCTCCCGTTGGTGGACAGCATCCGCCAGCTCGATCGCCTCCACCAAGGCAAGGACTGTAGCCGGGTTCCTCATACCCACCGCCTGACGATGGGACCGGGGCAGGGCGCGGAGGAGGCGATCGACGACCACTCGTTCGACCACCTGAGCTGCGGTGGGTTCGCCGTCTAGCAGCCAATGTTGCGCCAAACGGACGAGATCAGCGGCCTGGGCTCGCGCTGGCACCCGGACTTTGAAATCCCACTCGTGGAACTGTTGCGCTGCACAGATGGGGGAAAGTCCCAGCCGGGCGAGGATCTCGCGTTTCACTTCTCTGTAGTCATCAGTGATCGCGGGAGGAAGGGAAAAATAAGCTCGTTGAGCTTCACCAGTGAGGAGGGGTGCCAGCGCGGAAGCCCAGTCTTCTATGGGCCATCCCTCACGGTTAGCAGTGGTTTCAAATACTTGTAGGAATGCCTCAACATCGTCGTGAGCCGTCATTTTGGGCAAAAGCCGGGTCGCTCGCATTCGGGGGTCAGGTAGTGGAACCGGCTGGGCAGCCTGGGCATGGAGGGCAGCGATGTCTTCTTCAGCTCTGCCCTGCCGAGTGGCCAGATGTTCCATTATCTGCTGCTGACGGATGCTGACTTCGGTGAGGCGGTGCAGTAGTTCGTCCATCTCCATCAGAAGAGAGAGAGAGAGCGCCGATCGGTGCTGGGGTGATGAACAGAAAGAGAGGAAAAAAAAATATTACTGCGGTGAACTGCAAACACTTGTGTGTGATTTCTCATGCAGTTGCCCGCATTCTCCACCAGATGTCGCGGGTGAGAAATCACACAACAAGGTCGCTCGGTGAAAAGTAGCCCCGGAGGGTGGATTTATTGAAAATACTTCAACAACGGGTGAACGCGGTGAAATGTGATGAATGCTGTCTTCGTGGCTGGTGCTCCTGTGAAGTACTCGTGCTCGTGAAGGTGGGTGTCCAGGCGTGCTCGGTCGGGCTGTCGGTCACTCGCTGCCTTCTGTTCAGACGAGAAACAAAGGGTTAGTGTCAGCACGTTCAGCATGAGACGGGTTGTCTGTCGAAGTGAGAGAAGTGGCGGCTTTTACAGCCGCTTGATGACGGGCTGCAGCTGTGACCGATCAACCCGTGATGAGGACGTGCAGGTGTTGTGCGTTGGTTGCCAGGGCGACGCTGATATGCCCAGAGAGACTCGTCACAATATGTATATATATTCTCATTATTTTTTAACACATCTATAGTTATGCGGTGGCACAGAGTTACGTCGGTTTCACACTGCACGCGAGCAGAGCGTAAGCAGCGCAGGAGCAGTGCGTATGGTGAGCAGGAGCAGGACACGCGCGTTTTGCTTTCACACTGGCAGCGTTTGTCATGCGCGGCTGAACCGCGGGTTGTGTAGGCTACAGACAGAGTAGGTTACTCTATAATGGATAAGTTGGCATTGCTTTATTTCGTTTTCAAATACATTTAAGAGAAAAGACTTGTCAAGAAGCTTATTTTATTAATAATTTCATTTATATAACTTTTGGTTCATCTTTGTTTTTATTGTTCTGGCAACAAGTTTGTTTTTGGACATTTGTTTTCTTTTTAAATTGCTGTTGGTCATTTGATTGACTGTTTAAAACACAATAGATATCATCAATGCACTTTTTGGATAAAACTGCGGTGTATTTTGGCCATGATCAATGCATAGTCACTTTAATTCAGCATAAGCGGCGCAGCAAAAATAGACTCGGCGCCGAAACGATCGCGGCACTGCTGCTCTGCTCTGCTACGCACTGCCGCGCCACCTCTGCGTGCGGTGTGAATGCTCTAATCTGTTAACATGGGCGGCGAAAAAAATACGCGCTGCACGCTCTGCTAACGCGTGCAGTGTGAAGCCGGCGTAAGAGTTAGGAGTGCAGTTCCTAAAAGCACATTACTGGCTTTGCAAACACTGTGGCACTTTTATTTGTTTACATGCCTGCCGGGTATTTTAAGTTGAGGTGCTATTTGTTTATATATTAGACTTTTTTTATATTTACTGTTGCACTAAAGTCCAAAAGTGAAGAATTTATGTTATTTATTACTTGATTGTTCAAGCTACCTCACAGAAGTGCTCTGTTTGTTAACAGAGTTGTTGAATGTTAAAATAAGGTGAATTAAATAAAAGGAACATCCTGGATCTGTTTTTTCGCTCTTCTTTATTCTTTTTTTAATGTATTATAGAAGTATCGGATCGGGACTCGGTATCGGCAGATACTCAAAATCAAATGACTCGGACTCGGACTCGAGGGCAAAAAAACCTGATCGGGACATCCCTAGTAGTAAGTCAGTCTGATCACTAGGGAAGCACTATGCCTTTGGAACATGAAAAAATACTTTAGGGGAATTACTGTAATTTTTTCTTAAACTTATTTGTTTATTGTACGTACAGTAAAGGAGATATTGTCAAAATTCCACCTGTAGTAAGTCAGTCTGATCACTAGGAAAGCACTACAGCCTTTGGAACAGGAAAAAATACTTTAGGGGAATTACTGTAATTTTTTCTTAAACTTATTTGTTTATTGTACGTACAGTAAAGGAGTTATTGTCAAAATTCCACCTGTAGTAAGTCAGTCTGATCACTAGGAAAGCACTACAGCCTTTGGAACAGGAAAAAATACTTTAGGGGAATTACTGTAATTTTTTCTTAAACTTATTTGTTTATTGTACGTACAGTAAAGGAGTTATTGTCAAAATTCCACCTGTAGTAAGTCAGTCTGATCACTAGGAAAGCACTACAGCCTTTGCAACAGGAAAAAATACTTTAGGGGAATTACTGTAATTTTTTCTTAAACATATTTGTTTATTGTACGTACAGTAAAGGAGTTATTGTCAAAATTCCACCTGTAGTAAGTCAGTCTGATCACTAGGGAAGCACAATGCCTTTGGAACATGAAAAAATACTTTAGGGGAATTACTGTAATTTTTTCTTAAACTTATTTGTTTATTGTATGTACAGTAAAGGAGATATTGTCAAAATTCCACCTGTAGTAAGTCAGTCTGATCACTAGGAAAGCACTACAGCCTTTGGAACAGGAAAAAATACTTTAGGTGAATTGCTGTAATTTTTTTTTATTAATATTTGTATACTGAACGTACAGTAAGGGAGGTATTGTCAAAATTTCACATGTAGTAAGTCAGTCTGGTCAGTAGGACCATACTACAACCTTTGGAACATGAAAAAAATCCCTTTGGTGAACTTTTACATAAAACATATTTGCTACGTATTACACATACTGTATGTACAGTAGCCTACAAAAAAGTAAAAATATGCAGCAAATATCAAACCTGAAACTATTTCTATCCTGGTTGGCAACTTTATTTTTTTATTTTTTTACTTGATTATGTTCATGGTGCTGTCCACGTATGTGGTCCTGAAGGTCCTAAATTATCAAGTCTGCAACTTGGGTAAAGTTGATTTTATATTCGCATATTCGCGGAGTTCCGCGTTCAATATCTCGTGAGCTGAATATTGTTACTACACAAATAACATTGTTTTAATATTTAAATATTCTTCTTAAAACGAGCTTTCCTTCGGGTTTGCACTTTGCAGATGGTCCCTTCTTAGCAGCCTGCGCATAGAGATCAATGTATTTTGTCCAGTGCGAAGGAAAGATCGTTTTGAGGAAAATTATGTTGTAGCTTCTGGTGTTTAATCTGTAGTTATATGTGATAGGTGTTTTGTGTAGCAACAACGTTTAGTTCACGAGTTATTGAACGCGGAAGTCCGCGAATGTGCGAATATGCGAATATAAAACCAACTTTACCTAAGTCGGTAAGAATGCAATCCAATGCTCTAATGCTCTTCAATGGATTTATTGACAGCCAGCAGATGATTATCTGTCTTCCTGAGTGTACAGTATGTGTGGTTCTACAATAAGTAACTTTAGCTGCTTATATCAAATAACCAATTAATATACCAGATAACACACATTAGCTCCTTATTAAATTAAAGAACAGCCTTTTACTGTTGGGTCTCAATAACAGCAACCCAAAAAACAGTTCTCTATTACACAACCATTGTAAACACTCTGATAATAACTATACAATGTCAGGTGAGTACACACATAAACACAATAGTAGTGTAACACTAGTAATACTAGGCATTAGCATCCCAGCTAACAATTTTACGTTCTGGGAACGTTCTGGGAACGTTAGTTTTTGGTTCCCAGAACGTTCCCGGAACGTTCCCAAGAACGTTCCCTATTGGTTAGCCAGGAAAGTTTTCTTTACGTTAATAGAACGTTCCCTATAGGTTAGGGGAACGTTCCCGGAACGTTCTCGGAACGTTCCCGGAAGGTTCTCGGAACGTTCCCGGAAGGTTCTCGGAACGTTCCCGGAAGGTTCTCCTAACGTCTACACATCCTGATATGCCTGTACACAAATTATAGGTCTACAAACAACATAATCTACATTGTTTATTGTTCAAACACTTAAAAATCCTATGAATATATTATTACAATAAATTGAATTTACAGAAACTATCATTAATAAGTAAATCAATCAGTTTGTATTAAATAAATAAATCAGCACACAATCCATGTTTTTGTTGATTCATTGTTTAATTATCAACCTAAAATAAGTCATCAAAAACAGCGTTGGCAAAATGTATTCAGGAACAGTAATTTACATTTAATATTTCAAACATGAAAATATTTCAATAAATAAAACTGCACAAACATTTTAATTAAAACTATCTTTTTGCAAACTGTAGCCTATAACTTAGAACAAAATTGAAAAAGTCTTCATTTATATACAATATACATGAATGTGCCAATCTTCACTCCGCTCAAAACATTTAAACTCCCAAAACCATCTGCAAATTTAACAAGAAAATAAAAAGACAACGCGTTACATGTACACACAATCCCATGCCAAAATTCAAGCCCTGTAATGGCATTAAAATTAATCCGGAGCAAATGAAAAGAGTGAGGTGGGATTGTGTGTCACAAGCTGTAGGAGATATGAGAGCACGAGCACTGCTGGTATCGTGTATTTATTCAGATATTTCAGCATCAATGTGTATAGAAAAATTTATATATTTGAAAACACTACATTGAATTTATTTATATTGCACTATTTATTATTTCAGACTACAAATCAAAAAAGGAATGTTTTAGGGTAAGGATATCCATTAAGCCTATGTACCCTTTAAGCCCACTTTCAACTCTGAAGTCAAATAAAAAACAGAGAAAATAATATTCAAGTCTAGTGAACTCTGACCTGCGAATTCGCTCTACATATAACGTATAAGTCTCACCTCCAATGAAGAATTTGAAAACCTGTAACTGCTGTGTTGTTTATGAGAGAGAAAGAGAAAAAAAGTTTGAAACTACTATCAATTTTTTTTTTTTATCTGTGACTTTACACCTACAAATTCCACTGTCACAGGTGCTCAGTTTTGCTATAATGATGCCCTCACAGAACATGGTAATAATCAGTCATCCATGCAAAAGCAAAGGTCGGTGTAGTTTACAGGAACATCTGTCCAGGCCAACATCTGATGCCTTCCGCTGGGATCCCAGAAAACCTGAAAAAAAATATATATATATTACAGTTCAAAATCTATCATACATACATCTCATCTGGTATCACAAATTATCATTCCAAGTTCACTTTAAGATATGCTCAATATTAGGGCTGCACAATATTGAAAAATTTAGAGTTTATTTAGAGATATCAGCCGTATGGTTTAGTGCATGCGCGGCTCCAGGTTTGTATCTCGTAAATTACCCCACTAATAATGCCCAGAATGGCACCAAACTTCTACAGTAGTACAAATAGGTTCTGTACTCATTAAACCAGGCATTGGAAAGTTTGTAAGTAAAATCAGGAGTTTATTTAAATAACATTTGCCTGATGGCGAATGCTACTGCTGACGCAAATGTTGATGTCACTTTATGAGTACAGAACCCATTTGTACTTCTGTACTACTCATTTTCCCCGACATAGAGCAGATCGGCACACAACAAAAACTGCTGTTCGGATGTTCCCTTTTCTGATATTTTAGCATTCGTGACGTTTTAATTAAAACAGAAATAAGAATTTTAGTGTAATAAGCGAAAATTAACAGTAAACCGAGATCACCTACCGCTGCAGATGTGTACGGAAGTGAAAAGCGGAAATGCTTAGACCTCTTTCCGGTTCGACCGCTGGGCGCTCCGCATAACCCCTATTGGGGGGATTTTGTAGAGGAGTGAACCTGCATAGAAAATTACAATAGATAACAAGTATAGATAAATACAATAGAAGAAAAATACAGTTGAAATAAGCAGTGCATTATGTTTTTCAGTTAAATCTGAAAACATCAGGTACAGAAATTGAATTATCAAAATGTAAAATAAGTCTTCACTGTAAAAATAAAATAACTATAAATTAATTAAATGTATCTTTGCTAAAGCTACAAGTCATTTTCTCTTTTGATGTTTGATCACCATTGGCGACACAAACAGCTGCGGGTACGTTAGGCTACTGTCCCTTTAAGACGAATGCGCAGACCTAATATAAATGACACGCATCTGTTTTCTTTCTGTTTAAAACACACAAGACTGTTTACGAGGAAACTCGCCAAGATGGGCATTTTGACAAGATGGGCTAAACTCACCTTCTTCATCTACTGACTATGGATGGCATCAAGGTCTTGTCCTGAAGAATCACAGGGCCAAACAATAGGGATTATATCTCATCTGGTAACAAGAGCAAAGCCATAACTTTAAGAACTCTAATGATATATTTACCCCCTGATATTGCATTGGGGGTATCAATTCAAACATTTTTAAAGGCTAAGAGTATGAGCCACAGCTGCCCAAGATATCTGTGAAAAATAACTGCCTAAAGTTGTCGACCCCCTGAACCACATTCAGCATTTAAAAGTACAAAGAATTTCAGTATTGATCAATAAAAAAAAACATACAAATACATAAATACCTTTGAGTTGGACAGTATGGTGTCAGTCTCATTGGCCAACATAATTCAAAACAGACCTAAAGAAATAAAATAAAATATACTAATGATCAGGATATCATGTTATCATAATAGTTAAATGAATTATTATTATAACTATGACCATTATAATATTGTATTAGTCGCCTATTATTTAGCTGATTATTTAGCCTACAGGCTTCTCAAGGACAATCTCACTGAAAAACCTTGGGGTTAATGATTTTAAAATGTGAGACTTATTTCAAAAGCATAAATCTTACAGACCCCAAACCTTTGAACAGTAGTGCACTGTATGTTTGAGGTGGTTTTGCTTACTAGTCATATGGTTCATAGCCGTGGAGATTTTCTTGGACAGGGGGTGCAGCAGGCCATCACAGCATGATGATCTAGGAACATAACAAGCTATTTGTCACAGAGCCAACAATATTACATGGGATTGGTTTAATAAAAGGAACCAAGCTAGAACAGAGGTGAAATGCAGAAAAGATAAATATATAAAAATCTTAAGATAATATATTGTGAAATAAATGCATATGGAATTATTATCATGATTAAACAATAACTCACCCCTTGTTGTAGAGGATTTTTTTTTCTCTCTCGCTATTCTGAAATCACATTTTAGCAATATTGGTAAGTGACGTCACTGATTAAGTTAACAATACAGTGCATTCTTTTAGGTTAAATAAATTAGCTTACTTCCAATCACCCATTGACAAATTACCAGCAAAACTATAAAAAAACTGTTATCTACACTAAATATGTGTTTAAAAACCCAAACTTTCATAAATAAGACCTTAACTTAACGTAACTTAGGCCTAACGTTCTCTTCTGAAACCGGTTAGCTTAGATGCTAACGGACTTTTTCAAAGACACAAAACCATTTCTTTAAAGTAAATATTCAACAGAAGCGTGTCAATTACACGTAAGAAATGTGTCAGGGACGTTTGTGTGTATTATTTGTGAGATTTTGTTGACTAAACTTACCTGAAAGCAGTGAAACCAACAGCGACAGACGGGAGTTTTGTTGTTTGTCAGTTGTTGATGACGTTTCTGGTTTCCATCTGCTGAGGAGCGCACGTGCGCGCTCCAGTGTTTGATTCCGCGCATGCGCATTAAAACACTTCAAAGTCACGCAGCATTTAAATAAACATATAGAATTAAAATGTATAACATAATTTAAAATATCATTAATAAAAAGTTATTGCGAATAGATCTGAACGTTGTTGGTTATCTTATAACCTTAGGGGACCGTACTGACGACGTTGTCAGTTGGTAATCTGCCTGTTAAGTGATATTAAAATAATAACCTGCAGAGAACGTTCCCAGAACGTTCTCTTTAGGTTATAAAAATAAAACCTAATAATAATTAACTAAAAAAGACTGCCTACCAATGAGCAAAGTTATTGATTACTTAGGCATTATCTACTGCCTGATAATGGTCATGTAATTAAGCATTTGATAAATGGTGTTAAAGCACAAAACATTGCAAACCATTCAATTGGTTTAAGAAAAATAGAACCTAAAAATAACTTACAGGGAATGTTCTCTTTAGGTTATAAATTAAACCTAAAAATAACCTACAGGGAACGTTCTTGGAACGTTCCCTTAAAGTTATAAAACTTGGTTGGACGTCACCACGACAGACCGGTACATCGACCGCATTACTGCAGAAGCTGCAACGATCCGTCTGTCAATCTCCCGTTCCATCCTTCCCTCACTCGCGAACAAGACCCCAAGATACTTAAACTCCTCCACTTGAGGCAGGAACTGAACCAACCTGCGTGGGCAAACCACCCTTTTCCGACTGAGGACCATGGTCTCGGATTTGGAGGTTATAAAAAGTTATAAAAATAGAACTTAAAAATAACCTGCAGGGAACGTTCCCAGAACGTTCTCTTTAGGTTATAAAATTAAACCTAAAAATAACCTACAGGGAACGTTCTGGGAACGTTCTCTTAAAGTTATGCAGATAGAACCTAAAAATAACCTACAGGGAACGTTCCCAGAACGTTCTCTTTAGGTTATAAAATTAAACCTAAAAATAACCTACAGGGAACGTTCCCAGAACGTTCTCTTTAGGTTATAAATTTAAACCTAAAAATAACCTACACTCTAAAAACTATTACTGGGATAAACTTAATTTTATTGGTGAAACATTTTTACACTTAAATATATTGAGTACATTTTAAAGCTGTGAAATCTATGAAATGTACTGTATGAATTGAGTAAATTCAAGTAAAAAAATTAAGTAAATCTGAGTAACTGCATCTGGTACATTAACAAATAAAAATGAGTAGAAATAATGGAACATTTAAACATTTAAAAAACAATATTTATGAGTAGGCCTAATATTAACTGTTTTTATTTATGAGTAATATTAACTTTTTTTTATTTTCTCTAAACCTTTGTAAAATGGTAGCCTATTCCATACAACAACCAGTATACGTTACATGACTTGGCCTTTATTGTTGATGAGTACAGCAATACAGCACATTTTACATGGCTTTTAACACATAAGTTACAATATTGCCTTCATTTAAACTCATTTAAAAAAACATTTTATAAGTAAAAATTAAACATTTAAACATTCAGGTAGCCTAATTCAAGTGTAATCAATCGGTCTGTTATCCAATTTCCACCGGATCAGTGCTGGTTCTCAAGCCGGAGATGGACTCGCGCTCAGCGGGTGAACTTTGAACTTCATACCGCCGTCCTGCGTTTCACTCACAGCCGAAAGATACTGCGAGCGACTGACTCCATAACCTGCCAATAAACAAACAGTGCACAGTTCTGAGGACATTTTATCATCCAAATGAATTATATTCATTATCATTAGGAATAAAGTCGTGCGTTTATGCAAGGCGTTTCAATCACGCGAAAAGACAGGCACGACTCTCGTTTAGGTGTCTAATTACGCCTCTGTATGTTGTTTTGCATGAAATAAAATGATTTAAAGCACAGTAATGATTTTATAGATGAAAATAAAATATACACAAACCTGAATTTCACAGAGGAAATGCACCAAATCTGCGACGCTGAGAAGAGGACTGTTGTTCTGGAGACTGAAGAGTTCAAACAGCCCGCGCTCACTCAACCGTCGAGTTGTCGTCACGTCAGAGGGCGGGGGAGGGGTGCATTGTTTTAATTGAGTAAACTTACTCAATTTCTTAAGAGTGTTAAATATATCAATAATATTGATTTGAATTAAGTAATATTTTAGTGTCTTGAAACAGATCAGTTTAATTCAACATTCTCAAATATTTTTATAACATTTTTTACAAATATATTAAGTATATTATAAAGAAATAATTGGTTTGTAAAATACAAAATCATTTTATTGAAAAAAACTTGAATATATCTGTAAATTTTAGATAAAATTAACTGTTAGATTTTTACTCAATTATTTTGGTATGTTTAACTCAAACAATCGAGTAAACAATATTCAGATATTTTATTAAGTTAATAAAGTTAAACATTTCTGTAATATTTACTAAGCCACAGAATTATTTTTTACAGTGTACAGGGAACGTTCTGGGAACGTTCCCTTAATGTTATAAACATAGATCCTAAAAATAACCTACAGGGAACGTTCCCAGAACGTTCTTGTTTGGTTCCCAAAAAAATAACCAAATGGGAACCAAACGGGAACGTTAGGGGAACGTTCTGTGTTTGCTGGGATAATGCTCGCGAACATTGTAAACATTTACACCAGGGTACTCACATGTCTCTGAACGCACACATGCACAGATAACGACACAGACAACAACTATGCACTTCAGAAATATCTACGATGTGCTGCCCGTGGTCACTCTCACTACTAACTCAAAACGAAACCTTTCTTCTTCTTCTTCTTCTTCTTCTTCTTCTTCTTCTATTAGAGTTTTATGGCGGTTGCCAAACCAGCTGAAAGGTTGCATTTACCGCCACCAACTGGACAGGAGTGTGAAGCGTTAACCGAGTGAAGTAAATTATTAATAAAAAAAAATAAAAATAAAAAATGTAAAAATGATATATTAAACTTTATTCAGTTAACCAATCCTGTTTCCATTAGATACCTCATTAAAGCACTATAAACCCTTGTCTATTTCTGTGCGTTTTGAAATATGCTATTTGACAATGTATTTTCTGTAAAACGAAACCTATCAGTCAGCGCAAACAGGGCCGGCCCGAGGCATAAGCGAACTAAGCGGCTGCTTGGGGCCCCCTCGCCACCAGGGGGCCCCCAATCGAGTTTTTTTTTTTTTTTTTTTTTTTACATATTAATTAACTTAAACAAGTGACATAAATGAATGAAAGGATTAATAATTCAAGACAAGAAAATTCTGATTTCATGATCAATATACCTGCCTAACAACTGCTGCTGTGTCTGCCAGTGTTTGAGTCATGCGCATAACCTCGCGTGCATAGACAATTTGTGCGCAAAGTCACGGTAATGTTAAGCCATGTCACAAAAATTTTATTTGATCAATGATTTATCCTTTAAATGTAATGATATTCAGAACAGAACAAGAATAAAAAAATAACTATAAACAAGCCAAAACGAAATAATTTAAAGCGAAAGTGAAAGTAAGCGGCGTTGGGCTCACGTATCTCTCTCATTAGAATCAAAATGTTTCAACATTCGCGATGGATTTGGATGGTAAACTATTCTTTATCATAGGCTTTGTACTTCACTCACGTTCCAATATCGACGGAAAAAAACATCCTCTTCACACGCGCAAAAATGTGCTTGGAAACATCACAGTGGAAGATTACAAAGCTGGAATATGTTGTGTGTGTGCGTGTTTGTGTGTGTGTGTGTGTGTGTGTGTGTGTGAGTCGCGGGCGCGATCGAACAGTGGAAACATAAAAACATACTCCGTCATGTTCATACAAGACATCATTCAAAGTGCAAAGTTTTGCAAAACGTTGGAGGATATTTTGCAAATCATTTTTTTAATATGTTTTGTGACAGTTTGTTTTCAGAAGTTTCCAAGAGTTAGTAAAAGAATAAAAAAAAAAGTTAAAACTTTAAGTATCTATTTTTTATTAAGTATTTATTTTGTATTAATACATAACCTCATTGTATTAATTTATAATGTAACATTATAGCGTGACATTGTGTCAATAATCGTCAAGCATAGGTGACTCTGCGTGGTGGGAGGGAGCCCCAAATCAAATTCTGCTTAGGGCCCCCAAAAGGCTCGGGCCGGCACTGAGCGCAAACAAGTGTCCTCTCGGTGACCCCAAAACGAAAGCGCTGATTGGCTGATCCCCGTTACCCGAACATAAATAACAAGTCCTTCTTTACAATGTCTATGGTGTTAACAATATTTGAAGTCAAATTTTGGTTCGTTCTAAAATGATCAGGGATATGCAACTTTAGGTAATAATTAATAAATAAATAAATTACTTTAAGGACTCAGTTTCATTGATCATTTAAATTTCATTTTTAAAAGAAATGTTTAATTGCTCAATATAAAACAATTAAAACCACTTTACAGTCTAAAAACATTCAATTATATAAGATTTAAATGGCTCTGAAGCAAAGACATGCCAGATGTCTTGAAGTAACACCACAGATGTAATATTGCATAGAAGGTTTAACAATTAAAAGTTTACTGAGCAAAATAATGAAATTCATCACGAGTCGGATTACAAGAAGTTTCTACTCTGATAAAAGAACATTTAGAGAAAAACTGCATTAAAAAAATATAATTAAAACAACCCGCAACCTGTTTCTCACTCTCAACCCGACTTTGTAATGCAAAAACAAGCTCATAGACAAAGGAGAGCAAACTGAACTGAACTAAAGCAACTGGCCTCTGGAAGAACTGACACTTTAAGAGCTGAACACGGTATTTCCAGTATTTCTCCCCCATCTCCTCTGGACATGAATCGCCATCACTTACAAATGGTTAAGTACAGAATTTGAATTATTTACATACTAAATATGATATTCACTTCCAATCCCTTTTATTCGCCTAAAACCTAAGCTTGATGTGCTGGGTATCTGAACTGAATGGTGTGTCTGGTGGAGTCAAGGTGCCCTGTTGTGACTCTCTGTGCTTTCTTGTCCTGTATTCTGCCTTATATTTTCTCCAGTTCTTCCTTGCTGCTCTCTTTGCCCTCGCTGGGAGATCTCCTCTTCTTTTATTAACGGTCTGCTGTTTCTTTTGAAGGAACTCTGCTCTTCGAACTGGGTCTGCATCTCTGCGCTGTCTATAAAGACACTGCCTTTCAGCAGCAGTTAATCTTGCCATACCTGACAAGAGAGATGATTATGGATGTCCTATGTGTTTTATTAAAAATACAACATTTCTGGTTGTATATTGTCTGTGGAGTTACTATAGAGTCTGTGGTGTTACCAGGAAAGACAGTAACACCGCAGACAAATGAGCCTAAATCCAGACTTTTCTATAAATGGAGGCTGCCATCATGATTCAAGTTCAGGGGACATTTTCGTATGTATTTATAAAATTCTTTGATTAAAATATAATGAGTAACTGGTTAGCAAATCACAACTGTTTACGGGACATAAACCACTCTCCTTGTTTGTTTTATCAGGGCAAATCATATTCCCCAGCCATCTACGCATTGCGTCCTCTCAATTTCTCCCAAAGGTTTTTATGTAAAAAGGAAAATAGTGAGTACATGCCCTCGGCCCAACAGCCCTTCTGTTCTCTAAAGCATTCAAGTTGTAAGGAGGCTTTAACCTACACTATTTAGACACTCAGATATTTATATAACATTTTAAAGGAAGAAGGTGATTTTGAACAGCTTTTCAATTGTCAATTTGCTTTTACATTTCAATCTTTCTTTCAATCAAACTATTTAAGATAATAAATACCTCTGAACAAACTCCGGTGTTGTGCTGGCTTCCACCTGATACTCTAGGTTGAATACACAGTAACAGGCGAAGTAGTGATGGGGAGAGACAGCTGGGCCTCTGTTTATACTAACACATAAAACTAATATCTAACACAAACACACGCACACGCACACGCATACACACACATTCATACAAGTTACAGAAAGAAAGAAAGAAAGAAAGAAAGAAAGTAAGAAAGAAAGAAAGAAAGAAAGAAAGAAAGAAAGAAAGAAAGAAAGAAAGAGTTTGGAAAGAATGAGTTTAAGAGTGAGATGATGAAATCTCAAGATTCTATGCACTTATAAGACATAACCTGAACGAACCATCAATAATTAATTTCACCCTTTGTTTCTTAGACAGGTTTTTAAATTTATATCAATACACCAGTTCAGCTTAAGAGTCTGGAGGTACTTGCTCGTTTTGCGTTCCTTTTGGGAATTCCTTTGGTCAGCGTCAAAGGGGTTCGTTCGTTGGCTGGTCTCCTCGTGCCTGATGTCTGGGGCGGCCAGTCACGTGGTGTGCTGGTGGATGAAAGTCTTTGTTGAAGCTGGCTTTGCAGAAGAAACGTGGACCGAAATCTTGCCACAAAACTTAACTTAGAACCGAGACTTTCAATAACACCACTGGAAATGAATCTAACCCATCTGATCTTAATTTGGGTTGGTCTGCTCGTCTGTTACATGGTTACTATAACCATCGTCTGCTGTCTCCGTCTTTGTTCTGCCCCACCCTTCGAACCCTTAACCCTTGTATGGTGTTCGGGTCTGTTGGACCCGTTTTCATTTTTTATCAAAAGAAAAATTATACAATTAATTATTTTTTCAAACTGAGACTCATTGGCCTTGGCTCATTTTCTGTGAGGAATATATATCAGAACACATTTTTAATGAAAACACACTGTACATCCCCCCCTACACATTTATATTACACACAGGATGTTTGGGTCCACTGGACCCGGGGCTAATAAAAGTGTGGAAATTGTAGGTCCTGTGTACCTTTACTCTGTCCTCCTCCTGTCAGGGCCTGCTGTTAGTGTGTGTATGTTCTTGTATATGGTTTATGAGGACACAAATGTGTATAATGACATGGGTATTACAACGTAAACATGGTTTATGACGACATCTGTGTCCTCATACTAAAACATACTAAATGGTGTTTTTTGAAATTCAAAAAATGCCAAAAGTTTTCTGTGATTGGTAGGTTTAGGGGTAGGGTTAGTGTAGGGGGATAGATTATACAGTTTGTACATTAGAAAAACCATTACGCCTATGGAGAGTGACCGTACACCACATATCCAAGTGAGTGTGTGTGTGTGTGTGTGTGTGTGTGTGTGTGTGTGTGTGTGTGTGTGTGTGTGTGTGTATGTGCATGTGTGTGTGTGTGTGTGTGTGTGTGTGTGTGTGTGTGTGTTTTGTGTGTGTCTGTGTGTGTGTTGTGGGTGTGTGTATGTGTCTGCATGAGTGTGTGTGTGTGTGTGTGCGTGCGTGTGAGAGAGAGATTGTGTGTAAGTGTGAAAGAGTGCAAGAGTGAGTTTTGTGTTTCTACTCCTGCCATTCCCACACGAGGTTGCAATTCTTAAATGTGATCTAACAAAGGTAAAGAGAAAATATTGACCATATATGCTGTTTATATTGCTTGTAATTGGGATGAAGTAAACATCTGTTGAGTATTTTAACATAACATTTTTGATTGTGTTGAATTAAAAACCCAAAAATGCAGCGGGTCCACCAGACCCACGAACACTGGCTGAGTAACAAAAATATGAACACCACATAAGGGTTAACTAACGCTCTGCGCTGGTTTTTAAAGGGTTTTTTTTAAACAAAAAGAGGTTTGTTCCTCCTACAAAAGGGGAGTTCTGACTGCTGCTTTGTTTTCAAAGTCATGTGTTCCCTGGGGGTGTCGGTTCTCTAGTTTTTAGTGGAGACCAGATGCAACCGTTTAGACATGATTTCTACTTATCAGAATACGAAACATTTTACACAGATTTAATTCCAGCCATCTTTTGAATTAAGAACATACGAACATGCTGACAGGAAGCACATAGAATGATGTAGTTGCATGATGTTTGATTATAAGTCCATTGTAAATTGTTCTTGAATGATTTTATGTATAGTTATAGGTAAAATCTCAGTTCTGTGGTTTGAAAAGATTTTACACCCTGAGGTCATTCAGAGGTCCTTAAGAAGACGATGGTCTGTTTTGTATCTCTCTCGTGGGACCTTGGTCTCGGTCATTCTCTTAACCAGTCAGTGTTCGGCAACAAAGCTAGCATTGACCAGTTATTTCGTTAGTGCTGGGGGTCAATTTTAAATAGCCAGACCGGTGGCGCCGGCCCCGATGGCAAGATTGATGATGATCATGAGACGTTCTGAACAAATCTTCCCCCCTCATTCGGCAAGAAGCGGAAAGGTTGAATTAATCTTCTGGAAGAAGATTAGTTTGTGTTTGGTTCATCCTCGCAGTCGTTACAGCCTGTTCTGGTGGACTGCTCTTCTGATAATGAGCTCAGGCCTTCTTCGTCTTTCTCGGACCCTGGAAGGTCACCACGGACTTAAATCTCTGAATTGGGCGACAACTATTCTGATTAACGAATGATATACCCACTTATCTATCAAAAATGTATTATTGTTTAGACTTTATGTTCTCTTAGCCAATCAGAAGTAAACGATTGTGTAATGTATGTCCTTGGAAAAGGTATAATTGGTGTGAGATTTTGTGTAAGGTAGAGTTGGCTTGCGACCTCCTCGTGAGAGTTTGATGCTGGCTCTACCAATTTAACTGCAAACTATTCTTCAGTAAACTTTTACTTATTTGATTGAACTTCACGACTCCTGGTCTTCTTTCATCATATCTGGTCCTGGGCCTTACAACTTTCTGTAAAGAATTTATTCCCACCATACAGGAGCTCAGGCCACTGTTATCTGTGAGTCTGGGAGCGAGCGACTGGCATGAAGTGAGTGGTAGAGTGCCAACATCGGACATCAAGCGGACACATCCGGAGTGGGATCATGACGAGAATGAGAGGCATTTTGTACTGCCATTATTACAATTCCTACAGAGTTGACATGCCATTCTCAATGGGTTCTTTTTCTGGATGACCATCACTCTGTCCACATCAATCCACAGACATTATTCATCCGTGCTGAGAAGCCGTGCTGATGCACAACACTCGTAAAGATGATACCACAAATAACTGCAATTGCAGATTTCAAACAGAGACGGTTACAAAGAGGCAAAACGTACAGACTGCGGTTTATGAAGCGACTAGAATACATTTTGTGCGCAAAAATAAAACAAAATAAACAACTTTATTCATCAATTTCTTCTCTTCCCTGTCATTCTCCAACGCTGTTTAAGTTGTTCTACGTCAGAACGCAGACTCAGCATGCGTTGTGCTGCTCACATGACCAGCATCGGCCAATGCGTGTGATCCTGATGCAGAACTGGCCAATAACGAGGCAGCGTTCTCACGTAGATCCCAGAAACACTGCACTGTGTACAACATGTGTTGGAGAAGCGTGTGCAGAGCAAACCCAAGAAGTTATGATTTCTGTGCTTTTCACATTCAATCTAATTGCTACATTTTATTAAATGCTGCATAAACTAGTTTCAGAGCTCTGTACAGGTCATTTTACAAAAACATCTGCAGCATTTTAATTGTAAAGTTAGTTTACATATTTATATAAACAATAACCATTGGGGAGCATTCTATATTTGGTAACTATTTCTATGTTAATATTAAAAATGTCTATGTTGTTAAAAATAACTATCCTGCAACCTTCTGGGAACATTATTTTATTGTTGCAAATAAATAAAAAGAGCATTCCTAGAATAATATTATTTAGTTCCCAAAACAATAAAAAGACAGGAACCCCAAAAATAACGTTAGGGGAACGTTCTGTGTTTGCTGGGAAGCCCCAGAAGAAAACGTAATTCTTGGCTTTCAGAACTGAAAATTATAGAATTATTCCTGAAGCAAGAAGAATCAGCAGACAATCAAATTGGACAAAAACAACAAGCTGTTGATAAAATTATAATGAGTTTAATCAATCATAACTTGAAGTACAATTTTTTTTTATAAAAATTAAAACTAATGAGACAGATCTCTGAAAAACAATGAATGAGTTCAAATTAATATCAGATTCATGTCTCTGTTCAAAGTGTTACAGCCTCTTCTTCAATCAAGTCTGAAGAATCTCATGAGGATCCGCAGCAGAGAGAAACTTTACACATGTGATCAATGCGGGAAGAGTTTCACTCGGGCCTTCGTTCTGAAATCACTTCTGCCTTCTCATTCAGAAGAAGAGCACCAGAAAAATTACACCGGAAAAACACTTTCATGTTCAGGGAGCTTTACACACATTTTTCCTTTCTCGTACGCGTCCATCAGGTCTAAAAGAAACATTAAATCAAGTGAGATTTCAAATGAGAGACAAACGTGAAATGAAAAGTGAAGTTCAAAGTCAAGATCACTGATGAGTTCAACAGTCATTTTAATCTCATCAAATCTGGTCAACAACTGCTGTCACGATTATGATCTATTTTAATGTCATGATGATGATTTGTGTTATAAATCACTAGTTTGGTCATGAAAGAATGTAAATCTGGTGAGCATCAGCATGTTCTTCATCATGAAGAATGAATGAGGAATCAAGAATAAACACCAACCTCTTTGTTCTTCAGTATCTTGATGTTTCATTCTGCAGGTTCTGGATCACTGGCGTTCTCTCTGTTCTCTCCTTCCAGATGCTTTCTGGCAGTTCTGCTGAAAACAAACAAGTTTCATTTCTTACAATCATGATGAGAGAGGAATAATCAATATTTCAGACTCTGAACTAAGTACTAAGGCTAATCACGTTGAAAAATATAGTGACCTTGATCATGTAACTTAAGATTATCAGGTTGTGTACAAAACTAACATAAATCACCTAGTGCTGAAACAAGCCAAGGTTTCCTAAACATGAAAATGCTTCATATTCAGCGCTTCAAATAAACTCTTAAGCATACAGTTTAACACGTCGTTCAGATGCATGTGATGTTTACTCTGATGCGGTATTCCTTTTTGTGTAACTTAAGCCCCTTTCATACAGCGCTCTGAATCTGGGAAATTGCCGGCAAATTGCCAGAGCGCCTTCTGTGTGAACGCAAACACGACCCGGGATTGATGCCGGTATCGATGCCGGGTTGGGGACCTAGTAACATTGCCGTGTTCAGTCCCGGAACGCGCGCTGTGTGAACAAAAGCCGTAATAATGCCGTGTCGTAGTGATGACGCTGAAGCCGGGATCGTTCGCCAGCTGTGAAACGGTACGTAATGTGCAAGTTTATGATCGAATCAGAGAAAAAAAATGCACAAGCGTGGTCTCTCACAAGAGAGAGAAATCGCAGCTCATAAGCAAACTTAAGACGCTGCTGAGACATTACAAGTAGGGATGCACGATGATATCGGCACAACATTGGTATCGGCCGATAAAAGCTTAAAATGGCGATATGAATATTTATGCCGATGAGCCAAACCGATAGGGGGGGCGTGTTTCATGTGCGCGTGCGACGTCCATGAACGTAGCTTGAGCGCCAAAAACTTAAACTTACAACATGTCAGCTGTGTGGAGGCATTTCGAAATCTATCAAACAGATAACAAACTTGCTATTTGCAATATTTGTAAAGCACAAGTGATGCGAGGAGGCGTAAAACAACAGTCTTTCAACACTACAAATATGATTACACATCTTAAGAGCCATCATCCTGAGCAGCACCAAGACTTTTTGAAAAGTAAGAAGAAGAAAATGCTGGCAAAAACCCATCAGCAGCCTCTACTTCAGTCCTTTGACAAAGCTAGAAAATACAGCAGCGACCACCCAAAGGTAAAAGATCTTAACGACAAAATAATTGAATTTATTTCATTTGATAACCAGCCGTTTAGCGTGGTGGAAGACGTTGGCTTCAGGAGGCTAATGATGTACCTAGAGCCGTGGTATGCTATGCCTAGCCGGCGCTATTTTTCTGACGTGGCCTTACCTGAACTTCAGAGTGTTGTCGCCAGTCACATTGAAAAGCTCCTCGCCGGCGCTTGTCACATTAGCTTCACCACGGACATTTGGACATCAAGCGTGAGTCCTGTAAGCATGTTGTGCCTCACTGCCCAGTGGATAGATGAAGATTTCACCCTTAAAAAAGCTGTCCTACACTCACAGGAATGCTCCGGTTCTCACACAGCAGCTGCAATTGCGTCCGCATTTGAAAGTATGTTTGGGAAATGGAAAATAGAAAGAGAACGAGTGCATGTCGTGCTACGTGACAATGGCCGTAACATGGCTAAAGCTATGATGGAGTTTGGTGTGGCAACTCTACCGTGCATGGCACACACACTGCAACTGGCGGTGCATGACGGTGTCCTGTCTCAGCGCAGCGTGGCGGATGTTGTGGCTGTGGGACGGAGAATAATTGGACATTTCATGCACTCCTAGTTGGCATACAGTCAGCTGGAGGATGTACAGAAAGAGCTCGGAATGTCGGTTAAACGACTTCAACAGGATGTCGCTACCAGATGGAATTCGACATTTTATATGATGCGAAGCTTGGTCGAGCAGAAAAGGGCACTAGGTGCTTATGCCGCTGATTTCGAGCTTCCTGCAACTTTGACGGCAAATCAGTGGGGAATTATAGAAAATATGATCACACTTCTTTCCCCCCTTTGAGCAGCTGACCAGAGATATAAGTTCAGCAGAGGCCTCTGCTGCTGATGTGATCCCCGCGGTTGTGGCACTGACACGACTGCTTGGCCGGCCGAGTGACACGGACAGAGGAGTGCAGACTACCAAAACTACCCTGCTGGAAGCCGTCAATCGTCGCTTCAACGGTGTGCATTGTGAGGCACTTTATTCTGTTGCAACCATGCTTGATGCCCGCTACAAAGGCCGGTACTTTGACGAGGAAAAAAAGAGGAGTGCTCGCGACCTGTTGCTCAAAGTTTTGGATGACATGAGCGGCAGTGCAGATGCCAGCACAGAGGATCCCCCAGAGAAGAGGACCCGAACAGGATCACTGCTGGATATGTATGACGAAATTCTGGAGGAGAATGTCATGTTTGAGGAGCAAGACAAGACCGCATCAGCGTCACAGGTAAGCATCAAACATGCACAAATGTAGATTATTTATTTTGTGTGAATATTTCGAATATTCTCATTCTTCAATTTTTTTGAATATTTAGAATATTTCACTTTTGGACCGCAATCATCCTAATTAATAATGCGACTTTCGCTATTATTATTCTGAAATGTCATAACATTATATCATATATAACATAACTTAACATATATATAATCACATATTTATCATAATTCGCTATGTGTACGGTAGTAATAATAAACGTGCAACTAATAAATGATTTGATTTAAAAAAAAAAACGTTAGTGCTCTGTTAATGCCTAAAGCATAAAGTAAAAAAAAGAAAAAAAATCTGTAAGTGAAATTTTGGTATTCTGTTACTTTATAGGTCATCTCATGCCTGGCCGAACCCACAATTCCCAGGAACCACAGTCCATTGGAGTACTGGAAATGCAACCAGGCCCGTTTCCCTGCCCTCGGTCCTGCTGCACGCAAGTACCTGTGTGCGCCCTGCACAAGCATTGACAGTGAACGGCTTTTTAGCGTTGCCTCTGATGTGATAGATGACAAGAGAAATCGAATGGACGGTGAAAAAGCAGAGATGCTCATTTTTGTGAAGAAAAACCTACCTCTGGTATTAAAAAAAAGTTGAACAGAAGCCTACCGGTCAGCCGAAGTTGTCATCCTAGTTAGTTGGACTGAAAAGGTTTGCATGACTCAAGTTCAAGTAAAGGATAAGATGTCCTTGTATTTTTATTTTATTTTGTTGCAATACAGAGAGCACATTGTTTGTCACTGAGTTATTACTGGACTGTCTGTGGCTCACAAGATAATATGTGGAGCTTGGTTTTAAGTTTGATTATACTTTAAAGTGGGTCCTCAGGACTGAAGTGGAGGTCTGGACAGCTGCTTGTTTTGTGCACTTGAAGTTTTTTCTGTAAGTTTCAGTACAATGCCTATGTTGGGGGATCATTTGGTAGACCTGTTCCAGTAGGAAAAGATGTAAAAAAAAATCTGTGAAAATGTATTTGTATTTATTTTACTCTTAAGGACTGAAGTTTCGAAGTCTAAACTTAAAAATAAAATGTGGCACTGGCATATCATTTATTATTCAAGTGAAATAATTTACCTGTTTTTCAGGGGTGAATAACTGTCTACATTTGTAAAATGATACATTTATGGTAGAATCAGAACAGGAGAGAGACTTGGATTTCTCTTCAGTAAAATTAAAGAGTAAATATATCAGGCAAAAAATGTGTATATATTAGGGCTGTCAATCGATTAAAAAATTTAATCGCGATTAATCGCATGATTGCAGAGTTAACTCGCGATTAATCACATTTAAAGGTGCTCTAAGTGATGTCATGCGTTTTTTAGGCCAAAATATTTTTTGTCACATACAGCAAACATCTCCTCACTATCCGCTAGCTGCCTGTCCCCTGAACACACTGTAAAAAAACACGGTCTCTCTAGACACCACAGGCTCCACAAACAGCAACAAAAGCAAACTGGGCTCACCCGCACCACGAAAACATAACAAACTGTTCCAGCCAATAACTGACAAGAATGATTTGGGGGTGGGGTTTGGGGGGTTAGTGCGCGGATGAGGAGGAGGGAGTGTCTAGCTAGCCTCTGTTTTGTTTGACAATACTTCGAACGTCAACAAGAAGTGACATCACCCAACATCACTTAGAGCACCTTTAATCACACTTTTTTTTATTTGTTCTAAATGTACCTTAAATTAATACTTTTCAAGTTTGTAATATTCTAAATCAACATGGGCATGGATAAATATGGATGATTTATGCAAATGTATGTTTATTATTGAAACCATAGTCAATATAGAGCATGAAGACGAGACATGTTTCAAAGGTCATAGATGTTTTTCAAAGAACTTGTTCATGTCTATTAGATGCATGTAGAAAGAACAAAGAAATACCAGGTTCCCATTACTTCTCTTTCTTTGCACTGAGCAATTTACTAACACAAACATGTTTAGATTTTGCATGACAGGGCAGCTCTTCTGAAAATGCTAAATGTACATTTAGGATTTATTATTACATTGTAGTTTGTCTCTCTCTGTGCCCATTTTGATGAAGCTAAATTCTCAATAAAACTGTTTTCATTGGTATATTTTACTGTTTCTGTTGTCAAACAACGGAATGAATTTGAAATGGTGACAGGAACGCTATACGCATTAAGACATAACCAGCTCTACCTTCCAAGATGTTAAGTTAATCTGCACAAAAATTCTGATAATCGAGCCGTCGTCTGGTGAAATCAAATACACATAAGATAAAGACAATATCCGTGCTCTGATTTCGGATATACTTGTAAAATTAGAGAAGCAACATCTGTGTTTAACTGAATTAAAGCGCTGCTCCTCCGCGCGAGACGCAGAGAGAGAGAGCGAGAGAGAAAGAGAGAGAGGGAGGCGCGCGCGTGCTGAGAGAGTAGTACCGGCAGTACCGGTAGATTCTCAGAAACTAAATAAGGTTTGGGCGCTTTGTTGAAGGGAAAAAAAAAATCACTAAAGGGGTCTGCATTGTCGCTAAGTTGGCAACACTGTGTATCTCCATTTCTCCAACTAGGGGTTGGGCCACGGGTCAAACCGAAAATACGCGCTGCGTTAATCGCGCGTAAAAAAAATTAGTGCCGTTAATATGATTTTGCGTTAACGCGTTATTAACGCGCTAACTTTGACAGCCCTAGTATATATATATATATATCGGTATCGGCATCAGACAAAATTAATTTGAAAATATCGGCATATCGAATATCGGCCAAAATCCAATATCGTGCATCCCTACGTGTCTTTACGGGATTTTTACGGGTTGTGTGTGAACGCACTCTCTGATTCCGGAAAATCACTGGCAGTGTGAATGAACCAAAATCAAACGAACCCGGATCAAATCCCGGGCCACTTTATCCATGTATTTTCCGGAATCTCTGTGTGAAAGGGGCTTTAT
Source organism: Leuciscus idus (assembly GCA_021554675.1). NCBI lineage: Eukaryota > Metazoa > Chordata > Actinopteri > Cypriniformes > Leuciscidae > Leuciscus > Leuciscus idus. The sequence goes on from CM038621.1 coordinate 58,672,989, forward strand.
TAACCTTTATTTAACCAGGAAAATCACTGAAGAACAAGCTCTTATTTTCACCAACAGCTTGACAGGAGAGTTAAAATCTCCTGAAAGACATTAAAACATACATTACAAAACACACACATCATACACATTCATTTAAAACATTTACAATCTGTGATAAAAACACTCACTAGTAGTTTATTAAATGCAGAGATTGAAATAAATTATTGTAATTGCAATGACTTTTGTAGCACATTCTTATATTTAATGGTTATATCCTTATCAGTAAATGTTAGAAAGTCATGTGTGTATTTCCATTTTCCTTAAATGCTTGTCCCGAGAGCGAGTGAGTCTCTGTTCAACTTTACAGAACGAGCTCCAGGACCTCAAGTTGATGAAGAGCAATAATTCTGACTAAAATATACATTGGTTTATTCTACATTAATACATTTAACGTCTATGAAAACAGAAACTGTAACTAATGTGTCATATAAACAGAGATGAGATGGACTTGGTAATTGCGATGATGTATTTGTTGTTTTGTTTACTTTTCTGAAAATACATACATATATTCCAGCGAATATTCCAGCATATTCCATTCTTTTTACTCTTCAGTATAACACATAAATCTTTTAAAACTGTTTTAAATCTTCGGTCTACTGTTTTCCTACACTTTAAAACTTTTAGTTTTACAAAATTTGGGACAATCTTTGAAGGATGAACAAATCATGGTTTTGGTCATCACATTAAAAATAACATTAAAACTGGATAATATAAAAAAAAATTGAAGAGCTGGAAAAAGTGTGAAGGACTTAAAAGTCCTTGATCAGTGCTTGGATTTTACAATCAAATCAAGCACAGCGTTAGTTCAGACAGGCCACGTAGGCATAGGCTGCTGTCAGCTGTCAATTTGCTCCAACCACTACCGTTCTCCTATTAGACCGGAAGGATATATATACGCGGCACTTCCGCCTGGGAAACATGCTTAAACTACTCACAACCCCCCCACCCTCACCACTATAAGTATCAGGCATATTCTGTGCACCTTTTGGCTGTTGTCTTCTTTGTTTCAGATTATCAAGGCTTCCATGTCCTAGAGCCACAGACATCATCGTGAGAGACACACCCTTCCTCATAGCAAGCTACAGCATAGACGTTCCAGACTTCACTGCTACGTCTACATGTTTAACCACGGCTTAAAGACATTACTAAACTGTCTTAATCATCTGTGTATTGCTCAAGCTGATGGTTCCATAGGGGGGTTAATGCTAAAGCTACGTATGTCATTAATTATGGAGCAAGAACCCCCATAAGGAACCATACCGCCAAAGATAAATTGTGTTCAATAAACTCAAGTAAACTTGCCAAAGTGGTCTCGTCTGAAAAGGGTGTATAAACCCTGAAATGAACAATGTAAAAACTTTTGACTATTTCTGCCACAATACCATGGTTACAGTTAGCTTTACTACATTAAATCCATAGGGAATATTTGTGATTTGTGGACTTAAAAGCCTTATAACTTAAAACTTCGTTCATGGCACAATGTTTCACAATGAGAGAATTGAAAATAACCAGTATGCAAATCCAAAGTGTCAAAATACTGTATGAAACAAAGCACCATTATGTGAGGTTTGACCAATAGAGAAGACATGTCTAATTGTGCCAGGGTCACCAGGCGTGACAGAGGGGAAGAGATAGATTTGAGGGTACCCATTGGAGACTTGATGATATGAAAAAGGTATAAAAAATGAGTGCTGGGTATTATAACTTCAGAATGACCAGCTGGCTTCTCGTTTATTGTTTGTACAATAAAGTTCATTCTTCTGACCTGGAACCTCGACTCTGAGAAACTTATTTAAGACCTGAACCAAAAAGAACTTTGAATTTGCCACAACAGTTTCCAAGTCAGTGCCCATGATTTACTCACTCTCAAGTCATCCTAGGTGTATATGATATTCTTCTTTTAGTCAAATACAAACTGAGTTATATTAAAAAAAATGTCCTGGCTCATCCAAGCTTTAAAATGGATTATAATGAATTTACATTTACTCGCAGTCTAGAGCCCTGTATAGTGCTTTATTTCTGCTTTCACATGAGCGCCACCTACTGTCAGAGAGCGAATTTTTTTATCTGAATTGACAAATTACAGATTCCTGCTGGTTGAACACGAGTTAATAGATATCAATCAATCAACAAAGTGTCCTGTGCTCACCACACAGCGGCTATAGGTGGAGAGGAGAGATTTGGCTATAGAGTGATGTGTGTCTAACTTACACAGAGGAGACTTTGTTGCTCAGAACATGAAAATAAACTACTTACTGTGATCTCAGACTGTGTTGATGTGGTTTCTCCACTGCATGGATCTTCATGTGTCGCTTCAGGTGAGTTTTAAAAGAGAAACTCTTTCCACACTGATCACACGTGTGCGGCTTCTCTCTGCTGTGGATCCTCTCATGTTTTTTCAGAGATGATGAGTAACTGAATCTCGTGTCACAGTGTGAACACTTGTAAGGTTTTTCTCCAGTGTGAATTCTCTGGTGCCGTTTTAAATGTCCAGCTGTAGTAAAAGTCTTCTCACACTCAAAGCACATGTACTCTCTCACACCAGTGTGAACTTTCTCATGTGTATGTAAAGTTTGCAGCAGTGAAAAACTCTTTCCACACACAGAACATGAATGCGGCTTCTCCTTTGAATGAACTGTCAGGTGTGTCTTCAGGTTTGATGCCCAGGTAAATGTTTTGCCGCATTGATCACATGAGAACGGCTTCTCTCCGGTGTGGATCCTCATGTGATGCGCAAGATTTAGTTTACATGAGAATCTCTTTTCACACTGATCACATGAGAACGGCTTCTCTCCGGTGTGGATCATCATGTGTCTTTTAAGGTATGAAGATTGACTGAAATCTTTCCCACATTTATCACACTTAAACGACTTCTCTCCAGTGTGGATCTTCATGTGTCGCTTCAGGTGACTTTTAAAAGCAAAACTCTCTCCACACTGATCACATGTGTGCGGCTTCTCTCCAGTGTGGATCATCTCGTGTTTTTTCAGATTTTCTGATCGAGTGAATCTCTTGTCACAGTGTGAACACTTGTAAGGTTTTTCTCCAGTGTGAATACTCTCGTGCCGTTTTAACTTGTCCGCTGTAATAAAAGTCTTCTCACACTCAAAGCACATGTACTCTCTCACACCAGTATGAATTTTCTCATGTCTATGTAAAGTTTGCAGAAGTGAAAATCTCTTTCCACACACAGAACATGAATGTGGCTTCTCCTTCGTATGAACTCTCAGGTGTTCCTTTAGGTTTGATGCCCAGGTAAATGTTTTGCCGCATTGATCACATGAGAACGGCTTCTCTCCAGTGTGGATCCTCATGTGATGCGCAAGAGTTAGTTTACATGAGAATCTCTTTTCACACTGATCACATGAGAACGGCTTCTCTCCTGTATGAACTCTCATGTGACGCTCAAGACCATCTTTGCATGTGAAACTATTTCCACACTGAGTGCAGAATTTCTTGGCTCCTCTTTTCTTTAAAAATGTCTTTTTATTCTTTGAGCGACTCAAAGGTTTTCCTCCAGGTTTGACATGATGTTCCTCCTGCACTTCACTCAGTTCTTCACTCTCCTCCTCCACTTCACTTAGTTCTTCACTCTCCTCCTTCACTTCACTCAGTTCTTCACTCTCCTCCTCCATTTCACTCAGTTCTTCACTCTTCTCGCTCTCTTCCATCAGGTCTGAAATGAAAGAAAAATGTATTAAATAAAATTTTCAGTACATCAAAATAATTCATTGAGAGAAATATAAAGTGAAAGGACATGAAAGTGAGCCCTGATGTAATGGTAGAAACTAGACAACTGTTATAAAATATTATGATAATTTGATGCCTTTTTATAAATTGATTATTTGTCCTTGAAACTTTTCATGAATGAGGTAAATTTATCTGACACACTCAGTGCTGATTCATCAACGCTGTTATCAACGTTACTGTAAGAAGAATCTTCTAAAATTTTGGTAACGTTGTTGCAAATTGGGAACGTATGTAAAATAAAACAGTTAAATTAGTATTAACTTGATCTGATGTTGACAATCAATATAAAAATTTCTCAAACCTCCCTTTACTGAACATTTGTTGAAGAAAAACCCCAGAACATTCTGTACCATTTCATAGTTTAACTGTTTATCTAAAAGTGATGAAGTGCTTGAATGTTTCTAACATGAATGTTCTTCAGCATCATGAATGAATGAAGAATAAACACCAACCTCTTTGTTCTTCAGGATCTTCAGTGTGTTTCATTCTGCAGGGTTCTGGATCACTCATGTTCTCACTGTCCTCTTTAATAAACTCAGTCTTTGCAGATTTCAGCTCTTCCTGAAGCTCTGATGCGCGTCTTCACTTGTAGCTGATGGGAATTTACAGCATTTATTGGAGAATTGATGAGGGAGGAGCTTCACTGACCATGTGACTGATGTGGGAGGAGCTTCACCAATGATGTGGCTGCTGTGGGAGGAGCTTCAACGATAATGTGCTGCTGTGGGAGGAGCTTCATTGATGATGCAATTGGTGTGGGAGGAGCATCTGCCCAAAATCTAAAATATATTGTTACTGAGTTTTATATACTAAATGACACTTCTATGCAACAAACAAATGCCACTTCTAAAATATTATGATCATTTGCAGAATGAATTTTTATAAATTGCTTATATGTCCTTGAAACTTACCATGAATGAGGTAAATTTATCTTACAATTATTATTTTCTAAAATATTATCGAATCTGAATCCAGGCACGAATCCCATTGTTACAATACTGCCATATTTTGACACCAACCTTGATATTGATATTTATTTTACTAAAAACGTTTTGAATTATTAATGGCCGTTCACACTAGACTTTTCCTTGTACTGACTTCCATTCATACGCATGTGAAAGTGGTATCACCTCTACGCACGGCATGGGCTCTGGAACCACACTCCTTGATGAGAGAGGATGGACTCTTCACCACTCTGGAGTTGCCCATGGTGAGAGGCGGCAGGCTGGTGTGGGTTTGCTTATAGCCCCCCAGCTCAGCCACCACGTGTTGGAGTTCACCCCGGTGAATGAGAGGGTTGCTGGTTGGCTTGTGGGACTCCTGAGGCAGCTGACGGGTACCGACAGGCCAAGCGGACTGCAGCCCGGGTGGTTGTGGAGGCAAAAACTCAGCGCCTGGGAGGAATTCGGTGAGGCCATGGAGATGGACTATCGGCTGGCCTCGAAGGAATTCTGGCAAACCGTCCGGCGCCTCAGGAGGGGGAAGCAGTGCCCTACCAACACTGTTTACAGTAGAGGTGGGGAGCTGTTGACCTCAACTGGGGATGTCATTGGACGGTGGAGGAATACTTCGAGGATCTCCTCAATCCCGTCACATCTTCCAGTGAGGAAGCAGAAGCTGAGGGCTCAGAGGTGGACTCGTCCATCACCTGGGCTGAAGTCACCGAGGTAGTCAAGAAACTCCTCGGTGGCAAGGCACCGGGGGTGGATGAGATCTGCCCTGAGTACCTCAAGTAGGGTTGGGCGATGTCCCCTAAATTGGCAGTTGACGATGTTTACAGTAAAACATCGCGATGGACGATGATATCGTCGGGGGGGGGGGGGGGGGGGGGGGTTGCTGACGATCACGAAGAGACAGGGAGAGTGCACATTGTAGCTACTTACATCTACTGTGTTTACGCCACGGGAATACTCGGCTTGGCATTTTGAAATATTTCTATGTTTATTTGGCCATTCAGGCGCGCAACCGAAGACAAAGACTACTTGACCATGTTGCGCTCGGAGCGCGCGCGCACCATCCTGTCAGTAGAATTCAGTTCTCTTTCGCGACTTATCGTGCTTTTAATATTTCTTTTCAATAGCACATCCTGCTCTTTTCTTTCTCATTCATGTTTTGTTATGAACTTTACATAATCGTCAACTGAAATCTGTGCGGATTATCAACAATACGATACATTTATAGGACATAAAGGGTCTCTGCGGCAAAAGTGAAAGTACCAGCGGCCAATGGGTGAAATGTTTCTCTTTGCACAGCAAAGCACCCGTTTCAATAAAAGGATATATTAAAGTTTATAAAGCCTACTTTTACATTTTCATTGCTGTTTTAAAATGAATTTCGCCATCACCTTAAACAAGCTGCTCTGCTTGAATCCCAGTGCAGGAGCTGTAACTGTTAAGTTAGGTTACCACAGAAACGTAAGCGTTTGGTTGATTGCTGTGGTGACTCGTGACACTCGAGAAACAGCACTGAACACACACGTCTTCATTTTTTTTATCGTTTGTTGGTAAAGGGTGAGAGACCTTGCGAGCCACACAAGCCATAGGTTCCCAACCACTGGTGTACACACGAAAACGAACTGCCGTGAGACTGGGCTGGTCTGACAGGGTGGGGGGCGTGGCATCACGATGGTGGCTCTCCATCGTGATGTCGGTCAGCCATCACGATGGACGATGATATCGTCCATCGGCACAACCCTAACCTCAAGTCTCTGGATGTTGTGGGGCTGTCTTGGCTGACACACAGAGGACACACACAGCATCGCGTGGCAGTTGGGGACAAAGTGCCTTTGGACTGGCAGACCGGGGTGGTGGTCCCTCTTTTTAAAAAAGGGGACCGGAGGGTGTGCTCCAACTACAGGGGTATCACACTTCTCAGCCTCCCTGGGAAAGTCTATGCCAGGGTACTGGAGAGGAGAATATGGTCGATAGTAGAACCTCGTATTCAGGAGGAACAGTGCGGTTTTCGTCCCGGTCACGGAACACTGGACCAGCTCTATACCCTCTACAGGGTGCTGGAGGGTTCATGGGAGTTTGCCCAACCAATTCACATGTGCTTTGTGGATTTGGAGAAGGCATTCGACTGTGTCCCTTGTGGCATCCTGTGAAGGGTGCTCCGGGAGTATAGGGTCCGGGGTTCTTTGCTAAGGACTGTCCGGTCCCTGTACGACCAGAGCAGGAGCTTGGTTCGCATTGCCGGCAGTAAGTCAGACTTGTTCCCTGTGCATGTTGGACTCCGGCAGGGCTGCCCTTTGTCACCGGTTCTGTTCATAATTTTTATGGACAGAATTTCTAGGCGCAGCCAGGGGCCAGAGGGTGTCAGGTTTGGGGACAACACGATTTCGTCTCTGCTCTTTGCAGATGATGTTGTCGTGCTGGCCCCATCAGACCAGGACCTTCAGCATGCACTGGGACGGTTTGCAGCCGAGTGTGAAGCGGCTGGGATGAGAATCAGCACCTCCAAATCTGAGGCCATGGTCCTCAGTCGGAAAAGTGTGGCTCGAGCCGAGCCTGAGACGCGCGTCTCACGCAGGCAGTATGCAAACTCCAACCTGTTAACATGGGAGCCAAAATGAAAACGGACATGCCACGCAGCCAGTGTGTCGCCGGCCTTATTCAAGCCAGTGTTGTTTTTGGCAGCCCTTTTAGTTTTAGTCTTAGTCTTTTGGACAAAAATGCTTTTTAGTTTTAGTCACATTTTAGTCACTTATAAACTTGATAGTTTTAGTCAAATGTTAGTCGACGAAAACACAAAAAGGTTTTAGTCAACGAAAACGCAAAAAAGTTTTAGTCAAGTTTTAGTCAATTTTAGTAAAAAAATAAAAAAAGTAGTCTTTAACAAATTTAGGTTAAAAAGTATTGGAAATGGGCTTAGGTTTGACATTTATAGAATAGCAAAGTAGGCCTAATCAATATACAAGACTGAACCACATAGATGTGAAAAATAAAGGCTATCATGATCATTTTGCCAACAATGAACCATGGGTTTGTTTAGTTTATAATACGTTTTATTTTTAACTTAAACAAATACAACATGTAACATACAAATACAACATGTAACATTCAAAACTCACTGGCTTAGACAGCATTTGAAGAAAAATAAACAACAGTTTTCTGTAGCCTTCTGTGCGAATTTATTCAATAGAATTAATAGATTATCTCCTGATGTGTGCTGCTTAATATCACACACTCCGCCGTGACAAATGAAAAAAACGCGACGGCATATGGTACAATTGGCCTTGTATTCATTGTCCCTCACGAATTCTAGCCACGGGTATTTTAATCCCATTCAATTTTACATTTCTGTGCTCTTTTCTTTTTCGCCGGCTGCTCGGAGGTAGTCATTTTTACATTTCCCGCTGTTGTCACTTGTCGTCATCGTTGCTGCGATACGTGACTCACAATGACTGAAACGACCAATTAAAAGGGCATTATCTGATGATGTTCCAAGATGTTAAAAACGCTACGCTGATCAGACAAACAGGGGGAGAAATTAGTATCTACCGCACAGTCGGTTTTTTTCTCAAAGACTACAAATGTCTTCGTTCATAGTCTGACATATTAGAAGCTATGTGTCTGTCATGGATTTGCACTGAATTGATTCTCAAATACAGGATGATTACATATTACAGGTCCTTCTCAATAAATTAGCATATTGTGATAAAGTTCATTATTTTCCATAATGTAATGATAAAAATTAAACTTTCATATATTTTAGATTCATTGCACACCAACTGAAATATTTCAGGTCTTTTATTGTTTTAATACTGATGATTTTGGCATACAGCTCATGAAAACCCAAAATTCCTGTCTCAAAAAATTAGCATATCATGAAAAGGTTCACTAAACGAGCTATTAACCTAATCATCTGAAACAACTAAATACCTCTAAACACCTGCAAAAGATTCCTGAGGCTTTTAAAAACTCCCAGCCTGGTTCATATCTCAAAACCGCAATCATGGGCAAGACTGCTGACCAGAATGCCATCATTGACACCCTCAAGCAAGAGGGTAAGACACAGAAAGAAATTTCTGAACGAATAGGCTGTTCCCAGAGTGCTGTATCAAGGCACCTCAGTGGGAAGTCTGTGGGAAGGAAAAAGTGTGGCAAAAAACGCTGCACAACGAGAAGAGGTGACCTGACCCTGAGGAAGATTGTGGAGAAGGACCGATTCCAGACCTTGGGGGACCTGCGGAAGCAGTGGACTGAGTCTGGAGTAGAAACATCCAGAGCCACCGTGCACAGGCGTGTGCAGGAAATGGGCTACAGGTGCCGCATTCCCCAGGTCAAGCCACTTTTGAACCAGAAACAGCGGCAGAAGCGCCTGACCTGGGCTACAGAGAAACAGCACTGGACTGTTGCTCAGTGGTTGCTCAAATTTTGCATGTCATTCGGAAATCAAGGTGCCAGAGTCTGGAGGAAGACTGGGGAGAAGGAAATGCCAAAATGCCTGAAGTCCAGTGTCAAGTACCCACAGTCAGTGATGGTCTGGGGTGCCATGTCAGCTGCTGGTGTTGGTCCACTGTGTTTTATCAAGGGCAGGGTCAATGCAGCTAGCTATCAGGAGATTTTGGAGCACTCCATGCTTCCATCTGCTGAAAAGCTTTATGGAGATGAAGATTTCATTCTTCAGCATGACCTGGCACCTGCTCACAGTGCCAAAACCACTGGTAAATGGTTTACTGACCATGGTATTACTGTGCTCAATTGGCCTGCCAACTCTTCTGACCTGAACCCCATAGAGGATCTGTGGGATATTGTGAAGAGAAAGTTGAGAGACGCAAGACCCAACACTCTGGATGAGCTTAAGGCCGCTATCGAAGCATCCTGGGCCTCCATAACACCTCAGCAGTGCCACAGGCTGATTACGGCCATGCCACGCCGCATTGAAGCAGTCATTTCTGCAAAAAGGATTCCCGACCAAGTATTGAGTGCATAACTGAACATAATTATTTGAAGGTTGACTTTTTTTGTATTAAAAACACTTTTCTTTTATTGGTCGGATGAAATATGCTAATTTATTGAGACAGGAATTTTGGGTTTTCATGAGCTGTATGCCAAAATCATCAGTATTAAAACAATAAAAGACCTGAAATATTTCAGTTGGTGTGCAATGAATCTAAAATATATGAAAGTTTAATTTTTATCATTACATTAGGGAAAATAATGAACTTTATCACAATATGCTAATTTATTGAGAAGGACCTGTATATGGATATAACCGTCAGACTTGTAATAATTTTCGTTCCGTCTCGTCAACGAAAACTCGAAAAAGTCTCGTCTTGTTTTAGTCACCTTAGAGCCATTTTTAGCTAGTCATCGTCGCGTTGTCATAAAAAAAAGGTGCGTCAACGAACTCATTTCGTTATCGTCATCATTGACGAAAACAACACTGACTCAAGCGTGAATGAGAACCGTTTCGCGGGGGATCCCAGGTGTGCAAAAAAAAAAAAAAAAAAAAAAAAATATCAAATGTCAAATTTTCAAATCGAATACCAACCCACCGAACAAATATTCGGGTCCAGCCCTACTGGGCGATCCCTTAGAGATAGGGTGAGAAGTTCGGTCACTCTGGAGGAGCTCAGAGTAGAGCCTCCTTCACATCGAGAGGGGTCAGCTGAGGTGGCTCAGGCATCTGTTCCGGATGCCTCCTGGACACCTTCCCGGGAAGGTGTTCCGGGCACGTCCCACTGGGAGGAGACCCTGGGGAAGACCTAGGACATGCTGGACGGTCTATGTCTCCCGGCTGGGAGGTCTGGGCATCTCTGCTTAGACTGCTGGCCCCGGATAAGTGGAAGAAGATGGATGGATAGTAGCCAACAAATACCCTCAGTCTGCTGACACCAATGAAATGAGCTTTAAGTGTCAATTTACAGGAGATCTGAAGACATCAGCATAATAAATGAGGTGAAAACAGGAACTATTGTCATGAAATAAAGAGTGTTTTCAGCAGATCTTGATGAGCCTCAGACTATCAACACTCATTCAACAAGCCATTCAGGATCATCAGCAGATCATCTCACTTTATTCTGAGTGTTTGCTGTTAGAAACACATTATTTGAGTCAGGATACATGATAAAAGTCTGTTAAACTGCTCCATTGAAAGACAATACTGTTATTTCTCACAGTATGACATGGATAAAACATCAATAACACAAAACAATGACACTCATCTTCATCAACCACTACAGATAAATAATTACAGCAGCATAATGTCCAGATCAATCTAAATATAGTTTGATCTTATAATAACTACATTAATCACTACACAGTAAATTTGAAATCTGGAAATCAACACCAATATACTTAATTTCAACACTTTAAAAGTGTAAATATGGGAACAAACCTCAAAGTGTTAGTTCGACACTTTCAAGAGTGTCGCCTCTCGCAACACTGACACAGAGTTACAACATGGACACTAAGAGAGTAAAATATGAACAACAATTCTGCATTACCTACTTTAAAGAACTGTAAAATACACTGACAAATCATGTAATCTGAAAAAAAAATTAATTCACTTTGAAATAAACACTTCACTTTATATTACTCTTTCAAAACAATCCAGAAATTTTAATTGTAACCTTAGTCTGGGATCATAAAAGTGGTTTTCTCAAAGTAGTCATTAAAATAATAACATTTTATATGCGCAGAAACTGAAAATGATCAGATAAAGATCACCACAAAGCACTATTGTTCCCAGAGTAAAACGCTATACATAATTATTAGTATTGATTTAATGTCTCACGTGGCTCATCATTATAGGCTCAATGTAAAACATTTAGTATCTTTTCCTTTAATAAAATGCATTGCTATGCATTTAAAATTAGTTTAATATTCTATATCTATTAAAATTACAGCTTAATAACATTTTGATTTTTAAATCATTTGAATCAAACACTGGTGAAACAACCACTTATGGCGCGTTTCCACCGAGCGGTACGGTACGGTACGGGTCGGGTCGGTACCCTTTTATTTGCGTTTCCACTGCCAAAAGTTGAGAATGGTACCAAAAAGCCGAACCGTACCGTACCACTTTTTGGGTACCCTTCCGTTGGGGTACCTAGCACAGTGGTACGGTACTAAAAGGTGGAGCTAGACTCACTGCAGGACGTTGATTGGTTGACAGAGAATCGTCACTTGCGCGTGCTACGAGGGGAATGACAACATAAGAAGCGCCATTTTTTTATATACAGTTTAATATAATACTACTGTTACTGTGTCACGAAATGTAATTTTAAGAGTTTTTCAGGCGAGAATGTAGTTGTTTAAAGCTCAAATCTGTGGTTTATTTATAAAGATGATTTGTTTTTCCCCGGTTGTGAGATCCATGCGATCAGCGGGCGCTCGGCGCTCATGTTTCCCGGCTGGATGAGCCTTTCCTCGGCTAAGTTAGTTCTTCTGACGTTCGCCGATGACTCCGACGGTAGTGGTTAAACATGAGATATAATTCGTCTTGTGCAGACCTAACGGGCGATCTTTGGTCTCGTGAATATCCCTGTCAATCGTTTTGGCTGAGGGCTAAGTTTAGTTTCATATTATAGGCTATTTGTATTTAACTTTACTGTTGTAATGTTAGACTAGAGCGCAGCATTTGGACATTTGACTGAATTGTTTGCTTTATTTCTTATTGTATAGCTTCTTGTACCTTTTACTTAAACTTTTATATTGGCTATTATTGATAAAACTGAAATTTTACAAAAAGAAATATGGTTTCTTGTCATTTTCTTATTACAAGATTATCACTGATGTTTATTGCAACATTTGTACAAATGCATATATTGCCTGTAATATGTGTAATTTTTTTTATTATTTAAACGAAAAGAGGTAACGTTAGGGTTGTGTTTTAAATTTCGTTTTGTTATAAATAGAATAACGTATAACGTGCAGTGAATAATCAATATGCGTTGCGCATGAACCACATTTGTGTCCCTATAATGTTTAATTTATTTAAATAAAAACGAAAAGAGGCAGAGTAGTGTTTTATAACATATTTCATTTTATTGTTGCTTAAAATGTACATACAGAGATAACCGGAGTAGCAGATCGCGAGCTGAGTGACGCTTTTAAGAACGCGCTGAACCATTTGCATAGGAGTCGCACATGGCAAGTACAAACTTTGCGTACTTAATATTGAGAAAAGCCTAATGTCGGCGCTTGTCTTCTTGTGACAAACATGTCGAGGAGCAAGAACAAGATCTGCTGTATATGTCATCCATTGTAGTTTACTATGTTCTTCTTCGCGCGAAAATGACGTCGATCGAAACACCACGCCTATCAAGTAAGGGTACTGTTGGCAGTGGAAACGCTAGCCAGATCATGGTTAACAGACCCGAACCGTACCGTACTGTACCGTACCGTACTGTACTGCTCAGTGGAAACGAGCCATTACAGTGCTATGCATAAGTTTAGACACCCATGCTAAAGTTGACTAAAAAGAGGAATAAAAAATCATCTTTTGGAAATTGAACTTAATGCCTTAATTAAAAAAATTAGGAAAAACCCAACCACTTATGTCTGTAATGGTGACTTGATAGCTAGGACTGTAACTGTAGCTGGTTGAGAATAGGTGACCACTGTGGTGCATCGGTAAGAATGCAATCCAATGCTCTAATGCTCTTCAATGGATTTATTGACAGCCAGCAGATGATTATCTGTCTTCCTGAGTGTACAGTATGTGTGGTTCTACAATAAACAATACAAAGAAAAATATCAGCATACAAGTAAACGACAGTGCTGACATGATGCAATAAGTAAAGCTAATAAATGGTAATTAGTACAACTTTCCCTTCAAGTAACTTTAGCTGCTTATATCAAATAACCAAATAATATACCAGATAACACACATTAGCTCCTTATTAAATTAAAGAACAGCCTTTTACTGCTGGGTCTCAGTTCAGCAACCCCAAAACATAGTTCTCTATTACACAACCATTGTAAACACTCCGATAATAACTGTACAATGTCAGGTGAGTACACACATAAACACAATAGTAGTGTAACACTAGTAATACTAGGCATTAGCATAATGCTAGCGAACTTTATGCTAACATACTGCATTGCAACTGAGTATCCCAGAGTAGACAACACTCATAAAAAACCTAAGACACCAAAATACACATATGTAAACATTAACACCAGGGTACTCACATGTCTCTGAACGCACACATGCACAGATAACGACACAGACGACAACTATGCACTTCAGAAATATCTACGATGTGCTGCCCGTGGTCACTCTCACTACTAACTCAAAACGATCTTCTTCTTCTTCTTTTGGAGTTTTATGGCTGTTGGCAAACCAGCTGAAAGGCACAGTTACCGCCACCAACTGGCCAGGAGTGTGAAGCGTTAACCGAGTGAAGCAAATAAACTAATAATAATTTAAAAAATCCTGTTTCCCTTCCTGATACGTCATTAAAGCACTATAAACCCTTGACTCTTTCTGTGCGTTTTGTATGAAGGTATTTTTGGTGCAAAACAACTGAACGCCTGTGACAGTGAAATGTGTAGTTGTAGAGAATAGCCACACATGTGTATCAGTAAATTCGAAGTCACAGAGAGAAATGTTTTAAGAGTTGCAAACTTGTAGACTTTTTTTTTTCTTTTCCACAAACACAACACAACAGTTACACCTTCTCAAATTCTTCATTGCAGGTTCACAAATCCTATTCTACAAATCACAAATTAAGAAACTCGTACGCTCACATTTTTGCTACAGTTGCTGCAGTGAATATGGTGCAAAACGCATTCACACACCTGCATCAAAAAATGTGAAGTCACGGAGAAGTTTTGCTCATCCGCAAATCAGTATGTGAATTCATCCGATGAGAGTTGTGTGACCGGCCTAAATCTGCCCACTGTTATGATCTGCGTTGTGTTGGTTTATTCAGAGAAGACACCGGACACTGGAACTGCTGCTCATGGAGAATTTATTTTCATCGAGGAAGTAGATGGTACTCTCCTCAGCATGCTCAAAGGAGTCTGGATGGATTAAACAAAATACAGCAACAATGTGTTCACTCTGGGATTCAATCACCTCTCCTCAGCGCGCTCAAAACAGACTGAGCACACATCACAATGATAATGACATCAAAAATACTGTGTGTGAAACATGTTACATACAATGGCAAAATTAATTGTCACAAGCATTTATACCAAACATACATTACATTCTCCTGCAGCTATTTTTAAGTCAATCACAAATTAGTAAAGAAACAAACTGATACAAAATGAATACATTAGGAAATTTAACAGAAATAAAACATACCTGGATGGATTAAACAAAATACAGCAACAATGTGTTCACTCTGGGATTCAATCACCTGCACGAATCAAATACCAGTAAATGAATCAGTAAAATTCACCGCGTTCTATTGACGCACACACATACTCAAATTGCTGTTTTCAGTAATAAAACTATCAAATCCTATCCATCCATTCATAAAACACTTCCTACAACACTTATAACAGTCTTAACAATAATATTACAGCATATTATAAACTTAATCACATTTAGGATAACTTTTATACTCCTATATAAGAGGAGCACCTCTAATTGCTTACCTCTCCTCAGCGCGCTCAAAACAGACTGAGGACGCAGCACGAGGTGAGCGGCAATGACGTCACGACGTCAACAAAAAAACGCAAAACTCTTTAACCAAATGAATACTAATGATGTCAAAAACCAAATTATAGCCTTTTCTTGGACACAGTAATATAAAGTAAATAAACTAAAATTGACAGGAAGGATTATTGGTGAAATACATGTATTCAGTGAATATTCACTCATGAATATTAACATCCGTCACATTCACCCCTCCTGAATTTCACTAATATCCTGACCAAATGACACAAAATTGGTCTAACAGAACCACATTCGCAACGAATCTCATTCGCAGTTCAACACAGTAAGCTACCTGCTTTACAGGTTAAGAAAAATCCAAGGTTGATCAAGTCTCAGATATTCTTAGAACAGTATGCTGCCTTGTACAACATCCAAAAATCTGGTCTGTATTACACTTTGAAATTCACATTGTACACATTTTCACAGTATCTTCATAGAAACAAATATCCTTCTAAAATAAAGAAAGAAATGATCCTGATTTCCTTGCTAAAGATGAACCCATTCTCTGAACATAAAATGGTCTCTGTGCCATTGACTCAATTAAACGATTAACTTTCTTGACCATCCTGCCTGCACGGGTCCTAACACCCAATGTGTCAACTGGAATTTGTGCATGCGTGTCAGTCATACTGTTATCGTGTGTGTCATTCAAAGTTTCAGGTAATGAGTCATGATTACTAGCAAAAGATTCAGTCTCTCTAACAGGTACTTGATCAGAACCTCCAACAGCCTCATTTTGACTAGGATTTTGTTCACAGACGCTTCTCTGACTGTGAACTGAATGATCAGAGTCCAGATCATCATCATCAACAAACTCTTGTCCTTCAATCTGTTCTTGTCCTTCAAGTACCCATGCCCTCGTTCTACCATCAGAACTCTCCTCTTCAAACGAGTCAAACGGCTCAGACACACAAGACTCGCTCTCCTCATTGTCAGCATTAGACTGTACGTCATTGTCATCTTGAGATGGTACAACGGGTAGGAAGCTGATGTCAAGAATCAAATTTCGATGCACAACTTTAGATTTGCCTGCCTCGTCAATCAGTTTGTATATGTTTGTTTGAAGATTCCGGTCCTTTACAGTATAGACGGTTGGGTCCCACTTATCGGCAAGCTTCCTCTTTCCTCTTTCACTCTTGTTTGCAAGGAGCACTCTGTCTCCGATGTTCAAACTTGTGCCCTTGACCTTCCGATTGTAACCCTTGGCCTGCTTCTTCTGTTCTTTTTCAGTGTGTTTCTGAGCAATTCGAGCCGCCTCATGCAGGTAAGACATTAGGGTTTTCACATAGTTGCCATGGTCAACAATCACAGAGTCATGCAACACCTGCCCAAACATGACATCAACAGGTAGCTTTGGGATGCGACCAAACATTAGCTGGAATGGGGCATAACCAGTGGTCTCATGTACTGTGGCATTATATGCGAATGTCAGAGTCTGTATCTGCTCGGGCCACTTGTGCTTCTCCTTGAGAGGCAGAGAACGAAGCATACTGCCCAGGGTCCGATTAAACCTCTCGGTCCCACCGTTTCCCATCGGGTGATATGATGTAGTGTGGGATTTCTCAACACCTGCCAGCTTGAGCAGCTCTGCTATGATGGTACTTTCAAAGTTGGTCCCTTGATCCGTGTGAATGCGTGTTGGGAAACCATAAACACAGAAGATGTGATCCCACAGCTTCTTCGCAATTTGTTTTGCTTTCTGGTTTACACACGGAAAGGCATGGGCCAACTTTGTGAAGTGATCAGTCACAACTAATACGTCTACAGAACGCTGCTTGCTGTCTTCAGCACTCCAAAAATCCAAACACACTAACTCCATTGGGGCAGAAGTTCTAATGCTCTCAAGTGGGGCTCGTGCAGATGGCTCTGGTGTTTTGGCCAATATACATCTCTGACAACACTTGACATAGTCCCTTATGTCACGCTCCATTCTAGGCCAGAAAAAGCGTTGTCGAGCTAGCTGGAGAGTTCTTGACTGTCCCTGATGTCCAGCGAGATTGTGTACACCATTTAAGGCTTTACTCTTAAGACTAGAAGGAAGCACCAGTTGAAACCTCTTGTACTTGCTTAAAGGATCTTTTGAGACACGGTAGACTACTCCATCTTGAATCTTCAGCCGATCCCATTGCTTAAGAAGAACTAGAGTCCTGGCATCCATTCCAGCCCTCTCTCGCCTTGATGGTCGCTTCTTCTGACTCAGATATGTCATAATTTTGGAGATCACTGGATCTGACTCTTGGCCATGCTGAATCTCCTCAAGGGGGATTGCTGAGATTGTGTCATACTCAAGAGGTACTGCATTCTGGATGGCCTGAATTGCCTGAATAGCCCTCAGCTCAGTTACAGTCTCCCACTGATTATGGAGGTTCAATTGTGTTCCAACTGCTGTGTGATCACATGACACTGCAAAATTTGGCTGAGGCAACGCATGAAGACTGTTCACTTGCAAACGGAAAGTATCTTGAATTCCATCTTCAGTTACACCTGCAGCTTCAGAGAGTAAGCCGCCATATCGCTCTGTGATGAGCCTGTGACTAATTGTTTTTGCGAAAGGATCTCGGCTCAAAGCATCAGCCACAGTGTTTTTCTTTCCAGCAATATGTTTGAGGTCGAAGGTGTAAGCAGCTAGCTTAGACACCCAGCGCTGTTCACAAGCATCAAGCTTAGCCTTGGTTAGAATATAAGTGAGCGGATTATTGTCCGTCCATACAGTGAACGTGTGGCCCTTTAGCCAATGACTGAATTTCTCACACACGCTCCACTTTAAGGCTAAAAACTCGAGTTTGTGTGCCGGATATCTCCTCTGAGAGTTACTTAGGGACTTGCTTGCGAATGCAATGGGACGAGCTTTCTCCTCGCCTGCTGGTATTTGTGATAACACAGCCCCGAGTCCATCCAAAGAAGCATCGATTGACAAGATTAATGGAAGAGAGAAGTCGGGATGTGCTAAGACCACACTGTGCAGTAGGCTTTCTTTCAGATTAAAAAGAGCATCATCGCACTCTGAGGTCCAGTCAGTTGGCTTGAGCTTTCTGTATGTGCCTGCCTTAGCTTCAGTTTTGACCTTTGTCCTCTTTCTCTGTCCAGCTGTTAGAGAGAAGAGCGGTTTGGCTATGGAGGAGCAATTTGGAATAAAGTGCTGGTAATAGAGGATCATTCCCAAAACAGACTTAATTCTCCTCACAGATGGAGTACACCCATCTTCTTCCATGAGATCAGTTTTTGACAGCTTGACTATGGCCTCAACCTTTGAAGGATCCACAGAAACACCATTTCCATCAATGATGTGGCCTAAGAACTTAACGGATGCTCGCATCAGATGGCATTTTTTTGGACTTAACTTTAGATTGTGGCTCCTCAATCGTTGGAATACTACCTCTAACCGCTCCAGGGCTGCATTTTCATCAGGAGCAAACACCAGTAGGTCGTCTAAGTAACACAGCAGACTACTAAAATTCAGGTCTCCAAAGATGCTCAACATCATGCGCATAAACGATGCTGGGCTATTGCACAACCCTTGAGGCATCCTGTTGTACTCATGGAGTCCTACTGGAGTAGTAAACGCTGTGTACTTTTTATCTTCTTCAGCCATGGGGATGTTATAAAATCCGGATGTTAAGTCCATAGTACTGAAGAGAGTGTTTCCACCCAAGGCAACTAGACAGTCAGACTGATGTGGGAGCGGATGTGCGTCCTTCATGGTTCTGGCGTTCAGCCATCTAAAGTCCGTACAAATCCTCAAGCCGCCATCTTTCTTCCAAACTAGAACCAAGGGCGAAGCGTACTCGCTCACTGATTTTCGAATTATGCCTTGTTCTTCCATTTCTGAGAGAACTTGCCGTAATTTTTGATAGTGAGCAGGTGGTACTCGTCGGTATGGCAGTCGGAATGGACGCTCGTCTGTCAAGCGAATGCGATGGACAAAACCACTGACCTCCCCACAATCCAGAGAATGCTTAGAAAATACATCATGGTAATTCTCAAGCAGCTGAACGAGCTTTTCTCTTGCTGCATCTCCGACAGAGCATGTGTCAATGTCGATGTCACTGAGGCCTATGGCCTTTAGTCTTTGTTTAAGATCAGCTGTGCTCGGTGCAAGTTGACAAGAATTCCCGGACGTGGGCATCTGAACTTGACTGAAACCTTGCAACAGCTCGAAATCTTCCACAGCTAGGCATGGGAACACATCCGCAAGCTTACGGTTTCTTTTTAAGGTGACTGGTTTGTCTGAAAGGTTGGTAACTTTTAGAGGAACCCAACGATCTCCCCACAATGGTGTAACAACTCGGCCAATGATGATATCCCGTGGCATGGATCTGGAAGAAGTGGCCTCCACAATTACAGTACTCCCTGGTGACATAGCAGTATTACTCGGTAGCCTTCCCCAAACAAGGTGCTCTTTTTTGGCCATAAGTGTAACTGACTGCTGAAGCTTTACAGTCCCAACCTTGTCAGGTGGATGACCACCTCGCCAGCGGCAAGTATTTGCCATGACATCCAGGAATTGTTCACACGATGAAGATGGCTCTGAGACACCGTTAGACACAATCCTCCAGTAATCATCACTGATCTTCATCCTGTGCATAAGGAACTTAATCAAGTTGGTGCCAATGATCAAGTCGTCTCTTTGTCCTGGCACAACTAGAACAGGAACTAAACATCTCTCGCCATACACTTTCAGCTCAACTTCATACATGCATTTTGGCTTAGTTGCTTTACCTCCACAGCCTATTAACATTATTTCCTGCAACAATGGTGTGGGCTTTGGCAACACATCCTCATTCAGCATTCTGCTCTCTACTGCTTCACTGAAAGTGCATGCCATGGATCCTGAGTCCAACATTCCCATCATCTGGAATTTGTCATTGACACAGATGGGTGCATAAAACAATTCATCAAAAACTTCAAGGGTTTGCATAGTCTGAGCAATCACTTTGACTTCAACAGGAGCTTGTGCACAGGCACTTTCGTAAACTTGCATGAGATCAACATTTTCGAGGGTTTGCTCAACTCTACCCACACGTCCCCTCTCCTGGTGTGGGCTGACTATTTTAAAGTTGGTGAACCTTGAGGTGGCTGGGCAAACTGATTGTGATCACGGGGTTGGACATTAGCACAATCTTTCTTTATGTGACCAGGCTGGAAACAGGCAAGACAAAGTCGTTGTTGTCGACAATGTGCTAAGGTTGAATGCTCAAGTGAATGGCATACCTTACATGCTCTCACAAGGGATTGGTTCGGCCGAGTGCGTCTCATCTCTGCTTGACTATTCTGGGAAAGAGCACGATCAAGTAAACCGATGAGCGTCTTCATGCAGTTATCATCATTCTGTGGATGAGATTGGGTGCTTTCATTAACATTATCAGATGACAGAACAGGAAGGACACTGGTGACGACCCCACCCTCCATAGGTGACTGGGCATGAGTTGTAACATTTCTCACAACAAAGTTGCGCTTGGATTTGACTGCCAACTGTTCTTTTTGCTCAGTCTGATACCTGTCGAGATGCTCTTGTACCTCACTTGCGGTCCACTTATCTGGTGCTTTCAAGCGGAAAATGGCTGACAGAGTTGGGTCCGGGCAGTGTTTGACAAACATCATGGCTGCCTCCTGGCATGGATTATCCATCTGTCGCCCAAGCCTAGCCAGAGCCTCCTCTGCAACATCCACAGCCTTATTTAAACGGACCCAGTATTCAATTGGGTTTTCTCCGGCAACAGGCACTGTGCCATAGAAATCAGCTAAAGGCATGTAAGAATATCTGACCTCGCTGAAATGCTGTTTTAGGATATCAAATATCACTTTGGGGTTCTCAGAGGGTCTTAGGGAAGTGTTACTGCGAAGGGTAATTCTAACGATGTCTTTTGCTTTACCCATCAGCCTTGAAAGGATTTCATGATGGTGCTCCAGCACTGGTATGCCTCTTTTACGCAGGTAAGTGTCCATTAAATCCTCCCACTCATGCACACTGAACTTATCTGTTCCATCCCCTCGGAAAACAGAGGGCTCTTTTGCTTCAGACTGCATGACTAGTTTAACTCCTGTCAAATTAAGTGAGGGTGTCTCTGAGAATGACTGAGCTGCACCTAAACTTCTAGTCTGTGCATTGGTTGATGCTCTTTCCCCATACGCTACCCCACTTTGAGCAGAAATTATACTAGTTCCTACTTCCTGAGCAATGTGTGTTATAAGGTTAGACCATGCTGGATCACTTATGTCTGGGCAGAATGATAATGGATTACCTCGTAAATGACTAGGTGTTTGTTCAGTTACTCGAGTGGAACAAAGTTCAGGTGATATTCGTTCTACCTTACCCCTCCCTGGAACAGGTGTGAATGTACGGTCACTGAAAAGTCGACCTCTCCCAAAATTAAAATCTGACATGTCCCCCTCAGCATTAAAATTGTCTGCATTGAAACCCTGCGCCATTGTTCCCCATTAACAAATAATTTCACCAAACAATGAATAATGAAAACCTCAAATGTAAAAAAAAGAAAGATAAGAAAGTTATTAAAAGATACCAAAGGGAAAAAATAAAAACTGGTGGCACCAAGTATGAAGTGAAATGTCCAGGTCAGCAAAGTTCACCTATTTGTGTTACTATTGATTGAAACCTTGAGTGAAGTGCAGCATCCACCGGCGACCAAACGGCATTGGTCCTTGGATGAAGATCCTGGAAGACGAACTGATCTTCATCCGGGTCACGGCACCACTGTGACCGGCCTAAATCTGCCCACTGTTATGATCTGCGTTGTGTTGGTTTATTCAGAGAAGACACCGGACACTGGAACTGCTGCTCATGGAGAATTTATTTTCATCGAGGAAGTAGATGGTACTCTCCTCAGCATGCTCAAAGGAGTCTGGATGGATTAAACAAAATACAGCAACAATGTGTTCACTCTGGGATTCAATCACCTCTCCTCAGCGCGCTCAAAACAGACTGAGCACACATCACAATGATAATGACATCAAAAATACTGTGTGTGAAACATGTTACATACAATGGCAAAATTAATTGTCACAAGCATTTA
This sequence comes from Leuciscus idus, assembly GCA_021554675.1. NCBI lineage: Eukaryota > Metazoa > Chordata > Actinopteri > Cypriniformes > Leuciscidae > Leuciscus > Leuciscus idus. The sequence goes on from CM038621.1 coordinate 58,695,428, forward strand.
TACCAAACATACATTACATTCTCCTGCAGCTATTTTTAAGTCAATCACAAATTAGTAAAGAAACAAACTGATACAAAATGAATACATTAGGAAATTTAACAGAAATAAAACATACCTGGATGGATTAAACAAAATACAGCAACAATGTGTTCACTCTGGGATTCAATCACCTGCACGAATCAAATACCAGTAAATGAATCAGTAAAATTCACCGCGTTCTATTGACGCACACACATACTCAAATTGCTGTTTTCAGTAATAAAACTATCAAATCCTATCCATCCATTCATAAAACACTTCCTACAACACTTATAACAGTCTTAACAATAATATTACAGCATATTATAAACTTAATCACATTTAGGATAACTTTTATACTCCTATATAAGAGGAGCACCTCTAATTGCTTACCTCTCCTCAGCGCGCTCAAAACAGACTGAGGACGCAGCACGAGGTGAGCGGCAATGACGTCACGACGTCAACAAAAAAACGCAAAACTCTTTAACCAAATGAATACTAATGATGTCAAAAACCAAATTATAGCCTTTTCTTGGACACAGTAATATAAAGTAAATAAACTAAAATTGACAGGAAGGATTATTGGTGAAATACATGTATTCAGTGAATATTCACTCATGAATATTAACATCCGTCACAGTTGCACACTTGTAGAATATCTTCACACAAATGTCTTGTATATTTTTCTAGCACAAACACAAGTACATAACTACAACTGCTTGAATCTGCTGCGACGAGTCTCAAACACTGTTTTTCGCTTACAAGTGACAAGTTTCGTGCGCTCTCCCTTTTGCACCATTCATCAATGTAAAATGTGGAGCAAAAGTGAGCTGTGCATCTGTAGAGGCAGAGGGCGGAGCCTGCATGAATATTCATGAGTTTCCCGGGCATGCGCGCGGATCTAATCATTTTAGTTCACGCTCCTCGTTTCTCAGCAGGTTTAATGGATTATTTCAAAAAAGGTAAATATAGTTTTAGCGCGAACTTAAACTAATAATAATAAAAAATAAAAAAAGACATATTTGTCTTTTTTTATATTTGTGGAAAAAATATGTAATATTTGAGCTACATAAAAGCTTTTTATTTGTTTTCTTCCTAATTGTCCTTGAAATAGTGGTCAAGAAGGAAGAGCAGAGGAGAGGAACAGGAGAGGAGAGAAAGAGGAGAGGAACAGGTGAGGAAGAGGAGAGGAAAAGCAGAGGAACAGGTGAGGAAGAGGAGAGGAACACATACCTGTATTTACATCCTGTTTTCGGTCGAAGTCCATAGTAATCGATTGTCGAGTTCACACGCATAGGTTTAGTTACCTATGATCACGAGCGTGAACTCGACAATCGATTACTATGGACTTCGACCGAAAACAGGAAATAAATACAGGTATGTGCGCTGGCTGAATTATTATCATTTTTATCCATATCTTTCACATCTACTGCAGTCAGATTCACCCGTGATCACTCTGAAGGAATCACTCACATGACCTGTGCACTTGTAATGACACATCAAGGATGTTAAGAGGCTAAAAGCAGGTTTAAAACTTGCCCCATTGAAGTCAACAGGGTGCAAATTTTAAAAAGAGGATAACACGGTGTAGGCAACACCGATTTTTGTCGTTGTTCTCTGTATTGACAGCACTCCAAATTTACAAAAAAATGAGCTCAATGTTAAAATTGACCAGAGTTCTCCTTTAAAGGATCCCATAAGTTCCAGCAAGAACTGCAAAGATTATCAATGCTCCACCAGTAACCCTACTATAGGAGAAAGAGCTTTGAGGCACTTAAATTATATTTTTAAGTTAACTGAGTATCCGATAGGATATTTGAGGCACCTTTAGTTTTTACTGAAGACAGGATTGCCAGACGCAAACCTGCATTTACTTGAACCCAAGTACAAGATGCCATTGGAGGCTTGTCAACCTGCAATACAATTTGGGGGGTGTAAAATGTGTAAAATGTTTCACTCTAATCAGGGAAAATTATTCTGCTGCAATAAATGTGACAATTAAAAACTAAAAGATTTAAGTAATTAAGGAACTTACATCAGCAATGAGAAAAGGTGACTCCTCTTGCTCTTTGAAGTGTGCCAACATCACAAGCTTCACTGCTAGGCCATCAGTTCCTTCTCTGTCCTTCTTTAGGGCTTCCTTCAGAACAGCTCTTACTTCATTCCTCCACCTTGTAATCTGTCTACTGAAGAAATTCAGGAGTATTTTACCATTTTTGTCCAAATCTTCATTCAGTCTTGAGTATAGTTCAACATTGGTGAGAGTGGTGAAGTGTGACAATAAAAACTTATGTGAAAAGAGAAATGGCCACTCTTTACCCACATCCAGAATGCTCGGGGAAGGCTTTGCGTTGATGTATTCCCGCTGTTTGGCATAAGTGATTGCCATTAGGTCTTCTACTCGTCCTCTCTCAGTGCCCTTAATTCCCTCTCGGCTGAATATATCCAACATCTCAAGCCTCTTTTCCCTTTAATGATGTTTCCCCATCTGGATAGTCCTCTGGCTGCCAACGAACACACCCATGACTGTCGATTCTTGAAAATGTAGCTACTGCTGGCTGGTCATCACCACCATCCTCGTCATCTCTCTGGGTGCGTTTGTGCTTCCTCAGACAGGAAAGAGTGTTGTCTCGATTCAAATATTCTACTCTGGTTTTGAGCTGATTTATAACGCTGAAATATAGATTGATATAACGCTCAGCTGGGAATTGGCAGGACCTGCATTACTCACGTATGATTGAAAGCACAGAATAGTCAGGTGAAAATAAGGTTTGACCCTAAAAAAAAATTCTAACAAAAGGTTTCACAGTGGCTTACCGTAGAATCAGATGTACTTAAAAAAACTAAAAGTTTTTCAAAATGAAAAACCAGAGTCCCAGTTCACCAGCCACTTACTTTTATGTATTTCGGGAGAAGTGGATCACGTGTTGTAAATCCAACAGATCCAATTCTCTGAACTGCGTCTGCGGCACAAACTAAGATGGCGGCGCCCATCGCGCATACAGCTCAACTAACGCGATCGTTAAAAAAGTGTTTAAACAACAAAACACTTCCACTTGCATATATTTGACAATCGGAATATCAGATATTTCATACCATATCCAACAAATTTGTGAATATTTTGAATAAAAAAGGAAAAATGACATAAAAGCAGATCATCATTCATTCAGCTCTGTTCACTGCAAAAAATGCTTTTCTTACTTAGTATTTTTGTCTTGTTTCCAGTCCAAATATCTAAAAATTCTTAAATCAAGAAGCATTTACTAGAGAAGTAAAATGACATAAGAAATTCTGTTTTGTTTTAAGATAAAAAGTAATTTAAGTAATTTTTGCTTAAAACAAGCAAAATTATCTGCCAATGGGGTAAGCAAAAAATCTGAATAAGAATGGAAAACAAGAAAAAAAATCTTAATTCAAATGGAAAACAAGATTATTTTGCTTACCCCATTGGCAGATAATTTTGCTTGTTTTAAGCAAAAATTACTTAAATTACTTTCTTTTTATCTTAAAACAAAATAGAATTTCTTATGTCATTTTACTTCTCTAGTAAATGCTTCTTGATTTACGAATTTTTATATATTTGGACTGGAAACAAGACAAAAATACTAAGTAAGAAAAGCATTTTTTGCAGTGTTGTTGCACGCAATGACGCGTCACCATGGAAACCATAAAGTGACACATTCTAAATAACGGTAGCCTTGAAAAACTCACGCTGGGGGGTCAGCCAGAATATTTTAAACTTACGTGTGAAAGGGTTAAAGTTTTTCAACGTTGTAAAAAATGTGTATAGTAAATATTTAATTTCAACATTTCTGTCAACGAACATTTAGTCATGAATGCTCATTGTAGCCTATTTATCATTTTGATACTAGGGGGCTAATAAAGCTAATATAGACACTTACAGTGTTGCCTTCATTATAAGGCTTATATAAGGCTTTTAAATTTTGGCGGCTCCAGACAGATTTTTTTGTTTGTTTTTTTGGTCCAATATGGCTCTTTCAACATTTTGGTTTGCTGACCCCTGAACTAGACTGATGACCCGCCAATCTAGCCTGTGACAGCTTCATAATGAACAAATAAATATTTAAACTTATAACATTAAAACATTAATCCTACCCAGATTGTTTAAAACTAGTTTCACAACGTGCACTTTTATCACATCGTGATCTGGTGTTTCCCATGAGTGGGGCGGAGTGGTGCATGTTTGAAGTCAAAATCCCCGCCCGCCTCACTGGATCCCTCGAGATTTTTCTATGGCGTTTTAGAATGGGGTTTTTCCATTTAGGAGTAAAATTACATAAATTACACACACCCATATCAAAAATTTGAAGAATCGAAAGCATCAGGAATGCTGAAAACAGGGCTATCTTGTGACATGTCCAATTTATACTAATTCCCATGTAAGCTGCATTAAATAATGCTATTTCATATTCTACTTCTGTTTTTCCTAAGCATTGCAAAGATTAATTTAGACACTGATTTCATCAAATCTGTATTGTGTCGTTTTACAGTAAACGTTTTTGTGTGGGGTCATTCTTGTGTATCGCACAGTCAAGAAACGTTTATGAATTAGCTGAGCTTTTTACGCATTTAAAAATCAAGACATTGTTATTTTAGCATGAAAAACAAAAGGATTATAAATTAATATCTTACTTGCATCGTATATGCACTTTCCCACGACATAATTCCAAGTCTGACTGACTGAGGTGAGCAGCACATGGTGTTGAACGCAGCAAAAACTGCCGCGGGAGTAAGTAACCCTCAGGGGTTTATTTAAAATCTGATTGGTTATTTCTTGATGAGCTCAACAGAAACTTGTGTAATTGGTGGTAATGCTCAACGCTAAAAAGTAATCTTGCATGCCACGTGAGCATCTTTAACTGTAATGCCGCAACACTTTTCCTTTATTTTCACATTTTCACTTCAATAGTAACAGTCGTAATAGATTAATTTTGATTATGTAGGGGAATAATAAAAAAAAATAGATTTGATAATGTGTGGTTTACCAACTCCTGCTCCTTCATTTAAAAAATACAGAAATTGTTGTGGGTTTTTTACCAGAGACACATCTTTTGCACCAGTCTCGGAGTGCATAAAATATGGAAGCTTGTGTTTGAATGCAACCACATAGCAACACCCTAGCAACCACCCAGAGTACCCTAGCAACAGCATAGGAACCACATTAAACCATTTCAGCTACTTTAAACTTCAAACTACTTTAAACTTCAAACTACTTTAAACGTCAAACTACTTTAAACTTTAAACTACTTTAAACTACTTTAAACTTCAAAATTACTTAAACTTCAAACTTCTTCAAACTGTCTGGTCCAGCTTTGTCTCGACGAACTTTTTAATCTAACAAAAGTTTGACTCCAAGAAAATAGTAGCCGTCAGATCCTTTTAGGTGGGTCAATATAGGGTTAAACCTCAACAAAATTGACAGTTGGACATACTAAATAACATACTAAAAATCTATTAAAATCTGACCTTGGGAAAAGGGTCATTTTCATGGTCAGAACAAACAAGAAAATTATTTTACATGTTAACATTGAAGTATTTTTGATGATCTGCCTTTTTTAGCCGCATTGCAGGTGTATATTAAAATCAATGCGTTTTAATAAAGAGCAAATGCAATGCATGACTATGTGATCTGCATGGATGGGGGAATATGGGAAATATTTTAAATGGTGTTATATTTCATCTAGAGGTCATATGCTTTAAAACCACTTCATCTTCAGGCCATTTTCTCCAAATTGCAATGCGCCCACTGTCCTTCTATTCTGTATGGCACTGTTCTCACATACTTGGGCCTGTAATCAAGTGCTTGGGCTCTTTGGAAAGTTGAGGGTCTGTAGTTTTGTGTGGAAGAATAACTATATCTAGTACAGAGACAGCATAGCAGAGGCATAAATATAGTTTTTCTTTTTCCTGGATATACCATCATTTAAAAAAAAAACACATTTGGCACTATATGCTGCCATTAGCAAACAGCAAACTGCACAGCCAGAAGGGGCATTTATTGCCACAGGGGATTTCAATAATTCCAACCTCAAGTCTGTACTCCTCAAGTTCTATCAACATGTCGCCTGCCCGACCAAAGGGGATAGAATCTTGGACAAGGTATACACTAACATTTCCATCTAATAAGCTGAAATCAGATAATTTTACAAAATTATAATTGAATGATTGCTGATTTATTTAGTTATTAATTGTTGCAGCTCAACTAATATGTTAATTAAAACAACTGTAATCTCAATGAAGAATCTTTCTGCACTGAATGGGTGTGCAGATGTTTGATGTCATCTTCTTGAATGAACTGCAGATCATCTGGTCCTTCAACACCTACTTTCACCAACTCATTGATCAAAGTTTCAAGTTTCGCTTCATCTAGCTGTGGTAGTACGGCCTGTATTGTCTTCTCAATGGAGTCCATTACTCATTCTTCTGAAACACAGAATGATGCAGAACAACAAGATTAAGACCAAATTGATTATAAGAGGCACCAGTTTTGAGCAGCATGCCCTCCCAGCTTCTCCCCATTAGTTTTGACCTCACATGGCTTGTTATTTGCATCACTGCCTAGGTATGTGAACTGTGATATAGTCCGATTCAGTTGACCATAGGTGAAGTGTTTGCCCACTGTCACTAAGTGTTTAATGTCCATAGCAAGATCAACTGAAACAACCCCTTCAAAGAGGTCATGACCCAGGCATGGAGGGAGTCCTGGCTGGAAAACATGAAAATATTTAAACTGATTGAAAACTGAGTCAAACTTTATTCCACTGTTCATTACCTGGTCTACTTGTGCCACACAGTTTTTGTAACTCTCTGTGGTTCTTTTAGGACCAGATTTGGTGGGATCTGTTTGAAGAGACACTCTGTCTATGACACAGTACCGGCAAAAATGTTTGCTTTTACTAATGTTTTCAGTAAACCTGCTAATACTGTGTAATCCCAGATTATATCCAGTAATGGCAATCACAGAGCTTTTTACCTTCTCCTCATCACATGTTCAATTCCATTTTCCTCCATTTCTTTTAAGTCACTGACTAAAATGGAGACATCCTTCTCTCTGCACAACATAAGTTGCATTGGATCAATGGAAGACCTGTTGTGTGGTGCAGTCTCTGCAAGTGTCATGTACATAGCCAGTATTTTGTGTGTTTTTTTTCTGCCTGAGCCCAGTGGGTTCACAACTTCGAAAGAATCCTGATGACAGACAATGAAGATGATGAATCTCGTAAAAGTGTATTCTCTCTCATCTCTCACATCTTCCAGAACATCAGGAATTTCTTGTTGGAGAACAACAGATTCCTTGTTACATGTGAAATTGGTTGTTTGTCATGTTTTTTTAACGCACTATACATTCTAAAGGCATAACATAAGTATTATATTATAACTGGTTACAATTAATCATGAAAAATCAATGAATCAATTAATCACAATTAGTCATGAGACCATACAATACATTATAAGGTGCATTACAAGGCATAATTAATGCATTAAAAAAACTTTTATAATGCATTATAAAAGGCTTTAAGTAAAGTATTATCCAACATTTAAATTACATATAATCAAACATCTGAATCTGTTTTCTCGCAGGGATCTGATGATCCTGATTCACTAAATCAATACTCTATAGTGTGTGAACGAGCGGCACCTTGTTTCTTCACAATGAGGATTAAAGCTGATTTCCAGACCCTTTACTCCCTTTGTTCCTCTGTGGTGAAACGACCTGCTAAACTCCATCTGATCTACTGAGATCATCACAACCTTAATCAAGCAGCTGAAGACTCTTCGCAATCACTTCACCACTACACAAGCTTACAAAACAAGGCACTTTCCAAGAATAATATGTTATTTTCTACATTTCACTTCGGCTCTGCTTATTTCTTGGGATGGGCATTTTTCAAAAGATATTGATTCAAATATTTGTTTATTGAAATGAAGTTTAATGAGAAAGACGTTATTTTTAGTCATTGCACTTTTGTCACCATTTCTGAACAAGCTAATGATCAGCAAATACAGACTACACAAGCTTACACTTATATCTTGAGATTTCTTTTTAGTTGAAAACAATACAAAATGTGTATATAAAAAAAAAAACTTAAGCTGAAGCAGAACAAACGGAATAATCACTTCAAGTTATGACGTGCCTCTTTAAAGTATTGTGCACCAATCAGGACATAGCATCAATCAGCCTGCTGGAACCAATCAGATGACTTTCCTAGGCAGACACACAAAACAACAGAGAAATAACAAAACAATGGTTTCTGCCAGCAGACAGACGGACACTGAGGAAAAAGCATTTGTGACCAAGCATTCGTACAGGGTTTGCCTAAAACTCAGAAATAAGAAAACAATAAACGATAGCCGTTTGAACTCTTCTCCACTTTATTATATGCAACACATGAGATCGCCAACTCCAAAAACCCTGCGACACTCCAGTACCAAAAGTGCACATGACCCATGCCTATCTATGGCATGCCCCGAGGGGAAAAATACATTGCATACACACATATACAATGACTGCCAGTACATCCAGAATGAATGCATCATAACATAATCCAGCAAAGTCTGTTACACATTATAAATGTATTTTTATTTGTCGGTCTAACATAAAAAAATAAAAAAAAAACATGAAAAGTGCCTCTCTCCATTTATTGGAGAGAACTGTCTCCATTTGTTTATTATGCAACAAAGATCGCTAAAGTCAACAGATTTTACTAACAGACTTTTTACAGATCTCTCTGTAAAAATAAATAATGAAGCTGCCATCTTTCTGAAGTCATTTTGTCCCCCTTGTAATTTAGCTCCCAGATAGCAACATAGTGTCGGCCCACATCTGGTAGCACTAGGTTGCTGTCTGGGTCTGAATCTCAGGTGAAAATTGTCTTTTAGACCCACCTCTACAACATTTTCATCTCCTTACCGTAGCCTGATTCACAGCGGTGAGCTTTTAATGGGTTCTAATTTGAGTGGTACTGGTAGGTTTCCACGGGAAATACGAGCTTGCCGCGGTTCGTCTCTGCATCATTACGTCACGTCTGTATACATAAAGAAGGAGTCTCGGCTAGTAGGCTATTCTGCGTGCGAGGTTGCTGCAGGTGGCGGATCATTTATAGCCTTAAATACACATAGTCATATAGTGTTGATAACATTAACAATTTGAGAACAAAGTATAACAATAATAATTTACACGGTTTGACGTGATCTGAGCTAACTTTGTGATCGTAAGATTTAATCATCAGTTGATCAGAACAAAAGTGGCTGATATGTTACTTACTTGTTCAGGTGACATTTTCCTTCTTATTTTGGAAATAATTCCTGGAGGTCATATTTGTATTTCTGAAGTACAGTGAATATCCACAATGGTGCATTGACTGACAGCCCACACATACACCTCAAGACATGATTCATCCGTGTTGATGCACGTAAAGATAATTCCACAAATAAATGCAATTGCAGATTTCAAACAGAGATGGCGACAAAGAGGCAAAACTTACAGACTGCGAATATGAAGCAACTATAATATTTTTTTGTGCACAAAAACTAAACAAAAATAACAACTTTATTTATCAATTTCTTCTCTTCTTCCTACGCTGTTTAAGTTGTTCTACGTCAGAATATAAATATGCATGTGATCCTGACGCAGAACTGGCCAATAACGAGGCAGCGTTCTGACGTAGATCCCGGAAACACTGCACTGTGTACAACAACACGTGTTGGAGAAGCGTGTGCAGAGAAGAGGAGCAGTAAATGGGGGGTGGTGTGGCACAATGGATAAGACACATGCCTTTGGTGTGAGAGACCCGGGTTCGAATCCACTGTGAGACACCAATGTGTCCCTGAGCAAGACACTTAACCCCTAGTTGCTCCAGAGGCGTGCGACCTCTGACATATATAGCAATTGTAAGTCGCTTTGGATAAAAGCGTCAGCTAAATGAATAAATGTAAATGTAAATGAAGATATAAACAAACCCAAGAATTTATGATTTCTGTGCTTTTCACATTCACAATGTAATATGCTTGGATTTAACTAACTGCTAAATTTTATTAAATGCAGCATAAACTAGTTTCAGAGCTCTGTACAGTTCACTATACAAAAACATCTGCGTGTTTTATGTTCGGGAACGTTTTTACGTTAGGGGAACGTTCTGTGTTTGCTGGGAAGCCCCAGAAGCAAACGTAATATTTCCTTCTTTCAGAACTGAAAATTATAGAATTATTCCTGAAGCAAGAAGAATCAGCAGACAATAAAATTGGACAATAACAACAAGCTGTTGATAAAATTATAATGAGTTTAATCAATCATTACAAAAATTCATAAAAATTAAAACTAATGAGACAGATCTCAAACAATGAACGAGTTACAATTAATATCAGATTCATGTCTCTGTTAAAAGTGTTACAGCCTCTTCCTCAGCTCCTGAACATGAAAGTGTTTTTCCGGTGTAATTTTTCTGGTGCTCTTCTTCTGAATGAGAAGGCAGAAGTGATTTCAGAACGAAGGCCCGAGTGAAACTCTTCCCGCATTGATCACATGTGTAAAGTTTCTCTCTGTTGCGGATCCTCATGTGAATCTTCAGACTTCATTTACATGTGAAGAGTTTTTTAGGCTTCTGTTTTCCTTTCTCGCACTAGTTTGGTCATGAAACAATGTAAATCTGGTGAGCATCAGCATGTTCTTCATCATGACGAATGAATTATGAATCAAGAATAAACACCAACCTCTTTGTTCTTCAGTATCTTGATGTTTCATTCTGCAGGTTCTGGATCACTGGCGTTCTCTCCGTCCTCTCCTTCCAGATGCTTTCTGGCAGTTCTGCTGAAAACAAACAAGTTTCATTTCTTACAATCATGATGAGAGAGGAATAATCAATATTTCAGACTAAGTACTAAAGCTAATCACATGTTGAAAATATAGTGACCTTGATCATGTAATTTAAAGGGGGGGGGGGGGGGGGGGGTGAAATGCTATTTCATGCATACTGAGTTTTTTACACTGTTAAAGAGTTGGATTCCCATGCTAAACATGGACAAAGTTTCAAAAATTAAATTGTACGTTTGAAGGAGTATTTCTGTTCCAAAAATGCTCCTTCCGGTTTGTCACAAGTTTCGGAAAGTTTTTTTCGAGTATGGGCCTGTGTGACGTCAGATGTAACGGAATTTCCTTATACGGGTCCTAAGGGCACTTCTGCCGGAAGAACCGCGGGCGCGCGCGCACTCGTAGACCAGAGCGAGAGAGCGAAAGCAGTACGCCCATCAAAGCGCTATGCTCGGCTTTAGGGAAGTCAATGTCACCAAAGAAGTGGGTTTTTGGTTGCCAGGGCAAGACAACCCTGCACAGATTCCCAAAAGAACCCAGCGTTAAGGGAGCAGTGGATGGAGTTTGTTTTTTCAGAGCATCAACGGAGGTTGTGCAAGACTGTTTGTTCCCTGCATTTCGACGATGCTTGTTTTATAAACAAAGCCCAGATCGACGGATTTGCAGATCGTCTAATGTTTAAGGATCGAGCAGTCACAATGATAAAGGTTCGCGGTCGTGCGTTGGAACCGGGCGGTGAGTAAAACTGCTTCAAATGTCTCTGTGTGTTGTTAGCTCGGCGGGTAAGCACAGCTTTTGCTTCACCCACATGGCACGCCTCCAGCCGCTCGTTTTTTTTCCGGAAAGACTCGGTACAGCCTATCTTTCTTTTATAAATATAATAAAACTAAAGACTTTTTGGAGATATTAAGGATGCAATACTACTCTATAGGTACTTTAAGATTATCTGGTTTTGTCGAAGCCACAACAAACACAACAAACAAAACTAACATTAATCACCTAGTGCTGAAACAAGCCAAGTTTTCCTAAACATGAAAATGCTTCATATTCAGCGCTTCAAATAAACTCTTAAGCATACAGTTTAACACGTCGTTCAGATGCATGTGTTGTTTACTCTGATGTGGTATTCCCTTTGTGTAACTTATTAACCTTTATTTAACCAGGAAAATCACTGAAGAACAAGCTCTTATTTTCACCAACAGCTTGACAGAAATAAAATCATACATTACAAAACACACACAAACACATTCATTTAAAACATTTACAAGCTGTGATAAAAACACTCACTAGTAGTTTATTAAATGCAGAGATTGAAATAAATTATTGTAATTTCAATGATTTTTGAGGCACATTCTTATATTTAATGGTTATATCCTTATCGGTAAATGTTAGAAAGTCATGTGTGTATTTCCATTTTCCTTAAATGCTTGTCCCGAGAGCGAGTGAGTCTCTGTTCAACTTTACCGAACGAGCTCCAGGACCTCAAGTTGATGAAGAGCAATAATTCAGACTAAAATATACATTTGTTTATTCTACATTGTTTATAGAAGATTAACATGAAGGATTTAAAACCTACATTTAACGTCTATGAAAACAAAAACTATAACTAATGTGTCATATAAACAGAGATGAGTTCTGAAACATTATCAATAATTCTAATAACATGCCATAAGAGATGGACTTGGTAATTGCGATGATGTATTCGTTGTTTTGTTTACTTTTCTGACAATGTATATATATATCCCAGCGAATATACCATTCTCTTTACTCTTAAATATAACACATAAACTGTAACTGTAGTTTTAAATCTTCGGTCTACTGTTTTTTCCTACACTTTGAAACATTTAATTTTACAAATGGTTTAACAATCAATGTTTAGTTTAACAATCTTTTAAGGATGAACAAATCATGGTTTTGGTCATCACATTAAAAATAACATTAAAACGGGATAATATTTAAAAAATTGAAGAGCTGTAAAAAGTGTGATGGACTTGAAAGTTCTTGATTAGTGCTTGATGTATAAACCCTGAAATGAATAATGTAAAAACATTTGTCTATTTCTGCCACAATACCATGGTTACAGTTAGCATTACTACATTAAATCCACAGTGAATATTGGTGATTTGTGGACTTAAAAGCCATATTACTTAAAGTCCCTGTAAAGGCAATTCTAAAAAAAAATTCTAAACACATTAGAAATGTTAGAAATGTATTACTAAAACATATTACAAAGACTGTGAACTGTGAAGTACTGAATTGTCGAGTTAGACCGTTAAACAGTTTTTCACCATTGCTGTGTTCCGGATTTTTTGGGCGGGGCTAAACGGGGGCTCGATGACGCACTGAAGCCCCTGAGCTCCTGGACACGCCCCTACTTGATGACGCACTGGAGCCCCTGACGCTGCCCCTCCCCTAACAATATAGCACATTCATTCACATCAGTTTGCCGATCGAGAGTTACTGTCAGTACTATTAGTTACTACAGCCTACAGTTTGCTAGCTAGCTATGCCTTCGTCACGGAAATGAGTACTACCTGGATGCGATCATGTACAAAACAGATCGGTGTCCTTATTTAAATTTACGAAAAACGATCACATCAAGAAGAGGTGGATTAATTTTGTGAAGAGCCACCTTGATGGACAGCTGAGGATCACCGCCAAAACCCGCCTCTGTAGTGATCATTTTACACAGGATAGTTTTATAAACTTACGTCGGAGACAACTGGGATTCACAGATAATTCGCTGTTACTGGTGAATGGGGCCGAACCGATTATCTCCCGCCTCGGCCTTCATCCTCCCGTCACGCCGACAACTGGTGCCATTGTCGGCAGTGCGAGCCCACCAATGAGTGTAAGTTGCCTTGTGTGCTTATGTTATTATAATTATAGTAGGTAACGTTAGTCCAGGCTTGAACATGGCTTTGTAAAACCTAGGAGCATCCATTCCGGCTGTAGCGGTGACAGTTGAGTGTGGCAACGGCAGCTTTCCCGCGAGTGGGCGTGGTTTCAGCGCAGCCAGCGGACACGCCCCCAGCGTTTGAGAGCAGAGACTACTGCTCATTTTTTCAAGATTTTGATAGCTTATTTTATGGACTTGCCGGCTTTTTTTATCATTCAAATTTGGCTGGGTGGCTAATAATACATGTTTCTGTGGTGTGACAAACTCAGAACACATACTTAATTTTGACTTTACAGGGACTTTAAAACTTCATGAACTTGTTCATTCAAGGCACAATGTTTCTCCAGGTTTCCAAGTCAGTGCCCATGATTTACTCACTCTCAACTCATCCTAGGTGTGTATGACATTCTTCTTTTAGACAAATTTACTATCGGAGTTATATTAAAAAAATGTCCTGGCTCTTCCAAGCTTTATAATGGATTATAATGAATTTACATTTACTCGCAGTCTAGAGCCCTGTATAGTGCTATATTTCTGCTTTTACATGAGCGCCACCTACTGTCAGAGAGAGCAAGTTAATAGATATCAATCAATCAACAAAGTGTCCTGTGCTCACCACACACCGGCTATAGGTGGAGAGGAGAGATTTGGCTATAGAGTGATGTGTGTCTAACTTACACAGAAGAGATATTGTTCCTCAGCACATGAACATAAACTACTTACTGTGATCTCAGACTGTGTTGATGTGGTTTATCCACTGCATGGATCTTCATGTGTAGCTTCAGGTCACTTTTAATAGAGAAACTCTTTCCACACTGATCACACGTGTGTGGCTTCTCTCTGCTGTGGATCCTCACATGTGTTTTCAGAGATGATGAGTAACTGAAACTCTTGTCACAGTGTGAACACTTGTAAGGTTTTTCTCCAGTGTGGATCCTCTCATGTGTTTTCAGATGTGATGAGTGACTGAATCTCTTGTCACAGTGTGAACACTTGTAAGGTTTTTCTCCAGTGTGAATTCTCTGGTGCTGTTTTAAACTATCCGCTGTAGTAAAAGTCTTCTCACACTCAAAGCACATGTACTCTCTCACACCAGTGTGAGTTTTCTCATGTGCATGTAAACTATCCAGCCGTGAAAAACTCTTTCCACACACAGAACATGAATGCGGCTTCTCCTTCATATGAACTGTCAGGTGTCTCTTCAGGTCTGATGCCCAGATAAATGTTTTGCCGCATTGATCACATGAGAACGGCTTCTCTCCGGTGTGGATCCACATGTGTCCTTTAAGGTGTGAAGATCGACTGAAATCTTTCCCACATTTATCACACTTAAACGGCTTCTCTCCAGTGTGGATCCTCATATGTATCTTCAGGTTACTTTCAAAAGCAAAACTCTCTCCACATTGATCACACGTGTGCGGCTTCTCTCCAGTGTGGATCATCTCATGTGTTTTCAGATGTCCTGACTGACTGAATCTCTTGCCACAGTGCGAACACTTGTAAGGTTTTTCTCCAGTGTGAATTCTCTGGTGCAGTTTTAAACAGTTTGCTGTAGTAAAAGTCTTCTCACACTCAAAGCACATGTACTCTCTCACACCAGTGTGGATTTTCTGATGTGCCTGTAAAGTTTGCAGCCGTGAAAAACTCTTTCCACACACAGAACATGAATGCGGCTTCTCCTTCGTATGAACTCTCAGGTGTGACTTCAGGTGTGATGCCCAGAGAAATGTTTTGCCGCATTGATCACATGTGAACGGCTTCTCTCCGGTGTGGATCCTCATGTGAATCTTAAGGTTTGCTAATTGACTGAAACTATTCCCACAGTGACTGCATGAGAATGGCTTCTCTCCAGTGTGAACTCTCATGTGAGCATCAAGACCATGTTTGCGTGTGAGACTCTTTCCACACTGAGTGCAGGTGAAAGATTTCTTGTCTCTTCTTTTCTTTAAAAATGTCTTTTTAGTCTTTGAGCGACTCAAAGGTTTTTCTCCAGGTTTGACATGATGTTCCTCCTCCACTTCACTCAGTTCTTCACTCTCCTCCTTCACTTCACTCAGTTCTTCTCTCTCCTCCTTCACTTCACTCAGTTCTTCACTCTCCTCCTTCACTTCACTCAGTTCTTCACTCTCCTCCTCCACTTCACTCAATTCTTCACTCTCCTCCTCCACTTCACTCAGTTCTTCACTCTCCTCCTTCACTTCACTCAGTTCTTCACTCTCCTCCTTCTCTTCCATCAGGTCTGGCATGAAAGAAAAATGTATTAAATAAAATTTTCAGTACATCAAAATAATTCATTGAAAGAAATATAAATTGAAAGGACATGAAAGTGAGCCCTAAAGTAATAGTAGAAAGTAGACAACAGTTATAAAATATTATGATAATTTGATGACTTTTTATAAATTGATTATTTATCAGTTCAAATAGTATTAGCTTGATCTGATGTTGATAATCAATATAAAAATGTCTCAAACCTCCCTTTACTGACCATTTGTTGAAGAAAACCCAGAACATTCTGTACCATTTCATAGTGTAACTGTTTATCTAAAAGTGATGAAGTGCTTGAATGTTTCTAACATGAATGTTCTTCAGCATCATGAATGAATGAAGAATAAACACCAACCTCTTTGTTCTTCAGGATCTTCAGTGTGTTTCATTCTGCAGGGTTCTGGATCACTCATGTTCTCACTGTCCTCTTTAATAAACTCAGTCTTTGCAGATTTCAGCTCTTCCTGATGCTCTGATGCTCGTCTTCACTTGTAGCTGATGGGAATTTACAGCATTTATTGGAGAATTACAGTGGGAGGAGCTTCACTGACCATGTGACTGATGTGGGAGGAGCTTCATTGATGATGCAATTGGTGTGGGAGGAGCTTCACTGATCTGCCCAAAAGTCTAAAATATATCAGTTACTGAGTTTGTTTTTATACTAAATGACACTTCTATGCAACAAATAAATGGCACTTCTAAAATATTATGATCATTTGCAGAATGCCTTTTAATAAATTGATTATATGTCCTTGAAACTTTCCATGTAAATTTATCTTCAAATTATTATTTCTCAAACATTATTGAATCTGAATCCAGGCACGAATCCCATTGTTACAATACTGCCATATTTTGACACCAACTTTGATATTTATTGTACTAAAAACGTTTTGAATTGCCATTTGAAATGGCTGTTCACACTAGACTTTTCCTTGCGAGAAATAACAATTCATTCATTATTTGTATTGCTAATCCTAACATTATTCTACTTCTTCATTAAAATACAGGTATCTAGAAATAAATAAAAGAATATAACTAGGCTAATTTAAATTCATCCAAATATGAATAATGGTAAAAAAAAAAAAAAACAGTTAAAATCATCAACACAGAAATAAATGTACATAGTAGCCAACAAATCCCCTCAGTCTGCTGACACCAATGAAATGAGCTTTAAGTGTCAATTTACAGGAGATCTGAAGACATCAGCATAATAAATGAGGTGAAAACAGGAACTATTGTCATGAAATAAAGAGTGTTTTCAGCAGATCTGTTAATATTGATGAGCCTCAGACTATCAACACTCATTCAACAAGCCATTCAGGATCATCAGCAGATCATCTCACTTTATTCTGAGTGTTTGCTGTTAGAAATACATGATAAAAGCCTGTTAAACTGCTCCATTGAAAGACAATACTGTTATTTCTCACACTATGACATGGATAAAACATCAATAACACAAAACAATGACACTCATCTTCATCAACCACTACAGATAAATAATTACAGCAGCATAATGTCCAAATTAATCTAAATATATAGTTTGATCTTATAATAACTATATTAATCACTACACAGTAAATTTTGAAATCCGGAAATCAACACCAATATACTTAATTTCAACACTTTAAAAGTGTAAATATGGGAACAACCCTCAAAATGTGAGTTCGACACTTTCAAGAGTGTTGCCTCTCGCAACACCGACACAGAGTTACAACATCAACACTAAGAGAGTAAAATATGAACACCAATTCTGCATTACCTACTTTAAAGAACTGTAAAATACACTGACAAATCATGTAATCTGAGAAAAATAAATTCACTTTGAAATAAACACATCACTTTATATTACTCTTTCAAAACTATCCAGAAATTTTAATTGTAACCTTAGTCTGGGATCATAAAAGTGGTTTTCTAAAAAGTAGTCATTAAACTAATAACATTTTATGAAAATGATCAGATAAAGATCACCACAAAGCACTATTGTTCCCAGAGTAAAACACTATTCATATTTATTAGTATTGATTTAATGTCTCAATTGGCTCATCATAGGCTCAATGTAAAGCATTTAGCAGTATCTTTTCCTTTAATAAAGCATTGCTATGCATTTAAAATTAGTTTAATATTCTATATTAAATTGCAGCTTAATAACATTAAGATTTTTAAATCATTTTAATCAAACACTGGTGAAACAACCACTTATGTCTGTAATGGTGACTTGATAGCTAGGACTGTAACTGTAGCTGGTTGAGAATAGGTGACCACTGTGGTGCATCGGTAAGAATGCAATCGAATGCTCTAATGCTCTTCAGTGGATTTATTGACAGCCAGCAGATGATTATCTGTCTTCCTGAGTGTACAGTATGTGTGGTTCTACAATAAACAATACAAAGAAAAATATCAGCATAAACGACAGTGCTGACATGATGCAATA
This sequence comes from Leuciscus idus, assembly GCA_021554675.1. Taxonomy (NCBI): domain Eukaryota; kingdom Metazoa; phylum Chordata; class Actinopteri; order Cypriniformes; family Leuciscidae; genus Leuciscus; species Leuciscus idus. Next base: position 58,713,869 of record CM038621.1, read on the forward strand.
AGTAAAGCTAATAAATGGTAATTAGAACAACTTTCCCTTCAAGTAACTTTAGCTGCTTATATCAAATAACCAAATAATATACCAGATAACACACATTAGCTCCTTATTAAATTAGAACAGCCTTTTACTGCTGGGTCTCAGTTCAGCAACCCAAAAAACATAGTTCTCTATTACACAACCATTGTAAACACTCCGATAATAACTATACAATGTCAGGTGAGTACACACATAAACACACTAGTAGTGTAACACTATAATACTAGGTATTAGCATAATGCTAGCGAACTTTATGCTAACATTCAGCATTTCAACTGAGTATCCCAGAATAGACAACACTCATAAAAAACCTAAGGCATCAAAATACACATTTGTAAACATTTACACCAGGGTACTCACATGTCTCTGAACGCACACATGCACAGATAGCGACACAGACGACAACTATGCACTTCAGAAATATCTACGATTTGCTGCCCGTGGTCACTCTCACTACTAACTCAAAACGAAGGCGCTGATTGGCTGATCCCCGTTACCCCGAACATAAATAGCAAGTCCTTCTTGTCTATGGTGTTAACAATATTTGAAGTCAAATTTTGGTTCGTTCTAAAATGAGCAGGGATGTGCAACTTTAGGTAATAATAAATAAATAAATAAATTACTTTAAAAACCCTTTAACTGTCACCCCCCCCTTTTTTCGCATAGACAAAAAAAATCACTATACAAACTTAAATGGTTGTAATTCAAGAATGCTTTGGAATATAGACAAATGGTTGGTCTTGTTTTTAAGAAGACATTTGCCAGATTATTGTAGAAGTGAAATAAATTATGAAAGTGAAATAGAAAAAAAAATTATATAAGTTTGAGTTTATGAAAATATAGAATGTAAAAATATTATTATTTATATTTTATATAAAATATATATATTACAAAATATATTTTACTCTAAAACTGCTAGAAAATTAAAGCCAAAAATATAAACAAGTTGTGTTCCAAATTTTAGGTTGATATCTCAAAAAATGAGCTTTCAGTAAGATTTTATTTGGGCGCAGTACCAGACTTTTTCACTAGATGGACAGCCAGCTTTCTTACTGACCATATTAGGGCGTCTCCATTTTCATATATGTTTTGAGTGATCTGAACCATGTATTTCCATAATTTCATACAATGTATGAAGGATACATCCTATTCAGAAATAGTATGGGTGTTTTGGCAGTATTTGATTTGATTTAAACCTTTAATAAACATAAAAAGAGCACATGTGCGCTATAGCTCGCTGCGTGCCCCATCACAAATCGAGAATCCATAATATTTTTCTTTATATTCTAAACATTTTCAGACCTTTTTTTCTCATAAAATTGAATTGGTGTTATCTTTTGAACTCTTGGCATGAAAACAAACTGAGGTTTCTTCCAATCTTTCATGATTTTTCATGTTTATTTCTATTTCAAAATAAAGGCCTAAACACGCCTAATGAATATGCAATATTCTTGTTGCAAATTGATAAATTACTGCTCCTCTGTAATTTATTTAAAAAAAATAGCCACCAAATATGAAAACTAGAGATTGTAAGCTTTCAAATGATATATAGTTTGTCAATATTACTTTAGGTTTTTACTAAGATATTATTGTTTTAAATATATATGGGCAAACGTCCCACCTGTGGGACGGTGGCAGTTAAGGGGAAGGACTCAGTTTCATTGATCATTTAAATTTAATTTTTAAAAGAAATGTTTAATTGCTCAATATAAAACAATTAAAACCACTTCACAGTCTAAAAACATTCAATTATAAGATTTAAATGGCTCTGAAGCAAAGACATTTCAGATATGTTTTGAAGTAACACCACAGATGTAATATTGCATAAGGTTTAACAATTAAAAGTTTACAGATCAAAATACTGAAATTCATCACGAGTCGGATTACAAGAAGTATCTACTCTGATAAAAGAACATTTAGAGAAAAACTGCATTAAAAATATAATTAAAACAACCCGCAACCTGTTTCTCACTCTCAACCCGACTTTGTAATGCAAAAACAAGCTCGTAGACAAAGGAGAGCAAACTGAACTGAACTAAAGCAACTGGCCTCTGGAAGAACTGACACTTTAAGAGCTGAACACGGTATTTCCAGTATTTCTCCCCCATCTCCTCTGGACATGAATCGCCATCACTTACAAATGGTTAAGTAAAGAATTTGAATTATTTACATACTAAATATGATATTCAGTTCCAATCCCTTTTATTCGCCTAAAACCTAAGCTGGATGTGCTGGGTATCTGAACTTAATGTGTCTGGTGGAGTCAAGGTGCCCTGTTGTGACTCTCTGTGCTTTCTTGTCCTGTATTCTGCCTTATATATTCTCCAGTTCTTCCTTGCTGCTCTCTTTCCCCTCGCTGGGAGATCTCCTCTTCTTTTATTAACGGTCTGCTGTTTCTTTTGAAGGAACTCTGCTCTTCAAACTGGGTCTGCATCTCTGCGCTGTCTATAAAGACACTGCCTTTCAGCAGCAGTTAATCTTGCCATACCTGACAAGAGAGATGATTATGGATGTCCTATGTGTTTTATTAAAAATACAACATTTCTGGTTGTATATTGTCTGTGGAGAGTCTGTGGTGTTACCAGGAAAGACAGTAACACCACAGACAAATGAGCCTAAATCCAGACTTTTCTATAAATGGAGGCTGCCATCATGATTCAAGTTCAGGGGACATTTTCGTATGTATTTATATATTTTTTTATTAAAATATAATGAGTAACTGGTTAGCAAATCACAACTGTTTACGGGACATAAACCACTCTCCTTGTTTGTTTTATCAGGGCAAATCATATTCCCCAGCCATCTACGCATTGCGTCCTCTCAATTTCTCCCAAAGGTTTTTATGTGAAAAGGAATATAGTGTGTACATGCCCTCGGCCCAACAGCCCTTCTGTTCTCTAAAGCATTCAAGTTGTAAGGAGGCTTCAACCTACACTATTTAGACACTCAGATATTTACATAACATTTTAAAGAAAGAGAGTGATTTTGAACAGCTTTTCAATTGTCAATTTGATTTTACATTTCAATATTTCTTTCAATCGAACTATTTAAGATAATAAATACTTCTGAACAAACTCCAGTGTTGTGCTGGCTTCCACCTGATACTCTAGGTTGAATACACAGTAACAGGCGAGGAGAGCGGAAGGCAGTGGTGAAGTCAGTCATGTGAGCACCAGGTGGGATTACGACCCTCCCCTCAATCCACAGCATCCATTTGTTTGCAATCAGGATTGTCTCTCCTTAGTAAAGACAAGAGTCATCACAAAAATTATATTTCATAGCAATACATTCTCTAAAAGATTTGCTCCACATAAATGACTGTAAATGTAAAACAGGGCAGGGAGCATACACATCTTCCAAGCAGTGCATTAGCAGCAGTAACTGGATTGGTGATAGAAAAACAGAAAAAGTGACACAGGCATAGCAAGCGATCTGAAATAGCAATAACGACATTAGAGGTGGCTACTAAGGATGAGAGAGTACTCCACATAACTTAAGTTTTTGAAGTGACTGTGCTGTTCCTGACTGGTGAATGACACGACACAAACTGCATTCACTAGTGTTTTCCAGACTAGACTTTATTTGCTTGTGCTTATACATTCAAAGGATTCGTTAACATTGAATGTGAAACTTATCGAGCATGATGATCCTTGGAGTGATGGGGAGAGACAGCTGGGCCTCTGATTCTGCGGGACTGGTGAATGCCTGGAGGAACCTTTTGGGGTTCTTCACTTTGCCACACCGGCGGGACCGTCTGTAGATCCTCTAGGACCCTTTAAAAAGGGCCGGTTCTCTGAGGAACCACACAGGTTTCCTGAGGAACTCTTATATGAGGCACTGTGGGGAACAGTTTTGGGATTTTATTTGAATTTCTTATTAATTTTCATGTTGTTCCTATGGTTACCATTAACTTCTATAATGGTTGTTGATATTCTCACTAGAAACAAGATAGAGGAAGTAGAGGCTTCGACCCTGAAACACTATTCCTTATGTCACAACAAGCAGAAAACATTTTCCATTATAACAGAGTTAAGGTGGAGTAAAATTACCTGTTGTTCTGTGAATGTTTACTGGTGAATTCCAGTCATTTCAATAAGAATCCACATGATCTGCAATTTCATGTGTGGTAAAAAATGTCACTATGGGACCAAGTTGGTCACTGGAATTCTCTGGATTTGACCAACAGAAATCTGTGTGAAAGTGACTCCTGTGTGAGCTGTGCTTCATCATGAAATTCACAAATGTGACGCACCTTTACTCGCTGCAACATAAAATGCAATCAATAATAGAATCTTCGCAAGGGACATGTGAGGTACTTAACGAGTTAGAAAAGTGAAAAGATGCAGCAGCTTAATTTTCCATTTTGTTTTTCCTCTTTTCTGGTGGATGGTCCGGCACTTCAGTGATTTTCAGGTCTACAGGAGGATTTTTATTCTTGTTCAAACTTATATTTACCGAGGTCCCTGCAAAGTACAAAATGTACTGTTAGTAATGTTATTAAAGAGATAGTACACTGTAAAAAATAAAATCGTAAAAAAACGGTCAATGACTGTCAGCTGCGGCTGCCAAACAAAAACCGTAAAAATAAAGTAAAATATCTTAATTTAAATGAAGTGCAAAAAACTTTTACAGAAATTTTCCTTAAATGTTTTACAGAAAAACACTGTTATTTTACAGCTATTTCCTGAATTATTACGATCAAACACCTTCATTGTAAAAAAAATCCCATAAAATAACAGTCAAATGACTGTCAGCAACGGCTGCCATACAAAAACCGTAAAATTTATGTAAAATATCCTAATTTAAATAAGTGCAAAATACTTTTACAGAAATCTTCATTAATCTTTTTGAACAGAAACACACAGTTAAAACACAGTTATTTCACATTTATTTTCTGATTTTTTTACTGAAAAACATGCAGTTAATTATATGCATGATTTGTTGTGACTATACGTCACTGCATCAGCAACTACACAGTTACTGTCTGTTAAATAAAGCAACATGCAGCATAACATCTGTGTTTCTCTGCTCATCCTGAACTGAAGCTCAGGCTCTACTCTTCAACACAATGGTGACACACAAAACATACCATACAGAAACACTTTAAACCCCAACAGAACATTAAACACTACCAGATCTCTCAGGATCTCAGCATCTTCACTTATTACAATCCAGACTTTATTTCTTTCATACTAACATTCTTATTGAGAATTAACAGAGGTTTAGAAGTTGAAGTTTTATTGAAAAGAATAAAGTTTGATGTCACCATGATGGAGATCAGTGTTTGCTTTAGTTGGGCTCTTGACCTTTTAGTGTTTAACTTTAATGTTTCTCTGGCTCTGACCGTTTTTTTTACGATTTTATTTTTTACAGTGTAATTGTAACTCAATACATTTCAAGTCACGCTAGTCACCACCCAGCCAGCAATGACATGTGGGGCCCAAATGGGTCTGACATGAATTGCCCAATTAAGACCCATGCAGTACCCTTACAGGTCCCACTTTTAGTACGTCTGGGCTTCCACGGCTTGCCCCAATGTGGATCCCGGGTGCAAGCCCATAATGGGGCCCACATTTGCCGCCCATGAAGCCCTCATCTGGGCCCCACATGTCATTGCTGGCTGGGAATAGATCAATAGTATGTAATGGGAAGAAGTGTGTTTGTCCTGTGAAGCAAATGGCAGCGATGTGTGTTAGAGATGTAAGAGACACAACAGTCCTCAATCTGCATAATGACGATTCGATTCCCTCGCATCAGATTCACAGCATTAGCATACAGTGATGATGAGGCCATTGTCCCTCATTTAATTCACATGAATACTTTTAAAGTGGCAACGGCTGTACTAGGGCATTAAAGGGTTAGTTCACCCAAAAATGAAAATTCTGTCAGTAATTACCCTCATGTTGTTCCAACCCCGTAAGACTTTCGTTCATGTTCAGAACACAAATTAAGATATTTTTTCATTAAATCTGAGAGCTGTCTCACTCCTCCATTGGCTTCTATTGTAATTGAAACTTCCCGGCCCAGAAATTTAGAAAAGACAATGTTTAAAATATTCCAAGTGACTACAGTGGTTCAATCTTAAGTTTATCAAGCCACGAGAATACTTTTTGTGCGCAAAAAAAACAAAAAAACAGTTGTGTATTAGCATCAGTTACTTTACAGTTGACAGACAAACAGAAATAAATGCTTATATGTTATATTAAGTATAAAAACAATCCCAGTAACTGATATATTTTAAATTTTGGCATATCAGCCCCTCCCACACTGTAATTCATCATCAGTGAAGCTCCTCCCACATCAGTCACATGGTCAGTTAAGCCCCTCCCACATCAGTCACATCATCAGTGAAGCTCCTCCCACATCAATTATCCAATAAATGCTGGAATATTCCAATCAGCTACAAGACGAGCATCAGAGCATCTGGAAGAGCTGAAATCTGCTAAGACTGAGTTTATTAAAGAGGACAGTGAGAACGTCTCGGCGGCTGCCGCTGGAGGTCCGCTAGAAGAACAATGAGCAAAACGCCAGTGATCCAGTTGGGCCGCCAACTTTGCCACAGGTGGTCCACCACTGGACTCATGTTAGCTGGGAAGTATACAAATGCTGCCTGGTATCGGTTGTTGGTATCGGATCATTTTTACGAGTACGAGTACATGAGCTCAGTATCGGGCCCGGTGCACCCCTACTGTTTGACATACACTGGTGTTGTGGTTTTTAATTTAGCTTGGTAGGGTTCAACATTAACTGTGTCATCTTTAAATTTTGACCATAATTTTGAATTCACTTCCTCAGCTGTAGGCCCCTGTGTGTGTGAATGGTGCTCAGTACCTGTGGTTTCCTGTTCAGCAGTCAGCTCAACCGCATCTTCTAAATTTGGTAATGGCTCAACAGAAAGCTGCAAGACAAACAGACTGTTTCTTCATCAAATGTAGATTCCATTCATAACTTATGCATAAAATTTCTTCCTAAGAGGTTCAAAGGTAAGTCAGGAATTATGGTAAATTTATGGAAAAGGGTCTCCCGTCAAGAGGTTTAACCTCCGGCGTGGGTGTCACTGGGCAATGTACGTCAGTTCCAGATATTACCAAAGAGCATACAATTTGGTTTGCAACTGGCCCCTCATATTCAAGCCCAGAAATTGAAGAACTTAAACTGAAGGGGGGGGGGGGGGGGGGGGGGGGGGGGGACTTCTGTGATGACTTCTGTGATGACTTCTGTGATGACTTCTGTGATGAATGAGTACATTCAAAACTCATCGGCTTAGACTGCATTTGAAGAAAAATAAACACAACAGTATCCATTGTCCCTCACGCATTCCAGCCACGGGTAGTCATTTTCCCATTCAATTCTATATTTTTGTGCTCTTTTCTTTTTCGCCGGCTGCTCGGAGGTAGTCATTTTTACATTTCCCGCTGTTGTCACTTGTCGTCATCGTTGCTACGATACGTGACTCACAATGACTGAAACGACCAATTAAAAGGGCATTCTCTGATGATGTTCCAAGATGTTAAAAACGCTACGCTGATCATAGACAAACAGGGGGAGAAATTAGTATCTTAGCCTACAAATGTCTTCGTTCATAGTCTGACATATATTAGAAGTTATGTGTCTGTCATGGATTTGCACTGAACTGATTCTCAAAAATACGGAACAAAGTGCGTTCCATATCAGTTCAATACGGAACAAGACTTTTATGTCAAATACGGGACGATTCCGTATTATACGGAACGGTTGGCAACCCTATTTGCGGATCATGCAACCCTAACAACAGACCAACATTGAATCAACATTGACAAACAAGATAACAAACAACTTAACAAAATAGATCAAGATCAACATAAAATCGATATTTGTTCAACTTAAATTAAATCCTTTCATTTACATTGAATCAACATTAAAACAATATCAAATCAGTCTTGCTTTATGTACAGCAGGATTCTATGCCAGTATATCTATTTTTTAAATAGAGTTGTATATCTTATTTATTCTTGTTATGAATAATAATACCATTTGGTTCGTTAGTCCGTTGGGTTGGTTTCACTCCTCAAGCAAACCGCCCCAGAGTTCATTTGCAATCGGGCCAAGACCACCTCATTCAGGCGGTCTAAGAGCGATTGTTTTGGTGCAGATCTGAGCGTTATTGCCGTATGCTTAAATGAACCGAACCAAGCGAGACAATGCACCAGATCCCGAAACAAACGCTCAGGTGTTAAAGCACCCTGAAATGGCTAATGTCTCACCCAAACATGTCTGGCCAGCTGGCTCAGTGGTCTCTCCAATGGCAGAACTCCTGTACTTTGTGGATGACAAAGTGTTCGCCCTATGAAGCGCCTGAAACTGTACCCTACAGCCTGATGGAATCTCATGGTGTTGGATATGAACGAAGCCCTGAAGAGGTAAGAAATAAGTGGAGGGACATTGGAAATGTCACAAAGCGGAGGGTTACAGCATAAAAAAGAGAAGCAAACAAGACTGGTGGAGGTACCAGTTCTGCTCCTCCTCTGAGTACAGAGGAAGGGAAAGCTTTGGCCATCCTTGGGCATCCGAGGCATTGGAAGGGATCTGTGGAGGCATAGACCCATGTGCTTTGACCAGCAATGTGATTCCCCAAAAGTCTTTTGAAATATGCATTTTTAAATACGTGCTTTTCTAATAAAAATGTAAGCAATTGTTAAATGAAGCTGAAGCATGTCTAAAATGCTTTTAAATTATTAAATGCCTGAATAATGTGACTAAAATATGTTGATTATGAAGCATATGCGTGAAATGAAATAGAAACTTTATTTTTCAGCGTAATCCACCTTCACATACACTACAACCAGCAAATAACTGAAGTTGGCTACAAAACACGACAAAACAAGCCAAACATGACACAAAACACATCTTTGATTGAAGCACTCGTTTAATTCTTAAGAGTGGTCTTCTTAATTCAACAGACAAACAGAATGCCAATCATTGATCCCATCATTGATGAATCACTCACATTTACTTCAATTAGAATTATTAGCCTCTGAGGTGTGTCTGTCCATCCCTCAGGTGGAGCAATTATAGCAAGAAATGACTTCTAAATGTCTTAAAACCAAAGATTGGGCATTGATGGTGGACTGGTGTTGAATCCAGTTGTTTGACGATTGATTTTTGGTCCCTTATTTTATGTGACATCAGAATTCTAAGAGAGAGGTTTTACAACCAGCTGTTTGAGAATATTCCTACTTTCTGTGAGAACGTACAGTATGATTTATCATCGAGGTCCTCGTGATGATGTCTGTTCTCTCGTCCCTACTTTGCATCCCTGGATCTGATGTCATAAACCACAAAAGCAACAGCAGCCACGCCCACCAGAGCAGTGATGACCAATCGGGTCACAGGTTCAGTAAAACCACAACAGTAGATTTCTAAAGGAAAAAAAATTGAACTTCAGTTTTTTTTTTTTTTTACTGGAATTTATATTACTGCAGTTACCAAAGAAACGCTGACATACCTGGACATGGCTGACATAATTTACTGATGTCCAGATGTTTGGTGTGGTTTCTGATGGGATTGTTGAGCACACAGCTGTAGGGGTTTTTATCCTGATTTTCCACCTCCAGATGTAAAGAGATGCTGCTTCTGAGATCAGACACACTGATGCTGGACAATAAACTGCTTCCTTTGTACCAGGAGAGAGTCACATGATTCACATTCAACACTGAACACAGCAATGAACAATTTGATGATGATGACGAAGAACATTGTGAAGAGTCTCTGGTGATGGCAGGAACAGGCAGACGAGCTGGAGAATAAACGTAAATAATCACTTTTGGCTGATAAACCAATGTATTTGTAAAATACAGAAAAGCATTAATTTAAAAAAATGACTCATTTGCAGTAATCACTGGGTATCAATTGACACCGTATCTGTGTCCGAATTCAGAGGCTGCGTCCTTCGAAGGCCACATTTGAAGGCCGACTGTGTCACTGTGGCACAATGAATTCTGTTCCAATTCAAAGTGCATTTCACATGTAGCTTAATGAATGATACAACAGATGGATCCTGTGCGGCCTCCCTTATCCCAGAATTCATTGTGCGCCAGTGACGAAAGGATTTTATTTTATAATTTTTTTGAGAAATTGCCAAATTACACCTTAGACCCACATCTGGTACTAGATGTGGGCTGTCTAGGACTTTTTAATTTAAGTATTAGGTTATATTTACTCGAATAATGTAAAAGTGAAAAAATATATATGTATAAAGTGGTTCAAATGTTGACATTTTACCAAGATACGATTTTGTTTTGTTTATACTCGACACGAGTATAAAATATAAAGTATCCTTAACAAACTCGTCTCCATACCAGCGTAATGATTCCGATCTTCAACCAGATGGAACTGGATAATGTACTGATTGTTCCAATCCAATCTGATTTCTGACCTGTAATGCTGCCTGGATCATAATCATACACTGTTCTTTCATTGGCCAGAGGAGAACTGAGCGACTGAGCATGGGTTCTCCCAAGGTTTTATTCTCCATTCTGTCACCTGATGGAGTTTTGGTTCATTGCCACTGTCGCCTTTTTCAAGTTTTTTCGTCTTTGTCACTCTTGGATTTTGGCTTGCTTAGTTGGGGACATTTAATTAAATTTTTAACAATATTATTGATCTGCCTGCATTGACACCATTATATGAGAACTGAACTGAGCTGGACAATGACATCACGGTTTTCTCCAGAGTGGCTATATATATATATAAACTAAATTAATATTTTTATTTTTGTTTTTTACAACAAAGCTTACTTCAGCTGGACTGTAACGCTAATTTTCTTCTGGAAACAATCTTTGTTGCATTATTTTCCTGTTATCTCTGGAAAGCTGTTTTGAAACATTCTGTATTGTAAAAAAGAGCTATCCAAATAAAGGTTTTAAAAAGTAGGTTTTCCAGAAAAATAAAAAGGAAGAAAGTCCATTCAGGCAAAAATTGAAAACCACGTGCACGTGACTCGGCATGAGCCCACGAAAATGATGTTTCTTGATTTGAAACATCTCAGTTCTAGAAACTGTTACTGTATATAGCAATAACAATACTAACAAGTACAGTAAGTGAACACATCCTAAGACCAATGCTACAAAAAAATTAACAAATTGTTGATTCTGTATCTCATCCCATCTATTTTATTATTTTAAATCATATTTCAATATTGTGGTTTTGTTCAAATAAAAATAATTTGAAATGGTCAAGTTACTCACAATAGACGGTAAGATTAAATCTCCTGACTTGGTCTCCTGCTCCTCCCTTGATGTTTACTTCATAAGCTCCAGTGTCTGTGGTTCTGATGTTTGTGATGGTCAGAGATCCAGTGTGATTCAGCTTCAGTCTGTCTTTGAATCTCCCATCAGGACCATCGAATAATGAGATCTGACCGGCATCTATGAGAGCTACGAGAGCACCTTGATCTCCAAACCTCCACAGTACCTTATTTATCAGTAGTATAGCAACACCAGGCTCTAGAGTGACTGAATCTCCCTCCATCACTGACACAGACTTCACCGCATCTATATCACCAAACACACCTGCAAAACAAAACAAACTTATAGACAAATGAGCACTAGCCACTACTAATTTAACTTTAAATTAAACACACACACATAGGCCTGAGGATTATACATACATATAAAAGTCTACAGAATTACATACAGTAGATTAAATGAAGACAAAAGTTGCCTATAAAGAATTAAATTTGTTCCCATAAGGATATGAATTTTTCCCTGCAATATCTATTACCATGCATGTTTAAACTAGCGTTAAGGCCAGGTTCTGTTTTTGCTGGGTAAATAAAAAAAATAAAAAAATAGATAACGACAAAACAAAAGACATTAGCAAAGGTATCTAAATAACAGATGTGTTTTAGCTAATAAAAAAAGTACGTTGCTTAGAGGACATAGTATTTATTTATTTTTTTCTCTGTATTACTGAAGCCAAAATATGCTTACCAACGGGATTCCACAAACAACAGAGCAAAGCAAACAGACGAAGCATTTTCCTCAAAAGTTCGCAGACGTCTCCAGTAGCTAATAGCCTATCAATCGGCATTAATCTCCTGAAAACTCTTCAAAGCCCACAAGTTTTGTAATTAAATGAGAACAAAAGTTGTATGAAGTGATGTTTGTGAGAGTTGGCAGTCAGAATAAACTCCTGTGCTGTTCTCGTGTCGAGTTACACCCATAAAACCACAAAGCACGACTTATATTGGTGTCATTTCCCTTTTATTAGAGATAGTTGTAATAGGAAATGAGAAAACAATCCTTTTGCTTTAGTTTCTGAAATGCATGCTATAAGAGATGAGAATAACTGAAGAGTGTACACGTGAAAAATCCGCCTGTAGTAAACTTTAGTAGCCTATTTTCTATAGTAAAATGTAGTCAATTGTAGTATACTGTAGTATATTATAGAATTTACTGCACTTTGTTACAGCATGCTGTAGTATTAACCATGGTGAACTGATAAACTGTAATAACTACTGTACTGTAGTAAACTTAACATAGAAAATGTGGTTAAAAAATTCTTTAGTAAATACTATATTGTTTTTGAACCATCCTTGAATTAATTTGTTGTGGTAATTTTATAGATGCTGTGGTAAATATGTGGTAATATAAACGGCTTTACCCACTACTCTAGTAAGTTTTCTAGAACTATAGTCAAGAATACCACACAGTTTACTTTAGTAAAATCTGAAGTATACTATAGACTATAGTATTTTAATTACTGTAGTACCTTAACTATAGCATGATTCAAAATCACTATTGTATTTACTAGAGAAATTTTACTATAAATTATTATATATTTTTTTTCATGTGGGATATGTACCCTTAGCCTACGGAAATTAACCATAGGTTTACTATAGTAAAACTGTAGGCAAGGCATATTGATTTATGTAGCACATTTAATACACAGGGGTAATTCAAAGTGCTTTACAGAATAGTTAATAAAATCACAGATAAGAGAACCAGCTGTAGAACTAGCTGTGAAACATCGGATGTTATCGGTTTGGTTTGACCACTAGATGGCCATAACCAGTGGTGTAGTCTACGTGATACGCAGGTATACGCCGTATACCCACTAGAAAAGGCCAAGGATTTGCGTATACCCACTTAAAAAAAGCGTGAGGATACGTATCAACTTCGTTTTGTGTCAGAACTTTCACACTTTCATTCATAAATCCACCCCGTCTGTGTTTGCGAAGCGACGGATCGAATCGCGGAATCCAGTCACAAATGGAACTTGCTATATAAAGCAGAACGTCACGGAATTAGGCTATTTTTGAATGAATAAATCAAAAGTAGCTGCTGTACAATGAATCAAATCTCGATATGGACTAGTGTCTATGAATATTAAAGCTAAAAGAGACTGCAATTGTTCTACGCGTCTCTGGGAATGAGCGCTCAGTGTATGCTCCACTACACACACACACACACACACACACAGAAGCACGCGTGACTCACGCTCGTGGTGTTTTCAGTTTCACTGTATTGAGACATGATGTAGGCTACACATGTGCATTTCATCGCAGAGCTGCTATGAGAGTCACTTGATGAGAATTTCACCATTTCATTTGATAAAACTATCGTCATTCATTCGTTTCATATATACACACAGAAACTGTTATGTCTTTACGACAACCTGTCAAAATAAAAGTTCTGTATAACTTGAAGAAATTATAACAGAAATATATTACTATTGCACAGAGTATACTTCAGGCCTAATAATAATAATAATAATAATAATAATAATAGTTTATTAAAACACACAGAAACTCAAATGTCTACAACCCACCAAAATAAAAGTTCGGTCTAACTCAAATTAATTAGAAAGGAATTGCACAGTAAAATGTATTTTAAAATAAAAAAATTTTCAAAAACACCATTTCTAAAAGTAAATTTGTATTTGTGCCTATAATGTTTGTTTTTTTTAAATTGTTGATAATTGTCAACTGATAAAACCTGTGCTTCAGGGACCATATTCATATAACAAATAAATAAGTTGATAACACTTAGTATTTCATAATGCTCTCAATTACATGTCGATGCATACTGTATGCATTAGTGAGTGTGGTGGTGCTTATGGGGTGACGCTCTGGGCTGGGTGAGTATGCGGCGGGCGGGGGGGGGGGGGGGGGGGGGGGGGGGGGGGGGGGGGGTCTGGGGGTGTTATATTAGAGTATACTCACTACAAAAAACTAGACTACACCACTGCCCATAACGTACACCGTGTTGGAAAGCTTCCAGTTGTAAACCCTTTAAAGGTGGGGTAAGCGATATTTGAAAAACGCTGTTTGAAAGTTGCTCGGACCAACCAGACACCAGGGCCGTGCACAGACCTTTTGAGGGGCATGTGCTGAAACTGAAAAAGAGCATTTGTGAAGGATCACGTGAGTACTGAACTGGAGTAATGATGCTTAAAATTCAGCTTTGATCACAGAAATAAATGACATTTTAAAATATATTCAAATAGAAAACAGTTATTTAAAATTGTAAAAACATTTCACAATATTACTGTTTTTGCTGTATTTTGGATCAAATAAATGAAGCCTTGGAATGAATTAAATCATGAATTACATTCTGCATGATAAAATATAAAGATTTCACAGTGATCTTCTGTAATGTTTTTTTTTTAGTTACTACTACAACATTACTGTAGTAAAACCATGTTTTACGACATTTTATACATGTGAGGACGAGCGGAGAGAATAGAATACTATAGATAAAAAAAATAGCTAGATAGCGAATACGTGCATATTAACAGCCTTGAATTAACCATAATTGAATATTATTATCATAACATGGTTAGCATAAATGTTAATAAATGAAGTGTATCAGCAATCATAAATCAAAGAAGAAATTTCTTAGAAATATATGTTACCTAGGTGACGAGGATCACTCGTCGCTTTGTGTAAGTTCCAGTACGAAACAGCGCGGGGGCGCACCTGTCATGATTTTCCGATGGTAAAAACTAATTATATGTTGCTGTATTACTTATCAATACATAGTTTTTGACCAGCAAATGTGTGCAAATGTGCATTTTTTTTGTCCGTCATTAAAACGGCGCCGGCGCCTGCCGGTGTGGTGAATTATAGCTTCGGTTAAATACTAGTATATGAAACGTATAATTTAAAATACATTAAATACATTAATGACTCGTTATAACGTAGTACAAACGTCTTCTATAATAAAGTGATTTCGTATGATTTGTAACCAGGCACTAAAGCGATTACCCATAAAACGTGCTTTGAACCAATCGGATTGCTTGGGTCCTACGCCCGGACTATTCACACCGAAGTGACCGGATTATTCACCACACCGGCATCACATTACATTTTCATCAACAGGTTACAAACTAGCTATATAGGCGGGGCTCTCAGTTTTTCCTGTTGTAAAATACATTTGGCCAAAATCGCATTTTATAAAAGATGAAATGCTACTGTATGCACGCACAGGCTATTTAAGTGTAGGCATATGACTAGATGGCAAATGCTAGCCTAGACCTCTCTCTCAGGCGACGTCCCACAAGCTCGTTTTAAGAACTTTCATTGGCTAAATATTTGTAAAACAGACAGACAGACGTAAAGGGTGACCAATAGCATTGATAACATTTTTTTTTTTTAAAGGGCACTTTGGAGTGTAAGGGCAAAAAGGGCATGTGCTCTGCACAGGTTGAGCCCTACCTGTGCACGTGCCTGCCAGACACAACAACAAATGTGTAGCCAATCAGCATTAGGGGGGCGTATCTATGACTGTGGAGGAGAGAGAGCGAGCAAGAGGGAGATTTGAAGAAAGACTGTAGAAAGAGAGATGGCTGAGAGACATTACCAAAGAGAAAAGCTCAGGAGAAATCACTGGAAAATGAAGGGTTAAGATCAGAAAGAGCTTTAGCACCCGTGTTAATATTAGCAAAGCTTTCCAGCGCTGGAGAGAGTGAAGCGGGAAGGCCTGATAACCGACGCGGATGTTGCTTTGATTCCGCTTCATACGTTAGTAACACTGGTTTTCACAGAAACAAGATATGCTGTTGTTGTAATGTTAGCTATAGTAACAGGACAGTTTTATGTGTCACTGTTTGTCTGGAGCTGCTGTGCTGTTGGAAACTAACAACAATCCCTTGTTTGTATTTATTCTTGTGTATGTATGTTCGTTTTATGTGCTTCCTTGTCGTTCGTTCATCATCTTCGCTTTAATTTGTTGCGCTTCTTCTGTAAATAGACATACATTGCGTGTGTAATGGAGGCCAGCTAGTGAGAGTTGACTCCTTGAGAATGCTGTGTTTACTGTTTGTTTAGCGCCCTTGTTAGTGCACCCAGCTAAATGATATGAAAGCTTCAGTGCTTCACAAAGCTTTGTTCAACCATCACTACTAAAAGGTAACACACTCACAGAAATGCTCACATTCCCCCACATGGAGTCTACCATTTGCTTCCTGAGGTGAATATTAACATGAATTACTTTATATTTGTATACAGTAGGCTATACACAATAATCATATAATATTCAGCATCATTACATATATAAATATTCATCATACAACAGAACATATATAATATTCATTGCCATTCATTAACCTGGGTCTTGTTTTCCCAGCTCTCCCCCAAACTAACAACATTTAAGACAGTCCAGTCACAGGAGCGATTGCGGGATTTCTGCGGTGGGTGCGGTTCAGGAATCTCAAACACTCAAAACACAGACACAACGGTGGAGATTTATAGACACAATTGTCCTTATCAAACTCACCTTTCACTCAACTTCTCATCAAAATGAAGAGCGTGTTTTCTATTTGTGTATTTTGCTTCGTCATAGAAGGTAAGTGTTTGAATTCTGGTTTTCTGTAATGCTTTCGGTTTCTCTTTCTACTTGGCAGGCGTGACAAGTGCTGTCTTTAAATGCCTTTGCTTATGAAGTACGTATTTTAAACTACACATTAGACCTATGATTGATGATGTGCTTGACTCATTCATTTAGAATTTTATAGGAACCTATCCTCCAAATATAAACGAAATGTTCTGCTTTAAAGGAAACTAGTTTAGTCAAGTTGACAACATAGATTCGAGTTTCCCGGATCAATAACTTCAATGTTACACACTGTATTGCCACTAAATTCAGTTAGAAAAGCAGTTTTACATGCATTTTAAATCTCAAACATCTTAAAGAAATCTTCTAAATGTCATAGCACTAAGACGTAGTGCAGATCAACAAACAAAAATACATCTTGCAGATTAGTGTTGTCACCATACCAAAATTATGACTGTGATATGATATCAGACTAAAATACCTCGATACTGAATCGATACCACAAAAAAAAAAAAAAAACTGAAACAGTAAAAGTAATTGAAAAATATGACAGAATTTACAATTCATTGTTTTATAATAAAAAAAAAAACTCATTTGACCAGCATGTTCCTGCCCTGCTTTTTGACAATTCCCTCCCCTTTATTTTAAATAATAAATGATAAATAAATAATAATAATTACATGTCAGTGTGAACGAGCTAACAGAGAGGTTTGCAACAAGCACATTATTATCAATCATGTTAACATTCGCTAACCTTTTACAATTTTGAACAGGTTTGGATGACCAAAATCATATTTCGTGATAGGAGTCATTTAAAAAAATGTAAATGTAGTTTTAGAATTACATACAGATATTTAATTTAATTTTATCTTTGTTATTAAAAAAAGCAAAAATGCAAATTACAAACAATATGACAAATACTATAAAATTAAACAAATAAAATAAACAGCTACAATAAGTCTATTTAACAGTAGCATTCAAAAAAGAAATTAAGTCTTCGCTCTATAAATTAACCATAGACTGATTATTAATAAATAGATTGAAATTATTCAGTCAAGCATTGGGTGATTGTGTTTTTTATATATTGTCTAACATTACTCACACAGAATATTTAGGCTGCCGGTCCGGCCCTATTAAGGCCTGCACGGACCCAAACAGGAACACATCCGATTTCTAGATGTACAAAACTAACTGTGAAGACTTAAATGTAAACACCGTCTTTATCAGCTTTTCCATATATATACTGGCCCTGATAATCATCACAAATACTTACGCTTGCTCCATTTCTGTAAACCTGTTTTTATGAATGAATGAGTCTCTCACCCGTTGCTCCATCCATAGATATCATATAATAAAGGCTAGATGTCTCGTCCGCGCTGCTGGCCAATGGAGGTCGACGTCCGCACACGGCGGCCATCTTACCACAGGGTGCTCACTCACTCATAACATGGTGCATGTACTTTTAAATAACCATAACTTGCTCAATTTTCAACCGATTTTCAAACGGTTTGGTTTGTTATAAACGTCAGAGATGTAGTTATGACATTGCATACATATGAATAATTATAACAATGGACTTCCATATGAAATATTTATAGCCACGTTAATAACGTTTGTAAGAAACCAAACCGTTTGTAAATCCGTCAAAATTTTGTGTGCGTGCTGATCACTCACCTTAATTCACAGCTTCCCTGTGGTTAGATGGCCGCCGGTGATGCCAGAAGTGACTCCGCCGTAAGACATCTAGCCTTTATTATATGCAGGGGGGCAGGGTTTCATAAAATATTGAAGGTTCCCCGGGCGCCGCCATTGGCTAGCGGACCATCACCTGCTGTTAGCATTCCATTGACTCCCATTCATTTTGGCGTCACTTTGACAGCAAATAACTTTACATCTGAGGCGTTTAAAGACTCCATTTGTCCATTATTTATTTCTAAAGAAACACGACAATGTATAAAAGGCTCCATTACCGTGTATCTTACGTTATGGCCCCGTAGATGCAGTTTTTGTAAAAATAGGCTAACGATTGCGTCATAACCTGCGACTCTCTGTCGCACAGTAGAGAGATTACCGTATGGACAGGAGCAGAAGCTCGCGCGCAATCGGGGGGACGTGGAGGCAAAATGACAAAATAATTCATCAGAATACTTACCAAAAGTTGCTCCTGCTCCTAGCTCATGGACACCTCCTACTCACACTCTCTGTCTCTGCAAGTTTCGGAAGGGAATGATTCAGATTTCTCATGGCACAGCTACTAGAATACAGATGGGTTGCTCACGTCACATCTACGTCGTCAAGCTCAGTTTGAGTCTGCGCAGTACGCTCAGCCATCAGGAAGTAAGAGCTTCTAATTGATTTCACTTTTCTCCGTTGAATCCAATGGGGTCGCTGTGTCCAGTTTATATACTGTCTATGATTATATGATAGGCTATCTATGGCTCTATCTATAGTTGTCTTCGTCAAGGTCAACAGCCGCTTGCGCCCCCTGCTGGTGAGATCGACTAACAGCAGATGGACATTATCAATCGGCAATCTACTGATATTCCTGCCGTTCCCGGATGTCAAATGGTGAATTTTCTGTCAAATTGAAACACTTATTTTGTGGAAGCGAAATAAAATTGACCGAAAATTGCCTGTCGAATATTATAGGTTGTATTTTTAAACAGAATTAATATTTTGGAAGTGAAATCTGAAAGGTGAATATGGATTATTGAATTTTTAATAATGGATTTCTATTTTAATATACTTTAAAATATTATTTATTTCTGTGGTGCAAAGCTGGATTTTCATCATCATTACTCCAGTATTCAGTGTCAGAAATCAGTATAATATGCTGATTTAATATCAATTTCAGATTCGACAGTTGTGCTGCTTGATTGGAACCCGTGTTACTTTTTTCATGATTCATTGATGAATAAAAAGTTTATGGAAACTTGTTCTATTATATTTTTCCTACAAAGTCTATGGAAGTCAATGGCCACCGACAACTGTTTGGTTACCAGCATTCTTTAAAATATCTGCTGTGTTCAACAGAAAATTGGAAAACAGGTTTGGAACAACAAGTTCCAACAAGTTTAGTAAATGATGAGAGAAGTTTAATTTTTCATTTTTGTTTCCATTTGTTCTGCAGGCGTGTTTGATGTCGATCCAGATGAAGTGAAGACGGCGATCGAGGGAGATTCTCTCACTCTACAGGCTGATTTTACTGAAACACAGAGAGATGGTCTGGCAGAGTGGAAAGTTAATGAGACTAGGATAGCAATAATTAACAAAGCAACTGGCAAAGTTGAATATAGTGATGTGAAGTTGATGATGATGTTTAGTGGCAGACTTAATTTGGATCAAACTGGCTTTCTCACCATCTGGAACGTCAGAATCAAACACTCTGGTGAATATACAGTAGAGAGTATCAGCAGTGTAGGGACCAAAGCCAAGAAATTCAAAGTTATTGTGAAAGGTAAGTAAATTAAATCTGAACTTCTTTGTGTGTAGGCAAACTGCATTTGAATGAAACGAGAGATGTGTCCGCGGTGATACAAGACACATGGATTTAAAGCTTCAATATGTAACTTTTGCATGTGTAACTAACTTCTCTCTGTTAATGTCTATAGCTGCGTTTCCATTACAAATTTGCGCAAATCTTTTGCGATATTTTCCAGAAGTCGATAAAAAAACTATTGCGAAATGACACCATTTCCATTAACCGATGTTATGCGACTGAAACGTATTTTTTTCCTCTCGCGATACTATAAGTCATTCCAATAATTATGGCAATGGATGTTGGTAGGTTTATGTATATCCCAGTCACTGCACTGGCCATTACAACATGCAGGCCTGAGCTGGAAGCTGAACTATTGATAGGACCTTGATCAAAAATGGGATTAACTGCCTTCGTTTTGTCCACAACATCTTGTTGCCATCTATGGTTCATTTTATAACTACAGTTCACATTATTGACAGTTACTGGGAAGCTCGGTTGCAGGCAGATGGGGCCTCATCAACAAGGCACTTAAGTACTATTTCATCTTGCTTCTACGTCACTTAAAGACTGAACCTTGAGTTATCAAAGACACTGCTACAAAAGTCTGAACTGAATTGGTTGATTTTTCCCATGCAACTGCGTAACTATATGTACATTGTAAGTTACTGACTGTATGTTGATTTGTGGTGTAATACACGTGGCTCATTGAAATGAGAAAGTCTCTGGTCCCTTAATTATGTAGCATCAAAAACATTATTTTAATATCAGGTGTTACATAATATAAGGCTGGGGGCGTGGCTATATATGTAAAGAGCAAGTTCATTGCCAATGTAGTTTTGTCCATATCTGTGAGTAAACAACTTGAATTTCTGGCCCTAAATGTTGAGGTGTACAAAGGCATGACTGTCACTGTTGTTGGAAGCTACAGACCACCCTCTGCTGTAGCTGACACCCTTCAGACGCTGTCACAGCTTTTATCACAGCTGCAGTACAGTGAGATTGTCCTGGCAGGCGATATGAACTGGGACTGGTTCAAACCTGCTTCAGACGGATTGAAGGGTCTTTGCAGTGAATTAAATCTTACACAATTAATTGAGTCTCCTACTCGCCCAAATCCAAAACACCCAGAGAAATCTACTCTAATTGATTTGCTATTGACAAATGCTCCCCATAAATTTTCTGAAATTGGTGTGTTTGCTAATGACATCAGTGATCATTGTACGATTGCTGCAATTAGAAATGCCAAAATTCCAAAATCCAGGCCTCGATGCATTGAAAAACGTGATATGAAACATTTCTCCTTACAAGACTTTACACATGATTTATTTTATTTTAATTGGGACAGCATTAGGCTTATTGATGATGTTGAAATAGCCTGGAAATACTTTCATGATGGATTTTTGCAACTTATTAACAAACATGCCCCTTTGCGTAAGTTTAGAGTCAAGGGACGAGACAACCCTTGGTTTTCGACGGAGCTTAGCAAACTTCTTCATGAGAGGGATGTGGCTTGGGCAAAGGCTAGGAAATCAGAGGTGGAGGCCGATAGGATTAATTTCAGACGACTACGAAACCAGTTCACAGCAGCTGTTCGACATGCCAAATCTGAATACTATCTAGCTGCTACTACAGACAATCTAAATAATCCTAGGACTTTTTGGAAGTCTATCAAGTCAATTTCTTTAACTAAATCTCGTAATGAACTGCCTCCCCATATCATCAGGGACAATATTACTACCTCGGAAAGATCGGCGATGCTAGAATGTTTTAATGAATACTTTGTTGCATCTGGTTTTTTGTTTGACCAATCTCCACCTCCAAAAACCTCCCCTTCTGATGGTAATGCTGCTGGAAGATGTTGTGTTGGCCAGCCTTTTTCTTTTACCTTTACCCCGTTTTCACTCAATGATGTACATAAAGCCCTAATGTCACTGGACATCAAAAAGCCTGCTGGCCCAGATTGCTTAGAGCCATATTTTTTAAAAATCGCTGCAGATTTTGTTGCTAAACCGCTCATGTATATTTTTAATTTGTCCTTGGCTCAGAATGTTATGCCATCAATCTGGAAATCTGCCCATGTCCTCCCCTTGTTAAAGGGAGGAGATCCTACCTTGCTAAACAACTATAGGCCTATCTCCAACTTGTCTGTGCTGTCAAAGGTCTTAGAACGACTAGTAAGTGAACAACTGAAAGAATTCCTGAGTGTTAATAATATTCTCTCAGAGTTTCAGTCGGGTTTCCGAAAGGAACATAGTACCATCTCTGCTTCACTGAAGGTTGTGAATGACATCATTGAGGCACTGGACAGCAAAAAGATGTGTGCAGCTCTTTTCATCGATCTTTCCAAAGCTTTTGATACGGTGAACCATTGTATTTTAAAACAGAGACTGCTCAACATTGGTCTTTCTGAGAAGGCAGTTGGTTGGTTTGAAAATTATCTCTCAGATAGGACTCAGTGCGTCACCTTTGACGGTATCTCTTCAGGTTTCTTACAAGTTGTATCAGGGGTTCCACAGGGATCGGTGCTGGGCCCACTTTTATTTACCATTTATGTAAATGACCTTGGTTCAAATGTCCACAATGCTCTGTTTCATTTTTATGCTGACGACACAATCATTTACACCTGTGGAGAAACCCTTCACCAGACCTTTCAGTACCTGCAGGATGCCTTTGACACTGTACAATCTCGGCTATCTGATTTGAAGCTTGTGTTGAATGCAAGTAAAACCAAGACGGTTCTGTTCTCAAATAATTGGAACTCCACAGTTATCCCTCCAAACATTGTTACCTTGCAGGGAAATCTAATAGAGCGTGTGGCTGAGTACAAGTACTTAGGGCTTTTACTTGACGACCATTTGACTTTTAAGGCTCATATCCTAAATTTAGCCCGGAAACTTAGGTTAAAGCTAGGGTTCTATTTTAGGAATAGGGCCTGTTTTTCTCTTGCAACAAGAAAGAAATTGGTCGAGGCTACTTTCCTTTCTCTTATGGACTATGGTGATTTTTTATATATGCACGCCCCTAATAAATATTTGCACCAACTGGATTCAGCTTATCATGGTGCACTGAGATTTATTACAGGGTGCAAACCCTTTACACATTGTTGCACTCTGTATAATCTAGTCCAGTGGCCCTCCCTTGCTCAGCGCAGACTAACCCGGTGGCGATTGTTTATATATAAATCCATCATTGGGACATTGCCCCCTTATTTATGTAGGCTTATGTCCTTTAAGGCCAGCACTCGCTCTCTGCGGTCTAATGATAATCTCCACCTGGTTGTGCCTAGGGCTCGCACAGAGTTAGGGAAGCAAGCATTTAGAATTTCTGCTCCATCAGCGTGGAACCTGTTACAGAATGATTTAAAACTTGATAACTTGGTCTCCTTTGGTCAATTTAAGAGGCTAGTAAAGTACCGGGAAGCAGGCACAATGGGCACCTGTCCCTGCTTCCCAAATTAGGATAAGTCTATGGTGACAATGGGGGATGTCATGTTTTTTTTTGTTTCGTTTTTTTTAACGTTGGTCGATTCATTGTACTGTTAACGTATTATGTTTTGTATGTTCATTGTATTTATTATATTTTGTATTCTATGTGTAACTTTTATGGCGGCCTTCTTGGCCAGGGCTCCTTCGTAAAAGAGACTTGTTCTCAAAGGATTTCCCTGGTTAAATAAGGGTTAAATAAATAAAAAATTAATGGAGGAGACGTACGCGTGTTTTCCAATCATTAATGGCAAGTAAATCCATACTGTGAGCGACACATATGAGGCGTTTCTGGCGTTTCTCCCTCATTTCTGCTTCATGATCTTGATAAATTGTGGCATTTCTTTGTCGCTTAGAATCCAGTATTCCCGTAATTCTTTTGTCTTTTTATTAGTTTAATGAAGAGCTCTTTCCAAACACACCGCACCATCCTTAAAGAATTATTGACTTCTACCTACGTCAGGTGACCTGTAAATAGGAAAACACTTCCATTGCAGTTTTGTGAAACATTTCTTTTTCGAATTGCCTGAAAAACCACCTAAAAACCAGCGTAAAAACATTTTTGCGATATATGGTAGTTTTTGTTAAATTAGCCGCGTTTCCATTAGCCTACCCTTCAAATTGCGCAAATTGAAAATGTCATTTTCGTAAAAACACGTAATTTTCGTAAAAACTCCCATTTATCACAAACAATTTTTTACGCTCGCATGAGGTGGTTTTTCAGGCAATTCTAAAAATAAATATTTCGCAAAACTGCAATGGAAACAGTGTTTGTGCATTTACAGTCACCTGACGTAGATGACGCAGTGTGTTTGGACAGAAGACGAGACAGAGTTCTTTATTAAATTCATAAAAGACAAAAAGGAATTACAGGAATAATGGATTCTAAACCTCAAAGAAATGCCACAATCAAGACCTCGAAGCAGAAATGAGGGAGAAACACCCAGAAACACCTCATGTGGCGCTCACAAGTATAATAAGGGTCGTTCCGCACTGTCTGCTGAACTTGCGCAGAAACATCAAAATAGACATAGCCAGCTTTTTAAAATTGTTTTTAAAGCTAAACATTTAGACTATTTTAGGACAACTTATGAGCTTATTGACGATTTTTTATAATTCTTGACAAAATTAGAATATATTAAGTTATATTAAGACGCTACGATGAGCATTTACTTCTTTTAAAAAATGCGGGTCAGGAAGCGGGTCGGGTACAATATTTTCTTTTTCTTTTTTTGCGGTCCGAGTTGCGGGCGGGTTAGTTGAAAAGGTCGTTTAGGTTGTGTATCTTCCCTCGTCAAACAGTATCAACCACTGTAAACAAACCACCACAGTGAGACAGCGCTATCGCTCTCCATTACTGCTCCGTGAGAGGGGCCCCCCAAACTAGAGGGATTCCCCCTATGCAAAGACAAACACTGTGAGTGCCCTAATCACTGTAATGTTGAAGTGGCATCAACCGTAGCGCACCCCCCATTAGGTCCCCCACTAGCTGTCAGTGGAGGAGAAACTGTCGATCCCACACTCAGCGCTGCGTGGGCATTTAAATTAAAAAATGTCATCATGAAGCGCTCATACTCTTCAGGATTTTCCAAAAGACAGAGAAAGAAAGAAAAATAAGAAAAACGCCTAAGACAGCGGTAAGTAAACCATTATTATCTCCAATTCTGTCTGACGTGTTTTCACATCTCTGCGAACATAAACCTTGATATCAGTGACCAAACACAACGGTAGATGTGAGCGTTGTTAAAGGGTGAAAAAGTTAAACTAATAGTCATACACAACTTTGTTCTGTTTGCAGAATTTAAGCATAAAATACACACGAGACAACTTCTCTCCTCATCACTAAGTTACTAGCGTTCGAAAACTTCCTTTGAGCTAAATCCTCTTGATGCACGAGCCCAGATTACGATCGCATAAGATTTTTTCCCAAGTATAAATGGCAAAAAAAAAAAAAAAAAAAATCCTTGTTGTACAATGTTGTTAAAATAGTTTGTGTTATACACCATTTTAATACTTTTCTTTTAATTCAACATAAATTGTATAGCTTAAGATTAAAACACTGCTCTGCATAAAGAGAATACAGTTCTTAAGAATGATAATAGTAATATGAATAATTATACTTTTTTTTACCTTGTTTTTGCCTTGTTGACAAAAATAAACATTAATCAAATTGTGTCATTCCCATCAACAATGCCTCATTGAAGACACTGTGTCCTTTACTACACTCTAGTGGCCACTTTGTGTAGCGTACTACAGAGTAATTCATGACTCTTAAAATGCACCAGAAAACAAGAAATCCCATCTGAATTTAAAAAATTTTCATGAGGGAGGACTTGGGACCTCACTTCACTCTTTTGCCTAGGGCCCCCAAATATCTTGAAACGGCCGTTTGTTTATACATTGACCCGCGCATCACTGGTGTGTATCAGTCCTTTTTGACCATTTTCATCTCATTTGAACAAAACCGTGATAATATTGATAATCGTGACATGACATTTTCACACCGTTAGATCTCTATTTGTGAGAATATGCAAGCTGAAATAAATAACCGACAGTTATGACATTATGAGATATTATTTTTGCAGAATCTCCACTCAAGTCTGTTGAAGATAATGAGGAAATAAAGGCATTGTTGGCCACAAAGGGAAACTCTGAGACTCTACACACGGGCACTGAACTGCAGAAACGCGATCTAATACTGTGGAGATTTGGAGCTGAAGGATCTCTCATCGCTAAAGGCGATACAGAAGACAGTCACGCGTCACACTACGATGGTGACGATGGGAGATTCAGAAACAGACTGAAGATGGACATTAACACTGGATCTCTGACCATCACTGACCTTGAAACTGAACATGCTGGAGAATTCAGACTCAAGATCATTAGTGACAGACGGATCTTATTCAAGAGATTCACTGTTACTGTCTCTGGTGAGTTGTATTCTTCTTTCAGCACAGCTCTGAAACACTAGTGTCTGCTAGTACTTGAGTTGATCCAGGTGTCTCTTCGTCTCTTCAGTGCCAGGTCTTCCTCCAGGAGCGGTGGCCGGGATATGTGTGGTTCTGATGCTGGCGGCTGTGGCTGCGGCTGCGGCTGCTGGTGTCGGGATTTACTGTCGACGCAGAGACTCTGAACTCAAGAAACTCATACGTAAGTCATGCAGATGATGAAGAATCACTCAGTGTCTTCTCAGTGTCTCATCTGTTCATTCATCTCTGTTTCGATGTGCCGCCGACATGAAGCGGAGATCTCCAAACGACTAGAGCAACTGCGTAAGTATTACAGCTGATACAACAAAACAATTTACTTTTATGTACTACTGTAGATTTGAAATGCTTTTTCAGAGTCAATATTATTAAACTCATGAATGAATCGCTGTTTTAAAATGCTGAATTTACAACAAACTCACTTATAATCTCATTTGTGTTTCGATGTGCGGCTGTGACATGAAGCGAAGATCTCCAAACAACTAGAGCAATTGTGTAAGTGTTACAGCTGATACACATAGTTTAAATGTGTAAGGGACCGTTCGGTATTTATGGAAAGGACCACCGGAGGAAAATAGGGGAGGGTCATGTATTTTTATTCTTTGTTGAGGGGAGGGTCATCCAACTTTTATATTCATGAAAACAGCAACATTTCAAAGTGGCTTGTTTTCTGCATATCTTTTACATGTAGCTCCATGTCGATCTCATGTTATCAGCCCCCCATCTATATCAGATAGGTCTGACCCAACAAAAATCCAGTTTGGCGCTGTTTGACAGTGCACACGCACTTCAGTTCGCACTCAGAAAAAGTGCATCATGTCAGAACAGAACGCCAATGAAATGTTTACCCGGCAAAGCTTTAAAGCACGAGCAAATAATGAACTTTTGTGATTGCGAATAAGTGCAGTGTCCTGTGAGTGTAACTCTACCGCTGCATTAACATGTGATGTGTATGTACGTCGAGTTTTACAGTATTGGGACTGAGGCGCCAGAACTGCAGCTGATAGAATGTGCGCTGTAGCGCGCGCGATGCTACCATATTTTGTTTCCACAATAATGTTAGTGAGTAAATATACTGAAATTGCCACCATAACAGTGGAGTGTGATGTGTAAGATGTAGGGCTACCACATCTTTAAATTACTATTAGTATTATTGAAGTTAACATAATAAAATACGTAGACCTACACCAAAAAACTAGTTGAGGATAAATTCGTTAAAATTGGGCAATTCCAGCGTTATGGACGTGACATTTGCAGTCAAAACTTGAAATATACAGAAAATGCATTTAATACCAATATATTGAAACGTCTGTTAATATATCCATACTCCCTTAATAAAGGAGTCAAGACATTAGAAAAATATCAGTCTACACATGCGTTTTATATTTAATATGAGGGAAATACACATGTGACGTGACACAAAAAAATCTTTAACTTTTAGGTGGCAAAATATTTTTTTGTAATTCTATGAATTACACTGTGCAAACCAAAATATATACAGTACCAGTCAAAAGATTGGAAACATTACTATTTTTAATGTTTTTGAAAGAAGTCTCTTATGCTCATCAAGCCTGCAGTTAAAAAAAAATAAAAAAAAAATAAAAAAAATTTATTACAATTTAAAATAATGGTTCTCTTTTTTAATATATTTTAAAATGTAATTTATTTTTGTGATGCAAAGCTGAATTTTCATCAGCAAGTACTCCAGTCTTTGGTGTCTTATGATCCTTCAGAAATCATTCTAATATGATGATTTGATACTCAGTTATTATAGACTATGAAATTTCTGAAAATGTGCTTATTTAAAGTGCTGGAGGCATTTTGTGATTATTTATATTATACAACATTTCTTAGGGGTATTAAGGGGTGCTGAATCCAAATCTGCTGTATATGAAGCTCAAAAATGTCCCAAAATGCCTCAAAATTGAGAAATTCAAAATGGCCGCCACCGCCAGGCTGAAATCAATTTTTCAGTATATCTTTTTGACTAAACAAGGTACAAACATGAAATAAATGTGCTTTTGTAAGTTTTCCTACATGGGCAATTCAATGCCATATTCAGATTTTAGATGTCATGTGAAGAAACTGCTTAGATATTGCACAAATAGTTGTTTTTAACGATGAACTATTATTAACTAATTCATAATTAATTAATTAATTTTGAGGCATTTTGGGACATTTTTGAGCTTCATATACAGCAGATTTGGATTCAGCACCCCTTAATACCCCTAGAAATGTTGTACAATATAAATAATCACAAAATGCCTTCAGGGTTCTGATTTTGTGAAAATTGACCCTGTCTATTATCAATGATGGAAACAGTTGTGCTGTTTAATATATTTTTTTGGAATACTTTTTTCAGGATTCATTGATGAGTAAAACGTTAACAGCATTTATTCATAAAAACAGCATTTATTCAAAATAAAAACATTTCTAACAATATAAATCGTTACCATCACCTTTTATCAATTTAACGCATCCTTGTTGAATTAAAGTACTAATTTCTTAAAAAAAAAAAGTTATTGTTCCCAAACTTTTGAACGGTAGTGTATATTGTTACAAAAGATTTCTATTCTAAATAAATACAGTTCTACCAGAAAGACTCGGGAGAGTTATTTCAATAAACCATACATTTATTGACAGCTCAGCAAGCTGATAATCTACAAAGTCATTTGGCGTAGGCCCCGTCCGTAGTGCATAATCCGAGAGTATCGGATCTGCAATTCCTGCCTAAAGATGAAGGCAGGGGCGCAGCCGACCCCCCTGGGAGGTATGGACGGGACCATCCTGGTGGTGGTGGGGAGGATGGGGGTAATCGTCGCTTCAGTATCTGCGAACTCAAACATGTGTAAGTACCGTGCTTTTATGCAGTGAGCATAATAATATGATTGGATAGAAGTGAAGGCAATAAGTGACGTAGTAATTGAGTCTTCCCAGCAGAACTTATGCTAAAGCTTTCATTTCTTTTTAACTTTTTATTCATCAAATAATCCTGAAAAAAGTATC
This sequence comes from Leuciscus idus, assembly GCA_021554675.1. Classification (NCBI taxonomy): domain Eukaryota; kingdom Metazoa; phylum Chordata; class Actinopteri; order Cypriniformes; family Leuciscidae; genus Leuciscus; species Leuciscus idus. Next base: position 58,743,675 of record CM038621.1, read on the forward strand.
TCAGGTTATAAAAAAAATATTAAGCAGCACAACTGTTTCCAACATTGATCATAAATCAGCATATTAGAATGATTTCTGAAGGATCATAAGACACCAAAGACTGGAGTACTTGCTGATGAAAATTCAGCTTTGCATCACAAAAATAAATTACATTTTAAAGTATATTAAAAAAGAGAACCATTATTTTAAATTGTAATAATATTTCATAATATTACTGTTTTTTTTTTTTTTTTTAACTGCAGGCTTGATGAGCATAAGAGACTTCTTTCAAAAACATTAAAAATAGTAATGTTTCCAAACTTTTGACTGGTACTGTATACCCACCGGATGAAGAAGGGTCGGCCTCCACAGAACATAAAATATTCATAAAATAGACAGTTCTACCAGAAAGACTCGGGAGAGTTATTTCAATAAACCATACATTTATTGACAGCTCAGCAAGCTGATAATCTACAAAGTCATTTGGCGTAGGCCCCGTCCGTAGTGCATAGTCCGAGAGTATCGGATCTGCAATTCCTGCCTAAAGATGAAGGCAGGGGCGCAGCCGACCCCCCTCCTGGGAGGTATGGACGGGACCATCCTGGTGGTGGTGGGGAGGATGGGGGTAATCGTCGCTTCAGTATCTGCGAACTCAAACATGTGTAAGTACCGTGCTTTTATACGATAAGCATAATAATATGATTGGATAGAAGTGAAGCAATAAGTGACGTAATAATTGAGTCTTCCCAGCAGAACTTATGCTAAAGCTTTCATTTCTCCATTACCGACATGACTGCTCTGAAAGCGACATTTAAAAAAATCACAGAGACCTCAAACAGAAAGCACAAAGCCTGTCTTTAAAGTGAATTTCGTTTTTTATTAATTGTATCTTAATTTTAATCAATGTTTCATCAACCAATTGCCTGGATTTAATAAATAATAAGTAAATATAGTAGAAAATAGATAATCATCACACGGAGGCGCCGGCGAGTGGACTCTTGTCTCATAAATGAACCGAGACTCAGCGTAAGGTAGGCTACTTGCCTCACAGACCTGAGAAATATATAGAAAGCTTGAAATGTCTACTTTTAAACAGAACAATTCAAAACGAAAGAAAACAGACTGCTCTTATGTAATCCGAAATGTGCATTTCTCTCTGGCGCGTTCTGCGAAGGTGCGAAGGTCACGACGCATCGTCAACTTCATCTTTGCAGTCGACACAGAAAACACTTGTTTATTAATAAACAATTAAAATGTCTCCTTGCTATATTTGACATATTCATAATCATTACTTTTGCCGGTTCTTTGTGACAGCTTTTAGATGCTTTATTGGCAGCCCCACCCACATGTTGAACGCGTCACACCGCATCAGCACCGAAAACATGATTTTTTTCTAATCTAAAATAAAAAATCGTGATACGAACCGAATCGTAGGTTTGGTCTATCGTTACAGTAAGATGAGAAAGCAAGAGTTTATGGTTGTAAAAAAAAAACAATGGAACATCTTTGCCAAGCGCAAACCAGTACAGAAGTAGGCTAATCAATAAATTATCGGGGAGGGTCATGCCTTTTTTCACAATCATTTTGGATGGTCATAGAAAAATTTATTGCTGGCGAAGGGAGGGTCATGTATTTTTTGACTACAGATCTCAAAACTCCTCCGGTGGCCCCTTAAATAAAAAACGAACAGTCCCTAATATGATTTTTTCATAGTCAGTATTTTTTATTTTTGCTGTTAATTCTGCTTATAAATAAATCACTAATCATTTGTGATTGTCCAGTATTAAGCTGCATGAATTTAATATACTGATGACTGAATCATATACAACCAGTGGTAGATATTAACAAAGTATTTTTATTTCGTTACTGTGCTTTAGTACATTTTGTATTTTTATTTGTAAATCCTCACCCGTGTATGGAAGTGTTTCCGGCACTAAATAAAAATAAAATAAATAAAGGTAATTTTCACTCTTTTATCGTACTATTCTGCCTTTTTTCCCTCGCAATTGTGAGTTTGCATCTCACAATTCTTGTTTTAATTCACAATTGTGAATTATAAAGTCATAAATGCGAAGCAGAAATTATTAAAAACTCACAATTCTGACTTTCCAACTCGCAACTGCGTATTATATAGTCTTATATATTGTAAGATATAAATACATTTTTATTTATATATTCGCACAGTATTTTCTCAGTGTTTCTGACATGTTCACCTGATCAGTAATTTTGAATCTCCTCTTTTCTGTTTCTATGTGCTGTTGTGTCATGAAGCGAAGCTCTCCAAACACCTGTGTAAGTATTAAAGCGGATACAGCAACAGAAAACTTTGCTTTGTTGTTTGATATAAAAACATTACAGGTGTCACACATCACTGAAGTAATTTTAAAATATATATAAATTAATATTAACCAATAACTTAAGTGATAAGTATTGTTGATGACACTTTATAATATAGTCCCATTAGTAAATGATTAGTATGCACTAGTGAACTAATGTTAACAAATGGAGCTGTTTTGAGAAGTTTTACTGCATTGTTTATTTTGTTAAATCACATTAATGATGGATTTAACTGATGGAAATCATTCTCAGTGTTTCTGACATGTTCATCTGATCATTCACTTATAATCTCCTCATTTCTGTTTCTGCGTGCTGCTGTGACACGAAGCCGAGATCAATGAAACAGAACTGGGTAAGTGTTAAAACTGAAACAACTGAACTGAAAACCACAGCTTTTTTTAATACTTCTGTGTGTCTAGTGCATTACACATTCATCCGGTATTTTGGACAATAGTTTGGAGTATATAAAAAAAAAAAAATTCAAAAAAACATTAAAAATCAAATATTCACTTGTTCCTTTTTTTATGACATTTCGGATCACATCAGAGGATTATGTTTGTTCGGAGCATTTGACTGAAGACATAAAATATGCAAATAAGTATTGCTTATTTCATGGTGACTTTAACACACAACGTTACTGTGATTGTGACAGACCATTAAGATGAAGTGATTATCGCACAGTATCTTCTCAGTGTTTCTTCATCTGTTCCTCATTTCTGTTTCTATGTGCTGCTGTGACATGAAGCGAAGGGCTGTGAAAATGAAATAGGTAAGTATTTTTAAAGTAGAAATGATCTTTCATCTGTTCATTCACTTATAATCTCCTCATTTCTGTTTCTATGTGCTGCTGTCACACGAAGAAAAGATCTCGGAAAAACTAAAGAAAATGTGTAAGTATTACAGCTGATACAGAGAAAAAGTTCGCTTTATTGTGCGACGGTACAGTTTAAATGTACAAAATAATTTTCATAGGCAATATTTCTTATTTTTTTAAATCATATGTTTTGCCTGCATTTGATTTAGTACAGTATTTAATGAACTGTGTGACTGTCCAGTATTGAGCTGTATGATATTAATATACTCATGACTGAATCACATAAAACATGTGACATACGGATTTAGTGATTTGGGCGTAATACAGGAATGGGGCCCAATACAATTGCACACATTGACAACCTTGAGGTTCCTTTTTTTACTGTTGTGATGCTTGTTGTTGCATGACCGTTTCCCTTAGTTGTGTCCAATGTTGAATATAAAGTCATACAGATGATGAAGCTCATGAAGAATCACACAGTATCTTCTCTCTAATAATCTCCTTATTTCTGTTTCTATGTTCTGCTGTAACGCGAAGCCGAGGACTGTGAAAGAGAAATACGTAAGTTTCACAGCTGATACAGCAAGAGAAAGTGTAGTTTTATTGTGCTACAATAGAGACTAGTGCTGAGGAAACGCAGCTTTATTAAGCGTAATCCACAATCATGTTACAAATAGCTGGGAAAAGGTCAAAACCAAAGGCAAACATTGAAATCCAGGAAACCAGGCTAAAGATCAATACCATAATATAGGGAATCCTAGCGAGAGCTCAGAAATGAAGTGTAATGTATAGACTTGTATCTAGGCAGAGAAACACCTGAAGTTAATCAGCCACAATGGCTTATGGGAAATGCAGTCCAGGATGAGATATAGCAAAATAAATAATAATTGTTCACAGTCAATAGTTCGTCATTCAGTGACACATCATCACTTAACTAATTTCAAAACAAAATACCGTGGAAAGTATTGTTTATTAATTCACATTATGCTTTAATGTTCACACATAACTTTACTGTAATTGTTACTGATCATATAAAGTTATGTAGAAGTGATTATTAGAAGCTCATGAAGAATCACTCAGTGTCTCATCTGTTCATTCATCTCTGTTTGGATGTGACATGAAGCGGAGATCTCCAAACAACTAGAGCAACTGCGTGAGTATTACAGCTGATACAACAAAACAATTTAACTTTATTGTGCTACTGTAGATTATAAATGATTTTTCAGAGTCAATATTTATCATTTTCATGTTCTGCTTGTGTGATGTGTGTGATTGTCCAGTATTGAGCTGCATGATATTTATATACTGATGACTAAATCATACACAACATTACAGTAATCGTTACTGATTGCTAAAATGTTGATTTAAATAATAATAATAATAATAATAATATCTGTGTTTCTGCCAGTAAATCTCACAGAACTGCTGAAAGTCAGTGCCAGTTGGCCTAAAGTCACAGTCCTGCTGACTCTCGATCTGTTATTTTGAGATTTGATCTGCGCTGTGTGTCAGTGTTTCTGACATGTTCATCTGATCAATCACTATAATCTAGTTTCTCTGTTTCTATGTCCTGCTGTAACAGAAGAAGAGAAGATCTCAGAGCGACTGTGTATGTATTAAACCTGATGATAATAAGCTTTATTGTGCTACAGCAGAAATTCTTTTTCTTAGTCAATATGTATAATTTTTCACCACATGTTCTGCTTGTGAGACATTAATATGCTGATGACTGAATCACATACAACATGTGATTTACAACATTACTGTAACTGTTACTGATCATTAATATGAAGTCATGTAGATGAAGTGATTATTAGAAGCTCATGAAGAATCACACAGAATCTTCTCAGTGTTTCTGACATGTTCATTCACTTATAATCTCCTCATTTCTGTTTCTACGTCCTGCTGTGACACGAAGCCGAGATCTCTGAAAACATAAAGAAAGTGTGTAAGTATCACAGCTGATGCAATGAGAGAAAAAATCGCTTGATTGACAGCAGAGTTTAACATTAAGACATCACAGGTGTGAAACTCTCCTGAACCAATAAATGCATTGCTATGAAAAGTATTGTTTATTGATAATTCATGTTGGTGATGGATTTAACGGATTTTACTGATCATTAATAAAAAGTTATTAGAAGCACATGAAGAATCACACAGTATCTTCCCAGTGTTTCTTTATCTGTTCACACACTTATAATGTCCTCATTTCTCTGTTTCTGCTGTGACAGTTGAAAGCAAGAAACCTGATTATTCAGAGCGACTGCGTAAGTATTACAACTAAGACAGCAAGTGTAAAATGAGGAGACTGTTTGCTGATCGCCAATTATTGTTATTGTTTTTAATAACTACAAAAAGTACCCTTTCACACCAAAAGTGAAATAAGCTTTAGACTGATCACAAATGTTATGTTTGTCTAAAGTTATTTCTGCTTATTAATATGTTTGAATTGGATCCTCGAACTGGTTAAAGTGAGATTAAATACATTAATTATATTTGTTTAATTTAAAATATTTAATTATAAGTTTTTATTGACTTTGATGAAAACTGAATCTGTTTTTGTACAAGTGAGAAGAGTAAATGCTAACATTTAGTCTAGAACTGCAGCACACACGCACACACACTCACACACACCGCTCTGCGCTTACTCACGATTTCTCTCAACATGGGACAGGAGAGCTGTCAGTCAATATATGTAACTATAAATGAAAAATAAATGAAAAATAACTCAGTACAATTTAAAAGTAATGTGTTACTTTACTAGTTACTTGAAAAAAGTAATCCGATTACATAACTCAAGTTACTTGTAATGTGTTTCACCCAACACTGTTAATAAATGTTAATTCCCATTAAAATTTTTGGGTTCATTTTAAGCAAGCAATATAATATATTTTTTTTAACAATAGTTGAGCTAAATAAAACAATTTCAAACATTTAACCCAGCTGCTGATATTGTTCATTCACATTAACGATAGCTGGGTTAAATGTTTGAAATTGTTTTATTTAGCTCAACTATTGTTTAAAAAATGATTATATTGCTCGCTTAAAATGAACCCAAAATTTGATGAAATTAACATTTATTAACAGTGTTGGGTGAAACACATTACAAGTAACTTGAGTTATGTAATCGGATTACTTTTTTCAAGTAACTAGTAAAGTAACGCATTACTTTTAAATTTACAACAAAATATCTAAATTACTTTTTCATTTATTGTTCATTTATATTTACATATATTATTTACTGACAGCTCTCCTGTCTTACAGGCTTTTGCATCTGAACTCTTCATCTGATTACTCACTTATAATTGAATTTCTCTGTTTTTATGTGCAGCTTTGACCGGTGCAGAAGAGACCTCTGAACAAGAAATACGTAAGTATTACAAATTAAACTGCAAGTGTGAAATGTGTTTTGTTGCAGGGTTGGGCCGATAGGCTAACAGACATCACGATGTTGAGCCGACATTTATAGTATAAATATTTTGTTGAATTAACTCAATTTTAAGACAAAACTGAAACTTTTACTCGGATACTTTTCTCCAGACCCTTTAATTACATGTGTGACTGCAAACAACACCTGCAAGAAAAGCTGTGGGTCATTGTTAGTGTCGTATCAAATAGACTTAGATACTTTAGACACTTTTATTCATGGCAGACCATTGAAAATCGCCACACACAAGACTCAGAAATGGACTTCTGGAATTAAATATGTTTTTGGCTTTTCTCATTACCGCAACAGCCTGAAGAAATCACTACCATTAAGAAAGCTAATACAGTTCACATCATCTTTTAAACTTGAAACTATGAAATCATTCTAATAATTTTGACTGATTTCTCTCTCATTACTTGCAAAATGGCTATTGCAAAATTACAACTTAATTTTTTAATATATTGTATTAAAACCTGACATATTTTCAAAATGATGTGGCAAACCTGAAAGAACATAATGTATATTCTTCATGTGCATTTCAAATCAAATGACTACATTTATTAAATGAACACCTGTTGCGGTAATGACACATAAGTTGCGGAAATGAGAATTTCAACAGAAAATGCAATAAAATACAAACATTATTCATTCCTTTGTTAAAACTGCTATTTGTGCAAGGTAGGGAACTGGGTTGTCATCATTATAATATTTGTTTATAGTAGTAAATTACATGTTTTATTTTTAAAATCTTTACCACTATGGTGTTTTAATGGTTTTTGTGATAATCACGCAGCTAAAACTTTACACTGTTCTGTTGCTGACCTGCATTCGTAACTGTTTTCCTGAGCTATTTAGATACATTTTGTGTTTTTGTTTTTAATGCCGCAAACCAAAATGGAGGCCATAATATGAAGAACACAAATCATGTACAAACTGATAAAATCACTTCAGTGATCTTTGTGTAGTGATTTCAATCTCTGATGTTCACATGCAAACACTTGATCTAATGTCTACTTTGGCTTTGTATGTCTCTGTGTCTAGATGCTGATGTCACACAAGAAGAGACATCGAGATCAGAGATGGAGAAAGGTGCATTCATGTTGAAGAAGTCAAGTGATAGGTGTTGATAGGATATTCAGAGACAGTCTTTGGGATGTGCTGGAGGAGACTTTACAGAGTGCTCACCTCTTGCATTGTCAATTCAAGATCTTGAACAAAAATTGATGCACTTCTTGATGGAAATAAATGTTGTGATGTTATTTCCATCAAAAGATTCATCAGATTTTGGTCAGTATTGATGACACTGGAAAAAATGCTTCTTCTTTTTTTTTACTTAGTATTTTTGTCTCGTTTCCAGTCCAAATATCAAAAAATTCTTAAATCAAGAAGCATTTACTAGATGAGTAAAATTGCATAAGATAGTATGTCCTGTTTTCCGGGGGAACTAATCAAAATTAAGTGAGTTGATGTTTAAAAAAGCACAATTATCTGCCAATGGGGTCAGAAAAATAATCTTAATTCAAACAGCAACAAGATTATTTTTCTTACCCCATTGGCAGATCATTTTGCTTGTTTTAAGCAAAACTCACTTAATTTTTATTTACTTAATATCTTATGTAATTTTACATCTTTAGTAAATGGATCTTGATTCAATAAATGTTTGATATTTGGACTGGAAACAAGAAAAATAGTACAAAAATACTAAGTAAGAAAAGCATTTTTTTTGCAGTGTATTGACGTCCTGGAATATGGTCATGATACATATTCCTACATGGTTGTTTAAAAAAATGTTGTGAGAAGACATTTCTTTCAACTCTAATAAATGAAAAGCTAAAGTATTAGCCTATTAACCCCTTTTAAAAAAAGTGTTTATCATTACATATCACTGTCGTTGTACATCATCTATTCATTCACTATAATCTAATTTCTCTGTTTCTCTGATCAGCCTTGACTGATGAACTGGAGAACTCTGAAAAAGAAATATGTGAGTATTACAACTAAAACATCAAGTGTAAAATGTGTTATGCTGTGCGACAATAAATGTTCAAGGAAAAAGAAGTGTGTTGCTTTGCTAAAACCCATAAGCTTGATAAAGTCTGATCTCTATAGCTGCTATAGCCCACAATACACATGCTGTGTGTGTCAAACAAAATACATTTTGCATGTTAATTAATGGTTAAATGATTGCTTTTTAAAATCTTAAAATAATAATACAAATCTGTATAGTCGTGGTTAAAATGATGTATTTACTGAAATGAGAAGTCACACAGAACATAAATATTAAGGGTGTCACGATTTCGATTTTAAATCGAAATCGATCGAAAATAATGCTCAATCTCGATTATCGAATCAAAAAATGGAATCGTCGATGCTGCCACGCCCCCATGTCACGGCAGCTCGTCTTGCCTGTAATAGGTAAAACTCCTTTTCTCGAGAATATTGAAGCCTTTATTTTAAAACACATTGCAGCTGCACAGCGAGAGCATCATATCTCGTCTGAGCGAGCTGATTGTCTGTGCTGCGGCAACTGCACGAACCTATGGCAAGTTAGCAGTGGCGTACGGTCCAATGGGAGCGCATGGCGCCCTGCCAACTTCGAGCGCGCCAATTTGGACGCGGCTGGAGAGTGTAATTCACAAAAGACTCGCCAAAGGATTTTAGGTTTAAATCGACTGAAGCGAAAAGTACCTGATATGAGCGAAATAGCACGGCAAGGCAAAGCAGTACTCGTTCCCTTATCTCTAAGGGAACCGAGGTTACACAAGTAACCAAGTAGCCTTCGTTCCCTTACGAGAATGTTCTCTCGTACTGCGTTGCAAACGCTGTGGGAACCCAATTTAAAACGCCGTGCTATTCGCCTGTGACTGCTCTGAGGAGTCCAGGGAGCCCCGGGACTATAATAGCCAGGTAATAGGTTATATTGTTTAAGTTTCCAATTGACTGAAGATATAAGTTATTGTTACATTATGTTGTTAATAAACGTTTTAAATTTGACAATGTAGTGTGTGGTATTGCGAACAAAGGTCAGATATTATTATATTGCATAAAAGTATTAAAATGGCATAGCTTGTGCTTTCAATTTATTTTTTTTAAATCGAGAATCGAATCGAACCGTGACTTTAGAATCGAAAATGTAATCGAATCGAGGATATGGAGAATCGTGACACCCTTAATAAATATATTATTTTATTTTTAAATTGTAATCTTTGAAACGCCTCTTGGGCATCAAGTGCAGCTCCTATCTCTTTGAATGAGGAAACATCAAATTCTCCAAAAATGTTCACTAAGCTTATGATTACATTTCATATTTGAAAACACTAATGAAACTTGACAACAACAACAACAACAACAGTCTCATAAAGCTTGTTTATTATGTTCAAATAGTGTTAAAACAAGCTTGTTTTTCATGATAGACCAGCCAATGCGCAGGCATGAGCGCGAGTCTGCCTGTTTCTATAGCAACCGGAGCTTCAGCTGCAGTGATGCGATGACTTTACTAATCAACGATTGGCTGTCATTTAGAAGGCGGGGCTTATTCGCAATATTGGACGTTGCACTTTCTCCCATTCATAAGTAACCGGAGTGTGCCGTGTCCCTATATATGAAGTCTTTGTCTTCACACAGAATATGGAGAAAGAACAGGCTCCTCACGTGACAGGATATTCCTTTTAAATCTCTCTGAATCTCCTATCCTTTAGTTTTCTTTATTCTTTATTCAGATCCCCTTTAGCTTCCACTGAGTGGTTGCTAATCTTTCTGGGGTCCACAGAGCAATACAAGACAAAAAATACAATTATTCCAAATTAAATCATCAAACTACATCTTAGCAGTAGCAGCACATCAAACATACAAGTTACAACATACATCTACTGTACATATTTTAAAACATATCTTTATATAAACACATGAGTGCTTTTACTCTTTCGGACATTGATGGGAACCATTTTCCAAGCAACAGAACTTCGATAAAGCAATGTCTTTTTCATCAAATTTGTTTGTGGACAAGCTAAAAAAAGAGTTAAGCCTTACTCACCGTGTTTTATAGTCCTAAAAATCCTGGTGATCCTCTGTGACTTCTGTGTAGTAATTTCGATCGTTGAGGTTCGCGTGCAAACACACACTTGATCTAATGTCTACTTTTTCTTTGTATTTCTCTATTTCTAGGTGCTGATGTCTCAAAGATGGAGAAAGGTGAAGGGGTACGGCGCATAATTGTTGAAGAGACTGCCTTAAGTCGAGCGATAGGTGCTAACATGACATCCATAGACCGACAGGGCAGGAGGAGCATTGCAATCCGTAACCCCAGTACTAAATGTGCTGGAGATCAGGGTGAGTCTTTTGATTTTTTTTTTATGTAAGAAGGGTTTGTTCATTCAATAGTATTCGTGTATAGTTACGATTGTTACTGCCAGGTGAAAACAGCCTGTTTGTCCACATAACCTGATCACACTGAAATAAAAATCTCCATGCCATTGAGTGGAAAGTGTGTTTTAAGCCTTAAGCCTATGTTAAATTATTTTGTACATTTAATTTCTATTGGTAATTTGATGGTAAATTATTGACATTCATTTTGATTTCTCATGAACGGCTTCAGAATTGATTTCCAGATTTCTCTCTTATATTCATTTCTGTGATTGTCTCTAATTCCTTCCAGAATCATCAGGAAAAGAAACACCTTCTATTAGCCAAATAGATGAGGATGGAGAGAATGAGCAGTAGAAGAAGAGTTCAGTTTGATGAGATAAGACACGCCCACCAGTGTCAATCACCGTGACATCATCAGCATTTCAGCTCAGTCTTTTATAAGCTTCTAGACACCATCCAGTGAAAGTGAGAAAGAATCAGTGTCTTTTGAGCTGCTAAAGTCTCGTGTGAAAAGCTTCTTTGGGTTTAGATGTGTTGATGGAAACACTGCCATATATAATTGTATTATTTCTTCACTACATGCCTCACCTTTAAAGTGTTACTCTTAACATAATACTAAGTTGACTCTCACAGCTTTAATCATTGACAATGATTGTCAGAAATAGCACACATATTTTAAAGATGTGTTTTACCACAGCAGTATCTCTCAAACCATTCAATGTGCTGTTTTATATAATTAACACTAGTACAAGGAGTTTTTGTTTGTTTTTTTGGCCAAGTAAAAACAAAAAAAAACAGTGAGGCTTTAATTTATTTGAAAGAAAACACACTGCATTTTACTAGTTTAGACCAAGCAAAACGGCCTACGGTATTAGGTTTGCCAGTAAAGAGCTTCTAAACAAGCTATTTCACACAAACATCAGTAGGTGCGTTTCCATTACAGATTTGCGCAAAACATTTGCAATTTTTTTTCTTCTTTTTTTCCCCCTAAATGTCGACAAAGAACTATTGCAAAATGACTCCGTTTTCATTAACCTATGTTATGCGACTAACATTTCATTTTTACTCTTGCGATAAGTCATTCCAAAAATCATGGCAACGGTCGTTGGTAGGTTTATGTATATCCCAGCCAGTGCACTGGCCATTATTATTATTAATGGAAGGAGACGTATGTGTGTTATCCAAGCATTAATGGTGAGGAAAGACCCTTTATACTGTGAGCGGCACATATGAGGTGTTTCTGGGTGTTTCTCCCTCAGTTCTGCTTCGAGGTCTTGATTGTGGCATTTATTTGAGGTTTAGAATCCATTATTCCTGTAATTCTTTTGTCTTTTATGAATTTAATAAAGAACTCTGTCTCGTATTCTGTCCAAACATACCACGTCGTCTACGTCAGGTGACTGTAAGTGCGCAAAAACTGTTTCCATTGCAGTTTTGCAAAATATTTCTTTTTCGAATTGCCTGAAAAACCACCTCATGCGAGCGTAAAAACTTTTTTGCGATAAATGGGAGTTTGTGCAAAATTGACGTGTTTCCATTGGGCGTATTTTCAATGCGCAATTTCAATTTGTGCAATTTGAAGGGTAATGGAACCGCGGCTAGTGTCTGCCATGAAGAGTCATTAAAGGGACAGTTCACCCAAAAATGAAAATCCTGTCTTCATTTATTCACTTCATTTACTTTTTCCCAACATGCATTCATTTCTTTGTTCTGCTGAACACAAAGGAAGATATTTTGATGAATTTCGGTAACCAAAGAGTTGATGGACCCCATTCACTTCCATAGTATTATTTTTTCCTGTTATGAAAGTCAATGGCTGCTGTCAATTGTCTGGTTACAAACATTCTTCAAAACTTCTTCTTTTGTGTTCAGAAGAAAGAAACTCTTACAGATTTGGAACAACATTCGGGTGAGTAAACGAAGACAGCATTTTCATTTTTAAGTGAACTATCCCTTTAAGTACTTATTGGGTTTGTTCAACTATACATTGATTTCTTCAATGACTGTATATGTTTAGATACATCGGTTTGCTCAGGTATATATTGGTTTGTTGAACTATTGGTTTAGATACATCTGTTGGATCGAGTAAAATTTTTTTTTTAAGTATACATTGATTTGTTTACATAATATATATATCACATACCTATATATATACCTATATATATATATATATATATATATAAATATTGGTTTAGATACGTATATGGAGGGCAAAATATGTTTTGTTTTTTTTAAATATATGACTACATGAATTTGTCCATTCCTATACCAAATGTATGAATGGCCAAACATTTTTTAGTAGAAAACATTTACATAAACATTTTGAAACACATTTTAGCAAATATATTTTTTGCCTTTTTTCATTTTTGAAATATATAAAAAAATATAAGTGAAAAAAATACATGGTGTATATTTTTATCTTTTTTTTTTTTTTTTAATATGTTTATTGTGCAAACTTCCAAGCATGTTACAGACAATAAACAGGTCAACTGTAAATAAGTCTGGCATTTTCCCATTTTCTTTTCCCTGGAGGTAGATCTTTTAAAGAACATAGATGAATAATTTTTTTTTATAATAATAATAATAATAATAAAAAAAAAAAATAAAAAAAAATAAAAAAAACAGTGACGTATATTTTTATCTTGTGTATAACAAATTTCTTGTGTCTCATTTTGTAAGTAAGAAATTTCCATGTATAATGAGCTTTACTTTTTTCCAAACCCTCAGATGCCTAAAGGGGGACAAACTGATTGCAGAATTATTATTATTTTTTTTATAAAATAATTAATTTCCCAAATTATTCTGTGTATTCGAATTATTCGTTGTTCTCTGTATTGACAGCACTCCAAATGTACAAAAAAATGAAATTAAAATTGACCGGAGTTCTCCTTTAACAAAAGCACAAGCACACCTGAATGTACAAAAGTATTTAGCCAAGAGACTATCACTGTGCTGAGGAGAGCACAGACATTACTGATGAGTATTCCTCATTTGTAAGTCGTTTTGGATAAAGACATCTGCTAAATGACTAAATGTAAAATGTAAATATGTATTAATAGACATACATGGTCAATGCATATATTGCAGTATATTAAAAAAATATAAGCACTAGTTTCCCATATATGGAAATGTATTATGGAATATATCGCATTATATTTTGCAGTATATCCCATATATTTTTGTTCCGTAAGGGCATGATCTGTATCATTAATGTTTATTTGTGAAGGTCTTGTTCTTGTTGACAGAGGCGTAAAGTTCATCCTGCGGTTAATCTTCTCTTCCTCTGATGGCAGCATAAGTCACTGTATCATCATGATCCTGAAAGAACAGATTCTGTCCATCAATGTTTGAACCCCAGCGATGATTATTATTATTATTATTATTAGAGCATGAGCTTAATTTATTTCCTAAACTTCTGACACAGTCAAACTCACATAGATGAGAGAAGCTGCTGTGATTTTCTCTGAATAGGACTGGTTTTAGTGGACACAATAAGTCACATGATCATTTGTCTGCTCCTAAACATCAATGCAAACGTGCAGAGAATCAAGTTTAACACACAGAACAGACATATCTCTCACTATAATATGTAGAATAACACAAAAGCTTTTGAATCACATTATTGAACAGACAGTGAACGTAATGTTTGATGATTTAGTGGACTCACATTGGCTCTTTCAGCGGGAGGAATGGACATGTTGATCGTCTCATTCATCCCTTTATGATCATTCTCATCTTTGACCTTCAGAACAAACAGTTAAACTGCATGAATGACACTTTATTGACCTTTAAAGACAATAATCAATAATAATTAAATCTAAATCAATGCATTACTGAACTCACCACAGAGTCGTAAGTCCCTCTTTTATTATCTGAAAACAAGTGCCTCATGAAATATGAGTTATGATAAAACACACGTGCAAAACACAGAATCTTAATAATACGTTTTTTTTTTTCAGCCATTAATGTGAGTAATAAAAACGTTTTGGTTACTTACATAACCTCGGTTCCCTGAAATAACGGAAATGAGTGTTGCGTCTTTGCTACATGCTATGGGGAAAACTCCTTTTCTCTGAATTTTGAAGCCTTTAATTCAAAAACAAAGTGCCACTGCACAGCCATAACAGTGCAGCGATCTGAGCGTGTCTATTGGCTGTCAGTGGGAACTGCATTAACATATGGCAAAGTGGCGTGTCTGTGCGAGCCAATCACGGCACATCCTGCGGAGAGAGCGCAGAGCCTGCCGAAAGAGGTGGGGCATCTGCCTATAAAAGCAGCTCATATTCACCATAGGAATCAGGTTTAATTTGACTGAAGCGACAAACACCAGTCTTGTAACGACATAGCGCATACGTCTAGATGCAATACTCCCGTTATCTCAGGGAACCGAGGTTACGCAAGAAACGAGATGTTCCCTTTCGAAACATTTAATCATATTGCATCTTTGCGAGACACTATGGGAAACCAATCCAATCATGCTGTGCTATGTGAGCATAACGACATGTTCTCAGCCTAGGGAAGGGCAAGTTATGCCGAGCAAAAGGTCGGACTGAGGTCGGAGCCTCTGGTTATAGTGGGTTGAGCTCCCTCTGAGGTCAACTCCAAATAGACAGAGAGGATTTGTTCCTGCTGCGCAGTGATCTTCAATTTGTAAAATCTGGCGAAGGTGGAGGCGAGGACCAGCCCGCTGCCGCACAGATGTAGCCATTAGACACACCACTGGACCATGCCCAGGAAGACACCACGCCTCTGGTGGAGTGTGCTCTGACTCCGATGGGGCATTGAAGGCCCACCAAAGCATAAGCCAACGTGATAGTGCTCACTATGTAGCAGGATCACTGATTCGTGACCGGAAACCCACCGAAGTATACAAAGAGCTGCTCTGACTGTCTGAAATAGACAGAGCGCTGTATATATACTCCTAAGGCCCGAACAGGGCAGAGTAATGGCGCTTTTCCACTACACAGTACCAGCTCGCCTCGGCTCGACTCGACTTACCTCGCCTTTGTTTGGTTTTCCACTGTGTAAAAGTTGTACCTTTACCTGCTTCCAGGTACTTTTTTTCGTATCACCTCCGGCGAGGTTCTGAGCGAGCAGAGGCGATACTAAAATGTGACGTGAAAACACGGCAGACTGCTGATTGGTCAGAGAGAATCATCACTATTAACTGCGTCATCATTGCACGGGCCAGACGGAGTATCCTGAATAAAAAACAGCAAAAACAAAAACATCCAAAAACAGCATACACTCGATTTTCCTCCATTGTCCTGTGTGTGTGGGTAGCGGGGGTGTGTCGCGTAGAAGATTAAGTCACGACAGTTTCCTGCGGCGTCGCTATGACGACCAGGTACTATTGTGGAGGTACTCTCTGCAATGGAAAACGGAGCGAAAAGCGAGCCGAGCCGAGCCGAGACGAGTCGAGTCGAGTTGAGCTGGTACTGGAAAAGCGCCGTAAGTTAGGTTGACGCTCGTCTTCCGAATTGGGAAGAGCGGACAGCGTAAGAACTTGAGCTATGAACAGAGTAGAGAGCACTTTGGGCACATAGCCATGCCTTGGCTTGATGACGACCTTGGAGTCGATAGGCCCAAACTCAAGGCAGGAAGCGCTGACGGAGAGAGCTTGCAGATCACCCACTTACTTTACCTATGCTAATGCTAGCAATAGTGCGGTCTTAAGCGAAAGTGGCAGGAGCCCGGCCGATTGTAGTGGTTCGATCAGAGGACCTTTTGAGGGCCCTAAGGACCGTAGATAGATCCCAAGAGGGTACGGTAAGAGGACGAGGCGGGTTGAACCTCCTTGTCCCTTTCAGGAAGCGGACGACCAGGTCGCTTCTACCCAGAGACGGGCTGACCAAGGGAGCGTGGTGTGCTGCTATGGTCTCCACATAGACATTTAGCATGGAGGGGGAGTGACCCCTGTCAATTAGCTCTTTTAAGAAGGAGAGTATCAGAGGTACTTCGGATGATAAAGGGTCCTGGTTCTGGACTGAACACCAGTCAGAGAAAACAGACCATACGTGGAGGGTCCACATCTTGGGTCAGGGGTGCCAGATTTTCATGTTTGCCTGGGAAAGGAGGTCTTTCCTCAGGGGAATTGGCCATGGGGCTGCTGCAACTTGGGGAACCAAGGCTGGGTCCGCCAGAGAGAGGTCACCAGAAGGATGGCACGCCTGTCTTCCCTGATCCGTTTAATGACCTGAGGGTGCAGCACGACCGGAGGAAGGCATAAAGGGGGAGGATGGGCCATTTGTGGGCCAGCACATCTGTGTTCTTTGTAAAGGATATTGGGCAGTGAGAGTTGTCTACAGAGGCGAAGAGGTCGACCTCTGCCTTGCCAAAGATGCTCCAGATTGATGCTCTGGGGATGGAGGGACCATTCCCCTGGGAACACGTTGCGTTGTGCCCATAATAGAAGGCGTTGGGCTAGTCTGTACAGAGGCCGTGACCTGAGTCCACTACCGTCATGTTGTCCGACCAGAATAGGACATGGTGTCCTATTAGGTCTGGTAGGAAGGTTTTGAGGGCCAGAAAAACTGTCATCATTTCCAGGCAGTTGATTTGCAGCGACTTTTCCGTGCTCAACCAGAAGCCAAAAGTATGTCTGCCCTCGCACTCCCAAAGCTCCCAAACCTGTGTTGGAAGCATCCGTGTTAACCACCTTTCTTCATGAAATCAACCACGGATGTCTGATGTCTGAGGTCTAGGACGGACCTGAGGCCATCATCCTTCTTAGGAACGAGGAAGTAGCGGCTGTGGAAGCCTGACTCGCTGTGGGGAAGAGGAACTGTTTCCATGGCTCCCTTTGTTAGTAAGATTACTTTGGCATGATGGACTTGAGCCACAATGCTCCTTACCGAAGTATTGACTATGCACGCAAAGCAGGGTGGTCTGCGAGCGAATTCAGAGCGAGTAACCTCATGTCACCTTGTCCAGTACCCATTTTGACAACGGGGATGGCTTTCCATGCCTCGGCCTGGTCGGCTAGTGGCTAAATCATTTCAGGACACAATTCACTGCATCTGGGCAGGGAGTCAACGTCCATAGAGTATGGAAGAGTAAAGTGCTCTCTTTTCAATTATAACTATAAGTATTTCAGCTATAACAGCGAGCAGGCCCATAGTTTGCAACTGCAACATTTACTCCCACCAGCCGGAACTGAACATGGTGTTTGGAGGAACACTCAAGACTTTTTGGAGGGTGGTCCAGCCACAGCGATACTTAACCCTCCCCTCTTCTTTCCTGGCGGATCAGGATTGCTTCTGAGGCACAGGGCACAGTGTTATCTTAGGCCGGGGTCGAGGGAGTGAAGCGCTTAGGCTGCTGTCGTTGCTCAGGCTAGGTGGTGGCTAAGCGGTCGCATGCGCTGGCTTGGCTGCCTGCAGAGTCTGCACTATTTTCTGGTGACTCAATGTAGCAGAGCTGGAGTGGCGCATTGCTTGCGAAGACTTTGTGCCATCGTGAATCGCTCTGCAAAGCCATCAACTGCAGGGGCGAAGAGACCATTGGTGGAGATTGGGGATTCAAGGAAGGCAGTCCTGTCTGCATTGTCTAGCGCTGTGGTGGTCACGAAATGTGGCTGTATCTGGTCCAGGCTCGTCCTTAGGCCGGAGGAGTTTGGCCTGAAATACCTGGAGGACCACCATGTATGAAGAGCTGAGCCTGCTTAGCCAGAGATGGGGCAGAGTGAGGTACACGGGGGCTGGGCCGGCATGAGTTTGCTTGTGTCCGATCGTCCAGTCCTCTGACCCCGCGGTGGAAACAGGAGAGCCCGAGGGTCGGAGCCTTTTCAGAGAGCGGAGAGACACACTCTCGCAGTGAGAGCAGCTCGTCTCGGTGAGCGTGGCATTTCCCCATACATGCAATGCACTCACTGTGCTCGTCAGTGGGGTGCAGAAGGACTCTGCACGTGCCGCAACCACCACGCGACATTTGCAACAACGTTGCAGAAAATTTTCAGGGCAGGGGAGACAGTTAAGTCAGCTGCAGCAGCTGCCTGGCTTCTTCGACGGCGAGAAGGCTTCTTCGAGAATCAATGACGTAAGTTTTTCGCTGAAGGAGAATAAATCTAATTCCTATGATGAATATGAGCTGCTTTTATAGGCAGATGCCCCACCCCTTTCGCCAGGCTCTGTGCTCTCTCTGCGGGATGAGCTGCGATTGGCTTCCGCAGACACGCTGCTTCGCCATAGATTCATGCAGTTCCCACTGAAAAACCAACAGACGCGCTCAGATCGCTGCACTGTTATAGGTGTGCAGTGGAACTGCGTTTTTGAATTAGCATGTTAGCCTACTTTTGAAAAATGCCCAGAAATGGCATACCCAAACTAAATACAGTCATAATGAACAAAATTGTTATAAATAGCTTCAAAGTTTTATAAAGTTATTAGAAATGTATTTTTATGAAATATCTTCATGAAAATAATATTGAAGTTGGCATTGTATCAATCTAGAAATGCACTGCAGCTAAAGCCACATGTCTGACCATGTTATGTTTAAAATCTGAAGATGAAAAGTCTAAAACTCTGTATTTAATTAAACTTCTAAATATCGTGTCATATGACTTTATTTTGATTAGACTCTAAAATGCAAACTGATGTTTATTGTCATCTTCTAAGCATCTATTCAGTCTATTGTCTCTATTGTTTTGTGTGTGCAAACGAGCCCCATTCAGTCTCAGTCTCTCCTGCACACATTCACTCCTCTCCAGCCTGTTAATGGCTCTAAATATGCATTTCTTTTGTCTGCATTATAATTACCAGTGTTGGGGAAGTTACTTTTAAAAAGTAGTGTTTGCTCGTTACTCGTTACTTTTTTAAAAAGTAATCCGTTACTTTACTTAGTTACCCCGTTTGGAAAGTAACTTTTTACGTTACTCGTTACTTTTACGTTACTTTTATGTTGCTTGACTTTGGGCAGAACCCAATATCTGTTCCTAAATATGTAGACATAAAGTTATAATGGAGGACATAACAGGTAATTATTTTGTGCTCTTTATTATAAAAAATAGTATCAATTTCAAAAGAAAAAAAGTCCTTCTCATTGGCGCTGCTGTGCAACTTTTATTCTCAGCCGGCTCTGCATCATGGGGTAGAGTGCGACACTCAGCGATGAGCCGCGTGCTCGCGCCACTTCTCTCCGCTCCGCTTCCCCTATCCACCGAACTTTAAATTTCGGCAACAGCCAATAAAGCTTCCCTGCTCTCTAACACCAGTGCGAATCGCGTCTTGATAACATAGGACAAAATGATATAGAAGACATAAGCTTAGTTTTCAGACATACGACTCACTCTATCAAGGGAGTAGAAAAAAAAGAGATTTTGAGAGAAAAAAAATATATTTTGTTTAAAAGTACACATATTCAAGCTTTCTATATATTTCTCAGGTCTGTGAGACAAGTAGCTTATGAGTTTCGGTTCATTTACAGTATGGAGAGGAGCTCCAGTTCACGCGCTGGTGCCGTCATGATTATTTTGCATGCCATATTTACTTATTTATTAAATTCAGGCAATTAATTGGTTGGTAAAACATTGATTAAAATTAAGATACAATTAATACAAAACGAAATTCGTTTTAAAGAAAGTCTTTCTACAAAAACAAACTTAATAAAGTGATCTAAATCATGTCTGCCCACTCCATTTATCTCCCGATATATTGCACAAAATTATGATCTTACTCATGCTTTTCACTTTTCATATAATCAACATAGATTAAATTATTTATTTATTTATTTAATTTAAACATAAATATGAAACTAAATAGTTTTCTTTAATTTACTTCTTATTAAAATCAGCCAATTGGTTGATAAAACATTGATTAAAATTAAGATACAATTAATACAAAACGAAATTCATTTTAAATACAGGTTTTCTACAAAAACAAACTTAATAAAGTGGTCAAAATCATGTCTCCACACGCAATTTTTTTATTTAATTTAATTTAAACATAAATATGAAACTAAAGGCCATTGCACACCGAGTCCGAAATTTTCGTATGCGTTTTTTCGTGTTCGTCAGCCTTAAAATTCGTCACGCACAGAAACCTTGCACACTGAGTCCGATGCGTATTTATTAAACCTTTGCTGAAAAAAAAACGCAAAAAAATACAAAATGTATTCGTCAAGGGTAGCAGTGGGGATGATTTTGTTGCCCTCTTTCTTCTTAAAAAGAGAAAAAGAAAGAAGAAATATTGGGTCCACCCAATACTGAGATTGCGCCGAGAGGAAGGAGAGTTTCACCTCCTTATCAAGGAGTTGCGAAATTATCCCGAGCGATTCAAAATTTACCTCAGAATGTCAGTGGAACAGTTTGATGCTTTGCTAGCAATACTGGAGCCACATATTAAAAACAAGACCACCAATTTCCGTGAACCAATCGATCCTGAACAGAGACTGGCAGTATGTCTAAGGTATGGGCACACACACACACACACACACACACACGCAAGCGGGCGGCGGAAGCGCTGGGCAGACAGAACAGCTGTATACAGGTTATATTTTATACCCAAATAATACATGATTAGTGATCGAATTGGCTGCTAAATCCATTGTGGATTTTGTCGTTCGCTTTTAGTTGTACGGTGGCTCTGAATTGTGAAAAAACCTCTCAAAATACTGGCTGTGGATGCGAAAAACGCAGAAAATCGAACCCGATCCGAATTTTTTTATTACGGACGAAAGTTTCGTAGACAGTGTGCAAGCGTGATTGACATAACGTTTTTTTTAACGTGCGAAAATTTCGGATGCGAATTTCGGACTCAGTGTGCAATGGCCTTAAATCGTTTTCTTCAGTTCTCAACAGTTCTCTTCTCTCAAGTGCGCAGCTGAGGCAGTGTCGCTGTCAAATATATCCATGGAAAAAGTAACGTTGCGGCGAATTGAAAAAGGAACTACGTTTCGTTACCAAATTTTTAGTAGTAACGCGTTACACTACTTTTTACCCAAAAAAGTAGTTACGTTACTGTAACGCGTTACTTTGTACACACAACACTGATAATTACTAACGCTGTTTCAATCCCTAATTTATTTTATCAAAGATCACTTCACATTTGAAACTGTATCAAATGCCCTTCTTGAAAAAAGAAACATTTCAGTAAGAATTCCTATTTAAAAATGTTCATAAAAATAACAGCTAGGTGGCAGGTGCATCTTGGGCTAGGTAGCATGTTAGCTTAGCACACCATCAATACATGACATTTTTTAGATTAAAACCATGTTTTTGCTCCAAACGTACTTTATAACGCAAGTCGAGTGTTTTAAATAACCTTCTGTGATCTGATTTGGCTTCGGATAAAAAAATCTAAAAATCTATTATTTTATAGTATTCTGCACAATGATAAAGTCTATATCGATTAGCATTACATTATAAATATAATCTATTATTATGAAAATACCTGACATGGCTCGAAGAACACAGATAAATCATATATCGTTGCAATGTTTATTGTCTCCAAAACACCTTTATCTGCTTGTTACAGTGATCTCTGTTTATGTCAGGGACTTCCTGGAATGTCACATGATTATGGCTCTTCTTCATGTGTTCCATATATGGACTAAATGTGCATAGGGCGCCCTCAGGCTGCCAGTGTGGACTGAAAACACAGTACATCAGAGTATCCAGCACTCATATTGATTATATTGGCCCATTTTGGGTATAAATTCAATAAATATTATTCCTCTCTATAGAAATCTGACATAAACCTATGATAATCTATCAATATTTCTCCAAATCTGCACATTTTTGAGCTAAAGGCCCTGAGGGACGTTGTTTTGTCAAGCGCTGTCATGATGACCGCACAGGAGTTTTTTTCTGAATGGGAGCGACTGACGGTCATAATTCATATTAAAGGTATCGACTCATTTTTTCATTACATAACTCCTGACACAAATTAAGACATAACTGTCCCTATAAGTTTCTCAGAATACAATAGTGGTCAAATACTGAAACTTGAATCTTATATCTTTTTAATGATGTATAGTTTGTCAAGGTAATAACATTAAATCTAACTTTGAACTACGATTCAGTGCGTCAGTGCACTGGTGAAGCTTATCAGGTTAAAGGCTTCAAAATTCGGAGAAAAGGAGTTTCCTCTTTAGTGTCTTGCAAAGACGCAATACGAGTAAACGCTTCGAAAGGGAACGATTGTTGTTTCACTTGATAACGCTGTGATATTCACTTTACAGGAATTCTTAGCAGGAATAAACTTCTGTTTGAGAATTTCATATAATCCACGTTTCTATGATACTTACAGTCTGAACATGATGTGCTTTTTTGCTCATCTGAACTGTTTTTAATTGTTGTAAAGGAGTAAATCTGAAAACTCACCAGCTCTTTTTCTACAGATCAGCCAGAGAAGAGCAAGAAGGAGAACAGCGACTGCAGCGACAGAAATCACTATGACTGAAGAAGATATCGAGCTGTGAATTATTCTAGAATAGAGATTATTCTGTGAATAACATCATCAATGGCGTAAAAGCATCAGCATCATCATGTACCTTGGCTGTTTCTCAAAACCAAGAATGCAAAGAACGGACTTGTGTTCTTGGGGAGAACGCTCTTGCTAGTTGTTCTTGGAAGAATGAACTCACAAGGTGACGAGCACACAGAACGCTTCTGACAGTTTGAGACGATGTGTTCTTGCTGGTATTGCGCAATAATACCCCCGCACAGACGCCGTCTGCAGTACCCAAACATAACGCGATTTAAATAACGGTTTAAACGGTTTAAATAACCCAAACATAACTCCTTCCTCGAACGCCGAAATGAATGCTGGGATATTTCTGCCGTCAAGTTCACACAAGTTACCAACCGATGCATCCTCTGTAAAATGGGCGTGTCAAGAACACTTCCGGGATTTTTAACCGTTCTTGCCAAAATGCAAACTTGTGTATTGGGACAGTACTTGGGCAGCGAATGATGACGTTTCACAAGTTCACAAGAACACAAGTACAGACAAGAACGCATATTGAGAAACGGCCCTTGTGTAGAAGGATTCACTGCTGTCGTTGAATCAGCTTGAGCTGTAAAGGATGAATGTTTGTTCAGATGATTCATACTGTACAATATTATCATCATATGTTAACTAGTTAACACAGGATAACTTCTGATTCATGAGACTGCACTCAAAAAAAAAATGTTGTCTAAAAATAAGATTTATGTATTTGAATTGCATAACAAATTTCCATGCATTTGGATTACATAGTTTTAACATAAACCAATCAATAATCTGAATGTGATTCATATTTTTAAGTCATATCTAAATGAAACAGATAAGATTTATGTAATTGTATTAATAAACTGAATGTGATTTATATTTGTCAGTCTTATGTAAATGAAACGGGTAAGATTTATGTAATAGTACACAGAAAAACGCCCATGTTAAATTAACACTGCTCAGTGTTCATATGTGTGCACACTACAGAGTTAAAGCGGTGTTGAAGTTAATGAGATCATTAAGTGATGATTGAGCATTAATTATGAACACCTGCTGTTAACAAGCAGAATCACTGAAGAAAAAAGAGAAACACAAGAACTACAACTGACTTCAGCCACAGCCTTAGATGAAATCAACTGAAGAGAAAAGAAGACATTAAGGGCGCTTTCACACTGGCAGTTTAGTGCGGACCGGGGCACGGTTCGCATGAAAAATCGCTAATGTGAACGCTGTCATCGGACCCGGGTGCGCACTAGAGTACCGCACTAGAGTACCGAACCCGAGACTACCTGGAGGAGGTGGTCTGAGCTCGGTTGCTCCCGAACCGTGGCGCGGTTCGCGTTAATGTGCAAGCAACACGGACTCGGGTGCGCGCTTGTTCAGGAAGTATAGTATCCCGCGCATGCGTATCACTGTCGCATCAGTGAAAAATCTTCTGCGAGCAGCAGAAACACGGCGTCCCCTGGATATGTGCTGAATTACACCATGTAATGAACATAAACGTAGTTGTCTCTCACTATGTTGTGCATAATAGCACCAAAAAAACAGACAAATTACAGCTATGCTCAGTCGAGTTGTATTCTCCATGCGTTTTCCGTGTGCGTTTGCGATGACGTAAGATCACTGCAAACGCACCTGGGTTCGATACAACTAATTGAGTGTGAAACCAGACCAACGCTGCGGGGGGCGCCGGGAACTAGCGCACTCGGGTTCGGACCGCAGCAAACGAACCCAGTGGAAAAACGCCCTAAATCTGTGAAGATCTCAGCAGAGGAGGATTAAACAACTCCACAAACAGAATTACCAGCTTCACTTATTACTAACCAGACTGACTTTATTTCATTTCCGTTTTAATGAAATCAATAGTTGTATTTTAAAGTCACCATGATGGTGGTTAGCGTTTGCTTTAGTTGGGCTCTTGACCATTAACTCTTTAATATACAATTTTCTCTGGCTGCTATAATTATGTGTTTATAAAACACATTTGTTGCAGCGAAAAAGCCAAGAGAAAAAGAGATCAGGTGATGTTGGCTGTTTATTGATGAAGGTGTAATCATCATATTGTGGCCTGAATCACTTATCTTTTTCAGTGTCTAATGCTTTGATTATTGGGGTTATGTGATTTTGTTTTATTTATTATAGTAGCTGTGTGACCTGACAGCATTAGATCCAACAGTTAATTAAATAATATAAAGAATTTTAAAAACATTTAGTGCAGTAAACTTTCTCTTCTACATTATTACTTTGACATCAAGAATCAGTGTATGACTCTCAACAATGGTGACAATCAATGAAATGCTTCATGCTGCAGTGCATGCTGGGTACAACCAATCAAAACTCACCCATATCTCCCAGCATGCATTGCGGCATTAATAAATTATGCATCAGGATTTTTTGTATCTTTTGTCACCATTGTTGAGATTCATATGCTGTTTCTTGATGTCTGTGTGAGTCTAAGTAATGCCATAGATGAAAGGTTTTTGTGCACTAACTATAAAAAAAACTATCATCATCATCAATAAACAGCCAACATCACCTGATCTCTTTTTCTCTTGGCTTTTTTGCTGCAACAAATGTGTTTTATAAACACATAATTATAGCAGTCAGAGAAAATGTTATATTAATGAGTCAATGGTCAAGAGCCCAACTAAAGCAAACGCTAACCACCATCATGGTGACTTTAAAATACAACTATTGATTTAATTCAAACGGAAATGAAATAAAGTCAGTCTGGTTAGTAATAAGTGAAGCTGGTAATGCTGTTTGTGGAGTTGTTTAATCCTCCTCTGCTGAGATCTTCACAGATTTAATGTCTTCTTTTCTCTTCAGTTGATTTCATCTAAGGCTGTGGCTGAAGTCAGTTGTAGTTCTTGTGTTTCTCTTTCCTTCAGTGATTCTGCTTGTTAACAGCAGGTGTTCATAATTAATGCTCAATCATCACTTAATGATCTCATTAACTTCAACACCGCTTTAACTCTGTAGTGTGCACACATATGAACACTGAGCAGTGTTAATTTAACATGGGCGTTTTTCTGTGTACTATTACATAAATCTTACCTGTTTCATTTACATACGACTGACAAATATAAATCACATTCAGTTTATTAATACAATTACATAAATCTTATCTGTTTCATTTATGTATGACTTAAACATATGAATCACATTCAGGAGTATTGATTGGTTTATGTTAAAACTATGTAAACCAAATGCATGGGAATTTGTTATGCAATTCAAATACATAAATCTTATGTTTAGACACAATTTTTTTTTGGAGTGTGTTTTCTCACCTGAATACTTGACAGTGTATCTGACTGAGGTCTTGAGTTGATTTCTGTGAGTAAGCTGACATCTCCACTCTCTGTTGTCATCTTCATTCAGGAGTGTTGTAGTCAGAGTGATGTTACAGTGATATTGATCTGATGATGATAATATCTGATATCTGGAGTCTGTCTTCAGATCAACACCAGCCTGATTCACCCACAACAGCTCAACTCCCTCAGAACGAACCAAATCAACACAGGAGAATCCAGCATCTGAATACAACTGACAGGAGAGAGTCACAGAGCGGCCTGGACTGATCTCAGTCTGTGAGGATGAAGATGATGATGATGAAGATGATGATGATAATGATGATGACACTGAAACTGAACAAAAGACACAAATCACAGACTCTTCAATCATCATCTGAGTTTAAAGGGAGAATCTGCCCTTTTTAAATTGACCACATAATCATAAACTTACCATGAAGAACATACAGAAAAAGAAATGCACCAGTTACTGGTTGTCTGCCATTCACATATTGTCTGCAGATGTAAGATCCAGAATCTTCTTTTGTGACGTTCTTGATGTTCAGAGAGCAGTCAGACTCCAGACTCAGTCTCTCATGTTTCTCTGTGTTGTTCTGCTTTATCCCTAATTTAATCAGTTCAACTGTTGCTGAAAGTCTGACGCTGTTATAGGTCCATGTAGTTTTAGATTTGCAGTCAGAAAGAGTATTATTACAGGACAGACGCACATTTTCACCAGAACTGATGAACATATCAGTGTCTTCTACTCCACTGGTACCTGAAACACAAGTTAAAAGCAGAAGATTCAAATACAATCTTTTTCCTCACTTAAAGCAAACAACACACTCTCCAGAATAAACTATTAGTCTTTATCAGAGAGCTGTTCAAATCACTGACACACTCTTAATATGAAGATAATTCTTCATCATCAGATGTTTGAGTGACACTATGTCCAGTATCAGGAATAATACAGTATGATCTGTGTGTATCAATACACAACTCTGAGATCACAACGTGAATGTGTGCAAGAATAAACTGAGCATGTTCAAATGAACTCTTTCCAGACTAATTCCACTAAATGTCTTTAGAGAAAATACAGATTTCTTTACCTGTGAGAAGTGAAGAGAGAATGATCAGTCCCAGCAGACACAGATCACACTTATCAGCCATTTTGTGTTTCTGCCAGTCTTTCTCTTCATTATATATAGTTACAGCTCTTCCTTTAAACATCATCAGCTCCTCCTCTGGTTGGTAACTTCCTCTGATCTGACAGACTGAGTGTTTAAACACAGAGAAGTGTTGCTTCACTTGAATTCAAGTGGACTTCAGTACAAATGTCTTATTCATTTATGCTTATGTTGCTGCTTTGGGTGTGTGTGTGTCCAGGGGTTAAAGAAAAACAAAATCTTTTGACTGAAAAATGTTCCTCGGACAAACCCCATTCCACAGCCTGTCACACACACAGTTTAAGAGCAGATGGTTTCTTCTTGTAATTGGGAGTATAGTGAGTACATGCTTTACCTTCACAAATGAAATACTCGAACATTTGCATTTAAATAAAGGTGTTTCTATTATTTACACACTTTATGAAATTTCAGTCTTCCTTTTCATTATATATAGTTACAGCTCTTTCTCTTCATTATATATAGTTACAGCTCTTCATTTAAACACTATCAGCTCCTCCTCTGGTTGGTAACTTCCTCTGATCTGACACACTGAGTGATTAAACACGGAGAAGTGTTGCTTCACTTGAATTCAAGTGGACTTCAGTACAAATGTCGGTAACACTTTACAATACGGGTGCACTAATAAGCATTAATTCATGCTTAACTAATGCACAGATAATCTTGTGTTAGTGTATGACTCATGAAGAACTAAACCATTAATTAATGATTACTGCATCAGCAACTAATAAAGATTCTAAATTTATTTTATTTAATTTTTTATTTTTTTTATTTTTTTATTGGGACAGTGCATTTTAATGAACATAACATGGAGTACATGCATGTAAAAATGCCGGATTTTAGCCAAAGGCTAATTTCCATCCGTAGTCCCACGGGCTAGGATCACACAACTCACAAAAACATTGCAAAATAAAATGTACATCTACAGTCAATTCATAAATTAGCTAATTCCTATATACAATATTCACACAAGACTACATTCAACTTCACAAACACTCATCCATATACACATTACAACGTAAAACAGTTTAAAAAAGAATAAAACATACATTCTAATGTGTGCAGCTTTGATTTGCCCATAGCCATTTTTTCAGCTGGACTTTAAACGAGCTATACGTAGTACATTCTCTTAGTGTTATTGGAAGACTATTCCACAGGTTCCCACCCCGGACAGACAGGACCGTCTGACCGAAGGTGGTACGCCTGTGAGGTATTATCAAGTCTCCTCTAATAGAGGCTCGTGTGGTCCTCAGAGAATTTTCTTTGGATTTAATAAAGTCCTTCAGAGGTGGCGGAGCGAGGGAGTGAAGGACCTTATATATCAAACAGGCCATTTTCAAATTAATCATATTTTGAAAATCTAATAATCTATGTTTTTTTAGCACTTGACAGTGGTGGTGGGATAGTGTTTTTTTATCTAATGTTTTTAATGCCTTTTTATATAGACTTTCTATGATTTTAAGTGTTGTGGGGCAAGCAAGAGACCAAGTAGTCAAACAGTAATCAAAATGAGAAATAATCATCGAATAAAAATATGTTTTGGCAGCACCCATAGTTAAATTATTTCGAATGTGCCAAAAATTTTGAAGATTAAATTTGACAACCTTTGCTACTTTTTTTACATGACTTTTGAAGCTAAGTGTTGAATCAAGGACTACCCCAAGGTATTTGAATTCTGAGACCAGGTGAAGTTCCTCTCCATTCAGGAAGACATTTGATCTGCTTACTTCGACGTGACGTTTTGAGAAGTACATGCACACAGTTTTTCTGGTGTTCAACATGAGGCATGAATTCTTGAGCCAGTCCTGCACATAAGATAGGGCAGCTGTGAGATCAGCAGCTGCTTGTTGGATGGTTTTTGCTTGAGTGTAAATTACTGCGTCATCCGCATACATCTGCGAGAAGACGTTTGGACATGAATTTGGTAGGTTATTGATAAAAAGAGAGAACAGTACTGGCCCAAGAACAGACCCCTGCGGGACACCAACTCCAGAATCTAAACAAGGAGATCTGACACCATCTACTGTGGGACAGGTAGGATTTAAACCATAAAAGTGCTTGATCAGAGATGTTAAATTGAGTCAACCTGGATATTAAAATCTGATGGTTAATAGAGTCAAATGATTAATAGATTAAGTAATATATGAATTGTTATTAATTAAATGTGTCATAATGTATCAATTCCTTAATAACTTATTTTATTAACTAAAAGTGTAAATTAATGTGTTAATTACCACAGTTGGTCAAAGTCATGTACTTCAACTTCCAGTTGTCTGCTTTAATTAATCATTAACTAATGTTTTGCAAATGCATCATTATGTTATGACTTTACTTGTTGAGGCACATGACTGTTAACTAATTGTTAAGTAATATGCCATTTATGGGTTTACATGGCACCAAAATGGCATATTACTTAACAAT
Source organism: Leuciscus idus (assembly GCA_021554675.1). Classification (NCBI taxonomy): domain Eukaryota; kingdom Metazoa; phylum Chordata; class Actinopteri; order Cypriniformes; family Leuciscidae; genus Leuciscus; species Leuciscus idus. The sequence goes on from CM038621.1 coordinate 58,773,920, forward strand.
TAGTTAATAGTCATGTGCCTCAACAAGTAAAGTCATAACATACTGATGTTCTCTTCTGCATACAGCATAATTAGTGTAACATTTAATTAAAGCATATATATATATATATATATATATATATATATATATAGCCTATGCTTTAATTAAAACATGCACTCGCGAAATGCATGTTCTCTTCAACATAATTAGTGTATATATATATATATATACAGTACAGGCCAAAAGTTTGGAAACATTACTATTTTTAATGTTTTTGAAAGAAGTTTCTTCTGCTCATCAAGCCTGCATTTATTTGATCAAAAATACAGACAAAAAAAAAAAAGTTATATTGTGATATATTATTACAATTTAAAATAATTGGTTTTCAATTCCAATTCTCCTCCTTGAACTGCCACCTTAACGTGGTGGAGGGGTTTGAGTACCCGAATGACCCTAGGAGCTATGTTGTCCGGGGCTATATGCCCCTGGTAGGGTCTCCCAAGGCAAACAGGTCCTAAGTGACGGGTCAGACTAAGAGCGGTTCAAAAGCCCTTTATGAGAAAAATTATATCGAGGACCGTGACGTCGCCCGGTATGGCGCAGCCGGGGCCCCACCCTGGAGCCAGGCCTGGGGTTGGGGCTCGTATGCGAGCGCCTGGTGGCCGGGCCTCCCCCCACGGGGTCCGGCCGGGCTCAGCCCGAAGGAGCGACGTGGGGCCGCCTTCCCGTGGGCTCACCACCTGCAGGAGGGACTGTAAGGGGCCGGTGCTGAGAGGATCGGGTGGCAGTCGAAGGCAGGGACCTCGGCAACCTGATCCCTGGACACGGACGCTAGCTCTAGGGACGTGGAAAGTCACCTCGCTGGCGGGGAAGGAGCCTGAGATTGTGCGTGAGGTTGAGAGGTTCCGACTAGAGATAGTTGGGATCACCTCTACGCACAGCTTGGGCTCTGGAACCACACTCCTCGAGAGAGGATGGACTCTTCACTACTCTGGAGTTGCCCATGGTGAGAGGCGGCGGGCTGGTGTGGGTTTGCTTATAGCCCCCCAGCTCAGCCGCCATGTGTTGGAGTTCACCACGGTGAACGAGAGGGTCGTTTCCCTGCGCCTACGGCTGAGTGTGAAGCGGCTGGGATGAGAATCAGCACCTCCAAATCCGAGGCCATGGTCCTCAGTCGGAAAAGGGTGGCTTGCTCACTTCAGGTTGGTGGAGAGTTCCTGCCTCAAGTGGAGGAGTTTAAGTATCTTGGGGTTTTGTTCACGAGTGAGGGAAGGATGGAACGGGAGATTGACAGACGGATCGGTGCAGCTTCTGCAGTAATGCGGTCGATGTACCGGTCTGTCGTGGTGAAGAAAGAGCTGAGCCGCAAGGTGAAGGTCTCAATTTACCGGTCAATCTACGTTCCTACTCTCACCTATGGTCATGAGCTTTGGGTCATGACCGAAAGGACAAGATCCCGGATACAGGCGGCCGAAATGAGCTTTCTCCGCAGGGTGGCTGGGCGATCCCTTAGAGATAGGGTGAGAAGCTCGGTCACTCGGGAGGAGCTCAGAGTAGAGCCGCTGCTCCTCCGCATCGAGAGGGGTCAGCTGAGGTGGCTCGGGCATCTGTTTCGGATGCCTCCTGGACGCCTTCCCGGGAAGGTGTTCCGGGCACGTCCCACTGGGAGGAGACCCCGGGGAAGACCTAGGTCACGCTGGAGAGACTATGTCTCCCGGCTGGCCTGGGAACGCCTCGGTGTCCCCCCGGAAGAGCTGGAGGAAGTGTCCGGGGAGAGGGAAGTCTGGGCATCTCTGCTTAGACTGCTGCCCCCGCGACCCGGCCCCGGATAAGATGGATGGATGGATGGTTTTCAATTTATTATACTTTAAATTATCATTTATTTCTGTGATGCAAAGCTGAATTTTCAGGATCATTACTCCAGTCTTCAGTGTCACATGTGACATCCAGTCTATCACATGATCCCTTAGAAATCATTCTAATATTCTGATTTATTATGAGTGTTGGAAACAGTTCTGCTGCCTAATATATTTGATGAATAAAAGGTTAAAAAGAACTGCATTTATTCAAAAGAAAAAAAATATTTTCTAATAATATAAATCTTCTTTACAGGGGCAGATCTAGAAAAATATTTATGGTGTGGCGAGAGGGGTGCAGGAATTTTTGAGGGGTGGCAACATATGGCAGACGTATATATACTGAATTTAATCACAGTTAAATTGGCCATAACTTTTAATTCGTTGCTGCCAACGTTCGTGATCCGCCCCTGCTTCTTTACTTTTGATCAATTTAACACATCCTTGCTGAATTAAAGTATTGATTTATTTAAAAAAAGAAAGAAAAAAATGACTGACCCCAAATTACTGACCAGTGTATATTGTTGTTACAAAAGATTTATATTTTTAAAATATTTCTTTTCTTTTTTTTTGTTCTTTTTTTTTTTTACGTTTTATTCATCAAAGTATCCTAAAAAAGTATCACAGGTTATGAAAAAATATTAAGCAGCAGAACTGTTTCCAACTTTGATAAAGAATCATCATATTAGAATGATTTCTAAAGGATCATGTGATAGACTGGAGTAATGATGCTGAAAATTCAGCTTTGCATCACAGAAATAAATTATAATTTTAAGTATAATAAATTGAAAACCAATTATTTTAAATTATAATAATACATCACAATATATATATATATATATATATTTTTTTTTCTGTATTTTTGATCAAATAAATGCAGGCTTGATGAGCAGAAGAAACTTCTTTCAAAAACATTCTCTCTGTCCTAGCATGTATCACATATTTGTATAGGGTTAAAACCTTTTTTTGTAAAAAAATAAATAAAAATGTATAGGCTATGTTTCAAAATGTTTGGCCTGTACTATATATATATATATATATATATATATATGCTTTAATGAAATGTTACACTAATTAAGTTGTTTACAGAAGAGAACATGCATTTCGCAAGTTTTATTTGCACATTTAAAATTTAGATGCCATATTTCAACTAGCTAGTTTGTATGTTGGCAAACTAACGTGGAGTTAAAGCGTTCTTTCGAGCTATGAACCGCGTACATGTGATGTCATACGGGGCGGGGCAATGCGAACCTCCAAACTCCATCTGAGTCCGTTTTGTCCGATGCCTTTTAGTCTGAGTCCGTTTTGTCTGATGCCTTTTAGTCTGAGTCCGTTTTGTCTGATGCCTTTTAGTCTGAGTCCGTTTCGTCTGATGCCTTTTAGTCTGAGTCCGTTTCGTCTGATGCCTTTTTGTCTGAGGCTGTTTCGTCTGATGCCTAATTGTACGAGACCTGACACCTGACATTGTTTTTCCTGAGACCTGAAGCTTTTCAGTCTGAGGCGCGATGCCGTTTTGTCCAATGACTGAAGCCTTTTAGTCTGAGGCATGATGCCTTGTCTTCATATGTCTGAGGTCTGAGGATGTCCTAAAATGTACACCGTACTACGGGCGATTCTCAGCCATCGTGAAATCGCCCAAAAAGAGGCGGTACTCCACAGAACGTGACTTGGCGCTGATTGGACTATATCCAGAGGCAGAACAACAGTGAGTGACTGCTAGCGTAACTCTGTGGTTGAATGAGATTGTGATTGAAAAAGTCCCTTTCACACTTTGGTGGTGCGTCGCCCAATCGCCCAAATGAAGAAACCGCCGCTGCACACACTGAATTGTAGATCCCAAATTCAGAGTTATGCAGAGGTCCGTGAGGGAGAGATTTAACTTGATTCAGACGAAATACAAGGCCAAAAACAATAAATACGAAAAGAGCAGTGGAACATCTGCAGAAATAACAGAACTTGATGAACTCATTGAAGAAATAACAGAGAAAGAAAGAGCAGCTGAGGAAAACAAAGGGAGTGATGAGAGTACAAGGAAGTTAGAGACGGACAGGGCCAAAGCAGAAGAGGCAAGGAAGAAGGCCATGGAGAGGGTTAGCCAGACCAACAGGAGGCTTAGTGAAGAGGGAGAGGACTGGACAAACAACAAACGTAGGAGAAGGAGTGGGAATGACACCATTGAGTTTTTGAGGGAGAGAAGCCACACTGAGAGGGTTCTAAGAGAAAAGGAAAAAAAATACAGGTTGAAGAGCAAGCAAAAGCAGCACAACAAACACAAAAGCAGATGAGTGACATGATGCAACTAATGCAACAACAGCAAATGCAGGCAATGCAGACTATGCTTCTTTAGCAACATCAGCAACAGCAAGGGCAAGCATTACTTGGCCTCATTGAAAATTTGTCAAATAAATGATTGTTATTCTTTTGCAATTTTAAAACATTTATTTGTGATTTCATTCATAAAACATTTCAATGTATAAATCCTTCTATTAGCCTAATGATAAAATATAAAATCTGTTAACATAAAATAGCATATTTTTTAATAACATGTTGTTAGCCTATACTTTATGTATATTGTGTGTTTGTGTAAACTAACTACATATGTATACTATATTTTTGTTAATAATAAAATAAAAATGTGTTATTATAAAATGTCTCATTCTTTTTAATTTAATGTGTGAATTTCATAAAATAAGCATTTGGTTATATTCATTGGTGTTCGAAGGCTCCCCTCCTGTGGCTATTAATGGTACTGCAGACAGCGTATTTTGTCGCTCTTCTCTTGCCGTACTGCAGCAGATTCGTGTGTCGCTGCTGTGGGTATGTATGATTTTTCACGCTCTAACTCATTAACAGATTCATTGTAATAATAATGTTTTAAGTGAATCTTTTCGATGCAATTTCTTTCATACATGTATTTGAACGTATATTTAATCCATTTAACGCTTTAACACGATTGTTGAGGTTGTTATAATATGTACTGAATTTCCATATGCGTCACTCGAGTGTGAACGAGTTCATTTCGAGCGGTTATCGGTCTTTGTCAGACACGTGTGTTTGTTGTGTGTGACGTCACCGTGGCGCAATTTTTGAGGCTACTGACTGAGAACTAAAGAGATTACAGGAGTATAAGCAGGGTTCGAATTATGATTTCATCTTTGTGGGGGTCTCTTTAAAAAAAAAAGTAGCCTATGAGCAGGCGCGGTGTAGCTTACTAATGTAAATAAATAAAAATGTTTAATAAAAAAGCGTTGCTAACACAATTCAGTTTAAATAGTACATTTGGTTTAATTTGTCGTTTAATGAGGTCTAATATATGTTGTTATTGGTGAGAATTTTCTCGTGAATACTCAAGTAAATCCGACGCACTTAAGCGTGTGGTTAAGTGGTCCAGTGGCAGAACTTTTGCCAAGCGTGTCAGAGGTTCTGGGTTCTAATCCGCACTCGTATAGGTTAAAAAAAAAAAAAAAAAAAAAAAAATGTTTATCAGTGGTTATATATCAGGCAAGGACACGGTTGTGTGCATTTTGTTTTGTAATTTCACCGGAACGAATAGAGAGTCTCCACGATCGCGTGTCCGAGTGAAGACTGTGTGCGAGCCACGAGAACACAGTATCAGCGCCACTGATCGCAGCGGCAACAAGCACTTTGATCACTTTACACACAAAAAACAACACAATTCAGCGCTAGATCGCCTCTTATTTAACAAACGAACTAAATGACTGCTCTGCTAGTTAACTGAAGATGTTTTATTTATTTGTATTGGTATATTAGTGCCGCGAGATGTTTCAAAAGTGGTGGGGACAATATCGACCTTAGCAAAAAGTGGTGGGGACATGTCCCACCCGCAAATTACGCCTATGTTAAAATAACACTTGCCTGATGGGTTATGATACTGCTAGATCGGACGTTGACGTCACTTCTGTGAGTTGAGAAAAGTCAGTAAAAGTCCTGGCAGAAAGTGAAGCATGTGAAGTGAAGACGATCCGAGATCCCGCGAGATCCATGTTTGGCAATTTGTCCTATCTGTTAAGTCACGCTACAGTAGTGTGAAGGAAAAATTGCTTTATTTGTCATTTAAAATAATGGTGCTGATGATTTTTAGAGACCCCCACAGGTGTATGATTTTACTGCTTTCATGGGAGCTCAACCTCTCTCTATGGGAGCTCAGCTCCCACTGGCTCCCACGTAATTCGAACCATGAGTATAAGTAAATAAAATAACTAAGACAACTAATAAGATAACTATCTATATGCATGTAAATATAACTCGCAAACCTGGAGAAGCAAAAGAAAACTGAGAAAAGGCCGTACCGAAATAAACTCGATAAAGATGCAGGGACCGTCATTTGGAGAAACTGTCATCCATTCAGAGATCCATATGAGCTGACTGCAGTAAGTTGGAGTGCTGACCCGCATTGCTACCTCCATCCTCATATTTAGACATTTAGTCAATTATCTTTTTTATGGTATAAGCGCATATACCAGTGAACAATTTAAAAACGATAAATCTCTGGAAGCCCACATACATTTCACCAATGGCTGGGTAATGTTACAGTATTTATTTACATTCCGACTGCGACAACACAGTTAACAGTAGGGCTGGTCCGAATACCATTTTTTGAGCTTCGGTAGTAGGCTAATGAACATCGAATATTCGAAGCTTCGGAGAGAGGGTGCTGAACATTCTACTCTCTAATAAGCGCAGTATTCTCTATGTGTCTGTCTGTCCGTTTGCATTTTGATTATTTCGAGAAACGTTCATCCAATTGTCTTCACAAGGGAGTGCAGTGTCGCATTTGGTGCAATATAGTTAGACACGCGAGACGAGACACGTTCAGAATTAATAAACTTTGAATAAACTACAGAACAACGCGAGCGGGAAGCGGCGCGCCTCACGCGGGCAGGGCTTATAAGCTCTGAGAATGGACACGGCACTACTAGTGATATTAAACACATCTTCCCCTTGAACAACACAAAGTAAATACACTCGCACGTAACACACACACACACAGGTCTGTTAACTTAAGCAGTACTTTTAATAAGGTAGTGTAATATTTTTCTGACTAACAAATTACTGACACAGTAAAGGGTAGATTTAAATAAAGAAAAACGAAATTTAAATAAAGAAAAACATAATTTTAAATAAAGAAAAAAAAAATTAGTAACGAAATTTAAATAGAGAAAAAACGAAATTTAAATAAAGAAAAACGAAATTTAGTTCAATTAAAAACTAGATTAATTTAGATTGATAATAAAGGGTAAAAAGATTAATACATTTTGTTTCTATTATTCTATTTTCCACAAAGTCAAAGCAAAGCAGCTTAACCCAAAATACAAGCTCAGGCATGCACTGTTAAACTTTGTTTAAAGTCGGCATGAAATCAAAATGGACCCTATTTCCTTTGTTAGCGCATATTACTAGTCTTGTGAACAATTAATAATTTTGGCTTCGTAATCTTTAATCAAAATCTGAAAATGCCCCTCCCATCTGCCTTGGAGGACCTTCTCTGATGACGTAGGTTTGAGGACTTGGGTTGGGAAACGCTTAACCACTCCCCTCAAATCGTTAGTCTGTAATGAGCGAGAGATGGAGAGGAGGAGCGCTAGAGTAAAACCCTGCCCTCTGTTCAATATTCCTTTTCACTGGGAAATACGTCAAAGCACTGGAGAAAAGTCGTTTGCAACTTCCGGTTCACGCGGACTTTAACCTATATATTGAAAAAAATTCACAAAAGATATTTGAAATATTAAAATAGACCATTTACTTGCATTTGATGTATTGTCTATGTATATAAAATCACTTTGCAGACACTTACATTTGACATCTGGTCTTTAACCTTATAAAAACAAACTTAGTAACTGATACATTTTTGATTTTGGCAGATCATCTCGTCCAACCAATCTGCAGTCGTTGAAGCTCCTCCCACTGTTCATCATCAGTGAAGCTCCTCCCACAGCAATTACATCTTCAGTGAAGCTCCTCCCACAGCAATTATCCAATAAATGCTGTAAAATCCCATCAGCTGCAAGTGAAGACGAGCATCAGAGCATCAGGAAGAGCTGAAATCTGCAAAGACTGAGTTTATTAAAGAGGACAGTGAGAACATGAGTGATCCAGAACCCTGCAGAATGAAACACACTGAAGATCCTGAAGAACAAAGAGGTTGGTGTTTATTCTTCATTCATTCATGATGCTGAGGAACATTCATGTTAGAAACATTCAAGCACTTCATCACATTTAGATATGCAGTTAAACTATGAAATGGTACAGATTTTAAAAACATGTTTAGTAGAGGGAGGTTGGAGAAACTTTCATATAGATTGTCAACATCAGGTTAAACTAAGTATATGTTTAGCTCTGGTTTATTGCAACCATGTTACCAAAATGTTAGATATTTCTCAGTATAGTTTGCAACATTTTTAGCAACAAACGGTAAACTCAAGTAAATTAATTTTCCAGAATGGCTGACAGGGTTGTAAGCGTAACTTAAGCAAAACATGATTTATAGTTACTGATAAAGTTGTATTTGCCATAAATTATATATGTTGTTACAAATAACTTCGGTAACAGGGTTGATGAATGTGGTCAACACACTACATTTTCTGTCCCAAAACTGAGACAATGGATTGAGATTATTTTCTTGTCCTCCCATCATGCAGTAGAAAGAGCCCAGATGATGTCACTTCCTGAGTGTCTCAGGTTTAAGAAATGCTCTGTTTTTAAAAAGAGGAAAATTATGTCAGAAGTTACAGGTTGAGTGAAACGTGTAGGACACGGATAAATTGGTAACGCTTTAGATTACAGCCCACAAAGTACACGTAATTATGGCGCATTTACAGCGTAACTTTCTGTAATTATAGTGTACCTATAAAGTCCTTACGTGCAAGTATAGGGGAACAATATGTAACATTTTGGGAATAAAGGGGGGAACACCCAGGAGAATTGACAAATTATTTATACTGTAAGTATTTTAGAACTTTTTTAGAATCTAAAGCGCTACTGATATTTATATTAAAACATTAAATTCAACACTAGTTAAAGTCAGTCTAGACTTTCAGTATGTGAAGTAGTGTTGTCAAAAGACCCGGTACTTCGGTACCAAGTCGGTACTAAAAAAATGTAAACGTAACGGTACCAAGTTTTCTTAAGTACCGGTGGTACCGAGGACCCGTTCAAACCCGGTTCCTTGATGCGCATGCATGCACGCATGCACTGAGAGCGTGCAGTTGCGCGTCCTCTTTATTAAAGCGCTGAGACATGGCGACCGGCGGTGCTGCTGATGTGGTGGCTGTAAATCCACTTGTTGATAAGAAAGGAGGAAAGAGACACATATGGAAATATTTGGGATTAGGCTAATGTCACGTTGCCGTAAGTGGCCGTTCACGTTATTCCAAATGTAAGCGCGCTCATAATAGAAGCGACGCGGCGCGCTCGTTTTTCTCTTTTTCGGAATACATTTACATTTACATTTAGTCATTTAGCAGACGCTTTTGTCCAAAGCGACTTAAAAATTAGGACTAAATTAAGCGAGTCATCGTGAAGAGGCAAAAAACAACTCAAGAAGTGCTCCAAATACGAAGTTCAGGCATTATTCAGAGTAGCATAAGCCCGATAAGTAGGCCTGTCACGATAACAAATTTTGCTGGACGATAAATTGTCCAAGAAATTATTGCGATAAACGATAATATTGTCGTTTTGAGACCATCTTCATCTAATATAATGATAATGGCATAATAATGCAGGTACACCTTTTCAAAGATCTATAAACTTGTATTTCTTAAGAATATTAAACATTGAAAACATTTTAAATATCCACAAAAAATGAACAAAACAACCAAAAACAATAAAAGCAATGGTCTATCAGTGTCTGTTAACAACAAAATTCACTTGAATAAATACCAAAAACAATAAATAAAATGGATGTAAACAAAATTGCACTTCAAAAATATTAAACATAAGGCTCAGACATAAATAGTGATACATTCCATAACAGGCAAAACTGCCAGTTAGGACCTTTGTAAACAAATTAAAAAAAGCCTCAACAGGCCATATCACACCATTTTGCACTGTCCTCCTTCCTGTTACTTTGTCGACTAAACGCCCGAGTGATTGTGTACTGTCGGGAAGACGGAGACGCACTTTATTGCGTGTATATGCTACGCACTGAAAATACGTGTGTATTACACACGGGGCTGTTTACACCTGCCCACTTCATGCGTTTTCTCAGATCGGATAGCTATCTGATTTATCAAAACGATTCCATTTACACCTGGTCACATAAATGTGTTTTTGCGAAACGGATTTAAATCCGATCTTCAATTCCCGCGCTATATGCAGATTTAATGGAGTGCACCACGTCACCGAAAGCAACAGATATGAGCTGCATTTTATTGATCATCAGCTAAAATTTCTAAATCAAACACTGCAATAAGAGAGAAGCGGCAACAGCCCTGGTAAGATTAGGGCTGGGTACCGAGTTCGATACTTTTTAGGTACCGACCGAATTGCCTCGATACTATCGAGTATCGAAAAATGACTTGTTTTTCGGTACCAGATTTCGATACCTAAGGGGTTAACTCGTCAACGTCAGTGCTCAAACAAATACATATGAAATGCACAACGACACGCCTAAAGTCGCTCACGCACATACACGCAAACTCTACACACACGAGACGCGCGGAACTCTGCGCACATACTCATGAGACGCGCGCGCGCACACAAACTGTCCACGCACACATTCTCATATGAGACGCGAGCACACACACACAAACTCGCGCACATACTCAATGAGACGCGAGCACACACACTCACAATACCTTAAAGATGTGGAAAAGCCGATCAAAAGTGTGGCTACATTTCTCCATTCTCGATGCCAAGCGTGCGATGCAGTATTTGTGGTAAAATAATTGCTGCAAAGACGGTACCGCAACAGATATGATGAAGCCCTTGACAGTGCACGGAGTAAACATAAGAGCAGAAAGTTGCTCCGTCTTCGACTGGTAACTGAAGAGATACCTGTTGATCACTCTGACAGTGTTTATATTGCAATAATGACCTACTGAATGTACACTGCCGTTCAAAAATGTGTTGGTCAGAATTTTTTTTCAGTAAGGATGCATTAAAGTAATCAAAAATGACCTTAAAACATGTGTAATGTTACTAAAGATTTCTGTTTCAAATAAATGCTGTTCTTTTGAATTTTTTTATTCATCAAAGAATCATGAAAAAATGTATCATAGTTTCCAAAAACTGTTTTCATATTTCTGAAGGATCATGTGACACTGAAGTAATGATTTTGAAAATTCAGCTTTGACAACACAGGAATAAATTACATTTTGAAATATATTCAAATACTATTTTAAATTGTAATACTATTCCACAATATTACAAGTTTTACTGTATTTTTGATCAAACAAATTCAGGTTTGGTGAGCATGAGCTCTTTATAAAAAAATATTTTGTTCCTTTGTGCTTTTTTTGTTCCTTTCTGGACTAAGGAGCATGAGTCAAACTGAAAAAATAAAACCAAAGTTTTTCTGAGGTAATGTGTTATGTAATCTTGTTAAAATGGATTTCATAAAATTGGTATCGAAAAAAGTATCGTTCAGGAACCGGTATCGAAATCAAGGTATCGGTATCGGTATCGAAATTTTTTGAACGATACCCAGCCCTAGGTAAGATAATTTCGTTTCTTAAGAATTTACTTTTAATGATGATGTTTGTGTGATAAGCGTCTGCGACTTACTTTCACTTTGATTTGCGAAAGTTTGCACGTTGGCATGAATAACGTTAGATGCTCAGCTGCTCATCTGCGGTGATGCGTGTTCCAGTAGCGTCGTCATATCTGGGTATAACATTGCATATAGCCTATAACACGCTCTCACACGTTTATTTTTTTAGCATTTTTGGGAGGAGTACACTTTACATATGTGGTTTCAACAACCAGATGCATTTACACTTGTCCAGTTTCGTCTGGAATGCGGCCCAGACCACCTCCTGAAGTGGCTTGAGCGATCGGATTCAAATCCGTCGCGAATGCGTTTCGGAGGGCATTTACACCTGGTCTTTTCACGATCGGATAGCCATCCGATCTGAGAAAACGCATGAAGTGGCCAGGTGTAAACAGCCCCTTTGGTAGAGAGAGAGATCGCTCGTTGACCGATCGTAGGCTTCTGGTAGGGATGTACATTCGTAGGAGTGAGTGAAAGTAGGAGGGAGCTGAGCCTGTGGTAGATCTGTAAGTAAGCGTCAATGCTTTGAACTTGAAGCGAGCAGCGAGAGGTAGCCAGTGCAGTGAGATGAACAGAGGAGTGACGTGGGCCCTCTTGGGCTCGTTGAAGACGAGACGAGCTGCAGCATTCTGAATCATTTGTAGAGGTTTGGTTGCACATGATGGAAGTCCAGCCAGAAGAAGCTCGAATAGAAGCTCCTTTTTCTCGTTTTCGGAATAGAAGCTCGTTTTTCCAGGCGTGCCTATGTTCATGGTTGCATAGCAATGACAGACGCCACGAGAGAGCAAGCGCTTGTGGAAAGGAGAAACTTGTCGATCTCCGAATGCAACGTGAGGAGAGTAAAGATGGAAAGCTTTTAAAGATTAAAATATTTATTTTAACAAACTGCTAGTACTTATTAGAAGAAGCAGTCGAACAACAGGAGAGATCATCAGTCTGTGAGTGTTTACTTTTCCCAGTACATTTTAGCGCGGCTCTGTGTTGCTAGGAAGTTTGTTTTGTTTACTGTGTTTTGACTCTGGTAAAAGCGCCCGTGTGACGTTGTTTGTGCGTCGTGACTTGTTAGTTTCGCTTGACTAAACAGGAGGGCGGGGCCTAAGCCAGTTAAAGTATTTATTCTAACAAACTGCTAGTACTTATTAGAAGAAGCAGTCGAACAACAGGAGAGATCATCAGTCTGTGAGTGTTTACTTTTCCCAGTAGATTTTAGCGCGGCTCTGTGTTGCTAGGAAGTTTGTTTTGTTTACTGTGTTTTTACTCTGGTAAAAGCGCCCGTGTGACGTTGTTTGTGAGTCGTGACTTGTTAGTTTTGCTTGATTAAACAGGAGGGCGGGACCTGCTGTATTCAATAAAGAGGTATTAGGCGTGTATAAAATAGGTCAGTGCACCGCGGCAGCCCTCGTGTGAAGCCCTCATCGTGTGAAGACCGAAGAGTGTAAAGACCAACGACTCTACCTGTGCGACTCCACCGAGCAAGGACACCGACAAAGCACTTGAGTATTAATTTTCTTGTTTTTTCTTTTCCTTTCTCTTCTACACAACTTTTCATCTGATCTGTCTGTTTGTGACCCTTCCTTTCTCTTCTACACAACTTTTCATCTGATCTGTCTGTTTGTGACCCCTCTTACACTGTGTTTTCAAATCCCTACTATTACTAACACGCGTAAATCAAATGTCACACGTCAGAGGCAGTCCAATCCAAACAACCTGCATACTTTTCCGGTGTCTTCTAGTACTATATTCTCTTTTCCTATTGGTCTCTGGAATTGCCAGTCCGCTGTAAACAAAGCTGATTTCATTACATCTATTTCTAGTCATTTGGGTCTCAGTCTACTGGCCCTGACTGAGACCTGGATCAGACCAGAGGACACTGCCACACCGGCTGCCCTCTCCACTAAATTCACTTTCTCACACACCCCTCGCCTTACTGGTAGGGGTGGTGGTACTGGTCTGCTCATCTCAAACGATTGGAAATTTGATCATTTACCACCTCTGTGTGACAACAGCTCATTTGAATCACATTCAATTACTATCACTAGCTCTATTAAAATCCATTTTGTAGTTGTATATCGCCCCCCAAGGCAGCTCGGAAGTTTCTTGGAAGAGCTTGATGTGCTACTCTCATCCTTCCCTGAGGATGGTACTCTTCTCATAGTTCTTGGAGATTTCAACATCCACCTAGAAAAACCTCAGGCTGCTGATTTCCACACTCTGCTTGCCTCATTCGACCTCAAGCGAGTATCTACTGCGGCTACTCACCAATCAGATAATAAATTGGACCTTATCTACACACGCTACTGCTCCACTGACCATACACTGGTCACTCCACTGCACACCTCAGATCACTTCCTCCTCACTCTCAACATCAACCTGCCACAGAACACAACACACACTCCTCCACAGGTCACCTTTCGGCGAAACCTACGCTCACTCTCACCCTCTTGTCTATCCTCTCTGGTCTCATCCACACTTCCTCCACCTGATCAGCTTTCAACACTAGATACTAACAGTGCAACTGATAATCTTTTCTCCACTTTAACATCCTGCTTGGACAACTTCTGCCCACTTTACTCCAGGCCAGCCCGCGCCACACCCTCTGCCCCCTGGTTATCTGATGTTCTCTGTGAACATTGTTCGAAACTCAGGGGTGCAGAGAGGAAGTGGAGCAAATCGAAAGATCCTACTGACCTTGGTCTTTATCAGTCCCTCTTCTCTTCCTTCTCTGATAATATCTCTACTGCTAAAATTACTTACTATCACAACAAAATTAACAATTCTTCAGACTCTCGCATGCTTTTCAAAACCTTCTCCTCTCTTCTCAACCCTCCTCCTCCTCCTCCTCCTCCTTCATCAACACTAAAAGCTGATGATTTTGCTACATTCTTTATAAATAAAACAACCTCCATCAGTGGCCAATTTACCAATCCACAAACTGACACACACACTTTTCCAGCTAACACACACTCTCTACCCTCCTTCTCTCTACTCTCAGAGGCAGAAGTCTCCAATCTCCTCCTTTCCAGTCGCCCTACCACCTGTCCGCTTGATCCTATTCCCACTAACCTACATCAAGCCATTTCATCCTCGGTTGTACCCACACTCACACACATCATAAACACCTCTCTTCACACTGGTACCTTTCCCACAGCATTTAAGCAGGCTCGTGTAACCCCACTGCTTAAGAAACCCACTCTAAATCCAGCACATCTGGAGAATTACAGACCGGTATCTCTCCTTCCATTCGTCGCGAAAACACTTGAACGAGTTGTTTTCAACCAGATCTCTTCCTTCCTTACACAGAACAACCTCTTGGACAACAATCAATCTGGTTTCAAAAGTGGACACTCAACTGAGACTGCCCTGCTCTCAGTAATTGAAGCTCTGAGACTGGCAAGAGCAGCCTCCAAATCCTCAGTTCTAATCCTGCTGGATCTGTCTGCTGCCTTTGACACAGTTAACCACCAGATCCTCCTGTCAATCCTAAAGATGAAGGGCATCTCGGGAACCGCACTCCAATGGTTCAAGTCTTACCTCACAGGTAGGTCCTTTAGGGTATCGTGGAGGGGTGAGGTGTCTAAGACACAACATCTAGCTACTGGAGTGCCTCAGGGCTCAGTGCTGGGACCGCTTCTCTTTTCCATCTACATGACATCACTAGGATCTGTGATTCAGAAACATGGCTTTTCCTATCACTGCTACGCTGATGACACACAACTCTACCTCTCATTCCAGCCTGACGATCCGACTGTAGCTGCTCGCATCTCAGCCTGCCTGACAGACATTTCTGGCTGGATGAAGGACCACCACCTTCAACTAAACCTTGCGAAGACAGAGCTACTCGTGGTCCCGGCCAACCCAACACTTCACCACAACTTCACCATTCAGCTAGACTCGTCATCCATAACTCTATCTAGGTCAGCCAGGAACCTTGGTGTGGTAATTGATGATCAATTGAACTTCACAGACCACATTGCTAGAACTGCCCGGTCATGTAGATTTGCCTGTACAACATTAGGAGGATCAGACCCTTCCTATCAGAACATGCTACTCAACTCCTTGTCCAAGCGCTTGTTTTATCCAGACTTGACTATTGTAACGCTCTCCTGGCCGGTCTTCCAGCTTGCACAGTCAAACCTCTGCAACTGATCCAGAACGCCGCAGCTAGAGTGGTCTTTAACGAGCCGAAAAGGGCACACGTCACTCCTCTCCTCACAAAATTGCACTGGTTGCCAGTTGCCGCTCGCATCAAATTCAAGTCACTGACGTTTGCCTACAGAACAACCACTGGTTCTGCTCCCTTTTACTTTATCTCTTTACTTCAGACTTACGTGCCATCCAGGAACTTGCGCTCTGCAAGTGAACGGCGTCTTGTGGTGCCATCTCAAAGAGGCGCAAAATCTCTTTCTCGGACCTTTACCATGACTGTTCCCTGCTGGTGGAATGATCTGCCTAACTCTACCAGAGCGGCTGAGTCCATAGCCACTTTTAAGAAACGGCTGAAGACGCTTCTTTTTCGACAGCACTTGATCCAGTAATACTAACACTTTCTCTACTACTCTACTCTATTCTATTCTATTCTATTCTGTTCTATAACTATAACAAAAAAAAAAAAAAAAATTCTGCGTTAGATTAAACTGAGAAGGGTCATAGCACTTGCATTTTGTTGTCCTACTGTTAGTTTAACTGCTTCTATTGTTCTCATTTGTAAGTCGCTTTGGATAAAAGCGTCTGCTAAATGAATAAATGTAAATGTAAATGTAAAGATTAGTTCTATATAAATTCACGGATAATTTGTAGGGCTGGACCCGATTATTCGAATATTCATTTGGTGGGTTGGTATTCGATTTGAAAATTTGACATTCGAATATTCGTTGTTGTTTTTTTTTGTTTGTTTTTTTTTGCACACCTGGCACCCCCCTCGAAACGGTTCTCATTCGCGCTTGAATATGTTCAACACTATAAAATCTGACGAAATATAGATATACACGCGAGACGCGACATGTTCAGAATTAATCAACTTTTAATTAACTACAGAACAGCGCGAGCGGGAAGTGGCGCGCCTCACGCGGGCAGGGCTTATATGCTCTGAGAACTCTTTTTTTTTTACAACTATCTTATATTGCCTAACCATTTTTAATAGGATGGAGTTGAAGGAACCCAACCTCATTATTTGCTTCTTCTTGGCCTACTAAAGTGTTACTGCAAAGGGAGTATTCTCTGGCTAGAGCGCAGAACAGTGGAGTTTGTATGGACAGAAGTGCATGCCTGAGCTTGTATTTTGGGTTAAGCTGCGTTGCTTTGACATTGTGGAAAATAGAATAATAGAAACAAAATGTATTAAGCTTTTTATCCGTTATTATCAATCTAAATAAATCTCGTTTTTAATTTAACTTAATTTAGTTTTTCTTTATTTAAATTTCGATTTTCTTTATTTAAATTTATTTTTTCTTTATTTAAATTTAGTTTTTTTCTTTATTAATTTCGTTTTTCATTATTTAAATCTACCCTTTACTGTGTCAGTAATTTGTTAGTCAGAAAAATATTAGACCACCTTATTAAAAGTATTGCTTAAGTTAACAGACCTGTGTGTGTGTGTTACGTGCGAGTGTATTTACTTAGTGTTGTTCATGGGGAAGATGTGTTTAATATCACTAGTGCAGTGTCCGTTCTCAGAGCTTATAAGCCCTGCCCGCGTGAGGCGCGCCGCTTCCCGCTCGCGCTGTTCTGTAGTTTATTCAAAGTTTATTTATTCTGAACGTGTCTCGTCTCGCGTGTCTAACTATATTGCACCAAATGCGACACTGCACTCCCTTGTGAAGTCGATTGGATGAACGGTTCTCGAAATAGACAAAATGCAAACGGACAGACAGACACAGAGAGAATACTGCCTTTATTAGAGAGAATTCCGAAGCTTCGAATATTCAATGTTCATTACTAGCGAAGCTTCGAAGCTCAAAAAATGGTATTCGGACCAGCCCTAATAATTTGTTGTTTTGTCTAGTGAAAATCAATATTGACCTTGTATTTGAAAAAGGATCCTCATATAAAAACAATACTAAAATTCAGAGTAAGTTCATTCGCATTCAGAGATCGACTATTTTTGAAACGGTGCGAACTGCGCTCTCCATGATGATGAGGAAGTATCAGCAAAGAATTTATTGATTTCTAGCCCTTTGGTACCGAAATTGGTACCGAGAACCATGGATTTTCACTGGTATTGGTACCGAATACTGAAATTTTGGTACCGTGACAACACTAATGTGAAGTTTATACTGAAACTTTAAACTTGAACTACAACACAGGGAAATTCACTTGATCTTGTGTTTCTGGTGTCCCACATTCACATGTGTATGAATGGAAGTCAGTGGAACAAAAATAGTGTAGGGGCGTTGGAAGCAAGATTATTGAAAGGGGGGCATTCAGGTGTTAATGGGGGGCGTTAACGAGTTTAAATGTATAACGCAAATTTTAGTTAATTTACTTTTATTCATTTTAAACATTTAGTAATTTATTTTTAATAAACACTTTAAGAGGACTATTTAAAAAGTGTTAGGACTATGTTAAATTATGTTGTAAAACATGCGCAGAGTGTGATGTCAAATTGTGTGTGCACGCGTGAATAGTGTGTGCACTATAATGGTGCGCGTGAAAGAATACGTCAGCAGCGCTCCAAAAAAAAAAACATTAGTCAGCAGCCGCTCTACTCCTGACCGCAAGTCCACCATCAGTGTTGTAGGAAGGCACTAGGCAGGTTTTTTGTGTTCATTTCTATTGCATTTCGATTGAAAGCAGTACCAATAATGTCAAAAATATGATGTGCAGTCAAGTTCGGGTGTGTGTATATGCTGTTTAAATGAGTGCTCTCACCGATACGCTTGTTGTGATTCGCGGAGTTTTGACGAGTTGTATTTTGACGACTTGATATTTCTTATTCAAAAGTTCTAAATTCTAAACAGACCTCTCATTCTAAAATCTTCCAGTTTAATGCGACATACGGCTGGGCGATAAATCGATTTTATCGATTAACTCGAATGTGTAGTTTATGTCGATTTGTTTGAATGAAAATCGGTTTTCTCTTTAACATTCGCCGACCCTCCCCTCTGGGCTCCCGTAGCTCCGAACGGGCTCAGCCCTTCCCCCGCACGTTTGCCATAGAGATACACAAACAACATGGCAAGTTAACAAGACCGCGGCAGCACAAGCACACCCGCCAAATTTTGTTGTGATTCGCGGAGTTTTGACGAGTTGTATTTTGTCGACTTTATTATTTCTTATTCAAAAGTTTAGAATGCCTAACATTCTAAAATCTTCCAGTTTAATGCGACATGTAGCTTTACTTTTGCAAAGACTCTATTATGTTTCCAGTCATAGACCAGCGCTCAAGCACTGACTAGACTAGAATCACGCAGCGGATGAAGTTGACAAGCCATTAAAAAGTATTGACTTAAAGGGATAGTTCACTTTGAAATAAATTTTTGATATGTTTTAGCTTACCTCAAGGGCATCCAAGATGTAGGTGTCTTTGTTTCCGCAGTAGTTTCAATTTTGATATTTTTAGGTCAAACCGAACAGTATTTATATCGTTGTTATCTCTTGAAAACAGCACACGTCCAAATGATCTGACGGCGCGGGCGGGTATAGATATATACATAGATGTCGTCTTCGCTACTGCAGTTCATTGGAACGAAACCTTCTGGCCTTCTGGCCTGGAACGAAATATATTGCCATGTCACGATACGCAATATATATCTCGATATTTTGCCTTAGCCTTGAATTAAAACTTTGATGCATACAATCACACCAGTATGATGATTCTATATGTCTACATTAAAACATTCTTGTTCATACTGCATTAATATATGCTAATTTTAAACTTTCATGCAAAAAAGGGGATATCACAACTAAGTCAAAGTTAACATAATTGTATTTATTAAACAGTGAGTGGCACAAACATAAAATTGTCAACAGAAAGTGCATGTTTTGTGCAAAATTGTCAGAGACAACATTTCAAAACAAGACATTAGGGCATGCTTGTGCATGCTGTAACTCACATGGCATTTCAAAACACAAAATTAAAGTGCACTTCTTGTACATAATGCCACTACAATAATTTAAGACAAATAAAGTGCCCTTTTGTGCATGTTGTCATTAAGATGACATTTCAAAACAACACTAAATTTAAGTGCACCTGTTGTGCATAATACCACTAGGATATTTAAAACAAATATATATAATGCGCTTTTGTGCAGGATGTCACAGGTAATTTCAAAATCAGTAAAATAAAAAATAGCTGCATAATAGGAAATCAAATGTTGGAAAAGAAAGTGTATTTATAAAAAGGACCCTCCTTTTAGTTTTTTAATAAACAATTCTATGGTTTCAAACACAATACCTAAACATAAAACAATTCACAAAAGGTGAATCTGGTCCATTATGGAAAAGTTTGCAGCTTTAGTTTTGGTTTCTTCTGCATGAAATATATGGCACAAATAAAAAGTAAAAAAATATGTAGTTGTATTTTGTGCATACTATGTTGTCCCTTTCTAACAACAACCAGTGAATACCAGGTTGTTTAGAGGTTTTGTGCCAAAAACACAAGCCTATCAACGGCGTCTGGTTTGAGAGATGCTCGATGGCATGTAACTATATTACCACTGAATACCCTTTCCGATGGGGAACTGGTGGCGGGCACACACAGATATTTTTTTGCCACATTTTTCAGGTTTGGGAACATTTCCTCATGGTTGTTCCACCACTGCAATGGATTTGCTTCACTGTCAACATTAACAGATTGCAAGTAGGCAGACAACTCTTTTTCAATAAGCTCTCTCTGCGACAGTGTGGCGGAAGATGTTGCTGCAGTTTTAAAGAAGCTGCCCAGGGATTTCTTCCTTAGTGGCTCTTCTGGCTGTGATACCGTTGTTGCATCTTGAGGCAGTGAAGCAGCCGACTCAGCTGTGCCCTGGTCAGTCTCATAGAGCATTGCCTCCATCTCGGTTATGGCTCTGCTCTTGATGGCCTCCACCTTTTTTTCTGTGCAGTATGTTATCTTGAACCTGGGATCCACTAAGCCTGCCATGTCCAGCAGGTCGTTAGTGGAAGGATCAGAATACTTCTCCCTCAGGTAATCCAGGATGGAGGCTTTGATAGACTGGGTCAGTGGGGTGTCATTCTCCTGACGTGCCAAGAGGCTGGACTGGAAGAGATGGAGAACAGGCTTGACATAGGACACTGTGACATAGCTCTCACCGGATAGAGCGTCTGTGAATTCCAGGAGAGGTTTGAGAGCCTTGTGCACTGACTCTAGAACTTCCAGGTCTTGCCAGGTGAGAACGAGATGCCGGGTTTTCTTGTCTGCAGCCAAGACTTGAGAAATAGCTTGCTCCTGCTCCAGTACCCGCTCAATCATCTTCTCTCGGGATCCCCACCTGGTAGGAGACTCACTGATGAGCTGGTGTGCCGGGAGATTTAGCTCTTGCTGCGCTGTGGCCAGGTCTCTCCTCCTCTTCCAACTGAAAGAGAAGCTGCTCACTACCTTCTTGCACACAGCAACAGCACGGTCAATACGGGGGTCCTTCATGCTTCTCTCTGAGAATGAAAACAAACATTTAAAATGTTATAATTTTAAAGGGTATAGTAATTGTGAAGAAATCCACTCAGCCTAACACTAAACTAATTCTTGGTAATTATTTATTTATATAGTACTGTGTAAAAGTGAAGATGCTATCAAAAAATATAACTTTCAAAAAAAAAAAAAAAAAGCACAATAAAGAGCAGTCTACTGACACACTAATGCAGAAAAAGAAAGAACATGTAACTCTAAGGTGCCTAAGCTAGTATAGTACAGTATGTACTTTTTTGAAAAATCACTCTCTTTCTCTCTCTCTCTCTCTCTCTCTCTCTCTCTCTCTCTCTCTCTCTCTCTCTCTAATATTCAATACAGCTTTATTGGCATGGGAAACATATGTTAACATTAAATTCTGTGTTATGACCATGCAGTAGGCTATTATAACATTGCTCATATATCAATAAAGATAATTACTATTTTATCACAGTGGTAAAAAACACTCACCAATTGCAAGATGCAGGCGATGGCCAAAACACTGTAGACGTGTCCAGTGGTTCAGGCTCACAGCTTTGACGATGTTAGCTCCGTTATCGGTGGTGATGCACACCTGACGAGCTTCATTTAAATTCCATGACATGAGAGCATCTTGCAGGCCTTGTGCGATGATCCCGCCAGTGTGATCCTCAGGAAGAAAGCTCGTCTGAAGGCACTTGCTTTTCAACTCCCAATTGTCTATATAGTGGACCGTCAAACTGAGGTATGGCTCACATGTTCGGCTGCTCCATATGTCGGCAGTTGTTGAGAAGTGGGTCACATTTACAAGCTGACTGGCCAGCTCTTCCCTCACTTTAATGTACAACTCAGGCAGCGCTTTCTCTGCAAAATATTTGCGACCCGGCAGATTATATCTTGGGTCAAGTGTGTTGATGAGCTTTCTGAACCCGGGCTTTTCAACAACATTAACCGGGGCCATGTCTTTCGCGATGTGGTGGGTTAGTGCACACGTTATCTCCTTCTGTTTTTGACTGTTTTTGTCGTACGGCGTTGATCTGGAAATAGAAGAGGCCAAACTCAGTTGCGTGAGTGCTGGTTGCTTAGGCACTTTCTTTGATATTGCACCGCTCTGAGATGTTGTCGTGCGGAGTTTCAAGCACTCTTCATTTTCTAGCGGGTGGTTTCTCAAATGGTGATATAAATTTGATGTACTGCTACATTTTGAAGCGATGCTTTTACGACAGATTTTGCATATCACCGTTGTTTGTTCAACATCTTCCTTCTTGAAACCAAACCACCGCCAGACGATGGATCCTGTGCTGTTTCTTTTTTTTATTAATTCGTCCTCCTCCATGTGTAACCGTTAGCACCTGCTGCCGCTATCTTTCTGCTGGTCGAGGGCGTATGACGTTGCATGCGCGACAGACTGATGTTTGTAACTATGTGCGTTTGTTTTGTCTCTCTGTGAGAGGGAAAGACGAGAAAGAGTGTGAGAAGCCTGGAGTTAAATGTCCGCGAGTATGTAAAAGTTAATCTACAAACAAGCATCAAAAATAAAATAAAATAAGCTTCTTAACTTAGGTTATCAAGGTAATCATTATGCTTGCTTCGATGCTGGACAGGACAAGAGGGGGAAAAAACAAAGAAAAAAAAAAAATGTCCGCGAGTTTCAGGATATAGTAATTTTCTACATCGCACGGTCTACAAGCCGCGATATATCGAGTATATTCGGTATATCGCCCAGCCCTAAATGACATACTGATTAAAGGAGAACTCCGGGCAATTTTTAGCAACTTAGCCATTGTTTAAATTCACGTAAAATAGTGTTTTAGACGGCTAGCTGTAATCTCGTGCTGAAGTCCCGTGGGAACTCAGTTGTAGCCGGAAAAAGGTAAACAACAGTGTGCATTTGGGAGGAGCGTCATGTGTGTAAATGAAAGTTTTGCAAACAAGACTACAAAAACATGTATTACTGCACATCTCTCCTCAAGCCGTGTCTGCACAAATGGAAGGATAAATAAAGTTTGCATTACCTCCACAGTGGTTGTACGCGTCTTCGTCCACGGAATGGCATTTTTCTTCAACCTGCCCCGCTGTGTTGTGTCTGTGTAGTCAGCTTTTTCAAAGTGTTCGCTGCAAATGCGGTAATCTTTAGCGCGTAGTACTCTTATGGGAGTTAGCACATCAAGTTGAAGTACAACTAGCCACAACTGCAGAATATGGAGGTCATGGAAAGGAAGACGATGAAAATGTAAAAAAAAATATTTTCGCATTCTGTTGCCACAATTTGGAACGGCACAAGCGCAAACCATTTCTTCTTCACTTGTGAGCAACTCCGATCATCACTCTTCACACACACGACGCTCCTCACACCTGCACACTGTTGTTTACCTTTTTCCGGCTACAATTGAATTCCCATGGGACTTCAGCGCGAGACTACAGCTAGCCGTCTAAAACACTATTTTACGTGAATTTAAACAATGGCTAAGTTGCTAAACGCATCTTGTTGTCATGTAAGGGCCCTGTTCATGTTGGACAGACATTTTAATTGCATTTTGTGTCTGTTAACAGGCACAAAGACACCCTTTATGTATATGCCCCCATAACTGCCGTTATAGCTGAGTGGGAGCTCTGGACATTAGCTGTAGTAGCTCCGTGTTGCAAGCACCGATCCGGTTCGTTTTTTTTTCTTCTATAGACAGTACTCACAAAGGTCTAACGATCAAGATTAACTTAAAAATTGCCCGGAGTTCTCCTTTAAGGGAAAAAGATTCAGGAAATATTGAGGGCCCAGACTGTACCAGATAAATGATTAGTTCCTCTCTCAGGTCATTGTGTCTGAGTCGTTTGATTATCAAGTCGACATCATCAACGAAGAGTCAACCGAAGACTCGAGAGGTGAACTTATCATTTCTGTTTCTTGTACAGAACCTATAAGATGTTGCGCATGTGCGGTCAACATAAAATGAACAAATCGTTCATGATCGAGCCATCACTATTCGAACGACAAAACATCTATAAACCAACATAATTATGCAAAAATAACAACAAGGATTACACACCGCTTCTCTTCATTCCAGCTGCTCTCTTTCTGCTGGTTGTGCAAAGCTGTGTTGAGACAGTAATCATTTCAGTTTATTTTGTAAAAACTGTTTTGTTTAAAGGGGTGGTATAATGCCCTTTTCACAAGATGTAAAATAAGTATTTGGTGTCTCCAGAGTGTGTATGTGAAGTTTTAGCTCAAAATACCCCACATATATTTTTATGTAACATGTAAAATTGTCACACTTTGAGGGTGAGCAAAAACACAGTTTTTGTGTCTGACCCTTTAAATGCAAATGAGCTGCTGCTCCCGGCACAGGGGGCAGAGCTTCAACAGCTCGTGTCCTTTTACCTCACACGCACATGCACTGAAAATTTCAAAAACTTTCAGCCTTTTATGTTCAAACTGGACCATAAACTCCGACATGGCAGGTCCCAAGCCCAGATGCGAAAGGAGGATGGTTGGGCGAGGGGCTAGCAACCCCTCCCCGTAAAAAACACCACCGCTACAGAAACATTAACAAGAAAATCAAGACACCAAGGTCCTGGGGAAGGATGGATCCTACGCAGGAGAACTTATGAGGCCTGATAGTGAAAGCCTCATGGAAGCAATCAGGCCGACGACCATCTTGTTTACCAGTACAACAACTACCATCGGAACATGGAACGTCCGTACCATGTTCGAAGCGGGAAAGACGGCACAAGTAGCAGCCGAGATGAGGAGCTGCAAACTAACAATGAGAGTCCAGATGGAATGGTGCAGGCCAAAAGAGACTCTGCACCGGAGAGCTAGTGCTGTTCTCAGGACATGAAGATGACGCTGCGCCTCGCACCCATGGAGTAGCCCTGATGCTGTCCAAGACTGCCCAGAGAGCACTCACTGGCTGGGAGGCACATGGATCACGGATCCTAACAGCTTCTTTCAGAACCAGGATGAGGAGAATCAATATGGATGTCATCCAGTGCTATGCTTCAACGAATGACAGCGACGAAGAAGATAAAGAGGACTGCTCGCCATCATCCAGAACCGTCCGAACAGAAACATCATTGTAGTTATGGGTGACTTCAACGCACAGATCGGCAGCGACAACAGAGGATATGAGGAGATCATGGGTCAACAGGGTATTGGCGTAATGATCGACAATGGAGAGAGGTTTGCCGACTTCTGCGCCACAAGCAACCTTGTCATCGCAGGCAGATTCTTCCAACACAAAAGGATACACAAAGCTACATGGGTGTCACCAGCAGGGTGGGAATTATGTCATTTTAGGGGCAAGGCCATTTGGCCTCCACCTTTTTTTTTTTTTTAGGGGCACCAAGGCCATATGACAGGGCACAAAGGCCATCGTACAATTCGATGGTTTTCCCATTCAGATTGATACCATAACATCCTAATTTGGAATAAGACATGGATTATGACTTTAAAAAAAAACAAAAAAAAACATTTTTTAATGAGAGAGAGAGCGCCATTACATCCAGAAGGTATACACCCTCACACAACAATAGAAACAACATAAATGCTAATAAAAGCATTCAGAAACAACACAAATGCCAATAAAAGCATTCAGAAACAACACAAATGCCAATAAAAGCATTCAGAAACAACACAAATGCCAATAAATTAATAATTTCCTGCATTGTCGAACGCTCTTCTTCATGTGTTTCAAATATGGACTATAATGTTCAGTAGAGCGCCCTCAGGCTGCTGGTATGAATTGAAAACACAGCACATCAGTATTACACAGGCTTGGGTGGGTTACTTTAAAAATGTATTCCGTTACAGTTACAAATTACTTAATAAAAAAAGTATTCAGTAACGTAATCCAAGTACTATAATATGAAAGTAATGTAACTGATTACTTTGGGATTACTTCAAGGTCACGTATATAAATAAAGTCAATAAATAAAGTTTTTTGTTTTTTTTTATTAAGAATTTGGTCCAGTGAACAATATTTGCAAAATATACACACATGCCTGAATATATATTTATGTAAAGGGCTATACAGACATCTAGTGGCCAATGTATGGTATTACAGATTATTTTGTTTTATTTTTAACTAATTTTTCACAAAAAAATAAAAACACAACATTTAACATTTTTACACAATCTACATATTAATTTATTTTAAAATAGGCCTACATGTTGACTAAAGCCGTGATCTTTCTTAATTTGCCTGACTGAACTTGGGGCGTTGGCAGTGGGAGTTCCCCTACCTTACCTAGACAGCGAACCTTCCGTTACGTGAGAAAAGATAAGAAAGGACATTTTGGGTACTAAAAAAGCTACTCTCCTAATTTCTACAAAATAGCAGCTGAATTTCCATGAATTAAAAGCGATTTTACCTGCAAGCAGCATCGTTTCTACTAGTAGCAGTGATTCAATCTGCATCTGAGGAGAAAGCTGTTATTTGCACATGCACCAGCGGGTGGCACACGTGAGTCATTACTGGCAACAGAACCAGGAACTACTGTTTAATCAAGCAGCGCTTAATATAGAGTTATTATGCCAAAATACTTATTTATTTCGTTTTAAATGAAACCATTGTAATCCTGAAAGTATTCCCCCTTTTTTCAAAATGTAACTATAATCTGATTACTATGTTTTTTGACGTAACTGTAACGGATTACAGTCACTGGATTTTTGTATCCTGATTACATAATGCCGTTACATGTATTCCGTTACTCCCCAACCCTGGTATTACAGCGCTCATAATGATTACATCGACGCATTTGGCTATAAATTCAATAAAATATTATTCCTGTCAATAGAAATCTGATGTAAACTGAGAATATATCAATATTTCTCCAAATCTGCACACTTTTGAGCTAAAAGCCGTGAGGGACGTTGTTTTGTGAATCGCTTTCATGACGACAGCACAGGAGTTTTTTATGAATGGGAGCGTCTGACGCTCATAATTCATATTAAAGGTATCGACTCATTTTGATGTAAGTTATAGTTTGTCAAGGTAATAACATTAAATCTTATAGTAACTTTGAACTATATAAAAAAAAAAAAACGCTTCAGTGCGCCGACGCCGTTACCTCTGGAACCTTGCATAGGGCCCTTTTCTGAAAAGGGCACTTATCTACTAGCAAATAGATTTTGATATTTTTAGGTCAAACCGTTCTTGTCTGTCATATAAATCAGGTCTATGGTCAGGGTCTCAAAGAGCAGCCATCCACAGAGTCCAAATTAAAACAATTCCCCATCGTCCAAATTAAACAATTCCCCATCGTAAGTACACATTGATGGCCTAAGACACGAAACAAGCGGTTTGTGTGAGAAAACGAACAGTATTTATATCGTTTTTACCCAGGCCCGGCTGCAGAATGAAATGACTGAGGGGGCATGTGAAATTGTTAAGGGGGCTTAACTTTATACCATCAATGAACAATACACACTGATAACTTGCTTAGTAAAAAAGATAAGGCAGCATCATTTATTATGCATATTTTAACCCTTTCACGCTTAATTTGAATATTCTAACTGACTCCCCATAGTGAGTTTTTTCAAGGCGACTGTTATTTTAGAATTTAGAACGTTCCCCCTTAATGTTTCCATGGCGACGCATCATATTTGTCACGTGACACACCGTGGATGTATCGCTTTTATTTCCTTTTCCCTTTTTTATTCAAAATCAACAGATTTTGCTAAACCCATTTTATTCTATCTGATATTCCGATTCTCAAAAATGTGTATGTGAGTGAGAGTGTGTTTGGTCATTTAAAAACCTTTATAAATAATCTTGATCTTGATCTATAACGTGAGATGGCTGTTTCTTTGTGCCGCAGTTCAGAGAATCCTGTGAGTCATCAATTTCTCCCGAAATACATGCAAGAAAGTGGAATAGAAGAATAGAGTAAACTACTTTATAGTTACTACCACTGTGTTTGTCTGATATGAATAACACACGTCGGCAAATTATATTTGAATAGATTGTTATTGCTGCTTCCACAGACATCAGTGTGTATTTTACAAACTCCAAATGTATTGTTTTACTAGTGCTTAGTGTGTATTTAAATGTCTGAAACCTAAAATAAACATTGTGAGGTTGAAAACACTGCATAGTTGTGATATGACAGCGCTGAGCGCGTCCGACTCTGGCTCAGCGCCAACCAACGCGCGAAAGCACAGTTTGAATCTGGCAGTTATGTCGTCACTTAACATTCTAAATCCCATATGTGGGACCGTACTCTCAGGGGCACTGAAATAAAAAATCCCATATATGGGACTGTACCGCTCAAAAAGTTAATCATTTAATTTGTAACCATGAATACAAAAATGAAACTGAGGGGGCACAAATAAGATCTGAGGGGGCAATGCCCCCTTTTGCCCCCTCGTGGCGCCGGGCCTGTTTTTACCTCTTGTAACACAGCGACGTCCAAGTGATCTGAGGGCGCCCGCGCTTCCTGCTGTGTGACGTGTGCGCAGACTGGTGCATAGATAGACATATAGATTTCGCCTTGGCTACGGCAGTTCATGAACGAATGCCGTAGCCAAGGCGAAATCTAGTGTATATATCTATGCACCAGTTTCGACAACAGAGTGTCGTTCTTCTGTTGGTGCTCACGTTACATGCTTCTTGCACTGCTGTTTTGATGCGTGAGATCATTGATGTGATAATGACACTGCACCTGCGCGAATCCACAAACTAATTGAAGTTCAGAGACTACTTGGGTGGAACTTGGACAGGGCCAGGGCACACAGGCCACTGTGGCCGTACGATGATTTTTTTTTCACGGGGCATGAAGGCCAAAGTGTAGGGCAACGGCGGCCATGGCCGCGTGGCCGCGGTATAATTCCCACCCTGGTCACCAGATTTGTCAACAGAGAACCACATGTGTGTATTGGGAGGAAGTTTAGACGGTCACTTCAAGAAGTGAGAGTGAGACGAGGAGCAGACGTCACCTCCGACCATCATCTCTTGGTTGCCTGATTGAGACTGAAGCTGAAGAGACACAGGTACAGCCCAGACCTGCCGACCACGATTCAACACCTCACCCTTGAAGGACACAACGAAGCTACAAGAGTTCAAGATCACACTCATAAACAAATTTGAAGTCTTGAAGGAACTGATTGAGGATGAGAGCCTGGAAGATAAGTGGCAAGAGGTGAAGACAACAGTTGTATCAATGTGTCAGGAAGTTCTGAGCCCAAAGAAACACAATCACAAGGAGTGGCTTTCAACAGAGACTCTGAAGAAAATAGAGGAAAGAAAAAGGAAGAAATCAATAGTCATCAACAGCCGTACAAGAGCAGGAAAAGTCAGGGCACAGAAGGAAAATACAGAAGCATAAAGGAGAGCATAAAATCAGACAAGAAGAACTATGTGGTGTCCTTGGCCAAGGAAGCAGAAACAGCAGCCCACAAGGGGAACATGAGGGACCTGATATACAGCACCATCAAGAAGCTGTCCGACAAGTTCAATAAGACCAGTAAAGAGCAAAGATGGTCAGACCATACCCGAGGAGGAAGGGCAGAAGAGAAGATGGGTGGAGTACTTTGAGGAGTTGTTAAACAGTCCAGCGCCACAAGACCCACCTGATATACAGCCAGTGGACAGCGACCTGCCCATCAACTGCAACCCGCCCACGAAAGAAGAGATCCACAAGGCTATCCAGCAGCTGGAGAACGGACAGTCTGCACGACCTGATGGCATTACAGCAGAGGCGCTGAAGGCCGATGTGGAGACCAGCGTGGAGATGTTCTACCAACTTTTCCAAAAAGCTAGATTGGAAGGAAGGTTACCTTGTTAAAATTCCAAAGAAAAGAGACCTCAGCTGCTGCTCCAACTACCGAGGCATCACACTGCTGTCCATCCTAAGCAAAGTATTCAACTGGGTGATTCTAAACAGGTTGAAAGAGACAGTAAACCCTCGGCTTAGAGATGAACAAGCGGATTTCTGCAAAGCTAGATCTTGTACCGACCAGATCACAACGCTGCGCATCATCCTCGAACAGTCACTCGAATGGAACACACCCCTCTATGTCAACTTCATTGACTACGAGAAAGATTTTGACAGCGTGGAAAGGCAGATACTCTGTGGTCAGCGCTCCTACACACCCAGTCCCACTTTTATCTAACTACACCGATACGATCTATCTAGCTAGCTATCTTCGTTGCTGGACAAACCCCAATGGTCTCGAGCAACACCAAGCGTCCCCATTTCTTTGCCGAGCGCAGAAAAGCCAGTCATGTTCACCACTGTTGAGCCCACATTCACTCACCTCTCCTCTCTTAAGGCCCTGTTTACACGTACATGGTTTTTTAGAAAAACTGAGACATTTCCCTTCGTTTGAGACCTTCGTTTACACGCAAATGGAGAATTCACGTCTGAATACGATTCTTTCTAAGAACTCCAAAAGATTTTGGAAAACTTTGTTTGCACATTTGCATGTAAACTGAGAAAAACTGAGTTTTAGGAAGCCGACGTCACAGTATGTGACTATGTTCGGGATTCTGATTGACTAACGTGAGCTTAAGCTTCTTGTTACACTGCTCTTGACGGCATATACACAGGTTCGTGTAAGGGTGATTCTTAGACTATGGGCACTTTTATGTACTTTGGTCATATTTTTAAAAATACATAATTTTGGACAAATTCCTCTTTCTTTTTCAAAGTAACAATAAAACCTCCTTAAAAACTTTTTACTACCTTTCTATTATGATTTTTTCATACTTTTCAACCTCCTTATAGGTGTCAAAATCACTGTTTTCTCCTTGTCGCAAACCCAGGATTTTTAACTTTAACAATGAAAATACAGTTTAAAAATATGACTTATCTGGTAACTATTAATATACCTAAATTAAGTACTAGTAAAATAATTAAAATACATTATAGTATTTAATGTGAGACCACCATCAATATTACTTTTTATACAAAATATAGCTGTTGCACAGTATTGGTGTCATTTCCACCACAACACTGTAATGTCCCTTTAAAAAGTTTTTGTGAAAGATTGTTTAGGTGGTTTCTATGGAAATGTTAAGAGACATCAGAGCACATGTTGGACGTGGAGGGAATTTTAAATTTTCATCAAGAACAAAAGAAGAAAAATCAAGGTAAATATTGCTTGATCACTTCATATATTTATTCTACGTCATTTCCAGACATGCTGTACCTTCAAGGGTGTTTTTAAAAAGTTAAGTTAAATAAGAGTATTTTGCATACATTAAATGCTATGTATTAATTCAAAGCTAATCAGTGAAGCTATCTTCCATTTTTTCACACAAAACTACAGAAATGTCATTTCCACCACACTGCCCTCTGTGGTGGAAATGACAGCATGTGGTGGAAATGACATTTATGACTACAAAGTACAATTGATATGGATTGCAAGAGTAGATTTCTGTAATACTTTTTATATTATAATATTGTAATAAATTGAGTTTACTAAGTGTGATGAGTTTAAGAGTTTTTTCTAATAAATATCTCTACTGTTTCTCTACATTCACGTTAATTCATTGTCATTTCCACCACCAGCCTGTCATTTCCATCACCACACACATTTTTAAAAAATATTAAAAAAGTTCTCATCACACATTAAAAATGTATCCACAATTTGCGAGATCATGCTCTACTAAATATAAAATTTATTTTCTAATAAGCTCTTGCCCAAACCAATATTAAATTTCAGAGTGTGACAGGTGTACAGTTCACCATTTGGTCCTTAGGGCAGTTAATTTATCTCATTGACAAATGTATAATTATTGTACATCGTGGAAAAACTGATAAAACTAGTTACAAAAATGATCTTAGACAATTGTTGAGTGGCATAAGTTATTCTGTTTTTAAATAACAGCTGTATATTGAGATGTGGTGGAAATGACATTTGTTAATTGCAGGTCGGAATTTTTTTTAAATATTAACAATTTCTCTTGTAATCTAAGTTTGTCCTCTTACAGACCTTAAAACTAGACAGATTATTTAAACTTATGAGACTGTCTTAAGTGACTTTTGAACAAGTTTTTTTTTATTCAACTTTACAAGCCTAAAAGTGCCCCTAGTTGAAGAAACGCCCGTAAACTAACACTTTTCTGAAAACTGACAAGTGTGCACAATGTTATTTTTGAAAACAGTGAGGGGATGAAATGTCCATTTATGAAAATAGCCGGCCACATGTAAATGTCCTAAATGTCCTCCACTCCAGGTGAGATCAATTATCCCTGCCTTCAGTCAATACAACGAAAAAGTGTTGCAGAAAGGTTCAGATGGGCGAAACCAAAGCCAAACAAAAAAATAAATCCTCAGCAATCATCACATTATGCTGCTGTAGTTATTTAGTTGTAGTGGATGATTTTACAGTATTGTATTTAAATAGAGCAGTTTTATAGGCTTTTATCATGAATTCTGTCTCAAATAATGTGTTTCTAACAGCAAACACTCAGAATAAAGTGAGATGATCTGCTGATGATCCTGAATGGCTTGTTGAATGAGTGTTGATAGTCTGAGGCTCATCAATATTAACAGATCTGCTGAAAACACTCTTTATTTCATGACAATAGTTCCTGTTTTCACCTCATTTATTATGCTGATGTCTTCAGATCTCCTGTAAATTGACACTTAAAGCTCATTTCATTGGTGTCAGCAGACTGAGGGTATGTGTTGGTTACAAATATGTGTGACACTCACAAAAATGGGTTTTGTTGAGACTGTTTTCTTTTGTTTTCTTTCCTTTTATTACAAATTAAATACTATTGAGAGAATACAAAGAAGCACGTTATGACATGCTGTTTCACAAAACGGACACAAGGTGGCATTACCTTTCAGCCGCGTCACTCTGGGACCCTTAGCGAGGTGCGGAGGAATACAAGCTCATAATCCGGCTGAATGGAAAAAGAGCAACTGTTGTCCCGCGTGTAATGATAGAGGCTGGTTTTATGGAGTAGTGGCAACCCTGCCTAGTATATGTTTGCGCATGTGCAGAGAGTGGAGGGTTGTTGAGATTAGCACAGTGTGTAGGTGTTTCTCAATGTCAAGGATACTTCCTTGGCAGGACTGGTCCTTCCAAGTCACTTCCTTCAGAGGCTAGGCGAGGCTCCTCTTTAGCATTCGGAGAACACGTAAATGGAACAGGCTAGCAAGTGCACGTCAGTGCGTCATTACGTCAGTGAAAATGAAAAACAGCGTTGCTATGGACGCAGTTCTGTTCACTCAGGCAATATAATCGTTTTTAAATCAATAAACTCCTTTTTAATCATATTGATTATTTGACTGTGAAGTGTGTCACAGTGCGGGTCAATTTGATCCATAGTCAAGTCAAGTCAAGTTTATTTGTATAGCGCTTTTCACAATACAGATTGTATCAAAGCAGCTTCACAGTATTAAATTAAAATAATACAACAAAGTTTGTTTCAAGAGGAATTTATTGATTGATAAAATTAAATTAAATATCCCCAAAATATCCCCAACTGAGCAAGCCAAAGGCAACAGTGGCAAGGAACCGAAAAACTTCATCAAGTGACCTAATTGTGTCCTAAAACTCCATAAGGTGACCTAATGGAGAAAAAAAAACCTTGGGAGAACCCAGGCTCAGTCGGGGGCCAGTTCTCCTCTGGCATTTATGAGCTAGAGGCCGGATTGTAGTTTGAACTGTAGGGTTATATGAATGCCTGGCTGAAGAGATGCGACTTTAATCTAGTTTTAAACTGGGAGAGCGAGTCTGAGCAACGAACAGTATCAGGAAGACTATTCCAGAGTTTTGGAGCCAAATGTGAGAATGCTCTCCCTCCTTTGGTGGTTCTGGATATCCTAGGTATGACCAAAAGCCTTGAATTTAGTGATCTTAAAGAGCGCGATGGATTATAGGGTGATAGAAGATCCGTTAAATAGACTGGAGCTAAGCCGTTTAGGGCTTTATAGGTCAGTAGCAATACCTTGTAATTAATACGGAACTTTATAGGTAACCAATGCAGTGATGATAAAATCGGTGTTATATGATCATATTTTCTTGATCTAGTAAGAACTCTAGCGGCGGCATTTTGGACTAACTGTAGCTTGTTTATTGAGGATGCAGGACAACCAGCTAGTAAAGCATTACAGTAATCCAGTCTCGAGGTCATGAATGCATGAACTAACTTTTCTGCATCAGAAACTGATAGCATATTACGTAGCTTAGCAATGTTTCTAAGGTGGAAAAATGCTGTTTTTGTAACATATGAAATATGATTTTCAAAAGACAGGTTGCAATCGAGTATAACACCCAGGTCTTTTACTGTAGAGGATAAAGTAACAGGACATCCTATGATGTTAAAGTTGTATTGTGCGAGGTTTTGTGGGCGGTTTTTTGAACCGATAAGTATTACCTCTGTCTTGTCTGGATTTAATAAAAGAAAATTACGGATCATCCAATCTTTTATATCTTTAACACACTCTGTCAATTTGGAAAATTTTGCGTTTTCATCCGGCCGTGATGAAATATATATTTGAGTGTCATCAGCATAACAATGGAAACTAATTCCATGTTTCCTTATAATATTTCCAAGTGGCATCATATATATTGAAAATAACAGAGGGCCTAATACAGATCCCTGCGGCACTCCATAGTTTACTGGAGTTATGATCGATTTTTCTCCATTTAGATAGACAAAATGGTAGCGGTCAGATAGGTATGATTTGAACCAGCTTAGTGCTTGTCCTTGAACACCAGTATAATTTTGTAGTCGATCTAAGAGTAATGTATGATCTATAGTATCGAACGCAGCACTAAGATCAAGTAAAACTAGTATTGAGATACAGCCTTGGTCAGAAGCTAAAAGTAAATCATTTGTGATTTTAACGAGCGCAGTTTCAGTGCTATGATGCGGTCTGAATCCAGACTGAAACTTTTCATAGATCTCATTTTGTTGCAAGAAAGAGCCCAGTTGAGCGGACACCACTTTTTCTAATATTTTAGACATAAATGGAAGATTTGAAATGGGTCTATAATTTGCTAGATTATTATGATCTAATTGTGGTTTCTTAATGAGAGGTTTTATAACTGCCAGTTTAAATGTTCTTGGAACATGACCTAAAGATAAAGACGAGTTAATAATATTGAGGAGAGGATCTTCCACTACAGGTAACACTTCTTTCAGTAGTTTAGTTGGTATAGGATCTAATAAACATGTTGTTGTTTTAGATGAAGTGATAAGTTTATTTAACTCTTTTTGTTCTATAGTTGTAAAGCACTGTAATTGTTCTTTCGGGGTGATAATTGAAGCTGAATTATAAGGCGCGATTGAAGATTGAACGTTTACAATTGTGGTTCTGATGCTTTCTATTTTCTCAGTGAAGAAGTTCATGAAATCATTACTACTGAACTGTAACGGGATATTTTGTTCGGGTGACGTCTGTTTATTTGTTAGTCTAGCCACGGTGTTAAATAAAAACCTTGGATTGTTTTGGTTGTTTTCTATTAGTTTGCGGAGGTGCTCAGCCCTTGCCACTTTTAGGGCCTTTTTATAACGTGACATACTGTCTTTCCACGCGATTCTAAAGACCTCTAAATTAGTTTGTTTCCATTTACGCTCTAAAATACGGGTTTCTCTCTTTAAAACATGCGTAGTATTGTTATACCATGGTGCTTTATTTTTCTCTCTGACCTTTTTTAATTTAATAGGTGCAACCACATCCAATGTTCTAGAGAGAATGGTGCTCATAGTGCTAGTTAGTTCTTCTAGTTCATCTGTTTGTTTGGGTTCAGGCAGCAGCTGAGACAGATTAGATAAGCAATTTGAGAAATTATCTATGGTGGATGGGAGGATTGTTCTGCCTGGTTGATAACGCGACGCCGCATGACATATTACAGCAGTACGTAATATGCAAGTTACCATGTAGTGATCAGTGACTTCATCACTTTGTGGAATGATATCTATATCGGTTGGATCGGTTCCATGTGATATAATTAAATCGAGTGTATGATTAAGACGATGTGTTGGTCCGGTGACGTTTTGCTTGACCCCAAATGAATTTAATAAATCTGTAAACGCAGCTCCTAACGCATCATTTGGATTATCTACGTGTATGTTAAAATCTCCAACAATTAGTGCTTTATCGACATTGACTAATAGGTCTGAGAGAAAATCTGCAAACTCTTTTAGGAAATCAGCGTAAGGCCCTGGCGGTCTATATACGGTAGCCAAGGCTAGAGATAATAGGGATGTTTTTCTAACATCTAAGAGCGTAACATTTAGTACAAGTACTTCAAATGAAATAAACTTATAACCCGTTTTCTGGGTAACATTTAGAATATCTTTATAAATGGTTGCAACACCTCCGCCACGACCAATCAGACGGGGCTCATGCTTATAACAGTATCCAGGAGGAGTAGACTCATTAATACCGAAATAATCATTTGGTTTAAGCCAGGTTTCAGTAAGGCAAAGTATATCGAAGCTATTATCTGTGACTATTTCATTTACAATAACTGCCTTAGGTGTGAGTGATCTAATGTTTAGAAGACCTAGCTTTAGAAATAGTTTTTGTTTACTAATAGCAACATTTTCTGTTTTAATAACAATTAGATTTTTCCTAGATCCTGCATTAGATGTATTATTTGATCTCACTAAACGAGGAATAGACACGGTTTCTATGCAATGTTCTACACTAGTATTTATATCAGTTGAATTGGTGCAGCAGAGACTATGATTTGGACTTTTGGTTACTAGTCAAAGGGTATTTAACATTTTGGAGATGTTATCTGACAGAAGATCCGCTCCGAATCTGCTTGGGTGTAAGCCATCAGCACGGAAAAGCCTAGGACGCTCCCAAAACAGATTCCAATTATTTACAAAGAGCAGTTTCTGCTCATTGCACCATGACATTAACCATTCATTTAGCGCAAATAATCTGCTGAACTTTTCATGTCCTAATCGGTACGTGGGAAGCGGTCCTGACACAATGATCGTTGTTACAGGCGATGTGCTGCGTACCGTATCGATTAGATTCCTGAAGTCTTTCTTCAGAATCTCCGTCTGGCGCAGCCTGATGTCGCTCACTCCCGCGTGCAGGACCACAGTTCCGACGCGCTCGTCACCGTTCAGGATCTCGGGAACGCGAGCAGCGATTTCAGAAACACGAGCACCAGGAAAGCAGTGACTTTGCACCTTACTTTTACCTAACGTAGCGTGTACATGCCGAACGATGGAATCGCCGATGATCACAGCATCGCGTTCTGTTTCGCGTAGAGGGGAGAAGCGGTTTTGTGTCGATAACTCGAAAACCGGGAGGGTCGGAGAAAGTCTTGGTCTAAACCTGACTCGCGTCTTCCGCTGCGGAACCACCCAGGCTTCGTGGTGGCGTGTTGGAGCCGGAGTGAACGAGACCATGGCTGATTTCGACCGATGCTGAGGAACGCACGGAGTAGACGCGGTCGGAGTCAGCGGGTTAGTAACGTTAAACACTGATTTGTGTGCATCGGCGCGTGATGTTTCAAGAGCCAAACACCGGTCTCTCAGCACGGCCTGTCTCAATAAAAGGTTGTGGATCTGTTTCTCAACAGCTTCCAGCTCAGACTGCAGTGCGTGCAGCTCAAATGTGTCCTCACCTGCACCAAGCGGTAGACTACTTACATCTGATATATTCGCCATTTTAACAGATGGACAGTGAGTTAGCAACGAAGCTACCAGTGATGCTATCAATATTAATACTAATTTATATTATAAGTTTGTTTGTAAGTGAGTGTGGAGAAGACGCGTTCAGCCGTGATCCATGGACGTAACCTCTAAGAGTATGCAGCGTTGGATCACTAATAGGCTTGAGACGCGTCTGCTCAACAGTCCGCGTTGTAACTATGAGGTTTTTTAGGTTTTTTAGTGGTAGGGGTGTAGAGTAGACGCACGATAGGCGAAAAAAAAATGTTTGTTTATAAGTGAGTGTGGAGAAGACGCGTTCAGCCGTGATCCACGGACGTAACCTTTAAGAGTATGCAGCGTTGGATCACTAATAGGCTTGAGACGCGTCTGCTCAACAGTCCGCGTTGTAACAATGAGGTTTGAGCAGTAACATTAGTGCTTCTCAGTGAGGAAAAGTAGAAAATGTTCGTTGTAAGCGAGTTTAAAGAGAAAAATCAAGAATTATAAATCAAATCGATAGAGCTCCAAAAACAACAACGCATTCAGACGCAACGCATGATAATAACAGTACAAGACATTACTCACCGTGTTTGTTGAGTGTTTCTTACTCACCTGAGCTTTTCTGAACTCAAAGGCGCGAGCGCGCGAGAGAAAATAAATAAATAAAAATAGCTGAGCGCACACGGGTGGCGCGTTTACAGGCTAGCGAATTACTAGCGTGTTGTGCTGGTAGTAAGGTAAGCTAGCGATGTCAGGGTTGGGTAAGCTGTATTTAGTAGTAATATAAACAACTAGAAATTGTAGTAAATGATGGTTCAAAACAAGGAAATACGAGGCTAAGACGGAGCTTACAGCACCGAAGCAGACACACTCACAGCAGGCAGCGAGAAAAATCAAGAATTATAAATCAAATCGATAGAGCTCCAAAAACAACAACGTATTCAGACGCGACGCATGATAATAACAGGACAAGACATTACTCACCGTGTTTGTTGAGTGTTTCTTACTCACCTGAGCTTTTATGAACTCAAAGGCGCGAGCGCGCGAGAGAAAATAAATAAATAAAAATAGCTGAGCGCACACGGGTGGCGCGTTTACAGGCTAGCGAATTACTAGCGTGCTGTGCTAGTAGTAACGGAAGCTAGCGATGTTGGGTAAGCTGTATTTAGTAGTAGTATAAACAACTAGAAATTGTAGTAGATGATGGTTCAAAACAAGGAAAATACGAGGCTAAGACGGAGCTTACAGCACAGAGCAAACACACTCACAGCAGGCAGCGAGGCAGTTTTTGTGTATCCTATTTCAATCTCTTTTTACATCCATAACATAATTACATCCATAACATAATGGATGTAATTATTTTTTTAAAACAAATGTTTGGTAACGTAAATATATTTACATTTGAAAGCATATTGACCCGTTAACCCTCCGACTCCGTTAACGTCCAACATTTGAATTTTTTGAACAAGATAACAAAGCTGCGCGCATAGGATTGTGGGTGATTTAAGAGCGCGAAGGCTACACATATGCATCCTTTCCTGTATATGGGATATTTTTCGAACGAAGGACTCAGTCCTTGGTGGAAATTCCGAGGATCCTCGACATTTGAACAGTCCTTAGACGGATGTCGATGACGTAGCATCCTCGAAATTCTGGCTTCCGAGGATCCTTCCTTGACATTGAGAAACGCCTTGTGTGTGTGTGGCGGCACGCCATTGTGAAAGAGACTAATAAATGTAAAAAGCTACTCTTCGATTTATCTGGAGTCTGTGT
Organism: Leuciscus idus; assembly: GCA_021554675.1. Taxonomy (NCBI): domain Eukaryota; kingdom Metazoa; phylum Chordata; class Actinopteri; order Cypriniformes; family Leuciscidae; genus Leuciscus; species Leuciscus idus. The sequence goes on from CM038621.1 coordinate 58,813,418, forward strand.
AATTGACAAAGGAACATCCTGACCAAAACATGGTGTCAGAAGTGGTTTCAGAAGTGAAAGTTTGTGGATTACATATACACGTGTGACGAGAAAACAGAGGAAATGGAAGGATTACAGCCGCCTCCGAAGCTTCAATTGTCCAGTAATGTTGCTGAAAATTGGAGACGATTTAAGCAACGATTTCTTCTATATCTATCTGCGATTTGATGGAGATCGTAAGTCTGAGAAAATGAAAGCGTCATTATTTCTTCATGTGGTTGGTGATATATAATAATTTCACTTTTGAAGAAGGAGAGAGTTTGAAGTTACAGCCGATAATGGACCAGTTTGAAGCGTTTTGCATACCCAAGAGAAATGTTACTTATGAAAGGCATCGATTTTTCACGTGCATGCAGAAAAGCGGAGAAACAATTGATCAGTATGTTACGGAGCTCAAACATAGGAGTAAAACTTGTGAGTTTGGAGAGTTAACAGATTCGTTGGTCAAAGATAGAATTGTGTGTGGAATACCTGACAATGGATTGAGGGAAAGGTTACTTCGAGAACAGGATTTGGACTTGGAGAAAGCGCTTTCACTTTGTTAAATGAGACCTGTGCTGTGGATGTTGTAAAGAAGTATCAGACACCCGGTGTAAGTGCAAGACAAGCGACGCAACAGGAACGAAGCAGGATGGTAATTGATAAGCCTCAAAGAATGTGCGATCGTTGTGGGATGTCCAGCTTATGGGAAAAATTGCAACAATTGTGGTAAAATGAATCATTATGCACGTTGTTGTAAAAGTAAACGAACATCAAGCCAAGTAAATGCCGTTACTGAGTGTGAATTGGAAGAATTCTATGTGGATGTAGTAGCAGAAGGTGGAGGTGAACAGAAAGAGTGGACGGTACAACTGCAAATAAACAATAGTATAGTAGCATTTAAGCTTGACACTGGAGCTCAAGTTAATATCATTTCTGAAACTGAATTCAACAAACTAAGGCCTCGACCAAAGTTGCATGCTGCTAAATTGAAAGTAACTGGATACTCTGGAGCGGACATACCAGTGAAAGGAAAATGTGTTGCAAAAATGCGATATAAGGATAAAGTACACAGTCTGTCATTTGTAGTGGTGCCGAAGGATTTTCAAGTGATTTTGGGCTTGTCTGCTTGTGAGAGCTGCATCTGGTGAAGAGAGTGCTGGTGGTAGAAGAATCAAAAGAGTCTGAACCCGAGTATGACTCAATCCTAACCGAGTACAGGGATGTGTTTAAAGGCTTAGGCTGTCTGTCAGAGGAGCACACAATCCAAATTGATGAAACTGTACCTCCAGTTATGCATCCATGTCGAAAGGTACCGTTTGCACTTCAAAGACAATTAAAAGAAGAGCTGGATAGAATGGAGAGTTTAGGAGTTATACAAAAAAATGATCAGCCCACAGAATGGGTTAGTTCATTGGTGATTGTGGACAAGAAGAATGGAAAACTTCGAGTTTGTCTTGATCCTAGAGATTTGAACAGAGCAATTAAGAGAGAACATTTCAAGCTTCCTACACGTGAAGAGATTATGTCCCAATTTGCAAATGCCAAATATTTTAGCAAATTAGATGCGTCATCAGGATTTTGGCAGTTAAAATTGGATGTTGCCAGCTCAAAACTTTGCACGTTTAATACACCATATGGAAGATATTGTTTCTTAAGGCTTCCTTTTGGAATTGCTTCGGCTCCTGAGGTGTATCATAAAACAGTGCATATGATTTATGAACACATGGAAGGTGGTGATACATCGATGGATGCCAAAATTGTCTGGGGAGCTTCGAAAGAAGAACATGATGCAAGGTTAAGAGGGGTTCTGGAAGCAACCAGGCGTGCAAATCTGAAGTTGAACAGAGAAAAGTGCCAATTGGGGGTGACTGAGTTAACGTTATTGGGTGACATCATTAGTAGTGCTGGAGTGCGACCAGATCCCATGAAGATTTCTGCTATCAAACATATGCCAAGACCGAAATGTGTAAAAGATGTTCAGAGATTCATGGGTATGTTGAACTATATGAGTAAATTCATACCTAACCTATCTGAGAAGATAGCTCCATTAAGATGGCTGACAGAAAAATAATGAATGGAATTGGAACCATGAACAGGAGTCTGCATGGCAACAGTTGAAAGTGATCCTAACTAAAGAGCCAATCTTGAAATTTTATGACCCCAAACGTTCTATTAAGATTTCAGCTGATGCTATCCAGAAGTGTGTGCGTTGAACACAACTACGGCAGAAATGTGATTTCATGCCCGAAATCAATATTTGCTCGACACCGAGTACCAACTGAAGTGTTTACAGATAATGGCCCTCAATTTGTTAATGCTAGTTTCCAGAGTTTTTCAAAAGACTGGGACTTCACACCTCAGACATACAACATCGAGTCCATATTTTCCCCAGTCTAATGGACTTGTGGAGAAATCAGTTGGAGTTGTGAAAAGGTTGATGCAAAAGGCAAGAGATGGTGGAAGTCCCTACATGGGACTGCTTGCTTATCGTAGTACTCCTCTTGAGTGTGGAAATTCCCCGGCATATCTTTTGATAGGACAACGTCTTCGTTCTAATTTACCTATGTGTGAGGCAATGGCGGCTGGTGAAAAATATTTTAGGTGGGTCTGGTTTTGCTGGGGGTCTGGGGGCTTCTCCCCCAGAATTTTTTTAATTTCATAGATGTGATTTTCTGCATTCTGGTGCATTTTAGGTCACCCATGTCCCTTGCTTATACCAATAAAATAACTCAAACCAGTCAATACCAATGGTCTAAAAAGACAATATTAATTGAACTGCCATGTAGAAGTCAACAGTTTCACAGGTAATGATAATGAACAAGTTGCATGTTTATTATGCTCCGTGTCCAGATAGAAACACAGTAATCCAGCTCAGAACTTCGAAACAAAAAAAAGCAAAGCAAACATACAGTTACATTCCTATTGAGATCACTATTTTAATGGCAAATGTGTGTAAAACGTGGTGTGTGTGTGACTGTGAGTGAGAGAGAGAGACTGAGTGAGTAAGAGAATGACAGCATAAAAATGAATACGCTATATTTACTCAATAAAATTGTGGCAACAGATTACAAGTAATATTATTGATTAAATTGAACAAATTAGAATTGAGTTATTGAATTAATTCCTTAAAAGTTAACCATTTAAAATGACTAAAATGTAAAAAAAAAAAAAATCTGAATTAAGAATTCTTTCTTTTTTATTTCCAACATTGAAGACAACTGATGTTAACCAGCAGAGTCACTGAAGGAGAAAGCCATAATTTAAGTCACCATTATGGAGATCAGTGTGTGTTTTAGTTGGGCTCTTGACCCTTAAATTATTAACTTTGAGTTTTGTTCGGCTGCTGTAATTCAGTTATAACAGCCGGATGAACAAATAGAAAGTGTGATCTGATGGTGTTGGTTGTGTTTTAACATAATCATTATTTCACAATCATTTGACCTGAATCACTGAACTCATATAGAGTCCAATTTCTGAGTTAGGTTAACTTTATTAATTTTAGCAGCACTGGCCTTGTACGGCATAATATTTTTAGCTTTTACAATGTAATGCAAATAATTTCTAAAAAGTTTCTCTTATGCAAAAAAGAGACACACAGACATCAAGAATCAGCCTGTGAATCGCAACAATGGTGACAATTATAAAGCATGTTGCAATGCATTCTGGGTTCATATATATATATATATATATATATATATATATATATATATATATATTTATTTATTTTTTTGATAATTTGGATTACATTTTTTTTTTTTATGTAGGCACACAGACATCAAGATTTAGCGTATGAATCTCAGCAATGGTGACAAACAGATCACCTCTGATCATAAGCTCATTATTTATTCATGCAGCAATGCATGATGGGAGCCATGAATGAGTTTTGATTGGTGGAACCCAGAATGCATTGCAACATGCATTATTGAATATTTTTCATAAGAATCAAACATTTACAATTGTATATAAAATTTTAAATATATTTTTTCCAAAATAAGCGTTGTAGTATAACCATCAGGATAGCAGTGATGTGTGAACTAAAACTGGCAACAATACAGTTAATTACAGTGAAGTTATTGAATATTTGTCATAAAAATCATAAAAATTATACATTTACAATTGTATGTACAATTTTTTAAATTTTTAATTTTTTTTATTTTTTTAAAATAAGTGTTGTAGTATAACCATCAGGACATCAGTGATGTGTGAACTGAATTTGGCAACAATACAGTGAATTACAGTGCAGTTATTAAATATTTTTCAAAAAATTATAAATTTACAATTGTATATACAATTTAAAATATATATTTTCCCAAAATAAGTGTTGTAGTATAACCATCAGGACAGCAGTGATGTGTGAACTGATTTGATGACACTATAGTGTGTGACGGTGAAGTTATTGACTGTTTTCGTAGTAAGGCTTTTCGGGTTTTGCACTTTGCAGACGGTCCCTTCGGATCTGTCTCTCTGCCGCCTGCGCATAGAGTTCAATGTATTTTGTCCACTGCGAGGGAAAGCTCGTTTTGAGGACAATTAGGTTGTAGCTGCTTGTCTACATTACTACGATTAAAAAGAGGTGTTATTTGTGTAGTAACAACGTTTAGCTCACCAGTTATTGACCCGGGAAGTTCGAATCTGTTCGAATCATTTGCCTGAACTTCGTGCTGGTGAGGAGGTCAGATTTAAAGATAAAACTAATACCTGGAATCAGAAAGGCATTGTACTTGAACAAGTTCAACCAAGGTCCTATAATGTTGAAACTACAAGTGGTCAGACATGGGCAGTATTTCAATTAAATGTATTTTAAATACGTATTTAATTACTTTAGTGTATTTTGTAATTTGTATTTTGCAGGTGTGGAAAAAATCAAATGTAGTTTGTAACAAAATATTGTTAGGAATTTGTGTGTTATTCTGCCCTCTGGTGTCCGTTCTGGGTATTTGCTTGCTTTTCAGATGGGTGTTCCTCCAGATAATTCACCGGACGCAGCGATTGGTTCATCTCCACAACCAGCCAGAATAAAAGGACCACCCCGAACACCTTCCAGATGCCTTTTGTGCCACCGCGTGCTTGCGTCGTTGCCTTTTAACTTGCTCTTCGTAGGATTGAGTATCGTGCCAGAGAGAAAGAGTTTGCTTAATGCTATGTCTTGCTATTGATATGAATCTGTATTGTCTAAATTACCTTATGTAAATATTGGGTGATTTGTACTGTTAACGTATTAAGGGCTGTAGGAGGTTTGACGCCATTTCTTTTGATGTACATATTTTGCACTTTGTTTTTTGTTTAGGGAGTTAGGGAAGGATCGTGTATTTCATTTTCTTTTCTTTGGTTTAGGAATTTAGTTCATCTAACACGAAGGGGATTTTGTTTATTATTTTGGCCTTGTCATCCTCTGAAGTTGGAATTTGTTTCCTTTTGCCCGTAAATAAATACGTTTTCCTAATCTCTCTGGTAGCGAGACTCATTTCACTTTTTTTTTCGTTAGTTACGACACAGACCCCTAGACGGTCGTAACAATATTTTGAGGGAGTGTATTTAGAGTATTTCAAATACTTAAATACTTAAGAAAAATCATACCTATTATGAAACAGCGCGTCTGTCGTAACTCCACTGAAATCTCCATGCTAAGCAAGCGTTCACAATATAACATCCATCTGCAGTTTTTACACGTTTTTAAACGTATTACATATGAGAAATATTGATATTCCGTTGGATTTTGTAAAAAATAATCATCAATCCTATTGTTTTTCAATAATTGCGCACGCAGCACGATTCTACTATGGAAAAAGCATACGCGATCAGGGCAGTTAGAGTCTCGTGTATAAAACAAACCCACACATATTTATGATTAATATGATTAATCATATATATTATGATTAAAATGGAATTTTGATTTTGTGACGAAAATTCTCGGTCTGTTTTTTATTTTTTTATTTTGCTACTTTGCCATTTTTAATTTACACATTTCTCATATTTGTGTTATTGCTACTATTTGTGTTACTGACCTTTCAGTAATAAAAAAAAAGACTTAAAGGGATACTTCAGGATTTAGCATTAAGCTTTGTATTAGTAGAAAACCTGTAGTATTTTCGAATTACCGTGATTTATATCCTCATATCCCCCTGAGACGAGAGATTTATGTATTTTTTGTCTGGAAAAAATCCTCCGATGACGCAAAAATCGTCCTTTTGCGTCATCGGAGGATTTTTTGGCCAGAGGCGAGAGACTACAGCCAGTAGGAGGAGCTGTCCCGCATGTGTTCAACCCGCCCATAGGGGGATCTCACTCACAGAATGTACACAGAGTGTCAGCCGTCTTTTTTTGGAAGCTAAGCTAGCAGGCTCTTGTTCTGTGGAGAAAGCTGAGTAGTAGGGGTTACCATCCTCTTTTTCCCGGACATGTCCAGCCGTCGAGATCGTCCAAAATGTCCGGGATTCAGCTTTTGCTTTCTGCAGTCGCCGTTCATTGTTTACATGCACACCTTTTGTTTCAGTCTAACTGAATTCATTCTGATTGGTGAATCTGAATGTAGTGTTTACATCAACGCTAAACAAGTGATCGGTTGATGTGCGTTTTAACATTGCTAAGAAAATACCCGCTCCTCCGTGAGAGATACGAGACCGGTGCGTCTCACAGGTGTCACTCATCAGTAATCACGCCACCGGCCTCTCATCGTTCTCCCTCAGCCTCGTCCTGCTCGCCACAGTCAACATTATGAATGGCGACTGTAGAACGCAGAAGCCGAATCCCGGACATTTTGGGCGATCTCGAAATCCCGGGCAGACTCGTCACAGAGACTCACTAGTAGCCTAGCCTTGTTGTTTAACTACTGCGCTCTCTTACCGGTAGGCGTGGCTTGGGAGTGGCCTCGTAGAGCAGCGAAGCAAGTGCATTCTGGGAGTTGTTGTCTTTCATCCACATGAGCCAAATATACATTTTCTGGCTTTTCTCAGTCTAGAAGGCTCCAAATTCAAAAATATTTTTTCTATAAATATTAATATAATAATTATAATAAATAATAATTAATAATGTCTTCTACATAAATGACCCATTTTAAATACACATTCATCTTTCCAGAGGTGAAGTATCACTTTAAGATTATTGTGGGAGTATTTTTGTATTTTCAAAATACTAATTACTTGTATTTTATTTAAATACATTTTTCACATCAGTATTTTGTATTTTATTTTGTTACATTTCATGAGCCAGTATTTGTAGTTTGTAACAAAATAGTTTTTGATGTATTTGTGCCCACCTCTGCAAGTGGTGTTGTGTTAAGGAGGAATCGTCAACATTTGTTGAAAGATTTATCAGCTGAGTTAGAACAACCTGAAAAGACTGAGGCCCCGTCCACACTACTGCGTTTTCTTTTAGAAAAGGAGAATTAAAACAAATACGATCTCCGTCCACACCAGCGTTTTAGCTGCGTATTAGAATTGATCTCCGTCCACATTAAAACGACTGAAAACGCGGATCACGTGACCATTCACCAACACTGGGCATGCCGGTGTAAACCTAGAGACTTTCAAACATAGACTGTAAAAAAATGCTTTCAAACATCAAAATGTCATTTATGTATTTGTGTCAAAATTACATATAAACATCTTTTCCTATTCTATTTTGCCTGGAAACGCTTCCAACACACCTGCGTGTCGCATGAAAAATAGGCGTCGGTTCTATTTCTAGCATGCACGCGTTTACCGCGCGAGATGCGGCAGTTTCTTACTGTAAGAAACTGTTCCAGCGGGTGGAGTTTACTGGTACTGAATATTACCTGTGTATAGAGCTGGTAAGTCCCGCCCCTTCCGTAAAACCCCGCTGGACCTCAAAGTTGAAAAATCGTCAATGCAAGTAAATGGGAGAAAATATTTATTTTCTGGTCCCGTTTGAATTGTGCCATGAATGTGAACATATGTTGTCTGTGAATTTTTTATATAATCTTTCATGTTACGAGTTTGACAGTATATGGTATGATTCTTCGGCTAGCAGTTGTGGAAAAGACATAACGAGAAAGACTACATGTCGCTTATGTGACGTCACCCCATAAAGTTGACTTACCCGTGGTTTTCGCCAAACTCAACGATTTTGTCCTCTCCCTGAAAGAAGGCGGTGAAGAGCACCAAAGACACAGTCATGTTTAGCGGGATCCGTGAGCTAGTGTCCGTGTGCGAATGGTGGTGACGTTTCAAACGCGTCGAAAGCAGCGAAGAGTTGTAGTCCACAAAGTGCTCTCACACAAAGTCTAACCGTATCAAACTTCTACCCGCTAAATTGTAGCATGCTTCACACGAAAGATTATATAAAAAATTCACAGACAACATATGTTCACATTCATGGCACAATTCAAACGGGACCAGAAAATAATTATTTTCTCCCATTCACTTGCATTGACGATTTTTCAACCTAGAGGTCCAGCGGGGTTAGCGAAGGGGGCGGGACTTACCAGCTCTATACTCCATGACTGATGACACCCAATAATAGAGCCGAGCGTGAGCCTCTGCGTCATCGTTTCTAAAGTCCTCCGTTTTGACCCGTCCACACTAAAACGCCCTCCGGAGATTCAAAACGAAAAACGGGTCGGCAGTGTTTCTAAACTTCTCCGTTTTGGGTCTCCGTTTTTGCCGTTTTAGTGTGGACGGGAGGTGCAAATGTAGCAAAAGGTCTCCGTTTTTAAACGAAAACGCAGTAGTGTGGACGGGGCCTATGATAACGTTGAGAAGATCTGTTCAGGACCGGAAATGCCCTAAAAGGCTTATTTAAACATGCTGAAAGACTGTTGCAAAAGACTGAAATAATCATAGAGGTTTAATAGGATATTTAAAATCAGTGTATTTTTGTATTTTCAAATCATGTTTGTATTTTTGTATTTTGTTTGGAAGTTTAAATGTTTATCTTTAATGGATGTATTATTAGTAGTGTCAAAAAAAAAAAAAAGGAAGATGTAATGATAGTGGCTGGTTTTATGGAGTAGTGGCAACCCTGCTTATATGTTTGCGCATGTGCAGAGGGTGGAGGGTTAGCACAGTGTGTGTGTGTGTGTGTGTGTGGCGGCACGCCATTGTGAAAGAGACTAATAAATGTAAAAAGCTTCTCTTCAATTGATCTGGAGTCTGTGTAACGTTAATTGACAAAGGAACATCCCGACCAAAACACTGCGTCATGTCTGTGTATTATTTCCAGGTTAGTTTTACATCTGTTATGTGACTACAAAGGGTTATAAGCTAATATGAATCCCCGGTGATGTGTGTTTGATAAGCTAAAGGTATGTTAAGTGTGTAAATAGTCAAGTCTAATGATAACGTTGTTAAGTTGAGGAAATGGCGGCCGACGCTCGCACTAATGTTTTCTTATAACTTATATATTCCTAACGGCTCGGGAATATTTCTGAGTTTATTACTGTGTATGTGTAAAGTAACTGTGTGTGTAAGACTATGCATTACGGGTAATAAATAACGCTAATGTACAGAGTAAAAGCAGTTTACAGATGAAGCTTTGGGTGAAACGCACCCATAATATTAGACTAGCCTACAGTTTCGGTTCATAAGAATTAAAGGAGCCGTATGTAAGATTGTGGCCAAAACTGGTACTGCAATCACTTTCAAATTACTATAGAGCGGTGTATCCCCTCCCAGGCTCCCCCTCCCCCCTGACGCGAAGTTGCCAGATAGGCTGCAGGATCCAGCACGAACGTTTGTAGCTGCCGCTGTGGTAACTAGAGCAGAGCTGGCAACCCCGATGCCGAAACACTACTGACTTCGTGATTGGTAGATAGGTGGAGGGTGGAGCTTCAGGCCAAAACACAAGATGACAACATCAACATCAGTTGAGGGCTGCAACTTCACTTTTTAAATGACAATATCCTGGCCGGACTACCGTTGTCAGTGATATAAGTATTTGAAATGAACATGATTTCTTAATGTCTAGTGACATATCAGGGCCATTTTATGATTAATTGAAATACATTTCTTACATACAGCTCCTTTAAGTGTAAAAGTTATGAGGAAGATAGGTTTACTATTGAAGTTTGTATATAATGTAAATATAATTTAACTTAACTGTGTGATTTATTCTGTTGTAAAAAGTGAACACTTACAAAATGTATAATGAATACAGAAATAGCCTACTCGTTTAATGAGAGAGAACAGAGAATATGGTTTAGAGAGAAAATGTGTGTTTATGGTTTAAGATAAACCTGTGATAAGTTAATCTTGATGAAATATGTGAAGATACATTTATGTGGAAATGTACTTTTGAAGAATATGTGACTTCATGTTTTCCAGTTGTGAATATAACCTGTGTCTCAATACAGAGCAACCAATGGTAACAGTAATAATTCATGATTGCAGATATAAAGTTGAAATGAAGTTGATAATAAACATAATCTGGTTGAATGTAAAAAGAGCAACTGTTGTCCCGCGTCATCAATAACTGTGTAATATTTCCACTATTTCCAAAGCACTTCGACCAGGATTATCAACATAGATCTGCTAGCGGACCCCTGTCCGGGACCCGTTACATATTAGGCAAGACAAGGCAAGTTTATTTATATAGCACATTTCATACACAATGGCAATTCAAAGTGCTTTACATAGAAATTAAAATAATACAAAGAAATAAGAATAATTAAAACAGTTTAGAAAAATAAAATACAGTACAGTACAGTCGGACGAACAGCGGCACAGTGCTCATTCAGTAAATGCACAGCTAAACAGAAGTGTTTTGAGTCTGGATTTGAAAGTGACTACTGTAGGAGCACATCTGATCTCTTCTGGAAGCTGGTTCCAGCTGTGGCTGGCATAATAGCTAAAAGCAGACTCACCATGTTTAGAATGAACCCTTGGTATTTCTAGCTGATATGATCCTAGTGATCTGAGTGATCTATTGGGTTTATATTCAGTGAGCATATCTGCAATGTATTGAGGTCCTAGGCCATTGAATGATTTATATACCAGTAATAATACTTTAAAATCAATCCTAAATGTAACTGGGAGCCAGTGTAAAGACCTGAGGACTGGTGTGATGTGTTCATATGTTCTGGTTCTGCTCAGCGTTCTGTATGAGCTGCAACTGTCTTATGGTCTTTTTGGGAAGGCCAGTGAGGAGTCCATTACAATAATCCACCCTGCTGGTGATGAAAGCATGCACAAGTTTCTCTAAGTCTTGTCTGGAAACAAAGCATTTTATTCTTGCAATATTTTTCAGATGATAGTATGCTGATTTAGTTATTGCTTTGACATGACTACTGAAACTAAGGTCTGATTCTAGTGTCACACCAAGATTCCTGACTTGATGTTTAGTTGTTTGACCCCTAGAGTGAAGGTATACATTCACCTTGAGAACTTCATCTTTGTTTCCAAACACAATGACTTCAGTTTTGTCTTTGTTTAACTGAAGAAAGTTTTGACACATCCAACCGTTGACTTCATCGATGCATTGGCACAGGGAGTCAATGGGGCTGTAATCATTAGGCGATAGGGCTAAGTAGAGCTGTGTGTCGTCTATATTACTTTTATCTTTCTTACAGTTGTTTACTAGTTTCTAGATATTTGCCCTCCTTTTAATAAATAAACACAATAATGTTAGAATTAGAAATAAAAATGTATGAATCTGCATCAATTGTTTTACGATGAACAGACAGATACATTATTAAATGTGTCAATTAGCATAAAATACAAAAAGGGTTTACAGCAAAAAAAAAAGAAAAAAGTGGACATGTTCAAACACAGTATTAAAGGATCATAGTGCAGCCCAAAACACAATGTAATTGTCCTTTTAAATCTTTACACTTTGCCACTGTCCTTCAAACCACTAGGTTTTACACATTTGTCACCAAGAAGTTTTTAATCATTTAAATTATCTTAATATGATCACTTAATATTTTATAAATACTTTATATGCAGGTAGGCTATATATTTAATACAGGTCAGAATAACTAGGTTGATTAATTTTTACACAAATATATATGTTAAGCTAACATTATTTAACTTATGTTTTGACATTTTTTAGCAAAAGATATTTTAAACATTAAAATGGACAGTCAGACATCTGACATCTTTTGACATTATAAAAAACAAACTTAGTTACTGATTTTTTTTTTATTTTGGCAGATCTCCTCCAACCAATCTGCAGTTCAGTCAATGAAGCTCCGCCCACAGCTATTACATCTTCAATGAAGCTCCTCCCACAGCAATTCCCCAATAAATGCTGTAAATTCCCATCAGCAGAACATCAGAACATGAGTGATCCAGAACCCTGCAGAATGAAACACACTGAAGATCCTGAAGAACAAAGAGGTTGGTGTTTATTCTTCATTCATTCATGATGCTGAAGAACATTCATGTTAGAAACATTCAAGCACTTCATCACATTTAGATAAACAGTTAAACTATGAAATGGTACAGAATGTTTTTTCAACAAATGTTCAGTAAAGGGAGGTTTGAGACATTTTTATATTGATTATCAACATCAGATCAAGCTAATACTATTTTAACTGATAAATAATCAATTTATAAAAAGGCATCAAATTATAATATTTTATAACAGTTGTCTACTTTCTACTATTACTTTAGGGCTCACTTGCATGTCCTTTCAATTTATATTTCTTTCAATGAATTATTTTGATGTACTGAATTTTATTTAATACATTTTTCTTTCATTTCAGACCTGATGGAAGTGAAGGAGGAGAGTGAAGAACTGAGTGAAGTGAAGGAGGAGAGTGAAGAACTGAGTGAAGTGAAGGAGGAGAGTGAAGAACTGAGTGAAGTGAAGGAGGAGAGTGAAGAACTGAGTGAAGTGAAGGAGGAGAGTGAAGAACTGAGTGAAGTGAAGGAGGAGAGTGAAGAACTGAGTGAAGTGAAGGAGGAGAGAGAAGAACTGAGTGAAGTGAAGGAGGAGAGTGAAGAACTGAGTGAAGTGAAGGAGGAGAGAGAAGAACTGAGTGAAGTGAAGGAGGAGAGTGAAGAACTGAGTGAAGTGAAGGAGGAGAGTGAAGAACTGAGTGAAGTGAAGGAGGAGAGCGAAGAACTGAGTGAAGTGAAGGAGGAGAGCGAAGAACTGAGTGAAGTGAAGGAGGAGAGCGAAGAACTGAGTGAAGTGAAGGAGGAGAGAGAAGAACTGAGTGAAGTGGAGGAGGAGAGTGAAGAACTGAGTGAAGTGAAGGAGGAGAGAGAAGAACTGAGTGAAGTGAAGGAGGAGAGAGAAGAACTGAGTGAAGTGAAGGAGGAGAGTGAAGAACTGAGTGAAGAACTGAGTGAAGTGAAGGAGGAGAGCGAAGAACTGAGTGAAGTGAAGGAGGAGAGCGAAGAACTGAGTGAAGTGAAGGAGGAGAGTGAAGAACTGAGTGAAGTGAAGGAGGAGAGAGAAGAACTGAGTGAAGTGAAGGAGGAGAGTGAAGAACTGAGTGAAGTGAAGGAGGAGAGTGAAGAACTGAGTGAAGAACTGAGTGAAGTGAAGGAGGAGAGCGAAGAACTGAGTGAAGTGAAGGAGGAGAGTGAAGAACTGAGTGAAGTGAAGGAGGAGAGTGAAGAACTGAGTGAAGAACTGAGTGAAGTGAAGGAGGAGAGCGAAGAACTGAGTGAAGTGAAGGAGGAGAGCGAAGAACTGAGTGAAGTGAAGGAGGAGAGTGAAGAACTGAGTGAAGTGAAGGAGGAGAGAGAAGAACTGAGTGAAGTGAAGGAGGAGAGAGAAGAACTGAGTGAAGTGAAGGAGGAGAGTGAAGAACTGAGTGAAGTGGAGGAGGAGAGAGAAGAACTGAGTGAAGTGAAGGAGGAGAGTGAAGAACTGAGTGAAGTGGAGGAGGAGAGAGAAGAACTGAGTGAAGTGAAGGAGGAGAGTGAAGAACTGAGTGAAGTGGAGGAGGAACATCATGTCAAACCTGGAGAAAAACCTTTGAGTCGCTCAAAGACTAAAAATACATTTTTAAAGAAAAGAGGAGCCAAGAAATCTTTCACCTGCACTCAGTGTGGAAAGAGTTTCACAATCAAACATAGTCTTGAGCGCCACATGAGAGTTCATACTGGAGAAAAGCCGTACGCATGTGATCAGTGCGGGAAGAGTTTCACACAATCATCATACCTTAAGATTCACATGAGGATCCACACTGGAGAGAAGCCGTTCACATGTGATCAATGCAGCAAAACATTTTTTAGGGCATCAGTCCTGAAGACACACCTGAGAGTTCATATGAAGGAGAAGCCACATTCATGTTCTGTGTGTGGAAAGAGTTTTTCACTGCTGGGTAATTTACATGCACATCAGAAAATTCACACTGGTGTGAGAGAGTACATGTGCTTTGAGTGTGAGAAGACTTTTACTGCAGCGAACAGTTTAAAACTGCACCAGAGAATTCACACTGGAGAAAAACCTTACAAGTGTTCACACTGTGACAAGAGATTCAGTCGGTCAGAAAGTTTGAAAACACATGAGAGGATCCACACTCGAGAAAAACCTTACAATTGTTCACACTGTGACACAAGATTTAATAATTTAACAGGTCTGAAAACACATGAGATGATCCACACCGGAGAGAAGCCGTTCACATGTGATCAATGCGGGACGAGCTTCACAAAAAAACATCATCTTAATGTTCATATGATGATCCACACTGGAGAAAAGCCGTTCTCATGTGATCAGTGTGGGAAGAGTTTCAGTCGATCTTCATCCCTTAATGTTCACATGAGGACCCACACTGGATTGAAGCCGTTCACATGTGATCTGTGTGGCAAAACATTTCTTAGAGCATCAGACCTGAAGAGACACCTGATAGTTCATATGAAGGAGAAGCCGCATTCATGTTCTGTGTGTGGAAAGAGTTTTTCACGGCTGGATAGTTTACATGCACATCAGAAAATACACACTGGTGTGAGAGAGTACATGTGCTTTGAGTGTGAGAAGACTTTTACTACAGCGGGCAGTTTAAAAAAGCACCAGAGGATCCACACTGGAGAAAAACCTTACAAGTGTTCACACTGTGACAAGAGATTCAGTCGATCATCACATCTGAAAAGTCATGAGAGGATCCACACTGGAGAGAAGCCGCACACGTGTGATCAGTGTGGGAAGAGTTTTGCTTTAAAACACTACCTGGAGAAACACATGAAGATCCATGCAGTGGAGAAACCACTTAGGCTGCGTTTACACTGCACGTCTTAATGCACAGATCAGATGGGCTGCGTTCTCCGAAACTACCTTAAAGGGATACTCCACTTTTTTCGGAAATATGCTCATTTTACAACTCCCCCAGAGTTAAACAGATGAGTTTTACCGTTTTAGAATCCATTCAGCCGAACTCCGGGCACGTTGGAAGAAGTTACCGAGCTGGGGACTATTTTTAGGCGCTGCGTCATATCACTACGCCTGCTGCACTCATGGTACGGCCGCACAGTTCCTTGATTATTACGGCGGAATGAGAGTAGTTCCTAGCCATATAGGCTTAGAAAATCGCAACTTTTCATTTTCCGTCGATCTTAGTACACGGTTTAACTACAGAAGAGTCAAGTTTTAAATAGGAAAAATATTGAAACTCTTTGGTCATTTTGAAAGAAATGCTACTGGACTCGTCTGAATCAATGATCTATGCTAAGCTATGCTAAAACAGGGTGTCCGCGCGGTAGTAAAAGGTAGTAAAAGTAGTAAAAATAATCTACCAAAATTAAGGCCCTTGAAAGGTAGTAAAAAGTAACAAACGCAATTTGACTTGGTAGTAAATTTTTCATCACCACCTCAATATATGAGTTTCCATTTTTTTTGCTTAATATTTGTGTCTCCATATATTTTAACTTCATCTAGCATAATTAAAAAATATATATACGGTGCTAACAGGACCTGACGGGCTCGACATTAACGCTTGTCCGGGACAAGTGGATTTTTTGAAGGGACAAGTAAAAGAGAATTTTACTTGCCCGACCGGACAAGTAGCCTAATTAAACGTCAATAACAAAAAATGTATAAATAACTAGGGAATCACTAAAATGAGAGAATGATTCTGATTGTATTTATATTTATTGTAAGTTGCGATCGATAGTGGATGTATTAGGCTACTGACGGTAACAAGGTTGTGCTGTTGAGGCTCGCGCAGCCTCTCGAGGAGAAATCCAAACAAATGTAAACTCAGTTTAAACTCAGTTAACAACATAACGTTACTGCCAGTGCCAAAATTCAAAATGTGTTTTAATATTTTTAACATATGATACAGTTTAGCAACCTCACACGACGAGTGCTGTTTTCTTGAGTACCATCACGACTGAAAATGTGACATTGCTTTTGATACAACAGTTCAATAAACAGTTCAAATTAAGTTACTTACATTTTAGACACAATATTGACTGTTTTTGTTCTGTTTCAGCAGCAAAAATAGTTCCAAACGCATCTCACAGCAACACTTAACCGTGTTTCATTACTGAATGATTCAGCGTTTTGAACGAATTGGCTGAGTCAAAGATTCAATGTCCCATTCATAAACATTTCTCATTCTTGAATGAATCAGTTGTTTGAACGAATCGTTTGAATGAATGACTCAATGACTCGCTCATTAAGACGGTCGCCTGACGCCTCCTACTGGCATGTTTTCATGTTTAAAAGTATCATTCTTTCCAACGTTTCTTATTTGTATATTCAAAAATATTTTAAACGATCTCATATTCATAACATTATTTAATGCAGTTGTACATTTTCAGTGTAAATGATTTAATTTGATCAGCCCTTCCTAGGGTAACAACAGCCCTATATTATCTTATTAGGCTATTCCAATTGAATCTATTGATAAAATTTAAAACTAAAGATTAAGCATACATTGAATAAGATTTGGGGGGTGGGGGGTGGCCCTTTAAAGGTGCAGATATGACAATATGCAGATTTAAATATATCAGAGCTGATTTATCACAGATGAGGATATTTCTTCAGAATAAATTATATTTACAGCACACACACACCAAAAAACATTCCGGACAAGCAACTTTTTTACTCGGACAAGTGAATGACACATTTACTTGTCCAGAGGACAAGCACATGAAAAGGCTTAATGTCGAGCCCTGAGTGAGTCGGAGTTGATAGCAATGACAAAGTGCCAAGGTTATTATTCACCTTATTAGGGCTAAGGGCTATGGTTAGGATAACTCAAGGGCTAGGGTTAAGATAAGGACAACTGAAACTCAACTCGACACTACAAAAAAAACATAATTGACAATGACAATAGGCCTACTTAATGATAACAATTAAACATTAGTGTACCTAATATGTATGATGGGTGTGACAGTGTCACACTTATACCTTATAGTAAGTAGTAAGTGGTGCTTTACATACCCCGCCCACCCCACCACACCCCCAAAAAAAGGGCTGCTGCTTGATGTCGTGATGGTAGTAAAAAATATTGTGGAGGTGGTAAAAAAGGTAGTAAAAGGTAGTAAATTCATCTCTATGATTCCTGCATATACCCTGTGGTACCGTCAGACCCGGAGTTCGGCTGAATGGATTCTAAAACGGTAAAACTCAACTGTTTAACTCTGGGGGAGTTGTAAAATGAGCATATTTCCGAAAAAAGTGGAGTATCCCTTTAACGCTACGTCGTTCTTAAGTTGTACCTTAAGAAGTACCTTATCGTTAATACGTGGTTTCCGAAACCTTCTTAGTTAAGTATACCTTCTGTAAGTCATACGTTCATAAGGTTGGTCTGGAGCGCTCTTAGCTATACCTTATCGCTGCTGACGGTTCATACCGCTAGTGGCCACCACTACGCAAAAAGCTTTTTTACATTGCAGTTTAATTACACATAGAAAATTTTATATGAACATTTAATATAAAATCTGATTTAGTATTAAAATTACATTTTTACTTTACTTTAAAATTTTACACATAAAATACTTAAGTTGTTATAGCCTACACCCAGTGTATGGAAGTGTTTTCATTAATAAAGTTTCCATACACTAATGGTTGTTAGCTTTTTTAATTACTATCCTAAGGCACATCAGCTGGCGAACCATTTGACAGAAAAGGCTTAGGAGTCTATATAAAGAAAGATGAGTTTACACAAACTTTATAGCTATGGCAGCGAGACAGCGAGTACTTGTTTTAAATCAAAGACGGCGCCGTCCGCGGAGCCAGTTAGTGTATGTCAACTACATGGCTGGTGGATAATCAGCATACGTTGTGGAGAACATTAACACACTTATGGCCGTGAGGGTTTGGGATTGCACACTTGCTAAATTATAAACACATACTCATATTTATTTCTGCATGTACATATTTCAATGAGCCCCGATAAATGCAGTTTGTACTATTTCTAAAACGCTTCTTTATAAAGAACATTGTTTTCTCAATACATTACCTATACCGCAGTGAAGTAAAGAGCGCACAATCGATCATCGAGGCATCGATATCAACCTATTCAGCACCTCCACCATGGACAGCGCCTGCTAAGGTCGAACTTAAGAAGGTTTACCTTAAGCAACATCCTAAGGTATAGTTCGGAGAACACACGTAGGTAATGTATACCTGCAGTTAAGGTCTAGTATTTCAGTCTTCGTAGCGCGCTAAGAGACAACGTTATCGGAGAACGCAGCCCAGATGTTTTGACCATATCTTTTTTTTTTTTTTTTGCCCACTTTTTACATTTACTATATTTTTAATTCACAAAATTTTTAATAAGGTTTCATTTGTTAACATTAGTTGAAATAACACACAATGAACAATATATTTATTACATAATTGTACCTTTGGCAAAGTTAGTTGATACAAATACAGTTTTGTTCATTGTTTGTTAATACACAGTTTTTCAGAGAGTTTTACTGTCCTCTAGCGGAAAACACCAGCACAAACACACACTTTATTCATTCTTTTTATGACTCTTGATTCATATTTTTTTTTCTGACATAAATATCAAAGTGAATAAAGTGAACAAACTTTCTTATGTTTCTCTAAGCTTCTCTGAGTGTTTTGCAGTAGATGTGTTCAGCTTGAGCTCATGCGATTCGTGTGATAATGTCTTGTTTTACAGTGGTACATTTGACACCCTTGCCTTATTTGTATTATTCTCAGGTTAGGTAAGTCAAATCTGACCTAAATTATAAGCACTTTAACACACTGTACATACAGTTGGACAGAAGATTTCTCTGTGGTCTTTTCTGACTGAACGACTTAAAATCAATGCCTAAGAGGCAGACTTTGTTATAAAAATAGAAGTCAGTTTATTGATTATAGAGCCTTTAACACATGATTTTCATCTTTTAAGAACAATGTAGTGTCATCAGCCAACTGTGTCGTCACTATCCCGATGATGTGACCACTTGATTGAGTCTTTCCTTCCTATGGCAAGTCGTTTTAGCATTAAATACCCTTGGCTGTACTAGTCAGAATTTAGACTAGTCAAAATTCCTGGGCCCGTATCCCTGAAGATTCTGAGAATCCTCTCAGAGAATCCTCTAACTTAACCTAAAAATTCCTTGCCAGGAGTTTTAGCTTAGAAGTGATTCCAGAACATTTTCAGTGAACTCTGAGCAAGGAATGGATGGAAAATCCTATCTTAGTGAGGAGGTGTGGTTGACCCCGTTGCTAGGTATGAGTCATCATTTCGTTGATCCTACAAGTTTGATGAAAATGAACTTTTGGTGATAATGAGCAAAGGATGTACCCTCAAATCAATAAAAATAATTATACACTCTAATCTTATGCAGACTGTAATTGTAAATAATATTTCACATTCAAGAAAATATCTGGAAAATGAATAGTATGCTGTAGGGGTTATAGCCTAACATTAGAATCTAAAATATGTGAAAACTTAAGCTCATTACACCTTGTTCAAATAATGATTCGTGTCTTATTTGCTCATATTAATATCCTAGCTGGCATTTTTTGTACTTTCACTCCCATATGGACCCTAGTCTCAGCCTCAGACGTCACGCCCACGGAACGTTGGCTAAACGTCTGATGCATATGGTACACTTAACTGGAAACACTTCAGGAATGTCGAAGTCGTCATCTGATGGTTGAATTTTTTTCAGATTTCCGGGGGGTGCGAGTGTCGCGTTTATTTTCAGTCCGCCGGGAAACAAAGCGCAGACGTGTGATTGCGGAAGAAAAACTGTTGTGTTTACATGAGTGACAATGAGCATTTATCAAGATCAGCTAAACGTAGGATTCTCAAAAGTATGCGAGGTTCACGGCATAGACTCTTTAAGAGATGTCCAGGAGTTTTGTTTGAGGCACTTAGTGGAGACAAAAAGAGATATTTTAGCCTGTTTGCCGACGGGATTTGGGAAGAGTATTATTTTCCGAGCCTGGCCGACCCTTTGTCAGCATTTAGAAGGATTCCCAGCAGATCCAATTTTACTAGTTGTGTGTCCCCTCCTATCTATTATGGAAGATCAAGTGAAGTACCTAACTGAGAAGGGGATATCAGCCGCGTTTGCGGGCAAACATGAAACAACAGACGCTGACGCTTGTTTTCTTCTCCTTCTTTGATTTTCTATGCTGACTGACTTGTTGCACGCCGGTCTGTTGTTGTGGGGACATTTCCACGCCCCGAAACGTGACGCTGAACAAAACAAACTGTAATTGGTTGTTTGACATGTCGGTCAAACGGCCTTATGGGCGGGCCTTGGCCAAAGAAAGCTGCTATGAATTCCAGACCTTCAGCCGTCAGTCTGAAGGTCTGGCTACGCGAGACTATATGGACCCCATTGAAAACAAGATGGCCTATCTCAAGGGGCTGTCCTTAACGAGGGTAACACGGCTCAGCTTTTATCAATGTCTGTGATTGCTGGCTGGTCTATTTATGAAGGCTTGTTAACAAATATCCTACAAACACAGAAAATGGAGAAAAAAAGGAATCGCAAGCCGAACTGGACTGAGGAGCAAGGTTTGTTGCTGGCCCAGTTGGTGAACGAACATAAAGGTATGTTACGAGGAAAATTTGGCCCAACTGTCACTAGCCAAGGCAAGAGGCGCGCCTGGGACACAATATCCCAAACAATCAATGCCTCTTTTCCACTGGTGGTGCGGACAGGCGACGATTGTGAGAAAAGGTGGTATGTGCTGCAGTCCAAGGCAAAAGATGAGATTGCAGCACACAAGCGGGAATCCTCACTCACAGGTGAGCAAAATACTATAGCCTACCACATAATCTGGCAACTTGCTCCTGCTGGCAAAGTTAATTTACATGCCTAAGTACTGTGTTCATTGACTGTTTCTTTCTAGGGGGTGGACCACCTGCAAAGCGGCTGTCCCAGGTGGCCGACACTGTCTTTCAAGTCCTGGGACACTCTGAGGTCAGTGTCACCGGGCTGCCAACAGGCATTGACACGTCAATGATGCAGGCCCTTGAAATGCAGCAAAGGTAGGACACAGGGTTATTCATATCAACAGTGTTTATTCATTGCAGAAGCCATTTCATGTGTTATCCATGCTCATTGTATTAAATTAATTTAATCAAAACAATAATTAAACTAGGCCTATGTATTTCTGTAGCATGGAGCCATCACAAGAACCGGGCCCATCAAGTTTGCTGACAAGATTGCCGCCTGAACCATCTGCAGCTGCTACTCAGGATAGCCCGGCGGATCAAACACCATTCCCATCCGCAGCACCTGCTCCGTCAGCATCCCTGCAGGAGAGAAGATTGCAACTCACAATTGATGTGTTTGAACAACAAAAAAAAGTCCTTTCCCTTCAGGAGGAGTACTACCGCCTTAAAATTCACATTTAGGTAACACCTAAAAAAATAAACCATTTACAGATTGTGTTCTGTGTCTTGCATTTAACAATTGCAGGTAAACTGTGGTAGTTCTTAATACCATCACAAGTTCTCAAATGACATGGGGCTACAGCTTGCCTGAAATGTAAATTTGTGAAGTTTGCCCTGTAAGGCAGTCCACTCTGGGCTAAGTTCCCCTGTGGAATGTGAATATGTTCTTCACCACCATCCTCATCGTTGTCTTCATCCTCATCCTCATCGCCATCCTCCAGAGGTTCTGCAATCTGTCTAACCTTGCAAATATTGTGTAATATTGCACAGGCTATGATGACTTTGCTGACTTTTTCAGGCCTCAGCCGCACCTCTCCGTGGAGAACATGAAAGCGCCTCTTAAGCTGGCCTATGCCACGCTCCACCACGCTCTTGTTGTCTTGTGGGCCCTACAATAGAATACAGACCTTTAATTATTTGATGGAAATATTGCACTACTTGGATGCTCTAACATATTGCTTGCATTTCATTTCCATGATTTTTGTATTGTTTGGCATACCTGTTATAGTTTAGTTGGGGCCCTTGGCGTGGCTGGAGGTAAGGTGTAAGGAGCCATGGTTTGCATGGGTAGCCACTGTCCCCTAACAAGTGGCAATTAGCTGGCACATAGCGTCTCTCAAAAAGCTGTCTGATGCCACTCTCGGAGAGCATTCTCGCATCATGTGTGGAGCCTGGCCATTTAGCCACAATGTCCAAAATCTTACAGGCCGCATTGAACACTATTTGCACATTGATGCTGTGGAAATTCTTCCTGTTAACAAAGACAGCCTCGTCCTCTGATGGCGCAATTATTCTCACGTGTTCCATCAATTACACCCACAACGCCAGGGAATCCTGCAATGTCCATAAATGCCCTTTTATGTGTGTGTAAAGTGCGGGCATCCAGCGGGAATGAAACAAATTGTGTCACAATATTAGGTTGTGACAAAGCTGTCAGTGTTTGGGTGATGACTCTGCTGACGGAGGATTGGGACAGACCCAAGTCATCACTGCTGCATTGTTGCATTTTCCCTGTTGCCAAATACCTCAGGGTTGTGATTACTTTCTTCTCCGGTGTAATAGCGTTGTGGCGTCGAGTTGGTGAAGTAATTGCATCTCTAAGGAGATCCACCACAAACATGATTCCTGCACGATCCAATCTGTAGCGTCTCAATAATTCCCTGTCATCCAGTGTTTGCAGGACATCTCTCCTGCCTCCTCTGTTGGCCATTTTGTGCAGCTGCTTAGGGGAACACCTAAGCCACTAAAAGTCCTCTTCCCTGCTCTTAGCAGATCTCGCCTTAGGAGCCCTTTTAAGCGCTAGGAATCTTGAGGAATAGCTTTTATATTAACTGGGATTTTCGTGTCACTTTTAGGGAAAATTCTAAGAAAACGTCATGACTCTGAGAATTTTCTTAGAATTTGGCCGCTAGGAGCCACTTTTTGCACAAAAATTCTTTAGGGATACGGGCACAGGTATCTATTCTAATTACAATATCTGTTCTATCTTAAAATGAGTTTTGACTTGTAGAAATTGTAATTAAAGATATATATAATTGATTTTGCACTAGTCATAATCCTAATTAGAGATATTTCAAATTACAATTTTAATAGGGATAATTAATTTAGAGTTATACTACGAATGCTTGATTCTGATTGGTTGATGGCTAAAGTAGTTCCAGGCAGGTTTTGACCACATCAGTTCCATGTCACTTTGCCAAATGATTTCAGTTATTTCGAATTTTCTTAACAGACTACAAATCAGAAACCCACAACGACTCTGGCACACAAAATTGCGTTTTATGTATTATGCATGTATTAGTTATTATGGAAAAAAACCCCATCTTATTCTCGTGTGCTCTCTTCCACTCAAACGCATAAACATACAGTTCAGATACACCCGCGTGTTGTCAGCGCTGCTCTGACGATTTTATCAGTAAACTATTTTAGCAGCTTAAAAAGCCATGATGTTTCTCACAAGTGAGGTGAAGATAAACTGTTTCGCTATTAGTTGACGCTGCTGCCGAACATGAAGAAAGTCCAGTGTGGCTGCTTGCTTCTGTTAGGAGAAAGTCAGCAGTTCTTTGTAAAAGACACTCAGAGTTGAAAAGTTTGGGTCGAGGCCAACAAAGCACATGTACTCAAAGACAACAAGGCACACAGACACAGAGAAAAGACAAAAACACAGCAGATCAGACTCAAATCATGACACTTAACCCCTGGTTCACACCGGATGCGGAAGCGTCGCGGAACGGAAAATCACGCGCGGTCCGGCGCCTGCCTGTTCACACTAGACGCGTATTCTCCGCGGCGGTCGACAAGCGCTTCTGCTCAGTTGTTGTTTATTCAGAGCTATTTTTACATCATGGGTAAGTAAATAACCTCATAAAATGAATACACCATGTTTCTGTAACCAAGAAGTTTGTACACTTCTTTTATTAATCCGTTGTCGAGACACACACACAGCCAGAGAGAGAATATGGTAGATAGTTTTTTTTCTTTGTTTGTTTTCATCTTTCTAGTCTGTTTAGATACACAAATATGATCGCATTTGTCACTCGCGGTATTTTAATTTGAAAATTGCTTTTATTTTGACAATTGACCGGATGTCTCGTGTTTCTTGGTGTGACTTCCTGCCGGAATGGACGCGAATCACTCGCGGCTCGCGCAAAAAATAGACCAGACGCCGAAACTGGCGCTCCACGGCGCGGGCCGGCCGCGGCGCTCCGCGTCTGGTGTGAACGACACCATAGGTTAACATGGGCGCCGAAAGGAAGCGGCCTCCGTTCCGCGCCGCTTCGGCGTCGCTTCGGCGGCCGGTGTGAATGGGCCGTTAGACAGAGGTGCATTTTGAAGCAAGAGAAACAAGCAGGTTAGAGATAAGAGGCCTGTTGCACAAAAGTAGAATTAAGACATCCGGGATAAATGACTCAGCTGAGCTCAATGAAGCCAAAACATGTGCGTCCAGGCTTAATTGGTTGCACAAAGACCAAGCCAGGATGAGCAGACACGGATTCATTAAGCCAGGTGAAACCAATCCTGGATAGGTGCGCGCTCACGGCTCACTCAAATAGACCCCGCCACAGATCACAGATTAACTGATTTACCATGGCAACTAGAGCCGCGTACTTTTCCCCGTCGGAAGCACAAATCCTCATGGAGGCATACGAGGAGGTAAAAGATATAATTAAGAAGAAAGGCAACACCGCCACAGTGATAAAGCAAAGAGAAAAAGCGTGGCAAAGTATTGCAGACCGCCTGAATGCGTAAGTAGTGCACAATTACACACTCACCGCTCCGCTGAAACATCACAATTACAATTCAAATATTTAATTCACATCTCCAAAAACGCAGTTGTACTGTAATTATGAAACGGTTACATTTTTAATTGAAATGCACTGCAGATATGAGTGAAATTGTGTAAAGTAACTCCATCACACTGTATAAAGCTATGATAAATTATTATTAAAGCCTTACATTATTATTTAACGTTACTACGCTCAGTACGGTTTAATCTTAGCCGTTGTACTCTGCTTCTTATGTTGTCCACCGTTTTTTTTTTGTGTGTTTCTCCTGCTTTTATTAATGTAAAGCTGCTTTGACAGAATGAAACAATTGTGAAAAGTGCTATATAAATAAAATTTTATTGAATAAATAGATGAGCTATAATAATAATCACTTTAATGTATATAGCGCCTTTCAAAGGACCCAAGGTCGGTTGCTCACTGCACTGCAAAAATGTCTTTCTTACTTAGTATTTTTTGTCTTGTTTTCAGTAAAAAAAAAATATCTAAAAAAAATCTTAAATATTTTCTTGAGCAAAATTACCTAGGAAAATAAGCAAAAAAATCTGCCAGTGAAACAAGAGACCTTTTCTAAAATTAAGTGTTTATGGAAAAAGTAAACTTATTTCAAGAGAATTTTTCTTATTATATTGACAGATTTTTTTATTTTTTTGCTTGTTTTAAGCACACATTTACTTAAAGTTTATATTTTTTTGTCTAAACTATACTTATTTTGCTAGGTCATTTAGCAAATCAAGAAAATACATCTTTATTTAAGTTTTTTTTTATTTTATATTTTTACTGAAAACAAGACAAAAATACCAAGTCATTTTTTGCAGTGTGTGTGTGTGTGTGTGTGTGTGTGTGTGTGTGTGTGTGTGTGTGTGTGTGTAGATTAAACATGAACGGGCCAAAACGGACATGGCAGCAGGTCAAAATCAAATACAAGAACATTCTGCAGAATGGTATGGTCCCTGACTAATATTTAACAAAGCACAAGCATATATTGTACCCAGAAGGTGCCTGCTCACACATTGTCTGTACTGTTTTAGCAGTGAAAAAGAATACCCACAGACAAGGCACGGGTGGTGGGTCACCAAAGGCTGACCTTACCCCAGCAGAGGACATGGCCTTGGAGCTAAATAAAGGCAGGCCCGTCTTAGAGGGGATCCCTGGGGGGAAAGAGACGAGCATAGGTTCCTCCCAAGATGCCACCCGCTTCATTCAAGGTATGTCCTTCCATCTCTACATGGGATACAACCACATTCATATTGAATAAATTTGGACTGTCTGACTTTGGTTTACCTATTGCCTTGCAGTGTCTGGCAGCACTGTGTTCCTGTTAGAGCCACCAGCACAAGCACCAGACGATGCTGATCCAGTGAGTACTCCATCAAAGGCATACTGTAGGCCTGGCATGTCTTGTCTACTAGCTTCAATATGAATCCGATTAAATGTGATGGGGTGAAAGCCCCAGTGCAGCAGCAACAGCACATGATGGAGACGATGATGAGGAGGAGACCATCTCTCTGGATTCCAGAAGGCATGAGGTATCATGTTAAGACTGTGAAAGTACTATTTACTCTACAATGGTGAGGAGTCCTCATCAAAATCAAAAAAATCTAATTTCTTTTACAGGACCCAGATGCTATACAGTGGGAAAACCAGCCTGGCAACATAGTGCGTATTAATAAAAGGACACCACATCCTGCCAAATTCCAGCTGCGCTAATTGTATTGTGTTCACAGAGCTCACAAGCTATCAGAAAGTTGTATGGCAACCACCTCCGGCGCCAAATAGAACTGGCAGACATAGACATTCAGTACAAGAAGAAAAAGATGGAAAATCTTGCACTGGAGTCCGAAATAAAAAAGAGGACAATTAGGAAACTGGACCTTGAAATAAAAAAACTTGAGAGGGAGGTGAGATATGCCTTCAATGTACACTGTATGCTAACTGTAACACAAATGTATTAATCATTCTTTTTCTTTCCTCCCCCAGCTCCAAGAAGATGACACAGCTCAAAATAAAAATTAGGTATATTCTCGTAAAGTCAAGTGAGCCATGACATATGAGCTCTTATTGTGAGCACACAGGACGGTGGCATCTTTCTACGTTTTTTATTTTCCCAGCAATCAGTACAACCAAGTCATCGTTATAAGGCACCGGCCTCTTTTGCCCACCCCCCCAGCACCAGGTGTGGCCACTAGCCTATATGAAGGCCCAAAATTGTGTGTTCCTTTCTGCTCTGACAATGGCATGCCCATTCTTGCGAGATGTGGTGGATGAAGAAGCACTTGTGCTGAGGAGAGCCTTCAGGCGAGAAAGGGTCTTCAGGGACCGGTTGGACCCACTGGCCTTCCCTGATGACCATCTATATGAAAGATACAGGTTTTCTGCAGATGGCATCAGGTATCTATGCAGACTACTGGGTCCCAGGATTAAGCACCGCACTGCACGGAGCCATGCACTGAGTGTGGAGCAAATGGTTTGTGTGGCCTTGCGCTTTTTTGCTAGTGGAGCCTTCCTGTACTCAGTGGGGGATGCAGAACAGCTGAACAAGGCCACAATTTGCCGCACAATAAGGAGTGTGTGTCTGGCTATCAAAGCATTAGCAGATGTCTTCATCTCCTTCCCTGGCCACAGAAGACTCTGTGACATCAAAGAGGAGTTCTATAGGATTGCAGGTAAGAGGATCTACAAATTACAGGACAACTGTTAACACATAGTAGGATACTCATTACTTTGTGTGACAGGTTTCCCCAATGTCATTGGTGCAGTGGACTGCACACACATAAGGATAAAAGCCCCCTCAGGTGCCCATGAGGCCGATTTTGTGAATAGGAAATCCTTTCACAGCATTAATGTTCAGGTGAACATAACTTTTTGATATTGTCCATTGACGAACACTCTGCATTGCCAGTGATGTGCATTGATTGGTGTAATATTCCTCATCTTATGATTTCAGATGGTCTGCAATGCTGACTGTGTGATCAGCAATGTTGTGGCAAAATGGCCTGGCTCAGTCCATGACTCCAGAATCTTTCGGGCCTCTGAAATCTATCAGTGCCTATCACAAGGTAAGCCACACAACCCCTATTTATAACCATCATGGCTGTGTCAAGAATATCACTGTGTTTATGAGGTAGTAATGATGAGATTTTGTGTTGACAGGTGCAGGGGCGATTCTAGGATTTTCATTTTAGGGGGGCTCAGCCCCCAATGAGGGTATGATGTAAAAAAAAAAAAAAAAAAAGGTTAGTTTATGGTCTAATGCTCATTATTAAGTAGTTTCATTCATTCATCCAGTAACATGCATATGGCACGGTTTTATAATCACTGAGGTACCGAATGTGAGGTATTTAGGGGTGTTCGGGGGCATGCTCCCCCGAGAAAATTTTGATTTCTCTGATCTACATATGTGCATTTTAAGATGTTTTGAAGGCCAAAAAAATTGGATGACAATAGCTTTAAAACCATGTGCGGGCAGCTGTTTTTTTCTCACCTCATCAGCATCACACTCTTTTTCTCTTTGTTTTTATCTTGCTCTGTCTTTTCCCCTCCTAAAGCTGAGCTTTGACTGATACAGGCTTTTAATTTTTGTCTGTCAGTGAAGAAAGTAAACATAGGGTCAACTGATAGGTTGATTTATGAATCATTTTCTCAGACAAAGCTACCAGGAAAGCTAGGTAACTAAGTCCATCTACAATGAAATATAAATTATTTATTTTATTTTTTAAGCTTTTTAGCCTTTGTAATCAACAATACGGTTGGTTATTCATCAAGTCACCCCGTGAAAATCTATTTAATTTCAAATCATTTAACTAACCAGCTAAACGTGTATTAATGTAACTGTCTATTGGCAATATGATTAATCTGTTCTATATTTATTTCTATTTATTAAAAATAACAACATGAATTATCAATTTGCCACTTCTATAAATCAAGTGCTTAAAAGAAAAGCACAAATCCCTTTACTCTACTCTTACTCTAATATATGTAGGCTATACACTTCTACTGATTCATTATTACTTAATACAAAACTATATTTATTAATACAAAACCAAATAACTCCACATGATGTTTCTCTCTCAAGGCCATCTAGTGCTTTCAGACAATGATGTGTGTCTTTAATCATTTCTGTGCATGGCAGCATAATGTAATAACGAAATACAAAATAATATGTTTTAAAGTTTAAAAAGTAAATTAAAATAAATCATGATCGTTTTCTAAAGTATGTTTTCATGGGTGTTAATCGCTTCATTTTTGTTTTGTAGGAAAAAACAACTATCACACTGATAAGGGCTGAAGGTGAACGCAGCGAAACGTATTGGTATTGGAAGAGAAACCGAACCGTCCCGTGTTGCTCCCAATGCTCCAGTAACATTACATTATGTAAACTGCAATGCATAAATGACAAAGAACTGCACCGATGCAGATGTAATATCATAGCAATCTATCAATAAATGCACTCACGACACACCTCGCTCTGCTCGGCGCCCCTGCAGATTGAAAAATGCGCTAAATCCAAGCAGACTCAGATAAGGGGAGGAGCCGAAACTTGACGCAGCTTGCCGCCGTTTCAAATGAGTTTTTTTAAAGGGGACTGAAGCGATAAAAAATATATTAATCAAATATTTTTTAGGGGGCTGGGCAGAAGTTTAGGGGGGCTGAAGCCCCCCTAAAAAGGGCCTAGTGACGCCCCTGGACAGGTGAATTCTCTGGTGTGTTGCTGGGAGACAGGGGGTATGGCTGCCAGCCTTTTCTCCTGACACCTTTCACAGACCCCCAGGAAGCACAGCAGGCCTACAACCATGCCCATGCCAGGACCAGGGCCAGAGTTGAAATGACCTTTGGCCTCCTGAAGGCACGCTTTCACTGCCTTCACAAATTAAGGGTCAGCCCTGTTAGGGCATGTGATATTACTGTGGCTTGTGCTGTCCTCCACAATGTGGCCTGCCTGAGGAAGGAGAGGGCCCCCAGAGTGCCACCAGCCATGGACTGGGACAATCCGGCAATCTTCCCTGATGACGACAGTGGTCGGCTGCTGAGGGACCAATATGTGTTGAATTATTTTAGTTAGTATGTGTGCTTTCAATTTTGGTTAAATATGTCCTGCGGTGGCAGAGGAATTTGGGGTTTTTTTGGTTCGTTTTTTTACGAATTTGGCCTCTTATGATGTTTGTGCGGTATACTGTGTGTAATACAAGGCTGCAGGGAGGCTACTGCATCCATTCATTTGTCTGTTCAGTTGATGTGTATGGATTTGTCCTGCATTTATTTTAGTGTGCAGACATGCAGGGTGTGTTATATACAGACCTTTGAATGTGTATGTATCATTTTGTATAATATGCTTTGATTCTGTGCTTTCCATCTTGTAGAGTCACTGTGACTTCAGTTTCGAAAGGAGCTGATGGTTTACCTGCTTTGTTTTGTCCTTATTCAATAAAGGAACATAATGTTACACATTGTGTTTTTATATTCATATGGAATGTGTATTTGTGTATTTGTTTATATGACAGAGTACTAGGGCCACACTGAGGAAAAAGGATGAAGTCATAAATTTATGAGGCTGGTTCTTTCTGCAGAAAAGCTACATATTCTTTTTACAGTTTTGATACTTATGACAATGTGATACTTAATATTCTGGCACATCAGCATGTCTTTGTTTATGAAACCATACTGAAGTACAATTTCACGAAATGCCCCACATCTGTCATTTTAACAATGTTTAACAAAAGACTTGTCTTTTTTTTCCCTCTGTGGCCCTAATATTCTATCATTCTATATATAGCCTTATAGTCTATGGGAAACTGTAAATTATCTAATGATAGCAACATCATCTAAAAATCATTATTTATCCAAAATGATTGAAATTAATGATCACAAACGTTTAAATAATGACAGTGGGTCTAGTTATATGTGATAACAATGTATAGTGAGCATGAAATAACTATTGGTTTCCATTTGTGGTGACTGCTGACTGACATTAGGGATGAGATTAAATAGATCCTGGAATTTAGCCTGGTCTTGAGCAGGCTAGCTCCACAGAATAAATCTCCATGGTAATTTATACCATAACATATCCTCCTGCCCCCTATCCAGCTTTAATGCAACCGGATTACGGATCAATTGAGCCAGGATCACCAAGATATCCACCCATTGATATTCCAAGATACACCAAGATATTCCACCCATTGGCCCTTACCAATCATGGCCTCCTAATAATCCCCTTACATTGAATTGGCTCTATCACTCTCTCTCCTCTCTCCACCTATATCTGGTGTGTGGTGAGCGCACTGGCGCCGTTGTACTGTGGCTGCCGTCGCATCATCCAAGTGGATGCTGCACACTGGTGGTGGTTGAGGAGAGATCCCCTGATATGATTGTAAAGCGCTTTGGGTGTACAGTAGTACATATGAAAGCGCTATATAAATGCCTGATTCTATTCTATTCTATTCTATATCCTGGCTTAATCCCTTATCCTAGTTTTGTGCAACAGGCCCAAGGTCATCAGTTCCAGGAACTGTTTCAATGGCATCAAAAACAGGAGGAACAAGGAATTTACCAGACATCCTAACAGACAGCTAAATGCAGAAACAGCTTTTGATATTGAATGTTATAATGAACTGAAAGATAAACAAAATGACATACTGATTAAGGGAAAAATATTCAGGAAATATTGAGGGCCCAGAATGTCCCAGGTAATAATAATACATTTTATTTAAATGCGCCTTTCTCTGCACTCAGGGCCGGCGCGTCCATATAGGCAAACTAGGCAATTGCCTAGAGCGGCACTTTTGTAAGGGTGGCAAAATGTGTGCCAACCGGGAATGAACAATTCACAAAATAGGCTATATGATTTGCTGAGCTGCCGCTCCCCTGCCCTGCCCGCTGCTCTCACGAGTCATGACTGAGAGATGGGAAATTCGGATAATTGTTAGATCTCGTTCATCAAAATGAACGAATCTTTATTTGAGTAATTTCGTTAATTTAAGTGGCTTTAAATGTTATAGGCTACTTTTAACAGCCAAATTCCCCGATCACATCCACCAACGAAATGTTGATCATATTCTGAATTAAGAAATCATTACCTTGTGTTAAGTACTGCCACCACTTCACCAGGTGCATCACTCTCCCGTACGCTTCCGAAGTAACGGGGCTGAAGAAACTGCGGTGCAGTCAAAAATAATTTACAGGGAACATAATAATTACTTTACCTTCCGAGTCTTTCGTTCATTTGTCACCTGACATAGGCTACGCAGTTCATGAATCGAGACTTTTGAAGGAGAAAGCACACCAAAAGGGGTTCGTTGTTAAAATATATTGATCCAGGGAGTATTTGCAAGGATGACACGCCGTCAAATCCACCACAGAACCAAGAGACCGCTAGCACAGCTAACATTACCGGAATTTGTATTAAAAAAAAATGTTGCACACCTGGCATCTCTCTCGAAACGGTTCTCATTCGCGCTTGAATATGTTCAACACTATAAAATCTGGTGAAATACAATAGGCCTACTCTTTTTTTTTTTTTTTTTTTTTTTTTTTTTACAATTATCTTATATAGCCTATAGCCATTTGAATATGATGGACAGTTGAAGGAACCCAACCTAATATATTTGCTTCCTCTTGGCCTACTAAAGTGTTCATACAACGGGAGTAGGCCTATTCTCTGGCTAGAGCAGAACAGCGGAGTGTGTGTGGACAGTGTTTTGGGTTAAGCTGCGTTGCTTTGACATTGTGGAAAATAGAATAACAGAAACAAAATGTATTAGCCTTTTTACCCGTTATTATCAATCTAAATTAATATCGTTTCTAATTTAACTTAATTTCGTTTTTCTTTATTTAAATTTCGTTTTTTCTTTATTTAAATTTCGTTTTTCTTTATTTAAATTTCGTTTTTTTCTTTATTTAAATTTTGTTTTTTTCTTTATTTAAATTTCGTTTTTCTTTATTTAAATTTCGTTTTATTTATTTAAATTTCGTTTTTTATTTATTTAAATTTCGTTTTTATTTATTTAAATCTACCCTTTACTGTTTCAGTAATTTTTTAGTCAGAAAAATATTAGACTACCTTAAAAGTAGCCTATTGCTTAAGTTAACAGACCTGTGTGTGTGCGTTTAATAAATAAGCAAATAAGCCCTGCCCGCGTGAGGTGCGCCGCTTCCCGCTCGCGCTTTTCTGTATACTAAAAGTTTATAAATTCTGAACGTGTCGCGTCTCGCGTGTCCATCTATATTGCACCAAATGCAACACTGCACTCTCTTGTGAAGTCGACTGGATGAACGGTTCTCGAAATAATCAAAATGCAAACAGACAGACGGACATATAGAGATTCCTGACTTTATTAGAGAGAAGAATATGTTCAGCACTCTCTCCCCGAAGCTTCAAATATTCGATGTTCATTACTACCGAAGCTTCGAAGCTCAAAAAATAGTATTGGGACCGGACCGGACCAGCCCTAGGGGCGGCACAGTTGTTTTTCGCCTAGAGCGGCAGAAGTGCACTCGCCGGCCCTGTCTGCACTCAAGGACACTGTACAGAGATACATAAAACATTTAAAAGCAGCAAAAAATATAGAATAGAACAACATTAAAAACGCGTATTACCTGGATGCGATCACTTACAAAACAGATCAGGGCCCGGTTTCCCAAAGCGTTCTTATCTCTAAGTAGTTCTTAACCTATTCCTTAACCTCTCTCTTAACCTTATGGGACGGTTCCCGAAACGTTCGTACGCTAAGTATATCTTTTGTAAGTCACACTTTCGTAAGGTTGGTCTGGACCACTCTTAGCTTTACCTTATCACTGTTGCAGGTCTATACGAATATAATTCTGAAGTTTTAATACACCCAGACAGTGTTCAGTTAGGCTAATTCAAGTGTTTTCATGCAAAGAATAAAATTGTCATTACACTGATTTTTTTTATTTTATTATATTATTATACAATATTATTAATTTAATTAAAACGCTCTTTTAAAGGCCAGTGAAAGCATAGGCTACTGTCAGTTAAGTCCTATTCGGACGCTAATATTGTTTCTCATGGGCTCGTACGGTATTTTAAACATTTACAGGAGTAAGTCGGTGATTTTAGTGCCGTCCGAATCCATAATATCAGTGTTTTTCTCACCCAACCCGCGTAAAAATCCCTGGCCAAATTAGTACCTTCTGTTTTTTGACAAACAGGACGTGTGCTAATTTAATTGCCGCCTGAATCCATATCTCTGAGTTTACAAGAGATTCGAAATTCACGGTTTAAATCCTTTTTGATCACTGCCGAGCACCGTACGCAAGATTTAAACTTTTATTACTGAAATGCTGGAAAGTATTTCCAAGAACAATATTTCATCACAGCTCCACCTCAGCGAACAAAAATGGGAAAGAGAAGAAGGCACGTAAATTTTTGAAAAGGTTATTGTGGCAGCAATATATGTTACAATTTTAAAATATGTAGGCTAGGTTATTATAGGCTATTATAGTTTGGATTATTTTTATAATATCCAATAATCATAATAAATGCAATTTCAACTATTTCTGAAGTGCTTCTCTAATAAAGAACACCACTTTCTCACATAAACAGCCCCTGCACGAGAGAATAATTGATTCTCGAGCCATCGATTTCAACCAATTCAGCAGCATCGCCACGGACAGCGCCGGGTAACGTCGCACGTAAGAAGGTATATCTTAAGCAGCTTTCTAAGGTATAGTTCGGGGAACACACTTAGGAACATAAACTAATTTGGTAAGATATATCTTTCGAGTCTTCTTAGCACGCTAAGAGTGAGCGTTATCGGGAAACCGGGCCCTGTGTCCTTATTTAAATTTCCAAACGATCATGGGTGCGTTCTCCGATAACGTTGTCTCTTAGCGCGCTACGAAGACTCAAAAGGTACACCTTAACTACAGGTATACCTTTCCTACGTGTGTTCTCCGAACTATACCTTAGGATGTTGCTTAAGGTAAACCTTCTTAAGTTCGACCTTAGCAGGCGCTGTCCATGGTGGAGGCGCTGAATAGGTTGATATCGATGCCTCGATGATCGATTGTGCGCTCTTTCCTTCACAGCGGTATAGGTAGCCTAAAGTATTGAGAAAACAATGTTCTTTATAAAGAAGCGTTTTAGAAATAGTACAAACTGCATTTATCGGGGCTCATTGAAATATGTACATGCAGAAATAAATATGAGTATGTGTTTATAATTTAGCAAGTGTGCAATCCCAAACCCTCACGGCCATAAGTGTGTTAATGTTCTCCACAACGTATGCTGATTATCCACCAGCCATGTAGTTGACATACACTAACTGGCTCCGCGGACGGCGCCGTCTTTGATTTATAACAAGTACTCGCTGTCTCGCTGCCATAGCTATAAAGTTTGTGTAAACTCATCTTTCTTTATCCTAAGCCTTTTCTGTCAAATGGTTCGCCAGCTGATGTGCCTTAGGATAGTAGCCTAATTAAAAAAAGCTAACAACCATTAGTGTATGGAAACTTTATTAATGAAAACACTTCCATACACTATTTTGGGGATATTTAATTTAAGTTTATCAAGTTTATTGTTTCAAGAGGAATTTATTCCTCTTGAAACAACCTTTGTTGTAGCCTATTATTTTAATTTAATACTGTGAAGCTGCTTTGATACAATCTGTATTGTGAAAAGCGCTATACAAATAAACTTGACTTGACTTGACTTGACACTGGGTGTAGGCTATAACCAGGGGCGTAGCAGCCTTTATAAAAGTGTGGGGGACAAAAGCTGTATGGTGATGATACCCCCTATGTTGGGTGGACCTCTGTCCTTCTAGGGGGGTTCGGGGGCATGCTCCCCCGGAAGATTTTTTTTTTTGCATTTTAAGGTTAAATGCATCAATCTGCTGCACTTTGAGAGCTCAAAATTAAGAGCTTTAACCGGATTCAACCCATGAACTATGCACATTGAACAAAGAAAAAGCATTGACTTGTACCTAAAGAGGGCTCAAACATCTTTTTAGTTATGATAGCCTATAGACTATCAGTCTACATTACATTATCACTGGTGTTTTAGAATGCCAAACAGTTATTAGGAATAATTATACAAATCATTATTATATTATTATATGACGTAAAATCATAGCCTAATATAAATGTCTATACTTTATAAATGAAAATGAATATTTCAAAAGTATATTTTATATTACACTATAGTATAGGGAAATTACAATACTTTTGTCCTAATTTCTTCACTTGCAAGAAATAAACCCTTGAGTGTTTTTTAACGCCAGATCACCAGCTGATCGGTGAGCAAAGTGCGCACTTTTCTTTATATCACGCAGCACAAACAGACTGGCTAATTAGTTAAAGTCTTGTTCTGTTTTAGAAAGGAACAAACAACAAAGCCATATCACGGTTTCAATTTTAGTTTGTTGGCAAAATATAACGCTAGAGACCTTTATGTTAGGCTATAAATTTGACATCTCAAATGTGTTGGGAAAATGGAGAAGAGCGAGTTCGGCAAAAGGCGGATTCGAACTCGGGTCGAACGCGTCAAAAGCTGCTTTCAAGCACCTCACGATCTCATTGTCATCATCAGACAGCCAAAAAACTGATCATGATGCTTTTTTTGTGTGCAAATAAATTATTGTTAACATAATGTGTTTGTGTGTTTGTAAAAAGGATGTAATCGTCCTCTGCTTTTTTTCTGGGGTGCATTTTACTCCAGACGGCCAAACAGCAAAGGGACTAAACGAACGAAAATTCGCAAGAGCAACAAGAGATTTGAAGCTCATGCAGACACACCCAAGAGATGATTCGCGCTGTGATTGGCTGAATGTTAGTTCACTCAAGTCTAAGTAACAAATCAGAGAACACGGGCGGAAATATTGACGCTGGGTCAAAATAAATGCGGGGGACAGAATCCCGTGTTTCTAAAAGTGCGGGGGACGTGTCCCCCCCGGTTGCTACGCCCCTGGCTATAACAACATATAGGCTAACAACGTGTAGGCTATAACAAGTATTTTATGTGTACATTTTTTTAAGTAAAGTAAAAATGTAATTTTAATACTAAATCAGATTTTATATTAAATGTTAATATAAAATTTTCTATGTGTAATTAAACTGCGATGTAAAAAGGCTTTTTGCGTAGTGGTGGCCACTAGCGGTATGAACCGTCAGCAGCGATAAGGTATAGCTAAGAGCGCTCCAGACCAACCTTATGAACGTATGACTTACAGAAGGTATACTTAACTAAGAAGGTTTCGGAAACCACGTATTAACGATAAGGTACTTCTTAAGGTACAACTTAAGAACGACGTAGCGTTAAGGTAGTTTCGGAGAACGCACCCCATATCAATAGAGGTAGATTAATTTTTAAGAGCCACCTTGATGGAGAGCAACTGGTGCCATCATCTGCAGTGTGTGCCCCTTGACAGTAGTTGCTAATAACACATTTTTCTGTGGTGACTACTTGCTGTGATTTCAGACTGTGATTAAGTGGTTTCTCCAGTGTGGATCTTCATGTGTCGCTTCAGGTGACATTTAAAAGCAAAACTCTTCCCACACTGATCACATGTGTGCAGCTTTACTCCAGCATGAATTCTCTCATGTGTTTTCAGATCCGGTGACCAACCGAATCTCTTGTCACAGTGTGAACACTTGTAAGGTTTCTCTCCAGTGTGGATAATCTGGTGCCGTTTTAAACTCTCCGCTGTAATAAAAGTCTTCTCACACTCAAAGCACATGTACTCTCTCACACCAGTGTGGATTTTCTTATGTCTATGTAAAGTTTGAACCTGTGAAAAACTCTTTCCACACACAGAACATGAATACGGCTTCTCCTTCGTATGAACTCTCAGGTGTTTCTTCAGGTCTGATGCACAGATAAATGTTTTGCCGCATTGATCACATGAGAACGGCTTCTCTCCGGTGTGGATCTTCATGTGTTCTTTAAAGTGTGAAGATCGACTGAAACTCTTCCCACACTGATCACATGAGAACGGCTTCTCTCCAGTATGAACTCTCATGTGAAGATTACGATGTGTTATTTGTGTAAAACTCTTCCCACATTGATTACATGTGTACGGCTTCTCTCCGGTGTGGATCCTCATGTGAACATTAAGGTATGAAGAATGACTGAAACTCTTCCCGCACTGATCACATGAGAACGGCTTCTCTCCATTGTGGATCATCATGTGAAGATTACGATGTGTTATTTGTGTAAAACTCTTCCCGCATTGATCACATGAGAACGGCTTCTCCCCGGTGTGGATCCTCATGTGAATCTGAAGACTTTGTTTGGTTGTGAGACTCTTTCCACACTGAGTGCAGGTTGTAGATTTCTTGGCTCTTGTTTTCTTTAAAAATTTATTTTTAATCTTTGAGCGACTCAAAGGTTTTCCTCCAGGTTTGACATGATGTTCCTCCTCCACTTCACTCAGTTCTTCACTCTCCTCGCTCTCTTCCATCAGGTCTGAAATCAAAGAAAAAATATTACATTTAATTTTCAGTACATTAACATAATTGAAAGAGAAATATAAAGTGAAAGGACATGAAAGTGAGTCCTGATGTAATAGTAGAAAGTAGACAACTGTTATAAAACATTATGATAATCTGATGCCTTTTTATAAATTGATTATGTGTCCTTGAAACTTTCCATGAATGAGGTAAATTTTTCTTCCAATTATTATTTTTAAAACATTATAGGCATGAATCCCATGTTTCTTTAGCAAGAACTATTAATTTGATCAATGACACAATTATCTAACATGATATTAAAATTTAAATATACAATACTGCCATATTTTGTCACCAACTTTGAGATTGATATTTATTTTACAAAACACATTTTAATTATTAATGGCCGTTCACACTAGACTTTTCCTTGCACTGACTTCCATTCATACGCATGTGAAAGTGGGACACCAGAAACACAAGCTCAAGTACTCAAGCTCTGTGAGAAATAACACAAGCATTTAGCATTCAAGTGGAGTGGATTGTTTATTTTTAAATTTTGAATTATTATTTGTTGTACCGGTATGTTAAATTTATGTTTGTAAAAATGCTGCCGCAGAGTTTGACATCATTTCACGACCGTTGCAGTGTGTGTAGAAATTTCACAAGCTCAAAGTGTGGGCTTTAACTACTTTTAAATTAACTATCTTTATTAGCATTATCTGTGTCCTACATGTTTCAATCAACCCTGTTACTCCTGACATGATTTTCCTCCTTTAAAAAACAGCATTTCTTAAAACTGTGACATCATCTGGGCTCTTTCTACTGCATGATGGGAAGACAGGAAAATAATCATTGTAATTCATGTATCATCATAATTCATTGTCTCATTTTCTACACAAACTGTTGCATTGACTGTATTCTTCAACCCTGTTACTAAAGTTACTGTAAGAAGAATCTCTATAACTATGAATAACTTTGATATTTGACAAATACAACTTTATCAGTAACTTGAGGTTTACTGATTATTCTTAAAAAATTCTGGTAACGTTGTTGCAAATTGGGAACCAGATATCAAATAAATGTAAAATAAAACAGTTAAAACAACCTTTTTGTTCTTCAGGATCTTCAGTGTGTTTCATTCTGCAGGGTTCTGGATCACTCATGTTCTCACTGTCCTCTTTAATAAACTCAGTCTTTGCAGATTTCAGCTCTTCCTGATGCTCTGATGCTCGTCTTCACTTGTAGCTGATGGGAATTTACTGCATTTATTGGAGAATTACAGTGGGAGGAGCTTCACTGATGATGTAATTGCAGTGGGAGGAGCTTCACTGATGATGTAATTGCTGTGGGAGGAGCTTCACTGATGATGAATTCCAGAGTTGGGGGAGCTGATCTGCCAAAATCAAAAGTATCAATTACTGAGTTTGTTTTTATAGTAAATAACATTTCTAAACATGTATGTCTGTCCATCTATTCATCGTACAGTAACTGATTATTTTTAATTATTATTTTTCGTTAATCCTAACATTATTCTGCTGCTTCATTAAAATACAGGTATCTAGAAATGTAGAAAATAATATAAATAATTTAAATTCTTCCAAATATAAATAATGGTAAGAAAAACAGTTAAAATCATAAACACAGAAATACATGTACATATAGTAACCAACAAATACCCTCAGTCTGTTGACACCAATGAAATGAGCTTTAAGTGTCAATTTACAGGAGATCTGAAGACATCAGCATAATAAATGAGGTGAAAACAGGAACTATTGTCATGAAATAAAGAGTGTTTTCAGCAGATCTGTTAATATTGATGAGCCTCAGACTATCAACACTCATTCAACAAGCCATTCAGGATCATCAGCAGATCATCTCACTTTATTCTGAGTGTTTGCTGTTAGAAACACATTATTTGAGTCAGGATACATGATAAAAGCCTATAAAACTTCTCCATTGGAAGACAATACTGTTATTTCTCACAACATGACATGGATAAAACATCAGTAATACAAAAACAATCACTAATGACACTCTTCATCAACAGATAAATAATGACAGCAGCATAATGTGTCCAAATTAAGTTTGATCTTATGATAACTACATTAATCACTATAAAGTTAGATAACATTTATATGTGCAATAAAATAATAACATTTTATATGTTTGCAGAAAATGAAAATGATCATAAAACTTTTAAAAATAAGAGCACCACAAAGCACTATTGTTCCAAGAGTTAAACGCTATTCATATTGTGGCCCTGACACTGTTTATTCTCTGTTGTAAATATGCTTACTTGATTCACCTCAAGATGATTTGGTGATCCAAAAGGGCAAAACAACTGGAAGGTTCAATACTTGTTCAAGGGGAAGTGATCCCGAACATCCAGGGGAACCCAATTAGATGCCATGGAAAGTGGTATGATGATTCCCTGTCAGACAGGAACAGCGTCTCCAGCACCGGAAAACAAGTTAAAGAATGGCTGAAAAAGATTGACAAGTCTGGTCTGCCTGGGAAATACAAGTGCTGGATCTACCAACATGGCCTGCTCCCGAGACTCATGTGGCTTTTCAGTTTATGAGGTGCTTCTATCAACTGTTAAATAAATG
Source organism: Leuciscus idus (assembly GCA_021554675.1). NCBI lineage: Eukaryota > Metazoa > Chordata > Actinopteri > Cypriniformes > Leuciscidae > Leuciscus > Leuciscus idus. The sequence continues at coordinate 58,854,472 of CM038621.1, forward strand.
AAGAGGAAGTTCAACAGGCACCTTAGAAGATGGTTGGGAATACCCTCAAGCTTTACATCCTTGGGGCTCTACTTAAGTTCGGGCCAGCTCCAGCTTCCCCTGTCTTCAGTGGTGGAGGAGTTTAAAGTACGGCAATTAACCAGGCAGAATGTTCTCTCATAACCAAAGATATCATCGGAAACCCTTGCACTGGAAGACAGGGTCTAGGAACAGCACATTTCCAGCAGTGGTCAAAGTCCACCCTTAGAGAGAAGAGAACCATGATCCAGGATGAAATCTGAAATCTTGAGGAAGAAGGGAGAAGAGCAAAATTAATCGGGCTTGCAACCCAAGGTGCATGGATGAGGTGGTACCTTCCCAAGAGAACGATCACATGGAGTGAACTGTGGTGGCTGGAGCCCTTCCGTATATCCTTTCTACTACGAGCAGTGTATGACACCTTACCAACCCCAGTCAATTTGCACTGGTGGGGGATGAGGGAGGACCCACTGTGCAGGTTGTGTGGTGGGAAAGGAACAATGGCACACATTCTGTCAGGGTGTAAGATTGCATTGACACAGGGAAGATACAGGTGGCGCCATGACAAGGTGTTGGCAGTGCTCGCAGACATCCTGGAGCAAGAAAGGAGGAAAAAACAACCAGCCAAAGTGAGACCAGGCCAGGTCACTGCCCCTCTCCTCCAGGCTTCCAGCTTGTGCCCTCTCTCTTGTGCCAGAGCCAACAGGAGGCTCTCTCTGACGCTTATCACAGTGAGACCACTGCTGAGCACCATCGCCTTTGTGAAAGAGGGCCAAAGACCTTTCGTCCACAGCCAAGCCAGGCCGAATCAGTTGTTATTATAATCATACATTAAAAGACATATCATTGAAGCACTGTTGCCATCAACAAAAATGTTTTACGTTTGGGCAAATCCACAAAAAAACGGCTAGTGGCCAAATTTTTTTTATGTTTGTGTCACTGGTCAGAAAAAGATTAACGTTAGCTCCTTAACCCAGAGGGTTTAAAGTTCTCTAAACATATATTATCGTAAATTAGATCATTTATTTCAATCTTTTCAATTATGTGTTTAGGATCCCAGCGCAAATTCTGTATATTATCCCGCTTTTTGTTTCAAGGTGGCGCTGTTAGATTGCGTTACTTATCTGTTCCACACGTTTGTGAGAGAGACAGATTCAATTAATGAAGTGGAAAAATGGGCAAATAAATGGGCATTTAGATTATCAGTGTCTAAAACACATGTTTTTCAAAAAAGCATAAGATCACACCTGTATCTTTAAAATTGTACAGTCAGCCCCTTGAGCAAATGAAGATTATTAGGTTTCTTGGGATGTGGTTTGATGAAAAATTGACATGGAAGATTAATTTGGAAAAAATGGTTAATAAATATAAAAAGATTGTTAATATCCAACGCTGTCTATCAGGACAAGCATGGGGAGCAAGCAGGGCATCTTTACAAAATTGGGCACTAATGAGGTCTGTCTTTGATTATGGGTGTATAGCATATACTGTATGTCATCAGCAGAGTCTAATATCAAAGCATTGGATGTCATGCAAGCTCAGGCTCTAAGGATATGTAGTGGATCTTTTAAAACATCCCCAGTGTCTTCTATGCAAGTGGAAATGGATCATAGATAACATAGGTAACTAAACCTATGCGCGTGAACTCGACAATCGACTATTTGGACTTCAACCGAAAACAGGATGTAAATACAGGTATTTGCGCTGGTTTAAATAACATAATTTTTATCCATATCTTTCACATCTACTGCAGTCAGATTCACCCGCGTTCACTCTGAAGGAATCACTTGTAATGACACATCAAGGATGTTAAGAGGCTAAAAGCAGGTTTAAATATTGCCCCATTGAAGTCAACAGGGTGCAAATTTTAAAAAGAGAATAACACGGTGTAGGCAACACCGATTTTTGTCGTTGTTCTCTGTATTGACAGCACTCCAAAATCCAAATTGACAAAAAAATGACCGGAGTTCTCCTTTAACTTTAACTTTGTAGCCTATTAGAGAACTGACTTATGTTTGACTGAATGGTTTCCTTTATTTCTCATCGTATAGCTTCTTATACCTTTTAGGCTACTTATACTTTTATACTGGATATTATTGATCATTAAAACTGACATTTAACAAAAAAAAAAAAAAAAAAAAAAAAAGACAGGGTTGTGTAATTTTATTTTATATATTTTTAAATATATAGAATATTTTTTATATTTATTTTAGGCTACAATCTCTTCACTGTATGTACATGTATAATAAAATAAAATTATACAACCCTGTCTCTGTTTGTTAAATGTCAGTTGATCAATATGTTTCATATTTTTAAAATGAAAACAAAAGAAGCAGGGTTGTGTTATATAGTTCGTGTTGTAAAATATGCAGTGAAGATAATCAATATGTTTGCCTGAACCACATTTATGTGGCCATACATTTGTTTAAGATTTTTTTTAAATGAAAAGAGGTAGAGTCGTGTTTTATAACATATTTCGTTTAATTGTTGACGAAAAGAGGCAGAGTTGTATTTTATACCATATTTCGTTTTATTGTTGCCTAAAATACACATTTAAAGAGATGACCGGAGTAGCCAGAGCGAGCTGAGTGACGCGATCAAGAACGCAGCTGTTCCATTTGCAGAGTAACCGGACTTGCGTCCTCTCGTCCTCGGGAGTTCGTTCTCCTGAGTCGAACTTGGAAAGTCCGAACTACCAACGACGCAAGTCCGAGGTTTGCTTTGAGAAATGGCTTATTATCTGATTCACACTCCGGGGCAGAAGGTGGCGGTAATGCACCAAAAGCTGGTTGCCAACCGTCCTTAAAAACAAAGAAGAAGAAGAAGAAGAAGAACACGGTATTTCTCATATTTACACAAACATCACACACACTTTATACAGTTTGATTAAGCGACAGACTCATTTCTGTATTGTTTTCATCGATCACAGCGATACTTGTGCGTCTTTTCTGGCGTCTTCCTACTGAAATAAACATTTAGTGCAGCAGCAGCGAGCATGAGGAGAATATGTGGAGTTCATTCAGACCTGAGCGAGTTTGTGTTCGTTTGTGTGAGTGTCTCGATGTTTGGAGTGGGAACTGTTACTGAATGTCAAGAGTTAACTTACCTTATCTCTCCTGACATTTATTGGCAGATTACGTTGTCTAGCAATATACCTCTAAATACTCAATATTAATCCTTTAATGAGAACTGATCTAATGATGATTAATAATTGTATTGCAATTAATGCAGCTTTGAGAAAATCAGACAATGTTGGTGGAAAATATTTGGCATGGGAGGGGAAAAAAGTCAAAACTTTTGCATTCCCTTGCAAAACTTTTACGTTCCCTCCAACACCTGTTGTGAGCTCGGACAAACACGTCCTGTTTAATGTCCCGCTGGCAGTGTTTCAGAGATCCGTACGTTAACAATGCACAGTTCATGTAGTTCAGTAAAGTTGGCAATATATTCGCCAATCTGAACTTCCCGGATCAACAGCTCTTGAGCTAAACTTTGTTCAAACACAAATGCCAGCTACTTTCAAATTATCTCTATGAGCAGCGGAGAGACACGTCCTTAGGTAAAGTCTGCAAAGTGCACAACCCAAAAATAGTCATTAACTTCAATGTTAAACACTGTAGAGTCACCAAATTCAGTTTAGACATCATTGGCCTCCGTCTGGTCATACTACAACACTTAGTTTGATAAAATGTGCTTTTGCATATTTTATACTATAACTAATAACTAATAACTTCACTGTAACACACCAAATTCAGTTCACACATCACTGCTATCGTGCTGGTTATACGTACAACACTTCCGGCTGCCTATTTCAGGGATGGAAATGCTCAAATAAGGTGAAGCCCTTAGTCTCATGTTCACTGCTTAAAACGCACGTATTGATTACATTTGAGGTGTAGGCTATACTGTATGTTTGAGACTGGACTCTGGATTTGCTTTTTCAAAAGTGCTTGGCTTTGTTACTTGGTTAATAAAGTTTATTTTCAAGACGATTTTTAAAGAAGTGACAGATCCAGTTGAATGAGCATCAGTTAATTTCTGATAGACCAACATAAATGCTTATAAGTGTCGATTAGTAACAAACTCGGTAACTGAGATATTTTTGATTTTGGCAGATCAGCTCCTCCCACAGCAATTACATCATCAGTGAAGCTCCTCCCACAGCAATTACATCATCAGATAAGCTCCTCCCACAGTGATTCTCCAATACATGCTGCAAATCCCCATCAGCTACAAGAGAAGACGAGCATCAGAGCATCATGAAGAGCTGAAATCTGCAAAGACTGAGTTTATTAAAGAGGACAGTGAGAACATGAGTGATCCAGAACCCTGCAGAATGAAACACACTGAAGATCCTGAAGAACAAAGAGGTTGGTGTTTATTCTTCATTCATTCATGATGCTGAAGAACATTCATGTTAGAAACATTCAAGCACTTCATCACATTTAGATAAACAGTTAAAGGGGTCATGACATGGTTTTTTGTTTTGTTTTATTATGTTGCCTTAGGTACAATTATATTATTACTATAGTTTTTTGGACAAAAAAAAAAACTTTAAAATGTAGTGATTTATGATCATTTCCCATCCTGTTTCTCATCCTCTGATTCAAACAGTCTGTTTTAGGGGTGTTTCCCCTTTAAGAGTTCAGTGTTAACGCCCACTGTTATGATTGGCTAACGTCAGTGCTTATGCATCAGTTATTAACATAGATATAGAAAGCCAGAAAATGAACCATCTGTCCACCACTAACAACTAAGAATAGATTACCCCGTGTCCACATGGACAGTGTGAAGCTATTTTGAATGAATATGTCAGATTTGTAACCAGAAACACTTGAATACGGGTTATTTTGATGCATATGCGCGAGGGAGGGAGGGAGAGAGAGAGAGAAAGACAGTGAGAGTGCGCGCGCGCGGCCGGGGCGCTCTCGCTCCGCTCGCTCTCTCTGCTCTGCTCGTTCAGTAACATGCGCCCTGTCACAATCGTCTCTACACATCACTCACCGATCAAATAAGGCTTTGGCGGCCCCATAGCAATCTTGTAAAGAGACCCACTCGCTGCACATCGACGACTGAACTCCTGTGGGGCGCGTGACAACGAATCATGCGACGATGCGAAATGACTATGAGGCACAGTAGTCTTGTGCTGGAGGCGGTATTATGCAAACGACTGGTACCTTATGGTATTATGCAAACTTCGTACCGTGACGTCACTTCTTACCATGGATCCAGAACGAGCTGTATTTAGAGCTTGATTAAATAAATGATTCGTTTATAATGGGGAGGGCGTCTAAAGCTATGAAACTTGCAGGAAGTTTTAATGGTACAAAGACCTCTTATATACCAAAAGATCAAGGGAAATTTGGTTTCTCATCTCATGACCCATTTAAACTATGAAATGAGTACAGAATTTCAACAAAAGGTCAGTAAAGGGAGGTTTGAGAAACTTTCATATAGATTTTCAATATAAGGTCAAACTAAAAATCAGGTCAGATTAGCTGCTTTCTTTTACACTTATTATATTTCTGGTTTGACATTTTTTGCATCCATGTCACCAAAATGTTTGACATATTGTGATTACCATTAAGATTTATATCATGATTATATAGGGGTTGATGTGTTTGTGTTTAATGCCAGAATTTAAAGGGTTTCTGTTGTCTGAGAGTAGAGCCTGTGCTTCAAAAGACCAAGAAACACTGATGATTTGCTGCATGTTGCTTTCTTTAAAAGCAGTTAAGTGTAGTTGCCGATGCAGTGATTGGCTACTTAATTGAGTTAAAATTGTTTTAGTTTTTTTTTTTTTGGTTCACTTTAAGAAGAGACAGTTGAATTGAAGTTCACAGTATTAAAAGGAACCCCGACTATTAAGACACGTAGGCCTAAATATGCTATAATTGCTCTCTCCTATAAAAGTACATAGTTATAAATACATAAAATATTTTCGTTATGTAAAAAATGTTCAGTGTTTTGCAGAATTTGAACTACGGAGGCAGTCATTATTTTTTGCGTGCACAATGCATTCTGAGTCGATGACGTGTAAAGATTGTGTCGGTTGTGTTCAGAACAGAGAGAGGTGAGCTAATGGCGCTAAGTTTAAAGGGGGGGGGGGGGTGAAATGCTCATTTTCACTCAATCTCCTGTTAATCTTGAGTACCTATAGAGTAGTATTGCATCCTTCATATCTCCAAAAAGTATTTAGTTTTATTATATTTATAAAAGACAGAAAGGCTGCACCGAGTCTTTCCGGAAAAAAATGAGCGGCTGGGGGCGGGCGAAGCTAAAGCTGTGTGCTAACGCGCTACACTAACAACACAGAGACATTTGAAGCAGTTTTACCAGTTTTACTCACCGCCCGGTTCCAATCACGACCACAAACCTTTATCATTGCGACTGCTCGATCCTTAAGCATTAGACGATCTGCAAATCCGTCGATCTGGGCTTTGTTTATAAAACAATCATCGTCGAAATGCAGGGAACAAACAGTCTTACACAACTCCGTTTATGCTCAGGAAAACAAACTCCATCCACGGGTCCCTTAACGCTGGGTTCTTTGAGAATATGTGCAGGGTTGTCTTGCCCTGGCAACCAAGAACACACATCTTTGGTGACATTGACTTCCCAAAAGCTGAGCAGAGCGCTGCTTTGCTCTCTTCTCTCTCTGTCTGGTCTACGAGTGCGCGCGCGCCGGCGGAGAAGTGCCCTTAAGACCCGTATAAGGAAATTCCGCCCCAGCTGACGTCACACAGACCCATACTCGAAAAAAACTTTCCGAAACTTGTGACAAACCGGAAGGACAATTTTTGGCACAGAAATACTCCTTCAAACGTACAATTAAATTTTTGAAACTTTGTCCATGTTTAGCATGGGAATCCAACTCTTTAACAGTGTAAAAAAACTCAGTATGCATGAAATAGCATTTCACCCCCCCTTTAATGAGACCAAAGATCAATTTATACACAAGACGAATTATATCTCATGTTTAACCAATAGACTAGAGACATCAGAGCCGGCGGCAAACATCAGAAGGACTAGCCGAGGAAAAGCTGTTCCAGTCATGGTTAAAGAGCGTTGAACGCCCAGTGTTCGCCTGGATCTCACAACTCCAAAAACGTCAGATGCATTTTTCAAATAGGCGCTATCAGGGCTTGACATTAACTTTTTTGCTCACTAGCCAATGTGGCTAGTGGTTTTCCAAAGTTACTAGCCACACAGCATTTTTACTAGCCACATTTTTGTTTTTGTGAAATTACCTTTTAAAAGTCTACTATGGCGTGCTAAAATTTACTTGAGCTAGATTTACAACCCTTTTAAATGTAAAACCACTGTACACACCCAAATCAAGACTACACAAAACAGGTCATTATCATTAGCTCTGATAAGGTTGTGTGTAAAGCTCATTTTTTTAAAATAAAACCATGTATTATATTACATATCGCCACATAGCTCCACCGGCATACACTGTGTGCATGTAATACTCATTAGGGTTGTCACAATTGCTCAAAAATGACGTTCGAATATTCTCTCTAAAAAAAAAAAACACATAGCCTATATTCGAACTATTCGAACATGGTTGCGCATTTTGTCAATGACTCGCATTACGTCAATAACAGGGCAAATTAATACAAAGAGACATAACTACTTGTATAGGTAGTTTATTTAAGTTTAAACACATTTGACAACGTATTACCTACACAAAAACAAGTAAATCAACTAATGGCCAAGACCGCAGACCTCGCTCACTCTCGCTCGCTCACTCGCAGGCACTCTTTCTCTCTCTCACCCTCACCCTCATGCTGCGTTCACACCAAACGCGAATAGAGCGTCTGGCGCGAGTGTAAAGACGCGTTTACGCGGCGCGAATGAGGCGAATGAACAACAACAATAAGCAAATGTTGAGTGCTGATCAAGAGTTTTGTGCAAGCAATTTAAGGTCGCGACTCTTAGCAGGCTTCATTCAGTGATTGAAACAAATATTATTAACAATAATTGAAGTTTTTAGCCTATATAGAACCGACATTGAACGCTCTAAGCGAGCTGTGCTGTGGTAAACATGGAACTTTTCCTTGACATGAAACGGTAAATAATCAAACCAGTGAAAGCCTGTAGTGCATGAAACTGCTGTATCTAACCTACCTTATTCATGCAATATCTATTCAGTCATTACAGTAGCCTAGCCTACACTTTAGTAATGTTTCTGTTTAACGTTATAACGCTTCTTCCTGTTACCTGTCCCTGACCCCTCAGGCTGCGCGCCCACTCGCAAAGCAGACAGCCGTGCCTCTGCTACCTCGGGCGTTTTTCCACATTCGAATATTCATTTTCACCTTCGAAATTCTGTTTTTTAAAACTATTCGAATATATATTCGAATTTAGAATATTCGTTGACAGTCCTATGGGAGTTGTAGTGTCGTAGTGTCACACTTATTTCAGATGCCTTTTGAAAAGACTACAATTATTTAACCCGCCACAGTGGCTAGTTGGAGTGACTATGTTACCCGCCACGAGCAAAATCCACCCGCATTTGGCGGGTTGGCGGGTGTTAATGTCAAGCCCTGGGCGCTATCTTTATTAATAAACCACAGATTTTAACTTTAAACAACTACATTCTTGCCTGAAACAGATTTGCTATATGGAACTTGTAATATTCTGTTGTGTTTCAGTGTTTGTTTTGAAAGTTTATCAACCTCCTCATCCCCATTCACTCCAACATGTGCAGGTACCCAAAGAAACCTGAATTAAATCTGAACAAAACCATACAAAGATATAATCACTGAGTTATTTAAATCTACCCAATTCCAAGGCCAACAAAATTGCAACCAGCTCTGTTGTGTATACTGATAAATTATCTTGATAAGTTATTCTTTCCTGACATATTACCCCATTCTTTGGAATACTGCGTGTCCTGTCTTTGGATCCTTGGAATCATAAATATGCAGATTCAAGAAGCCATCTAAAGTATAAGCATATGTTTATTTGAAGGATTTGTTTTCTAATTAATTTATAATTTATTAAATATCGAATAAAATAAATATAGAGTGTGTGTATATATTAGGGGGTGTAACGGTACGCAAAAATCACGGTTCGGTACGTACCTCGGTTTTAAAGTCACGGTTCGGTTCATTTTCGGTACAGTAAGGGAAAGAAAAGCAAACATTAAACTGTAGGTTGTTTATTACTATAAACTTTTTTTTAACAATTTGTTTACACTTTTTTAAACACTTTTTAATAAAATATATATATAAAAAAAATAAAAATAAGAAGAAATAAAATACTGCTGCAAAGTTCTCCACTAAATAAAATACTCTCAGTCTCAAACCAATATCACATACTAAAATATAATGAAAAATATAAATAAATAACTATGATTACAGTGCAGCATTACCAATCCCAGCTTGTAGGCCTGCTCATATTTAAAAAAAAAAAATATATATATATATATATATATATATATATATATATATTAGGGCTGGGAATCGATTAAAAAAAATTAACTAATTAATTGCACAATTTGCTGTAATTAATTGCAATTAATTGCATTTCCTCCAAGCTTGTAATCATCAATAATTAAACTTAGAATCACTGGAAAAAAAGGAACAGAAAATAGCCCTATATTAAAATAATATTAAACATCAATATATCAATGTATTATTCTTTTTCAATAATCAATCAACAATCAATTTAAGATTTTTTTTCCCAATTTTTTTAACTAATTATAAAAATAAACTATAGTCCTAAAAAAGCTATTATTACCAGAGCATGTATGATTATCATTTACTCTCCCTCAAGTTGTTCCAAACCTTTATATCTTTCTTTCTTCTGCTGAACACAAAAGAAGATATTTTGAAGAAAGTCGGTAACCAAACGACTGATGGACCCCATTGATTCCATAGTAGGAAAAAAATATACTATGGAAGTCAATGGGGACCAGCAACTGTTTAATGGGGACCAGCAACTGTTTAATTACCAACCTTCTTTAAAATATCTTGTTTTGTGTTTAGCAGAAGAAAGGAAATCATACAGGTTTGGAACAACTTGAGGGAGAGTAAATGACAGAATTTTCATTTTTGGGTGAACTATCCCTTTAACATTGTTGCCCAGCAATATCCTACTATACCAGCTCAGCAAACAGAAGTCTAAAGAGAAATTTCACCTTATTTGAGCGGACTTTGCTTTTCCAGTGCTCGGTACATGATTGAAGCGTTTGGGCCGTGAACGACAGAACAGAACGCGCAGCGCAAACACGGAGTCGAACATTGAGCAGAGAGCGCAGCCGCCTACACCTATGGCCGACACACACACACACACACACACACACACACACACACACACGGAACGGAGAGTGCGGCGGCGCACACGGAGCGGAAAAGACCCGCTCATGAAAGCTGCGCGAGAATGAAACCTGATGCACATATTTTCGGCTTTTCAATAGCAGCCGCAACAGGAAATCATTAAAACGAGGCAATAAAAAAAAAAAAGTGCTGCGTTAAATGCGTTATTTTTTTTTAACGCGTTAAACATTTCAAATTAATCGCACAGATTAACGCGTTAATTCCCCCAGCCCTAATATATATATATATATATATATATATATATTAGAGGTGGGCATAGATTAATTTTTTTAATCTAGATTAATTTTGAAATTAATCTAGATTAATCTAGATTAAAATGGCTCATTTGAATTCTGCCGAAGGCATTCAGAATATGTGTGCTACCCAAATAATGACTATAAAAGTAAGTCTTTGAGAACGGGTTTCTCAAGCCAGGTGGCGCATTAGACCAGGGGCTCATCTCCTGTTTCCAAAATGCATCACAAACTGCTTGAGAAAGCTGTTCTACTCATAGACTGTAAAAGGTTACTACTGTACTGTTACCGTCCGTAGGCAACATTAGGTAGGCCTATGTTATTATCAACTACTATAGGCTATCAATTAGGGATGGGCGATATGGCCTAAAATCTATATTGTGATATACATTGCAGCCTCTTGCGATAACGATATACAGTATATTATAATAAAACCATTTCAGAACAGATTACACAGACCCATGCTAAACATCTGCTAAATGCATTTTTTTTTAAAGGGTGTATGTAGTTTTGAGAACATATATTGTGCAAAACTGTAAGTATACAACATTATTTTGCAGATAAATAAAATTTAAGTACACTAGCTGCAGAGACTTAAGTAGGTCTAATGTTTATTATGGCTTGGAGCTTATGAAACCCCAAATTTAAAATTAGAATATTGTCTAACTGATGTCTTTTCAGTTAAAAAGAAACACAACAACGATTCTTAAAATCGAGATTATGTGCTACACCACTAAGATATATTGGAATGTGAATAATACGCGCGCGCTGGTATTCAGTGATATCATGTTTCGTTTTGAATTTGAGGTGGTCGAACGGATTAGTCGTGTGTTAACTTACCGAACTGTTACCCCACACACTCTGTATTTAGTTTGCTGCTGCTCGTCTGACGGCTTAAACCCGAACCAAGTCCAAATAATGGATGTTGCACCGATCTTTTTCACCAGCTTTCACTTTCAGCCGTGTTTACTTAAGATGACGACGAATATGCGTTGCAGCCGGGTTTACCTCGCGGCCGCGGGTAGATTGCGTCATCATAGCTTGTGTAGTATAGAGCCATCTCCCAACCCAACTTGGAGAATAGATTAACGGCGATATTTTTTTTATCGTGCGATAAGAGTCTCGCGTTAACGCAGCACGTTAACGCCGATAACGGCCCACCACTAATATATATATATATATATATATATATAACTTTTCCAAAGAGTAAAGGGTGGCTCTTCAAGCTCCAGCTTTTCCATACTGTCTATGGCCTTGTCTGCATTGGTCATGACGCTAGCTAGCGAGAGGCTGGGCTAAAGCGTGCCATGTATGTTGTTGTACAGTGCGCGGTGTGTGATTTTTTTTTTTTTGTTTTTTTTTTTTTTGTTTTTTTTTTTTTGTCCTGCAGTCGATTTCATTGGTTTAGGTTACAGTGACGACGGATAAAACTTAAAGTCCCTGTAAAGTCAAAATTAAGTATGTGTTCTGAGTTTGTCACACCACAGAAAAATGTGTTATTAGTAGGGTTGGGTATCGGTTGGGTTTTATCCGATACCAGTACTTACTCGGTATTTTTCAAACGGTTCCGGTGCTTAAACGGTTCTTAAACCGGTACTTAAGAAAACGAAACCGCACACACTTTATCAAAAAAATAATACCTGTGTGTGTTTTCTGAAAAAGATTTTCTGATTTCTGATTAAATAAAAAATTGTGCCGTTTAAAAGGCTACTGATGTAGCCGAAAACACTTAAGTTAAGATCAAAAAAATGTCTTCTTATATTATTTATATATATTATATATTATATTACGTATTATATATTATAGACTTTTACAAAACAGAGAAATATCTGACACTGAGCAGAAATATTTAACACACATAGTATAGCCTCATATAAATATACTTGATATACTTCATACTTGATATGCAAGATTTGCAGTTGGCATTAAAATACTAGACTTACCCGAAGAGGAACACTGCAGCTGAACTTGAACTTTAGTCAAGAATGTCAGAGGTTTTGGGTTCTAATCCGCCTTCGTAGTTTTTTGTTTGTTGTTGTTGTTTTTTTAAACCGATTATTCTCATCAGTGGTTGTAAATCAAGCAGGGACACTTTGTGTGCATTAGGCTATATTTTTTTATTTCACCAGAACTCTCCGCGCACATACTCATCTGAGACGCGAGCACACACACACACACACACACACACACACACACACACACACACACACACACACACACACACACACTCATCTGAGACGCGAGCACACACACACACACACACACACACACAAACTCGCGCACATACTCATCTGAGACGCGAGCTCACACACACACACAAACTCACGCACATACTCATCTGAGACGCGAGCACACACACACACACACACAAACTCACGCACATACATCTGAGACGCGAGCACACACACACACACACACACACACTTGCGCACATACTCATCTGAGACGCGAGCACGCACACACAAACTCTCCGCGCACATACCAGACGACGCCTCATAAATAGATCGATCTCTGCAACGTATTGAAGCACGTCCGCGTCCAACGTATTGAAGCGCGCGTGAAGAAAGTGCGGTGTGCGCGAGCCACAATAATCCGCGCCACTGATCGCAGATCGCTAGATCAGAGCGCTAGATCGTCTCTTATTTAACAAACGAACTAAATGAATGCTCTGCTGGTTAACTGGAGATGTTTTGTTATTGGATCATTCATGCCGCGAGATGTTTTATAGGGGGCGGTGAAAAAAGTCAGGCACCGAAATCAGGCACCGAAAGTTGCGTTCTTATTCGGTCTCGATACTACCGTTTACGTCGGAACCGGTTCTCTATTGGAACCGGGTTTCGGTACCCAACCCTAGTTATTAGTCACCCAGCCAAATTTGAATGGAAAAAAGAGCCGACAAGTACATAAAATAAGCTATCAAAATCTTGAAAAAATGAGCAGGAGTCTCTGCTCTCAAACGCTGGGGGCGTGTCCACTGGCTGCGCTGAAACCACGCCCTCACACTCAACTGTCTGTCACCGCTACAGCCAGAATGGATGCTCCTAGCAGCTTAATTGTTTTTACAAAGCCATACATGTTCGAGCCTGGACTACCTACTATAATTATAACATAAGCACACAAGGCAACTTACACTCATTGGTGGGCACGCACTGCCAACGATGGCACCAGTTGTCGGCGTGACGGGAGGATGAAGGCTGAGGCGGGAGATAGTCGGCTCGGCCGCAGTAACAGCGGATTGTCAGTGAATCCCAGTTGTCTCCGACTAAAGTTTATAAAACTATCCCGTGTAAAATGGCAGAGGCAGGTTTTGGCGGTGATCCTCAGCTCTCCATCAAGGTGGCTCTTCACAAAATTAATCCACCTCTTGTTGATGTGATACATTAGTTTTTCGTAAATTTAAATTATCTGTTTTGTACGTGATCGCATCCAGGTTACATGCATTTCTGTGATGAGGCATAACGTTAGCTAGCTAGCAAACTGTAGGCTGTAGTAACTATAGCATATAAAGCCTTTATATGATATCTATGGTAGGCTAACAGTACTGACAGTAACTCGCGATCGGCAAATTGATGTGAATGTGCTATATTTATATATTGTTAGGGGAGGGGCAGCGTCAGGGGCTCCAGTGCGTCATCAAGTAGGGGCGTGTCCAGGAGCTCAGGGGCTTCAGTGCGTCATCGAGCCCCCGTTTTAGCCCCGCCCAAAAAATCCGGAACACAGCAATGGTGAAAAACTGTTTAACGGTCTAACTCCACAATTCAGTACTTCACAGTTCACAGTCTTTGTAATATGTTTTAGCAAAACATTTCTAACATTTCTAATGTGTTTAGAATTTTATTTTAGAATTGCCTTTACAGGGACTTTAAGAATCAGCTGCAGGGCGGGATTTGCGCTGAACGCGGAGACTTTGCATTTAAAATTAGTCTACCTTTTTCTATTACATTGGGCTCATTTTTATGTCCTTTCACTTCATATTTCTCTCTTTGAATTATTTTGATGTACTGAAAATGTAATTACACCTTTTTTCTTTCATGTCAGACCTGATGGACGAAAATGAGGAGAGTGAAGAACTGAGTGAAGTGGAGGAGGAGAGTGAAGAACTGAGTGAAGTGGAGGAGGAGAGTGAAGAACTGAGTGAAGTGAAGGAGGAGAGAGAAGAACTGAGTGAAGTGAAGGAGGAGAGTGAAGAACTGAGTGAAGTGGAGGAGGAGAGTGAAGAACTGAGTGAAGTGGAGGAGGAACATCATGTCAAAACTGAAGAAAAACCTTTGAGTCGCTCAAAGACTAAAAATACATTTGTAAAGAAAACAAGAGCCAAGAAATCTTTCACCTGCACTCAGTGTGGAAACAGTTTCACAACCAAACGAAATCTTGAGATTCACATGAGAATCCACACTGGAGAGAGACCGTTCACATGTGATCAATGTGGGAAGAGTTTCAAACAAAAACATCATCACACTAGGCACATGCAAATCCACACTGGAGAGAAACCACATGAATGCAGTCAGTGTGGAAAATATTTCATATCCAAATATGAGTTAAATTTTCACATGATGATCCACACTGGAGAGAGGCCGTTCACATGTGATCAATGTAGGAAGAGTTATACACGATCAGCACATCTTAAGACTCACATGAGAGTTCACACCGGAGAGAAGCCGTTCACATGTGATCAATGTGGAAAAACATTTATGAAGGCATCAGTCCTGAAGACACACCTGACAGTTCATTCGAAGGAGAAGCCGCATTCATGTTCTGTGTGTGGAAAGAGTTTTTCACTGCGGCAAAATTTACATGCACATCAGAAAATACATACTGGTGTGAGAGAGTACATGTGCTTTGAGTGTGAGAAGACTTTTATTACAGCTCAACTTTTAAAACTGCACCAGAGAATTCACACTGGAGAAAAACCTTACAAGTGTTCACACTGTGACAAGAGATTCAGTCAGTCATCATCTCTGAAATCACATAAGAGGATCCACACCGGAGAGAAGCCGTTCACATGTGATCAATGTGGAAAGACTTTCACAGATTCAGCATACCTTAAGAGTCACATGAGGATCCACACCGGAGAGAAGCCATTCACATGTGATCAATGTGGAAAAACATTTATTTTCGCATCAGCCCTGAAGATACACCTGACAGTTCATACGAAGGAGAAGCCGCATTCATATTCTGTGTGTGGAAAGAGTTTTTCACAGCTGTGCAGTTTAAAAATACATCAGAAAATTCACACTGGTGTGAGAGAGTACATGTGCTTTGAGTGTGAGAAGACTTTTACTAGAGCGGACAGTTTAAAACAGCACCAGAGAATTCACACTGGAGAAAAACCTTACAAGTGTTCACACTGTGACAAGAGATTCAGTCAGTTAGCAAATCTGAAAACACATGAGAGGATCCACAGCAGAGAGAAGCCGCACACGTGTGATCAGTGTGGAACAAGTTTCTATTTTAAAACTCACCTGAAGCGACACATGAAGATCCATACAGTGGAGAAACCACATCATCACAGTCTGAAGTCACAGTAACTAGTCCATCTTTATGTGCTGAGCAACAGAATCTCTTCTAAGTTAGTTTGCTAACAGCCACGTTGAGCGACAGTAGATTTTGTCGGTTGATTGGTATCTAGTTCAGTTTGATTTTCACATGCGATTTGTCTGTTCAGAAAAATTGTGCTGCATGAAGACTCAAATCTCATCATTATTTAATATTGTTTTAGTATTATTATTACATTTTATTAATATTCATAATCAGTAGTATTATGTATCTGTGTTATAATTTTTATATACATTTATAATCATTTGTAATCACTGTATTTTGTGAATCATGGAGGAGAGACTTTGAGTGTGTTGAAGTTAGACTGAAATGTATGTGCAGTGTTTTCACCGGGCATAGCATAAGGAGATACATTGTTAATGGGAACCACGTTTCTCTGGTGATGTACTGTTTTAGTTACATTATAGTCATAAGACAATAACTGATTGTCTATGGCAGAGAGATGACGAGATGTTGGCTAATGGTATAAAAACCAAGCCCTTCTGTTTGAAAATCAGGAAGAGATGGAAAGGCTGCTGAATCAAGACCTTCGTTTTATCCATTGTCTCTTCTTCCTATGTCTTATATAAAATAAATAAGAGATCTCTTGGCAAAATCACTGGTGTCTGCTTCCATGAAATCAAACAACAGGGGGAAGCAAGATTTTTAAATCAACACTGCACATGTCCTGAAAGTGAGGCCAAATTTTGATCGCCCTCTGGTGGCTGGATGCAGTATAGATCATAAACCTATGACCTGATATAGACGATACACATGTCATATCTGCAGTGTAGATCCGAAGAGGGGGGTATTTCCTATAGACTGGACTGAGACTAGACGTCTCTCGAGCTGTCACAACCTTTTTTTTGGCAGTCGTAGATCTTTCCATGTCACTGAAAAAGTTGCCAGGTACCGCTAGCATTTTTGGTCATTTTCACTAAATGTCCATGGCCCCCAGAATATATTGTACAACTTTTGTAAAAAAAAATTTGTTTAATATTGTTTAAAAATATATTTGTAAAAATTTGGTAACTTCAAGCATTCTTTTTTTATCAACACTTGAATGTATGTATGTTTCACACACACAAAAAATAAACATAAACTTGTTTTCTCAGTGGCGGGAAAGAGTTAATGTGGCGAAGTTGCAGCATACATGAACCGGTCATTTTTTCCTCTTTACTACTAGTTACAGTACAAAATAAACGGGAATAACCATCAGAAAGTATGTTGAAAGATTACTTAGCGTGTAAATAATGTCACATAACGTCACACCTCAGAAAAGCTATTCAATGACCAATCATTCAATAGTCAGCAAGAAAAGTGAACTTAGAAGTACATTTTGCTAAATATATGCACTGTATTGAATATCATCATCATTATTATTATTTTTACTTAATCTGTTCTTCCATATTTAATGTATGTTTGAATAAATCTGTTAAATGACAGCCACCATTTAAATACTTTAAAAATAATTATAACCCAATTGTTTCATTGAAAAATTATTATTTTAATGCTATTTTAAGAACGTAATAATAATATGTAGGCTAATTTAACCCTAAAAAGGCATCAGGAAATTAGTTTATTGCTATTTTCCATCACAAATAGTACAATTTCATGACTTTTATTTCTAATTTTGCATCCCCCAGGATACGTCGCCCTTTTGGGGCAATCAAATGCTTAAAATAATTTAGATTACCGTTTCTATGGTAACGCAACGTCCAATTTCAAATCGGGTTTCACAGGATGAATTCTGAGCTCGTAAGCTTTCGAATGATACCTAATTTATGATAACTACTAAAATATGTGATGTACTGTATTAAAAAAGATAATATTATATTTTAGAGGATTATATATATATATATATATATATAAAACGCCATGGTGCTGGCCCCTTCCAGCGCCCAGCCCAGTTGGGGGCCTGGAATACACATATGTACTAGCCCAGTGGGATAATGAAACATATGGCAGTCCCTGAGGTGGTCCCAAACCGAGGGAAGTGGGAGCGTACTCAACAGGGACGACAGAACGAGTCTGTCAAGGGGAAGACACGGCTGAACTGCACATGGCATCATGGGTCACCGTAGAGACCACTGGAAAAACACCCAGTCTACTAGCAACTCCTACTAGAGGTAGCAGACCTGGCGTCGGGCGGTCCGCCACACCTGGCACCAGAGGAGTGAAGGAGGAACTCACAAGGCTCACAGACGTTGGGTGCCATATGGAGCAAAGGACGCACGTATCCGGCTGAGAGGCGGAATGGTGTAGCATAGCACAACCTATTCCCTTGCACCACTGGCCGTAGCGAGTACTCGGGAGGAAACAGGTTCCACACGTAGGCTATAGAATCTAGCGAACGTGTTCGGTGTCGCCCAGCCCGCAGCTCTATAGATGTCTGTCAGTAAGGCCCCTTGAGCCAAAGCCCAGGAAGCGGCAACACCTCCAGTAGAGTGAGCGCGCACTTTTGCCTTAGCTACTTCTGATTTTGATATCATGTTCAGATTGGTATACACCTCCCTATCATGCTCGTCTCTAGTTCTTTTCCACAACTTGAATGCTTCCTTTTTGTTTTTTACTGCTACTTGTACCACTTCATTCCACCACCATGACTCTTTCTCCAGGTACTGCCCTCCTCGGCTCTCTCCAAGTACATCCTTTGCCATTTCCATTACCTTGGGATACGTGTCCTCCCATCTCAAGTCACCACCGGTCATCTTCTCCTCTAGCATCTCCGATTAACTTTGTTGTCAGTTCGCCGCCCTTCTCTGTCTTTAGTTTCCACCAGTTCGTTTTATTTGTTCTTTTCCTTCTTTTGCTCTTCCTCTGCTGTACATACATGTTCATGACTAGCAGTCTGTGTTGTGGTGCTATTGTCTCCCCGGGTATCACTTTGCAGTTTTTGATGGTCCTCAGGTTTTCTCTTCTCACAGTGATGTAGTCAATCACCGTTTGATTTGGTCCACTCTTGAATGTATAGGTCTGCTCTTCTCCATGGACGAAGAAGGTGTTCACCAACACAAGGACTGTTATTCTCATAAAGTCCAATATTGTCTTTCCCCCTTCATTTATCTGCCCTCTTGTCTTTCCTCCGTGCCATCTTACATACTCCTCTCTATCTGTGCTGACATGTCTGTTTAGGTCACCTGCCAGGATCAGTTCTTCTGTGTGTGGGATGTTGTTGATAGCCTGTGCCAGTTGGTTCCAGAATTTCTGTTTCTCTTCTTCCTCACGGCCCTGTTGTGGTGCATACGATGTCACTATGTTATATGTCTTGTCCTGCATTACCAGCCTCATTGCCATTATTCTGTCTGATTTCCTGGTTGTTTCTATCACTTTATCCTGCCATTCCTCACTCAAGCATATTCCCACGCCGTTCCGTGGTCTTAGCCCTCCGCTGTAGTACAATTTGTACCCTTATCCTAGATTAATCTCTTTACCTCCTGACTTCCCTCCTTTCCATCTTGTCTCTTGAAGGCAGAGGATATCAATGTTCCTCCTCTGCATCATATCATACGGCGCCACTAGAAGGACCTGCTCCTTGTCCTCCCTGACCTTGCACAGGGTCTGTGCAAGAAGGCTCACTGGGGGAAATGCATACTTGCGCAGGTCCCGGGGCCAGCTGTGAGCCAGGGCGTCCGTGTCGAGGGTCCCCTCGGTCAGGGAGTAAAACCACTGGCAATGGGTCGTGTCTGGAGAGGCAAACAGTTCTACCTGTGCGACTCCAAAGACACTCCAAATCAGCTGGACCGTCTGGGGATGGAGTCACCATTCTCCTGGCAGGGGAGGCTGCCGTGAAAGCTTGTCTGCCACACGGTTGAGCGCCCCTGGAATATGAACGGCACGAAGCGACCTCAGATGCTTCTGACTCCATAGGAGGAGGGGGAGGCGAGTCGTGACATACAACGGGAGCGTAGACCACCTTGATGGTTGATGTACGCAACGGTCGCAGTGCTGTCCATACGGACCAGTACGTGCTTGTATCTGAGAAACCCCTTGAGGTGACACAAAGCTAGGCGTGCTACTTGCAACTCTAGGCAGTTGATGAGCCAATGCAGCTGGGGCCCTGTCCACAGACCCGAGACTGCATGCCCTTTGTATGTGGCCCCCCAACCTATGGCAGAGGCATCTGTGAAAACCCCAGCATGCCTGGAAACCTGGACTAAGGGCACTCCGGCCCGAAGAAACGCAGGATCCGACCATGGGGAGAAGGTTTGGCGACAGTGCGGGGTCACTTTGACCCGGAACGTGCCGCTCTGCCACGCCCACTTCGGGACTCGATCATGAAGCCAGCGCTGAAGCGGTCTCATATGTAACAGGCCGAGCGGCGTTACTGCGACTGTGGCTGCCATATGCCCCAGGAGCCTCTGAAATTGTTTCAGTGGAACCGCTGTCCTGCCTCGAAAGGACGTGAGGCAGGTGAGCACTGACTGGACGCGTTCCTCCGTGAGGCATGCAGTCCAGGCGACCGAGTCCAGTTCCATACCGAGATAAGAGATCATCTGCACGAGGCAGAGTTTGCTCTTGTCCCAGTTGACCTGAAGCCCCAACCGGCTGAGATGCCGAAGCACCATGTCCCTGTGATCGCAGAACACATCTCGCAAGTGAGCTAGAATGAGCCACTTGAACACGCCTTGTTCTCTCATGGGAACAATGGCCGCCTCCACGACTTTCGTGAAGACACGGGGCGACAGGGCCAGCCCTAAGTGTAGGACTTTGTACTGATACGTTCGACCCTCGAAAGCAAACCGTAGAAACGGTCTGTGTCGAGGAAGAATCGAGACATGAAAGTATGCGTCCTTCAGGTCGATCACAGCAAACCATTTCTGGGTACGGATGCATTCGGAGATGCGCTTCTGCATGAGCATTTTGAACGGGAGTTTGTGCAGGGCCCGATTCAAAACTCGCAGATCCAGGATTGGCTGTAACCCACTGCCTTTCTTGGGGAGGGACCGGCTCGATCGCGTCCTTCGCCAGCAGGACATCGATCTCTTTCCGCAAGACAGGGGCAT
The DNA here is from genome assembly GCA_021554675.1 of Leuciscus idus. Taxonomy (NCBI): domain Eukaryota; kingdom Metazoa; phylum Chordata; class Actinopteri; order Cypriniformes; family Leuciscidae; genus Leuciscus; species Leuciscus idus. Next base: position 58,875,613 of record CM038621.1, read on the forward strand.
CCAGTGACCGCACACGGGTGAAGTGGATGCCCCTGAACTTGGGAGGCCGGCTTGCAAACTGAATTGCATAGCCGAACCGAATGGGTTCATCGGGACGGACCCGAAAGCGCTAGCCAGGCTTCTAGATACCATCCCAACAAACCCACCCAAACCACCAGCGTACCCGCGGAGGGGCAGCGAGGTGGAGGACAGGGACCTGGCTCCGGTGGCATTGTCGCGACCGAGGGTGGGGTCACCTGCCTCCTCCGGGGGGGAGACGGCAGAGAAGGCCCGTGGACATTCTGCTGTGGGCTGTCCCGTGGCGAGGGGAGGGGGAGAGACGAGGAACGAGGCCCTGACTCCTCGTGTCCTGGTCTCTGCGCCTCCAGGCCCAGCTGCAGACCGGAGCGACGCAGCCAAGGCTGTGTTACTGCTATCCGCAAGCTGGGAAGAGGGTAACGGGAGTGGTGCCGCTTGGGGGCGGCACACACTGCCATTCTGGCCCTCTTGGACGGGGGAGACTGTGTGCCCACCAGTTTTGGCCATGGATGACTTGGAGGAGGAAGTAGAAACTGCTCTTTTATTGAATATGTAGGTACCAGAACAGAAAGAAAAACCAACAAAGGATTCTCCGCCCGGCCCTCCCCCAGGGGAAGGAGGTGTGCAGGAGCACCCTCCCGTGGAGCAGCATCCGTGTCCTCGTTCATGTCGCCTGTCTCAGGAACGCTTCGATGCCGCGATCGACATCTGGTCCTCAGGCGGCGCCCCGAAGGAGACAACCGGAACCGCACGAGGCTCATCCACTCATCCACAAACGCTGCCTCAGCGTGTCTTCAGCCCATAGACGAGAAGCAGTGTTTATGGCCATCTTCCTGAGGGAGAAGTCGACCGCATCCAGAAACGCACGGGTGAAATGACATCCTGAAAAGGACGCATTTTTTAAATACCCGCAAGCTCTTTTAGAAAGAAAGAAGAGAGAAGAGAAAAAAAGAAATACTCTTTCCACGCCGAAGCGCCAAGAGACCACGTGGCAGACACAACGGGGAAACTGCAAGCCCGTGTGCTGCACCCACCCGTTACCAGTCGTGAAAACGGCTCTTTTTTTCAGAGAGAAATGTACTCAGTCAGCAGCGGGGACGCGATGATCGCTTAGAGCGCCGTCACACCAGCACCAGAGATTTCAGCCTCTTCTTCTTCTTCCGCTTGTTAAGACTCGTTTTGAAAACACTCTTCGGCAAACAGCAGCTCAGCAGAGACACTGGATGGCTCCGAAGCAAAAAGCATTGACGCAAGGTTTACTTCCGCATTTAATTCCCGCGCTGGTAGGCGGACTCTGGAATGCAAATCTTGCATGCCAATGTCCATTGGCTTGTTTTAATTCTCTCGAAGGCAATTGGCTCGCTAGCGGGATCCCAATTCATCAGGGAACTCCCCCGACAACACGTCAGAGTTCCCAGGATGAAAGGGAACCAAAGTTTCCATTATTAAAAGTGTGTGCGTCGACTTTTTGTAACAAAGGCCAGAACTCCTGGTATGATTTAGATTTTTTGAGGTGCTCTCTTGTCATAAATGAATCACAATTGAAAACACAATACACTGTTAGACCTTACCAGGTTTTTTTTTTTTTTTTTTACAGTAAAATACTGGCAACAGTGTTACCAGTAATATACTGTTAATTGTACAGTTCTTTACTGTAATCTATAGTATGTTACTGTAAAAATGCACTAAATTAAAGCTCAAGTTTACTAATTTCACTTGGAGAAACCAACTGCCTTAAATTGACCAACTGTCATTTAAATGTATTATATATTTAATGCATAAATAATGTGAGCAAAGTATTACTGTGAAGTCAACCTCTTTATCGGGGTTTTGATTTTGTGCATCAACTAGTTCAGGCATTCACTAGCTTAATAGACAGAGGGACAAAGGATTTCTTAAAGCCATTGAGCCTGCACTAAGAGACTCTGAAGCGTCTGCCTGAGGAAAGAAGCTGGTACTCAGGGTGAAGGACATGAGTAGGGTTTGAAATAACTTTCTGAGCCTGTCTAATAATTGTTTTGTCAAAAAGAGTCTGAAGTGTGGGATGCTGCTTGACTCCCATCATTTGTATGGCTCTTTGTGTTATCCGTGTAAACTGAGCTTTCAGTTGTACACTGAGATTGCCAAACCAGACTGAAATACCATACAGCAGAATGCTTTCAATTACAGCATGGTAGAAGAGAAGCAGCACTTTCTGGTTAACACTAAAGACCCCCAAGCCTATGAAGAACTACTGTAGTATAGGACCCTAGTACAGACGTTTGTACCTAAACACTCCATGTCAGTCTATTATTAATGTAGATGCCCAGATATCTGTAAAAGTCCACCTGGGCTATATTTTGATTGTTAATGACCACTGGTGAATGGTCTCCAATAGACTTGGGATTAAACACCATCTCCACTGTTTTCTTCATATTAATGCTAAGAAAATGGGTGTCACACCACTGGACAAAATTCTGAACCTCACATTTATATTTAACTACATCTGATGTGTCAAATATGAGACACAGGATAGCTGTATCATCAGAGAACTTAAACATATAATTATCAACAGAACTGCATGTACATTCACTGACTACATCTGGTCAGAAATGAGTGAATGAATCTCTTAATAGCAATGGGGTTGACATTCATCTGGTGCAGCGTTTCCAAATGAATGTGAGGCTGCAGAGTGATAAAGGCCCAACTAAAATATACAACAATCTAGCATAGACCCTCGAATTCTCAAGATGTTTAGTAACTAGGTGAACTAAACAGTTGATTGCATCATCAGTGCCTCTCCGATTTTTGTATGCGAACTGATAAGGATCTAACTGTGGGCCTACATCTACAGTAGCTTTACTTTGCTCATAATAAGCTTTTCTATGCACTTCATCCCAAGATAAGATCATTACTCTCCTGTGGGCAGGGCTTCTAAGGGACAGGTATAATAATGGCCTTTCTCCATTGTGTTGGTACAGTGTGAGACTGTAGGGACCTCTGGATAATGGGGCACCAGTTCATCTGCACATGTTTTAGTAGAAAAGCAGAGATGCCGTCTGGACCTGTGGCCTTGTTTACACTGATTTGCTTGAAGACCTTGTTGTTGGATTTAGGGTCAATCTCAAACCTATCAGCATCATCAGTAACAATACTGTCAAGCACCATATCACATTCAACCGAGAAAACATGATTGTCAAACCTCTTGTAAAAATAATTCAACTAATTTGCTTTTGTCAGTTCATCTATGACATGCAATGTTTCATATTTGTTGCTATCCTCATTGAGTCTCACAGTTTTTTAGAGTTCATAGTTTTGAAGTTTTTCTCTATCAACTCCCTATGATGTTCCTTTGCTTCTTTGAGCTTTTGGGTCAACTCCTTTTGTACAGTTTTAAAGGAGTATTTCACCCGTGGGAACATTAATCTTTATTGAAAGTTGGTCATATATGTAGTCGAAATGTAACATAAATTTCTTGACCGAGGAAAGACAGAAAGTAACTTTAGGGTGCATTTGTATGGAAGACAACAACTCCCACAATGCACCACATTGCACAGATCCGCAAGCCACTCCCACTAATCTAGAACACCGGATTCTGAAATATGTCTCCAGGACGCCGCTGTCCATATGTGGTGCGAAACTAGGATGGTTCCCAACACAAACGTCCGTGTCCTCGTCTGATTCAGAGATTTCGTCCAGGAGAAATAGGCATTGAAATTCTTTGCTGCAGACGGGTCCCACCCCCTGGAAAAATGAGGAATGAGTGTATGTTCCTCTACAAAGATATGGGATTTTTACATCATTGTAAACAGGAACTGCAACACTGAAATACGTATTTCTCCCGTCCCAGGGTAAAATGAGGGAATAATGCAAGACCATTCAAAAATATGACTGGGTTTCTAACGATACAAAGCTTAATGCAAATGAGTGAAGTGTCCCTTTAAGTTTTAAGTGGTCATTGATCCTAAATGCCTGATTGTTTTTTTTTTTTTTTTTATTTTTTTTTTTTTATACAACCCTTTACCTCCTTTGTAATATAAGGCTTATTATTGGGAAGACTTTTAGATTCCGTTTTGGGATCACAGCATCAGAACAGAATTGTATGTAATCTGTGGGAACTTCTGAGGAAAGGTCCAGGCTTCGCTCACTAAAGAAATGTCCCAGTCTGTGCATAAAAACAGTCTTTCAGTGTTTCTACGCTGTCTTCTGACCATACATTGATAGATTTAACCAGGGGTTTGCAGCTCTTTAGGGCGGTCTTGGAAATAGGGATCAAGTGAACAGTATTATGGTCAGAATTAGACAGAAGTGATAATATGCTGCTGTAGTTATTTAGCTGTAGTGGATGATGAAGATGAGTGTCACAGACCCAGTCCCAAAACCAATCTCTTGCTTCTGTTGAGTTTGCTTCTGTTGCAATTTGTTCAAGGTTGACCCCCATTTTGGCTTAAAATGACTAACAGGCAGATCAGGTGCAAACAGACCCAAGCCCTTGCATCACCACTGGCTAGTCAGAGTCAGTGTGGTCAGACTTCAGGACCAGCAACAGGTCAGAGCATCTACCAGACACAGGCAGTCAATCACATACCCAATTCAGGAATTTAAGTTGAGAAGGTTTTGCCAGATTAAAAGGATAGTTCACCCAAAAATGAACACAAAAAAATAATTATATTTAGAAAGAATAATTATAAAATATTATGAATAATAATAATAATAATAATACATTTTATTTAAAGGCGCCTTTCAAAACACCCAAGGTCACCGTACAAATAAAACAGGGTTTAAAAACATATCAGATAGCAAAAGCAGTTAACATACTAAAAGATACAAAAAGATACTCAAAAAGGAAAAAAAGTTTGGTTTAGTAAAAATAAAAGATCTGGAGAGCGTGACAGTCAGGGAGGGTAACATTGCAGAAAAAGGTGGGTTTTGAGATGTGATTTGAAAATTGTCAATGTATCAATGTTTCGGATGTTGGGTGGTAGGGAATTCCAGAGGCGGGGGGTGGAACGGCTGAAGGCTCTGGAACCCATGGTGGTCACACGGGCAGGGGGGACAGTGAGGCTGATAGATGAAGATGATCTAAGAGTCCGACTGGGTGTGTTAACGTGGAGAAGTTCAGTTATGTAAGGAGGGGCGAGGTTGTGGAGGGCTTTGAATGTTAATAGAAGGATTTTATAGGTGATGCGGTGTGTGATGGGAAGCCAGTGAAGCTGCTGGAGAACAGGGGTGATGTGATGAGAAGACGGGGTCCTGGTGATGATCCGGGCAGCAGCATTTTGAACAAGTTGTAGTTTACGGAGGGACTTGAGGGGGAGACCAGTGAGAAGTGAGTTGCAATAATCCAAGCGGGAGGTGACGAGGGAATGGACCAGGATGGCGGTATTATCGGCAGTGAGGGACGGGCGGAGACGGTTGATATTGCGGAGATGGAAATATGCAGAACGGGTAATGTTGTTAATGTGAGAATGGAAAGACAAAGTGCCGTCCAGGACGACACCCAGACTCTTAACTTGAGGGGAGGGAGAGACAGAGGAGTTATCGATGGTGATGGTGAAACTGTTAGCTTTGGCGAGGGTGGATTTAGAACCAATGAGAAGAACCTCAGTTTTATCACTGTTCAGTTTGAGAAAGTTGGAGGAAAACCAAGTTTTGATTTCTTGGAGGCAGTCACAGAGGGAGGTGGGAGGGAGGGAGGAGGGAGGGAGGAGGGAGGAGTTGGGGTTAGAGGAAAGGTAGAGCTGGGTGTCGTCCGCATAGCAATGAAAGTGAATTGTGAATTATGTTGTATTAAATCTTCCTAGGATAAGATTTTATATTGATGGGCAATACAATTGTTTACATTTTTCAAGTAGGCTACAATTAAAAAAACAGGGGTTTTTTTTGTAAATGTGAGTTTTTTTGTAAATAAACGCAGCAGTACATAACAGACACATGCTACGGTATCTTATCTCCTTGGTGCTTAAGCTTTGTTTTCTGCAAATATTTTGGATGTTCAACACTTATAGACACAAACAGAGTGACCCAATTCCTTCCATAAGCTTTTCCACTGTGTGTGTGTGTGTGTGTACTGTGTACCCCCGAAAGTAGCAGTGGCCACCCCCTGGCCACCCCATGTATAAAACTCTAGTTCCGCCACTGGTTCAACAGTCATTTTAATCTCATCAAATCTGGTCAACCACTGCTGTGCACGATTATGATTATTTTAATGTCATGAAGATGATTTGTGTTATAAATCACTAGTTTGGTCATGAAACAATGTAAATCTGGTGAGCATCAGCATGTTCTTCATCATGAATAATGAATGAGGAATCAAGAATAAACACCAACCTCTTTGTTCTTCAGTATCATGATGTTTCATTCTGCAGGTTCTGGATCACTGGCGTTCTCTCTGTCCTCTCCTTCCAGATGCTTTCTGGCAGTTCTGCTAAAAATTATAATATACGTGATGAGAGATGATCAATAAATATTTCTATAAATCACAATAATAATTGTGACACTAATCCTGTGTCACCAACGGTTGCAAGGAACACACGATGAAGATGAAGATCAGGTATAACGTCTTTAATAATCCACCCAGAAGGTAATACATACAATGCATCTTAACGTTATCTACATTAATATTAAAATCACCAACAATAAGGACTTTATCTGCACCCAGTACTAACTCTGATAGAAAGTCAGCAAATTCTTTGATAAAGTCTGTATGGTGCCCTGGTGCCCATTAGCCAGCACAAATGTTAAACATGATTTATCATTTACACTAGATATTGTTACATTAAACACCAACAGTTGCAAGGAACACAAGATGAAGATGAAGATCAGGTATAACGTCTTCCACTCAGAAGGTAATACAAACAAGATAGGCAAATGAAACCAACCCCTCTACAGAAAAGTGACTTGACAAATGAGAACTGAAAAGACTGCCACTTAAATACAAGGCAAATGAGGGTAAAATGACAAACACCTGTGCAGAACAAATTAATGACCATGACGACAGATAAGTGGCGGGAAAACTAAGACAAAGGTGAACATGTGACCGAGAAAACAAACTAAAAGTCCATGAAACTGAAACTAACTGAACAGAGCTGTGACATCTGTAACTCAAGATCTTCAAATCGCGCAGTATAACATGATAATCAGGTTTTGTCGAAGCCACAGCAACAAACAATTTTTCTTCAATTGTTTTTAATGATCAAAACCAACTTAACCCAGCGGGCACCTTGATGTCAATTTGACGTCAAATATTAGACAAAATTTGATCAAGATGCTGCAAAACATAATTTCAAAGTCAGGTTATACATCAAGTCCTCCCAGTGGTTAATTGGTGAAAATATTAGGTTTATCCCATACTGAAATTGATTATGTAAGTATATGGGCCAACATGTTTGACATTGAGTTGACGTCAAATCAACGTCGTGTTATAGGGGTTCAGTTGACGTCATATTGACATCACATTGATATCAATGTAAATAGCAAATTTTTTTCTGTATACTGCAAAATGCATCCATTCGGCACATGTTTTGAATCATATGTTGTTTGATTTCTGCATGAAAGTGGACTTCTGTAACTTCTGTGGTTAAAAACATATAAACAACAACAACAAAAAACTATTTATAAATAAACATGTAGGCCTATGTAAATTACTGATAATGAAAGAGGTGAGTAGTATTATATTTTACAAAAAATATACTGATTTGCTTAATAAAAAAAAAAAAAAAATGCAGCATTTTTGCTGTAACCCCACATAAAGTATGTGTATATCCTTATTTTTTTATATAGTTTAAAATTAAAATACATTTGCCATAATTGATAATGAAATTGTAATACCAACTATATACAGTATTACAAGTTACAACTACATGTTAATTTATGGAAAATTGACTTTTTTCATTAAATTTTTCATAGTGAACAGGTCATATTGTTCCTGTCCATACAATGCCCATTCATATTCTCTATTCCTAATACCACCTGTAGATGGCGCCTTTTTCACATTCTCGGGTTTTTCTGCAGCTGAAGAATGGACTACAATTAATTTATTTATTTTTGTGTGCAATTTGATGCAAACCTAGTATGACATAATGTTATACATGTATACACGAAAAAAAAAAAAAAAAAAAAATTGGAGGATTTTACGACTTTGATGACCGTTGAAATGCACGTCATCACGTCTTGCGTACAACACAGAGGCTAGTGGCAGTGCGCGCTGTGCGGTGAAGTCAAGTCGAAGCAACTCGACAAGGTTGGCGCTTTTATCAGGTGAGTAATAAACATCTCATTAAATAAAACATAATTGAGTAACTTTGAAAACTTAGAAGATTGTGTTTTGATTAAATATGTGACGTTGCAATGAGTATTTTGTTCTTTTTGGTGAATTGAAATTTCCCGCCAGTTAATGTACGTTACTGTGAAGGATTCTGAGGTAATTTAACAGAGTTAGATCCATTAAGCAGGTAACTATTGTTTTTTTGAAATGTCTTTTTTGAAATGTCTTTTTTGAAATGTCACGAGTAATGTTAGTTTTACAATTTTTGTTCGTACTAATAAAAATGCCCTAACATTTGAATCTCTTTAACAATGCGATTCGACAAAACGCAACATAACCAATTATAATTCAAAATTGTGTCCACTATATGCGAAATTAACATGACGTACATCATTGTTATGTCTTTATCAGTGCAGTTGGATCGTTGAATCGTCGTATACTGTACACAACGAGTTCGCCAGTACACATTGCGTTCAGAACAACGACTTGCACACGAATGACTCATTTGAACCGCTTCATTTAAGCTATTGAACTTTTCAGTCACTATAGGGAATATAAGAGATCATTGAATCATTTAAAATGAACCACAGAGAATGCAAGATGTGAATGAGTTTTGATCATTTAGTAAGACTGGTTAATTCAGTTGGCCATTGTGGGCTGAAAAGTTAGTTGAAGATGATAAAAAGCGTTATTTGATAAAAAATAAATAAAAAAAATCCTGTTTGGTTGAATAAGTAATGTTTTATATAACTTATAACTTAATAATTGTCATTTTCATCTAATTTTATTAGAAATAATAATAAGTTGAAGTCACTTTGGTTAAGGCACTTAAAGGTACGGTTGGCCTAAGTCAAGATCAGGATGACACCACCTCCGCCTCATTAGGTAATGTCTACTGTTATTTTCCATAAAACGCAACAAGCTAAACAGCACAGACAGTTATCACCAAAATAAAAACACATAAAACACTGATCCAATGTGATCAGCCTATAGCCTATGTGCTGTTTGGTGTAACAATGGACCGAGTTCCACATCTTTCCCCTCACCAAATACATAAATACGATTACGATTCTCATGTATTCGATTCGATTTCACAATGCGCTGCCACAGATCTTATATTATTTTATGTGACTAATTACATATTGATATTTGATAATATAATGATACATGTACCAAAGTAATGCATGAGTCCCGCTCTTGACTTACATAGACAGGGCAGAGCTACATCAGGGTTTTTCCTGGGTCAAAATTGGTCTTCGGTGGTGGCTGACCGACATGGTCATCCACACACAGCAAAGAGTACTCTAGTACCCACATGATCCGCAAGCCCAATATTGACAATAAATGTTAAATTTAAAATAAATACAAAGAAACAGTTTGTGATTTTTTTTCTTAAAGAAAAGAAAGTAATTAAATGAACAAATATGAAAATAAAACAAAACATAGACTTAACTGTATAAATTATACATTGATACTCATTAAAGCTAAAGTTATCAGTGAAGAGCAGTGAGTGATTTTCTCTTTGCATTTTGTTGTCTTATTAGGGATAGTTCTCCTAAAAATTCTAATTATCATAATTTACTCTCTCAAGTTGTTTTAAACTCGAATAAGTTTCTTTCTTCTGTTGAAAATAAAAGTTATTTGGAAGATTGTGGGTAACCAAACAGTTGATGTACCCCAGTGACTTCCATAGTATCTCCTATGAAAGTCAATGGGGATCAGCTACTGTTTGGATAGCCACATTCTTCAAAATATTAATATTAGAAAAATATTAGAAAATATTAGAAGGAAATTAATAGAGGATTGGAACAACTAGGCCTGTCGCGATAGTCGATAAGTCAATTAATCGCACGATAAAAAAAATTGAGCTCGATAATTTTTCCGGCCGCGATAATTCCATTTGCATGCTTGTTTGTTTTCCTCGTCTCTCTCTCTCTCAGTCTCTACCAAAGAGACTGGATGACCACTCTCGGTTCTTTAGCGTATAGGAGGAGTGAACTCTCTTATCAGTTGCATGGTCTTTGTGTGGGGAGGCGGCGCCGCGGCGCTTGTCAGTCACATGGTCTTTGTATGGGAAAGCGCCGGCGGGACTGTTTGCGGCGACTGCCGGGAGAGAGAGAAGACGCTAGTTGTGAGTTGCGACAGCGAGCCGGATCATATGAAAATGCGTATCTATACCACGAATGTTATTTCTCGTGCCATTTATACGGCAAAAATAGTTTTTGCGTGCATATGAAACGCTCTTTATGGCGTGTAATACGCACGCACTCCTCACCCCTAATCCTAACCAAGTATTTTCAGTGCGTAGCATATACACGCAATAAAGCGCGTCTCCGTCTTCCCGACAGTACACAATCACTTGACAAAGTAACAGGAGTAACAGTGCAAAATTGTGCGATATGGCTTGTTGAGGCTTTTTTTTATTTGTTTACAAAGGTCCTAACTGTCAGTTTTGCCTGTTATGGAATGTATCACTATTTATGCCTAATGTCTAAAGCCTAATGTTTAATATTTTTTGAAGTGCAATTTTGTTTACATCCATTTTATTTATTAACAGACATGTATTTTGTTAACAGACACTAAGAGTCCATTGCTTTTATTGTTTTTGGTTGTTTTGTTCATTTTTTTGGATATTTAAAATGTTTTCCGTTTTCAATGTTTAATATTCTTTAGAAATAAAAGTTTATAGATCGTTGAAAAGGTGTACCTGCATTATTATGCCATTATAATTATATTAAATGAAAATGGTCTCAGAACGACAATATTATCGTTTATCGCGATAATTTCTTGGACAATTTATCGTCCAGCAAAATTTGTTATCGTGACAGGCCTAGGAACAACATTAGAGTGCATTAATGATGAGATCATTTTTATTTTTGGGTGAACTATCCGTTTAAGGACAAGCGGCAAGCGTGTTTACTATAACTACTGTCTCTTTAAGAGTTGCGCGCGACGCGTCTAATATACACGCATTTGACAAGCAGATTTTCTCTCAATTTTCTCAAGTTTGCTTTCACTTTAGACATAACCGACTTTGTTTATATAAACCTTGTGTGTATTTAACAGTATAAGCACAATAAGACTCGAAAGATAACTTAGTCCAGTATCCAGGCGCTGGTAGACAGGCTTTTAGTGCATGTGAGCTTCACAGCACATGTCAGAACAGCGCATCAGCACACAAATTAAATGTTTAACCGACAAGGCATTAAAGCACATGCAAATTATGAACTGCAGTGTCCCGTTCCGCTGCGTTAACATTTATGTGAACATATGGCGCGTTGTTTAGTATGTTGGGAGGCGCCAGAACAGATATAATGCACGATTCTACGATATTTCTTCAAAAGCAGATCGTGGAGACATTTTAATCGTCCACGATCAAAAATCGTCATATCGCACACCCCTAAAAAACCACTTCAAACTGGATAGATTTTATGTCAGCTGCATGTGCGGAATGCTTGTCACAAGCTGTAAGAGAAGATAAGGCAACTTTTTTTGACTGCAATTCACACCCAGCGCTAATTCAGCAAAAATATTCTCCGAATGCACCACGTGAAACATGGATTCGGTCTTCCGACCTTTAGGATCAGTTGATTTTGATGCGAGGGAGAGAGCAAAGACAGAACTGAAGACGGAGAGTGCGCACGCGGGGGTGGGGCGCTGTGATCGTTCTCTCCGTCACTCCGTCAGTAGCCTGCTTCACTCACAAAACCCAATTACTGATCAAATAAGGCTTTGGCGGGACAAAAAATCGTTTTGGCGGCCGCCCAAAAATTTTCAATGTAGGAAAAACCCTGTACATAGGCAGTCGTTCGGATTTTTTTTAATGTAAATAATTTTTTTGTAAACACCAAAAAACAACAGCAATATATCGATGAATGCCATCAGAAAACCAGCAGTAGGCTATAATCGATTAGGGCTGTACTCAACCAAAGAAAATCTTGGTCGACTGAAGTCCTGAAATTTTCGACTAAAAATCGACTAAAATCGACTAAAAATGACGGTAAAAAATAAATAAAATAAAAATTAAATTAATTAGATGCGCACTGTGCGCAGTACTTGGTAGCCTTGTTGTCCGCCTAAATGAATTATAAATAAACATAAAAAACTAATAGGCTATTTGCAGTATATTAAATAGTTTTTGACCTAATTATTTTGCACTGAAATGAGTCTGACACTCGAGTCTGTCGGCTCTGACAGCGTTGCATCACGTGCACCTGCAATATCATTGCTTATGATTTCCGAAAATAGTACTATGTTGTCAACTAGTGATATCATCACAAGAACTGTTGAGGAATTTGCAACATAATTTAGACAATTATTTTTGTCATATGTTATAATAAGTTATGACTGTCAGACACTATCATTTCACCGTGCATGTCCTCGCACCGAGCGAGGCTGAACATGAGCTCAGCTTCGCAGCTGAGACACGAATAGACTATTAACTTAAAGCTTTTACTCTTAATAAACACAAAAGGCACGTCCACTTTAATAAAAAAATTATATTTATTAAACAAACCAGATCAAGAGCAGAAACGAAATAAAGTGCATAACTGAAAAATAAAGCATCCTAGGCTCAAAACTAACACAACCAACAGCACAGCGCAATTGCGCATTAGGCTCCAAATAAAAAATAAAAAAGTTAGGTTATCACACTAAAACATTGAAATATGCTAATTCTGATATGTTCATATAACGTTAGCCTACTCAAAACAGACAGGGCAAGCTAACGCAGACAAGTGAGCTTACCACTTTTAGTCATGTTTGTCGTCGAGCTGTGGAAAACTGTTGCTTGCAAACTTTGCATTCAACCTTTTTCCTGTTATCAATTTTAACAAAATGCTGCCACACTGTCGATTTCTTTGTTGTTGACATGTTAGAAGAGGACTGACTATAAAACGCTCTCACAATTAAATAAATAATATTCAGCATCAAACCTTCTGTTATCGCTCTCTCTTGGGTTGGGCTAATCCAAAAAAGGTGAAAACAAGGGGGGTGTTCTGAAGACAGACTGTTACAGTGAAACAAGGGTACTCTGAAAACACCCCCATTAGCAGTTAGTGCTTTCCACCTGATGAAATGGTCGCGCCTCAGCGCGGCAAAACTGATGAAATAAACGCGGCCAAACTGATGAAATGAATGCGGCAAAAAATCGACCAATCAGAATTTTGGTCGAACCAGAACGTATCGACCAATTAATCGACTAATCGACTAGGACAGTACAGCCCTATAATCGATTATGGTCTATTACTGCTGAAGTGTCCATGTCTGCATTGCGATGCATCGTAAAAATATTTATTTTTAGCACCTCTATATGCTAAATTTAATTTATCGTTTAAGTGTCTATAGATGGATAATACAACTAACGTATTTAAATACTAACAAGGAAGTTAAAGGTTGAAGCAAAAAGTTCAGTATAGATTTTATTTATTATTTGTTTGTCTGTTAATTAATGATGGTATTCCTTACTGCTGAAATGCATGATCATTTGTTTTAATGCTTAAAAATATAACAAAGGCCCATGCATTGTCATTATTCCACAACATCTTTGTAAATATATGTAAATGTTTTAGAGATCCATATGGACTCCTCTTATTTTGCAGCTACTTGTGATGCTAAATAATGGCATACCACAGAAACTGGAGGAAACGTCATGCTGAAGTGCTGTCTCTTGCAGATGATGATTCAAATAGCAGTGATGCAGATGGGTTACTGAGGACTCGGTTCAGTGAGGATGAAACTGACTCTTTGCCACCTTCAGCCGATGGCAACATTTCAGATTATGACTCTGATGCATTAGTGCTGTCTTCTGACACTGACTCTGAGGTTGCTGACTATTTGTGTGATGATTCTGCAGAGGAAACTGCTCCTGATCTGGGAGAGGAAATTGCAGCATGGGCAGCTACCAACAAATGCAAGCGATCTGGACTAAATGAACTACTAGATATTCTAAGGCGCCAAGGACATCGCCTCCCCAAGGATGCCAGAACCCTGCTGAAAACCCCTAAAAGAGTGGAAGTAGTTGATCTGTGTGGTGGACAATATGCCTACTTTGGTATTGCATCAGGAGTTCTAAAGGTTTTATCCCAGAATCCTGTTTTCCATGAAGACCGAATAGATCTGTGCTTTAACATTGATGGCATTCCATTATTTAAATCATCAAGTCTGCAAATGTGGCCAATCCTGTGCAGTTTCCATGATTTTGCACCCTTCATTGTGGCACTCTTTTGTGGAAAAGCAAAACCCAGCCCAGTTAAAGATTACCTCTCTGATTTTCTACAGGAGTTGCAGCAACTTATGCAAGATGGCATAGTCCATGGAGAGAAAGCACTGCAAGTGACTGTAAAAGCCTTTGTTTGTGATGCACCAGCTCGATCATTCCTGAAATGCATTAAGAATCACAATAGCTACTTCGGATGTGAGCGCTGCACAGTTAAAGGCACCTATGTGGGACGAGTTGTTCTTGGTGCTACATCGCCTGGTGTTGTTGCAAGGTCTGAAGCAGATTTCAGTAGACTTGCCTACAAAGACCATCAAATTGAGAAATCCCCACTGACACTAGCTGGAATTCCATGTGTTCGGCCATTTGCATTGGACTACATGCACTTGGTGTGTTTGGGTGTAGTTAGGAGAATGCTTCACTACATGCAGAGAGGACCCCACACATGCAGACTGTCATTTCAGCAAAGGAGTGACATTTCAGATAAACTAAAGGCATTGAATGGAGAACTACCTAGTGAGTTTGCACGGCAACCTAGGACTTTACTGGAATTGGACAGATGGAAGGCTACGGAACTTAGACAGTTTCTCCTTTATACTGGACCAGTGGTTCTAAGAAAAGTGGTTTCACATGCTGTATACAAACACTTTCTTTCCTTGATGGTTGCGGTGTCAGTCCTGTTGATTTCGGATGATGCAGACCGTAAGGAACACTTAGACTATGCCAGAGAGCTACTCATGTACTATGTGAAAAAGTGTGAGGCTATATATGGAAACACCTTCGCTGTATACAATGTTCATTCACTAATTCACTTACCAGATGATGTGGAACACTTCAACTGTTCACTGAATGGGATTTCATGCTTTCCATTTGAGAACTACCTGCAGACTCTAAAGAAAATGGTCAGACAATCTCGCAATCCTATAGCCCAAGTTGCCAAGCGTCTAGCAGAACTAGAAAATTCTACAAAATCTAGGCCTTTTACCAAAGAGAGCTTTACTCGCATATCCACAAGGCCAAGAGATTGTTGTTTCATCCTTCAGAACAAGGACTATGTCTTTGTGAAGGAAATGCATGAAGGCGGCACCTTGGTTTGCGATGTGCTACGTCAATGCAACACAGAGAGTTTCTTCACTGATCCTTGTGATTCTAAACTGCTCAACATCGTCCGTGTTAGAGATATCAGTAGAACTACACGTCGACTGATCAGCAAACAGCAGTTGATTCGTAAAGTTGTCTGTCTGCCAGCCAACCCTGGTGAAGCTGACACAGGATTTATTTTGTTCCCCATGTTGCATGAAATAGAACGTAACTGAATTGTAAGTATATCACTGGTATCAACTAATGTTTTTAACTGCTCTTCCATTATCTTTGTGAGGTTGTGGAGGTTGTATATGATGCTTGTTCTGAAAGTGGAGGGGAAAATGCTGCCCTTATATAGATTGCATGCAGCATCTTCAGAGAATGATTAAGCTGACCAGTTGTTACAACTGCAATAATATAGCTTTCCTGTAGCTTAGTGGTAAGAGCATTGCATTAACAATGAAAGGTTGTGGGTTCGATCTCAGGGGATTGCACATACCTATGTATAAATGTATAGGATAATGCAATGTAATATACTACTGTCTCATTTACTACTGATTTGTTTTGATTTTTGTATAGGTACATGATGTGGGTCAGGGCGGTTTGGAAAGAGCCAAATGGAGAGGAGGAGGGAGTCATCCCAGAGGTTTGGGTGAAGGACAACATGGTACACTGGCCACCAGGGGCTAATGTAACTAAAGCAGCTAAAGAGATGCGAACGCCAACAAATAGCTGGAAAATGTTTCCACTGCTGAAAATCAAATTCAAGTCAAGTGAGTTAACATCCATTTTTAAAAGCGAAATTGTTTTATCTACTAATCAAATCAATGAAGTAGTGATCGACCGATATATCGGTCGGCCGATAAATCGGGCCGATATTTGCGGGTTTGACGTGTATCGGCATCGGCCGATACGCGGCTGCTGCGTTCGCCGATAGTTTTTTTCCTGGCATTAATTACAGACAGGCGTCTGCAGGCAGCTCTGTGTTGCTGGAGACGCTGCAGTTCACGTGCAGCCCATGCACTGCCCCTCCCACACTAGCAGAGTGCTGGAAACCTCTTCAAGACAGCGGTTAGTTTTAAAATTTCAAAGCATCTTTTTAACTGTTTGACTTAGCTGAAATACACTTTGAAAGTGGAAACACGTTGCTCTATATGTGCGTGCAACTATAGCTAAGCAAGTTTGTAGGTCCAAATGGAAAACGCGAATGCCTCATCTATAAAACTGCTTGTCATTGTATTTAGGGAGCTGCAAATAGCTAAGTTTGAGGCTATCCATATGCATATGGCAGCTGTTACAAACACTGGTCATAGGATTAAATAATGCCGACGTTGTTCGGTGATTCCGTGATATTTGTGGGAGTTTTATTCAGCGACCACCTGGCTGACGTTTGGACGTGTGCTCGTAAAAGAAGCGACGCGGTTGTGACACGCACGCGATGCAGCGCGCTCGTTTGTTCCATAGACAGTATATAAACGATTTGTCCCATAGACAGTATAAACGGTTTGTCCAGGCGCTCCTATGCCGTGGTGAGATGAAAACATCTAAACTTTTCAGAATGCCGCAAGCGCACGCAGGTCATGTGACAAAAAACAACTGACCTTTCCATGACAACGTCGAAAGCTCGGCTGGACAGGGCGGGTTTTTATTTCTCATCTCCATAAATATATGTAGTCGTAAAGGGCTGGAAATAAATTAATCCTTACTTCCTCGTCATCATGGAGAGAGCAGTTCATGTTTGCATAGCAACAACAGACGCAAGCGCTTGTAGAAGCGGTGCGGCCGTGCTTTCCACACGTTTTAGACGCGATCCCTAATTCATAATAAACTTAGAATCTATTTGGTTTAAAATCGTTTTTGTTTTGTTTAAAATGGAGATCACGATTACATAGATCAGGCAACTACACAGAATAACATGTTCCAGTCAAATTATTTTATTATGCTTAAATATTTATTTTCAGAATTTATTTTCAGAATTTGAATTATGCTTAAATATGTATTTTCAGTATTTTCAGCACTGAACTTTTTTTTCTGTTCTAACTCACATGTTTTTAATATTTGTCAAATATTGTTTTTTTTTAAGTTCAATAAATGTTCCTTTCTTAATTGAGACTTGTAACAGTTGTTATCATTATATATTATATACGTGTCATTTTTATGATGTAAACTGAGTGAGCAAAAGCAGTATCGGCTCCAAATATCGGCCCAAGAAAATCGGCAACCCGTATCGGTCATCGGCTAAGGCTGATGAAAAAAAAATCGGTATCGGCATCGGCACTAAAAAATCCATATCGGTCGATCCCTACAATGAAGGTATTAAAAGCTTGTTTGTTTTCTATTTACTTCAGATAATCAGGAAGTGTGTGAAGCATTCGACCAAACAAGTACTGCAGAGCTCAGTGAGGAAGAATGTGGTCCTGTCAAGAGGGTATCAAAGAAAAAAATATACCCAGGGTTTATTTTAGGTACAGAATACTTGCTCATTTTGACAGGGCCCTAGTTTCTGGTGCTGGAGCATAATATATGTTGTGATGCTATGTATGGTAATTATACTGTTGTTTCTCCTCTTACACAGATGAGAATGAGGATGAAAGCCGGACGAAGCGGATTGGTGGGTTTTTGGAACAAAAATATTCATATTTCAAAAGTTACAAACTCAAATCAGCAGCTTCCGGTAACAGCGAGTCTACATTGACCTCCATTGTAGAAAAGGAAACTACAATGCAAGTCAATGTAGACTCGCTGGAAGCTGGTGCACTTCTTCCAGCCAATTAGAATAGAGTATTCAGAGAGACCATGGTATAAGTAAGGAATAATTGATGACAAGCCGTTCAATTATACTCATATAATGCACACTCGAGGTAATGCTGCCACGACGCACATCGAGTGTGCATTTTAAGTATAATTGAACGGACAGGAGTCAATTATTCCTCTTATACCATGGTTGCCATAACACAAAACATTGTTTAAGTGTTTAATTTCAGATTATAATAAATGTTGCCCTGCGGTAGGAAAATCTGACAGGGTAGGACAATTTGAACACCGGTACAGCCCCGCGAGCGTAAGATTTTGCTTTGCCGATGCAGCTCGTCTTTTTCTTGGTCTATCTCTGTGGCAACCGGCAGAAAACAGCAGCACATATTCAACAAAACAGCGTTTCCTGAATTCTGCCACTGTTACTGACTGCCTGGGCATATGAACAACATAACGTTCACACTAAAGCCTACATCGCATGATAATGTTATAAGGCATATTTTCCATTATTATTAATTATTGTCTGCTATCTGTTTGTTTTAATCGGCATCGGGATATTTGCAAGACTTCTGCGATATACGATAACATTGTCACATTGCCCAGCCCTAATACCTATACTGTATGTGTATATACAGTGAGGAAAATAAGTATTTGAACACC
This sequence comes from Leuciscus idus, assembly GCA_021554675.1. Taxonomy (NCBI): domain Eukaryota; kingdom Metazoa; phylum Chordata; class Actinopteri; order Cypriniformes; family Leuciscidae; genus Leuciscus; species Leuciscus idus. The sequence goes on from CM038621.1 coordinate 58,894,590, forward strand.
CTGCTATTTTGCAAGTTCTCCCACTTAGAAATCATGGAGGGATCTGAAATTGTCATTGTAGGTGCATGTCTACTGTGAGAGACATAATCTAAAAAAAAAAATCCAGAAATCACAATGTATGATTTTTTAACTATTTATTTGTATGATACAGCTGCAAATAAGTATTTGAACACCTGCGAAAATCAATGTTAATATTTGGTACAGTAGCCTTTGTTTGCAATTACAGAGGTCAAACGTTTCCTGTAGTTTTTCACCAGGTTTGCACACACTGCAGGAGGGATTTTGGCCCACTCCTCCACTCAGATCTTCTCTAGATCAGTCAGGTTTCTGGGCTGTCGCTGAGAAACACGGAGTTTGAGCTCCCTCCAAAGATTCTCTATTGGGTTTAGGTCTGGAGACTGGCTAGGCCACGCCAGAACCTTGATATGCTTCTTACAGAGCCACTCCTTGGTTATCCTGGCTGTGTGCTTCGGGTCATTGTCATGTTGGAAGACCCAGCCTCGACCCATCTTCAATGCTCTAACTGAGGGAAGGAGGTTGTTCCCCAAAATCTCACAATACAATGTCCCGGTCATCCTCTCCTTAATACAGTGCAGTCGCCCTGTCCCATGTGCAGGAAAAACACCCCCAAAGCATGATGCTACCACCCCCATGCTTCACAGTAGGGATGGTGTTCTTGGGATGGTACTCATCATTCTTCTTCCTCCAAACACGTTTAGTGGAATTATGACCAAAAAGTTCTATTTTGGTCTCATCTGACCACATGACTTTCTCCCATGACTCCTCTGGATCATCCAAATGGTCATTGGCAAACTTAAGACGGGCCTTGACATGTGCTGGTTTAAGCAGGGGAACCTTCCGTGCCATGCATGATTTCAAACCATGACGTCTTAGTGTATTACCAACAGTAACCTTGGAAACGGTGGTCCCAGCTCTTTTCAGGTCATTGACCAGCTCCTCCCGTGTAGTTCTGGGCTGATTTCTCACCTTTCTTAGGATCATTGAGACCCCACGAGGTGAGATCTTGCATGGAGCCCCAGTCCGAGGGAGATTGACAGTCATGTTTAGCTTCTTCCATTTTCTAATGATTGCTCCAACAGTGGACCTTTTTTCACCAAGCTGCTTGGCAATTTCCCTGTAGCCCTTTCCAGCCTTGTGGAGGTGTACAATTTTGTCTCTAGTGTCTTTGGACAGCTCTTTGGTCTTGGCGGGTGGACAGGTGTCTTTATGCAGCTAACGACCTCAAACAGGTGCATCTAATTTAGGATAATAAATGGAGTGGAGGTGGACATTTTAAAGGCAGACTAACATGTCTTTGAGGGTCAGAATTCTAGCTGATAGACAGGTGTTCAAATACTTATTTGCAGCTGTATCATACAAATAAATAGTTAAAAAATCATACATTGTGATTCTGGATTTTTTTTTTTTTGATTTTTCAGTGGACATGCACCTACGATGACAATTTCAGACCCCTCCATGATTTCTAAGTGGGAGAACTTGCAAAATAGCAGGGTGTTCAAATACTTATTTTCCTCACTGTATATATATATATCCAGATCCAAAACGGTGTATATATTTGCTGCCAATCCTTCATCTTATTGTTACATTTGGTTGTCTTTCCTCCCTCAGGTCTGTCCTTTCCAAAACCACCAAGGATTCGAGAAATTTCTAGCCAGGCATTAGGATCAGAAGAAAATGATTATAAATCAAGGTCCAGGAGTCCACTCCATGACTCTCTGCTCCAAAGTTCTCGCTCTCTACGCCAGTGGTCCCACACTCCCAGCCACAGCACTGTACGCCAACAGTCCCACACTCCGCACCACAGCACTTCACGCGAGAGGTCCCACACTCCATGCCACCGGTCCAAATCTCCGACTCACAGCACCCCACGCCAGCGGTCCCGCACTCCACGCCACCGGTCCAAATCTCCGACTCACAGCACTCCACGCCAGCGGTCCCGCACTCCACGCCACCGGTCCAAATCTCCGACTCACAGCACTCCACGCCACTGGTCCAAATCTCCGACTCGCAGCACCCCACGCCAGTGGTCCCGCACTCCACGCCACAGCTCTTCACGCCCACGGGACAGCTCTCCACACCAGCGCTCCAGCTCTTCTTATGAGTGCTCCCAAAGACCAGCTAGGGGGAACCAGCACAGAGAGGGTGGAGAGCTATTCCCATTAGATAATGGAAGTAAGTATACCACCTCATATTCTTACTGAAAGTGGTATTTTTTGCAAATGGGACATATTTTTCATTCCAATTTGACTTTCAGAATTCCAAAGGCGGGTCCTTTATCTTCTTTCTGATATTCGGGCAAAGCTGTCAGAGGTGGGCCAAAACCGTGAGCCCCCAGAGTCTCAGTTCCACCTTGAGAAAATGAACAGCAGGCGTGAGCTAAAAAATCTGGAAGGGCAACTGGCCGTTGAAGAAAAGAGGAATGTGATGGTCAGTATAACTATGCCAGGCCAATACTAATACTGTTTTTTTTTTTTCTGTGTTTCTGATGGTGAAAAAAATTAAAATTCCAAAATCTTTTCAGGTGTCTCGGTTAGTCAGGATTGGGGGTGCAGACCTTGAGGACTGTGTAAAAAATATGATGAAAAGGTAAATGATACCATGCTTTGGTGCATTTCTCAGATGACTCATGAGTTCATTCACTCAGACACGCAGAAGAGCCAGATGGCATGTTTAAATAACAGGATTCGGTGTCCACAAGCCCGGATCTGCTTATATGGACTCAATGCAGCCGGACAACAAGTTTCAATCGCAAAATAGACTAAAACTAAGTAAAATAGCAGTGTGCCAAAACGTTTCACGGTACGGTACGGCTTGCTTCGGCTCGCTTTAAATTGGGAACAAAATTCTGATTGGTCAATTTTTTGCTGCATTCATTTCATCAGTTTTGCTGTGTTCATTTCAAAAGTTCCACGTTCGTTTTCAGGAGGAAAGCACTAATTGCTAATGGGGGTGTTTTCAGAGCACCCCTGTTTCACAGTTAACAGTCTGTCTTTAGGACACCCCTCTTGTTTTCACTTCTTTTGGATTAGCCTAACCCACTGGAGAAGAGAGACCGATTGAAGAAAGTAGGCTACTAGAAGGTTTGCTGATTAATGCTGAATATTATTTATTTAATTGTGAGAGTGTTTCATTCACAGTCAGTCCTCTTCTACCATGTCAACAAAGACATCGACAGTGTGGCAGCATTTTTCTTTTAAATAAAAAAAGTAAAAAAAGTCGAATGAAAATTTTGCAATCAACACTTTGCACATCACAGCTCGACGACAAACATGTCATATCAACTAAAAATGGTAAGGTAACTTGTCTGCGTTAGGTTGCCCCGTCTGTTTTGAGTCACTTTATTTTTATTTAATATTTTTTGGAGCCTAACGCGCAGTTGCGCTGTGCCCACTGTTTGTATTAGCTTTGAGCCTATGCTTTATTTTTCAGTTATGCACTTTATTTCGTTTCTGCTCTTCATCTGGTTTGTTTAATAAATATTATTTTTTATTAAAGTGGACATGCCTTTTGTGTTTAAGAGTAAACGCTTTTAGGGCTGCATAATTAATCGAATTTCTAATCGCGATTACGATTACGGATGTCACGATTACATAATCGTTCAAAGCCGCATTTACAAAAGAAAATCCACTATGCGTGCATTTAGAGCATGTTATGTTAGGCGACTGAGAGGCGAATCACAACTACTTCAGAAAACCCTGCACAATAGGAACTACCAGGCAGTGACGTAAGTGTACGCTGAAATAATAAGTCTTTAACCTCAGAAAAACGGACTTTCATGTCAGCCGTTATGTCATGTCACTCTTCAATTACACGGGCAAATGCGGCGGCGCGTGCTATGTATCACTTCACTGTATATAAAGTGCAAAAGAAACTACGAGCATGCAACGTCATTACGTTGTAAATTAGTAAGTCACGGAATAAAAGTAAAATACCAATAAATCACGTTACTGGTACGTCGTGTGTTAGCTGAGATGAGAAAGATTTGCATGCAGGGATGATTTTTATTCTATTCACCAGTAGCAGTTTCCATGTTTCATTAACAGTTCTTGGTGTATTCACCATGGTAACTGTCGTTTCCATATTAACCCCAAAATGCTACTTTATTTTCATTTTGTGTTTTATATTAAATGCCTGTGGTGGCTCATACCACAGGGTTCGTACGGGTGCTTGAAATCCTTGAAAGTGCTTGAATTTTGATGTGTTTTCAAGGTTTGAAAAGTGCTTGAATTTTGGATAAAATGCTTGAAAATGCTTGAATTTGTAACTGTATTTCTTTCACAAGAAATATCTTTCTGATGAAATAGTTCTTTATTAAATGGAGAAAAAAAATGTAGCCCTTCAGAATCAGATACAGATTGATTTGCGTTACGCTGGCCAGAGCAAAAGTAGGCGGAGTTTTCATTTTGATTTCTGCGGTTGTTTGGATGCACCGTTTTTATTGGCCACGCAGCGGCAACAGTTGAACTATTTTAAACTTTGACCGCGGCGTGCGCGCAAGCTCGTTGAGCTCCGCTTTGGTCCGAGTCGTGCGGCACAAGTCATTGAAATATATCGGTTTCATTTCATAGCGCAGCGTGGTCCGCGTCCTATCTGAAAGGGCCATTAGTGACTGAGAGTACTTGGTGTGATAATGTAATGTAAGTATTGCATGTCCGTTATGTCACGTTCATTTGTGGAATATGCAGTGAACATTGCCAAAATTACAGAACTGTAACGTGCAAATGAACCTGCAAACGTTAGCCCAGTAACAACAGTCGTTGATTGCTGAACCGAAATCAGTCAGTGTCATAAGTAGTATACTGTTACTGTAAGGTTTAGTATGGCCCTATGCAATACAATTTACCAGATTGCATCACATATACTTAGTGATACATTTTGAAGAATAACACTTGTGATTGGCTTAAATATTAGGGCTGCACAATACAGTATATCGAAATATTGCAAATGTATATATTACAAAATGCATAATTGCATATCGCAACGGCTTGCAATAACTGGGGTCATGAACAAAAAGACAAAGAAAATCACTCACTGCTTTTGGCTGAATAGGCTAACTTTTGTAGCTTTAATAAGAATCAGTATATTTAATTCATGCAGTGAAAACTAAGCAGTGTTTAAGTTAATTTGATAATTAAGTTAAGATCATTTAGATAAAGATAATTGAAGTTAATTTGACACACTTTAAGCATTATCGTATCGCATATTGAATATCGCATTATTTAATGAGTTATCGCATATCTCATTTTTCTTCAATATCGTGCAGCCCTCTGCTATTATGAAACATTTGTCTGTTTATCTCTTTTGATGTGATAAAAACACTAAATAACAATTTATGTGTATGTTAAGTAAAGGGGGACAATACTGTGTGTGTTAAAGGGGGGGTAAAACACTCAGTTTCAGTCAATCTCATGTCAATCTTCAGTACCTATAGAGTAGTATTGCATCCTTCATATCTCCAAAAAGTCTTTAGTTTTATTATATTTATAAAAGAAAGATAGGCTGTACCGAGTCTTTCCGGAAAAAAAACGAGCAGCTGGAGGCGTGCCGTGTGGGCGGTGCTTAGGCGCCGATAGCTAACAACACACAGTCATTTGAAGCAGTTTTACTCACCACCTGCGGTTTCAAATGCACGACCGTGAACCTTTATCGTTGGGACTGCTCCATCCTTAAGCATTAACTGCTAGACGATTTGCAAACTGTTTATAAAATAATCATCGTCGAAATTCAGGGAATAAACAAGAACACTTGCACAACTCCGTTGAAGCTCTGGGAAAACAAACTCCATCCACTGGTCCCTTAATGCTGGGTTCTTTGGAAATCTGTGCAGGGTTGTCATGCCCTGGCAACCAAAAACACTCTTCTTTGGTGACGTTGTTTATTTCTTCAAATCCTGTGACTAGTGCAGTGGAAAAGCAACCGAGCTAAAGTGAACCGAGCCGTACAATGCAGTGGAAGAGCACCAATAGATCGCTTTCAGCCTCAGGGTGGGCGGAAATGACAAAAATCTGCAATTTGACTACAAAAATGTGAATTCTGCCAGTATTCAGTCTCATACACACAGAGACAGATTCGGGCTACGGTCTACAGTCGCCTACATAGGCGAAATTTGTTTGACATTTCTAATGGTAAACACAGCCATGTTGAAGACTGCAGTGATATTTCTCATTGATGTTATGGCAATCCACTCTGCTTATTGTTTTTGGAGAATGTTGCACTCCTGTTTGTCATTGTGCACGAAACTTCATGCCAAAAAATCATCAGAAATTTTGCTGACTTGTGCTGACTCAAGCGGCCTCTTTACGTTCGTCCTAATGCCTGTTAGTTGTCCATGGATTTGCCTATATTTGGCGTTTAAAATGGAAACGTCTTTAGACATAGAAATTATCAACATTAATTTATAATTATGTAAACATTCTTTACAAATGTATTTAAATCCCTAACGCCGCCTTCACACTGGCAGTAAAGCGTTCTAATCTCTCCGACATTTTTGTTCTACTCGCTTCCGACGCTTTTCAACGGTGTAGTACGACATCCGCCGGGGGTGTATTGCGTTTTACGGAGCTGATTTCAACTGCCAGTGTGAAGGCGGCGTAACACCAGTTATTTTCTGCAAACTATTTACAATTATATTCCATCAAAGTGTTTAATGCAAGATACATATTGATAGTTCAAAGCGATAACTCCTTCCATGGTGGAACATTCTTCTGTCCGGTCAACCACATCTCTCACAACATTCAAAATGAATACTTGACAGCAAAACACACTAACCCTTTCTCTTTCTCTCAACATGTAGTGGTCTAGCTTTTCTTAAAACCAGTAACTTTGTATTAGCACCTACTGTATTATTTCTCCTGTATGACATATCGCTTATTGCTTCCTGAACTCTTTGTGTTTTGGATAAAAGCATTTGCTAAATGACTAAATGTAAATATAAATGTAAACTCATTAGAACCCATTATAATTCTAAATTTTGTGCGAATGCACCACACAAAAAAATCAGATGTGGGGGTATAATTTGTAAATCAGACGAAGTCCGTAGATAATACTAATCTGAGCAGTGCACTATTGTTGTAGAAATGTTGATGATGATTCAGGAAATGCACCAAGTGATGGTGAAAAACTGTAAGACATTCCTTTTCTGCTTGAAGGCTCAGCTGTTCTGGTCACTTAGTTGTATTGTTCAATAATCTTAACAATTAATGATTACTGATATTACTTGGTTGTCTTTTTTCTTTTGTCAGAGTTCTTACCAACAGATTAATGGCAACAATGAACATGGACGGCTCAGGGGTGAAGAAGGCCTTTGGAAAAACACGGCTATGCCGTGTTATAATAGGTACTACATTACTTTTTTTTTATGATTAGATGATGTACTGTTGTATCTATCCAGTGTTACCCATTGTGCGGCAAACTTTTAGCCATCACAGATGCACAGTGGCAATACTGTAGGGGTGTAACAATTAATTGTGCAATTATTATGCTCAGTTTCTCAATAAATTACGGTCAAATGCTGCCACATCCAAAAGCCAGAGGGCACTCTCATGCATAAACTCAAAATATGCAGTTGTTTATCTACAAATTTTCAGACAATATTAAAAGCACAGGTTTTAAATGTGTGAATTGTTATACCTATGCCACCTTTAGTTAACATGGGTAGCACTTATCATCAGTTTAATTTTTCATACGAAAAACGAAAAGTTGGACGTTGAAAAATTGGATTCAGTTTTTCTGCTGTTGCAGCTCACTTAAAAAGAATGGTGAGGAGGATCACTGAGCCACTAGATGGTTATCCATGCTTATTTAAAAAGTTAATTACTTTGTGGATTTACAGTACATGTACAAGTGATGCTTGCTGAAAAATGTATGCTGTATTTTAATGTCTTAAAATGAGTGCTAATTGTGGCTTTATATTCATTAAGGTGCTGTACAGCAATCGAAACCTTCTGCGTCAGAGGCCGAAATAAAGAAATACATGGGCAGCTATCTCCGGTCTGCTCCTGATAGATATGGGGGTATGGGACGGCAAAAGGGGAAATCGGCCGTTGAGGTCTGTTCAGACTCTGAATAAGTAGAATGCACCTATTGTTTATCTACAATGTTTCTGTTCATTAATTTGTTTATCTACGAAACAAATGACAAAACTGGTTTTATTTTAATTTAACTTGCTCTTTGTTTTTAAAGGTCTTGAGAGCTTTGATGTAAAAACCTGTAATATGTAAAATGTTGTCGTGATGACACAAAATGTAATGCAATTGTTCATCAATTAAGATTTATATCAGATTAAAATTTATATATAAAATTCTGATATAAACCAGTGGATTTAATAAAACACCTCTTGCATTTAATACTGTTTTGTCATTATTCTTGTGGTCTAGAATAGGACATCAATGTGTTAAATCAATAAAAAAAATGCAAATCAAATGAATGTCAAAACTTGACGTCAATTTAATGTCAAGTTTTGACATCGATTTGATTTGCATTTTTGACCAATTCTTTGATGACTATGTTTGACGTCAATTTGATGTCTATTTGACATCAATTGCCCGCTGGGAAATGAACTAGGGCTGCAACTAATTCATGAAATTATTAATAACAAGCAGATGTTAGAAACAGAAAGCTGATTTACATTCATCTGTTTAGTCACATGATGTCCGGGGGACAAAGTATGGAAGCCTGTTTCCATCACAGTTGCACAAATAATGTAAATATGGAAGTCACAATAATGAGAAACGTTGTCATAATTAAGACTTAGTATCTTATAATAATTAGAAACTTTCTCGTAATAACTTAACATTGCATTATAACAAGATGCTTTCTCATAGTAAGGACTAAACATCTCATAATGAAAATTTTATGTAATAATGAGATACTTTCTTATAATTATAACTCAATATCTCATATTTACATGTAATTCTGATCCTATACAAATTCAATTATCTCTTCAATCGAATTTTAATAGTTTACAAGACTGGCTTTTGGCTAACAAATTAGTGCTTAATAAAACCAAGTCATATACTATGATTTTTGGCTCTAGACATAAACTTAATTCTAAAACCTGTTCTTGTGTTATATCATGTAAAGACAGTACTCCCCTGCATAGAGTTGACACTATTAAATATCTTGGTTTATGGCTTGATTCTAAACTCTCCTTTAAACCACACATTAATCATGTTTTACGAAAAGTCAATGTTGGAATGAGTATTTTGCATCGATCTCTAAATTGCTTCTCTTATAGTGTTCGTAAGAAACTAGTTGTTCAATTAATATTTCCGTTTTTTGATTACTGTGATGTGGTTTATCAGACAGCATTAAAATCTGATCTTGTCTCACTTAATTCGGCATATAATAGAATTTGTAGATTCGTTTTCGGATGTTCTTTTTCCACTCAACACTTTACAATGTATGATGCACTTCAGTGGCCATCTTTGAATGTGAGAAGGCAGACTCACTGGCTCCAATTTATATTTAAATGTATTTACTTTGATTATCCTAGTTATCTACAACAATACTTTGTACTCTTTTCTTCAAACTACCAAGTTAGGCATTCTGTTCAGACTTACTTTCTCGCTCCTCGTGTTAAAAAAACAATTAGTAAGAGAGCATTTATGTTTAAAGCTGTACTAGACTGGAATAATTTGCCTGTAGATATTAGATCCATTACTTCTTTTCGGTTGTTCAAACAATCTTTATTATCTTATTTTAAAGTAGATTGCACGTGCTATCATTGAAACTGTCGTTGTTGTTATGTGTACTGTTGCTTTTTTTTTTTTTTTTTCTGGGGTGGTGTTTTATTGTTGTCTGTTTGTTGATGTTTTGTTAATTGTAATCTTGTTATGTTCTTTAAGTTGTAATTGTGTTTCATTGTAAGGACCCCCTCGAAAACGAGATGATACATCTCAAGGGGTTAATCCTAATAAATTCTAATAATAATAATGTGAAAAATGTGAAGCAGAATGCAAGCAACCACCAAGATGTCCTGTTGCTCATTAGGAAACTAACTTACACAGGAGAGACTTTAATGCTCAGCACATAAAGATGAACTACTTACTGTGATCTCAGACTGTGATTGTTTTCCATTCGAGTGAGTAAAGAAGATGGATCATGGTGATGTGGTTTCTCCACTGTATGGATCTTCATGTGTCGATTCAGTTCACTTTTAAAAGAGAAACTTGTTCCACACTGATCACACGTGTGCGGCTTCTCTCTGCTGTGGATCCTCTCATGTCTTTTCAAATCTGCTGACTGATTGAATCTCTTGTCACAGTGTGAACACTTGTAAGGTTTTTCTCCAGTGTGAATTCTCTTGTGCAGCTTTAAACACTCCGCTGCAGTAAAAGTCTTCTCACACTCAAAGCACATGTACTCTCTCACACCAGTGTGAATTTTCTGATGTACTTTTAAATTGCACAGCTGTGAAAAACTCTTTCCACACACAGAACATGAATGCGGCTTCTCCTTCGTATGAACTCTCAGGTGTGTCTTCAGCTCTGATGCCCTAAGAAAAGTTTTGCTGCATTGATCACATGTGAACGGCTTCTCTCCGGTGTGGATCCTCATGTGAATCTTAAGGGTTGATGATTGTGTGAAGCTCGTCCCGCACTGATCGCATGCGTACGGCTTTTCTCCAGTGTGGATCCTCATGTGAACATTAAGATGTTGTTTGATTGGGAATCTCTTTCCACATTGATCACAGGTGTGCAGCTTCTCTCCTGTATGAAATCTCATGTGAAACTCAAGACTTTGTTTGGTTGTGTAACTCTTTCCACACTGAGTGCAGGCTGTAGATTTCTTGGCTCTTCTTTTCTTTAAAAAATTATTTTCAGTCTTTGACCGACTCAAAGGTTTATCTTCAGGTTTGACATGATGTTCCTCCTCCACTTCACTCAGTTCTTCACTCTCCTCCTTCACTTCACTCAGGTCTGACATAAAAGAAAAATATTATTATTTATCAAAATAAGAGAAAAAAAAATGAGTGAAAGGACATTGAAGTAGACAAATGCTACAAAATAATCTAGACATGAATTTCTAACATGAATGAAGAATAAACACCAACCTCTTTGTTCTTCAGGATCTTCAGTGTGTTTCATTCTGCAGGGTTCTGGATCACTCATGTTCTCACTGTCCTCTTTAATAAACTCAGTCTTTGCAGATTTCAGCTCCTCCTGATGCTCTGATGCTCGTCTTCACTTGCAGCTGATCAGGCACGTGCACACATAGACATCAAAGGGGGCTTGAGCACCTGCCCTTTTTATTACTGGAGAGAAAGTGCCCTTTTTTCTGGAGTGCTTTTTTTCTATTTTTGAAAAATAATATATATTCCTGTTTGCGCACAGCTTCCCTGTCAAACAAATATATTTATTGAAGAATAGTATATCTAAATATCAGGTCCGTCCAAGTGATCTGAGGGCGCGCGCGCATCCTGGTGTGTGACGTGTACGCAGACTGGTGCATAGATATATACACTAGATGTCGCCTTGTCTACGGCAGGTCATTGGAACGAATGTCTTTAAGGCGACATCTAGTGTATATATATCTATGCACCAGTCTGCGTACACGTCACACACCAGGATGCGCGCGCGCCCTCAGATCACTTGGACGTGGCTGTTTATAAGAGCTAAAAACGATATAAATACTGTTTGTTTTCTCACACAAACCGCTCGTTTCGTGTCGTAGGCCATCAATGTGTACTTACAATGGGGAATTGTTTAATTTGGACGATGGGGAATTGTTTTAATTTGGACTCTATCCTCTTTGAGACCGTGACCATCATTATATGACTGACAGACAAGAACGGTTTGACCTAAAAATATCAAAATTTAAACTACTGCGGAAAAAAAGACATCTTGGATGCCCTTGAGGTAAGCTAAAACATAACAACATTTTATTTCAAAGTGAACTATCACTAGTTGACGCCTAATTTGCATACAGAACGTCCCCAGTTAATGACTTACATCAAGAGTCTTTCCCCCTGAAATTTAGAAATCTAAATTGGTGAATTTAGAAGAAATCTACAGATGCAAACAGATGGAGGATACACTCTAAAAAATGTAGTAAATCTGAGTAACTGCATCTGGTACATTAATACATAAAACTGAGTAGAAATAAGTTAACATTAAACATTAAAAATAATATTTATAAATTAACTTTTTATTTATGAGCAATTTAACTTTTTTTATTTCTTCTAAACCTTTATAAAATAGTATTCCATACAACCACATACATGACATTGGCTTTTATTGAATTTTTACTCAATTATTTTGGTAAGTTTAATTCAAACAATCAAGTAAGATTTTCAGAGATTTTAATAAAGTTAAATATTTCTGTAATATTTACTAAGCCACAGAATATTTTTTAGAGTGTAGTAGGTTTAAAACAAACTCCATCTAAATGTGGATTTTGAAGGTTTTATTTGATGATGATGATACAGTCCTCCCTCAAATGTGAAACTAAGTCCATGTCAGTCACCATCAGTTATTGTGTATGTGTGTGTGTGTGTGTGTGTGTGTGTGTGTACATGCGTACATGTTAGGTCACCTGATGGAGTTTTAGAACACCATTAGGTCACTTGATGAAGTTTTTCGGTTCCTTGCCACTGTTGCCTTTGGCTTGCTCAGTTGGGGATATTTTGGGGATATTTAATTTAATTTTATCAATCAATAAATTCCTCTTGAAACAAACTTTGTTGTATTATTTTAATTTAATACTGTGAAGCTGCTTTGATACAATCTGTATTGTGAAAAGCGCTATACAAATAAACTTGACTTGACTTGACTTGACATGCATAAACATCTACAGGGACATGGCCCCAGAAGGTTGCCGCTGTAAGGGAGGAAGGAGAGACAACCAGGGAATGGAAGTAACAGATTTTATTTTGAAGTAGAAGACCTTTTTTTTGTAATAATTTTATTAAATTGCTGTATTTTTGTATTTTGTCAATCATTTTTGCAGTGATTTTTTTCAGTAAAGTTAACAAAATAGCAGCAACAGCCCTCTTCAGTTTAGAGTGAATATTTGTGTTGATTTTAAAGTGTTATGTATTCTGATAACACCAAAATAATTAAAATGATGTAATGCCTTGTGCAAAAATAAACAAATTATTAGTAAAACACGCCCCTCTGCTTGATGCAGTTATTTAGGTTATTCTAAATATATACTTGAAACTAGTTGCATCTTTTGAAAATGAAACAATTGCGTGAGTTTGAGGAAGATAAAATTAATTAACTTTTTAAATAAATTTTTTAAAAAGGAAGTCAGAGTTGCGTTAATATAATATGCACTTTTTTGTAAAAAAAAAAAAAAAAAACGTCATTATGAGAAGTGCCCTTTTTTTTCACTTGAGCCCCTGCCCCTCAAAATGTCTGTGCACGTCCCTGCAGCTGATGGGAATTTACAGCATTTATTGGAGAACTGCTGTGGGAGGAGCTTCACTGATGATGTGATTGACATGGGAGGGGCTTCAATTATGGTAAATTTTAGTGGGAGGAGCTGATCTGCCCAAAATAAATAAAAAATATATATCAGTTACTGAGTTTGTTTTATACTTATTGGTAACAGAATATAAATAATGTAATGAAATTATTCTGAAAATAAATAATTGTAAGAATAAGAGTTCAACGCATAAAGACTAAAGAATAAATGTAGCCTACATAGTAATCATCAAATCCCCTCAGTCTGACAGCAATGAAATGAGCTTTAAGTGTCAATTTACAGGAGATCTGAAGACATCAGCATAATAAATGAGGTGAAAACAGGAACTATTGTCATGAAATAAAGAGTGTTTTCAGCAGATCTGTTAATATTGATGAGCCTCAGACTATCAACACTCATTCAACAAGCCATTCAGGATCATCAGCAGATCATCTCACTTTATTCTGAGTGTTTGCTGTTAGAAACACATTATTTGAGTCAGGATACATGATAAAAGCCTGTAAAATATTATTTTATGATAACTACACTGTAAAAAATTAAATTACCATTTGTCCAGCATACTGTGCTTTTTGAAAACATAAATTAGGAATTGTGAATAACTGTGAATCTACGTAAAAATACATGTTAGTCCAACAAAATTCTCCAAAATGTCACAGCTACATGTTTAAGTTTTCTGGACAAACTTTTTCCATGTTGAACTAACATGTAAGATCTAAATAGTTTGCGCATTGCACAGGGTTTCCTTCTCCATTTTGTGCTTGCTTTAGCTCCTCATCTTATCGCTCATCCTGATTCTTAATCTAAATATTGGCATATGGCTGTAGGTGAGTATTAATATTACTTTTAATATTATGCATGCAAAGATTTTCATATTCCCGAGCTGACGGTGTGTTATTAGACACATAGTTATTTTGTAAGGTTAAAAACAAAATTGTTAAACAGAGGATATGTATACTTTTAGCTACGTTAAGTCTTAACTCATGTGTTAGGGTTATTATAAAAATATAATATAATCCCAGCGCAAATTCAGTATATTATCCCGCTTTTTGTTTCAAGGTGGTGCTGTTAGATTGCGTTACTTATCTGTTCCGCGCGTTTGTGAGAGAGAAAGAAGACCGCGGAGAGATATGGGAAACATTTAAAGGGGGGTGAAACACTCAGTTTCAGTCAATCTCATGTTAATCTTGAGGACCTATAGAGTATCTTTCATATCTCCAAAAAGTCTTTAGTTTTATTATATTTATAAAAGAAAGATAGGCTGTACCAGAGCCCGTCTACGGAGAGCCTGCCCATTCCCTATTAAGTCCTATTGTACCGAATTTTGGTTGTAGTTCCACCAGAGTTCCACTGGGGGCGATCGCCCATGAGTGCAAAATGAATGGGAGTCTATGGGGCTAGGCGGCTAAATTTGTCTCTTTCACCCGATTGCCGTTGAGAAATCTCAGATTTGATTGTAGGTTTTGCAAGTTCAACATGGGTTATAGGTCGAAAGTTGAATGAACGGGTACTTATGTCCTTTCGATTTCTTACAGGTTAAGTTGTTGTTGCCCATAACACACTAGCATTCTGCTAATGAACACTGATTGGTCAGTGAAGGACTGATTACGACCAGAGATACAGCTTGATGGCATCGTGGCATCCGAACCGGGACCAGAAACAAACAAAACAAAAACTCATCTAGCACGTGTATTTACCTGTGTCAGCTGTATTGTCGATGCCTCCAGAGAAAAGAAAGTGCAGAGCGCGAAAGCACCAAAGCAACTGAAGGATTGCCATAAAGCAGTAGCTCTGGTCGTACGATGTGTATGATGTCATTGACACTTTAAAAGACTTTTTAAAGCAAATAAGTGACTCTAAAAAATCTAACACCCAGCAATGTGTAATTTCTTTGCATCTCCTTTCGAATACAATATTCAAATTACTAGACAAAAAATTATATCCTGAGAAAAGTGGATTTTGAGGGGTATAGTGCCATAGACCTCCATTCATTCTGCACTCGTCCTGTGAGCGCCCTCATATGGAATCAGAGAGGAACTGCAACCAGTTCAGAAGCCGGAAGTGTACTGAGAGTGAAACTTCTCGCCATATTAGACATTCTCTGGCTGTACCGAGTCTTTCCGGAAAAAAATGAGCGGCTGGAGGCGTGCCGTGTGGGCGGAGCTAAAGAATCACGAGCGCTGTTTACGTGCTGTGCTTACGCGCCGATAGCTAACAACACACAGACATTTGAAGCAGTTTTACTCACTGCCAGCGGTTCCAACGCACGACCGTTAACTTTTATCGTTGGGACTGCCCCAATCTTAAGCATTAGACGTTCTGCAAATCCGGCGTCGAACTGGGCCTTGTTTATAAAACAATAATAATAATAATAATAATACATAGGTCTTATATAGCGCTTTTCAAGGAACTCAAAGACGCTTTACAAATGAAAACAAACAAACAAAGACGAGAGTGCTATTATAGATTGTAGGCGAGCTGAAACAGGTGAGTTTTGAGCAGTTTTTTGTAGGTGGTCAGTGAGTCCGAGTTTCTGATGTGGATGGGGAGTGAGTTCCAAAGGGTGGGGGCAGCGATGGCGAAGGCTCGGTCCCCCAAAGTTCCCCCAAAAACAATCAACGTCGAAATGCAGGGAACAGGGAACTCCGTTGATGCTCTGGAAAAACAAACTCCATCCACTGGTCCCTTAACGCTGGGTTCTTCGGGAATCTGTGCAGGGTTGTCTTGCCCTGGCAACCAAAAACACACTTCTTTCTTTGACATTGCGAGCACAGCGCTTTGATGGGCGTACTGCTTTCGCTCTCTCGCTCTGGTGGTCTACGGGTGCACGCGCGCCCTTCCGGGAGAAGTGCCCTTAGGACCCGTATAAGGAAATTCCGCTCCATCTGACGTCACACAGGCCCATACTCGAAAAAAACTTTCCGAAACTTGTGACAAACCGGAAGGAGTATTTTTCGCACAGAAATACTCCATCAAACGTACAACTTAATTTTTGAAACTTTGTCCATGTTTAGCATGGGAATCCAACTCTTTAACAGTGTAAAAAACTCAGTATGCATGAAATAGCATTAGAAATTCGTACTACTATTTCATCAAGCCAATTCAACATTGGCGAGCGTGATTACACACTCCGCCCCGCAGCGCGGGTATAAACACGGAAGTGGACGCACGCACCAGTTGCTTTTTCGCTGAGGAGCCGAGCGGCCCCCGGAGTCAGCGGTGATCCAGCAATAGTGGCGAGGGGACTACATCCTCCATTCCCTTCTTCAGGGAATGGTGGGTTGCATACGCAACCGGGACATTCCCTTTCAGTCGAGAACGTCAGACGTAGTTGACATCGACTGAATGGGGATCTACTGAAAGCGTCACTAGTACTGCCACATTCCCAGTGCCTAGACAGAAGCCTCCTGATCCCCCCCGCGAATTAAGGCAGAGAAGGGACAGGCCTTTAGGAAACATATGGACTTTACGCAACATATGGACCCAGTCTAGCACAAGTTCCACTAGTGCATATGAGTGGTAGGCCTGACTTCGGATGCTCCGCCGCGTCCGTCGCCGGAGAGTATGGAGGAACTTGACTGGGTTTGGTTAAAGGGAACTCAACTGAAACAAAAATGGTGCACGTATCCAGTCCATAGGAGGGGAATTGCACAGCAAGCCGACACTTCGAACCAGGCTCGAGTGAAACTGGCTTCATGAGAAGGGAGCCCACGAGAAGCAGTGGGCTCCCTGCAGTATATTTGAACAATGTGAAGTAAAGCGGTAATTTTCCAGTCATTCATAAATTGTTTGAAAATTATGAAGGATCTGAATCTGCGTCGTTGAAATAATGGATGTTAATTGACTACAAAGCACTGCACAAAACCAGCACCAAAATTCGCATTAATGGTAAGTAGTATTCAAGTCACTTGTGTTCAGCCTATGTATTTTGATACACTAGCCTGGGAAAACCCAGACAAATTTCCGGCAAATTTAGATTTGCTCTGCAAGTAGTCTGGCAAAGAGCTCATTCAAGTCCATTTTCATGCCATCGAAATCGCGGCACCAATCAGAAACGTTGGGGTGGGCTTTACTCGATGACGATCGTTCTGATTGGTTTTAGGTCTATCCAATTGCACCCAGAGGCATTTGAGCGACGTCCGTTGGTGAAGTGCACCAACTTTTAAATGCATTATTATATTCAAATTGCAAACACATGAGGACAGTCTCCTTTGAAAGACCAACTGGCAGATGAACGTGTGACTACATTTCTCTCCGAAACGGTAGGAAATTAAATTCGATTTAATAGAGGATTTTAACTGTGACAAGATGATTGACAGGGCAGTTTAAGTGACAGGATGCACGCGACAGATCCGTCCGATAAAGATGACGAAGTAGTATGTCCCAAAGCTTGCCTACTTTTTTGCTACACATTCAAAAGTAAATACATTTTCTTCACAAAAAGAGTACATACTTTTATGGCGTAGTGTAACTTAGGCGAATTGGGACGCAGCATATGGCTTTACACGATGACGATCGCTCTGATTGGTTTTAGGTCCATCCAATTGCGCACAGAGGCATTTGAGCGACATCCGTTGGTGACGCCCCTTTGGAAATAAGTTATTAATGAAGCTTTGCCAGACCATACCTCCTACTGAGAATGGTCTGGTTTTAACCAGGCTATTGATACACTGTTTACCATTTAAAAACTATCATAGTTGGTTCAATGAAGCCCAGGCGCCACCTATAGGCCTATTAAGTTAAGTGTAGGCTGACAACAACACTCGAAATGGTTCCCTTTCAAGGGAACTTCGAGCTGCGTCGAGACGCGGTGGGAACGCTCTGCGTGATTGCGTCGTGAAGCACGTGTATAATCAGTCCAATGGAAAGACGAGACGTCATAGGCGGGTGACGTCATCGACCAGGAAGCTATAAAGCACCCCTGCGACAGACCGCGGCAGCTTTCTGTGCCTTCAGCAAGCGATCTGTGTATTCTGTCCTTGTCATATTTATTGTTGTCTGTCAAGTTGCAATATATATATTTATTATGGCAAAAGAGAGCAAGCAAGTGTTGTGTTGTTCCCTCCCCACGTTATATCACGGGTGGGGACACACACTTCAGCTTTGTGTTGCTTGTTTGGGAGTGGAGCATGCCAACAGTCAGTTCTCGAGGGGGCTGACTGTGAGCATTGCGAGAAGCTGTCCGTGAGGACGCTCCGCTCCCGCCGGCCGTTCTTCGAGGAGGACGGTTCGGTGCGCGCGCCCCGAGGCGCGGGTCCCGCTGCTTCCGAGGCACGGCGTCGACGCGCATCTTGGGGATCGCAAATGGTTCTAACAAACACCTGTTCGATCCACGTGCCTTATCTCGGGGAGAAGCACGCTCTGCGGTTTCTGCTCCCCGGGATGAGGCACTCATGCTGCGATTTCCAGTTCCGAGGAATTGGTATCGTTAGTGTTTTTGTTTAAAAAATAAATAAATAAATAAAAGAAAATAAGGCAGATGTTTATGAGATTTCAATAAATAAATAAATAAGTCAGCTCATAACTCTGTTGAATAGAGAGGAGCTTATAAAAGGAGGTTTTATATAATGCTGTTGCTAAGTTAAATATTACTGGCCAGCCGAACATATATATATGAGAGTGAAAGTATAAGGAAAACTCTATATCTCAGCCTCCTCGTCGGGGAGTGCCGTTTTTTCCCTATCTCCACACTGAGGTGTCGAGATCGTGGAATAAACCGGTTTCTGTTTATGTATTTTATCCCTAAACTTCTACTATAGTAATGTTATGGGTATTAAGTATCATGGTATGACAGTGCCTCGGGTTAAAGAGACGCTTGCGAGCTATCTCTCTCCCGTGTTGGTGTCATAATAACCCCGACGTTACCCACCAGCCACCATAAATAATAGATAAATATTATTAGGCAGCACTGGTAGGTAAAATGTATAAGCATGGATTAATGTGAGGATGTAACAGCACTGACGCTATTTGAGAATTGCGTCGCGCAACAGATAAACTATACCGGGGAGGGACGGTTTCGAGAAATCATTTCTCCTCGGCGTCCTCTTGGGCGACTCTCTGAGGAGGGTCGCAGCGCTGCCAGTTCGGTTGTTTCCTGCTGGTGGCCACGGAGTGTTATATTTATATATATATATATATATATATATATATATATATATATATATATATAGTTTTTCTGATGTAAAGAAAAATTAAGATAAAATATGTCTTTTCTTCTGGACGCTCGAAGACGAAGAAATAAACTCTTCAGTGGCGTTCCAAAGGTTTCTTCCTCACCGATCTAACGTTCCTGAGACTGCTGGGCGGGAGCAGTCTCAGCATACTTAAGCTCCTCGCAGCATAGAGTGCGGTAAAACACGCCGAGGCTGCAGGCTTCTGAGGGTGGTCCCCTCCGGGGTAGGGACGGTTTTGAGAAATCGTTTCTCCTCGGCGCCCTCTGGGGTGCGACTCTCTGAGGAGGGTCGCAACGCTGGCTGTTCGGTTTTTCTGCCGGTTCGCCGTTTCAGGACACCGAGGTGTCAGCGTCCCCAAACGATCCTCCGAGGAGGGTCGTAGAGCAGTCATTTCGGTTTCCCTGCCGGTTCGCCGTTTCAGGGCGCCGAGGTGCCTGCTTTTTTCCAGCGATCCTCCGAGGAGGGTCGTCGGAACAAAGCTAGTTAGAGGTAGGCAAGATCTGAGGACTGTCGTTATCTCTATTAAAACTTAGACAAGAAGTCCTGACGCTGAGGCTATCAGGCTTCTGAAGGTTTCCCCGGGGCAGGGACGGTTTTGAGAAATCGTTTCTCCTCGGCACCCTCTGGGGTGCGACTCTCTGAGGAGGGTCGCAGCGCTGCCAGTTCGGTTGTTCCCTGCCGGTTCTCCGTTCAGGGCACCGAGGTGTCAGCGTCCCCATACGATCCTCCGAGGAGGGGCGTAGAACGGTCAGTTTGGTTGTTCCCTGCCGGTTCGCCGCTTCAGGGCACCAAAGTGACTGTTCAACCAAATCCAGAGGCCAGTCTCGAGAGACTGGTTCTCTTAGTAGAATTTCTGGCAGTGTGGAAACTACTGCCATATATTTCTCAGTGGGTCCTGCACACTTTAGAAAAGGGTTTCAGAATTCAGTTCGGTTCTCGTCCGCACAGATTTCTAGAGGTCCTCCCCACAGTGGTGGACCCCGAGCAGGCTCTGGTTATGGAGCAGGAAGTACTGACACTTCTGCAAAAGGAGCTATAGAAGGGGTTTCTCCTCCCAGCAGACAGTCAGGGTTTTACAGCCGTTACTTCATTGTTCCGAAAGAGGATGAGGGGTTGCGTCCTATTCTAGACCTGCGTCAATTAAACAGCAGGTTTCAGAATCTCAAGTTCAAGTATGCTATACGCTAAAATGATTGTCACAGATTCAGTCCGAGGACTGGTTTGTCACAATAGACTTGAAGGACGCTTACTTATCTATCCATCCTCATATCACAGGAGGTTCCTGAGGTTTGCTTTCGGGGGCGAAGCATACCAGTATTGGGTTCTTCCCTTCGGCCTAGGTTTATCACCCCGCATCTTTACAAAATGCGTGGATGCAACTCTGGCTCCTTTGAGACTCCAGGGCATTCGCGTATTATACTTTATCGACGATTGGTTGATTTTAGCTCAGTCCGAGCAG
Organism: Leuciscus idus; assembly: GCA_021554675.1. Taxonomy (NCBI): domain Eukaryota; kingdom Metazoa; phylum Chordata; class Actinopteri; order Cypriniformes; family Leuciscidae; genus Leuciscus; species Leuciscus idus. The sequence goes on from CM038621.1 coordinate 58,915,668, forward strand.
TTGGCGGTTCGGCATCGAGATGTCGTTCTGTCTCACATAAAGAGGTTGGGGTTGTGGCTCAACGCCAAGAAGAGTGTGCTCCTCCCAGCTCAGAGGACCACTTTTCTGGGTGTTTTATGGGATTCGACAATAATGCAAGCACGTCTGTCTCCTGCACGTATTTCTGCGATTCTCACAGCCGTAAAGGGGATAAAACTAGGCCAGTCACTCACTGTGAAACAGTTTCAGAGACTGTTGGGGCTCATGGCAGCTGCGTCCAACGGAATCACTTTTGGCCTTTTGTACATGAGACCTTTGCAGTGGCTCAGGATCAAGGGGTTTTCTCCGAGGGGAAATCCATTTCGCACGATCAAGGTCACGCGGCGATGCCTTCGTGCCTTGGTCATGTGGAAGAAACCTTGGTTCCTCGCCCAGGGCCCAGTGCTGGGGGCTTCTTGTCGACGCGTAACGCTTTCGACGGATGCTTCCCTCACGGGATGGGGGGCGGTCATGAGTGGCCGCTCAGCGAAAGGTCTTTTGCAGGACCATCAACGTTCTTGCCACATAAATCGGCTAGAAATGATGGCGGTATTTCGAGCTCTCAAATACTTCCTGCCAGACCTGAGAGGTCACCATGTGCTTGTCCTTCCGGACAACACACTGATGGTCTCGTATATCAGAGCAGATATCCTGTTGAGGCAGGGGCTGAGGCCCGGGGAATGGGGACTTCACCCCAAGGTGGTGGAGCTCCTTTAGGAGAACTTCGGTCAAAACTCAAGTCTACCTTTCGCATTGCCCATTTGGTTCTCCCTGATGCATCCAGCTCTGCTTGAACTGGATGCAACGTATTAGGTGTGGTTGAGGCTACACCTGTACGCATTTCCTGATATCTTTGCTCCTGGGAGTTACTCTCTTCCGGAGTTATGGATACTATGGGCTCGGCCTCTGAGGGGGCCCAGCTCATAGATTCAGGTCTCTCGACTGAGGTCGTGGAGACCATACTCCAGTCTAGAGCTCCCTCCACGAGAAGACTGAATATGCATTGAAATGGAAACTGTTCTCTGCCTGGTGTGGAGAATGCCTTCTGAATCTTGCTATCTGCCCTATGGTACAGTACTTGATTTCTGCAATGAATGTTTCTTTGCTGGGTTATCTCTGAGGAGAGATCCTTATTTCATCTTCTCCGTGGTACTTGAGGCTGGGGCCTGCACGTACTTGGATTTGCACCTGGTATGGTGATAGTCTTCCTCACCCCTTGCCGGGTTGTATTCCTACTAAATTTGTGGGTCATTTGTGCTGCAGGCCTTCTGTCCTCCACCTTAATACAAGCCAGATCAGGAAGAACTTAATCTGTTTTGCCCTGTCCGGGCTCTTGGATGCTTATGTCCACAGAGCTGCAACCTGTGGCATATATATAAGAGCAGTTATTTGTCTGCTTCAGGTTACCTAAGATAGGTTGCCCTGCATCTAAACAGATAATGAGCAAGTGAGTAGTTGAGGCTATCTCACTTGCTTATGAAGCGGCCGGACAGCCTTCACCTTTGGCTGTCCCGGCCCATTCTACCAGGAGTATGGCTGCCTCTAAGGCTTTATTATCAGGAGTTTCACTCTGACATCTGTAATGCGGCAGGCAGGTCCTCACCGCATACATTTGTTAGATTTTATGACTTGGACCTAGGCTCCACTCCAGGGTCTAGGGTGCTTGTTTCCTAGTATGCGCATGGTCTTCATACAGAACAGGCATTTGTCATATGGCATCGTGGGTATAGGGTTCCCACCGCGTCTCGACGCAGCTCGAAGTTCCCTTGAAAGGGAACGTCTCAGGTTACGTATGTAACCCTGGTTCCCTGAGAGGGAACGAGACGCTGCGTCGCCTTGCCATACTCCCTGCATGCCTGTGATCGAATTGCTTCGGCTTACAGAAGCTGCCGCGGTCTGTCGCAGGGGTGCTTTATAGCTTCCTGGTCGATGACGTCACCCGCCTATGACGTCTCGTCTTTCCATTGGACTGATTATACACGTGCTTCACGACGCAATCACGCAGAGCGTTCCCACCGCGTCTCGACGCAGCGTCTCGTTCCCTCTCAGGGAACCAGGGTTACATACGTAACCTGAGACGTTATTAATGTTGGAAACAGTTGCTGCCTAATGTTTTTTTGGAACCTGTGATACTTTTCAGGATTCATTGATGAATAAAAGGTTAAAAAGAACAGCATTTAATTAATATAGAAATTTGTCTTTATTATATTACAATAGAAAACTATTATTTTAAATTGTAGTAATATTTCACAATATTATTTTTATTTATTTATTTTTATTTTTTTTGTGTGTTTTTGATCAAATAAATGGAGCATTGATGAGCATAATTCTTTCAAAAACATTAAAAATAGAAATGTTTCCAAACTATTGACTAGTTCTGTTGTGGATTCTCTCATGTCTTTTCAGTTTTGATGACTGAGTGAATCTCTTGTCACAGTGTGAACACTTGTAAAGTTTTTCTCCAGTGTGAATTCTCTGGTGCAGTTTTAAACTGTTCGCTGAAGTAAAGTCTTCTCACACTCAAAGCACATGTACTCTCTCACATCAGTATGAATTTCTGATGTATTTGTAAAGTTTGCCGCAGTGTTGGAACACAGAACATGAACACATTCAGAACATGAATGCGGCTTCTCCTTCGTATGAACTGTCAGGTGTCTCTTCAGGTTTGATGCCCCATTAAATGTTTTGCTGCATTGATCACATGCGTACGGCTTTTCTACAGTGTGGATCCTCATATGTCCTTGAATGTGTTGTTTTTGTGTGAAGCTCTTCCCGCACTGATCACACGCATGCGGCTTCTCTCCGGTGTGAACTCTCATGTGAATCCCAAGATTTGGTTTGCCTGAGAAACTCTTTCCACACTGAGTGCAGGTGAAAGATTTCTTGGCTCTTCTTTTCTTTAAAAATGTATTTTTAGTCTTTGAGTGACTCAAAGGTTTTTCTCCAGGTTTGACATGATTTTCCTCCTCCACTTCACTCAGTTCTTCACTCTCCTCCTTCACTTCACTCAGTTCTTCTCTCTCCTCCTTCACTTCACTCAGTTCTTCACTCTCCTCCTTCACTTCACTCAGTTCTTCGCTCTCCTCCTCCACTTCACTCAGTTCTTCGCTCTCCTCCTTCACTCCATCAGGTCTGAAATCAAAGAGAAAAAGTTATTTAATTTTCAGTACAACAAAAATTATTCAAAGAGAGGAATATGAAGTGAAAGGACATAAAAAGAGCTCTGATGTAATAGCAAAAAGTACTTTCCATAAATGAGGTACATTGATCTTCTAATAATTATTTTTAAAACATTATAGACACAAATCCCATGTTTCTGTAGGAACAACTATTACATATATTTGATCAATGAAACAATTATCTAATATAATGTAAGCATTAAGAATTATACAATAGTGTCATAATGTTGATACCAATATTTAGGTTGATATTTAATTTATTTTACGTAAAACTTTTTAATTATTACAGTCCAGTCACACAAGACTTTTAATTCCAATGACTCCCATTCATTCGCATGTGAACGTGGGAAACCAGAAACACAAGTTTTGCTGCGTTCAAGTTCAAGTTGGAACGCCAATTAATTATTGGTCATTTATATCATAATTTAAATAGACATTTGATTATTCTATTAAACTCTTTACATTATATTTTACTGGTTCATTTGGATTCCAGTGTCACTTAGAGTTTCACCCCGGCCAATAATGCTGATCTCACGGTCACAAACTCATAAGTCTGATTATTAGTCGGAGGTTATGACTAATACTGGGCGGTAAACCGGTTTCAATTTCGAGACGATATGTATTTTTCATAAACTCATACCGGTGCGTTGCTGAAACAGCTGCTGTCTCTATTCAATGGCCATGAAGAGCGCTATGTAGAGTGTGTAGAGAGTGGACCGCTATTAAATACATACCCCTCTTAATATTAACAACTTTATAACACAACAATAAATAACACAAAAACGAACTCTCTTTAATACTGCAAATACCATGTAGAGCATTTGATTCCCGAGATGCAGAATCACAGAATCCAGTCACTAATGGAACTTACTGTATAAAACGGAACGTCACAGAATTGTGGGATGAATAAATCAAAAGTAGGTCTGTACAAATAATCAGATATAGATACAGACTAGTGACTGTGAATATTAAATCTCAAAAAGACTGCTGTTGAAATATGAAGTCTGTATGTTCTGCCGTGTCTGTGATAAAGAGCGCTGCAGTTTCTTCTAAAGAAACTTAAAATCTAAATTATATTTATTCTCCCCAAAAAGTGCAAGCCGTAAATACCTGTCATCTGAAAGACACATAATGCACAGTTTGCATTGATTGGGATCACAGACTGATGGATATCACACCTTGTTGAGGAACAGGAGATAATTTGGATGGAAAAGGGAAAAAGCATCTCTAAACTCTCTTCTATTTCATTTTGTTCTGTTTCTCTGGAAATTAGAGCATTGTACCAGTCGCACTGAGACATTTCAAATGATACCAAACATGACTGTTAATTCACTAGCATTGACAGCGAACATTATATTCTGCTATGATCTATCTGAGTGAACTGAGTGAAGGGGAGAATGGGTAAAAGGACTGAAGTGGGAGAAGGAACAAATGAGAAGGAAGGACCAGAGGGAAAAAGCTTTCCTGCATCTTCGGCTGTGAAACAGAAGCTGTGTGTGTTTGTGTTGTCCGTATCTCAGAAGATCAAAGTATCTGAGGTTATTTCAGCCTTAAACTGTTACTTCTGACATGATTTTCCTCTTTTAAAAACAGAGCATTTCTAAAATTGTGAAACACTCAGGAAGTGACATCATCTGGACTCTTTCTAATGCATGATGGGAGGACAAGAAAATAATCTCAATCCATTGTCTCAGTTTTTACACACACTGTAGCATTGACTGTATTCATCAACCCTGTTGCCAAAGTTACTGTAAGAAGAATGATCTCTATAACTGTAGAACTTATATCATTTATGATAAATACAACTTAAGATATTGCTTAAGTTACACTTACAAACCTGTCAGTCATTCTGGAAATGTAATTTACTTGATACATTTTACTGTTTATTGCTTGAAAAATATAATAAAAAAAGTGTAAACTATATTGAGAAATGTCCAACATTTCTGTAACATGGCTGCAAAAACTTGCAAACCAAATATAAACCAGAGCTAAAATTATACTTGGTTTGATGTTGACAATCAATATGAAAGTTTCTCAAACCTCCCTCTACTGAACATTTGTTGAAAATCTGTACCATTTCATAGTTTAAAGGAGAACTTGGTAACTTTTTTAACTTAATAAAACTGTCTAGAAATCATTTGGATGGTTAAACAACCTGTTCTGGTGATATTGGTGACTTTCCCCGCTCCCCCCCAGCGTTCCCAGGCGGAAAACCAACCTTGCAACTTGCGCACTGCCGTCCCGGCAAAGTGAAATTGGAAGTCTCGTGAGAAGCGAGAACTAGAACGAGAACGAGCGCGAAACACAAATTGCTTTACGGCAATTCGACATAAACACACACGCATGTATGATGTATTACCAGATTACCCACCTCGGTAGACATAGCTCCACGCGATACAGTTGGCTTGCTCCGATCAAAACAAACGCACATGAGCAGCGGTAGAGAGGGGGAGGAGGCCGCCGCAAGTGAGTTTTTTACGACTGTGTTGTGAAATATACGCCCCCCCACAGCTGTAGGGGGAGCTCGTGGGGAAAACATGCGACAACAAAAGGGAAAATCAGCGAAGAAGTGACTAGAGTTCGCTAGAGTTACAGAGTTCTCCTTTAACTGTTTATCTAAATGTGATGAAGTGCTTGAATGTTTCTAGAGACCAAGAGTTCAAGAATAAGAGATAATACTTAATTTCATTTTTTTTTTTAAAATGATTAAAAGCTTCTTGCTGACAAAAAAGTGGTTTGAAGGATAGTGGGAGAAGAATAAGTATAATTTAAATGAAAATTAATGAGTATTGTGGGGCTGCACTATGATCCTAATATACAGTGTTTGAATAAGTCATCAAATGATTATTGTTCTAAATATGACTGAAAATAAAGATAGAGAGAGAGAGATTGTATTTGTTGTTTTTGCTATATAAACCCCTTTTGTATTTAACCATATACTAATTTGCACCTTTAAACATTTATATCTGTCTGTCTATCATAAATCAATTTGCATTTCTAATACTAACATTATTCTGTTTCTTCGATTAAATAATGGCAGATATCTAGAATAGTAGTAAAGAACTGTAAGAAAATTTTATAAAAGCATAAAATACAGAAATAAACATTCATATAGTAATCATCAAATCCCCTCAGTCTGCTGACACCAATGAAATGAGCTTTAAGTGTCAATTTACAGGAGATCTGAAGACATCAGCATAATAAATGAGGTGAAAACAGGAACTATTGTCATGAAATAAAGAGTGTTTTCAGCAGATCTGTTAATATTGATGAGCCTCAGACTATCAACACTCATTCAACAAGCCATTCAGGATCATCAGCAGATCATCTCACTTTATTCTGAGTGTTTGCTGCTAAAGTGGAACAACTTCAAGTATACTTAGTATACTTTTTATATATAATTTATATATAAATCATGAAGAGTGGAATAGAACTTCATCACCTTCTAATACCTCACGCAGACATCAAATGTGCTGTTTTGCAGAATTGTCAATAAATAATTTCTATAATGATGGGAATGTCTTTTGTATTGTGTTGTATTTACAGTATGGTTAATGTGAAGGCTATACATGTATCTGGGTGAGATATTTGAAGTAGTTGAAAATCAAATAAAAAAAGAAAGCAACCAGCTGCAAAGCTTTGTGTTTATTGAACTTCAGAACCTCTGTAGTTGTGCTTACTTGTTTCTTTGAGTTGGACTGGTAGTTAGATAAACTGAGGAAGGTATAGTTTACTTAATCAAATAAGTTTAGTAAACTTCAAACAATTATTTGGCACAACTTCGACTTTTCCGGGGTTGGGCCACGCACAGCTTGGGCTCTGGAACCATCCTCCTCGAGAGAGGCTGGACTCTCTACCACTCTGGAGTTGCCTATGGTGAGAGGTGGCGGGCTGGTGTGGGTTTGCTTATAACCCCCAGCTCAGCCACCATGTCAGAATCAGAATCAGAATCAGAAAGAGCTTTATTGCCAAGTGTGCTTGCACCCACAAGGAATTTTTCTTGGTACTGAAGCTTCCAGTGCACATATACAAATACAAATACAACAAGAAACATAGTAATACAAATTCTAAGAATAAAATATATTAAAAAAAAATAAAAATAGTATAAAAAGTAAAAAAAGGGGTCACAGTTGGGTTTAGTCTGAATAAACATTTACAGATTATGAACATATTTACAGTATGTTGAGTAGAATGAATTATAATATAAATATAAATATCACCTGAGTTAGAGAATATTACACTAGACAGTGGGAGTCTAGTGCATGTTACAGATTATGAACATATTTACAGTATTTTGAGTAGTATGAATAATATAAATATAAATATCACCTGACTTAGAGAATATTGCACTAGACAGTGGGAGTATTGCACTTACAGGCATATGCATTGGGGGGCATGTTAAGTGTTCAGAAGTGTAGTGAAATATTTGAATTTTGATAGATATTATGAACCTACAAACACACTTCCAGATACATATGCACGCACACACTTACATAGAAGCCCAAAGCACAGAGGACGGAAAGGACACAAGAATACCCATATATGGGAAACAGAGATATCAGCGAAAACCCCCGTCTGAAGCAAGAGACGATTGATGTTGCAAGGCTCAGTCATGAGACTGAGTTCCTCTGGAAAAAACCCAAGAAACTGTATTAGAACAATGTAACCCAGTTCCGTATAAATATGACTGCATTTTGACTGTACGTTGCTGCATTTTTTATTTTGATGTCGGATTGCATCCCTAGAGAGGAATCGAATCTCTTCTAGTATAATCCTGGCTGAATTTCTTTTGGTTTGAACTGCTCTGCTATAATATTGTAACTTGATAAATCTCGGATGGGAACGAGTTCATATTTACTCGAAATTGCTTGAACTGCTGATAAGGTAATTAGTCTTTGTAATATTCACTCATACAGGACTGCCCTGTTGAGATTGAATAAGCTGAAGTTTTATATCCTGTAACATTTACTTTTTGATTTGCTACAAGTATTAATTTTTGTACTACCAGTGTTTTAATCTTTTGTATAAATAAACTTTTATTTCTAAAGACAATCACTGTTAAGTCTTACTTCAGCTTTTACAAACAGTTCTAATAGCAAAAGACAGAGCAAAACATTAATCCTTATTAATCGAAGATAACAAGGGTTCCAAGAGCGATTCGGCTGGAAGGTAAGCATGAATTTAATTCATATGTCTGGTTAGTAATGTCTATTATTGTTTCCTTGGGAGTGTAGGGACTACACCTAGATTTACTGGTATAAATGATAAACAAGCAAGTTGAGGGAATAATTCCTATTCTGACCTGACAGCAAAAGATCACCTAGACACAGTGATACTAGGGGTTAATCAGGAACGTGAGAGCAATACCAGATCTCACCACATGGGGGCTCGTCCGGGATTGGGTCAATTTCTAATTGCCCAATAATACCCACAAGAACCTAAGGGAATAATAGTTTAAGTACTAAGACGACGGCTAAATCCAAATGCAAAATAATGTCTCCATAGTGTATTGAGGAAGTTACAGGAACAGATACTTCCTCCTAACCATAGAAAGTATCACGGGGACGCCTGAGATAAAGTTCTATGGTTAGGCACGACAGAGGTAACAAGAGATCTCGAGGGCAGCGCTGTGGGACCATAGAGTACCCATTTAGAAACCTCATATAAAGAGATAGTTACCAAAATCCTCAGAGGAGAAGCCAGATTCACACAGTCATGGAGAGAATAACTAATATAATTTTGCTCCCACAAGATCAACTAAACAAGACAAAAAAAAAAAAAAAACGCAGGGCAAGTAGGCAATAAAGAACTACTGGCTACTGACGATACTTTATACACTTCTAATGAAGCTGGATTAAGTAAATTAGTCCAAGTCGTTAGCAGTAAAAGTCGAAGTAAAAAGGTTACTGTAGAAATTGGGGACAGTGATACCACCGTACCAATTGTTAAAGGAATAGACATAAGAGTAACTAGAAACGGCGTTACTGATCAGTAAGCTCTGATCACAGTTGAATCCCCCACCCCTTCAGAGTACACTGAAATGGAAGGGGCCTCAGGATGTGACTATGGTCAAATAGATAAAAACTATGAAAAAATGCTCTTAGAAACGGGAACGATTCCTAAACACAAAGATGTCGTAACCGGGTTCAGATCCCTGATGACAGGGGAAATATCAGGGGAAATAAGAGAGACAGGGTTTAGATGGTACAAAGCTTCAACAGGGAGAGAGTTAAACGATAATAAACCCAAAGTGCAGATAGGTAGAGAGCCTGATCATAGTTTCGGCTCAGAAAGTACAGAAGACGAGAAAATACCTCGCAGAGATAGTGCTAACAAAATCTGGAAGCCCGTCTAAAGAATGGAAAAACAGCTCGCATAAAAGAGAAAATAATACCAGGGGCGGTAGAACATTTCTAACTTGCACTGGTCAAGTGCTTAATTCAGTGAATTCACATTCAACAGCACTCAAGGGGCCAGAGCAGAAGTAATGCAGTTTGTTTATGAACTTACTGCTAATGATATCCTAAATATGCCGGGAACCAGCAAAAAAGTAAAATGTCACATGTTAGCAGAACAGCTAGATCAAATGCAAAACACATTGTGTTATATTTTATTAGATATGTACCAATGATGAAAGGCTTGTGAAAATTATGGGAGGCCACGCATAGCAAGGTTTCCTCCCATCAATAAGGGTAGAGTTCCAAGAAAACCGTAGAAAGCACCTAAAAGAAAAAAAGGAAGTATCACCTTCCCCTTTTAGTAACAGAGATCTAGCAAGGAAAGAGTATAGACGAGAGGTTGAAAAAGGGAGGGGAACCTTCTGATTCTTCCTCCAGCTCATACACCTCAGACTCTGATAAAGAGAAAAGAAAGCAGGTGCTCTAAGAAGCCCTTGTCAGTTAAAAAGGAGAGGACACAGTCAGAATTTGAATATGAAGAAAAAGTGGTCTCTAAACCTAGGCGCGGTCCAGCTAGACAGATTAAGGAAGTCCGTTTTACAGTCATCCAGCTCCTACAAAATATGAAATTCAAAGGGGCAAAAGATAACAATATGATTAAGGCAAAAATGGTGGCTGATCTGGGGAAAACCCTAGGTGCCTCAACTAGCCTGGTAAGACTGATGATTAAATATCATACAGGAATATCCATGAAACTAGAAAACCTTAATGCATGCCACTCCAAAGGGATAGGTATAGATAAGGAGACTGAATTACGGAAAAAGACAGAAGTGGTTAAAACCAGAGGCTGATGGCCATGTCTTTCCGAGAAAGCCCCCCAAGGGTGGACAAATGGAGGAGATTTAGCTAGACTTAAAAGGCTAGCCACAGTTACCAACTGGTCAGAAATGTCTAGTTTAGCGGACCTATATGACAGGGAAACGGTTAGAAGTAATAGGACCAGAGAAAGCTTAGGCCAAAACATAAATAAACCAATAGAGGGGGATAGGATGAAACGGGAAACTGCCTATCAGAAAACTAAAAGTAAATCGAAGGATAAAAATGAGGCTAGGACAGTAAGGTATGAACATCCTGAAACTTTATATAAAAAGTTAAAACCCCAGGTTAGGCCAGCTAAGAAGACCGGAAAAGGAACTAAATTTATAGAGCCTAAAGAATGGGCAAAACTGACTGAAGAGCAGAAACAAGCCCACATAAACAAACGAAACAAAATAGCAGAACCGAAAACTAGAAGTAGGGAAGTATAATCCCACTGCCTCTGACATGGGGAGACAAAAAATAAGGATTATATGTCCAATAAAAGGGAATCAAATTTATGTTAGATAACCTAGAAAAGGTATCCAGTGTAACGAAAGTTCCTAACGGAGCGATACAATTTGAAGGTGAATATAATGATTAAGGTTTCAGTAATAAAATGAAATCAGTGACCAGAGATAGATATTCCTGGGAAGGATTGCAGTGTATAGTTGACAGCACAACTTTAATGCGTCTAAATGACAACATTCTAATTAAATAAATTAAGGAAAAAGATACTGATAATGATGAAACAATCAGATGGCCTAAAAAAGTCGGCCTGGATTCAGGAAATAATAGGGTTATAAAACAAGACCCTATTGACAAAAACTAGTTAGAAAAATTACTTGAAAAATATAAGCAATAATGATTGTGGAAAACTATCAGATAAATATGAATATACCGTAATGGGAGGAATTCAGGTTCTGCAAAATCAATATCTGATAAATAAATCCGTGTATGAAGAGATAAAAGAAACAATAAAGAGAATTATCTAGAAAAGGGGTAATATTTAATTAATAGAGGCTTTATTAAACAGATATTTAATTAATGCAAGAAACGCGACAAATGGTTTAAATGATGATAAGATTTTGGCTAAAATCAACTAAAGAGGATCATATAAAAAAAAAAAAAAAAAAAAAAAAACAGATAACCAAAAAAGACAGGAAAATGTGTTACCTGTAGATATATTAGCTATGGTAGCTAGAAATTTGCTGATTATTAAATCATTGGCTGCAGAAAAATTAGTAATAGTCATTGCTAAACGTGAAGGAATAGAATTATTAGCAAAATAATTTAGTGAATGAAAATAAGCGCATTCACACTTTTACCTGGTCTAAATGGACTAAATGAGGCTAAATCTGTGACAATCAGATAGAATTTAGACATGTTAAAACTCCTAAAAAGGAGAAAAAGACCATAATAAATCAAGCACATTTGTGCTACTTTACTGACGGAAGTTCAGATAAAGGACAAACATGGTGGGGCTTCCTTGTTGAGCAGAGAGGTCAAATTATCCACAGAGAAAAAGGAAGATAGAAGATGACAAAAGTGCACAGGAAGCTGAAGTCACAGCGGTAGCGAAGGCATTGTTATTTATTGAAGAAAATAACCACATGGACTGTTTGTTAATAACGGACAGTGGTTTTGTTTAGCTATGATTGGTTGAACACCTGGATAGGTGGGAACAGAATAGTTTCTATAACGCTAAAGGCAAACCGTCAGGTGGAACTGTGGAGGAGCATAAGCGGAAATTACAAGGTTGTGAAACCGAAAGTATTGCATAAGTCTAGCCACAGAATACAGGACAACGCCTGCGGCAGTTGGGAACAAGGAATTTGACCAATACATCCGCATACGAGCGATCACTAAACAGAGCGAGGGGGACTTACTTCAGAAACTGCATGATAAACTGTTTCACCCTCCAACGACGTATGTTGCGAAATATTGTCAGCAGATGGGCTTACATATTTCAGAACTTAAAAACTAATGATCAGAAAATTAAGTTAAATTGCCCTGATTGTAGGAAGGTTATAACCAGTATTTATATTGATTATGGGAAAAATCAAAACTGAGAAATAGAACGTTGAAATTAATTCAGATTTCGCTAGACTAGTTTAGTTCTAAAACAAAAAAGGAAAAAACGCTTACTTCCTAGTTATTGTGGATAATTTTAACAGGCGACAGGTAGGCTACTGTTGTCCTGAACAGCCTTAACAGGTTGATAACATAGCAGGGTTCGCACGAATGAGTTCGAGGCGATAACAGACATAACTTAACTGGCAATGAAGTGGAGACCTTTTGCAAAAAGCAGGGTATTATTTTAATTAAGGCGGTTGAAAACCGACCATCCGAGTAGCAGATAAATACAGGGTAGCGGATTGGTTGTACGTGCAATACCTTTGTTTAAGGACTGATTTTTTGAAAAATCTAAATCTAGGAGATTTAGGGATTTAGATTTATGAACTTATTTCCTTAATTGTAGGATTTCGAAGACTGATCATATTCCTAAATCGACCGACAAAAGCAAAAGCCCTAAGTCGAAAGGGCAAAACAGGTTTTAGTTATATTAAAACAAAAACAAGTACGTTTTCGTGGTAAAACGAGAACCGAAAAAGTAGGCCTAGTTGAATTAACTTCAAGCACAACCGTTAGGCTTGAAGCGAATTTGGTCAATTAGGAATCTTGTGGGGAGCAAAGATTAATATTCACGATGAGTAAGGTATACAGACCAAAAGTAAGTTTCCAGTCAGACGCTAAGTGTCCAGCAGAGGGCACTGTTGTAGTGTGTAAAGACTTTAGTGACTCTTTCTTAGTGAAGATGTGACATAAGGATTGTGAAGCAGGAACTGCGACAATCCGTAGGAAACCTACTGACTGTGTGATCTGTGGCAAACAGGAGATTTGTCAGCTCCTCTCGGAGGGAAGGACCTAGGGAGGTCGGAGTCAGCATTGGCTTAGAAGCCAAATGACAATTATACCTGAGTGGTATTTTCCGGCAGATCAATGGGATCGTGCGCGGGCGGAGATGTGAGCATTTGTGGATTGTGCCGGTTGTCCAGACAACGCTGGTCAGTCTGGCAATATGAATTAACCACGGGGAATTGTGGTTGTAAAGCTTGCATAGACTGTAAGATAAAGTACAGTCTTAGAGGTCAAGAGTGTAGATGCACTCTAGACAACCAAGGGCAACTAAGTAAGTGCCCTAGGTGTAAGTTAATGATCGGAAAACGATTGTTAATACTTACAAGTCTGAAAGAATTTTGGCAGTCTAGAAAAACTGAAACAAGTCTAGGCTGCTTAATTGATGATAAAATTATGTGTAAATGGGACATAAATCCCCTGGCTTTAGTCTGTGATAGCGAGAAAGCCTTTCTGTGGGGAAGGCTGCTAAGCTCAGGTGGCCCGATGCCATTGGACTCTGATCCAATGTTGAGGGGCAGTGTTTTAGAGGAAACACTGAAAAGAGATACTGACTTGAACCTTTGGAAAAAGGTTGTAAGGGATCCATTTCATGACAATGATTACTCAATTCAGTTTAAAGAGGAAGGAATGTATAAAGAAATAAATATGAATGACTTACTGGTTGAATTGATAACAAAAATGTCTTTTCAGGAGTAATATCCGATATACATGGCTAGAGAATATAGTCATTTTGTACGGGAAACCTCACTGACTGTCAGAGCAAGGTCACAACAGACATTCTCAGGGACAGAAAGAATAAAAGTCAAGCTAGATTCACATAGGACCAGTGAATTATGGCAGGTGAAAGTTTCTATCACCATGACCTCTGATTACCTAAGTATAGGCAAATCAATAGAGGGGGTCAAAGTTGAAAGGACAATTATCAGAAAACCTAACAAACTGAGCAGAATGACCGCATGGATTATAGATCAGATAGGGAAAGCTTAGGAGGTTTTTGTGCATCTATATCTTTTTGTGTTTTTCAGCAACAGGATGGTGAAAAGAGGAACCGGACTAAAGGGGAAGTATCAGGAATTGCCTCATGACCGGAGTGAAGTAGGACTGTTACTGTTGGCCCTAATGATGGTTCTGGTTGTCTGTCTCTTTATAGTTGGATTTGGCATCACAGTAGAGAATCAAACAAATGAGGTAGGAGTAGCCTCCTGTTCTGTTGTTGAGAAAGTTGTAAGAAAAATCTGTTATAAGCAGACGGTGAATTTTGATGGTACTAAATATGGACCAAAAATGATAAAGAATATGTTTAAAGGATTTATAAAGGATATAGATAAGTCATTTTGGAACTGCACAGGTACTAAACGTATTAGTGCCACAATGGTGCCTAGTATTTATGGAGACAAGATTGTTAATAATAAAACTAGGTTACAATGGAATTACTTAAAAGGATATAATCGGACGCACGTCAAATTACAGGGCCTTAAGTATAATCTTTCGGATGTTTTTAATTTGACGTCTACTATGGTCATATATCGATTATGGAATACTCCATTGCTACGGATATCAAAAATGAATGATTGGGATTGTTTAACTAAACAAATTGTCCCAATGGTATAGAGATCTTGGCTAGGCAAGGGTAGTTATTAAAAATCAATTGCCCTGTCAATAGACGATAAAAGAAAGAGCAGTAGGCAGAGTGGAAAATCTGCCTCGACAGGCTCGAAGTTTATAATTAGTAAGAATAAATGGGATAAACGGTGGATAACCGGAACCCATTGCAACTAAGTTATTGGCCTAAGGGCCTAAACCCATATGTATTGATAATAGGTGTATACAAAAATAGACCTAAACCAGCTTATGTGGAATTAGAATGGGTGACATGTGAAAAACTGATTATGCCCATTGGAATGTGTGAAAATCACGAGAAATGTCGAGACATTGACAAGCAATGTATGTCTGCTTATGAAACAGCATCCGCATGGGTGTACTTGAATGATACCTCGATTTGGGATGATAAAATTTTTTAGGGGCATGGTGCTAATATTATTAAGCTATGGCATGAATGGATGGGATTACAGGACCCAGATAATGACATGGTGAAAGCAGAAGGCAAACGTACGACATGGACTATCAATGACACCTTGTGGGCCAACGGGGTAGGTAGAAGTAGACTTCATCAAATAACCTTAAGTTATGCACCCCGGCCAGGTTTGTCTTTGGAGCTAGCGAATCATTCAGGTATTATTGAATATGTTTAAAAAATATAACTGAACGGCAATGTAGATCGGCTATTGTTTTGTATTGTATGGGCTGGTCTAGTGTTGTCTGAGTTACCCATACTAATCAAGGCATCTGGAATAACCATAGTGATGCGATTAGGGTTGGATAGAACCAGTAATCGTAAGATAACATGCAGGTTGTTTAATTTGAGTATAGAGCTAATGAGGATATATTCCAAATCTCAATCTCGTATAAGAAGAACTAAACTATGGGTCTAAATAGTCACAATTTAGCTCATGGATTTTAGAGTACCAAGTATTATCTACCAATGTTGAAACAATTGGAACAAAGGTATGGTAATTACAGGGTAATGATGGCCTCTTTAAAATTTAATGTTAGATCTTCTAGTCCATTTTCAAGAAACAGCTTGAGACCAGAGAATTTAGATAATGATCAAGAAAAGATTAAAGTCGAGTTGATGGAATTTTGGTTTGGGGCAGGTTTGATTCAGACGAGATAAGGAAATCAAATATTTGTGGTTTCCAACTGAGGAGCAATATTGAAGCTCTGAGATGTTTGACTTATGGAAAGTCCGAATATTACTTGGATGTATGATAAGGAACATGTATTTTGGAAAAAAAATCTAAGGAGAATAGGATCAAAGAAGGTTGGCAGCAGTGAAGAATGGAGTGACATTAGTTCAATTACTAGTGATGCTCCATTAATGTTAATTGCAAAGAATCAAATTATGACAATATAAATGTTCTCTAATCAGGATAGTTGATAGCGAATCTGAATTGAAAGGATTTTTTCTTTCCGGTCAACAATTTTCTCAAAAGGAATTTCGGCGGCACCGACGTTAATTAACGTATCGGATTACAATTTGCAACTACTCAAACCAAATGTGTGGGATCTTTTTTACGTTAATTGGAGATACAGTAAAAGCTATTTTATGGGTCGTAGATAACGTGAGAGAGTTTGCGCTTTCTGTTTGGGACCTAATAGTATAATCATGGTATTTTCTAAAAATGGGTATAATCTGCCTAACAATTATCATAGCAATAATTGTAATAAAGGTAATGATTATTAAATCGTCCAAAATGTGGCTGGTTTGCAAGAAACTTTCGGATGTGTCTGGTTCAGTGATGAACAGGAAGACCTCGCTTCCACTAACTGACAGTGAGTCAGAAACGGAGGTGTGACCTATTATAGCGACAGGGGCTATAAGGGGGTCACATGGCGTGGCAAGTTTACGGACATTTGAAGACAAAGTTGGTAATGGGGAAAGGATCGAAGTGTAATCCCTTGATAAACTTTGGGCGCAACAACAGCTGAAGACGTTGGCAGGCAATGGCACCAATTCTACATGGCATTGCGATGAACCGCCAAAAGGAGATAGTGTGTATTATCTCTATAAATTTACGGTTGATTTCTTATTGGATATCTGGAATATCAACCATTCGCATGCCCGAACAAATCGTTTTTATGTGTTTAAGCCTTGGCCAGTATAATGTATTGAACGATTATTCGTTATTACTGAATTTAGTGTCTTAGCTGTTGAGGAGTGCGCAAATAAGATTATTTGGCGAATGAGAAATTATCGAAGTAATGATATTTTCCATTGCCATCGCTGTGTATAAATTTACACAGTGCTATATTGGAATGATTTGACTCAAGTATATGTTGGTTTCGGACTTGCGTTCCTTACCTACATGTTTTTGATTATTATTAGTTATAGTAGAAATACAGTCTTAAGACCATTGGTGAAAAAATTGGCAGTACTGTATTTCATTGTCTTATTAATGGCGGGGACTTTCACATTTGTGAACGAACCAAAGTTATTTCCTCTTGCTATTTTGTTAGCATAAATGATTAATTTATGTTCTAGATTTTTGACAGATTTTTGACAAATTTCTTTAATAAATTAAAGTGTTATTGATATACGATGGAACACTGAGTGTAATTATATAGACCATATAGAATTTAAAGAGATTTATTCACTTTGTTCTAATTTTTGAAACAATTGATTCATCGCTATTTTGTTTTATTTGTTTTATTTCGTGTTTGATCGACGATGTTGAAGATATGACACATATTTCTGACCTTATTTGAATTTTATTTTTGTCAGACAAACAAAAAAAAACAAAAAAAAAGAAGAAGATTATTCTTGATATTTATCTATGTTTGATATTGTCAAGGGATTTTTTTTTTTTCTTTTACTCTTTTATTTTCTTCTCTCTCGTTTAATGTTGTTTTGAATTGCAAAAATTTTACAACCAAGTACACGACCAAGTTCTGTACAAGATCATTGGAGATGAGGTTTGATATGTCCGCACATTGACATTGCTGTATACCAGGAGGGCCCCCTGGTGTACAACAATCGTTGACAATAGTCTTGAAGATGAGAGGCATGGACAATTTTAATTACTGGATTATTATTTTTTATGTTCTTCTCTCTCTTTCTTAAGTTCTTCTTTATCGTGTTGATTTTCTTGTTTCTTGTTGATACAAATTTTTTGCTTAGAAGAAAAGAAAGAGCAAACTGTTGCAATCGAATGTTACTGTTAGCAGTTCTATTAATGTTTCTTATTAATGTATCCAGAAGATGTTACTGTTGCTAGTTGAAAAATGTATGATAATTTCTCATTTATGTTTAAATTGAATTATTTCATTGTTGTTTATTTTCTTTTCTTTTGTTATGAATAAGAAGGAAAAATTTGTTTTTGAAATAAGGATAGCAAGTGTGGTACTTCCTTTTTTTTTTTGAGACTTTTGGGGTTACTGTATCTATAAGTGATAACGAAAGTTGATTCGTTATTGTTTTATCTTGTGTTATTGTGATAGGGTCCGGAAGAGAAGAGACTTACCAACGGACATGGGATGTATAAATTGTGTGATGACTGTCTAGCGGTTAAATGTTACCCGTTGAAGATTGAAGCATACAAACAGGGTTATTTTGAGTTTAAAAACTTCTGTCACTCGTGTATACTTTCCAAGGGTTATTACATGGCCGAAATGAGGACTTTTGCTTTTTATGAACGAGGGGCCAAGTATACAGGTCCAGGCTGCACTCATTACTTAACCTATGACGCAATGAGATTTGTCATTGCAATGAGATGGCTGATCATCGATTTAGATGACGCAATAGAACTGCTAATTGGCAACAGAGAACATGTGACTAAGATTTCGTGCTGTGTTGGTATTCAGACCTATTGGCTTTTTGCACTAAACAGGCACGGACTGACGGCCAAGTTGTTTATGTGCTGGTCTTTTGATCAAATAGATCTGTCTGAAGTGCCTGACACAGATCCGGTTGGAACCGAGAGTGTCGGACGAGAGCCTGACGGACAATGGTACCGAACTGGCTCTGTATCCAGAAGATCTAATGAGAATGGATCAAGCCCCGAGGAATCGGGACTTCTGCAGGTGGTTACCTGTGTGCTGACGGTGGTTTCGTCAAAGCTTGGAAAGTCTGATGAAACAGCACGGGAAATTATTCACAATTGAGTTTTCGTGTAAAGAAATTGATATGGGATATAGGTGTGATGAGTGTTGTTGGGATTTTGTAATGCCCAGTGTTTATGTTTTTTAAGATTAAGCTTGATGAACTAGATGTGATTTATCCGTGGAAATTTTGTGTATGATCGGCATGGTAACAATGAAGAGTTATATATGACAGTGCGCTTGTACGTCCAGGAGGGGGTGTAGTGAAATATTTGAATTTTGATAGATATTATGAACCTACAAACACACTTCCAGATACATATGCACGCACACACTTACATAGAAGCCCAAAGCACAGAGGACGGAAAGGACACAAGAATACCCATATATGGGAAACAGAGATATCAGCGAAAACCCCCGTCTGAAGCAAGAGACGATTGATGTTGCAAGGCTCAGTCATGAGACTGAGTTCCTCTGGAAAAAACCCAAGAAACTGTATTAGAACAATGTAACCCAGTTCCGTATAAATATGACTGCATTTTGACTGTACGTTGCTGCATTTTTTATTTTGATGTCGGATTGCATCCCTAGAGAGGAATCGAATCTCTTCTAGTATAATCCTGGCTGAATTTCTTTTGGTTTGAACTGCTCTGCTATAATATTGTAACTTGATAAATCTCGGATGGGAACGAGTTCATATTTACTCGAAATTGCTTGAACTGCTGATAAGGTAATTAGTCTTTGTAATATTCACTCATACAGGACTGCCCTGTTGAGATTGAATAAGCTGAAGTTTTATATCCTGTAACATTTACTTTTTGATTTGCTACAAGTATTAATTTTTGTACTACCAGTGTTTTAATCTTTTGTATAAATAAACTTTTATTTCTAAAGACAATCACTGTTAAGTCTTACTTCAGCTTTTACAAACAGTTCTAATAGCAAAAGACAGAGCAAAACATTAATCCTTATTAATCGAAGATAACAAGGGTTCCAAGAGCGATTCGGCTGGAAGGTAAGCATGAATTTAATTCATATGTCTGGTTAGTAATGTCTATTATTGTTTCCTTGGGAGTGTAGGGACTACACCTAGATTTACTGGTATAAATGATAAACAAGCAAGTTGAGGGAATAATTCCTATTCTGACCTGACAGCAAAAGATCACCTAGACACAGTGATACTAGGGGTTAATCAGGAACGTGAGAGCAATACCAGATCTCACCACAGAAGGGAAATGGCCTGTGGAAAGAAACTGTTCCTGTGCCTGGATGTTCTTGTGGCCAGTGATCTGTGTCGCCGTCCTGACGGTAACAGTTCAAACAGGGGGTGACCAGGGTGAGTGGAGTCTGTGATGATTTTACCTGCTCTCTTCCTCACTCTGGAAGAGTACAGGTCCTGGAGGGTTGGCAAGGGGGCACCAATAATCCTCTCTGCAGTCCGGACTGTCCGTTGTAGTCTCCTGATGTCCGATTTGGTAGCTGAACCAAACCAGACAGTGATGGAAGTGCTTAAAACAGACTCAATGACAGCTGAGTAGAACTGGATCAGCAGCTCCTGTGGCAGATTGAACTTCTTCAGCTGGCGAAGGAAGTACAGTCTCTGCTGGGCCTTTTTCACAATGGAGTCAATGTGATTTGCCCACTTCAGGTCCTGAGAGATGGTAGAGCCCAGGAACCTGAATGACTCCACTGCTTCCACAGTGCTGTTCATGATGGTGAGAGGGGGGAGTGCTGGGGATTTTCTCCTGAAGTCCACAATCATCTCCACTGTTTTGAGCGTGTTCAGCTCAAGGTTGTTATAGCTGCACCAGACAGCCAGCTGTTCAACCCCCAGTCTGTAAGCAGACTCGTCACCATTTTGGATGAGACCGATGACGGTGGTGTCGTCTGCAAATTTCAGGAGCTTGACAGAGGGGTCTTTAGAAGTGCAGTCATTAGTGTACAGGGAGAAGAGCAGTGGGGAGAGAACGCACCCTTGGGGGGCGCCAGTGCTGATGGTGAGGGTCCTGGATGTGAGCTTCCCCAGTCTCACTCGCTGCTGCCGGTCCGTCAGGAAGCTGGAGATCCACTGACAGATTGAGGATGGCATGGAGAGCTGAGTCAGTTTGGCTGTGAGAAGATCAGGGATGATGGTATTGAAGGCCGAACTGAAGTCCACAAATAAGATCCGTGCATAAGTCCCAGGTCTGTCAAGATGTTGCAGGATATAGTGCAGTCCCATGTTGACTGCATCATCCACAGACCTGTTTGCTCTGTAAGCAAACTGAAAGGGATCCAGCAGGGGTCCAGTGATGTCCTTCAGATAGGCCAACACCAGTCTTTCAAACGACTTCATGACCACAGACGTGAGAGCGACAGGTCTGTAGTCATTAAGTCCAGTGATTTTAGTTTTTTTGGGAACCGGAATGATAGTGGAGCGTTTGAAGCAGCAGGGAACTTCACACTGCTCCAATGATCTGTTGAAGATCTGCGTGAAGACTGGGGCCAGTTGGTCAGCGCAGGCTTTTAGACAAGCAGATGAGATGCCGTCTGGGCCTGAAGCTTTCCTAGTCTTCTGTTTTTTGAAGACTCGGCTCACGTCCTCCACACAGACCTTAAGCTCAGGTTGGATGGCAGAAGGGGGGAGGAGAGGGGTTGCAGGAGGTGATGGTGGATGTGTGAAGTGCACATCAGAGCGGGTGTGAGGTGTGAGTCTGGGCTTCTCAAACCTGCAATAAAATGCATTGAGAGTGTCAGCCAGTTGTTGATTCTCCACAGATGGGGGGGATGGTGATTTGTAGTTGGTGATGTTCCTCAGGCCTCTCCAGACTGATGCCGGGTCGTTGGCTGAAAACTGGGTTTTCAGCTTTTCAGAGTAGCTTCTTTTAGCAACTCTGATCTCCTTTGTCAGTCTGTTTCTGGCCTGGTTATACAAGATTTTATCCCCACTTCTGTAAGCATCCTCTTTGGCATGACGAAGCTGTTTGAGTTTCCCAGTAAACCATGGTTTATCATTAGTGAATGATAAGAATGTCCTGGTAGGAATGCATGTATCCTCACAGAAACTGATATATGATGTTACAGTATCTGTGAGCTCATCCAGATCGGTGGCTGCAGCTTCAAAAACAGTCCAATCAGTGCAATCGAAGCAGGCCTGTAGATCCTGCTCTGCTTCATTGGTCCATCTTTTTACAGTCCTTATTACAGGTTTAGCTGATTTCAGTTTCTGCCTGTAGGTCGGTATAAGATGAACCAAACAGTGATCAGAGAGCCCCAAAGCTGCCCGTGGGACGGAGTGATACGCATTCTTTATCGTGGTGTAACAGTGGTCCAATATATTACTGTCTCTGGTAGGACATGTAACATGCTGTCTGTATTTTGGCAGTTCACGGGAGAGATTTGCTTTGTTAAAATCCCCAAGAATGATTAAAAGAGAGTCTGGGTACCTTTGTTCCATTTCAGCTATATGTTCAGCCAGCTGTTGTATCGCCGCGCTCACACACGCGTCTGGAGGAATGTAAACATTCGCGAGAATGAATGAGGAAAACTCCCGTGGCGAGTAGAAAGGTTTACAGTTCATGAAATGCACCTCTAAGTTAGGAGAGCACATCTTCTTCAGTGTTGTTACATCTGAACACCAACTTTCGTTAATGTAGAAACACAATCCACCACCTCTCGTTTTCCCCGTTAGTTCCGCGATGCGATCCGCTCGGAACAGCTGAAAGCCCGGCAGATGTAGTGCGTTGTCCGGTATGGCTTCACTCAGCCAGGTTTCAGTGAAGCACAGAGCAGCGGAGTTTAAAAAATCCTTGTTAGTGCGGGTGAGGAGAAGAAGTTCGTCCATTTTGTTAGGAAGAGATCGGAGATTTGCAAGATGAATACTGGGGAGTGCAGTGCGGAGGCCGCGCTCGCGGAGTTTCACCAGCGCGCCAGCGCGCTTCCCGCGTTTGCGTCTGACCGCGCGTTTGAACAACACCGCTGCCCCTCCGACGAGAATGTCCAGTAAAACGTCTGAGTAATCAAAATCTGTAGAAAAGTTGTCTGGTGTGTGTTTCCTAATGTCCAGTAGTTCGTCTTTGGTGAAACTGATAGGAAAAGAATGACTAAACGCAGAACAAACCAACAAAAACAACACAATAACTGGAGAGCTCCACACCGAGGCAGCCATCCGCGGCGCCATCTTGAGCATATGCCGCGGATGGCAAATGTGTTGGAGTTTACCCTGGTAAATGAGAGTGTCGCTTCCCTGTGCCTTCGGGTCGGGGACGGGTCTCTCACTGTCGTGTGTGCCTACGGGCCGAACGGCAGTGCAGAGTACCCGGCCCTCTTGGGGTCTCTGGGAAAGGTGCTGGAAAGTGCTCCGACTACTCTGTCGTTCTACTGGGAGACTTCAACGGCCATTTGGGCAGCGACAGTGACACCTGGAGGGGCGTGATTGGGAGGAACGGCCCCCCTGATCTGAACCCAAGTGGTGTTCTGTTATTGGACTTCTGTGCTAGTGACAGCTTGTCCATAACGAACACCATGTTCAAGCTTAAGGACAATCAGTCCAATGATGGACAATTCAATGATGACAGCAGACAATGATGGTGTCTGTTGAGGCAGCAATCCCCAAATTTTGGCTGACACACCTCTGCAACATCGCGTGGCAGTCGGGGGACAGTACCTCTGGACTGGCAGACCGGGGTGGTGGTCCCTCTTTTCAAGAAGGGGGACTGGAGGGTGTGTTCTCACTACAGGGGGATCACACCCCTCAGCCTCTCTGGGAAAGCCTATGCCAGGGTACTGGAAAGGAGAATTCGGCCGATTGTCGAACCTCGGATTCAGAAGGCACAGTGCGGTTTTTGTCCCGGTGGTGGAACACTGGACCAACTTTATACCCTCTCTAGGGTGCTGGAGGGTTCATGGGAGTTTGCCCAACCAATCCACATGTGCTTTGTGGATTTGGAGAAGGCATTCGACTGTGTCCCTCGTGGCATCCTGTGAAGGGTGCTCCGGGAGTATAGGGTCCGGGGCCCTCTGCAATGGGCTGTCCAGTCCCTGTACTACAGGAGCAGGAGCTTGGTTCGCATTGCCAGCAGTAAGTCAGACTTATTCCCGGTGTACATTGGACTCTGGCAGGGCTGCCCTTTGTCACCGGTTCTGTTCATAATTTTTATGGACAGAATTTCGAGGCACAGCCAGGGGCCGGAAAGGGTCCGGTTTGGGGACCACATGATTTCATCTCTGCTCTTTGGGGATGATGTTGTCGTGCTGGCCCCTTCAGACCAGGAACTTCAGCATGCACCAGGACGATTTGCAGCCGAGTGTGAAGCGGCTGGGATGAGAATCAGCACCTCCATGTCTGAGGCCATGGTTCTCAGTCGGAAAAGGGTGGCTTGCCCGCTTCAGGTTGGTGGAGAGTTTCTGCCTCAAGTGGAGGAGTTCAAGTATCTTGGGGTCTTGTTCACGAGTGAGGGAAGGATGGAACAGGAGATCGACAGATGGATCGGTGCAGCTTCTGCAGTAATGCGGTCGCTGTACCAGTCTGTCGTGTTGAAGAAGGAGCTGAGCTGCAAGGAGAAGCTCTCGATTTACCCGTCGATCTACGTTCCTACTCTCACCTATGGTCATGAGCTGTGGGTCATGATCGAAAGGACAAGATCCCGGATGCAGGCGGCCAAAATAAGCTTTCTCCACAGGGTGGCTGGGCGATCCCTTAGAGATAGGGTGAGAAGCTCGGTCACTCGGGAGGAGCTCAGAGTAGAGCCACTGCTCCTCCACATCGAGAGGGGTCAGCCTCGGGCATCTGTTCCGGATGCCTCCTGGACACCTTCCCGGGGAGGTGTTCCGGGCGCATCCCACCGGGAGGAGACCCCGGGGAAGCCCTAGGACACGCTGGAGGGATTATGCCTCCCGGCTGGCGCCTGGGAACACCTCGGTATTCCCCCGGAAGAGCTGGAGGAAGTGTCTAGGGAGAGGGAAGTCTGGGCATCTCTGCTTAGACTGCTGCCCCCGCGACCCAGCCCGTATAAGCGGAAGGTGATGAATGGATGGACAACTTCGACCACTGAAGTAGAGTAAACTCAAAAATGCTTTAGAAGCTGGTTACTTTATTTTTTTGTTTACTCAACTTTTTGTTTTACAGTGTGATTTTTCCGACTTCATGAAGCCTCATGGTGTGAATGAAAAATCAAACTGACTAGAACAGTGGTTCTCAAACTTTTTACACCAAGTACCACCTCAGAAAATATTTGGCTCTCCAAGTACCACCATAATGACCAATATGAAAATACAGTAGCGTAGTAGGCCTAACTATTCAGATACAGCTCAAAAATGAGGCAGCTTAATTTCTAATAAGAATATTTATTATTGTCAACCACTTTAAACATTGTAAAAACACAGTTTGAACATTAATACTGCAGTGTGCTGTAAAAGTTAAATAAAAACTGTAGCCTACTGTACTTAAAATATTAAGTAAAAAAAGTACTGTTCTTAATTAAAAAAAAAAATCAGGCTGTGTATTCATATTTAACCCTTTTAAACGTACATTTAAAATATTCTGGCTGACCCCTGTGAGTTTTTTAAGGTGATCATTATTTAGAACTGATCACTTTATTGTTTCCATGGTAACGGGTCATTGCTTGTCACGTGACACACCGCAGCCACAATAGCGCTGAATGACTAATGATCTGCTTTTATTTCATTTTTTAATTCAAAATATTTACAAATTTGTTAGCTATGGCATGAAATATTTGATATTCCGATTGTCAAATATATGCAAGTGGAAGTGTTATGTTGTTTAAACACCTTTAAAACGATCGCGTTAGTTGAGCTATATGCGCCGTCATGTTAGTTTGTGCCACTGTTCAGAGAATCGGATCTGTTGGATTTACAGCACGTGAATTCACTTCTCCCGAAATACATGAAAGCAAGTGGCCGGTGAACTTGGAGAAGAATAGAGTTAACTTACACAATGTGTAACTTGCACAATCTGATATGAATACAACGTGTCGTCTAATTATAATGGAAATGATTATTATTTCCGCTTCCATAGACATCAGTGTGTATTTTACAAATTCTAAATGTATTGTGTTTTTTTTAGTTCTTGGGTGAATTTAAATGTCTGAAACCTTAAATAAACATTATGTGGTTAAAAACACTGAATAACTGTGATATTTGACAGCGCCTGAGTGGCACGCGTCCGTCTCTGGCTCAGCGCCAGCCAACTGCGAAAGCACATTTGAATTTAGCAGTTGATCACGTGATGCACTGACTGTTCTACTCACACCGGTGTAATCGTATCGTACGCTCCAGGGACCAGCCAAGACTGATCACACAATAGACAGTAAAAGATCACACCGGTTTGATCTTACGTGCGAAATTCAGTGATTCCTCTGCGTACCACTAGATGGAGTACCACACTTTGAGAACCACTGGACTAGAACAAACTAGAAAAGGGTGAAACGGATAATAATGTAGACACACAGCAATCTCATTCAATGTCAGTCATGTGTGGGTGAAATATAATTTAAGCATTTAAAAGCTATTTTGAGAAAATTAAAACATGGAAAGCTCAAAAAGAAAATCATACCAGGCTACTTCATGACTTAATGAAATTATTAATAAAATTATTCCTGATTCAAGCAGAATCATCAGAAAATAAAAACATACAATAACAATGTGGTGTTGGTAAAATCATTACTTTAAGCAAATACAAACATTAAGTAAAAGTGAAGGAGAATGAGACAGATCTCTCTCTTTACTGACTTATAAGAGCCAAAGCATCTCAAGAGAAAAAGAGAAGAAAAGTGTCCAGTTTCAAAGATATATGAAAATGTATCTTGCATTTCCATTGAAGAGTAGAAGTGGAAGAGAAACAATGTTTGTTCTGATGAAAAACAACGAAGAACGAGTTAAAAATGAATATCAGATTCATGTCTCTCTTAAAAGTGTTATGGCCTCTTCTTCAGCTCCTGAACTTTTGCCTTCAAAGGTTTTTATTTTCCAGTGTGAATTTTCTGGCACTATTTCAGTTCATCTTCTGTAGTAAAGGACTTCAGCACTGAAACACACACCACTGTGTCTTTTCTGCTGTAATATTACTAATGAATCTTCTCCTTTGTGTGAATCTTCAGGACTGACGCACAATGAAACTGTTTACCACACTGATCACAGTTAAATGGTCTTTCTTCAGAGTGAGAAGAAGTGATTTCAGAGCGAAAGCCTGAGCTGCTTCTTCCCAGTGTGAACTCTCATGTGAATCTTCAGACTTGATTTATATGTGTAGGAGACAGTTTTTTTTTGGCTTCTGTTTTTCCTTTCTTGTTCACGTCCATCAGGTCTAAAAGAAGCATTAAATCAAATGAGATTTCAAATGAGAGACAAACGTGAAATGAAAAGTGAAGCTCAAAGTCAAGATCACTGATGAGTTCAATAGTCCTTTTAATCTCATCAAATCTGGTCAACAACTGCTGTGCATGATTATGATCTATTTTAATGTCATGAAGATGTTTGTGTTATAAATCACTGAGTGAGTAAAGAAGAAAGCTGAAGGAACCTCTCTCCACATGGATCATGGTGATGTGGTTTCTCCACTGTATGGATCTTCATGTGTCGCTTCAGGTGACTTTTAAAAGAGAAACTCTTTCCACACTGATCACACGTGTGCGGCTTCTCTCTGCTGTGGATCATCTCATGTGCTTTCAGATGTCCTGATCGACTGAATCTCTTGTCACAGTGTGAACACTTGTAAGGTTGTTCTCCAGTGTGAATTCTCTGGTGCTGTTTTAAATTGCCCGCTGTAGTAAAAGTCGACTCACACTCAAAGCACATGTACTCTCTCACACCAGTGTGAATTTTCTCATGTGCTTTTAAATTGCACAGCATTAAAAAAGTCTTTCCACACACAGAACATGAATGCGGCTTCTCCTTCGAATGAATTCTCAGGTGTCTCTTCAGGGTTGATCCACAATGAAATGTTTTTCCACACTGATCACATGAGAACGGCTTCTCTCCGGTGTGGATCATCATGTGAAGATTAAGGGATGATGATTGTGTGAAACTCTTCCCGCACTGATCACACGTGAACGGCTTCTCTCCAGTGTGGATCCTCATGTGACCATTAAGATGTTGTTTTCGTGTGAAACTCGTCCCGCATTGATCACATGAGAACGGCTTCTCTCCAGTGTGAACTCTCATGTGAATCTCAAGACTTTGTTTGGTTGTGAAACTGTTTCCACACTGAACACACATATGTGACTTTTCTCCAGAGTGGATCCTCATGTGAGTATTAAGATGTTGTTTTTGTGTAAAGCTCGTCCCGCATTGATCACATGAGAACGGCTTCTCTCCAGTGTGAACTCTCATGTGAATCTCAAGACTTTGTTTGGTTGTGAAACTGTTTCCACACTGAACACACATATGTGACTTTTCTCCAGAGTGGATCCTCATGTGAGTATTAAGATGTTGTTTTTGTGTAAAGCTCGTCCCGCATTGATCACATGAGAACGGCTTCTCTCCAGTGTGAATTCTAATGTGAATCTCAAGACTTTGTTTGGTTGTGAAACTCTTTCCACACTGAGTGCAGGTGAAAGATTTCTGGGCTCTTCTTTTCTTTAAAAATGTGATTTTAGTCTTTGAGCGACTCAAAGGTTTTTCTCCAGGTTTGACATGATGTTCCTCCTCCACTTCACTCAGTTCTTCACTCTCCTCCTTCACTTCTATCAGGTCTGAAGTGAAACAAAAATATTGTTATTCATCAAAATAAATAAAAAAATTAAGTGAAAGAACATTAAAGTAGAAAACTCGTATAAAATATTAACATTTTGCTGTTTTTTTTTATAGATTAATTAAATAAAGTTAAATAAAGCGAGTTTCCCTGTGTTCCAGTTCGAGTTTGGCGAACTCAATTCCCGCTCTGCTTGCCACAGAAACGTCACACTGTGTCCTCTTAGTTTAATTACAAGAACAGAAGCTTTTTGCAGTCCAGTGGAGCAGATTGTATATTATTATTATATTTTGGATTTATTGTTATATTTTCTACATTGAATTTATCTTTGTAAAAGACACAGCAGAGACATTAAAGTAGACAACTACTATAAAATAATCTAGACTGCCTGCGGCTTTAACTAGTTTTAAATTAACTATTTTTGAGAATTATCTGTGTCCTACATGTGTCACTCAACCCTGATACTTAGTTGATTTTGAAAAACTTGTGAACCAGATATAAGTTAAATTAAATAAAAGCTAAAATTATATTTAGTTTGACCTGATGTTGACAATAAATATGAACATTTCTCAAACCTCGCTTTACTGACCATTTTTTGGAAACCAAAAATTTTACTTTTGTACCCATTTCATAGTTTAACTGTTTATCTAAAAGTGATGAAGTGCTTGAATGTTTCTAACATGAATGTTCTTCAGCATCATGAATGAATGAAGAATAAACACCAACCTCTTTGTTCTTCAGGATCTTCAGTGTGTTTCATTCTGCAGGGTTCTGGATCACTCATGTTCTCACTGTCCTCTTTAATAAACTCAGTCTTTGCAGATTTCAGCTCTTCCTGATGCTCTGATCTCGTCTTCACTTGTACCTGATGGGAGTTTAGAGCATTTATTGGAGAATTTATGTGGGAGGAGCTTCACTGATGATGATTGATGATGTGATTGACATGGGAGGGGCTTCAATTATGGTAAATTTTAGTGGGAGGAGCTGATCTGCCCAAACTAAAAAATATATCAGTTACTGAGTTTGTTTTTATACTTATTTACAGAATATAAATAATGTACTGAAATTATTCATAATATAAATAATGGTAAGAAAAAGAGTTCAACACATAAAGACTAAAGAATAAATGTAGCCTACATAGAAGCAACAAATCCCCTCAGTCTGCTGACACCAATGAAATGAGCTTTAAGTGTCATTTTACAGGAGATCTGAAGACATCAGCATAATAAATGAGGTGAAAACATCAACTATCAACACTCAGTCAACAAGCCATTCAGGATCATCAGCAGATCATCTCACTTTATTCTGAGTGTTTGCTGTTAGAAACACATTATTTGAGTCAGGATACATGATAAAAGCCTGTAAAACTGCTCTATTTAAAGATTTTATGATAACTACATTCATTACAATAAAGTAATTAGATCATTAAAATGTGCAGAAACTGAAAACGATCATACAACTTATGTACAATTATGTACTTATACAACTTATGTACTTATACAATATTATGTATCATGTATATATTTAAAATGTCTCATTATAGGTTCAATGTAAAGTATATATCAGTATCTGTTCCAGTAGGTGTCAGATCCACTATGAGAAGATAGATCTGTCCGGCTTGCCTGAACTGTTTTCACTCCTCTCCTCAGCGCCTACTCTCGACTACATCAGCGCATCTCAAACAAGCCTAATATTTTAATAAAATGTACAAGTATTAAAAAACTCAAAGGTAAAAATGAAAGCAGCAGGTTTCAAAAGGAGTGCAGCGCATATCCATGGTTTTAGCCATGCCTCATAATTATATAATTATAAGAAAAATATACAGAGTATAACTGAGTTACAGAGTAGAGATGCGCGTATGGGCTATTATTTCATCCGCAACAAAACTCATCACAAAAGTCATCATCCGTCCGCCATCCATCCGCACCAACGTTTTTGACCAATTTTCAAAACCGCACCCGCCCGCCATCCGCTGATTGGTGTATACATATATTTACTTTTCACTGGACAGCAGTGGATGCATGAAAAGGCGGATGACTGGGTCCTCGAACCGCACCAAGCTGCCAGCTGGCAACCAAGAGGGGGCTGAGGGGTGTAAGGCTATGTAGGGTCACCCACCGCCAGACTGGCCCTCTTGGGATCCAGGAATAGAGAAGTTTGCTCTTTTTCTGAGAATATGGGTACCGCTGGCCCCGTTTTTACAGACCCACACAAAACAAAAAACTCCAACTGGCTCTCCACCGGCTGGAGGGAGTGGATCGGTGGCCACTCCAAGAGCATCTTCTCTATTCCTGGGTGGCCCATCCAGGTTCAACATTTCCGCTGTCGCTTACCACCTGGCTTGGCAGGGCCTGGAACAGGCTGCGCAGCCCTCCTACGGCCGGCTCCACTTCGAGACCTGGGTGGTGGCAGCTGCGATGGTCCGATGGGAGTGGAGGCGGCCGCAGGGG
This sequence comes from Leuciscus idus, assembly GCA_021554675.1. NCBI lineage: Eukaryota > Metazoa > Chordata > Actinopteri > Cypriniformes > Leuciscidae > Leuciscus > Leuciscus idus. Next base: position 58,946,836 of record CM038621.1, read on the forward strand.
GACGACAACAATGCCATGCCATGCAAGGATGAGGCGGCTTGCCCGCAAGCTTTATAAGCTCTGATCGTCAAACCTGACGCGAACTTACAGGCCTGCGAGGGGAGACAAGGATCCCCCAGAAGCAGCGGCCGTTGGACACAGGTGCACGTGTTGTAGCAAAAGACCACTGCACTGGAGGTATAGCCTCATAACTCTTCACCGCTCCTGCCTCAAGGGTAGCAAGGGGGGAAGAACCCCTCAGGCAGTTTTCAGCAGTAAAAGGTGCCATCCACGACCTAGTAAGCATGCACTTTGGGAAAGAAGGGCACTGGGGCGGCGAGCTAAGAACCAGCATGGCCTGAGATACCAATCATCCAACCGAGACTAAGCGGGACACGGTGGAGGGTTCCACTCGAGCCCGACAGCCCAAATCAGCATAGCTGACAGTTCTGAATCCGGCTCAAGCAACGTTACACTCCCAGAAGGAGACAATGCAGTGGAGTCCATCTCCAGAGGCCAGCTTACCCTCCGGTGCTGCAATCTGCATCCTGTCCACTGGGGGCACCCCGGGTGAAACGGCCGGTCCAACTATTACAGATGGACCAGCACGGATGGACCAACAATTGTGACCGTTACAAAAAGGCAGGGAACAAATGCATTGAGAAACGCACTGGCGGAATGACATCTTTTTCTTTTTGGAATTGGCTAGATTAAATAGTAGTACGAAGAAGACAGGCTCCCTAAGCTTGATCCCCATTCAGTCGACGTCGACTACGTCTGACGTTCTCGACTGAAAGGGAACTGACCATATATGGACTTGTTGTACAATCTATTTTTCTATATGATGTAATGGAACCTTAGATCTAACAAGTACATGGTTATTTTTTATATGGCAACTTTTTAAATCATTATTAAAGATTCGCAAATGCTATTCCATCCTATCCCCACTTTAAAATTGAATTAAACCCTATTCTTAAATCTCTTTATTATATAAATAATGGAATAAAACTAAGATTCCTTAAATTCTGAAGAAATATTTATCTATGTTTTTTAAAAGCTTTCCTAGTGTATTAATGTATGTGTGTTATTGTATTAATACAACTAGTGTCTGTGTCCTTGTCATGTTGTTTAGCAACTTCATTAGAAAAATTATAACTCTCTTTCTATTAAATTGTAACTATCTCAATTTGTAGTAAGATGTGCGTGTCCATCATAAAAAAAAGAAAGAAAAAAAAGTGATTACGCCTAATAGAAAGGCTTCGAAGCTTGTGTCGAGAACATCTCACACAGTAACATTTTGGTGTGACATTTGCGATTTATTTGATCAAATGTTATGTGAATCCTATCATTTTTAATTTACATAGATATGTAATTTTTGGCTTTCATGAATGTGAAAAGAAAAATTCTATTTATTTTTATAAACCATATTTTTCTGTTATCCAAATATCACAATCATTTCTATAAAATTGCTAAATACAAACCTCTTTGTTTAAGTGAAACGGAATATTGATTATTTTTTTTAAACACAGGTCCCGCGTTACTACTGCGCAGAAGCAGGTCCCAAATCTTCGCAAGATGTTAGCGCCATATTAGGACTTTGGCACCTTCAGTTTTCATCAATGGAAGAGAATGAAGGGGTGTCGTCCATCTTTTTTTACAGTCTATGGTCTGAGGTGCCGTTGCCATGACTCGTTGCTATGGGTTGCGACACTTGCTGTCTTGCTTCGGACTTGACTGAAGGGGTCAGTCTCAGTTTTCAAGGGTCTAAACTCCAGAGAAGCCTAGTGTGGACGACAGGCATAACCGTAGCTAAAGTTATGCGTTTTAAAATGAAAATGCACTAGTGTAAACGTAGGTATTCCACAGTCTGCTCGGGAACTGATGCTCTCGAGCCAAATGTGGCTCTTTCAGTGAGTAGCCTACCTATGGCTCGACGGCAGGAAAAAATAAACCAATCCATTTTTTAAAGCTACACTGTGTGATATTTTCCCCCATCTAGCGGTGAAATTGTATATGACTACCCAGTGAATATTAGTTTCTGTTCCTTTCAATTTCGAGGGCGTTTTAACTCCTACGGTGGCCGTATTATTCCAAGATTAACATGGCTTCCAGTTCGACTTCATCCAATTGTGCCTTTAAAACTATCACCTGTGATCCGTCGCAGCACATATTTATGTTACAAGGTAAACAATACTTTTTCACCATTGACGTGAGGAAAAGTAACGCAAGTTATACTCGCATTTGTCTCTGAGTCACTGAGTGTAAAGCGCGAAAGGCGAAGCTTGAATTTACAGGCATGTCCCTCTTTGGCTAATGTAGTTTCAAGATGGAGGGGCAACATGGCGACCGGCATTCGAACCCCTCACCCGTATGTACTTTCAATGGCAGATTATAAACTTACGAGAATACTTTATTACTTGAAAGAAGTAAATATACATTAATGAGCACATATATTTTGGAAAGAACTAAGTGTTTTTTGCTAAGAATCAACAAAAAAAATTGCACAGTGTAGCTTTAACCTTTTTTTTTTCAATAATCAAAGGTAGTGTGTCGAATCAATAAAAAATAGTAAAAAGTATAATACACCAATCAATCATCATCGGCACAAGAAGTTCAAATTTCATTGGACAATGTGAATTAAAGCGGTAATTTTCCAGTCATTCATAAATTGTTTGAAAAAAACAAAAACAAATTTACATTTATGAAGGATCTGAATCTGCGTCGTTGAAACAATGGATGTTAATTGACTACAAAGCACTGCACAAAACCAGCACCAAAATTCACATTAATGGTAAGTAGTAGGTGAACGTGATTTCACCAAGTACCACATGTTCCTGGATCAACATCTTTGTTGATCCTGGAACAACTTTCCAATCAACCAATCAGATTTGAGGAACAAGTTTACAGTTCATGTCAAGTTTAGGCTTAAAACCAGGGTGAGGTGCTTCAACATCAGTGTCATTCACCTATCATTTCCCTCTGATTTTAGGGAAAAGTTTGGGTAGGGTTAGGTTTACGGGTAGGGATACATTTTGGGGCAGGAATGTTATTCCAGGGTGAACAAAATATGTTGATCCAGGAACATGTCTTGCTTGGCAAAATAACGGTGACCGCAAGTAGTATTCAAGTTACTTGTGTTTAGCCAATGTATTTTGATACACTGTTCACCATTTGAAAACTATCATAGTTGGTTCAATGAAGCCCAGGCCCCACCTATAGGCCTATTATGTGAAATGCAGGCTGACAACAACAGCAAAATGGTTATCAATGTTGGAAACAGTTGCTACTTACTGATTTTTTGGAACCTGTGATACTTTATTCAGAATTCATTGATGAATAAAAGGTTAAAAAGAACAGCATTTAATTAAAATAGAAAATTGTCTTTATTATAATTATTACAATAGAAAACTATTATTTTAAATTGTAGTAATATTTCACAATATTAAGTTTTTTTCTGTGTTTTTGATCAAATAAATGGAGCATAAAAGGGCTTCTTTCAAAAAATTAAAAAAAGAAATGTTTCCAAACTATTGACTAGTTCTGTTGTGTATCCTCTCATGTCTTTTCAGATTTGATGACTGAATGAATCTCTTGTCACAGTGTGAACACTTGTAAAGTTGTTCTCCAGTGTGAATTCTTAGGTGCCGTTTTAAACTGTTCGCTGTAGTAAAAGTCTTCTCACACTCAAAGCACATGTACTCTCTCACACCAGTGTGAATTTTCTGATGTCTTTTCAGAATTTCTGTATGACTGAATCTCTTGTCACAGTGTGAACACTTGTGAGGTTTTTCTCCAGTGTGAATAATCTGGTGCCGTTTTAAATTGTTCGCTAAATTAAAAGTCTTCTCACACTCAAAGCACACGTACTCTCTCACACCAGTATGAATTTTCTGATGTATTTGTAAAGTTTGTCGCAGTGAAAAACTCTTTCCACACACAGAACATGAATGGGGCTTCTTCTTCGTATGAACTGTCAGGTGTCTCTTCAGGTTTGACGCACAGAGAAATGTTTTGCTGCATTGATCACAAATGAACGGCTTTTCTCCAGTGTGGACCCTCATGTGAAGATTAAGAGATGATGATCGTGCAAAACTTTTTCCACACTGATCACATGCGTACGGCTTTTCTCCAGTGTGGATCCTCATGTGTCCTTGAAGGTGTTGTTTTTGTGTGAAGCTCTTTCCACACTGATCACAGGTGTGCGGCTTCTCGCCTGTATGAACACTCATGTGGATCTGAAGACTTGGTTTGGTTGTGAATCTATTCCCACACCGATCACAAGCGAACGGCTTTTCTACAGTGTGGATCCTCATGTGAACATTAAGACTTTGTTTGCGTGTGAAACTCTTCCCGCAATCATCACATGTGAACGGCTTCTCTCCAGAGTGGATTCTCAAAGGTTTTTCTCCAGGTTTGACATGATGTTCCTCCTTCACTTCACTCAGTTCTTCACTCTCCTCCTTCACTTCACTCAGTTCTTCACTCTCCTCCTTCACTTCACTCAGTTCTTCACTCTCCTCCTTCACTTCACTCAGTTCTTCACTCTCCTCCTCCACTTCACTCAGTTCTTCACTCTCCTCCTTCACTTCACTCAGTTCTTCACTCTCCTCCTCCACTTCACTCAGTTCTTCACTCTCCTCCTTCACTTCACTCAGTTCTTCTCTCTCCTCCTCCACTTCACTCAGTTCTTCACTCTCCTCCTTCACTTCACTCAGTTCTTCACTCTCCTCCTTCACTTCACTCAGTTCTTCACTCTCCTCCTTCACTTCACTCAGGTCTGAAATCAAAGAGAAAAATGTATTTCATTTTCAATACAACAAAAATAATTCAAAGAGAGGAATATGAAGTGAAAGGACATAAAAAAGAGCTCCGATGTAATAGCAAAAACTACTTTCCATAAATGAGGTACATTAATCTTCTAATAATATTTTTTAAAACATTATTGACACAAATAACATGTTTCTGTAGCAAACAACTATTAAATATATTTGATCAATGACACAATTATCTAATGTAATATTAGCACTACAAATTATACAATAGTTTCATAATGTTGATACCAATGTTTAGATTGATATTTAATTTATTTTACTTAAAGCTTTTTAATTATTACAGTCCAGTCACACTAGACTTTTAATTCAAATGACTCCCATTCATTCGCATGTGAACGTGGGAAACCAGAAACACAAGCTTCGCTGCGTTCAAGTTCAAGTTGGAACGCCAATTAATTATTGGTCATGTATAACATAGTTTAAATAGACTCTTAATTATTCTATTTAACTCTATACATTTTATTCTACTGGTTCATTTGGATTCCAGTGTCACATAGAGTTTCACCCTGGCCAATAATGCTGATCTCACGGTCACAAACTCATAAGTCTGATTATTAGTCGGAGGTTATGACTAATACTGGGCGGTAAACCGGTTTCAATTTCGAGACGATATGTATTTTTCATAAACTCATACAGGTGCGTTGCAGAAACAGCTGCTGTCTCTATTCAGTGGTCATGAAGAGCGCTATGTAGAGTGTGTAGAGAGCGGACCACTATTAAATACATACCCTTCATACACTAATATTAACAACTTTATAACACAACAATAAATAACTCACAAAACTAACACTGATTCCCGAGATGCAGAATCACAGAATCCAGTCACAAATGGAACTTACTGTATAAAACGGAACGTCACAGAATTGTGGGATGAATAAATCAAAAGTAGGTCTGTACAAATAATCAGATATAGATACAGACTAGTGACTGTGAATATTAAATCTCAAAAAGACTGCTGTTGAAATATGAAGTCTGTATGTTCTGCCGTGTCTGTGATAAAGAGCGCTGCAGTTTCTTCTAAAGAAACTTAAAATCTAAATTATATTTATTCTCCCCAAATCGTGCAAGCCGTAAATACCTGACATCTGAAAGACACATAATGCACAGTTTGCATTGATTGGGATCACAGACTGGGGAGTTCACACCTTGTTGAGGAACAGGAGATCATTTGGATGGAAAAGGGAAAAAGCATCTCTAAACTCTCTTCTATTTCATTTTGTTCGGTTTCTCTGGAAATTAGAGCATTGTACCAGTCGCACTGAGACATTTCAAATAATACCAAACATGACTGTTAACCCTCTGGGGACCAAAAACGCGCCCGCGCGTTTTGCTCGTTTTTTTTTTTAGCAATGAAAAATAAACACAAAATGCTCTGTTAATTTTGATCTTTCATTTTCGTGTAATACATCAATCGATCCTGTTCAGTTTCTATTTTTTTTCTGTATACTCACAATACAAATAAAGTGTTTTGCTTTTTGACAAATAAAGAAAAACTAACATGATGCTATTTCTGCCTTCTCTCTGTCAGTAAACTCCCATTTGAAACGCGTTCGAAAATTATCTATAACTCCGCGAAAATTCAGTCAAACAGGCAAACAGACCCACGGGCATAAAGCTTGAGATCGCAGCTTTTAAATGAAGTAATTTATATAAAAAACAAATATTATCAGCTTCTGTAATCTGTATAAAAAGAGAGCGACTCCAGTCGAGCTCATTAGGAGCCATTCAAAAGTAATTTGACCACGCCCCGGAGAGCGCGTGCTATTCAAACGCAAATTCTGAGAACCATTTCAGTCTGTGAAACGCCCCCACATCAGCTGTAAACAAAGAGGCATAATATAGCCTACCTTATGGAGAAAATTTTCCGTGCTGATATGAGGAGCAGATCCCGCTGAGGAGTGAGGTAGGCTAAGTTATCCTTTCTCAAGTGTTAATGTGGAATAACGTTATGGAATAACGTTGTAGGCTTATGTAAACAAAAAGATGAATCGCGTTTCTATAATATGAATAGCGTTTCTGTGAGATGAATGAAGGGTACATATTTGTAAAGACTGTTTAGCCTAAATATGAATCGCGCGTCTGTGTGTGAAAGAATAAACTGCTTTTACAGTTACAGTTACTGCGTTACAGTCAGGCGAAGTATGAAAGACAACATTTTGTTGACTAGATTTGGGTACAGTTTTTACTGTAGAATATACTGTCACATCAAATAAGCTTTTCTGCTCATATATATAAAATACTATTTTGTCAAAAATAAAGTCATAGACTAAGATGTTCCAATGTTGGCTATATTCAAACTAATGAATACATATGATAAAATGTAGGCCTATAATCTTTTTTTTTTTTTTTTACAAAGAAAGAGTACTTTTTTTGCAGAAATATTGCTGAAATTGTAATTATTGTTGTAATTGTAACCTTTTTAATAAAATAGCAAAACATATTTACAAGATAGATGTAAGCAAAATCTTAAATGGTCAATATAAGTCTTCTTCTAAATATATAGGCTATTTTGTCCTTGCATTGTGGCTCAGTCAGTGTCACACCTGAATGAATGGCTAATTATGCAGAGTCATTATGCAGAGTGGGTGGGACTGGGTAATCTAAGGTGTAAACTACTCCTCCCCCTCGCATATTGGCTTTCCAAGCAAAACCTGTTTTACACCATTTAAATCAATGTATTTTTTTTTTGTGAACGATAAAGCAAGACTATTTTCACATAATTTTGAAGCTAGAACTCCAAGAGAAAACATCCATTAGTCAAAAGTCTTGTGGGCACATATTTTGTATGAGTTTTGTGGTCTTATTTCAGCAACTTTCATTTTTATTTTTTTAAATAACCACGCATAAACATTATTCTCTTAAAAATACAAACATCTACATACATGTTGCTCGCATATTATGGTAGGCCTGTTTGTGCTATATAGAGTGAATTTACACCTTTGCCATTAACATGTTTATAAATAACTGAAAAAAGCACAAATGTCAGAGCATGTCAGAACATCTCAAGGGCCCCAAAAACAGCTTGGTCCCCAGAGGGTTAATTCACTAGCATTGACAGCAAACATTATATTCTGCCATGATCTATCTGAGTGAACTGAGTGAAGGGGAGAATGGGTAAAAGGACTGAAGTGGGAGAAGGAACAAATGAGAAGGAAGAACCGGAAGGAAAAAGCTTCCCTGCATCTTCACTCTGTGGGCTGTGAAACAGAAGCGTATCTCAGAAGATCAAAGTATCTGAGGTTATTGCAGCCTTAAAGATGAACTGAATTGGAATTTTGAGTAAAGGTGATATAACAGATGTATTTTATTTATTTTCATTGGTACAATTATTAAAGTGGCAGAATTTGTTAAAAGGGATAAAATGGTGCGTTGAAAATGTTGTTGTTGTTACACGGGCGTCGCCACGTTAGATTTAAACATTCGGCTACGTCACTGGCATGGTAAGCTACTCCGTTGCTAACCAACAGCAGAGGAGCCATAGCATGCAGCCCCTGGATTTCGAGTCTGTAGTGAGCATTTTTTAGCGATAACCTATTTAGAGAGTTGTACTTTCAATACAACAGGTTTACTGGTGAGGGTTAAACCTGAGGCCATTTCGTCAAAGTTGTCTTCAATCAGCTGAACAAATTCTTATGCTCGAATGGATACTTTGACAATTTTAAATCTGGTTGCCGACCGCACCACAGCACAGAGACAGCGCTCATAAAGATAATAAATGATATTCGCTTAAATACTGATTCAGGCAAATTATCAGTGCTGGTACTACTCGACCTCAGTGCTGCATTTGACACTGTCGATCATAACATACTTCTTGACAGGCTGGAAAACTGGCTGGGGCTTTCTGGGATAGTCCTAAAATGGTTCAGGTCATACTTAGATGGGAGAGGTTATTATGTTAGTATAGGAGACCATAAGTCTGAGTGGACATCCATGACATGCGGAGTCCCTCAAGGCTCAATTCTTGCGCCACTCCTGTTCAACCTGTATATGCTCCCAATGAGCCAAATAATGAGAAAGAACCAAATTGCTTACCATTGCTTATACCAGATATGCAGACGACACACAGCTCTACTTAGCCCTATCGCCTAACGATTACAGCCCCATTGATTCCCTGTGCCAATGCATTGATGAAGTCAACAGTTGGATGTGTCAAAACTTTCTTCAGTTAAACAAAGACAAAGCTGAAGTCATTGTGTTTGGAAACAAAGATGAAGTTCTCAAGGTGAATGTATACCTTCACTCTAGGGGTCAAACAACTAAAAATCAAGTCAGGAATCTTGGTGTGACACTAGAGTCAGACCTTAGTTTCAGTAGTCATGTCAAAGCAATAACTAAATCAGCATACTATCATCTGAAAAATATTGCAAGAATAAGATGCTTTGTTTCCAGACAAGACTTAGAGAAACTTGTTCATGCTTTCATCACCAGCAGGGTGGATTATTGTAATGGACTCCTCACTGGCCTTCCCAAAAAGACCATAAGACAGTTGCAGCTCATACAGAACGCTGCCGCTAGGATTCTGAGCAGAACCAGAAAATATGAACATATCACACCAGTCCTCAGGTCTTTACACTGGCTCCCAGTTAAATTTAGGATTGATTTTAAAGTATTATTACTGGTATTTAAATCATTCAATGGCCTAGGACCTCAATACATTGCAGATATGCTCACTGAATATAAACCCAACAGATCACTCAGATCATTAGGATCATATCAGCTTGAAATACCAAGGGTTCACTCTAAGCATGGTGAGTCTGCTTTTAGCTATTATGCCAGCCGCAGCTGGAACCAGCTTCCAGAGGAGATCAGACGTGCTCCTACAGTAGTCACATTCAAATCCAGACTCAAAACACATCTGTTTAACTATGCATTTACTGATTGAGCACTGTGCCACTGTTCGTCCGACTGTTTGTACTGTACTGTATTTTATTTTTTATTTTTCTAAACTGTTTTAATTATTCTTATTTCTTTTTATTATTTTAATTTCTTCTATGTAAAGCACTTTGAATTGCCATTGTGTATGAAATGTGCTATATGAATAAACTTGCCTTGCCTTGCCAATGTTAAACTTTTCAGGCTATAGTACAGGGCAGACCGATAGACCAATGGCAAGTACTAACACCACAGGTGCTATCTATGTTACCGCAGAGACAGGGCGCTGAATCAGGCAGAGGACAGAGAAGTATGTTAACTATCATGATAGCAAGTTACTAAGCAAAGTGCTGGATGTAACGTTGTCACATACACAACACATGTACATATTCACTTACACACACATATAACGTGTAACGTTAGGCTTTATAGCGTTCAACAAAACTGAGACACTCAGCATTAATTGAAATTGAGTCACAAAACCAAGCTAGATACCAAACGATCCAACCTAGGGAAAGAGCTAGCAGCTAAACACGTTGGAAGCACTTTTGTCAAACTCCACAAGCTAGCCACCACTCCGACCATATAAACTGTATAAATCATGACTCGTCTCCGACGATATCACAGATCAAAAATAATGCGTTTACTAGCTGCTAATTAAACCACAACAGGTCTGTTAACAGATTCCAATGTCCCTCTCTACTCACCCTGAAGCTAGCTGATGTTCATCGTCTCAGGGCACATTGTTGATGCAGAGGGAGTTCACTTTTTATTTTATTTTATTATGTTTCTTCATTCGGTGATCCATTTCATTCTGAATAAACAAACAACTCTGTTTACATGCTTCATCCTTGTTGCATTATTCCTTAAGATAATAATTAATAAATGCACGCACAATTATCCGTTAATTTGATAAATGTTGCAGATATGTTTTACTATGCACAAACAAATGCCTTTCAACTTATGTGTGCAGAATTCAGAAGTAAATGAATGTGCAGCAGTTTGTACAAATAGAGAGTCTGTAGGCCTACTATACGTGTTTGTAGCCATTAAATAAGCTCATTTAGTTTCATATTTGTTAAAATATTATAATGTTGTTGTTTTTTTTAATCTATGTTGAATATAAAAAAGTGAACAGCATAAGTAAGATAGGATGCGCAATATATCGAGAGATATGGAGCGGGTCAGACATGATTTTGACCACTTCACTAAGTTTTGTTTTGTAGAAAACCTTTCTTTAAAGTGAATTTCATTTTGTATAAATTGTATCTTAATTTTAATATTTATTCATCAACGAATTGCCTGTATTTAATAAATAAGAAGCAAATATAACAGACAATATAATCATGGAGGGGCGGGCGCCCGTGCGGTCACTTGCATTGCACGTTAACTGGAGCGCATCTCATCCTAACTTAACCAAAACTCAGTGTATGCCTCACATAGACATGAGAAATATAGAAGGCTTGAAATGTCTTTAAACGAAACAATTTAAAACGAAAAGAAATAGGCTACTCTCTGATTATGTAATCCATGATGTGCATTTCTCTCTATAGGCGCGTTCACAAGGAAGATGGCGATCGTCAACTTCATCGTTGCAGCCAACACTGTTTATTAATAAAAATCAATGCACGCGCGTCACCGAATTTACAAATGCACATCTTGCTTGTTGCACGCACACATATTATGTACATATTACGTAGTAACAAGATGTTGAAATATTTAATTATTAATTATCATTATTAATAATAATAAATCTTTAAGAATATTTGATTGAATGCTGAATGTTGTGCTTGTTCAATTGAATAAAATTAATACTTTAATTGTGATAATTAAAATAATTGAATATTACATTTTAAGTGGCCTAGGTTTGCTCATTTATTAATACTATTTATTAACACCCCCTCAGCACCTGCGTTAAAAAAAAGTGTAACGACTGCGAGGATGAACCAAATACAAACTAATCTTCTTCCAGAAGATTAATTCAACCTTTCCGCTTCTCACCGAATGAGGGGGGAAGATTTGTTCAGAACGTGTCATGATCATCATCATTCTGGCTATTTAAAAGAGCCCCCCCAGCACTAACAAAATAATGAATGGACAATGCTAGATTTGTTGCCGAAACACTGACTGGTTAAGAGAATGACAGAGACTAAGGTCCCACGAGAGATGAACAAAACAGATTTCAGCAGGAAATACCCATGACCTCAGGGCTGTCTTAAGCCCCATAAACTTTAAACACAAAGAGAAGTTACCTATCAAAATCCATAAAACTCATCCCAGAACAATTCTTGACTGACCTATAATCAAACACAATTGAAGCTTCTAGGTGATTTTGTTCAAACATAATCCCACACAGAGTCTTCACATCCCAGACTCAAATCACCAAACCCAGAGCCATAAATCACCCACAGGCTCCAGAGAGTCTGCTAACCAAAGACCTTTTATTGGTTAACTAAAGGAAGAACGTAGTCAACATTTGATAGTTTTGCAAGACGGATCGGTTCAGAGATGGTACTGCTCAGGGCCCTACCAAGAGGTCACCTGACCCCTGCGACAAAACAGACCCCATCTTTCTTAAAGGGTTAGTTCACCCAAAAATGAAAATTCTGTCAGTAATTACTCACCCTCATGTTGTTCCAACCGCGTAAGACCTTCGTTCATCTTCGGAACACAAATTAAAATATTTTTGATGAAATCTGAGTGCTGGTTCACTTCTCCATAGGCTGCTAGGTGGCCCAAACTTGCTGGCCCAGAAAAGTTATTAAAGAGATCGTTAATATAGTCCAAGTTACTACAGTGGCTCAATCTTAAGTATATCAAGCGACGAGAATACTTTTTGTGCGCAAAAACAAACAAAAATAACGACTTTATTCCACTATTCATTTCCTTCTCTCTGGGCCTCTTAGAGTTTTTTCTGTGTTATACGTCATCACGCATCACACACATGACCAGCGTCGGCCAATAGTGAGCCTACGTGGTGACGTGTAACACAGACGTGCTACGCAAAAACACTACGCGAACCAACTAGAGGTCCAGAGAGAAGGAAATGAATAGTGGAATAAAGTCGTTATTTTTGTTTGTTTTTGCACACAAAAAGTATTCTCCTCCATGCTCATCTATTTACAGTAGTGGAAGGGGCCCACATCAATATTTTTTCAGGGGGCCCCGAATCCTCTAGCTACGGCCCTGCATGGTTATGAAACAAAACTCCAAAATAACCTCCAGAGAACGTTCCCAGAACACATCTGACCGGTTGTGAACACGTGCGGCAAACACGACTAGAATTTGGCTTAAATAACCTCTGATGGTGACGTTCTTAGTATTATATTGAGAGCACATTTTGTTAAACTGCTTACTTTCGTGAGGAAGAAAATACTTCAAGTAGGATACAGTATGTCTACCAGTTGTAAAGGTGTGTGAGTTTTATCATTTTAATTTGCACTACAAAGAGTGTATGTGTATGTATATTTTTTATTACTGTTTATTTATTTTTGGTACATTTCTTAAGAAGCATCATCTATTTTTAGACCTATTTCTTGGCCAGTTGTTGACTGTGCAATAAATATTAAAAGTTCTAAACCTTCTATTGTTTTGTTGTTCCTCTATAGTAAAGATAACATTTTAATATTTAAGGTAATAGGTGTCTCTCACAATGTCCCACACCAAATTAACATTAAAATAGTGTGAATTAGTGTACAATACTTTATAATAATAATTTATTCTATTTAGTGTCCATTTAATTCATTAAACTTTTTTTTTTTAAGTAACGCAATAGTTACTTTCCCTGGTAATTAGTTACTTTTGTAATGATGTAACTCAGTTACTAACTCAGTTACGTTTTGTGAGAAGTAACTAGTAACTATAACTAATTAAATTTTTTAAGTAACTTGCCCAACACTGATCAAGAGTACAAGAGTACATTTTCTAAATATTGCATTACTACTGCCACAGTGCTTACATTGGTAAACACAGCAAACACTTGACGCGAAAACTTAACTTGTCATTAACTTGTTCAGAAAATTGAAATAGATGACTTCCCTAATGAATATTCATGAGTCTTCCCCTACCATCCTAGGAAAAAAAAATATCGCTCCCGGTATGGACCTGCTGCGTCTTCATCCATTGTTTCGCCCATGGTTTCGTCTCTTATCTAAATCTGACCATGGAGTTGACTTTGGCGGAAAGCTGAAGGTGATTGCTGATAGGCTGTCCCAATCAGTGGCGCCTGCACAATCCAATCACATTTGAGAGGCTTTCCGAGATGTTGCTTTTTTCCTTTCCTTTCCTTTTTTTTTTTTTTTTTTTTTAGAAGTAGTAACGGGTACTCACAGTTATGGATAGAAATGTAGTGGAGTAAAGAGTACAATATTTGCCTCTCAAATGTACTTGAGTAAAGTCATGAGTACTCCCCAAAAATGATACTCGAGTAAAGTACAGATCCCTCAAAATTGTACTTAAGTACTGTACTCAAGTAAATGTACTCAGTTACTGTCCGGCTCTGCATACAGCAAACATCTCCTCACCATCCGCTAGCTGCCTGTCCCCTGAACACACTGTAAAAAAACACGGTCTCTCTAGACACCACAGGCTCCACAAACAGCAACAAAAACAAACTGGGCTCACCCGCACCACGAAACATAACAAACTGTTCCAGCCAATAACTGACAAGAATGATTTGGGGGTGGGGTTTGGGGGGTTAGTGCGCGGATGAGGAGGAGGGAGGGTCTAGCTAGCCTCCGTTTTGTTTGACAATACTTCGAACGTCAACAAGAAGTGACGTCACCCAACATCACTTAGAGCACCTTTAAAAACAGAGCATTTCTAAAATTGTGAAACACCCAGTAAGTGACATCGTCTGGACTCTTTCTACTGCATGATGGGAGGACAAGAAAATAATCTCAGTTTTTACACAAACTGTAGCATTGACTGTATTCATCAACCCTGTTACCAAAGTTATGTTAGAAGAATGATCTCTATAACTGTAGAAATTATATAATTTATGATAAACACAACTTAAATCAGATATTGCTTAAGTTACACTTACAACCCTGTCAGTCATTCTGGAAATGTAATTTACTTGATACAGTTTACTGTTTATTGCTTAAATATAATTAAAAAAGTGTAACCTATATTGAGAAATGTCCAACATTTGTGACATGGTTGCATAAACTATTGAACCAAATATAAACTTATACTTGGTTTGATGTTGACAATCAATATGAAAGTTTCTCCAACCTCTCTCTCCTGAACATTTATTGAAAATCTGTACCATTTCATAGTTTAACTGTTTATCTAAATGTGATGAAGTGCTTGAATGTTTCTAACATGAATGTTCTTCAGCATCATGAATGAATGAAGAATAAACACCAACCTCTTTGTTCTTCAGGATCTTCAGTGTGATTCATTCTGCAGGGTTCTGGATCACTCATGTTCTCACTGTCCTCTTTAATAAACTCAGTCTTGCAGATTTCAGCTCTTCCTGATGCTCTGATGCTCGTCTTCACTTGTAGCCGATGGGAATTTACAGCATTTATTGGGGAATTACAATGGGGGGAGCTTCACTGATGATGTAATTGTTGTAGGAGGAGCTTCACTGATGATGTGAATTGGTGTGGGTGGAGCTTCACTGGTGATGTAAATGATATGGGAGGGGCTTAAATTGTGGTAAATTTTAGTGGGAGGAGCTGATCTGCCCAAAATAAAAATAAAAAAGTTACTGAGTTTGTTTTATACTTATTGGTAAAAGAATATAAATAATGTAATGAAATTATTCCAAATCTAAATAATGGTAAGAAAAACAGTTCAACGCAGAAAGACTAAAGAATAAATGTAGACTACATAGTAACCAACAAATACCCTCAGTCTGACACCAAGGAAATTAACTTTAAGTGTCAATCTACAGGAGATCTGAAGACATCAGCATAATAAATGAGGTGAAAACAGGAACTATTTTCATGAAATAAAGAGTGTTTTCAGCAGATCTGTTAATATTGATGAGCCTCAGACTATCAACACTCATTCAACAAGCCATTCAGGATCATCAGCAGATCATCTCACTTTGAATGAATGAATGAGGCACTACTGTACACCCAAAGCGCTTTACAATCATATCAGGGGAACTCTCCTCAACCACCACCACTTTTTTCTGAGTGTTTGCTGTTAGAAACACATTATTTGAGTCAGGATAGATGATAAAAGCCTTTGATAAAGTTTGATTTTATGATAACTACATTCATCACAATAAAGTAATTAGTTCATTAAAATGTGCAGAAACTGAAAACGATCATACAACTTTTACAAATAAAGAGCACCACAAGCAACATTATTCCAAGTGTAATAGATAGAATATTATTTATGTATATATTTAAAATGTCTCACGTGAGTCATTATATACTCAATGTAAAGGATTTAGCAGTATCTGTTGCAGTTAATTTTAACAATTTAGGGACCGTTCGGTATTTATGGAAAGGGGCCACCGGAGGAAAATAGGGGAGGGTCATGTCTTTTTATTCTTTGTTGAGGGGAGGGTCATCCAACATTTTTTAGTCTAGGGGGAGGGTCACCCAACTTTTATATTCATGAAAACAGCAACATTTCAAAGTGGCTTGTTTGGTGCTATTTTTTTCCATTTAGCTCCATGTCGATCTCATGTTATCAGCCCCCCTTCGATATCAGATGGGTCTGACCCAACAAAAATCCAGTTTGACGCTGTTTGACAGTGCACACGCACTTCAGTTCGCGCTCAGAAAAAGTGCATCATGTCAGAACAGAATAGTGTTGGAACTGCAGCTGATAGAATGTGCGCTGTAGCGCAATACTACCATATTCTTATTTTGTTTCCACGATGTGTAAGATGTAGGGCTACCACATCTTTAAATTACTATTAGTATTATTTAAGTAAACATAATAAAATACGTAGACCTACACCACAAAAACTAGTTGAGGATAAATTTGTTAAAATTGGGCGATTCCAGTGTTATGGACGTGACATTTGCAGTCAAAACTTGAAATATAAATTCTCAGAAAATGCATTTAATACCAATATTTTGAAACGTCTGTTAATATATCCATACTCCCTTAAGAAAGGAGTCAAGACATTAGAAAAATATCAGTCTACACATGCGTTTTATATTTAATATGAGGGAAATACACATGTGACGTGACACAAAAAATCTTTAACTTTTAGGTGGCAAAATATTTTTTAGTAATTCTATAAATTACACTGTGCAAACCAAAAGTTATATACCCACCGCATGAATAAAGATCGGCCTCCACAGAACATAAAATATTATTTTTATTTTATTTTTTGTGTTCGCATTTATGTGAAAAAATAAATAAAAATGTTACGGGCATGACAGTTCTCCATTACGGACATGACTGCTCTGAAAGCGACTTTAAAAATTTCACAGAGACCTCAAACAGAAAGCACAAAGCCTTTCTTTTTTAAATTAATCAATGTTTCATCTGGATTTAATAAATAAGAAGTAAATATAGTAGAAAATAGATAATCATGACACGGAGGCGCGGGCGAGTGAACTGGACTCTTGTCTCATAAATGAACTGAAACTCAGCGTAAGGTATGCTACTTGCCTCACAGACCTGAGAAATATATAGAAAGCTTGAAATGTCTACTTTTAAACAGAACAATTCAAAATGAAGGAAAACAGACTGCTTTCTGCTTATGAAATGTGCATTTCTCTCTGGCGCGTTCTGAGAAGATCGCGACGCATCGTCAACTTCATCTTTGCAGTCGACACAGAAAACACTTGTTTATTAATAAACAATTAAAATGTCTCCTTGCTATATTTGACATTATTAATAATCATTACTTTTGCCGGTTCTTTGTGACAGCTTTTAGATGCTTGGTTGGCAGCGCCACCCACATGTTGATCGAGTCACACCGCATCAGCACCGAAAACATGATTTTTTTCAAATCTAAAATCAAAAATCGTGATACGAACCGAATCGTAGGTTTGGTCTATCGTTACAGCCCTAGTAAGATGAGAAAGCAAGAGTTTATTGTTTAAAAAACAAAAACAATGGCTATCTGAACATCTTTGCCAAGCGCAAACCAGTACAGAAGTAGGCTAATCAATAAATTATCGGGGAGGGTCATGCCTTTTTTCACAATCATTTTGGAGGGTCATAGAAAAATGTATTGCTGGCGAAGGGAGGGTCATGTCTTTTTTGACAACAGATCTCAAAACTCCTCCGGTGGCCCCTTAAATAAAAAACGAACAGTCCCTTAAAGTAACTAACAAATTTAATCCGAATGTGTCAAAAGAGTAGAAATAAAACGGTAGCAGCAATACTTTAGATCGAATCAATTTCCCTCACAGATGGACCCTGCAGCTGTTTAACCGGTTTGCCCCCCTCGCTGGCCATGACCTTGAGGAAAGCCTAGAGATGATTGTGACACCAACATCCGAGGAAGAAGTCCATTCAAGGCCCAGGAGACAGAGGAAGCGTTCCTCCTGCTGCATCAGCCCCCCGCATCACGGACCTCCTGCCGGTGAGCCATCCATATCCAACAGCCCATGAAACAAGCGATCCCGGTTGTTGGCTCCGATGGCCTTCCCCGACGAGTCTCACGACGTCCCCGCTCAGAGCTTTGTCAACCTTCCTAATGCCATAGTTTACAGTTTTCCGGGCGGTAAAGTCAAAAACTGAATTGACTTTCTCCCACTACTATGTGAGCGTCATCCCTCTGTGCACACCGTGATCGTTTCACACTGGTACGTGTGACGTAATGACTAGACAATCGTTGAAACTGCAGCAGGAGTTTGAGTTGCTGACCTCTACCGTTGAGAACCTGGGCAAAACTTGCATTATGTCGGGTCCTCTACCAACGATCGGCCCACAGAACAACTATGTAACTCCAGTTCAATCAATAATAGACCACACAAGGTGGTGAATTCTCAAAACAATAATAAGAGACACTTAAACACAGTCTTCCAGTTTAAAACTAGATTAAAGTCGCATCTCTTCAGCCAGGCATTCATATAATATTTTTAATTTTACAGTTCAAATTACAATCCGGCCTCTAGTTAATAAACGCCAGAGGAGAACTGGCCCCCGACTGAGCCTGGGTTCTCCCAAGGTTTTTTTTTTTTCTCCATTGGGTCACCTGATGGAGTTTTAGGACACCATTAGGTCATTTGATGGAGTTTTTCGGTTCCTTGCCACTGTTGCCTTTGGCTTGCTCAGTTGGGGATATTTTGGGGATATTTAATTTAATTTTATCAATCAATAAATTCCACTAGAAACAAACCTTGTTGTATTATTTTAATTTAATACTGTGAAGCTGCTTTGATACAATCTGTATTGTGAAAAGCGCTATACAAATATACTTGACTTGACAGTCAACTTAACAACTATTCCCCGTCAGCCACAGTCTGTCCTAACAAATGATGCAGATAATTCCTTTAACACACCAACAATAGCCCTACTGAACGTCAGGTCTTTAGCAGGAAAATCGTTTTTAATCAACTATCTTATCAAACACAAACTTGATTTTATGCTTTTAACTGAAACATGGTTGGACCACAGTAATAATGCGGCTGTTCTTATTGAGTCAGATCCCCCAAACTTTAGTTTTATGAGTGAGAATAGAGTAAATAAAAGTGGAGTCACCATTTTTGCGGTTCTACATTGAATTATACCCTGGGCGAGACCCCCTTCGAGCGCCCCCCAATCTGGCAAATTTGCCAATTCCCCACACAGTGAAATGATAGATAATAGAAAACCACTTTGCGGCGCAGATTTTTTATTTTTTTTTCTGCTCGTGCCCCCCCCCCCCCCACCATTCAAAACGGTTACAGACTGCAGTTTGGTTTCCGCCCACCGAAGTTCAACGGGGTGGTCTGGACTGTTAGTAGTCGACCCAGAGCAGGGTCGGGTATTGGAACAAGAAGTAAACTCCCTGTTGGTAAAGGAAGCTATAGAACGTATTCCTCCACCAGACAGGGAATCCAGGTTTTACAGCCGCTACTTCATAGTTCCCAAGAAGGATGGGGGTTTACGTCCAATAATAGATCTCAGGCACTTGAACCAGTCTCTAAGGAGGTTCAGGTTCAAGATGCTCACCATTCATATCATCGTGAACCAAATTCAATCCCGAGGATTGGTTTGTCACGATAGATCTAAAGGATACATACTAACACATTTCTATCCTTCCATCTCACAAGAAGTTCCTGAGGTTCGTTTTCAGGGGTGAAGCGTACCAATCGATCAGACATATTGGCACTAGCCTTACACATCTGACCTAAGTATGTATCAATCTCTTCTTTCTTCCTTTTCTGTTGATGTTCATGCCACAAAATCTTCATATTTCCACAAGATCAACAGCTCCTCCAACACACGATCACTCTTCAAGACATTCAACTCTCTCCTCTGTCCACCTCCACCACCACCACCACCACCCACCTTCTCTTTAACTGCTGATGATTTTGCTAACTTCTTCACCAACAAAACTACAACTATCAGCAGTCAGTTCAATTTCAAAAAGTGTCAATGTACAGGAGATCTGAAGACATCAGCATAATAAATGAGGTGAAAACAGGAACTATTGTCATGAAATAAAGTGTGTTTTCAGCAGATCGGTTATTGATGAGCTTCAGACTATCAACACTCATTCAACAAGCCATTCAGGATCATCAGCAGATCATCTCACTTTATTCTGAGTGTTTGCTGTTAGAAACACATTATTTGAGTCAGGATAGACAATAAAAAAACCTGTAAAACTGCTCTAGTGAAAGACAAAACCGTTATTTATCACAAATTAACAGAATCAGGATCAGTGGTTCCCAACCTTTTTTACCTTCAAGTTCATAGTAATTGTTCTGGCTTCATGAAGCCTCATGGTGTGAATGAAACATCAAACTGACTAGAACAAACTCTATGAAATGTATGGTACTGGATATCAAGGGTGAAACTGTTAATAATGTAGACAGACAGCAATCTCATTCAGTGTCAGTCATGTGTGGGTGAAATATAATTTATTAGCCATTTAAAAGCTATTTTGAGAAAATTAAAAAATGGAAAGCTCAAAAAGAAATCATATCAGGATACTTCATAACTTTCAGATCTAAAATTATTCCTGATTCAAGCAAAATCAGCAGAAAATAAAAAAAACAGAATTACAATGAGGTGTTGATAAAAATTATAAAGTTTAATCAATCATTACATGAAGCAAATACAAACATTAAGTAAAAGTGAAAGCAAATGAGACAGATCTCTCTCTTTACTGACTTATAAGAGCCAAAGCATCTCAAGAGAAGAAGAGTGTCCAGTTTCAAAGATACATGAAAGTATATCTTGAATTTGCGTGGAAGAGTAGAAGTGGAAGAGAAACTAGATGTTCTGATGAAAAACAATGAAGAACGAGTTAAACATTATTTTCTGCTGTAATATTACGAATTAATCTTCTCCTTTGTGTGAATCTTCAGGTGTTTCTTCAGGACTGACACCCAATGAAACGGTTTACCGCACTGATCACAGTTAAATGGTCTTTCTTCAAAATGAGAAGACGTGATTTCAGAGAGAAAGCCTGAGCTGCTTCTTCCCAGTGTGAACTCTCATGTGAATCTTCAGACTTGATTTATATGTGAAATGATATTATATGCGTTTTTTACACTGAGGGCAGGAGACCTGACGCAGTGACTGATTTTTAGCTTCTGTTTTCCCTTTCTTGTTCACGTCCATCAGGTCTAAAAGAAACATTAAATCAAATGAGATTTCAAATGAGAGACAAACGTGAAATGAAAAGTGAAGCTCAAGATCCCTGATGAGTTAAACAGTCATTTTAATCTCATCAAATCTGGTCAACAACTGCTGTGCACGATTATGATCTATTTTAATGTCAAGAAGATGTTTGTGTTATAAGTCACTAGTTTGGTCATGAAACAATGTAAATCTGGTGAACATCAGAATGTCATAATAATGAGATAATTTTACGTAATAATGAGATACTTTCTTATAATTATAACTCAATATCTCATAATAATGTAAAAAAAATGTGAATCAGATAGCAAGCAACCACCAAGATGTCCTGTTGCTCATCATGGCTGTTAGGAAACTAACTTAGACAGGAGAGACTTTAATGCTCAGCACATAAAGATGAACTACTTACTGTGATCTCAGACTGTGATTGTTTTCCATTTGAGTGAGTCACTGAAGATAACTGAAGGAAACTCTCTCCACATGGATCATGGTGATCCGGTTTCTCCACTGTATGGATCTTCAAGTGTCGCTTCAGGTCACTTTTAAAATAGAAACTTGTTCCACACTGATCACACGTGTGCGGCTTCTCTCTGCTGTGGATCCTCTCATGTCTTTTCAGATGTCCTGACTGACTGAATCTCTTGTCACAGTGTGAACACTTGTAAGGTTGTTCTCCAGTGTGAATTCTCTGGTGCAGTTTTAAACTGTCCGCTGTAATAAAAGTCTTCTCACACTCAAAGCACATGTACTCTCTCACACCAGTGTGAAATTTCTCATGTGTATGTAAATGTTGCCGCTGTGAAAAACTCTTTCCACACACAGAACATGAATGCGGCTTCTCCTTCGTATGAACTCTCAAGTGTGACTTCAGGACTGATGCACAGATAAATTTTTTCCCACACTGATCACATGAGAACGGCTTCTCTCCGGTGTGGATCCTCATGTGAACATTAAGGGATGATGATCGAGTGAAACTCTTTCCACACTGATCACACTTAAACGGCTTCTCTCCAGTGTGAACTCTCATGTGAAACTCAAGACCTTGTTTGGTTGTGAAACTCTTTCCACACTGATCACATGTGTGTGGCTTCTCTCCAGTGTGAACTCTCATGTGAAACTCAAGACCTTGTTTGGTTGTGAAACTCTTTCCACACTGATCACATGTGTGCGGCTTCTCTCCAGTGTGAACTCTCATGTGAAACTCAAGACCTTGTTTGGTTGTGAAACTCTTTCCACACTGATCACATGTGTGCGGCTTCTCTCCAGTGTGAACTCTCATGTGAAACTCAAGACCTTGTTTGGTTGTGAAACTCTTTCCACACTGATCACATGAGAACGGCTTCTCTCCGGTGTGGATCCTCATGTGAACATTAAGGGATGATGATCGAGTGAAACTCTTTCCACACTGATCACATGTGTGCGGCTTCTCTCCGCTGTGGATCCTCTCATGGGTTTTCAGACTTATTAAATGACTGAATCTCTTGTCACAGTGTGAACACTTGTAAGGTTTTTCTCCAGTGTGAATTCTCTGGTGCCGTTTTAAATGTCCAGCTGTAGTAAAAGTCTTCTCACACTCAAAGCACATGTACTCTCTCACACCAGTGTGAATTTTCTCATGTAATTTTAAATTGCACTGCTGTGAAAAACTCTTTCCACACACAGAACATGAATGCGGCTTCTCCTTCGTATGAACTCTCAGGTGTTTCTTCAGGACTGATGCACAGATAAATTTTTTCCCACACTGATCACATGAGAACGGCTTCTCTCCGGTGTGGATCCTCATGTGTTCTTTAAGGGATGATGATCGAGTGAAACTCTTTCCACACTGATCACACTTAAACGGCTTCTCTCCAGTGTGAACTCTCATGTGATACTCAAGACCTTGTTTGGTTGTGAAACTCTTTCCACACTGATCACATGTGTGCGGCTTCTCTCCGCTGTGGATCCTCTCATGGGTTTTCAGACTTATTAAATGACTGAATCTCTTGTCACAGTGTGAACACTTGTAAGGTTTTTCTCCAGTGTGAATTCTCTGGTGCAGTTTTAAACTGTTCGCTGTAGTAAAAGTCTTCCCACACTCAAAGCACATGTACTCTCTCACACCAGTGTGAAATTTCTCATGTAATTTTAAAATTCCCTGCTGTGAAAAACTCTTTCCACACACAGAACATGAATGCGGCTTCTCCTTCGTATGAACTCTCAGGTGTCTCTTCAGGGCTGATGCTCTAAGAAATGTTTTGCTGCATTGATCACATGTGAACGTCTTCAGTCCGGTGTGGATCATCATGTGACGCAAAAGACTATGTTTGGTTGTGAAACTGTTTCCACACTGAACACACGTGTGCGGCTTCTCTCTACTGTGGTTCCTCTCATGTGTTTTCAAATCTGCTGACTGAGTGAATCTCTTGTCACAGTGTGAACACTTGTAAGGCTTTTCTCCAGTGTGGATCCTCTCATGTCTTTTCAGATGTGATGACTGACTGAATCTCTTGTCACAGAGTGAACAGTTGTAAGGTTTTTCTCCAGTGTGAATAATCTGGTGCTGTTTTAAATTGCCCGCTGTAGTAAAAGTCTTCTCACACTCAAAGCACATGTACTCTCTCACACCAGTGTGAATTTTCTCATGTAATTTTAAAATTCCCTGCTGTGAAAAACTCTTTCCACACACAGAACATGAATGCGGCTTCTCCTTCGTATGAACTCTCAGGTGTGTCTTCAGGTTTGATGCACAGATACATTTTTTCCCACACTGATCACATGAGAACGGCTTCTCTCCGGTGTGGATCCTCATGTGAAACTCAAGACCTTGTTTGGTTGTGAAACTCTTTCCACACTGATCACATGTGTGCGGCTTCTCTCCGCTGTGGATCCTCTCATGGGTTTTCAGACTTATTAAATGACTGAATCTCTTGTCACAGTGTGAACAGTTGTAAGGTTTTTCTCCAGTGTGAATTCTCTGGTGCAGGTTTAAACACTCCGCTGTAGTAAAAGTCTTCTCACACTCAAAGCACATGTACTCTCTCACACCAGTGTGAATTTTCTCATGTAATTTTAAATTGCACAGCTGTGAAAAACTCTTTCCACACACAGAACATGAATGCGGCTTCTCCTTCGTATGAACTCTCAGGTGTGTCTTCAGGTTTGATGCACAGATAAATTTTTTCCCACACTGATCACATGAGAACGGCTTCTCTCCGGTGTGGATCCTCATGTGTTCTTTAAGGGATGATGATCGAGTGAAACTATTTCCACACTGATCACACTTAAACAGCTTCTCTCCAGTGTGAACTCTCATGTGAAGCTCAAGACCTTGTTTGGTTGTGAAACTCTTTCCACACTGAGTGCAGGTGAAAGATTTTTTGGCTCTTCTTTTCTTTAAAAATGTCTGTTTAGTCTTTGAGCGACTCAAAGGTTTTTCTCCAGGTTTGATATGATGTTCCTCCTTCACTTCACTCAGTTCTTCACTCTCCTCCTTCACGTCCATCAGGTCTGAAGTGAAAGAAAAATATTATTATTCATCAAAATAATACAAGAGAAAAACAATTAAGTGAAAGAACATTAAAGTAGACAACTGCTATAAAATATTACCGTTTTGCTGTTTTTATTTTTTATTTTTATTAATTACAGTTAAATAAAGCGAGTTCCCCTGTGTTCCAGTTCGAGTTTGGCGAACTCAATACCCGCTCTTTTTGCCACAGAAACGTCACACTGTGGCCTCTTAGTTGAATTAACACAAGCTTTTTGCAGTCCAGTTGAGCAGACTGTCTATTATTATCATATTTTGTATTTATTATTATTTTTTATTAGGGCTGTACTGTCCTAGTCGATTAGTCGATTATTTGGTCGATACGTTCTGGTTCGACCAAAATTCTGATTGGTCGATTTTCTGCCGCGTTTATTTAATCAGTTTTGCCGCGCTGAGGCGCGCTCATTTCATCAGGTGGAATAAAGCACTAACTGCTAATGGGGGTGTTTTCAGAGTACCCTTGTTTCACTGTAACAGTCTGTCTTCAAAACACCCCCCTTGTTTTCACCTTTTTTGGATTAGCCCAACCCAAGAGAGAGCGTCGAGCGATAACTAGAAGGTTTGATGCTGAATATTATTTATTTAATTGTGAGAGCGTTTAATAGTCAGTCCTCTTCTAACATGTCAACAACAAAGAAATCGACAGTGTGGCAGCATTTTGTTAAAATTGATAACAGGAAAAAGGTTGAATGCAAAGTTTGCATGCAACAGTTTTCCACAGCTCGACGACAAACATGACATATCATCTAAAAGTGGTAAGCTCACTTGTCTGCGTTAGCTTGCCCTGTCTGTTTTGAGTAACTTAGGCTATATGAACATATCAGAATTTGCATATTTCAATGTTTTAGTGTGATAACCTAACTTTTTTATATTTTATTTGGAGCCTAATGCGCAATTGCGCTGTGCTGTTGGTTGTGTTAGTTTTGAGCCTAGGATGCTTTATTTTTCAGTTATGCACTTTATTTCGTTTCTGCTCTTGATCTGGTTTGTTTAATAAATATAATTTTTTTATTAAAGTGGACGTGCCTTTTGTGTTTATTAAGAGTAAAAGCTTTAAGTTAATAGTCTATTCGTGTCTCAGCTGCAAAACTGAGCTCATGTTCAGCCTCGCTCGATGCGAGGACATGCACGGTGAAATGATAGTGTTTGACAGTTATAACTTATTATTATAACATATGACAAAAATAATTGTCTAAATTATGTTGCATATTCCTCAACAGTTCTTGTGATGATATCACTAGTTGACAACATAGTACTATTTTCGGAAATCATAAGCTATCTATGATATTGCGCAGGTGCACGTGATGCAACGCTGTCAGAGCTGACAAACTCGAGTGTCAGACTCATTTCAGTGCAAAATAATTAGGTCAAAAAAGATTTAATATACTGCAAATAGAAATCATTAACTTAATGATAGATTAAGTTAAATATATATATATATATATATATACACTGCTCAAAGAAATTAAAGGAACACTTTGAAAACACATCAGATCTCAATGGGGAAAAATGTCATGCTGGATATCTATACTAATATGGACAGGGTAATGTGTTATGAACGAAAGGATGCCACATCGTTTGATGGAAATGAAAATGATCAACCTACAGAGGATTGAATACAAAGACACCCCGGAAATCTAAGTGAAAAAATGATGTAGCAGGCTTGTCAATTTTGCTGAAATTTCATTGCAGCTACTCAAAATGGTACTCAGTAGTTTGTATGGCCCCCACGTGCTTGTATGCATGCCTGACAACGTCGGGGCATACTCCTAATGAGACGACGGATGGTGTCCTGGGGTATTTCCTCCCAGATCTGGACCAGCGCATCACTGAGCTCCAGGACAGTCTGAGGTGCAACCAGGTGATGTCAGATGGACCGAAACACAATGTCCCAGAGGTGTTCTATTGGATGTAGGTCAGGTGAGCGTGGTGGCCCTTCAATGGTATCATTCCTTCATCCTCCAGGAACTGCCTGCATGCTCTCGCCACATGAGGCCGGGCATTGTTGTGCACCAGGAGGAACCCAGGACCCACTGCACCAGCATAGGGTCTGACAATGGATCCAAGGATTTCATCCCGATACCTAATGGCAGTCAGGGTGCCATTGTCTAGCCTGCAGAGGTCTATGCATCCCTCCATGGATATGGCTCCCCAGACCATCACTGACCCACCACCAAACCGGTCATGCTGAACGATGTTACAGGCAGCATAACATTCTCCACGGCTTCTCCAGACCCTTTCCTGTCTGTCACGTGCTCAGGGTGAACCTGCTCTCATTTGTGAAAACCACAGGGCACCAGTGGCGGACCTGCCAATTCTGGTGTTCAATGGGAAATGCCAATCGAGCTCCCTGGTGCTGGGCAGTGAGCACGGGGCCCACTAGAGGACGTCGGGCCCTCAGGCCACCCTCATGAAGTCTGTTTCTGATTGTTTGGTCAGAGACATTCACACCAGTGGCCTGCTGGAGGTCATTTTGTAGGGCTCTGGCAGTGCTCATCATGTTCCTCCTCGCACAAAGGAGCAGATACCGGTCCTGCTGATGGGTTAAGGACCTTCTACGGCCCTGTCCAGCTCTCCTAGAGTAGCTGTCTGTCTTCCTGGAATCTCCTCCATGCTCTTGAGACTGTGCTGGGAGACACAGCAAACCTTCTGGCAATGGCACGTATTGATGAGCCATCCTGAAGGAGCTGGACTGCCTGCGCAACCTCTGTAGGGTCCAGGTATCGCCTCATGCTACCAGTAGTGACACTGAGCCTAGCCAAATGCAAAACTGGTGAAAAACAGTCCGAAAAGATGAGTAGGGAAAATAAATTCAGTGGCCTCCACCTAAAACCATTCCTGTTTTGGGGGTTGTCTCACTGTTGCCCATCTAGTGGACCTGCTGTTAATGTCATTAACACTAAAGCAGCTGAAACTGATTACCAACCCCCTCTGTTACTTAACTGACCAGATCAATATCCCAGGAGTTTAACTGACTTGATGATATTCTCTGATTAAAAAGTGTTCCCTTTATTTTTTTGAGCAGTGTATATATATATAATGTTTATATATATATCATATATTTTTTATTGACAAGTACACAGTCCACAGACTTTTTGTTGCAAATTTTGCTGACACACAAACCTGGAACTGGACACACACACACACACACACACACACACACACACAAACTCACAAACTTACTGACACACTCAAACACAGGCTCACACACTCAAACACAGGCTCACACACACTCACACATTCAAAAAGACTCACACACACAGATTCAAACACAGACACACACTCACACACACTCAGACCCAAACACAGACTCAGACACACACAGGCTCACACAAACTGGACCTGGAGGTGGACACACACAGACTCAGACACACACAGACTCAGACACACACACACGCACACCTGGAGATTGAGGTGGACAAAAACCAACACACACCAACCTGAACCTGGAGATAATAATAATATAATGTCTAGTCTGGTGGCTGTGATATGAACCTACCAACGTCCGTTGCAATGATTTTTGGAATGACTGATCGCGAGAGGAACAAATTAAGTTTTAGTCGCATAACATCGGTTAATGGAAACGCCGTAATTTCGCAATAGTTGTAACGTTAATTGATATTTAGAAAAAAAAGAAAAAAAAAAGAAAAAAAAAATCGCAAAAGTTTTGCGCGAATCTGTAATGAAACGCGACCGCGCTTAACATCTAGACAACTTCTCAGAGTTATGTTGATCAACAGTGTTCATTATACTAACCATTCAACTCCGGATTGATTCTGGAATCTTCGCTGGGGGAATAAGCATTAAGCACCGGCAACAATCC
The DNA here is from genome assembly GCA_021554675.1 of Leuciscus idus. Lineage (NCBI taxonomy): Eukaryota > Metazoa > Chordata > Actinopteri > Cypriniformes > Leuciscidae > Leuciscus > Leuciscus idus. Next base: position 58,975,589 of record CM038621.1, read on the forward strand.
ACCCTCTACAGTCTACATGCTCATGTTTTGATTCAGATCGTGCGGTAAGAGAAGGAGGGGCTAGTCGTGCCTCCATTGTCAGTTCGTGAGAGAGAGGGGGAGCAAGCAGCGCGAATAAAATACAATTTTATATAGTTTTAAAATTATTATAGTATTATTAAATAGTTAAAAAATCTGAATCAATCCGTGGCGGTCAGCGTTGATATGTGGCGGGCCGCCACAAATTAATGAATGTATGGGAAACCCTGCTAGTAACTATAACTAATTACTTTTTTAAAGGTGCATTAAGCAAGATTCTGAGTTTTTGCAGAACTATGCCCCCTCTGGCGGCAAGCGAAACTGCAGCCAGAGATGTGCACGCTCACTAGACAAAAGTTTTCTTTTTTTTATCTTACGTGGAGTTTGTGTTGGTGTTTGAAATGAACTACAAGCAGGTCTCTTACAATCCATCTTCTACGGAGAATGCCGGCGAATACACAAACCTGCCAGACATAGCTATGTGAGCGTGCCGTGAACGCGCATGACGTCACGCCCAGTCTAAAATTCCGGCCCGAATCCCTCTTATTTATTTTACTTTACAGGATTATAGAGACAATCTCAGTGATCAGAGAAGGGCTCATTCAGCCCATCAGGCAATTGTTTAAGCATGTATGGGTTAGAAAACGGGTATTTTTAACATGAAAAGTTGCTTAATGCACCTTTAAAGTAACTTACCCAACACTGAGTGCGACATATCACGACAATGTCTGTAGAAATGTCATATTCTGAAAGTCTAGGCTGACCTCGGCTTTAAATGAACTATTTTTGAGAATTATCTGTGTCCTACATGTGTCACTCAACCCTGTTACTTAGTTGATATTAAAAAACTTGTGAACCAGATATAAGTTAAATTAAATAAAAGCTAAAATTATATTTAGTTTGACCTGATGTTGACAATAAATATGAACAGTTCTCAAACCTCGCTTTACTGACCATTGTTTGGAAACCAAAAATTAAACTTTTGTACCCATTTCATAGTTTAACTGTTTATCTAAAAGTGATGAAGTGCTTGAATGTTTCTAACATGAATGTTCTTCAGCATCATGAATGAATGAAGAATAAACACCAACCTCTTTGTTCTTCAGGATCTTCAGTGTGTTTCATTCTGCAGGGTTCTGGATCACTCATGTTCTCACTGTCCTCTTTAATAAACTCAGTCTTTGCAGATTTCAGCTCTTCCTGATGCTCTGATGCTCGTCTTCACTTGTAGCTGATGGGAATTTACAGCATTTATTGGAGAATTACAGTGGGAGGTGATGTAATTACTGTGGTGGTGGGGGGGGGGGGGGTCAATTATGGTAAATTTTAGTGGGAGGAGCTTCTCTGCCAAATATATATACTATTTGCCCAAAATAAAAAAAATAAAATATATCTGAGTTTGTTTTATACTGGTGGTGAACAGACTGACTCCTGTAACACATGAGAGGAACGAGGAGACAGTGTGTCAGGTTCGAGCTCTCTGCAGTAATTTATTTAAGAATTTTCTTCAGCAAATACATCTCTATTGTTAAGAGTCATTTTATGTTTCACACATTAATTATTCAGTGTCTTTTTAACATTACAATGAATTTCAGTGTCCGTGTCAATACAAAATCCATAATAAAATAAATCTCTAAGTACCAAATGCATGTTCACTTAGATGCATGTTCACTCTTCGTGCTTGTATTTTACACTATTTATCAAAATGAAATGTAAAGACAATGGTAATATTCACCAGATATTGTTAGGATACTTTGAAACTTTCATTCACAGTATTTTATCAGTATCACGTCAATACAGTACTGCAAATCATGCTCACAACTAATAAAGTGCTCCAAGTGTAGCCTAACTTCTCATTTTAAACTGTAACCATTCTTGTCTAAAATCATTGAGCAAAAAACATTTTTAACCGATGGTGGGGAGTTAACATACAGTGAGCTAAACAATACTCGTTAACATTGCAAGCTCATAAAATATCTTCGTGTGCATATGCACGTGGGAAAGTGTGTGTGTTGAGCTGACTTGCTCTCTAACGTAATGTGTGCGTTGTCAGTAAGTTAGACAGTTACTCTGCCGGACTTTGCCCTCTCGTTTCAAACTCGTTACAAACCAAATCAGAAAAAGACCCTAACGAAAATTACTTCACTAAAACGGTCCACTCATATCCCAAACACATTTCTACGAGGCTGAATCCAGCTTCTTATTCGCAGCTTCTTATTGACGCTATCCGTTCCACCTTAAATGACGCGAACTTCCGCGTTTGCTGGCTTCTTATTGACGCTCAACTTAGGGACCGTGCGGTTTTTCTCTTTTTCGCGTTTTTTAACGGAATTGTGTTACTTTTGTGTCTATTTTTAGAAGAAAAGAATAATATTTTTTTTAAATGCAAATAACACTGATATATCAGCGAAAATGGACTGTAAAAATATAAAGGCACATAATTAGGCTACAGTATTCTTTAATAATTGTACATGTCATCAGCTCAATTTAGGGACCATGTGGTTTTTCTCTTATTTACACTTTTTGGGGACCCTGTTTATATTGTAGGCCTATCTATTTTCAGAAAATAATAATACATTATTTTGAAAGGTAAATAACAAATAATAATAACATAAAATGACTGTAAAAAATATAATGAGGCCTATACATCAATATTGCAAATAACATAATTTGAATGTATTTAAAAATAAATATATTGAATACTTTTTATTTTTTATTTTTATTATTGTTACAAATAAAAATTTCACAAGGTAACCAGAGATTATGCTCCAGCTTGGATCCAGGCCCTGATGAAGACTGATTATATGATACATATATATAAATTATCATTTTATCATTGCTTTAAACTGCACATTAATTTTGCTTAAAATTCATGCGTTTGTAAATACTAATTTGTTCTATCTTATAACTGTACTTTCTGATATCTCATAAAATCCTACTGTGGTTTTGTAACAGAAATCTGCATTTTCTGTAAAGCTGCTTTGAAATATGTATTGTGAAAAGTGTTATACAAATGAATGTATGTATCATGAATTAAATTGAATTGACTTGAAAGAGCCATTGCATTGTTACTGTACATTTTAAAGTTATGGACCCAATCTGACAATACAGAAGAGTTATAACATTGTTGACCCATTTGGGGGTGTTTCACTGATGCTTTATCCTGCATCTGTGCTTGAATATAATCATGCACAATTTCAGATATTTATACTGTAGAATTTTGCAATTATGGACCCATGAAATAGGCCAAAATTACCCATTACCCATTGGGAGGATCTATATCTCAGCTGCCTTTTAGGGTGCGTTAAAAGTTGCACTGGGGCCTTATACCCATTGTGCTTGACTGTCACCATAAACAACTTTAGACATTTTTACTGTAGCATTGTGAAGTTAGTAGAGCTACTACTCTAACGAAATCCAAATTAAGCATTTTTTATTGTAGAATTATTTTTGTATGAATTTTTGAATTTGACATTTCACAATGTAAAATAATCCGCCTATTGCATTTTCTGCACAATTCGCGGCGCTGTTTCTCGGCAACCTCAGAGGGTGCGTTAAATTGGACATTATCCCATTATAGTAGAGCTATTACTCTAACGGAATCCAAATTTTAAGCAGTTTTTACTGTAGAATTATTTTTGTATGAATTCTTAAACTTGGCACTTTACACAATGTACAATAATCCGCCTCTTGTATTTTCTGCACAATTCGCGGCGCTGTTTCTCGGCAACCTCATAGGGTGCGTTAAATTGGACATTATCCCATTATAGTAGAGCTACTACTCTAACGAAATCCAAATTTTAAGCAGTTTTTACTGTGGAATTATTTTTTTATGAAGCTTTAAACATGGCACTTTACACAGTGCACAATGAGCCGCCTAATGTATTTTCTGCCCATTTCGCGGCGCTGGTTCTCAGCCGCCGCAGAGGGTGCGTTAAATTGGACATTATCCCATTATAGTAGAGCTATTACTCTAACGGAATCCAAATTTTAAGCAGTTTTTACTGTAGAATTATTTTTGTATGAATTTTTAAACTTGGCACTTTACACAATGTACAATAATCCGCCTATTGCATTTTCTGCACAATTCGCGGCGCTGTTTCTCGGCAACCTCATAGGGTGCGTTAAATTGGACATTATCCCATTATAGTAGAGCTACTACTCTAACGAAATCCAAATTTTAAGCAGTTTTTACTGTGGAATTATTTTTTTATGAAGCTTTAAACATGGCACTTTACACAGTGCACAATGAGCCGCCTAATGTATATTTTCTGCCCATTTCGCGGCGCTGGTTCTCAGCCGCCTCAGAGGGTGCGTTAAATTGAATATTATCCCATTATAGTAGTGCTGTTCCTCTAATGAAATCCAAATTCTAAGCAGTTTTTACTGTAATATTATTTTTTTATGAATTTTCTAACTTGGCATTACAGTGCACAATAAGCCGCCTAATACATTTTCTGCCCAATTCGCGGCGCTGTTTCTCGCCTGCCTCAGAGGGTGCGTTAAAGTGGACATTATCCCGTTATAGGACAGCTGTTCCTCTAATGAAATACAAATTTTCACCAGTTTTTACTGTGAAATTATTGTTTTATGAAGCTTTGAACTTGACACATTACACAATGCACAAAGAGCCGTATTGCGCCTTAGGCCCATTTCGTGGCGCTGTTTCTCACCCGCCTCAGAGGGTGCGTTAAAGTGGACATTATCCCGTTATAGGACAGCTGTTCCTCTAATGAAATACATATTTTCACCAGTTTTTACTATGGAATTATTGTTTTATGAAGCTTTGAATTTGACACATTAAACAATGCACAATAATCAGCCTATTGCATTTTCCGCCCAATTCGCGGCGCTGTTTCTCGCCTGCCTCAGAGGGTGCGTTAAAGTGGACATTATCCCGTTATAGGACAGCTGTTCCTCTAATGAAATACAAATTTTGACCAGTTTTTACTGTGGAATTCTTTTTGTATGAATTTTTGAACTTGACATGTTAAACAGAGCTAAAGACAGAGAATAAACATGCTTTACACAGGTTGCAGTGAGAACACACAATCAATCATTTATTGGTACAGGTGCAGCTTAAATAGAACATCACATGGCATGGACACATAACAAACACACCTGAGAGGAATCCACAATAATTAGGAGCATACTCATTAACCAATCAATCAATTAACGACACATTACACAATGCACACATACGCCTCTTTGTGCATTGTTATGTCAAGTTCAAAGCTTCATAAAACATTAATTCTACAGTAAAAACTGGTCAAGATTTGGATTTCATTAGAAGAACAGCTGTCCTATAACGGGATAATGTCCACTTTAACGCACCCTCTGAGGCGTGTGAGAAACAGCGCCGCGAAATGGGACTAAAGGCCAATTTATACTTCTGCGTCGGGTGCGCGTAGAAGGTACGGCGTAGCATACGCATTGACGTGTACCATACGTCGTACCCTTCGCCGTACCCTGACGCGCACCTCCTCAAAAATGTAACTACGCGTCGCGGCGACGCGGACCGCAAGATCTGTGATTGGTCGGCTGGATAGCATCGCGTTTCCTCCTACACTCTGCACCGCCCGCCCGCCATTTTTAAATTCCGAAGATCAGTGAAGAGCCATGGAAAAAGACCAAGTGACTGAGAGATTGCTTGAAGAAGTGCGGAAATACAGCCATCTGTATGACTCCTTCAGTCGCCATTGCTCGTAGAAACCTAAACTCAAAATAGCCGCGAGGAATGTAAACACAGTGGAACTGGAACATTAAAACCCACCCGCGCCAACTAGCGTTTCGGCGGTGTAACTGCAGAGCAACACAGACATTCGCAGAAGTATAAATGCTCACGACGGCGTCGCCTACGTGCGTAGCCTACGACGTACACTACGGCGTACCCTCGACGCAGAAGTATAAATTGGCCTTACGGCGCAATACGGCTCTTTGTGCATTGTGTAATGTGTCAGGTTCAAAGCTTCATAAAATAATAATTCCACAGTAAAAACTGCTCAAAATTTGGATTTTATTAGAGGAACAGCACTCCTATAAGGGGATAATGTCCACTTTAACGCACCCTCTGAGGCGGCCGAGAAACAGCGCCGCGAAATGGGCCTAAGGCGCAATACGGCTCTTTGTGCATTGTGTAGTGTCAAGTTCAAAGCTTCATAAAACAATAATTCCACAGTAAAAACTGCTCAAAATTTGGATTTCATTAGAGGAACAGCAGTCCTATAACGGGATAATGTCCACTTTAACGCACCCTCTGAGGCGGCCGAGAAACAGCGTCGCCAAATGGGCCTAAGGAGCAATACGGCTCTTTGTGCATTGTGAAATGTCAAATTCAAAGCTTCATAAAATAATAATTCCACAGTAAAAACTGCTCAAAATTTGGATTTCATTAGAGGAACAGCTGTCCTATAACGGGATAATGTCCAATTTAACATACCCTCTGAAGTTGCCGAGAAACAGCGCCGCGAATTGTGCAGAAAATGCAATAGGCGGCTCTTTGTGCATTGTGTAATGTCAAGTTCATAAATTCATAAAAAAATTATTCTACAGTAAAAACTGCTTAAAATTTGGATTTCGTTAGAGTAGTAGCTCTACTATAATGGGATAATGTCCAATTTAACGCACCCTCTGAGTTGGCCGAGAAACAGCATCGCGAAATGTGCAGAAAATGTATTAGGCGGCTTGTGCACTGTGTAATCCAAGTTAGAAAATGTATCAAAAAATAATTCTACAGTAAAAACTGCTCAAAATTTCGATTTCATTAGAGGAACAGCACTACTATAATGGGATAATGTCCAATTTAACGCACCCTCTGAGGCGGCTGTGAAACAGGGCCGCGAAATGAGCAGAAAATGCATTAGGCGGCTTATTATGCACTGTAATGCCAAGTTAGAAAATTCATTAAAAAAAATTCTACAGTAAAAACTGCTGAGAATTTGTATTTCGTTAGAGTAGTAGCTCTACTATAATGGGATCATGTCCAATTTAACGCACCCTCTGAGGCGGCCGAGAAACAGCGCTGCGAATTGTGCAGAAAATGTAACAGGCAGATTATTGTACATTGTGTAATGTGTCAAGTTCAAAAAATCATAAAAAAAAAATTCTACAGTAAAAACTAATCACAATGTGGATTTCATTAGAGGAACAGCTGTCCTATAAGAGGATAAAGTCCAATTTAACGCACCCTCTGAGGTGGCCGAGAAACAGCACCGCGAAATGGGCAGAAAATACATTAGGCGGCTCATTGTGCACTGTGTAAAGTGCCAAGTTCAAAAATTCATAAAAAAAAAATTCTACAGTAAAAACTGCTCAAAATGTGGATTTCGTTAGAGGAGTAGCTCTACTCTAATGGGACAATGTCCAATTTAACGCACCCTCTGAGGTTGCCGAGAAACAGCGCCGCGAATTGTGCAGAAAATGCAATAGGCGGATTGTACATGTGTAAAGTGGCAAGTTCAAAAATTCATAAAAAAAAATTCTACAGTAAAAACTGCTCAAAATGTGGATTTCATTAGAGGAACAGCTTTCCTATAAGAGGATAATGTCCGATTTAACGCACCCTCTGAGGCGGCCGAGAAACAGCACCGCAAAATGGGCAGAAAATACATTAGGCAGCTCATTGTGCACTGTGTAAAGTGCCAAGTTTAAAGCTTCATAAAAAAATTATTCCACAGTAAAAACTGCTTAAAATTTGGATTTTGTTAGAGTAGTAGCTCTACTATAATGGTATAATGTCCAATTGCCCAACCCCTCCAATTTAACGCACCCTCTGAGGCGGCTGAGAACCAGCACCGCGAAATGGCCAGAAAATACATTAGGCGGCTCATTGTGCAGTGCACTGTGTAAAGTGCCAAGTTTAAAGCTTCATAAAAAAAATAATTCCACAGTAAAAACTGCTTAAAATTTGGATTCCGTTAGAGTAATAGCTCTACTATAATGGGATCATGTCCGATTTAACGCACCCTCTGAGGCGGCTGAGAACCAGCGCCGCGAAATGGGCAGAAAATACATTAGGCGGCTCATTGTGCACTGTGTAAAGTGCTAAGTTTAAAGCTTCATAAAAAAATAATTCCACAGTAAAAACTGCTTAAAATTTGCATATCGTTGGAGTAGTAGCTCTACTATAATGGGACAGTGTCCAATTTAACGCACCCTCTGAGGCGGCTGAGAAACAGCGCCGCGAAATGGGCAGAAAATACATTAGGCGGCTCATTGTGCACTGTAAAGGGCCAAGTTTAAAGCTTCATAAAAAAATAATTCCACAGTAAAAACTGCTTAAAATTTGGATTCCGTTAGAGTGATAGCTCTACTATAATGGGATCATGTCCAATTTAACGCACCCTCTGAGGTGGCTGAGAACCAGCGCCGCGAAATGGGCAGAAAATACATTAGGCGGCTCATTGTGCACTGTGTAAAGTGCCAAGTTTAAAGCTTTATAAAAAAATAACTCCACAGTAAAAACTGCTTAAAATTTGGATTTCGTTAGAGTAATAGCTCTACTATAATGGGATCTTGTCCAATTTAACGCACACTCTGAGGCGGCTGAGAACCAGCGCCGCGAAATGGGCAGAAAATACATTAGGCGGCTCATTGTGCACTGTGTAAAGTGCCAAGTTTAAAGCTTCATAAAAAAATAATTCCACAGTAAAAACTGCTTAAAATTTGCATATCGTTGGAGTAGTAGCTCTACTATAATGGGACAGTGTCCAATTTAACGCACCCTCTGAGGCGGCTGAGAAACAGCGCCGCGAAATGGGCAGAAAATACATTAGGCGGCTCATTGTGCAATGTGTAAAGTGCCAAGTTTAAAGCTTCATAAAAAAATTATTCCACAGTAAAAACTGCTTAAAATTTGGATTTCGTTAGAGTTGTAGCTCTACTATAATGGGATAATGTCCAATTTAATGCACCCTCTGAAGTTGCCGAGAAACAGCGCCGCGAATTGTGCAGAAAATGCAATAGGCGGATTATTATACATTGTGTAAAGTGCCAAGTTTAAAAATTCATACAAAAATAATTCTACAGTAAAAACTGCTTAAAATTTGGATTTCGTTAGAGTTGTAGCTCTACTATAATGGGATAATGTCCAATTTAACGCACCCTCTGAGGTTGCCGAGAAACAGCGCCGCGAATTGTGCAGAAAATGCAATAGGCGGATTATTTTCCATTTTAAAATGTTAAGTTCAGAAATTCATACAAAAATAATACTACAATAAAAAATGCTTAAAATTTGGATTTCGTTAGAGTAGTAGCTCTACTAACTTCACAATGCTACAGTAAAAATGTCTAAATTTGTTTATGGTGACAGTCAAGCACAATGGGTATAATTGAGGCAACTTTTAACGCACCCTCAAAGGCAGCTGAGATATAGATCCCCCAATGGGCAATGGGTAATTTTGGCCTTTTTCATGGGTCCATAATTTCAAAATTCTACAGTATAAATATCTGAAATTGTGCATGATTATATTCAAGCACAGATGCAGGATAAAGCATCAGTGAAACACCCCCAAATGGGCCAACAATGTGATAACTCTTCTGTATTGTCAGATTGGGTCCATAACTTTAAAATGTACAGTAACAATGCAATGGCTCTTTCAAGTCAATTCAATTTAATTCATACATACATTCATTTGTATAACACTTTTCACAATACATATTTCAAAGCAGCTTTACAGAAAATGCAGATTTCTGTTACAAAACCACAGTAGGATTTTATGAGATATCAGAAAGTACAGTTATAAGATAGAACAAATTAGTATTTACAAACGCATGCATTTTAAGCAAAATTAATGTGCAGTTTAAAGCAATGATAAAATGATAATTTATATATATTTATCATATAATCAGTCTTCATAAGGGGCTGGATCCAAGCTGGAGCATAATATCTGGTTACCTTGTGAAATTTTAATTTGTAATAATAATAAAAATAAATAAATAAAAGTATTCAATATATTTATTTTTAAATACATTTAAATTATGTTATTTGCAATAATTAAAGATTGATGTAGCCTATAGGCCTCATTATATTTTTTACAGTCATTTTATGTTATTATTATTTGTTATTTACCTTTCAAAATAATGTATTATTATTTTCTGAAAATAGATAGGCCTACAATATAAACAGGGTCCCTAAAAAGTGTAAATAAGAGAAAAATATTTTTACAGTCCATTTTCGCTGATATATGTCATGGTAAACAAAACCGGAAGCAATTGCAGATACTCAAAGCGTTTATTAGGCTCACAAAGAAACACAAACAGTTCAGGAAGGTGGCGACTCAGGCTCGTGCAGGGACTTGATGGTCTGTGGTGCGCTGGTGCAGTGAAGGTGAATAATCCAAAATCCGGTGCTGGAGTGCGGTGAAACCAATGACGAAGAACACGAACGGCAGGAAGACAAGGCAGGGCGAACACAGACACGGCAACTCCACGGCAACTCCACGGAAACACTGACACGGCAAACACAGGACCTCAACAAACAATCCGACACTGGAACAGAGAAAGGTGTGAGTATATATATGGAATGGAAATGAATCGCAGCTGTGAACAGTGATTGTGATGATGATGATTATCAGCTGGAGCGCTGACGGACACGTGAGCGGGACAACGCCCACTCACACATAAACAACATAGACACGAGACAAGAAGGAACCAATGCATTCAACAACCGTGACAATATATCAGTGTTATTTGCATTTAAAAAAAATATATATATTCTTTTCTTCTGAAAATAGACACAAAAGTAACACAATTCCGTTAAAAAACGCCAGCAAACGCGGAAGTTCGCGTCATTTAAGGTGGAACGGATAGCGTCAATAAGAAGCTGCGAATAAGAAGCTGGATTCAGCCTCGTCACATTTCTGCATGGCTAAATTCTAGCTCTGAGGTATTTTTTGTACATTTACCCACCTGTAACACACGATGCGTCCGAACGATGCGTCCAAATTCGCATACTATCCGTCCTAAATAGTATTCGAAAATAGATATAGTACATCCCAAATCGTAGCATGCAGCCTGTAGCACGATGACGTAGCTGGATCAGATCCGACACGTACTGGACGCGCATGCGCGGTGGTGTGTTTTGGTCTGTAAAAAAAAAAAAAAAAAAAAAAAAAAAAAATTTGAATTTAAGTTAAATATAAATGATCAATCCAGTGACAACTGCGTGATCTGACTGCTGTGATTAGTTTGTACATTAAACTTAAATTCAGTTTTTTTTTTTTTTTTTTGTACATCATGGCAACAAAGACGCTAAAATGCAATCATGCAATGAGCTTCTCTACTACTTATTGTGAAATTGATATTTTTTATATTTACTATTAGCCTTATCCATACTGCAACATCCTTATGTTTGTATATGTGTGGGCCTAATGAAAAATACGGGACAAATCCTGTCCCTTATTGATTTGATTTGGGACGCATCATCTTACTTGTAAATATGGGACGATTCCGTATTTTAAGGGACGGGTGGCAAGAGGAACCTTATGTACAGATCACTGTGGAAAAATTAGTATAGCTTTTAAAGAAGGAACTCGTACCAGGCAACATAATCATTAAGCACTTTCTTTTCTGGCAAGATTTAGTTTCTTGATGCTGTTATTATTTTTGCATTTTCCCTTGAATGTGTACTGGTATTTTAAGTTGTTTACAGACCGTATTGTACAAATTACAGAGACAATTACATGACTCATTTTTGCTTTCACTCAACAGCAAATATGACCTGAATAAAATAAAATGGCTTTATTTTAAAATGTTCTGTGTACACGCATTAAATCCATCACATTTAGGTTTAAAATCATGTTATTTAAAATATTGTAAAATTAACTATTTTGCATGTAGGTAGAGAGAAACTAGGAAAGCATCACATTTATGTAAATAATTATTACTTATTCATCAATAATTACTTATTACTATTTATCAGTAGGCTACTACTACTACACAGGTTAGAGCATCATCTCAATACAATATTGAGCACATGTCACTTAAGACCAGCGCATGCAAATTATGTTCATGAACGAATTAGTGGATCCCGATCTCGCAAACACATCCTTCATTGTCTGAGCAGACAAGAGATCTATTCACGTCCTGTACTGGCGTCCCAACGTCGGTTCGGACTGTCAAAATTGCAACTTTGTTGCTCCCCCGAGGGACATGAGTCACCGAAGGAACCCTGTTGTTACAGCCCCGTGACCAGGGGCGTTGCTAGACATAAACAGCACAGGTCCCCCATTATTTGTCTGAGATAGCATTTACATTTACATTTACATTTAGTCATTTAGCAGACGCCTTTCTCCAAAGCGACTTACAAATTAGGACAAAATTCAGCGAGTCATCATAAAGAGGCAAAAGCAACAACAACGCAAGAAGTGCTCAAAGTACGAAGTTCAGGTATTATTCAGAGTAGCATAAGCCTGATAAGTGATGTTACAAAGGGAAAGGAAAACTTTTTTTATTTTTTTTTTTATTTTTTTTTTATTTTTTTTAATTTTTTTTATAAGGTTAAGTGCTCACGGAAGAGATTGGTTTTCAGCTGCCTTTTGAACGTTGTCAGGGATTCTGCATTCCGGATGAGGGTGGGGAGAGCGTTCCACCAGCATGGAACTGTGAATGAGAATGTTCTGGAAAGTGATTTTGTGGCTTTCTGTGATGGAACCACGAGACGTCGCTCGTTGACCGATCGTAGGTGTCTGGTAGGGATGTAGACTCGTAGGAGTGAGTGAAAGTAGGAGGGAGCTGAGCCTGTGATAGTTCTGTAAGCAAGCGTCAGTGCCTTGAACTTGATGCGAGCAGCGAGAGGTAGCCAGTGCAGAGAGATGAACAGAGGAGTGACGTGGGCCCTCTTGGGCTCGTTGAAGATAAGACGAGCTGCAGCATTCTGGATCATCTGTAGGGTTTTGGTTGCACATGCTGGAAGTCCAGCCAGAAGAGCATTGCAGTAGTCAAGCCTAGAGATGACCAGGGCCTGGACGATGAGTTGTGTTGCATGCTCAGTTAGGAAAGGCCTGATTTTCCTGATGTTGTGCAGTGCAAACCTGCATGATCGAGCTGTCTTTGAAATGTGATCTGCGAAGGTTAGCTGGTCATCAAACGTTACTCCAAGATTTCTGACCGATCTTGATGGGGTGATTAATGATGACTCTAGCTGGATGGTGAAGTCGTGCTGTAGAGACGGATTGGCAGGGAGGACGAGAAGCTCAGTCTTTGCCAGGTTGAGCTGCAGGTGATGTTCCTTCATCCATGTGGAGATGTCCGCCAGACAGCTTGAGACCCGTGCAGCTACTGTGGGATCATCTGGTTGAAAGGAGAGGAAGAGCTGCGTGTCATCAGCATAGCAGTGGTAGGAAAAACCGTGTGCCTGTATGATGTGTCCCAGTGATGTGGTGTAGATGGAGAAGAGGAGGGGACCAAGAACTGAACCCTGGGGAACCCCTGTGGTCAGCTGATGTGCTCTGGATACCTCACCTCTCCATGCGACCTTGAAGGACCTACCTGTGAGATAGGACTCAAACCAGTGGAGTGAAGTATAGTATAGATAGCAAAAGTGGCTTACCGAAAGGTCAATTAAATTTAAATTTCATATCCGAAAGAATGATTCATTGTTATCACAAACAATCAAAGACAGTAGTACAGAACACAACATTGCGTGTATTTTCTGTGCTAAACAGTGCTGCAGGCAGGGGCGTTTGTTTCAAAAACACCAGGCTAGGTAGTTGGGTATAACTTAGGGGGGTTCGGGGGCATGCTCCCCCGAGAAAATTTGGATTTCTCAGACCTACAAATGTGTATTTTAAGGTGTTTGAAAGCCACAAAACTGGATCACAATAGCTTTAAAAGCATGTTAGTGGGCAGCATAGCATAAATGATTTATCAAGCAGATAACAGATTCTTAATAAATGTTGCAATGAATGATCCACTCTACAAAATGTTAATGTGTATTGTCAACATTCAAAACTATTTGAACTCTTCCAAAAAGTTTGTTTTTGCGTAGTAACTCTACACACAAACATAAAATGATTAGCCCACATACACACAAAACTACACACAGATATGAATTATGTAAAACACTACTATCTTGTGTCTTTTGCTTGTTCAGTGTGCAGTGGAGTGTATAGGAGTTTGTCACACGTACATGTATGCGCACAAATACACTGTATATATTAAACAGGATGTTTGATTAATGTTACAGTTATTGAACTAAACTGAATCAACACTGAAGTGACTATTAACTGAATATTGACACTATATTGTCTTGTTGGCCAAGCTGCTTCTCAGGCGATTTTTTAATTTGTTACTATTGTGAAGCTGCTGTGAAACAATATATTGTAGCTCATATATATATATATACATATATACAGTACCAGTCAAAAGTTTGGAAACATTACTATTTTTAATGTTTTTGAAAGAAGTCTCTTATGCTCATCAAGCCTGCAGTTAAAAAAAACAAACAAAAAACAGTAATATTATGAAATATTATTACAATTTAAAATAATGGTTCTCTTTTTTAATATATTTTAAAATGTAATTTATTTTTGTGATGCAAAGCTGAATTTTCATCAGCAAGTACTCCAGTCTTTGGTGTCTTATGATCCTTCAGAAATCATTCTAATATGATGATTTGATACTCAGTTATTATCAATGATGGAAACAGTTGTGCTGTTTAATATATTTTTTTGGAATACTTTTTTCAGGATTCATTGATGAGTAAAACGTTAACAGCATTTATTCATAAAAACAGCATTTATTCAAAATAAAAACATTTCTAACAATATAAATCATTACCATCACCTTTTATCAATTTAACGCATCCTTGTTGAATTAAAGTACTAATTTCTTTAAAAAAAAAAAGTTATTGTTCCCAAACTTTTGAACGGTTGTGTATATTGTTACAAAAGATTTCTATTCTAAATGAATACAGTTCTTTTTAACTTTTTATTCATCAAATAATCCTGAAAAAATTATAAAAAAAAAAATATTAAGCAGCACAACTGTTTCCAACATTGATCATAAATCAGCATATTAGAATGATTTCTGAAGGATCATAAGACACCAAAGACTGAAGTACTTGCTGATGAAAATTCAGCTTTGTATCACAAAAATAAATTACATTTTAAAGTATATTAAAAAAGAGAACCATTATTTTAAATTGTAATAATATTACAGTTTTTTTTTTTTTTTTTTTTTTTAACTGCAGGCTTGATGAGCATAAGAGACTTCTTTCAAAACCATAAAAAATAGTAACATTTCCAAACTTTTGACTGGTACTGTATATATATATATATATATATATATATATATATATACGGATCTACACACACACACACACTGAATATGCAAAAATGGCAAGTCAGAAACTCAACTCTATTTCTAAAGCGTTGTGTGTGTGAGTGTGTGTGTGTGTGTGTGTGTGTGTGTGTGTGTGTATGTATGTATGCATGTATATATATATATATATATATGTATGTATATATATAATTGCACTATAAACAGAAATTCAAGGGGGTAAAAATTATTTCTTTCTTTCTCAAAATTAAGTTTCTCACTTCACGCTCACTACTGCGCAGACTCGGAGACTTTGGCGGCTTCACTTTTCTTCAATGGAAGAGAGTAAAGGGGTGTCGTCCGTCTTCTTTTACAGTCTGATCGGAACAAAATACGGGACTTATTCCGCCATAATGCAAGTTGCAATTTCTCTCATTCATAGTAGGCTAATGCGAGACTAGTGCACTCTTTTTCTGTATAAAAGTTTTTTTGCCTATAAGTGCAATTCCATTTCTTGGCAGAGGTTTTTCATATGGGTTTTTCTGAGGCTTGATGCTTTTACATCTGATGTCTGATGATGTAAATTGTTTATCAAGTATTACCTCCCTCAAACTCATCATCTCTCCTTTCTGCTTCCCTGTCCCTGCTTCGTAGGCTACAAAACAAAAATCTGATGTCCATCTACAGAAGCCAATAATGAATAAAAATAAGATTATTTGTATTATTTACAAACTTTTGTTTCGTCATGTTTTCATAGCCTACCTTAAAGGTATAGCGGAGGATCTTTCCAAATTTTAGATAAGACCCGCCCTCTCCACTTTTTGAAAAGTTTGATTGATTCACCAGAATGATTGACAATTAGGAGGACCAATAGTTTAGACTACCCACCAGGAAGTAAAACATCCTCCGCTATACCTTTAATAGCGTGCCAACACCTGACCGGACTTCAGTGTGTTCAAATATGTGCGCGCTGCACTGCAGTTGCTAGGAAACAGACGCGCGCGGACATGGATTTCTGTCGCGCAGTTCAGTTTCTGTTTTCGGTTAAACTGCGTTGCTTTTACAAGCGTTGATTGTTTATTACTGCGTTGCAAATAGATCATTTCTATTACCCTATAATATAATTTCTATTAAATACACTGACAAATAAAATAAATTGTTAAACTCAAACTTCAGATTTACTGGGGCACAGCAGATTTATACTGGGGCACGTGCCCCAGTAAAAGGTGTCTAGCGACGCCCCTGCCCGTGACATTCCAGATACTCCACACACACACACAAACATCCTTTGTGTATAACTGAGAATAAGAGAAATATCTTTTATTTTACCTTTTTAATATATGTACAAATCCTATAGGCATGTGTGATTAGTTTTACCTTATAATAGAGGTGTGGTTTTCTAATGTGTAGTTTTGAATTCTAAGTGTTTATCGAAAGAATGTTTCCCCCAATTTAGGGTCTCAAATAGAATCATGGTTTTGTAACCCTACCTCAGACCATAAAACTTTATGGCCCAGGAAAGAAGACATTCCAACACCCACACACACACACACACACACACACACACACGGAAACTTACTACAGAAAAGGACTGTTTACCCCTAAAGTCACTTTTCAATGTACTAAATATATCCCTTTTTGTGTTAAGAGGTGTGTGTAAACCATAGGAAAACATATATGTCCTATTGTAACATTAATTGAACTGCAAATGCCTATACTAATGCATAATAATGCATCTTTGCATTACCACAACGTTTATATTCTATTTTTGATATCTCTGTAATCCTCTCAATCTAACGGAGTTGAATTCCGATAGCAGAATACAAGAATATGCATTTATTCCAGGAAATACCATATTTCTAAATATGAATGCTATTTTCGATCTCTCACACGACAGTAAAAATAGTAGGCGTTTCTTCACAACAAAGAAACTTCTTTCCGCCTCGGATCAGAAGATTTGATTTGCTGTTGTTACAAACAGAAGGCGTAAACAGACGTCTTTTAAAAGGAAGAGACCCCCACTTCTAGCTCTTTTCTCTCGTCGATCGCTCTGACCTCCTCTCTTCTTCCCCCCTCCAAACTTTGGAAACCGAAGCCCGGACCCGCTTCGGCCTGCTTTCATTCCTGGCAACTTCACCTCAAAGAAAGAGACTCTTTGAATTTCCCGGGGCCGCGCTCGCCCGAAAGACACAGCACGCGCACGCCGCGCTCGGACGACTCACGCTGCTCTTAAAGACACACGCAGGACCCTGCCTTCCTTCCTCATACAAAGAGAACCATATGCAAGTATCGATTATTGAATTGAACTTTTAAAGGTGATTTCTTTGTGGTCTCTCAAGGGTTACTGTCTGTGATTTTTGCCATAGCCTACTGCGATCTCTGATCGCAGATTTTTGCTTTCACTTCCGATCTCATCTCTTATCCTTCTCTCTCTCTCTCATCCTCTCTCTCATCCTTTTCTGTCATTCATATCTTTCTCTAATTCTGATCATTTTATTCTCTCTCACTGTTATTCGTTGTCTTGTATTGTTTAACTGTATTTTATGTACATAGACATATAATCCGTGTGTAATGTGTAGTTTGATATAATCCTTAGTTCGATGTATTAGTCCAATTATTAAATTCCATATGTCCTTGACTGACTCTGTTTTAATTGCCCATGTTGCGAAGTCACTGAAATGTTCGATCTTAGCTATATGCTTTATCTTGATACGATTTAAGTAACCTAATCTTACAAACCCAGAGAGTTGTTTTCTTTCAAGGCCTGGAAGGGATACTCTTTCTTGTGTTTGTAAGAAGGATAATTTTCCTTGAGAGTTAAGTTAATCTTACATTTAATGTTTGCGGGACAAACAGATTGTTTGATAGCTAAATTAATTCCAGTAAAGTTATCCCATAACTTCGAGCTGAAATAAGACTATGTATTAATGACGAACCATAACCCGTTATGGTAATCATTCATATATCAATCTAGTTCAGCTGCGATAAATTAATATAACTGTAATATGCAAAATAATAATCATATTCATGATTATTAAAATTCCCTATAAATCATTTGAGCTAATATTAATATTAATGTACAACCTGTTGTTGCTACAGTATATTGATCCGAACTTCAGTGTTGCCAGATTGGGCGGGTTCCGGCCCAATTGGGCAGTTTTGAATTTGATTGTGCCGGGTAAAAAAGGGTTTGGGCGGGAGGACAAAATTTGGGCTGGTTTGGGGTCAGTTCGGCGGTTTTCAAACATCTACATTTTAAAGTCTAATTGGTTAAAAAACTAAACTAAAGTGTGCATGTAGTCCATAAAATCAGTCATCATGACATTACTGTACACACACGCCCATGCAGAGTCAGCTGGCGTTAGTGTTGACATCACAGACGAGCACGCACTTTTAGCCATAAGTTGTAGCTGTATATTCAAGTGATCGCTAATGCCAAAGTGATATAGCCTACTAAACAGTAAGTAGTATCTACACAGTAAAGAGTGAGATAGTGAGCAAAAACGTAAACCTGGTGGGAGATATCGATGGTGAATATAACTCTGAGGAGAGCACAGTTGAAGTACTTGAAATGAAATCAAATATGGGACGTGAAATATGTCCATGGTCATGTGCACACTAGCCTAACCTTACCAGACATCGGCAACTTTTACACCGTCCAGACTGCACAATACTCGACCCTGACAGCTGCTGAAAAAGGTTTGACTCAACGATGAATGAGTTTGACTGCTAAATTCTGCGTTATGTTCTGCAATGTGTACTTCCGATTGCCGTTTTGACAGTGTCCATCTGGACATTTTAGTCATATTGGCTAATTTTCCTTAATTATTGCCCTGTTTTGATCTGTTTTCCTGGAATTTTATTTTATTTTATCATTGTTATTTTGTTTTAAGGAGATACAAATTGTGCTTATCAACCTTGAATGACATGGTAATGAAATTATATCATATTATTTTGGCAGTAAAATTTTGGGCGTTTTTTTCTTGTAGTGTGCGGGTTTTGGTGAGCTTTTGGGCTGGAAATCACCGTCCCAATCTGGCAACACTGTCGAACTTCCCCATCCAGTATGTATTGGATCATCCAGCTACGTCATCGTGCTACAGGCTGCAGCGAGGGGTGTCTCGATCAATGAGCACTCTAACGGCTAATATTGCCCACAACCCATCGACGCAATCCCATTGGACGAGTGTTAAAAAACTACAGACATGGAGGACGCGCGAGTCCGGCGGTTATGTAGAGAGGTTTAGATCTTTTACTGTCTATGGTTTAAAGGGGGTTGAGTGATTATTATCATTATCTAACCTGGCTAAAATGTATTTATTCAATCTTGTCTACATTATATATCTGCAGCAGCATTGTGAACTTTTGTAAAAATACATTTAGCCATTAACTTTTAAATGCATCATTATATTCAAATTGCAAACAAATGAGGAGAGTCTGAAAGACCCACGGCTGGCAGATCAACGTGCAACTACATTTCTCTTCGAAACGGTAGGAAATTAAATTAGAGTGAATGGAGGATTTGAACTGTGACCAAATGATTGACAGGGCAGTTTGCGGTGACAGGATGCATGCGACAGATCTGTCCGTTAAGATGACGAAGTAGTATGTCCCAAACCTTGCCTACTCTTTTGCTACACACTCAAAAGTATGTACTTTTTCTTCACAAAAAGAGTACATACTTTTAGGGTGTAATATAAAGTGAGGAAAATAAGTATTTGAACACCCTGCTATTTTGCAAGTTCTCCCACTTAGAAATCATGGAGGGGTCTGAAATTGTCATCGTAGGTGCATGTCCACTGTGAGAGACATAATCTAAAAAAAAAATCCAGAAATCACAATGTATGATTTTTTAACTATTTATTTGTATGATACAGCTGCAAATAAGTATTTGAACACCTGAGAAAATCAATGTTAATATTTGGTACAGTAGCCTTTGTTTGCAATTACAGAGGTCAAACGTTTCCTGTAGTTTTTCACCAGGTTTGCACACTCTGCAGGAGGGATTTTGGCCCACTCCTCCACACAGATCTTCTCTAGATCAGTCAGGTTTCTGGGCTGTCGCTGAGAAACACGGAGTTTGAGCTCCCTCCAAAGATTCTCTATTGGGTTAAGGTCTGGAGACTGGCTAGGCCACGCCAGAACCTTGATATGCTTCTTACAGAGCCACTCCTTGGTTATCCTGGCTGTGTGCTTCGGGTCATTGTCATGTTGGAAGACCCAGCCTCGACCCATCTTCAATGCTCTAACTGAGGGAAGGAGGTTGTTCCCCAAAATCTCGCAATACGTGGCCCCGGTCATCCTGTCCTTAGTACAGTGCAGTCGCCCTGTCCCATGTGCAGAAAAACACCCCCAAAGCATGATGCTACCACCCCCATGCTTCACAGTAGGGATGGTGTTCTTGGGATGGTACTCATCATTCTTCTTCCTCCAAACATGTTTAGTGGAATTATGACCAAAAAGTTCTATTTTGGTCTCATCTGACCACATGACTTTCTCCCATGACTCCTCTGGATCATCCAAATGGTCATTGGCAAACTTAAGACAGGCCTTGACATGTGCTGGTTTAAGCAGGGGAACCTTCCGTGCCATGCATGATTTCAAACCATGACGTCTTAGTGTATTACCAACAGTAACCTTGTAAACGGTGGTCCCAGCTCTTTTCAGCTCATTGACCAGCTCCTCCCGTGTAGTTCTGGGCTGATTTCTCACCTTTCTTAGGATCATTGAGACCCCACGAGGTGAGATCTTGCATGGAGCCCCAGTCCGAGGGAGATTGACAGTCATGTTTAGCTTCTTCCATTTTCTAATGATTGCTCCAACAGTGGACCTTTTTTCACCAAGCTGCTTGGCAATTTCCCCGTAGCCCTTTCCAGCCTTGTGGAGGTGTACAATTTTGTCTCTAGTGTCTTTGGACAGCTCTTTGGTCTTGGCCATGTTAGTAGTTGGATTCTTACTGATTGTATGGGGTGGACAGGTGTCTTTATGCAGCTAACGACCTCAAACAGGTGCATCTAATTTAGGATAATAAATGGAGTGGAGGTGGACATTTTAAAGGCAGACTAACAGGTCTTTGAGGGTCAGAATTCTAGCTGATAGACAGGTGTTCAAATACTTATTTGCAGCTGTATCATGCAAATAAATAGTAAAAAAATCATATATTGTGATTTCTGGATTTTTTTTTTTAGATTATGTCTCTCACAGTGGACATGCACCTACGATGACAATTTCAGACCCCTCCATGATTTCCAAGTGGGAGAACTTGCAAAATAGCAGGGTGTTCAAATACTTATTTTCCTCACTGTAAGTAGGCGAATTGGGATGCAGCAAATGTGTCAGGTTCGAGCTTTCTGCACTAATGAGAAACCCACAACTCAAGCAGCTAAACCCGTCACCCGACCCTGCCCCTGCTGGCCCGGAGCAAACACTACACAATTTACTTTGAAGAAGGAAAAACACATTAAAATAAAAACCCTTCGGATACCTTTTTTCCAAAATAAAATACAATAACTTGTGTTCAAATAAAAAACAATAATTCTGAATATTCTTATAACACAAATACGACACTTTTGTGGTCGCCACACCTACATAGTTACCAACAAATCCCCTCAGTCTGCTGACACCAATGAAATTAACTTTAAGTGTCAATTTACAGGAGATCTGAAGACATCAGCATAATAAATGAGGTGAAAACAGGAACTATTGTCATGAAAAAAAGAGTGTTTTCAGCAGATCTGTTAATATTGATGAGCCTCAGACTATCAACACTCATTCAACAAGCCATTCAGGATCATCAGCAGATCATCTCACTTTGAATGAATGAATGAGTAATTTATGAGATTTAACACATTTCCATCCTTCCATCTCACAAGAAGTTCCTGAGGTTCGTTTTCAGGGGTGAAGCGTACTAATCGATCAGACATATTGGCACCAGCCTTACACATCTGACCTAAGAATGTATCAATCTCTTCTTTCTTCCTTTTCTGTTGATGTTCATGCCACAAAATCTTCATATTTCCACAACAAGATCAACAGCTCCTCCAACACACAATCACTCTTCAAGACATTCAACTCTCTCCTCTGTCCACCTCCACCCACCTTCTCTTTAACTGCTGATGATTTTGCTGACTTCTTCACCAACAAAACTACAACTATCAGCAGTCAGTTCAATTTCAAAAAGTGTCAATTTACAGGAGATCTGAAGACATCAGCATAATAAATGAGGTGAAAACAGGAACTATTGTCATGAAATAAAGAGTGTTTTCAGCAGATCGGTTAATATTGATGAGCCTCAGACTATCAACACTCATTCAACAAGCCATTCAGGATCATCAGCAGATCATCTCACTTTATTCTGAGTGTTTGCTGTTAGAAACACATTATTTGAGTCAGGATAAACGATAAAAAACCTGTAAAACTGCTCTAGTGAAATACAAAACCGTTATTTATCACAAATTAACAGAATCAGGATCAGTGGTTCCCAACCTTTTTTACCTTTAAGTTCATAGTAATTGTTCTGGCTTCATGAAGCCTCATGGTGTGAATGAAACATCAAACTGACTAGAACAGACTCTATGAAATGTGTATATGATACTGAATATCAAGGGTGAAACTGTTAATAATGTCATTTAAAAGCTATTTTGAGAAAATTAAAACATGGAAAGCTCAAAAAGCAATCATATCAGGATACTTCATAACTTTCAGATCTAAAATTATTCCTGATTCAAGCAGAATCAGCAGAAAATAAAAAACAGACAATAACCATGAGGTGTTGATAAAAATTATAGTTTAATCAATCATTACATGATGCAATTACAAACATTAAGTAAAAGTAAAAGCAAATGAGACAGATCTCTCTCTTTACTGACTTATAAGAGCCAAAGCATCTCAAGAGAAGAAGAGAAGAAAAGTGTTGTTTCAAAGATACATGAAAGTATATCTTGTGTTTGCATGGAAGAGTAGAAGTGGAAGAGAAACTAGAGGTTCTGATGAAAAACAATGAAGAACGAGTTAAAATTATTTTCTGCTGTAATATTACTAATGAATCTTCTCCTTTGTGTGAATCTTCAGGTGTTTCTTCAGGACTGACCCCCAATGAAACGGTTTACCGCACTGATCACAGTTAAATGGTCTTTCTTCAGAATGAGAAGCAGAAATGAAAGCCTGAGCCGCTTCTTCCCAGTGTGAACTCTCATGTGAATCTTCAGACTTGATTTATATGTGCAGTTTTTTCTACACTGAGGGCAGGAGACCTGAAGCGGTGACAGATTTTTTGGCTTCTGTTTTCCTTTCTTGTTCACGTCCATCAGGTCTAAAAGAAACATTAAATCAAGTGAGATTTCAAATGAGAGACAAACGTGAAATGAAAAGTGAAGCTCAAGATCACTGATGAGTTAAACAGTCATTTTAATCTCATCAAATCTGGTGAACAACTGCTGTGCATGATTATGATCTATTTTAATGTCAAGAAGATGATTTGTGTTATAACCCAGCAAACATTGGTCCGACGGCAACGTCGTGTCCCTGGCCAAAAATAGTTGCGGTATGACGGCATAAATCGGTAAAAATATGTAACACAGAACATTTCCTAAAAATGCATTCAGATACATGTGTGCATGTCTACAGTTATCTGAGGTTGCATGTATAATTGTTATTTTGACTTTTAGCTACGTGTAGTTCAATATATACCATGTTGTGTTTCGGGTGAGAGAGGACGTCACCATGGCGACGTCTTTTACACGTGCATTTATAGTCCATCATGACCCTCTATGAAATCAATTGTGATAAAGCTGTGCTTAATCCTTGTGTGGTTAATACTGCAATAATTAATAAAAATTTTTATTAAATTAAAGTTTTAATAAGTTGTGTGAATACGTCCACTGACGTCCTTTACACGTCTATAGTATCGGGTGAGAGGACGTCACCTGGCGACGTCTTTTACACGTGCATTTATAGTCCATCATGACCCTCCATCATGGAATCCTTGTGAAATATGCAAAAGCTGTGCTTAATCCTTGCATGGTTAATACTGCAAAAATTCATTTAATTGCCCAAGTAGTTTTTAAGAGGTTGTGAAGACGTCCACTGACGTCCTTTACACGTCAAGGCTGTGAATACACGTCCACTGACGTCCTTTACACATCTAGTCAAGCAAGACAGAAAAAAAACCCCCAGGAATTATCTTTATGAAATACACGAATTGTATACAAAGTAAATATATTTACTTTATCTTGTTTAAATAAATTATAATCACACAGTTCCCAGTGTGGTTAAGTTAATGCAAAGCCTCTGCATTTTAGTCATTATTTCAACCTTAGCCTACCTTACCTTTTCGGTAATGTTGTGTTTTTTTATTTATTTATTTTATGGAATGTATGCATGTAAAACAGAAATATATCTGGTCACCATTTATGTCTGAGTTGGATGTAATTGCCAAAACTGTGCTGCCAAGATGTAACAAAAGATCTCCCGACATTACCAAATCCCGCGATAGGTTAGATTATCTCACGAGATGTTAACGCGTTTTCCCCATAGACTCACTCCGGAACACTGAAGTTTGAACAACCACGAAGAGAGGAGGAATTGAGGCCCATATTATTACAAATCTACTGTTGGGTACGTACATTTTGTATTATTAGATTCACGTGCTAGAGTTTTACTTGTTTGACATGAATGAACCGAAAGAAATGATGCCCACATTGTCAACTGAAATTGGCTAACTGAGTTTGGCTAAAATTAGCTAGTAGGCTAAAAGTTGCTTTGAACTTATACAACGGTATACCATAGTATAAAGTATGTTTAATGATACAGTCAAAGTTATTACTGTAAATTATTAATGTAGCCTTTTGAGAGTTTCTTTCAGAAAGTAAATTATCTGAAGTAGAATGAAATGTTTAGCTGGATTTGAACATGTATGTTTTCAGTAACTGCTTTAAAAATTTTGTAATTTTAGAATTGCTAAACATGTCTATTCAGGGGACATCACAGCCCACCTGTCTTTATCAGAAATGTCCTGTTCACTTTCTCACTGTTACACACCTAGTTAAGGGTCTTTCTCAAGGGCACCACAGTGGTATTGAAGAGGCAGGGGACAAATGCTGTTTTGAATTTAGCTGAAGACCATACAAATATTTTGAAAATAAGTGCATGTCATTTACCTCAAATTTTTAATTTTAATTTATTTTAAAAAGAAATATATTCTCTTCCCTTAGATGCTGTGAAGAGGTGGAGCCCACATGCTACAGACACTGAAATTGATGCAGCAATGGCAGAACACCTGAAACACACTCCAGGAAGAGCTGGGGGTGGTGGATACAAAAAATGAAAAAATGAAAAAATGAAAAATTTTTTTTTTTTTACAAAAATAACACCACACAGGCATTAATAAACACCTAATGGATCAGATTGTCAAAAACTCAATTTCAACCAAAAGTGGAGATAGAACCTTAAAATTCTAAGCTCACGAAATGTTAAACATTGAAAAAAATAAAGAGAAATTTTGGCTGTTCAATATCAATAAAATGTTGTGCTTAATCAGAACATGCTTCTTTTTTGCTTATGTCCACAAATAATGTGTTATTGTTTTTGATGTACACGTGATTAAAACGTTTTATTGACGTTCAGGTCTGACTGGACCAATTTTGGACCTTTTTAGAACCTTTGTCAAGATGTGTAGGCTAAACCTCAAGACTTGATTGTCTTTCACGATGTTACACAATAGGTGTGTGATTATTTTATATGCAGGCTTATATATACACTTAAATTATGCAGCAACACATTTAAACACATATGACGACGCATTTAGACGTCCAGGGACGCGCAGAAGAGACGTGGAATTCACGGCCAGAAAAGACGTGGAATTCACGGCCAGAAATGACGTCGGTTCAACTTCCATTTTGGAACTATTTTTCAACCATGACGGGACGTCTCGGACGGACGTCTTTTCAACGGTCATTAAACGTCCAAATGTTTGCTGGGAAGTCACTAGTTTGGTCATGAAACAATGTACATCTGGTGAGCATGAGCATGTCATAATAATGAGATAATTTTACATAATAATGAGATACTTTCTTATAATTATAACTCAATATCTCATAATAATGTAAAAAAAATGTGAATCAGATAGCAAGCAACCACCAAGATGTCCTGTTGCTCATCATGGCTGTTAGGAAACTAACTTAGACAGGAGAGACTTTAATGCTCAGCACATAAAGATGAACTACTTACTGTGATCTCAGACTGTGATTGTTTTCCATTTGAGTGAGTCACTGAAGATAACTGAAGGAAACTCTCTCCACATGGATCATGGTGATCCAGTTTCTCCACTGAATGGATCTTCATGTGTCGCTTCAGGTCACTTTTAATAGAGAAACTATTTCCGCACTGATCACACGTGTGCGGCTTCTCTCTGCTGTGGATCCTCTCATGTTTTTTCAGATTTGATGACTGATTGAATCTCTTGTCACAGTGTGAACACTTGTAAGGCTTTTCTCCAGTGTGGATCCTCTCATGTGTTTTCAGATCTGTTGACTGACTGAATCTCTTGTCACAGTGTGAACACTTGTAAGGCTTTTCTCCAGTGTGGATCCTCTCATGTTTTTTCAGACTTATTAAATGACTGAGTCTCTTGTCACAGTGTGAACACTTGTAAAGTTTTTCTCCAGTGTGAATTCTCTGGTGCTGTTTTAAACACTCCGCTGTAGTAAAAGTCTTCTCACACTCAAAGCACATGTACTCTCTCACACCAGTGTGAATTTTCTGATGTACTTTTAAATTGCACTGCTGTGAAAAACTCTTTCCACACACAGAACATGAATGCGGCTTCTCCTTCGTATGAACTCTCAGGTGTGTCTTCAGGTGTGATGCACAAAGAAATGTTTTGCTGCAATGATCACATGTGAACGGCTTCTCTCCGGTGTGGATCATCAAGTGAATCTTAAGGTATGATGATTGTGTGAAACTCTTCCCGCACTGATCGCATGCGTAAGGCTTTTCTCCAGTGTGGATCCTCATGTGAATCTCAAGAATTTGTTTGCTTGGGAATCTCTTTCCACACTGATCACATGTGAACAGCTTCTCTCCTGTATGAAATCTCATGTGAATTTCAAAACTACTTTTCGTTGTGTAACTCTTTCCACACTGAGTGCAGGTGAAAGATTTCTTGGCTCTTCTTTTCTTTAAAAATGTCTTTTTAGTCTTTGAGTGACTCAAAGTTTTTTCTCCAGGTTTGACATGATGTTCCTCCTTCACTTCACTCAGTTCTTCACTCTCCTCCTTCACTTCACTCAGTTCTTCACTCTCCTCCTTCACTTCACTCAGTTCTTCACTCTCCTCCTTCACTTCACTCAGTTCTTCACTCTCCTCCTTCACTTCACTCAGTTCTTCTCTCTCCTCCTTCACTTCACTCAGTTCTTCACTCTCCTCCTTCACTTCACTCAGTTCTTCTCTCTCCTCCTTCACTTCACTCAGTTCTTCACTCTCCTCCTTCACTTCACTCAGTTCTTCACTCTCCTCCTTCACTTCACTCAGTTCTTCACTCTCCTCCTTCACTTCACTCAGTTCTTCTCTCTCCTCCTTCACTTCACTCAGTTCTTCACTCTCCTCCTTCACTTCACTCAGTTCTTCACTCTCCTCCTTCACTTCACTCAGTTCTTCTCTCTCCTCCTTCACTTCACTCAGTTCTTCACTCTCCTCCTTCACTTCCATCAGGTCTGAAGTGAAACAAAAATATTGTTATTCATCAAAATAATACAAGAGAAAAAAATGAAGTGAAAGAACATTAAAGTAGGCAACTGCTATAAAATATTACCTTTTTTTAAATATATATATATATATATATAAAAATTAAATACAGTTAAATAAAGCGAGTTCCCCTGTGTTCCAGTTCGAGTTTGGCGAACTCAATTCTCGCTATGCTTGCCACAGAAACGTCACACTGTGGCCTCCTAGTTTAATTACAAGAACACAAGCTTTTTGCAGTCCAGTGGAGCAGATTGTATCAGGGTTTTTCCTACATTGAAAAATTTTTGGCGGCCGCCAAAACGATTTTTTGTCCCGCCAAAGCCTTTTGATCTGTAATTGGGTTTTGTGAGTGAAGCAGGCTACTGACGGTGTGACGGAGAGAACGATCACAGCGCCCCACCCCCGCGCGGGCACTCTCCGTCTTCAGTTCTGTCTTTGCTCTCTCCCTCGCATCAAAATCAACTGATCCTAAAGGTCGGAAGACCGAATCCATGTTTCACGTGGTGCATTCGGAGAATATTTTTTGCTGAATTAGCGCTGGGTGTGAATTGCAGTCAAAAAAAGTTGCCTTATCTTCTCTTACAACTTGTGACAAGCATTCCGCACATGCAGCTGACATAACTTTAAATAAACGCAAAAAAGTGTTGAAGAGTTTGAAGTGGGGTTTTTTTTGTGTGTGTGTTGACAAATCTTTCGTGATGTCCTAACAGCCAGGATTCCCACACAACACGTCCGCTAAAGACCGATTCGCGACCTAATGACTCCTTTGAGCCGATTCATTATAATGAATGGTTAAAGCAATTGGTCTGCCCGTCAGTGTCTGAATCGGTGTATAACAAATCATTACTGAGAAGAACATACACATCTGAAATAGGGGTGGGAGAAAAAAATCGATTCTTAGATGCATCGCGATGCGGACGTGGACGATTCTGAATCGGTTCACAAATGTCAAAAAATCGATTCTCTAAAAAAAATTTTTTTTATTCTAATAACGTAATATTGACGGAACGCAAAAGGGGGAACATAACAGACTCGCACACTTAACAGACGCATGATGGCTGAGCGCCAAATTCGAACGGCACCCTCTTCGTTAAAAGCTAGCGTATGGAAAATTTGTTAATTTCATTGTTACCTATTTTGTATTTTTTGTATGAAAGCTGCTTTCAGTAGCCTATTTAGTTTTCACATCAATATACTGTAAACCGATCTGTTATACGTACGTTGTACTGCCCTGCAATATGTGCAATGCCAGTCACAAAAAGTTAAATTTTGACTGTGCTCTCTGCAGATGTTCATTCACTTTTTTTGTATAAGCTGTTTTTGATTGTGGTATACAGCAAACATTTCAAGTCATAACTTTATTATTTAGTTGTGAATAAGAGAGGCTTTGTATGTTACTAATTCAGAATATGCATAAGTCCACAAGCATTATATGAGAGCTGCTGGTACATAATTCTATATTTTTGAACAAAAACTGTTGGTGATTTTGCTACAGCAAAAATTTTTTTGTCTGAAGGATTATATTGCTCATTGGAAATAACAAGAGGATGTTGGTTAGAAGTCTATTATTAAATGCTAGAGATTCAGAATATGCTGAAGTTTGTATTAGAAGTACGCTGCTAGTACAGGCACACATTTATTTTCCTGTTGGTTCTTTGCAATGTTCAAATCACTTCCATTTGTTTTATTGATAAAATTAATATAGGAAGATGGAAGTAAGTTCGTTATGGGTCATCATAAATACTTTGCTTTAAAAGTACCAAGTAAAAAAAAAAAAAAAAAAAAAAAAAACCCTTAATAATCGATAATCGTTACCCTCCAAATCGTAATCGAATCGTGAGGTGCCTAGAGATTCCCACCCCTAATCTGAAATAAGAAAGTAAGTGTGCTTACCTCATTTAGCAAGAGTGTTTAGTCAAATTTAGCCTTAATAATCCACAGTATATAATAGGCCTATGACAATGTGTAATAAATTACCTAAAAAAAAAAAATAAAAAAAATCACAAACTGTTTCTTTGTATTTATTTTAAATTTAACATTTACTGTCAATATTGGGCTTGCGGATCATGTGGGTACTAGGGTTCTCTCTGTCCTCTTTAATAAACTCAGTCTTTGCAGATTTCAGCTCTTCCTGATGCTCTGATGCTTGTCTTCACTTGTAGCTGATGGGAATTTACAGCATTTATTGGGGAATTACAGTGGGTGGAGCTTCACTGGTGATGTAATTGATATGGGAGGGGCTTAAATTGTGGTAAATTTTAGTGGGAGGAGCTGATCTGCCCAAAATAAAAAAATATATCAGTTACTGAGTTTGTTTTATACTTACTGGTAACAGAATATAAATAATGTAATTAAATTATTCCAAATATATATAATGGTAAAAAAGACTAAAGAATAAATGTAGCCTACATAGTAACCAACAATTACCCTCCGTCTGCTGACACCAATGAAATGAGTTTTAAGTGTCAATTCACAGGAGATCTGAAGACATCAGCATAATAAATGAGGTGAAAACAGGAACTATTGTCATGAGATAAAGAGTGTTTTCAGCAGATCTGTTCATATTGATGAGCCTCAGACTATCAACACTCATTCAACAAGCCATTCAGGATCATCAGCAGATCATCTCACTTTATTCTGAGTTTTTGCTGTTAGAAACACATTATTTGAGTCAGGATAGACGATAAAAGCCTGTAAAACTCTATAGGAAAACTCGACAAAGTTTGATTTTATGATAACCACACTGTAAAAAATGAAATTACCATTTGTCCAGCATACTGTGCTTTTTGAAAACATAGATTAGGAATTGTGAATAACTGTGAATCTACATAAAAATACATGTCACCAAAATGTCACAGCTACACGTTAAACAAAGTTTTCTGGACAAACTTTATTATGTTGAACTAACATGTAAGATCTAAATAGTTTGCACATGCGAGCAAGAACATCGCGCCAAATGCACAGGGTTTCCTTCTCCATTTTGTACTTGCTTTAGCTCCTCATCTTATCTCTGCCATGTTGGATTTCGCACATCATGATTCTTCGAGGATCTAAATATTGCCATATGGCTGTAGGCGAGTATTAATATTACTTTTAATATACTGTATGCAATGATTTTCATATTCCTGAGATGATGGTGTGTTATTATGGTGCGTTCACACCAGACGCGAATAGCGCGTCAGACACGAGTGATTTCAATGTTAAGTCAATGCAAAGACGCGTTACGCACGTAAAAAATTCCTGCGGCAGGAATGTGGCATTAGACATAATTATTGCGTAAGGTTAAAAACTAAAATTGTTAAACAGAGGATATGTATAGTTTTATATATGTTAAAGGGTTAGTTTGCCCATTTAAGACATGAAGTTGTATGCAATCCTTACCAGCACTATAGTGCATACACACTGACCCACTCTGTGGTCACCTCCCTGGTCAGAGTTCTGGCCGCTGGAAGTTTTTCAAGAAAGTAGTCTCGGTTAGTTTCCGGGGCCTCAAAACTGTGCGTTTTTACGTGAAAAAATTATATGCGTTTCAAAGCTTGATTAATTTACATCACAAAAAACACGCCGGACAAAATTCATACCTCAGTTTTAATCGGCACTATTTTCTTTCCATTTCTATCAATCCGCGCTGCTGTCAACGTCAACAGTGCGCACGTTCCGATCAGCTGTTGATAACGCGACTCGCTGACAACATGTCTGACTACGAAACTTGTCCCTACGGGCCGAACGGCAGTGCAGAGTACCCGGCCTTCTTGGAGTCTCTGGGAGGGGTGCTGGAAAGTGCTCCGACTGGGGACTCCGTCGTTCTACTGGGGGACTTCAACGCTCACGTGGGCCGCAACAGTGACACCTGGAGGGGCGTGATTGGGAGGAAAGGCCCCCCTGATCTGAACCCGAGCTTGTCCATAACGAACACCATGTTCAAGCATAAGGGTGTCCATCAGTGCACATGGCACCAGGACACCCTAGGCCGGAGATCGATGATCGACTTTGTGGCTCGATTTACCGGTCAATCTACGTTCCTACTCTCACCCATGGTCATGAGCTGTGGGTCATGACCGAAAGGACAAGATCCCGGATACAAGCGGCCGAAATGAGCTTTCTCCGCAGGGTGGCTGGGCGATCCCTTAGAGATAGGGTGAGAAGCTCGGTCACTCGGGAGGAGCTCAGAGTAGAGCCGCTGCTCCTCCACATCGAGAGGGGTCAGTTGAGGTGGCTCGGGCATCTTTTCTGGATGCCTCCTGGACGCCTTCCCGGGAAGGTGTTCCGGGCATGTCCCACCGGGAGGAGACCCAGAGGAAGACCTAGGACACGCTGGAGAGACTATGTCTCCCGGCTGGCCAGGGAACGCCTCGGTGTCCCCCCGGAAGAGCTGGAGGAAGTGTCTAGGAAGAGGGAAGTCTGGACATCCCTGCTTAGACTGCTGCCCCTGCGACCCGGTCCCGGATAAGCGGTAGAAGATGGATGGATGGATGGATGAAACAACTAATCGATTTAATCTATTAAAATTGATTATTAAAATAGTTGTCAACTAATTTAGTCATCGATTAGTAGCTAAATAACTTTTATTTGCTGTAAGCAGCTCATTTCGTGCATATTTTAAATCTGCGGTGACCAAAGTGTGGCAGTAAAGAGCCACCGGAGGTTTTACTCAGCCATTACAATAGGAGAAGTAGCGAATAGCCAATAGCTGGCCTCGTTTTATGTCACGTGCTTCCCGCACAGCGTCTCTGCAGCATTCAGGGGGGATGGTGGAGGCAGGCGGCAGTGGAAGAAAAAGAAAAAAGCGGACCAAAATTTCGTTATTTCAAATGTAGGCGGGTCGTGCATAGTAGCAAGAGCGCTCATAATAGTCAGGGGGCCACTTCTGAAAAGGGCTTCCGTTAAGACTTTTGCGGACATGTTTTGGTACAAGCTGTCACCCTATTTTTTTAGTTAGAAGACACCCATAGGCAAGATATTAGGGTGGTTGTCAAGCTGATTTTTTTTTTTTTTTTTTGACTTGTACAAGCAATTTCAGGCCAATTTTTTGGTTTCCTGCTCAACACGACACCAACAGTAAATGTTCAATATCTCCACAACCACAAGGACCATGTTCATAATCAATCAGTCAATCAATCAAATCAATCAGTACCCATATCTATGGGAATGAGTCAAGCCAAGTTTAAAGCTTGTAGGGAGAGACAGTGCAATGCTGCACAAGTTATAATACTTTAATGTCAAGGCGGAAATCTAGAACTGTAGATAATGGTCTATGGTGCTATTTGACTTAATTAGTGTACCAGGTTGTAACACAAATTATATTTAATTCACATATCACTATAGTTATTAAGGCGAGACACTACAGGTGAATAGGGTAAAATTTTAAAATAATAGATATCACCATGAAACTTCCTCAGTTCATTACTTACACAAGTTCATACAAAAAAAGTTTTACAAGTTTTTGAAATTTTTATGTTTAATTATGCAAATTAGGTATTATCTCATTAAATATGTGCAATTTTACATATTTTTTCAGTAGATATATCTGAAAATATGATAAAGCCAGACGCAAAATTATTTTTTCATTTTGATTACACACAATATGACAAAAGATGTTCAGAGGGATTTCAGGATATATGCTTTCATTACCTAGGAAATCAAAATATACTGTCCATAGCCTTAAAATATCGATTTTTCACAAAAAAAATGTATTAAAATGTCACATAAATCAGGCCAGGAATGATTTATTAACAAATCCCTCTGAACAGATCTTCAGAATACTGCTAAGTGTATAACTGGAAAGTTTGGTGTACATAGGTGCTACATAGGCTGAGATGTTTCTACTGGAGAATGACAAAAAAACGCAAAAAAATTATTTTGAGAAAACGGCAGTTAAAGATTTAAATAGCTCTAAATGAGATTTCGTCATTAGCTTTAAATCCCCCTTTGGACATTCACGATTGGTTACTGATAGAAAGGAAATGCCCATATTTGGTTTACATAGCGTTGTGCATGAGACTCAGAGCTTTACAACGATCCCGGACATGACAGACTTCAGTGAACAGACGGAGCTCGGCATGTCGCGATGGAATACTAACTTCCTGGTAAATTCGGGAGAAACTTACTGCCGCAAGTAAACAAAATGTAATAAAATAAACATTGTAATGTATATTTTCAGCGTTTTCTTTATAGCAGCTTGAAATAATACATATTGAAGGAGTAAACTCGGCCAAAATCTCAAAACTGACCACTGCATGAAAAATCGATGTTTTTGCCTGCCGTGTCTCGCCTTAATTCCATCCTGACAAACCTGCTCTCTCACTTCTTTAGGGTTAGGGGTTAGTAACTAGTTAGTAGTAATAACTATGTAATAGTCGTATGGCAAAGGTATGTTTTTCCCCATCAAAGCAGTGGCTCTCAGGTTGGCAGAGGTTGGCTCTCAGGTTGTCAGTCTCATCCCTTTGAGACTGAATGGATTGAATAAGCAAGGTCAAGCTAAGCGCAATGCAAATAATGGTGTCTATGTGTCTATTATATTGCACAATATTATACTACAATAATCTCCAGAAAGAGCACAAAGACACCACTTCCTGAAAAATCACTTCAATCAAAGGGCTTTATCTTGGCTGTATTTTCCATATTTGTCTTGGCAAATGAAACATTTTTCCCAATCAATATCTCTTCATATTTGTTTTTCTTTGGACGCTAGGCTTACAGCTCCCCCTGGATCCATGTTATCTCATCTGAAGGCAAAGAAATTTTTCACTACACTAGTCTGAGTGGATCACTACAATGTCCTCTGACATAAGCTGAGGGCTTTGCTATCTAACAAACTTATTAACACTTTTAGCTATAGCAGACTGTAAAATAGGCTGCTGTGCAGCAAATAAATTAAAAACATAATATTTCCATTACACATCTGCACAAAACTTAATTTACCTATTAGTAATTATGAAAGTAAATTAGCCTAGCTATACACTCACCTAAAGGATTATTAGGAACACCTGTTCAATTTCTCATTAATGCAATTATCTAATCAACCAATCACATGGCAGTTGCTTCAATACATTTAGGGGTGTGGCTACAACAGCAGAAGATCCCACCGGGTACCACTCATCTCCACTACAAATAGGAAAGAGAGGCTACAATATGCACGAGCTCACCAAAATTGGACAGTTGAAGACTGGAAAAATGTTGCCTGGTCTGATGAGTTTTGACTTCTGTTGAGACATTCAGATGGTAGAGTCAGAATTTGGCGTAAACAGAATAAGAAATTGGATCCATCATGCATTGTTACCACTGTGCAGGCTGGTGGTGGTGGTGTAATGGTGTGGGGGATGTTTTCTTGGCACACTTTAGGCCCCTTATTGCCAATTGGGCATCGTTTAAATGCCACGGCCTACCTGAACATTGTTTCTGACCATGTCCATCCCTTTATGACCACCATGTACCCATCCTCTGATGTCTACTTCCAGCAGGATAATGCACCATGTCACAAAGCTCGAATTATTTCAAATTGGTTTCTTGAACATGACAATGAGTTCACTGTACTAAAAAGGCGCCCACAGTCACCAGACCTCAACCCAATAGAGCATGTTTGTGTAGACAAATAGATCAAGTTAATCTGTTGTGTGATTCACTCCTTTATAAAGTTTTGTTCACACTGTACTGTTGACACCTGCTGTGATCATCTTCTCTGGATCTGCTGCCTCAATCTGCTGCCAAATCACAGCTGTGCTGACACAACAGTGACCCTTGTGGTGTGATACTCTTGTGGTTTTTATTGATTATTATTTTTTAATGATCATGCTTGCACATAAGTTGGATTATATTGCACATTTGCCCAAAATTACAATAGGTAACATGGAAAAAAATGGAAGCACTTTGGGAAAAAAAATCCGCTTTTACCACTTTTAAGAATATAGTGTTAAAATGGACAAAAAAACATTTTCTAAGCTGACAACCTGCCTAGAACACATGTTGAGGGGTTAAATATTAATACTGGATAGGTTGTATACTTGTACCAAAAAGTGTCCAACAAAGTTTTAATATCAGTTTTGGCCCCCTGACTATAATGTAAGAGACGCCGACACGACCACAACATGGCAGAGGAGCAGAATGTGCTTTATATTGAAAAGAAATATTAAAAGCGCGATAAGTCGCGAAAGAGAACTGAATTATACTGACAGGATGCTGTGCGCGCGCTCCAAGCGCAACACGGACAAGCAGTCTTTGTCTCCGGTTGCGCACCTAAACGGCCAAATAAACAGAGAGATATTTCAAAATGCCAAGTCGAGTATTACCGTAAACACAGTAGATGTAAGTACTATATACATTCTGTGCCAATTGGAGCAAAAAGCACAGGTTCTATTTAGTTATTTTTATCATTGTATATGTTAATGTTCTCTTATGTTCAACAACATAAAGCTTTAAAATTATTCACTTTAAGGAGTCTAAAATAAAGAAAAGAGACAATTTTTTTTGTTACTCCTGCACTTTATTATACTGAATGTCCTTTGTTTATTTTTTTGTTTGTTTTTTTTGTACTTGATTGCAATAAATTTTGGTTGAAAAAATGAGAATCGTGTAAGAGAATCGTGATCTCAATTCCCATGGAGAAAAATCGTGATTCACATTTTAGCAAGAATTGTGCAGCCGTAGTGGCCTGCACTCTTTTATCAAGAGAACAGGTAGTATCTTTTTTTTATTTTTTTTGCAAACACAAATGAAGATATTTGTAATAAAATCTGAGAGATTTCAGTCCCTCTATTGACAGCTACACAACTATCACTTTTAAGGCCCAGAAAGGAAGTTAAACCATTTAAGTAGTCCATGTGACAATTTTGTGAAGTGACGCAAATGCTTTGTGAAAAAAAAAAGACGCATTTATTCACAAAAAAATAAGTCTCCCAACGCACATTCGCGAGAGCACCATGACGCATACGCATGCGTTTTGAGACCATATGTTCTCACCCATTCTGGAAGCACCAATTTTAGAAAACAAACCAAGACCTAAAGCAACATAAATGTATACTTTAATAAACAAAGCTTGCATACAGCATTCCTCTTCCCCTGGTTTTAAACAGTGCAGTGTTTCCGGATGAGAACGTCTGCTCTCACGTCAACACAACACGCATTTATTTTTTGTGAATAAAGACATCTGTGGCAAGGTATAAAATGGTCTGTGGTATAAAAGCATACTGGTTATCGAAGACAGGAGAGAGATCATGGCGAACTCACGTGTGTGTCTGTCTATCAGCTGGAGCCAGAAAATGACAGTCTCTGTGTCTTTTCCGGCTCCAGCTGATAGACAGACACACACATGCGAGTTCACCATGATCTCTCTCTCATCTCTGATGACCAGTGTGCTTTTATACTGCCTCTCCATGCCAATTACTGCAATCAGAAACAGGTGTTACTCATTTCGTACTTCACCCACTTACTCACCGCTCATCTCCTGACTCGTTCTCCCATTGCAGACTCCACTGAACCAGGCCCCCTTTGCCACAGATGTTTTTTACATAGAGCACTCGGATTGCAAATTGACCCTTCGCTAAGCCCCGCCCTCCTTAGTTACTGTTGCTACGCCTGTCAAGCTTTTGCGCCTGGCACGTAGGTATGCACCAGTTTCAGATATTCCCAAGGAGATTATTGGTCATTTTTGGCGAACAGGTGAAAATCTGAGAGAGCAAGTCAAAAGGGACTGCAGTATGCATTCGAAGGATATATCCACGACATATGCAAACGATTAGAGAATAATTTCATCAAAATTGAAGCTAGTCTATAACGTTAGGTCCCAGCACAAGCAGCAGCCGCCTCATATGCTGACCATTCAAATGCACAGCAGGGTAAGTGAAATTTGAAAATATTCTAATATATATGGTCTGAGCTGTCGACACGACAGATCTCGTCACAGTTGTTGTTGTTGGTGCGTCCTACGATGTGAATAGAGGCCGATCCTTGACGCACAAGGCCGGCCACAGGCGTCGCACACAAACTGGCTAGATGTTGTTCTAGATGTTAAGGCATTGTGCTTTCTGCGTCTTCGTTTGTCTACTGCAGAAGTGATGCGGCTGAGCTCAAAGGAGTGTATGGCAGTATGGCACTGTGCTCGCTATGATATCCTGTCTGCAACCATCTCTTCAAGGTCATTTGGGTCCATGTTGCATAGTTTCAAATTGGCTTTGAGGCCGTCCTTGTAGCGTTTTAGTTGCCCTCCTTGAGCGCGCATGCCACTCTGGAGTTGTCCATAAAAAACCTGCTTCGGTAGGCGTGAATCTGCCATACGTACAACATGTCCAGACCAGCGAAACTGCGCAGCAAGCAGGACGGCCTCAATACCAGTGATGCCACAGGTCTGAAGTACCTCAGTATTTGGGGCCTTGTCCTGCCATTTGACATGTGCAATACGACGGAGACAGCGCATATGGAACTGATCAAGATTGGTAATCTGCCGGCGATAAATGGTCCAGGACTCAGATCCATACAGCAGCACTGTGAGGATGACTGCCTTATATACTGCCACCTTTGTGTCCAATCGAATACCGTGCTCATCCCATACTCTCTTGGACAGTCGACCGAAGGCAAAACTAGCTTTTGCGATGCGGGCACTGATGTCGGAGTCCGCTGTCGTATCAGCTGCAAGAATGCTACCGAGGTAGCAGAATTTGTCAACGGCCGCCAGCACTGTCTCGCCTGCAGTGATTACCGGAGGATTGGAGTTTGACTTGTTCACCGCTTGAAGCATGACTTCTGTCTTCTTTAGACTGACAGTAAGCCCAAACCTAGAAGCTGCAGTTCTAAAACAATCGAATAGTGACTGAGCTTCAGTAAGGGTGTGCGGTAAACACCATGTCCATAGTACCGCGGCCTACACGAAATCCACACTGACTTTCTGGGATGATGTCACTGTCATGAATGTGTTGTTGGAGGCGGTTCAGCAGAATTCGTGCCAAAACTTTGCCTGCAATGGAGAGCAACGAGATGCTACGATGATTGTCACAGCAGGCTCTGTCTCCCTTGCGCTTGTAGATGTGAACAATCAATGCGTCTTTAAAATCTTGAGGCACAGCTTCCTCGCTCCATATTTTACAGAATAATGCATTGAGTGCGGCAAGAAGAGATAGTCCGCCTTCCTTCAGCACCTCACTTGGAATGCCATCAGGACCCGGGGCTTTACCAGAGGGCATCTGCTTAATGGCACGTGCGATTTATTCACGGGATGGGGTGTCATCCAGATCTGAGGCCGTTGGCCACTGCGCTATGTCGCCAAGCACGGAGTCATCAAAAGCAGCTGGCTGGTTCAGTACCAATTGAAAGTGGTCGACCCAGCGTCTGAGGATCTCAGCCTTGTCAGTAAGTAGGGTTCCGTCAATGGCAAGTACAGGTGTAGAACCAGCTCTCAGGGGCCCATGGACTGCCTTAAGACCGTGATAGAATGTCTTCATATCATGTCGGTCTGCAGCAGACTGATGTTCCTCAGCTTTTG
The DNA here is from genome assembly GCA_021554675.1 of Leuciscus idus. NCBI lineage: Eukaryota > Metazoa > Chordata > Actinopteri > Cypriniformes > Leuciscidae > Leuciscus > Leuciscus idus. The sequence goes on from CM038621.1 coordinate 59,015,076, forward strand.
ACTGCCACCATCTGTTCTTCATTTCACGCAGGCAGGTCTGTGCTGTATTTCTTGCTCGAGTATATGCTGACTTTGCAGTGCTAGATTTATCATTGACCCATGCCAAGTGAGATGTGTGCATTGTGTTCAGCAGGGCTTGCGCTTCGACATCCTGATCGTCAAACCAGTCCTTATGTTTGGATGTGGTGAAGCCGAGGACTTCAGCAGCTGTGTTGTACGTGATATCCCTGATTTTGGACCATGTCTCCTCAACATTAATGGCAGCTTGATTGTCCAAGGTGCTGAGCCTGTTGGAAAGAGTCTGACAGAAGTTAATATGGCAAGAGTCAACACGAAGCTTAGAAACATCCAGTCGCTTTCGCCTTTTGGCTTTATGTTGACAAGATGGAGCTAGGTCCAGACACATCACACTACGCAGCAGTCGATGGTCAGACCAACAGCTTGTGCCTCGCATGGCTCGAGTTATATGGACCTCCCTGAGATGTTCCTGCCGGGTGATGATGTAATCCAACACGTGCCAGTGCTTTGATCGAGGATGTTGCCACGTGGTCTTGTACTTGTTCGGCTGCTGATAGAAGGAGTTTGTGATCGCCAGCTCATGTTGCGCACATATCTCCAGCAGCAGCGTACCATTAGTGTTCTCGTTTCCCACTGAGTGTTGCCCCAAGACTTTCGGCCATGCAATGACATCACGTCCCACACGCGCATTGAAGTCTCCCATAAGGAAGAGCCGCTGTTTATGAGGCACTGAGCGTAAGGCAGTGTTAAGGTGTTCGTAGAAAGACTCCTTCTGGTCATCACTGGCAGTCATTGTGGGTGCATAGGCACTAATCAAGACAGCACTATTGCCATTCTTAAGCATCAGCTGCAAGGTCATCAACCTTGGCGACAGGCCGCGAGGTCGCACTTCTAAGAGCAATAATGTCTTCACTGCAAATCCAACTCCAGCCTGCCTTGGCTGACCATCAGGCTGCCCAATACAGAAGAATGTATAGCCGCCGTTGACTTCTGTGAGTTTGGTTTCTCCAGAAATTCTCGTCTCACTGAGAGCAGCAATGTCGATTCTGTATCTCGCCAGTTCACGGGCAATGATTGCAGTTCTCCGTTCGTGACGGTCAGCAGAGTCCAGAAGTGTGCGCACATTCCATGAGGCAGTTTAGTCTTTATCTTTTGTACTTTTTGTCTACCGCAGGATTGGATACTCAGATGGTCGCGGTGAACCAGCAGAGTAAGTGGAACGAGTGATTTTTAGGGAACCTTTTCTATCCCCTTCTTCCGTGGAAGGGAGCAGCAAGTGATCCCAGGAGGGAACCCTACCGCCCTCCAGATTGGCTTGTGACTGCTCAGCTGCGGTGCTGTCTTCGCCAATGTCGTGACGTGCCGAGTTGTAGCCAGAAGACACCATGGCAGTCTTCGCCGGAGCCCACTTAGCCAGTCATTTTCAGGGTTCCTGCAAGGCCTTTCCACCACGCGTGACGCCCTGGGTGATACTTCGGTGCGAGCACCTTCATCACTGATGGCATAGCCCAAGTAGGCGGTCCCCTACTTGACTGTTCACCCCCTCACCACGTTGAGGTGTGGGACAGACTCAGAGGGGGATTATTGGTCATTTTTGGCGAACAGGTGAAAATCTGAGAGAGCAAGTCAAAAGGGACTGCAGTATGCATTCGAAGGATATATCCACGACATAATATGCAAACGATTAGAGAATAATTTCATCAAAATTGAAGCTAAAGTCTATAACGTTAGGTCCCAGCGCAAGCAGCAGCCGCCTCATATGCTGACCATTCAAATGCACAGCAGGGTAAGTGAAATTTGAAAATATTCTAATATATTATACAGCTTATCCATAAGTATTGTGGAATAAACACAAGACATTAGCCTGACCACTTTGCAATGGTAACTTCTCCCGCTTATATTTTTTGTGCACCAGGCTACTGCTCACACTAGAGCTTAGATTCTCTGCCCGAGCCCGAGCCCGGACTCGACCCGGGTCGGGCCGATATTTCCCGCCACTGTCCTCGGGCCGGGTCGGGTCGGGCCCTTGATAAAGCACGTTACGTGTCATGCGCAGCGTCTCGTCCACTCTCACTCGCAGTCTCGCACGCGTGACGCATCACACCTGCTGTGCGTGCTGTAGGCTACTATTCTGCTGCTTAAGTGCAACATGGAGCTTGAAGAAGCAAAGAAAAAAATTAAAACAGGAGAATTAACTTTGAGCAAGTTTGGAGGAAAATCGGAGGTATGGAAACATTTTAAACTAGTCATGCTGAGTGACAATATGTGTTGGCTTTGTCTCGTGCATTAAATGCGGCACGCTGCTCGCCTATGACAGCAAAAAAAAGATATGCACAGTTATGTTTTACTATGCACAAACAAATGCCTTTCCTTTACATGTGCAAAATTCTGAATTAAATGAATGTGCAAAATTTGTACAAAAAGAGAGTCTGTAGTAGGCTAGCCTATGTGTTTTAGCCATTAAATAAACACATTTAGTTTCAAGTTTGTTAAGTTTTGTTTTGAAGAAAGTTTTTCTTTAAAGTAAATTTCGTTTTGTATAAATTGAATCTTAATTTTAATACATTCCAATTGCCTGGATTTAATACATAAAAAGCAATAGGCCTATAGCAGACAATATAATCATGACATGCAGTCGCCAGCGCGTCGCGGTCACTTACACCATTTGAAACTCGTAACACACGCTGTCACCGAATTTACAAATCTTGCTTGTTGCTCACACACATATTATGTTGAAATAACAATATGTTGTAGTAACATTATTAATAATAATTAATCTTTAAGAATATTTGATTGAATGCTGAATGTTGTGCTTGTTCAATTTAAGAAAATTTTAACTTTAATTGTAATAATTAAAATAATTGAATATTTAATATTGAGTGGCCAATTTTTTCTCATTTATTAATAGTATTTATATAATATATATAACTGCGCAGCTCCCCCCTGTAGCCTAAATGATCTAGCACAGCAGCACCTGCGTTAAAAAAAATTCTGGCGCCGCCCCTGGTTATAACGGCTTACATATTAAAAATGGTCGGGTTTAAATCGGGCTCGGGCTCATAATTACAGTGAATGTGTCGTGTCGGGCCGGGCCAGGCTCGGACACAACGTGCTCGGGCTCGGGTAGGGTCGGGCTTGATTTGTTGGGCCCGATCTAAGCTCTAGCTCACACGTCGTGGGTCACATAAGTGATTACTGTTATGACCTGATTAAGTTTGTTGTTTTTGTTAATTTAAGTTTGCATACCAACCTTTTCCTTGGAGATCTCCGGCAAGCCCCCTTATGTTCCCTCCTTTTACTAACTACCTTTTACTTTTACTAGAACTAACACCAGGAGAGTCGCGATCGGAATGGGGTACTAGTTTGGCCGTCGATTGACAAAATGCTGAAATATATTTACGTTAGTAATAAAGTAACGTTATGTCAGTGAGCCTCCGTCTTGCCTTTAATCACACTGCTTGATCCACGAGCTGGACAATAACTTTACTCTAGAGCTGCTATAAAGCCAAAACACTTTAATTTTAATTTTCTTTTATCAATGTAAAGCTGCTTTGGAACAATCTACATTGTTAAAAGCGTTATATAAATGAAGAAAATCCACCCCCTGTGACGGTTTTCAGGCATGGCTTAGCGAAGGGTCAACTGAGGACCCGCTTACACGAAGGGAAGACGCAGATATTTCCCTGCGATTTGGCCTCTCATTTACACAAAAACTTTGTTTTTATCACAGAAAACGATTATTTCTAAAAACTCCGGCCAAAGTGGAGATTTCTGATAACGCCGGTTGTGTTGCCGTGTCAACTGGGAGGAACTGGGTTTTAGGTTCTCAAACGTCACATTATGCACCAGTAAATGCTTAATTGGACCAGTGTTTCCAATTGATTCAATGTTTTGAAAAGGTTGAGATTTTACATTGTCAAGGCATTTTATTGTTGGTTACAAACAAGCATTGAAGTTTCATTATTCATCATTAAAATGTGCAGAAACTGAAAACAAAAACTTTAAAAAATAAAGAGCACCACAAGCATTATTATTCAAAGTGCAATAAATACAACATTATTTATGTATAGATTTAAAATGTCTCACGTGACTCACAGGCTCGAAGTATAGTATTTAGCAGTATCTGTTGCAGTTTATTTTAACAATGTGACGTACAGTGAGGAAAATAAGTATTTGAACACCCTGCTATTTTGCAAGTTCTCCCACTTGGAAATCATGGAGGGGTCTGAAATTATCATCGTAGGTGCATGTCCACTGTGAGAGACATAATCTAAAAAAAAAAATCCAGAAATCACAATATGATTTTTTAACTATTTCTTTGTATGATACAGCTGCAAATAAGTATTTGAACACCTGTCTATCAGCTAGAATTCTGACCCTCAAAGACCTGTTAGTCTGCCTTTAAAATGTCCACCTCCACTCCATTTATTATCCTAAATTAGATGCACCTGTTTGAGGTCGTTAGCTGCATAAAGACACCTGTCCACCCCATACAATCAGTAAGAATTCAACTACTAACATGGCCAAGACCAAAGAGCTGTCCAAAGACACTAGAGACAAAATTGTACACCTCCACAAGGCTGGAAAGGGCTACGGGGAAATTGCCAAGCAGCTTGGTGAAAAAAGGTCCACTGTTGGAGCAATCATTAGAAAATGGAAGAAGCTAAACATGACTGTCAATCTCCCTCGGACTGGGGCTCCATGCAAGATCTCACCTCGTGGGGTCTCAATGATCCTAAGAAAGGTGAGAAATCAGCCCAGAACTACACGGGAGGAGCTGGTCAATGACCTGAAAAGAGCTGGGACCACCGTTTCCAAGGTTACTGTTGGTAATACACTAAGACGTCATGGTTTGAAATCATGCATGGCACGGAAGGTTCCCCTGCTTAAACCAGCACATGTCAAGGCCCGTCTTAAGTTTGCCAATGACCATTTGGATGATCCAGAGGAGTCATGGGAAAAAGTCATGTGGTCAGATGAGACCAAAATAGAACTTTTTGGTCATAATTCCACTAAACGTGTTTGGAGGAAGAAGAATGATGAGTACCATCCCAAGAACACCATCCCTACTGTGAAGCATGGGGGTGGTAGCATCATGCTTTGGGGGTGTTTTTTCTGCACATGGGACAGGGCGACTGCACTGTATTAAGGAGAGGATGAGCGGGGCCATGTATTGCGAGATTTTGGGGAACAACCTCCTTCCCTCAGTTAGAGCATTGAAGATGGGTCGAGGCAGGGTCTTCCAACATGACAATGACCCGAAGCACACAGCCAGGATAACCAAGGAGTGGCTCTGTAAGAAGCATATCAAGGTTCTGGCGTGGCCTAGCCAGTCTCCAGACCTTAACCCAATAGAGAATCTTTGGAGGGAGCTCAAACTCTGTGTTTCTCAGCGACAGCCCAGAAACCTGACTGATCTAGAGAAGATCTGTGTGGAGGAGTGGGCCAAAATCCCTCCTGCAGTGTGTGCAAACCTGGTGAAAAACTACAGGAAACGTTTGACCTCTGTAATTGTATACCTCTGTAATCTGTAAATACTTATTTGCAGCTGTATCATACAAATAAATAGTTAAAAAATCATACATTATGATTTCTGGATTTTTTTTTTTAGATTATGTCTCTCATAGTGGACATGCACCTAAGATGACAATTTCAGACCCCTCCATGATTTCTAAGTGGGAGAACTTGCAAAATAGCAGGGTGTTCAAATACTTATTTTCCTCACTGTAACTAACAAATTTAAGAAATAACTGTCACTATAAGTATCAGAATACAATAGTGGTCAAATACTGAAACTTGAGTCTTGTATCTTTTTAATGATGTATAGTTTGTCAAGGTATAACATTAAATCTGATAGTAACTTTGAACTAAAAAAAAAAAAAACGCTTCTGTACGCGGGCGCACTGGCAACGGTTAAAGGTCCCATGACATGAAATTTTCACTTTCTGAGGTTTTTTAACATTAATATGAGTTCACCTAGCCTGTATATGGTCCCCAAGTTTCTAGAAATTTCAATCAGAGTAAATCGAGCTTTTGCTATTTTTCTCTGCCTTTGAGAAAATGGAGGCTCATACGCGCTCATCTTGAATCTCCTCCTTATGACGTTATAAGGAGAAATGTTACCTCCCCTGTCTCTGCTTTGCCCGCCCAGAGAATATGTTCCGCCCATGAGAAAATGCGCTAGGAAGTAGGAACGCGCAAGCGCGATTTTAGTTTCTCCACGAGAGATATCATGGCTTTTGAGCGAGCGAAGCATAATAATTGCTCAATAATTGGATATACAAATGAACACCGAAGGGTCAATACAGAGCTGGGCTTGCTGGACGTCTGAAACTAAAGTCTGGATCACTCTCTTTGGCTCAGCTACACACCTCGAACAAGTAAGTCAACTAATGATATATAAGTGTTGTAGCGACAATGAGAAGGAACCAACCACAAACTAATCTTCTTCCAGAAAATTAATTCAAACTTTCCACTTCCTGCCGAACAAAGGGGAAGATTTGGTCAGGACTTCGTATCCTCATCAATCTTGTCATGGGGTCCAGGTGCCGGCCAGTCTGGCTATTTAAAAGAGCCCCCCCCCAGCACTAACAAAATAACTGGTCAATGCTAGCTTTGTGGCCGAATACTGATGGGTTAAGGGAATGACCGAGACCAAGGTCCCATGAGAAATGAACAAAAACAGCTTTCAGCAGGAACTATCCATGACCTCAGATTGGAATGTCGTGAGCCCCATAAACTTTACACACCAAGAGACTTTACATACACAGATTTCAATCAAGCCATCTTTTGAATCACGAGCATACGGTCATGCTGACAGGATGCACGACACACTTTCATTCAAGCATCTAATAGTTATAACAATTACATGAATTATATGGGATCAAAACATATTATCTTATTAAAATATGCATATAAGTGGTAGAAACAACACAGGATTAGATAGTGAGAACAGACACCCCCCCAGATAAGATAATTTACGATCAGAACTGAAAAGAATGCCACCTCCTAAATTTAGCCAGTGTCTAATTGGCCAGAACTCATCCTGGAGGTTGGACAAACTTTGAGTTTAAAATCTTAGACCCGAAACAAGGTCGCTCTCTCTCTCTGTGCTCTCGCTCTCTGGGTTCACCCTCAAGAAACGCTCTGCTATCACTCTCAAGAGAGATGGGCAGAAAAAGATGAAGATCTAAACCAGACTAGCAACCATGTAGACCGCAGAGACAAAGAACCCAAATTAAGATCAGAAGAACGGGTTCAACAGCTTTATTCAAGCCATCTTACTACTCTCGTCTAAATTTTCTTTTCTTTTCTAAGTTTTCCTTTATTTTCCGTTGTGAGTCTCGTTTCTAAGTCAAGTTTTGCGGCAAAGTTTCGGTCCACGTTTCTTCTGCAAAGCCAGCTTCAAACAAAGACTTCCATCAACCCGCCAGTACACCACGTGATTTGCCGCCTCGACCAGCCAAGAACGAACTCGGGAAACCCCTTTTACGCCGAAAGGGAATCCCAAGAGAAAAAAGGAACGCAAAAGACAAGCAAGTAACCTCCAGACTAAAAGCTGAACTGGTGTATTGATATAAATGTAATAACCTGTCTAAGAAACGATAGAAGGGTTAATTAATGATTGATGGTTCGTTCCAGGTTATGTCTTATAAGTGCATAGAATCTTGAGATTTCATCATCTCACTCTTAAACTCATTCTTTCCAAACTCTTTCTAATTTTCTTTCTTTCTTTCTTTCTTTCGGCAACTTGTATGAATGCGTGTAGGCGTGTGTGTGTTTGTGTTAGATATTAGCTTTATGTGTTAGTATATAATCAATAAAGTATTGTTTTTATTTGAAAAGAGAAGTATTACTTGTTATGTGCTTACGAATTTATTGTCTTGAACTTCGATCTAAGTTACCTTGCTAACTATAGTGTTTCCCTATAGTTCGGATATTCATATCCGTTGCAGAGTTGATAGTTACAGCCAGTTCAAATGAACCGCGAACGAGTCATTTGCTCAGTTGTAATAAGTGACTCTTTCGAATTCCCTATAAATTAATTAATAATTCCTTTGAGCTAAATTGACGAATCACTACAAATACAAATATCTTACAGTGTGTTGCTTTACTGTTTATGGTTACCTAGATTGTTACACATAGAATGTGGCTGTAACATTAGCTATGCAGTTTATGTGTGTGAATACACACACTGTAACGCGAGTGTTGTACACTTCTTTGTTATTTGGATAACCGTTTCCCTGTTGGTTATATGGCGCGCGCGCGATATCCGCATTTCAAGATCGCAGAGCTTGATGTAATTTTAATAAGTGTAGCGTCTGGACCAATCGGACACACACAAATTATTCATTTATTTAATGATTAATCCAGCAAACTCACTGTGAAACCTTCACCAAAAACTAACATCCCAAATGAGGCTAACACACTGGCAGGACGGTGTCTTGTTACAGGGAACACAGACAGTTTTTACGATCGAAAGGTATGTGGCCGCATGTGCAAGAGACAATGGGAAGAAACAATCTTCCATGCAGACTTCGCTGCATTAATCAGAGACGAACTGAGCTAGAAATGAACGTGCATCCCAGAAACTGTGTGAATGAGTGTGATGTTTTGTGTCCTATTATGTATACACCATGGTATGCATTTCATTATACAACCAACGGTCAATGTAACTTTACCTGTTTCATGTCTCCTATCTAATTAATCCTCATTTGATGACTCATGCTTTGATGTACATCACCTTCTCTTAGAATGCAGTGTGGATTTGTTATATCTATCTGAGTATTAATTAACAGAAAAGAGGTAAGGCAGATTTGAGATAGCGTCATAAATCTTCACCAGAGGAAACTCCCGCCAAACAGTCCACCCTTCTCATTGGTACAGCAAACCCAGAGAGGGGTGGCCTTTCTCAGGCTTTATTAGAGACTGACCACAGTGACCGCCCTCTCTTCTCAGCGCTTCTCATCCGACAACAACGCAGTTTCTAATAACTGTAAACCATCCGAATAAAGTACCGTATCCAGACATAATATTTTAAACTAACCATTCAGAAACGTCCTGCTGGAGCCGCTGAGTTGCAACTTCTTCATCCGTTGCTTCTCCATCCGGATCAGATTCTGGGTCAAACTGAAATGCTTGAAAGACTGCGTGTCTTCGTGCCATTGCTATATCCAACGTAAACATGCACGGTACAGTTGCGCAAGATGGTCAAGGCCACACCCACCCTCCACCTTGCGCCGCCTTTCTCCGTGCACACCGCGTCTCCATGAGAACGAGTGTTCGTTCGACGTTGAAAAGCAAGTTCGCGAAAGGTTGGTATCTCTAGTATTGTGAACACCTTTACACAATCACACATTAAAAAGTGGTATAAAAATATTTTAAATTCTGAATATAATTTTGTCAGTGTGTTAATGTCAACCCGAGAAGCGATTGCGCATTCTTTAGAAAGTTAATTAGCCGCAAGTTTGAGGTAAAATGCACTTTTTGGTTGTGGTTGTCGATATCAAAACACTGTATAAGCTGTGATTCAAATATTAAATAATGTTATGTTATTTTTTTACTTTTACACTGAATGTTTGCTGCTTCAATCCAGATGAGTAGGCAGAGGTGGACAAAGTACACAACTTACTTGAGTGAAAGTACAGATAGGCCTACTACTGGTCAAATATTACTCTGTTACAAGTAAAAGTTGTAAAGACCGATTTTTACTTAAGTAAAAGTACAGAAGTACTTGTTTTTAAAAATCCTTAAGTATCAAAAGTAAAAAGTAAATGGCAATGCATTGTTTTATTATTGTTGCATTGTTGTGTATAATACTTACAGTACCTTATGCCTCTGAATCTATGCCTGACTATACCCTCATAACAATATCACATTTATTTCTAGAACACAGTTCCAGTAGTGGGATTGAATGTGAGATTGAATAAGTGCACTCAATAACGTCCACAATGGTTTCTGACACCCAAATGGCTGTTCCCTCAAATAGTGCCCTATTTAAAGTGTTTTGGCTTTTAGTATGAATATGTTAGCCTTACTGTTATCTATAAGCTGGTTTGCTCCAAAACAATGACAATTCGCATTCAGAAGACCAAACCCAACATTAAAAATGAAAATGAGGTTGATGTCAGAATCCAACGCCAGATTGACATTAATCTCCAACATTGGACAGACGTTGTATTGTCGTTGAAATAGAAAATTGGGTTGACGTCAGAAACCGAAATCAGTCGGTTTCTGACATCAATCCGACTTTCATTTCCAACCAAAATCATCCCCTGACTGACGTTACTACTTTCTACTCAAGGACCTTGACAGAAATGTAGTGGAGTAAAAAGTACGATATTTGTCTTTCAAATGTAGTGAAGTTAAAGCTACACTGTGTAATTTTTTTAGTTGATTCTTAGCAAAAAACACTTTGTTCTTTCAAAAATATATGTGCTCATTTATGTATATTTACTTCTTTCAAGTAATAAAGTATTCTCGTAAGTTTATAATCTGCCATTGAAAGTACATACGGGTGAGGGGTTCGAATGCCGGTCGCCATGTTGCCCCTCCATCTTGAAACTACATTAGCCAAAGAGGGACATACCAGTAAATTCAAGCTTCGCCTTTCGTGCTTTACACTCAGTGACAGAGATGAATGTGAGGGGGAGATTACTCGCGACTGCCAGCAGATTTGAAAGATTGCTGATGGAGGATCACGCCTATTTTCGAGGACATGTAGCAAAGTCGCCAAGGAAGCGAAAGAGAGAATTAAAACGTCAACGCGATAGGCAAATCAGCAAGACCAAAGTCAATATTGGAGTAACTTTTCCCAGATGGAAAGAGCTCATGAGGAGCAAAGATTTTAAAACGGACGCCGAAGTTGCCTGCTTTCTTCTCGGCAGGTAATCCAGCCTATTTGTGTAAAAAAGTTTTATAGTTGCTTGTCTAACCATAGCATGGTTGTGCAGAACAACCTCTAGAATAACTTGCATTACTTTTCCTCACGGTAATGGTGAAAAAGTATTGTTTACCTTGTAACATAAATCTGTGCTGTGACAGATCACAGGTGATGAATAGTTTTAAAGGCGCAATTGGACAAAGTCGAACTGGAAGCCATGTTAATCTTGGAATAATACGGCCACCGTAGGAGTTAAAACCCCCTCGAAATTGAAAGGAACAGAAACTAATATTCACTGGGTAGTCATATACAATTTCACCGCTAGATGGGGGAAATTATCACACAGTGTAGCTTTAAAGTTAAAAGTTTCCAGCAAAAATAATACTCAACTAAAGTACAGATACTCAAAAAGTGTACTTGAGTACAGTACTCAAGTAAATGTACTTTGTTACTGTCCACCTCAGTGAGTAGGCTATTGACTGTATAGGGTAAATTTAGTATAGGCCTAGGGTGTGAAAATTGTACAGCTGTGGTATTTGTATAGGGTGTGAATTCTGTATAGAAGATGTAGATTTTTGGTATGGATTGTGGCGTGTGGATTTTGTAAGAGCCGAGGTAAAGGAATTTCAATGGGATGTGAATTTTTTTCTAAAATTGTATGATGTTTTTGTTGAGTTATTATTACACAATACTTTTACTGACCTTTTAGAATCTTGCCCCTGACAAATAACCCAAATTACAAAAAAAGACTAAAACTAACACTAAAACTAATAAAAACTAAACTAAAACTAAGCATTTAAAAAAAATAATAATAAACTAAACTAGCAAACAATAATCTAGCCTTGAGGTCATGAATGCATGAACTAACTGTACCGCATTTGTCAATGAGAGCATATGACGTAATTTAGATATATTTTTAAGATGGAAAAATGCAGTTTTACAGATACTGGACACGTGACTTTCAAATGAAAAATTGGTATCAAAGAGCAAACCCAGGTTCCTAACCGACGACGAAGACATAACAGAGCAGCCATCAAGTGTTAGACAGTATTCTAGGTTGTTACGTGAGGAAGTTTTTTGTCCAATAATTAGAAACTCTGTTTTTTCAGAATTTAGAAGTACGAAATTAAGAGTCATCCAATTTTTTATATCAGCTATGCATTCTGTTAATTTTGTGAATTGGTAAGTTTCGTTAGGTTTTGAAGAAATATAGAGCTTAGTATCGTCGGCATAACAGTGAAAGCTAATGCCATGTTTCCTAATGATATCTCCTAATGGTAGCATGTACAGAGTGAACAGCAGCGGTCCTAGTACTGAGCCTTGTGGTACGCCATACTGAACTTGTGATCGATGAGACATCTCTTCATTTACTGCTACAAACTGATAACGGTCAGATAAGTATGATTTAAACCATGCTATTGCAATTCCACTAATGCCAACATAATTTTCGAGTCTATTTAAAATAATGTTGTGGTCGATAGTATCAAATGCAGCACTAAGATCGAGTAAAACTAATAGAGAGACACAACCACGATCAGATGATAAGAGCAAATCATTTGTGACTCTAACGAGAGCAGTCTCGGTACTATGGTATGGTCTAAATCCAGACTGGAAATCCTCGCAGATATCATTTCTTTCAAGAAAGGAACACAGTTGTGAAGATACTGCTTTTTCTAATATCTTTGACAGAAAAGGTAGATTTGAGATCGGCCTGTAATTGACTAATTCTGTAGGATCAAGTTGCAGTTTTTTAACAAGCGGTTTAATCATAGCCAGCTTAAAGGTTTTTGGTACGTATCCTAGAGACAAAGATGAATTAATGATATTAAGAAGAGGATCTATGACCTCTGGAAGTAACGGCAGCAACATATTCAGTAACAGTTCTCTCACAAACATCGAGACAATCACACAAACGAACACAAAATCGCTCAGGTCTAAATGAACTCAACATATTCTCCTCATGCTCGCTGCTGCTGCACTAAATGTTTATTTCAGTAGGAAGACGCCAGAAAAGACGCACAAGTATCGCTGTGATCGATGAAAACAATACAGAAATGAGCCTGTTGCTTAATCAAACAGTATAAAGTGTGTGTGATGGTTGTGTAAATATGAGAAATACCGTGAACTGCTCTCCTCACCTCAGAAGACTCAACGCTGAAACTCAAAGCGAATGGAAGGCGTGAGCGGTGACTTCATCAGGATAATGACGACACTACATTGTTCTTAACAATATATATCTCTATATGGCTCTGGTTCTTAAAAGATGAAAACAACGTGTGAAAGGCTTTACATTTAATTAATCAGTTTACTTTCAGTAGATACGCGAACCGAATTTTCCCGAGAACGCTTTATCTGTAGAGTGGTAAAGGGATCCTCCATAAGGTGAAACTAGTTGGCACTTTAGCACCCCGCTATGACATTGGGTCCAGGCGCAGGTCCTTCAGAAGAATATCTCAGTTTTTTCATAAGGAGTTACACTTGCACAACTTTGATTAATTTTTGCCTGTGAGACTGGGTTATTTTTACTTGGAAATTCATTAGCAGTTTTGGTAGATTTGGGCTCACACTTGTTGAAGTCTTCATAATGCTCCCTGAGGTGGCTTTCCAGATGACTTGGCTTTTCCCTCTTGACGTGGCCACAATTTTTCGGCACGACTTATAATGACACCGTCACTAATGTCCACATATCGCGTTTTTTTTCACATGCAAATTCATTATGTCAAATGGAGGCATATAATGGAAGCACGTTTTTCCAGGCCTGTCTCAACTTTTCAGAATGCCGCAAAATCACCGCAGGTCACGTATCAAAAACCAACCGATCAGCGTTTCCATAACAACGTCGAAAGCTCGGCCGAACAGCTGATCATAGCCGTACAGGGCGGGATTTTATTTCTCATCTCAATAAATATATCTAGTAGTAAAGCTAATGCAAGGGCTAGAAATCAATTAATCATTGGCTGATACTTTCTCGTCATCATGGAAAGCGCTCAGTGCAGTTCATGGTTGCATAGCAACGACAGATGCCATGGGAGCGCAAGCGCTTGTGGAAAGGAGGAGATAACGGCGCGGCTGCGCTTTCCAGGCGTTTTTAGACGCGATATGTGAACGGCCCCTTACACAGTACCTGCATTTGTGACACATTCTCTTATTGAAGCCAAAATACTGCAATATTTCAGACGTACAGTTCTTTTTAGGCACAGGTTATTTGCTGTTGTCATTATCCTCGCTTCTCTACTCCCGCCATTAGTTTTTATTTTACACTCTCTGCTCTGAGCCACTAGGTTCCCCTTTAGGCCTGGCCTAACCAATAGCATAATAGCACCTACTGCGGAGGCGGGTATTCAAATAGTAAGGCTCCATCTGATTGGTTGAATTTGGATAAACAACCAATGCATGAAACACACAAATGCTTGGCACATAAAATAAATGTAATTTATCGCACCTCTCTGCGATACGGATATCGCATATACTATTCAGTGTTTCCCACACATAGACTAATTCATGGCGGTGCGCCACATAATCAACACCGGCCGCTTCATCTTGCGTTTCGTTATTCATTTATTTGTTTTACACTACTTAAAACACACAGCGTATTCGTTCAGCTGCATTTCCATTCCCTGCTCTCCCTCCGTCTCTCTGTCACTCACGCGTCTCTCTCACATTCTCACACACATACACACACACAGACAGCTCCTCCCCTCCGTGCACACCGCGTCTGTCTCCATGAAAACGAGATCATCAGAGATCAAAAAATATTTTAGATTCTGAATAAAATGTTGTCAGTGTGTTAATGTTGGAGTCCCGACACGACCTTTAGCAAACAAGCGATTACGCCTTCTTTAGTAAGTTAACTAACGTTAGTCGCAAGTTTGCAGTAGTTGGGTTGTCGAGGTCAAAACACTATAAGCTATGTCATTTTTAGGGTGTTAATTGTGTGGATTTTGGGTTGGGTGTGTGGATTTTGTTAAAGGTGTGAAGCATTTTTTATTCATATTTTATATAATAAAGTTCTATGTAATAAATTATTAATGAAGGAATTATTTTGAACCACAACCCCAAAGGAACAAAGGAATTATTTTTAACCTTAATACTACCAGCGGATAGGGTTGTCTGAATGTTTACAGCATTAGGTGATTTTTTTTTTTTCTTGAGAAAAATGAACGCCTATCTTGTGTACCTAATATTTATCCAAATGAGTCAACAATAAATCAAATCACAAGAATTGAATTGAAATCGTGAAATTTGTTTCAATCAATAATTTAAAAAAGCGCAGCTTACCAGAAATTGTACCATTATATAAACATTGTAACATGTTGTCACTAAACCTAATAAAATTCAGTTTAGTTACTAAAATGTTTTGACAATCACAATACACTTATTGTGATGCAAGATTTTTTTATTTTTTTTTTTTACATACATAGCTATGCTAAATGCATGACTTTTATCACACACACAAAAATAAAACACTTTCTGATTTCACTTCTCCCATCTCAGTAGGGCTGGGTACCGAACTTCGATACTTTTATGGTATCGAAAAAAATACTCCAATTCTATGAGTATCGAAAAATTCTTTATCTTTCGGTGCCAAATTTCGGTTCCATCTGAGCGCGTAAGCGCAAGCTTATCTGTCCTCTCTGCATATTGACAGAGCGGAGCTCCGACCCACACACACACGGAGAGGTGCGGACGGATTAAACTGTTTGCAGTTTTGCTGAAGTCACAGAGAGTCACGGTTGGTCTCAAGTGTGGTAACAGTTTTTTAAAACTTCACGCAGACAGCGTTTGCTGCGATATGATATTAATTTAATGGCGAGCAGAAAGCGGTCGCGGTGCTGTTGACGTTACACTTCCTCTTACTAAACAAGCAGCCACAATGGTGTTTTCTCTCCCCTGATGACTGACTGACAGGCAGTCATTTTATTAATGTTAGGCTATGTCTACATTAATCCGGATACATTTGAAAACGGCGTTTTCGTTTATAAACGCTCTCCGTCCACACTAGCGTTTTCAGGCGTTTTCGGACGTTTCAGTGTGGATGAGAAACTTTTGAGAAACGCCTGAAAACGCTTAATTCACCTTACTGCGCATGTGTTAATCCCCACCAAAGATCACTGATATGATTCAGATGGAAAAATAAATAATGAAGTTATCGCGCAATTCGTCTGACAGGATAATTTTATTTAGTAAAATATCTCACCATTCACTGATGCGGTCCAGGTCGCACGCAGTCACCGTATGTTTGGTCTAAAACGCAACTGCTCTCATGTATTGCCGCGTTTTCAAATGTATCCACTATGGAGTGCGTTTTCAAAAAAGCTTCATTTTCATTAATAAAAACGCCGTCTCCGTGTGGACGGAAGGCCAAAACGGAGAGAAAAATATACGTTTTGTGGACATGCTAAGTGAGTAGTTTTACCAGATTTTTAATTTTATTTTGATAACTGTTTTGATTCACAATTAAGGTGGAAAATAAAAGCTTTGTGTTTAATGTATTTTTGTTGATGTTGAAATTAATTTTAAAATATATGGTATCGAAAAAAGTATCGTTAGGAATCGGTATCGAAACTGAGGTATCGAAATTGGCACCGGATCGAAAAATTCTGAACGATGCCCAGCCCTACATCTCAGCCTAGATTTCGCCCCAAAATTGCAGATTGCATTTATTCAGATAATTGTTTTAACTAATTGTAAATCAGCGAGGGGTAGGAATTGTCAGGAACCAGTATTGTACAAAGTGGACTCTCAACAAACTCTCAAATGTGTTGTGAATAAATGTTAACACAAGTGTATTTGATGTCACATATCATGACTGACTGCAGCAATTTACCTTGTATATGTCACCACTAAAGCCTTGGCTTGCATGTGTACTATATTTTCAGATTATGACTAGTATGCAAGTAATATCGGGTTTATCATGGACAAACAACTTTTCTAGCAGGATTACTATAGAATGTTACCATAAAATAAATAAAAGGTTACAGAAACAGTGCAAAACAATTTGGACCACAAGTTCATTACAAGAAAATTCCAAGTATTACTGCAGGAATATGACAGTAGCACAAGAATATCACAGCAATATTACATACAATACAACAAAATCCTGTGGTAAAGCGTCCCAAAAAACAACACAATACTACACAATTACCACACCAGTTTCGTTTCGTGTGGTACTTTTGATGGTTTATCACATAGGATACCACAGGAAATGTTTGCAAGGGGTGTCTAAAGCTTTGTTAGTGTATTAATGTACCACACCAGTCATTAAAGATGAATTTAGAATAGACACCAACCTGCTTGTTCCTCGTGTTTTATTCACTCGAGTCCTCCTCAATCTCCTCTTTTAACAAACACGATCTTCTCAGTTCATTTGCAGCAACTCCACATATTCCTGCTCAGATGGGAATATTACAGGCATGAATTGACCCGATTCAAAATCTTTCTGGAGGAAAAGTGCACTAATAAGAGTTTGAATGAAGCCAGTAGCACGATGTATAACACCAGAGATCAAGCTGTAAACTCATCTTGAAAACAAACGCATGACTTACCGCCACCCGCTGGACTGGAGAGTGAAGTGTCGAGAGTCTGAGGGAAAATACTAGGAGAGAATGTTTACAGTCATTCTGTAAATACTAGGATTCGATAATATTTCAACTTCAATTTTACATATAAATCATTTGCTAAATAGCCCACATCATTAGACATATTAAACCTCCAAAAAATCATATTTTCCCACTTCAGGCATAAGACCTTTTATTAATTTCAGTGTTTTTCAGATTTAAACACCTTTTATTCTCAACTCTGTAATGGACAGAGAATGGACTTGGTTTAAAGATGATTTTACACAAAACTTGCTATAAAACAAACATCTACCTACTGCTCATGTGTCCCTCATAACAATTTAATAAATGTAACATTTATGACACTTTTCACATTTTTGGGGGACTGAAGTTAAAAATAGAAAAATTGTGTGTCTGATGTCTCTTTATTTTTGTGAGAAATATTGTAAATTTAGATGTTTAACTATAACCACAATCGTATTGTGTTAGTCTTGTAATCAAAACAAGTTTTTTAGCTTTTAATATGTTAGGCTTAAGGTTATGAATAAGCTGGTGTGTTCCAAACCAATGACAAAATTCACATTCAGGAGATATAAGCATTCAAAACTCCCTCACTTCCGCTAAAATGGATGACGGATTTTTATGACATAATGGCACACTTCAGCTTCTCATCACATCTTCTGTCCAATCAAATGCTCTCTAGAATCTAAAGCTCCGCCCCCTTTGCTATAAATACCACCTGACCAAAGCGAGTCAGTCACGGAGCAATATGAGTTTTTGTTTGGGTGATGAATATGTACTACCTAATACTACAAATAAATAAAACATCTCCAGGGCATTCATTTAGTTTGTTTGTCAAATAAGAGTCGTTCTAGAATCTAGATGAAGTGTGATCACGATGCATGTGTCAATGCAACATTTCTGGGGTTGTGAATTTCATGCCATTCATGCCAGGATTCATGCCATTGCACAGGAGGCCAGCAGTGCCAGCGTGAGGCCACATCCGGGCCAAGAACGCTTGCTATGCGTGTGTGCACCATGAAGCTTTTAGGCTACTAAGTTAGTGCTTGTGAAACCACAAATTCACATCCTCCAGAAGTGTTGCACTGACAGATGCGTCAAGAACACACTTCATCTATACATCTTACCAGCTAACACACACATTCTACCCTCCTTCTCTCTACTTTCATAGGCAGAAGTCTCCAAACTCCTCCCTTCCAATCACCCTACCACCTGTCCGCTGTTCGAGTTCTTACCAGAACCAGGAAGTATGACCATATTAGCCCGGTTCTGTCAACACTGCATTGGCTCCCTATTAAACATCGCATCAATTTTAAAATTTTGCTGATTACTTACAAAGGACTAAATGGTTCAGCTCCGCAGTATTTGAGCGAGCTCTTAACGCATTATATTCCTTCACGTCTATTGCAATCTCAAAATTCCGGCCAGTTGATAATACCTAGAATATCAAAATTGACCGCTGGCGGTAGATCCTTAGCACCAAAACTTTGGAACAATCTTCCTAACATTGTCCGGGAAACAGACACACTCTGTCAGTTCAAAGCTAGACTAAAAACACATCTCTTTGGCCTAGCATTCACATAATACATTATAGACTTCTATAATTCAATGTTAGGCTGCATAGATTAGGTCAGCTGGAACTGGGAACACTTCCCATAAATCCTGATGTACTCGTTACATCATAAGAATGGCATCTATGTAAATTTTAGTGTCTTTGTTTATCCCGAGGTTTTCCCACAGCCTGCCGGATCCAGGCCGTATCCAGATCTGATGAAGGACCTTCGACTCCAATGACAACGCAGTGCTGAAGTGCCAACTAGTCTCTCCCTATGGAGGATCTCTTTACCACTCTACAGTTAAAGCGTTGCCGGAAATTTGTTTTGCGTACCTACCCCTAAATGACAAAATAAAATAAAAGTATGTATCAAATTTATAAGGAAAGACCAGTACTTTGTTTAGGCTTGATCTGTAGGGAATTCCAAACCTGCGAACATATATTCAAACGCACATAACTATAGAACCAATTCTTAATGCTCATGTGAGCGCCATCAGCGTTTCTCACAGGTTCGCATTTAAAGTCTGTGTAGAGAGAATGGTGTCGTCTTAGCGGACCCTAATTTAATAACAAATGATTGTTTCGACGGAAGCGAATCAATCAAAACTAACTTTAGCTGGAAAATAAATGTATTAAAGAACTGCTATAAAGCCAAAACAATCTGTTATGCCCGTCTAGGGTAAGGACTTAACATGAAAAAAAAAAAAAAAAAAAAAAAAACGGTTTCTGTTATGGAAAAGTGAATGAAACACTATTATTGAGTTTTAACAGGTTATTGACACCATGGAATTTTACCTCAGGAGCCGACAAGGCCTAAATAACAAACAAAAACAACTACTTTGGAATAGACCTCTTACTGCCCTAATCCACAAAATAAAATAACTTCCCTAACTCCCTAATCCAAAACAGGCACAAAAATATATCAAATTAAAAAGGTGGCATTGGTCTCCCTACCTCCCAAATTACTATGTATGTCACAGGTCGGGGTGGGCCAAGCCAGACTGCGCTCACCCCTAAACCACTGTCACCCAGAGGAGCGTATCAAGGAGGAGGCAAGAGGCAGGAGTAAAAGGAATGGCAACTTTATTTTCTATTAAAAAGCAATTAAGAAATCCTAATCTAAAATTCCTTGTCTCCTTCTTCCCAGGAACCCGGAACAGCACCGCCGCGGGTATGGACCGGCGAGAATCTCAGGTGAGGATCACAGGTGAGTAAGGATATCAAGGCTCACTTCCTTCACGGACTGGTGTCAGACTCCCAGTGGGAAAGCGTTGGACAGGTGCGTATCACAAGTGAGTAGAGAGAACGGGGATCACTTCCTTCACATGTGAGTGTCAGACTTACAGTGAAAGGGCGTTCGACAGGTAAGTGTCACAGGTGAGTAGAGGGATCACGGCTCACTTCCTCACAAACTGGTGCCAGACTCACAGTGGGAGAGCGTTAGACAGGTGGATATAACAGGTGGGTAGAGGAATCACGGCTCACTTCCTCCACAGACTGGTGCCAGATTCTCAGTGGGAGAGCGGCAGACAGGTGAGTATCACAGGTGAGTAGAAGGATCACGGCTCACTTCCTCGCAAACTGGTGCCAGACTCACAGTGGGAGAGCAGTAGACAGGTGAGTATCACAGGTGAGTAGAGGGTTCAAACTGCACTTCCTTTCCAGACTGGTGCCAGACTCGCAGTGGAAGAGCAGTAGACAGGTAAGTATCACAGGTGAGTAGAGGGATCACGGCTCACTTCCTCGCGAACTGGTGCCAGACTCACAGTGGGAGAACGTTGGACAGGTGGATACCACAGGTAAGTAGAGAAATCACGGCTCACTTCCTCCACAGACTGGGGCCTGACTCACAGTGGGAGAGCAGTAGACAGGTGAGTATCACAGGTGAGTAGAGGGTCCAAAGTGCACTTCCTTTCCAGACTGGTGCCAGACTCACAGTGGGAGAGCAGTAGACAGGTGAGTATCACAGGTGAGTAGAGGGATCAAGGCGCACTCCCTTCACAGACTGGTGCCAGACTCTCAATGGGAGAGCGTTAGACAGGTCAAGTCAAGTCAAGTTTATTTGTATAGCGCTTTTCACAATACAGATTGTATCAAAGCAGCTTCACAGTATTAAATTAAAATAATACAACAAAGTTTTTTTCAAGAGGAATTTATTGATTGATAAAATTAAATTAAATATCCCCAAAATATCCCCAACTGAGCAAGCCAAAGGCAACAGTGGCAAGGAACCGAAAAACTTCATCAAGTGACCTAATGGTGTCCTAAAACTCCATCAGGTGACCTAATGGAGAAAAAAAAACCTTGGGAGAACCCAGGCTCAGTCGGGGGCCAGTTCTCCTCTGGCATTTATGAGCTAGAGGCCGGATTGTAGTTTGAACTGTAGGATTATATGAATGCCTGGCTGAAGAGATGCGACTTTAATCTAGTTTTAAACTGGGAGAGCGAGTCTGAGCAACGAACAGTATCAGGAAGACTATTCCAGAGTTTTGGAGCCAAATGTGAGAATGCTCTCCCTCCTTTGGTGGTTCTGGATATCCTAGGTATGACCAAAAGCCTTGAATTTAGTGATCTTAAAGAGCGAGATGGATTATAGGGTGATAGAAGATCCGTTAAATAGACTGGAGCTAAGCCGTTTAGGGCTTTATAGGTCAGTAGCAATACCTTGTAATTAATACGGAACTTTATAGGTAACCAATGCAGTGTTGATAAAATCGGTGTTATATGATCATATTTTCTTGATCTAGTAAGAACTCTAGCGGCGGCATTTTGGACTAACTGTAGCTTGTTTATTGAGGATGCAGGACAACCAGCTAGTAAAGCATTACAGTAATCCAGTCTCGAGGTCATGAATGCATGAACTAACTTTTCTGCATCAGAAACTGATAGCATATTACGTAGCTTAGCAATGTTTCTAAGGTGGAAAAATGCTGTTTTTGTAACATATGAAATATGATTTTCAAAAGACAGGTTGCAATCGAGTATAACACCCAGGTCTTTTACTGTAGAGGATAAAGTAACAGGACATCCTATGATGTTAAAGTTGTATTGTGCGAGGTTTTGTGGGCGGTTTTTTGAACCGATAAGTATTACCTCTGTCTTGTCTGGATTTAATAAAAGAAAATTACAGGTCATCCAATCTTTTATATCTTTAACACACTCTGTCAATTTGGAAAATTTTGCGTTTTCATCCGGCCGTGATGAAATATATATTTGAGTGTCATCAGCATAACAATGGAAACTAATTCCATGTTTCCTTATAATATTTCCAAGTGGCATCATATATATTGAAAATAACAGAGGGCCTAATACAGATCCCTGCGGCACTCCATAGTTTACTGGAGTTATGATCGATTTTTCTCCATTTAAATAGACAAAATGGTAGCGGTCAGATAGGTATGATTTGAACCAGCTTAGTGCTTGTCCTTGAACACCAGTATAATTTTGTAGTCGATCTAAGAGTAATGTATGATCTATAGTATCGAACGCAGCACTAAGATCAAGTAAAACTAGTATTGAGATACAGCCTTGGTCAGAAGCTAAAAGTAAATCATTTGTGATTTTAACGAGCGCAGTTTCAGTGCTATGATGCGGTCTGAATCCAGACTGAAACTTTTCATAGATCTCATTTTGTTGCAAGAAAGAGCCCAGTTGAGCGGACACCACTTTTTCTAATATTTTAGACATAAATGGAAGATTTGAAATGGGTCTATAATTTGCTAGATTATTATGATCTAATTGTGGTTTCTTAATGAGAGGTTTTATAACTGCCAGTTTAAATGTTCTTGGAACATGACCTAAAGATAAAGACGAGTTAATAATATTGAATGAATGAATAGCTTTATTGGTCACTAGTCACAAGTACCAGCGAAATTCCGCCATCAACCTGTCCATACAAACATACATACAATATGACAAGGGGGTAGACAGGACAGGAAGACAGAGCATTTTAGGAAAGAATACAGCATAACATGAGGAGAGGTGAGGAGAAAAAAAAGGCCACCCCCAGACTACGCTCCTGTAAGGAGTCCAGTTTGGGAACAGTAAAAAACACCTCAGCAACATTGGCACATAATCAGTACACAACATGAACACACAAGACTTGCAAAAGGGGAGGATAGTTGGGGATGGAGGTAACCCAGCACAAACAAGCAGCCATCCGGTTCCTGCAGCCATTCTTCGGCGCTGGTCGGACCCGCCTGCCAGACTGGTGGTATGTAGCGTCGAAGGCGAGGGATGAGGGTATGGGGTGGTGATTGCATATCTGTATATATGTAGTGCGTGTATGTGTAGGCCTGGAGAGCCGCTGCGTCTGGCATCCTAATCTAGCCTCAGTCCGCAGGATTTCATTGCGAAACACAGCAATTGCTATGGAGACAGCCTTGATCAGGTCCCAGACAGAGTCAACAATCAGCAGGTGTCTGTGGGGGATGGGGGAAGGAACGCAAGAGCGTCACGCTGCAGTGCTCCACGGGGGGAGTTGTAGTTCCAGCAGCAGCCTCGGCCAAGGCCAGTGCTGGTTGAGGGGGGCCGAAAGCAGATAAGATTGGGGTTGTTTGGTCTTGGGACGAGTAGCTGCATTCCAATTTACGCAGCCCCTGGTCCATTTTGGTCTCCGAAACGATCCATTTGCCTTTGCAAAGCTGTAAGCTTCTCCAAGATGTTATCCATATTTTGGTTCAAAGTCACCAAAGTCACAGTCTGAGTGCTGACAGCTCTGCCCACTGCTTCAATCATGACGGGCAGCCTTATGGGGTTTTGGACAGCTGTCACCGTCTTCTTAATTCCTCGATAAACCAGGGCAATGCCTAATCCAAACAGCAGAAAACCTGTTATCATGGTTCCGAATAGGTAGATGTCTTCAATGTCCTCCACGGAAAGAGCCGCCAGACACACGACCCGCCACTTCCCCCACGCGTCCATCGTGTAGCCAGCTGCAAACGTTCCGGCAGGGCAGTCAGGTTCCCCCGAACCCAAGCTTCTCGTCGAGAAGATGGTGTCAATTGCGCTGAGAGACCAGTTGATCAATTCCATAATTTCTTAGTTTGGAGAGCAGTGCGGAGAGAGTCTCTCAAAGTACAAGTAGACTAGACGAGACGAGAGGAGCAAAGCAGGGGAGATAAGGGAGAGGAGGGTAGGAAAATGCGACCGCCTTCGTTGAGAGCAAAAGAAGGAAGAGGATCTTCCACTACAGGTAACACTTCTTTCAGTAGTTTAGTTGGTATAGGATCTAATAAACATGTTGTTGTTTTAGATGAAGTGATAAGTTTATTTAACTCTTTTTGTTCTATAGTTGTAAAGCACTGTAATTGTTCTTTCGGGGTGATAATTGAAGCTGAATTATAAGGCGCGATTGAAGATTGAACGTTTACAATTGTGGTTCTGATGCTCTCTATTTTCTCAGTGAAGAAGTTCATGAAATCATTACTACTGAACTGTAACGGGATATTTTGTTCGGGTGACGTCTGTTTATTTGTTAGTCTAGCCACGGTGTTAAATAAAAACCTTGGATTGTTTTGGTTGTTTTCTATTAGTTTGCGGAGGTGCTCAGCCCTGGCCGCTTTTAGGGCCTTTTTATAACGTGACATACTGTCTTTCCACGCGATTCTAAAGACCTCTAAATTAGTTTGTTTCCATTTACGCTCTAAAATACGGGTTTCTCTCTTTAAAACATGCGTAGTATTGTTATACCATGGTGCTTTATTTTTCTCTCTGACCTTTTTTAATTTAATAGGTGCAACCACATCCAATGTTCTAGAGAGAATGGTGCTCATAGTGCTAGTTAGTTCTTCTAGTTCATCTGTTTGTTTGGGTTCAGGCAGCAGCTGAGACAAATTAGATAAGCAATTTGAGAAATTATCTATGGTGTATGGGAGGATTGTTCTGCCTGGTTGATAACGCGACGCCGCATGACATATTACAGCAGTACGTAATATGCAAGTTACCATGTAGTGATCAGTGACTTCATCACTTTGTGGAATGATATCTATATCGGTTGGATCGGTTCCATGTGATATAATTAAATCGAGTGTATGATTAAGACGATGTGTTGGTCCGGTGACGTTTTGCTTGACCCCAAATGAATTTAATAAATCTGTAAACGCAGCTCCTAACGCATCATTTGGATTATCTACGTGTATGTTAAAATCTCCAACAATTAGTGCTTTATCGACATTGACTAATAGGTCTGAGAGAAAATCTGCAAACTCTTTTAGGAAATCAGCGTAAGGCCCTGGCGGTCTATATACGGTAGCCAAGGCTAGAGATAATAGGGATGTTTTTCTAACATCTAAGAGCGTAACATTTAGTACAAGTACTTCAAATGAAATAAACTTATAACCCGTTTTCTGGGTAACATTTAGAATATCTTTATAAATGGTTGCAACACCTCCGACACGACCAATCAGACGGGGCTCATGCTTATAACAGTATCCAGGAGGAGTAGACTCATTAATACCGAAATAATCATTTGGTTTAAGCCAGGTTTCAGTAAGGCAAAGTATATCGAAGCTATTATCTGTGACTATTTCATTTACAATAACTGCCTTAGGTGTGAGTGATCTAATGTTTAGAAGACCTAGCTTTAGAAATAGTTTTTGTTTACTAATAGCAACATTTTCTGTTTTAATAACAATTAGATTTTTCCTAGATCCTGCATTAGATTTATTATTTGATCTCACTAAACGAGGAATAGACACGGTTTCTATGCAATGTTCTACACTAGTATTTATATCAGTTGAATTGGTGCAGCAGAGACTATGATTTGGACTTTTGGTTACTAGTCAAAGGGTATTTAACATTTTGGAGATGTTATCTGACAGAAGATCCGCTCCGAATCTGCTTGGGTGTAAGCCATCAGCACGGAAAAGCCTAGGACGCTCCCAAAACAGATTCCAATTATTTACAAAGAGCAGTTTCTGCTCATTGCACCATGACATTAACCATTCATTTAGCGCAAATAATCTGCTGAACTTTTCATGCCCTAGTCGGTACGTGGGAAGCGGTCCTGACACAATGATCGTTGTTTCAGGCGATGTGCTGCGTACCGTATCGATTAGATTCCTGAAGTCTTTCTTCAGAATCTCCGTCTGGCGCAGCCTGATGTCGTTCACTCCCGCGTGCAGGACCACAGTTCCGACGCGCTCGTCACCGTTCAGGATCTCGGGAACGCGAGCAGCGATTTCAGAAACACGAGCACCAGGAAAGCAGTGACTTTGCACCTTACTTTTACCTAACGTAGTGTGTACATGCCGAACGATGGAATCGCCGATGATCACAGCATCGCGTTCTGTTTCGCGTAGAGGGGAGAAGCGGTTTTGTGTCGATAACTCGAAAACCGGGAGGGTCGGAGAAAGTCTTGGTCTAAACCTGACTCGCGTCTTCCGCTGCGGAACCACCCAGGCTTCGTGGTGGCGTGTTGGAGCCGGAGTGAACGAGACCATGGCTGATTTCGACCGATGCTGAGGAACGCACGGAGTAGACGCGGTCGGAGTCAGCGGGTTAGTAACGTTAAACACTGATTTGTGTGCATCGGCGCGTGATGTTTCAAGAGCCAAACACCGGTCTCTCAGCTCGGCCTGTCTCAATAAAAGGTCGTGGATCTGTTTCTCAACAGCTTCCAGCTCAGACTGCAGTGCGTGCAGCTCAAATGTGTCCTCACCTGCACCAAGCGGTAGACTACTTACATCTGATATATTCGCCATTTTAACAGATGGACAGTGAGTTAGCAACGAAGCTACCAGTGATGCTATCAATATTAATACTAATTTATATTATAAGTTTGTTTGTAAGTGAGTGTGGAGAAGACGCGTTCAGCCGTGATCCATGGACGTAACCTTTAAGAGTATGCAGCGTTGGATCACTAATAGGCTTGAGACGCATCTGCTCAACAGTCCGCGTTGTAACTATGAGGTTTTTTAGTGGTAGGGGTGTAGAGTAGACGCACGATAGGCGAAAAAAAAAAATTTGTTTAGAAGTGAGTGTGGAGAAGACGCGTTCAGCCGTGATCCACGGACGTAACCTTTAAGAGTATGCAGCGTTGGATCACTAATAGGCTTGAGACGCGTCTGCTCAACAGTCCGCGTTGTAACAATGAGGTTTGAGCAGTAACATTAGTGCTTCTCAGTGAGGAAAAGTAGAAAATGTTTGTTGTAAGCGAGTTTAAAGAGAAAAATCAAGAATTATAAATCAAATCGATAGAGCTCCAAAAACAACAACGCATTCAGACGCAACGCATGATAATAACAGGACAAGACATTACTCACCGTGTTTGTTGAGTGTTTCTTACTCACCTGAGCTTTTCTGAACTCAAAGGCGCGAGCGCGCGAGAGAAAATAAATAAATAAAAATAGCTGAGCGCACACGGGTGGCGCGTTTACAGGCTAGCGAATTACTAGCGTGTTGTGCTAGTAGTAACGTAAGCTAGCGATGTCAGGGTTGGGTAAGCTGTATTTAGTAGTAATATAAACAACTAGAAATTGTAGTAAATGATGGTTCAAAACAAGGAAATACGAGGCTAAGACGGAGCTTACAGCACCGAAGCAGACACACTCACAGCAGGCAGCGAGAAAAATCCAGAATTATAAATCAAATCGATAGAGCTCCAAAAACAACAACGTATTCAGACGCGACGCATGATAATAACAGGACAAGACATTACTCACCGTGTTTGTTGGTGAGTGTCACAGGTGACAGAATCGGCTTCAACAGCAATACACAGTTCTCACATGGGTTGCAAGAGACGGATAACTTCACACCATGCAGGTAGGCTCAAAACTGCAGCAGACTCGGGTCGCAGGCTGAGCGGGGCTTCTCCCGGACAGACGGAATCAACTTCAACAGGAATCAACTTCAACAGCAATACACAGCTCTCACGTGACTTGCAGGGGACAGATAACTTCACACCATGCAGTTGGACTTCAGGGCTGCAGCAGACTCCCAAGTCACAGACAGAGCAGAGCTTTCTCTAGAACAAACAGACTCAACTTCAACAGCAATACACAGCTCTCACGTGGGTTGCAGGGGACAGATAACTTCACACCGTGCAGTTGGGCTTCAGGGCTGCAGCAGACTCCAAGTCACAGACAGAGCAAAGCTTTCTCTAGAACAGACAGAATCAACTTCAACAGCAATACACAGTTCTCAAATGGGGTGATGTTATCTCGCAGAGGTTCTTCTTTCTAGACACCGCAAGTAGATGTAAGCAATCTCACTCAGCTCTCACGGTAGATAGTAGACCCCCAGGACGCATGGGCGGTTGCACAGCAATAAAGATATTCTTCCACACACACACACTGCAATCCAACTCTAAGCATGCAATCGTGAGGGGAAACGTCAATTTAAACACTGCAACTTCACTCTTCTAGTGCGCATAAGGCCAGCACTCACCCGCAGGTCCTGGTCTACCGCACTGATGATCGCCAGGGGCGGACAGAACACTCGAGAGATTTTTCCTCGCGGTCACAGACGGACTTCACTTCGCTGAACTCCAATCGGGGAGAGGAGGTGAGAAATCGACAAAGAATCAGTATTTCACTCGGTGAAGGGTGTACACATGCTCCAAACACTTCAATCCAATACCCAATTTAGTGGAGAACACAATGCAATTATGAGATTCAGTTTGTTAACTACTCATCTCTCTCTTCTCCAGCTCAGTCAGCGCGTTTCATTCCTCTGGGCCGTCCTCGCGTCCTCTCAAACAACGCTCCTCTTCCTTCAAGACAACCCCTCAACTGCAGTGCCCATAACCAATTCCCCACGAGAGAGAGACCACCAACGATCGGGGGGGAGGACGATCCAGATCAACAGGGCAGAAGAACAACACAGCACCACAGCATGGCACAATGGCATGGCACCAATCAGACTGCAGGAACCAATCTGGTCTTCTTCCTGGATAGAAACAAACACCTCCCACAACAGCATTAAAACACAGACAGACCAAAAGGGATGTAACACAATCTATGTTACCCTAAATTATACGTTTGTCTCTGTAAAGCTGTTTTGAAACAATCTACATTGTATACATATATACATACATCTACATATCTAAATTAGGATGACTTGACTTGACTTCACCCTGAAGATGAACGTTACCCTGTTCACCCTGAATGTTAAAGGTGGTGGGATCTTGGGGCATGGGGATATGCATGAGCTGATACTCCAGAACAACTCACTCACCTTGTCCTGTTCCTCTGGCCCATGGAAAGGAAGTAGTTCCTGAAATCTAAAAAGAGCACCATGTGTAAAGAACTGATTAAGGATTTGTTTTGTGACCATGATCAAAATTAAACTTAAAGTATTCAATATGTTGAAATCCTGGAACTCACTAGATTCCTCTAATAGCGGCGCAACTTGGTGGGCGTTATCCTGGAAATGTAATCTCCGTGAGAAATAAAAGGTCTGGTGTGTGAGCGTGTGAACGGGTTGAAATGCGTGTCTCCAATGCACCCAGTGCGTGAGACTTGAGAGCCCTACTGGATGACATTTTCACCTCTTGTTGTCTACAGAAAACACACAACATTCTGAAGGACCTGTATCACCCGGCCCATCATTTATCTGAACTGCTGCCATCCGGAAAACGCTACAGATCTATCATAACACGTACCACGAGATTCATGAACAGCTTCTATCCCAAAGCTATCACTATACTGAACTCTGAACTGAAAACACCCCCCCACATCACAACACATTCTTGACATACAAACAGTGGTGGCTGGTGAAAAATATCTTAGGTAGGGCTGTGCCATATTCAGTCAGTTTCAATAGTTTGGTAAGCATCGGAGCCATCAGGTCTTTTAGCGTAGTGGCATGCTCTTCCTCCCTTTAGGCCAAGGCCGCCGGTCTAGGGTCCGTGAAGAGCCTAGCTGGCGCTACTTGGTAGGCTACTACCGTTGCGCGCCACCCCCTAGGTGATTTTTCGGGGACGGAGGCGTCACCTCGGGCCCAGGGGCCCCGGGGGACCGTGGTACCCCAACGAATTTTGGCCCCCTCTCTCGCAATCTGGGCAGCGGCCACAGGGGGACGACCTCCCGACCACCTGCAATCGTTTCTTTACTGCATGTTTTAAGCAATAAAACTTGTATAATTATGACCTATTAATGTAACTTATTTGATGGGACCTCTTTAGGCAGACCGTGGTCAATGCATTAAAAGGTCATATTTCATAACTATAAATGTTTTATTGCTTAAATCATAGCCACCAGGCGCCGAGATATGGCCGGGTGAGTTGTTGGAAAGATATGGGTGAGTTGTTGGAAAGATACGGGTGAGTGGCCCCCCCTGAGTTGAGCCCCCCAATATCTCGAGTTCCATAGGTCCTAGGGAGCTGAGACTCAGTACGTGTACTAACTGGGCCACACGCAGTTGAATGGGCTCAGTGTCGTCTCTCTAGCGCCACCAGGCACTGAGATATGGTAGTGCACCACCCTTATTTTTTCCCCTATTGAGCTCAAATCTTGTGGCCATAGCAATTGGGCCGCAACTGGTCGATTGGACTTGGTCCCGTGTCTCTAGCGCCACCAGGCGCCGAGATATGGCCAGGTGAGTTGTTGGAAAGATACGGGTGAGTGGCCCCCCTGAGTTGAGCCCCCCAATATCTCGAGTTCCATAGGTCCATAGGTCCACTTGTGCTGAATTGTACCCTTAATTCAACAGCTGAAAATTTCAAAAAGTCGAAAACAGCATCCCACCTGTGAACTATTTGAAAGGGTCCCTGTAAGCTGTCCGTGGTCAATGCATCAATAGGTTACATTTCATAATAGCATAATTATATTATTAATTATTTCATTTATAATTATTTTATTTATAATTATAATTTATAAATATTATTTCATTATTTCATAATGCCGGTATAATAGCAACAGCGCCCAAGACCCGCCCACAAAGTTACTTGCGTTTCAATATCAGCTAAATCCACATTTCACCGTGGCTGGTGTTGGGAAACATGTTAAAATTTTCAGGTTGTTATTGGTATTGGAAGATTGGGTCATTTTAATAACTCTCTCGTACAATTGCGTTCGTCAAAATGAACTAATCTTTATTCAAGTAAGTTCCTTCATTTGAGAGGCGTTAAATGTTATATTTTCAACAGCCAAATTCCCTGAAAACGTCCTCCTACGCAATATTGATCATATTCCAAAATCATTATAATGTATCCAAAGATAATTTATGAGGAAAATGATTACTTTACCCCTCCCGAGTGTTTCGTTCATTTGTCATGTGACAGATTCTTAGATTCTTAGTTATCGGTACCTCAAAAGTCCAGACAGCGGATCTGGTTATGGTTGATGATTTTGCCAGCGCCGACATGTGCATGCTCGTACATAAATGTGCAAATTATTCAGTGATTTTCAAAAGGTTTGACTTTTTAAAAGATCTTTGAAAATTTGGGCGAAATCCATTATAAAATACTAATACTATGTCTTACGGCATCCGCAAAGCGGAGTGCATTCAAATCATTTAATGCACAGCTAGCCTTGGGTTATTTCTCTTATTTCATGGTCTTTAGCCAGCATTGACAACTTAAAGGCCGTTATTGATGTTTGCAGCGTTATTTGGAGGATAAAAAAAGACAGCTATTATAATCAGCTACAAATTGTTAGATCTAGCATTCTGCCCGCTCAGCCTGGTCTCATTAGTATTACGTAATAATTTCAATGTACGTAACATTTTCAGGTGCAAAACGTACATTTTTGTACATTTGGATAGATGCTGAAACATAAAAAGTATTACGTATTTCCAGCTAAAAAAAAATTTACAAATATTTTTTAACATAGAGATATTATTAAAATTGTATAGATAAATTGTAGATCCTCTAACCCACCCCTAACCTAAATATAACCATTTTGAAGAGAGTATAAAAAGAAAACATAAAACGTAATGGACAGAAACATGAAGAAAAATTACACTTTTAGTAACAATATACCATTAGAAATTAGCCACTAAGCCCACTCCAACATGTAAACAGACCCATAATCATTTATTAAAAATATGTACAGTTATAAAGAAAAAACATAACAGACAAGTGTAATCACGAAAAATTTATTTATTACTAAAATGTCAAAGCAGTATCAAAAGCAGTTCGAATGATGATGTGTTTTTATTAGACCTGATGGACGTGAATAAGAAAAGAAAACCGGAAGCCAAAAAAGTTCACACTGGGAAGAAGCGGCTCAGGTTTCGCTCTGAAATCACTTCTGCTTCTCATTCTGAAGAAAGACCATTTAACTGTGATCAGTGCGGTAAACAGTTTCATTGGGCGTCAGTCCTGAAGAAACACCTGAAGATTCACACAAAGGAGAAGATTCATTCGTAATATTACAGCAGAAAAGCTGTAATATTACAAAGCTGTAAAATCTGTTTTTACGGACTCATATAGTCTTTTCAGTCTTTTAAAAAAACACCAATGCAAAATTTTTCTATATAATCTTATTAACAACATGTACTCTTTACTTCAATGAGCTCATTGTTTCTACCTTAAATTAATACTTTGTTTAAATGAATGCATTGTTAGCTAACTGCGTCATTTGCGCATACATTTCTGAAATATATAACTTAGACACAGTCACCTCTGATAACAGATCATTCTAAGTTTTAATGTAGACACATGCATGTTCTGTAAAGCTGCTTTAAAATGATATGTATTGTGAAAAGCGCTATACAAAAAAAAAAAATGCGAATTGAAGTTAAAACGGACACTGAGAATGATATAACCAAGTTAAAATGAATCACTTAAATTTAGCACTTGTAATCTTGTACACCAATAAGTCACAGAGACAATTTAAACATTTTCATGACTTTTAATTTGTAAAAAATACTTTAATTCCCAAACTGATTCTTATTAGGCTCACCTATCGCTGTTACCAGAAAAGCCTTTACCCAGCGTGGGCCAATCCTTAGATTGTGCTCTGTACCTCATACAAAACTATTATATACTGCTAGAGAGGACTGCGACTGCAACTGTAAAACAAGTGAGATTTCAAATAAGAGACAAACGTCAAATGAAAAGTGAAGCTCAAAGTTTTAATCTCATCAAAATTTTGTGAAAATGACCAAAAATGCTGGCGGAGCCTGGCAACTTTTTCAGTGACATGGAAAGATCTAAGATTGTGAGACGTCTAGTCTCAGTCCAGTCTATTATAGGAGATACCCCCCTCTTCAGATCTACACTGCAGATATGACACGTGTAAAGATATGCTAAACTGATATCGTCTATATCAGGTCATAGGTTTATGATCTATACTGCATCCAGCCACCAGAGGGCGATCAAAATTTGGCCTCACTTTCAGGACATGTGCAGCACAATTTTTCTGAACAGACAAATCGCATGTGAAAATCAGACTGAACTCTCTTGTTGGTGTGAACAGAAGTTAATAGATACCAATCAACCGACAAAATCTACTGTCGCTCAACGTGGCTGTTAGCAAACTAACTTAGAAGAGATTCTGTTGCTCAGCACATAAAGATGGACTAGTTACTGTGATCTCAGACTGCGGTGATGTGGTTTCTCCACTGCATGGATTTTCATGTGTCGCTTCAGGCGACTATTATAATAGAAACTCTTTCCACACTGATCACACGTGTGCAGCTTCTCTCCAGTGTGAATCCTCTCATGTGTTTTCAGACTTATTAAATGACTGAATCTCTTGTCACAGTGTGAACACTTGTAAGGTTTTTCTCCACTGTGGATTCTCTGGTGCAGTTTTAAATTGCCCGCTGTAATAAAAGTTTTCTCACACTCAAAGCACACGTACTCTCTCACACCAGTGTGAATTTTCTGATGTACTTTTAAATTGCACAGCAGTGAAAAACTCTTTCCACACACAGAACATGAATGTGGCTTATCCTTCGTATGAACTGCCAGGTGTGTCTTCAGGTCTGATGCCCTAAGAAATGTTTTTCCACATTGATCACATGTGAACGGCTTCTCTCCGGTGTGGGTCATCATGTGTCGCTCAAGATGTTGTTTGTTTGTGAAACTCTTCCCACATTGATCACATGTGAACGGTCTCTCTCCGGTATGAATTCTCATGTGAATCTCAAAATATTGTTTGCATGTGAAACTCTTTCCACACTGAGTGCAGGTGAAAGATTTCTTGGCTCTTCTTTTCTTTAAAAATGTCTGTTTAGTCTTTGAGCGACTCAGAGGTTTTTCTCCAGGTTTGACATGATGTTCCTCCTTCACTTCACTCAGTTCTTCACTCTCCTCCTTCACTTCCATCAGGTCTGAAATGAAAGAAAAAAAAAGTGTAATTTCATTTTCAGTACATCAAAATAATTCAAAGAGAGAAATATGAAGTGAAAGGACATAAAAATGAGCCCGATGTGATAGAAGAAGGTAGACAAATTTTAAATGCAAGGTCCACCCAAATGGCCCAACGTCTGAATCCAATGGTGGTGTAGAAGGTTTACTGCATGCTTTGACTTTTCGATGTGCAAAGTAATTTAAGTCCAATAAGGTATTTATGACTCTATTTTTCACATCCTTAAATTTAGGTTGTAAAGCCAATCATTTAACCCTTTCGCACGTACGATCACACCGGTGTGATCAGTCTAGGCTGGTCCCTGGAGCGTACGATCACACCGGTGTGATTAGAACGGTCAGAGCATGACGTGATCAACTGCTAAATTCAAATGGGCTTTCCCGCGTTGGCTGGCGCTGAGCCAGAGACAGGCGCGCTCAGAGCTGTCATATATCACAACTTTTCAGTGTTTTCAACCACATAATGTTTATTTTAGGTTTCAGACATATAAGTACTAAAAAAACAATACATTTAGAGTTTATAAAATACACACTGATGTCAAAGGAAGAGGCAATAATAATCCTTTCCATTATAATTAGTTTTATTCATCCGATGCACATTGTGTAAGTAACTTTAAAGTTTACACTATTCTTCTCCCAGTTCACCAGCCACTTACTTGTTTTATGTATTTCGGGAGAAGTGGATGAATTCACGTGTTGTAAATCCAACAGATCCGATTCTCTGAACTGCGTCTGCGGCACAAACTAAGATGGCGGCGCCCGTCGTGAATACAGCTGAACTAACGCGATCGTTATAAAGGTGTTTAAACAACAAAATACTTCCACTTGCATATATTTGACAATCGGAATATCAGATATTTCATGTCATATCTAAAAAAATTGTGAATATTTTGAATAAAAAAGGAAAAATGACATAAAAGCAGATCGTCATTCATTCAGCTCTGTTGTTGCTGCGGTGTGTCACGTGACAAACAATGACGCGTCACCATGGAAACCATAAAGTGACACATTCTAAATAACGGTCGCCTTGAAAAACTCACGCTGGGGGGTCAGTCAGAATATTTTAAACTTACGTGTGAAAGGGTTAAGTAAACATTTGATTATTCTGTTTAACTCTTTATATTTTACTCGTTCGTTCTGTGGTTAATGCCACTTAGAGTTTCCCACGGGCCATTAACACGGATCTCACGGTCACAAACTCATCAGTCTGATTATTAGTCGGAGGTTAGGGCAGCTCGATTATGGCAAAAATCATAATCACGATTATTTTTGTCAATATTGAAATCACGGTTGTTTAACGCGATTATTGGTGGGTGATATGATCAAAGCCTTATTTCATGATATGGGTCATTTTAAATGTCAGTGAAATTTTTACAATTATTGATACATCAGCAAAAACTTGTGGTCGACCGATATTGGTTTTGTGATGGCCGATGCCGATATCTTGGAGAGCAGGGTGGCTGATTGCCGATATATATATACTGCATGATGGGAAGACAAGAAAATAATCTCAATCCATTGTCTCAGTTTTTACACACAATGTGTAGTGCTTATTTATCAACCCTGTTACCAAAGTTATTGTAAGAATAGTAATCTATATAACTGTATACATTTCTATCAATAACTTCCATAATTTATGAGAAAAACAACTTTATTAGTAACAATAAAAAAATAAAAATAAATGCTTTTGCTTAAATTATGATTACAATCCAGTCAGCCATTCTGGAAAAGTTCATTTTACTGCTTGAAAAGAAAAAGAAAAAAAGAAATATGTATATATATATTTAAACACGTTGTAAACTATATTGAAAAATGTCCAACATTTTGGTGACATGGTTGCAAAAAATGTCAAACCAGATATATAATACGTGTAAAAGAAAGGAGCTAATTTGACCTGATGTTGACAATCAATATGAAAGTTTCTCAAACCTCCCTCTACTGACCTTTTGTTGAAAATCTGTACCATTTCATAGTTTAACTGTTAATCTAAAAGTGATGAAGTGCTTGAATGTCTCTAACATGAATGTTCTTCAGCATCATGAATGAATGAAGAATAAACACCAACCTCTTTGTTCTTCAGGATCTTCAGTGTGTTTCATTCTGCAGGGTTCTGGATCACTCATGTTCTCACTGTCCTCTTTAATAAACTCAGTCTTTGCAGATTTCAGCTCTTCCTGATGCGCTGATGCTCGTCTTCACTTGTAGCTGATGGGAATTTACAGCATTTATTGGAGAATTGCTGTGGGACGAGCTTCACTGACCATGTGACTGATGTGGGAGGAGCTTCACTGACCATGTGACTGATGTGGGAGGAGCTGATCTGCCAAAATCAAAAATATATATCAGTTACTGAGTTTGTTTTTATACTAATTGACATTTCTAAGCATTTATGTCTATCTATCATAAATTATGGTAACTGATGCTCATTCAACTGGAGTCGTCACTTCTTTAAAAATCCCTCTTGAAGTCTTGAAAATAAACTTTATTATCCAAGTAACAAAGCCAAGTGCTTTATATATATGTGTGTTTTAAGCAGTGAACATGAGACTAAGGGCTTCACCATATTTGAGCATTTCCATCCCTGAAATAGGCAGCCGGAAGTGTTGTACGTATAACCAGCAGGATAGCAGTGATGTGTGAACTGAATTTGGTGTGTTACAGTGAAGTTATTGAATATTTTTCATAGTTTGATCAAATGTGCTTTTGCATATTTTATACCAAGTGTTGTAGTATGACCAGAAGGCGACCATTGATGTGTAAACTGAATTTGGTTACACTACAGTGTTTAACATTGAAGTTAATGACTATTTTGGGGTTTTGCACTTTGCAGACTTTCCCTAAGGACGTGTCTCTCCGCTGCTCATAGAGATAATTTGAAAATAGCTGGCATTTGTGTTTGAACAAAGTTTAGCTCAAGAGCTGTTGATCCGGGAAGTTCAGATCTGTGAATATATTGCCAACTTTACTGAACTCCATGAACGGTGCATTGTTAATGTACGGATCTCTGAAACACTGCCAGCGGGACATTAAACAGGACGTGTTTGTCCGAGCTCACAACAGGTGTTGCGAGGGAACGCAAATATCTTTGTGAAGGAATGTAAAAGTTTTTTTTCCCTCCCATGCAAAATATTTTCCACCATGTCCCTTTAGGTACTCTGTAGAAATGAGCTTTAAGTGGCCATTCACAGGAGATCTGAAGACATCAGCATAATAAATGAGGTGAAAACAGGAACTATTGTCATGAAATAAAGAGTGTTTTCAGCAGATCTGTTAATATTGATGATCCTCAGACTATCAACACTCATTCAACAAGCCATTCAGGATCATCAGCAGATCATCTCACTTTATTCTGAGTGTTTGCTGTTAGAAACACATTATTTGAGTCAGGATACATGATAAAAGCCTGTAAAACTGCTCTATTGAAAGACAATACTGTTATTGCTCACAATATGACGTAAAACAACAATAATACAAAATCATTAATGACACTCAAGAAACAACACAATAATATGTCCATATGAATCTAAACATTGTTTGATTTTCTCAAAGCTGCATTAATTGCAATACAATTATTAGATCATCATTAAATCAGTTCTAATTAAAGGGTTAATATTAAGTATTTAGAAGTATCTGTTCAATATATTTAAATTTTAACAACGTAATCTGCCAAAGATAAATGTCAACAGAGATTAGGTCAAAATAAAAAATGGCAACACATCGATTCCCATCAATTCCCCTCACAGATCTCAAACTTTGACTCTTGACGTGACATTCAGTAACAGTTCTCACACAAACATCGAGACAATCACACAAACGAACACAAAATCGCTCAGGTCTGAATGAACTCAACGTATACTACAGGGCCGGTGAATGCTTGTATCTGATTATCTGATTGTATCTGCAATTATTTTCAGGGAACAACGTTTCATCTGGAGACCTCTTCAGGAGACCTCCTCCTGAAGTGGTTTGAGTGCGATCGGATTCAAATCCGCCTCGAATGCATTTCGGAGGGCATTTACACCTGGTCTTTTCACGGATAGCTATCTGATCTGAGAAAACGCATGAAGTGGCCAGGTGTAAACAGCCCCTTAAAAGTGTTATGGCCTTCTTCTCCAGTGTGAATTTTCTGGCACTCTTTCAGTTCATCTTCTGTAGTAAAGGACTTCAGCACTGAAACACACACCGCCGTGTCTTTTCTGCTGTAATATTACTAATGAATCTTCTCCTTTGTGTGAATCTTCAGGCGTTTCTTCAGGACTGACGCCCAATGAAACTGTTTACCGCACTGATCACAGTTAAATGGTCTTTCTTCAGAGTGAGAAGCAGAAGTGATTTCAGAGTGAAAGCCTGAGCCGCTTCTTCCCAGTGTGAACTCTCATGATGTGACGCTTAAGAGATGATTTGTCTCTGAAACTAGTTCTGCAGTGAACACACATGTGTGGCTTTTCTCCAGTGTGGATCCTCTCATGTGTTTTCAGATGTGATGAGTGACTGAATCTCTTGTCACAGTGTGAACACTTGTAAGGTTTTTCTCCAGTGTGAATTCTCTGGTGCTCTTTTAAACTGTCCGCTCTAGTAAAAGTCTTCTCACACTCAAAGCACATGTACTCTCTCACACCAGTATGTATTTTCTCATGTTTATGTAAATTACCCCGCACTGAAAAACTCTTTCCACACACAGAACATGAATGCGGCTTCTCCTTCGTATGAACTGCCAGGTGTGTCTTCAGGTCTGATGCCCTAAGAAATGTTTTGCCGCATTGATCACATGTGAACGGCTTCTCTCCGGTGTGGATCCTCATGTGACGCACAAGACTGTCTTTGATTGTGAAACTGTTTCCACATTGAACACACATATGTGACCTTTCTCCAGTGTGGATCCTCTTGTGTTTGGTCAGATGTTGTTTTTGTGCGAAACTCGTACCGCATTGATCACATGTGAATGGTCTCTCTCCAGTGTGAACTCTCATGTGAACATTAAGACTTTGTTTGGCTGTGTAACTCTTTCCACAGTGAGTGCAGGTGAAAGATTTCTTGGCTCTTCTTTTCTTTAAAAGTGTCTTTTTACTCTTTGAGCGACTCAAAGGTTTTTCTCCAGGTTTGACATGATGTCCCTCCTCCACTTCACTCGGTTCTTCACTCTCCTCCTTCACTTCACTCAGTTCTTCACTCTCCTCCTCCACTTTACTCAGTTCTTCACTCTCCTCCTTCACTTCACTCAGTTCTTCTCTCTCTTCCTCCACTTCACTCAGTTCTTCTCTCTCCTCCTCCACTTCACTCAGTTCTTCACTCTCCTCCTTCACTTCACTCAGTTCTTCACTCTCCTCCTTCACTTCACTCAGTTCTTCACTCTCCTCCTTCACTTCACTCAGTTCTTCTCTCTCTTCCTCCACTTCACTCAGTTCTTCTCTCTCCTCCTCCACTTCACTCAGTTCTTCACTCTCCTCCTTCACTTCACTCAGTTCTTCACTCTCCTCCTTCACTTCACTCAGTTCTTCACTCTCCTCCTTCACTTCACTCAGTTCTTCACTCTCCTCCTTCACTTCACTCAGTTCTTCACTCTCCTCCTTCACTTCCACCAGGTCTGACATAAAAGAAAAAGGTTTAATTTAATTTTCAGCACATCAATAATTCAAAGAGAGAAATATGAAAGTGAGCCCTGATGTAATGGCACAAAGTACTAGTTGACAATTGCTATAAAATATTATGATAAATCTGGTGTTGGTTTCATTAACTGATTGCATGAATGAGGTACATTGATATTTCAATTATTATTTTTCAAGACATTTTAGGCACAAATCACATTTCTGAAGTGAGAAATATTAAATATATTTGATTAATGACACAATTACTTAATGTAATATTAACATTTATACAATAGTGCCTAGTGGTGTGCAAATAAAATTATCTCTCAGTATTTGTTAGGATTTTTTAACGAGGTAAAACAATTGTCCCAACGTCTGAATCCAATGGTGTGGTAGAAGGTTTTCTGCATGCTCTGTCTTATCGGTGCACAAAGTAATTTAATTACAATTCTGTCAGCCATTCTGGAAAGTTCATTTACTTGATAGTTTGCTGTTTAAAAAATAATAATCTAAAATATATACACTGTATTTAAACACAATGTTGTAAACTATATTAGAAGATGTCCGACATTTTGCTAAAATAGTAGTGAAAAAATTTAACCAGATATAAAATAAGTGTAAATAAGGGAGATAATTTGACCTGATGTTGACAATCAATATGAAAGTTTCTCAAACCTCCCTCTACTGACCATTTGTTGAAAATCTGTACCATTTCATAGTTTAACTGTTTATCTAAATGTGATGAAGTGCTTGAATGTTTCTAACATGAATGTTCTTCAGCATCATGAATGAATGAAGAATAAACACCAACCTCTTTGTTCTTCAGGATCTTCAGTGTGTTTCATTCTGCAGGGTTCTGGATCACTCATGTTCTCACTGTCCTCTCTAATAAACTCAGTCTTTGCAGATTTCAGTTCTTCCTGATGCTCGTCTTCACTTGTAGCTGATGGGAATATACAGCATTTATTATAGAATTGCTGTGGGATGAGCTTCACTGACCATGTGACTGATGTGGGAGGAGCTTCACTGACCATGTGACTGATGTGGGAGGAGCTGATCTGCCAAAATCAAAAAATATATATCAGTTACTGAGTTTGTTTTTATACTAATTGACATTTCTAAGCATTTATGTCTATCTATCATAAATTACGGTAACTGATGCTCATTCAACTGGAGTCGTCACTTCTTTAAAAATCCCTCTTGAAGTCTTGAAAATAAACTTTATTATCCAAGTAACAAAGCCAAGTGCTTTATATATATGTGTGTTTTAAGCAGTGAACGTGAGACTAAGGGCTTCACCATATTTGAGCATTTCCATCCCTGAAATAGGCAGCCGGAAGTGTTGTACGTATAACCAGCAGGATAGCAGTGATGTGTGAACTGAATTTGGTGTGTTACAGTGAAGTTATTGAATATTTTTTATAGTTTGATAAAATGTGCTTTTGCATATTTTATACTAAGTGTTGTAGTATGACCAGAAGGCGACCATTGATGTGTAAACTGAATTTGGTTACACTACAGTGTTTAACATTGAAGTTAATGACTATTTTTGGGTTGTGCACTTTGCAGACTTTCCCTAAGGACGTGTCTCTCCGCTGCTCATAGAGATAATTTGAAAATAGCTGGCATTTGTGTTTGAACAAAGTTTAGCTCAAGAGCTGTTGATCCGGGAAGTTCAGATCTGTGAATATATTGCCAACTTTACTGAACTACATGAACCGTGCATTGTTAATGTACGGATCTCTGAAACACTGCCAGCGGGACATTAAACAGGACGTGTTTGTCCGAGCTCACAACAGGTGTTGCGAGGGAACGCAAATATCTTTGCGAAGGAACGTAAAAGTTTTGAGAGGGAACGCAAAGTTTCACGGGGAACGCAGAAGTTTTGAGAGGGAATGCAAAAGATTCGACTTTTTTTCCCTCCCATGCAAAATATTTTCCACCATGTCCCTTTAGGTACTCTGTAGAAATGAGCTTTAAGTGGCCATTCACAGGAGATCTGAAGACATCAGCATAATAAATGAGGTGAAAACAGGAACTAATGTCATGAAATAAGGAGTGTTTTCAGCAGATCTGTTAATATTGATGATCCTCAGACTATCAACACTCATTCAACAAGCCATTCAGGATCATCAGCAGATCATCTCACTTTATTCTGAGTGTTTGCTGTTAGAAACACATTATTTGAGTCAGGATACATGATAAAAGCCTGTTAAGCTGCTCTTTTGAAAGACGATACTGTTATTGCTCACACTATGACATGGATAAAACGTCAATAATACAAAAACGTACATGACACTCAGGTAAATAACTACACCATTATATGTCCATATGAATCTAAATATTGTTTGATTTTCTCAAAGCTGCATTAATTGCAAAAATCCAAAGAAACGAAAAACAGGTCCCAGGCACTCAGTCAAATTTTCAATGAGGAGAAGGATAAAGTTAAAAAGCCTTTATTTAATATGGCTTAAGTCATTTTAAAAATACAGGAGCCAACATGTTTCGACCAACAAGTGGTCTTCTTCAGGGCAAAGTAACACAGAGAATGAAAATGACACCAAATTATAAGTTAAGTCCCACCCATAATATGAGAAAATTCAATTAACCTAATAAAGCAATCAGGTCTACAGGATAGGGGAAACCAACATAATGAGCAACACAGCAGGTGAAAATAACAAAGAAACAATAAAGACAAATATCTCCAAAGAAATCTCCCTCAATGTAGGTTATCTGGAGAGGAAATTAAGATAAATATCATGTATTAAACATAAACAAAAAAATAAGTACAAGGCAAAATCAACATACGGGCATAGAAAACATATCATAAAAAGCACTTAAACTCTATGTCCTCGTTCAGACCTGGATATCGAAGCGCATCCAGCTGATGGATCCAAAATGACTTGCGCTGGTTGAGTCTACGGATCCTATCACCACCTCTATCCAAAGGTCTCACATGATCTAAGACCTCTATTTTTAGTAGGGAATCATTCTTGTTGTGCATATGTAAGAAGTGTTGGGCCATCTGATAGTCTGGGCTACTGATACGAATAGCATATTTATGCTCCGCCAAACGATCACGAACGAGTCACGAACGCCGTGCTACGTTAGATTTCACAAACGTAATTTCTATCGACCAGCTCACGTAGCACGGCGTTTGTGACTCGACTAGTCGAGATTGTTTTCCAAGATGGCTCCTGCCTGTATACGCGTAATGTACTGTCTTTATAAAGTATCTTCTTATTAAACTGTCTGTACACTTACAAAGTTCTCAATGCTTCGGATTGCATGTAGGGACCCTCATTATGCTACCGTGTTAGTGTGAGGCTATTTTGAGCCTTGTTAGTGGTATTAACTAGCGATTTACTTTTACTTATTCTATGCCCCATATACTAGTGTTATAAGCTAATCTGTTTTTAAAGATAAAACTCTTTACATTCGATTATCATGAAAACGCATCCCAGGGAACGATCGACTTGGTAACCATGTGTTAATTACCCCTTGGTTCATTTTTCACCGGAATTGTCCTTTAAGCAGCAGCAGCCTCTGATTTTCAAGTTCTGTGTCACAGATGAGGACTTTCGTTACTACACTAGGTTCAGCTCAAAGGAGGTCTTCACTGTGTTTTGTCAATTTACCCTTCTGCTTCAAGGCTTTTGTACTGGTCCATGGCACAGCGAACAGCACAAGAGACACCTAGCCCTCAGCGAAAACTTTCGCTCATTGACGAACTGTTCATGTTTCTCTGTCGTGTTGCAGCTGGGCTTCAGGAGAAAACCTTGTCATCCATCTTCGAGGTCAGCTTGTCTACTGTTAGTCGCATCATCCTAACATGGACAAGCTACCTTTACCAGGTTCTTGGCTCGCTACCATTGTGGATGAGGCGAGAGCAAGTGCAGGCCCCAATGCCTGACAAGTTCAAGCTCTACTGCCCTCAGGTGAGAGTGATAATAGTCGGAAACATTTTCCAACTATAAAAAACACACCACCTTTAAAGGTCTAATTGGCATGGCCCCATGTGGAGTTATCACATTTGTATCTAAATTGTACACAGGCTCCATCACCGATATAGAAATAACTCGGCAATCACAGATCTTGCAGTTACTTCAATTATACAAAAACATTTGCAGCGTTTTAATTGGAAAGTTAGTTTACATATGTATATAAAA
This sequence comes from Leuciscus idus, assembly GCA_021554675.1. Classification (NCBI taxonomy): domain Eukaryota; kingdom Metazoa; phylum Chordata; class Actinopteri; order Cypriniformes; family Leuciscidae; genus Leuciscus; species Leuciscus idus. Next base: position 59,059,122 of record CM038621.1, read on the forward strand.
AACCATTGGGGAACGTTCTGTATTTGGTAACTATTTCTATGTTAATATTAAAAATGTCTATGTTGTTAAAAATAACTATCCTGCAACCTTCTGGGAACATTATTTTATTGTTGCAAAAAAATAAAAAGAGCATTCCTAGAATATTATTATTTAGTTCTAGGGCTGTCCCCGACTATGGATTTTCATAGTCGAATCAGAATCGTCAAGTCTTGCCTATAGTCGACTAATAGTCGAATCATGTGTATGGGGGCGGGGCTTTAACATTTCAAAGCCGCGAAGTACAGAAAATCACACAAAGATATAGAAGAAAATGTATAAAAATATTTTGGATCAATAAAACTAAGAAATAACATTAATAACTCCAGAAAGTCCACACTGCAGACAGGATTTACATTTCACATGCAAATCAAATTAAATCGGCTAAATTACCTGTGCGAGCAGGCTCTAAGTACAGCACAACATCGATGCACCGAAAAAATAAACAATTAATTCACTAAATTAAATTAGAACAGAATATACCTTTCTAATAAATAAAAATACAAAACGAAATAAATCAGAATCAAGTCACAAGATGAGGAGCAAATGTGTGCAAAATGCCTAAAGTGCAGGGGAACATATATTCAAAACACAAGCCACAAATAGTTAGATTAGATAACCCTGACAGATCAATAAATAAAATAAAAATAAAGAAATTATTAAAATAACGATAGTAGCCAGAATTTTCAACTTTGTCTTTTTAACTGCAGAAACAACAATAAATGCTAAACTGGAGAGGCCAGTCTTTTTAGCTAAAAATGTTCACAGCATCCAAAAATAAAATTAGAACCAGCTGAAAAGTTTTGAAATCACTTGTACAGTTCTCTACCTGATCGAGAGAACAAATCCAGTCTTTCACTCTGTCTGTGTCTGTTGGAGTCTTTTTAAATTGTGCGCGGGGATAAAATACATTCTAAAACACGTAACGTGAAAAACGTTTAACGACTTAATCTCCGAAAATAGTTAAATTAAAATATGAAAATGCTTTACTATAGGAGGAACGCATTGCGTTCATATTCTGGGTTTTCCTGATGCTAAATCCAGCCTTGGAGAATATCCTTTCTGATGGTGTACATCCACACTTTAGATTTTCTTATCCCAGACATTGTTAAAAATTTAAATCCTTGCCGCCAAGACGCTCCTCTGTCGGTCACGGATTGAAACTTAAATCTGTCACGGGGTGTTTGGATTTATTCACGCACGTTAAAAAAATATTTATTAAAAGCTTCTTTCTTTGCACATTTTTATATACAGCATTATCATAATAGGCTGAATGTTAATGTATTGACAGAAATCCGGTAGTTCTATGTGAAATCAGACATTGAGCGCCCTCATATAGCCAAAGTGGCATGATCCTCGTTTCATAACACCTCTGCGAAGATTCGACCGTGAGATCGGTAGTCGAATCAGGCTCCTCCAATCGAAGCATCGAATCTTCGACTATTCGGGGTCACCCCTATTTAGTTCCCAAAACAATAACCAAACAGGAACCAAAAACTAATGTTAAGGGAATGTTCTGTGTTTGCTGGGAAGCCTCTGAAGCAAACGTAATACTTGGCTTTCAACACTGAAAATTATGGAATTATTCCTGAAACAAGAAGAATCAGCAGAAAATAAAATTGGACAAAAACGACAAGCTATTGATAAAATTATAATGAGTTTAATCAATCATAATCATAATCAATCATAACTTGAAGTACAAAAAAAAATTATAAAAATTTAAACTAACAAGACTGATCTCTGAAAAACAATGAATGAGTTCAAATTAATTTCAGATTCATGTCTCTGTTAAAAGTGTTACGGCCTCTTCTTCAGCTCCTGAACATGAAAGTGTTTTTCCGGTGTAATTTTTCTGGTGCTCTTCTTCTGAATGAGAAGCCAGAAGTGATTTCAGAACGAAGGCCCGAGTGAAACTCTTCCCGCATTGATCACATGTGTAAAGTTTCTCTCCGCTGTGGATCCTCATGTGAATCTTCAGACTTGATTTACATGTGAAGAGTTTTTTAGGCCTGTTTTTCCTTCCTCGTTCGCGTCCATCAGGTCTAAAAGAAACATTAAATCATGTGAGATTTCAAATGAGAGATAAATGTGAAATGATAAGTGAAGCTCAAAGTCAAGATCACTAATGAGTTCAACAGTCATTTTAATCCCATCAAATCTGGTCAACAACTGCTGTCACGATTATGATCTATTTTAATGTCATGAAGATGATTTGTGTTATAAATCACTAGTTTGATCATGAAACAATGTAAATCTGGTGAGCATCAGCATGTTCTTCATCATGAAGAATGAATGAGGAATCAAGAATAAACACCAACCTCTTTGTCCTTCAGTATCATGATGTTTCATTCTGCAGGTTCTGGATCACTGGCGTTCTCTCCGTCCTCTCCTTCCAGATGCTTTCTGGCAGTTCTGCTAAAAACAAACAAGTTTCATTTCTAACAGACATGATGAGAGAGGAATAATCAATATTTCAAGTACTAAGGCTAATCACATGTAAAAAAAGAAAAAAAAAAAAAGAAAAAAAAAAGTGACCTTGAACATGTAACTTAACAGTGTTGTTCAATAAAACCCAAATGTTTACTTACTTTGATACTTTATTTGAACCAATTATTGCTTGTTATTATATATTTGTATTTTAAAGGCTGTTGTTTCACTTGGATCTATATTATTACCACATTTTTGTACGATTACTTGGAATAATTGGTAAAATACTAAATTACTAAAATATTTTACTTTTGCTTTAAAAAAAGATTTCATAGAAATTTGATTTCATTTGGCGTTTCACTACTGAAGTCCTCTGTTTATTTTTTTCATCTAGCTGTGCTGAACAGAAGCCCAGAACATGTGGATATATTGACATTCAGAACATGCTGACTTTCTCAGACTTATTATTGCTGTTGTTATTATTATTGTTATTAATATTTACTGTTTTTTTTATTGTTATGTTTGTATACAATTTTTTACTAAATTAGTCAATAGATTAATCGATACAAAAAATAGTGGTTAGTGGCAGCCCTAGAAAAAACTATTATGGAGTGGAAATGGCTTATACTTTAATAAGCGGTCCTCTGCCACCATCTACTGTTTATAGTACATTTTTAAATAAATATGTTGGTTTGCCAAGTATAAGTTTTCCTACACTTTGAAACGTTTAGTGTTACAAATGGGGACAATCTTTGAAGCATGAACAAATCATGGTTTTGGTCATCACATTAAAAATAACATTAAAACTGGATAATATTTAAAAAATTGAAGAGCTGGAAAAAGTGTGAAGGACTTGAATGTCCTTAATTAGTGCTTGAATTTTACTCTCAAAAGGATGTACAAACCCTAAAATGAATCATGTAAAAACATTTGTCTATTTCTGCCACAATACCATGGTTACAGTTAGCATTTCTTCATTAAATCCACAGGGAATATTTGTGATTTGTGGACTTAAAAGCCATATATCTTAAAACTTCTTGAACCGTGTTCATTCATGGCACAATGTTTCTCCTGGCTTCCAATTCAGTGCTGTTTGATCTGATCTACAGTATATGGTTAATAACAGAGAATTGTGTGTTGTGTTGTTAAAGGGATAGTTCACCCAAAAATGAAAATTCTGTCATCATTTACTCTCCCTCAAGTTGTTCCAGACCTGTATGATTTCCTTTCTTCTGCTAAACACAAAAGAAGATATTTTAAAGAAAGTTGGTAATTAAACAGTTGCTGGTCCCCATTGACATCCATAGTATTTTTTTTCCTACTATGGAAGTCAATGGGGTCCATCAGTCGTTTGGTTACCGACTTTCTTCAAAATATCTTCTTTTGTGTTCAGCAGAAGAAAGAAAGTCATACAGGTTTGGAACAACTTGAGGGAGAGTAAATGATGACAGAATTTTCATTTTTGGGTGAACTATCCCTTTAATACTGCACTGAATTCAAATGCTTTCTCACTAGATCTCACTGCAATGTTTCGCTGCAAATTATTAATACTGAATTAAAGGGATATTTCACCTAAAAAATGAAAATTAGCACATGATTTACTCACCCTTAAGTCATCCTAGGAGTATTATTCTGCCCTACAAAGGCAAAACGCCGTAACATCATGTTTGGTCAAAAATGAGTTAGTGTCATTTTTGTGGTATTTGAGACCTCCTTTATCATGTGAATAAATATCGTGAGTCAATTTGATTGTTTTAACGAGAAAATAAAGGGCCATGACAACCGTAACATCCAAAACCATACGAGAAACCACAGCAGAACGCCGTAACAGTTGTTACGGCTCTTTGCCTTTGTTCCAGCACGCTGAAGTTGAGTTACGGTGTTCTGACTTTGTTTAGCCTGGCATCAAGAGAGATGTTACGGTGCCGCTGTGATGTTACTGTACTCTGGCTTTGTCATACTGTCAAAGTTTGCCGCTCTTTAATCGTCACCAAACCACGTAACATGCACACAATATATCTTTGGCCAGACAAACTGCTCCAAGAATGCAATCAGAAACAAAGCAAGGTGAACAAGCCATACTTAGATGGTATGCAAGCTAATAGGTTGTCATAAATGTTATTTTCGTTCAGTGCGATAGTTCAGATCTGTCAGTGACAGCCCGGAGCTAGCTAAATTTAATCTGTGTCACGTAAGTTAGCTCTAACGTTGACGCTGACACTCGCCTCACATCAGACGCCGAAAACCAATTATTAAAGGGGTCATATAATGCCATTTTTGTACAAGCTAATATGATTCTTTAGGGTCTAAATTAAAAGTTTGTCATTTCTCATTAGTATTGTAAGAAAACACTAATTTTACCTGGTCAAAAACAGCTCTGTTTTCAGCACGCCGTTTCAGTGCATGTGTCTTTAAATGATAATGAGCTTTGCTCACCCCGCCCCTCTGTTCTGTGCGTACACCGTTTGTAACACAATAACCACGCGTTGTTCATTATAAACGTGGGATTATGAATTATATTGAGAACGTCGTACATAGAAAACATGCTGTAATGTACCCTGAGTGTAAACCTTAGATGCATTCATCTGAAGCCTGCAGCAAGGTTTGCAAATTTCGCAAAGATTAATATAAATACTAATATAAAGGTTAATAAAACATTACACTCACATCTTCTGGAGGTTCAGCAGTAACACGTTGGTACCGATCCGTTTTTTCTCGTTTGTAAAGCTGTCTGGTGTGAAATGATTGCAAACATGAAAGCGGGAATCCCCGTGAGGGAATCCCCGCGTCAATCCTTTGGGCATATCGCTTCAAAAACAAAACTCAGCCACTGCATCTATAACGGCTCAGATTTAGGAACATCCAAATGACTGCTGTGTTCCTTATTACATCTAAGAACAGAACACCTCAATCGTGTAGACGCCATTCTACTCCAGCATATCAACAATGGCGGACTACTATGACGACGGCTGTCACAGCTTGCTCAGGGCGGGTCTTGTGTTGAAGCACGGCTGTCAATCACAATCGCGGGAGGGGCGTACGATCTTATGACGTCACAATATCGAACGGCTTGATTTCATAGATGGTCAAACATATAAAGAGATTAAAACAAAACCACTGGATGGATTTTAATCATGATAGGATGGTTGTGTACAGGCACTGCCAACAGACATTTCAGTGCAATCAACTTGTAAAAGTGCATGTACCATTATATGACCCCTTTAAGTTAAATACACAGGCATCCTACCTTTTCCATGCAATCCGATATAATCCATGGAAGATGCATAATCCATAATCCATAGCAATGCACGTCATCTGCTGTATCCACAACAATCCATACGTGTTTGAGGCTTTGAGCCATATTTCCTTCTTGCTGGTGTTCATGTCAGATCTTACACAAATCCATATAGCACTAAGCTAGTTGTCGCTAACGTCCGTACAAAGTAGGCTAACCTAAATGGTAAAAGTAATTCCAACGTTTTTTCGGTTGACTCTGTCTATATTATCTCAGAATTAAAAAGCAGTAATCCAAGTCGAGTTCGTTGACTGTGCATCTTGAGCAGTTTGGTGGCCCTTAACCCTTTAACTGTCACCGTCATTTTAATTCAACCTCTAATAAACGCATAAAAAGAGCGCATATGTGCGTTATAGCGGGCAGCCGCATCACAAATCGAGAATCCATAATATTTTTGTTTATATATATTTTTTTAAAAATCTGATTTTTTTTTTTAGATAATTTAATTGGTGTTATTTTTTTTAACTCTTGGTATAAAAACAAACTGAGCTTTCTACCAGTCTTTCATTATTTTTCATGTTTATTGCTATTTAAAAATAAAGGCCTAAACACGCCTAATGAATATGAAATATTCTTGTTGCAAATTGATAAATTACTGCTCCTCTGTAATTTATTTTTTTTAAAACAAACATTTGTATTCAATTATAATTAAATTATCTTTATTGTGAAAATATTTCTTGCATTTATTCATTCTGTACTGCAAAGTTACTTATCTGTTTACGTTTTACTTATCTGTTTATCTGTAACTGTCATACTGTTTAACGTTGTTAGTGTTGCCGCACTATCCTGATCATTATAGCACTAAATAGGAACAACCAAAGGTCTTCTATATAATTTAAAACACATACCATGATGACTAGACCTTGGTTAGGTGTTCTTATAATGGATGTAAGTATGGGGGACAGCAAGCAAATATTGATTATATGTCAGTTACTGCCTTTTGCCTTTGCACGACTCCTTATTTTTGGCATATGATACAAAGGCAGAGTACAGTAACAGCCAAACAAGGGTCAAAGGTCAAGTTTGAGCTCAAGATTTTTTGCATACAAACATTTCTTCATTATAGCAACTAGTTGTCAAATTTTGGGAGTCCTACCTATAATACTTTTGTCTGGACAAAACAGAAACTTTAAAGTCATTTTTCTCAGTTTCACACTCTAGCGAGTTAAGGTCTTTTGCCTTTGCAGGGCAGTATTAACCCCCCGAAGAAGTGTGGAGCACTTTTATGGACTTCAAAACAGAAACAGCAATTCACTGCATTATAAAGATTGGAAGAGCCAGGACATTTTTTTTTTAACATAACTCCAATTGTATTCATCTGAAAGAAGAATATCATACACCTAGGAATGAGTTGAGGGTGAGTAAATCATGGGCTAATTTTCCTTTTCGGGTGAAATATCCCTTTAAAATGCTTTCTCAATGGATCCCAGCGCTGCGTAGTAATGTTGTTGCGTGATCGAGATCATCCCACGACGAATAAACCGCTGTCTAGTATTGCTCAGAGCTGATAAACTGTTTACGCTGCGCAGGTCAAACGAGTAGTGTGATTTCATTCGGCTTTCGTTTGCCATGTGATGTTTCTCGTATGCGGCAGAAATGGCAGCTCTCTCTCATCGGCAGTGACCATCTCTCATCTCTCATCATAAATGTGACCATTTACTTGCAGTCTAGAGCCCTGTACACTGCTGTATTTCTGCTTTACATGAGCGCCACCTACTGTCAGAGAGAGAATTTGTTTTTTGTATTGATCTGAACTGACAAATTACAGATTCCTGTTGGTTGAACACGAGTTAATAGATATCAATCAATCAACAAAATGTCCTGTGCTCACCACACACCGGCTATAGGTGGAGAGGAGAGATTTGGCTATAGAGTGATGTGTGTCTAACTTACACAGTAGAGACTTTGTTGCTCAGCACATGAAAATAAACTACTTACTGTGATCTCAGACTGTGTTGATGTGGTTTCTCCACTGCATGGATCTTCATGTGTAGCTTCAGGTGAGTTTTAAAAGAGAAACTCTTTCCACACTGATCACACGTGTGCGCCTTCTCTCCAGTGTGGATCCTCTCATGTTTTTTCAGAGATGATGATCGCCTGAATCTCTTGTCACAGTGTGAACACTCGTAAGGTTTTTCTCCAGTGTGAATTCTCTGGTGCAGTTTTAAACTGCCTGCTGTAATAAAAGTCTTCTCACACTCAAAGCACATGTACTCTCTCACACCAGTGTGAACTTTCTCATGTCTATGTAAATATTGCAGCAGTGAAAAACTCTTTCTACACACAGAACATGAATGCGGCTTCTCCTTCATATGAACTGTCAGGTGTCTCTTCAGGTCTGATGCACAGATAAATGTTTTGCCGCATTGATCACATGAGAACGGCTTCTCTCCGGTGTGGATCCTCATGTGTTCTTTAAGGGATGAAGATCGACTTAAATCTTTCCCACATTTATCACACTTAAACGGCTTCTCTCCAGTGTGGATCATCATGTGTCGCTTCAGGTCACTTTTAAAAGCAAAACTCTCTCCACACTGATCACACGTGTGCTGTTTTTCTCCAGTGTGGATCCTCTCATGTGTTTTCAGATTTTCTGATCGACTGAATCTCTTGTCACAGTGTGAACACTTGTAAGGTTTTTCTCCAGTGTGGATCCTCTGGTGCCGTTTTAAACAGTTTGCTGTAATAAAAGTCTTCTCACACTCAAAGCACATGTACTCTCTCACACCAGTGTGAATTTTCTCATGTCTATGTAAAGTTTTATGCCGTGAAAAACTTTCCACACACAGAACATGAATGCGGCTTCTCCTTCATATGAACTGTCAGGTGTCTCTTCAGCTCTGATGCACAGATAAATGTTTTGCTGCATTGATCACATGTGAACGGCTTCTCTCTGGTGTGGATCCTCATGTGAATCTTAAGGGATGATGATTGTGTGAAACTCTTCCCACACTGATCACATGCATAAGGCTTTTCTCCAGTGTGGAATCTCATGTGTATTTCAAGATTACATTTGGTTGATGAACTCTTTCCACACTGAGTGCAGGTGAAAGATTTCTTGGCTCTTGTTTTCTTTAAAAATGTATTTTTAGTCTTTGAGCGACTCAAAGGTTTTTCTCCAGGTTTGACATGATGTTCCTCCTTCACTTCACTCAGTTCTTCACTCTCCTCGCTCTCTTCCATCAGGTCTGACATGAAAGAAAAATTTATTAAATTAAATTTTCAGTACATCAAAATAATTCAATGAGAGAAATATAAATTGAGAGGACATGAAAGTGAGCCCATATGAAATCGTAGAAAGTTGACAATTGCTATAAAATATTATGATAATTTGAAGCCTTTTTTTTTTTTGATTATTTGTCCTTGAAACTTTCCATCAATGAGGTAAATTTATCTGACACACTCAGTGCTGATTCATCAACGCTGTTATCAACGTTACTGTAAGAAGAATCTTCTAAAATTCTGGTAATGTTGTTGCAAAATTGGGAACCAGATATACCAGAAATAAATGTAAAATAAAACAGTTAAAATAGTATTAGCTTGATCTGATGTTGACAATCAATCAAATAATTTCTCAAACCTCCCTTTACTGACCATTTGTTGAAGAAAAGCCAGAACATTCTGTACCATTTCATAGTTGAACTGTTTATTTGGTAACGCTTCAGATTACAGCCCGGAAAGTACTGCGTAATTACGCCGAAATTACAGCGTACCTTTCGGTAATTATAGTGCACTTATAAGTACGTATGTGTAATAATAAGGGAACAATTTATAATATTAGGGGAATAAAGGGGTAACAACCAGGAAAAATACAAATAATATGCAGTATTTCATAACTAAGGGCTAACTATTTTAATATTACATGGTATGTATGACCTATATGCTAAAAACGTGGAAAATTACAAAGGATTTATACAGTAAGTAACTCATAACTTCGGGCTAACTATTGAAATATTAGGCCTACCTGATATGGCCTATAAGCCACATGCAAAACAACAATCTTATGTTTGAGAGCAATTTAGCTCTGTAACTACGTGAAACAAGGGGGTAACAAGTTTGACTTACACTGTAACAACACAAAACAATGGTATATTTACACAGTAACTGTGAAAATGGTTCTAGTTTGGCTTGCCTTGTTTTCACCATAGTTGCCTTGCCTATTTTAAATTTTGCTTGATGACCCAACAAAATCCTGTACTGCTGTTTTTATTTCTTAAGGTAAGTAACCTATATTGAAAATTCTAAATAAAACCATAGCAGAAACTCATTAACTCATTCCCCTGAATTTCAGGTTTTGTTGTTCAGTAATCTCCATCATGCATCATGAAATGATAGAATATGTACCCCGTGGTTAATTTTAATACCCATGTATTATTCCCAAAATATATGGTGTATGATTATGATTGAAATAAGACCCAGCGCACTTTACAACCATATCAGAGTTCTCTTCTGAATCACCAGTTTGCAGAATCCACTTGGATGATGCGACGGCAGCCATGGTACTACGACGCCAGTGCGATCACCACACACCAGCTATATGTGGAGAGGAGTGTGATCAAGCCAATTCAGTGGATGTGTGTTCTCGCTAAATTGCTCTCAAACATAAGATTGTTGTTTTGCATGTGGCTTATAGGCCATATCAGGTAGGCCTAATATTTCAATAGTTAGCCCGAAGTTATGAATTACTTACTGTATAAATCATTTGAAATTTTCCACATTTTTAGCAAATAGGTCATACATACCATGTAATATTAAAATAGTTAGCCCTTAGTTATGAAATACTGCATATTATTTGTATTTTTCCTGGTTGTTACCCCTTTATTCCCCTAATATTATAAATTGTTCCCTTATAATTACACGTACGTACTAGAGTTCTGCACTCCCTCGGGAGTCCCGCGGACCCGACGCAAAACAGAGCGGCGCGGGACAAATTTTGAAAGGTCATTGCGGGAGCGGGCGGGATGATGAAGGTGCACTTGCGGGTGCGGGCGGGGGGGATGATACGCTGCACTCCCGCAAATTAAATATGAGTGTAAAGTAAAATATATAAATGATTAAAGTAGCGCTACGTACATAATTTGTAGTTGTGAGGGAGATTCTGTTTGGCAGCAATAAAAACGTTTTAAGCAGCCTAAACTTGGATGTTGTCGTTTGGGGTAGGGCGGGACCTAATCTCACGCACACTTGTTTAGAGACAGTTTCTTCCCGCTGCTCCGTGTTCGAATTCGAAAGCTTCAAGTTCAAAATAGACAGCATGGACGAGGAAAAGAGCACTTCTAGTGCTTCAGATATAGGCCTAAGCGCTTCAGATGTAAGCACTTCTCTAAATAAAGGCACATTTAGGCCTACTACAAAAAAATATTACCAAACCTCAAATCAGACATTTGGCAGTCTTTTTCGGTTGTGCATGATGGAGAGGGGAATCAACTACCTTTTGCCTGCTGTGATAAATGCCAAAAGGTGTTAACATACAACGGACACAAATCAAATTTTTTTTTCCAAGACCTTTCGTGAGACAGAAAGTGAACATACATCCTGCCTGCCGTCTTGCGGGCATTTGCGGGCGGGAGCGGGCAGTGTTGGGAAAGTTCACTTTCTACATGAACTAGTTCAAAGTTCAGTTCACAAATTTTAAAATGAACTAGTTCAGTTCATAGTTCAAACTTCAAAATTTTGAACTAAAGTTCACAGTTCCAAAAAATGAACTAGTTCAGTTCTTTTTTTCCATATGTTGCTGCAAGCTATTATTTTTTAAAATTATTGCCACAGCCCATATAAAACCACAGACAGCAATCATGTTATCAGTTTTAACACTGAAACTATGTGTCAGATTTCATCTTCATATCCAATTTTAAAATCCTTATCCAACCAGGGTTTACATAGCATTGAGGGTAGGGTTGCCAACTAAACAAATGCGGGACAGTCGTGCATGGTTCTTTACAGGAAAATGAGGGACACTCAAAATATTTGTAGGCTATAGGCTAGGCCAACATAACACAGTAGGCCTATATGTCATTTCAGGTTCGTATGTGTTTAAAAAGTTTTCAGACAACACATTTGTTTTGATTAAAGTCATATTACACACAAACCATAGTTCAAAATAATAGCATTTAAATCTGAAATAGAAAGCTTTTGTAATTATACACTACTTTTAAAGAAATTAAATAAATGAATAGCCTACTTTTATTCAGCAAGTACATTTATAATGTTACGTTTTTTTTTTTTTTTTGGATAAATTTACTTTGAACCTTTTATTCATCAAAGAATCCTGATTTTTTTTTATTTTTTTTTTATAGAAAGAAAATTTATATTAAAAAATGTAATATTACATTTTTTTTTATATTAATATTTGAACATATTAGAAAATTTAATATTAAAATTTATTTATAGAAACATTTCTGATTAATAATAATCAGAAATGTTTCTTGGGCAGCAAATCACATCAGTATATTATTCCCTCAGGACGATTTCATGCTTTCTTGCGTGGCTGGATGTATGTTGGACTCACAATAATCACGTTGTTTGACTGTTTTGCCGAACTGATTTGCCGAAATCAAAACCCAGTCGGACAGTGAAAGGGATTTGCCGGTAGCGCGAGTCCGGATCGAAGCGACCAGACAGCGGAGGATTCTGTGCGCAAATCAAACAATGATTTGTCCCAAAATAATAATTAATTCTCAATTTAGAGTTTGTTATTCGTATGGTCTGATCTCTGGGTCTGGTGCGCGTGAGAGTGGACTGTGATTGGATGATGACCGGTGTCGTGATCAAGTGTTGCTGTTGTATCAGATTCAGTCATACATCAGTGGTTAGATCAGCGTCAATAAACGGGACAACGGAGGTTCCGAACGGGACAAATACATTTCTATAGAAATCTTGCACCCTTATGAACGAAGTTAAACTGAGAGAGCGTGCCGTTCACAGACACCAGAATGAACGAGTTCACAGTAACGTTCATCAGGCAGTAATAAAGTACCTACGTTCAGTTCACGTTCGCCCAAAATATGAACGCGTTCAGGCACAACACTGGGAGCGGGACCAGTGTTGGGGTAGTTACTCAAAAAAAGTAATTAGTTACTAGTTACTAGTTACTTCTGTAAATTGTAATGAGATTACTTTACTAGTTACTGCATTTGAAAAGTAACTTCACTACTTATTACTTTACTTTCCCATTTCTTAATTTACCCTGTAGATACGGACAAAAATCATAGCCCTATCATCACTTAGCCTGTCCGCATAGTGTTTATAAATGTAGCGTATACAAAATGGCATGTAAAAGCATATGAAAGAACAATATCCATGTCTGCACAAAGAAATATGCCTCACTGTAAAATCCACAAACAACAGGATAAAGGACAAATGTCTGCGGTGGTAGACACATAATCAGGGCTGGACTGGGACAAAAAAAAAATCGGCCCTGGCATTTTGGCCATAATAATAATAGCACACTAATATACATATATTGTAAAACAAATGCACTGAAAAATAAAGGAAACTTTCATAATTAGTTTTGTACTAATTTCTATACTTGAAAGAGATATAAGCACATGATCTTTTATTTTGATGGAAAACATGGTTTACAAACGCGTCTCATTAAATTTATAGTAAATTACGGTAATCGTCAACTATGCAGATGTGGAAATAATGTGTTACTGGGTAATGGGTTCCTACACTCATGACATCCCATACACAAAATAAATATATTTGAAATATATTTTCAGAGTATATTTTGGAATATATGCAAATATTTGAAATTAGCCCAATAAATATATTTCACACTTAACATCATATATTTTTTGTTATATTTCAGAATATATTTCAATGTATTTGGAATATATGCCACATATATTTTGACACTTTTGGGGACCCATACAGAAAAAAAGTACATTGAAATATATTCTGAAATATAACAAAAATATATTATGTTAAGTGTGAAATATATTTATTGGGCCAATTTCAAATATTTGCATATATTCCAAAATATACTCTGAAAATATATTTAAAATTTATTTATTTTGTGTATGGGATAGCCTAAGTGTTTTGAAAGTAACTGTTAGTTCTGCTTACCGCAGGCTCTACACTTTCTCATCTCTGTCCTGATCCTCCTCCTCACTATCCTCATCATCAGCCACTGGAGCTGATGAAGGTCCTGCTGCAGCAGAAAACATTTTGACACATTTTACAGCGTCTGCTTGAAGGGCCTGTGTCTATTTTTCACGCTAATTTTCTCTGCACATTCCTTGCGTTTCTTAGACTATTTTGACAGATACACACCGACACACTTGCACGCTCGCTCAAAGCCCAAAGGGGGAGGTGTTTAAAGATGTGATTGGACCAGCCCAGTGTCAATCAAGAAAAGATCCAATGGGCCAAGGTGTTTCATGGGCCGGTCAGCTATCAGGAAAAAAAAAAAAAAACTGACGAAGACTTTTTTAACTAATGCATTACACCGGCACGCACTTACTTAACCCAGCGCCGCCAATTAAGCAAAACGAATGGGCCGCCGATGTACGAGTTTTATGGTCCGTAAAAAAAAAAAAAAAAAAAAAAAAAAAAAAAGATTTTTTTTTTGTTGAGATGTCGACCCAAAAGGCACGTCAGCCCACTGGGAATCTCCCGGTAGTCCCGATGGCCAGTACTTGCTGCCTGAGCATATAAAGTGCATTTCACGCGAATATTTTTGTCCTTTCGAGCAATAAACTGAAATTAATGTGAATATCGCCACTGGCCGAAACCCCCCTGTCTCCGTCTCCGTCTCCATTTCCCGCTCCCCTTCGCACCAGCAGCTACGTCACTCAAATCGATCTCTATGACAACGGTGCAAGCGCGCGCGCGCGCACACACACACACACACAGACAGACAGACAGACATGCACGCAGCACAAACAGATCAGAGCTTTACACGCAGGCAAACACGACTTGGGTAACGCAGGAAAGCGCGTTCCTATAGTCTAGTAAAGTAGTGTAGTTACCGATATTTTTAGTGTAATGCGTTACTTTATTTCGTTACCCAAAAAAGTAATATCGTTACTGTAATCCGTTACTTTGTAACTCGTTACCCCCAACACTGAGCGGGACATAATATCACAGATGCGGGTGGGAGCGGGACTAAAAATGACTAATCTTTGCGGGAGCGGGACTGAACACTGCGGGAGCGGGACTGAAAATTGTGTACCGCGCAGGTCTAAGTACACTATAATTACCGAAAGGTAGGCTACGCTGTAATGTCGGCGTAATTACGCAGTACTTTCCGGGCTGTAATCTAAAGCGTTACCGTTAATTTAAATGTGCTTGAATGTAATAAACACCAACCTCTTTGTTCTTCAGGATCTTCAGAGTGTTTCATTCTGCAGGGTTCTGGATCACTCATGTTCTCACTGTCCTCTTTAATAAACTCAGTCTTTGCAGATTTCAGCTCTTCCTGATGCTCTGATGCTCGTCTTCACTTGTAGCTGATGGGAATTTACAGCATTTATTGGAGAAATACTGTGGGAGGAGCTTCATTGATGATGCAATTGGTGTGGGAGGAGCTGATCTGCCCAAAATCTAAAATATGTCAGTTACTGAGTTTGTTTTATTATTAATGGCCGTTCACACTAGACTTTTCCTTCCACTGACTTCCATTCATATGCATGTGAAAGTGGGACACCAGAAACACAAGCTCAAGTGAATAACCCTGTGAGAAATAACAATTCATTCATTATTTGAATTGCTAATCCTAACATTATTCTGCTTCTTTATATATATTCATATATATAATATATCATATATATATAATATATTATATATAGTCTCCTTATCTATATAATGGTAAGAAAAACAGTTTAAATCATAAACACAGAAATAAATGTACACATAGTAACCAACAAATCCCCTCAGTCTGCTGACACCAATGAAATGAGCTTTAAGTGTCAATTTACAGGAGATCTGAAGACATCAGCATAATAAATGAGGTGAAAACAGGAACTATTGTCATGAAATAAAGAGTGTTTTCAGCAGATCTGTTAATATTGATGAGCCTCAGACTATCAACACTCATTCAACAAGCCATTCAGGATCATCAGCAGATCATCTCACTTTATTCTGAGTGTTTGCTGTTAGAAACACATTATTTGAGTCAGGATACATGATAAAAGCCTGTAAAACTGCTCTATTGAAAGACAATACTGTAATTTCTCACACTATGACATAGATAAAACATCAATAACACAAAAAACAATGACACTCATCTTCCTCAACCACTACAGATAAATAATTACAGCAGCATAATGTCCAGATTAATATAAATATATAGTTTGATCTTATAATAACTACATTAATTACTACACAGTAAATTTGAAATCTGGAAATCAACACCAATATACTTAATTTCAACACTTTAAAAGTGTAAATATGGAAACAACCCTCAAAGTGTGAGTTCGACACTTTCAAGAGTATTGCCTCTCGCAACACCGACACAGAGTTACAACATGAACACTAAGAGAGTAAAATATGAACACCAATTCTGCATTTCCTACTTTAAAGAACTGTAAAATACACTGACAAATCATGTAATCTGAAAAAATAAATTCACTTTTAAATTAACACATCACTTTATATTACTCTTTCAAAACTTTATTTCAAAACAATCCAGAAATTTAAATTGTAACTTATCTTAACTTACTAGTCTGGGATAGGGTTGGGTATCGTTTCATTTTTAGCGATTTCGATTCTGCTTATCGAATCCGGTTCTAATCGATTCTTGTTTGCCATTCCAATATTTTTTGGAGGGAGAAAAAAGGGCAAATACTTGAATAAATATTTCTACCTTTTATTCTTGCCAATTTTAAGCAATAACCAATAAAATGGCTAAAGTGAAAGGAGTCTCTTCATATAAAGGTGTTGATTACATTATTACTCCAGTAGGTGGCAAAAATCGACTGTTTTTTTCATTGAATTATTTACTAAAGAAGACTCGAGAGATTCGTTCAAAAACGGTGAATCATTCATTAATTAAACAAGTATTTATGAGACACTGAATTAATTAGTGTTTGAATTAATGATTCAAATGAGTTTAAAAAAAAATAGACTATTAGACTAAACATGTTATTCTGAGTAGTTGTCTGATGTATGTAATCGTGATCTCCATTTTAAACAAAACAAAAATTATTTTAAGCCACATTAGGGACCGTTCACATATCGCGTCTGCAAATGCATGGAAAAGCACGGCCGCGTCGCTTTCTCCTTCTTTCCACAAGCGCTTTGCACTCCCGTGGCATCTGTCGTTGCTATGAACTGCACTCTCAATGATGACGACGAGGAAGTATCAGCAAAGAATGAATTGATTTATAGCCCTTTACTAGGCTACTAGATATATTTATGGCGATGAGAAATAAAACCCCGCCCTGTTCAGCTATGATCAGCTGATCGGCCGAGCTTTCGATGTTACAGAAAGGTTGGTTGTTTTTTGTCACATGACCTGCGGCATTCTGAAAAGTTGAGATGTTTTCATCTCGCCGAGGCATAGGCGCGCCTGCAAAAACGAGCGCCACGCACCGCACGCTCGTCAAGCCCACGTCGCTTCTATTATGTGCTTGCAGCGCGCCTACATTTGAAATAACGAATTTGCAACTGTCCCAAAGCCAGGAATCGATAAGAGGAATCGTAAAGTGTGCGTCTTATCAAATCCCCGGTTTTTGGAAATTTGTTACCGGTTCTAAAATGGAACCGGTTTTCGATACCCAACCCTAGTCTGGGATCATAAAAGTGGTTTTCTCAAAGTTGTCATTAAAATAATAACATTTTATATGCGCAGAAACTGAAAATGATCAGATAAAGATCACCACAAAGCACTATTGTTCCCAGAGTAAAACACTATTCATATTTATTAGTATTGATTTAATGTCTCACGTGGCTCATTATAGGCTCAATGTAAAGCATTCAGCAGTATCTTTTCCTTTAATAAAGCATTGCTATGCATTTAAAATTAGTTTAATATTCTATATCTATTAAAATTGCAGCTTAATAACATTTATATTTTTTAATCATTTTAATCAAACACTGGTCAACCACTTATGTCTGTAATGGTGACTTGATAGCTAGGACTGTAACTGTAGCTAGTTGAGAATGACCACTGTGGTGCATCGGTAAGAATGCAATCCAATGCTCTAATGCTCTTCAATGGATTTATTGACAGCCAGCAGATGATTATCTGTCTTCGTGAGTGTACAGTATGTCAAGTCAAGTCAAGTCAAGTTTATTTGTATAGCGCTTTTCACAATACAGATTGTATCAAAGCAGCTTCACAGTATTAAATTAAAATAATACAACAAAGTTTGTTTCAAGAGGAATTTATTGATTGATAAAATTAAATTAAATATCCCCAAAATATCCCCAACTGAGCAAGCCAAAGGCAACAGTGGCAAGGAACCGAAAAACTCCATCAAGTGACCTAATGGTGTCCTAAAACTCCATCAGGTGACCTAATGGAGAAAAAAAACCTTGGGAGAACCCAGGCTCAGTCGGGGGCCAGTTCTCCTCTGGCATTTATGAGCTAGAGGCCAGATTGTAGTTTGAACTGTAGGATTATATGAATGCCTGGCTGAAGAGATGCGACTTTAATCTAGTTTTAAACTGGGAGAGCGAGTCTGAGCAACGAACAGTATCAGGAAGACTATTCCAGAGTTTTGGAGCCAAATGTGAGAATGCTCTCCCTCCTTTGGTGGTTCTGGATATCCTAGGTATGACCAAAAGCCTTGAATTTAGTGATCTTAAAGAGCGCGATGGATTATAGGGTGATAGAAGATCCGTTAAATAGACTGGAGCTAAGCCGTTTAGGGCTTTATAGGTCAGTAGCAATACCTTGTAATTAATACGGAACTTTATAGGTAACCAATGCAGTGATGATAAAATCGGTGTTATATGATCATATTTTCTTGATCTAGTAAGAACTCTAGCGGCGGCATTTTGGACTAACTGTAGCTTGTTTATTGAGGATGCAGGACAACCAGCTAGTAAAGCATTACAGTAATCCAGTCTCGAGGTCATGAATGCATGAACTAACTTTTCTGCATCAGAAACTGATAGCATATTACGTAGCTTAGCAATGTTTCTAAGGTGGAAAAATGCTGTTTTTGTAACATATGAAATATGATTTTCAAAAGACAGGTTGCAATCGAGTATAACACCCAGGTCTTTTACTGTAGAGGATAAAGTAACAGGACATCCTATGATGTTAAAGTTGTATTGTGCGAGGTTTTGTGGGCGGTTTTTTGAACCGATAAGTATTACCTCTGTCTTGTCTGGATTTAATAAAAGAAAATTACGGGTCATCCAATCTTTTATATCTTTAACACACTCTGTCAATTTGGAAAATTTTGCGTTTTCATCCGGCCGTGATGAAATATATATTTGAGTGTCATCAGCATAACAATGGAAACTAATTCCATGTTTCCTTATAATATTTCCAAGTGGCATCATATATATTGAAAATAACAGAGGGCCTAATACAGATCCCTGCGGCACTCCATAGTTTACTGGAGTTATGATCGATTTTTCTCCATTTAAATAGACAAAATGGTAGCGGTCAGATAGGTATGATTTGAACCAGCTTAGTGCTTGTCCTTGAACACCAGTATAATTTTGTAGTCGATCTAAGAGTAATGTGTGATCTATAGTATCGAACGCAGCACTAAGATCAAGTAAAACTAGTATTGAGATACAGCCTTGGTCAGAAGCTAAAAGTAAATCATTTGTGATTTTAACGAGCGCAGTTTCAGTGCTATGATGCGGTCTGAATCCAGACTGAAACTTTTCATAGATCTCATTTTGTTGCAAGAAAGAGCCCAGTTGAGCGGACACCACTTTTTCTAATATTTTAGACATAAATGGAAGATTTGAAATGGGTCTATAATTTGCTAGATTATTATGATCTAATTGTGGTTTCTTAATGAGAGGTTTTATAACTGCCAGTTTAAATGTTCTTGGAACATGACCTAAAGATAAAGACGAGTTAATAATATTGAGGAGAGGATCTTCCACTACAGGTAACACTTCTTTCAGTAGTTTAGTTGGTATAGGATCTAATAAACATGTTGTTGTTTTAGATGAAGTGATAAGTTTATTTAACTCTTTTTGTTCTATAGTTGTAAAGCACTGTAATTGTTCTTTCGGGGTGATAATTGAAGCTGAATTATAAGGCGCGATTGAAGATTGAACGTTTACAATTGTGGTTCTGATGCTTTCTATTTTCTCAGTGAAGAAGTTCATGAAATCATTACTACTGAACTGTAACGGGATATTTTGTCCGGGTGACGTCTGTTTATTTGTTAGTCTAGCCACGGTGTTAAATAAAAACCTTGGATTGTTTCGGTTGTTTTCTATTAGTTTGCGGAGGTGCTCAGCCCTGGCCGCTTTTAGGGCCTTTTTATAACGTGACATACTGTCTTTCCACGCGATTCTAAAGACCTCTAAATTAGTTTGTTTCCATTTACGCTCTAAAATACGCGTTTCTCTCTTTAAAACATGCGTAGTATTGTTATACCATGGTGCTTTATTTTTCTCTCTGACCTTTTTTAATTTAATAGGTGCAACCACATCCAATGTTCTAGAGAGAATGGTGCTCATAGTGCTAGTTAGTTCTTCTAGTTCATCTGTTTGTTTGGGTTCAGGCAGCAGCTGAGACAGATTAGATAAGCAATTTGAGAAATTATCTATGGTGGATGGGAGGATTGTTCTGCCTGGTTGATAACGCGACGCCGCATGACATATTACACCAGTACGTAATATGCAAGTTACCATGTAGTGATCAGTGACTTCATCACTTTGTGGAATGATATCTATATCGGTTGGATCGGTTCCATGTGATATAATTAAATCGAGTGTATGATTAAGACGATGTGTTGGTCCGGTGACGTTTTGCTTGACCCCAAATGAATTTAATAAATCTGTAAACGCAGCTCCTAACGCATCATTTGGATTATCTACGTGTATGTTAAAATCTCCAACAATTAGTGCTTTATCGACATTGACTAATAGGTGTGAGAGAAAATCTGCAAACTCTTTTAGGAAATCAGCGTAAGGCCCTGGCGGTCTATATACGGTAGCCAAGGCTAGAGATAATAGGGATGTTTTTCTAACATCTAAGAGCGTAACATTTAGTACAAGTACTTCAAATGAAATAAACTTATAACCCGTTTTCTGGGTAACATTTAGAATATCTTTATAAATGGTTGCAACACCTCCGCCACGACCAATCAGACGGGGCTCATGCTTATAACAGTATCCAGGAGGAGTAGACTCATTAATGCCGAAATAATCATTTGGTTTAAGCCAGGTTTCAGTAAGGCAAAGTATATCGAAGCTATTATCTGTGACTATTTCATTTACAATAACTGCCTTAGGTGTGAGTGATCTAATGTTTAGAAGACCTAGCTTTAGAAATAGTTTTTGTTTACTAATAGCAACATTTTCTGTTTTAATAACAATTAGATTTTTCCTAGATCCTGCATTAGATTTATTATTTGATCTCACTAAACGAGGAATAGACACGGTTTCTATGCAATGTTCTACACTAGTATTTATATCAGTTGAATTGGTGCAGCAGAGACTATGATTTGGACTTTTGGTTACTAGTCAAAGGGTATGTGTGGTTCTACAATAAAAAATACAAAGAAAAATATCAGCATACAAGTAAACAACAGTGCTGACATGATGCAATAAGTAAAGCTAATAAATGCTAATTAGTGCAACTTTCCCTTCAAGTAACTTTAGCTGCTTATATCAAATAACCAAAAAATATACCAGATAACACACATTAGTTCCTTATTAAATTAAACAACAGCCTTTTACTGTTGGGTCAGTAACAGCAACCCCAAAACATAGTTCTCTATTACACAACCATTGTAAACACTCCGATAATAACTGTACAATGTCAGGTGAGTAACTTACACACATAAACACAATAGTAGTGTAACACTATAATACTAGGCATTGCATAATGCTAGCGAACTTTATGATAACATACTGCATTGCAAATTAGTATCCCAGAATAGACAACACTCATAAAAAACCTAAGGCACCAAAATACACATAAACATTTACACCAGGGTACTCACATGTCTCTGAACGCACACATGCACAGATAACGACACAGACGACAACTATGCACTTCAGAAATATCTACGATGTGCTGCCCGTGGTCTTCTTCTTCTTGCTTTACGGCGGATCGCAGACTTATAAGTGCATTATCGCCACCTATCTTTGAAATGGACCATTTACGCTCTACCTACAAACTCCTGACTAACCTCACAACTCAACTTCAAACACCTTCAACCTTCCCTTTCTCTTCTCTCTCCTCCACCCTCCCAGAGTCTTCATAGAGTTTCATTCGGCGCTGCATGTTCAGATCCTCCGTCCACTCTCATCCTCTCAAGCGGGATTAGAAGGAGAAAAGAGAAAGTAAAAAAAAAAATAAAAAAAAAACTTATAAAAAATATTGTAGTATTTACTCTTACTAATAAGCTGCTGCCACCACCTTTAATTATTTTAGCCAGTATGGTCTGGCAAGAGAAGACAACACACCACCAACTTCAATCAAAATTAGCAGTTTTATTAACAAAGGGGACCAGAAGGACAGGCTCAACTCAACCTAGAAAGCCGTAGAACTACACAGAGTGCTACGTGCATTCACTCACTTCATTGCATGGTGACAACACCCAAAATTAATTACAGTGGCACTTCAAACTCATTTTAAACTTCAACTTCATGCATGTGCAACCAAATGGGCACTCACAGCTGTTCCCTAAACCTTCTCAGCTTTAGTCCAACCCACTCTTACTACCCCCCTCTATCACTATAAAGCACAACTTTATTCAATACATCAATTTCATAAATACAGCAGGTATAAAACATTAAAAAACATCACTTAACTCGCCCACAGCGACGTGCTGCCCCTCCCAATTACGGGGGGGGGGGGGGGGGGGGGGGGGGAATCACACACCGTTCTGTTTAGGGAAATATGAGCAGTATCGCCGCGGTGTGTCGTCACCTCAACACTCACGTTGACCTCGGGGAGTCCATTCATAAACGGGGAAGTATGAGCAGTATCGCCGCGGTGTGTCGTCACATCAGCACTCACATTGACATCGGGGAGTCATTCACCAATGGGGAAATCCCATCGTAAGTCCGTTTCAAAAGGGCAAAGTCCAGCCGGGCTCTTGTGATTCAATTGTATCAGCATTCCGAATCAGCACAGTAGCGACGACGGCACTCCTAACCTCCCATCTATATAATCTTTCCCCGCACCCGCTCTCTGTCTATCTTCATCGCCGGCGGCCCTAAACGACCGCGAACGACACCCCCCTCCCAAACAAAAGGTGAATACCGCCGTCCTGTTGTCCACACTGTGTCGGAACCGAGCCCTCTGCACTGTCTTTTTCGCTCCATATAAACCTTCTTCCACTCCCAGCCTCCCAATACACAGCTCCCACCCCGGTGTTTCTCATTTCTCAATCAGTCTCATTAATTAGTTACCAAGACAACATCCCGAAAATGCAGCACACATTACACTATCCCCTCCCCCAATGGAACAGACTCGTCCCTGAGTCATACTGAATCCATCTCATAGTCCTGTGTCCACCCAGGTTGACGTCGCTCTCGCACTGGCCGTTGCAACTTTGGCTGATGTATTGCCCCTGTAGAGTCATCCTGCAGTCCGTCAGGGTCCTTTTGTTGATTATCCGGCCCTTGGACAGGCTGTTGTACAGGACCAGCAGCCTCTGATGCAGACCCTTCCTTTGGAGCTTCCAAATTACCAGAAAGCAGTGCAGGGAGAAGTGCTCTTTGATGAACCCAACTGGCCCCCAAAGGGACATCCAACTGGCCAGCCACCCTCTGACTTGAACATTGAGCTCCGTCTTGCGGAAGGACCAAGGGTGCCACGGTTTCTGAGAGAGAAGGAAGAACATATGGTTTAATTCTGTTAAAATGCACCACTATCTCTGCCCCCCCATCTCCTAACACCAAGCGATACAATACATCCGAGACACGTTCCACAACTTTATAAGGGCCTCTGTAACGCCTTTGTAATTTTGGGCAAATGCCTTTTTTCTTTGCCTTATTCCGTACCCACACCAATTCCCCCATAGAATAAAACTGAAAATTAGCTCGGAGATCAAATGACCCCTTCTGCTGCCCAGAGGCTTTAGCCTGATGTCTCTTTACTGCTTCTACCACTGTGGATAATGTGTCTGCCAACCCAGTCACATACTCACTGGCGGACACAAACTTCTCAGGATGACCTACATTCAGCATCACGTCCAGAGGAAGAACAATTTCCTGTCCAAACAAGATCTTGTAAGGTGTAAACCCTGTACTAGCATGTACACTACTCCGATAAGCCATCAACACATATGGCAACAGGCAGTCCCAATTAGATTGATTCTCATTAACAAACAAACTCAACATTGACAGCAAAGTACGGTTAAACCTCTCCACCAAACCATTCGATTGTGGATGATATGGGGAGCTACGTGTCTTACTCATATCCAGCAGTCGGCACAATTCTTTAAACAGGGCAGACTCAAAATTTCGCCCCTGATCCGAATGAATACTACGGGGAGTGCCAAAGCGACATATCCACTCCTCCACCAGGACACAAGCCACTGACTGTGCCTCCTGGTTGGGAAGGGGAAATGCCTCAGTCCATTTAGAAAAGTAATCACTTACAACAAGGATATATTTATGTTTCCTAGGCGTCTCAGGCAGAGGTCCCAAAATGTCCAAAGCAATACGTTCATGAGGACGAGATGTAACTGAGGAATTCATTGGAGCACAAGGGGCCTTTCCATGTGTCTTTCGTGAAGCACAGTCTACACATTGCCTACACCATTGTCTTACATCTGCAAACCAACCTGGCCAATAGAAACGATCTCTTACTTTCTCTTGCAATTTTTGAATACCCAAATGGCCTCCCGTTACCGAACTATGCAGTTGATTTAACACGGATGCCACCAGCACCTTAGGGAGAACCACCTGTACTTTTGAGGATGCATCTGAGTAAGGAGGGGGCACTCGTACCAACCGCTGATCTTGCAACCGCAATTGGTCCCAAACAGGACTATACTTCGTTAGGGCATGTCATTTCTGCAGAAGGGATAATGGCCGATCCTGTAAAGGTGGAAGCAGTGAGGGGGTGGCCTATCCCTAGGACGCAGACGGAAGTGAGGAGCTTTTTAGGTTTGGCCTCCTATTATAGACGGTTTGTAAGAGGGTTCGCAGACATAGCACGTCCATTGCATCAGCTGACTGAGAAGGGGAGGAGATTCAGGTGGGGTGAGGAGTGTCAGGTAGCCTTCAATCAGTTGAAGACTAGGTTAATTACTTCCCCTGTGCTCGCTTATCCTGACCCCCAAAAAACGTTTATATTGGACACTGATGCTAGTGATGTGGGGGTAGGAGCTGTGCTTTCGCAAGAAGAGGGTGGGCTGGAACGAGTAATTGCTTACGCCAGTCGGGCCCTTACTAAAGCGGAACGCAAGTATGCTACTACAAAGAAAGAGCTGTTGGCAATGGTGACTTTCACAAAGTACTTTAAGCATTTTTTGCTAGGTAGAGAGTTTGTGTTACGCACCGACCATAACTCTTTGAGATGGTTGCATAACTTCCAAGGCTTAGAGGGACAGCTAGCTCGATGGGTGGAGCAATTGGCAAGTTTTCACTACAAAATTGTACATCGTCCTGGAAAGCAGCATGGCAATGCAGATGCCTTGTCGCGGCTACCAGCTTACGGGGAAGTTAAGGAGCAGGAAGGCTCTAGTCAGGGACCAGCTATATCAGTTTGTGTTGTTAAGGAGGGCCCCAAGGTGGTGCAGAAGAAAACTAATGTTGGGGTGGGTGATGATTTAGCACAGGCCCAGCGAGATGACCCAGAATTGGCCCTCTTAATTAATCTTAGACAGGACCCAAATGATAATGCTGCTGAAATACAGCAGAATGCTGCCACCAGTGTAGTATTTACTCTTACTAATAAGCTGCTGCCACCACCTTTAATTATTTTAGCCAGTATGGTCTGGCAAGAGAAGACAACACACCACCAACTTCAATCAAAATTAGCAGTTTTATTAACAAAGGGGACCAGAAGGACAGGCTCAACTCAACCTAGAAAGCCGTAGAACTACACAGAGTGCTACGTGCATTCACTCACTTCATTGCATGGTGACAACACCCAAAATTAATTACAGTGGCACTTCAAACTCATTTTAAACCTCAACTTCATGCATGTGCAACCAAATGGGCACTCACAGCTGTTCCCTAAACCTTCTCAGCTTTAGTCCAACCCACTCTTACTACCCCCCTCTATCACTATAAAGCACAACTTTATTCAATACAGCAATTTCATAAATACAGCAGGTATAAAACATTAAAAAACATCACTTAACTCGCCCACAGCGACGTGCTGCCCCTCCCAATTACGGGGGGGGGGGGGGGGGGGGGGGGGGATCACACACCGTTCTGTTTAGGGAAATATGAGCAGTATCGCCGCGGTGTGTCGTCACCTCAACACTCACGTTGACCTCGGGGAGTCCATTCATAAACGGGGAAGTATGAGCAGTATCGCCGCGGTGTGTCGTCACATCAGCACTCACATTGACATCGGGGAGTCATTCACCAATGGGGAAATCCCATCGTAAGTCCGTTTCAAAAGGGCAAAGTCCAGCCGGGCTCTTGTGATTCAATTGTATCAGCATTCCGAATCAGCACAGTAGCGACGACGGCACTCCTAACCTCCCATCTATATAATCTTTCCCCGCACCCGCTCTCTGTCTATCTTCATCGCCGGCGGCCCTAAACGACCGCGAACGACACCCCCCTCCCAAACAAAAGGTGAATACCGCCGTCCTGTTGTCCACACTGTGTCGGAACCGAGCCCTCTGCACTGTCTTTTTCGCTCCATATAAACCTTCTTCCACTCCCAGCCTCCCAATACACAGCTCCCACCCCGGTGTTTCTCATTTCTCAATCAGTCTCATTAATTAGTTACCAAGACAACATCCCGAAAATGCAGCACACATTACACTATCCCCTCCCCCAATGGAACAGACTCGTCCCTGAGTCATACTGAATCCATCTCATAGTCCTGTGTCCACCCAGGTTGACGTCGCTCTCGCACTGGCCGTTGCAACTTTGGCTGATGTATTGCCCCTGTAGAGTCATCCTGCAGTCCGTCAGGGTCCTTTTGTTGATTATCCGGCCCTTGGACAGGCTGTTGTACAGGACCAGCAGCCTCTGATGCAGACCCTTCCTTTGGAGCTTCCAAATTACCAGAAAGCAGTGCAGGGAGAAGTGCTCTTTGATGAACCCAACTGGCCCCCAAAGGGACATCCAACTGGCCAGCCACCCTCTGACTTGAACATTGAGCTCCGTCTTGCGGAAGGACCAAGGGTGCCACGGTTTCTGAGAGAGAAGGAAGAACATATGGTTTAATTCTGTTAAAATGCACCACTATCTCTGCCCCCCCATCTCCTAACACCAAGCGATACAATACATCCGAGACACGTTCCACAACTTTATAAGGGCCTCTGTAACGCCTTTGTAATTTTGGGCAAATGCCTTTTTTCTTTGCCTTATTCCGTACCCACACCAATTCCCCCATAGAATAAAACTGAAAATTAGCTCGGAGATCAAATGACCCCTTCTGCTGCCCAGAGGCTTTAGCCTGATGTCTCTTTACTGCTTCTACCACTGTGGATAATGTGTCTGCCAACCCAGTCACATACTCACTGGCGGACACAAACTTCTCAGGATGACCTACATTCAGCATCACGTCCAGAGGAAGAACAATTTCCTGTCCAAACAAGATCTTGTAAGGTGTAAACCCTGTACTAGCATGTACACTACTCCGATAAGCCATCAACACATATGGCAACAGGCAGTCCCAATTAGATTGATTCTCATTAACAAACAAACTCAACATTGACAGCAAAGTACGGTTAAACCTCTCCACCAAACCATTCGATTGTGGATGATATGGGGAGCTACGTGTCTTACTCATATCCAGCAGTCGGCACAATTCTTTAAACAGGGCAGACTCAAAATTTCGCCCCTGATCCGAATGAATACTACGGGGAGTGCCAAAGCGACATATCCACTCCTCCACCAGGACACAAGCCACTGACTGTGCCTCCTGGTTGGGAAGGGGAAATGCCTCAGTCCATTTAGAAAAGTAATCACTTACAACAAGGATATATTTATGTTTCCTAGGCGTCTCAGGCAGAGGTCCCAAAATGTCCAAAGCAATACGTTCATGAGGACGAGATGTAACTGAGGAATTCATTGGAGCACAAGGGGCCTTTCCATGTGTCTTTCGTGAAGCACAGTCTACACATTGCCTACACCATTGTCTTACATCTGCAAACCAACCTGGCCAATAGAAACGATCTCTTACTTTCTCTTGCAATTTTTGAATACCCAAATGGCCTCCCGTTACCGAACTATGCAGTTGATTTAACACGGATGCCACCAGCACCTTAGGGAGAACCACCTGTACTTTTGAGGATGCATCTGAGTAAGGAGGGGGCACTCGTACCAACCGCTGATCTTGCAACCGCAATTGGTCCCAAACAGAACTATACTTCTTTAGGGCATGTCATTTCTGCAGAAGGGATAATGGCCGATCCTGTAAAGGTGGAAGCAGTGAGGGGGTGGCCTATCCCTAGGACGCAGACGGAAGTGAGGAGCTTTTTAGGTTTGGCCTCCTATTATAGACGGTTTGTAAGAGGGTTCGCAGACATAGCACGTCCATTGCATCAGCTGACTGAGAAGGGGAGGAGATTCAGGTGGGGTGAGGAGTGTCAGGTAGCCTTCAATCAGTTGAAGACTAGGTTAATTACTTCCCCTGTGCTCGCTTATCCTGACCCCCAAAAAACGTTTATATTGGACACTGATGCTAGTGATGTGGGGGTAGGAGCTGTGCTTTCGCAAGAAGAGGGTGGGCTGGAACGAGTAATTGCTTACGCCAGTCGGGCCCTTACTAAAGCGGAACGCAAGTATGCTACTACAAAGAAAGAGCTGTTGGCAATGGTGACTTTCACAAAGTACTTTAAGCATTTTTTGCTAGGTAGAGAGTTTGTGTTACGCACCGACCATAACTCTTTGAGATGGTTGCATAACTTCCAAGGCTTAGAGGGACAGCTAGCTCGATGGGTGGAGCAATTGGCAAGTTTTCACTACAAAATTGTACATCGTCCTGGAAAGCAGCATGGCAATGCAGATGCCTTGTCGCGGCTACCAGCTTACGGGGAAGTTAAGGAGCAGGAAGGCTCTAGTCAGGGACCAGCTATATCAGTTTGTGTTGTTAAGGAGGGCCCCAAGGTGGTGCAGAAGAAAACTAATGTTGGGGTGGGTGATGATTTAGCACAGGCCCAGCGAGATGACCCAGAATTGGCCCTCTTAATTAATCTTAGACAGGACCCAAATGATAATGCTGCTGAAATACAGCAGAATGCTGCCACCAGTGTAGTATTTACTCTTACTAATAAGCTGCTGCCACCACCTTTAATTATTTTAGCCAGTATGGTCTGGCAAGAGAAGACAACACACCACCAACTTCAATCAAAATTAGCAGTTTTATTAACAAAGGGGACCAGAAGGACAGGCTCAACTCAACCTAGAAAGCCGTAGAACTACACAGAGTGCTACGTGCATTCACTCACTTCATTGCATGGTGACAACACCCAAAATTAATTACAGTGGCACTTCAAACTCATTTTAAACCTCAACTTCATGCATGTGCAACCAAATGGGCACTCACAGCTGTTCCCTAAACCTTCTCAGCTTTAGTCCAACCCACTCTTACTACCCCCCTCTATCACTATAAAGCACAACTTTATTCAATACATCAATTTCATAAATACAGCAGGTATAAAACATTAAAAAACATCACTTAACTCGCCCACAGCGACGTGCTGCCCCTCCCAATTACGGGGGGGGGGGGGGGGGGGGGGGGGGATCACACACCGTTCTGTTTAGGGAAATATGAGCAGTATCGCCGCGGTGTGTCGTCACCTCAACACTCACGTTGACCTCGGGGAGTCCATTCATAAACGGGGAAGTATGAGCAGTATCGCCGCGGTGTGTCGTCACATCAGCACTCACATTGACATCGGGGAGTCATTCACCAATGGGGAAATCCCATCGTAAGTCCGTTTCAAAAGGGCAAAGTCCAGCCGGGCTCTTGTGATTCAATTGTATCAGCATTCCGAATCAGCACAGTAGCGACGACGGCACTCCTAACCTCCCATCTATATAATCTTTCCCCGCACCCGCTCTCTGTCTATCTTCATCGCCGGCGGCCCTAAACGACCGCGAACGACACCCCCCTCCCAAACAAAAGGTGAATACCGCCGTCCTGTTGTCCACACTGTGTCGGAACCGAGCCCTCTGCACTGTCTTTTTCGCTCCATATAAACCTTCTTCCACTCCCAGCCTCCCAATACACAGCTCCCACCCCGGTGTTTCTCATTTCTCAATCAGTCTCATTAATTAGTTACCAAGACAACATCCCGAAAATGCAGCACACATTACAATATATTAACACTTACACTCGCTTGTTGAGACCCGTTCTTCCAAGAATATTGCAACAATAATGATTTGATGTTTCTTTCCGGATTTAATACATTCTTAATTGCAAACTGTTCACCCTCATTCTCTAGTTCCTCTTTCAACTCATTTCTTTCAGCTGTATACTTCCTGCAGTACATCATAACATGTTTGACTGTTTCATTAACATCACATACCACACATAACCCTGTTGGATGTTTATTTATTAAATGCTTTGTATTGTTCAACCTCGTATGCCCCAATCGTAACCTTGTAATCATGTTTTCTTCACCTCTGCTCCATCCTGACACTCTTTCCCTTACTCACTGATGACTGAATTGGATACAAATGCCTACCTTTGGTATCTTTGTGCCATAACTGCTGCCATCATTTCCATATATTCTTTTTGATAATTGATTTAATCTTCCCGTGTTCACTCTCACTACTAACTCAAAACGAAACCTATCAGTCAGCGCAAACAAGTGTCCTCTCGGTGACCCCAAAACGAAAGCGCTGATTGGCTGATCCCCGTTACGCCGAACATAAATAGCAAGTCCTTCTTTACAATGTCTATGGTGTTAACAATATTTGAAATAACATTTTGGTTCATTCTAAAATTAGCAGGGATATGCAACTTTAGGTAATAATAAATAAATAATTAATTTAAGGACTCATTGTTTCAAGTTTCATTGATCATTTAAATTTAATTTTTAAAAGAAATGTTTAATTGCTCAACATACAACAATTAAAACCACTTTACAGTCTAAAAACATTCAATTATAAGATTTAAATGGCTCTGAAGCAAAGACATTTCAGATATGTTTTGAAGTAACACCACAGATGTAATATTGCATTAAAAGGTTTAACAATTAAAAGTTTACTGAGCAAAATAATGATTTTACAAGTCGGATTACAAGAAGTAGGCCTATCTACTCTGATAAAAGAACATTTTAGAAAAACTGCATTAAAATAATATAATTAAAACAACCCGCAACCTGTTTCTCACTCTCAACCCGACTTTGCAATGCAAAAACAAGCTCATAGACAAAGGAGAGCAAACTGAACTGAACTAAAGCAACTGGCCTCTGGAAGAACTGACACTTTAAGAGCTGAACACGGTATTTCCAGTATTTCTCCCCCATCTCCTCTGGACATGAATCGCCATCACTTACAAATGGTTAAGAAAAGAAATTGAATTATTTACATACTAAATATGATATTCAGTTCCAATCCCTTTTATTCGTCCTAAAACCTAAGCTGGATGTGCTGGGTATCTGACCTTAATGGTGTGTCTGGTGGAGTCAAGGTGTCCTGTTGTGACTCTCTGTGCTTTCTTGTCCTGTATTCTGCCTTATATATTCTCCAGTTCTCCCTTGCTGCTCTCTTTCCCCTCGCTGGGAGATCTCCTATTCTTTTATTAACGGTCTGCTGTTTCATTTGAAGGAACTCTGCTCTTCGAACTGGGTCTGCATCTCTGCGCTGTCTATAAAGACACTGCCTTTCAGCAGCAGATAATCTTGCCATACCTGACAAGAGAGATGATTATGGATGTCCTATGTGTTTTATTAAAAATACTGTCTGTGTATATTGTGTATATTGTCTGTGGAGTTACTATAGAGTCTGTGGTG
The DNA here is from genome assembly GCA_021554675.1 of Leuciscus idus. Taxonomy (NCBI): domain Eukaryota; kingdom Metazoa; phylum Chordata; class Actinopteri; order Cypriniformes; family Leuciscidae; genus Leuciscus; species Leuciscus idus. Next base: position 59,091,084 of record CM038621.1, read on the forward strand.
TTACCAGGAAAGACAGTAACACCACAGACAAATGAGCCTAAATCCAGACTTTTCTATAAATGGAGGCTGCCATCATGATTCAAGTTCAGGGGAAATTTCCGTATGTATTTATATATATATATATTTTTTATTAAAATATAATGAGTAACTGGTTAGCAAATCACAACTGTTTACGGGACATAAACCACTCTCCTTGTTAGTTTTATCAGGGCAAATCATATTCCCCAGCCATCTACGCATTGCGTCCTCTCAATTTCTCCCAAAGGTTTTTATGTGAAAAGGAATATAGTGAGTACATGCCCTCGGCCCAACAGCCCTTCTGTTCTCTAGCATTCAAGTTGTAAGGAGGCTTTAACCTACACTATTTAGACACTCAAATATTTACATAACATTTTAAATGAAGAAGGTGATTTTGAACAGCTTTTCAATTGTCAATTTGCTTCTACATTTCAATCTTTCTTTCAATCGAACTATTTAAGATAATAAATACCTCTGAACAAACTCCAGTGTTGTGCTGGCTTCCACCTGATACTCTAGGTTGAATAGTAACAGGCGAAGAGAGCGGCCAAGGCAGTGGTGAAGTCAGTCATGTGAGCACCAGGTGGGATTATGACCCTCCCCTCAATCCACAGCATCCATTTGTTTGCAATCAGGATTGTCTCTCCTTAGTAAAGACAAGAGTCATCACAAAAATTATATTTCATAGCAATACATTCTCTAAAAGATTTGCTCCACATAAATGATTGTAAATGTAAAACAGGGCAGGGAGCATACACATCTTCCAAGCAGTGCATTAGCAGCAGTAACTGGTGATAGAAAAACAGAAAAAGTGACACAGGCATAGCAAGCGATCTGAAATAGCAATAACGACATTAGAGGTGGCTACTAAGGATGAGAGAGTACTCCACATAACTTCAGTTTTTGAAGTGACTGTGCTGTTCCTGACTGGTGAATGACACGACACAAACTGCATTCACTAGTGTTTTCCAGACTAGACTTTATTTGCTTGTGCTTATACATTCAAAGGATTCGTTAACATTGAATGTAAAACTTACCGAGCATGATGATCCTTGGAGTGATGGGGAGAGACAGCTGGGCCTCTGTGTCTGCGGGACTGGTAGTCACCTATGAATGCCAGCAAAGATAAGTGTTACTTGAAACAAGCTAGACGGTATATTATCTCTAGGATAGAAAAAGCTTTTTGAAATTTGTTGATAAGGAAGCAACAGGACATATTTTTTGTTGCTCCGAAGTATCACACTAACTTTATGCCAGGCTACATCAATTTTCTCTTAATTAAAATATTGTGCACACAGTGGACAACAGTAACTTTACCCAGCATGCTCTACAAAAGAATTGAGATAGAAGCTTGCACCATGTGGGTTATAGTGTGAGGTGAGGTCCATCAATGAAAAAGTGCTCAACCACCAATAACCTAAAGGTGCCCTCAAACAATATACCTGGCCTGAAACCCATTGCGTCAAACTATTAACAAACAAACTACAAGCACCACCACTGTAAAAATAAAAGGTGCCTGGAGGAACCTTTTGGGGTTCTTCACTTTGCCACACCGATGGAACCGTCTGTAGATCCTCTAGGACCCTTTAAAAAGGGCCGGTTCTCTGAGGAACCACACAGGTTTCCTGAGGAACTTTTATATGAGGCACTGTGTAGAACAGTTTTGGGGTTTTATTAATTTTTTTTATTAATTTCATGTTGTTACTATGGTTACCATTAACTTCTATAATAATAAACAGACTGAACCAAATACAAAATAAGAATTGTTTATTACATATTTTAGATACATTTTAATACATACACTTCCATGCACTGGGAAAAAAAGCTAGTAATAGATTAACATCAATGAATAGAATACACAAAAAAATTGTATAACACATAAGCAACATGAATAATCAACCATGTATATACAATAGGCTATAGAAGAAAAGACATCTCAACAAAATGCATGGAAACACATATGTTCCATGTATTAATCAATTTAAAAACATTAACATTTTGACTCCCCTAATTAAGAATGTGCATCTTCACTTAACTTGTTGTTAAGCTTGTTAAATCTGGCGTCACTGTTTCCAAATCCAAAAGCTCTATCAGATGCCAAAAATAAACAACAAACAGTGCTAATATACACTCCGCCAGTGTATAATAAGGTACAGAGAACCGCTGACACGAGAGACTGGTTTAGTCAAGCCTTTAATGGCGAAGGAGGTTAAACAACAACAACCAAAACTTCACGCGCATGCGCCGCCAGGGTCTGCGCATTTGCGCTCCACGTCACAGAACACGTCACGATCCACGTAACACTCCACATCCTGGCGCTCATTGTGCTGTAATATTCCAGAAAATTATGATCATAACCTTTATCTCTATACCGAAATCTCAGATGGTTAGTTATTCAGCTATTTTGAATCATAAAATATTGAAGTCTGGGATGCCGTGAGACTGGAGACTGTAATGTTCACTACGGCTTTTGAAAAGCTTAAATGTGTGACTTGAATGAACAGTGCTCATAAATGGTTGTTGATATTCTCACTAGAAACAAGATAGAGTAAGTAGAAGTAGATCCTTATGTTATAACAAGCAGAAAACGTTTTCCATTATAACAGAGTTAAGGTGCAGTAAAATGATCTGTTGTTCTGTGAATGTTCACTGGTGGATTCCAGTCATTTCAATAAGAATCCACACAATCTGCAATTTCGTGTGTGGTCAAAAATGTCACTATGGGACCAAGTTGATCTGTACAAAATTGACTGTTAGTAATGTTATTAAAGAGATAGTAGTGAACTTAAAATAATTTCCTCAGCCTTGTGACTTTCCAGACCTGTTTGACTTTCTGTCTGTGGAACCCAAAAGCAAATCTCAGGCATAATGCAACCCCAGTCACCGTTCGCTTTCACTGCATGAAACAAGCAGAAAAAAAATTAAAATTGTGTAAATCATTCATGAAACCATTCTTATGTACACTTGTCTAGTTCAATTCAATGCAACAATTTATGTAAAAATGGATAAATATTCTGTTAAGCTCCAAAAATGTCCCAGAAAAGATCCTAAAGATAATCAAATGAGTCCACAACTCTTGTGTTATGGGTTGTGTTGTAAGTGTTCTGAAGCCATATAATAGCTTTTATTTATTATTTGTTTATTTTTTGTCGAAAAATACTAAACTTGAAGTTATAATTCAGAGTTCAAATGTCTTATAATCAAATGCAAATGATTAAGGTATAAGAAAAAATGCATAGCATTATTGGCGCCAATTTACCAAACCTGTGATATTATTTTACATGTAAAAATAATATGAATGAGAGCATGAGGGAAGATTTTCAGAGAATAACTGATTAAAAAACACAAGTACACAGTCAAACAATACAATTTGACGCAGAAAAGTTGATAGTAATAAAGTACTTGCATGTGGTGCAGGTGTTAGGGGTTAACCATTTAGGACCCAAGGACCAGATGTTTGAAAGAAGACCCGGAGTCAGAATTATAAACAAATTTAAGAAAAGTTTTACTGAAGATAGTTTGCAATTTCATCAGCAGAAGTCAGCTTCAAGACTCACACAGGAGTTTGTAGGCCGTCCCGCTTACAGTAACAAAGATCACAACAGTTATACCATTTCCAAGGTCTAAGCCACGTCATTGCTTACAGGTTGAATGATTCTCATTGGCTAAGAAATAGATAAACATAGTAATTTTCCACACATATAGATACAGATAGATGGAAGCATATCTCCTTAGATTATGCAGCTGATGCTCAGACCCTGAAGTCAGGCACGTCGTTGTGACCCTCCAGGTTGCAGATTTGGGTTGCTAGGCGCCAACATATGTCCCGAACAACAACTCAGTCAATCTCCAATAATGCCAGTGGTTCCTTAAAGGAGTCATGACCTCGTGTTACCTTGGATACCCAACGCTCTATTATAGTCTTTCAGGCACTTCTAAAAAAAAAAAGTGGAAAAAAAATAAACACAGAGCTCCTCAGACCCTTATTTCTAAAGGCATTATTGTCTCGCGAGATCTGATGCGATGTTTTGGCTGTCGTGGACGGTCATTATAATAATGCAAATGAGGGGCGCGTTGATTGGTTGCAGGAAGGAGGGGGGGTTGACAGCGCAGGTAACTCTTTAGCATATCATTACAAACTGACATCATGGCGCAAGTTGTCAATGAACCAGACCCTGCCGCGCCCTATGGGATTCAACCGTACATGTTTGAGCCGGACTCCGAACCAGAGCTAGAAAGTGAAGATGTTGAGTTGTTGGATGGACGTCTACATCAAGATGTCTCTGAATGGTAAAGACAATAATTTTGACTGAGACGTACATTAACATCAGTAACGAGCTAAAACATTTGTTGCTATTTTCTCCCGCATAGGTTTACCTTTTATTTAAATGTAGAATTACATTAACGGAGATGTAGTGTAATTTTTTTATCAGCTTAACAGCGGTTATTGAGATAAACGTTTACTATCATGTGGTGTTTTTGCCTTGTTTCACGTTGTGGTTATTTAGACATTCAATATTTTCTTCTTTAGACAAGTAACGAGATGTTTTTATTTATGTTTATTATTACTTGACTGTTTGTTTTATTTATCTATCCTTATCTACTCTATAAAAAAAATATATAATAATGATATGTTGTCATAGTTATTTAATATACAATTCTATTAAAATATAGCTGTATCATTTTCTTGTCTGTTTATCGTTGAGGGCAAACTTCATAATAACAATGTATCATATGTAAAACTATGTTTATGTACTTTTCAGTGAGTCACAGTGTATTAGATGACTCACTAATGTCCAGTGAAGTGGCTTATTTGCTAAAGTACCATCCTGACTCTGACACTTTGATGCATAATGTCCACTACAGTGTCAATGTCACACGTGGCTTCCTGCTGCGCTGTCCATATATGGCATATCCTCCACCGTCGTGACGTCAAGCCAGGGTAGAAATCAAAATCTCGTATTTGAGTGCGCGTGCACGTGGGATATTTTACAAACCCTGAGGTAAACAAACGCTTCACTTTTAAATATCGGCTTCCCGGCCAGTGTATAATCGTTAGGCAATCATAACATACATTGATTCTCGTGGAAAAATGCAAAATGTGGGTCATGACACCTTTAACCTGTAAGCAAGAAGACTAACACACACACCGACACACAGCTTTTCCAAGGTTAGGATTTGGCCAGGCTCTAACTATAAACATCAAGATAACAAGTTCTTTCTCTCAGGGATAGGACACTTTAGTCTAACTGGAAAGTAATGCTTTAACAAAGAAATTATCCCTTAAATTATTGGCTTCAATGACCCCTATATGTTTTAACACGTTGAAGACTTTTTTCAAACACAAACCAAGTCCTTATTTCATTTCTGGAAGCCGGCCTAAATAAGCAAGCACTGTTACTGCATCCAGATATCAAATACTGACATTAAAGAGTACATGAAAATAACATTTCAGTAATCACACTGGTAACTTCTATAACAAAGTAAAATCTCCAGAGAAGTCATTCAACTCATTCGATATTTAGAAGGAAAATATTGATGAATACCTTGATTACAATCACTCATTACATTGAAGCAGCAGTGGATTCCAATCCACCCCCTTCACAGGTAATTTACTGTAATCCAGTGTTGCCTCTGAAATGTTCAGATTATTTTAGAAATGTACTGGTTGTTCTGGGGAAACAAAAGAACAAAGCTGATCAGATCCATTCACAACATAATATTTATTGGCCAGTAAAGGGCTTTAAGTATTTGAGAGAATGAGGGCACCTGTAGTAAATAAACAAAAACAGTCCAAACTAAGTATATTAACCACTTGTGTCAGCTAAATTAGTTAAATTAGCAATTTGAAGACACAGTTGTACACAATACGTTGAATTGAATGACAAAAAAAATCTAAGACAATAAGTGAATGATTTACATTTGTGGCATAAAGTTCATTATATTAGTTAGCGGCTAAAACCTTTGGGCCCAACTGGGCCCTCATTAAATTATGGAATAATAATTAAAAAAAAATTAAAATAGGCCTATTTGTGAAAAAAAAAAAAAAAAAATATTTGAGTTACATAAAAGCTTTGATTTGTTTTCTTCCTAATTGTCCATGAAATAGTGGTCAGGAACCCATTACAGGGTTTTTCCTGCATTGAAAATTTTCGCCAAAGCTTATTTGATCGGTGAGTGATGTAGAATAGAATGACTGCTGTGGCGCCCAGAAGGTTTCGACCTCCTGCTTGGTGGACGGCTTCCACATCTTGAATACCTCCTCTGCTTTGGGGCAATTGGTCATCCACCCCTCCTGACCAATCACCCTTGCCACTTTTGCAGGTATAGGCCTCCACAGACTGAAGTAACCTGAAAGACAGAATGACAAGACTTTACTCATGCAAGTCATTTTTCACAGTGAATCAATGTCGAAGTAATGGGTGCCAATGCTGTATTGATAGATTTGGAGACTTAACGAGAATATAGTCTTTCCTTTGAGCATATTGTGAAAGCTGCCACTCATCATAGAACGCTCTGTCTCCAGAAAAGCCAGATTCACTGCGCTGCCTCTTAGATGGAGGCTGGCCCTGCAGTGAGGCAGGAAACGCCTCCAAAAACTGTCAGAAAGACCGAACAAGTCCTGTATAAGTGAAGACTACAACATTTGAAATAAAATTTAAAAGGAAATGTTAATCGTGAAATGACTGTGATTGACAAGATGCAACTGCTGCTGTCCCCTCGTCCGAACATGTCCTGTATAAGTGAGGAATACAACATTTATAGTAATATAATGCACAAATAGTTTGTGTTATGTCCTTGATAAATGAAGAGACATACCCAGCCATAGAGGGCAAGAGCTCGGCTGCCTCCACCAAGTCCTCATCAAGGACCGCACCGGCGCTACGGGCCAAGTTTACATTTGATTAAGTCCTGTTGGTGTGCTGATAAAAGTTTGGCATCCACCCCAACCGCCCTACTCACATCCTGGCTGGTTGACATGCCCAGTCTATACCTGCTGAAATAAAATTTAAAAGGAAATATTAATCATGAAATGACTGTGACTGACAAGATGTAACTGAGTGTATACACTCATTATGTGCACATGTATCTGTGTAGGTATGCACATCGGATGAAGTTGGTTCATGTCCTGGGAGACACTGTGGACCGCATCACCAGAACAAGAAAGAAAAAAACGGTTGCAGCCTTTCTCTTCCTGAACACTGTGGGGCCTGATTGTCTGGTAGTTCTGGTGCAATATGTATGAAAAAAAAGTCCAACAAGTTACAGTATTTCACAATTGCTAAAACACTAAACCCCATTCTCTGAACCCAATGGTCAGTGTCCTAAACCCATTTGTCGAATCAGTCACTCTGTAGGCAAAACCTTAAACAAGTTTAGGTAAGTTAAGACACTGTTTGTAAATCTCATCCACTCTTTTTGCAAAACTCTAAACACATTCTCACTCACTAAAACACATTTTGCACTGTGTTGCAAAATGGTAAATACATGTGGCAAAAGTTAAACACAACTACAACACCGCTGTCATCGTTTACACACAACAACTCAAAATTGTTCACACTTGTTTCTAATGATGTGATCAAATCAGTTATCTAGAATATAAGTCAGTTCAGAGTACACAGGGGGCCCAGGTACGTTGAATGTTGATTCCAACAATGGATGGAAACAATGTGAGAGGCAGAGGAGGAAGAGTTTGTGTAAGAGGTGGTGGACGAGGAGGAAGAGTACAAGGACAACGAAGAGCAAGACCAAGGATAGTAATTTCAGATCAAATTTGGGCAACTGTGATAGACCATGTTCTTGTTCATGGAATGACAATGAGGGAAGCAGGACAAATAGTACAACCCAATTTGAGCAATTCTCTGTCGCCACCATAATCAGGACATTCAGAGAAGAGAAAAGGGTAAATGTATTGTTTTTCTAATTTGTGCGACTGAAAGTTTACTGTATACATTTGATACAGTACATCAGTTTGTCAGGGGACTGGGGAAAAAAGAAAAAAAGATTTACAATACATTTTACATGTGATGTCCATTACTATTGTTACTGTATGTATACATTTGTAAGAGCATTTTCCCTTTTGTAGAATTGCAAGACTACCAAATGAGGGTGGAAGGACTCCTTTGTTCTCCCAACAGCATGAGTCTCTCATTGACTCATTGATTTTGCAATTGCACAATATTTTGTGTAATACACTTTTCATTTAGAGTTGTCTTTGTTCATTGGGCTTACTTTATTTTTATACTGCAAATACAGACATTCAATACTGTATTACTTGCAGTACTTACAGTATGCAATATATTTGCTGTACTGAGTTGTGAATTATTTACTTTTATTTATGGCAACATTATTTTCTATATGCAATAAACATTTTTTTCTCTGTAACTACATGCCCTGGACGCTGTGTTCTCAATTTTTTTGATGTAGTGTCTAATGAATGCTGATGAGTGTTTATATATTGACTGGTTGTGTTTATGTTTTGAAAGCATTGTTTGTTTTTGAGAACAGATCAAATGGTTTTGAGGCACGTCTTTGATTTTGCCAGAAGAGTCAGGGGTTTTGTGAATGTAGTTTAAAGACTGGGTTTTGTGTTTAAAGTTTTGAGAATATGGGTGAAGGTTTCAAGAAATGTGTCTTAGCAATTGTGAAATACTGTATTACATTTAAAACATTGGTGGTAAGCAAACTACTCTTTGTGTCGCAATGAAACTTACAGCTTCCTCAGCCTGGCTCAAGGCAACCCTCATACCAACCGAGGTTTGTCTCTGTGCTCACAGTATCACGCTACTGACACGGCCCACCCACTCCGCATCCTTGAAAACATTGAAAAGGTGTCATTAAAAATTAGTGAGTGAGTGTGAGTGAGTGTGTGTGAGTGAGTGAGTGAGTGTGTGTGAGTGTGTAAGTGAGTGAGTGAGTGAGTGAGTGAGTGATTGAGTGATCCGGCCTGTCATAGAGAATAGATATTTACGTTGATTGACAACCTAGCCTGGTAATAGGATAGGTTGAGAGTAAGAGGGGGCGGGACTTGAATCCAGTAGCTAGAGACATATTGAGACGGTGTCTGTTAAGACTGTGTCTGTTGCAAGCTGTTAAATAAATAGGTTCTTAGCAACAAAGTCGTTGTAAGAGACTTATTTGACACGGCCCACATCTGGTAGCACTAGGTTGCTGTCTGAGTCTGAATCTCAGGTGAAAATTGTCTTTTAGACCCACCTCTACAACATTTTCATCTCCTTACCGTAGCCTGATTCACAGCGGTGAGCTTTTCATGTGTTCTAATTTGAGTGGTACTGGTAGGTTTCCACGGAAAATATGAGCTTGCTGCGGTTCGTCTCTGCGTCATTACGTCACGTCTGTATAGGCAAGGCAAGGCAAGGCAAGGCAAGTTTATTTATATAGAACATTTCATACACAATGGCAATTCAAAGTGCTTTACATAGAAGAAATAAAAATAATAAAAAGAAATAAGAATAATTAAAACAGTTTAGAAAAATCAAATGAAATACAGTACAGTACAGTCGGACGAACAGTGGCACAGTGCTCATTCAGTAAATGCATAGCTAAACAAAAGTGTTTTGAGTCTGGATTTGAATGTGACCACTGTAGGAGCACATCTGATCTCTTCTGGAAGCTGGTTCCAGCTGCGGCTGGCATAATAGCTAAAAGCAGACTCACCATGCTTAGAGTGAACCCTTGGTATTTCTAGCTGATATGATCCTAATGATCTGAGTGATCTGTTGGGTTTATATTCAGTGAGCATATCTGCAATGTATTGAGGTCCTAGGCCATTGAATGATTTATATACCAGTAATAATACTTTAAAATCAATCCTAAATTTAACTGGGAGCCAGTGTAAAGACCTGAGGACTGGTGTGATATGTTCATATTTTCTGGTTCTGCTCAGAATCCTGGCGGCAGCGTTCTGTATGAGCTGCAACTGTCTTATGGTCTTTTTGGGAAGGCCAGTGAGGAGTCCATTACAATAATCCACCCTGCTGGTGATGAAAGCATGCACAAGTTTCTCTAAGTCTTGTCTGGAAACAAAGCATCTAATTCTTGCAATATTTTTCAGATGATAGTATGCTGATTTAGTTATTGCTTTGCCATGACTACTGAAACTAAGGTCTGACTCTAGTGTCACACCAAGATTCCTGACTTGATTTTTAGTTGTTTGACCCCTGGAGTGAAGGTATGCGCTCACCTTGAGAACTTCATCTTTGTTTCCAAATGCAATGACTTCAGTTTTATCTCTGTTTAACTGAAGAAAGTTTTGACACATCCAACTGTTGACTTCATCAATGCATCGGCACAGGGAGTCAATTGGGCTGTAATCGTTAGGCGATAGGGCTAAGTACAGCTGTGTGTCGTCTGCATAGCTGTGGTAAGCAATTTGGTTCTTTCTCATTATTTGGCTCATTGGGAGCATATACAGGTTGAACAGGAGTGGCGCAAGAATTGAGCCTTGAGGGACTCCGCATGTCATGGATGTCCACTCAGACTTATGGTCTCCTATACTCACATAATAACCTCTCTCATCTAAGTATGACCTGAACCATTTTAGGACTATCCCAGAAAGCCCCACCCAGTTTTCCAGCCTGTCAAGAAGTATGTTATGATCGACAGTGTCAAATGCAGCACTGAGGTCGAGTAGTACATAAAGAAGGAGTCCCAGCTAGTAGGCTTTTTTGCGTGTGAGGTTGCTGCAGGTGGCCGATCATTTATAGCCTTAAATACATAAGTCACGTAGTGTTGATAACATGAACAATTTGAGAACAAAGTATAACAATAATAATTTACACGGTTTGACGTGATCTGAGCTAACTTTGTGATAGTAAGATTTAATCATCAGTTGATCAGAACAAAAGTGGCTGACATGTTACTTACCTGTTCAGATGACATTTTCCTTCTTATTTTGGAAATAATTCCTGGAGGTCGTATCTGTATTTCTGAAGTACAGTGAATATCCACAATGGTGCATTGACTGACAGCCCACACATACACCTCAAGACATTATTCATCCGTGTTGATGCACGTAAAGATAAATATTCCACAAATAAATGCAATAGCAGATTTCAAACAGAGATGGCGACAAAGAGGCAAAACTTACAGACTGCGGTTTATGAAGCAACTATAATATTTTTGTGTGCGCAAAAACTAAACAAAACAAAAATAACAACTTTATTTATCAATTTCTTCTCTTTCTTCCTACGCTGTTCAAGTTGTTCTACGTCAGAATATAAATATGCGTGTGATCCTGACGCAGAACTGGCCAATAACGAGGCAGCGTTCTGACGTAGATCCCGTAAACACTGCACTGTGTACAACAACACGTGTTGGAGAAGCGTGTGCAGAGCAGAGGAGCAGTAAATGAAGATATAAACAAACCCAAGAAGTTATGATTTCTGTGCTTTTCACATTCACAATGTAATACGCTTGGATTTAACTAATTGCTAAATTTTATTAAATGCTGCATAAACTAGTTTCAGAGCTCTGTACAGATCATTATACAAAAACATCTGCGTGTTTTATGTTCGGGGAACGTTTTTACATTAGGGGAACGTTCTGTGTTTGCTGGGAAGCCCCAGAAGCAAACGTAATACTTGGCTTTCAGAACTGAAAATTATAGAATTATTCCTGAAGCAAGAAGAATCAGCAGACAATAAAATTGGATATTAACAACAAGCTGTTGATAAAATTATAATGAGTTTAATCAAAAATTCATAAAGTTAAAACTAATGAGACAGATCTCAAACAATGAACGAGTTACAATTAATATCAGATTCATGTCTCTGTTGAAAGTGTTACGGCCTCTTCTTCAGCTCCTAAACATGAAAGGCTTTTTCCAGTGTAATTTTTCTGGTGCTCTTCTTCTGAATGAGAAGGCAGAAGTGATTTCAGAACGAAGGCTCGAGTGAAACTCTTCCCGCATTGATCACATGTGTAAAGTTTCTCTCTGCTGTGGATCCTCATGAGATTCTTCAGACTTGATTTAAATGTGAAGAGTTTTTTAGGCTTCTGTTTTTCCTTTCTCGTTCGCGTCCATCAGGTCTAAAAGAAACATTAAATCAAATGAGATTTCAAATAAGAGACAAACATGAAATGAAAATTGAAGCTCATCACTGATTGAATCAAGATCACTGGTGAGTTCAATAGTAATCTCATCAAATCTGGTGGACAACTGCTGTGCACGATTATGATCTATTTTAATATCATGAAGATGATTTGTGTTATAAATAACTAGTTTTGTCATGAAACAAAGTAAATCTGGTGAGCATCAGCATGTTCTTCATCATGAAGAATGAATGAGGAATCAAGAATAAACACCAACCTCTTTGTTCTTCAGTATCTTGATGTTTCATTCTGCAGGTTCTGGATCACTGGCGTTCTCTCCGTCCTCTCCTTCCAGATGCTTTCTGGCAGTTCTGCTGAAAACAAACAAGTTTCATTTCTTACAATCATGATGAGAGAGGAATAATCAATATTTCAGACTCTGAACTAAGTACTAAGGCTAATCACATGTTGAAAAATATAGTGACCTTGATCATGTAACTTAAGATTATCAGGTTTTGTCGAAGCCACAACAAACAAAACTAACATAAATCACCTAGTGCTGAAACAACACAAGCCAAGTTCTCTTACGAGAGGTTCTCTCGTACTGTGTAAGTCTTACGCTAGGGGAAATCTCTTTTCCGCGAGATACTGAAGCCAAAAAATTATCCTTAATTTTTGAAATAATGTAAACCGCGTTGCGGTAGCATGCAGACACAGGCGAGACGACTCGCGCGCCTATTGGCTGCCATGCGGCAACTGCAGCAGCCTATCAATAGGGCCCTATCGTGACGTCAGCTCCAATGGGGGCGCTTCGCGCCTACTACGTGACGTCCCGCCAAAATGGACGTGGCCTTGGGCTATAAATTTAGCTTCGAGGGGCTAGCTAGCTGATTTTTTATCTCTTCAGCTGAGCTCACGCATCGCTGGATCCTGAGAGAAAGAAGCCGCGCCGTCAGAAAAAGCCTTTTCAGCGGGACGAGCCACTGCATCTGAAGCCGCTGGCCGCGCCGCCTTCAGTCGCCGTTCCTGCTGCGCTATCTGGCGTTATATCCTTTTCTCCTCTGTTGTGTGTGTGTGTGTGTGTGTGTGTGTGTGTGTGTGTGTGTGTGTGTTCGCCGCCACGACACACGCTCTCATTGCACTAAAAGAGCCGGGCGTCTTTTTCAAGATGCCCCTTCCTTTGGCTCGTGCCGAGCCCCACTCAGCGATGGGGACCGCCATGTCATCGCATTTCCTGCCTGGGTGAGAAACATGCAGCTGTCGCGCTCGCCGACGGCGGCTGCCCACACTGTGAGCTGATGTCCGTGGCGACTCTGAGGATTCGCCTGGCTTCTTTCGTCGAGACTGCACCTCCGCCCACTGCGGTGCCACGCCGTAAGCGCCGTACTCAGCGGGTCCCGGAACCTCCTCCAACCCGCAAAAGCTCGCCAGTTCGCCCGCCAGCTTCGCCACCTGCTTCGCTCGAGTCTCTCATTAACAGACAGCGGCCGCCGTCTGCCGCCGCTTCCATCATAGATGACAACAAAGAAGCCACGTTTATGGAGCTACTACAGCCCCTCTCCCTCTGTTCGAGCCGTGCAAACTGCGCCGCTCACATGGGATGTCAGAAGCGGACAGTCACGCGGCTAGCTCTCTTTACGTCATAGGAGAGTTTCCCCGCGCTCAATTCGCACGCGTCACTCACCGGTGAAAGGAGAAAAGAGTGTTTTAGTCCCAAAAAAGTTTTTTTTTTACTTTACAAGAAAGCTACCCCGCCCCCTCACGTGCGTCACTCACCGGCGGAGGGAGGAAGAGAGTGTTTTTAGTCCCGCTGAGGCTGGACCAACCTCCATTTCTCACACATTTCTCATTCCCCTCTGAAGATCAAGCGACTGGAAATGTCAATATTGCAGTAAACGAGCCCGTTGTAATACATGCACGCCTGCAAACAAACGCCGTCACAATACATGTTGACGCTCTCTTATATGCTCGCGCAAACTGAAAACTTATGTGTTCCCCCCTTGTGGCTCAGTGGCGGAATCTTAGGCTTTCGCACGAGAGACTCGTGTTCGAATCCCGGGTCTGCCGGCAGATGAAATTATGCCGTCGATGCTTTCGTTCTGTCAGTTCCCTTAAAAGGCGACTGCAGATGTGTATTTTGCAGCCAACGAGCACGTTGTACAACCTGCTCGCCTGCACCCAAACACTATTTCTATGGCAACTCAAATCTTCCTAGCCAGTCTAGGGAAACGAGGGTGTTCAAGTCCCGCTGCGGCCGAACTTCCACCAAAACGTCTCGCTTCCAGTAAATGCGACTGTTCCAGTGTATTCTGCAGTAAACAAGTCGGTAACACAGCCTGCTTGCCTGCACACAAACGCAGTTTTTACGGCGACCCAGATAAATCCCATGAAGAGTGTATTTTCTGGTACTCCGGCCACGGCCGATGGTGTTTTGAGTGTAGTAAAAATGCCCACTGCCCAGTGCTCATTCCTACACACAAGCACAGCCCGCCACACACGGCCTGCACAAATAAAATCGTCTCACGTCGATTGTGCATTAAATGTTTGGCCACGGCCGATGGTGTTATGAGTGTAGTAAAATGCCCACTGCCCAGTGCCCATTCCTACACACAGACACAGCCCGCCCCACAGGGCTCGCGCACAAAAAAAAAAAAAATCGACTGATGTCGGTTGCGCTCTAAATGTAGTGAACGTGCCCACATCCCAGTGCCCACAAACACTACACACTGCATGTCTCTCAGTTTCCATAAAAATGAAACCAACACACATACAGTCAGCTCAGGCCGACGGTGTTTTCAGTGCAAATGTGCTCGCTGTCCCGCGCCCACATTCACTCACAGACATGACAAATCCCACGGGCCACAAGCGCTCGCCATCTCTCAGCTACCCGCCGTGAGAGAGTTGAGCGCGGGCGAGCTGCCCGCTGTTATCAGCGCGCCCCCCGCCTCGAACGCTGCAAGTGCAGTGTCTATGTTACAGCATACCGAAGCTCTCCGGCCGCCACTATGTTACGGCCAGAGCCCAGATCTTATTCAACCCCTAGCTATTCATGCAAATGCGTGGGCAAATCTTCCTGGGGTATCAGAATGGGTGCTGAACATTATAGAAAGAGGCTATTCGCTACAGTTCGCTTGACGCCCCCGCCGCTGTGCGGCGCGAATCGAAACCACGGTAGAAAACGAAGTAGCACATCTACTTCGTGCCAAAATTGCAAAACTGTTGAGCAAAGGGGCCATAGAGCCTTTATCTCAAGCTCAGAGCGAAAGGGGGGCTATACAGCAGATATTTTCTGGTACCGAAAAAAGACGGGGGTCTCAGACCCATTCTAGGTCTAAGACAGCTGAACAAAGCGCTTTCAAAATGCCGGTTCAGAATGCTCACGACCAAGAAAATCCTCTCGCAAATTCGCCAAGGGGACTGGTTTGTGTCAATACATCTGAAGGACGCGTATTTCCAAATACAAATAGCGTCACGTCACAGGCGATTTTTGAGATTCGCCTTCGAGGGCCAGGCATATCAATACACAGTCCTACCATTTGGCCTGTCCCTAGTACCCCGTACATTCACGATGTGCATGGACGCAGCCCTCCCTCCCCTGAAACTTCTGGGAATACGAATTTTGAACTACTTAGACGATTGGCTGGTTCTAGCTCAGTCACACTCAGAGCTGATAGAACACAGGCAGTGTTGGGTATAGTTACTTTGGAAAGTAGTTAATTAGGTTACAACGTTACCATCAATTAAAAGTAATCAGTTACGTTACAGCGTTATCTATTCATAAAAGTAATGCGTTAGAGTACTCATACGTTACCAAAAATTAAAAGCCGTTTGCAGCGGCTCACATATGACAGACACAGCCCCCGGCCCCTTTAAGGCGAGACACTACAGGTGAATAGGGTAAAAAATTTACAGAGGGATTTATGGATATCTACTTTTGTTATCCTGTAAATCAGAATATACTGTCAATAGCCTTAAAAAAATGATTTTCGCCATGTTTTTTGGAATAAAATGTTATGTATATCAGGCTAGGAATAATATATTTACAAATCCCTCTGTAAATGTCTTCATAATATAACAAGGTACAAGACTGGAAAGTTTGGTGTATATAGGTACTACTGAAGTGGAGATTTCGTACTTGGAGTATGGGAGAAAGGTCATTTTGAGAAAACGGGCTTTAAAGATTTATCATCAGCCAATGAGATTGCGTATTCAGCCCTTTTACTTTCGCGATTGGTTGCTGATAAAAAGGAAATGACCATATTTGGATCCGACAGCATTGTACAGTGAAGAGAGATGCCTGTGCACTTTCCAGCGGTGCCTGTGATGACAGAGAGCAGACAGAGATCGCGGATTGGCGGGATGATTTACAACGACAACTTTTGTTGAATTTATGCGAAATCTACTGACGCAAATAGACAAAGTGTAGTAAAATAAAGACCTACATGTGTATTTCGGACTTTTTTTCACCACAGTCTGAAAGAAGACATGCTATTGAAGACAAATAGCCAAAAATCTCAAAATTGACCAGTAAAAAAAAAAAACGATGTTTTTGCCTGCCGTGTCTCGCCTTAAATGCACCTAGAAGTCATGACTCCTGACAATGAATAACGTCAGTCATCCGACTAAATTAACACTGCAGGATAACAATAACAGGAAAGACAGTCAGCAATAGGCTATTCCACATGGCGTTTTATTTATTTATTATCACAGAACATATTAATCAAAATTCGCACCTACCCAGCCCGGGTAGCCTAGGCTACTGTATATGAGCACCAAGATAACTCCTGATTTTTTCTTTAACTCTAATGCAGTTATCAAAGTGCATCAAGTGTGCTTACTTGTAAACACAACCTGAGGTAAACAGGTTTGCAGATTTAAATCCATTTAGAAATTACCAACCAGTCAACGATCTAACAGAAATGAACAGCTGCCTGTCAAACAAAAATGATTACAAACCGAATTAAATTTTTGGCGGTCGACAGAAGCTTTTCACCAACGCAGAGTGTGCATTTTACCGTTATGTTCTTTTCCTTTTCGTTGACAAATTGAAAATAATGTGCGTACTTCCATAATCCAAACGCTGTCCTCTCTGCCATCTTGCCGGGAGTTCGAAAAAAAAAACCCCACACACACACACACACAGGGTCAGGCGCAGGGCACAGACGTATCACAGCCATTGACTTTACGATCACAGCGCTTCGGCTCCGCTGATACATCCGCAGGTGGCACAGTAGACCTAAGCCTACTGTCTACTAGGCCTACTGTCTGTCGCTCCAACATTAAATTTCTCCTATAGGCATATGTGTTGTAGCCCAGTCATTAAAGAAAACGATTTAGTTTCATATTTATTTTTAAATTATTATTATTTTTATTTCATCTATGTTGATTATATGAAAAGCATGAGTAAGATCAATAGACAGTATAAGAAGGTAAGATTAGAAGGCTTGCGGTAGGCTTGCTACGATAGTCGGTGTTACCTGTGTTACACGGTGTTAAGTCGCAACACCGGTTTCATCACTTGCCCACTGTGGCACCGCGAAAAAAAAAAAAAAAAAAGTTTAAAGCGTTTAAATTAATTACGCAGTATCCGTTTTTTTCTGTCACCACGTTGAATTTAGCGTTGTATGATCACGCTCTTATTAATGTGAATGCTTTTAAACCATTCAAGCGCGACAAGACAGACCGCGCTGTAGTCCTGCCTATTACACAGACACACACACGACCCACAGAAAAGACGCGTGTCAGTATCGAGTTCTCTTTCGGGCTTGAAATGCGGAGACCTGGAGTGTTATTTAAAAAATGTATTTAGTTTTAGTCATATTTAGATTTTTAATTAGTTTTTTTTTAACTTTCGGATTCAACCCATGTTCTCAAGCAGTGAAAAATAGAGGACACTGACAACGCGTTGACAGACAGACAGGACCGAGCAGGTAATATTTAATATGAAACAAAGTCTCAACTTTCAAATTTGGGCAGTCAAAGAAAATTAAACAATAAATAGGCCTACCGTTTTGTGGCTCTTTAAACGGTCGTGACAGATTGCCTCAGTTAAAGCCAAGGTCAAATCCACCGACGTTAATCTAACTCTCCTGACTGCTTTGTCGAACAAAAATGGTGGATTTTGATTGGTCAGACTCAGATCGCATGTCAATCAAACTCCCTGTGAAGGATGAATTGACGCTAATTTAAGCACCAACTTTTTAAAAGCGATGTAACATTTTTTTTTTTTTTTTTTTGACGACGTAGTTAAGGCGGCAGGCGTGTGTTGCTTAGGTGGCCGCCTTAGTTCCAAAGTGCTGCGGGAAACCATGGAGTACTCTAACGCGTTACTTTGTATACGCGTTACCCACAACACTGAACACAGGACCATTTTACTCGAGCATCTCGAGAATCTGGGTCTTGAGGTCAATTGGGCGAAAAGTTCACTGTCTCCCAGTCAGAGAATATCTTTTCTGGGCACAGAACTGGACTCGCTGTCTATGACAGCTCAACTATCGCCGCAGCGCAGACTGGTTATTCAACTCATGATGAAAACCTTCCGCCGCGGCGCTATAGTCCCGCTCAAAAAGTTTCAAAGGATGCTGGGTCTCATGGCCTCAGCATCAGCAGTTCTTCAGCTGGGTCCGCTTCGCATGTGCCCGCTGCAGTTCTGGCTAAAAGCGCGAGTACCGCGCCAGGCGTAGACTTCCGGTCTTTTTCGCCTCAAGGTCGATCAGAAATGCATGTCAGCACTGAAACCTTGGAGAGTGACCGACTGGTACCAGTCAGGTGTAAGCCTGGGGATTTCCTCGAGTGTGAAGGTGGTCTCTACACCCGCAGACAGTCCAACTGCTGTGGGAGACATTCGGCAGAGCGGAAATAGACCTGTTTGCGTCTCAAGAAAACGCTCACTGCCCGGAGTTTTTCTCCAAGAGCAGGAATGCGCTGGCCCACGTCTGGCCCCGCTGCACGCTCTATGCTTACTGATATTCTTCTAAATATCTTACTTTGTGTTCAGCAGAAGAAAGAAATTCATACAGGTTTGAAACAACATGAGGGTGAGTATATGATGACAGAATTTTCATTTTAAAGTGAACTATTCCTTTAAGTATAACTGTAGTTTTAAATATTCGGTCTACTGTTTTCCTACACTTTGAAACATTTAGTTTTACAAATGGTTTAACAATCAATGTTTAGTTTAACAATCTTTTAAGGATGAACAAATCATGGTTTTGGTCATCACATTAAAACTGGATAATATTAAAAAAATTGAAGAGCTGGTAAAGGTGTGATGGACTTGATGCTTGAATTTTACTCTCAAAAGGATGTACGAACCCTGAAATGAATAATGTAAAAACATTTGTCTATTTCTGCCACAATACCATGGTTACAGTTAGCATTACTACATTAAATCCATAGGGAATATTGGTGATCTGTGGACTTAAAAGCCATATTACTTAAAACTTCATGAACTTGTTCGTTCAAGGCACAATGTTTCTCCTGGTTTCCAAGTCAGTGCCCATGATTTACTCACTCTCAACTCATCCTAGGTGTGTATGACATTCTTCTTTTAGACAAATACTATCGGAGTTATATTTAAAAAAAAATGTCCTGGCTCTTCCAAGCTTTATAATTGAGTATAATGAATTTCCATTTACTTGCAGTCTAGAGCCGTGTATAGTGCTTTATTTCTGCTTTCACATGAGCGCCACCTACTGTCAGAGAGTGCAAGTTAATAGATATCAACCAATCAAAAAAATGTTGTGTGCTCACCACACACCAGCTATAGGTGGAGAGGAGAGATTTGGCTATAGAGTGATGTGTGTCTAACTTACATAGAAGAGACTTTGTTGCTCAGCACATGAAAATAAACTACTTACTGTGATCTCAGACTGTGTTGATGTGGTTTATCCACTGCATGGACCTTCATGTGTAGCTTCAGGTGAGTTGTAAAAGAGAAACTCTGTCCACACTGATCACACGTGTGCGGCTTCTCTCTGCTGTGGATCCTCTCATGTGTTTTCAGAGATGAGTAGTGACTGAAACTCTTGTCACAGTGTGAACACTTGTAAGGTTTTTCTCCAGTGTGGATCCTCTCATGTGTTTTCAGAGATGATGAGTGACTGAATCTCTTGTCACAGTGTGAACACTTGTAAGGTTTTTCTCCAGTGTGAATAATCTGGTGCCGTTTTAAATTCTCCGCTGTAATAAAAGTCTTCTCACACTCAAAGCACACGTACTCTCTCACACCAGTGTGAATTTTCTCATGTCTATGTAAATATGGCAGCCGTGAAAAACTCTTTCTACACACAGAACATGAATGCGGCTTCTCCTTCGTATGAACTGTCAGGTGAGACTTCAGGTGTGATGCAGAGATAAATGTTTTGCCGCATTGATCACATGTGAACGGTTTATCTCCGGTGTGGATCCTCATGTGTCCTTTAAGGTGTGAAGACCGACTGAAATCTTTCCCACATTTATCACACTTAAATGGTTTCTCTCCAGTGTGGATCCTCATGTGTAGCTTCAGGTGACTTTTAAAAGGAAAACTCTCTCCACATTGATCACACGTGTGCGGCTTCTCTCCAGTGTGGATCATCTCATGTGTTTTCAGATGTGATGATTGACTGAATCTCTTGTCACAGTGTGAACACTTGTAAGGTTTTTCTCCAGTGTGAATTCTCTCGTGCCGTTTTAAACTATCCGCTGTAGTAAAAGTCTTCTCACACTCAAAGCACATGTACTCTCTAACACCAGTGTGAATGTTCTCATGTTCATGTAAACTATCCAGCCGTGAAAAACTCTTTCCACACACAGAACATGAATGCGGCTTCTCCTTCGTATGAACTCTCAGGTGTCTCTTCAGGTCTGATGCACTGAGAAATGTTTTGCCGCATTGATCACACGAGAACGACTTCTCTCCAGTATGAACTCTCATGTGCCGCTCAAGACCATCTTTGCTTGTGTAACTCTTTCCACAGTGAGTGCAGGTGAAAGATTTCTTGGCTCTTCTTTTCTTTAAAAATGTCTTTTTAGTCTTTGAGCGACTCAAAGGTTTTTCTCCAGGTTTGACATGATGTTTCTCCTCCACTTCACTCAGTTCTTCACTCTCCTCCTTCACTTCACTCAGTTCTTCACTCTCCTCCTTCACTTCACTCAGTTCTTCACTCTCCTCCTTCACTTCCATCAGGTCTGAAATGAAAGAAAAATGTATTAAATAAAATTTTCAGTAGGCTACATCAAAATAATTCATTGAGAGAAATATAAAGTGAAAGGACATGAAAGTGAGCCCTGATGTAATGGTAGAAAGTAGAAACTGTTATAAAATATTATGATAATTTGATGCCTTTTTATAAATTGATTATTTGTCCTTGAAACTTTTCATGAATGAGGTAAATTTATCTGACACACTCAGTGCTGATTCATCAACGCTGTTATCAACGTTACTGTAAGAAGAATCTTCAAAAATTCTGGTAACGTTGTTGCAAATTGGGAACCAGATGTAAAATAAAACAGTTAAATTAGTATTAGCTTGATCTGATGTTGACAATCAATATAAAAATTTCTCAAACCTCCCTTTACTGAACATACAAAACCCAGAATATTCTGACCATTTCGTAGTTAAACTGTTTATCTAAAAGTGATGAAGTGCTTGAATGTTTCTAACATGAATGTTCTTCAGCATCATGAATGAATGAAGAATAAACACCAACCTCTTTGTTCTTCAGGATCTTCAGTGTGTTTCATTCTGCAGGGTTCTGGATCACTCATGTTCTCACTGTCCTCTTTTATAAACTCAGAGGACAGTGCAAATTTCAGCTCTTCCTGATGCTTTGACGATCGTCTTCACTTGTAGCTGATGAGAATTTACATCATTTATTGGAGAATTGATGGGGGAGGAGCTTCACTGACCATGTGACTGATGTGGGAGGAGCTTCACCAATGATGTGACTGCTGTGGGAGGAGCTTCACCGATGATGCAATTGGTGTGGGAGGAACTGATCTGCCCAAAATCTAAAAAATATCAGTTACTGAGTTTTTTATACTAAATGACACTTCTATGCAACAAATAAATGGCACTTCTAAAATATTATGATCATTTGCAGAATGCATTTTTATAAATTGATTATATGTCCTTGAAACTTTCCATGAAAGAGGTAAATTTATCTTACAATTATTATTTTTTAAAACATTATCAAATCTGAATCCAGGGACAAATCCCATTGTTACAATACTGCCATATTTTGACACCAACCTTGATATTTATATTTATTTTACTAAAAACGTTTTGAATTATTAATGGCCATTCACACTTTTCTTTGCACTGACTTCCATTCATACGCATGTGAAAGTGGGATCATCTTTACGCACGGCATGGGCTCTGGAACCACACTCCTCGAGAGAGGATGGACTCTTCACCACTCTGGAGTTGCCCATGGTGAGAGGTGGCAGGCTGTTGTGGGTTTGCTTATAGCCCCCCAGCTCAGCCACCACGTGTTGGAGTTCACCCCGGTGAACGAGAGGGTCGCTGGTTGGCTTTCTTTCTTTCTTTTTTTATTTTCACATCAAAAACATAAAAAAAAAAAAAAAAAAAAAAAAAAAAAACAGGAAAAAACAGTGTTATACATTTCACAA
Organism: Leuciscus idus; assembly: GCA_021554675.1. Classification (NCBI taxonomy): domain Eukaryota; kingdom Metazoa; phylum Chordata; class Actinopteri; order Cypriniformes; family Leuciscidae; genus Leuciscus; species Leuciscus idus. Next base: position 59,113,770 of record CM038621.1, read on the forward strand.
AAAGAATGTGATGGACAATTGCCGAAAAACCCTCAAGGGGCTTAATTAGTGGCAATCTCCATAGAAACAATTATATTTAACAAATTAAAAACATATTGTAATACAATTTAAAATTGGATTTAAAGCACAAACCCATATGGAAAATTCAAACAACTTAGTAACAATAATTTTACTCTCTGTTTAAACTGTTCTTTAGAAACCTCAACAAATGATGGGGGGAGACTATTCCATACATTTGACCCTCTGTATAATATACTAAACTGTGTTTGAGTCGTACGAGAGTAGGGAGGCCTAATAAGACGACTACTACGAGTCGGATACTGATGAAATTCATTATTAAAAATAAAAATATTACAAAAATGCTGGGGAAATAACTTTTTTATAGAGCTATAAACGAATAAAGCAATTTGAAGCTGATTCACTTGGGGATTCACTTGATTCACTTAGCTAATTCGCTGGTTGGCTTGTGGGACTCCTGAGGCAGGAAGGAGCTTGGTTCGCATTGCCGTCATTAAGACTGTTTCCTGATGCATGTTGGACTCTGGCAGGGCTGCCCTTTGTCACCAGTTCTGTTCATAATTTTTATGGACAGAATTTCTAGTCGCAGCCAGGGGCCGGAGGGTGTCAGGTTTGGGGACAACACGATTACGTCTCTGCTCTTTGCGGATGATGTTGTCGTGTTGGCCCCATCAGACCAGGACCTTCAGCATGCACTGGGACGGTTTGCAGCCGAGTGTGAAGCGACTGGGATGAGAATCAGCACCTCCAAATCCGAGGCCATGGTCCTCAGTCGGAAAAGGGTGGTTTGCCCACTTCAGGTTGGTGGCCTCAGTTCCTGCCTCAAATGGAGGAGTTTAAGTATCTTGGGGTTTTGTTCATGAGTGAGGGAAGGATGGAACGGGAGATTGACAGACGGATCGGTGCAGCTTCTGCAGTAATGCGGTCGATGTACCGGTCTGTCGTGGTGAAGAAAGAGTGAAAGAGCGGTCTCGATTTACCGGTCAATCTACGTTCCTACTCTCACCTATGGTCATGAGCTGTGGGTCATGACCGAAAGTACAAGATCCTGGATACAGGCGGCCAAAATGAGCTTTCTCCGCAGGGTGGCTGGGCGATAGGGCTGGTCCGAATACCATTTTTTGAGCTTAAAAGCTTCGGTAGTAATGAACATCGAATATTCAAAGCTTCGGAGAGAGGGTGCTGAACATATTCTTCTCTCTAATAAAGGCAGGAATCTGTGTGTCTGTATGTCCGTTTGCATTTTTATTATTTCGAGAACCGTTCATCCAATCGACTTCACAAGGGAGTGCATGCAGTGTCGGATTTGGTGCAATATAGATGGACACGCGAGACGCAACACATTCAGAATGAATAAACTTTTAGTAAACTACACAACAGCGCGAGTGGGAAGCGGCGCACCTCACACAGGCAGAGAATGCGTCCGAGAACGGACACTGCACTAGTGATATAAAACGCACACACACAGGTCTGTTAAATGAAGCAATACTTTTAAGGTAGTCTAAGATTTTTCTGACTAACAAATTACTGACACAGTAAAGGGTAGCTTTAAATAAAGAAAAAGAAAATTTTGACACGTGTCTCACGCAGGCAGTGTGCAAACTCCAACCTGTTAACATGGGAGCCAAAATGAAAATGGACATGCCACGCAGCCGGTGTGTCGCCCGCCTTATTCAAGCACGAATGAGAACCGTTTTGCGGGGGATCCCAGGTGTGCAAAAAAAATAAAATTAAAAAATGAATATTCGAATGTCAAATTTTCAAATCGAATATCAACCCACCGAACAAATTTTCGAATATTCGGGTCCAGCCCTATTGGGCGATCCCTTAGAGATAGGGTGAGAAGCTCGGTCACTCGGGAAGAGCTCAGAGTAGAGCCTCCTTCACATCGAGAGGGGCCAGCTGAGGTGGCTCGGGCATCTGTTTTGGATGCCTCCTGGACGCCTTCCTGGGAAGGTGTTACGGGCACGTCCCACTGGGAAGAGACCCTGGGGAAGACCTAGGACATGCTGGACGGTCTATGTCTCCCAGCTGCCCTGGGAACGCCTCGGTGTCCCCCCGGAAGAGCTAGAGGAAGTGTCTAGGGAGAGGGAGGTCTGGGCATCTCTGCTTAGACTGCTGGCCCCGGATAAGCGGAAGAAGATGGATGGATAGTAGCCAACAAATACCCTCAGTCTGCTGACACCAATGAAATGAGCTTTAAGTGTCAATTTACAGGAAATCTGAAGACATCAGCATAATAAATGAGGTGAAAACATAATTAATTAGGTGTCATGAAATAAAAAGTGTTTTCAGCAGATCTGTTAATATTGATGAGCCTCAGACCAGACTGATCTCATGAAATGGCGTATGTATGACACGCCAATTCGATTTCCATTTTTGGCGTGCTATCAACACGCATAATCGCTTTTCAGCGTGTTTATCAACGCCGTTGACTTAACGTTACATTACTTAGTCTGTATATATAGATATGACCTACCCCAACTCCCTAAAAGTCCCTAAACCTACCCGTCACTGGGGTTAATCTTCCCACACCTAAACATACCCATTTTATGGACAATATTAAAATGATAAAACGTAATGGACAGATATGTAGGAAAATGGCATTTTTATGAACAATATGGCTTTAAAAGATAGTTTGAGCCACGAATCCTACCCCTAAACTAGGGCTGGGATAAACGATTATTTTTTAAACGATTAATCTAGCGATTATTTTTTCGATGCATCGATTAATCTAACGATTCATTTTCCCAGTCCGATTCGATTTCGATTCGATTCGATTAGCGATTATCTCCCCAATCCCCATTAACTGACTAATAGCAATTTATACATGTTAATTTACATATGTGAATGAAAAAAACATGAATTCCTAAACATTGCAATATATGTTTATTGCTCTTAAAATTCCAAAATAAAAGACTATACAAGTGCATAGTAATGCATTCTTAGTCAGAGGTAGCATTCAATAAAACCTCAAAGCCTTGAAAACACATAGCTTACTGAAACAAGCTTACTGAACACATAGGGCCTAGCTTACTGAAAAAAGTTCTTCTTTCAGATGAAAATAACAACAACTTGATGTCTAGCATTCAATAAAAAATAAAAAAAGTTCACCCAAAATACTTGTTTAGAGCAATTGAAAGAATACAGTAACCAATGTAAACTTGGGGGCTTTAAGCTAATACAGAGAGTGCTTTTCCAACAAAAATTTTTATAAAAATTAACAGTGGGAGCCAGCAGCCTGTCATGGCGTCCTTCCTGAACCAACAGAATTGAACATTTATGTTGAAAACACATAGTCCTAGCTTACTGAAAAAAGTGCATATTTCAATTCTTCATTCACATTAAAATAACAAAAACGTATAGTAATACACTCTGCCACTCACCTTTTTCTTAAAAAAAAAAAATATATACTAATAAAAAAAAGTACTTAACTAGAATTTAATAAATGAAACATTATTGTAAAGTGTTACCGATTTGATATACACCGATTCAGACGTCTCGTGAGTTCAGTGTTGGACAGATCAGTTGTTTTAACCATTCATTAAAGTGAATCGGTTCAAATGAGTCATTAGTTCGCGAATCGGACGTGTCATTAGTGGACGTGTAGCCTACGGCAAGCGTTGTGTGATTATCCCGGCAGTTTATTTACCACAATTCACACTCCGCGGTAATTCAAGAGAAAAAATCTCCGAATGCTCCACGTGAAACTTTGGTCTTCCGCCCTTTTTCTATCGTGTCTAATGATTTTGATTAATATGCACGAGGGAGAGAGAGCAAGACAGCGCTCGTGTTGTTTGAAGACGGTGAGTGCGCTCGCGTGGCCGGGACTCTCTCTCGTCATATGCGCCCTGTCAAGCGCAGTCAGTCATTCTATTCTACATCACTCACCGATCAAATAAGGCTTTGGCGGCCGCCCAAAAAAAAATTAAATGCAGGAAAACCCCTGGATTGGTTATATACCGTTGGATAGAATGATGGCCATCGCGTATCAGCGCACATAAGGTACACACTGTGAAGTAATTTGCACACGTTTTTTAGAGAAATGAAAACAGGTCGACGAATCGACGCGCATATTTTGCGTCGACGTATTTTTTGCGTCGACGTCATCGATGACTTCGACGCGTTGTCCCAGCCCTACCCTAAACCTAACCATAACCATTTCTTAAAACTACCTAGGCAACAATTATAAAGAAAAACAACAGACAGACGAGTATAATCACAATAATTTATTGATGGTTCCTATAGAACCATAATATACTAACCTTACAACACAACATCGATTGGCAAAATACACCAATTGTATTAGCTTGATGTAATCCAAACCTTCAGAATCCATATTATTTGCAAGAAAAAGATCCAAACTCAGCCCTTTATCCAGTAATCGTCATCTTGACCGTAAACGTCAAACCCCGCGCTTGTTATGAATTCAAATTCAAAAATTGCGCCCTCAAGAAGCGACAGGTTACTATGGTTACGGCAGTAATATCAAACGCTCATTGGCTCTCGTCTCGCCTGCTTCGTCACAGATTGCGTCATGCACATTCACATTTGAAATGAAGCGCGCACTGCCGCGCAGCCCTCAGAGCGAACCGAACCGAAGACGGATTAACGTTTTCATGGATTTGAATTAATAACTTAAATTCTGCTCTGTCTGTTACCTCATACAAAACCACTGCCAGAGAGGACTGCGACACATCGATCGTCACGTGAACAACTTTTGGTACCGATTTTGACATTTTCTCATTAAATAAATTATTGTGATTATACTTGTCTGTCTGTTGTTTTTCTTTATAATTGTAGCCTATAGTTTTAAGAAATGGTTATGATTAGATTTAGGGGTAGGATTAGCAAACGTCCGGGATAATGGTACGTGTAAGATTCACGTCTGAGGCTGTTAAACTGTGACATCTACACGTTTTCCAAAGGGGACCAACATGATTATTTCACGTACATTTTGCTCCGTTTCGCTCGGACATTTAAAGGGATACTCCACTTTTTTTGGAAATAGGCTCATTTTACAACTCCCCCAGAGTTAGACAGTTGAGTTTTACCGTTTTTGAATCCATTAAGCCGATCTCCGGTTCTGGCGGTACCACTTTTAGCATAGCTTAGCATACATCATTGAAGTGGACAAGCCCATTAGCATTTCTCTCAAAAAAATGACCAAAGTGTTTTGATATTTTTCCTATTTAAAACTTGACTCTTCTGTAGTTACATCGTGCATTAAGACCAACGGAAAATGAAAAGTTGCGATTTTCTAGGCTGATATGTCTAGGAACTATACTCTCGTTCCTGCGTAATAATCAAGAAACTTTACTGCCGCACCATGAGTGCAGCAGGCGTAATGATATGACGCAGCGCCTGAAAGTAGTTCCCAGCTCGGTAACTTCCAACGTGACCGGGACTATGTTTGTGTAGTTTCAGTCGGCAAATTAGGTCAAGTTAGTGGATTTTCCTGTGCGATTAGCCATGGTTCTGTGTGTAGTAAAGGCCTGTGATAGTAAGTCGAGGGGATACACTACCGGCGTCATGTTTCACAGAATACCAGTGAACAACAAAGAACTAAACAATCAATGGTTGGCTGCTCTGAACATTGATCTCAAAACACCGGTAGAATCGATCAAGAAATGGCGTGTTTGCTCAGAGCATTTTGGACCAGATGACTATAAAGAAAACAAGGACAGTACGGTACGGCGTCTAAAGGATACGGCCATCCCAACCATCTTCATAGTACAGACAGGTCCAAGTGTATCATCATCAACCATGGCTGTAAGTATAACAATTTTATTTTTTGTTAGCTTGAACCACTTGATTGAAAAAGCACTGCCGACTGCCGTTGTCTTTATCTTCCTGTGAAATGCAATCAATGAGTGCTAGGTTTGCTCGATCATTTGTCTTGTAACGTACAGTATAAAGTTAGAAGTTTTGTTGTCGAGTTCTGGTGAGGTAGCGTATAGTTGAATTAAAGGAAACTTGTGGAATTTTCGGTATTGTTTATCTAAAGTTTCTATAGTACAAAATACTAGCGATGTCACGTTATGTGCCGGAGCGTGTGTCAAAAAATCATCTCATTGATGACGTCCGAAATCTCGCTTGGCCTGACAAGTTCTGGAAGTGGTTCTAATCTTGTAAATTCACACCTTGTTTAACTCAGCCAATTTACATTTTTAGACTAATAATATTACCCCTCCTGTCTAATATGAACAAAGATTTGATTTACACACATTTGATAGCCCCATTCATTTCAAGCCAATGCGTCCACCGTTATGTTATATGCTACACTGACTTAGAAGGGGGTAAGAGCTCTTGAATCTGTGCTCTGACCCTGGTTTCAGAATCAGCCTTGCAAGCATCCTTTTCCTAAAATTGAATTGTATGTAATATCATATTACCTATGCTGTTGAAAGACAGGTGTGTTGGACTTCTTTTTTTTTTTTTTTTCTTGTATCTCAAAGGTATTGCCTCCATGGAATAACCTTTTTTTCTTTTAATTATCAATCAGGATGAGCTTGATGTACAGCAGGATCTACCTGAACATGAGCATTTCTTCAGCCTTTTTGCTGATGTACCACAGTCAACCCCTCAGAAATCCAGACCTTCAAAAGAACTTCCAGCGGAGTTCAAAATGCCGTCACTGTTGCAGCTGACTAGTCCAGCACAGACAGTGACACGCACAAAGCCATTTGCTGCCCTGGCACCCACATGGACACAACTGGTAGGAAAATGAAACTTTACCCTCTGTTCTAGTTTTTTGTAATGTGTTATGAATGAAACTCCTAAAATTATTTGAAATCTCTATCATTTATAGGACCATTTGTCCAGTCCAAGGAAAAGTTTAATCTATGATGTGAGTGTCCATGTTATATGTCTGCTATCTATAATCCATAATGAAAATATTATTAGTTTTGTGCATCGTTCTGCTGACAGTTATCTATAGCATTATGAAATGCAATTGTAGAACAGTCAAATAATTGTTTATTCAAATCATTTATATGTGAGAAGACAAATACTGGAAAAGAAACTAACAATTTCAATGTTGAATTGTCAATAACAGGAAAAACACACATCATCTTTAATGGACATCAGTTCATCATCAGCCTTGGAAATCAGCATGTGTTCAGAGCCTGCTGCTGATCCTTCTGATGCCAGTTTTGCTCCATTCACTAGCCCCTCGACCTCTTCCACAGGAAGCACTTCAAGCAGCTCTGAACATTACAGAGGATGGAATGAGAGAAAGTGGATTGTGAATGAGTCAAAACTCATGGAGCTCTTCCAGAAATGCTCCACTTGTGGAGCTCTGATCTCTCAGGCAGACCAGACCATAGTTACAATTGGTTGCAGAATCAACGTGAGCTGGAAATGCAACAACGGACATACTGGACATTGGGATTCATGTCCAAACACACGTGGAATGCCGGAAAACAACCTACTAGCAGCAGCTGCCACACTCTTCACTGGTGCAACGTTTACAGACATCGCTGACTGGGCTGGGCTCTTGAACTTGCAGCTGCCCCAAAAAACAACATACTACAACATACAGGCAAGCTACCTCATTCCGGTGATTGAAGCAGCATACAAGAAGCAGGAAAACATCATAAAAGCACAACTAATCTGCCAGACTCAGGATGGTCAGGGAGTGCAGCTCTGCGGAGATGGGAGGAGTGACAGCCCAGGCCATTCATGCAAATATACCACCTATTCCTTCATGGATGACTCCTCCAATCAGATAGTTGTTTTTGATCTGGTTCAGGTAAACAAATGGTCACAACACTAGAATAAATTTACTAAAAAAATTATGTCTAAAATGTCATAATCTGTAAAATTGTTCCCTGTAGGTGTCCCAGGCCACAAGTTCCGTAGCAATGGAACCAATGGGCTTCACGAAAGCGCTGGAGAGGCTCTTGGATGAAGGCATTGACATTAAAGTGGTTACAACGGATAGACATCCATCCATCAGAAAACTGATGAGAGAAGAATATCCTAACATCATACATCAGTTTGATCCATGGCATGTGGCAAAAGGTTAGTCTATTAGGCAGTAGAGCACAACCTGTTGATACTTATTGTGTGAATTTATTGGATTTTAACAATATCAATAACAATATGCCATTGTCAATCCTGCTTTATCATCTGATTCTCTATCAATTCTTTTATCAAATCCTTTCGTTAAAGAAGGTAGTCTACACAGGTTTTCAGTAACAACAAATTAACCTAAAACATAGCTTATGTTAATATGATGGCCATAATGGCATATTCGAATAATTAAAAAATGTATTACTGTGTTGTCTATTTCAATTTACTTTCAAAACTGATCAATTGCCCATATCAATGCACATTTAAAAAAAAAAGGCAAACATTGATGGGAGAATCATGGTCAGATGCATATTTCAGTATATTTCAGTAGATTGATGGATCCTTTTCACATTTCCAGGTTTCTCAGAAGTGGAAGTTGTCATAGTTGGATAAAAATATATGGATTTACAGTATAATAATGTACCCTTGTAATTCAGGAATAAAGAAGAAGCTGGTTTCTGCTTCCAATCGAAGGAGTTGCAAAGAACTTGCTCCTTGGGTGAGGAGTGTGAGCAACCATATGTGGTGGAGCTGTTGCTCATCCAAGGGAGATGCAATGGTACTACACAATCATACACACACAACTCCTCACAAAATGAAAGTCTAATTGATTGCTCATATGCATGCTGTATAGAGGTGTAATGAATAGTGACATTGCTGGTTATCACAAATCATGCAAAAAAAAAGTGTGTTTTCCAGATACTTTGAATTAATGTTATTACTAAAGAAATTTTCTGTCTGGCCTCTTATGTTATTGTCAGGAATTGCACAGACGATGGAAATCAATACTACATCATATCTCAGGGGTTCATCGCTGGGAGGAAAATGGCATGGAGTACAATTGCTACCATAAAGAGCTGACAAGAGATCAGCAAAGGACGAAGAAATGGTTGTCCGTGGACTCCCCTGCCTACAAAGCCCTGATTGAAATAGTGGTGAATGCACGTCTACTGAAAGACCTGGAGCAAATGACGCTGTTCAAACACACAGGTACGTTTACGAAAAAGTTTGATGTTCAGGTAGTGTAATGGCCAACTAAATTTACTTTCAGTGGGAAGTGTCTGTGAAAGTGATATAAAATTTATAAGTATTATGATCCTTCGAATCACTTCAAAAGACACAAATATTGGATTGACCCCAGTCCTGACAATGTCAGTCCTGCATAGATCATGCACACAAATTTTCTTACTGGTTATTGTTCAAGTTACCAATTTTTTCCCCCTGTTTTACCAGGACAACTCGAGGTCTTTCATAATGCCCTGCTGAAATACTGTCCAAAGCGTCTACACTTTCATTATTCATCGATGCAGGCACGCACAATGTTGGCCATTATGGACCACAACGAAAACCACTCTACGCAGCGTGAACAGGCAACAACAGCAGCTGGTAAGACATAAAAATATTACAAAATGTAAAGCTCTCCTACTACCATACAGTTTTTTACCTGACATGTTTGAGATGTCAACCATAGAGATGTTAGCACAAGATCGATTATATAACCTCTTGGCTTATACAGTATGACTGAACAAATTCATTTAGTAAAACAAAAAATGGGCTGGTATAAAAGGCCTCTAAATTCGTCATAAATATCATAACCATTACAGACTAACTGACAATACCTTTCTGGGTGTATAATTTCAGGCCTCCCAAGGCACAATGTTGTCTATCAAAGACAGTCTAAGCAGTGGATTGCCAGACCCATCTATAAGACGACAACACAAACATTCATAAATGGTCTCATGGAAGGAGTGATTGAAAGACGATTGGATCCCACTGTCAAATTCAAAGATTCGGCATCCCATCTCAGAATACCTCATCTGGCAGCTAACATCGCCTTACAGCCAAAACCCAGCAAGGAAGATGTCCTAAGAGTGTACACATCAAGGTTCAAAGGTCCATCAGAGAAGCTGTGATTGTCATCTGTAACTCAGAATGAACACAAACCCGCTAACTCCCCATAGACCTTGTATCGTTCAGAATACACTGTGACTTCACATCATATATGCATATATGTATAGTTTGTTGTTTTATTGTACAGTTAAATAAATGATTGCATTCTCAATTTGTGATTACCCTTTGGTTTGTAAACATCATCTAGGCTTATGTATTTTACAAGTAAAAGATGTTAGATATCATGTTGTTGATATGGTCACAACAAAACTAAACAAAACCAAATATAAATGTTGCTATACTGTATTTCTATAAGTTGGTGGGTCATGTAAAAAAAAATAAGGCTTCACATATTTTCTAGGTACATGAAGGCAAAGCTTTATTTAGACAAATAATGACAACCCACATCTGTGAGTTAATAATATGGGAAAGTCTCACAGTCAGATGAGTAAATGTCTAAATAGACTAATGTAATTACTGATAACATAACTCTCACAAGCACAAGAACACACATGTTTCACACTCAAAGCTTTTGCAATATAAAACAGAATATAATCTTTATAATCCACCAGATTGCAAAAATGTCTTTGCTTGAAATGTAGGCCTACAGAACAGTAACAGTACCTATAGTATATTTATTGCATCTTCTGCTTCTTGAAATCCTACATAAACTCCTGACTCTGATGGATATTTTCGGCGAATGGCACCAACCACACACGAAGGCAATGGTTTTCGGTTGCCTCTTCCTAAAGTATCTCCCTTCAGGGCCCACTCCATAATAATGCGGTACGACACCAACCTGTATTGACTGAGAAGATAGCACATTATAAATATAAGCTTGAAAATGCATGCTGACAGGATGCATTCTAAATCTTTGACTCATGCATTGTAATGATTGCAGGAATCACTTACTCTAACGATAGCTGGCCGTCAGGTCCACTCGGCACGGGACGTTTTTTCCAGTTTATTTTGTCTAACCGGAAAAAAAAAAATCGACCACGGCAGGATGCAGCATCGCTAAGAAGTCCTCGGATGTTGCGACACATGCCACTTCCTCATCAGGTAGATCGATCTTTGCCATTGATGGCAAGACCTGTTCCCACTCGTTACAACACAGGCACTCACTTTCGGTCGGCATGGGTTGACAAGCCCCACACTTACACCACCAGTTCAAATCTGCTCTCCTACTCCCTTCTGTCCCAGTCTGTTCAGCCATACTTTCTTGCCTTTCACGTTCCAAAAGCTCATCATCAGTGTATTCTGGTTCAAATAGATACGGTTCGGGATCTAAACCTAAGTATATGTCCTCTGAATCGTCTCTCACAAACGTCTCCATGCTACAACGCACGCTCCCTGTGCAAGCAGGTTGTCATGTTGGTTATGTTGACGGAAGGTAGCCTATTTTCAGGCGCTGCGTCATATCATTACGCCTGCTGCACTCATGGTGCGGCAGTAAAGTTTCTTGATTATTACGCAGGAACGAGAGTATAGTTCCTAGACATATCAGCCTAGAAAATCGCAACTTTTCATTTTCCGTTGGTCTTAATGCACGATGTAACTACAGAAGAGTCAAGTTTTAAATAGGAAAAATATCAAAACACTTTGGTCATTTTTTTGAGAGAAATGCTAATGGTCTTGTCCACTTTAATGATGTATGCTAAGCTATGCTAAAAGTGGTACCGCCAGAACCGGAGATCGGCTTAATTGATTCAAAAACGGTAAAACTCAACTGTCCAACTCTGGGGGAGTTGTAAAATGAGCCTATTTCCAAAAAAAGTGGAGTATCCCTTTAACGGCGTAGACATACACGCGGAAGATGACGGTTCGTTTCGGCGTGAACATACACGCGGATAGCTCAAAATGCGTATAGATAACACGCCACTTTTGACTTGAAAGTGGCGTGTATGTTTACGCAAAGTCATGATGTCATGTTGCTCAGACTATCAACACTCATTCAACAAGCCATTCAGGATCATCAGCAGATCATCTCATTTTATTCTGAGTGTTTGCTGTTAGAAACACATTATTTGAGTCAGGATACATGATAAAAGCCTGTAAAACTGCTCTATTGAAAGACAATACTGTTATTTATCACAGTATGACATGGATAAAACATCAATAACACAAAAACAATGACACTCATCTTCATCAACCACTACAGATAAATAATTACAGCAGCATAATGTCGAGATCAGTCTAAATATAGGCTAGTTTGATCTTATAATAACTACATTAATTATTACACAGTAAATTTGAAATCCGGAAATCAACACCAATATACTTAATTTCAACACTTTAAAAGTGTAAATATGGGAACAACCCTCAAAGTGTGAGTTCGACACTTTCAAAAGTGTTGCCTCTCGCAACACCGACACAGAGTTACAACATGAACACTAAGAGAGTAAAATATGAACACCTATTCTGCATTTCCTACTTTAATGAACTGTAAAATACACTGACAAATCATGTAATCTGAAAAAATAAATAAATTCACTTTGAAATAAACATCACTTTATATTAATCTTTCAAAACAATCCAGAAATTTTAATTGTAACCTTAGTCTGGGATCATAAAAGTGGTTTTCTAAAAAGTAGTCATTAACATTTTATGAAAATGATCAGATAAAGATCACCACAAAGCACTATTGTTCCAAGAGTAAAACACTATTTATATTTATTAGTATTGATTTAATGTCTCACGTGGCTCATAGGCAAAACATTTAGCAGTCTCTTTTCCTTTAATAAAATGCATTGCTTGCTATGCATTTAAAATTAGTTTAATATTTTATATCTATTAAAATCGCAGCTTAATAACATTTAGATTTTTAAATCATTTTAATCAAACACTGGTGAAACAACCACTTAGGCCTATGTCTGTAATGGTGACTTGATAGCTAGGACTGTAACTGTAGCTGGTTGAGAATAGGTGACCACTGTGGTGCATCGGTAAGAATGTAATCGAATGCTCTAATGCTCTTCAATGGATTTATTGACAGCCAGCAGATGATTATAGCTGTCTTCCTGAGTGTACAGTATGTGTGATTCTACAATAAACAATACAAAGAAAAATATCAGCATGCAAGTAAACGACAGTGCTGACATTATGCAATAAGTAAAGCTAATAAATGCTAATTAGTGCAACTTTCCCTTCAAGTAACTTTAGCTGCAAATATCAAATAACCAATTAATATACCAGATAACACACATTAGCTCCTTATTAAATTAAAGAACAGCCTTTTACTGCTGGGTCTCAGTTCAGCAACCCAAAAACAGTTCTCTATTACACAACCATTGTAAACACTCCGATAATAACTGTACAATGTCAGGTGAGTACAAATAAACACACTAGTAGTGTAACTCTAGTAATACTAGGCATTAGCATAATGCTAGCGAACTTTGTAAACATTTACACCAGGGTACTCACATGTCTCTGAACACACACACGCACAGATAACGACACAGACGACAACTATGCACTTCAGAAATATCTACGATGTGCTGCCCGTGGTCACTCTCACTACTAACTCAAAACGAAACCTTTCTTCTTCTTCTTCTTCTGTTAAGTTTTATGACAGTTTACAAGTGTATTACCGCCATCTACTGGACTGAGGTGCAATCGAATGGATGTCATTAACACACACACACACACACACACACACACACACACACACACACACACACACACACACACACACACACACACACACACACAATAATAATAATCAAATCCTATTTGCTAGTTGTGTTTCTTTGATAAATGTTATCATAGCATTAGTGATGTTTTCTGATCTAGGCTCACATAATACAGTTTCTAAAGAAAAGGTTTTATTTACTGCATTCACTTCCCTCTTTAGTTTCTCTCTTTGTCTGTAAAAGCGTATGCACCTTAAAAGAACATGATCTACATCCTCTCTCACTCCACAATTCTCACATTTCCCAGATGGATGTTTGTGTAAAATGTATTATTTAAACCAGTATGGCCTATTCTCAGTCTTGTAATCCAAACCTCTTCCTGTCTGTTTGAATAACTATAATATAGTTATTCAAACATATCAAAAATATTATTTGCAACTTGAGATATATTTTTGTATATTGTATAAGTGTCTACCTTTTGTATCCTTATCCCATTCAGCTTGCCATATTTTATTAACTTTGTGTTTAATGAGTAGTACCTTAACTTCTGATTTACTGAGTGGAATGCTTAAAGGACAAGTTCGGTATTTTTCACTTAAAGCCCTGTTTACAGATCGTATCTGATGAAATAGAACGGTTAAGATAAAAATTTGGACACATGTTCCTGTCCCGAGAATTTTAGGTTTATTTCGCTTTTGTGGACCTATTTTGCCAAACGCATCACACCCGTGATTCTTCCGTTGAGAGCTTGAATAATAGACACTCCAGCCCAGTTGGTGGCGATAATGCACCTTTGCCAATTGCAAGCAAACCACGGGCATTTCATTGAATACACAGAAGAAGCAGAAGAAGAAGCGGCGGAGTAATACCGTAAAGGTGCTGCGGTCTCACAGCACGTCCTATTAAGTCAATGGAGTTGGACAAAAACTACGATAAAACCTGTTGGAATGCATCTTTTTCAGCGATTTTTGAGTGAACATATCAGTGAACACCCCTGACCACTCGGTGAGTTTCACGTCTTTGTAAACGAAAGTTTAATGTGTTTTTAGGACGGAATATTCCAGTGCACATAGACAACCATTGTGGGGGTGGGGGGGGGGGGGGAAGCGAAATAAACCTAAAATTCTCGGGACAGCAGCATGTGTCCAAATTTTTATCTTAACCGTTCTATTTCATCAGATACGATCTGTAAACAGGGCTTTAAGTGTAAAATACCGAACTTGTCCTTTAATTGAACTTCCTCTTCTTTAGTAGCCTCTTTTGCCAGCCTGTCTGCTTCCTCATTACCACCAACTCCTTTATGGGCAGGAACCCATACAAACTGGATTAATATTCCCTGTTGACTAATTGCAAATATGATATTATTAATTTCATTCAACAAGTCCTGTCGGCATGATGATTCTCCATTTTGAATGGAAGTGAGAGATGACATAGAAACAGAACAAATAGCTGCCTTATATTAGGGGGCCTAACTTCTTCTATCCAATGCAATATTAATGGCTGTCATTTCTGCTGCAAATATGGACAAATTATCTGATGTTCTTTTTTTAATTGAGATTTTATAATCAGGGATGTAAGCTGCAATACCCGTTTTACCCTCTGAATCTTTAGATGCATCTGTATAAATCTGTGCTGTATTAGTTCCTACTTTCTAAATATTGCTCTGTGTTTGCTGGGAGCCTCTGAAGCAAACGTAATACTTGGCTGAAATTATGTAATTATTCCTGAAGCAAGAAGAATCAGCAGAAAATAAAATTGGTGTAGCGACACCAGCTCAAATGAGGGGAATGTACAACTATTGATTATTAATCATCAATTATTAAGTAAGAGTTGATGCCTGACGAGGTGTCCATTGTCAGGTATTAATGGACGACGGCGAGGCGTGAACCGTCCGACGCTGCGCAGAAGTCCATTAATACCTGCAGCAGCCATTCACAATACTTGTGCCAGCAGCCATACCACCCTGTAGCCCAAGACTGGTTGCCCACTGAAGCTAGGCAGGGCTGAGCCTGGTTAGTACCTGGATGGGAGACCTCCTGAGAAAACCAGGTTGCTGCTGGAAGAGGTGTTAGTGAGGCCAGCAGGGGGTGCTCACCCTGTGGTCTGTGTGGGTCCTAACGCCCCAGTGTAGTGACAGGGACACTATACTGTCAAAGAGCACCGTCCTTCGGATGAGACGTTAAACTGAGGTCCTGACTCTCTGTGGTCATTAAAAATCCCATGGCATGTCTCGTAAAGAGTAGGGGTGTAACTGGCCACATTCCACCATTGGCCCTTACCAATTATGGCCTCCTAATAATCCCCTTACATTGAATTGGCTCTATCACTCTCTCTCCTCTCTCCACCTATATCTGGTGTGTGGTGAGCGCACTGGCGCCGTTGTACTGTGGCTGCCGTCGCATCATCCAAGTGGATGCTGCACACTGGTGGTGGTTGAGGAGAGATCCCCTGATATGATTGTAAAGCGCTTTGGGTGTACAGTATACATATGAAAGCGCTATATAAATGCCCGATTCTATTCTATTCTATTCTAATACCTGACAATGGACACCTCGAAGGGCATTAACCTGCTTATACCTTGGTCACTTTCCAAAAAACACATTTTTAAAACATTAGTTTATATTTTAATTAGTTTTACAATCGAAATCTAAAGTTACAAGTTACAAACAATAACTTGGTTTCCCTGGTTATGCCTGTGCCCGGACAGTTTATTTAGGTGTCCTCTATCACTTTTTAATGGACACCCTGCAGCCAGTCAGAATCGAGTATTCACCCAGACCATGGTATACTAATCAATAACTAATCATACTGGTTATCACTTACACACTTTAAATCGCCCAAAAAGGGAATACATAGCCTGTGTGTTTATATATCTGTATATAAATAATTAACCACAACAAATTACAATCAATTATGAATATACATAAGGGCTATAGATCAGGGGCCGTATTCACAAAGCATTTTATCTTACCACTAGGAGTACTCCTAAATCGCACTAAAATATTTTAGCTAGGAGTTTTCTCTTAAAAGTTATTCACAACGCCTTTCAGACCTACTTTTACTAAGGAAAAATGACAACTCCTAAACTAAGAGTGAGTCTTCGTTGCTATGGATGACGTCAATTCTCAGGCACGTGTGTTTTCTTTCTATTCACAAACACGTCTTCATCCTGACGTGGTGCAATTAGTTTAATATGTGTCCCGTCTATAGCACCGACCACTCCGGGCACACCGGCAATATCCATAAAGCTGGCTTTGTTTCTTTGGAGTTGGCGAATGTCCAAAGGAAAACTTATGAACTGTCGAATAATATGGGGTCTACATAGTGCATTGATGGTTTGGTGGATGGATCTGCTTACCGATGGCTGGGATATCGCTAGATCGTCGGCATTACACAATTGCATTTTTCCCGTTGCCAGGTAGCGAAGTGTTGTCAAACATTTCAATTCGGCACTGATTGGGTTGTTGCGATTAGTTGGCGCTGTTATTGCATCCCTCACAAGATCCACAACAATCAGTATTCCCTCACGGTTAAGGCGGTATCTTTGTTTTAACTCCGTGTCATTAAGTGTCTCCAATACACTGCGTCGCACGGCCATTTTAAGATCCTTTGTGAATAGGTCTTAGTGAGTTAGGAGTCCTCTCGACTTCTTTTAAGCTGTCCCAGACTTAGGTGCTACTTTTAGGGCTAAAATGCTTCGTGAATTACTCTTAGTGAAAAAAATTAGGAGTCCTAAAGTTGGGAGTGACACGCCCATTATTTTTAGGAGTTGCTCCTAAATTCTCCAGTTAGGAGCTAATTTTAGCCTTAAAATTCTTTGTGAATACGGCCCCAGATTTGTGAATGCCTACAAAATTAATGTCGACATCTAATAATTTGTTTGTCCACCATACTTGCATTGGTCTTTTGTTGCTGAACAGGAATACGCGCGTGTGCTTGTCCGTTTAGTTGTAAATTTTCTTTCAATTCTTCCGGAGCTCGTGTAGTTCGCGGGGAGTTCAAACGGTTTACTTGTAAGAGTTGCCAGAAACTTAGTTTAAAGTCCGTTTCACTCGTAGGTAGAAATGAATGAGCACGAGACTAAACGAGGAAAGACGTAAAACAAAACGGAGAGAGAACAAACTTTAGATAAACGAAACCAACTTGACGAAGAAGCAAAACGAAGAGCGACGAAAACATGAAGAAACAAAACAATGGAGAAGACCAAACGTGAAAAAGAGACGAAACGTGAAAAAGTAACCTATAAAGTGTGAAGCGAACAACCCCTCTAGGTGGATGTTAACCAATAAGAACCGTTTTCCTTTGGCGGGAAAGTTTTTATGACCCTTTGTTCGGGCAAACCTCTGAATCATGTAATTTGATTGGATGTTTAACAGACAAATCTTTTAGATGCTTATAATCCTAATGCGTCATAAAGTTAACAAAATGTGATGTAAATTAACAAATGGGGAACGAAGATTGGAGTTTATAGAGACTAAACATGACACACATATGATTTGTATAAACCATAGTATGTAAACAGGTCTGACACATTAATCCAAAAGTTTACAAGAATACAAAGGCCAAACCACATAGCAGGAAAAATCATTAGATGAGAAAATTAGATACATGTTTAGATATATTTCTCAAGTTGGTATATCTATATAGAATATATAGGATTAACATATTTTTATAAAATCCTCAAAAATAAATCGAGTGAGCTGTCGCAGCCCTCTGCAGATTCCTTTTGGGGTTGTAAGACTCTTATCAGTCTAACAGGGGGTCCGGTAACAGGACCGCATTCTGTGAGTGATACATTTTTTTTAACATAAGCACTCAGTGTTCAAACTACACACTAGGAAATCACAACTATGTCAATTGTAAGGGGGGTACAGTGGTAAGACCCAGAACCAGATATGATGAAAGAAGACCTGGGGCCATATTCACAAAACATTTTATCTTACCACTAGGAGTACTCCTAAATCGCACTAAAAGATTTTAGCTAGGAGTTTTCTCTTAAAAGTTATTCACAATGCCTTTCAGACCTACTCTTAGTAAAGAAAAATGACAACTCCTAAACTAAGAGTGAGTCTTCATTGCTATGGATGACGTCATTACTCATGCACGAGCTTGACTGAAGTGACCACCTTGATTGGCTGATGATTGTAACGCGGGAATGATTCCCCCTCCCCGATAATGAGTGACAGGTGACAGGTCTTGAGAATGCGTGCGCTACACAAGTAGTGCGAAGGACGGAAGATGATGAATAACTGAATAAATAGCCTAAATGAATAAAGAGTAAGGCAAAACAAATAGCCTAGTAGCCTAATGAAACATATGGATTGATGCAATATCTTTGCAACATTATTGAATTAATCTGTCACTATATGCCTCTGCCTACGTTTGCAAAGAGAAGAACATTTTAATTTGATTCACAATGAAACGTTACAATTAGTTTACATGCAATGAGTAGCCTAGTTTTGGTTGTTGTTGGTGGCGTTATTGCATCCCTGGTTATGCCTACAATGCAAAATTGTTCCTTCGCGACTGGAAGCTCCTGTAGCCGTCGCATACGCATTTCAAAACATTGCGACGTGAAATGCCACAAAAAGCGGTTTGTGAATAGGTCTTAGTGAGTTAGGAGTCCTCTCGACTTCTTTTAAGCTGTCCCAGGCTTAGGTGCTACTTTTAGGGCTAAAATGCTTCGTGAATTACTCTTAGTCAAAAAAATAAGGAGTCCTAAAGTTACGAGTGACACGCCCATTATTTTTAGGAGTTGCTCCTAAATTCGCCAGTTAGGAGCTACTTTTTGCCTTAAAATTCTTTGTGAATACGGCCCCAGGAGTCGTGAAGTTCAATCAAATAAGTAAAAGTTTACTGAAGAATAGTTTGCAGTTAAATTGGTAGAGCCAGCGTCAAACTCTCACAAGGAGGTCGCAAGCCAACTCTACTTTACACAAAAATCTCACAACAATTATACCTTTTCCAAGGACATGCATTACACAATCATTTGCTTCTGATTGGCTAAGAGAACATAAAGTCTAAACAATAATTCATAGCAGATAGATAAGTGGGTATATCGTCGTAAAACAGTTGTCGCCCAATTCCAAGATTTAAGTCCGTGGTGACCTTCCAGGGTCCGAGAAAGACGTCTTGAGTCCATATGTTGCATGTCACAGAGTTCAGAACCTGTAATGAATATCAAACGCACACACAGAACACTGACGAACAACAGTTATCTTCAAGGTTGAAGAAGGCCTGAGCTCATTATCAGAAGAGCAGTCCACCATAACAGACTGATAACATATTTCACTCCTTAGAAAATCAGGAACGACAATAATCCCTTTTACTCCCTAGAGAAGATACACATGAGGAAATTCACTTAATGAAAGTAAGGTAAAATGATGTATACATTGACCTTCTAACTTATACAAGTCAAGTAAGACACATATATAGATGCAGATATATGGATATATAAGCCACAAATGGGTGCAGAGTCTCTCTCGCCGCTCTCTGAATCCCAAGAGAATCATCATCAAAAGGCATGCGAACACAACCTGGGGACATACACTGGAATGCACCTAAAAGAAACTTGTTAAACACTCACAGAAACCATATGGAAATGATACATGCATATACTTGATTATTGATTTTCTTAATAGGAATAAAGTAATCATTCAAGAGAATACATTTAATATATATATACATATATTAAATTGAAGAGGCAAGGGATTTCTGACCCCAACCCTTCACAATAAAAAGGGAAAACATGCATGCCTACAGGAATGTGATACATTTAAGAATGATTTATATTCTGAGTTAAATACAAAGTGTGTGTGTGTGTGTGTGTGTGTGTGTGTGTGTGTGTGTGTGTGTGTGTGTGTGTGTGTGTGTGTGTGTGTGTAGTGGGCATCGTGTGAGAGCTTTACTGGCCATCTGGTGTTGCTAAAACTAATGCACTCTGGTGCTCTTCTTCTGAATGAGAAGGCAGAAGTGATTTCAGAACGAAGGCCCGAGTGAAACTCTTCCCGCATTGATCACATGTGTAAAGTTTCTCTCCGCTGTGGATCCTCATGAGATTCTTCAGACTTGATTTACATGTGAAGAGTTTTTTAGGCTTCTGTTTTTCCTTTCCCGTTCGCCTCCATCAGGTCTAAAAGAAACATTAAATCATGTGAGATTTCAAATGAGAGACAAATGTGAAATGAAAAGCGAAGCTCAAAGTCAAGATCACTGATGAGTTCAACAGTTATTTTAATCTCATCAAATCTGGTCAACAACTGCTGTGCACGATTATGATCTATTTTAATGTCATGAAGATGATTTGTGTTATAAAACACTAGTTTTGTCATGAAACAATGTAAATCTGGTGAGCATCAGCATGTTCTTCATCATGAAGAATGAATGAGGAATCAAGAATAAACAACTTAGTCTGAAATATTGATTATTCCTCTCTCATCATGTCTGTTAGAAATGAAACTTGTTTGTTTTTAGCAGAACTGCCAGAAAGCATCTGGAAGGAGAGGACGGAGAGAACGCCAGTGATCCAGAACCTGCAGAATGAAACATCATGATACTGAAAAACAAAGAGGTTGGTGTTTATGATTTCAGACTAAGTACTAAGGCTAATCGCATGTTTAAAAAAAATAGTGACCTTGATCATGTAACTTAACAGTGTTGTTCAATAAAACCCAAATGATTACTTACTTTGATACTTTATTTGAACCAATTATTGCTTGCTATTATAATTTGTATTTTAAAGGCTGTTGTTTCACTTGGGTCTATCTTTGTTACCACATTTTGGTTTGATTACTCGATTTATCAGTGGAATAATTGGTAAAATACTTTAAAAAAATTACTAAAATAATCGATAGCTGCAGCCCTACTTTACTTTTATTCATCTGCCTCCATAAGGCTGCTGTTAAAGAAAGACAAGGATCCCGACCTCTGCGGTTCTTACAGACCCCTATCTTTACTAAACGTGGATGCTAAAATCCTTGCTAAGGCTTTGGCCAGCCGCTTGGAAAGATTTCTCCCAGTCATGATTTCAGAAGAGCAAACTGGCTTTCTAAAGGGCTGTCAGTTATCTTACAACGTCCGCACCCTTTTAAATATAATATACTCGAAAAAGTCCACAATAACCCCTGAAGAGGTCATCTCAGTTGACACTGAAAAGGCATTAGACAGGGTCGAATGGAACTTCCTGCTTGCCGTACTAAATAAATTTGGGTTGGGTGATATATTCATTTCATGGATACACCTTCTCTATATATCCCAACAAGCTAGTATCTCCACCAATGGCGTTCAATCTGCTTATTTTCCTTTATCTCGAGGCACCCGACAGGGTTGTCCTTTATCTCCTTTACTCTTTGTGCTGGCCATAGAGCCTTTGTCTATCTATCTGAGATCCTCCTCCATTTTTTCTGGTATATCACATATAATGTTGTTATATGTCTCCGACCCCAGCCGCTCTATACCAGTAATTGTGTCCTTTATTCAGAAATTTGGCTCATTTTCTGGTTACAAAGTTAATATCTCCAAAAGCGAATGTTATCCTGTTAATGCTCTGGCGTGTCAACTAAGTCAGTCTGATATCCCCTTCAAATTGGGCCCCTTAGGTTTTAAGTATTTAGGAGTTAATGTAACCAGAAAGCTAACCTCCCTTTTTTCTGCCAATTTCTCCCCTTTAATGTCTAAAATTAAGTCTGACTTTCAAAGATGGAGGGGCTTGCCATTGTTGCTTATAGGGAGGATCAACACAGTTAAAATGAACATTTTACCCAAGTTCTTGTTTCTATTCCAATGTCTCCCTCTATTCCTATCTAAGCGCTTTTTTAAAACTATTGATCAGGATATATCTAGCTTTTTATGGTGTGGAAAGGCGTCCAGAATAAGTAAATCAATTCTTCAGAGATGTAAACTTGCCGGATTCTCTCTCTCCTAAATATCCAATAGTACTGGGCAACACATATTCATAAAATCTCATTTTGGTCCAAATCTACGCATCCCCCATGGTGCAAGTTAGAGATACATTCATGCAGCTCATCCTCTCTGTCGGCTTTGCTCACCTCCTCAATCCCTACCAACTTCTCTGGCTTTACAAATAACCCAGTGGTAATTTCCACTCTAAAAATCTGGTACCAACTTAGAAGATATCTTAAATGTACTTCTCCATCTATTTCAGCTCCTTTACTAAAAAAAAAAAAAAACACGATCTGATCCCACGTTTTCTACATGGTATGACAAAGGCCTGAAAACTTTTAAAGATTTCTATAGAGATGGTACTTTCCGTAGCTTTGCAGACTTGTCAAGTGAAATCCGACTCCCGCCATCTCACCTCCTCCGCTATTTCCAAATCAGACACTGCGCTAAATCCTTGTTCCCAGCCTTTCCCTCATCACCCCCACTCCAATTGTGGGAAGAGTTTCTCTCTCCGGATCCCTCTCAGAAGTCTTTTATTTCAGAAATCTATAACAAACTCCTGAATCATGATACCTCATATTCGCCATATTCGTATGCCCAGAGGATTACAATAGATTTACATCAAAACAATTAGACATCTTTGCTTTCACATCTTTACTGGCGAGTGGATGGAGACTGTGGATCTCCTTCTCCACTGGAAATCTACAAAAGCCCTCTCCAGCGCTCAATGGCTAAGGGATGTTATATTATGTTTTTTCTGAAATTAGAAAAGATTAAATATTCTCTAAGAGGTGATTCCATCAAGTTTTACAGTAAATGGCAGCCCTTTTTAACTTTCTTTAAATCTCTTCATTCTTTACCCCCTGATTGATGGAACAGCCCCCATTTATCACTTATTGGTTTTATTGTATTTATTTATTTTCTGCTTGTGTGAATTTGTGAATGCCTGAATGTTTTGAACTTTGTACTTCGCTTTTTGTTTTGTGTACTCGTTATACACATATTGTCCGTAAAAAAAGGGGAAAACAGCTAACTATGGCTTTATTTTTGTGTCATCTCTATCTCACTTATGTATTTTTCATTATGCCATATTTTTCAATAAAAAAAAAAAAATAAAAAAAAAGAATTCTGTGTTGTGTTGTTAATACTGCGCTGAATTCAAATGCTTTCTCACTAGATCTCGCTGCGATGTTAATAACACTGATTTAAAGGGATATTTCACTCAAAAATGAATATTAGCCAAGCGGCAACATTCTAATCTGAAAAATGAAGCCTACCCGGAAGTGCGAAAAACTGCAATACATCGAAAATCCGCTAGGGGAAGGTCCCAAAAGGGAGCAAATGTCCATACACCCCCATGTTAAAATGTCCGTTTTCACAGCATAAATTCATGTTTTTACAGGTTGGTCCCATGGACTTTTATTGTATTTTTCGATAGGTTCCGAGTGCCTGACAACTGTGAGGGGAGTGAATTTTTTTCTAACTCGTTAGTTTAGATCGTATTTAGATATAAAATGTATGACAAATAAGGGCGCGATTGACAGCTTGATTGACAGCTGACAACGAGCATAGGCTGCGCCGAGTGGAATTCCTGAAATTTGACGTCTCGGCCATGATCTGACACAACACATCATACCTGTAAGTTATCCTTTCTGAACATTTGTATTGAAATATGGCGCCGCCCATACCCCCCATAAACGGCCTCAAAACCGTTCTTCAGAAGTCTATGGGTGACGTCACAGTCGCTTTGTCCATATTTTTTACAGTCTATGATATTAGCACATGATTTACTCACCCTTAAAGAGGCTACATGCGATTTTCTGAAATTTAAACTCGCGACTGACACCTGTGGCCAAAAAACAGAACTGCTCTTCCTTTCTGCTCGCTCTCGTACGTGCACACTTCACAAGTCATCCGCTGCAAATAAGTCAACATTATGTTTACAGAGGTAAGAACAGTCAAATACATATATTGTTTGAGAAACTAAGTTTGTTTGCTGACTAGCGGTGGTGGCAGAGTGATCTGAAACGTTTAACATGAACGCGCTTGACGTCACATCCGCAGACAGCGCGCGAAAAATCCGACCCAACAGAAAATAGAAAAAATAGGATACAGGCTTATAGGTGCACCCACTGTGAGCTGACAAGGTGTCAGTATGCTCATCAGGAGATGTTTGAGTCATAAATGGTCAAATAAAAAGGCTATTGTTACGTTTATTTTGGGGAAAAAGTTGCATATAGCCTCTTTAAGTCATCTTATGTGTATTTGACATTCTTCTGAAGAGGCCTGTATTAACCCCCCGAAGAAGTGTGGAGGAATTTTATGATGGATAGATGTACTTTTATGGACTTTAAAATAGAAACAGCAATTCACTGCATTATAAAGCTACATGCATTATACACGTTTGCCGTGTGAAGTGTCTTGTATGCGGCAGAAATGGCAGCTCTCTCGCACCGGCAGGAAAAAAAGTTGCAAAATGTGACCTGCAGTCTAGAGCCCTGTATAGTGCTTTATTTCTGCTTTACATGAGCGCCACCTACTGTCAGAGAGCAAATTTGTGGTATTTTTGCATTGATCTGAACTGACAAATTACACATTCCTGTTGGTTGAACACAAGTTAATAGATATCAATCAATCAACAAAGTGTCCTGTGCTCACCACACACCGGCTATAGGTGGAGAGGAGAGATTTGGCTATAGAGTGATGTGTGTCTAACTTACACAGAAGAGACTTTGTTTCTCAGCACATGAAAATAAACTACTTACTGTGATTTCAGACTGTTGATGTGGTTTCTCCACTGCATGGATCTTCATGTGTCGCTTCAGGTGACTTTTAAAAGAGAAACTTGTTCCGCACTGATCACACTTGTGCGGCTTCTCTCTGATGTGGATCCTCTCATGTTTTTTATGATCTGCTGACTGAATGAATCTCTTGTCACAGTGTGAACACTTGTAGGGTTTCTCTCCAGTGTGGATCCTCTCATGGGTTTTCAGATGTGCTGACTGAATGAATCTCTTGTCACAGTGTGAACACTTGTAGGATTTTTCTCCAGTGTGAATTCCTTCATGTTTTTTCAGATTTGCAGACTGATTGAATCTCTTGTCACAGTGTGAACACTTGTAAGGTTTTTCTCCAGTGTGAATTCTCTGGTGCACTTTTAAATCGCTCGCTGTAGTAAAAGTCTTTTCACACTCAAAGCACATGTACTCTCTCACACCAGTGTGAAATTTCTCATGTGTATGTAAAGTTTGCAGCAGTGAAAAACTCTTTCCACACACAGAACATGAATGTGGCTTCTCCTTCGTATGAACTGTCAGGTGTGACTTCAGGGCTGCTGACCAAAGAAATGTTTTGCCACACTGATCACATGTGAACGGCTTCTCTCCGGTGTGGATCCTCATGTGAGTATTAAGATTACTTTTACAGGAGAATCTCTTTTCACACTGATCACACATGAATGGCTTCTCTCCCGTGTGGATCATCATGTGTCCTTTAAGGTGTTTTGATTGGGTAAAACTCTTCCCACATTGATGACATACATGTGGCTTATCTCCAGTGTGGATCATCATGTGAACATCAAGATGCTGTTTGCTTGAGAAACTCTTCCCACATTGATCACAGGGGAACGGCTT
Organism: Leuciscus idus; assembly: GCA_021554675.1. Lineage (NCBI taxonomy): Eukaryota > Metazoa > Chordata > Actinopteri > Cypriniformes > Leuciscidae > Leuciscus > Leuciscus idus. The sequence goes on from CM038621.1 coordinate 59,139,919, forward strand.
CTCTCCAGTGTGGATCCTCATGTGTCCTTTAAAGTGTGAAGATTGACTGAAACCTTTTCCACATTGATCACACTTAAACGGCTTCTCTCCAGTATGAACTCTCATGTGAACATCAAGAGTCTGTTTGCTTGAGAAACTCTTCCCACATTGATCACAGGAGAACGGCTTCTCTCCGGTGTGGATCCTCATGTGTTGCTTCAAGTGACTTTCAAAAGCAAAACTCTTACCACATTGATCACACGTGGGCGGCTTCTCTCCAGTGTGGATCATCTCATGTGTTTTCAGATGTTCTGGTCGACTGAATCTCTTGTCACAGTGTGAACACTTGTAAGGTTTTTCTCCAGTGTGAATTATCTGGTGTTTTTTTAAACTGTTCGCTGCAGTAAAAGTCTTCCCACAATCAAAGCACATGTACTCTCTCACACCAGTGTGAATTTTCTGATGTTTATGTAAACTATCCAGCCGTGAAAAACGCCTCGGTTACGACTGTAACCTCGGTTCCCTGAAGAGGGAACGAGCGTTGCGTCGAGAAATGACGCTGTGGGAACGCTTTGCGTGATGACGTCTTGAAGCACATGTAAAATCAGTCCAATGGTGTGGCGGAACGTCAGAGGCGGGTGACGTCACGTACCAGGAAGCTATAAAAGCCGGCCCGAAACAGAAAACGAAAGCTTCGTAAAAGTCTGAAGTCGAGCCGACAGGCATGAAGGAGATATGGCAGGGCGACGCAACGCTCGTTCCCTCTTCAGGGAACCGAGGTTACAGTCGTAACCGAGGCGTTCCCTTTCAAGGGAACTCCCGTTGCGTCGAGAAATGACGCTGTGGGAACGTCTATACCAACGCCTCCATAGCTACAAATGTCTGTCCTGTGTGAAATCCGTAGAGCAGCACTAGGAAGACAAAACATGAGACCCTGGAGCAGAGTCTAGATCCAGAGAGTAAAACCTGACGAAAGTGTGCGGTGAGGACCAGCCTGCCGCATCACAGACGTCCTGTAAAGAAACTCCTGAAATAAGGGCCTTAGAGGCCGCCATACTCCTCGTCGAGTGCGACCGGACAGCCAAAGGAGAAGGCTGCCCAGCCGCCTCATAAGCAAGTGAGATAGCCTCGACCACCCACTTGCTCATCCTTTGCTTAGACACCGGGCCCCCTTTGTTAGGGGACCCAAAGCACACAAATAATTGATCACTTTTACGCCACAGGGCAGCTCTGTGGACGTAAGCGTCTAACGCCCGCACAGGGCAAAGCAAATTATTAGCCTCCTGGTCAGCATTTTGAAAGGGAGGAGGACAGAAGGCCTGCAGAACAATAGGTCTAGCCACATTAGTGGGGACCTTGGGGATATAACCCGGTCTCGGATGAAGGAACGCTTTAACCATACCCGGAGCAAACTCTAAGCATGACGGAGCCACCGACAATGCTTGAAGATCCCCTATTCTCTTAAGAGAAGAAATAGCCAGAAGGAAAAGAGCTTTCAGAGTAAGAAACTTCTCAGGAACCTCCTCAATAGGCTCAAAGGGGGCCTGGGATAAGCCTTGTAGCACAAAGGACAAATCCCAAGGTGGCACCCTAGAGCGAACTGCAGGCCTCAGCCTCCAAGTGCCACGAAGGAAACGAGATACCAGAGGGTCTTTCCCCACAGACATTCCACCCAAAGGAATGTGGTAAGCACCTATGGCCGCCACATAAACCTTTAAAGTGGACGGGGTCAGACCTGCAGTGAACCGGTCCTGCAGGAACTCCAGCACTGTACCAATTGGGCAGTGGACTGGGTCCAACCGACGGTCACTACACCAGGAAGTGAAAACTCTCCACTTCAGGGCATAAAGTTTCCTCGTGGAGGGAGCTCTGGACTGTAGAATGGTCTCAACAACCTCGGTTGAGAGACCTGACTCTATGAGCTGGGCCCCCTCAGAGGCCAAGCCCACAGGTTCCACAGTTCTGGCCGAGGGTGAAATATCGAGCCCTCTGCCTGGGACAGAAGGTCCCTCCTGACGGGTAACTCCAGAGGATGCCCGTCGAGGAGGGACACAAGATCGGGAAACCATACTCTGCCCGGCCAGCGCGGGGCTATAAGAAGTAGATGGACCCGGTCCCTGCGAACTCTTTCCAGAACTCCCGGGAGCAGAGCAACTGGGGGAAAGGCGTACAGACGTAGCCTCGGCCACGTCTGTACCATAGCATCCAGTCCCAGAGGAGCTGGATGCGTGAGGGAGAACCAAAGTGGACAGTGAGACGTCTCTCGAGACGCAAACAGATCCACTTGTGCTTGGCCAAACTCCCTCCATATCAGCTCCACCACCTCGGGGTGGAGCCTCCATTCCCCGGGCCTCGGCCCCTGCCTCGACAGAGTGTCTGCTCCTATATTCTGTACCCCGGGGATGTAAGCTGCCCTGAGTGACAGTAACTTCCCCTGGGACCACAAGAGGATATGGCGTGCCAAGTTGGATAACGGGCGCGAGCGCAAACCCCCTTGGTGGTTGATATAGGCGACTACCGATGTGTTGTCCGTATGTACTAGCACATGGTGCCCCCTGAGATCTGTGATAAAGCTCCTCAGAGCCCGGAAGACAGCTAACATCTCTAGGCGATTGATATGCCAGGAACGATGATGGTCTTCCCACAGACCTTGAGCCGAGCGACCCTCCAGGATCGCTCCCCAGCCCGTGAGGGAAGCATCCGTCGTTAGCAATTTGCGACGACAAGGAGCTCCCAACACTGGGCCCTGGGACAGGAACCAAGGCTTCTTCCACATAACCAAGGCACGTAGGCATCGCCGCGTGACCTTGATTGTGCGAAATGGGTTGCCCCTCGGGGAAAACCCCCTGGTCCTGAGCCACCACTGCAGGGGCCTCATGTGTAGCAGTCCAAAAGGTATCACGTTGGAAGCTGCTGCCATGAGACCCAACAGTCTCTGGAACTGTTTGACAGTGAGTAGCTGACCTAGCTTTACACTTTTCACAGCTGCAAGGATGGAATCTATCCGTGGCGGTGACAGGCGCGCCTGCATCGACACAGAATCCCAAACCACGCCTAGAAAAGTGGTCCTCTGTAGTGGAGAAAGCACACTCTTCTTGGCGTTCAGCCGTAACCCCAACTCTTTCATGTGGGCGAGAACAACATCTCGATGTTGAACCGCCATCTGATGCGAATGAGCTAAAATCAACCAATCGTCGATGTAGTTCATAATGCGAATACCCTGGAGGCGCAGTGGCGCCAGAGCTGCATCCATGCATTTGGTGAAAGTGCGGGGTGATAAAGCTAGGCCGAATGGAAGAACTCGATATTGGTATGCTTTGCCCCCGAAAGCAAACCTCAGGAACTTCCAATGACACGGACGGATGGATATATGGAAATATGCGTCCTTGAGGTCTATCGTGACAAACCAGTCCTCGGACCTGATCTGTGGCACGATCTGCCTCAATGTTAACATTTTGAACTTGAGCTGCATGACTGACTCGTTCAGAACTCGAAGATCTAAAATGGGACGCAATCCCCCGTCCTTTTTTGGAACTATGAAGTACCGGCTGTAAAACCCGGTTTCCCTGCTGGAGGGAGGTACATATTCTATGGCCCCTTTCTCTAACAGAGTGTTTACTTCCTGTTCCATAACCAGAACCTGCTCGGGGCCCACCACTGTGGGCAGGACCCCCATAAACCGAGGTGGGCGTTTCTTGAATTGTATCTGATACCCTTTTTCCACGGTCTGCAGGACCCAACGAGAAACATTTGACAGTAGCTTCCACGCTGTCAAAGATTCTACTAGAGGTACCAGCCTCTCGAGACTGGTTTCTGGATTTTGTTGCTGTTGAGTAGCCTGTTCGACGCCCTGTAACGGCGAACCGGCAGGGAACGACCGAACAGACTGCTCTAGCACCCTCCTCAGAGGGGGCGGGCATCCCGAGGCCACTACGTTTCCGGGTGGACCTTGAGATATGTGCTCGCCGGAGACCGCTGCGCCCTGTAACACCGGAGGCGGCAGGGTTGGCAGAACGGTCCCCTGAGGGTACCGAAGAGAGACGGGCACCGTAAAATGAGGTGTTAACCGCTCTGCTTCGGGGGGGACTACCCTCATTTGTCCTGGGTCCTCGGACGTCAGGACTTTTTCCCAGCAGCCTTCTTGGCGGTAAGAACGGTCCGCAGATCCGTTCTACCCCTCGAAGACTGCTGGGTTTGAGCGCGCCCTCCGTGTCCCCGAGGTTTTTGTGGGGGAGCACGGGAGGAAACGCTCTGTTTCTGAGTGGCACGGTGCTCAGCGCTCTTTTTAGAGGAGTGAGGCTGCTCCCGCTCAGCAGCCTCATAGAAAGAACGGCGGGGGAGAAGTCTTTGGAGAGCAGCTGCTTGTTTGGCAGCTTCCTGTGATTTTGCTACTGCACTATTAACTGCATCGCCAAATAGACCAACCGTGGAGACCGGAGCATCTAAGAGAACATTTTTTTCTTTATCTTTAATGTCGCTCAGATTGAGCCACAGATGCCTCTCAGTGGCCACCAGGGCTGCCATAGACCGCCCAATTGATCTGGCGGTCTCCTTGGTGGCCCTGAGAGACAAATCTGTGGCTCTGCGTAGTTCAGCCACAGTGTCGGGACCAATACCCCCGCCCTCCTCTAAATCACCCAGCAGTTCAGCCTGATAGGCTTGCATAATAGACATCGTATGCAGACACGCTGCTGCCTGACCAGCGGCTGCATACGATTTATGAACCAGGGAAGATGTTATTTTTACTGGCTTAGATGGAAGTGTAGGAGTCTTCAGGGAAGATGCCGTTGCTGGAGAGAGATAGCTCGCAAGCGTCTCTTCCACCTTCGGCATCTCCCCATAACCATGCTCTTTATATTTATAAATGGAAGAGTAGTGGGATGTGTGTGGTGAAAATACTCTGTACGACACTGGTTTTTCCCACGATCTCGACACCTCGGTGTGGAGATCGGGGAAAAACGGAAGACTCCTGCGCTGGGGCTGCGCACGAGATGGCAGGAAGCGTTCGTCAAGCTTGCTTTTTGAGCGAACGTCCTGCCTATCCTCTGGCCACTCAATGGAAAGTCTGTCAACTGCTCTAGTAATAACATCGAGCAGTTCCTCAAACGCGTGAGACTGAGGTGGCGAATCCTCAGACTCAGCTTCAACACTCACAACATCCAACTCCTCAGAGCTGGACAATTGCAGCATTGGTGCCTCTATCAGGGGGGAAGAAACCGCAGCGCGTGCTTCCGCACCCTGATGAGAGGCACTGGATCTGTCAGATTGATGCTGAGATAAGGCAGAGCCCGTCTCAACATCCACTGACAGATCCATTTGCGAACCCCAGGTCTGAGATCGCCGCCGAGCCTCAGCCGCGGCGGGACCCGAGCCCTGGGGAACGTGGTCGGGATTGAACCGAGCCAAACGGGATCGGAGCGTACGCAATGGAAGCGCACAGCAATGCTCACAGTCACCACCCTCGAGTGCTGACTGGGCATGCTCCTCTCCCAAACAAACAACACAAAGAGTGTGTGTGTCACCTCCCGTTAAATAACGCGGGCAGGGATGGACACACACTCGATACTGCTGCTTGCTCGCCATAACTGAATCAATATATATATATAGAGACAGACAACACCAAATAACAAGGACAGATTTCAACACAGAGCGCAACTGAAGACTCAGAAAGCTTTCGTTTTCTGTTTCGGGCCGGCTTTTATAGCTTCCTGGTACGTGACGTCACCCGCCTCTGACGTTCCGCCACACCATTGGACTGATTTTACATGTGCTTCAAGACGTCATCACGCAAAGCGTTCCCACAGCGTCATTTCTCGACGCAACGGGAGTTCCCTTGAAAGGGAACTCTTTCCACATACAGAACATGAATGCGGCTTCTCCTTCGTATGAACTCTCAGGTGTGTCTTCAGCTCTGATGCCCTAAGAAAGGTTTTGCTGCATTGATCACATGAGAACGTCTTCTCTCCGGTGTGGATCTTCATGTGACCCTCAAGACTTTGTTTGTATGGGAAACTCTTTTCACATTGATCACATGAGAATGGCTTCTGTCCTGTGTGGATCATCATGTGTCCTTTAAGGTGTTCTGATCAGGTGAAACTCTTCCCACATTGATGGCATACATGCGGCTTCTCTCCAGTATGAACACTCATGTGAACATCAAGATGTCGTTTGCTTGAGAATTTCTTTTCACAATGATCACACAGGAATGGCTTCTCTCGAGTGTGGATCCTCATGTGACGCTCAAGATTTTGTTTGTTTGTGAAACTCTTCCCGCATTGATCACACTTAAAAGGCTTCTCTCCAGTGTGAACTCTGATGTGAATCTCAAGACTACATTTACTTGTACAGCTCTTTCCACACTGAGTGCAGGTGAAAGATTTCTTGGCTCTTCTTTTCTTTAAAAATGTCTTTTTAGTCTTTGAGCGACTCAAAGTTTTTTCTCCAGGTTGGACATGATGTTCCTCCTCCACTTCACTCAGTTCTTCACTCTCCTCGCTCTCTTCCATAAGGTCTGAAATCAAAGAAAAAAATATTAAATTTAATGTTCAGTACATCAAAATAATTCAAAGAGAGAAATATAAAGTAAAAGGACATGAAAGTGAGCCCTGATGTAATAGTAGAAGGTAGACAACTGTTATAAAATATTATGATAATCTGATGCCTTTTTATAAATTGATTATATGTCCTTGAAACTGAGTTAAATGTATCTTCCAATTAATATTTTTAAAACATTATAGGCACAAATTTCATGTTTCTTTAGCAAGAACTATTACATATATTTGATAAATGAAACAATTATCTAACATGATATTAACATTAAAATAAACAATACTACCATATTGGTAACACTTTACAATAAGGTTCATAAGTTAATATTAGTTAAAGTATTAACTAACATGAACTAACCATGAACAATCCATTTGTTACTGTATTTGTTCATCTTTGTTAACATTAGTTAATAAAAATATAGCTGCAAGCAGCCATTACCGGGGCCAAGCAGAATAAGACAAGACATGCCAACATGTCTGAAAGTGTCAGACCAACTGCAACAATGTGCAATTAAAGACATTTAAAAAAGGATTTTAGGCAAAATGGTTGAAAAATCATAGAAACAGTAATTAAAAATATGATTTAATGGATTATCACTTTTGACCAATAGGTGGCGCAGTTACAAAAATGATGTGATGTGGTCAGACTGAAGTGACAATGACACATACAAAGTTTGGTGTCAATATGTCAAGGCATTGCAGAGATAAAGCCTGAATAGCCCTTTTGGCATCATGCCTCAAATTTGCTGCTGCACTATACGAAAACGGTTTTGTCTATCGACACGAAATCTATAACTTTTTGTCGGCACAGTCTGGAGATGATACAATTCGATTTTAATGAAAACCGGACAAACTAGGAGGTCTAGTTTGGTCTAGGGTCTAGGAGGAGTTCGAAAAAGTAGGTTTTGAATGAAAATCAAGATGGCGGACAGGAAGTTCATACAAATAAGGACAACTTGGTATCTATGTTCTAAGACCAGTGGCATTTCAATAGCTAGATTTATTCAAAAGTTATTAGCAGTTTTGACAATTTTGTTATAACTTTTGACCTCTAGGTGGCACTGTCTTGAAATATTTTGAGTACCTTCAGGGGATGGTGCTGATGGCACATTCTTAGTTTTGCAATATTACACCAATGCATTTGTTAAGTATAGCATTTTATTTCACAAAACTGTATTGAAGTCAATGCGAATTTCATGTTTTGTTCTATTAGAGCGCCACCAAGAGTCTCAGTCGCACCATATTTTTTTTTATGTGTCCTCAGAGTGAGCCCATACATCTGTGTGTCAATTTTGGTGAAAATATCTCAATTCGCTTCGGAGTTATAGACATTTATATGAAAAAACACGTAAAAAATGACTGACACCGGACTTTGATTGTATTTTACTACCCCTTACTATCAATATTTGCGCATTTGGGCATTGGTGTTCAGCTATCGACTTATGTTTCCAAACTTCTGACGGTGGTTTCGTCTCGATCAGACTAGCAGTTTCGAAGATATTGCCAAATGTTTTTTAAGCGCTAAATCACAACGCTGCACAAACCCTGAGCGAAACCTAGCATATTTGGTATTGTTGGACTCGGCAAGGATTCAAGAGTCTAATGAGATGAGTTTCGTGAAAATAAGTCGACCACACCCAAAGTTATAAGCCTTTGAAAAAGAAATTCACCACTAGGTGGCGCTGTTTCTAAACTTCTCAGACTTGTTCAGGGCATCGTGTTGATCACCCATACCAAGATTTGTAACAATCCATTGATGCGTTCTTAAAATACAGCATTTTGGCACAAATGGTAAAATTGGATATCAGTCGACTCGGCATGTTGCCCTGAATCTAACAAGACCAATTTTATGATTTTTGGACAAACTGTTCAGAAGTTATAAGTTATGTATAAATTATGAATCCTTGATATCAACAACTACATTTTCACTAGTTAAAATGATAGTTATTGATATCAGGAATTAGATTTCTACTAGTAACAATGGCTATTTTTGATATTAGAAATTACATTTCCACTAGTAACCATGCTAATTCTTGATATCAGCATGTACATTTTCACTAGTTAAAATGATCATTCTTGATATCAACAATTCAATTTCAACTAGTAAAAACTATAATTGTTGATATCTGTAATTGTATTTTCACTAGTGAAATGTCACCATAGGCTGCCATTCTATGGCAAGCCGTTTTAACATTTAATCATTTAAACCGACTAGTCTCTATTTTCATGCTACTAGTACTTATTTTTTAGATACTAGTATCTATTCCATTAAGTACTAGTACTTATTCATTAGCTACTAGTGCTTATTCTTTAGGTACTAGTGCCTATTCTTTAGATACTAGTGCTTATTCTTTAGGTACTAGTACTTATTCAATAGATACTAGTACTTATTCATTAGATACTAGTACTTATTCATTAGATACTAGTTCCTATTAAATAGATACTAGTACTTATTCATTAGATACTAGTACTTATTCATTAGATACTAGTACTTATTCATTAGATACTAGTTCTTATTTATTAGATACTAGTACTTATTCATTAGTTACTAGTACTTATTATTAGATACTAGTACTTATTCATTAGATACTAGTACCTATTAAATAGATACTAGTACTTATTCATTAGATACTAGTACTTATTCCAATAGTGACTAGTAACTATTCTTTTGTTACTAGTAACAAATATTTTTTTTTGCCATTGACTTCTATGGGGATCTGTCATTCAAATATCAACTATTCAGTTCTGACTAGTATGTATTCCAATTGTGACTAGTACATATATATTAGATACTAGTAGTTATTTATTAGGTACTAGTACTTATTTTTTAGATACTAGTACCTATTACTAGATACTAGTATGTATTCAATAAATACTAGTACTAAGTCATTAGATACTAGTACCTCTTAAATAGATACTAGTACCTATTAAATAGATACTAGTACTTATTCATTAGATACTAGTACTTATTCAATAGATACTAGTACTTATTCATTAGATACTAGTACTTATTCATTAGATACTAGTACTTATTCATTAGATACTAGTACCTATTAATTAGATACTAGTACTTATAAATTAGCTACTAGTACTTATTGAATAGATACTAGTAACTATTTATTAGATACTAGTATTTATTCCAAATGTTACTAGTAAGATTTTGGATTTTACTAGTAAAATTTTTAATTGAACTATCCAGTGGCCGTTCTGACTAGTCATAACATAAGACGAGTAAAAAAGCAGTTGTGACTAGTAAAATAAAAAATCTTACTAGTAACATTCGGAATAAATACTAGTATCTAATAAATAGGTACTAGTATCTATTGAATAAGTACTAGTAGCTAATTTATAAGTACTAGTATCTAATTAATAGGTACTAGTATCTAATGAATAAGTACTAGTATCTAATGAATAAGTACTAGTATCTATTGAATAAGTACTAGTATCTAATGAATAAGTACTAGTATCTATTTAATAGGTACTAGTATCTATTGAATAAGTACTAGTAGCTAATTTATAAGTACTAGTATCTAATTAATAGGTACTAGTATCTAATGAATATGTACTAGTATCTAAAAAATAAGTACTAGTACCTAATAAATAACTACTAGTATCTAATATATATGTACTAGTCACAATTGGAATACATACTAGTCAGAACTGAATAGTTGATATCTGAATGACAGATCCCCATAGAAGTCAATGGCAAAAAAATTTATTTGTTACTAGTAACAAAAGAATAGTTACTAGTCACTATTGGAATAAGTACTAGTATCTAATGAATAAGTACTAGTATCTATTTAATAGGTACTAGTATCTAATGAATAAGTACTAGTATCTAATAATAAGTACTAGTATCTAATGAATAAGTACTAGTATCTAATAATAAGTACTAGTATCTAATGAATAAGTACTAGTATCTAATGAATAAGTACTAGTATCTATTTAATAGGTACTAGTATCTAATGAATAAGTACTAGTATCTAATGAATAAGTACTAGTATCTATTGAATAAGTACTAGTACCTAACGAATAAGCACTAGTATCTAAAGAATAGGCACTAGTACCTAAAGAATAAGCACTAGTAGCTAATGAATAAGTACTAGTACTTAATGGAATAGATACTAGTATCTAAAAAATAAGTACTAGTAGCATGAAAATAGAGACTAGTCGGTTTAAATGATTAAATGTTAAAACGGCTTGCCATAGCCATTCAAAATCAATTGTTGATATCAAGAATTGATTTCTTACTAGTTAAAATTCCAGTTTCACAGATCAGAAATACAATTCTTACTAGTAAAAACCTTTATTTTTGATATCAAGAATTAAACTGTCACTAGTTGAAATGTCTATTCTTGATATCAACAATTGAATTGCTACTAGTAACAATGTTCATTTTTGATATCAAGAATTCCATTTTCACTAGTGACAATGCTAATTTCTGATATTATGAATGTGATTGTTACTAGTAAGAAAGACATTTTAGATATCTGAAATTATATTGATATCAGAAATACATTTTCAGATATCAAAATGAAAAATTTTACTAGTAGCAATTCAATTGTTGATATCAGTAATTACCATTTTTACTAGTGACAATGTAATTATTGATATCAAAAATTATATTTCTACTAGTAAGAAATCAATTCTTGATATCAACAAATGATTTTGAATGGCAGCCTATGGTGACATTTCACTAGTGAAAATATAATTACAGATATCAAGAACTCAATTGTTGATATCAAGAATTACATTTTTGATATCAAAAATTAAATTGTTGATATCAAGAATAGAATTCTTGATATCAACAATTCATATCCTACATGTGTTTTAAATGTTAAAACTAAGGGCGACAAAACTATTACAGATATCAAAAATTGATTTCTTACTGGTTACAATTCTGAATACACAGATCAGAAATACAATTCTTACTAGTAAAAACCTTTATTTTTGATATCAAGAATTCAGTTGTCACTAGTTGAAATGTCTATTCTTGATATCAACAATTGAATTGCTACTAGTAACAATGTATGGCAAGCCGTTTTAACATTTAATCATTTAAACCGACTAGTCTCTATTTTCATGCTACTAGTACTTATTTTTTAGATACTAGTATCTATTCCATTAAGTACTAGTACTTATTCATTAGCTACTAGTGTTTATTCTTTAGGTACTAGTGCCTATTCTTTAGATACTAGTGCTTATTCTTTAGGTACTAGTACTTATTCAATAGATACTAGTACTTATTCATTAGATACTAGTACTTATTCATTAGATACTAGTACCTATTAAATAGATACTAGTACTTATTCATTAGATACTAGTACTTATTCATTAGATACTAGTTCTTATTTATTAGATACTAGTACTTATTCATTAGTTACTAGTACTTATTATTAGATACTAGTACTTATTCCTTAGATACTAGTACCTATTAAATAGATACTAGTACTTATTCATTAGATACTAGTACTTATTCCAATAGTGACTAGTAACTATTCTTTTGTTACTAGTAACAAATAAAAAAAATTGCCATTGACTTCTATGGGGATCTGTCATTCAGATATCAACTATTCAGTTCTGACTAGTATGTATTCCAATTGTGACTAGTACATATATATTAGATACTAGTAATTATTTATTAGGTACTAGTACTTATTTTTTAGATACTAGTACCTATTACTAGATACTAGTATGTATTCAATAAATACTAGTACTAAGTCATTAGATACTAGTACCTCTTAAATAGATACTAGTACCTATGAAATAGATACTAGTACTTATTCATTAGATACTAGTACTTATTCAATAGATACTAGTACTTATTCATTAGATACTAGTACTTATTCATTAGATAATAGTACCTATTAATTAGATACTAGTACTTATAAATTAGCTACTAGTACTTATTGAATAGATACTAGTAACTATTTATTAGATACTAGTATTTATTCCAAATGTTACTAGTAAGATTTTTTATTTTACTAGTAAGATTTTTAATTGAACTATCCAGTGGCCGTTCTGACTAGTCATAACATAAGACGAGTAAAAAAGCAGTTGTGACTAGTAAAATAAAAAATCTTACTAGTAACATTCGGAATAAATACTAGTATCTAATAAATAGGTACTAGTATCTATTGAATAAGTACTAGTAGCTAATTTATAAGTACTAGTATCTAATTAATAGGTACTAGTATCTAATGAATAAGTACTAGTATCTAATGAATAAGTACTAGAATCTATTGAATAAGTACTAGTATCTAATGAATAAGTACTAGTATCTATTTAATCGGTACTAGTATCTATTTAATAGGTACTAGTATCTAATGACTTAGTACTAGTGTTTATTGAATACATACTAGTATCTAAAAAATAAGTACTAGTACCTAATAAATAACTACTAGTATCTAATATATATGTACTAGTCACAATTGGAATACATACTAGTCAGAACTGAATAGTTGATATCTGAATGACAGATCCCCATAGAAGTCAATGGCAAATTTTTTTATTTGTTACTAGTAACAAAAGAATAGTTACTAGTCACTATTGGAATAAGTACTAGTATCTAATGAATAAGTACTAGTATCTATTTAATAGGTACTAGTATCTAATGAATAAGTACTAGTATCTAATAATAAGTACTAGTAACTAATGAATAAGTACTAGTATCTAATAAATAAGAACTAGTATCTAATGAATAAGTACTAGTATCTAATGAATAAGTACTAGTATCTATTTAATAGGTACTAGTATCTAATGAATAAGTACTAGTATCTATTGAATAAGTACTAGTACCTAAAGAATAAGCACTAGTATCTAAAGAATAGGCACTAGTACCTAAAGAATAAGCACTAGTAGCTAATGAATAAGTACTAGTACTTAATGGAATAGATACTAGTATCTAAAAAATAAGTACTAGTAGCATGAAAATAGAGACTAGTCGGTTTAAATGATTAAATGTTAAAACGGCTTGCCATAAACAATGTTCATTTTTGATATCAATAATTCCATTTTCACTAGTGACAATGTAAATTTCTGATATCATGAATGTGATTGTTACTAGTACGAAAGCCATTTTAGATATCTGAAATAATATTGATATCAGAAATACATTTTCAGATATCAAAAATGATTTTTTTACTAGTAGCAATTCAATTGTTGATATCAATAATATATATTTCAACTAGTGACAATTGAATTATTGATATCAGTAATTCACATTTTTACTAGTAACAATGTAATTATTGATATCAAAAATTATATTTCTACTAGTAAGAAATCAATTCTTGATATCAACAAATGATTTTGAATGGCAGCCTATGGTGACATTTCACTAGTGAAAATATAATTACAGATATCAAGAACTCAATTGTTGATATCAAGAATTACATTTTTGATATCAATAATTAAATTGTTGATATCAAAAATTAAATTGTTGATATCAAAAATTAAATTGTTGATATCAACAATTACATTTTTGATATCAAAAAATGTAATTGTTGATATCAAAAATGTAATTCTTGATATCAACAATTCATATCCTGGAAATGAATAAAAGTTAAAACGGCTTGCCATACAAAAATAGCCATTTTTAATATCTCCGGACCAGTAGGTGGCGCTGCACCGAAACGCAGCATGTAGCCTCAGGTCATGCTTGTGAGTACATGTAGCAAGTTTGGTCCGAATACGATACACGGTTGCAGAGATACAGCTTTACAACTGTTTTTGCAAGTGCTACGTAAAATTTGTTCGTGCGTTTATTGAAAACGGTTTGATGAATCAATTTGAATTGTACAACTTTTTGTCAGCACTGGCTGAAAATGACCTGGTTCAATTTTCATGCAAATCGGACAAACCATCTAGGACGAGTTTGAAAAAGTAGCTTTTTGGGAAAATTCAAAATGGCAGACATATTTATATGACGGAAAATGACGTCATAGGGTGCAATCGAATCGCCATGAGCTCAGAAATCAGAGGAATTTTGTTGATTGGCCTTAGGGTTCAAAAGTTATTAGCGTAAATATGAGTGTCTATATGATACTCTTTACTTTTGATACTCTTTATATTTTGAATCATATTCACGAAGCATATTACGAATCACGAGTCGAGACGAATATGATACTCTTTACTTCAGACTTACGTGTCATCCAGGAACTTGCGCTCTGCAAGTGAACGACGTCTTGTGGTGCCATCTCAAAGAGGCACAAAATCTTTCTCGGACCTTTACCATGACTGTTCCCTGCTGGTGGAATGATCTTCCTAACTCAACCAGAGCTGCTAAATCCATAGCCACTTTCAATAAACTGCTGAAGATGCTTCTTTTTAGACAGCACTTGATCCAGTAATACTAACACTTTCTCTACTACTCTATTCTATTCTGTTCTATAACAAAAAAAATAAAAATAAATGTCTGCGTTAGATTAAACTGAGAAGGGTCATAGCACTTGCATATCGTTATCCTACTGTTAGTTTAACTGCTTCTATTTGTTCTCATTTGCAAGTCGCTTTGGATAAAAGCGTCTGCTACATGAATAAATGTAAATGTAAATGAGTGAAACTTTGGACAGGCTGTGGCGCTAGAGGGAATGACTTAGGCACACCAAAATTGGTGTATTTAATGTTGGGACTGTCCTCTATCAGAATGTCAAACCATTACAACTTTACCGCGATCGGTTCTATGGGCTGCCATAGACTCCCTGTCGGAAGAAGAAGAAGAAGAAGAAGAAGAAGAAGAAGAAGAAGAAGAAGAAGAAGAAGGCCAACAGATACAATAGGTGCTCCCTAAATACAGCTGTTCATTGTTTGTTCATGTCAGTTCACGGTACATTAACTAATGTTTACAAGATTTTAATAAAGTATTAGTAAATGTTGAAATTAACATTACAGTTTTTCTCAGTCGCTTTGGTGCATTTCTCACATCACTATTTACATTTGCACAACAGTTAATGCAGTTCTCAAAACAATTAGTACAAACTGCAAAACCTAGTTGATAACCTGCAAAAGCGTGTCACTTGCTCAAAATGGATAGCTGATTCCTCAAAAGCAAGTATTCATGTCAATGAAAGTGTCAGTGTCATCAATATGAAAAGTCCTGACACCATCGTTTATGAACAAGATAGTCAAATGGCTTTGTCATGTTTTCATTATGACAGTTTACTCTGTAAGTGTTTTCCAATGCAAAAAAGTCAGATCTTGGTGACACTACCTGAAAATGCTCAAGACAGCACTATATACTATTTGCACAGCCATTTGAAAAATACAGTAAAGTTACACATTACTGTATTTAGTGAGGTAACAGTGAGTACAAGACACTGAATATATGTATGTTTCAAATTTTTACTGCATATTCTCTTTGCAATTCTAAATTTGTTCACAGCATTGTGCAAAAGAAAAAAAAATACACCCTTATTTACAACAAACATAAACTCCCTTTCACTGTAAAAAATTTCTAACCTCTCCATGTCAAAATTTTCTAGTGACTGGCCACATCTACATTTTTACAGTAAATTGGCCCAAGTGCAATTTTTTGTTGCAATAGTCTGTTACAGTAACATTGGTTAAATGAGAAATAATACGTCAGACTAATGTTATCAGTCACTAGAAATTTTTGACTTGGGGATGTAATTTTTTTTTACAGTGTTGGGTAGAGCTGTGCACAACTGTAAACAATATTGCAGTACATATTGGAACTGAACATACAACATACATAGTACTGTAATCATTCATGCACATCCAGACATTCCTCTCTGTCTGGCCACATAATTTCATCTATATCACAGCGAATATCATCTCTTGCAATCAGAAAAAGAGAAAGGGTCTTGCTTTTTGCTAGATTTTGACAACTAGTTCAACATTTTTGTATGTAATGACTCAAGCAATGAAATGAGGACTATTAGTTTTATATGGAATGACTATTCAGCATTCACAAGTATAGTTAATTTTGACTGACATGACATAAGCAAATGATAATGTTATATAACAGCAGAGAGTTGTATGAAAGCAATAGATGCATGTCCAAAAACATTTGCAATTTGTTGGAAGGAATGAGAAACTGCTACTATGATGTGCACAAATGACTAAATGTTGTGGAGGTTGAACTAACTGTTGTGCAAATGTAAATAGTGATGTGAGAAATGCACCAAAGCGACAGAGAAAAACTGTAACAAAGATTAATAAATGCTGTATAAGTGCAGTTCATTATTAGTTCATGCTAACTAATGTAATTAACTAATGTCAACTAACGAACCTTATTGTAAAGTGTTTCCGCCGTATTTTAACACCAACTTTGAGATTGATATTTATTGTACTAAAAAGAAGGAAAAGATTTTTCCTTGCACCGACACGCATGTGAACGTGGGACACCAGAAACACAAGCTCAAGTGAATAACCCTGTGAGAAATACTACAAGCGTTTAGCATTAAAGTGGAGTGGATTGTTTCTTTTTTAAACTATTATTATTTGTTATGTTGAATTTATGTTTGTAAAAAAGCTGCCGCAGAATGTGACGTCATTTCACGACCGTTGCAGTGCGTGTAGAAATTTTTACATGCTCAAAGTGTAGAGTGGCCGTGGCTTTATCTAGTTTTAAATGAACTCTTTTTATTTGCTTTATCTGTGTCCTACATGTTTCACTCAACCAAGTCAAGTCACCTTTATTTATTATTTAGCATTTCTTCAAATTGCGACACCCATGAAGTGACATCATCTGGGCTATTTCTAAAACATGATGGGAAGACAAGAAAATAATCTCGATCCATTGTCTGTTTCTACACAAACTGTACAGGGTTGATTCATCAACCCTGTTATCAACTTTACTGTAAGAAGAATCTTCATAACTACGAATAACTTATATGATATTTGACAAATACAACTTTATCAGTAACTTGGTGTTTACTAATCATTCCTAAAAAAAGTAATTTTGTAAACTATGTTGAAAATTACAAAAAAAATCAGTTAAGTGTAACACCCCTTGTTGTAAAATTACAACGTTACATTTAACCATCCTTAAAAACAATCTGTTATATTTTTTTATTTTTTTTACCACATTTACATAGTCATTGGGTCCTATTGTTTGTCCTCACAATGCTATTGGATAGAAGAAGTGTTTATAGGTCCGGTCATCTGGCTATGAACTCACTCTACCTGCAAACTTCCCGCTGAGCTCATCTCCTTTTTTTGCATGACTGGATTTGTCAGGATTAAAGTAAGTAAAATTGCTTAAATATTTTTTTGGGTGTTTATTACAATGTCTAGAACATGTACATATTTAGTTATTTTGGAAAACTTTCATCAAATTTGATTTAGAGCTTGTTATGTCTATGTTGTAACTCTACAACGTTGGTCCAGAGTGGTAGTCAAAATAGCCTGTGCACCTTACACATTACATAAGGACACTGCACTTTTCAAATGATCACAAATTGAAAAAAAAAAATGTAGTAGAAATGTAGTGTTACATGATTCATTGTAACTAAGCTCTAAATGTGTTTTTCTGTTAATTTTTTACTTAGTTTAGCTTAGACCATTATTAAACACATGAATAAATTGTATTGGATATTTGAAACTTCAGCATCTATAGCAGTATTTGAAACTCCCTGTATCTTTGTAGTTTTTTTGTTTGTTTTTAAACTTCTAAATGATCCTGAGCCATTTTTTCTCAGTGTAGCCCAAGCAGCAGTTAGTAGCATTAGGAGATAGAAAAACAGATTCTGAATGTTCTGGTATTCTTGGGATGCCTGTTGCATTGTCCAGGGACAGGTGCGAATGGTCTTGAATGTGAACCTGTAAGTGCTCTGGGGGGCTGCATGTGTTCTTTTAGTATGATAAGTAGAGAGCATAATAGGCTGCAATAGACAGTATTGTTTGAATGTAGTGAAATGTTGATTATCACTTCATTGAAATTATAATTATATAAAAGAGTGATTACCACTCTTCCTGGGGGGATGCATGTGTTCCTTTAGTATGATAAGTAGAGAGCATAATAGGCTGCAATAGACAGTATTGTTTGAATGTAGTGAAATGTTGATTATCACTTCACTGAAATTATAATACTTATGGGCATGCTAATGGGAATACTTAGATTTCTACCCACATGGTCTACCACCCTGTCTATTCTTTCAGTTTATCTTCTACAATGTAAGACCCATATGTATTATTCACATATTTAACTTCATTATTTTTTACTTTTTCCATTTCAGAATGCCACCAGCACAGAAAGGTCTTTTATTCAGTGTGCAGGATGTGATTGCTTCAGTCCAAAATGGAGAGAGCGATTTTGAAATGGACTCAGACGACACTGATGCAAGTGACTCAGAGAATGAAGATGCAGGTGAAATGGACAAAGAAAACACCAACCCATTGACTGCCCAGCCAATGATGATGTGGAAATCAAGCCCCAACCAATTAAACACACTGTGCCCCGGGACAGGTTTCGCTGGCTGAAAAAGGATTTTATCAATCCCAATACCGTAAATATTTGTTTCCAATATTTTTTATTAATAAATGCTTATTCATAAAACTATGATTGTTGTGTGGTTATTACTCATGATATATACTGTTATGGGCCTAAGTAAGCAATCAACCCTGCAAATGAATGCTTAAATGTTCTGTATATCTGTTCAGACAAAGTGAGTACAAACACAGAAATTCTGCTCCCAACAATGCCCAATGTTGCAAATTTACAACGTTTTCCTAAAAACTTACTAAAACGTAAAAAATCTGAAAACTCTTTCATTTCTACATCAGAGGCCACCTAAAACAATATCTGGGAGGTCAAAAATTGTTTTGCTCATTTCTTTCTATATCTGGGTCTTACAGGGTTAACGTTGTTGCAAATTAGGAACCAGATATAAAATAAATGTCAAATAAAACAGTTAAAATAGTATTTAGCTTGATCTTATGTTGACAATCAATATACAATTATCAAACCTCCCTTTACTGATTATTTGTAAAAAAAAAAAAAAAAAAAAAAACATTCTGTACCATTTCATAGTTTAACTGTTTATCTAAATGTGATGAAGTGCTTGAATGTTTCTAACATGAATGTTCTTCAGCATCATGAATGAATGGAGAATAAACACCAACCTCTTTGTTCTTCAGGATCTTCAGTGTGTTTCATTCTGCAGGGTTCTGGATCACTCATGTTCTCACTGTCCTCTTTAATAAACTCAGTCTTTGCAGATTTCAGCTCTTCCTGATGCTCTGATGCTCGTCTTCACTTGTAACTGATGGGAATTTACAGCATTTTTTGCTGAACTCCAGTGGGAGGACCTTCACTGACCATGTGACTGATGTGGGAGGAGCTTCATTGGTGATGCAATTGGTGTGGGAGGAGCTTCACTGATCTGCCCAAAGTCTAAAATATATCAGTTACTGAGTTTGTTTTTATACTAAATGACACTTCTATGCAACATAAATTACACTTCTAAAATATAATGATATTTATTTGGCTCAATGTAAAGACCAAATAGGTGCATATGTATATTCCAAATTTTATCATAAGTGTGTCATGCAGTGAGGGACTTGCACTAGTTAATTTTCAATAATGATACTTAAAAATTTTCGAGTATAAAATCAACAGTTTTCTCCAAAGGCGAATCTTCGCTCAGCTGCCAATTGTGCAGACATTACAAATGCTGAGGAAAACCGCTCTAGGTAGGGCTGTCGACTTACTGATGTTATGATATATATATATATATATATATATATATATATATATATATATATATATATATATATATATATATATATATATATATATATATATATCATGGGTTTGCATACATATGATATTTTATACACAGGAACAAATAACCTACAAGGTTGAATATCTTATATATTTTCTTAAATAATTCATTATAATACATTTAAAAATATATATTTTTTGCTATTTATAGACCTGAAACGAGAGTTAAATTCAACAAGAAAAACAGGAAAACAAAGCAGTTAGCCACTTTTGCTTGTGGATGAAAATATTTGGATATAGAATAAAGAAATTAACAACATATTCAAGAGATGACAATTTTGGGATTTCGTAATAAAAATAAATATCGTTTAGCATAAAAGGGTGGGTCACATTAGTAGGCTTAAATATAAGAACTTAAATCAACCCTAAATGTATTCACAAAATAAATGGGCAGCAGTTTCTACAAAAAGACCACAAAATGAGCAAGTTTAATCAATATCAAGATATTTACAGATAGATGAATTAAACGTGTCGTTCAAATATTTTAAGTTGTTGCGCGTGTGATAACGCGTCGTAGATCACATGATAACGTCAACATGGCAGATGTCCGGTTCGCATTCATACTTAACGAGATCTGGCTATAAAGTACCTACTCTTTTAGCGCTCGTTAAGTAAGTACTTATTGAAATTAAGTACCTACTCATTGAGTATGCGGTTTCGAACGCAGTCATGGTCTTGACTTGACTTGGTCTTGAGTATCTCGACCCTTCAAAGTCTTGGTCTTGGTCTTGTCTCAGACTCTGTTTAGGTGGTCTTGACTACAACACTAGCTGACACGAATGAAATGAGCTTTAAGTGTCAATTTACAGGAGATCTGAAGACATCAGCATAATAAATGAGGTGAAAACATGAACTATTGTCATGAAATAAAGAGTGTTTTCAGCAGATCTGTTAATATTGATGAGCCTCAGACTATCAACACTCATTCAACAAGCCATTCAGGATCATCAGCAGATCATCTCACTTTATTCTGAGTGTTTGCTGTTAGAAACACATTATTTGAGTCAGGATACATGATAAAAGCCTGTAAAACTACTCTATTGAAAGACAATACTGTTATTTCTCACACTATGACATGCATAAAACATCAATAACACAAAACAATGACACTCATCTTCATCAACCACTAGAGATAAATAATTACAGCAGCATAATGTCCAAATTAATCTAAATATAGTTTGATCTTATGATAACTACATTAATCACTAAAGTAGTTAGATCATTAAAATAGTAACGCACAGAATTGATATATATATTTATATGCACAGAAATTGAAAAATATCATACAACTTTCCAAATAGTTATGGGAACTAAGGGAATAGTTATGTTCCAAAGAGTTGCACTATTGTTCCTAGGGTAAAACGATATTCATATTTATTAGTATTAATTTAATGTCTCACGTGGCTCATTATAGGCTCAATGTAAAGCATTAGCCGTGTCTGTTCCAGTATGACACTTGATCAGCGCCGCCGCTCCCACCACGCGCTGTGCGTAGGGCACCAAGTGCTGAGGGGGCACCAAAAATAGCCTAATGAACAAAAAAACACACATATATATATATAATGCCGATATTATTTCATTAGCCTATAGAAATATTATTAGGCACATTTTAGCTATCTATATGTAATAAAAAAGGGGGAACAAGATCATTTAATTGCTCTAGTCTAGAAAGTACCGCCCCTGCCCCGTTGGATGGTCCGTGCCGGTTGTTCGCGCGGGCGCCTTGTTTGGAAATGGCCCCTAAAAGACAGCAGGAGTCAGGATCTGAGAAAAGAAAGAAAAAGAAATTGCGAGATGATGCCCGTGCATCACTTGCAGGTAAGTCCATGTTTAATCATTCTTAAATATGGGAAATGTGCTGCATGGTGCTGCTGCTAATCGTAATGCGCCTCGAACTTGCTGACGTTAATGTTAGCAAACTATGTTATAACTTATATCTTCGGTGCAAGGTAAATTGAGATTTTACTGTTAAACATTAACTATTTTACAAATAACTGACAGCTAGCTGTTACTTTCTTTACTATCTTTCTTTAGATATTGAGCAGTAGTTTATGGTTTATTTTGATGTGACGGTGGTTAATACTTTCTCAGTAACAGTTAGTTAGCAGTCAGTGCAGTGCACATGGTAGGCTAACAATTCCTGTTACATATATATATAAAATATCATTATGAATTTTAAAAAGAAAACATTACTGTTGAATTGTGTGCATTATTGTACCTCATTCTATTATGCTTTTATATTATATTAGATTAGATTTATCAAATAGTCGATCAATAATGAATAAAGCGGGAGAACTCCTTGGCTGCTATACTTTCAGTTTTAAATGTTTATAATTTTTTTCCGGTATAAGATTCTTTGTTTGAACATTTTGTATAATAAATGTAATTTATTCAAAGTGACATTGAATTTGGGAAAAACATGTCTGAATTATTTGGATATTTTTTTTTATTTTGCTATTCTATTTATGGAAGAAAAGTTTGCACTTTCAAATGTGTAGTGTGTGTTGGCTATTCTACATATGTTTACAAAGTCAGCAAAGCTGTGAAGATTTTACTTTCTCTTTTTAGTGTTCTTAAGTTTTATACTGTGAAGCTGCTATTGTGTTATTGGTATTGAGTTATATGTTTGGTAATAAAAAGTTAAACTGGCAAAAACAAAGTTTTTTGTCTCGGGGTCGGGGCGGGGGGCATCATAAAGGAATTATGCTTAGGGCACCAAAATGGCTAGCAGCGGCACTGCACTTAATTTTTGAATGATTTGATTTTCACTTGATTTATTTGAGACTGATTCCCATATCAATTCCCCTCACTGATCTCAAACTGACTTTGACTTCTGACTTGATAAAACAATCACACAAACGAACACAAAACGAACACATTTTACATTTCATTCATTCTTATATGTCCAATATAATTTTATTTACTATTCCCATCTTTTTTTCAACAATACATTTACAATGTGTTCTACAAAATTGAGGAGTGAAGCAGGGCGTCGTCGTAGATCAACCAAACGCAGGTCGTTTGTGAGGCGGCTGGTTCTGACGTTCATGTGCAATGTGTGTAACGAAAGCTACTTATTTTCTGAGTTAAAATATTTAAAGTTCATAATATAACTATTGTTTAACATATTTTATACTTATGTATAATACTCAAAAATACCCCCATGAAAATGAACCATGCTTTTACTATAGTAAAAGTGTAGTAACCATGTTTCTTTGGTTGGACTGATAAAGTTAACATTTGTACAGCCACAGTATTACTACAAATAAATCAGTGTGGTTAAACTATGGCTAGTGTAGTAAAAGGTGTTTATTTTCATAAGGGTTTATAATAAGGTATACATCTAAGACAGAAACATCAAAAGAAATACATAAAAAAGACACTTGCATGACACTGTACTAGAGCCTTTTTATTTATTGTTTGGTAGCCTGATAACCCCACACCATACTGTCAGCTGAATGCAACGGCCCCCATCCTGAGGATGTTTTTGGACACCTCCGCCCCTATCTACGCCTGACCAGACAATCAGTAAACAACCTCATAGAGGCACTGCCTTATCAGGTTGACCATGGATGGTCAAAAGACATAGAGGTGGTGATGTTTTTGTACTGGCTGGCCCATGCTGCGTCCTATAAGGTTGTGTCCTCAGCATCCCTAAATCGACTGTGCACAAGGTCAGCAGGGCTATCCTTGGCCTACTGAAAATGATGGTGCGTCTCCCTCAGGGTGAAGAGTTGGAGGAGGTTGGTGCAGGGTTTGCCAGGCTTGCAGGCTCTCCTGCTTTTCGGACGGCAGTTGGATCTATTGACGGTTGCCACATCCATATAAAGCCCCCAGCGGTCAATGCAGCCTGTTATTTTAACAGAAAATTATTCCATTCAGTCCAGCTCCAGGCTATATGTGACCACAGAGGAAAGTTCCTAGACATCTGTGTCGGCTTTCCTGGATCTGTCCATGATGCAAGGACCCTAAAGAACAGCGCCATTTACAGCAGGCAGTTATACCCACCTGAAGGCCGGTGCATCCTGGGGGATGGAGGGTACCCCTGCCTGACATCACCCATCACCATCATGACCCCCTACCGTGAGCCTGTTGCCTCTCCAGTTGAGGCCCGCTACCACAGGTATCATTCCAGGGCTAGATGCATGATCGAGAGGGCCTTTGGCATGCTGAAGACCCGGAAATATTCCAATTACCATACAATGTGTCATGGGTTTTCATTATATTATAGTAACACAGGTTAACATCTGTTTATAGCTCTAAAATCATCTGCAAAATTGTAGCCAATCCTATGGAATTGGGAGAATTTAGAAAATGACTCACCCTCCACCAATAATCACTACCTCCTCCTGTCCTGGCTGCTTCTCCAACCACTACTCAACCCTTGATTTCAGATGTTTACTATATATGAAAAACAATACAATACTGTAGTGTGTCAATCAAATTTGTTCATAAATGCTATATTGATTTTCATTAACTCAATCAATTGTCAACAACTGAATACAGTGGCAATTCATTTATATATTAACCCTTTCAGATTCTGCATTCATTCCAATGGACATAATTAACAGATATTAACTATGGTGGACTGCAACAGAGGGTATAACTAAATATATATATATATATATATATATATATATATATATATATATATATATATATATATATATATATATATATATATATAACCGCATATCTCTCTAACCGTTAGTCAGAGGGATTTCAAACTTGACAGGTGTCTTGCTACGGGCACGAGTAAGTGCAGTGCCAAGTTTGAGATGCAGTTGTTTGGATGAGAAATGCAAATGATATCGTTAAATATATCATTTTTAGAGGGTTGTGGTTTAAAATAAACATTCTGCCATTAGAGGGTTGTATCTGTAAAAGAAGCACGAAGAAAGGTTGTGGTTTAAAAATAAACATTCTGATATAAAGACTCTGGGCCCTATCTTGCACCCAGCGCAATTGAGTTTGTACACTGACGCATGTATCATTCCTATTTTGCACCCGCGCACAGCGCGCTTTTCCCTCCACAGACGCACGTCGGTAAACTAGCAAATGCATTTGCGCTCCCGGGGGAGGTTCAGCGAAAGAGGAGGCGTGTTCCGGCGCAAACGTTCCCTCATGCTATTTTGCAGGTTTAGAAAACAATTCCGCCACTAGTCTAAAGTCAGTGGCGCGTTGTGCATGTTATTATATGCTATTTTAAGGGCGCATGCTTGGCCATAATCAATGTAGCGTGTGCACAACGCGCATACACTTTGATTCTCTCATCTACACAGAAGCAGCAGTTTTCATTTTTGCAAATCATACATTATTACAATAGATAGATAGATAGTTTATTATAAAAGCATACATCTAGCTTACACATTTACCCAAATTATCATACGCCTGTTTAACCGAAGCTAATTTGGGTGTGTTTCTCCATCCCCAACGTCACTTCTCTGTGTTTTACGGCCCTGACGAGAACGTCGGTCTCCTCGGCTGTGAACCGCTCCTGGCGCGTGTCTGGCAAATCCGCCGTTATAATAGGAATCCGCTATAGAACAAGTGCGCCTGCTCTTAAAGGGAATGTGAGATGACGCTCTGATTGGTTTATTTCACGTTACGCCCAAACCACACTAATGAATAATGAAGCTACTTCAGACCAACCCATTTTAGATTTGCGCCCGGCGCAAGAGTCATTTATCCCGCCGGGAAAATAGCAACAGCGCCCAAGACCCGCCCACAAAGTTACTTGCGCTTTGCGCTTGACACTTGTGTTTCAGATCGTTAAAATAGGGCCCTCTGTCAGCTTAACATTAAGTCAGCTATAATGTTTACTTCTGAATATTATATTTTTACTCAATTTTCCACATTTATTTTATGTCATTATGTCAGGATCAGTATTTGCTTTCTACCATAGACAAATAAAAATGTCACAGAACTTTTGCTGTGTAATTGTAACAATGAGCTGGGCGTGGCAGAGCGGCTCGTGCCGGGTCCAAGTGACTCCGCACTGTCGCCAAACTCTCAGCTTGTGGTCGGACCCTTCGTTCCTGCGGGCAGGTGTTCCCCTGGAACAAGTGTCCAGGCACTCTGTGGTCTCCACGGATCCCTCTACCACCGGCTGGGGGGCCACGTACAACGGGCATGCAGCTTCAGGTCTGTGGACGGGGCCTCAACTGCATTGGCACATCAACTGCCTCGAGTTGTTAGCAGTACGTCTTGCACTGAGCCGTTTCAAAACGCTGCTACTAGGCAAGCACGTACTGGTCCGTACGGACAGCACTGCGACCGTTGCGTACATCAACCGCCAGGGTGGTCTACGCTCCCGCCGCATGTCACAACTCGCCCGCCATCTCCTCCTCTGGAGTCAGAAGCGTCTGAGGTCGCTTCGTTCCGTTTACATTCCGGGCCTGCTCAACCGTGCAGCCGACGAGCTCTCACGTCAGCAGGTGCTGCCGGGAGAATGGCGACTCCATCCCCAGGTGGTCCAGCTGATTTTCAGGCGCTCCGGGACCGCACAGGTAGATCTGTTTGCCGCCCCGGACACGTCTCACTGCCAGTTGTTCTATTCCCTGACCGAGGGGACCCTCGGCTCGGATGCTCTGGCACACAGCTGGCCCCGGGGCCTACGCAAGTATGCGTTTCCCCCAGTGAGCCTTCTTGCACAGACCTTGTGCAAAGTCAGGGAGGACGAGGAGCAGGTCTTGTTAGTTGCGCCGTATTGGCCCAACCGGACCTGGCTCCCGGAACTAGTGCTCTTCGTGACAGCCCCTCCCTGGCCCATCCCTCTGAGAGAGGACCGGCTCTCTCAGAGACGGGGCACCCTATGGCACCCGCGTCCAGACCTCTGGAAACTCCATGTCTGGTCCCTGGACGGGACGCGGAGGTTCTAGGTGACCTACCCCCTGCGGTAGTTGACACCATCACTTCCGCTAGAGCTACGAGGCGCCTCTATGCGTTGAAGTGGAACCTGTTCGTTGACTGGTGCTCCTCTCATGAGGAGAACCCCCGATCTTGCTCGATCAGAGCCGTGCTTTCCTTCCTGCAAGAAGGGTTGGAGCGAAGGCTGTCTCCCTCCACCCTTAAAGTGTATGTTGCCGCTATTGCCGCACATCACGATGCTTTTGATGGTAAGTCTTTGGGAAAGCATGACCTGATCATCAGGTTCCTGAGGGGAGCGAGGAGATTGAATCCTCCTCGCCCACTCTCTATACCCTCTTGGGATTTGTCTCTGGTCCTTTCGGCTCTTCAGAGACCTCCCTTTGAGCCTTTGCAATCAGCTGAGTTAAAAATCCTGTCCTGTAAGACAGTACTCCTGGTTGCATTGGCCTCTATCAAGAGGGTAGGGGACCTGCATGCATTTTCGGTCGACGAATCGTGCCTAGAATTCGGCCCGGATAACTCTCACGTGATTCTGAGACCCCGGCCCGGATACGTGCCCAAGGTTCCTACCACTCCCTTCCGGGACCAGGTAGTGAACCTGCATGCGCTGCCTTCGGAGGAGGCAGACCCAGCCCTGGCTTTTCTCTGTCCCGTTCGCGCTCTGTGTCTGTACGTGGACAGAACGCAAAGCCTCAGGACCTCAGATCAGCTCTTCGTCTGTTACGGAGGCCAGCAGAAGGGAAAGGCTGTCTCCAAGCAGAGGATGGCCCACTGGATAGTGGATGCCATCGCCTTGGCTTACGAAGCCCAAGGCGTGCCTTGCCCGTCCGGGTTGAAAGCCCACTCCACTAGGGGTGTCGCTTCTTCCTGGGCGCTGGCACATGGCGCCTCGCTGACAGACATCTGTAGAGCTGCGGGCTGGGCGACACCCAACACGTTCGCTAGGTTTTATAGTCTACGTGTTGAGCCGGTTTCTTCCTGTGTGCTCGCTTCAACCAGCCGGTAACACCGAAGTTCCCGCTCTAGTGTCGGCTTGCTGCGCCACTCCCTTCCCAGGGCGCTGGATTTGGCAGCAACCGTGGCGTTTTCCATGGGATCCCAATTACGTCGTCACGTCGACGTTACGTCGAACGTGAGCGACTGAAAGGGAACGTCTCGGTTACTGATGTAACCCTCGTTCCCTGAAGGAGGGAACGGGAGACGTAACGTCCCGTCGCCACCGTTGCTGACCATCGCTGCATGGCCGTCACAAATCTCGGCTCCTCAGCGAAAAACAATGTGTGCGTGCGTCCGCTTCCTGTTTATACCCGCGGGGCGCGTGACGCGATTCACGCACGTCAACGTTCATTGGCTCGTTCTGTAGACACTCGAAGTTGATAGGGCTCCCTGAAGTGATCCCAATTACGTCGCCACGTCGACGTTACGTCTCCCGTTCCCTCCTTCAGGGAACGAGGGTTACATCAGTAACCGAGACGTTTTCTCTCAATAAAGAGGATTTATGAAGTGAGGTTTTTGGTACGAAATGGAGGGAGTCAAAATTCACACCACGCTGTAATTTTTTACAGCTCGGGACATACCGCTTTGTAGACCATACAACAGGTATCTGCCGAGAATTTGCAGTGGAAGCTGGATAACTTGACCGGGAGCCCCGGTGAACATATCTCAGACGTCGGGTGATCCCCAACTCAACCACCGTGAATAAGTGCTTGGCGTCAGATGAGACTCAGATCGACCATTCAAACGCTTGAGTTCTAAAGCAGTGTAGTTGACTAACACACCGCTAATGCTGGTGGTGAAGACATTTCAAGGGGGTAACGTACACTATTCCAAGTGACGAAAATCCCCAAAACAGTCAATAAAGTCCAGCTGCCGCACAACAATATGGTCATGATTCAGTTCCTCCGTAGAAAAACACTCACCATGCGCTGAGTCTAATAGACATCCAAATGACCGTCAATAATATTCATCCGTGCTTGGTCCATGAAGATTACCTCCTTTTACCGGATTACAACTCCACGATGATGAACAGCAAAACGGTGATCCACTCAAGCAGGTGTCATGCATGAAGCTACTCCGAAAATGGTCCCAAAATGTAAATCCGTAAATCCAATTTGCTGATCCACAGTGTAACAAGATGCCGCAGAGCTCTTGGAGCACTTTGTTTTGTCCCAGACACGACTTCAACGCGCGCAACAAGCGCAATCGAGCGGCAGCTCAAAAAAAATAAAATAATAATAATAATAGTAATTTGGAGAAAGATTAAAACAAACTTTTAAAACTAGTAAAAGTAAATCAAGGCAAATTAAAATGTAAAAACCCGGAGAGTAGCGGCAGACATACACGCACAGCGTACACTCTCCGGAAGTGGAGATGGTTCTAATTGGTTAGATGGTTCTAATAAATGTGTAATAAAACGAGATGACGTCACATTCGAAGTGCAGATCAATGCACACTCTAACGGCTAATATTGCCCACAACCCATTGCGTGCGGGAGGGAGGAGCTTTGTGGTGATGTAAACATGGCAGCGGAGATGCGCCCTCAGTTTTTAAGTGTAAGAATTCAAATGTTTAACCCTAATTAAAGTTATATTTTATTGTCTCGTAATATTAATGGGTTTATGTTGTGCCAAAAAAGTACCGTGTTTATCTTGTAGGGTCCGATGAAGATACTGAGCGCCTTATTAACTGGCGCATTGCCAATGACGCCCTTTTCACAGGGAAAAGAAACGCGGCAATCAAAGGTTTTGAGTAAGTAGCGGTCATTGACACATACAATTGTAGATACCTTGAATTGGATTTTTGACTAGGCAAAACTTAATAAGAGATATCTTAAATTGGAATTATTCCTAGTCAAATCTCATTTAAAGATATCTACAAAACTGATTTTTGACTAGGAAGTCCTTTCTTTGGAGATATCTGCATTTAGCTTTGTGACTAGGAAGAATTCCAATGAAGATATCTGGAATTAACATTCTGACTAGTCAAAATTACTTTAAAGATATCTAAATTGTGTATTCAAATCACCCCGCTGCTAAGCACCGCCTTTTCTTTTCTAACCAATCCTGATGTGCATTTTGGAACCCAACGGTCTTCAGGAGCACGCCGAAAATGACTGACACTCTGGATTGATGTTTTCAGGCAATATTACTGTAAAATGCAGGATATTAACACTTGGATTATAACTGCATTATTTGCTAACGGACATCACGGGTATGTTTTTCGTTATTGTTAATGAACAGTTTTCTGAAGTAATATTACAGTGGTCAGAATGCTATAGAAATTGCATGAAATAATTTACATCCATGTTTTAATGTTGTCATATGGAAGCTTGTTTCCCCCACAGAATAAAACATTTTGCTACTTTTTATCTCACAATTGCGAGTTTACATCTCACAATTCTGACTTTATTTCTCAGAATTGCGAGATATAAAGTCAGAATTGCGTGAAATAAAGTCGCAATTGCGTGTTATAAAGTCAGAATTGTGAGATATAAAGTCAGAATTGCGTCTTATAAAGTCAGAATTACATTCATTCATTAATTGTTCTCCAGTATGAACACTCATGTGAACATCAAGATGTTGTTTGCTTGAGAATCTCTTTTCACAATGATCACACAGGAATGGCTTCTCTCGAGTGTGGATCCTCATGTGACGCTCAAGATTTTGTTTGTTTGTGTAAGAACTGATTTTCCTGCTAAGACAAAACGCACCCTGCAATAAAGCCATAAAATGCACCCTGGACAGCAGATAGCAAAGACAGAGCTCAGGACCTCTTCCTGCCCAAACTTATCTCCTCATCCCCTTGTTTGACTTCAACTCATCCCCCCTTAAGTCACTGAAAGTTCATTAAGAATGTCTATATAACACATATGGTGTATCTTGTGAATATATTGTTTTTTCCTCTTCATGTTTGGTATCATTTTAAGTGTCCCAGTGCGATTGGTAAAATGGTCTTAATTTCATTGCAGTCATTGGTTTAATGAGAAAGATTGAGAACTTATGAGAATCCTGTTTCTCCTCTCTGGGTGATATCTCTAAGATATCTCCCGAAACCAAGTGCTACCCCCCTGGGGTAAATGGATTGGCCCAAATAACTCTAAACAACATTTGTATAACCCCTTTTGTTCTGGTCTGGTTATTTAAGGAGAGGGGACAGAGAAGTCTGTTTCCTGTTGGAAAGCCCTGACACACCACTGTATGTCTGTCAGGAAAACATTACTTCATTTTAGAGTCATCTTTGAGTAAATGATGTCATGTATTTTTCTGAATTGGCTTTTAATCATTTACTTCTGTAATTGGCATGATACAATTACCTGCCAAATAAATGTTACATCTTGAATTATTCTGAAGTTTTAGAAATCATTCATTTTAGTAGATTAATGTGCAGTCTGGTGTTTCCGCAAATCTTTGTCCAGGATAGATCAAACTGAAGGCACTTTGAATGGAGCATGAGGCAAATCTTTGGAAGACCTTCTGATTTCTGACTGTCTCCTGACTTAGCATGTTGTACGCTGCGACTATTATAATAAGTTACACCTATGGGTCTGTAGTGCGCGGCTGCATAGGGTAAAATACTTGCACTGCACCCTCTGACTATTTCAGGACTGGCTAGTTTGTGATCGTGAGCGCGCAGTCGCGACGTGACGTCTCAAAGCGACACTAGGTCCGTAATGAACGAATATTTGAAATGATGAGATGCCCAGAATAATCAAAGATCAAAATTAATTCATAATCAATATTTATGATTATTTTCTAATCAGAAACACAATCTAAATTTGATTATCATTTGAAATTGGAGTCAGATTACGCATAGAGCTAAAGTAATACTAAAACTAAGTTCCAAGAAATTAAATTAACTTCACTGGAGCGCTGAAAAGACATACACGCATTAAACCTTCGCCAGGCCGTTGGATACCGTTGTTGGGCCAATGGGTGGTCCTTACTCTTCCCACATTGATCACACTTAAAAGGCTTTTCTCCAGTGTGAACTCTGATGTGAATCTCAAGACTACATTTACTTGTAAAGCTCTTTCCACACTGAGTGCAGGTGAAAGATTTCTTGGCTCTTCTTTTCTTTAAAAATTTATTTTTCGTCTTTGAGCGACTCAAAGTTTTTTCTCCAGGTTTGACATGATGTTCCTCCTTCACTTCACTCAGTTCTTCTCTCTCCTCCTTCACTTCACTCAGTTCTTCTCTCTCCTCCTTCACTTCACTCAGTTCTTCACTCTCCTCCTTCACTTCACTCAGTTCTTCTCTCTCCTCCTTCACTTCACTCAGTTCTTCACTCTCCTCCTTCACTTCACTCAGTTCTTCACTCTCCTCCTTCACTTCACTCAGTTCTTCTATTCTGATCCAAGATGGCGGCGCGTGAACAACGCGAGGCTCAGCGTCTCTCTAGAATTTGCTTTTTAGCGTTTTTTTATCTACTTTTGACTGGATTATTCATCCCGAATTGCTGTTCGTTGCTGATCTACAACAGACAGGAGCTTATGAACATTTGGACTCAAAACTCCAATAGTTTTATCGCCGATCTCCGCCTCATCCCAGAGATCTCCAGAACATCGGAGGCTGCTCACTCTTCCCGGCCGGGCGGAAGTGCACGCAGACGGCGCCGAGAACGTAAACAAAGGCGGGGTAGGCGCGGAGGGCTACGAGCTAAGCTAAAGCTAACACCACACCGGCTCCCTTTACCCAGCATTTTCCTCGCCAATGTCCGTTCTCTGGCAAACAAAATGGACGAAATACGGCTCTCCATCACTAACAACAGACGGATTATGGACTCAAATGTCATGATTTTCACCGAAACATGGCTAAACAACAGCTGCCCGGACAATGCTATTGAGTTAGCAGGACGCCACACACACCGAGCCGACAGGATAGCAGACGACTCCGGCAAGACCAGAGGTGGAGGTTTGTGCATTTATATCAACAATGCTTGGTGCATAAACTCTGCCACTACCGAGAGTCACTGCTCACCCAATGTGGAGTTTTTAATGGTCAAATGCAGACCTTATTATCTCCCCAGAGAGCTCACTTCCATCATACTCACTGCAGTGTATACCCCCCCGGATGCTAATGCTAAGTTGGCTATGAAAGAACTTTACACAGCCATTAGCAAACACCAAACTAAACACCCTGAGGCTGCTTTTATTGTTGCTGGTGACTTCAACCACTCCAATTTAAAGACAGTCCTTCCCAGATTCCACCAACATGTCTCCTGTCACACCAGAGGAGACAAAACTTTGGACCATGTTTATTCCAACATGTCTGGAGCCTACAAAGCAACACCCCTCCCCCACATTGGACAATCAGACCATCTCTCCCTGTTCCTCACACCTCGGTACTCACCACTCATCCAACGTGTGAAACCCACTGTGAGGACAGTAAAAGTGTGGCCAGAGGGGACAGATGCTGTGCTCCAGGACCGGTTCAAAAACACAGACTGGAACATGTTCATCCACACAGACTTGGACCAGTACGCCACATCTGTACTGGACCACATCTCCTTGACTACACATAGTGTCACCACCCAGAAACAGATCACCATGTACCCCAACCAGAAGCCTTGGATGAACCGAGATGTTCGTCTCCTCCTGAAGGCCCGCAATACCACCTTCAGGTCAGGGGATGCACAGGCTTACAGTGCAGCCAGGGCCAAACTGAAGAGGGGCATCAAAAATGCTAAACACCACTACAAAGGGAAGGTAGAAGAACACTTCTCCAACTCCAACCCCCGACGTATGTGGCAAGGTCTCCAGATCATCACAGACTACAGGACCATCAAACCCTCCCCCGCATCCTCTGATGTCCCCTTCCTCAACGAGCTCAACAACTTCTATGCTCGTTTTGAGCGGGGGAACACAACAACTGCAACTAAGGCAGAGGTGACTCCAGACCACCAACCACTGACTCTCTCCCCCACTGATGTAGGAGCGGTGCTGAGCAGGATTAATGTCCACAAGGCTGCAGGTCCTGATGGCATCCCTGGCCGTGTTCTCAGAGCGTGTTCAGTGGAGCTGGCAGGAGTGCTGACGGACATATTCAATCTGTCCTTGGCCCATGCTGTGGTACCGGCCTGCTTCAAATCCACCTCCATCGTTCCGATACCCAAAAACTCCAACCCATCAAGCCTCAACGACTTCCGCCCGGTAGCCCTCACCCCAATCATCACAAAGTGCTTAGAGCGGCTGGTCCTAGCACACCTCAAATCCTGTCTCCCCCCCACCCTGGACCCCCACCAATTTGCATTCCGTCAGAACAGGAGCACAGAGGATGCAGTCTCCATAGTGCTGCACACTGTCCTCTCACACCTGGACAATAAAAACACCTACGCCAGAATGCTGTTTATAGACTTCAGTTCAGCGTTCAACACAATCATCCCCTCACAACTCATCAGGAAACTCACAGACCTAGGCATCAGTTCCCTCATGTGCAACTGGTTACTGGACTTCCTGACCTGCCGGCCCCAACATGTCCGGCTGGATAACCACTGTTCATCCATCATCACAATGAACACCGGTGTACCACAAGGCTGTGTGATGAGTCCCTTCCTCTACTCCCTCCTCACCCATGACTGCAGACCTGTCGATGGTTCCAACACCATCATTAAGTTTGCAGATGACACCACGGTGATCGGCCTCATTAAAGACAGCAATGAGGCCGCCTACAGGGAGGAGGTGGATCGTCTGGCTGAGTGGTGCGACACCAACAACCTGCTGCTCAACACCGAGAAGACCAAAGAGCTCATCGTGGACTTCAGGAGGAATGCTGACCCACATCCACCCATCCACATCAAGGGGACGGCTGTGGAGCGTGTGAACAGCTTCAAGTTCCTGGGAGTCCACATCTCAGAGGATCTCACCTGGACGACCAGCTGCTCCAAGCTGGTCAAGAAGGCTCACCAGCGCCTCTTCTTCTTGAGGACTCTGAGGAAGAACAACCTGTCCTCAGACATCCTGGTGAACTTCCACCGCTGCACCATCGAGAGCATCCTGACCAACTGTATAACAGTCTGGTACGGGAGCTGCTCTGCCTCGGACCGGAAGGCGTTGCAGAGGGTGGTGAAAGCCGCCCAGCGCATCGCTGGAGCACCACTTCCTTCCATAGAGGACATCTACAGGAAGCGGTGTCTGAGAAGGGCCGGGAAAATCATCAAAGACCCCAGTCACCCAGCACACAGACTCTTCACCCTCCTGCCCTCTGGGAGGCGCTACAGGAGCCTCCGGACTAAGACCACCAGGTACCGGAACAGCTTCTATCCTACAGCTGTCAGACTCCGGAATTCTGCCTCCTGACATCTCACCCACATTAAAACTCATAGACTGAACATACACGCACTCTCACAACCACTGACAACAACCCATAACTGAACATACACACAATGGACAAAAAACCCCAGTATCCTCATACACACTCATACACAGTGGCTGGACCACCACTTACAGCCACATGCACTTTAATATTACTACTGTATAAATTATTCATATATATCTTACTGTAAATACTGTATAGACAACCATGCTGTACAATACAATACAATAATTATAGTTCTACAGCTGTTATTAATACTTGCATATTGTATATTTATAGTCTGTTATAGTCTTTTATTTATATCCATACGTATAACCTGTTCATAGCCTGTACATAGCTTGTACACTTACTACAGTTATAGCCTGTATATACTTATAGTTATAGCACTCATAACATTCCTTCATACCGTGTACATTGTAACATATCTAAAATATATCTATATTTTGTAATATATCTATATTCTTGCTAAAGCACTTCTGGATGGATGCAAACTGCATTTCGTTGCTTGTACTTGTGACGTGCAATGACAATAAAGTTGAATTCTATTCTATTCTATTCTATTCTATTCTCTCTCCTCCTTCACTTCACTCAGTTCTTCACTCTCCTCCTTCACTTCACTCAGTTCTTCACTCTCCTCCTCCACTTCACTCAGTTCTTCTCTCTCCTCCTTCACTTCACTCAGTTCTTCACTCTCCTCCTCCACTTCACTCAGTTCTTCTCTCTCCTCCTTCACTTTACTCAGTTCTTCACTCTCCTCCTCCACTTCACTCAGTTCTTCACTCTCCTCCTTCACTTCACTCAGTTCTTCTCTCTCCTCCTTCACTTCACTCAGTTCTTCACTCTCCTCCTTCACTTCACTCAGTTCTTCACTCTCCTCCTCCACTTCACTCAGTTCTTCTCTCTCCTCCTTCACTTCACTCAGTTCTTCACTCTCCTCCTCCACTTCACTCAGTTCTTCTCTCTCCTCCTTCACTTTACTCAGTTCTTCACTCTCCTCCTCCACTTCACTCAGTTCTTCTCTCTCCTCCTTCACTTCACTCGGTTCTTCACTCTCCTCCTTCACTTCACTCGGTTCTTCACTCTCCTCCTCTTCACTCAGTTCTTCACTCTCCTCCTTCACTTCACTCAGTTCTTCACTCTCCTCCTCCACTTCACTCAGTTCTTCACTCTCCTCCTTCACTTCAGTCAGTTCTTCACTCTCCTCCTTCACTTCACTCAGTTATTCACTCTCCTCCTCCACTTCACTCGGTTCTTCACTCTCCTCCTCTTCACTCAGTTCTTCACTCTCCTCCTTCACTTCACTCAGTTCTTCACTCTCCTCCTTCACTTCAGTCAGTTCTTCACTCTCCTCCTTCACTTCACTCAGTTATTCACTCTCCTCCTCCACTTCACTCGGTTCTTCACTCTCCTCCTTCACTTCACTCAGTTCTTCACTCTCCTCCTTCACTTCACTCAGTTCTTCTCTCTCCTCCTTCACTTCACTCAGTTCTTCACTCTCCTCCTTCACTTCACTCAGTTCTTCACTTTCCTCCTTCACTTCACTCAGTTCTTCACTCTCCTCGCTCTCTTTCATCAGGTCTGAAATCAAAGAATTTTTTTTTCAATTTATTTGTTAAGTATTATGATAATCTGATGCCTTTTTATAAATTGATTATATGTCCTTGAAACTTTCCATGAATGAGGTTTCATGAGGCTTCCATTTATTATTTTTAAAACATTATAGGGACGAATCCCATGTTTCTTTAGCAAAAAACTATTAAATATATTTGATAAATGACTCAATTATCTAACATGATATTAAAATTTAAATATACAATACTGCCATATTTTGACAAAAACTTTGAGATCGATATTTATTTTACTAAAAACATTTTGAATTATTAATGGCCGTTCACACTAGACTTTTCCTTGCACTGGCTTCCATTCATACGCATGTGAAAGTGGGACACCAGAAACACAAGCTCAAGTGAATAACCCTGTGAGAAATAACACAAACGTTTAGCATTCAAGTGGAGTGGGTTGTTTATTTTTTATTTTTTAAATGAATTATTATTTGTCATATGTTGAATTTATGTTTGTAAAAAAGCTGTGAGAAATAACAATTCATTCATTATTTGTATTGCTAATCCTAACATTATTCTGCTTCTTCATTAAAATACAGGTATCTATAAATATAGAAAATAATATAAATATGCTAATTTAAATTCTTTCAAATATAAATAATGGTAAGAAAAACAGTTAAAATCATCAACACAGAAATAAATGTACATATAGTAACCAACAAATTACAGGAGCATAATGTCCAAATTAATCTAAACATAGCTAGTTTGATTTTATGATAACTACATTAATCACTATAAAGTAGTTAGATCATTAAAATAATAACGCACAGAATTGATATATATTTGCAAAGAAATTGAAAATGATCATAAAACTTTCCAAATAGTTATGGGAACTAAGGGAATAGTTATGTTCCAAAGAGTCGCACTATTGTTCCTAGGGTAAAACGCTATTAATATTTATTAGTATTAATTTAATGTCTCACGTGGCTCATTATAGGCTCAATGTAAAGCATTTAGCAGTCTCTGTTCCAGTATGACACTTGATTTTTGATTTATTTGATTTTCACTTTATTTATTTGAGATTGATTCCCATATCAATTCCCCTCACTGATCTCAAACTGGCTTTGACTTCTGACTTGACGAAACAATCACACAAACGAACACAAAATCACTCAGGTCTAAATATAGTGAAAACAAAAATAGTGAAACAAAGTTAGGGATATGAAAAAGACTGCAAAATAAAAAAAAGAGCTAAATTGCAGTTGAAAAGAATAACTAATAAATTCAAAAGCAGAAGTTAAAGGAACTACACAGGAATCCTAGCAGTGAAAAGAGCGCTGATAAGAAACTGGGATAAAGAGATAGTTCCTGACAGAGACTAGACTTATGGGCAAGTGAAAACAGCCGATCACTCCTGCTTCAAAAATAGCTCAAGAAAAGAGGGACGGTTAAAGTCAGGAAAACAGAATAATATGAAACAATCATATTTTAAGTAGGTTATGAATTTATGAGAATGATAGAGAGAAAAAAATAATAAACTATTAAACATTAGAAATAAAGAGAATGCTGTAAACAATAAAAAAGTCAGTGAGCAATAAAGCTCTTAAACTCAGAGATATCTGAGAACTAGGAGAGTGTAGAAGCAAAGCAGAGGAAGGATGATAGAAGGAGACCTTTGACTTCTGTTAGGAGAGGAATCCAGTCAGACAGCCGGAGATCAGAAACCCAAAGAAAAATGATTGCAGTCGTAGTTAACAGATGCGGCCAGAAAACAGATAGAAGAGAAGACCACAGCGCTTATACAGATTGTATAATTAAAACATCTAAAAATGTGCATTTAAGTTGAGAAGCTATAACCTTGATTAAGTTGGTATAGCTATAACAAAAGCTGAAAGCTAATATGAGAAGTTTAACAGGGACAGAGGACAAATATTCGCAATGAAAGGAGATGTTAGTTAATGCATTTAAAGACCAAATTCCACTATTAAGTGTATGTTTATCAATAGAGGATGAAATACCTATGACAGATAGAGTAAAGTTACTAAGAGAAGTAGGTCCGAAAATCACAAAGTTGATCAATTAGAAACTATCTTAAACACTGTAACTAAAAAACAAATAGAGGAAAATGTAGCTGTGTATGATTTAATGTCTCAGCATGTGAGAATAGTGAGGAAAACAGAATAAATTAATATAGAAACAAAAATTAAACCTTTGATAGCACAAAGTGTCAAGGTGGATGAAGAAAGAACATATAATACTTGTTTTCAAACGAGGTAGAGATATGGAAATGAGTTTAGTATATTTAAAACACTTAGTATACTTTAATTCCCTGTTGTCACTGTAAAGATGCTTTGGAACAATCTACATTGTTAAAAGCGCTATATAAATGAAGATGACTTGACTGAAAACAGAAGAATAGAATACAAAAGCCTGGCAGAACATAATGCAGGAATTTGTGAGGATGAAAATTAAAATAGTATACAAAAGACAAGTTATAGTCAGGTTATGCGTAAAATAGAAAACTCAAATCTAAAAAAACAGAATAAAATCGTCACAAAAAAGAAAGAAAAGAAATACAGCTTGATGAATATAAAGAGCAATAGATAAAAAGAAGGAAAGGATACATTGAAAAATGCTTGGCCTGTTGAAGAGAAACATCTGTGACCAAAGGGTATAATTTAATTTAATTTTAAAGATATGGTATTAAAGATTAGATTAAAGATAACATAATCTAATGATATAATGATCATTAAAAAAGATTGAAACGCCTTTGTTAATGAAAAAAATAGAATTTATTTTAGATAAAGGTGCTCAGGTGTCCTCAACCAACAACAGAGCCAATCCAATTTACAGATAATATTTTTATTAAGACAAGAAAAGTGAACGAGTAGGAGAGAAATTCAGCATTAAAATAATAAAAAGTGCAGACAATTTACACGCAGGAAGAGACTTACAGAAAGTCTTAAGATTAAAAGTAAATATTAAACAAGAATAAAAATGAATATGGAGTATTTATAGAAATTATAGAATTAAAAGAGGAATAACTATGAGCTTCACGAGAAATTCCTTATATGGAAAATATAAAAACGATTGTGGAGTAATACTATTAGTGATTAGTACTGGGATACTAGTCTGGTGGGTTCAGTTAGCAGTGTAATGGGGGAAACTCAGAGGGTCTGTTTGATCAAATTTGTGATCAAGTTGTGAGTGCTCACCTTTTTCAGTTGGTGAAATGGAGGTGAAAATGTATCTCTCTAGAGATGTGTAGAGTTATATAGGTGCGCCAAGGGAAAAACCACAGAGAAGAGTGTCCATTGAAGGGTTGGGGTCAGAATACCTTGTCTCTTCATATATATATATATATATATATATATATATATATATATATATATATATATATATATATATATATATATATATATATATCCTTTTTGAATGATTACTTTATTCTTATTAAAAATACAATAACCAAGTGTATACATGCTATCATAATCATTTCTGTATTCATTGAGTGGATCTATATATATATATATATATATTTACATTTAGTCATTTAGCAGACGCTTTTATCCAAAGCGACTTACAAATTAGGACTAAATTAAGCGAGTCATCATGAAGAGGCAAAAAAACAACGCAAGAAGTGCTCAAAATACAAAGTTCAGGCATTATTCAGAGTAGCATAAGCCCGATAAGTTTTTTATTTTTATTATGCGGTTAAGTGCTCACGGAAGAGATGGGTTTTCAGCTGTCTTTTGAATGTTGTCAGGGATTCTGCATTCCGGATGAGGGTGGGGAGAGCGTTCCACCAGCATGGAACTGTGAAATGACAATTTGATACACAATTTCAAAGATGCCCCAGACAGGACTCAAACCCACGACCGGAATGGTTCGGTAGTGTGTGTGTGTGTGTGTGTGTGTGTGTGTGTATTCATGACACATGGTTGAACAGATTGCGCCACTCAGAGGACGTGTGTGTGTGTGAGACATAAGACATTATTAAGACATAACTCCCAGCAAACACAGAACGTTGGCACAACGTAGCTAACAACGTTTTAACAACATGGCCAAAAGGTTGCTATAACTACGTTGTGTATAGGTTGTTACAGCGTTCTTTTTTTTTTCTTTTTTTCACAAATGTATGACTTGGAAGTGCAATTTGATTATATGCAGTTTTAATAAAGCTGAATTAACGAAACCTTCTGTCATTTTTACTCTTCAAAGTGTAGGCTACACTTGCAGGTGTTGATAGCCCCATTAAATAATAATATAGATAAACAATAAACGATAAAAAGTATATAATTATCTAACAAAATACACCATATAAAAATATTGTCAGAACGTCGTCTCTCAGTTGCTGAATGTCGCGCAACAACGTTGCTACAGCCCTGTCACATCTTACAATTCAACGTTGTTACAATGTTGCGAGCACGTAGACAGCGACGTTGCCATAGCAGAAATGCAACGTGCCAGACACGTTGCCACAACGTAAATGTGTTTGCTGGGCTCTCCCTTCCAAGATGTTAATCTGCACAAAAATCCTGATAATCGAGCCGTCTTCTGATGAAATCAAATACACATAAGATAAAGACAATATTTGTGCTGTAATTTCGGATATACTTGCATGTAAAATTAGAGAAGAAACATAATATCTGTGTTTAACTGAATTAAAGTGCTGCTCCTCTCTGCCGCGCAAGACGCAGAGAGAGAGAGAGAGAGAGAGAGAGAGAGAGAGAGAGCGAGAGAGAGCGAGAGAGAGAGAGAGAGAGAGAGAGAGAGAGAGAGAGAGAGAGAGAGAGAGAGAGAGAGAGAGAGAGAGAGGTGCGCGCACGTGCTGCGAGAGCATTACCGGCGATTCTCAGAAACTAAATAAGGTTTGGGCGCTTTTATGAAGGGAAAAAGCACTTAACCGCAGACCCGCTAAAGGGGTCTGTAATGTCGCTAAATTGGCAACACTGTGTATCTCCATTTCTCCAGCTACGGGTTGGGCCACGGGTCAAACAGAAAATGCGCTGCATTAATCGCGCGTTAAAAAAAATTGTGTCCCGTTAATATGATTTTGCGTTAACGCGTCATTAACGCGCTAACTTTGACAGCACTAATATATATATATATAGGTGCATTCCAATGTGTGCTCTTGGGTCGTGTTCACATGCAAGAGGCCTTTTGATGATGATTCTCTTGGGATTCAGAGAGCGGCGAGAGAGACTCTGTACCATGTGTTGCTCTATATATCTATCTTAGTTGACTTGTATAAGTTCAAGGCTCAATTTCCACACCATTTCATCTGCTTTTCATTAAGTGAACATCCGCATGTGTCTTTCTCAAGGGAGTAAAGGGGGATATTATCATTCCTGCTTTCTGAGGAGTGAAATGTTTTATCAGTCTGTTCTGGTGGACTGCTCTTCTGATAATGAGCTCAGGCCTTCTTCAGCCTTGAAGAGAACTGTTGTTCGTCAGTGTTGAGTGTGTGCGTTTGATATTCTTTGCAGGTTTTGAACTCTGTGATATACAACATATAGACTCGAAGACGTCTTTCTCGGACCCTGGAAGGTCACCACGGACTTAAATCTTGGAATTGGGCGACAACTGTTCTGATTAACGACGATATACCCACTTATCTATCAAAAAATAATTATTGTTTAGACTTTATGTTTTCTTAGCCAATCAGATGTAAACGATGATGTAATGTATGTCCTTGGAAAAGGTATAATTGGTGTGAGATTTTGTGTAAGGTAGAGTTGGCTTACGACCTCCTCGTGAGAGTTTGACGCTGGCTCTACCAATTTGACTGCAAACTATTCTTCAGCAAATTTGTACTTATTTGATTGAACTTCACAACTCCTGGTCTTCTTTCATCATATCTGGTCCTGGGCCTTACAACTGTAGCCCCCTTACACCATCATGGGGAAATCTCAGAGTAAAACGGGCAAAGATGATCGATATGATAAACCGGTGTTTGGTCTGATAAAAAAAAGCACATGGGAATTTTTTTTGAAGGGTATTAAAGAAACGAATAAAATATCATGATTTCCCTGAGGAGGGAACCTTACGTGTCTCTAGGCTGACAGCGGTGCAAGAGTCGGTGGAAGAAGGGAGTGAACATAACAGGTGTTGTGTGAGACGTGTGTGGATTGTAAGAAAAAAAGGATTGCTGGTTGGGGGGTTGGGGGAGGCAGAGCGGAGAGAGAGAAAGGAATGCAAAGGAAACTAGCGTATAGGGCAGTAGGGCCTGATGATACATTTTTTTAGCAATGAGATAAGAGCATCATCACCGGAACCGAAAGACGAGGGAGCAGCATTGGGGACTGAGAGAACTCCCACAAGGTCAGCTGCAACTGAACGCTCAGGTAAATCAACTCGACTGAAACCTGGAGTGACAGTGAGAACTGGACTGAGGTCAGGAGCTCAGGCCACTGTTATCTGTGACTGGCATGAAGTGAGTGGCAGAGTGCCAACATCGGACATCAAGCGGAAACATCAGGACTGGGATCATGACGAGAATGAGAGGCATTTTGTACTGCCATTATAACAATTCCTACAGAGTTGACATGCCATTCTCAATGGGTTCTTTTTCTGGATGACCATCACTCTGTCCACATCAATCCACAGACATTATTCATCCGTGCTGAGAAGCCGTGCTGATGCACAACACTCGTAAAGATGATTCCGCAAATAACTGCAATTGCAGATTTCAAACAGAAATGGCGACAAAGAAGCAAAACATACAGACTGCGGTTTATAAAGCAACTAGGCTACATTTTGTGCGCAAAAACAAAACAAAATAAACAACTTTATTCATCAGTTTCTTCTCTTGCCTGTCATTCTCCAACGCTGTTTAAGTTGTTCTACGTCAGAACGCAGACTCAGCATTCGTTGTGCTGATCACATGACCAGCGTCGGCCAATGTGTGTGATCCTGACGCAGAACTGGCCAATAACGAGGCAGCGTTCTGACGTAGATCCCGGAAACACTGCACTGTGTACAACAACACG
This sequence comes from Leuciscus idus, assembly GCA_021554675.1. NCBI lineage: Eukaryota > Metazoa > Chordata > Actinopteri > Cypriniformes > Leuciscidae > Leuciscus > Leuciscus idus. The sequence goes on from CM038621.1 coordinate 59,183,923, forward strand.
TGTTAGAGAAGCGTGTGCAGAGCAGAGGAGCAGTAAATGAAGATATAAACAAACCCAAGAATTTATGATTTCTGTGCTTTTCACATTCAATCTAATTGCTACATTTTATTACATGCTGCATAAACTAGTTTCAGAGCTCTGTACAGGTCATTATACTGTAGCAGGTTGATTGATTGCAGCTGTGTCAATCACACTCTCTGGACCAATCAGGACGTAACTGCATGCTATATGGGCAGAGGGTGAGCCCTCGTGTCACTCTATGTTGTTGTCGTCAGAGGCGCACTTTCGCTGTGGGTCCTCTCACGTTCGTGGTGCAGTCGCGGTTATTGGACAGGTAATACAGCGTGGCTAACTTTCTCATTGCCTAGAGACCGTGTTAGTGTTGCAATTGGCATTGCAGTGTGCGATTGTCTTTTGCAGTGTTTCTCCTGTCTCAAACCCGATCTTTCCTGTAACGGAACCGGGTTGCGTTGTGCTGCTGGTAGGTTGAATCTGCTTCCTTTTTTTTGATATTTGCGTGACTGAGTGTAATGGGCCGTTTTATTGTAGGCTTCGTGTAGCTGTACTAACGACACGGTCGGTCTATAGATGTGAAGCTCCCTGACAGGTATGTTTGTATGCCTGTCGGTATTGCATGTATATGTTTGTTCATGTATCGTCATTGAATGTGATTTGTTTATACGTCAGGACCGTGAAGCGCTTGCTGGCGCCGGTGTCTATATGAGTTTCTCCCTTCCTGCCACGCTGCTGTTTTGTCTCTACGGATTGCTGTTTCAACTGATTTCTGCTTAACTATGGACCATTGAAAGCTATACGAGCTCACTCTGGGTTCTGAACGCACCTATGCACTTTACAGCGAGGGATTCGTCGCGCACAACATTTTACTAGTATCTCAGTGACTGACACAGACGATAACTGTGCCATTCTGTGGCTCGCCTGTGTTTATTAGTGTGTGTGTGTGGCTTTTGTTGTTTGATAAATACTTTTGATTAGTTTATATATTTTTTTTTGGTTTAAGTGTCTATAAAGAAGATTTCCTTTTTTTGTGTGTTTTCATCGATTGATGGTTTGTTTATTTTTCTGTCTTGACAAATACTTTTGATTAGTTTATATATTCTTTGGATTAAGTATTTATAAAGAAGATTTTCTTTTTGTGTTTTCATTGATTTACGGTTTATTGGTTATTTTTCTGTCTTTAACTGAATGTTCTTCTTTTAGTGCTGAGTGCCGGAAGTGGTGGTATCGGTGTCCTCGGTGGTGGTGTCTCCTCCTGTGTGCTGTGTTTTCCCTTTTTTGGTGTGTTTTGGAGTTTGGTTATTTTATTGTGTGTATATGTGTGATCAGGGAATCCTTAACCCCTGAGATCCCACAACTTTGACCCGGTTTCCTCCACTGGTAAGGCCTCAGCACTCCCATTTTCTTAATTTTCTTTATTTCTTGTGAATGATACTTTATATTGATTTTAATGGTACAAATAAAATTGTTTTACTGGAACTACGTCTCTGGCTTCGTGCATGAATCGAACCTGTGTGCTTTCTGGAAATATTATGTTTACTTGAGTCATCAAACTAGTCTAATTCTATTTCCCGGGGCGAAACTCCCCGGGTGGCGTAGTCTGTGTCTTCATTAAAATTTAAGACCTTGAATAGGTAGAAAAGTCGCACTCGCCACAATCATACAAAAACAGCGTTTTAATTTGAAAGTTAGTTTACATATTTATATAAACAATAACCATTGGGGAACGTTCTATATTTGGTAACTATTTCTATGTTAATATTAAAAATGTCTGTGTTGTTAAAAATAACTATCCTGCAACCTTCTGGGAACATTATATTATTGTTACAAAAAAAATATAAAGAGCATTCCTAGAACATTATTATTTAGTTCCCAAAACAATAAAAAGACAGGAACCAAAAACTAATGTTAGGGGAACGTTCTGTGTTTGCTGGGAAGCCCCAGAAGCAAACGTAATACTTGGCTTTCAGAACTGAAAATTATGGAATTATTCCTGAAGCAAGAAGAATCAGCAGAAAATAAAATTGGATAATAACAACAAGCTGTTGATATAATTATGAGTTTAATCAATCATTACTTGATGTACAAAAAAAAAAAAAAATTTATAAAAATTAAAACTAATGAGACTGATCTCTGAAAAACAATGAATGAGTTAAAATTAATATCAGATTCATGTCTCTGTTGAAAGTGTTACGGCCTCTTCTTCAGCTCCTAAACATGAACGGCTTTTTCCGGTGTAATTTTTCTGGTGCTCTTCTTCTGAATGAGAAGGCAGAAGTGATTTCAGAACGAAGGCCCGAGTGAAACTCTTCCCGCATTGATCACATGTGTAAAGTTTCTCTCCGCTGTGGATCCTCATGAGATTCTTCAGACTTGATTTACATGTGAAGAGTTTTTTAGGCTTCTGTTTTTCCTTTCTCGTTCGCATCCATCAGGTCTAAAAGAAACATTAAATCAAGTAAGATTTCAAATGAGAGATAAATGTGAAATGAAAAGTGAAGCTCAAAGTCAAGATCACTGATGAGTTCAACAGTCATTTTAATCTCATCAAATCTGGTCAACAACTGCTGTGCACGATTATGATCTATTTTAATGTCATGAAGATGATTTGTGTTATAAATCACTAGTTTGGTCATGAAACAATGTAAATCTGGTGAACATCAGCATGTTCTTCATCATGAGGAATGAATGAGGAATCAAGAATAAACACCAACCTCTTTGTTCTTCAGTATCATGATGTTTCATTCTGCAGGTTCTGGATCACTGGCGTTCTCTCTGTCCTCTCCTTCCAGATGCTTTCTGGCAGTTCTGCTAAAAACAAACAAGTTTCATTTCTAACAGACATGATGAGTGAGGAATAATCAATATTTCAGACTCTGAACTAAGTACTAAGGCTACTTGTACTTTCACATGTTGAAAAATATAGTGACCTTGATCATGTAACTTAAGATTATCAGGTTTTGTCGAAGCCACAACAAACAAAACTAACATAAATCACCTAGTGCTGAAACAAGCCAAGTTTTCCTAAACATGAAAATGCTTCATATTCAGCGCTTCAAATAAACTCATAAACATACAGTTTAACACGTCGTATAGATGCATGTGATGTTTACTATGATGATTATTAACCTTTATTTAACCAGGCAAATCACTGAAGAACAAGCTCTTATTTTCACCAACAGCTTGACAGAAATGAAATCATACATTACCCCACATGGAAAAAACCTATATGAGGATATATGAGGATACATATATGAAACCTATATGCAGTTTATATGCACATATGTGCTGCATATATACAGCATATATGCACATATATGATAATATATATGCTGCATATATGCATATATATGCCACATATAGGCAAATTTGAGGTGCATATATGTGCATATACAGGCCATATATGTCTCCTGTATTGCTTCTTTATATCCACATACTGTATAAGCCCTATATTTACATACAAGATATGTCTCCTATATAGCTCATGGCAGGTTGGTCATTCTGTAGCTCATATCTCACTTTGGCAACTGTCATACATGATGCCTAGCTCAGATAGGCACATCTATCAATTCGAAGCTCACGGAGCTGATCAAAAGGATAATTGTTTTTTTTTTTTTGTGTGTGTGTGTTTTTTGTCTTATTTTTGTTCTTGTACTATTTGATTGTTCTTAAGTAAATAAATAATGTACATTTCTACATTTTGGGGTTTTATTTATGTTGTCTACACTGTAAAAAAAAAGTGTAATTTTACAGGTAATGGTCTGTATTTTTTACAGAATTTTACCGTTTTGTCATTATACAGTGAATGCCTGTTATTTTACAGATATTTGCTGTAATTTATAGATCCACTATTAAATGTACAGGTAATTGCTTGTATTTTGGTTTTACATATATTTTACGTTTTTTAAAAGGAACTTGTCTGTATTTTTACAAAGTAATATTTTACAGATTTTTTCTGTGAAATTAGAAAACAAAGAAAAGAAGGTATAACTGCAGAAATCTGCTTCTATTCAATATGTTGTCCTTACAGATTATTAAGCATGTGGGGGTTTATGTGAGTTTTTTTTAAGGTTAAATAATAGTATTTGTACATACAGTAGCCTACCCTACATAGGCTACAGTAGGCCTGTATTGAATTATTAAAAGATAATTACTGTAGATAGACAGCATTATTATAAAATAACTTTATAAAACCCTAAATTTACAGTTTAACTTGAAAGTTAAATGTTTTTTTTATGTAATTTGACATAATTTATCCGTTTTTCCACGGTTTAATAAGCCATTATCAACAGTAATGTACTGTAATTTAATTCATTTTGACTGTAAAGCCAATTCTGTATTTTCACGGTTTTTGCCTGTAATCTTGTGAAATGGTTATTTGCTGTATTTTAACAGAATCCGTCTGGAAACTTTGCTGCCAGAGATTTACCGATTGTATACGGGATTTTTTTTTTTTTTTTTTTTTTTTTACAGTGTAGGCCTAGTAGCTATGGATTTTAATAATTTTACTAATATATAGGTAAACATATAGGTGAAAATATAGGTACATATATAGGTGAACATATAGGTGCATATAATATAGGAAAATGGCCAATTTTATATATGCCACATATATTAAAAACCTATATTAAAACCTATATTAAAACATATGTTTATATAGGTTATTTCCATGTGGGACAAAACACACACATACACAATTTATTTTTGGTAAATTTGGAGTGCTGTCAGTACAGAGAACAACGACAAAAATCGGTGTTGCCTACACCGTGTTATCCTCTGTTTAAAATTTGCACCCTGTTGACTTCAATGGGGCAAGTTTTAAACCTGCTTTTAGCCTCTTAACATCCTTGATGTGTCATTACAAGTGCACAGCCAATGTGAGTGATTCCTTCAGAGTGAACACGGGTGAATCTGACTGCAGTAGATGTGAAGTCCACAGTAGTCGATTGTCGAGTTATATGAGTTATATAACTCGACAATTGACTACTATGGACTTCGACCGAAAACAGAAAATAATTACAGGTATAAGTGCTACATTTGTCTATTTCTGCCACAATACCATGGTTACAGTTAGCATTACTACATTAAATCCACAGGGAATATTGGTGATTTGTGGACTTAAAAGCCTTATCATTTAAAACTTCATGAACTTGTTAGTTCAAGTTGTGCCTTGTTTCTCCTGGCTTCCAAGTCAGTGCTCATGATTTACTCACCCTCAAGTCATCCTAGGTGTATATTACTATATATTGCTGCTCAGCACATGAAAATAAACTACTCACCGTGATCTCAGACTGGGTTTATGTGGTTTCTCCATGCATGGATCTTCATGTGTCGCTTCAGGTGAGTTTTAAAAGAGAAACTCTTTCCACACTGATCACATGTGTGCGGCTTCTCTCTGCTGTGGATCATCTCATGTTTTTTCAAAGATGATAACACACTGAATCTCTTTTCACAGCGTGAACACTTGTAATGTTTTTCTCCAGTGTGGATCCTCTCATGTTTTTTATGATCTGATGAACAAATGAATCTCTTTTCACAGTGTGAACACTTGTAATGTTTTTCTCCAGTGTGGATCCTCTCATGTGTTTTCAGAGATGATGACCGACTGAATCTCTTGTCGCAGTGTGAACACTTGTAAGGTTTTTCTCCAGTGTGAATTCTCTGGTGCAGTTTTAAACAGTTCGCTGTAATAAAAGTCTTCTCACACTCAAAGCACATGTACTCTCTCACACCAGTGTGTCTTTTCTGATGTGTATGTAAAGTTTGCAGCTGTGAAAAACTCTTTCCACACACAGAACATGAATGCGGCTTCTCCTTCATATGAACTGTCAGGTGTCTCTTCAGCTCTGATGCACAGATAAATGTTTTGCCACACTGATCACATGAGAACGGCTTCTCTCCGGTGTGGATCCTCATGTGAGCATTAAGGTTTGAAGATCGACTGAAACTTTTCCCACACTGATCACATGCATACGGCTTCTCTCCGGTGTGAACTCTCATGTGAACATCAAGATCATGTTTGTATATGAAATTGTTTCCACACTGATGGCATACATGCGGCTTCTCTCCAGTGTGGATCTTCATGTGTATCTTCAGGTTACTTTTAAAAGAGAAACTCTTTCCACACTGATCACATGCAAGTGGCTTCTCTCCAGTGTGGATCCTCTCATGTGTTTTCAGATTTGATGATCGACTGAATCTCTTGTCACAGTGTGAACACTTGTAAGGTTTCTCTCCAGTGTGAATTATCTGGTGCTGTTTTAAACTGTTCACTGTAATAAAAGTCTTCTCACACTCAAAGCACATGTACTCTCTCACACCAGTGTGTCTTTTCTGATGTCTTTGTAAATGTTGCCGCAGTGAAAAACTCTTTCCACACACAGAACATGAATGCGGCTTCTCCTTCGTATGAACTGTCAGGTGTATCTTCAGGGCTGATGCACAGAGAAATGCTTTTCCACACCAATCACATGAGAACGGCTTCACTCCAGTGTGGATCTTCATGTGACGCGCAAGATTTCGTTTACATGAGAATCTCTTTCCACACCGATCACATGTGAACGGCTTCTCTCCGGTGTGGATCCTCATGTGAGCATCAAGATTACGCTTGCTTGTGAAACTCTTTCCACACTGAGTGCAGGTGAAAGATTTCTTGGCTCTTCTTTTCTTTAAAGTTGTCTTTTTAGTTTTTGAGCGACTCAAAGGTTTTTCTCCAGGTTTGACATGATGTTCCTCCTCCACTTCACTCAGTTCTTCACTCTCCTCGCTCTCTTCCATCAGGTCTGAAATCAAAGAAAAAAAAATGTATTTAATGTTCAGCACATCAAAATAATTCAAAGAGAGAAATATAAAGTGAAAGGACATGAAAGTGAGTCCTGATGTTATAGTAGAAAGTAGAACTGTTATAAAATATTATGATAATCTGATGCCTTTTTATAAATTGATTATATGTCCTTGAAACTTTCCATGAATGAGGTAAATTTATCTTAGGCACGAATCCCATGTTTCTTTAGCAAGAACTATTACATATATTTGATAAATGAAACAATTATCTAACATGATATTAACATTAAAATATATAATACTGCCATATTGGTAACACTTTAAAATAAGGTTCATTAGTTACTGTAACATTAGTTAATACAAATACAGCTGTTCATTGTTTGTTCATGTCAGTTCACGGTACATTAATGTTTGAATGATTTTAATAAAATATTAGTGTAAGAACTGATTTTCCTGCTAAAACAAAGCTCACCCTGCACTGTAAAAAATGATTTTTTGGTGAAGTAAATACTACTGAAAAAAAACAAACAATGTAATTTACATGAAAAAGTTAGTTCAGGCAAGAAAAAAACGAAGTAAATTCCAAATCAGTACTTAATTCAAGCGAGTAGAAATGAAAGCGTAAATATCAACTCAATAAAATTAAGTAAAAATTACTCAGCTTTTCTGATACTGGGGTTCCCATCATGCACTGGACCTTGAATAATTAATGAGGTTAATTTTTCACTGGTTTCCAGCTGTATTTACACTGTTTTATCATTGCTTTTGTTGTCAGGATTAGTCAAAATGCCATTTTGTGACATTTCGAGTAAATTTTCTGCTCAAAATGACACAACACAAAAACGATCCATCAAATGTTACCGTCATTGTGTATTGTCTACCAAGTATTGAGGTCTTTGCATTCACATGATGCTTAGCATCTGACATGCTGTAGTATAAATTACTTGAATAATCTAAGTAAAGCACATACTATGAATGACTGGTATAATTCAATATTATTGTTTGAGTGAAATGTAATGCACAGGAAATTTCAACTAAATCGATATTAATCAACCTTTTACTAGCCAAGTTAAAATGACTTATTTTCTGTGTTACTTTCACTTAACTAGGTTAAGTAAAGTTTACTTAATTCCATATTCCAAGTAAATTTAACTTAAAGAATTCTAATTAAAGCTACTGATGAATATGTTTAGGTTTTTACTTGGCAAATCTTTGTAAATTTACTAGCATTTTCTGAGTGGAAAAAGTTGCCTAGCTCCTAATTTTTTTGACTAAGAGTAATTCACAAAGCATTTTAGCTCTAAAAGTAGCACCTAAGCCTGGGACAGCTTAGAAGAAGTCGAGAGGACTCCTAACTCACTAAGACCTATTCACAAACCGCTTTTTGTGGCATTTCATGTTGCGATGTTTTGAAATGCGTATGCGACGGCTACAGGAGCTTCCAATCGCGAGGGAACAATTTTGCATTGTAGGCATAACTAGGGATGCAATAACGCCACCAACAACAACCAAAACTAGGCTACTCATTGCATGTAAACTAATTGTAACGTTTCATTGTAAATCAAATTAAAATGTTCTTCTCTTTGCAAACGTAGGCAGAGGCATATAGTGACAGATTAATTCAATAATGTTGCAAAGATATTGCATCAATCCATATGTTTCATTAGGCTACTAGGCTATTTGTTATTCATCATCTTCCATCCTTCGCACTACTTGTGTAGCGCACGCATTCTCAGACCTGTCACTCATCATCATAGGGGAAGTGTTTGGAATCATTCCCGCGTTATCAAGGTGGTCACTTCAGTCAAGCTCGTGCATGAGTAATGACGTCATCCATAGCAACGAAGACTCACTCTTGGTTTAGGAGTTGTCATTTTTCTTTACTAAGAGTAGGTCTGAAAGGCATTGTGAATAACTTTTAAGAGAAAACTCCTAGCTAAAATCTTTTACTGCGATTTAGGAGTACTCCTAGTGGTAAGATAAAATGCTTTGTGAATATGGCCCCTGATCTGGGCCCGTATCCCTAAAGATTCTGAGAATCCTCTCAGAGAGCTCCTAACTTAACCTAAAAATTCCTTGCCCGGAGTTTTAGCTTAGAAGTGATTCCAGAACATTTTCAGTGAACTCTGAGCAAGGAATGGATGGAAAATCCTATCTTAGTGAGGAGGTGTGGTTGACCCCGTTGCTAGGTATGAGTCATCATTTCAAAAGCCGTGATTGGTTGATCCTACAAGTTTGATGAAAATGAACTTTTGGTGATAATGAGCAAAGGATGTACCCTCAAATCAATAAACATAATTATACACTCTAATCTTATGCAGACTGTAATTGTAAATAATATTTCACATTCAAGAAAATATCTGGAAAATGAATAGTAAGCTGTAGGGGTTATAGCCTAACATTAGAATCTAAAATATGTGAAAACTTAAGCTCATTACACCCTGTTCAAATAATGATTCATGTCTTATTTGCTCATATATAGGTTAGGTTGTGACAAAGCTGTCAGTGTTTGGGTGATGACTCTGCTGACGGAGGATTGGGACAGACCCAAGTCATCACTATTGCATTGTTGCATTTTCCTTGTTGCCAAATACCTCAGGGTTGTGATTACTTTCTTCTCTGGTGTAATAGCGTTGTGGCGTCGAGTTGGTGAAGTAATTGCATCTCTAAGGAGATCCACCACAAACATGATTCCTGCACGATCCAATCTGTTGCGTCTCAATAATTCCCTGTCATCCAGTGTTTGCAGGACATCTCTCCTGCCTCCTCTGTTGGCCATTTTGTGCAGCTGCTTAGGGGAACTCCTAAGCCACTAAAAGTCCTCTTCCCTGCTCTTAGCAGATCTCGCCTTAGGAGCCCTTTTAAGCGCTAGGAATCTTGAGGAATAGCTTTTATATTAACTGGGATTTTCGTGTCACTTTTAGGGGAAATTCTAAGTAAACGTCATGACTCTGAGAATTTTCTTAGAATTTGGCCGCTAGGAGCCACTTTTTGCACAAAAATTCTTTAGGGATACGGGCCCTGGTACTTAAGGCGAGGTGACAGAGCAGACTTGGGGACTGCTGCAGTTTCACTTGCCGCCAGAGGTGGCATAGTTCTGCAAAAACTCAGAATCTTGCTTAATGCACCTTTAAATATATATATTGTTGTGAAATAAAAAAATCAAGTTCTGAGATATTGTTAGACTTTTTACTTGTCGGCCTAATTGTTATTTTATTGAGCTGGGATGACACACAAATTATGCCTATTGATTAAATATGCTATCATGACTTGTCAGAGTTTAACATTTTCAGTTAATCAAAAACATTTTTAATTTTAAGTTCTGTTAATGTAAAAAACAATTTGATGACGTGTAAACGGCCCACAGTTTCCTTGCGCATGTTTAAGGCTAGACGAGTGTGGCCACAGCTGAAACTCGCTGAAGCGTAATGTGGTGAATGGTAAGTCATTTTATGCTTACACATATTCGCATTCGCTCAGGATTCTGTTGATGATAGCCTACTGTAACCGAATACCGAAATATGGAAGTCCTTACTCTGAAATTTGAGCTGTGTTGATAGTATACGTTAGGCCTAGTCTGTGTACTGAGGTAAGTTAGCTAGTAGCTGTAGCCTGTCACTGATTGAGTAGCTACACTATTTGTTCAGATACTTTGCTCAAAACCAGTCGGAGTTATGTAGGGCCCTATGAATTCCGTTTTAGTTTTCCAAATTTTGTTTTTATTGTTTTATTGCCCGCGCATGTTACTGAGAGATCAAAGCAGAGAGAGAGAGAGAGAGAGAGAGAGAGACCTCCGGCCGCGCATATTAACGTTAATCAAAATTGATATTACAAAATCAATAGAGAATTGACACGATGGTAATAGGTCGGAAGACCGAAGTTTCACGTAAAGATTTTTTTCCCTGAGTTACCGCTGCGCTGGGTGTGAATTGTACTAAACTAACGTTGCCTTATCTTCTCTGAAAAGCGTTCCGCACATTCAGCTGCATATACCACACTTTAAATAAACGAACAAAACCTATCCAGTGATTAAATGTTTTCTGTGTTCAAACTTCACAGAGGCAATTTATGAGATCAATGTAGATCGGAGGAGAACAAAAAAGTGTTGGAGGAGAACAAAAAAGCTGATTTTTATTGACAGATTGTCACACTCTACAGCCAATGATATCGTTAACAGCGTGTGCGTGCCTGTCCAATGACAATGTAGTGACCATACATTTCAGTTGAATGTTTGATTTGAAGTGATAAGTACACACAGGTTAATTTCTAAGAAAATGTATGCTTTACGTTGTATTAGAAAGGACAGTAATTGTAATACAGTTCATTTAAATGTGTTGAAAGGGAAATATATTAAAAGATGAATGTTACATTGTAGCCTATGTTTAAAAGAGTAATCAACTTCAAATCAAATCAAAAGGGCTCAACTTAATTATTAAGTTCATGTTACTTAGAAATGTGTTTTATTGTGGCCAAAAAACTTCACCTAACTTAAAACATTATGTTGGATCAACTTAATTACTTGCATTCATGTTGAAAATTATTAAGTTCATGTTACTTAGAAATGCGTTTTATTTTATTACCTAAAAGGTAATTCACCGCACTCAAAACATCGTTTTGAATTAATGTAATTCTGCCAGCAGTCTTAACGTAAAAATTCTAGTGGAAAACGTTAACATATTGTTTTTTGTTGACCCAATGTTTTATTTTTTAGAGTGTACAATGCTGATTCATCAACCCTGTTATCAACTTTACTGTAAGAAGAATCTTTATAACTATGAATAACTTCAATACAATACAACTTTATCAGTAACTTTACTGTTTACTAATCATTACTAAAAAAAATTTTTTATAAACTGTTGAAAATGACAAAACAAAATCAGGTAACGTTGCTGCAAATTGGAAACCAGATCTAAAATAAATGTCAAATAAAATAGTTAAAATAGTATTTAGCTTGATCTGATGTTGACAATCAATATACAATTCTCAAACCTCCCTTTACTGACCATTTCGCCACCTTGGAATTATAAGGCTCTATCTGCATTCTGACTGGTTTTGAGATATTGAGCTTTAAAGTTTTTGCATTCCATTCGACTGTGTAGAAAGAACCTTTTTATTTTCTAAATAAAAAGTTCCAAAATGTACACAACTTAAAAAACAACATCACATAATGTAAAGAAGTGATCACAGAATAAGAATATGTGAATAACTAAATTTGTTCAAAAATGTCAGATAGAACCTTATAATTCCAAGGGGATGAAAATTTGTATGAAAAACAAAACAAACAAAAAAACAGAACATTCTGTACCATTTCATAGTTGAACTGTTTATCTAACTGTGATGAAGTGCTTGAATGTTTCTAACATGAATGTTCTTCAGCATCATGAATGAATGAAGAATAAACACCAACCTCTTTGTTCTTCAGGATCTTCAGTGTGTTTCATTCTGCAGGGTTCTGGATCACTCATGTTCTCACTGTCCTCTTTAATAAACTCAGTCTTTGCAGATTTCAGCTCTTCCTGATGCTCTGATGCTCGTCTTCACTTGTAGCTGATGGGAATTTACAGCATTTATTGCTGAACTCCAGTAGGAGGAGCTTCACTGACCATGTGACTGATGTGGAAGGAGCTTCACTGATGATGCAATTGGTGTAGGAGGAGCTGATCTGCCCAAAAGTCTAAAATATATCAGTTACTGAGTTTGTTTTAATACTAAATGACACTTCTATGCAACATAAATGGCACTTCTAAAATATATGCACCCTGTATTTTAAGGAAGAACATTTATTTATTTACGATACATTATTCATTCACAAAGAAAATTGGTGTCCTTAAAGGTTGGATTTTTCCTATATTTTTTTTTTTAATCAAGGCATTAAGTTCAATTTCCAAAAGATGATTTTTATTCCTCTTTTTAGTCAACTTTAGCATGGGTGTCTAAACTTATGCATAGCACTGTAATTTCCAAAAGGCCAAAGCTTGAACCATCTACGACCTTCCGGTCTGGGGATGTAAGGTCCGGGTGAGGAAGGAGACAAGCCAAGCGAAGTACAAAAATAACAAAGGTTTATTAAATGGATAGCATTTTGTCCAAGATGGCCCCCAAATCCAAGATGGCAGCACTGTGTTTGTCTTGTCTGATCTGCAGTCTTCTCCCGTACGTTTAAATGTTGCGTGTTTTATTTCAAGAAGGCTTTTTAAAATCGGGCTCTATCTTGCATTGAGTCTGGATTAAAGTCAGACCTGTTTTAACGGACTTTTAGTTACCTACAACCTTTTTTGCGTTGGGTGAAGTGTGCTTACCTGTTGCACTACCCCGGGTCGCCATCCATTACCACGTTTTCGCTTTGGAAAGCGTTTGCGTTAACAACGGCGATCGGCAAGTCACGGTTGTTCCTTGAAGAACCCCCTGGATACTAAACTAACTGGAGCTCACAGATCATCGCGGCGGTGGGGATACTTGCAGGTAAGGTCGGTGATGTTTTCTCGCCTTGTCTGAACTCTCCAGCTGTTGTTCTGCCACACTATCGCTCTGCTGTCTGCTCTTCCGTCAAGGTCGTGGAGCTGTCTGTGCGAGCTTGTCTCGGAGCTTGTCTGTGCGATTTTCACTTCAACGCTGGTATCATGAAGGTGCTGTTTTTCTGTGCGGTAATTTCCATGCTCGGACTATGGGACATACCAAGGAGGATGGAAGACAAAGCGATTCATTTGTCGCGTCTCCACATGCATCTCTCATCAAAATGTACGGACACTATCTTCATATTTCGGGCTGCTAGTAATCCCGCGTTAATGGATACAGGGACAAAGAACTCACTCATCTTTATTCTCATTCCCAAGAACCCTCTTTTCATGTCGAACTCTCTATTGGACTCTCGTAATGAACAATGTAGTCCTCCACCAAAAAATCCAAGGCAGCGATATCTGATAATGTTGTTGCTCTTATTGGCCGGTATTAATCCAAATCCTGGTCCAGTTGGAATTGTTTCAACTCCTTTGGATTTTTCAAATAGATCAGGCCTTGGCATGGTACACTTAAATGTTCGTAGCCTGTTGCCAAAATTAGACCAAATACAAATATGGGCCAAGACGACCAAAGCAGACATTTTGGTTATCTCTGAGACGTGGCTTAAAAAAATCAATCTCAAGCCACGACATTACATTAGAAGGGTATAATGTGTTTCGAGCTGATCGTAAAAGTAAGGGGGGTGGGGTTGCAATGTATATTAAATCAAAATTTCATGCAACTGTTCTTAAATCAGTTTATCTCCCTAAACAGTTTGAGTTCTTGGCTATTGATCTGGAATATGGAAAGGATTGTCATTTATGTATAGTTGGTTGCTATAGACCACCTCCAGCAATCAGTGATGCTCTCACCTCACTGTCAGCTGTTTTAAGTGACCTGCTTTCTAAAGATCTTGTATTATTGGGTGATTTGAATTGGAATTGGTTGACATCAAACTCAGATCAGTTTAAAGCATATTGTGAATCTGTGAATCTTACTCAACTTATTGATTCACCTACACGACCTAATCATAAGAACCCAAGCAAGTCCACTCTAATAGATATTATACTAACAAATAAACCCCATAAATACACCTATACAGGGTTTTTTCCTGATGATGTCAGTGATCATTGTACTGTAGTTGCTATAAGGAACTGTAAAATTCCCAAAGTAAAACCTAGAATTATTACAAAAAGGAGCTTTAAATTGTTTGATACTCAAGGGTTTCTGCATGAGTTGTTTGCATCTGACTGGGATAGATTGTTTTTAATACCTGATGTGACCACTGCATGGCAGTATTTTCACACTTTATTTTTGAAGATCGTGAATAGGCATGCACCTGTTAGGATATTCAGAGTAAAAGGCCGTGATAATCCATGGTTCTCAAATTAATTATCTGAACTTCTTCATGAAAGAAACTTGGCTTGGGCCACAGCAAGGAAATCGGATATAGAAAGAGATTGGGTAGCATTTAGAAAATTGAGAAACAAATGTACAGCTCTTATACGTAGATCAAAGTCTGAATACTATCTAAATGAAACCTCACAAAATCTAAATAATCCTATTAAATTTGGGAAAACCATCAAATCACTTTCTCCCTCCACGTTATCTAATGATTTTCCTGATCACATTTTAGTAAAAGATAGTCTTATTACTAATAGGACGGATATGGTAAATAGCTTTAATAAGCATTTCATTTCTTCTAGTGATGGGATTTATGGCTCTTTGAGGGGATCCGGATCTTGGCGATCCGTTCCTTTCAAAGAGCCGTTCAAAAGAACGGCTCTTTTGGCTCTTTTTAAATATTTAGTCAGTTTTAAGAAGCCAGCTTGGGGGCATCTCAGTTTATCCTGGAAATAATCACTGGGAGGAATTATGAGGTGAGATTTGTAGTCAAATAATTAAAACTCAGATATCACACACCAATATCTGAATTTGAATTATTCTGAAATATTGATTATTACCTCATTTGTCATGTGTGGACTATATTCCATAGGGTTGCACAACATCCCTCTGCTTAGACAGTGACATCACTATTTTGGATTTACCTTTAGTACAAAGTGTGTGTATGTGTAAAGCTACGTTGACTTATGTTATTCACACAATACCTAACGACCCGCTATTACTGACGTTGGCACTGAGACAGAGAGGCACTCGCACGTGTTTTTATTTTTTGTTGTTGTTTTTTTTTTAAACTGGAGTAAGCATGTGACTGCAGCGTGCACAAGTCATGGCTCTGCTCCTACCCAATGACAGAGGCACGCAGGGTTTTTTCCACTGGAGTACTCACGTGAAGGATGCGTGCACAACTATCATCATGCTGTTCGGCCAACGCATTCTCATCCCAAGTCCGTCATTTACTGATGCTTTTGACATTTCGTCTACATCGAACGCACATGGCACCCTTTAGCGTCAATATGAGACGCAGATAGACTATCTGCATCTCATATTGACGCTAAAGGATGCCATGTGCGTCCCCTATAACTGTTCTGTCTCGCGGAGGAGCTAATTTGTGTGCATCTGTGTGAAACACGCATAGGAAAAAAAAGAACGACAGAAAGAACGGCTCCCCTCCAGCCGCGACTCGGCTCCCATCGTTCATGTTTATGAGCTGTTCAAAAGAATCGGTTCGTTCGCGAACGTCACAACTCTAATTTCTTCAGGTTCTATTTTTAATGAAATTTCAGTGAGTGATATACCAAATCCATCTCCTCTTCTGAGAGAAGGTAGCCGTACTTTTAGCTTTTCTCCAATCTTAAGAAGTGAAGTTTTAAAGGCCTTAAAAAACCTGGGCCCGTATTCATACAGATTCTAAGAATCCTCTCAGAAAACTCTTAATTTAGCTTAAAAACTTTTACGTAGGAGTCTTAGCTTAAGATCAATTCGGGACAGATCTGAGAGCAACTCTGAGTAAGGAAAAGACAAAAACTTTCATCTTAGTGAGGAGGCGGGGTTGACCCCGTTGCTATGTATAACACAATCTTTTGAAGACTGTGATTGGTTGGTTGTCCAAGAAGGGAAAAAAAAAAGTGATTTTAAGTATAGGGTCTATTCTAAGCCTTCACTTTGAAATTACATGCGTAATTTTTCCTATTTGACCGTTCTCACACACACACACACACACACACACACACACACACACACACACACACACACACACACACACACACACACACATTATATATGTGTATATAAATCCTTTTTATTTTTATTTACCATGGTATGGTAATAATGTATCATGCATGCTGTTAATTTCCTATAAGGTATTTGCTTGGCTTAGAATGATAAAAAATGTTCCACTCTTTCCAATTATTTTCCACTGATTGCTGGCATGTCTATTTAAGTGGTGGTTTGAATGTTGGTTTTAATGTATCAAACATGGAATTTTCCCAGCTGCCAAATATCGTAATGTAGTGATTACTTTCATTTCTGGCGTGTCTCTAATAAGATGTTAGCGTGTCTCTAATAAGATCCGTCACAAACATGATCCCTGCACGATCTAATCTATAGCGTCTTATTAACTCACTGTTATACATTGTCTGCAACACATTTCTTCTCCCTCTTCGTCTTTCTGCCATTTTCTCCTCTGCTAAAGAAACTCTTAAGCCTCTTAAAAGTCCTCGTCCGTGCTCCTAACAATTTTGACCTTAAGACCTCTTTTAAGGGTTAAGATGCTTTCTGAATTACTTTTTTCTTTACTAGGATTTTTTCTTTAATTTTAAGAGTAAACGCCCACATTTCTAAGAATTTTCTTAGAATTGTGTCACTAGGAGCTACTTTTTGCATTAAGATTCTTTATGAATACGGGCCCTGGACATTAAGAAGTCTCAAGGCCTGATGAAGTTGAGCCATATTTTTTGAAAGTAGCTGCTGAGATCATTTCTGGCCCACTAGCTTATATTTTCAATTTATCATTAGAACAGAATGTTGTCCCTGATGTGTGGAAATCTGCTCTGGTTGTACCCTTGTTGAAAGGTGGTGATCCAACCAACTTAAATAATTATAGACCAATTTCTAAGCAATCAGTTATAGCCAAAATGTTAGAATCTATTGTCAGTGAACAGCTAAAGGAATTTTTGGTTAGTAACAGCATTTTGTCTAGGTTTCAGTCCGGTTTCAGAAAGAATCATAGTACGGTAACCAGCGCCGCCGCTCCCACCACGCGCATCACGCGCTGCGCGTAGGGCACCAAGTGCTGAGGGGGCACCAAAAATAGCCTAATGAAAAAAAATTATAATGCCGATATTATTTCATTAGCCTATAGAAATATTATTAGGCACATTTTAGCCATGTATATGTAACAAAAAAGGGGGGACAAGATCATTTAATTGCTCTATTTTAGAAAATACCACTTTCAAATGTGTAGTGTGTGTTGGCTATTCTACATATGTTTACAAAGTCAGCAAAGCTGTGAAGATTTTACTTTCTCTAATTAATATGATGTGGGGGGCATCATAAAGTAATTATGCTTAGGGCACCAAAATGGCTAGCAGCGGCACTGACGGTAACTGCCACTATGAAAGTTCTAAATGATATTACCTGCGCCCTAGATAATGGAAGATCATGTGTTTAAGGGGTCTCTTTCTGATAGGCTCAGTATTGAATCTGGTGTGCCACAGGGGTCCATTTTGGGTCCCCTGTTATTTACACTATATATTAACAATCTTGGTGATAACCTATCAGATGCAAGTATTCATTTAAATGCAGACGACACCATAATTTATTGTTTTGCATCCTCCATTGATAGTTGCATTTCAAAGTTGCAGGAAGCATTTGTAATGGTTCAGCGCAACCTCCTTTCTTTAAAACTAGTTCTGAATGATAAGAAAACAAAATGCATGGTCTTTTCTAGGAAACATAAGCGTGAATCTTCTCCACCACCTCTTTACACTCTGCAGGGTAAATCTATAGAACTGGTCTCCTCCTACAGATATCTAGGCTTTGTGTTGGAGGAGGACTTATCATTCAAGTTACATGTTAAACAATTGCTATCTAAGTTACCTTACAGCTGGGGTTTTATTTTCGGAATAGTGCCTGCTTTTCACAGTCAGCCAAGAGAAAGTTGGTGGAAGCTACCTTCTTACCTGTCTTGGATTATGGAGATGTTTTTTACAGAAATACCACTAAGGCTCTTTTACAATCATTAGACTCTGTTTATCACTCTGCTCTAAGATTTATAACTCGTACAAATTATTATACTCATCATTGTGCACTGTATGAAATGGTTGGTTGGCCTTCATTTCACTTAAGAAGGTACAAGCACTGGCTTATACTTGTGTACAAGGCCATAGTTGGTCAGCTTCCTCTGTATATGATTAGTCTATTAACTGTCAATAGTCAAGGGTATAATCTGCGTTCAAGTAGATATATTCTTTTAAATGTTCCCTTAATGAAGACAGAGTTTGGAAAAACTGCTTTTATTTATAGTGCACCAACTGCTTGGAATGAGATTCAAAAATCATTGAAACTTACTGTATTTATTTCAGTCAATGAGTTTAAGTTATATCTCAACCAAACATTCCAAACTGTCTGTACCTGTTCTTAACTTTTAATTTTGTTTTATTGTTGTGTGTGTGAGTGTGTATGTATATGGTTGTGTGTGTGTGTGTGTGTGTGTGTGTGTGTGTGTGTGTGTGTGTGTGTGTGTGTGTGTGTGTGTGTGTGTGTGTGACAGCAAGAATGCAGATTTATGGGGTAATAAAACTACTGATAGCGTGTCTCTGGATGGAGCAAAGTTAAAGAAAATAAAGTAAGAAAAGTTGAACGTGAGTAAAAGTGTTCAATAACATCTGCCAAATATGATACAAAGCTAAATATGAAACGAGACTGGACATGGCAGAGCAAGTAAACGAGGCTGTAAACAAATAATGTAAATTTGTTGGCAATGGCTTGGATATCTAACACTGTAAGTATACAAATGAAGAAAACCCTTAATGGAAGGGGAATATGTGTTAGTGGAGTTTTAGAAGGGGAATAAAGCCCAATTTAAAAAGAAAAATCTTCTAACACATAAAACAAGAACTTGGCATCTTAAGAACTTGGAACTTCAGAAGCAAATACTGAAGAGTGTTTAAGAAGGAGCCGAATGATTAATGACTAAGAGATGTCTTACAGAGAGCTCAACTTTATGTTATATCTTTCAGGAGATAGAGTCTGGATCGAGATGTTGGGCTAACAGAGTGTTCCAGAATAACACAATGACAAGAGAAAGGCTTGTTTAAGTCAATTGTTGTGGTAATTAGTGATGGCAAAATGAGGCTTCCTGAACCACTGAGACCTCGCAGCCCATTGCTTCACCCAAAGGTTCATTATTCGAAGCTTCATTCAGCATTGCTCACTAGTGACACCTAGCTACTGTGCAAAGAAATAGAAGACATATGAATTCATTCTGAACCAGTAGCCGCCATTTTATTTTTATAATTTTTTTGTTTGTATTTTGTACTCACTGTTAATGTCTGTAACCTTACATTTGTCCATTACCTGTGTATAATATAAAATATGTATCTTTCTCTGTCTGATTTTACTTGTGCAGAGTCACACACAGTTAATTAATTATTCATAAATTGTTTGGATAGTGACAGTATGAACAACAACAGTGACACTGTGTTGATGTTGAAGGGAGTGTAATAAAGTAAACTGCAACAGAATAGTCTGGAAAGAAGGATTACAATAGATTTTTATTGAGAAACAGAATTATTTCAAGTGTGTTGGGGTTTAGACGATTCCTCTTCTCGGACAAAATCTCTCCAGCCTTGGAAAATATCCTTTCACAAGGAACAGAGGATGCAGGGGAACATAAAAATGCCAGTGTAAGCTGGTATAAATGAGGACACAGATGCTTCTGTTGAGCCCAGACAGGGCAGGATTTCCTCTTTCTTGCTGGTCCATTACCAGGAAAAAGGAAGAGTCACAAAAAGCAAACAAATCAAAAAGCAGTCCAATCCAGATCCAAAAATCCAAAGCAATTCAAATAATCTTATCTAATTAATATAACAAGACTATAATATAGCTACTATAATTAATACTAACAATATACTATAACTATTCTAACCTGATAATGTAATAATATACAGCCCTAAAACATATGTGACCAGTCACGGAAAGTAGGGACACAAGTCGGTTCTGGGGCATTTTGAGTTATTCACATATTCTGAAAGTGTAGTATTCAAGCTTTCCAACGATGTGTAACACATGGAAATCTGATAATATTTGGAGAAGTTGTGGCCATTTGAAGGTAGGCACTCAAAAAAACTGAAATGGTAGAAATCTGCTTCTAAAGATTGGCAAGTTCTCACCTCTCTCTCCTGCTGGGAGTGACAATAGGGCTCATTTGCATCTCATTAAGATAAGTTATACCCCCTGTAAAGCTCCCCCGTCTCCCCCTCCCCCCTGAATGTACCAATTCTACAAATTCTCTAAATAAAACATCTCCAGTTAACTGGCAGAGCATTCATTTCGTTCATTTTTTAAATAAGATACTAGCGCTGAAATGTGTTTTTTTAAATCAAGTGATCAAAGTGCTCGTTGCCGCTGCGATCAGTGGCGCAGATACAGTGAATGGGGCTGTGTGGCTCGCGCGCACACTGCATTGTCTTCACTCGACGCGCGATTCAATCCGTTGCGTTGCTTGCGGATACTCTCTATTCGTTCTGTTGAAATAACAAATTAATTCAAACGTTTGCGTATCCCTGCTTGATATACAACCACTGATGAACATAATCGTTTTGATGAGAGAAAAAAACTACGAGAAAAAAAAAAACCTATACAAGGGCGGATTCGAACTCTCAACCTCTGACACAGCTGGCGAACGCTCTACCAACTGTACCATTCATATACACGTTAATCACATAGGCGGATCTATGTATTGACACTGACAACATGTATTAGGCTACATCTCAAATTAAACCCCATGTAACCTATTATTTAAATCGATTGCTGGACATCGTAATGTTATTGGCGTCCATCTTCATTGAATTTTGAAATCAGATAGAGCCGGCCAGAGCGCTGCATAATAAGTAGCCACGCCGGCTTCAGTATGGAAATACACACCGACAATGACACGCCCCTACTGCGTGCTAGAATCTCTGAAAAACAAGCCGATTTCAACATCAAAATGTACGCTTTTAAATATACCAATACTGCTATCTCAAACATGGAGAGGCTTCTTCGTGATCTCAACTAACAGATTCTGCAAAAAAACGAAAATCACCAATTTTGAAAAAAAACGCTTCTTTCTCATTTTGCTCGAAAGTTGTGCTGCCGACTTGTGTCCCTGGTTTCCGTGACGGGTCACATATATGACACAATAACGACAATGACAATGATAGTTATCTGACTCTCTGACACTACTACAACTGCTTCTACTACTCCTCCACCCACAAGGCGCGAGTTTCGAACCACCTTTTATCCGGAAGCGACACTCAGACCGAACCGATGACGTATATCCACACAAACCGAGGCCTCATTTGTCATTAGTCACGTGATTTTCACGTTAACAACACAAGCCTCGAATCGCGGCTTCATCTGGCACGCCCATTTTTGCTCGACACACGCTCCGACGCCTCGGTTCAAATGTCACATCACTAGTGGTAATATTGATAAACATAGCAGTAGTCACGGTGGTGTTCTTGGTTGTAGTCAAATTTTTTAATAAGAATTTGACTACAATAAATCAAGACACTGTGGAAAAATTTTGACATACCCTAATATATAGATCCTGACTAGAAAATGGAAGCAACCTTTGTGATAGACAAAGAGATTGATATGGAGGATCTAAAAAAAATCAAAAAAAAAAATCAATTGATTTTGAACCTAATGAATTATCATTGATAGGTGAAAATAAAATGTAAATGTAAGACATTTTGTCACGAAACTGCTCCGAGACTCGAAGGTGAGATCCAAATGCAGCTTTTATTAATGGGTATTCCAAAAACGTAATCCAATAAACAGGCAATGCGTCAAAACACAGGTAGGCAGTCAGAACAGGACAGAACAGGCAGGGGTCAGAGGCAAGAGAGTAATCCAGGGAACAGGGCAAGAAATCCAAAACCATTAGACACGAAAACCAGGAGAATGCTCAGAATTGCAGTGTGACACTAAAACAAAACTTCGCAGTGATTGAATGAATGAACATGGAATAAATAGGCTGAAACTAACAAGATGATGGGATACTTGGTCATTGTAATTTTGATGATGTTGCAAAATTAGAAAAGGTAGTTAAAGGGATGACGATAAAAGGGAAACATGACAAGTCCAATCTGTGAAATTGTGAAATATACACACAGGGCAAAATTACAAAGTAGAAATAGACAGGTTTCTACTGAAATTTTTTTGTATTATTTTAATTTAATACTGTGAAGCTGCTTTGATACAATCTGTATTGTGAAAAGCGCTATACAAATACACTTGACTTGACTTGACAGGCAGACGCTAAAGCTACAACCGTACTAGAGATAGTACATACAGACCTATGCAGCCCTATAGAACCAGCAGATAAAGATGGATACAGGTATGCGATAGCATTTACTGATGATTACAGTGGGATGATTTTTTCATACTTTATAAAAGCAAAGAGTGACAATTTAGTCTACTTTGTTTGCTTTCTCCAATGTTCTAAATATTGATATTTTGAATGATTCATAATTAGTTTTGTTCTGTTGAGTTCTGGTTAGCTTCACCATCAGCTGACTGAGGGGACTGTTTTCAGGATTTGGCTCGTGGTTTTTAAGTGCTTTGAAATGTAATGTGTCTTTTTGACTTACATTTAGATGTGTTTAAAATGTTACAGCTTGTTCGTTACGCATTGACACACTATGACTCGGGGTTACTCATTGCGCGGCTCACGAGCCTCATGCGGCCCGCCAAGCTTTAATTTGCGCCTCGCATGGCTGTAAAAATACGGCGATATCATGCAGCCAGTCACTACAGATATTTCATAACATAACCCATTACAAACTCAAAGTGTCAGCTCTATTACAAATCATTTCGATCAGATTGAAAGAGGTGGTTTATTGAGAGAACATGTAAACACTTGGTCGATTGAGAACCGAAACTGAAAGGACGATCGGCTCTTCTACTGACTTTGTCCTATCAGTGCGGCTCTCATGAAAAAAATTGTTTAGACCCATTTCATCATCTTTTGTCTTCGTTGGTAATCCCTTGTGTCTTCTAGCTAATGACAACAACTGTTTTCGGCTTCTCTGAGAGAATTTTACACGCATATCTTTCGACATTTTGAACTACCACGGAAATGTCAGAGCGTGTCACGTGACGATTCTGAACGAATCACGTTGTCAGAAATTGGCATCAGCCAATGAGATTGCGCATTTCGAGTTAAATCACGTGGGGCATGTTCAAGTTCAAAACGGTGCGCAACGTTTTGCTACGGTTTCCGGGTTGAACGTCATGTTTCCTGGAAACGGCGTGCACCGGTGTGCAACGGGGTTTGAGATACGTTTTCTCTTGTTTGGTGGGTGTGTCAGAACTGCAGTCCAATCAGCAGCAACATGTATATAAAACACGCGGTATTAAAGTGAACTCGCACAATGGGTTCAAGGAAAGTCATTTACAAATGTGTTCGATGCAGCTCGGTATACGCGACAACTGAGGATATTAGAAGACATGTTTGTCGTAAGTTTTATTGTAAAAATATAGGATATCAACATAATGATGTAGTTGTTTATATTTTTAGCTTCATTGCAAGTGTATGACATTTGGTATAGAAATAAACAATGGTAATTAAGTGCTTTTCCTAAAAATGAGAAAGAAAATACAGGGTATTAAAACAGTATGACCTACAAATAAAGTCAGTATGTGAGGCTAAATAGATGTATTTTAGTCTGAATTAGGTAAGATGTGTGCTTCCATTTCAGTTTCAGCAATCCCTTCACTCGATTGGGATGTTCTCTTTTGTTCTGGGCGGCAAGTGCAGTAACTGTAACATCGAGCATATTTTGTAGTATTAAACACATATTTATACCGACTTCATCAGGCTTAGAAAATTCTTCACAAAGAACACAAAGAATGAGCCTTCTCAGCTGCCATAGTTGCAACTCTTGCGTCATCAGAACAGTGTGTTCAACGCATCACCGTTTCTGTTTAAAAAACGTTGTGCAACGTTTTGCCGGGGCTGAACGCAGCCCTGTTTTACTTTCATAATTTGTTGCTGATAGACAGGATATTACCATATTTGGATCCGACAGCATTGAAAAGAAGAGAGAGAGCTTTCCAACGGTGTATGATGACGGTGCACCAGACACAGCGATCGCGGAGCAGCGGGATGATTTAGAACGCCAACTTTTGATGAATTTAGGCAAAATCTCCACACTCAAACAGACAAAGTGTAGTAAAATAAAGACCTAAATGTGTATTTTGGACTTTTTTTCAGCACAAGTCTGAAAGAATACATGTTATTGAAGACAAATAACCCAAAATCTCAAAATTGACCTGTGAAAAAAAAAACGATGTTTTTGCCTGCCGTGTCTCGCCTTAACATCCTTGATGTGTCATTACAAATGCACAGCCATGTTAGATGATTCCTTCAGAGTGAACACGGTGAATCTGACTGCAGTAGATGTGAAAGGTATAAATAAAAGTGATGTTAATTCAGCCAGCGCACATACCTGTATTTACATCCTGTTTTCGGTCGAAGTCCACAGTAAATACAGGTATGAGCGCTGGCTGAATTAACATCACTTTTATTCATATCTTTCACATAAACTGCAGTCAGATTCACCCGTGTTATTTCCTGTTTTAGGTCGAAGTCCACAGTAGTCGATTGTCGACTTCACGCAGTTAGTTAGTTGCCTATGATCACGCGCGTGAACTCGACAATCGACTACTGTGGACTTCGACCTAAAACAGGAAATAAATACAGGTATTAGCGCTGCATTTGTCTATTTCTGCCACAATACCATGGTTACAGTTAACATTACTACATTAAATCCACAGTGAATATTGGTCATTTCTCCTTCGTATGAACTCTCAGGTGTTTCTTCAACTCTGATGCACAGATAAATGTTTTGCCGCATTGATCACATGAGAACGGCTTCACTCCGGTGTGGATCTTCATGTGAACATTAAGGTGTGAAGATTGACTGAAATCTTTCCCACATTTATCACACTTAAACGGCTTCTCTCCGGTGTGGATCCTCATGTGTCGCTTCAGGTCACTTTTAAAAGCAAAACTCTTTCCACATTGATCACACGTGTGCGGCTTCTCTCCAGTGTGGATCCTCTCATGTGATTTCAGATGTGCTGAGCGACTGAATCTCTTGTCACAGTGTGAACACTTGTAAGGTTTTTCTCCAGTGTGGATCCTCTGGTGATCTTTTAAACTGTTCAGCTCTAGTAAAAGTCTTCTCACACTCAAAGCACATGTGCTCTCTCACACCAATATGTCTTTTCTGATGTCTTTGTAAATGTTGCCGCAGTGAAAAACTCTTTCCACACACAGAACATGAATGCGGCTTATGCGGAATGCAGAGGCGAGCTAAACAGATGACGACAGCGCTGTGACGTCGAAGTCATCAGTAAACATTGCAAGATGCCTATGGATAAATAGCAGTGGTTTGAAACGGCTTTGGCCGCTACAATGAACGAGTTAGACTTGGCTTTTTCCCAAAAGAGGAACAGAAGACGGCGCTCGAATCGTTCCTTTGCAAGTAGGGTGTTTTTGCTGTTTTGCCGACCGGAAGAGTCTAATCTACCAGTTAGCTCCCCTGGTAGCTAAGCGTATGGGGTTTATTGTTGTGATTGGTCGTAGTGTTATCCAATTGCGTGCTGTGAGATTTTCAAATGCATGCTTGGTGCCGCCCCTCGAGCTGGCCGATTTTCATTGATCGACACCAGACCATTCATCTTTTAGATTTAGGTCTGGATTTCCAGGCTAGCTCTAGCCAGGACAAGGGCACACAATGAAATGAAATGAACTTTGGCTAACTAAAGGGAAGATTTCAGTGTCTGATAAGTCTGAGGGTTGCACACCGGACAGGGCCTGTGACATTGTTGCATGTGCCATATTACACAACATTGCCAAAAAAAATTATTAAAATACAAATATATAGGCTAATAAGTGATAAAAACATCTATGGCCACTTCTAATGGATTTAAATTGTCTGCTACTTTTTGCCAGCCCTCTCTCCTGGCTTTTGCAGACTTTGAGGTGTTCCCTGGCGTTTTGATTAAACATTAAAATTCCGAATAAACTTCAACTATCTTGCTCTGCTGAGGAGAAAAACTGTGCGCGATCTTTGGCCACGCT
Organism: Leuciscus idus; assembly: GCA_021554675.1. NCBI lineage: Eukaryota > Metazoa > Chordata > Actinopteri > Cypriniformes > Leuciscidae > Leuciscus > Leuciscus idus. Next base: position 59,210,480 of record CM038621.1, read on the forward strand.
GAACAGCCAATAGCAGCGTTGCTGATCAATGTTTCTACTATCGATACATATCCCCTTTTCAACCAGCGCATGAACGCGCAATTATCTCAGATAACTCAATCCAGCTATACTAATCATATCCGGCAAGTGTGTTCGAAGAACCGATTTAGCCAGATCATGATTAGCACGATGATATCATCTTGGATGTGTCATTTGATCTCGGATGTAATAAGCAATGTACGAAGAACGAGCCCCAGAGGAGCAGTAAATGAAGATATAAACAAACCCAAGAATTTATGATTTCTGTGCTTTTCACATTCACGCTTGGATTAATCTAATTGCTAAATTTTATTAAATGCTGCATAAACTAGTTTCAGAGCTCTGTACAGGTCATTATACAAAAAACATCTGCAGCGTTTTAATTGGAAAGTTAGTTTACATATTTATATAAACAATAACCATTGGGAAACGTTCTATATTTGGTAACTATTTCTATGTTAATATTAAAAATGTCTATGTTGTTAAAAATAACTATCCTGCAATGTTTTGGGAACATTATATTATTGTTGCAAAAAAATAAAAAGAACATTCCTAGAATAATATTATTTAGTTCCCAAAACAATAAAAAGACAGGAACCAAACGTTAGGGGAACGATCTGTGTTTGCTGGGAAGCCCCAGAAGCAAACGTAATACTTGGCTTTCAGAACTGAAACTTATGGAATTATTCCTGAAACAAGAAGAATCAGCAGAAAATAAAATTGGACAATAACAACAAGCTGTTGATAAAATTATAATGAGTTTAATCAATCATAACTTGAAGTACAAAAAATAATAAAAATTAAAACTAATGAGACTGATCGCTGAAAAACAATGAATGAGTTAAAATTAATATCAGATTCATGTCTCTGTTGAAAGTGTTACGGCCTCTTCTTCAGCTCCTGAACATGAAAGCTTTTTTCCAGTGTAATTTTTCTGGTGCTCTTCTTCTGAATGAGAAGGCAGAAGTGATTTCAGAACGAAGGCCCGAGTGAAACTCTTCCCGCATTGATCACATGTGTAAAGTTTCTCTCCGCTGTGGATCCTCATGTGAATCTTCAGACTTGATTTACATTTACACACATTTTTCCTTTCTCGTTCATGTCCATCAGATCTAAAAGAAACATTAAATCAAGTGAGATTTCAAATGAGAGACAAATGTGAAATGAAAAGTGAAGCTCAAAGTCAAGATCACTGATGAGTTCAACAGTCATTTTAATCTCATCAAATCTGGTCGACAACTGCTGTGCACGATTATGATCTATTTTAATGTCATGAAGATGATTTGTGTTATAAATCACTAGTTTGGTCATGAAACAATGTAAATCTGGTGAGCAGAGCATGTTCTTCATCATGAAGAATGAATGAGGAATCAAGAATAAACACCAACCTCTTTGTTCTTCAGTATCATGATGTTTCATTCTGCAGGTTCTGGATCACTGGCGTTCTCTCCGTCCTCTCCTTCCAGATGCTTTCTGGCAGTTCTGCTAAAAACAAACAAGTTTAATTTCTTACAGACAATACAAGAGGAATAATCAATATTTCAAGTTCTAAAGCTAATCACATGTTTAAAAAAATAGTGACCTTGATCATGTAACTTAACAGTGTTGTTCAAACCCAAATGATTACTTTGATACTTTATTTGAACCAATTATTGCTTGTTATTATATATTTGTATTTTAAAGGTGGTATCAGCGATTTCAGGCCCAAACATAAATGATCACATTCATCTTATCTTTCCTAACGATCCGCTAGCTGCCCGCCCCATAAGTATGCCGTCTCTGTAGGCAGCCTAGGCTCTGAGATCTGCACACAAAAACAAATGCTTTCACCACCACTCAAAACCAAAACAAATAGTCCGACAATCCAACCAATCACAGACAGGGGTGGGTGTTGTGAGGTTTTGCGCTCGTGCACGGCTGCCTATGACAACTGCAGGCGAAAACCTCACAACACCCACCCCTGTCGGTGATTGGTTGGAACACTATTTATTTTGGTTTTGAGTGGTTGATGAAACCAATTGTTTTTGTGTGCAGATCTCAGAGCCTAGGCTGCCTACAGAGACGGCATACTTATGGGGCGGGCAGCTAGCGGATCGTTAGGAAAGATTAGATGAATGTGATCATTTATGTTTGGGCCTGAAATCGCTGATACAACCTTTAAAGGCTGTTGTTTCACTTGGATCTATCTTTGCTACCACATTTTTGTTCGATTACTCGATTTATAGGTGGAATAATTGGTAAAATACTCAATTACTAAAATAATCGATAGCTGCAGCCCTACTTTACTTTTGATTTAAAAAAGGATTTCATAGAAATTTGATTTCATTTGGCGTTTCACTACTGAAGTCCTCTGTTTAATATTTTCATCCAGCTCTACTGAACAGAAGCCCAGAACATCTGGATATATTGACATCCAGAACAGGCTATGAACATGTTATGTTTGTATACAAATTTTTACTAAATTAGTCAATAGATTAATCGATACAAAAATAGTCGTTAGTGGCAGCCCTAGAAAAAAACTATTATGGAGTGGAAACGGCTTATAAATCAAGCGCTCCTCTGCCCCCCTCCACTGTTTATAGTGCTAATTTAATTAAATTTTCCAATTTTCCAGGGTGGATTATTGTAATGGACTCCTCACTGGCCTTCCCAAAAAGACCATAATGCTGCGTTCACACCAAACGCGAATATGCATCTAAATTCACGCCTGCCGCGTCTAGTTATACGCGTGACCACTTTGTGTTCATTCGCGCGTCAAGAGCGAAATCGACGCGCGTAAAAACAAAAGTTTGAAGCGAAATTTACGCGCGTCAGAGGCGAGATCCGGAGGCGAAAGTTTCGAAACCCGTTGGCGGCCATCTTTTTTAGATGTTTATCGAGCATTAGCATTAGCATTAATCGAGAGAGTCACCGCTCGTATATGCTCTGGAGAGCAGAAACAGCTGCGTAGGGGACATCGTCGCTGTACTCTGTACCCGGAGGGTTTCAGGAGTTTCACTATTTGCTCCAGGAGCTAGGTTTGGTGGACCTAACGGTGAGGACGCTGACGAGGACAGCGTAGGCCGTATAAGGCCTCGGCCTCGAGTGGTCGCTGCCTGACGAGCCCGCGCTCTACAGCCCGGCGCGAGGTTCACCCTCGCCCGCACCCACCTAATCTGTCATTTATTTTTGTTTTGACAATAAATGGAGCCAGCCTCCAAAAGTGAAACCTGTCCTGTAAGTTTTTTTTTTTTTTTTTTATACACTAAATTGTGTTTGTTCGTTGTCTTTACATTAGAATAATAATGTTTCATATAATCTAGAATAGATATGGAATAAATAGCATTCAATACAAAATGAGTATCTCTCATATATTGAAATTGAGTTTTTATGTGAAAGATTTGCTTTGTTGTGCATTTTAGTCATATTACAAAATAATTTGAGGCCAAACATAAAATAACATTATAAACTGTCACTTCACCACGTGACAGCAGCAAGCAGGCTCCTGATTGGTTAACGCGGCGCGAATTGACGCAGAAGTTCAGATTTTTCAACTCGGGCAGCAGACGCGAATTCGCGTCAAACGCGAGAATGCACAAAAAGCACTACATAAAACATTCGCGCTTAACGCGTCAGACGCTCAATTCGCGCGAACTTGACGCGCGAATGAGGCGTATTCACGTCTGCCGCGCTCTACGCCTCATTCGCGCCGCAGGAAGTCTTTGCATTGACTTAACATTGAAATCACTCGCGCCTGATTCGCTATTCGCGTCCGGTGTGAACGCACCATAATGCTGCGTTCACACCAAACGCGAATATGCGTCTAAATTCGCGCCTGCCGCATCTAGTTATACGCGTGACCACTTTGTGTTCATTCGCGCGTCAAGAGCGAAATCGACGCGCGTAAAAACAAAATATTGAAGCGAAATTTATGCGCGTCGCGCGCGTCAGAGGCAAGATCCGGAGGCGAAAGTTTCGAAACCCGTTGGCGGCCATCTTTTTTAGATGTTTATTGAGCATTAGCATTAGCATTAATCGAGAGAGTCACCGCTCGTATATGCTCTGGAGAGCAGAAACAGCTGCGTAGGGGACATCGTCGCTGTACTCGGGTCCACCAGACCCTCCGGGGGGTTTCAGGAGTTGTACTAAAATAAGGCTGTGTACTAAAATAAACATTTTCACGTGTGTAGCTTTCTTCTTCTCACCGCTGATACCTGATGGTTTAGAGGACAATTACTCGAGTCGCCCCCTATCGTTTCACAGAATAGTACAACGGCGAGTGCGTTTGCGGAGGTGCGCGCGCAGTCTGCGGAGACTCACGCTGCGGAGACAGGCGAAAGTATAACCAAGGCTTAACGTACGGTGGCCGAGAGAGCTCAACTGAAGAAAACACATGCAAATAGAAAAACACCTGCAAATTAAGAAAACATCTTCATCAGTTTCACAACACATGTGTGCTCCAAATACTCACAACACAACCAAATACAGAAACGCGCTGCAAAAGTTCACAACACAACCAAATACAGAAACGCGCTGAAAATAGGACAGAACACAACGGAAATGTTTCCGGGGAACCCAATAAGTGACGGACCCGGCTGGGACGTTTTTTACATAGACTAGTGTTGTCAAAAGACCCGGTACTTCGGTACCAAGTCGGTACTAATTTTTTTTTAAACGTCACGGTACCAGGTTTTCTCAAACCCGGTACTTGATGCGCGTGCATGCCCGAAGCGCGTGCAGTTGCGTCCTCTTCATAAAGGCGCTGATGGCGATCGGCGGTGCTGCTGCTGATGTGGTGCTGATGTTTTTGCGCGTGCAGATACGTTATTTCAAATGGCGCGCGGCAAGCGCGCTCATAATAGAAGCGGCGCGCTCGCTTTTCCATGTGCGTTCATGGATGCATAGCAACGACAGACGCCACGGGAGTACAAACGCTTGTGCGAACTGCGCTCTCCATGACGACGAGGAAGTGTGACATAGGCCTATTAATTGATTTCTAGCCCTTGCATTAGCTTTACTACTAGATATATTTATGGAGATGAGAAATAAAAAGCCGTCATTAATATCAGTCCGTCAGAAAAGCAGTTCTAGTCTTATTCTTGGCTGGATAACTCTTAGCAGGTTTAAAAAGCCCTTATAAAGTTAAATATGAATACAGTTTTGGATTAAATAAAAGTATAGTCAAGTCAAATAAAACATTTTATCTCCTGTATAGTTTGGTAATGCTACAATAAGATACCATTCATTAACATCACTTAATGCGTTATCTAACATAACACATTGAGTGAACAATATATTTTTACAACATTAATTAATGTTTGTGAATGTTATTTAATACAAAACACTTGATTGGTCATGTTTGTTCACTTCATTCATTGTGCATTAAATAATGTTAACAGAAATAATGTTAACTTTTGATTTTAAAAATGTATTTTTAAATTAACCCCTAAAGGAGAATAATTGCGACAGTATATAACTATTGTTTTTTTTTGTTAGGTCATTTTATCTAATGTTATCTAACAAATGGAATCTTATTGTAAAGTGTTTTTAATACTACAGTTTCCATCTTTGTGATATACACTTTAATATAATTATGTACATTTAATCTAAATTAAGCTTTGGTACCGAAATTGGTACCGAGAACCGTGGATTTTCACTGGTATCGGTACCGAATACTGAAATTTTGGTACCGTGACAACACTAACATAGACAGTATATAAACGGTTTTTTATTGCTCGTGAGCATTACCTATGCCCTAACGTTACTCCCTTAAAAGGGCAGACGGCAGAGCCCTTGACGTGGGCACTTGTGTGCCATTATGTAGCCGTTTGGAACGGACTTGATGAAGGGAGCAACGAAAGCCAATGTAATTTCCTCATTATTTTCACCTGGGATGTTCCCATGACAACGCAGCGCCGTCTCATATTTGGACCTCTTATATAGCCTACTGTCTATGATTTGGACCCTTCATTCTAACATTTCTTATGAAACTTATTTTAACATAACATGAATGTGTACAATGTAACTGATGTATATATTAATATCTTTCCCTCATGTTCTTTTTCTCTATAATTTATTTTAGTCTTCAGCTTGTTCTTTTCTGATTAGTATTCTTATGACATTGAACATATTACAAATGCATTTTGTATATTGTATACAAAGTTGTATGTCATAAACGTGTAATCTCTGTACGTTTTGCAACAAAAATAAAATAATAAATTAAATTAAAGTAGACCGCTCCGTAAGCACGTCCCAGTCGGGTCTGTCACTTATTGGCTTCCCCGGAAACATTTCCGTTGTGTTCTGTCCTATTTGCAGCGCGTTTCTGATTTGTTTGTGTTGTGAACTTTTGCAGCGCGTTTCTGTATTTGGTTGTGTTGTGAGTATTTAGAGCACATGTGTTGTGAAACTGATGAAGATGTTTTCTTAATTTGCAGGTGTTTTTCTATTTGCATGTGTTTTCTTCAGTTGCAGCGCGTTCAGCTTTCTCGGCCACCGTATTAACGCGTCTTTGCATTGACTTAACATTGAAATCACTCGTGCCTGACGCGCTATTCGCGTCCGGTGTGAACGCACCATAAGACAGTTGCAGCTCATACAGAACGCTGCCACCAGGATTCTGAGCAGAACCAGAAAATATGAACATATCACACCAGTCCTCAGGTCTTTACACTGGCTCCCAGTTAGATTTAGGATTGATTTTAAAGTATTATAACTGGTATATAAATCATTCAATGGCCTAGGACCTCAATACATTGCAGATATGCTCACTGAATATAAACCCAACAGATCACTCAGATCATTAGGATCCTATCAGCTATAAATACCAAGGGTTCACTCTAAGCACGGCGAGTCTGCTTTTAGCTATTATGCCAGCCGCAGCTGGAACCAGCTTCCAGAGATCAGATGTGCTCCAGTGGTCACATTCAAATCCAGACTCAAAACACTTCTGTTTAGCTATGCATTCACTGAATGAGCACTGTGCCACTGTTCGTCCGACTGTTTGTACTGTACTGTATTTTATTTTTCTAAACTGTTTTAATTGTTTATTATTTTAATTTATTCTATGTAAAGCACTTTGAATTGCCATTGTGTATGAAATGTGCTATATAAATAAACTTGCCTTGCCTGCCTTGCCTTTTCAAATTTTTAAATAAATATGTTGGTTTGCCAAGGATACGTCTTCCTACACTTTGAAACGTTTAGTGTTACAAATGGGGACAATCTTTGAAGCATGAACAAATCATGGTTTTGGTCATCACATTAAAAATAACATTAAAACTGGATAATATGAAAAAAAAAAAAATTAAGAGCTGGAAAAAGTGTGACGGACATGATGTCCTTGATTAGTGCTTGAATTTTACTCTCAAAGGATGTACAAACCCTAAAGTGAATCATGTTAAAACATTTGTCTATTTCTGCCACAATACCATGGTTACAGTTAGCATTTCTTCATTAAATCCATAGGGAATATTTGTGATTTATGGACTTAAAAGCCATATAACTTAAAACTTCTTGAACCGTGTTCATTCATGGCACAATGCTTCTCCTGGCTTCCAAGTCAGTGCTGTTTGATCTGATCTACAGTATATGGTTAATAACAGAGAATTCTGTGTTGTGTTGTTAATACTGCGTTGAATTCAAATGCTTTCTCACTAGATCTCGCTGCGATGTTATTAATACTGAATTAAAGGGATATTTCACTCAAAAATGAAAATTAGTACATGATTTACTCACCCTTAAGTCATCCTAGGAGTATTATTAACCCCCCGAAGTGTGGAGCACTTTTATGATGGAAAAATTCACTTTTATGGACTTCAAAACAGAAACAGCAATTCACTGCATTATAAACATTGGAAGAGCCAGGACATTTTTTTTTTTAACATAACTCCGATTGTATTCATCTGAAAGAAGAATGTCATACTCACCTAGGATGAGTTGAGGGTGAGTAAATCATGGGCTAATTTTCCTTTTTGGGTGAACTATCCCTTTAAAATACTTTCTCAATGGATCTCCCAGCTCTTCGTAGTAACGTTGTTGCATGATCGAGATCGTCCCACGACGAGTAAACCACTGTCTAGTATTGCTCTGAGCTGATAAACAGCTCTGTGCAGCTCAAACGAGTAGTGTGATTTCATTCTGCTTTCGTTTGCCATGTGATGTTTCTCGTATTCAGCAGAAAGGCAGCTCTCTCTCATCGGCAGGAAAAAAAGTCACAAAATGTGACCATTTACTTGCAGTCTAGAGCCCTGTATAGTGCTTTATTTCTGCTTTTACATGAGCGCCACCTACTGTCAGAGAGCTCATTTGTTTTTTGCATTGATCTGAACTGACAAATTACAGATTCCTGTCGAACACGAGTTAATAGATATCAATCAATCAACAAAATGTCCTGTGCTCACCACACACCGGCTATAGGTGGAGAGGAGAGATTTGGCTATAGAGTGATGTGTGTCTAACTTACACAGTAGAGACTTTGTTGCTCAGCACATGAAAATAAACTACTTACTGTGATTTCAGACTGAGGTGATGTGGTTTCTCCACTGCATGGATCTTCATGTGTAGCTTCAGGTGAGTTTTAAAAGAGAAACTCTTTCCACACTGATCACACGTGTGCGGCTTCTCTCTGCTGTGGATCCTCTCATGTTTTTTCAGAGATGTTGATCGACTGAATCTCTTGTCACAGTGTGAACACTCGTAAGGTTTTTCTCCAGTGTGAATTATCTGGTGTTGTTTTAAATGTGCAGCTGTAATAAAAGTCTTCTCACACTCAAAGCACATGTGCTCTCTCACACCATTATGAACTTTCTCATGTCTATGTAAAGTTTGCCGCAGTGAAAAACTCTTTCCACACACAGAACATGAATACGGCTTCTCCTTCGTATGAACTCTCAGGTGTCTCTTCAGCTCTGATGCACAGATAAATGTTTTCCCGCATTGATCACATGTGAACGGCTTCTCTCCGGTGTGGATCCTCATGTGTTCTTTAAGGGATGAAGATCGACTGAAATCTTTCCCACATTTATCACACTTAAACGGCTTCTCTCCGGTGTGGATCCTCATGTGTCGCTTCAGGTGACTTTTAAAAGCAAAACTCTCTCCACACTGATCACACGTGTGCGGTTTCTCTCCAGTGTGGATCATCTCATGTGTTTTCAGATGTTCTGGTCGACTGAATCTCTTGTCACAATGTGAACACTCGTAAGGTTTTTCTCCAGTGTGGATCCTCTGGTGCCGTTTTAAACAGTTTGCTGTAGTAAAAGTCTTCTCACACTCAAAGCACATGTACTCTCTCACACCATTATGAACTTTATGATGTCTATGTAAAGTTTGCCGCAGTGAAAAACTCTTTCCACACACAGAACATGAATGCGGCTTCTCCTTCGTATGAACTGTCAGGTGTGTCTTCAGCTCTGATGCCCAGATAAATGTTTTGCCGCATTGATCACATGAGAACGGCTTCTCTCCAGTGTGGATCATCATGTGTCGCTTCAGGGCACTTTTAAAAGCAAAACTCTTTCCACACTGATCACATGTGAACGGCTTCTCTCCGGTGTGGATCCTCATGTGAAGCTCAAGACTATGTTTGCTTGGGAAACTGTTTCCACACTGAGTGCAGGTTGTAGATTTCTTGGCTCTTCTTTTCTTTAAAAATGTCTTTTTAGTCTTTGAGCGACTCAAAGGTTTTTCTCCAGGTTTGACATGATGTTCCTCCTCCACTTCACTCAGTTCTTCACTCTCCTCCTTCACTTCACTCAGGACTGACATGAAAGAAAAATGTATTAAATTAAATTTTCAGTACATCAAAATAATTCAATGAGAGAAATATAAAGTGAAAGGACATTTAAGTGAGCCCATAGCTAATAGTAGAAAGTTGACAATTGCTATAAAATATTATGATAATTTGAAGCCTTTTTATAAATTGATTATTTGTCCTTGAAATTTTCCATGAATGAGGTAAATTTATCTGACACACTCAGTGCTGATTCATCAACGCTGTTATCAACGTTACTGTAAGAAGAATCTTCTAAAATTCTGGTAATGTTGTTGCAAAATTGGGAACCAGATATAAAATAAATGTAAAATAAAACAGTTAAAATAGTATTAGCTTGATCTGATGTTGACAATCAATATAAACATTTCTCAAACCTCCCTTTACTGACCATTTGTTGATGAAAAACCCAGAACATTCTGTACCATTTCATAGTTGAACTGTTTATCTAAAAGTGATGAAGTGCTTGAATGTTTCTAACATGAATGTTCTTCAGCATCATGAATGAATGAAGAATAAACACCAACCTCTTTGTTCTGCAGGATCTTCAGTGTGTTTCATTCTGCAGGGTTCTGGATCACTCATGTTCTCACTGTCCTCTTTAATAAACTCAGTCTTTGCAGATTTCAGCTCTTCCTGATGCTCTGATGCTCGTCTTCACTTGTTTGACACTTGTAGCTGATGACACTTGTAGCTCTACTATTAGCTGACACTTGTAGCTGATGGGAATTTACAGCATTTATTGGAGAATTACAGTGGAAGGAGCTTCACTGACCATGTGACTGATGTGGGAGGAGCTTCATTGATGATGCAATTGGTGTGGGAGGAGCTTCACTGATCTGCCCAAAAGTCTAAAATATGTCAGTTACTGAGTTTGTTTTATTATTAATGGCCGTTCACACTAGACTTTTCCTTGCACTGACTTCCATTCATACCCATGTGAAAGTGGGACACCAGAAACACAAGCTCAAGTGAATAACCCTGTGAGAAATAACAACTCATTCATTATTTGTATTGCTAATCCTAACATTATTCTGATTCTTCATTAAAATACAGGTATATAGAAATAAAAGAATATAAATAATCTAAATTCTTCCAAATATGAATAATGGTAAGAAAAACAGTTAAAATCATCAACACATAAATAAATGTATATAGTAACCAACAAATCCCCTCAGTCTGCTGACACCAATGAAATGAGCTTTAAGTGTCAATTTACAGGAGATCTGAAGACATCAGCATAATAAATGAGGTGAAAACAGGAACTATTGTCATGTAATAAAGAGTGTTTTCAGCAGATCTGTTAATATTGATGATCCTCAGACTATCAACACTCATTCAACAAGCCATTCAGGATCATCAGCAGATCATCTCACTTTATTCTGAGTGTTTGCTGTTAGAAACACATTATTTGAGTCAGGATAGATGATAAAAGCCTGTAAAACTGCTCTAGTGAAAGACAATACTGTTATTTCTCACACTATGACATGGATAAAACATCAATAACACAAAACAATGACACTCATCTTCCTCAACCACTACAGATTACAGCAGCATAATGTCCAAATTAATCTAAATATATAGTTTGATCTTATAATAACTACATTAATCACTAAAAAGTAAATTTGAAATCCGGAAATCAACACCAATATACTTAATTTCAACACTTTAAAAGTGTAAATATGGGAACAACCCTCAAAGTGTGAGTTCGATACTTTCAAGAGTGTTTCCTCTCGCAACACCGACACAGAGTTACAACATGAACACTAAGAGAGTAAAATATGAAGACCTATTCTGCATTACCTACTTTAAAGAACTGTAAAATACAAATCATGTAATCTGAAAAAAATAAATTCACTTTGAAATAAACACATCAATCTATATTACTCTTTCAAAACAATCCAGAAATTTAAATTGTAACCTTAGTCTGGGATCATAAAAGTGGTTTTCTAAAAGTAGTCATTAAAATAATAACATTTTATATGCGCAGAAACTGAAAATGATCAGATAAAGATCACCACAAAGCACTATTGTTCCCAGAGTAAAACGCTATTCATATTTATTAGTATTGATTTAATGTTTCACGTGGCTCATTATAGGCTCAATGTAAAGCATTTAGCAGTCTCTTTTCCTTTAATAAAGCATTGCTATGTATTTAAAATTAGTTTAATATTCTATATCTATTAAAATTTCAGTTTAATAACATTTAGATTTTTAAATCATTTTAATCAAACACTGGTAGTGCAGCAGATTAGTAAAAAAATCGTTCACTTTGGTATAGAAGCATGAAATTTGGCACAGATACTCTCTTAGGGCCACTATTTTGGAAAAAGGCGTTGGCCACTCAAAAATTCAATATGGCGGCCATTTTTCAAAATGGTCGCCATTGCTATTCAATGCTTATTATATCAATTATTCAAACAGTGATCCAAGCATAACATTTTATACAAATACTCTCTAAAGGACATGTTAATAGAAAAAGATGCTTGTCCCTCAAAAATTCAAGATGGCCGCCATTTTTAAAGATGGCCACCGTTCCTGTCGAATATTAATTATTTCAAGTGTTCAAATGGTGATGCAAGCATAAAATTAGGCAGAAATACTCTTCAAGGAACACTCTTTTGGAAAAAGGTATGTGCCACTCAAAAATTCAGGATGGACACCATTTTCAAGATGGCCACCATTTCTGTCAAATAGTCATAATGTCTGCTTTGTCTGCCTCCTCTCCTTTGACCTGTCCAGCTTAGTTAAACTTGCCAGGGATATAAAATCCCCACCGGCATAGGTCTCAGGTTCATTGGAGTACACAAGCCTCTCCACCACGGCAAGGTGTAGTCCACAGAGAGGAAGTGCCACTGTTAGAAAAAGGATACGCTGCTGGTACAGGTTGCACATACAGTGGGGAGAACAAGTATTTGATACACTGCTGATTTTGAAGGTTTTCCTACTTACAAAGCATGTAGAGGTCTGTAATTTTTATCATAGTTACACTGAAACTGTGAGAGACGGAATCTAAAACAAAAATCCAGAAAATCACATTGTATGATTTTTAAATAATGAATTTGCATTTTATTGCATGACATAAGTATTTGATCACCTACCAACCAGTAAGAATTCCGGCTCTCACAGACCTGTTAGTTTTTCTTTAAGAAGCCCTCCTGTTCTCCACTCATTACCTGTATTAACTGCACCTGTTTGAACTTGTTACCTGTATAAAAGACACCTGTCCACACACTCAATCAAACAGACTCCAACCTCTCCACAATGGCCAAGACCAGAGAGCTGTGTAATGGGCTACAGGACAATAGGCAAGCAGCTTGGTGAGAAGGCAACAACTGTTGGCACAATTATTAGAAAATGGAAGAAGTTCAAGATGACGGTCAATCTCCCTCGGTCTGGGGCACCATGCAAGATCTCACCTCGTGGGGAGTCAATGATCATGAGGAAGGTGAGGGATCAGCCCAGAACTACACGGCAGGTCAATGACCTGAAGAGAGCTGGGACCACAGTCTCTAAGAAAACCATTAGTAACACACTACGCCATCATGGATTAAAATCCTACAGCGCACACAAGGTCCCCCTGCTCAAGCCAGTGCATGTCCAGGCCCATCTGAAGTTTGCCAATGACCATCTGGATGATCCAGAGGAGGAATGGGAGAAGGTCATGTGGTCTGATGAGACAAAAATAGAGCTTTTTGGTCTAAACTCCACTTGCCGTGTTTGGAGGAAGAAGGAGGATGAGTACAACCCCAAGAACACCATCCCAACCGTGAAGCATGGAGGTGGAAACATCATTCTTTGGGGATACTTTTCTGCAAAGGGGACAGGACGACTGCACCGTATTGAGGGGAGGATGGATGGGGCCATGTATCGCGAGATCTTGGCCAACAACCTCCTTCCCTCAGTAAGAGCATTGAAGATAGGTTGTGGCTGGGTCTTCCAGCATGACAACGACCTGAAACACACAGCCAAGGCAACTAAGGAGTGCCTCTGTAAGAAGCATCTCAAGGTCCTGGAGTGGCCTAGCCAGTCTCCAGACCTGAACCCAATAAAAAATCTTTGGAGGGAGCTGAAAGTCTGTATTGCCCAGCGACAGCCCCGAAACCTGAAGGATCTGGAGAAGGTCTGGAGGAGTGTGCCAAAATCCCCGCTGCAGCGTGTGCAAACCTGGTCAAGAACTACAGGAAACGAATGATCTCTGTAATTGCAAACAAAGGTTTCTGTACCAAATATTAAGTTCTGCTTTTCTGATGTATCAAATACTTATGTCTTGCAATAAAATGCAAATTAATTACTTAAATCATACAATGTGATTTCCTGGATTTTTGTTTTAGATTCCGTCACTCACAGTTTCCACAAATTACAGACTTCTACATGCTTTGTAAGTGGGAAAACCTGCAAAATCAGCAGTGTATCAAATACTTGTTCTCCCCACTGTATCTGCGAGACGGAAGGCGGAAGGACCATCAGAATTGAGACTGGTTTCAACAATATAGGTGACCAGTTCAGAAAGAGCCATAGGAAAGATGGCTGGTTGAATCGTTTCACTCTGTGACTCTTTCTCAAGCCTTCTGAGGTTTCTCTCTGTTGTAAAGATGAATGAGACGCAATTGATGGTATTTCAGCTCCTGTGCAATGGCATCAGCACCACTTAGTTGAGACAATAATTTAGCATCATTCAGTGTTTGTGCACATTCATGTAGTCTGTCATTCAGTTGCAGTGTCATTACCTGACGTAGGTCAGATTCAGGAGATATGTTATCACAAAGAAAGCAAACCTGATCATCTAGACTTTTCTGCATCATGGTTCTGCGATGCTTTGTTTGGCCTTCATCTATCTCACTACATTGAGCATCGGATTGTTGCTTCTGGGCACGAAGTAACTTTGTGTTGTTGAACCGAAGTCGACAATTGTAGTGATACTTCGCTTGGTTCCTTCTCAAAGCTTCTATACCACCACCTTCATCCAGTCGTTCCAGGTCCAGGGTCATTGGCATTTTGTTCATCTTGTGTAAGAGTGGAATGTTGGTGGCAATCAATTTATAGCCATCATGTTGAGAAACATGATGGGTAGGTGGTGATTGGAGGGGTTCCTTTGTGTCTGTCTGACAAAGACAACATTTCTTCCAATCAGTTGGCCTCTTGGCTGACATGGGATTTTCATTTGCCATTTTGGGGGTTTGTTGTCTGATTAAGGCCGAGGGGTTATCCTTTTACCACCTCAATCATAGACATAGTACACATTCAGGTATGGGATACAACTAGGTACGGGTCACCTACACCTAGCCCTATCATTCATCCAGTGCCATTTAAGTCCCGTGTGATCTGTACACCTTCCAGGTAAGCATACATGAACAAGTCATGTATTGCCCCGCTTACCCTTGGCTCGGCTCTCCCGCGCTGGCACAACCTGTCAATTCAGGTGCGGCTATCTAACTACATCTATTACTAGCTAATTGATGAGGGGCTGGTAGACAGCATTTGGGACACTAAACTTAGCTATACTATTACTACTAGTCAAGAACTACAGTGTAAGTAAAACTAGATCAGCTGACACTGAACCCCATGCTGAGTTCCACAGCAGTTAAGTCACCAGTGTGCCCTGGTTGTGTAATGACGTTCACTCTATTAAACAAAACCTTCCTTAACACATTAAATTGAGCTCTGACAGAAATGGTGGCCATCTTGAAAATGGTCACCATCTTGAATTTGAGCGGCACACACCTTTTTCCATGATAATGTTCCTTGAAGAATATTTGTACCAAATTTCATGATAGCAGCACCATTTGAAAAAAAGATGTAAGGATTCAAGAGAAATGGCGGCCATCTTGAAAACTGGTAGCCATCTTGAATTTTTGAGGGACAAGCACCGTTTTCCAAAAAAACATTCTGAAGAGAGTATTTTCACAAAATGTTATGCCTACATCACTGTTTTAACAATTGACATAATGAGCATTTTACAGAAATAGCGGCCATCTTGAAAAAATGGCCGCCATGTTGAATTTTTCGGTGGCCAACGCCTTTTTCCCAAAAAGTGACCCTTAGAGAGTATCTGTGCCAAATTTCATGCTTCTATACCAATTTGAACGATTCTCTTGAAATATGCCATTAATCTGCTGCACTATGGTGAAACAATCACTTATGTCTGTAATGGTGACTTGATAGCTAGGACTGTAACTGGGTAGTTGAGAATAGGTGACCACTGTTCTCTATTACACAACCATTGTAAACACTCCGATAATAACTGTACAATGTCAGGTGAGTACACACATAAACACACTAGTAGTGTAACACTAGTAACACTAGTAATACTAGGTATTAGCATAATGCTAGCGAACTTTATGCTAACATACTGCATTCCCAGCTAACACAGTTACATTGTGAAGATGTAACCGGACCGGACCATATTCGTCGTAGCGACGTACCACATAACGTTCCAGTGACGTAACTTTGTGATTCCCATAATCGTTGTGGCGACGTTATAGTGATACGTCGCGATGAGTACGTCTCTATGACCAAACTGGCACGTTGCGAGGACGTAACATCAAAGGACCATATTAGTCGTTGCGACGTGCCACATAACGTTCCAGCAACGTAACTTTGTGATTCCTGTATTCGTCGGTGCGACGTTATAGTGGTACGTCGCTGGAACGTGGCAGGTACTTCCTAACGACCAAAATACCACGTCCACATTTATTTTTAATATACTTCTCACCTTTAGTCCTGGGAATGAAGATGTGCTTGATCCATAACATTGAAATCCACATAGAACTGATAAACTCAAACATTTCATTCTCTGCTGTAAAACCTTATAAATTCTAATAGGGAATTGTGTATTGTTTTCTGTTAATACATTTAGGGATCAATACAGATATGTAATGGAAACCAATTAGATATGTGCCGGTATTCGGTAATGCGATAAATCGCGGTAATGAATAAGCACGATATTGTTATCGCGGGCACTTCAAAATACCGTGAAAAATAATAGATCAGAATTTATATTTATAGAACGCGCATTATAGCTTATTTTCCATCAACCGCTTAAACAAACACTGCGTATATGCTGCGCGAAACACGTGCGCACACTGATGTAAACAATCCCCACATGTAGAAGCACTGTGTGCATGCGGCGCAGTGCGCACTCTAGTCTAATGTAATGAATCCTCACATGGAGAAGAAGCATGGCGGAAGGAGGAACACTGCCGACGATTTATCCGATTTATCCCCCTTCTAAAAGCAGGGCTGTCAACTCTACGCATTCTGTGTGAGACTCACGCAATCTACACTTTTCACACGCTCTCGCGCCACACATCCATTTTCTCACGCAGAGAAAAATCGCGGAGCAAAGAGGACACGGACACCGACAGACTAGACAGAGCAGGTTACTTTTGATATGAATTTTTTTTCAGCTCTCAGGTTCTGTCCATTTTATTACGAAATTCAGACAATAAATACTGTTTTGGTGCTTGTAAATGTGACGTGACTGATCGCTGTAGCGCCTCAATTCAAGTAAACCGATCATCTGTTACTTTTTATTTAAAGATACAGTACAACTTACCGAAAGGTATTTATGCCTCATACATAATATCGATCAATCAGTGTTTTTCAACCACGGAAAGAGGTCAATAAAGCTGCAGGTGAACAATTATGCCATTTAATGAGCAGCACGTTAGTTGACTAGAAAAAAATAGCTATAGAGAGGAGTATTTTGTTAAATATGTGCACTATATGTACATTTGTATTATATTTTTACTTGTGTCATAATTCTTATTATAATGAAAACCAAATTATATAAATTTGTTAATTTTTAACCTTTAATAATACCAGCTGATAGGGCTCTCTGTATGTTTGCAGCATTATGTGAGATATATTTTTTCTTGAGAAAAATGTACATGTAGGCTCTCTACTGTAGCCTACCTAATATTTATCCGAAGAGCCAATATTGAATCAAGATTGAAATCAAATCTCAAGAATTGAAATTGTGAAAACTGTGTCAAATTCTGTTTAGTTACCAAATGTTTTGACAATCACAATTACACCTATTGTGATGCAAGTTGTTGTTTTATCCAGTCCTTACTTTTGGATAGTTCGCCGGTGCTAGGCTAGCGGGAGTCAACGGTGCACGTTAGCCTTCCATTAAAAACAGTTTTATCCACTCCACAGTACACCAAAAGCAAATAAATTATAACGCCAGACTATGTAAATGTCTGTTGAGAGAATAATGTTAGAAATCAAACTACCCTTTCATCACACTGCATTAGTTATAATTTGTTCCCTGTATTTATAAGCAGTCTACAGCAGCGGCAGAGTTATAATTGGTTACCTAGGAAACCAAGAGAGCCGGTCCACATAACAATCACGCAAGTGTATTTACCTGCCGATGATGATGAGACTTTTGCCTGAGATGCAAGAGCACTTTGATTTCTAACATTATTCTCTCAACAGACATTTACATAGTCTGGCGTTATAATTTATTTGCTTTTGGTGTACTGTGGAGTGGGTAAAACTGTTTTTAATGGCAGGCTAACGTGCACCGTTGACTTGCGCTAGCCTAGCACCGGCGAACTATCCAAAAGTAAGTAGTGGATGAATTTTTTTGAAAACTGTCTCCACTGATGAATAACAACCAGGCTCACTTGAAAATGAGGTCCGATGTCGAATATCCTGAACCACCCCTTTAACATAAATTGTAAGAATATGACTAATAGCAAAGACTAGTACTAATAAATAAACATTAGGCCTATGCTAAAGCTATTAAATAGCAGTCCCAAACTAGTTTTTGTTAATACAATGTTGGTATGAGCCACTACAGTCATTTAAAAATATAAAAAATAACAAAGAAGAATAGTGGCATTTTGGGGTTAATATGGAAACGACAGTTACCATGGTGAATACACAATATTAACAATAACTGTTAATGAAACATGGAAACTGCTCCTGGTGAATAGAATGAAAATTATACCTGCATTACTTTTATTTCGTGTAATTTACAACGTAACGGCGTTGCATGCTCATAGTTTCTTTTGCACTTGATCAGTGAGGCGATACAGCGCGAGCCGCCGCATTTGCGCGTGCAATAGAAGAGTGTGCGCTACGAGAACAGGATAACGGCTGACAGGACAAGAAAGTCCGTTTTTCTGAGGTGAAAAACTTTATTTCAGCGTACACTTATGTCACTGCCTGGTAGTTCCTATTGTGCTGGGTTTTCTGAAGTAGTCATTATTCGCCTCTCATAACATAACATGCTCTAAACACGCACGCAGAGTGGAATAGGAGGAGCGGGGGCGCGGGGAGCAAGGATCACAGCGTAAATTTGAACTATATAGATATATGCGATGGTCTAATTCTATATCGCATTTCAAAAATATATCGATATATCGCCCAGCCCTACCTGCATTATAAGTGTGTCCACGGTAACTGAAATATAGTTCTCTAATCTCTACCTCAGCGATCAGCTGTAGCCTGACATGCACTTTCCGTGAGCGGTAATTGAAAACCTGGAGTGGATCATGAGCGAAGTGATTACAGAGTGCTTAGAGTGGAGAGAGGAACGTGCTTTTGCTCCACTCCAGGCTTTGATCACATCCCCCTCAGCAGGGTGAATACACTTCGTCTTTCCTTAATTTAAAGCAGCACTCAGTAACTTCGGGACTTCTTCGCTGTATTCTCGCTTTTTGCTCGCAGGTTTCTCTCTAGAGCTCCCCCCACAGCTTCGGAATAGATATTTGACAACACTGTCGTAAAAACTCGTTGTTGATTCTCAGACACCAGAGGCTAGTAGATCAACGACATCAAAGCAGATGGGACATTCTTTAAAACGTCTTCTTCATTCGGGTTCGGACAGCGTGAGGGAGCGCAATAATGACAGCATTTTAGCAGATTTCTTTTGGCCGTAAAGCAATTGTTTACATCGCGAGACCTGATATCACGCGAGACTTCCTGACGCAGCGGCCGGCGGCCCGCCGGCTCAAAGTTGCAAGTGCGTATTTTCCACTCACGGGCACCAGGGGGGTGCGAAACGACCACCATTCAACCCGAAATAAGTAATATAACCATTCCAATGACTCCGAAGCTGTTCAGTTAAGGTAAAAAAAGTTACTTAGTTCACCTTTAAGACATATTCAAACTAAAATTAAGACATTTATTACACTATTTGAGAAATGGAAGCCTATTTACGGCCTTAAAATTATGAAAAGTGAATTTAAGACATTAAGGACCGACTGGAACCCTGCAATTGACGGAAATCCGTCATAGACTTGCTGCAATTAACGGAAATCCGTCGTAGCGACGGAGAACTTTAATCCCTGTGTAAAAGGAACAATATAGATTTCTAGCATTTCTCCTGTATTATTTCGCCCACCTAAATATACATAAAGAGTTTTTTGTTCAAGAAAATGAGCATAATGACATGCGTCCCAGCTGTGGAAACCACTCTTTCAGACAGAGTTGAGGAGGCAGAAGGAGATGATGGAGAGCTGTGGGAGAAGAGGAAGAGTCTCTTTCTTACCCCACCAGTGGAGAGAAGGGTCTTCTGAGGTAAGGAGAGGAGGAGGGTCTCTCTCTATATATTGCTGGAAAATAAATAAAAATGTACCATACTATTGTAGTCAGGTTTATAGTTTTTTGTTAGAAAGGAATAAGAAAATTGTCTAACTTACGTATTCCTCCTCCTCCTCCTCTTCCTTATCCCGAGCTGCACTGTCACCTCATCGTCCTTCTTCAGGTAGCTAAAACAGAGGAGTACTTTATTAATGTTGCTAATATAATGCAGTTTTTTGAAAATACAGTAAAAACAGTAATATTGTGACTATCATTAAAATGTAAAATAGCTGTTTTCTATTTTAATGTATTTTAAAAAGTAAATTATTCCTGTTATCAAAGCTGAATTTTCAGCATCATTACTCCAGTCTTCAGTGTCACATGATCCTTCAGAAATCACTCTAATATGATGATTTGATGATCAAGAAACATTTATGATTATTATCAGTGTTGAAAACAGTTGAGCCTCTTAAGATTTTTGTGTAAACCCTGATGCCCTTTTCAGGGTTCTTTGATCAATATAAAGTTCAAAGAAAAGTTTGAAAGTTAAATCTTATAACATTATAAAAGTCTTTACTGTCACTTTTGATCAATTTAATCCATTCTTGCTATTATTGTTTTCCAAAATCTTACTGACCCCTAACATTTGAATTGTGTACACAAAAACATGAAGCAGCATAACCAGGGTACCCCCAGGATCCTCCAACTTAAATTCAAGGCTTTTTAATACCATCTCAAATGAAATTCAATGCCAACTTCGTACCCATTCCGACAGAAGTATGAGGGAAAAATGGCAAATCTTTATAAATTTTAAACAATAGAAAATAATTATGTACAAGTAGGCTACTTGAATTAAATAAAACATTTTATTTAAATTATCAGTCATATTTAATACATACACCACAGCGTTGTAGCGCGCACGTGTGTGTAGGCCAGTGTTAATTTTGGCAGCCATTTTTAATTTAGTCTTAGTCTTCATCTTCAGACGAAAATGCTTATTGGTCATAGTCACATTTGAGTCATTCTGTCCTTCATAGTTTTAGTTGACGAAAAGTCTTTGCATTTTTTGTCAACTTTTAGTCATTACTTTTAGTCAAACTGCAGTTACTTTACTTTTGGTAGCTAATTTATATGTAGTCTTTAGACAGAAAATGTCATAATAATTATTCTCTCTAGGCCAATTCAATTAAGCTTATGAGAAATTATTGACATTGCACTCTTTAGCAGTAACACTTGTGCAGTTTTACATAATATATCCCTTTTCCTAAGTTCCGTGGTTCTCTAATTTTTTAGAGTGCCAAACCCCCTCTCTTCCACTTAGGGGCTGTTTACACCTGGTCACTTCATGCGTTTTCTGTGATCGGATAGCTATCCGATCGTGAAAAGACCAGGTGTAAATGCCCCCCTAAACGCATTCGAGACGGATTTGAATCCGATCGCTCAAACCACTTCAGGAGGAGATCTGGGCCGCATTCCAGACCAAACTGGACAAGTGTAAACGCATCTGGTTGTTGAAACCACATATGTAAATTTTACTCCTCCCAAAAATAATAAAAAATAAACGTGATATGACAAGATATGACGACGCTACTGCTACACGCATCACAGCAGGTGAGCAGCTGAGCATCTATTCATTAAGCAAACGTGCAAACTATTGCAAATCAAAGGGAAAGTCGCAGACGCTTAACACACAATCATCATCTTTAAAAGTAAAGAAACGAAATGATCTTCCAGGGCTGTTGCTGCTCTCTCTTTTTGCGGTCTTTGATTTAGAAATTTTAGCGGATGATCAATAAAATGCAGCTCATATCTGTTGCTTTCGGTGACGTGAACTCCATTAAATCTGCATATAGCGCGGGAATTGAAGATCGGATTTAAATCCGTTTTGCAAAAACACATTTATGTGACCAGGTGTAAATGGAATCGTTTTGATAAATCAGTTAGCAATCCGATCTGAGAAAACGCATGACGTTGCCAGGTGTAAACAGCCCGTTAGACTGCAGTCACACCTTTTCCATTAAGGGACAATATTTTCCCCATTTAATACATTTTTCCATTTCATTTTTTACCTTTATAATACCTTTAAAAAATAAATAATGCTTGAAATAAAACAATGTTCAATAAATATGCAATGTTAAAAAACTTTTAATATTAATAAAAATATTATATTAAAGGTCCCGTTCTTCGTGATCCCATGTTTCAAACTTTAGTTAGTGTGTAATGTTGCTGTTAGAGCATAAATAATATCTGTACAAAAAAAAACATGTTCTTTTAACAGAAAAGCTCTGATTTGGGGTTTAAATGATTGAATTCTGGCATTTTTGAGGCCACAGCGGATTAAACAGACACTTTCCCATTTCAGATGACAAACTAGGCTACCGGTAGGCTACTATCTTTTTCTGTACCTCATTGCCTAGTAACAATAGTTAACGGGTGCGCCCGCTTTCACGCTTTCTGCTATGACGTGGAGCGCGAGGTGCACTCAACGCTGCATGATTTTTTAATTAGCCTACATTAACAGTTCGTTTTGTTACGGTATGAACTTAATCCTAGGAAAGGCAAAAAATATATATAAGACCTTTGTAACGAAATCCAAGACTTTGTATACCAAATTCAAGGCTTTTAAGGCCTTAATTTGAGATTATAAAATGTAAGACTTTTTCAATGTTTTTAAGACCCCGCGGGTACCCTGATAACTGTTTTCAACATATTAGATAATAATCAGAAAAATGTATTGAGCATCAAATCATCATATTAGAATGAGTTCTTATGGATCATGTGACACTGAAGACTGGAGTAATGATGCTGACAATTCAGCTTTGCATCACAGGAATAAATTGCATTTTACAATATATTCACATATGTTATTTTAAATGTTAATATTATTTGACAATATTATTGTTTTACTGTATTTGTAATCAAATAAATGAGTCAGTAATATAGGTAAAAATATGGTGGGGGGAAATGGATAAAGTTATTTAATAACTTAAGCTTCCTCAGTTCACCTGTGTTTCCCACTTCTCTGTCAGCAACTTCCTTAAAAAGCAAATGGTGAAATCGTAGAGCTTCCCCTCGGTTGTAGAGGGGTTATTTTGTCGCTGCTAAAATAACAGAACATGTATCAATATTTCTTTACAGTGAAAGATCAAAACGCATCTAAACTAGTTTCAGACAATTTTAGCTCAGTGTAAGTGACGTCATCGATTAAAGGAGTCATGAACTGGATTGTTTTATTATTTTATAATGTTGCCTGGGGTGCCCTTATAATGTTAGTATGATTTTTACATCAAAAATTGTCATAATTTATAAATAAAAGCCATTTTTCCAAGCCTGATTTCAGCCTCAGATTTGAGCGCTCTGTTTTAAGGGGCGTGTCTGCTGTGAGACTGCAGTGCAAACGCCCACTGCTGTGATTGGCTGACATGCTTGCATATGAAATAGCTAGTATTACATGAACTCTCTCGAAAACTTTTACTACGTTTTTACTATTACAGCTATCGAGATTAACAAATCGTGAAAAGTATAGTTTAAAGCATTATATTTAAATCTATTCCATCACATGAAAGGTTGCAGCATGATGAGCACTGACTGAGCAGATGACAGACAGTCTGTTGATCGCGTGAATAAAGATCTTATCATTGCAACGCAATTTTTGTAAAATGTTTAGCACAGACACCTAAGCCAGTGGGAAGGGTTGTAGGAACCGCGTCATTAAAAATGAATTTAATCCACTGGTCCCTGATAGCTTGGTCCATTCTTGGGAGAGAAAAAACATTTCCATGTTGATTCTGGCAGTCAACAACAGAGCAACTCACGTGTGCAGTGCGTACTTCGAATCGGAATTCAGTAATGGCGGCGCTCTACTGAATATAAGGGGGAGAGGGGCAGGCTTCCTGCAGCATAGGTCTGCGGTGTCCATATATGGTATATCCTGCGCCGACTTGACGTCAAGTCGGCGCAGAAATTAACATCACGTATTTGAGTGCGCGTGCACGTGGGCTGGTTGACGAACCCAGGGGTAAACAAACGCTTCACTTTTAAATATCGGCTTCCCGGCCAGTGTATAATTGTTAGGCAATCATAACATAAATTTTTTTCTCGTGGAAGTGTGAAAATTACAGGTCATGACTCCTTTAAATAAATTTGTCAACTTCCAATCACACATTCAACTGCCAGCAAAACCTTTACAAAGCTATCATAACCTCTTATCTTACACAAAGATGTGATTATAAGCCCAAACTTTTGTAAACAAGAGCTTAGGTTAGCCTCTCTTCTGAAAACGGTTGAGATGCTAACAGACTTTTTCGAAGACACTAAACCATTTCTACAAAGTAGCCTAAATATTCAACAGATGTAATAACACGTAAGAAAAGTGTCAGGAACAGTTGTGTATATTATGTGTGTGATTTTAGAGACTAAACTCACCTGAAAGCAGTGAAAACAACAGCAAGAGAGGGAGCTTTGCTGATATCAGTTTTGTTGCGGCGCCGTTTCCATGGCAACTCTGCGCCGCTCCAGGGTTTGAAAGCTACTCGAATGTTCAACCCGCACGCTCATAAAACACGTCAGTCACGCAGCATTTACATAAATAAACATGTAGAATAGGGAATGTGAAGGTACTTCACGCAGTGTTGCATTATGGGACGTGGGCGCCATGTTTGCAGGCACGATCTCTGTTTACCTTTTCGCCGCCCATTGCTATGACATGTAATAGTGGGTGTGTTTGGCTAAAACGAGGTAAAATTGAAGAACGACGGAAGAAATTGAGAAGGGACCCTATCGGGAGAAACTAAATGCCACTGCCAAAAACGTTATTTGGACAAACTGCCCGCGATAAACAACTTTGATCCATATTATTTAGCAGCCCAAGACTGGATTAACATTACAGATCCAGACGCACTAACGTTACCTCCGCTCACAAATCTGGACATCGTTAACCTTGTTTTTGAATTGAGTGCGTACACTTTGCAGGAGTTTAAGATACATCCCTTCAAAATAGATTGATGTATCTTTGCCCATCCCAGTTTATGTGTAACGTTACTTAAAAGAGTCTTTTTGGATGCAATCACATAGACTAAAAAATAGTGCAATCAGTACAGAAACAGATACAAGCCACTTAATGTATTTATTAAGCAGTTATATAAAACCTTGATTCACAAACATTTTAAAAAGGCATGTCAAAAGATGTACAGATTGGGTTGGGTAGCTAGAGACAGACCCGGTGCTAATACGGCACTGGTGCCTTAAAGATCATTATTTACCGGACCGAATATCAATGCGGATTTCTGTGCTTCATTTCGGTGCTACTGTTATGCCTGTGCTTCTCTTGGATGCTCTGAAAACGGACGTTAGAAACGTGACGCTAGTCAGCTGTTAACTTTAGCATACTAGTAGCTGGATTAAACACGGTTAAAATGCTGGCCAAACAGTGTAATGTGTGACTGTATTTCACTGTAGACTGTTGAGGGTAAATGTGGCTGAGTCGTCGTGAGCTGATGTAAACACTCAGGAGAAGTTAGATGAGTTGGAAACAGATGGGATCTTTTTATTTACCCCAATTAAGGCCAAAGAAAGGCAATACAAATTTACAAGAAAAAACAAAAAGGAAAAAAAAATACTGTTTAGTAAATAAAATAAATTGACATGAGAGTCAGAAAAAAAGAAAAAAAAACACAATCAAAATTTTGCAGCTGCTTAGAAATTGACCTTTGCACAAGCCACTATACATAGAGCATCACACAGACTTATGTCCTCTCATCTCACGCTCTTTTCAAGAGAATGAAGCTACTAGTCTTTATAGAACTGAAGGCACCCCTGAAATTGGCACATACCAACATAATATTACAATACAGGGGTGGCTCAGGTGAATAGCCATAAATGCTTAAAAACAGCCGAAATGCTACAACTATACAACTAGAAAATTACAAAATATTATTTATATGGTTCCAGCTAACATTTGGCAAAGCCACAAGTCATATTAACAGCCAAAAAATTAATAACTCAAACTCCGGGTCACTTCCAATTGACCCGGAAGTCATAGCGTCATTTAAACCCCACCATTGCGGCAAAATTCCTTTACACCAACAAACCGGAGACGCCAGTAAGACACACAGATGGTATGTCAACGATATGTTCCTTTTAAACTAAATAAACAGATACATAATTAACAAAACATATGTTGCGTGGTTATTGAAACTGATCATGATTGTGAAATAAATGGCATGGTTTTAAACAGTAAGATATGTATTGATAGTAGTAGCTATAGCAAATAAATCACCGTAGTATTAGATATTATAAGTGTGCACACGAAAACTACGGGATTACTGTGGGGGTTTTGATAATGGTTAGGTTACCGCTGATTTCAAACAGTATAAGGATTAACAAAATACATTAACACACTTGACAAACAAATACAGGCAACATTTGCACTCAGTCTTTGTGAACTGGAATAGGTAGCGCGTCGCTACCGTGACGGTAGCTATGCGCCCCGTCACACCACCCCCCCCCCCCCCCCCCCCCCCGTCACCCCCCCCCCCCCCCTCCCCCTTAAGAGAGAACGTCCAGGTCCAGCTCATGACGTGAAAGAAAGTCAGCAATGACGTTGTCCTTTCCCGCCCTATACCTCACAGTAAACCTGTATGGCTGCAAGGATAGGTGCCATCGGGTGATTCTGGAATTAAAGTCACGCATGCGATGTAGCCATTGCAAGGGCCTGTGGTCTGTCTCCAAGACAAACTCTTTGCCAACAAGGTAATATTTTAAAGTGTCCAGAGCCCACTTGATGGCGAGACACTCCTTTTCAATGGTGGAGTACTGAGTCTCACGAGGGAACAGTTTGCGGCTCACAAACTGTATGGGTCTTTTATCCTCACCCTCACCCTGCAACAACACTGCTCCCAGGCCGATGCCCGAAGCGTCGGTTTGCACCGTAAAGGGTGAGGAAAAGTCCGGACTCTGCAACACCGGTTCGTGGCACATGCTCTCCTTGAGGTCGTAGAAAGCTGCCTCACACTCAGCAGTCCAGACCACCTTATTGGGGCTGGTCTTGCGAGTGAGGTCTGACAGGGGAGCTGCTCGGCTTGAAAAGTTGGGGATAAACCGCCGGTACCATCCGACCAACCCCAGAAAAGATCTCACTCCCTTCTTGGTTGAAGGCGGCTGGGAGCTGCGGATAGCGTCCACCTTGCTGACCTGAGGACGTATGGTGCCGCAACCCAGGACATATCCCAGGTAGCACACTTCGGACCGGGCAAGCTGGCATTTGCTGGCATTCACTACCAGCCCGGCCTGTCGAATCCTTCGGAAGACATCACTGAGGTGTTGAAGATGTTCTTCCCATGACGAACTGTGAATGATGACATCATCGATATAAGCCGCGGCGTGGTCCTCAGCGCCCCTCAGCACCTCATCCATGAGACGCTGGAATGTTGCTGCTGCACCATGAAGGCCAAAGGGCATGACCCTAAACTGGAACAAGCCAGATGGAGCTTTGAAGGCGGTCAGTTCCCGTGCTTGGGGGTTGAGTGGCACTTGCCAGTACCCCTTACACAAGTCTAAGGTGCTGAGGAACTCAGCCTTTCCCAGGCGCTCCACCAGCTCGTCCACACGGGGCATGGGATATGGGTCAAAAGCTGAGATGGTATTCAGTTTCGAAAAGTCAACACAGAAGCGAAGCCCCCCGTCCTTTTTTGGCACCAGGACCACGGGACTGCACCACTCACTGTGTGATGTCTCGATCACCCCCATTTCCAGCATCGCCAACACCTCCTGCTTCAGCGCGGGGATCAGTCGTGCTGGAACCCTGGTGGTGGTCTGCCGGATGGGGCCTGGAGAAGTCAGCCGGATGTCGTGGGTGATGACGTCGGTTCTCCCCGGCTGGTCTCGGAACAGGCCTTTTGGGATGATTTTCAGCAGGTCATCCTGCTGTTCGGTTGTCAAATGGGTAACAGAGGGGTAGGTTGACTCGCCGCCCGCAGTAGGAAAGTACTGCTCCAACGGCTCTTCTTCCTCTTCCACAGTCCGCGCCCACAGCTGGTCTTGGATAGATGATGGTCGGTCAATCCATTGTTTTAGGAGGTTCACGTGGAAGATCTGTTTGGAGCGACGTCTGTCTGGCATTGAAATTTCATAGGTAACCTCGCCAACCTTGCGAAGTACCTTGAAAGGGCCTTGCCACTTCGCCAGCAAACTGCTTTCTGCTGATGGCAACAGTAGCAGCACTTTCTGTCCGGACATAAAGGTACGGCTGCGTGCTGTCCGGTCATACCACGTTTTCTGCCTCGTTTGAGCCTGGGCCAGGTGTTGGTGGGCCCTGGAGCTCAGCTGGTCCAACTTCTCCCGCATCTTCAGGACATAACTCACAATGTTGGTTGGCTGGTGAGGAGCGTCCCCCTCCCAACTCTCTCGGAGGATGTCAAGCGGGCCTCTCACTTCCCGTCCGAACAAGAGTTCGAAGGGAGAGAACCCGGTAGATGCCTGCGGTACTTCTCTGTAGGCAAACAATAGGTAAGGAAGCCACTGGTCCCAGTCAGCTCCTGACTCGGACACGAACTTCCGCAGCATCGACTTCAAGGTCTGATTGAATCTCTCAACCATACCGTCGGTCTGCGGGTGGTAGGGTGTAGTTTTAATGCCCCGGATCCCTAACAGGGAGTACACCTGTCTCAATGCCTTGCTGGTGAAGTTACTTCCCTGATCGGTTAAGATTTCTTTGGGGACACCCACACGGGAAAAAAGTTGAACTTAACTATTGGCCACTTGCCTTGCCTTAGTATTTCTGAGGGGGAATGCTTCTGGGTAACGTGTTGCATAATCACAAATTACTAAGATATAGCGGTGCCCTGCCCTACTCCTCTCTAAGGGACCAACTACATCCATAGCAATGCGACTAAAAGTTGTGTCAATAATTGGGAGACTGATGAGGGGAGCTTTTAAACCCCTTTTGGAGCGAGCAGACAACTGGCACTCTGGACAAGACCTAGTGTACTCTGCTATGTCCTTGTTGAAACCTGGCCAATAAAATCTTTGCAGGATTCTCTTCTCAGTCTTCTCCCTGCCTAGATGTCCTGACCACGGAATTCTGTGACCTAGGTGTAACACTTTGTCTCTAAGAGTCTTAGGAACAACTAACTGCTCTGTGTCTGCACTCACTCGATACAGTTTCTCATTATTGATTACAAAACACGTCACCCTCCCTCATGGCTTCTCTAGCCTCAACATCGGTCTTAACAGAAGAAAAGCAAGAGCTAAGTGTGGGGTCTTCCTGTTGAAGCTTCTTGAAGTCTTCAAAGATTTCAGTGTCTTCTAGTTGTGGGAAGGATAGACTTTCCTGCACAGCTGTACCTGCCACCTTTGCTCTACGCCTCTCTGCCTTGGACTTTTTGGGTTTGTCACCAGGACAACCCTCAAATGGTAACTCTGACCAAACATTGGAGTCTAATTTATCCCTGGCCTGTGCTCTAGTTGTAACATAAGCACTGACTGTGTTAACACTTTGCAATAGTTCTGTAAGGACTGGCACATCCTGGCCTAAAATCACTGGGTAAGGGCATTTATCCAAAATCCCTACGGTCAACAAGTATTTTTGGCCATTAATATCTATGAGAACCTCACTGGTCTGGTGCTCAGACTCATCGCCATGAATGCAGCGGACCCTCACTTTGCCCACAGGCTGGAAATCAGGCCTCAAACAAGATTGAAGAACGAAAGACTGACTACTTCCTGAGTCAACTAAAGCCTGAACTATCTTTCCACTTATCTTCACAGGGACAGTAACATCAGAAGACACACAAGGTAAGTGCTTAGTAGGGCCAGGTAGGTAACATAGTCTGGAATCAGACACTTTCTTCAAAGTGCAATTGGGCCTAATGTGACCTTGCTGACCACAACCGTGACATATGGGCACTCTAGGTGTTCCAGCTGGAGTGGGGCTAACATTGGGGCTATTGGGGCTGTTGGAGGGCCTAAACACACGACTGTTACCACCCGCAGACCTACCAGAGGCTGTCTTCTCTGGCTCTCTCTGGGCTGCTTGGTAGGGTCTTCTCCAGTCCTGCTGTTGTGGACCCAGGTGATAGCCTCTTCTGGATTGTCTGGCAGCCATGAAAGTCTCCACCAGATCTGCTGCTTGCGCCGATGAACCCGGGGTGCGTTCTCTCACCCACACCTGAAGCTCAGGGTACAGCATGCCCAGGAACTGCTCCAGCACGATTTGGTCACACACCTGGTCCCTGGTCCGCGTTTCTGGAACTAGCCACTTCTCCATCAGGTCCTTTAGCCGGGCTTGACGTTCTTTCGCCGTCTCACCCTCCTTGATGGACTTGGAGCGGAAACGCTGGCGGTAAGTCTCGGCGCTGATGTTGAACTTGTTGAGAATGGCTTGCTTCACTTTCATGTAATCCTGGCTGTCTTCAACACACATGGCTACATAGGCAGATCTGGCCTTACCATTTAACAAGGGCACACGGTACAATGCCCAAGTGTCATGGGGCCACTGACTTGCTGCTGCGAGCCTTTCGAAGGTGGTTAAATAATGTTCAATATCTTCATCCTCTTCATACGAGGACATCCTAGGGGGTTTCCACCCCCGCTGGAGGTTTAGAGGTGTGGCAAGGCCGAGGGCGGTGGAGTTGAGGGAGCTCTGCATCCTTGGTGCTGGGTGCTGATCTGGATGTGGCTGAGGAGTTGGTAAATCCAGAAAAGGCATGTTGAGTGGATCAAAGGCTGTCGAAGGGCGGGAGCTGGGCGGGTCCATCTGTTGCAGTCCGGCGAGCGGCTGCCTCGTCGCCTGCGTTGATGCTGGATCGCCTCTCACCAGTTGTTGTAGTTGCTTGAATTGGTGCTCCATACCTTTCCATCTCCGCTCTTGCCGGAGCGCCTCTGCCTCTATCTGGTCCTGCTGATGCCGCTGAGACTCCACCATCGTTCTCACAATCCTCTCCAAGCGATCTGTCCTGTCTTCGACCACAGGAGTAGGATGCTTGGATGACTCTGTGGATTTGGGCCTGGTACCCATAGCTGAACCATCTCTAGGAGGTGCCGTACCTCTGCCTTGATTGTCCATCTTGCCTCACTGAGTGCTGCTCGGACACTGATTACCCGGAAACCGCTGCCACCAAATGTTGAGGGTAAATGTGGCTGAGTCGTCGTGAGCTGATGTAAACACTCAGGAGAAGTTAGATGAGTTGGAAACAGATGGGATCTTTTTATTTACCCCAATTAAGGCCAAAGAAAGGCAATAAAAATTTACAAGAAAAAACAAAAAGGAAAAAAAAATACTGTTTAGTCAATAAAATAAATTGACATGAGAGTCAGAAAAAAAAAGAAAAAAAACACAATCAAAATTTTGCAGCTGCTTAGAAATTGACCTTTGCACAAGCCACTATACATAGAGCATCACACAGACTTATGTCCTCTCATCTCACGCTCTTTTCAAGAGAATGAAGCTACTAGTCTTTATAGAACTGAAGGCACCCCTGAAATTGGCACATACCAACATAATATTACAATACAGGGGTGGCTCAGGTGAATAGCCATAAATGCTTAAAAACAGCCGAAATGCTACAACTATACAACTAGAAAATTACAAAATATTATTTATATGGTTCCAGCTAACATTTGGCAAAGCCACAAGTCATATTAACAGCCAAAAAATGTATAACTCAAACTCCGGGTCACTTCCAATTGACCCGGAAGTCATAGCGTCATTTAAACCCCACCATTGCGGCAAAATTCCTTTACACCAACAAACCGGAGACGCCAGTAAGACACACAGATGGTATGTCAACGATATGTTCCTTTTAAACTAAATAAACAGATACATAATTAACAAAACATATGTTGCGTGGTTATTGAAACTGATCATGATTGTGAAATAAATGGCATGGTTTTAAACAGTAAGATATGTATTGATAGTAGTAGCTATAGCAAATAAATCACCGTAGTATTAGATATTATAAGTGTGCACACGAAAACTACGGGATTACTGTGGGGGTTTTGATAATGGTTAGGTTACCGCTGATTTCAAACAGTGTAAGGATTAACAAAATACATTAACACACTTGACAAACAAATACAGGCAACATTTGCACTCAGTCTTTGTGAACTGGAATAGGTAGCGCGTTGCTACCGTGACGGTAGCTATGCGCCCCGTCACATAGACTAGGGGTGGAACGGTACATGTATTCGTATTGAACCGAAACGCTACGGGCGTCACGGTTCGGTGTATAAATTTACACGGAGAATACATGGTATAAAAATAAATATAACTCGCGTGCAAATTAATTCATGTAATGCGGAACTACTGTTAGATACGCGGGTTCTTTGGGGATACCTAATCTGTAGCCCCGCTTTAGCTCTGAAGCAGGCTGCGATCATTGACTGTAAAAAATAGGCTGCGATGTAAAGATTGCATTGCTGGAATATGGTGTGTGTGTGTGGGAGAGAGAGAGGGAGACTCGGGAGAGGGAGAGAGGGGCACGGGTGCGGGCGCGATCGAAAAGTCGCGTGTGTTTAAAGTCGCAAAGTGTTTACTTATATTTGTTTGTGTGTGAGAGAGAGGCGCGGATGCGATCGAACAGTGGAAATATAAAAACATACTCCGTCATTTTGTTTATAAAAGACATCATTCAAACTGCAAAGTGTTTAAGTTACTGTTAATTAAAATTAAGGAAAACAAATATATTAATCTGAAATGTAGCAAATAAATTCTCAATTCATTCAGGTACAATTACCAAACATATCTCAAGGTCACAACAAGTGCAGATTGGTCAAGTGTTCAATAAATGTTTTTGTTGAGAAATCTTGTCTATCTTAAGTAATTATTTGTGTTATATTTTATCTTTCAAATAGAGGTTAAAAACAAGCACATAATCGGCCAAAAATCGGCCAAAATAAATCGGCAGCATTAATCGGCCATCGGCCGACCCGGATTTCAAAAGATCGGCATCGGCATCGGCCTGAAAAAAAACATATTGGTCGACCTCTAACTTGGACACATGTTTGTAAGAGCACAGCAGACTAACGTTATGACAACTTTGTCCAAGAAAACCACAGTCTCACCCTCACATGGCAGAACCATATTTATGGGAATTTTAGAAGACAATATTTTGTATTTGTTTATTAAAATTTAAAAAATGTCCTCATTATTGCGGCAACCCACGCGATCTGGCGTCTTCTCGTCAACTCCCCCACCTGCTTCCCTTGTTGCTGGAAAAACGTATATTTTCCTCCCTGAACGATCGTGTGACCTGCTATGGCAGTTCTTGATCGAGCAACACTGGCCAACAATAACGCTGTTATTAAAAACTCGACAGAAAATCCCAAAACAGCCTCCTACACATGAATTCAAATACAGCGGGTAGAGCGGGATAGGGCGCGATCCTCTAAATATGGCGGCGGACGCATAATGCAACATGGCGTGACGTCACCTTCACATTCCCTTAACACATTATATAAATACAAATCTCATGAATTTACAAAACTCATTTTTAAGTTCTTCAAGTTTGAAGATTTTTTTTATTGTTGTTTTTACGAACACCCAACCTCCTTTAATAATACAAATAATAATAATAATAATAATTATATACAAACGTTTATATTTATGACAAGGTTGTGAGGACGTCGTGGTAAAGTTAATTTTTTTTTTAATCTTGGCTAACGTTCCAGAAACATTGTGGGCACGTCCTCAAAAGACGTCGCTAGTTTATCGCATGGAGAACGTTGTAGAGACGTGGTCCACTAAAGTAATAGGCTTGTTTGAGATGAACAAAATCTGCGCAGAACCGATCACCGGTGATCAGCGCGAGATGCATGCCGGTTAGAAATGTGTCCGAGTGCGGTCCGCCTTGCTCTGATGTCATGCTGACGTATGTCAAAAATCTCTCGCGAGCGCAAGGCGCACGTGTCGGATTCTGCAGTCGAGCGCAGTTGCTCTCCACCGACTGCGCTGATCAAAAACACGATGGGAAACAACTTGCTGACGACACAGCTTAAAGGTGAACTAAGTAACTTTTTTTTTACCTTAACTGAACAGCTTCGGAGTCATTGGAATGGTTATATTACTTATTTCGGGTTGAATGGTGGTCGTTTCGCACCCCCCTGGTTCCCGTGAGCGGAAAATACGCACTTGCAACTTTGAGCCGGCGGGCCGCCGGCCGCTGCGTCAGGAAGTCTCGCGTGATATCAGGTCTCGCGATGTAAACAATTGCTTTACGGCCAAAAGAAATCTGCTAAAATGCTGTCATTATTGCGCTCCCTCACGCTGTCCGAACCCGAATGAAGAAGACGTTTTAAAGAATGTCCCGTCTGCTTTGATGTCGTTGATCTAATAGCCTCTGGTGTCTGAGAATCAACAACGAGTTTTTACAACAGTGTTGTCAAATATCTATTCCGAAGCTGTGGGGGGAGCTCTAGAGAGAAACCTGCGAGCAAAAAGCGAGAATACAGCGAAGAAGTCCCGAAGCTACTGAGTGCTGCTTTAATGCTCATTGGTTTAAACAACTGAGATGTATTGTTCTCTTTTAAAATGTTTGATTTTAAAACTCAAATATCAGGTTTTATGTGTATATGTGAATATTCCCAAACTATCTGACAGTGCGATCTCTTTGGGTTATCCAATTACATTTTTATAAAAAAAAAATAGAAACACATATGTCTGTATTAAAGAAAAAATTATTGATAAACATGTATTTGGAATGGAATTAAATAACAAGTACTTTGGGGGTCTTGTTCATTTTATTTATTTTCATATAAAAGCAACAGAACTTGAATTACATCCAGTTTATTAGCAACACTGTGCACAAGCTTGAATCCCGCGATATCCGTCTTTGATCTCACAGGTGTCAGATCCACTACGAGAAGAGAGAACTGTCCGGCTTGCCTGCGCTTTTTTCACTCCTCCTCTCACTGCAGCCGCCTACTCTCGCGTACATTTCAGGCGAGGCAAGGCGCATCTCAAACAAGCCTAATGTCACGCTGACCAAATGCCGACTAACTGACGACGTCGTCACAATGTACTGTGTTAGCTGGGATTGCAACTGAGTATCCCAGAATCCCAGACAACACTCATAAAAAACCTAAGACACCGAAATACACATATGTAAACATTTACACCAGGTTACTCACATGTCTCTGAACGCACACATGCACAGATAACGACAAAGACGACAACTATGCACTTCAGAAATATCTACGATGTGCTGCCTGTGGTCTTCTTCTTCTTCTTCTTCTTCTTCAGTGAATTTTATTGGCAGCGTGCAATATTTGTGCATTACCGCCATCAACTGGATTGAGGTGTGATCACATTGGGAAGTCATAAAT
Source organism: Leuciscus idus (assembly GCA_021554675.1). NCBI lineage: Eukaryota > Metazoa > Chordata > Actinopteri > Cypriniformes > Leuciscidae > Leuciscus > Leuciscus idus. Next base: position 59,246,106 of record CM038621.1, read on the forward strand.
AAATGTATATTTAAAATATATATATATATATATATATATATATATATATATATATATATATATATATATATATTTTTTTTTTTTTTTTTTTTGGGCTAAAGTCTTCTTGCTAGTTGTGTTTCTTTTATAAACTCTATCACTGCTTTGGTTGTAGACTGTGTTCCAGGTAGACTCAACAGGCTGCCCGTGGTCACTCTCACTACTAACTCAAAACGAAACCTATCAGACAGCGCAAACAGATGTCCTCTCGGTGACCCCAAAACGAAAGCGCTGATTGGCTGATCCCCGTTACATAAATTGCAAGTCCTTCTTTACAATGTCTATGGTGTTAACAATATTTGAAGTAAAATTTTGGTTTGTTCTAAAATGATCAGGGATATGCAACTTTAGGTAATAATTAATACATAAATTACTTTAAAAGGACTCAGTTTCATTGATCATTTAAATTTCATTTTTAAAAGAAATGTTTAATTGTTCAACATGCAACTGGTGCATTGACTGACAGCCCACACATACAGCTCAAGACATTATTCATCCGTGCCGGACAATAACAACAAGCTGTTGATAAAATTATGAGTTTAATCAATCATTACTTGAAGTACAAAAATGTATAAAAATTAAAACTAATGAGACAGATCTCAAACAATGAACGAGTTAAAATTAAAGGAGAACTCCGGTCAATTTTAACATTGAGCTCATTTTTTTTGTAAATTTGGAGTGCTGTCAGTACAGAGAACAACGACAAAAATCGGTGTTGCCTACACCAAAATTTGCGCATAGGTTTAGTTACCTATGATCACGTGTGTGAACTCGACAATCGATTACTATTGACTTTGACCGAAAACAGGAAATAAATACAGGTCTGAGCGCTAGGCTTGCCACGATAGACGGTGTTGACGGTGTTACCGGTTTTAAGACGCAATACCGGTGACATCGCTTTTCCACCGTGACACCGTCCCCATATTTTTATTTATTTTTTTATTTATTTTTTATTAAATATTTATTTGAATTAAATGGAAAATATAATTCTAAATAATTTACTTAAGACGAGAGCATGCACTATAATTAAAAACTGAACATAGCTAATGCGTCATCTTTCATTTATCACGTGAGGAGAACGAGAGGAGTCGAATTTACAGAAAAAGAATGGCGGACGATTTAGTGTCGAAACGCAACGCAAAAGCGCCTGTTTGGCAATATTTTGGGTTCAAACCAAATGCAAAAAGGGAACCTGAAAATGTTAATGAGGCTATCTGCAAACTTTGCCTGACAAAGGTGGCAGCATCTGGAGGAAACACAACTAATTTATACACGCATCTTCAAGCGCACCACAAAAATGAGGCTGCCAAATTGGGCAATGCAGTAAAAAATCGACCGCAGAAGCCAGACGAACAGGTGCAGCCATCAATTAGTGATGCATTTAAGCGATGCACAAAATATAAGAGGGACAGTGTGAGGTGGAACAAATGCACTGATGCAGTGACCAAGTATCTCTGCAAAGAAATGGTGTCTTTCAACACAGTTGAAAAACAGTCTTTCAAAGACCTCGTAACCACACTCGACAGCCAGTATGAATTGCCTGGACGTACATATTTCTCAAAAACAGCTGTTCCATGTGCCTACAACCGTATCCGTGGTGAGCTGCAACAGGCCATTTCCACCACAGTCGAGTATTTTTCGCTTACAACCGATATGTGGTCGAGTACAAAAATGACACCTTACATGTCGCTAACTTTCCATTTCATTGACACGGAATGGACACTGGTGTCAAAATGCCTCCAAACAAGTTTTTTGCCACAGGACCACACTGCTGCTAACTTGGCCGATGCTTTGGATGAGGCTCTGCATGACTGGGGATTAAAAGAGGATAATGTGTCTTGTGTCACGACTGACAGTGGAAGCAATATTAAAGCGGCTGTTCGTAATTTAGGCTGGCCCTGGTTAAGCTGCTTTGGGCACAACCTGAACCTAGCTGTGTCCAACACTATTGAGAAGACGGAGAAAGCCCGTACGGACCGTGCCCTTTCTGTTTGTCGCACAATAAACGGCATGTTCTCTCACAGCTGGAAAAGGAGAAGGGAGCTGCAGAAAGCCCAAGTCCACCTTGGCCTCCCAGAGCACTCGCTCGTCACGGTAAGTTTACTCTTAGTTCTTATAAAAAGTCTTTAGTATAGTAAATAAAATATTATAAAACATATTGTAAATAAAATAAAATAAAATAAAGATTATAATTAAACTGCTTTAAAGTAGTTTACTTTAAAGGATATTCGGCAGAAAACCGCGTTATCCTTTGCAGAACAGCTTAAGAGAAAGTTTGAGATTTTTTCGTGCACTTTTTCGGAAATTCCGGGTTTCATACCACATCTTATGTTTTTTTTTATTATTATCATTGGTGGTAATAATAATAATAATAACAATAATAATAATAATGGATTTATTTTCTCCTTGAGGACTGTGGAACTCGCTGGGGCTCTAAGCAAAAAATGATTGATAGGATGCTAGAGCAGAGGACGGCCATCAATCGAGTTCTTGCTGAAGATCGTAAAGTCAATGTGAGCATCACATGGCAAGATGAGGATGTGTTGCAATCGCTGAACAAAGCGTTAAAGCCAGTAAGTGAGTTTACCGACATTCTGTCTGGAGAGAATTACGTAACCGCGTCATCTCTTCTCCCTGTGCTGCGTCTCATTTAAGAGGACACGTTGGCCCCATCGGATGATGACAGCCAACTGACAGCCAACCTTAAAGCCGGCATCGTGTCTATTTTAGACAAGAAATATAAAGCTCTGCCAGAAGCAAGCCAGCAGCTTATGCGCAAGACAACATTCCTGGACCCGCGCTACAAAGGTGACTATGACTCGAATGTCGAAGAGATCAAGAAGATGATAGAGGAAGAAGCGGTCATCCTCGGTAGGAAAGCGCAGTCAGTGCACTCCATGAGAGAAGAGGGAGAACAAAATGAGGAAGCCGACATCGTGGTCGACCCACAGCCCAAAAGAAAAAAAACGTTGGCCAGTTTATTAAAAAGAAAATCAGACACTGTGACAGTTAATTTGACTATTCCAGAAATGGTGGTGTCGGAAATCTCCACCTATGCTCAGGAATCCCCCATTCACGCAGAGCAGGATCCTCTGGCCTGGTGGAAAGAGAACCAAAGTAGGTTCCCCCTGTTGGCAAAGGTAGCCAAAAAGTATCTTTGCGTGTGCGCAACAAGCTGCGCATCCGAGAGAGTGTTCAGCACGATGGGGAACATAGTGAGCCCCACAAGATCCCATCTTAAGCCAGAGATGGTCAACATGTTGGGTTTCCTGGCAAAAAACATGTAGACTGCACTGTTAATAAATAACAATTTATAGTGTTTTTGTTTATTTATTTTTAATTTTTTTTAAGACTGCTGACTTGTCATTTTTGTAGCCTGATGTCATTTTGGAAGTTTTTCTTTTATATTCGTTTCTTGTTCATTCGTTTAATCGTATTTAAACGTTTTGCAATTTATTTATTTATCTTTCTATTTTATTTTCTTATTCATTTTAAAAACATTCTAACATAGGCTACGAAATAAACGTTCTATGGTGTTATTTGTTTGGTTCCAACTTCCACAGTTTTTTCAGCCTGTAGCATTGTTGTTGTTTTTTTTCGTTATGTTAATAAAAGTTATGTTTAATATCAGTGGTTTTTTTTTTGTTGTTTTTTAGTTTCATTTTCGTCCATTCAAACAATTGACGCGCGAATTGCCAATTTCCGCAAAACTGAAAGTGAAAGTATAATACGCACGCATTTATAAGCTATTTAAAAGCAGAAAAAAAGAGGAAAATAGGAAACCCCCACCCCCACGGTGATACCGGTATTACCGGTGTTGTCACATGTCGATTAACCGGTGGAGAAATTTCCTCATCGTCACAACCCTACTGAGCGCTGGCTGAATTAACACCATTTTTATTCATATCTTTCACATCTACTGCAGTCAGATTGACCCGCGTTCACTCTGAAGGAATCACTCACATTGGCTGTGTACTTGTAATGACGCATCAAGAATGTTAAGAGGCTAAAAGCAGGTTTAAAACTTGCCCCATTGAAGTCAACAGGGTGCAAATTTTAAAAAGAGGATAACATGGTGTAGGCAACACCGATTTTTGTCGTTGTTCTCTGTATTGACAGCACTCCAAATGTACAAAAAAATGAGCTCAATGTTAAAATTTACCGGAGTTCTCTTTTAATATCAGATTCATGTCTCTGTTGAAAGTGTTACGGCCTCTTCTTCAGCTCCTGAACATAAAAGCTTTTTTCCGGTGTAATTTTTCTGGTGCTCTTCTTCTGAATGAGAAGGCAGAAGTGATTTCAGAACGAAGGCCCGAGTGAAACTCTTCCCGCATTGATCACATGTGTAAAGTTTCTCTCTGCTGTGGATCCTCATGTGAATCTTCAGACTTGATTTACATTTACACACATTTTTCCTTTCTCGTTCATGTCCATCAGATCTAAAAGAAACATTAAATCAAGTAGGATTTCAAATGAGAGACAAACGTGAAATGAAAAGTGAAGCTCAAAGTCAAGATCACTGATGAGTTCAAAATCCCATCAAATATTGCAGCGTTGTATTTTAGTCAAGGTAAGGCCATCTTCGATTCTCTTTTTATTTTCTCATTTTAACTTCACATAATTCTGTATTTCAGTTAGACGCATTGGCACTTTAGAGAAATAGCCGCGAGTGAAACAAATTTAAATTTTTATAGCAATCTAATTTGCACGTAACTTAAGCCCTTGCTCCTAAGCACTTTCGATTTGACACATTTACGCGTTATTGACTTAATTGGCCGAACGAAACAGCTGTACTCACTCAAGCGGTGAGAGCATTATCTGTATATCTGTGTAATTTGCACGCTGTCGCGGAAGCGTCAGCGGAAGCGTTCAGCCTCCTCGTGTTAAGACCGACTCGGGTAAAGACCAGCGACTCTACCTGCGCGACTCCACCGAGCAAGGACACCAGAAAGGCACTTACGTACTCCTCTTCCCTTTTTCTTCCCTCTACTTATCTTATTGTTCACCTTAATCAACATGTGCTTTCAATACATTCCTGTTATCTCTCGGCAACGTCCTTTCATCACGCGCAATAGGCAGCGCAATACTGCCAATCTGCGTCCCATCCTTACATCCTCACTTACTCCTCTCTCTCTTTCCGTGGGTCTATGGAATTGTCAGTCAGCAGTCAATAAAGCTGACTTCATTCCAGCCTTTGCATCTCATTCTACTCTTAGTATCTTGGGCCTGACTGAGACCTGGATTCGTCCAGAAGACTCAGCAACCCCTGCTGCTCTCTCTAGCAATTTCTCCTTCTCCCACTCCCCTCGCCAGTCTGGGAGAGGTGGGGGTACAGGGCTTCTCGTTTCTAACAATTGCAAATACTCCGCGCTCTCTTCTCTATGCAACAACAACTCATTTGAATATCATGCTATTACACTTACAACTCCCATTAAGATCCATTTTGTAGTCATTTATCGCCCCCCAGGTCAGCTGGGTAACTTTGTAGATGAGCTGGATGTGCTGCTGTCCACTTTCCCTGAGGAAGGCACCCCACTTCTAGTCTTCGGTGACTTCAACATTCATCTCGAAAAGCCACATGCAACAGACTTCACCTCTCTCCTAGCCTCTTTCGATCTCAAACGACTCATCACCGCAGGTACTCACAAATCAGGCAACCAACTGGACCTGGTTTACACACGCAACTGCACCACAGACAACATCTTGGTGAGACCTCTCCACGTTTCAGATCATTTCCTCATTACTTTCAGTCTACAACTCTCTACCCCTGCACCACCACCCCCACCACCAGTCACTTTCAGACGAAACCTGCGCTCACTTTCCCCCTCCCATCTTTCCTCTGCCGTGTCATCCTCTCTTCCCCCACCCTCACAATTCTCATCTCTGGATGTGAATACCGCAACGGACACCTTATGCTCCACTCTAATCTCTTCTCTAGACATCATCTGCCCTCTCTCCTCCAGGCCAGCACGCGCTACTCCCTCTAACCCCTGGTTATCTGAGGTTCTTCGGGAACACCGGACCGAACTCAGGGCAGCAGAGAGGAAATGGCACAAATCAAAAGACGCATCTGACCTGAGTATGTATCAATCTCTCCTCTCTTCCTTTTCTGTTGATGTTCATGCTGCAAAATCTTCATACTTCCACAACAAGATCAACAGCTCCTCCAACACACGATTACTCTTCAAGACATTCAACTCTCTCCTCTGTCCACCTCCACCACCACCCGCCTCCTCCTTAACTGCTGACGATTTTGCGAACTTCTTCACCACCAAAACAACAGCTATCAGCAGTCAGTTCTCAGCTCCACACACACAGGAACCCAGACCGACCCCTTCCATAGCCAATATCCCTCTGTCCTCCTTTTCTTCGCTAACCGAAGAAGTATCTACACTTCTCCTCTCCAGTCACCCTACCACCTGCCCTCTTGACCCCATCCCCTCACACCTTCTACAAGCCATCTCTCCCACACTTCTACCATCACTCACACACATCATCAACTCATCCCTCCATACTGGCACCTTCCCTACAGCATTCAAGCAGGCTCGGGTTACTCCACTGCTCAAAAAACCAACGCTAAACACATCATTTGTAGAGAATTACAGACCTATCTCTCTCCTACCATTCATTGCGAAGACACTTGAAAGAGCTGTCTTCAACCAACTAACATCCTTCTTGTCTCTAAACAACCAGCTGGATGTCAACCAATCTGGCTTCAAGAAAGGGCATTCAACTGAGACTGCATTACTGTCAGTCACAGAAGCCCTACGGATCGCAAAAGCTGCTTCCAAATCTTCAGTCCTCATTCTCCTGGATCTGTCTGCTGCCTTCGACACTGTGAATCATCAGATCCTTCTGTCCACCCTCTCATCACTGGGCATCACAGGAACTTCACTCCACTGGTTTGAGTCCTATCTCACAGGTAGGTCCTTCAAGGTCGCATGGAGAGGTGAGGTATCCAGAGCACATCAGCTGACCACAGGTGTTCCCCAGGGTTCAGTTCTTGGTCCCCTCCTCTTCTCCATCTACACCACATCACTGGGACACATCATACAGGCACACGGTTTTTCCTACCACTGCTATGCTGATGACACGCAGCTCTTCCTCTCATTTCAACCAGATGATCCCACAGTAGCTGCACGGGTCTCAAGCTGTCTGGCGGACATCTCCACATGGATGAAGGAACATCACCTGCAGCTCAACCTGGCAAAGACTGAGCTTCTCGTCTCCCTGCCAATCCGTCTCTACAGCACGACTTCACCATCCAGCTAGAGTCATCATTAATCACCCCATCAAGATCAGTCAGAAATCTTGGAGTAACGTTTGATGACCAGCTGACCTTCACTGATCACATTTCAAAGACAGCTCGATCATGCAGGTTTGCACTGCACAACATCAGGAAGATCAGGCCTTTCCTAACTGAGCATGCAACGCAACTTATCGTCCAGGCCCTAGTCATCTCTAGGCTCGACTACTGGAATGCTCTTCTGGCTGGACTTCCAGCATGTGCGACCAAACCCCTACAGATGATCCAGAATGCTGCAGCTCGTCTCGTCTTCAACGAGCCCAAGAGGGCCCACGTCACTCCTCTGTTCACCTCTCTGCACTGGCTACCTCTCGCTGCTCGCATCAAGTTCAAGGCACTGACGCTTGCTTACAGATCCATCACAGGCTCAGCTCCCTCCTACTTTCACTCACTCCTACGAGTCTACATCCCTACCAGACACCTACGATCGGTCAACGAGCGACGTCTCGTGGTTCCATCACAGAAAGCCACAAAATCACTTTCCAGAACATTCTCATTCACAGTTCCATGCTGGTGGAACGCTCTCCCCACCCTCATCCGGAATGCAGAATCCCTGACAACATTCAAAAGACAGCTGAAAACCCATCTCTTCCGTGAGCACTTAACCTTATAAAAAAAAAAAATAAAAAAATAATAAAAAATCCTTTCCCTTTGAAACATCACTTATCAGGCTTATGCTACTCTGAATAATACCTGAACTTCGTATTTTGAGCACTTCTTGCGTTGTTGTTGTTTTTGCCTCTTTATGATGACTCGCTGAATTTTTGTCCTAATTTGTAAGTCGATTTGGATAAAGGCGTCTGCTAAATGACTAAATGTAAATGTAAATATGGTGAACAACCGCTGAGCACGATTATGATCGATTTTAATAATTTGTGTTATAAATAACTAGTTTGGTCATGAAACAATGTAAATCTGGTGAGCATCAGCATGTTCTTCATCATGAAGAATGAATGAGGAATCAAGAATAAACACCAACCTCTTTGTTCCTCAGTATCTTGATGTTTCATTCTGCAGGTTCTGGATCACTGGCGTTCTCTCTGTCCTCTCCTTCCAGATGCTTTCTGGCAGTTCTGCTAAAAACAAACAAGTTTAATTTCTTACAATCATGATGAGAGAGGAATAATCAATATTTCAGACTCTGAACTAAGTACTAAGGCTAATCACATGTTGAAAAAATCTAGTGACCTTGATCATGTAATTTAAGATTATCAGGTTTTGTCGAAGCCACAACAAACACAACAAACAAAACTAACATAAATCACCTAGTGCTGAAACAAGCCAAGTTTTCCTGAACATGAAAGTGATTCATATTCAGCGCTTCAAATAAGCTCTTAAGCATACAGTTTAACACGTCGTACAGATGCATGTGCTGTTTACTCTGATGTGGTGTTCCCTTTGTGTAACTTATTAACCTTTATTTAACCAGGAAAATCACTGAAGAACAAGCTCTTATTTTCACCAACAGCTTGACAGAAATACAATCATACATTACTACACACACACATACATACATTTAAAACATTTACAAGCTGTGATAAAAACACTCACTGGTAGTTTATTAAATGCAGAGATTGAAATAAATGATTGTAATTTCAATGACTTTTGAGGCACATTCCTATATTTAATGGTTATATCCTTATCAGTAAATGTTAGAAAGTAAATGTGTATTTCCATTTCCCTTAAATGCTTGTCCCGAGAGCGAGTGAGTCTCTGTTCAACTTTACAGAACGAGCTCCAGGACCTCAAGTTGATGAAGAGCAATAATTCTGACTAAAATATACATTTGTTTATTCTACATGAATCTACATTGTTCATAGAAGATTAACATGAAGGATTTAACACTAGAACGGCCATGGCGGTCATTTTGACCGTTTTGAATTTTATATCTGCAATAACTTTGTTGAAATAATAAATACAATCCTGCTGGCACCTGACTTTTCCTAAAAGTGTCAGTATTTTCATTTAAAATGTGTTTCATATAAATTACACATAAGGCAAAAAAACAAATGAACATATTTACCTATTTCGGCCATAGACGGTCATATTGACCGCACTGAATTTCGCAGTATTATTATAGGCTATACTAATATACACAACAATAAAATGTGGTAAAAAAAATACACTAAACATATTCAACAACAAATCATTTAAATGTAATGATATTCAGAACAGAACAAGAATGACAAAAATAACTATAAACAAGCCAAAATGAAATAGGCTACTTTATAAGCGAAAGTGAAAGTAAGCGGCGTTGGGCTCACGTAACTCTCTAATTAGAATCAAAATGTTTCAACATTTGCGATGTATTTGAATGGTAAACTATTCTTTATTATAGGCTTTGTACTTCACTCATGTTCCAGTATCGACGGAAAAAATCATCCTATTCACACGGGCAAAATGGTACGAATTGTAGGCTACTGACAAACAGAGCAGTGGAATTTTTATATGTTAGGTTGACTATTTTATTATTATATTTTATTATAGCTATAATGAACAGGCTGCAATGTCAAGATTGCAATGCTGGAATATGGTGTGTGTGTCGGCGGTCGCGGGCGCGATCGAACAGAAACATGAAAACATAGGCTATAGCCTACGCCGTCATTTTGTTCAGGACATCTACGGATATTATTTATTTATAAATGTATAATTAAACTTGTTTAAATGTACAGTTTGGTGTTGTTTTGTTTTTAAAAGACATCCTAATACAATAAATGCATTAATCTCTCAATTGGGTATTTGTCATTAAAGATATAGCGTTTGGAATCTAGCAGTCAAAATGACCGCTTGCGGCAGTTCTAGTAGTTATGGAATTCTGGCACTTCTAGTGTTAAAACCTACATTTAACATCTATGAAAACAGAAACTGTAACTAATGTGTCATATAAACAGAGATGAGTTCTGAAACATTATCAATAATTCTAAGAACATGCCAGATGAGATGGACCTGGTAATTGTGATGATGTATTCGTTGTTTTGTTTACTTTTCTGACAATGTATATATATATATATATATATATATATATATATATGTATATGTGTGTGTATATATATATATATATATATATATATATCCCAGCATATTCCATTCTCTTTACTCTTCAGTATAACATATAAACTGTATAACTGTAGTTTTAAATCTTCGGTCTACTGTTTTCATACACTTTGAAACATTTAGTTTTACAAATGGTTTAACAATCAATGTTTAGTTTAACAATCTTTTAAGGATGAACAAATCATGGTTTTGGTCATCACATTAAAAATAACATTACAACTGGATAATATAAAAAAAAAAATTCTCTCAAAAGGATGTACGAACCCTGAAATGAATAATGTAAAAACTTTTGACTATTTCTGCCACAATACCATGGTTACAGTTAGCATTACTACATTAAATTCATAGGGAATATTTGTGATTTGTGGAATTAAGCCTTATAACTTAAAACTTTGTTCATGGCACAATGTTTCACAATGAGAGAATTGAAAATAACCAGTATGCATAAGAAATCCAAAGTGTCAAAATACTGTATGAAACAAAGCACCATTATGTGAGGTTTGACCAATAAAGAAGACATGTCTACCTGTGCCAAGGTCACCAGGCGTGACAGAGGGGAAGAGATAGATTTGAGGGTACCCATTGGAGACTTGATGATATGAAAAAGTAGCCTAGAAATCTAGACGCACCCTAGCGGCAGCAAAATGTATTTTGCAGCCAGGGCAGTCTAGCAACTCTCCATTGACTTTCGGAGCTGCAAAAACCTAAATTGGGTCAGGCCAATCACGTCGTGTATAGAGTAGGCGGGGCGGGCTTAACAAATGACGACAGAGTTGCGACGGTTACCTGGCTGCGACTTGAAAACAAAGAATGACGGCTGCTGGAGAATCGGCTTTGTCCGCAACTCTGGAGTACTTGGAGTTAAGTTTTTCTTTGAGAAAAGAGCATAGAACGGCACTTAAGTCATTCTTTAAAAAAAGGAAGATGTGTTCGTAGTTTTGCCGGCCAGATATGGCAAATGTTGAATCTATCAAATAGCTCTGCTGTTGGGAAAACGCTCTGGTTGGTTGAAGCGCTGTCCTATTGCGTGCAGAGGGAATTTGAAAGACAGCCGTTTATCCTGCCCCTCGGATTGAACCGCGTCTATGGTGAGTTGCCAGACCTAACATCTTGATGTAGGTCTGGCTTGCCAGGCTAATGAAAAAGGTATAAAAAATGAGTGCTGGATATTATAACTTCAGAATGACCAGCTGGCTTTTCCTTTATTGTTTGTACAATAAAGTTAATTATTCTGACCTCGACTCTGAGAAACTTATTTGAGACCTGAACCAAAAAGAACTTTGAATTTGCCACAATGTTTCTCCTGGCTTCCAAGTCAGTGCCCATAATTTACTCACTCTCAAGTCATCCTAGGTGTGTATGACATTCTTCTTTTAGTCAAATTCAAACTGAGTAATATTAAAAAAATGTCCCGGCTCTTCCAAGCTTTAAAATGGATTATAATGAATTTACATTTACTTGCAGTCTAGAGCCCTGTATAGTGCTTTATTTCTGCTTTCACATGAGCCCCACCTACTGTCAGAGAGCAAATGTGTTTTTTGCATTAATCTGAACTGACAAATTACAGATTCCTGCTGGTTGAACACGAGTTAATAGATATCAATCAATCAACAAAGTGTCCTGTGCTCACCACACACCGGCTATAGGTGGAGAGGAGAGATTTGGCTATAGAGTGATGTGTGTCTAACTTACACAGAAGAGACTTTGTTGCTCAGCACATGAACATAAACTACTTACTGTGATTTCAGACTGTGTTGATGTGGTTTCTCCACTGTATGGATCTTCATGTGTAGCTTCAGGTGAGTTTTAAAAGAGAAACTTGTCCCGCACTGATCACACGTGTGCGGCTTCTCTCTGCTGTGGATCCTCTCATGTTTTTTCAGAGATGATGATCGACTGAATCTCGTGTCACAGTGTGAACACTTGTAAGGTTTTTCTCCAGTATGAATTCTCTCATGTGTTTTCAGAGATGATGACTGACTGAATCTCGTGTCACAGTGTGAACACTTGTAAGGTTTTTCTCCAGTGTGAATTCTCTGGTGCAGTTTTAAACCGTTCGCTGTAATAAAAGTCTTCTCACACTCAAAGCACATGTACTCTCTCACACCAGTGTGAAATTTCTCATGTGTATGTAAAGTTTGCAGCTGTGAAAAACTCTTTCCACACACAGAACATGAATACGGCTTCTCCTTCGAATGAACTGCCAGGTGTGTCTTCAGCTCTGATGCCCTAAGAAATGTTTTGCCGCACTGATCACATGAGAACGGCTTCTCTCCGGTGTGGATCATCATGTGTTTTTTAAGGTATGAAGATTGACTGAAATCTTTCCCACATTTATTACACTTAAACGGCTTCCCTCCGGTGTGGATCCTCTCATGTTTTTTCAGATGTGCTGACTGACTGAATCTTGTGTCACAGTGTGAACACTTGTAAGGTTTTTCTCCAGTGTGAATCCTCTCATGTGTTTTCAGAGATGATGAGTGACCGAATCTCTTGTCACAGTGTGAACACTTGTAAGGTTTTTCTCCAGTGTGAATTCTCTGGTGCAGTTTTAAATGTTGAGCTGTAATAAAAGTCTTCTCACACTCAAAGCACATGTACTCTCTCACACCAGTGTGAAATTTCTCATGTGTATGTAAAATTTGCAGCTGTGAAAAACTCTTTCCACACACAGAACATGAATGCGGCTTCTCCTTCGAATGAACTGCCAGGTGTGACTTCAGGTCTGATGCCCTAAGAAATGTTTTGCCGCACTGATCACATGAGAACGGCTTCTCTCCGGTGTGGATCATCATGTGTCTTTTAAGGTATGAAGATTGACTGAAATCTTTCCCACATTTATTACACTTAAACGGCTTCCCTCCAGTGTGGAGCATCTCATGTGTTTTCAGATTTGCTATCTGACTAAATCTCTTGTCACAGTGTGAACACTTGTAAGGTTTTTCTCCAGTGTGGATCCTCTCATGTGTTTTCAGATTTTCTGATCGAGTGAATCTCTTGACACAGTGTGAACACTTGTAAGGTTTTTCTCCAGTGTGAATACTCTCGTGCCGTTTTAACTTGTCCGCTGTAATAAAAGTCTTCTCACACTCAAAGCACATGTACTCTCTCACACCAGTATGGATTTTCTCATGTCTATGTAAAGTTTGCAGAAGTGAAAATCTCTTTCCACACACAGAACATGAATGCGGCTTCTCCTTTGTATGAACTGTCAGGTGTTCCTTCAGGTTTGATGCCCAGAAAAAATGTTTGCCGCATTGATCACATGTGTACGGCTTCTCTCCAGTGTGGATCCTCATGTGAAGCTCAAGATTTAGTTTACATGAGAATCTCTTTTCACACTGATCACATGAGAACGGCTTCTCTCCTGTATGAACTCTCATGTGACGCTCAAGACCATCTTTGCGTGTGAAACTATTTCCACACTGAGTGCAGAATTTCTTGGCTCCTCTTTTCTTTAAAAATGTTTTTTTAGTCTTTGAGCGACTCAAAGGTTTTTCTCCAGGTTTGACATGATGTTCCTCCTCCACTTCACTCAGTTCTTCACTCTCCTCCTTCACTTCACTCAGTTCTTCACTCTCCTCCTTCACTTCACTCAGTTCTTCACTCTCCTCGCTCTCTTCCATCAGGTCTGACATGAAAGAAAAATGTATTAAATATAATTTTCAGTACATCAAAATAATTAATTGAGAGAAATATAAAGTAAAAGGACATGAAAGTGAGCCCTGATGTAATGGTAGAAAGTAGAAACTGTTATAAAATATTATGATAATTCGATGCCTTTTTATAAATTGATTATTTGTCCTTGAAACTTTTCATGAATGAGGTAAATTTATCTGACACACTCAGTGCTGATTCATCAACGCTGTTATCAACGTTACTGTAAGAAGAATCTTCTAAAATTCTGGTAACGTTGTTGCAAATTGGGAACCAGATGTAAAATAAAACAGTTAAATTAGTATTAGCTTGATCTGATGTTGACAATCAATATAAAAATTTCTCAAACCTCCCTTTACTGAACATTTGTTGAAGAAAAACCCCAGAACATTCTGTACCGTTTCATAGTTTAACTGTTTATCTAAAAGTGATGAAGTGCTTGAATGTTTCTTACATGAATGTTCTTCAGCATCATGAATGAATGAAGAATAAACACCAACCTCTTTGTTCTTCAGGATCTTCAGTGTGTTTCATTCTGCAGGGTTCTGGATCACTCATGTTCTCACTGTCCTCTTTAATAAACTCAGTCTTTGCAGATTTCAGCTCTTCCTGATGCTTTGACGATCGTCTTCACTTGTAGCTGATGGGAATTTACAGCATTTATTGGAGAATTGATGGGGGAGGAGCTTCACTGACCATGTGACTGGTGTGGGAGGAGCTTCACCAATGATGTGACTGCTGTGGGAGGAGCTTCACCGATGATGTGCTAGTGTGGGAGGAGCTTCATTGATGATGCAATTGGTGTGGGAGGAGCTGATCTGCCCAAAATCTAAAATATATCAGTTACTGAGTTTTTTATACTAAATGACACTTCTATGCAACAAATAAATGGCACTTCTAAAATATTATGATCATTTGCAGAATGCATTTTTATAAATTGATTATTATGTCCTTGAAACTTTCCATGAATGAAGTAAATTTATCTTACAATTATTATTTTTTAAAACATTATCGAATCTGAATCCATGCACGAATCCCATTGTTATAATACTGCCATATTTTGACACCAACCTTGATATTGATATTTATTTTACTAAAAACGTTTTGAATTATTAATGGCCATTCACACTTTTCCTTGCACTGACTTCCATTCATACGCATGTGAAAGTGGTATCACCTCTACGCACGGCATGGGCTCTGGAACCACACTCCTCGAGAGAGGATGGACTCTTCACCACTCTGGAGTTGCCCATGGTGAGAGGCGGCAGGCTGGTGTGGGTTTGCTTATAGCCCCCCAGCTCAGCCACCACATGTTGGAGTTCACCCCGGTGAACGAGAGGGTCGCTGGTTGGCTTGTGGGACTCCTGAGGCAGCTGACGGGTACCGACAGGCCAAGTGGACTGCAGCCCGGGTGGTTGTGGAGGCAAAAACTCAGCGCCTGGGAGGAGTTCGGTGAGTCCATGGAGAAGGATTATCGGCTGGCCTCGAAGGAATTCTGGCAAACCGTCTGGCGCCTCAGGAGGGGGAACCAGTGCCCTACCAACGCTGTCTACAGTGGAGGTGGGCAGCTGTTGACCTCAACTGGGGATGTCGTTGGACGGTGGAAGGAATACTTTGAGGATCTCCTCAATCCCGCCGTCACATCTTCCATTGAGGAAGCAGAGGCTGAGGGTTCAGAGGTGGACTCATCCATCACCTGGGCTGAAGTCACAGAGGTAGTCAAGAAACTCCTCGGTGGCAAGGCACCGCCCTGAGTACCTCAAGTCTCTGGATGTTGTGGGGCTGTCTTGGCGGATACGCCTCTGCAGCATCGCGTGGCGGTCGGGGACAAAGTGCCTTTGGACTGGCAGACCGGAGTGGTGGATCCTCTTTTTAAGAAGGGGGACCGGAGGGTGTGTTCCAACTACAGGGGGATCACACTTCTCAGCCTCCCTGGGAAAGTCTATGCCAAGGTACTGGAGAGGAGAATACGGCCGATAGTAGAACCTTGGATACAGGAGGAACAGTGCGGTTTTCGTCCAGGCCGTGGAACACTGGACCACTTCTATACCCTCTACAGGGTTCTGGAGGGTTCATGGGAGCTTGCCCAACCAATCCACATGTGCTTTGTAGATTTGGAGAAGGCATTCGACTGTGTCCCTCGCGGCGTCCTGTGGAGGGAGCTCTGGGAGTATGGGGTCCGGGGTTCTTTGCTAAGGGCTGTCCGGTCCCTGTATGACCGGAGCAGGAGCTTGGTTCGCATTGCCAGCAGTAAGTCAGACTTCTTCCCAGTGCATGTTGGACTCCGGCAGGGCTGCCCTTTGTCGCCGGTTCTGTTCATATTTTTTATGGACAGAATTTCTAGGCACAGCCAGGGGCCGGAGGATGTCAGGTTTGGGGACAACACGATTTCGTCTCTGCTCTTTGCGGATGATGTTGTCGTGTTGGCCCCATCAGACCAGGACCTTCAGCATGCACTGGGATGGTTTGCAGCCGAGTGTGAAGCGGCTGGGATGAGAATCAGCACCTCCAAATCCGAGGCCATGGTCCTCAGTCGGAAAAGGGTGGTTTGCCCACTTCAGGTTGGTGGCCTCAGTTCCTGCCTCAAGTGGAGGAGTTTAAGTATCTTGGGGTTTTGTTCATGAGTGAGGGAAGGATGGAACGGGAGATTGACAGACGGATCGGGGCAGCTTCTGCAGTAATGCGGTCGATGTACCGGTCTGTCGTGGTGAAGAAAGAGTGAAAGAGCGGTCTCGATTTACCGGTCAATCTACGTTCCAACTCTCACCTATGGTCATGAGCTGTGGGTCATGACCGAAAGGACAAGATCCCGGATACAGTCGGTCGAAATGAGCTTTCTCCGCAGGGTGGCTGGGTGATAGGGCTGGTCCGAATACCATTTTTTGAGCTTCGGTAGTAATGAACATCGAATATTCGAAGCTTCGGAGAGAGGGTGCTGAACATAGCCTTCTATCTAATAAAGGCAGGAATCTGTGTGTCTGTATGTCCGTTTGCATTTTTATTATTTTGAGAACCGTTCATCCAATCGACTTCACTAGGGAGTGCATGCAGTGTCGCATTTGGTGCAATATAGATGGACACGCAAGACGCAACACATTCAGAATGAATAAACTTTTAGTAAACTACAGAACAGCGCGCGAGCGGGAAGCGGCGCACCTCACACAGGCAGAGAACGCGTCCGAGAACGGACACTGCACTAGTGATATAAAACGCACACACACAGGTCTGTTAAATTAAGAAATACTTTTAAGGTAGTCTAATATTTTTTCTGACTAACAAATTACTGACACAGTAAAGGGTAGCTTTAAATAAAGAAAAACAAATTAAAAACGAGATTAATTTAGATTCATAATAACGGGTAAAAAGGCTAATACATTTTGTTTCTATTATTCTATTTTCCACAATGTCAAAGCAATGCAGCTTAACCCAAAACACAAACTCCGCTGTTCTGCGCTCTAGCCAGAGAACACTAACGTTGCTGGTACGCGTCGGTTCTATTTCTAACATGCACGCATTTTCCGCGTGGCTCGAGCCGCGCCTGAGACGCGTGTCTCACGCAGGCAGTGTGCAAACTCCAACCTGTTAACATGGGAGCCAAAATGAAAACGGACATGCCACGCAGCCAGTGTGTCGCCGGCCTTATTCAAGCGCTAATGAGAACCGTTTTGCGGGGGATCCCAGGTGTGCAAAAAAAAAAAAACGAATATTCGAATGTCAAATTTTCAAATCGGAAACCAACCCACCGAACGAATTTTCAAATATTCGGATCCAGCCCTACTGGGCGATCCCTTAGAGATAGGGTGAGAAGCTCGGTCACTCGGGAGGAGCTCAGAGTAGAGCCTCCTTCACATCGAGAGGGGTCATCTGTTTCGGATGCCTCCTGGACGCCTTCCTGGGAAGGTGTTCCAGGCACGTCCCACTGGGAGGAGACCCTGGGGAAGACCTAGGACACGCTGGAGGGTCTATGTCTCCCGGCTGGCCTGGGAACGCCTCGGTGTCCCCCCGGAAGAGCTAGAGGAAGTGTCTAGGGAGAGGGAGGTCTGGGCATCTCTGCTTAAACTGCTGGCCCCGGATAAGCGGAAGAAGATGGATGGATAGTAGCCAACAAATACCCTCAGTCTGCTGACACCAATGAAATTAGCTTTAAGTGTCAATTTACAGGAAATCTGAAGACATCAGCATAATAAATGAGGTGAAAACAGGAACTATTGTCATGAAATTAAGAGTGTTTTCAGCAGATCTGTTAATATTGATGAGCCTCAGACTATCAACACTCATTCAACAAGCCATTCAGGATCATCAGCAGATCATCTCACTTTATTCTGAGTGTTTGCTGTTAGAAACACGTTATTTGAGTCAGGATAGGTGATAAAAGCCTGTTAAACTGCTCTATTGAAAGACGATACTGTTATTTCTCACAGTATGACATGGATAAAACATCAATAACACAAAAACAATGATGAGTGTCATCAACCACTACAGATAAATAATTACAGCAGCATAATGTCCAGATCAATCTAAATATAGTTTGATCTTATAATAACTACATTAATCACTACACAGTAAATTTGAAATCCGGAAATCAACACCAATATACTTAATTTCAACACTTTAAAAGTGTAAATATGGGAACAACCCTCAAAGTGTTAGTTCGACACTTTCAAAAGTGTTGCCTCTCGCAACACCGACACAGAGTTACAACATGAACACTAAGAGAGTAAAATATGAACACCAATTCTGCATTACCTACTTTAAAGAACTGCACTGACAAATCATATAATCTGAAAAAAAAAAAAAAACCTTTGAAATAAACATCACTTTATATTACTCTTTCAAAACAATCCAGAAATTTTAATTGCAACCTTAGTCTGGGATCATAAAAGTGGTTTTCTAAAAAGTAGTCATTAACATTTTATGAAAATGATCAGATAAAGATCACCACAAATCACTATTGTTCCAAGAGTAAAACACTATTTATATTTATTAGTATTGATTTAATGTCTCACGTGGCTCATTATAGGCTCAATGTAAAGCATTTAGCAGTATCTTTTCCTTTAATAAAATGCATTGCTATGCATTTAAAATTAGTTTAATATTTTATATCTATTAAAATTGCAGCTTAATAACATTTTGATTTTTAAATCATTTTAATCAAACACTGGTCAACCACTTATGTCTGTAATGGTGACTTGATAGCTAGGACTGTAACTGTAGCTGGTTGAGAATAGGTGACCGCTGTGGTACATCGGTAAGAATGCAATCGAATGCTCTAATGCTCTTCAGTGGATTTATTGACAGCCAGCAGATGATTATAGCTGTCTTCCAGATTGTACAGTATGTGTGATTCTACAATAAACAATACAAAGAAAAATATCAGCATGCAAGTAAACGACAGTGCTGACATGATGCAATAAGTAAAGCTAATAAATGTTAATTTGAACAACTTTCCCTTCAAGTAACTTTAGCTGCTTATATCAAATAACCAAATAATATACCAGATAACACACATTAGCTCCTTATTAAATTAAAGAACAGCCTTTTACTGCTGGGTCTCAGTAACAGCAACCCAAAAACATAGTTCTCTATTACACAACCATTGTAAACACTCCGATAATAACTGTACAATGTCACTTAGGTAAAGTTGGTTTTATATTCGCACATTCGCGGACTTCCGCGTTTAATAACTCATGAACTAAACGTTGTTGCTACAGAAAACACCTATCACATATAACTACAGATAAAACACCAGAAGCTACAACATAATTTTCCTCAAAACAATCTTTCCTTCGCACTGAAAAAAATACATTGATCTCTATGCGCAGGCTGCTAAGAAGGGACCATCTGCAAAGTGCAAACCCGAAGGAAAGCTCGTTTTGAGGAAGATTTAAATATTAAAACAATGTTATTTGAGTAACAATATTCAGCTCACGAGATATTGAACGCGGAACTCCGCGAATATAAAACCAACTTTACCCAAGTTGCAGACTTGATCATGTAGGACCTCAGTACCACATACGTGGACAGCACCATGAACATAGTCAAGTAAAAAATAAAAAAATAAAAAAAATAAAATAAAAAATGGCCACCCACGGTAAAAATAGTTTCAGGTTTGATATTTGCTGCGTATTTAGACTGCTTTAGTGTACTTTTGTTTTGTGTACAGTATGCAAATATGTTTTATGTAAAAGTTACAGTAATTCACCAAAGGGATTTTTTTCATGTTCCAAAGGTAGTGCTTTCCTATTGACCACACTGACTTACTACAGGTGGAATTTTGACAATACCTCCTTTACTGTACGTATAATAAACAAATAAGTTTAAGAAAAAATTACAGTAATTCACCTAAAGTATTTTTTCCTGTTCCAAAGGCTGTAGTGCTTTCCTAGTGACCACACTGACTTACTACAGGTGAAATTTTGACGATACCGATACCGATGTTTAACATAACAACTTGGCCGATGGCCGATGTTTTTTCTTTTTGTTATTTATTCCTTCTTTTGTGCCACGGAAACATACAAGTCTTTCGGCTCTTGATCACACTATCCTAGAATGAGCACAAATTCAATCAGACCAATTTATGAAACAAAAAAAACCTTTAATGTCACTTTCTGGTTGACAGTTATAACCTTATTTATAAGTTATTTTTCAGTTGTTATGAAGAGCAATATGAGAGAGAAATTTGGTAATCATTGTCTGACCCAACAAAAAAAACATTATAATATTCATTTTATTTTTCGTGTTCGCATTTATGAGGGAAAAAACACGGGTGAATGTTCATACCAAAATATAAAATTTTAAGCGCGCACGCGCTCTTCTGCGAGAGAGAGAGAGAGAGAGAGAGAGAGCCCCGACCGCGCGCGCGCTCTCACTCACTATTCAGAGCGGTCAAGCTTCCCCGTACTTTTTGACAAGAGTCCTTGCTTGACAGGGAGGCCAGAGTTTCTTTGCAGCTCAAGTCGGCGGCGGTGTGTACAGTTAACGCTCTATCTGTTGACGGCGCTGAGGGAAAAGCTCCCGCCACTGGAAGAAGCAGTCGCCGCCCATTTGTGTCCTCCTGCGCACCCATCAAAGCCGTGCAGAACGTCTTCAGCACTCGCGGATCGTGCATACTCCGCCGCTTCTTCTGCTACACACCATGGTCGTTCTTTTCTCGAGAAAAGGAGTTTTCTCATAGAAAATAAATAAATAAATGCGTCATTGTACCCAGCACTTCTGAAAATGCACTTCCGAATGCGTCTCTGTCCCCAGCATATCAAACCAAACTGACGCCCATGTGACATCGGCGAATGTCATTTTTATTTCCCGATGGCCGATGGCAGTTAACGAGGCAAATATCGGCCGTTACCGATGTTCAGCCGATGCATCGGTGCATCCCTAACTGTAAGTATAGTACCAACATATTATTATAAAAAAAAAAACTGTAATTTCTCCTTTTTTCATGTTCCAATGGTTATAGTATGTTCCTAGTGATCACTCAATTAACTTTGATAAATGCAATAGGTAAAAGTATGTATTATAACTGCTGTTCCTTGTACAACACAATTCTTTCATTGATTAAAAAAATGCAGATATTTTAGGTTAATCATATTTTCAACGTTATAAATAAGCAACACCCTTATTGTAATGATTCAAGCTAAGTTTTTGTTATGAAGTCCTGAAGAAGTGGATTCTGGAACACACTGCTGCTTCAATGTATATCTAATGAGTGATTATAATCAAGGTATTAATCAATAGTTTTCCTTCTATATATCAAATTAGTTGAATGACTTCTCTAGGCTTATGAGATTTTACTTTGTTATAGAAATTACCAGTGTGATTATCGAAAATGTTATTTCATGTATCCTTTAAATGTCTGTATTTGATATCTGAGGTGCAACGTAAGGGTCTGACCCATGCCAGGAATGCAGTAACAGTGCTTGCTCATTTAGCCTGGCTTCCAGAGATGAAATATGGACTTCTTTAACAGGTGTCACTACATCCATCTGCTTTTCTAGGCTACCCTGATAGCAATGGTCTCAGGAGTCATTGAAACCTATAGTTGAGAGACCATTTCTTAGTTTATGTCTTTACTTTACAGTTAGATTTAAAGTATCCTCTCCTTGAGAGAAATGACATGTTATCTTAATGTTTTGAGAAGACTCTCCTCCTCACCAAATCCAATCTTGAAGAAACTGTGTCTGTGTGTGTTAGTATTCTTGGTTACAGGTTAAGGAACATGTGGAAATACAGCTGCAAGCAGCGATACGGGGCCAAGCCCCTGAAGCAGCAGCAAGAGCAGGAATAGTAAAAACAGCAGAAATTGAAGAAAAAAGAGCTGGTTTAGTAGTATAGGTGAAAATGAACTCAAAATGAACAGAAGTTCAGATGAGAATGAACATAGAATGAACAAGACATACATTTATCCAAGAGGAAGAAAGATTAGTACAACGTTGAATAATAAAGGAATTGACATGACACACAATTTTTTTAAATCATGCCACGTGGGGCTCGAACACATTATCTCTGGGTCAGATACCTGTCACTCATATCATTGCGCCACTGGGAAGTTGTGTTTTTGGCAAGATGAAGAAGGTCCAATAGTTCAAGTGAGAAGCAATTCAAAATGAATAATTTTTGTATAAATTTGCTGCATGTTGTATTTATCGAATTCGTTCACATATAGGCACCATGTCTGGAACAGAAGCAACTTTTCCACCACTTAAGGCCACAATACCTCTTGCGAACTGGGAATGTGCCACACAGCATTCAAACCCACAACCAGAATGGTTCATGGTTCATGCTAACCAATTAGCATGCTAAGCTAACTACCATAAGGCAACAAATACAGGTCAAATTTGGAGAAAAATATATCGGGAACTGTAGTAAGTCAGTCTGGTCATTAGGAAAGTACCAGTGATGCGCGGGTCAATGTATAAACAAACCGCACCCGACCGGCGTTTTCAACTAACCCGCCCGCAACTCGGACCGCAAAAAACATAAAAAAGAAAATATTGTACCCGACCCGCTTCCTGACCCACATTTTTTTAAAGTAGTAAATGCTCATCGTAGCGTCTTAATATATTCTCATTTTGTCAAGAATTATAAAAAACTGTCAATAAGCTCATAATTTGTACTAAAATAGTCTAAATGTTTAGTTTTAAAAACAATTTTAAAAACCTGGCTATGTCTATTTTGATGTTTCTGCGCAAGTTCAGCAGACAGTGAGGTTCGGGTTTGTTCCGATCAGAGCTCGTGAGCGGAGAGCGCATTTCTGAATATTCCGCTCCGCTCACGGTCGCTCGCCCAACCCAGAATGGCCTGCTGGTTCGAAAATATGTGGAATAAGGGCTGCCTCCGACTAATTTTTTTTCTAGTCGACTAGTAGTTGTTCATTTAAGCCATTTGTGGACAAATCGCCCCTTTATATTAAATTAATTACTTAAATAGGCTATGGCTACAGGATAATAAGCGTTATGACCGCACGCATAAAGCTTGCCACAAAGAACCTGTTAAAGTAATGATTATGAATGTATCTAAATTAGCAAGGAGACATTTAATTGTTTAGTAATAAACAGTTTTTTTTCTGTGTCGCTGCAAAGATGAAGTTGACGATGCGGAGATTGCGGACTCGCCATGAACGCCAGAGAGAAATGCACATTTCATATGGATTAGCCTACATAATCAGAGAGTAACCCATTTATTTTGGTTTGAATATTTTCGTTTAAAAGTAGACATTTCAAGCTTTCTGTAATATATAGCCTATATTTCTCAAATCTGTGAGGCACAAGCTGAGTTTCGGCACCCTCCACCAGTTCACATGCAATGCAAGTGATCGTGCCTGCGCCTTATTACATTGTCTGCTATATATTTGCTTCTTATTTATTAGATACGGGCAATTGATTGATAAAACATTGATCAAAATTAAGATACAATTTATACAAAACGAAAATATTTTAAAAAGAGTTTTCTATAAAACAAAACTTAATGAAGTCGTCAAAATCATGTTTTACCAAAAACAGCGCCGTTGCTAGGAGGGCGCCAGCGCCTCTGCCTTTCAGCGCCTCTGCCTCGCGAGTGGATGATAGCCCTGAAGATGCCTAGCAATGATATACCTTTAGTGGTAGTATACCTTTAGTTAAGTTATACCTAAGAGTCTTCGTAGCGCTCTAAGAGACAATGTTATCGGAAAATGCAGCCCAGGTATGATGCGTAATGGAGATTCCAAAGCTCTCTTCTTTGGTCAGAACCATGGAGAGCGATCGCGGATTTAACAATGCAACAAAATATTTAAAGAGCATCAAGCTATTAAAATCTATATTATGTATACGCACAGATAATATAACAGTAGGCTATATTAGTCCATTTTTTTTATTAGGTTAAGCAGTGATTGGATAACGTTTTTTTTTTTTTTTTAAACGTTTTGTGTCTAGTTTTGTGTGAAAATTGTGTCTAGAACTATATAAATTACAAAGGTTTAATTGAAATAATCTTTATTTCAAACGACCCGACCGACCGCGACCCGAATATCAGTAAAAATATTTTTGGATGACTCGTAACCGCGGGTAACCGCGGGTAACCGCGGGTGACCGCAGGCACCCGCTCATTTTGGATCAACCCGCGCATCACTGGAAAGTACTACAACCTTTGGGATATATATAAAAAAAAACACTATAGGTGATTTACAGTTTATTTCATAAACATATGTAATAAACATGTAATAATGTGCTCATTACATAAATATATTTGATAATTGTACAGTAAGAGAGGTATTGTCAAAATTTCTCCTGTAGTAAGTCAGTGTGGTCACTAGGAAAGCACTACAGCCTTTTGGAACACGAAAAAATACTTAGGGTGAATTACAGTAATTAAAAAAAAACATATTTGTCAACTGTACATTCAGTAAGGGACTTTTTGTCAAAATTCCACCTGTAGTAAGTCAGTCTGGTCTGTAGGAAAACACTACAGCCTTTGGAACACGAAAAAATACTTGGGGTGAATTACAGTAATTAAAAAAAAAACATTTGTCAACTGTACGTACAATAAGGGAGTTTGTCGTCAAAATTTCACCTGTAGTAAGTCAGTCTGGTCTGTAGGAAAGCACTACAGCCTTTGGAACATGAAAAAATACTTTTTAATTATTTTAATTACAGTATTTTTTTAAAAAACATATTTTGTCAACTGTACGTACAATAAGGGAGTTTTTGTCAAAATTTCACCTGTAGTAAGTCAGTGCTTTCACTAGGAAAGTACTACAACCTTTGGGATATAGAAAAAACACTATAGGTGATTTACAGTTTATTTCATAAACATATGTAATAAACATATGTAATAATGTGCTCAGTACATAAACATATTTGATAATTGTACAGTAAGGGAGATATTGTCAATTTCACCTGTAGTAAGTCAGTCTGGTCACTAGGAAAATACTACAGCCTTTGGAACACGAAAAAATACTTTTGAATTACAAAAAGGGTGAATTACAGTAGGTGAATTACAGTAATAAAAAAAAACATATTTGCCAACTGTACGTACAGTAAGGGACTTTTTGTCAAAATTTCACCTGTAGTAAGTCAGTGTGGTCACTAGGAACATGCTACAACCTTCGGATAGTAAAAAATCCCTTTGGTGAATTAATGTAATTTTATTCTAAAAATATTTATGTACATTATGTACAGTGAGACAGGTTTCCTAAATACAATCATTATAATGCACTTTTTATTGTTGCTAAAGTACAATCAATAGCATTAGAACACATAATGTGAGAGAGATTTGCTGGTACATCTGTACTTTGCAAAAATGTAGTTGTCTGTTTGCACACAATGGAAAAAAAATAGAACTTTTTAGACAGTCCCTATCTTCTTTACCACACACATTGAATGTTCACTGAATTTGTATGCCATTAAAACAATATTTGCCCATTTTGATCGATTGTGGAGAGTGTTGTAGTTCACCATCTTTGTCCTAAAGATCATGTAAGTTAACATAGCCTAGCTGCTTTTATTTAGCAAAAATGTGCTTTATTGCGCTTGTTATTGAGACACTTTTAAGCAAAAAAGTACGAATGTGCGAATATAAAACCAACTTTACCTAAGTTACAATGTCAGGTGAGTACACACATAAACACAATAGTAGTGTAACACTAGTAATACTAGGTATTAGCATAATGCTAGCGAACTTTATGCTAACATACTGCATTTCAACTGAGTTTCCCAGAATAGACAACACTCATAAAAAACCTAAGGCTGCAAAATACACATGTAAACATTTACACCAGGGTACACACATGTCTCTGAACACACACATGCACAGATAACGACACAGACGACAACTATGCACTTCAGAAATATCTACGATGTGCTGCCCGTGGTCACTCTCACTACTAACTCAAAACGAAACATATCCTCTTCTTCTTCTTCTTCTGTTAAGTTTTATGGCAGTTTACAGTCAAAGTGTATTACCGCCATCTACTGGACTGAGGTGCAATCAAATGGATGTCATTCACACACAAAAATAAAAAATAAATAATAAAAATAAAATCCTATTTGCTAGTTGTGTTTCTTTGATAAATGTTATCATATCATTAGTGATGTTTTCTGATCTAGGCTCACATAATACAGTGTGCGTGTGCGTGTGCGTGTGCGCGTGCGCGTGCGCCTGTGCGTGTGTCCTGTGCCTGTGCCTCGTCTGCAAAAGTTCTTCGTCTGGATTTCGTCAGTTTATTCGTGTCGTCTGGATGTTCCACGGTTCCTGGTTTTTATTTTATATTTTATATATGTCATGTAAAATGACAGATAGTTGCTTTCCTAGGACTATTAGGCCATATTAGGTGGCACGTACCTAACACTATGTGCAATTATTAGATTTATTGTTGTTTTATTGACATCTTTCCTGAAGTCATTTAAATATTGAAAATATGCACAATATTTATGATGCAAGTATATCAGTGACACTCCAACAGTGAAGTGCACTTAAACAATAGATATAACTCAGTGTCTAACACTGCATACACGCACACATATTGTAAAAATAGGGAAAACAACTCTGCATTCTGTGTGTTATTTCCTACATAAAATTGTCATTTTAGGCCAATAAAGTCAGTAAAGGGCCAGCCGTGGCCTACTGGTTAGGGCTTCGGGCTTCTGGCTTGTAACCGAAGGGTTGCCGGTTCGATCCTTGACCAATAGGAAAAACGTGGGCGGGGGAAGTGGTAGAGCACTGCTCTCCCATGCCCACATCCACAGCTGAAGTGGTCTATCTAAAAAATAAATTGAAAATGTGTTTGTTTGTTTTTGTGAAAATGTAAACTTTTTCAATTTCAAAATATGAAACAATTTGCAAAAGTTAAACCATATATGAACATATATGTAAACATATATGAAAATATATTTACATATATTTAACTAAAATATATTTATTGGGCCAATTTTTGAAAATATATTTCAAATATATTTCTTTTGTGTATGGGATCAAACCACACTCCCAAATACCTAATAATATTAACTTGCTTTAAGGACTGGTTATACAGCTTAAGCTCTAGTATGGGACTTACTCTTTTCCTTGAAAAAAAACAAATAAATTGAGTCTTCTCTACAGACAAATGAAAACCCCACTCACATGGTCATTTTTCTACCTTACTGATTGCTAGTTGCATCTTAATTCTAATATATGACCCTGGACCACAAAACCAGTCTTATGGGTAATTTTCTTTAAATTGAGATTTATACATCATCTGAAAGCTGAATGCATAATCTTTCCATTGATGTATGGTTTGTTAGGATAGGACAATATTTGGCCGAGATACAACTATCTGAAAATCTGGAATCTGAGGGTACAGAAAAATCTAAATATTGAGAAAATCTCCTTTAAAGTTGTCCATTTCTATTGGCGATTGTGCTGCATCCATTCACAAAAGTAAATGTCTTATATATTTAAGGTGGGAAATTTACAAAATATCTTCATGGAACATGATCTTTACTTAATATCCTAATGATTTTTGGCATAAAAGAAAAATCTTAAATTTTGACCCATACAATGTTTTGTTGGCTATTGCCTCAAATATACCTGTGCAACATAAGACTGGTTTTGTGATCCAGGGTCACATTATCAATATTGCGTCCTTTTATCCACAGAGCTCCATCATCAGCATATAATGCTCTATTGATTCTAGTGTCATCAATTGTATCAAAAACATCATTAATCATAATGTTAAACAGTACTGGACTGCATACACTACCCTGAGGTGTTCCATTTTCTATTGAATAGATGTTCGAGTTAACCCCAACTCTTACTTCTATTGTTCTATATCCTTTAGAAAGTCTCTGATCCAGTTAAACATCTTGCCACCAATACCCCTCCTATTCAACTTAATTAACAGTCCCTCTTTCCATAGCATATCATATGCTTTCTCTATATCAAAGAATGTTGCTAAAACTGATTCTTTATTGGCTTGCGCTTTCCTTATTTCATTTTCTAAACATACAACAGGGTCCATTGTAGTACGTCCACCACGGAACCCGCTCTGATATGGGGAGACAATATCTCTTTTTTCAATTTCATATACTAGTCTTCTAGAGATCATCTTTTCCATAAGCTTACATAAATTGGATGTTAATGCTATTGGCCTATAACTTTTAACTTCAGTCTTATCCTTTCCTGGTTTTCCAATAGGAATCACTACAGAATGTTTCCAACACAAAGGCAATCTTCCTTGTTCCCAAATCTTATTATAAAGACTTAAGGTTACATGTGTATAGCTACATCATCAACTTCATCAATCATTTTATAACATATACCATCTTTCCCTGGTGAAGTATTCCTAACCCTATTTGACACTCTCTTAAGCTCAAATAACGTAAAATCCTTATTAAGTTGTCCTACGTCAGAACGCAGACTCAGCATGCGCAGCATGCGCAGACTCAGAGGAGCAGTAAGATATAAACAAACCCAAGAATTTATGATTTCTGTGCTTTTCACATTCACAATGTAATGCGTTGGATTTAATTAATTGCTAAATTGTATTAAATGCTGCATAAACTAGTTTCAGAGCTCTGTACAGGTCATTATACAAAAACATCTGCAGCGTTTTAATTGGAAAGTTAGTTTACATATTTATATAAACAATAACCATTGGGGAACGTTCTATATTTGGTAACTATTTCTATTAATATTAAAAGTGTCTATGTTGTTAAAATTAACTATCCTGCAACCTTCTGGGAACATTATATTATTGTTGCAAAAAAATAAAATAAAAAGAGCATTCCTAGAACATTATTATTTAGTTCCCAAAACAATAAAAAGACAGGAACCAAATACCAACGTTAGGGGAACGTTCTCTGTTTGCTGGGAAGCCTCTGAAGCAAACGTAATACTTGGCTTTCAGAACTGAAAATTATGGAATTATTCCTGAAGCAAGAAGAATCAGCAGAAAATAAAATTGGACAATAACAACAAGCTGTTGATATAATTATAAGGAGTTTAATCAATCATAACTTGAAGTACAAAAATTTATAAAAATTAAAACTAATGAGACAGATCTCTGAAAAACAATGAATGAGTTCAAATGAATATCAGATTCATGTCTCTGTTAAAAGTGTTACGGCCTCTTCTTCAGCTCCTGAACATGAAAGTGTTTTTTCCGGTGTAATTTTTCTGGTGCTCTTCTTCTGAATGAGAAGGCAGAAGTGATTTCAGAACGAAGGCCCGAGTGAAACTCTTCCCGCATTGATCACATGTGTACTCTCTGCTGTGGATCCTCATGAGAATCTTCAGACTTGATTTACACACATTTTTTCCTTTCTCATTCGCGTCCATCAGGTCTAAAAGAAACATTAAATCATGTGAGATTTCAAATGAGAGACAAACGTGATATGAAAAGTAAAGCTCAAAGTCAAGATCACTGATGAGTTCAACAGTCAATTTAATCTCATCAAATCTGGTCAACAACTGCTGTCACGATTATGATCTATTTTAATGTCATGAAGATGATTTGTGTTATAAATAACTAGTTTTGTCATGAAACAATGTAAATCTGGTGAGCATCAGCATGTTCTTCATCATGAAGAATGAATGAGGAATCAAGAATAAACACCAACCTCTTTGTTCTTCAGTATCATGATGTTTCATTCTGCAGGTTCTGGATCACTGTCCTCTCCTTCCAGATGCTTTCTGGCAGTTCTGCTAAAAACAAACAAGTTTCATTTCTTACAATCATGATGAGAGAGGAATAATCAATATTTCAGACTCTGAACTAAGTACTATAAGGCTAATGTTGAAAAATATTAGGGCTGGTCCGAATACCATTTTTTGAGCTTCGAAGGTTCGGTAGTAATGAACATCGAATATTCGAAGCTTCAGAGAGAGGGGGCTAAACATATTCTTCTAATAAAGGCAGTATTCTCTATGTGTCTGTCTGTCCGTTTGCATTCTTATTATTCTGAGAACCGTTCATCCAATCGACTTCACAAGGGAGTGCAGTGTCGCATTTGGTGCAATATAGATGGACACGCGAGACGCGACACGTTCAGAATTAATAAATGTTTAGTAAACTACACAACAGCGCGAGCGGTAAGCGGCGCACCTCACAGGGCTTATATGCTCCGAGAACGGACACTGCACTAGTGATATAAAACGCACACACACAGGTCTGTTAAATTAAGCAATACTTTTAAGGTAGTCTAATATTTTTCTGGATAACAAATTACTGACACAGTAAAGGGTAGATTTAAATATAGAAAAACGAAATTTAAATAAAGAAAAAACTAAATTTAGATAAAGAAAAAACTAAATTAAGTTAAATTAAAAACGAGATTAATTTAGATAGATATAACGGGTAAAAAGGCGAACACATTTTGTTTCTATTATTCTATTTTCCAAAATGTCAAAGCAACGCAGCTTAACCCAAAACACAAACTCCGCTGTTCTGCGCTCTAGCCAGAGAACACTAAAGCCCTCATTATGCTTCTGCGTCAACTCCACGGCGTAGCTACGCCGTCACTCCAACGGCGTCGTGACCGTTTTATGGTTCTGCGTCGGGTTGCGTTGCATCGCGGTGCATTTCACCGCCAGAACGCTAGGGGGGTGGTGTGGTTCGCGAATCTCTTTCCTAGTTTGTTTTGGTTCCATGCGCCGGTTACGCTTTTTCATTTCCGACAATGGCGAGCGAAAGAGAGAGAGTGTTGTTGCAGCTGGAGCTAATCAACGTTGAACAACAAATGATTTTATTGCAAATGTTTAATCGTAGAAGAAAAAGAAGACGTCAGCGAAGGTGGTCTGTACGACCAGTGCACGAAGACAGGGGAAGGATTGGCGAATTTGTTACGGTTGTTCGACCGCTGAGGGACTTGGACAAAGAAATGCACTTTAAGTATTTTCGGATGTCGAAAGGTCGATTTGACGATCTTGTTCATCGTTTAAAGCCGTTAATACAGCATCAGACTACACACAGTATGCCTATTGACCTCGCTCAGAGACTGGCAGTGACTTTAAAGATTTTATCTTCGGGTGCAAACCAACAGATCACCGGGTTGGGCTACAAAATGGGTGCGACCACGGTGTCCCGCATAGTATCGGAGGTCTGCAAAGCGCTGTGGACTGCGCTGCAGCCCGAATTTTTGCCCTGCCCTTCAACCAGCCAGTGGGAAGCTATTGCTTCAGATTTCTGGCGACTTTGGAACTTCCCAAACTGCGTTGGAAGCCTCGACGGGAAACATGTTAACTTGGTTAATTACTTGATATCCATGATGTACCCGTGAACATTGTATTGTAAATAAACAACAAACTTTTTTTCAAAACAAACATTGATTTGATTGATTGAAGTTTATTTCTAGCAACAACAAAAAAAAGAAAAGAATATATATAAATATATACATATACACTACCGGTCAAAAGTTTTAGATCGGTAAGATTTTTAATGTTTTTAAAAGAAGTCTCTTCTGCTCACCAAGGCTGTGTTTATTTGATTAAAAATACAAAGCAAAAACAGTATAATTGTGAAATATTATTACAATTTAAAACAGCTGTTTTCTATGTGACTATACAGTAAAGTGTAATTTATTCCTGTGATCAAAACTGAATTTTCAGAATCATTTCTCCAGTCTTCAGTGTCACAATGATGTATAATCTGACCAATCACAGCCCCTGCGGTCTGCGTCACCGCGACGCGTAGTTACAATTTTTTGGAGGTGCACGTCAAGCTACGGCGGAGGGGTCGCGTCGAGGTTCGCGTCGACGCAGAGGGGTCCGCGGGGGTACGCCGTCGATTCGACGCAGAAGCATAAAACAGGCTTAACGTTGCTGGTACGCGGTTCTATTTCTAGCATGCACACGTTTTTCCGCGTGGCTCGAGCCGCGCGTCTCACGCAGGCAGTGTGCAAACTCCAACCTGTTAACATGGGAGCCGAAATAAAAACGGACACGCCACGCAGCCAGTGTGTCGCCGGCCTTATTCAAGCGCGAATGAGAACCGTTTGGCGGGGGATCCCAGGTGTGCAAAAAATAAATAAATAAATCCAATGTCAATCGAATACCAACCCACCGAACGAATATTCGAATACCTTGATCATTTACAAGCTGTGATAAAAACACTCACTAGTAGTTTATTAAATGCAGAGATTGAAATAAATGATTGTAATTTCGATGACTTTTGATGCACATTCTTATATTTAATGGTTATATCCTTATCAGTAAATGTTAGAAAGTCATGTGTGTATTTCCATTTCCCTTCAATGCTTGTCCCGAGAGCGAGTGAGTCTCTGTTCAACTTTACAGAACGAGCTCCAGGACCTCAAGTTGATGAAGAGCAATAATTCTGACTGAAATATACATTTGTTTATTCTACATTAATCTAAATTGTTCATAGAAGATTAACATGAAGGATTTAAAACCTACATTTAACGTCTATGAAAACAGAAACTTAATGTGTCATATTTTTAAAAAGAGATGAGTTCTAAAACATTATCAATAATTCTAAAAACATGCCAAATGAGATGGACTTGGTAATTGTGATGATGTATTTGTTGTTTTGTTTACTTTTCTGAAAATGTATATACAGTGCCCTCCACAATTATTGGCACCCCTGTTTAAGATGTAGGCTAGTCGTGGACTTCTAAAAATTCTCCTTTTTTTTTTTAAACAACATAGAACCCAAATACAAAAAAAAGAGAAAAATCCAACCTTTCATTTAAGTACATTACTTTGGTGGTAAAAAAAAAAAAATCACACATAAAAAAAAAAAAAAAACCCTTGAAATCATGTGTCCCACAATTATTGCCACCCCTAACAATTCCGCTGAAAAATGTATTTGATTTGTTTAAAAATATATTTTTCTGTAGTTGCTAAAGTTGGTCAGGGTATCTAGGAACTTTTAATTAGTAATTCATGACTTCCTGTTTCCCTGGGGTATAAATATGACATGACACAGAGGCCTAATTCTCTTACCCATTCGTCAACATGGCAAAGACAAGAGAACACACCATTCAAGTAAGGCAGATGTGTGTCGACCTTCATAAGTCAGGCAATGGCTACAAGAAAACAGGCATTCGCCTTAACTTGCCCGTATCTACAGTCAGAGGAATCATTAAGAAGTTTAAAACAACTGCAACAGTGACAAACAAGGCTGGAAGAGGTCCCAAGTTTATCTTGCCACAACGCACAGTGAGGAGGATGGTAAGAGAAGTAAAAAAAAGTCATTAGCTCACTGTCACAGAATTGCATCAAAGAGTGGCATCTTGGGGTCACAAAGTCTCCAAAACAACCATCAGACGCTCTCTACAGGCCAACAAGCTGTTTGGGAGGCATGCAAGGAAAAAGCCATTTCTCACTGACACTCACAAACGTAAACGTCTGGAGTTTGCTAAGCGGCACTGGGACTTCAACTGGGATCGTGTGCTTTGGTCAGATGAGAGACTAAGATTGAGCTTTTTGGCAACAAACACTCTAAGTGGGTCTGGAGTAAAACAAAAGATGAGTATGCCGAAAAGCACCTCATGCCCACCGTGAAGTATGGTGGAGGATCTGTGATGCTGTGGGCCTGTTTCTCTTCCAAAGGCCCTGGGAACCTTGTTAGGGTGCATGGCATTATGAACACTTTGAACTACCAGGACATTTTAAGAAAAAACCTGATGGCCTCTGCCAGAAAGCTGAAGATAGGTCGTCATTGGGTCTTTCAGCAGGATAATGATCCAAAACATGTGGCAAAATCGACACAAAAATGGTTCAGCAGTCACAAACTCAAGGTCCTCCCATGGCCATCTCAGTCCCCAGACCTCAACCCAATCAAAAACCTGTGGGGCGAGCTAAAGAGGAGAGTGCATAAGAGAGGACCCAGGACACTGGATGATCTAGAAAGATTGTGCAAAGAAGAATGGTCAAAGATCCCTCTCTCTGTGTTCTCCAATCTTGTGAAATGTTATAGGAGGAGATTAAGTGCTGTCTTGTTGGCAAAAGGGGGTTGTACAAAGAATTAATATCAGGGGTGCCAATAATTGTGGGACACATGATTTCAAGGTTTTTTTTTTTTTCTAAATGTGTGATTTTTTTTTTTTTTTACCACCAAAGTAATGTACTTAAAGGGGACATATCATGCTAAATCCACTTTTTTAGCCCTTAAATGCATTTTGTTGTATATTTGGAGTGTTTAGAAGTACAGAAAAGTTGAAATTATTCTCTTCAGGTGCTTCGGTGATATCTTTATATTCTGTTTTTGTCATATTTTTCAACCTGTTCCGATTTTTCTGTTCTCTATGACGTTTTTTGAACTATTACGTCACAGTATTTGCAGCGGAACTGCCAAATAAGGACATTGACTTCCGGCCCAACACTTCGAGCAATCCGCCATTTTTATTTCTCGCTGCAATTTTGTAGTCCAAGGTAAAGGATGCAGAAGTTACGAGAGGGTAAGTTAAAATGTTCGGTTGTTGGATGTAGTAACCCACACGCTTCATTACACCGTCTAATGTAGATGAACTGACAGGTAGCTTGTGACAGGGCGCATGTTTAACTGAAAGAACGAGCAGAGAGAGAGACACGGTCGCGCGCGCGCACACTCTCTCTCTTCGGAGCCAGGCGAAAGTGTAAACAAGACTTCACCGTCTCCAAACTAGACGCAGTCTTGCTCTCTCTCTCCCTCGCACATATTAATCAAAATAAATCGACACGGTGGTAAAAGGTCGGAAATCCAAAGTTTCATGTGTAAATACAGTAACACACCATTGCGATACATCCATATGAAGACGTTGTTCTGCAGGTTCGTCGTCTTCATTTTCATCTCGCTCCGGCTCTGTTGACATTTTGTTAATAACGTGTGAATAAAACGTTTCTGTGCCGCTAGATAATCGTATCTCTGCTATCAAACAACAAAAATGGCCGAACGGGATGGAGTTGAACCGAGTGTCACCACTACAACCTGGAGAGGGGGCGGGGTATGAAGTGTCTCAATTGTATTTAAAGAGACTGCACCAAAACGAGTTGCTCTCAGACGCACATCAGAAAAGGGGCCTGTGGAGCTATAATAATGAGGAATTCAGACCCAAGCATTGCATTTCCGCTTTATATAGACTACAAATGTATGATTTATATGTAAAAAGGAACAATTTAAAAGCATGATATGTCTCCTTTAAATAAAAGGTTGGATTTTTCTCTTTTTTGCATTTGGGTTCTATGTTGTTTAAAAAAAAGGGAGAATTTTTAGAAGTCCTCGACCACATCTTAGGGCGCTTTCACACTAGCACTTTTGGTGCGCACCCGGGTTCGAATGACGTCAGAGTTCGGTTCGTTTGGATGATGTGAACGCTGTTTTCCGAACTCGGGTGCGCACCCGCGAACCGTACTCGAGTCCGCTTAAAAAGGTGGTCTGGGGTACGGTTCATGTGAACTCGGGTACGGTTCGCTGCTGATATGAACGCAATCGTACCAAATCGCGGAAGTGAACCGCTATTGATGACGTATAATCTGGTGCGTGCCTGCGTGCGTGTGTGTTTAACAACTGTAAAAGGGTCTATATACACTTACCTTGACGAAAAGCGGGATTGACGCACTGCAAGCAGAGAGATGATTTCTGCTTGCCTCCACAAAAATTGTCTTTGGCGGGCGGGCGGACATCCCGCTGTCTTTGGAACGGTTTTAATACTTTTGCGGCAGACAGACGCAAGTGTGTTTTTGTGTCTTTTCTTTGAAAACAAAACCAAAGGTTAAAAAAAAGAAGAACAAATGTGAAGCGAGCAATTCTATCCATTTTGACGCCTTTTCATAGCGGTTACCAAGCAACACGAGTACGCGCCGTACGCGCCAGCTGCAGCTTGATGATGTAAGCGTACCGCGGTTCGGATACAAATAATATAATGTGAACACAGTTCATCGGGGGCAGGGGGAGGGGGGAGCAATCGAACTCGGGTTCGGAACAGGCAATCGAACCAAGTGTGAAAGCACCCTTAAACAGGGGTGCCAATAATTGTGGAGGGCACTGTGTATATATATATATATATATATATATATATATATATATATATATATATATATATATATATATATATATATTTAGTGAATATCCCAGCATATTCCATTTTCTTTAATCTTAAGTACAACTGTAGTTTTAAATCTTCGTTCTACTGTTTTCCTACACTTTGAAACATTTAGTTTTACAAATGGTTTAACAATCAATGTTTAGTTTAACAATCTTTTAAAGGGTTAGTTCACCCAAAAATGTAAATACTGTCAGTAATTACTCACGCTCATGTTGTTCCAACCCCGTAAGAACTTTGTTCATCTTCGCAACACAAATTAAGATATTTTTGATTAAATCTTTGATCTTTGATTAAGCCATAGGCTTCTAAGACATTATAACTTGCTGGCCCAGAAAATGTATTAAAGACATCGTTAATATAGTCCAAGTGACTCCAGTGGCTCAATCTTAAGTTTATCAAGCGACTTTTTGTGCGCAAAAAAACAAACAAAAATAACGACTTTATTCCACTATTCATTTCCTTCTCTCTGGGCCTCGAGTTGGTTCACGTAGTGTTTTAGCGCAGCGCGTCTGTGTTGTACGATCTTACATGTATACAGGCTTTCAGATCCTGGCTCTGAGTGTGAGCCGGTTAGGCTCCGGCCCCTGTGTCTCATTAACTTTTAAAGGAGACACACTAAAACAGTGCGTTTTTCTCAGCCCCCCAAAAATGACACTTTAAACATGCTGTAAAAAATGATCTGTGGGGTATTTTGATCGAAAACTTCACATACACACTCTGGGGACATCAGAGACTTATTTTTACATCTTGTGAAAAGGGGCATAATAGGTGGCCTTTAAATCCACAGGGAATGTTGGTGATTTGTGGACTTAAAAGCCATATTACTTCAAACTTCATGAACTTGTTCGTTCAAGGCACAATGTTTCTCCTGGTTTCCAAGTCAGTGCCCATGATTTACTCACCCTCAAGTCATCCTAGGTGTGTATGACATTCTTCTTTTAGACAAATACAAACTGAGTAATATTAAAAACATGGCCTGCCTCTTCCAAGCTTTATAATGGATTATAATGAATTTCCATTTACTTGCAGTCTAGAGCCCTGTATAG
The DNA here is from genome assembly GCA_021554675.1 of Leuciscus idus. Lineage (NCBI taxonomy): Eukaryota > Metazoa > Chordata > Actinopteri > Cypriniformes > Leuciscidae > Leuciscus > Leuciscus idus. The sequence continues at coordinate 59,283,704 of CM038621.1, forward strand.
TGCTTTATTTCTGCTTTTACATGAGCGCCACCTACTGTCAGAGAGCGAATTAGTTTTTTGCATTGATCTGAACTGACAAATTACAGATTCCTGTTGATTGAACATGAGTTAATAGATACCAATCAACAAAGTGTCCTGTGCTCACCACACACTGGCTATAGGTGGAGAGATTTGGCTATAGAGTGATGTGTGTCTAACTTACACAGAAGAGACTTTGTTGCTCAGCACATGAACATAAACTACTTCAGGGTTGCCAACTCTCACGCATCTGGCGTGACACTCACGCTTACAGCATCAATCTCACGCTCTCACGGACGCGCAAGAAATGTCACGCCAAAATCCATGTTTCTCCCCTCTCAATCCGTTAATTTTCAGTTGATGACTAGACCACAGCGTATTAATGACAGGAGAGGAGTTTAAGGCCCACAGCTGTAATATCTGCCTACAACATTCTCACTGCAGTATTCTCTGATCGTTGATTCGCTGAAAACCTTGCACCTGATCCGTCAGTTGCGTGTGAGAAGTTCAGAGAGAGTTCAGAGCACAGGTTCGGAGTCGGAGCCACTGATGCGCGTTTGAAAGTTTGGATGACAATCAAGGTAAGCAGAATAACAAAATGTGTGCCTTTCCCTCACGGGAGCTTTTTGAAATCCCGTTCGTCCCCCCCCCCCACTTTCAAATTAGTTTGTTATGATTTTTTAACTGCACGCCGTCATCGCCACAGAGGAGCAGGACCGAGCAGGACACACAATGCGCGCAGCCGCGTCCAGGAACGTCGCTTGTACACACAAAAAATACCTCACTTAAAGTTATAATGAGCAGGTATCGCACTGTCTGTGAATGTCCTGACGCACACACTCACACACGACGCACAGAAATACTCGCGCCAGTGTCGAGCGCACAGACAGCGCGTCAGAATCAGGTTTGCTGGGCAGTTCTCTTTCACGCTTGAACGAACAATAACACATGCCAAAATGTCCGTTTTGTCGAGTATCCTCATAACAATAAGCAGTCTTAAATTAGTTACATAAAGTCTTAAATGAACGAGAAAATGAGATGCGTGAGAGCCTGTCAGCAGCGGCAGATTTTAAAGTGACAGCAGCCACTAATTCTGTCTGTCAGTAAAGTTAACCAAAGAACAAAGGGAACAGAGAAAATCACTCACTGTTCTTGACTAAAGAACGCTTGCAGCTTTAATAAGGATTAATCTAATTCAATTCGGTATATTTCATACCTGTTAGACAGGAAGGTCACATGTAAATATTACATTTATTTTTGGGTTTATGTGAGGCAAGTTTTAAGTTCACTTATATTAAAAGTTGTTATAATTTTCAAAAAGAAATAAATCATTTTCATGGAGACATTAGTAGCTACAGTGATACTGGCCTTCATTCATAAAAAAAATGGCATTAAACAATTTTTTAAAATATACTGTCTTTATGTTGTTTCTGACAAGACTGACACCAGGAACAGACTGTCACTTGATGGCACCCTGTGAGTGATGGGAAGTTCGGATCATTTGTTCGATCTCGTTCATTAAAATGAACAAATCTTTTTTCAAGTCATTTCGTTCATTTAAGGGGCTTTAAATGTTATACTTTTAACAGCCAAATTCCCACCCACATCCACCTACGCAGTCTTTATCATATTCTGAATTAAGAAATCATTATAATGCAGTCAAAAATAATTTACAGGGAACATAAATAATTACTTTCCGAGTCTTTCGTTCATTTGTCACGTGACAGACGCAGTGAACGTTCATGACCGGATTGGACCCTGCTTCAGATACGAGCTCCTGCAGAGGTGGTGAAGCAGGCCAACACTGTGGCACAGGCTACAACAGGCCTAATGTGTGGAACTTGTGTTGTGGTTTTCTGGGGAGGTGGAGTAACTATTATGTGTCCCTTTTGTTTTGAGATTTTTTATTGTTTTGATGTTGTTGTTTTACATGTTTGTTATTTAATCACCTCTATCTTTATTTTTTTTTAATAGTGCAATCAATAAATTAATTGTACATTTTGAAAAAAAACTTCTTTTTTTTCATAAATCAGGGTTTAGCCTATATAAGTAAACAAGGACTGATGTTTTTAAAATTAGGGTTAGGGTTACGCGCGCGCACTGATGTTTTACAGAGTCTCACTCCAGCCAAAGTCCCAAAGTTGGCAACCCTGCTACTTACTGTGATCTCAGACTGTGGTGATGTGGTTTCTTCACTGTATGGATCTTCATGTGTTGCTTCAGGTCACTTTTAACAGAGAAACTCTTTCCACACTGATCACACGTGTGCGGCTTCTCTCTGCTGTGGATCCTCTCATGTGTTTTCAGATGTGATGACTGACTGAATCTCTTGTCACAGTGTGAACATGTGTAAGGTTTTTCTCCAGTGTGAATTCTCTGGTGTTGTTTTAACTTGTCCGCTGAAATAAAAGTCTTCTCACACTCAAAGCACATGTACTCTCTCACACCAGTGTGAATTTTCTGATGTTTATGTAAAGTATCCAGCTGTGAAAAACTCTTTCCACACACAGAACATGAATGCGGCTTCTCCTTCGTATGAACTGTCAGGTGTTTCTTCAGGTGTGATGCCAAAAGAAATGTTTTGCCGCACTGATCACACGAGAACGGCTTCTCTCCGGTGTGAACTCTCATGTGTCTTTTAAGGTTTGAAGATCGACTGAAATCTTTCCCACATTTATCACATTTAAACGGCTTCGCTCCAGTGTGGATCCTCATGTGTCGCTTCAGGTCCCTTTTAAAAGCAAAACTCTTTCCACACTGATCACACGTGTGCGGCTTCTCTCCAGTGTGGATCATCTCATGTGTTTTCAGAGATGATGACTGACTGAATCTCTTGTCACAGTGTGAACACTTGTAAGGTTTTTCTCCAGTGTGAATTCTCTGGTGCACTTTTAAATCGCTCGCTGTAATAAAAGTCTTCTCACACTCAAAGCACATGTACTCTCTCACACCAGTGTGAATTTTCTCATGTTTATGTAAAGAGTCCAGTCGTGAAAAACTCTTTCCACACACAGAACATGAATGCGGCTTCTCCTTCATATGAACTCTCAGGTGTTTCTTCAGGTTTGATGCACAGATAAATGCTTTACCGCATTGATCACATGAGAACGGCTTCTCTCCAGTGTGGATCATCATGTGAGCATCAAGACCATCTTTGGTTGTGAAACTCTTTCCACACTGAGTGCAGGTGAAATATTTCTTGGCTCTTCTTTTCTTTAAAAAATTATTTTTAGTCTTTGAGCGACTCAAGGGTTTTCCTCCAGGTTTGACATGATGTTCCTCCTCCACTTCCATCAGGTCTGACATGAAAGAAAAATGTATTAAATAAAATTTTCAGTACATCAAAATAATTAATTGAAAGAAAAATAAAGTGAAAGGACATGAAAGTGAGCCCTGAAGTAATAGTAGAAAGTAGACAACTGTTATAAAATATTATGACAATTTCATGCTTTTTTATAAATGGATTATTTATCAGTTAAAATAGTGTTTAGCTTGATCTGATGTTGATAATCAGTATAATAATTTCTCAAACCTCCCTTTACTGACCATTTGTTGAAGAAAAACCCAGAAAATTGTGTACCATTTCATAGTTTATCTAAAAGTGAAGAAGTGCTTGAATGTTTCTAACATGAATGTTCTTCAGCATCATGAATGAATGAAGAATAAACACCAACCTCTTTGTTCTTCAGGATCTTCAGTGTGTTTCATTCTGCAGGGTTCTGGATCACTCATGTTCTCACTGTCCTCTTTAATAAACTCAGTCTTTGCAGATTTCAGCTCTTCCTGATGCTCTGATGCTCGTCTTCACTTGTAACTGATGGGAACTTACAGCATTTATTGGATAATTTATGTGGGAGGAGCTTCATTGGTGATGTAATTACAGTGGGAGGAGCTTCACTGATCTGCCCAAAATCTAAAATCTATCAGTTACTGAGTTTGTTTTTATACTAAATGACACTTCTATGCAACAAATGGCTATTATGATCATTTGCAGAATGCATTTTTATAAATTGATTATATGTCCTTGAAACTTTCCTTGAATGAGGTAAATTTATCTTCCAATTATTGTTTTTCTGAATCCAGGGACAAATCCCATTGTTGCCATATTTTGACACCAACTTTGAGATTGACATTTATTTTACTAAAAAAGTTTTGAATTATTAATGGCCGTTCACACTAGACTTTTCCTTGCACTGACTTCCATTCATACGCATGTGAAAGTGTGACACCAGAAACACAAGCTCAAGTGAATAACCCTGTGAGAAATAACAATCCATTCATTATTTGTATTGCTAATCCTAACATTATTCTGCTTCTTCATTAAAATACAGGTATCTAGAAATAAATAAAAGAATAACTAATCTAAATTCTTCCAAATATAAATAATGGTAAGAAAAACTGTTAAAATCATAAACACAGAAATAAATGTACATATAGTAACCAACAAATCCCCTCAGTCTGCTGACACCAATGAAATGAGCTTTAAGTGTCAATTTACAGGAGATCTGAAGACATCAGCATAATAAATGAGGTGAAAACAGGAACTATTGTCATGAAATAAAGAGTGTTTTCAGCAGATCTGTTAATATTGATGAGCCTCAGACTATCAACACTCAGTCAACAAGCCATTCAGGATCATCAGCAGATCATCTCACTTTATTCTGAGTGTTTGCTGTTAGAAACACATTATTTGAGTCAGGATACATGATAAAAGCCTGTAAAACTGCTCTATTGAAAGAATACTGTAATTTCTCACACTATGACATGGATAAAACATCAATAACACAAAACAATGACACTCATCTTACAGATAGGAATAATTACAGCAGCATAATGTCCAAATAATGTATAAATGTAGCAAGTTTGATCTTATAATAACTACATTAATCACTACACACTGAATTTGAGATCTGGAAATCAACACCAATATACTTAATTTCAACACTTTAAAAGTGTAAGTATGGGAACAACCCTCAAAGTGTTAGTTCGACACTTTCAAGAGTGTTGCCTCTCGCAACACCGACACAGAGTTACAACATGAACACTAAGAGAGTAAAATATGAACACCTATTCTGCATTACCTACTTTAAAGAACTGGGCTGATTTTCCCGATAACGTTGTCTCTTAGGTATACCTCCTACGAAGACTGTTAAGGTATAACTTAACTGAAGGTATACCATTTCTAGGCGTGTTCCCCGAACTATACCTTAGGAAGCCGCTTAATATATCCCTTCTTACGTGCGACGTTACCCGGTGCTGTCCGTGGCGATGCTGCTGAATTAGTTGATATCGACGGCTAAAGAATCAATTATTCTCTCGTGCAGGGGCTGTTTATGTGAGAAAGCGGTGTTCTTTATAAATGAAGCACTTTAGAAATAGTTGAAATTGCATTTACTAGGAGTCATGGGATATTATAAAAAAATATCCAAACTATAATAGCCTATAATAGCCTAGCCTACATATTTTTAAATTGTATCATATATTGCTGCCATAATAACCATTTAAATTTTTTATGTGCTTTCTTCTTCAGGTGGAGCTGCGATGAAATATTCTTCTTGGAAATACTTTCCAGCATTTCAGTAATAAAAGTGTAGGCCTACATCTCGGTGCTCGGCAGTGATCAAAAAGGATTTAAACAGTGGATTTTGAATCTCTTCTTGGAAACGCAGAGATGTGAATTCAGACGGCAATTAAATCACCACACGACCTGTTTGTCAAAAAACATTAGGTACTAATTTGGCCAGGGATTTTCACGTGGGTTGGGTGAGAAAAAACACTGATATTATGGATTCGGACGGCACTAAAATCACAGACTCACCCCTATAAATGTTTAAAATACCATACGAGCCCATGAGAAACAATATTAGCGTCCGAATAGGACTTAACTGGCAGTAGCCTATGCTTTCACTGGCCTTTAAAAGAGCGTTTTAATTAAAATAAATTTATACAATTTTATTATATATAATAATATAATTAAAATTCTAACAACAATCAGTGTAATGACAATTTTATTCTTTGCATGAAAACACTTGAATTATCCTAACTGGGCGATCCCTTAGAGATAGGGTGAGAAGCTCGGTCACTCGGGAGGAGCTGAGAGTAGAGCCTCCTTCACATCGAGAGGGGTCAGCTGAGGTGGCTCGGGCATCTGTTTCGGATGCCTCCTGGACGCCTTCCTGGGAAGGTGTTCCGGGCACGTCCCACTGGGAGGAGACCCTGGGGAAGACCTAGGACACGCTGGAGGGTCTATGTCTCCCGGCTGGCCTGGGAACGCCTCGGTGTCCCCCCGGAAGAGCTAGAGGAAGTGTCTAGGGAGAGGGAGGTCTGGGATAAGCGGAAGAAGATGAAAGGATAGTAGCCAACAAATCCCCTCAGTCTGCTGACACCAATGAAATGAGCTTTAAGTGTCAATTTACAGGAGATCTGAAGACATCAGCATAATAAATGAGGTGAAAACAGGAACTATTGTCATGAAATAAAGAGTGTTTTCAGCAGATCTGTTAATATTGATGAGCCTCAGACTATCAACCCTCATTCAACAAGCCATTCAGGATCATCAGCAGATCATATCACTTTATTCTGAGTGTTTGCTGTTAGAAACACATTATTTGAGTTAGGATACATGATAAAAGCCTGTAAAACTGCTCTATTGAAAGAGGATACTGTTATTTCTCACAGTATGACAGGGATAAAATATCAATAACACAAAAACAATGACACTCATCTTCATCAACCACTACAGATAAATATTTACAGCAGCATAATGTCCAGATCAATCTAAATATAGTTTGATCTTATAATAACTACATTAATTACTACACAGTAAATTTGAAATCCGGAAATCAACACCAATATACTTAATTTCAACACTTTAAAAGTGTAAATATGGGAACAACCCTCAAAGTGTGAGTTCGACACTTTCAAGAGTGTTGCCTCTCGCAACACCGAGACAGAGTTACAACATCAACACTAAGAGAGTAAAATATGAACACCTATTCTGCATTTCCTACTTTAATGAACTGTAAAATACACTGACAAATCATGTAATCCAAAAAAAAAAAAAAAAAAAAAAACACTTTGAAATAAACACATCACTCTCTATTACTCTTTCAAAACAATCCAGAATTTTTAATTGTAACCTTAGTCTGGGATCATAAAAGTGGTTTTCTAAAAAGTAGTCATTAACATTTTATGAAAATGATCAGATAAAGATCACCACAAAGCACTATTGTTCCCAGAGTAAAACACTATTCACATTTATTAGTATTGATTTAATGTGGCTCATTATAGGCTCAATGTAAAGCATTTAGCAGTATCTTTATCTGGTATTATATGTAAAAACAAATATTGCATCACAATTGATTGTCAAAACATTTGGTAACTAAATAGAATTTGATGAAGTTTAGTGACAACATGTTACAATGTTTACATTATACAGTGACTGGTAGGATACAGTTTTATTATTGCTTGACAAAAATTTCAAGATTTCAATTCCATTCTTGTGATTTGATTCCGATTTTGATTCAATATTGACTACTTTGGATACATGTTTATTTTAAATGTTATTAACATAGAGGGCCCAATCTGCTGGTATTATTAAAGGTTAAAAATAACAAATGAAATTAAATATAATGCAGTTTTTGTTATAATAACAATTATTTAATGACATAAGTAAAAATATAATAAATATGTAATACGGTGCTCAGCAAAATCTCCTCTCCAGCTATTTTTTCTATTCAATTAACATGCTATGGTCATTAAATGGCTTTCCTGAGGTAAATGCAACGTTATGTGACATAATTGTTCTCCTGCTATTATACAGGGTGGGCCATTTATATGGATACACCGCAACAACATGGGAATGGCTGGTGACACCAAAGTCCCGTTAGTGGCACACCAGTACATGTGAAGGGGCAAACTCCTCAAGATGGGTGGTGACCATGACCAGGCTTGGGAGGGTTACTTTAAAAATGTATTCCGTTACAGTTACAAATTACTTCATAAAAAAAGTATTCAGAAACGTAATCCAAGTACTATAATATGAAAGTAATGTAACTGATTACTTTGGGATTACTTCAAGGTCACGTATATAAATAAAGTCAAGCAAGAAATATTATTAAAATATATATTTTTTTTTTATTAAGAATTTGGTCCAGTGTACAATATTTGCAAAATATACACACATGCCTGAATATATATTTATGTAAAGGGCTATACAGACATCTAGTGGCTAATGTATGGTATTACAGATTATTTTGTTTTATTTTTAACTAATTTTTAACTAAAAAATAAAAACACAACATTTAAAATTTTTAAACAATCTACATATTAGTTTATTTTAAAATAGGCCTACATGTTGACTAAAGCCGTGATCTTTCTATTTGGAACTTGGGGCGTTGGCAGTGGGAGTTCCCCTACGTTACCTAGACAGCGAACATCCCGTTACGTGAGAAAAGATAAGAAAGGACATTTTGGGTACTAAAAAAGCTACTCTCCTAATTTCTACAAAATAGCAGCGGAATTTCCATGAATTAAAAGCGATTTTACCCGCAGGCAGCATCGTTTCTACTAGCAGCAGTGATTCAAATCTGCGTCTGAGGAGATTGTAGAAAGCTGTTATTTGCACATGCACCAGCGCGTGGCACACGTGAGTCATTACTGGCAACAGAACCAGGAACTACTGTATAATCAAGCAGCGCTTAATATAGTGTTATTATGCCAAAATACTTATTTATTTAGTTTTAAATTAAACCATTGTAATCCTGAAAGTATTCCCCCTTTTTTCAAAATGTAACTATAATCTGATTACTATGTTTTTTGACGTAACTGTAACGGATTACAGTTACTGGATTTTTGTATCCTGATTACATAACGCCGTTACATGTATTCCGTTACTCCCCAACCCTGACCATGACATATACTAATGTGCCAAAAACAGGACCTCAATATCACCAACCACTCCCGTGCCACCACGGTGTATCCATATAAATGGCCCACCCTGTATATTGACCTCTTTCCGTGGTTGAAAAACACTAATTGGTCGATATCATGTATACTTTCGGTAAGTTGTACTGCATCTTTAAATAAAAAAGTAACAGATGATCGGTTCACGTGCACTTGCACTGAGGCGCTCAGCGATCTGTCACGTCACATTTACAAGCGCCAAACTTATTTTTTATCTGAATTTCGTAATAAAATGTATGGAATCTAAGAGCTGATAATTAGTTTAATATTAAAAGTACCTCTTTGCTCCGCAATTTTTCTGTGCGTGAGAAAATGGATGTGTGGCGTGAGAGCGTGTGAAAAGTGTCAATTGCGTGAGTCTCACGCTCAATGCGTGAGAGTTGGCAGCCCTGCTTTTACTGCTGGGTCTCAGTAACAGCAACCCAAAAAACAGTTCTCTATTACACAACCATTGTAAACACTCCGATAATAACTATACAATGTCAGGTGAGTACACACATAAACACAATAGTAGTGTAACACTAGTAATACTAGGCATTAGCATAATGCTAGCGAACTTTGTAAACATTTACACCAGGGTACTCACATGTCTCTGAACGCTAGACCCCGAAGCCGCCGCCATTTGCGCCATTTAGAATTTCAGCCGCCGCCAGCCAATAATTTCGTAAGCCAAATTGAGCCGCCATCTTATAAAGTTTGGCTGAGCCGGCTAGAATTATTTGCATCAAATAATAATTCTATCACATAGAGACATACACACACGAAATATATAAACAATACACGAGATCTATTTTCCCACTGGATTCATAACAGCACAGTCTTGTGCTCGTTGCTACGATACACAGACTCACAGTGAATTGACGACCAATTAAAATTGCTCGTTTTCCGTACAGAAGAAGCGATGCATTTTTTTCTCGCACTGAGGTGAAATGGCGGAAAGAAGCAAGCAAGGTAATTTTGATCTCACTTCTCACATACTTTCCTAATTCCTACTTACTTTTTTTTTTAACTTAGGCCTACCCAGACTTTTGTTAAATCTTCAGGGCACGGTTGCACAAACACCTGAATCAAAGATTGATGTTATGAACCAAATATTCTGGAACGGAGAGATTTATAGCACTGAACGTGATATTACTGCAGTAACAAACCACCGTTTCCACATTGCTAATTCACGACGCATGCTTCAGTGTACATTGAAGTGAAATGTGCAAAACTTTGTCCAAAATAATACTGATAACAGTGTGTGTTTATATTAAGGCGAGACACGGCAGGCAAAAACATCGTTTTTTTTTTTACTGGTCAATTTTGAGATTTTTGGATATTTGTCTTCAATAACATGTCGTCTTTCAGACTTGTGGTGAAAAAAAGTCCGAAATACACATCTAGGTCTTTATTTTACTACACTTCATCTGTTTGCGTCTGTAGATTTCTCATAAATTCAACAAAAGTTTGCGTTCTTAATCAACATACTTCTCCGCGATCTCTGCCATCGCTATTTGAAAATGTTTAGTAGCATACAGACTACAAAATAAATATGTACATACGTTGTGAAAGTAAAATCTGGTGTTTTCTTTATTACATTGTATTGCATTTTGTAGAAATATAGTTTAAGCCATGGATTGCTTGGAAATATTGAGATCTAGTAAATCAGTATAACATAGACATCTGTAGACATGAAGTGGCAGCTTCAGCCATTTGCAGCTATGAAAAGTTTGGCGGCTGCAGCAGCCATTTAGGTTTTGGCTGAGCCGGCTAGCCAGCCAATAACTTCATCAGCCAGCCATTATTCTCAAAACAAATGGCTTCGGGCTCTACTGAACGCACACATGCACAGATAACGACACAGACGACAACTATGCACTTCAGAAATATCTACGATGTGCTGCCCGTGGTCACTCTCACTACTAACTCAAAACGAGACCTATCAGTCAGCGCAAACAAGTGTCCTCTCGGTGACCCCAAAACTAAAGCGCTGATTGGCTGATCCCCGAACATAAATAGCAAGTCCTTCTTTACAATGTCTTTGGTGTTAAACATATTTGAAGTAACATTTTGGTTTGTTCTAAAATGATCAGGGATATGCAACTTTAGGTAATAATTAATAAATAAATTACTTTAAGGACTCAGTTTCATTGATCATTTAAATTTCATTTTTAAAAGAAATGTTTGTTCAACATACAACAATTAAAACCACTTTTCAATTATAAGATTGAAATGGCTCTGAAGCAAAGACATTTCAGATATGTTTTGAAGTAACACCACTGATGTAATATTGCATAGAAGGTTTAACAATTAAAAGTTTACAGAGCAAAATAATGAAATTCATCACGAGTCGGATTACAAGAAGTTTCTACTCTGATAAAAGAACATTTAGAGAAAAACTGCATTAAAAAAAATATAATTAAAACAACCCGCAACCTGTTTCTCACTCTCAACCCGACTTTGTAATGCAAAAACAAGCTCATAGACAAAGGAGAGCAAACTGAACTGAACTAAAGCAACTGGCCTCTGGAAGAACTGACACTTTAAGAGCTGAACACGGTATTTCCAGTATTTCTCCCCCATCTCCTCTGGACATGAATCGCCATCACTTACAAATGGTTAAGAAAAGAATTTGAATTATTTACATACTAAATATGATTTTCAGTTCCAATCCCTTTTATTCGCCTAAAACCTAAGCTGGATGTGCTGGGTATCTGAACTGAATGGTGTGACTGGTGGAGTCAGGGTGCCCTGTTGTGACTCTCTGTGCTTTCTTGTCCTGTATTCTGCCTTATATATTCTCCAGTTCTTCCTTGCTGCTCTCTTTCCCCTCGCTGGGAGATCTCCTCTTCTTTTATTAACGGTCTGCTGTTTCTTTTGAAGGAACTCTGCTCTTCGAACTGGGTCTGCATCTCTGCACTGTCTATAAAGACACTGCCTTTCAGCAGCAGTTAATCTTGCCATACCTGACAAGAGAGATGTTTATGGATGTCCTATGTGTTTTATTAAAAATACAACATTTCTGGTTGTATATTGTCTGTGGAGTTACTATAGAGTCTGTGGTGTTACTAGGAAAGACAGTAACACCACAGACAAATGAGCCTAAATCCAGACTTTTCTATAAATGGAGGCTGCCATCATGATTCAAGTTCAGGGGAAATTTTCGTATGTATTTATATATATTTTTTTTTTATTAAAATATAATGAGTAACTGGTTAGCAAATCACAACTGTTTACGGGACATAAACCACTCTCCTTGTTTGTTTTATCAGGGCAAATCATATTCCCCAGCCATCTACGCACTGCGTCCTCAAAAAGGGCCGGTTCTCTGAGGAACCACACAGGTTTCCTGAGGAACTCTTATATGAGGCACTGTGTGGAACAGGTTTGGGTGCCTCCGGGAAACTTTTTTTTATTTTTATTTTTTATTAATTTCATGTTGTTACTATGGTTACCATTAACTTCTATAATAATAAACAAACTGAACCAAATACAAAATAAGAATTGTTTATTACATATTTTAGATCCATTTTAATACATACACTTCCATGCACTTGGGGAAAAAAAGCTAGAAATAGATTAATATCAATGAATAGAATACACAAAAAGTATAATACAGTACATAAGCAACATAAATAATCAACCATGTATATACAATAGGCTATACAAGAAAAGACATCTCAACAAAATGCATGGAAACACATATGTTCCATGTAAAAAAAAAAAAAAAATTGACATTAACATTTTGACTACCCTAATTAAAAATGTGCATCTTCACTTAACTTGTTTAGTTTTGTTAAGCTTGTTAAATCTGACATCACTGTTTCCAAGTCCAAAAGCTCTATCAGATGCCAAAAACAAACAACAAACAGTGCTAATATACACTCATTGTGCTGTAATATTCCTGAAAATTATGATCCTAACCTTTATCTCTATACCGAAATCTCAGATGGTTAGATATTCAGCTATTGTGAATCGTACAGTGTTGAAGTCTGGGATGCCGTGAGACTGGAGACTGTAATGTTCACTACGGCTTTTGAAAAGCTTAAATGTGTGACTTGAATCAACAGTGCTATTAAATGGTTGTTGATATTCTCACTAGAAACAAGATAGAGGAAGTAGAGGCTTCGACCCGGAAACACTATTCATTATGTCACAACAAGCAGAAAACGTTTTCCATTATAACAGAGTGAAGGTGCAGTAAAATGATCTGTTGTTCTGTGAATGTTCACGGGTGAATTCCAGTCATTTCAATAAGAATCCACACGATCTGTGATTTTGTTAGTGGTCAAAAATGTCACTACGGGACCAAGTTGGTCACTGGAATTCTCTGGATTTGACCAACAGAAAGCTGTGTGAAAGTGACTCCTGTGTGAGCTGTGCTTCATACATTACATCGCTACACTGCTGACAATGGTCAATAGACCTTTTTGCCTGTGTAATTTCACGAAATGCACAAATGTGACACACCTTTACTCGAAGGAATAGCATTATAGACACCAATTTGCCAAACCTGTGATATTATTGTACATGTAAAAATAATATGAATGAGATTTGAGAGCATGAGGGAAGATTTTCAGAGAATAACTGATTAAAAAACACAAGTACACAGTCAAACAATACAATTTCACACAGAAAAGTTCATATTAATAAAGTACTTGCATGTGGTGCAGGTGTTAGGGGTTAACCGTTTAGGACCCAAGGACCAGATGTTTGAAAGAAGACCCGGAGTCAGAATTATAAACAAATTTAAGAAAAGTTTTACTGAAGATAGTTTGCAGTTTCATCAGCAGAAGTTCAGCTTCAAGACTCACACAGGAGTTTGTAGGCCGTCCCGCTTACAGTAACAAAGATCACAGCAGTTATACCCATTTCCAAGGGCACGAATGACATCAGTACACACATGTTGGCTACTTCTGAAGAAATAGATAAACATAGTAATTTTCCACACATATACAGATAGACTGAAGCATATCTCCATAGATTATGCACCTGACACTCGGACCCTGAAGTCAGGCACGTCGTGACCTTCCAGGTCTCAGATTTGGGTTGCTAGGCGCCAACATGTCCCGATCAACAACTCAGTCAATCTCCAATAATGCCAGTGGTTCCTTAACCTGTAAGCAAGAAGACTAACACACACACTGAAACACAGCTTTTCCAAGGTTAGGATTTGGCCAGGCTCTAACTATAAACAGGAGTCTCGTCTCAAAACATCAAGATAACAAGTTCTTTCTCTCAAGGATAGGACACTTTAGTCTAACTGGGAAGTATAGACTTTAACAAAGAAATTATCCCTTAAATTATTGGCTTCAATGACCCCTATATGTTTTAACACATTGAAGACCTGAATTACAGTAATTACAGTTTCCAAACACAAACCAAGTCCCTATTTCATTTCTGGAAGCCGGCCTAAATAAGCAAGCACTGTTACTGCATCCAGATATCAAATATTGACATTAAAGAGTACATGAAAAGAACATTTCAGTAATCACACTGGTAACTTCAATAACAAAGTAAAATCTCCAGAGAAGTCATTCAACTCATTCGATATTTAGAAGGAAAAATATTGATGAATACCTTGATTACATTCACTCATACATATACATTGAAGCAGCAGTGGATTCCAATCCACCCCCTTCACAGGTAACTTACTGTAATTCAGTGTTGCCTCTGAAATGTTCCGATTATATTTAGAAATGTACTGGTTGTTCAGGGGAAACAAAAGAACAAAGCTGATTAGATCCATTCACAACATAATATGTATTGGCCAGTAAAGGGCTTTAAAAGGGTATTTGATGGGACTCATTTCGTTTTGCGTTCCTACCCCGAAGCGACAAAATAAAATAAAATTCTTTATCAAAATTTATAAGGAAAGCCCAGTACTTTGTTTAGGCTTGGTTTGTAGGGAATTCCAAACCTGCGTACATATATTCAAACGCACATGACTATAGAACCCATTCTTAATGCGCATGTGAACGCCATCAGCGTTTCTCACAGGTTCACGTTTAAAGTCTATGTAGAGAGAATGGTGTCGTCTTAGCGGCCCCTAATTTAATAACAAATGATCGTTGCGGCGGAAGCGAATCAATCAAAACTAACTTTAGCTGGAAAATAACTTAATTAAAGAACCGCTATAAAGCCAAAACAATCTCTGTTACCATAAATCATACGCTTATCTCTGTAAAGCTGCTTTGAAACAATATTTGAATGTCAAATTTTCAAATCGAATACCAACCCACTGAACGTATATTCGAATATTCGGGTCCAACCCTAAACAGTTGTCTACTTTCTACACACACATATATATATATATATATATATATATATATATATATATATATATATATATATATATTCAAGCGAATATTCCAGCATATTCCATTCTCTTTACTCTTAAGTATAACTGTAGTTTTAAATCTTCGTTCTACTGTTTTCCTACACTTTGAAACATTTAGTTTTACAAATGGTTTAACAATCAATGTTTAGTTTAACAATCTTTTAAAGGGTTAGTTCACACAAAAATTAAAATTCTGTCAGTAATTACTAACCCTCATTATAGGAGCCAAAACACTGTACATATTATTTGGGATATGGAATAACCTTATATTTGATTTATAAGGGTTATATTACTACATTAATAGCTTATTGCTAATAGTAGTCAAACATAACTTTATTAAAAGATTATTATTTCTCAGTTATGTTTCTTAGTAATGTTAAGGAGGTTTACAGAAAACGATCATTGATATAATTTGAATTATAAATGCTGTTTTTGTGATTTGGAAACAATGAAAACCATTTTCTGTTTAGCTCAGGGTTTAGGTTGAATTTAGGGCTACCGCCCCTTTAAGAGAATTGTGCTGGGTTTCCCGCAATACCGTTGAAGCGTCATAACTGACTTTGGACGCTCGGAGCCAGCGGTGAACTAGGACCTGAGCGATATAGTTTTCTTACCGTAGCCTATGGACGTTACATTGTCTTAGAAATATCAGACAGCATTAGTTTTGGTTTAAGAAACATTTATTTTATTACTCCTGTAAAAAGATTTCACTGTGGGACCTGAATAAACGGTCATTTTTTGTTATCCTTTGACATTGGAGTCCAGTGGAGCTTTCTTTTTGCCCTGATACAACGTTCTACGGCACGAGTAACTAACTTTCGCAAGGGATTGGACTGCTGGCCCTGACATAGTAAGAAAACTGTGCTCTAAAAAAAAAAGGATTCAAGAATCACAAACTGCTGGAGCTCTGTAAGGAAGGAAAAGAAGCAGATTGGTGGGCAGTGAGTACTGAAGAAAAGAGAATGTGGATGCTATTTGTGCCTTTTCTGTTGAGTGGAGACGTCAAAGTTTAACATGCTTGTTGCTAATTAGCTAAGTTGGTGCAACTTACTATTTGTAGCAAGTGCTGACAGCCTCTTGTGAGAGTGATTGAGAAACGTCTTCACCAGGCAAATAGGCAAATTGATTTTTTGGTTCTCTCTGTAACTTAAATTCATCAAGATGAGCCAAGCAGACTATTCAACCCCACAACCTGAACCTACTGAAGCTAGACAGGTTAAAGTCACAGCCAAGGCTTATGAAGAAAAAGTCCGTCATGCCATTAATAAAAGGAAAAACAAGCTAGGTCAGCTAACCAGCAAAATGAATCAGATAACTCAGTCAATGGATGAAGGTGACGACAGTAACCTGCCAGCTGTAGAGAAAATGTTATCAGTAGAGTTCAATAAACTGTTTGGAGAGTTTTGTGAACTAAATACATCAGTCAAAGTGTTACTGGATGAAACATCAGAAATGAATGCAGATCAGGAAGGATGGTTTAAGCCGAAGGCCGATATGTTTTATAACTTTGCTACTAAGGCTGAGAAATGGATAAAAGAGGTGTATCAGCGCATAGCCGAGGCTAAAAAGACAAATGAGGAGATTTCTCCTGAAGATAGTGCATCAGTGGCTATTGCTTCGAGAAAGTTAAGGAAAGGGTCTAAAGCACCATCCTCAGTACATTCCAAAGCATCCTCTGCATCAGCGGCCCGTCTGAAGGCTGAATTAGAGAGAGCTGAGCTACAAGCTCGAGCTTTCACTCTAAAACAAAAACAACTACTTGATGAACAGGAAGCTAAGATAAAAGCTGAGAGAGAGGAGTTGCAAATGCAGATTGCGCTTGCCGCCTCCGATGCTAAGTGCAGAGTACTAGAGGAGTTTGAAGGTATCAGAGCCTGGTCTAGAGTTAGCCAGCAAGATGGTATGAACTCTTACATAGAGAAAGCAAAGCACACGGTACCACAAGCTCCTAGGCAAGCTACGACTACTCCCCAAGCAGAAGTCAGAATAGAACCTGCTCGCAGAGGTAGTCATGGAGCCCCTACTAGGGATGTGAGGACGGAACAGGAGACTTTGCTACAAGAATCTTCGCCATTATCCATTATTGACTTCCTAATGAAACAACAGAACCTCGCTACCCTGCCACCTCAGAAGATTCCAATATTCAAGGGGGACCCTATGGAATACAGGCTATTCATCAGGGCCTTTGAACATGGAGTAGAGGATAAGACGGATAGTGACAGGGACCGGCTGTACTACATGGAGCAGGACACGGATGGGCAGCCGAGAGAGCTTATACGAAGTTGTTTTCACATGGAACCGCAAACTGGCTATCGTGAAGCCAAGAGGCTCTTAAAGGAGCACTTTGGTAATGGATATAAGATTTCAATGGCGTACATCGACAAAGCACTGGCCTGGCCGACAATCAAGTCAGATGACGGAGAAGCACTTCACTCCTTTGGCCTTTACCTCACAGGATGCCTCAACGCAATGTCGGATGTAGAGTACATGCAAGAGCTTGACAGTGTGTCCAATATGCGAGCTATCGCTGCCAAGCTTCCATACAAGCAGAGGGAGAGGTGGAGAAGCAAAGCATGTGCTCTCCTAGAGAAGGAGCAACGCAGCGCTAAGTTCAGGGACCTTGTCGGCTTTGTGATTCAGCAAGCGGAAGAAGCCCTCCACCCACTCTTCGGCGACATTACGGATGGAAACAAGAGCCATGTAAGGGCTCACAAGACTGAGAAATCAGCCAGAACGAGTGGTGCTCAGAGAAGCTTCACTACTGCAGCCACAGCAGTCAAGAATCCGGCAGAGACAAAATTAAAGCCCAAGGGAGAATCACTGTGTGCTTTCTCGACCCCTTGTCTCTTCTGCCAAGGAGAACAGCACACCTTGGAACACTGCAAAAGGATGAAAAGGTCTCTTCACAAGGAGAAGATCGACTTTCTTAAGAGTAAAGGACTATGCTTCAGTTGCCTGAAACAAGGACACATGAGCAAGGCCTGCGATGAGAAGATGGCCTGCCAGGTGTGCCAGCTTACTCACCCGACAGTTCTCCATAAGAAGAATAAGGATGCTACTGATGAAGCAAGGCAGAAGGAGCCATTGACTGACACGTCCAAAAACACAAAGCACAAGGTGGAACGAGCAGATGGAGAATCCAGTTCAGTAGTAAGTGGATGCATCAATGCAGAGATGAGGACCTGCAAAGCTACTGGGGCCGGCAATGTTAATAGTGTTCTGGCGATCGTTCCAGTACATGTCAAGGCCAAGAAAGGTAATAAGATTGTGACTACTTATGCGTTCCTCGACCCAGGCAGCAATGTCACCTTCTGCACAGAGAAGTTAATGGCCTCACTCAATGTCACAGGGAGGAAAACAAGTATTCTGCTGAAGACCATGGGAGGCGAGCGGCTGGTGAGCAGCCAAGTGGTGTCTGGTCTGGAAGTCAGCGGCATGGATGGCAACAGCTTCCTGGAGCTGCCCAACATCTATTCTCAGAGGGTGATCCCGGCTCGTGAACAGAACATCCCTCTGCAGGAGGAAGTAGACAAGTGGCCTCATCTCAGTCAAGTGAAGATCCCAAAGATTCAGGCAGAGGTAGATCTTCTCATCGGGACTGACGTACCCAAGGCCATGGAGCCGTGGCAGGTGATACCCAGCGTGGAAGATGGGCCATACGCGGTAAAAACACGACTGGGCTGGATTGTCAATGGTCCTCT
The DNA here is from genome assembly GCA_021554675.1 of Leuciscus idus. NCBI lineage: Eukaryota > Metazoa > Chordata > Actinopteri > Cypriniformes > Leuciscidae > Leuciscus > Leuciscus idus. The sequence goes on from CM038621.1 coordinate 59,302,709, forward strand.
CCGTGGAGTCAACAGCCATGACACGACTAGTGGACTCATACAGGTCACTTCCAATCGCATATCAGTGGTTACGCTAGATGAGCTGTGGAACCATCAACAGTTCAAGATCGACTTTCCAGAGTGTCAAAACGACCGTGTAGAGATGTCAAGGGAAGACATCCAGTTTCTGGAAATGGTCTCGCAGTCAGCAAAACTCATAGAAGGTCACTACAGCATCGGTTTACCACTGAGGAACACAGTTTTCAAGATGCCGAACAACAGGAAAGTAGCTGAACAGCGAGCTCTCAACTTAAAGAAGAAGTTCATAAAGAGTCCTCAGTTTCATGCTGAATACTCTGCGTTTGTGGAAGACTGGATCGTGAAGGATTACGCTGTCAAGGTTCCCAATGAAGAGATCAGCCGTAGCGATGGAAAGGTGTGGTACTTGCCACATCATGGCGTATATCATGCTAAAAAGTTGAAGATCCGAGTGGTGTTCGATTGTGGGGCGTCCTTCCAAGGCACCACATTGAATGATCAGCTCCTACAGGGGCCGGATCTGACGAGTACTCTGCTTGGTGTCATCACAAGGTTTCGGCAAGAGGTTGTGGCTGTCATGGCAGATGTGGAAGCCATGTTCCACCAGGTACGGGTACCGGCTGAAGATGCTGACCTTCTGCGGTTTCTCTGGTGGCCCTCTGGTGACATCAGACAAGACATCGCAGAGTACCGAATGAGGGTGCACATATTCGGTGCCACCTCATCTCCGAGTTGTGCCACGTTTGCCCTACAGAAGTGTGCACACGACAGCAGAGGTCAGTACAATGCTGCAAGTGTTGACACAGTACTACGCAACTTCTATGTTGATGACTGCCTCAAGTCTGTCTGCTCAGAAGAGGAAGCAGTATCTATGTACAGCGACTTGAGGGCCATCCTTCATTCAGGAGGATTCCGCCTTACGAAGTGGGTGAGCAACAGCAGAGCCGTGCTGTCTGCAATCCCTGTGGAGGAGAGAGCTGAAGAACTAAGAGACCTCAATCTTGACTTGGATATGCTACCTGTCGAACGAGCATTGGGGGTCCGATGGTGTATTGAGAGCGACAACTTCAAATTTAGGATCATCATCCAAGAGAGGCCACCCACAAGAAGAGGCATTCTCTCCGTAGTTGGCTCTATCTACGACCCGCTGGGTATTCTAGCACCGGTGGTCTTGACAGCAAAGCTAATCCTCCAGGAGCTCTGCCGACTCAAGCTGGGATGGGACGATGACATTCCAGAGCACCTCGCTAAAAAATGGAACAGCTGGTTGGAGGATCTTCATTTGCTGAAGGATTTTGGAGTGTCTAGATGCTTCAAGCCCAGGGACTTTGGCAAGGTAATATTCAATCAGCTGCATCACTTTGCAGATGCTAGCCAAGAAGGCTACGGAACGGTGAGTTACTTGCTGCAGGAGAACGAAGAAAACAAGCTTCACGTTGCCTTCGTCATGGCAAAGGCCAGGGTGGCACCCCTCAAGCCCCTCACCATCCCACGCATGGAACTAGCGGCAGCTACCATGGCAGCGCGCATGGACAAAGCCCTGAGGTCAGAAATGGAACTCCACTTGGACGAATCTGTGTTCTGGTCAGACAGCACCACGGTGCTCAAGTACATCGGAAATAGAACCAGCCGATTTCGCACCTTCGTCGCTAATCGAGTGGAAATTATTTTGAAGCTGTCAGAAGTTAGACAGTGGCGACATGTAAATACAGCCAAGAATCCTGCTGACATTGCGTCAAGAGGACTCGACGTGAGATCCTTCCTGCGCAATGAGTCATGGATAAAGGGGCCGGACTTTCTCACAAAGCCAGAGGAGGAATGGCCACAGAACCCAGACAACCATGGGGACCTAACCTCGGAGGACCCAGAGGTAAGGAAAGCCATGGTCAACACTACTGCAGTCGAGGAGCAGTTGGACACAGTGCAGCGGTTCCTTGAGTATTACTCCTCCTGGAATCGTCTGAAGAAGGCAGTCAGCTGGATGCTGAAGCTGAGAAACACGCTGCTGACTCTGTGTCGTAAGAGGGAAGAGATGAATGCGTCACTTCCACAGTCTGAGGTCCAGAAAAAGATGAAGATCTTCAAGGAAAGCCTTCCAAAGACCAACCTCACTGTGGAGAACCTCAAGGAAGCGGAGCTTGAGATCATTCGTTTCTGTCAGCGGCGAAAGTACTCTGAGGAGATCTCTATACTTCGGAAAGGTGAAGACGTTAAGATGAGCAGTCACATCTACAAGCTCAAACCCAAACTACAGGAGGGGATCCTTAGAGTAGGAGGAAGACTCAGCAGATCAGCGATGCCTGAAGAGGTGAAACACCCTGCCATCCTACCTAAGGACTTCCATGTGACGGAGCTTATACTCAGAGATATACATGAGTGCGTGGGTCACAGTGGTCGCAACCATGTACTGTCCAAGTTGCGACTGAAATATTGGGTTCCTGGTGCTCACTCAGCTATAAGAAGAGTCCTATCAAGGTGTGTGACATGTCGACGCTCGTATGGTGCAGCTGGACAACAGCAGATGGCAGATTTGCCCCAGGACAGGGTACTTCCAGATGAACCCCCTTTCGCCTACACTGGAGTTGACTACTTCGGTCCGTTCGAAGTCAAACGGGGCAGAAGCTTAGTAAAGAGGTGGGGCGTTATCTTCACCTGCCTGGCTATCCGTGCTGTCCATCTGGAGATGGCATCATCGTTGGACACGGACTCATTCATTGACGCTCTTCGTCGATTTCTAGCGAGACGAGGCCAAGTGAAAACCCTCCGTTCAGATAATGGGACTAATTTTGTGGGGGCGGAGAAGGAGCTAAAGAGAGCTATGGAGGAATGGAATGTCTCCAAGATTGAAAGCAGTCTGCGTCAGAGGGGCATCCAGTGGATTTTCAACCCCCCGACTGGTTCCCACCATGGCGGCGTCTGGGAACGGATGATTCGGTCGGTCAGGAAGATCCTCAGTAGCACTGTAAGACTTCAAACTCTGGATGAGGAAGGCCTGCACACCGTCTTGTGTGAGGCAGAAGCCATCATCAACAGTCGACCTATAACCAAAGCCTCTAATGACCCATCAGACCTGGAAGCGCTTACCCCCAATCACCTCTTGCTTCTTCAATCAAAGCCTTCTCTGCCACCAGGCCTCTTTATGAAGGAGGATGTCTACGCCCGCAGGAGGTGGAAACAGGTCCAGTATATAGCCGACATATTCTGGAAGCGATGGACAAGAGAATACCTCCCGCAGTTACAGGAAAGGCAGAAGTGGACTCGTGCTTCCCGGAACTTCGCTGAGGGGGACATCGTCTTGATCGTCGATGATTCTGCGCCCCGCAACTCCTGGGTCCTTGGTAAGATCATCGAGGTGGTTCCAGACGCGCACGGGCTCGTGCGCCGGGTCCGCATCAAGACGAAGACAACCACATTAGATAGACCCATTACCAAGGTCTGTCTTCTCCAAGAAGCTGTATGAGGCGGTGCTGAAGACAGCTACAGAGACACTCGACAGTTATTAGTTATTAGTTTAAGTTTGTTGGCTCCTTGTTGTTTTGTAAGGTAATTGTTTCTGAAATAAGAAAAAATTAGGGGCCGGAATATAGGAGCCAAAACACTGTACATATTATTTGGGATATGGAATAACCTTATATTTGATTTATAAGGGTTATATTACTACATTAATAGCTTATTGCTAATAGTAGTCAAACATAACTTTATTAAAAGATTATTATTTCTCAGTTATGTTTCTTAGTAATGTTAAGGAGGTTTACAGAAAACGATCATTGATATAATTTGAATTATAAATGCTGTTTTTGTGATTTGGAAACAATGAAAACCATTTTCTGTTTAGCTCAGGGTTTAGGTTGAATTTAGGGCTACCGCCCCTTTAAGAGAATTGTGCTGGGTTTCCCGCAATACCGTTGAAGCGTCATAACTGACTTTGGACGCTCGGAGCCAGCGGTGAACTAGGACCTGAGCGATATAGTTTTCTTACCGTAGCCTATGGACGTTACATTGTCTTAGAAATATCAGACAGCATTAGTTTTGGTTTAAGAAACATTTATTTTATTACTCCTGTAAAAAGATTTCACTGTGGGACCTGAATAAACGGTCATTTTTTGTTATCCTTTGACATTGGAGTCCAGTGGAGCTTTCTTTTTGCCCTGATACAACGTTCTACGGCACGAGTAACTAACTTTCGCGAGGGATTGGACTGCTGGCCCTGACACTCATATTGTTCCAACCCCATAATAACTTTGTTCATCTTCAGAACACAAATTAAGATATTTTTGATTAAATCTGGGAGCTGGATCACTGCTCCATAGGCTTCTAAGACATTATAACTTGCTGGCCCAGAAAATGTATTAAAGAGATCGTTAATATAGTCCAAGTGACTCCAGTGGCTCAATCTTAAGTTTATCAAGCGACGAGAATACTTTTCGTGCGCAAAAAAAACAAACAAAAATAATGACTTTATTCCACTATTCATTTCCTTCTCTCTGGGCCTCGAGTTGGTTCACGTAGTGTTTTAGCACAGCGCGTCTGTGTTGTACGATCTTACATGTATACAGGCTTTCAGATCCTGGCTCTGAGTGTGAGCTGGTTAGGCTCCGCCCCCTGTGCGTGGAACTGCATCTCATTAACTTTTAAAGGAGACACACTAAAACAGTGCGTTTTTCTCAGCCCCCCAAAAATGACACTTTAAACATGCTGTAAAAAATTATCTGTGGGGTATTTTGATCGAAAACTTCACATACACACTCTGGGGACATCAGAGACTTATTTTTACATCTTGTGAAAAGGGGCATAATAGGTGGCCTTTAAATCCACAGGGAATATTGGTGATTTGTGGACTTAAAGCCATATTACTTCAAACTTCATGAACTTGTTCGTTCAAGGCACAATGTTTCTACTGGCTTCCAAGTCAATGCCCATGATTTACTCACCCTCAAGTCATCCTAGGTGTGTATGGCATTCTTCTTTTAGACAAACACAAACTGAGTTATATAAAAAAACATGTCCTGCCTCTTCCAAGCTTTATAATGGATTATAATGAATTTACATTTACTTGCAGTCTAGAGCCCTGTATAGTGCTTTATTTCTGCTTTTACATGAGCGCCACCTACTGTCAGAGAGCGAATTTGTTTTTTGCATTGATCTGAACTGACAAATTACAGATTCATGTTGATTGAACACGAGTTAATAGATATCAATCAATCAACAAAGTGTCCTGTGCTCACCACACACCAGCTATAGGTGGAGAGGAGAGATTTGGCTATAGAGTGATGTGTGGCTAACTTACACAGAAGAGACTTTGTTGCTCAGCACATGAAAATAAACTACTTACTGTGATTTCAGACTGTGGTAATTTGGTTTCTCCACTGCATGGATCTTCATGTGTCGCTTCAGTTGAGTTTTAAAAAAGAAACTCTTTCCACACTGATCACACGTGTGCGGCTTCTCTCTGCTGTGGATCCTCTCATGTTTTTTCAGAGATGATGAGTAACTGAATCTCGTGTCACAGTGTGAACACTTGTAAGGTTTTTCTCCAGTGTGAATTCTCTGGTGTCGTTTTAAACTCTCTGCTGCAGTAAAAGTCTTCTCACACTCAAAGCACATGTACTCTCTCACACCAGTATGAATTTTCTGATGTCTATGTAAAGTTTGCAGCTGTGAAAAACTCTTTTCACACACAGAACATGAATGCGGCTTCTCCTTCGTATGAACTGTCAGGTGTCTCTTCAGGTTTGATGCCAAAATAAATGTTTTGCCGCATTGATCACATGAGAACGGCTTCTCTCCAGTGTGGATCCTCATGTGTCCTTTAAGGTGTGAAGATCGACTGAAATCTTTCCCACATTTATCACACTTAAACGGCTTCTCTCCAGTGTGGATCTTCATATGTCGCTCCAGGGCACTTTTAACAGAGAAACTCTTTCCACACTGATCACACGTGTGCGGCTTCTCTCCAGTGTGGATCATCTCATGTTTTTTCAGATCTGCTAACTGACTGCATATCTTGTCACAGTGTGAACACTTGTAAGGTTTTTCTCCAGTGTGAATTCTCTGGTGCCGTTTTAAATTGTCCGCTGTAGTAAAAGTCTTCTCACACTCAAAGCACATGTACTCTCTCACACCAGTGTGAATTTTCTGATGTCTATGTAAAGTTTGCAGCACTGAAAAACTCTTTCCACACACAGAACATGAATGCGGCTTCTCCTTCGTATGAACTGCCAGGTGTGTCTTCAGGTGTGATGCCCAGATAAATGTTTTGCCGCATTGATCACATGAGAACGGCTTCTCTCCGGTGTGGATCCTCATGTGAATCTTAAGGGATGATGATTGTGTGAAACTCTTCCCACACTGATCACATGCATAAGGCTTTTCTCCAGTGTGGAATCTCATGTGTATTTCAAGACTACATTTGGTTGATAAACTCTTTCCACACTGAGTGCAGGTTGTAGATTTCTTGGCTCTTCTTTTCTTTAAAAATTTATTTTTAGTCTTTGAGCGATTCAAAGGTTTTTCTCCAGGTTTGACATGATGTTCCTCCTTCACTTCACTCAGTTCTTCACTCTCCTCGCTCTCTTCCATCAGGTCTGACATGAAAGAAAAATGTATTAAATAAAATTTTCAGTACATCAAAATAATTCATTGAAAGAAGTAGAAAGTAGACATCTGTTATAAAATATTATGAAAATTTGATGCTTTTTATAAATTGATTATTTATCAGTTAAAATAGTATTAGCTTGATCTGATGTTGATAATCAATATAAAAATGTCTCAAACCTCCCTTTACTGACTATTTGTTGAAGAAAAACCCAGAAAATTCTGTACTCATTTCATAGTTAAACTGTTTAACTAAATGTGATGAAGTGCTTTAATGTTTCTAACATGAATGTTCTTCAGCATCATGAATGAATGAAGAATAAACACCAACCTCTTTGTTCTTCAGGATCTTCAGTGTGTTTCATTCTGCAGGGTTCTGGATCACTCATGTTCTCACTGTCCTCTTTAATAAACTCAGTCTTTGCAGATTTCAGCTCTTCCTGATGCTCTGATGCTCGTCTTCACTTGTAGCTGATGGGAATTTACAGCATTTATTGGAGAATTGATGTGGGAGGAGCTTCACTGACCATGTGACTGGTGTGGGAGGGGCTTCACTGATCGGATCTGCCCAAAATCTAAAATATATCAGTTAGTGAGTTTGTTTTTATACTAAATGACAATTCTATGCAAAAAATGGCTATTATGATCATTTGCATAATGCATTTTTATAAATTGATTATATGTCCTTGAAACTTTCCTTGAATGAGGTAAATTTATCTTCCAATTATTGTTTTTAAAACATTATCGAATCTGAATCCAGGGACGAATCCCATTGTTGCCATATTTTGACACCAACTTTAAGATATTTATTTTACTAAAAACGTTTTGAATTATTAATGGCCGTTCACACTAGACTTTTCCTTGCACTGACTTCCATTCATACGCATGTGAAAGTGTGACACCAGAAACACAAGCTCAAGTGAATAACCCTGTGAGAAATAACAACTCATTCATTATTTGTATTGCTAATCCTAACATTATTCTGATTCTTCATTAAAATGCAGGTATCTAGAAATAAATAAAAGAATATAACTAATTTAAATTCTTCCAAATATGAATAATGGCAAGAAAAACAGTTAAAATCATAAACACAGAAATAAATGTACATAATAGTAACCAACAAATCCCCTCAGTCTGCTGACACCAATGAAATGAGCTTTAAGTGTCAATTTACAGGAGATCTGAAGACATCAGCATAATAAATGAGGTGAAAACAGGAACTATTGTCATGAAATAAAGAGTGTTTTCAGCAGATCTGTTAATATTGATGAGCCTCAGACTATCAACACTCATTCAACAAGCCATTCAGGATCATCAGCAGATCATCTCACTTTATTATGAGTGTTTGCTGTTAGAAACACATTATTTGAGTCAGGATACATGATAAAAGCCTGTAAAACTGCTCTATTGAAAGACAATACTGTTATTTCTCACACTTTGACATGAATAAAACATCAATAACACAAAAACAATGACACTCATCTTCCTCAACCACTACAGATAAATATTTACAGCAGCATAATGTCCAAATTAATCTAAATATATAGTTTGATCTTATAATAACTACATTAATCACTACACAGTAAATTTGAAATCCAGAAATCAACACCAATATACTTCATTTCAACACTTTAAAAGTGTAAGTATGGGAACAACCCTCAAAGTGTTAATTCGACACTTTCAAGAGTGTTGCCTCTTGCAACACCGACACAGAGTTACAACATGAACACTAAGAGAGTAAAATATGAACACCAATTCTGCATTTCCTACTTTAATGAACTGTAAAATACACTGACAAATCATGTAATCTGAAAAAAAATAAAAAAAATCACTTTGAAATAAACACATCACTCTATATTACTCTTTCAAAACAATCCAGAAATTTAAATTGTAACCTTAGTCTGGGATCATAAAAGTGGTTTTCTCAAAGTAGTCATTCAAATAATAACATTTTATATGTGCAGAAACTGAAAATGATCAGATAAAGATCTCCACAAAGCACTATTGTTCCAAGAGTAAAACACTATTCATATTTATTAGTATTGATTTAATGCCTCACATTGCTCATCATAGGCTCAATGTAAAACATTTAGCAGTCTCTTTTCCTTTAAAGGGATACTCCACCGTTTTTCCATATTAAACTATGTTATTCCCTTAACTAAGACGAGTTGATACATACCTCTCTCATCTCAGTGTGTGCACTTAATCGCTCTGGCCAGTGTTGGGGAGTAACGGAATACATGTACCGGCGTTACGTATTCAGAATACAAATTATGAGTAACTGTATTCCGTTACAGTTACAATTTAAATAGTTGGTATTTAGAATACAGTTACATTGTTGAAATCAATGGATTACATGACGATACTTCTCTGTTTCACGAGTTTATTCATGCTCTAAAAAAATTAAGGCAACTCCATGCATTTCCCAGAAGCCCCAATATGAAAAAAAATAAATAAAAAATGTGCGGTTTGCGTGATCAGTCACACTGGAGTCTGAAGAGGAGCAGCGGGAGCTAGAGGTAAAGATGGAACCGGAACAACAGAGCAGGGCAAGAATGCGTTTTTATCTTGGAAATTCAAACAGCATTTCACATTAAAGAAAAGAAGGGAGAACGAAATATAACTGTGCAGTGCAACCTCTGCTTGCCAGCAACCAACCTCCTTTCAGCGTCGTCCAAAGACTCCACCTCCAACCTGAAGAAGCATCTTAAAGTAGGCCTACGTTTTTTTTTTCAAATACGTGCAGTCAAAACTTGAAATATAAATTCTCAGAAAATGCATTAATACCAATAGTGAAACGTCTGTATATATCCATTCACTTAATAAAGAAGTCCAGACATTAGAAAAATATCGGTCTACATGCGTTTTATATTTAATATGAGGGAAATACATGACACAAAAAATATTTAACTTTTAGGTGCCAATCTGTGAATTACACTGCGCAAACCAAAAGTAATACTAGGCCTATACTCACCGGATGAATAAGGGTTGGCTCTCCACAGAACATAAAATATTTATTTTATTTTATTTTTAGTATTCGCATTTATGAGGAAAAAAAAACAATGTTAAGGTCGTGACAGTTCTCTGACGTGAGTGCTCTGAAAGCGCGCGGCAGTAAAAGACTACTTTAAAACTTTCACAGAGACCTCAAACAGAAAGCACAAAGGCTTTCTTTAAAGTGAATTTCGTTTTGTATTAATTGTATCTTAATTTTAATCAATATTTCATCAACCAATTGCCTGGATTTAATAAGAAATAAATATAGCAGACAATAACCACGGAGGTGGTGAACTGGAGCTGGACTCATAAATGAACACACATAGCCTACTCTGTTTGCAGTGCGTATGCAGTGCGTATTTTTTCTCTCCCGTACCCATGTTAAAAGGTTAGAGCTTTCACACTGCACGCAGAATATCACCTTTCTATTGACATATTCATAATTATTACTTTTGCCAGTTCTTTGTGACAGCTTTTAGGTGCTTTATTGGCATACGCGTCACCACCGCATCACCGCACCCCACCCCACAAGAATAGGCCTGTTTATTGGATTTGATGTCCGACACTTATAAAATGCAATTCAATGTGGAAGTAATCCAAGTATTCAGAATACGTTACTCAATAACGGAATACGTTACAAATTACATTTTTGGGCATGTATTCTGTAACGGAATTGTTACAAACCCTTGTTAGTCTAGAGGGAACAAGGCGTGCAACATTAAAACATTGAACGCGTACTGGAAAACAACTCACACACAAACAAATCTAGTGTAAGAAAAATGGTAGTTTATTACAATGAGAATCAATATGGCAAGGACACCTCAAAGTAATTGACTATATATAAACAATTTATGCAAACCAAAGATAAAGGTTCACAAAAGGAAGAAGGTAAAGAGAAAAGAACTAGACCGTGCCAAATTAAAGAAATAAATAAAACCAAAACAAATCTTACTAGAAAAACAAAACAATATATAATCTGCCTAAATTAACATTCAACAGGAACAAAAACAAAAGATCTTCAGCGATCAAAGACGCTTTACCTTCTTCACAAATGGAAGAAGGTAAAGAGAAAAGAACTAGACCGTGCCAACTTAAAGAAATAAATAAAACCAAAACCAATCTTACTAAAAAAACAAAACGATATATAATCTGCCTAAATTAACATTCAACAGGAACAAAAACAAAAGATCTTCAGCGTCAAAGACGCCCTAAATAAACTACTCTTACTAACAAAACGAAAAATACAAACAGTGGCACAGGTCGCTAAACTAGTGTTCTAGACAAAATTGATAACTCAGTGTAGCACATGTATATCACGTGATATGTCAGCTGATATGTCTCTCTTCCCCGTTTAATAACAGATCAAACCGCCAGAACAAATTAAACGGCAAAATACTCACAGAGGAAAGGCAACCCAAATGAGCCTCAAATACCAAGTTCTCAAAGAAAACATTTCTCAAAACACTATAACGGTACAGGGGTGCGTTCTCCGATAACGTTGTCTCTTAGCGCGCTACGAAGACTCAAAAGGTACACCTTAACTACAGGTATACCTTTCCTACGTGTGTTCTCCGAACTATACCTTAGGATGTTGCTTAAGGTAAACCTTCTTAAGTTCGACCTTAGCAGGTGCTGTCCATGGTGGAGGCGCTGAATAGGTTGATATCGATGCCTCGATGATTGATTGTGCGCTCTTTCCTTCACAGCGGTATAGGTAAAGTATTGAGAAAACAATGTTCTTTATAAAGAAGCGTTTTAGAAATAGTACAAACTGCATTTATCGGGGCTCATTGAAATATGTACATGCAGAAATAAATATGAGTATGTGTTTATAATTTAGCAAGTGTGCAATCCCAAACCCTCACGGCCATAAGTGTGTTAATGTTCTCCACAACGTATGCTGATTATCCACCAGCCATGTAGTTGACATACACTAACTGGCTCCGCGGACGGCGCCGTCTTTGATTTAAAACAAGTACTCACTGTCTCGCTGCCATAGCTATAAAGTTTGTGTAAACTCATCTTTCTTTATATAGACTCCTTAGCCTTTTCTGTCAAATGGTTCGCCAGCTGATGTGCCTTAGGATAGTAGCCTAATTAAAAAAAGCTAACAACCATTAGTGTATGGAAACTTTATTAATGAAAACACTTCCATACACTGGGTGTAGGCTATAACAACATAAGTATTTTATGTGTACATTTTTTAAGTAAAGTAAAAATGTAATTTTAATACTAAATCAGATTTTATATTAAATGTTCATATAAAATTTTCTATGTGTAATTAAACTGCGATGTAAAAAAGCTTTTTGCGTAGTGGTGGCCACTAGCGGTATGAACCGTCAGCAGCGATAAGGTATAGCTAAGAGCGCTCCAGACCAACCTTACGAACGTATGACTTACAGAAGGTATACTTAACTAAGAAGGTTTCGGAAACCACGTATTAACGATAAGGTACTTCTTAAGGTACAACTTAAGAACGACGTAGCGTTAAGGTAGTTTCGGAGAACGCACCCCAGGTCAGGCAAACATACATCACAAAAGGATCAAGTGCTCTAGTCTAGCGTGCAAATCATCTCCCGCCTCCCTCGCAGGTGTGCTCTTTAAAGGCACATGGCGCGCCCTCATTGGTGAAGCCTTGTTGTATCGTCACCAGGTATTACGATGATAGACAGATGGATAAACCAATCAGGTAGCCGCATCATCCTGCTAGAAGTGAAAGTACAGAGAGAAAAGGAAGGGGGGGGGGGAACTCCAAACAAATAACATAGAACGTAACACTCCTTCCCATAAGAATAAACATATCATGTTTATTTCAATCAGATCTATCAAACTACACTCTAGATAAAGCATCGGCCAACACATTCTCTGACCCTTTCTTATGCTTGATTTCAAGGTTGTATCCCTGAACCACCAACGACCAACGCATGAGGCGTTGATTCTTGTTATACATTCTTGCAAGGAACACCAAAGGGTTGTGGTCTGTATAAACGACAATAGGAACACTCGAAGAACCCAAGTACACCTCAAAAAATTGCAGGGCCAGCAACAAAGCCAACGTTTCTTTTTCAATGACGGAATAATTGCGTTGATGTTTGTTAAACTTTTTGGAAAAATAACAAACGGGGTGATCTACTCCCACATCATCCTCCTGCAAAAGCACTGCTCCAGCTCCCACAGCACTTCCATCCACTTCCAGTTTAAAAGAACTTTCGAAATCTGGGGCAGTCAAAACAGGAGTATTGTACAACAAAGCTTTCACCGCTCAAATGCATTTTGACAATCGTCAGACCAGATGAAAGAATTAGCAGGGCTAAGCAAATTTGTTAAGGGATTAACCACCGTAGAAAAGTTCACACAAAAACTACGGTAGTAACCTGCCATACCCAGAAAATGTCGTAATTCTCTCCGTGAGGTAGGCACGGGAAATTCGGTAATGGCAGTAACCTTAGCCTCTACAGGTTTTACCTGTCCACCTCCAACTTCTTTACCCAGGTAAGTCACACTTGCTTTACCACAGACACACTTAGCTAGGTTTAGTGTCAACGTAGCTTTCTTTAAACGCTCAAACACTGTACGAAGGAGTTTCAGATGTTCTGTCCACTCAGTTGAATATAGTACGAGATCATCCAAGTAAGCATTACAATGGGGAACCCCAGCCAATACAGTTTGGATTAATCTTTGAAAGGTGGCAGGTGCATTTCGTAACCCCGAAAGCCATCACGTGATATTGCATAAAACAATCCGGAGTTAGGAAAGCAGAGATAGTAGATGCGCGGGGAGTTAACGGGACCTGCCAATACCCCTTTAATAAATCCAATTTGCTGACAAACTTGGCTGACCCCAAATTGTCAATGCAATCTTCCATTCTAGGAAGTGGATAACAGTCAGGCACTGTAACTGCATTTACACGGCGATAGTCTGTGCAAAAACTAAACGAACCATCAGACTTATGCACTAACAGGCAAGGAGAACTCCAGGGACTACTACTATGTTCTGCTAACCCATTCTCCAACAGATAATCAGTCTCTTGTCTCATTATCGTTCTCTTAACAGCGTTCATCCGATATGCATGTTGCTTAATAGGGGATGCGCCATTAACATTAATATCGTGCTGCAGCACCGTAGTTTGCGACGGCACATCTCCAAATAAGGATGGGAAATCAGTGACAACACTCACAATGTCCTGCACATGAACATCAGATAAATGAGCAAGATGCGTCGGCAAATTCTTCAGAAGAAGAAGTTTTCCAACTTAGCACACTGCTGAGAAGTATTTCGCAGGATTATGTCATCATCTGCACTAACCTCATCCTCCAGGTTTAATGGTAGTCCACAAATCAGAGCCACAGAAGATTCCACTGGCCCTATGGTCCCCTCAGTAGATCCGCTCCGAAAAATTCGCATTATTTTTCACATATTTAACCATTATTCTACACTGCTCTGTCCTTCCTTGTAAAAACGGTCGGATGATTTCCGGGTTCTATAAAGCTCCCCCCTCAAAAATACGCAATGGGCTCAGATTGGTTAGCTGCCTCAGTGTGTTGTGATTCGCTAACCGCCGATTGCACATTGTTTCGGAAACGTCACACCCCTTACCCTTACTGGTAGTTTGTGCTTCAGTAAACAACGGCGTCAATATTGCCATACAAATTTGAGCCCGAATCAGACCCAGAGAAGGTTAGCGGAGAGGATCGAGCAGAACCTGTTCAAGAACGGCTGTTAAAGGACGTTTCAGAAAGGTTTGTTTTTTAAGACTATATCTATTGTGATCGCTATATGACACTGTTACTTTAGTATATTGATTGAGGAGATCCCCCCTTCTATGTAAAGCGCTTTGAGTGCCGAGAAAAGCGCTATATAAATGTAATGAATTATTATTATTATTATTATTATATTTAGAACGATTGTAGCTAAATCTGTCGCTAGAACTATTAATCCAATACAAACACTAAACATTGGCTTTACAACAGTAGCCAAATCAAGCACAAAACCATGTTTAGCATGCCTGTAACGTTAGATAAACAAGCATGTAGATAAACAATACATAAAAGCTATAATCAAAGACTTTTACACTGATCACATAAACCACAACAACCACGAACATTCCAAGTTCGCTGCGCTGGTGATATTAAACAGAAGTTTGAATGTGTTTGTCGGATAAGTATGAATTAGCATTTAACAAACTGATTTGTGGAGCCAAACAGCTTTCTCCTTCGTTTACTTCCTTGCTACAACGTGCAATTAACAATACGAACTATTACAGGAAAACACAACGACGACAAATAAGTCATACTTACATGTTGTGGCCCGTAAACAGTTTCTGTTTTTCTGTTTCTGAGTTGGAACTGCTCCATCTTTCAGGACTAACTTAGCCGTTGTGCGAATCCTTCATCGGAGGAGGGGTTTATGTAAATATTGGGCTTAGTGATGTCAGCAAGCCCGCAGGAATGTCGTGTAGTCCCTACTGGCCGTTTTTGTAGTTCTTCGAAAGTGATTTCTTGAACAGCAAATATCTCCCTTTGCTTTAAACTTTCAGCGTTGTGACTTTGCAGATGTTGTTTATGCTCAAACAGCAACATTACACACTAACTAAAGTTAAAAAAGTGAAATCGTGTTTTACCACCCCTTTAAGCATATTAATATGACAGACGTGTGACTGCCGCTTTCTGTCAGGAGTTCGAATGACATAATCAGTCTCGCTGATTTTCTTTAACACAACGTAAGGTCCTGAAAAACGTGCTGATAGTGCAGAACCCTGGATAGGTAGCAATACTAATACCTCATCACCAGGTTTAAAAGAACGAGAAACAGCTTTTACATCATACCTTTTTTTCATTCCAGACTGAGCATTCACCAAAGATTTTTGTGCAAAACTGCAAGCATAATGTAGTCGTTCCCGAAAACGACTAACATAGTCCAAAACATGAACCTCTGACCCAGAATCAACCTCCAACATTTTCTCTTTGAGAACTTTAAGTGGTCCTCTTACAGTGTGTCAGAACACCATTTCAGCCGGACTAAAACCCAGTGACTCCTGTATGGCTTCTTGCACAGCAAATAACACCAGAGGAACACCCTCATCCCAATCATTTCCCGTTTCTAGACAGTATTTCCTGAGCATTGATTTTAATGTCAGATGAAATCGTTCAATAGCTCCTTGGCTTTCGGGGTGATATGAACTTGAGACTCGGTGTTCAATAGATAGAGATTTTAAAACTTGCGCAAAAAGTCGCGATAAAAAATTTGTTCCCTGGTCAGTTTGTATAACTCTAGGAAGACCGAAAGTGGAAAAAAATGTAAGCAACGTTTTTATGATCATAGGAGCCGTGATTTTTCTCAACGGGACAGCCTCGGGAAATCGAGTAGCCCTACACATGATTGTGCACAAAAACTGGTTACCGGACTTCGTCTTGGGTAACGGTCCGACACAGTCGACAAGCACCTGTTCAAACGCTTCACCCATAACAGGAATAGGTAACAGAGGAGCGGGTTTAATCATCTGATTCGGTTTTCCCGTTACCTGGCAAATATGACACGATCTACAAAATCTAGCCACATCTCTCTTTAGTCCTGGCCAAAAAAATGTCTAAGAATGCGATGGTAGGTCTTTGTCACTCCCAGATGACCAGATAGTACATGCGCCAAAGATAAAATATATTGACGATACTCACTAGGGATGACAATTTGATGGACAGCATTCCAATCTGAATCAGGATCAGCCACAGAGCTCCATTTACGCATCAACAGTCCAGCAGCTACAAAATAGTTCCTGTTATTGAGTCCGTTTCCCTTCTCAACAATCTCAGATCGAATAACATTAGAGAAACATTTATTTAAGGACGGATCCTTCTTTTGTGCCAAAATAATTCTCTCGCGAGTTACAGGCAACTTTAAAACATTGTGATCATCGAGTACACTATCTAGACCTTTCAAACTGGACTTTTTCTCTGATGTAACGTTCATCATTTCTTCACCAGACAGATTTTGAACCATGAAAGTATCTTCCAAATCAACATCAGTGATCTTTTTCTTTGACTGCGCGCGCGTAGTTACGCACGCTGAAAACACCTCAGGATAATCTCGAGATAACTCGTCTGAAGGGAAACACATATCAGGTGTATCTGCTACTTCTAGCATAGGCGTGACCTTATCCCCTGCCAAGTCATTCCCTAAAATTAAAGTGATTCCTTTCACCGGAAGTGAAGGACGTACTCCAACCTGAACAAATCCTGTAACAAGCGCACTCTTTAGATACACCTGATGCAGTGGTACCTTAACCACGCCCATTTCGATACCTCGCACAAAAACATTCGAACCACTATATGATTCAGCCGACAAAGGCAATACATCTGCCAAGACAAAAGAGTGACTTGCGCCAGTATCTCTCAATATATGGATTTCTTTTTGTTCATTTCCATCATCAGATAACGAAATAAACCCAGTTGTCACAAAAGGTTTATAACTTACATCAGGAATATTCTCCTCCTCTGCTAATCCAATATGAGATAGATCTACAACGTTTACCAAGCCAACACCTTTCGTCTAAACTGTCTGTTGTTGCTGTTGTTTCCATTTTAAAACGTTACAATCGGCAATTAAATGACCTTGCTTATGGCAATAGAAACACTCTCGAACTTCTTTCGATGACGAAGGAACGAATTTCGTTCGGGGAGACTGATCAAAACTAGGATAATTTTTAACAACTGCACTCTTGTCTATACGTAGAGAAAACACGGTCTTGTGCGTAAGAACAAATTCGTCTGCCAAAACAGCAGCTTGTGACAACGTTGATACCTTTTGTTTGTTCAAATAAAGCACAACGCGTTCTGGTAGGCAACCCTTAAAATCTTCAAGCAAGAATAGCTCTCTCAATGAAGCAAAGTCATCCACTTTACTTGCATGACACCATTTATCAAGCAAGTTACTTTTCTCTCGAGCGAACTCTACAAAAGTAGAATTAGAGTTTTTTTTATGACTTCGAAACCTCTGCCTTTAGGCTTCAGGGACTAATTCATACGCACAGAGAATTGCCAGCTTTACGGCCTCATATTTTAAACTCTCTTCGATAGGTAAAGTTGAAAATACCTCTTGTGCCTTCCCTACCAATCTACATTGAAGTAAAACAGTCCACACTTCTTTTGGCCAAGCGAGCAAAGTCGCAATACGCTCAAAAGCGCAAAAATAAGAGTCAACCTCGGTTTCCCTGAAATGAGGTACTAACGATATATATTTACCTACATCAAATGTGTTCGTTACCGAACTAGGCACTGAAACCGGAGAAGCACTTATTAGGAGAAGCGCTCGCAACTTCAGAAGGAACGGGCTGCACAGCTATCCCACCAACAATTCTCATAGTGTCCAACTCGAGTTGTCGCATCTTCACTTGCTTCTCTGCCTCAATCTCAAGGGTGCGTATTTTAAGACGCAAATCCAAGTCTGTCTGTCGAACATGAGCTTTGTCCTGAGCTTCCATCTGCAAACGAGCTAAACGCACTTTTAGCTTCATATCCTCCTTGGACTGCGAAGAAACAGGTGAAAATGGATCAAACGGTGATAGACCGGACCTCCTACCAGTTCCAAGCACAGGTTCAAATACCTCACTTCGCACATTGTCTCAATCCGCAAGGACAGGATCAGGAGAAAACCCTTCTGCACCATCTAACTCTACGTCTGAAACAGGTCCTACCAATACCTTTAATTCCACTAGACGATTCCAGACCACACTTTTAATTTCCCTCTTAAGAGCCTGCCTCACTACCGGAATTTGAAAATGACCCGCAACGGATAATAAATCGTCCTTTCTACATTTTTCAAATTGCTCCAAAGTTGGATTCTCAATAAAAGTTTGCAAGTTAAACAAAGTCATGGTTATTATCCCTATCCAGCGCACTATGATCCATGACATAAGCGATACAAACTTACCCATTCAAACAATCCATAACCTACACCATTACAAATGTTTCCAGTACATGAACAATATTTATTTTCTCGGGAGTGTTATTATCAATAACTATCCCGGACGAGCCCCCATTAATGTTACAAACCCTTGTTAGTCTAGAGGGAACAAGGCGTGCAACATTAAAACATTGAACGCGTACTGGAAAACAACTCACACACAAACAAATCTAGTGTAAGAAAAATGGTAGCTTATTACAATGAGAATCAATATGGCAAGGACACCTCAAAGTAATTGACTATATATAAACAATTTATGCAAACCAAAGATAAAGGTTCACAAAAGGAAGAAGGTAAAGAGAAAAGAACTAGACCGTGCCAAATTAAAGAAAACCAAAACCAATCTTACTAGAAAACCAAAACGATATACCAATACTATAATATAACCAAAACTATAATCTGCCTAAATTAACATTCAACAGGAACAAAAACAAAAGATCTTCAGTGTCAAAGACGCCCTAAATAAACTACTCTTACTAACAAAACGAAAAATACAAACAGTGGCACAGGTCGCTAAACTAGTGTTCTAGACAAAATTGATAACTCAGTGTAGCACATGTATATCACGTGATATCTCAGCTGTTCTTCTTTCTTCCCCGTTTAATAACAGACCAAACCGCCAGAACAAATTAAACGGCAAAATACTCACAGAGGAAAGACAACCCAAATGAGCCTCAAATACCAAGTTCTCAAAGAACACATTTCTCAAAACACTATAACGGTACAGGTCAGGCAAACATACATCACAAAAGGATCAAGTGCTCTAGTCTAGCGTGCAAATCATCTCCCGCCTCCCTCGCAGGTGCGCTCTTTAAAGGCACATGGCGCGCCCTCATTGGTGAAGCCGTGTTGTATCGTCACCAGGCATTACAATGATGGACAGATGGATAAATCAATCAGGTAACCGCATCGTCCTGCTAGAAGTGAAAGTACAGAGAGAAAAGGAAGGGGGGTTGGGGGGTTGGGGGGTTGGGGGGTTGGGGGGGGGGGGGGGGGGGGACTCCAAACAAATAACATAGAACGTAACAGGAATACATTTTGAAAGTATCCTTCCCAACACTGGCTCTGGCGCGCGGCGACACTTTGAAAGCACTTAGCTAAGCCCAGTATATTCAATGGTATCTAACAGCAATGAATTTAGAAGTGACCAAACACATCAACGTTTTCCCTATTTAAATACAGTTACACGAGTAGTTATACGACCAAGCAGGCGCCCCCGGATGTTTTTTTTATAGCCCCGGATCAAAAATAAAATAATTTATTGATAATTATTATTAGGCAAAGTGGCAAGCAGCACGAGTCCACGAGCCATGAGAGCAGGGCGTGGACAGTAGCGCGAGTGTTAATGAGTCACCTGAGTTCAAGTTCAAGCACCGGTTTCAAGTTTCTCACGGATGAACTTCGGGGGCGCGCGCGCCGCACCGGTTTAAAAAAATAACGCAGTCAGCACCGCCGCACAGTCTTCAGTCACACCAGATGTTGTCAGGCTATACGTCAGTAAAAAACTAACTTACTTACGTCGTGCCAGCCGTTTGCTCGCGGCTCAATCACGCGCAAATGCGGCGCGCCCTGTATCACGCAAAATAAACTAGCATGTAACGTTGTGTTCTGTCGTCAATTAAGTATTGAAATAACCAAAAGGGAGATTAAAGCTGCGTCAAAACTATGTCGGGGCTTTTGTATTCCTTTGTAGGCTACATAAATGTTACACATTTTGGCGTAGCCCTACTCAATTTTCATTATCAATATTGCAAAGTCATCAAAACTGACTAAATATTTTGTGACCAAAAATGTGAAAAATAGGCCTACATCTAGCCTAAATGATCGTTCATGACATTCTTTTAACTATAAGCAACCCAATTTGTCTAGATCTGTATTATTTCCTTTGTATAATGTGCTTAAATATTGCTGCGCAGTCGTGTGATTTAGTCTGCTTGATTAACATTATTACAATGTATTCCTATTTAACTCTGATATGTAGCCTATATATAAGGTCCTCGAATGTGTTTGAATAATTCACCAGCATCAGCCTTTTCACAGTTTCTATCACTCCGCTTGTCTGTGTTTGCACAACTTGCATCATTAGGCCAGTAATGGTGACAAGTGACTGTCTTTATGAGTGAACAATTGAAATTTAATTGAACTGATTTAATAGTGCCAAAAAAATGGATTAACTCAAGAAAGAAACAAGTTGCTGAAACCAATCTTTAATGCTAAAAAGTTTATATCTATGCAAAATAATCCTTGAAAGATTTCTCATTTAAGGCCATTCCTGTTTGGAATATGTGATTGTGTATTGTCAACAATAAGCAGAAACATTCTGCATTTCCATTTTCTAGTGTGGATCATTCATTTCAACATTTATCCTCATTTTCATGTTTAAGAATCTGTTATCTGCTTGACAAATAATTGATGCTACTGCCCACTGACATGCTTTTAAAGCTATTGTTATCAAAAAATGTTGGCCGTCAAACACCTTAAAATGCACATATGTAGGTCTGAGAAATAAAAAAATTGTCGGGGGAGCATGCTCCCGAACCCCCCTAACTACCCCACATTTGAATGTGTGTGTCTGTGTGGTAGTATGGCCTGGTGTGGCTACAGTGCCAGGACTTAATTTTTTAACCAGTCTGCCCCCCTGCATATAGGCCTAAAATATACATTATTCTCTGTATCGAATCATGTTATCTTGTTACCCACCCTAGCCCCTGACGTTTCGGGCTCAGCCCCTGATGTTTTTAAAACCTAGAAACGCCCCTGCGACCAAGTATGGTGACACAAAATAAAACGTTGCGCTTTTCTAAGTGGGTTAAAAAACTGCGCAGAGTTGAAGTACTTCCAAAAGTGCTATTCCGCCATACATTATAGTTACCCTTTTTAACCCGCTTAGAAAAGCGCTGCGTTTTATTTTGTGTGCACGCACTGAGATGAGAGAGGTATGCATCAACTCGTCTTAGTTAAGGGAATAACATAGTTTAATATGAAAAAAAAAAAACGGTGGAGTATCCCTTTAATAAAGCATTGCTATGCATTTAAAATTAGTTTAATATTCTATATCTATTAAAATATCAGCTTAATAACATTTAGATTTTTAAATCATTTTAATCAAACACTAGTGAAACAACCACTTATGTCTGTAATGGTGACTTGATAGCTAGGACTGTAACTAGTACAACTTTCCCTTCAAGTAACTTTAGCTGCTTATATCAAATAGCCAAATAATATACCAGATAACACACATTAGCTAATAACTATACAATATCAGGTGAGTACACACATAAACACACTAGTAGTGTAACACTATACTAGCTATTAGCATAATGCTAGCGAACTTTATGCTAACATACTGCATTGCAACTGAGTATCCCAGAATCAGTGTTGGGCAGTATAATGCAACTCAGTTACTTTTGACAGTAACTACTGTAACACACTACTTTTTAAATAAATTAACTCCGTTAACGCTACCATATGGTGCGTTGTCAGTTACTTTTTAAAATGAATTATGTGCGGCAGTCATGGCGAGTCAAGGCGAGAGCAAGGCGAACAAAAGCGAGGCGAACAAAAGCGAGGCGAACGCCGCGAGCGCGCTTGAAAGTGCGCGAGAGAGACCGTTGGAGAGCGCGCTCGGAAGTGCGCGAGAGAGACCGATGTGTTGGAGAGCGCGCTCGAAAGTGCGCGAGAGAGACCGATGTGTCCGAGCGCGCGCTCGAAAGTGCGCGAGAGAGACCGATGTGTCCGAGAGAGACCGGTGTGTTGGAGAGCGCGCTCGATAGACCGAATGTGTTCGAGCATAATATAGTTTGTTTATAAATAAATTACACACTTCAGTATTTGAATAATATCTGTAGCATATTGGTATCATCTGCAACGTTTTAATTAGTTTACATGGTTATGAAACAAAACTCCAAAATAACCTGCAGAGAAGGTTCCCAGAACACATCTGACCGGTTGTGAACACGTGCCCCCCCCCCCCCAATTATATTTTATTATTATTGTTTATTTTGGTACATTGTTCAGTATTATATTGAGAGCACATTTTGTTAAACTGCTTACTTTCGTGAGGAAGAAAATACTTCAAGTAGGCTATAGGTGTGTGAGTATAGCTATAGGTGTGTAAAGGTGTGTGAGTTTTATCATTTTAATTTGCACTACAAAGAGTGTATGTGTATGTATATTTTTTATTACTGTTTATTTATTTTTGGTACATTTCTTAAGAAGCATCATTTATTTTTAGACTTATTTCTTGGCCAGTTGTTGACTGTGCAATAAATATTAAAAGTTCTAAACCTTCTATTGTTTTGTTGTTCCTCTATAGTAAAGATAACATTTTAATATTTAAGGTAATAGGCGTCTCTCACAATGTCCCACACCAAATTAACATTAAAATAGTGTGAATTAGTGTACAATATTTTATAATAATAATGTATTCTATTTAGTGTCCATTTAATTCATTTAACTTTTTTTTTTTAAGTAACGCAATAGTTACTTTCCCTGGTAATTAGTTACTTTTGTAATGATGTAACTCAGTTACGTTTTGTGAGAAGTAACTAGTAACTATAACTAATTACATTTTTAAAGTAACTTGCCCAACACTGCCCTGAATAGACACACTCATAAAAAACCTAAGGCACCGAAATACACATATGTAAACATTTACACCAGGGTACTCACATGTCTC
Organism: Leuciscus idus; assembly: GCA_021554675.1. Classification (NCBI taxonomy): domain Eukaryota; kingdom Metazoa; phylum Chordata; class Actinopteri; order Cypriniformes; family Leuciscidae; genus Leuciscus; species Leuciscus idus. The sequence goes on from CM038621.1 coordinate 59,325,951, forward strand.
TGAACGCACACATGCACAGATAACGACACAGACGACAACTATGCACTTCAGAAATATTTACGATGTGCTGCCCGTGGTCACTCTCACTACTAACTCAAAACGAAACCTACCAGTCAGCGCAAACAAGTGTCCACTCGGTGACCCCAAAACGAAAGCGCTGATTGGCTGATCCCCGAACATAAATAGCAAGTCCTTCTTTACAATGTCTATGGTGTTAACAATATTTGAAGTAACATTTTGGTTCGTTCTAAAATGATCAGGGATATGCAACTTTAGGTAATAATTAATAAATAAATTACTTTTAGGACTCGTTTAAAAATGTTTAATTGTTCAACATGCAACTGGTGCATTGACTGACAGCCCACACATACAGCTCAAATCCGTGCCGGACAATAACAACAAGCTGTTGAAAAAATTATGAGTTTAATCAATCATAACTTGAAGTAAAAAAATATATAAAAATTAAAACTAATGAGACAGATCTCTGAAAAACAATGAACGAGTTAAAATTAATTTCAGATTCATGTCTCTGTTAAAAGTGTTACGGCCTCTTCTTCAGCTCCTGAACATGAAAGCTTTTTTCTGGTGTAATTTTTCTGGTGCTCTTCTTCTGAATGAGAAGGCAGAAGTGATTTCAGAACGAAGGCCTGAGTGAAACTCTTCCCGCATTGATCACATGTGTAAAGTTTCTCTCCGCTGTGGATCCTCATGAGATTCTTCAGACTTGATTTACATGTGAAGATATTTTTTGGCTTCTGTTTTTCCTTTCTCGTTCGCGTCCATCAGGTCTATAAGAAACATTATATCATGTGAGATTTCAAATGAGAGACAAACGTGACAAACGTGAAATGAAAAGTGAAGCTCAAAGTCAAGATCACTGATGAGTTCAACAGTCATTTTAATCTCATCAAATCTAGTCAACAACTGCTGTCACGATTATGATCTATTTGAATAATTTGTGTTTTAAAACACTAGTTTTGTAATGAAACAATGTGAATCTGGTTAGCATCAGCATGTTCTTCATCATGAAGAATGAATGAGGAATCAAGAATAAACACCAACCTCTTTGTTCTTCAGTATCATGATGTTTCATTCTGCAGGTTCTGGATCACTGGCGTTCTCTCCATCCTCTCCTTCCAGATGCTTTCTGGCAGTTCTGCTAAAAACAAAACAAGTTAAATTTCTAACAGACATGATGAGAGAGGAATAATCAATATTTCAGACTCTGAACTAAGTACTTAGGCTAATCACATGTTGAAAAATATAGTGACCTTGATCATGTAACTTAAAGGGGGGGGTGAAATGCTATTTCATGCAACAGTTTTTTACACTGTTAAAGAGTTGGATTCCCATGCTAAACATGGACAAAGTTTCAAAAATTAAATTGTACGTTTGAAGGGGTATTTCTGTGCCAAAAATTGTCCTTCCGGTTTGTCACAAGTTTCGGAAAGTTTTTTTCGAGTATGGGTCTGTGTGATGTCAGCTGGGGCGTAATTTCCTTATATGGGTCCTAAGGGCACTTCTGCCGGAAGGGCGCACGCGCACCCGTAGACCAGAGCAAGAGAGCGAAAGCATTACCTCATCAATGCGCTGTGCTCGGCTTTTGGTAAGTCAATAGCCGCGTTTCCACTGTCGGGCCAGGGCTTTAAACGGGCCGTGCCAGGCTGATAGCCTCGGGCTAATAGCACCGGGCCTGCGTTTCCACTGTCGGGCCAGAAGCTCCACAGCGCTTCACTAAAACACGCCCGTAACACGCCTCTCTGGAACAACGTCACACTAACCCATTCACCAACAAATGGAAGTTTTATCAGAAAACTAATCAGAAATCACTGGAAACAGCGTTGAAAACAAACATGATAAAAGCGGCCGTTTGCTGGCATTTTTGTTGTTTACTTGAATATTTAAAACCCAAGCATCGATGTTTTACCACAGGTTTACAATAAAAAGTGATACATTGATCATAATGAATTCATTTATGTCAAAATTGCACATTAGTCACTAAATTACCGTTAGGTCTATTTCACAAAAGAAAGAGGACACACTTACTTCTTCAGTCGCGTCTGTTTCTGTTTATCTGGTAGTTACAGGACATATTTACATCACATTTAGAAAGAATGATCATTTCTACAAATATATGCCACCAAAAATACGACCTGAGGAGCTTTAGCACTCTCTCGACTCCCATACAGATATTTTCCGTCAGAGAAACAGAGGAAGCTCCCGAAAAAAAAGTTGCTTTATTTTATGATAGTCCGGTATAAAGAGACGAGACGTGGGCTACTGACAGATACAATAAAAACATGACTGTGATAGCCTTTATGATTGGTCTGATTTCTTCAAGCGTTCACTATGTTTTTTTACTATGCGTATCTTCAAGCGTTTACTATGTTTACTATGGTAATGGTTAGCGCGCATAGTCTTTTGCATCACAAACACAAGGCATTCAAACATGAACGCGAGTTAAATTATTTTAAAAGTCTTTAATGCTGACAGAATCATCCGGCGCTGCCGTCTCCCGACTCAGGTGAACTCCGCCTCAGTTCGTAACCACTCCTCTAGCCCGAGCTGGCCCGCTCTGGCCCAAGGTATTCGACGGGCCAGAAATCCTGGCCGTTGGCCCAGAGTAAGCCCCGATCAAGCCCCGAGTAAGCCCCGATCAAGCCCCGGAAGTGACAGTGGAAACGCGACTGGCCCTGGCACGCACTAGCACGGCCCGGCCCTGGCCCGACAGTGGAAACGCGACTATTGTCACCAAAGAAGTGGGTTTTTGGTTGCCAGGGCAAGACAACCCTGCACATATTCTCAAAGAACCCAGCATTAAGGGACCAGTGGATGGAGTTTGTTTTTCCAGAGCATAAACGGAGTTGTGCAAGACTGTTTGTTCCCTGCATTTCGACGTTGATTGTTTTATAAACAAAGCCCAGATCAACGGATTTGCAGATCGTACTAATGCTTAAGGATCGAGCAGTCACAATGATAAAGGTTCGCGGTCGTGGTTGGAACCGCAGGCGGTGAGTAACTGCTTCAAATGTCTCTGTGTGTTGTTAGCTCGGCGCGTTAGCACAGCTTTAGCTTTCTTTTATAAATATAATAAAACTAAAGACTATTTGGAGATATGAAGGATGCAATACTACTCTATAGGTACTCAAGATTAACAGGAGATTGAGTGAAAATGAGCATTTCACCCCCCCTTTAAGATTATCAGGTTTTGTCGAAGCCACAACAAACAAAACTAACATAAATGACGTGTTTATGTTAGCAAATGCACTTAAATAACGTGCTGAAACAAGCCAAGTTTTCCTAAACATGAAAATGCTTCATATTCAGCGCTTCAAATAAACTCTTAAGCATACAGTTTAACACGTCGTTCAGATGCATGTGCTGTTTACTCTGATGTGGTATTCCCTTTGTGTAACTTATTAACCTTTATTTAACCAGGAAAATCACTGAAGAACAAGCTCTTATTTTCACCAACAGCTTGACAGAAATAAAATCATACATTACAAAACACACACATACTCATTAATTTAAAACATTTACAAGCTGTGATAAAAACACTCACTAGTTTTTTATTAAATGCAGAGATTGAAATAAATGATTGTAATTTCAATGACTTTTGAGGCACATTATTATATTTAATGGTTATATCCTTATCGGTAAATGTTAGAAAGTCATGTGTGTATTTCCATTTTCCTTAAATGCTTGTCCCGAGAGCGGGTGAGTCTCTGTTCAACTTTACAGAACGAGCTCCAGGACCTCAAGTTGATGAAGAGCAATAATTCTGACTAAAATCTACATTTGTTTATTCTACATTAATCTACATTGTTCATAGAAGATTAACATGAAGCATTTAAAACCTACATTTAACGTCTATGAAAACAGAAACTTAATGTGTCATATAAACAGAGATGAGTTCTAAAACATTATCAATAATTCTAATAACATGCCAGATGAGATAGACTTGGTAATTGCGATGTTCGTTGTTTTGTTTACTTTTCTGACAATGTATATATATATATATTTTAGGGCCGCAACGACGCGTCGATTACGTCAACTTTGAAAATACGTCGACACGCATGAAATGCGTCGACGCTTCACATTCATTACGTATTTACGTTTAAATATCGAGTAATGGCGGCTTCTGCTCCCGCTCATGGTGAAAATGACAGACCACGATCATCCAAAGTATGGGAATACTTTAAACTACGGCCGAACAGAAAGGTGCTTTGTTTACTATGCAAACTATGCCCCATTTGGCGACAGTAAAATGGACTTTAATTTATAACTTCAACTTAAATCTGTCAACGAAGCTTTAAGTGCATTTGCCAGTTTTTAAAAGTTGTGTATGCACATGTGGACTAGAGACCTGGGCCCGTATCCCTAAAGAATTTTTGTGCAAAAAGTGGCTCCTAGCGGCCAAATTCTAAGAAAATTCTGAGTCATGGTGTTTTCTTAGAATTTCCCCTAAAAGTGACACGAAAATCCCAGTTAATATAAAAGCTATTCCTCAAGTTTCCTAGCGCTTAAAAGGGCTCCTAAGGCGAGATCTGCTAAGAGCAGGGAAGAGGACTTTTAGTGGCTTAGGAGTTCCCCTAAGCAGCTGCACAAAACCTTTTTTTCTCCATTTTCTGTGTTTGTAGGATATTTGTTAACAAGCCTTCATAAATAGACCAGCCAGCAATCACAGACATTGATAAAAGCTGAGCCGTGTTACCCTCGTTAAGACCACACTGAGTTGTAACGTTGCAATTTCTACTTCATTAAGGACAGCCCCTTGAGATAGGCCATCTTGTTTTCAATGGGGTCCATATGGGAGTGAAAGTACAAAATATGCCAGCTAGGATATTAATATGAGCAAATAAGACATGAATCATTATTTGAACAGGGTGTAATGAGCTTAAGTTTTCACATATTTTAGATTCTAATGTTAGGCTATAACCCCTACAGCTTACTATTCATTTTCCAGATATTTTCTTGAATGTGAAATATTTACAATTACAGTCTGCATAAGATTAGAGTGTATAATTATGTTTATTGATTTGAGGGTACATCCTTTGCTCATTATCACCAAAAGTTCATTTTTATCAAACTTGTAGGATCAACCAATCACGGCTTTTGAAATGATGACTCATACCTAGCAACGGGGTCAACCACACCTCCTCACTAAGATAGGATTTTCCATCCATTCCTTGCTCAGAGTTCACTGAAAATGTTCTGGAATCACTTCTAAGCTAAAACTCCTGGCAAGGAATTTTTAGGTTAAGTTAGGCGCTCTCTGAGAGGATTCTCAGAATCTTTAGGGATACGGGCCCTGGGCCCGTATTCATAAAGAATCTTAATGCAAAGAGTAGCTCCTAGTGACAAAATTCTAAGAAAATTCTTTGAAATGTGGGCGTTTACTCTTAAAATTAAAGAAAAAATCCTAGTAAAGAAAAAAGTAATTCAGAAAGCATCTTAACCCTTAAAAGAGCTCTTAAGGTCAAAATTGTTAGGAGCACGGACGAGGACTTTTAAGAGGCTTAAGAGTTTCTTTAGCAGAGGAGAAAATGTCAGAAAGACGAAGAGGGAGAAGAAATGTGTTGCAGACAATGAATAACAGTGAGTTAATAAGACGCTATAGATTAGATCGTGCAGGGATCATGTTTGTGACTGATCTTATTAGAGACACGCTAACATCTCCGACACAGCACAGAAATGCCATAGCGCCAGAAATGAAAGTAATCACTACATTACGATATTTGGCAACTGGGAAAATTCCATGTTTGATACATTAAAACCAACATTCAAACCACCAATTAATTAGACATGCCAGCAATCAGTGTAATTGGCTTAGAATGATAAAAATTGTTCCACTCTTTCCAATCAAATACCTTATAGGAAATGAACTGCATGGTAAAAAAAAAAAAAAAAAAAATTACGTATGTAATTTCAAAGTGAAGGCTTAGAATAGACCCTATACTTAAAATCACTTTTTTTTTTTTCTTCTTGGACAACCAACCAATCACAGTCTTCAAAAGATTGTGTCATACATAGCAACGGGGTCAACCCCGCCTCCTTACTAAGATGAAAGTTTTTGTCTTTTCCTTACTCAGAGTTGCTCTCAGATTGGTCCCGAATCGCTTTTAAGCTAAGACTCCTACGTAAAAGTTTTTAAGCTAAATTAAGAGTTTTCTTAGAGGATTCTTAGAATCTTTATGAATACGGGCCCTGCACTCCCGCGGGACCCAACGCAACAGGGTGAGGCGCGGGAACATAGATCTGATGGCCGAGTGCGGGCGCGGGCGGTAATGCACTCGTGTGGGTGCGGGGACTCCCGCAAAATATAATTATCTATAAATTGAACATCTAAAAACGAATAAATTGTCATTCATCTGTTGCACAAAAGCAACAAGAACAACTAAAACAAAATAGAAACGAGTTACAGCCCAGAGTCTCTATCTATAACATGTTTGCAGCGTTGAACAATGTAGCCAATCACAGACGTATGTGTTTATTTCTTGAACGCCAATCAGATGCATTTAAAGGTGCTCTAAGTGATGCAACGCGTTTTTTAGGCCCAAACATTTTTTGTCACATACAGCAAACATCTCCTCACTATCCGCTAGCTGCCTGTCCCCTGAACACACTGTAAAAAAACGCGGTCTCTCTAGACACCACAGGCTCCACAAACGGCAACAAAAACAAACTGGGCTAACCCGCACCACGAAACACAACAAACAGTGCTCCAGCCAATCACCGACAAGAAGTATTGGAGGGTGGGGTTTGGGGGGTTAGTGCGCGTACACATGAAGGGGGTGTGTGGAGGAGAGAGAACTGAAGCATGAAGAGGGAAGTTTGAATTATGGCCGACACACGACCAAAGAGACGACGTTTCGATTAACAAATTGCAAAGAAGAGGGACAAGGATAAGGAACGCGTGAAGTCCCGAATTTACATCGGAAAAACCTTCGAAAGGTGGGAGAACTCCGCCGGCAGAAGGGCTTCTAATCCGACATAGTTGCTCTGTTTTTGCAGAACAGGTAAATCCATTTTTCTTTCTAAACTGACGTTCATGTTCGCCAAACCAACACAAGGATGTAATTAGCTAGAACTATGCAGTCAGCGTTAACTTTGGTGAATACAACATATATGTTTCAGCTAGCGATCAATCTCTATTGTAAATGATCAAGCAAATTCACAGTAGGGCGACAATTTGTGTGAATGACTGTTTTCATCCACGGTTTGTTATGAATTTGAATGTCCATTTATAGGCTATTGACAACTTTGACTAAATTTGTTTACGCCGCCGCCGTTGTTTATACTCACTGGGAAACGCGAAGCTAACGTTATCTTGCTATTATTGCGTCCTTTTATGGGAGCTATAGTTATAGTTATAACCTCAGGTGGCGAAACGATTAAGATAATGTTTCTCTTTTTCTGCATTCTGTTCTGCAATATATAAAAGCATTTATCTAACTTGGTGACATTACACATTGAATGAAGTATCAGTAAAACTTAACTTTGTTTGTAGTGACTATTTTGACTTTCCTTTATGCCAGAAGGTAGGTGAGGAGGGAGCAGACAGGATGAGGAGGAGGGAGGGTCTAGCTAGCCTCCGTTTTGTTTGACAACAATTCGAATGTCAACAAGAAGTTACGACTCCCGGGATCGCTTAGAGCACCTTTAAGATAGAGTCCCCTCACCACTCAAAAGTGACTTTTTGTTCAGTGCTGAATTCTGCATACTGGCAAATCATCTGATTATAGCAAACAAAGTGTAGATATTATGAAAGATTCATTGTGCAGCCAGTTTCATTGATAATAACAGGGATTCGTGAGATCACGATGAACTGAGATGTCAGCTTTTTAGGAATTATTAAGGGAGAAATCCTTCCCGCGCAGATCTCTAATGTAGACTTTAAAAACAAACGGCTAACGTTATATTTACATTAACAGTAGCCTAGACTGCAATCTAGTGTAGCCAATGTGAACCTTTTTGCAGATAAACACAAGTGCATTTTCGGACAGTTAATGGACAAGTTAATTGAGTAAATCATACTCCCACTATGGTAATTAATAACAGACAATAGTAAACACATTTCTTAAATAGGCCCGTGACTGTATCTTACATTTTATGAAATAGTACCATTAGTTAAAAATAAAGTTTAAAATGCTTCCTGTTCGCATATTTCATAATAAAATGACAAATACCCTTTCTGAAATACAATTTTTGTCATCATTCATAGATTTCATGTTAAAATAATATACAGATGCACTACCCTCCTCAAAATACAGCTGATATATTGTTGTACTTATTATTTATTGGAAAGTTTGCCAATGGATAAATCAGCTAATCCCAAAAATAATCATTAGATTAATCGGAAAAATAGTTGTTAGATTAGTCGACTAATCGAAGAAATAATCGATAGATTAATCGACAACAAAAATAATCGTTAGATGCAGCCCAATATATTCCAGCATATTCCATTCTCTTTACTCTTAAGTATAACACATAAACTGTATAACTGTAGTTTTAAATCTTCGGTCTACTGTTTTCCTACACTTTGAAACATTTAGTTTTACAAATGGTTTAACAATCAATGTTTAGTTTAACAATCTGGATGAACAAATCATGGTTTTGGTCATCACATTAAAAATAACATTAAAACATTAAACATTTTAAAAAAAATTGAAGTGCTGGAAAAAGTGTGAAGGACTTGAAAGTTCTTGATTAGTGCTTGAATTTTACCCTCAAAAGGATGTACGAACCCTGAAATGAATAATGTAAAAACATTTGTCTATTTCTGCCACAATACCATGGTTACACTGAGCATTACTACATTAAATCCATAGGGAATATTGGTGATTTGTGGACTTAAAAGCCATATTACTTCAAACTTCATGAACTTGTTCGTTCAAGGCACAATGTTTCTCCTGGCTTCCAAGTCAGTGCCCATGATTTACTCACTCTCACTCAAAGTCATCCTAGGTGTGTATGACATTCTTCTTTTAGACAAATACTATTGGAGTTATATTAAAAAAAATGCCCTGACTCTTCCAAGCTTTATAATGGATTATAATGAATTTCCATTAACTTGCAGTCTAGAGCCCTGTATACATGGATTTCATCCGGTCCCTTTCCACAGGTGTATTAATCAAGCACAATGCAGTCTGCATTCATAATCTAGGTGCTTGATTTTATACACCTGTGGAAAGGGACCTGATGAAACCCATGAATAGGTGGAGAGGAGAGATTTGGCTATAGAGTGATGTGTGTCTAAGGGCGCTTTCACACTGGCAGTTTAGTGCGGACCGGGGCACGGTTCGCATGAAAAATCGTTAATGTGAACGCTGTCATCGGACCTGGGTGCGCACTAGAGTACCGAACCCGAGACTAGCTGGAGGAGGTGGTCTGAGCTCGGTTGCTCCCGAACCGTGGTGCGGTTCGCGTTAATGTGCAAGCAACACGGACTCGGGTGCGCGCTTGTTCAGGAAGTATAGTATCCCGCGCATGCGTATCACTGTCGATATCATTGTTTGATTGCGTTTGCGATGACGTAAGATCACTGCAAACGCACCTGGGTTCGATACAATTAATTGAGTGTGAAACCAGACCAACGCTGCGGGAGGCGCCGGGAACTAGCGCACTCGGGTTCGGACCGCAGCAAACGAACCCAGTGGAAAAACGCCCTAACTTACACAGAAGAGACTTTGTTGCTCAGCACATGAAAATAAACTACTTACTGTGATTTCAGACTGTGTTGATGTGGTTTCTCCACTGCATGGATCTTCATGTGTCGCTTCAGGTGAGTTTTAAAAGAGAAACTCTTTCCGCACTGATCACACGGGTGTGGATTCTCTCCAGTGTGGATCCTCTTATGTGTTTTCAGACTTGTTAACTGACTGAATCTCTTGTCACAGTGTGAACACTTGTAAGGTTTTTCTCCAGTGTGAATTCTCTGGTGCAGTTTTAAACAGTTCGCTGTAGTAAAAGTCTTCTCACACTCAAAGCACATGTACTCTCTCACACCAGTGTGAATTTTCTGATGTCTATGTAAAGTTTGACGCCGTGAAAAACTCTTTCCACACACAGAACATGAATGCGGCTTGTCCTTCGTATGAACTCTCAGGTGTTTCTTCAGCTCTGATGCACAGATAAATGTTTTGCTGCACTGATCACATGAGAACAGCTTCTCTCCGGTGTGGATCTTCATGTGTCCTTTAAGGTGTGAAGATTGACTGAAATCTTTCCCACATTTATCACACTTAAACGGCTTCTGCCCGGTGTGGATCATCATGTGTCGCTTCAGGGCACTTTTAAAAGCAAAACTCTGTCCACACTGATCACACGTGTGCGGCTTCTCTCCAGTGTGGATCCAGATTTCATGTGTTGTCAGATGTCCTGATCGACTGAATCTCTTGTCACAGTGTGAACACTTGTAAGGTTTTTCTCCAGTGTGAATTCTCTGGTGCAGTTTTAAACAGTTCGCTGTAGTAAAAGTCTTCTCACACTCAAAGCACATGTACTCTCTCACACCAGTATGAATTTTCTCATGTGCATGTAAAGTTTGACGCCGTGAAAAACTCTTTCCACACACAGAACATGAATGCGGCTTCTCCTTCGTATGAGTTGTCAGGTGTGTCTTCAGGTATGATGCACAGAGAAATGTTTTGCCGCATTGATCACATGTGAACGGCTTCTCTCCGGTGTGGATCCTCATGTGAACATTAAGGTTTGCTAATTGACTGAAACTATTCCCACATTGATGGCATGTGAACGGCTTCTCTCCAGTGTGAACTCTCATGTGAGCATCACGATTATCTTTGCGTGCGAAACTGTTTCCACACTGAGTGCAGGTGAAAGATTTCTTGGCTCTTCTTTTCTTTAAAAATGTCTTTTTAGTCTTTGAGCGACTTTCTCCAGGTTTTTCTCCAGGTTTGACATGATGTTCCTCCTCCACTTCCATCAGGTCTGACATGAAAGAAAAATGTATTAAATACAATTTTCAGTACATCAAAATAATTAATTGAAAGAAATATAAATTGAAAGGACATGAAAGTGAGCCCTGAAGTAATAGTAGAAAGTAGACAACTGTTATAAAATATTATGATAATTTTAATGCCTTTTTATAATTTGATTATTTATCAGTTAAAACAGTATTTAGCTTGATCTGATGTTGATAATCAATATAAAAATGTCTCAAACCTCCCTTTACTGACCATTTGTTGAAGAAAAAAACCCCCAGAACATTCTGTACCATTTCATAGTTGAACTGTTTATCTAAAAGTGATGAAGTGCTTGAATGTTTCTAACATGAATGTTCTTCAGCATCATGAATGATTGAAGAATAAACACCAACCTCTTTGTTCTTCAGGATCTTCAGTGTGTTTCATTCTGCAGGGTTCTGGATCACTCATGTTCTCACTGTCCTCTTTAATAAACTCAGTCTTTGCAGATTTCAGCTCTTCCTGATGCTCTGATGCTCGTCTTCACTTGTAACTGATGGGAGTTTACAGCATTTATTGGATAATTGATGTGGGAGGAGCTTCACTGACCATGTGACTGGTGTGGGAGGAGCTTTGTTGATGATGCAATTGGTGTGGGAGGGGCTTCACTGATCTGCCCAAAATCTAAAATATATCAGTTACTGAGTTTGTTTTTATACTAAATGACACTTCTATGCAACAAATGAATGGCACTTCTAAAATATTATGATCATTTGCAGAATGCATTTTTATAAATTGATTATATGTCTTTGAAACTTTCCTTGAATGAGGTAAATTTATCTTCCAATTATTATTTTTAAAACATTATTGAATCTGAATCCAGAGACGAATCCCATTGTTGCCATAATTTGACACCAGCTTTGAGATTGATATTTATTTTACTAAAAACATTTTGAATTATTAATGGCCGTTTATTTATTGATTTATTTGTTTGTTTGTTTGTTTGTTTGTTTATTTAACAGGGACAGTGCATGGCACTCAGCCATACCAGAATTAGCTACAAGCTAAATTTCATCTGTAGTCCCTGGGCAGGAAGAAGTAACATACAATTAACAATCCAACAAACATATATAAATATACCATAAAACGTCATTGCGCAAGTAGCCTTTCAGACAACAAAGTTTCACATTCTTAAAAACACAATAAAACAAAACAACAGAACATAATAAAGTGCAATATTAATAGACACAACAATACAATGTTAGGATACGACAACAAATTAGTTTTTTGAGTTTATGATTAATGGGTACATGATTGTATAGATTTTAGCCATAATTTTACTTTATATTTAAAACAAGTAAATGTACTGATATCTCTAATCTCATTTGGGACGGAGTTCCAGTACTTAGAGGCTCTGATAGAGAAGGCTGATCTGCCAAACTCAGTACGTCTGCGCTGTACGGCACAGTGACCTCTACTGGGTGCCCTGGTTGTTCTCCGACTATCTGAGAGCAATAATATGAACTCCTCTAATGGGGGCGCAGCCAGATTATTAATTACTCTGTACACTAAACAAACATTGGCAAAGCACATACAATTGTCAAAAGTCAAGAGTTTGTGCTTTTGAATGATATTGCAGTAGTGATAACCTGATGGCTTTTTATCTAATACTTTGAGAGTTTGTTTATATAGCGTTTGTAGTGGAGCAGCAAGTATTGTTTTTCCGGTTTGTGACCAACTTGTGATGCAGTATGTAAAATGTGAGAAAAATCATTGAGTGCATATACAATTTGGCAGCATCTAGAGGTAACTGATTACGAATGTGTCTAAAATTTCTTAAATTAAATTTAACAGTATTACAAACCTGCTTTATATGTTTCTTAAAAGACAACTGTGAATCAAGAGTAACTCCCAGATATTTAAAGTGTGACACAATCTGGATTTTTTCCCCATTTACAACGACATCTGGCTGATTTTCATTTTTCCTTATATAAAAATACATACACGCAGTTTTACTGACGTTTAGTGTCATGCAAGACACTTCACACTAGACTTTTCCTTGCACTGACTTCCATTCATACGCGTGTGAAAGTGGGACACCAGAAACACAAGCTCAAGTGAATAACCCTGTGAGAAATAACAATCCATTCATTATTTGTATTGCTAATCCTAACATTATTCTGCTTCTTCATTAAAATACAGGTATCTAGAAATAAATAAAAGAGTATAACTAATTTTAATTCTTCCAAATATGAATAATGGCAAGAAAAACTGTTAAAATCAAAAACACAGAAATAAATGTACATATAGTAACCAACAAATCCCCTCAGTCTGCTGACACCAATGAAATGAGCTTTAAGTGTCAATTTACAGGAGATCTGAAGACATCAGCATAATAAATGAGGTGAAAACAGGAACTATTGTCATGAAATAAAGAGTGTTTTCAGCAGATCTGTTAATATTGATGAGCCTCAGACTATCAACACTCATTCAACAAGCCATTCAGGATCATCAGCAGATCATCTCACTTTATTCTGAGTGTTTGCTGTTAGAAACACATTATCTGAGTCAGGATACATGATAAAAGCCTGTAAAACTGCTCTATTGAAAGACAATACTGTTATTTCTCACACTATGACATGGATAAAATTAGCCTGGGTTTCCCCATGCTGCCTTGAGCGCAGCGCGATTTTATTCACGCTGCTAGTCAGCATGGATTCCATGGACCAGATTTTCGCCTCAGCTAGGGAACCAATCACAGAACGGGGAGGGAGCAGCAAGATGATGACGACATCTATGCGACACACCGAAGCAGTTTGTTTATATCTATGGATCCAACATGACAGACGTAAAAATATATGCATATTTTTAGGAACACATCTACAAAAATATGCCTGTATTTCAAGTTGATGAAATAATTTAAAATCCACATCAGTTTATTTGTGCCCACGCGCCATGCCCTCCCAGGATCTATAACGTTACCTAGGCTACTTTCACTTTTAAAAATTCATCATAACCGCGCGCGCGATCTGCTTGCAGTCGTCGAGATGGATGCTGAGGAGTTGAAGAAAAGAATAGCTAGTGGAGATTGTAAAGTTGTCAACAATACGTCATCATAAATCAAGTCCAGTGTGTGGGAGAAATTTGGAGTTATCTGAAGAAAATATTGTGAAAGGCTTTGCTGCAAACATTTTCGTGTTGGATAGCCGCAAATGTGGAACTTCATCCCTGAGGAAGCACGCAGAAACTGTACCTCTAAACTAGCTTGTTTGATTGAATATAATTCTTGAATTATCTCTATTACCATATCCTGTCTTGTTTCTGACTTCATCTCCTTCAAACTTATTAGAGCTGAACTACAATCTGAACATATTACTGCCTTGGATATTTTAACTTCCCTAATCCACCTTATTGCCATAATTATTGCAAACATCTCTCCAGCACGAATAAGCAATACACAAATGTGCGGATGTGAATGAAATGCGTGTGTGTCTGATAGCGTGTGAATGAGTGTAGTGTGAGATTGCGCGTGGGGACCACTGACCAATTTTGGCGGACGGAATCACAAACTGGAGAGTGTAGTTGGACCTCGCCTGGCTCCAGGAAGGAAGTTTAACGGCCTTGGACTCGTTTGAGAGTGAACCGCTCACCAACAACAGCCGGTCTTTTAAGGTGCGTCGCTATGGAATTGTCAAACTCCACGTCGCATCAGACAGCGTGCGCAGGAAGCCTCAGTTCAACAAACGCCGTCTTCCACTCCACATGGTAACCATTTACTTTACTCTCCTTCTCACGAATCGAAACATACCCCGGTGACGTGTCCTCCATCCACCTTATTAAATAAGCCTCACCTCCATTTCCCTTTCCGCCAATAATCACTCACTCCACCCTTTCCGTTAAAAGTGAAAGTGAAAGTAAACGTAAACATGGCCGTATAGTTTACTGCACTGTCACAACACCGATAAACAATCTGATATCCTTTTATTCTTATACACTTTAAAGGTGCTGTAAGCGATGCCGGGAGTCGTAACTTCTTGTTGACATTCGAATTGTTGTCAAACAAAGGCTAGCTAGACCCTCCCTCCTCCTCATCCCGTCTCCTCCCTCCTCCCCTCCCTTCCAATATTATCCGTAGTAGTCACTACAAACAAAGTTAAGTTTTACTGATACTTCATTCAATGTGTAATGTCGCTAAGTTAGATAAAGGGTTTTATATAATGCAGAACAGAATGCAGAAAAAGAGAAACATTATTTTAAAATCGTTTCGCCACCTGAAGCTATAACTATAGCTCCCATACAAGGACGCAATAATAGCAAGATAATGTTAGCTTCGCGTTTCCCAGTCAGCATAAACAACGGCGGTGTCGTAAACAAATTTTGTCAAAGTTGTCAACAGCCTATAAATGAACATTCAAATTCATAACAAACCGTGGGTGAAAACAGTCATTCACACAAATTGTTGCCCTACTGTGAATTTGCTTGACCATTTACAATAGAGATTGATCGCTAGCTGCTAGAAACATAACGTTATATGTTGTATTCACCAAAGTTAACGCTGACTGCATAGTTCTAGCTAATTACATCCTTGTGTTGGTTTGGCGAACATGAACGTCAGTTTAGAAAGAAATATGGATTTACCTGTTCTGCAAAAACAGAGCAACTGAATGTGGATTGGAAGCCCTTCTGCCGGCGGAGTTCTCGCCACCTTTAAAAGGTTTTTCCGATGTAAATTCGGTATTCCGCGCGTTCCTTATCCTCGTCCCTTATCCTTGTCCCTCTTCTTTGCAATTTGTTCATCGGACACCTCTTTGGTCGTGTGTCGGCCATAATTCAAACTTCCCTCTTCATGCTTCTCTCTCCTCCACACCCCCTTCATGTGCACGCACACTAACCCCCCAAACCCCACCCTCAAATACTTCTTGCCAGTGATTGGCTGGAACACTGTTTGTTGTGTTTCGTGGTGCGGGTGAGCCCAGTTTGTTTTTGTTGCCGTTTGTGGAGCCTGTGGTGTCTACAGAGACCGCGTTTTTTTACAGTGTGTTCAGGGGACAGGCAGCTAGCGGATAGTGAGGAGATGTTTGCTGTATGTGACAAAAAATGTTTTGGCCTAAAAAACGCGTGGCATCGCTTACAGCACCTTTAACCTTTGGAATAATGAATGCAGAACCCACATGACCAGTTTTTGAATCTTTTGATGCATCTGTAAAAATGTGCATATATTCCCCATATCTTGACCCAATATACTCCCTTACATTATATACTTCTGTTTCATATGAACCTTCCCTTTGTCTTTTTTTTTCTAATAAACTTATATCTACTTCTGGTTGGGGCATAACCCATAATGGTACTGGAGATAAAGGAATTATTGGAGCATATCCAACCTCCTCCAATCTCATATCTCTAACTAATTTCCCCACACTCCATCCAAAACTATTACACTCTCTCTTCTCATGTTCCCAACTAGGACTCATTACTTTTCTTGTTGGATGATCCTCTCTCTGTCCTCTCAAATTTGCCCAATAAGATGCCATTAATTGCTGTCTTCTTATCTGCAAAGGCATTTCACCCATCTCTACTTGAAGAGCCGAAACTGGAGAAGTTAGATATGCTCCGCAGCAAATTCTTAATGCTTGAGATTGAATTCTTTCTAATTTAATCAAATGAGATTTATTTGCAGAACCATATACAATACAACCATAATCCATTATAGATCTTATCATAGATATATATAGTTCTTAAAGCCAATCTATCTGCTCCCCATTCCTGACCTGAAATACATCGCATTACATTCACAACTCGCTTACATCTTCCCACCATTTTTCAATATGCTCTCTCCAATTTAATCTATTATCAAACCAAACTCCTAAAAATCCTACTGTACTTACACGCTCTAACTCTTTTTTTATATAATTTTATCTTAACATCCATATTCCTCCTCATTTTAGTAAAAACTATTATTTTTGTCTTTTCCACTGAAAACTTAAAACCATTTTCCCCTGACCACTTTTCTACTTCATTTAGCGCACATTGCATTTTCTTTATGTTATACTCTTCTTTCCTCTAAACCAGATAGCCCCATCATCAGCAAACAATGATTTCCCCATACTTCTATCAATCCTTGAAAAAACATCATTAATCATGATAATAAATAAAAGTGGACTTATTACACTGCCTTGAGGTGTACCATTATCAATTATTCCACTTGAAGATATAGCTCCACCCACCTTTACTCTAATACTTCTTCCAATTAAAAACTCTTTAATCCAATTATACATTCTTCCTTTTATACTCATCTTCTGTAACTTTATTAGTAACCCCTCTTTCCACAACTATGGAATGATATTCCGGACATTATTCAAAAGGAATTGCAAATTGTATTTGCAATTGCGTTTTCAATTTGTGGACGCATAAAATGTGACATAATCCAAACGCAAATTGCGCATTACCGTTTGCATTTTCGTTTAAGCGAACGCACAGTGACTGCCAAATTTAAAATGGAAATGCAAACTCTGTTTGCAACTGTGTTTCCCATATCTTACGAGTCTTGACCCTGTCATATTTAAATAGCAATTTCAATTACCACGTCTGCTTTTTCACTTTCTCAGCGTCGCGTATGTAACCAGCCAAAACTCAAATGGAATCGCAATTCCCTTAGTATTTCCATTTCCGATGCCTTACACGGAAACCTGTCAATCAGTGTCAAGGGTGGGATTATGCTATGGGGCGTGTTCGTGTTGGGACGTGACGTCACTCACAGTCGACCGTCAAGAGGTGATGCCCTGAACAGACGCCGATTTATTGTAAACAATGGAGGTAGTTAGTTGGTGAAATTGTGGAGGACCTTATGATGCTCGCGCAGCAAGTTGATGACAGTACATCCTCAACAGATGTCCTCTTACTCAGAAGCCATTTAGTTTTAGAAAAGTTAAATGAGTTCGTGGCCTTGACCAACAGCAACATCAGTAACGCTGTCTTCGCCAACCTCAGTGAAGTAGCTAACAGGCTTTTTGTGAAGGACAGGACAACTAAAGGACCTGGACGTCCTTTACTGGACATACCACAAGAGATGAGTGTCGGTGCTAGGTCTCACCCCTTCAAATAAGTGTTCTCAATTTGCGAAATTCAATAAAAATGATGTCTGTTGCAGTTAAACCTGTGGATGTGTGTGTGTGAGAATGTTTGTTCCACTTTACATTTGTGGTGTAGTATCAGGCTTTCATTTGTTAATTTGTTTAGATTTATGTGGGATTTAATCATTTTATTGAAAAATGAATCTCAGCTGTGAAATGGACAAAAACTAAATTATACATAGGCTACTTTCAGAACAATTAAATCAAACCCAGGTTTTTTTGTGTGTTTAGACAAATAATGTAACAAAAGTCACAAAATTCCATGATACTGAGATAAAAGGAGCACTGTTTTTTTAATGGGGGGAAAATATCAAATGAGGTCCAAACAGAACCCAAAGACAATGATTGTAATGCAGTGGGATTTTAAGTGCATTTAAGTGCATTACAGTCATTATGAAGAATTCAGCGCTGATCTAAATGCAGCAGTGTCCAGCAGCAGCTTTGGTTTTGGTTTAGTTTAAAATGAATATTTCTTAAACCCTCATGTTGTCTTTGGGTTCTGTTTGGACCTCATTTGATATTTCCCCCCGATTAAAAATGGCTTCTGAGTAAGAGGACATCTGTAGAGGATGTACTGTCATCAACTTGCTGCGCGAGCATCATAAGGTCCTCCACAATTTCACCAACTAACTAACGTTACCTCCATTGTTTACAATAAATCGGCATCTGTTCAGGGCATCACCTCTTGACGGTCGACTGTGAGTGACGTCACGTCCCAACACGAACACGCCCCATAGCATAATCCCACCCTTGACACTGATTGACAGGTTTCCGTGTAAGGCATCGGAAATGGAAATACTAAGGGAATTGCGATTCCATTTGAGTTTTGGCTGGCTACATACGTGACGCTGAGAAAGTGAAAAAGCAGACGTGGTAATTGAAATTGCTATTTAAATATGACAGGGTCAAGACTCGTAAGATATGGGAAACACAGTTGCAAACAGAGTTTGCATTTCCATTTTAAATTTGGCAGTCACTGTGCGTTCGCTTAAACGAAAATGCAAACGGTAATGCGCGATTTGCATTTGCGTTTGGATTATGTCACATTTTATGCGTCCACAAATTGAAAACGCAATTGCAAATACAATTTGCAATTCCTTTTGAATAATGTCCGGAATATCATTCCATACACAACATATCATAGGCCTTTTCTATATCAAAGAAAACAGCAATAACACTTTCCTTATTTATAAATGCCTTTCTTATTTCATCTTCTAAAGATACTATTGGATCCATAGTCCCTCTACCACACCTAAACCCACTTTGATAAGAATAAAACCAGTTCATTTTTTCCAAATGATAAGTCAATCTATCAGTTAACATTCTCTCCATTACCTTACATAAATGAGAAGTTAAAGCTATTGGACGATAATTTATAGGATTACTTGGATCTTTCCCAGGCTTTTTAATAGGTATAATTAATGCTTCCTTCCAACTTTGAGGAATTATACCTTCCATCCATATTCTATTATAAAATGTTAAAATCACTTCCATAGAAATTTCACTAAAATGCTTCATCATACAGTAACTAATTCCATCCACTCCTGGGGTAGTTTGTTTCATTCTTCTTACTGCATTCTTTAACTCACTCATAGAAAATGGTACATCTAACAAATTATCTTCAGCCTCTTTTTTCTTCTTTATTTCAGGATATTCCTTCATCACACCCTCTCTCATTTCCTTACTCTGTTCAGTCAAATTTTCTGAGCTATTTACTTTTATAAATGCCTTTAAAAACATTTCCACTTCATCTCCATCCTCCACAGCTATTTCTCCCTCCATACTTAAAACTGGATACCCATTACTCTTTTGAATCTCTTTCATTTTCTTAATCATGCCCCATACCTCCTCTACTGGTGTATTCTTCCCTATTTCATCACAATATGCCATCCAATACTCTTTCTTAGCTTTCCTTACAATCTTCCTTACCTCAGCTTGTGCTTTTTTATACTCTATTAAATCTTGAAAATTATGCGTTTTCTTAACTATCCTAAATGCTTTCCTTTTCCTTCTTATTGCACTTGCACATTCTTCATTCCACCACGTAACTATCTTATTCTTCCTACCTCCTTTCCTCTTTGGTATATATTTATTTGCTGCTACTTGAATGGCATAAACAATATCATCACTAATAATTTATCTGATTATCAATCTATCTGATTCTATTATTATATTCTTTAATCCCTCTTCACTCAGACTCATGAATTCTTCCGAATTCGCTTTATCAAACCTCCAACTACCAATATGTCCTTGACTCACCTTACTTCCTCTCACATTTACACTAACAGATATCATTATTGGATAATGATCACTCCCAATAGTATCTTGTCGCAATATTTCCCACTCAGCACTCCCTGCAATTGAATCAGACACCATTGTTAGATCTAGCACAGACTCTTTACCTGTAGCCACATCTACTCTTGTACTACCCCCATCATTCAGACATACCAAATTCCTCCGATCTATCAAATCTTCCACCACCATGCCATTACAATCTGTCACTAAACCTCCCCATAACATACTCTGTGCATTAAAATCCCCACACCAAATCACCCTTTCTTCATTAAGACCCTCTATCTGTTCTAACTCACCCAACACTAATTTCTTACAAGGATTATAAAAGTTTATTATTACATACTTTATTCCATTCACCCATACCTCCACTACAACATACTCTTGTGTTACACCTTTGCCTAATGATCTATATTGCATGCCTTCCTTAATCAGAGTAATACACCCTCCACCATTACCCTCCTCTCGATCTCTTCTCTCACTCACATATCCTTTAAACCTTCTCTGTAATTGAACATCTGTTCTTTCGGACAGATATGGCAGTCTTTTATGATATTTGACTGATGTCTCTGGCTGTGCTGATGCTGGTGTCTCTCTGGACTCTGCCAGTGCTGCTGTTCGGATTAGATAGATTAATTCATGCCAGCCGAACAGCTGCAGATTCATAGATTCATTCATGACATCGCCTCGACTCTCATGAACGCGTGCCATAGCTCTATGACTTAAGTATTTCTATATCATGAAAGGCCAATTGGGGCAAGCCTGGGGCAGATAATAATGGACTAAAGAAAACTGGGGGTAACAAATAAGGATCGGAGCCTAAAATTGACATTTTCTTCAGGTATCTCTGTCTCTCTCTCTCATTCAAATAGGCAGTTTGGGCGGCCATACCGGGCGAGTCGGTCGCAAATATGGCGGCGTTCTATTTGTAGTGACGTAGGTGGCATCTATGAATAGAGGGACCGAAATCTCGCACAAATAAAAAAAAAGAAGATATTTCCTGTTCTCTTGATAAAATAGTGCAGGCCACCTCTCCTGAACCTCTACAATCGTTGGTTGCTCTTGGACCACTTCTTTTCTCCTGAGGTAAAATGCTAGTTTAATTTTTTCACTTATGGCTATTATGTTCCTTCTTACCTTTTTTGTTCATTCAAGTCCTTGGTGATGCAGCTTCAGAAGGACATCTCCTCTTGAACTGCTGAATTTGCAGTTATTACACTGCATTAAGTCCTTGGATCATCCTGGAAAAAAGAAAATTATCAGTTACCTTAAATTGTAAGAATCACAACCTTATATTAATTAAAATTAATATAAAAAATAAAGTGAAAATGCAATGCATTTAAGAACCATATTCTACACTTTTAGAACAAATGTTATATTTATGTCCCCATATTTAAAAGCATATGATGTACAAAGAAATCGCTATGAATATTTATTTTTAAGAATGATCTTTTCTATACACACAATATAGCCTATACACGCATACGTGTGTGAGAAATTTTAACGATGAAACTGCACATAGAAACGGCAATCATACATTTACATAATAGTTTATCTATCCATACATTGTGTATGTGAGGCTTACACATTTACACATTATACATTTACACATTACATGTTCTACCTCACAGGTTAAATGTTTCCCGTATCTCTCCACTCTCACAAACGCGTGGAACAGATAAGTAACTCAATCTAACAGCGCCACCTTGAAACAAAAAGCGGGCTAATATACCGAATTTAGGGTGACCATACTTTAGTTTTCAGAAAACAGGACGGGGGCGTGGTTTTGGGAGGCGTGGTTAAGGGGTGGGGGCGTGGTTGGGGTGAATGCATCAAAAAATACTTGACAAATGCATTCACAACCTTGCAACTATGTTATTGTACATAAAGTAATACATCCTTTCCATTCAATGTTTGGCCCGCAACAATAGAATAGCCTTCTATTAAAAAAAAGTTTAGCTTTCAACACCTTTTACATGACACTATTTCTTTTCATGGCCATTCGTACCCCTCAGGCTCGGTGGAACGTTCGAGGTGAATAAGGCGAATAGCAGGTTAAAAATCTACTACTACTACAAAAAAAAAATCTACTACACTATTTCAGTAAAAAAAACAATTTCAATCCTCCTGATGTTCTCTTGTAGCCTATACTTTCTTTATGTGGGCTTCTACTTCGCTAGCACCTTTATTTGTTTTTTGTTTTTTTTGCTGTTAGCTACTTACATCTTATCTCGCACTTGACCGTAAACTGAAGCGTCGACCGTCGAGTCCTGGTCGAGTCACGCTGCTAAAATTGAAATTCTGTGTCTGTGAAAGTAAAGTCCGCCTACTTTGATTTGATTGGTCATTTCAAATATTCTGACATTGACGAGCAGTGTGACAGACCAATGAGGCTGAGATGAACACACACACACACAGGCCTCTGTATTCTGACGTGCTCTCTGCTTGCCGCTGCGGATTGAGGAACGCGCTGATTATAATAACCATAGACAGTATATAAACTGGACACAGCGACCCCATAGGTTTCAACGGAGAAAAGTGAAGCAAATTAGAAGCACTCATTTCCTGATTGCCGAGCGAACTGCGCAGACTCAAACTGAGCTTGACGACGTGGATGTGACGTGAGCAGCCTGTCTGACAGTTGTAAGTCTTCTAGGAGCTGTGCCAAGCGAAATCTGAATCATTCCCTTCCGAATCTTGCAGAGACGGAGAGCGTGAGTAGGTGCTGTCCATGAGCTAGGAGCAGGAGCAACTTTATGATTCTCTATGGGCTTCTCCCTTGACTTTATCGGACTTTATGCCTCCACGTCCCCCCGATTGACTGCGAGCTTCTCCTCCTGTCTCTACGGTAATTTCCAGAGAGTCGCGTGGTTATGACGCAATCGTTAGCCTGTTTTTACAAAAACTGCTTCGACGTGGCCATAACGTAAGATACAAGGTAATGGAGCATTTTATACATTGTCGTGTTTCTTTATAAATAAATAATGGACAAATGGAGTCTTTAAACGCCTCAGATGTAAAGTTATTCACTGTCAAAGTGATGCCAAAATGAATGGGAGTCAATGGGATGCTAACAGCAGGTGAAGGCTTGTTAGCCAATGGCGGCCGCCGGGGGTGGTACGGAAATCGAGAGCTCGATTACCCCCCTGATTATAACAAGACGGGGCGAAGCCGAAGCCGGTTTCATATGTTTTGTGTGCAAAGGCAAGCATGTATTTAAAGTACACACTTAATGGCCCAATGAAAAATATTGAAAACCAGGACATTTTCATCACTTTATAAAAAACAGACAGGACGGCCAGGACAGGACGTGAAAACAGGACACGTCCTGGGAAAACAGGACGTTTGGTCACCCTAACCGAATTCGCGCTGGGATCCTAAACACATAATTGAAATAAATGATCTAATTTACAATGCTATGTGTTTAGAGAACTTTAAGGAGCTAACGTTAATCATTTTCTGACCAGTGACACAAGCATAAAAAAAATATTAGGCCACAAGTCGTTTTTTGTGGATTTGCCCAAACGTAAAACATTTTTGTTGATGGCAACAGTGCTTTAATTATATGTCTTTTAATGTATTATTATATGTATGACTAAAAGTATACATATCCTCTGTTTAACAATTTTCGGTTTTAACCATACACAATTATGTGTCTAATAACACACCGTCAGCTTGGGAATATGAAAATCATTGCATGCATGATAGTAAAAGTAATATTAATACTCACCTACAGCCATATGGCAATATTTAGATCCTCGAAGAATCTGGATGTGCGAACTCCAACATGACAGCGATAAGATGAGGAGCTAAAGCAAGCACAAAATGGAGAAGGAAACCCTGTGCATTCGGCGCGATGTTCTTGCTCGCATGCGCAAACTATTTAGATCTTACATGTTAGTTCAACATAAAAAAGTTTGTCTAGAAAATGTATTTTTATGTAGATTCAGTTATTCACAATTCCTAATATATGTTTTCAAAAAGCACAGTATATGCTGGACAAATGGTAATTTCATTTTTTACAGTGTAGTTATAATAAAATCAAACTTTATCAAGTTTTCCTATAGAGTTTTACAGGCTTTTATCATGTATCCTGACTCAAATAATGTGTTTCTAACAGCAAACACTCAGAATAAAGTGAGATGATCTGCTGATGATCCTGAATGGCTTGTTGAATGAGTGTTGATAGTCTGAGGCTCATCAATATTAACAGATCTGCTGAAAACACTCTTTATTTCATGACAATAGTTCCTGTTTTCACCTCATTTATTATGCTGATGTCTTCAGATCTCCTGTGAATTGACACTTAAAGCTCATTTCATTGGTGTCAGCAGACTGAGGGTAATTGTTGGTTACTATCTAGGTTACATTTATTCTTTAGTCTTTATGCATTGAACTCTTTTTATTACCATTATTTATATTTGGAATAATTTCATTACATTATTTATATTCTGTTACCAATAAGTATAAAACAAACTCAGTAACTGATATATATTTTTAGTTTGGGCTGATCAGCTCCTCCCACTAAAATTTACCATAATTGAAGCCCCTCCCATGTCAACATCATCAGATCAGCTCCTCCCACTGCAATTCTCCAATAAATGCTGTAAATTCCCATCAGCTACAAGTGAAGACGAGCATCAGAGCATCAGGAAGAGCTGAAATCTGCAAAGACTGAGTTTATTAAAGAGGACAGTGAGAACATGAGTGATCCAGAACCCTGCAGAATGAAACACACTGAAGATCCTGAAGAACAAAGAGGTTGGTGTTTATTCTTCATTCATTCATGATGCTGAAGAACATTCATGTTAGAAACATTCGAGCACTTCATCACAGTTAGATAAACAGTTAAACTATGAAATGGGTACAGGAGTTTCATTTTGGTTTTCAAAAAATGGTCAGTAAAGGGAGGTTTGAGAAATGTTCATATTTATTGTCAACATCAGGTCAAACAAAATATAATTTTATCTTTTATTTAATTTAATTTATATCTGGTTCACAAGTTTTTTCAAAATCAACTACGTATCAGGGTTGAGTGACACATGTAGGACACAGATAATTCTCAAAAATAGTTCATTTAAAACTAGTTAAAGCCGCGGTCAGTCTAGATTATTTTATAGTAGTTGTCTACTTTAATGTCTCTGCGGTGTCTTTTTTACAAAGATAAATTCAATGTAGAAAAAATAACAATAAATCCAAAATATAATAATAATATACAATCTGCTCCACTGGACTGTAAAAAGCTTCTGTTCTTGTAATTAAACTAAGAGGACACAGTGTGACGTTTCTGTGGCAAGCAGGGCGGGAATTGAGTTCGCCAAACTCGAACTGGAACACGGGAACTCGCTTTATTTAACTACGTTTTTTTTTTTTTTTTTTTAACAGCAAAATGGTAATATTTTATAGCAGTTGTCTACTTTAATGTTCTTTCACTTCATTTTTTTTCTCTTGTATTATTTTGATGAATAATAATATTTTTGTTTCACTTCAGACCTGATGGTAGTGAAGGAGGAGAGTGAAGAACTGAGTGAAGTGAAGGAGCAGAGTGAAGAACTGAGTGAAGTGAAGGAGGAGAGTGAAGAACTGAGTGAAGTGAAGGAGGAGAGAGAAGAACTGAGTGAAGTGAAGAACTGAGTGAAGAACTGAGTGAAGTGAAGGAGGAGAGAGAAGAACTGAGTGAAGTGAAGGAGGAGAGTGAAGAACTGAGTGAAGTGAAGGAGGAGAGAGAAGAACTGAGTGAAGTGAAGGAGGAGAGAGAAGAACTGAGTGAAGTGAAGGAGGAGAGTGAAGAACTGAGTGAAGTGAAGGAGGAGAGAGAAGAACTGAGTGAAGTGAAGGAGGAGAGTGAAGAACTGAGTGAAGTGAAGGAGGAGAGAGAAGAACTGAGTGAAGTGATGGAGGAGAGAGAAGAACTGAGTGAAGTGAAGGAGGAGAGTGAAGAACTGAGTGAAGTGAAGGAGGAGAGAGAAGAACTGAGTGAAGAACTGAGTGAAGTGAAGGAGGAGAGAGAAGAACAGAGTGAAGTGAAGGAGGAGAGAGAAGAACTGAGTGAAGAACTGAGTGAAGTGAAGGAGGAGAGAGAAGAACTGAGTGAAGAACTGAGTGAAGTGAAGGAGGAGAGTGAAGAACTGAGTGAAGTGAAGGAGGAGAGTGAAGAACTGAGTGAAGTGAAGGAGGAGAGTGAAGAACTGAGTGAAGTGAAGGAGCAGAGTGAAGAACTGAGTGAAGTGAAGGAGGAGAGAGAAGAACTGAGTGAAGTGAAGGAGGAGAGTGAAGAACTGAGTGAAGTGAAGGAGGAGAGTGAAGAACTGAGTGAAGTGAAGGAGGAGAGTGAAGAACTGAGTGAAGTGAAGGAGGAGAGTGAAGAACTGAGTGAAGTGAAGGAGGAGAGTGAAGAACTGAGTGAAGAACTGAGTGAAGTGAAGGAGGAGAGTGAAGAACTGAGTGAAGTGAAGGAGGAGAGTGAAGAACTGAGTGAAGTGAAGGAGGAGAGTGAAGAACTGAGTGAAGTGAAGGAGGAGAGTGAAGAACTGAGTGAAGAACTGAGTGAAGTGAAGGAGGAGAGAGAAGAACTGAGTGAAGTGAAGGAGGAGAGAGAAGAACTGAGTGAAGAACTGAGTGAAGTGAAGGAGGAGAGAGAAGAACTGAGTGAAGAACTGAGTGAAGTGAAGGAGGAGAGTGAAGAACTGAGTGAAGTGAAGGAGGAGAGTGAAGAACTGAGTGAAGTGAAGGAGGAGAGTGAAGAACTGAGTGAAGTGAAGGAGCAGAGTGAAGAACTGAGTGAAGTGAAGGAGGAGAGAGAAGAACTGAGTGAAGTGAAGGAGCAGAGTGAAGAACTGAGTGAAGTGAAGGAGGAGAGAGAAGAACTGAGTGAAGAACTGAGTGAAGTGAAGGAGGAGAGAGAAGAACAGAGTGAAGTGAAGGAGGAGAGTGAATAACTGAGTGAAGTGAAGGAGGAGAGTGAAGAACTGAGTGAAGTGAAGGAGGAGAGTGAAGAACTGAGTGAAGTGAAGGAGGAGAGTGAAGAACTGAGTGAAGTGAAGGAGGAGAGTGAAGAACTGAGTGAAGTGAAGGAGGAGAGTGAAGAACTGAGTGAAGTGAAGGGAGGAGAGAGAAGAACTGAGTGAAGTGAAGGAGGAGAGTGAAGAACTGAGTGAAGTGAAGGAGGAACATCATGCCAAACCTGGAGAAAAACCTTTGAGTCGCTCAGAGACTAAAAATAAATTTTTAAAGAAAAGAAGAGCCAAGAAATCTTTCACCTGCACTCAGTGTGGAAAGAGTTACACGAAATTCACATGAGATTCCACACTGGAGAAAAGCCTTACACATGCGATCAATGCGGGACGAGCTTCACACAAAAACAGCATCTTATTATTCACATGAGGATCCACACTGGAGAAAAGCCTTATGCATGTGATCAGTGTGGGAAGAGTTTCAACCAAATATCATCCCTTAAGATTCACATGAGGATCCACACCGGAGAGAAGTCGTTCACATGTGATCAATGTGGAAAAACATTTCATCGTGGATCAACCCTGAAGACACACCTGAGAGTTCATTATGAAGGAGAAGCCACATTCATGTTCTGTGTGTGGAAAGAGTTTTTCACTGCTGTGCAATTTAAAAGTACATCAGAAAATTCACACTGGTGTGAGAGAGTACATGTGCTTTGAGTGTGAGAAGACTTTTACTACAGCTGAACATTTAAAACGGCATCAGAGGATTCACACTGGAGAAAAACCTTACAAGTGTTCACACTGTGACAAGAGATTCAGTCACTCAAAAAGTGAAAACACATGAGAGGATCCACAGCAGAGAGAAACCGCACATGTGTGTTCAGTGTGGAACAAGTTTTTCTTTTAAAAGTCACCTGAAGCGACATTTGAAGATCCACACAGTGGAGAAACCGGATCACCATGATCCATGTGGAGAGAGGTTCCTTAAGTTATCTTCATTTACTCACTCAAATGGAAAACAATCACAGTCTGAGATCACAGTAAGTAGTTCATCTTTATGTGCTGAGCATTAAAGTCTCTCCTGTGTAAGTTAGTTTCCTAACAGCCATGATGAGCAACAGGACATCTTGGTGGATGCTTGCTATCTGCTTCACATTTTTTACATTATTATGAGATACAGAGTTATAATTATAAGAAAGTATCTCATTATTACATAACATTTTCATGATGAGAAAGTATCTCATTATTATGACAACATTTCTCATTATGAGATGTTTACTCCTTTTTATGAGAAAGCATCTCGTTATCATGCAATGTTAAGTTATTACGATAAGTTTCTAATTATTATAAGATACTAAGTCATAATTATGACAACATTTCTCATTATTGTGACTTACATATTTACATTATTTGTGCAACTGTGATGGAAACAGGCTTCCATACTTTGTCCCCCGGACATCATGTGACTAAACAGATGAATATAAATCAGCTTTCTGTTTCTAACATTTGCGTGTTATTATTAATTTCATGAATTAGTTGCAGCCCTAGTTCATTTAAGTTGGTTTTGATCATTAAAAACATTTGAAGAATAATTGTTTGTTGCTGTGGCTTCGACAAAACCTGATTATCCATGTTATACTGCGCAATCTGAAGATCTTGAGTTACAGATGTCACAGTTCTGTTCAGTTAGTTTCATTTTCATGGACTTTTAGTTTGTTTTCTCGGTCACATGTTCTCCTTTGTCTTAGTTTTCCCGCCACTCATATGTCGTCATGGTCATTCATTTCTTCTGCACAGGTGTTTGTCATTTTACCCTCATACTTCACCTCTGGAAAGATGAATATTTAAATTGGGTAATTTATGTAGTAGAAATGTGAAATTATTTTTTAATTTGGAGCTTTCTAGACTGAGAAAAAACTGAAAATGTATTTTTGGCTCATGTGGATGAAAGACAACAACTCCCAGAATGCACTTGCTTCGCTGCCCTAGGAGGCCACTCCCAAGCCACGCCTACCGGTTAGAGAGCAGTTGTAAACAACAAAGCTAAGCTATTAACGTTAGTCTCCGTGAGTCTGCCCGGGTTTTTGAGATCGCACAAAATGTCCGGGATTCGGCTTTTGCGTTCTACAGTCGCCATTCATTATGTTTACTGTGGCGAGCAGGACGAGGCTGACGGCCGCGGGAGAACGAGGCGAGGCCGGTGGCGTGATTACTGATGACCGACACCTGTGAGACGCACCGGTCTCTCACGGAGGAGCGGGTATTTTCTTAGCAATGGTAAAACACACATCAACCGATCACTTGTTTAGCGTTCATGTAAACACTACATTCAGATTCACCAATCGGAATGAATTCAGTTAGATTGAAACAAAAGGTGTGCATGTAAACAATGAATGGCGACTGTAGAAAGCAAAAACTGAATCCCGGACATTTTGGACGATCTCAACGGCCGGACATGTCCGGGAAAAAGAGGATGCTTAGCTTCCAAATAAAGAATAACGGCTGACACTGTGTGTACATTCTGTGAGTGAGATCCCACCCTCTATGGTCGGGTTGAGAACATGCGGGACAGCCCCTACTACTGGCTGTAGTCTCTCGCCTCTGGCCAAAAAATCCTCCGATGGCGCAAAATGACGATTTTTGCGTCATCTGAGGATTTTTTCCAGACAAAAAATACATAAATCTCTCATCTCATGGGGATATGAGGGGGGAAAGCATGGTAATTCGAAAATACTACAGGTTTTCTACTAATACAAAGCTTAATGCTAAATCCTGAAGTATCCCTTTAAGTGGCAGTCTTTTCAGTTCTCATTTGTCAAGTCACTTTTCTGCAGAGGGGTTGGTTTCATTTGCCTATCTTGTTTGTATTACCTTCTGAGTGGATTATTAAAGACGTTATACCTGATCTTCATCTTCATCGTGTGTTTCTTGCAACCGTTGGTGAGACAGGATCAATGTCACAATTATTATTGTTATTTATTAGAATTTGGTACTTATTGTAGAATCTGAAATATTTATTGATCATCTCTCATCAGCCTATTATCATTTTTAGCAGAACTGCCAGAAAGCATCTGGAAGGAGAGGACGGAGAGAACGCCAGTGATCCAGAACCTGCATAATGAAACATCAAGATACTGAAGAACAAAGAGGTTGGTGTTTATTCTTGATTCCTCATTCATTCTTCATGATGAAGAACATGCTGATGCTCACCAGATTTACATTGTTTCATGACCAAACTAGTGATTAATAACACAAATCAGCTTCATGACATTCAAATAGATCATAATCGTGCACAGCAGTTGTCCACCAGATTTGATGAGATTAAAATGTCTATTGAACTCATCAGTGATCTTGACTTTGAGCTTCACTTTTCATTTCACGTTTCTCTCTCATTTGAAATCTCACTTGATTTAATGTTTCTTTTAGACCTGATGGACGTGAATGAGAAAGGAAAAATAGAAGAAAAAAAACCTGTCACCGCTTCAGGTCTCTTGCCCTCAGTGTAAAAAACGCTGCACATATAAATCAAGTCAAAAGATTCACATGAGAGTTCACACTGGGAAGAACTCAGGCTCAGGTTCACACTCAGGCTTTCGCTCTGAAACCACATCAGCTTCTCATTCTGAAGAAAGACCATTTAACTGTGGTCAGTGCGGTAACCCGTTTCATTGGGCGTCAGTCCTGAAGAAACACCTGAAGATTCATACAAAGGAGAAGATTCATTAGTAATATCACAGCAGAAAAGACACGGCGGTGTGTGTTTCAGTGCTGAAGTCCTTTACTACAGAAGATGAACTGAAATAGTGGCAGAAAATTCACACTGAAAAAATAAAAAAAACTTTTTGAAGGGAAAGTTCAGGAGCTGAAGAAGAAGCCATAACACGTTTAAGAGAGACATGAATCTGATATGAATTTAACTTGTTCTTCATTGTTTTTCATCAGAACATCTAGTTTCTCTTCCACTTCTACTCTTCCATGGAAATGCAAGATATGCTTTTATGTATCTTTGAAACTGGACACTTTTCTTCTCTTCTTCTCTTGAGATGCTTTGGCTCTTATAAGTCAGTAAAGAGAGAGATCTGTCTCATTCGCCTTCACTTTTACTTAATGTTTGTATTTGCTTAAAATAATGATTGATTAAACTCATTACTCATTTTATCAACACCACATTGTTTTTGTCTGTTTTTATTTTCTGATGATTCTGCTTGAATCAGGAATAATTTTATTTCTGAAAGTCATGAAGTAGCCTGATATGATTTTCTTTTTGAGCTTTCCATGTTTTAATTTTCTCAGAATAGCTTTTAAATGCTTAAATTATATTTCACTGACATTGAATGAGATTGCTGTGTTTCTACATTATTATCTGTTTCACCTTTTTCTAGTTTGTTCTAGTCAGTTTGTTTCATTTACACCATGAGGCTTCATGAAGTCGTAAAAATTACACTGTAAAAAATAAAAAGTTGAGTAAACATTAAAATAAAATAAAAATAAAGCAACCAGCTCCAAAGCATTTTTGAGTTTACTTAACTTCAGCGGTCGAAGTTGTCCATCCATTCATCATCTTCCGCTTATCCGGGGCCGGGTCGCAGGGGCAGCATAATGGCGCTTTTCCACTGCATGGTACGGCTCGGTACGGTTCGACTCGGCACGGAACGGTTCGGCTCGCTTCGCTTTTCCACTGCGTGGTACGACTCGGCTCGGTACGGCACGGTTCGGTTTAGCTCGGTTGCTTTTCCACTGCAGAGTAGTACCGCTTCAAAGTGGGTGGGACTGATCGTTATAGTTGCCGTCTCTACTGCCATGACATCATCATATTAAATACAAATTTTTCATTCCGTGTTTCCCCATCCGCTCCTCGGCAACCAACGAGAGGAACGTCTGCACCACGTCCACTGACCACGATTCAGCCATTTATTTTTTTTTAAAGCATTTTTGAAGCAAATACTTTTAAAACAGGCGCTGTGTTGGCTGTTGTCTACTGGCTATTTAAATCTAGCGGGTTTAGTGTCTCGTGTTGTAAATACAATGACGCTGGTAGTGATGATTCTGTCTGACCAATCAGTGATCTGCAGTGTTTGCACGTCACATTTTAGTATCGGTACGGTACGCTTGGAACCTCAACAGAGGTGGTACCATTTAAAGCGAGCCGAAGCGAGCCGTACCGTACCGTACCATGCAGTGGAAATGCGCCATAAGTGAGCCGTACCGAACCGAGCTGTACCGTACCATGCAGTGGAAAAGCGCCAAAGCGTGCCGTACCGAACCGAGCCGTACCGTACCATGCAGTGGAAAAGCGCCATAAGCAGAGACGCCCAGACTTCCCTCTCCCTAGACACTTCCTCCAGCTCTTTCGGGGGAATACCGAGGTGTTCCCAGGCCATCCGGGAGGCATAATCCCTCCAGCGTGTCCTAGGTCTTCCCCAGGGTCTCCGGTCTTCCCCAGGGTCTCCTCCCGGTGGGACGCACCCGGAACACCTCCCCGGGAAGGTGTCCAAGAGCAGGGTTCCAGACTGCGACCATTTTTTTAGTTACAATTTTAAAATTTTATGTGGTCGCATTTGTGTGCCGTTGTATCAGCAGCTGCTGCAGTCCGTAACTTATGTTCAAAATGAACGAGTTTTTCATGAATCCATTTTCCAAACCGTGTTTTTGACTTATACTAACTCACTACGGTACGCCTATAATAAGTGTTTATATTCTGACTATTTTATCCCGGGGTCGGCTCGGCTGCGGAGTTGCCCAGTGCCTGCGTGACTCACCATAGACATTAACGGAGAGAAGTAGCTCCGGCTACAATGTTCTTCTGCAAGACACTTGCAGTTTATTTATTAACGAACGTACATGTCACGCGCATTGCACACACTGATGGTGAAACGCGCCAATTAGGAATTCAGGAATTACCATAGACAGTATATAATTACAAGCCAACGAGCCAGCATACAGCCTCAGACACAACTGATGACGAGAGCACAGGTGCGGACAGGGAGGAACCAAGTGAGCAAAGGAATATAACAAATACATATTATGTTTATGTTTGATTATACAAAAATTAGGGCTGTCAAAATGAACACATAACGCATGCGATTCATTTTTTCAGTTAAAAATATTTAACCCAATTAAAGCAGCATCAGATTTTTTCTTTCATCCATTGGCTGCTCTATAGTATTTTATCAAGCTATCATTCATTCAAGTGCTAAGAAACAATTTAATAACAAAACCAAATCTAGGTTTAAGCCATGACTCTTGTATACATATCAGATCCGGTTTAACTTCCATCTCATTAATAACACTTTTAAACTCCAATCCATTAGCCACAAGACTGCATTCCATTGTAAAATTAAAATCCTCCTCCTATCCAAACCATGCTTCCTGGCTTGACTGTGTCTCACTAATCAGCCCATCCCTAACCATTACCCATGATATGTCCTTTACTCCCAAGAATCTCTCTGCTGCCTTGCCTATAATTTGAATCTTAGTTGTCTTCTTTTCAGTTTGTGCAGTACAATTAATTACTTCAGCTATGAACAAGAAGAAATTTACTTTACTTACAATCATTGTCTCTTCTGTAATCCTACCTTCCATCTCTGATGTTTCCTCACTTCTCCTCTTTTTGCACATCCCTCTCTTTTCCTTTCTCTTTATTCCTTGTATCAACCACTTTAACAGCTTCTGCATATGTTATACTCCTCTTAGCTCTCTCATTCTGTACTTCAATTGCTCTCTTCCTCACCTCACATCCTCCAAACGCAACACTATGATCCCCTCCACAGTTACAGCATTTTGGTCCTGCTCCTTCACATTTGCCCGTATTTTTGACAATTATAACATCTTAAAGGAGGAGGCACAAAAGGACTCACTGAATAACTGATAAATCCAAGCTTGACCTTATCCGGCAAAATTATTCCATCAAACCTAAGCTCAACCGAAAGACTCTCCATTGCCTAGCACCAACTATTTTCCCTCCGTTGATGTTACTTTTAAGTTCTTCCATGTTTTTGTACTTGTACTTACCTTTTGTATTCCACCATCCTCTTTAAATTTCAATATTACCTTCAACTCATCCAAATTTACATTCCTCACCTCCTGTTCATTTCCACTCTCACCTGAGCTTCTTACCTCCTTCTGATGTTTTTTTCTTTCTTTTCTTTGTACCTACATCTTCCCTTATATCTATATTCCTCTCTTCTCCTGTCTTTCCTAATTCCATTTGATCATCTTCCACATCCGTATCATCAACACTAACTAGTGTCTCTGGTCCATTTCCATTATAATTTTTCTTATATTTTGACATAATCGATTTTGCGGTGTTTGCCGCCATCCACCCTGCACGTGGTCACTCTCACTACTAACTCAAAACGAAACCTATCAGTCAGCGGCACAAACAGGTGTCCTCTCGGTGACCCCAAAACGAAAGCGCTGATTGGCTGATCCCCGAACATAAATAGCAAGTCCTTTTTTACAATGTCTATGGTGTTAACAATATTTGAAGTCAAATTTTGGTTCGTTCTAAAATGAGCAGACACTGAAACACTGCCTTTCAGCAGCAGTTAATCTTGCCATACCTGACAAGAGAGATGACTATGGATGTCCTATGTGTTTTATTAAAAATAATAGTTTTTATTAGGTTTTATTAGTTTTAATAGGCTGGCAGTTTTATAGTGTTTCACCCACTTGTTTAGACAAGAGGAGCAAAAGGAACTTTATACCCTCCCGAGCCCAGGGGTCTTCTCACCTCTGTAGCCAGAGGTCGCTGCCCAATCATCTTCTGAGTGTCTCTTCCAGCTGTATAAACAGAAAACAAGGTTCCCGTACAGATAAGGAACCCATATGGCATTCATTTGCTAAATCTAAACATTTTCCACCACAAACTTCAACCCAAAACTGCATCTAACATCCCAAATGAAGCTTACACAGTGGCAGAACCAGGGGTTCTGTTAATTCTCGTTGAGGAGGAGAAAACCCCTTTTAATTCGATATATAACCACTTGTAAAATGTATAAACGTATGCATTCTCTCTTTTAAACTCTTTTGGTTTACTGTTTCAGACTTGTATAACCAAAATCACATGTGTGGCATGTTTGGTCTCTATTAAGGGTAATGTACGACTAAGGTTTCTCAATCTTTATCTTGTCCTATGTATTTTGTGTATTTCTTTTACTCCTCTGTCATATTGATCTGGATTATTCTCTCTGTGGGGATCTAGAGGTTAGATAGAGTTCTGTCAGCAGAGTTATATCAAGCCCAAGTTCTGTCAAGTGCGGGAGTCACGCCCGAGAATATTGAATTTTCCAGTGCTTGTGCTCTTTCCGAGTCTTTCTCATAGAACACAAATACTACCTTCTATTTATTTACTAACCGTAACTTTCCATCACAATGCAGTGGTTTAGAAACCTCCTAACAGCAGATGCAGAGAACTAACGACTTATAGTTACATACAAGATCAGGGAAAGATACCACGGTTGTCTCTTTAACAATGAACAATCATAATGACAAAAATGTATATCTTTAAATAATTCATCATAATGCATAATATTATTTTATATTTTTATAAGCCTGAACGATGAAACAAGAGTAAAAAAAAAAAAAAGGAAAACATAAAGGAGATTTAAGCCACTTTTGCCTGTGGGTGAAAAACTTTGCATAAAGAAATTAATAAACATATTCAAGAGATGGCGATTTTGTTTTTTCATATTATTATTATTTTTTTTAATCAGTGAGGAAGCTTTAAATTGATCAAAAGTGTCTGTAAAGTATTTTATAATGTTACAGTGTGTCGATCCATTGCAGTGTGTCACATCCATTCAATTCCAGTTTCAGGATTGATTTAAAAAGATGTACTTCAGCTGGTGATGAAATAGAAACCTTCTCCACCTGACTTTGGGAAATATAGGGATTTAGATGGGAAGAGGGGAGTTGTTCTTGGTCCAGAATTTATATGGCCACATATGCATTTCTCTCCGTTTTTCTCTTTTTCTTACATTTCTATATTATGATGTAATGAATATTCTTATTGGTCAATCATTAAACCTTTAGTGGCAATGGCTCAGGTTAGATTATAATAATAATAATAGTACACATATGAACTGTATATGCAAGCTAGTTCAGCATTATCTTCATTGGTGTATGCTCTTATGATATCAATAAGAGAGCTTTTCAAGAATAGTACATTTTTAAAAGGTAGGGAATAAATGACAAAAATAACAATACAACTGCTCATACTGAGAATTACTGTTCATACAATCTTTAGGAATCAAGATAGATGGAGAAGGTGAAAGGAATGATGGAGAATGTGAGAGAAAGGGAAAATAAGAGGAAGTTGAGTACGCTTCCGAAGTTGGATTTGGATGTTGGCTTTTCAGCGTTGAATTCAACAAATCCAGGTGGGTTGCTGCCCATGTAAGACTTGATCCAAGTCTGGTACTGAGAAACTCTGGCAAACACACTGGGATAATTAGGGTTATCACATTTTCGTGCAGTAAAACTGGAAATGCCGGACTGAATCCACAAGGAGCTGTTCCTACTGAGCACTGGACCTCCGGAGTCTCCCTGTATTGACAAACATTCAGAATGTATTCAGCAAATGATGTCATCAGCACAAGAAGTGGTTGTGGTAAAAAAATCTTCTTTTACAATCAATGTGTAAACGCAGCACCTTTTTACCCAACTGTCCAAATACAGGGGAAGGATGGATAAGACAAATACCACACTGGCCAACCATCACATCCTACTTGTAAACTATAAATAACAATGGACGAGAAGTTAATATTTCTGGTCAGTAATTGTTGTTGGAACAAACTAATTAGATACTAGTAACACATTACTTCTGTGGTTTGTGCCTCCAAAGCGCTCACAAGGCCTTATTTAAGCAAATACTGTAGGTTGGCAGTGTAAAGTTTGCAAGAGACTAAAAACTGGTGAGTAGTGTTCAATAAATTGCTTTGGATTAAACAGGGAAAAATGAATGACTGGTATCTTACCGGACATATACTTTTCCCTCCCACATTTAAAAATCCAGCACAAATCATATTGCTTGTGATGCTTGCGTTGATCCCTTTATAAGCATTATTACAGACACTGTTGTTCACAATTGGTATCATCAACTCCTGCAGTACATCAGAACCCTGGGTGTCTGTGACACAGATCAGAGGACAGATTGTATGGCTTTTAAAAAACATTTCTACACTGTAATACATTGACCTGTAAATTAATGGTAAATACTGGCAACAGAATTCACTGTTAATTGTGCAGTTCTTTACTGTAATCTACAGTTACTGTAAAAATAAATAAAAAATAAACATGCACTAAATTAAAACTCAAGTGAATTATGATTATGTGATTATTTCATTTGCAGAAACCTGCAGGCTGCCTTAATTTGGCCAAATGCTATTAAATGTTTAAACTAATATTTATAACATGCAAATAATGTGAGGATATTATTACTGTGAACATATTTCATTTCAGTCCACTAAAAAAAAACTACACAGCAACTATGTGTACTAAAATTTACACAAATTTACAAATTTAACTAAAAATTAGCAACTACACAGTCACTGCCTGTTAAATAAAGCAACACACATCATATCATCAATGTTTCTAGATCTTCTCCTGGACTGAAGCACGGGCTCTACTCTTCAGCACAATGGTGACCCACAAAACTAAATTTTACGGTAAACTATTTATATGTTTTTTTTATTTACAGTTTATAACTGTAAGAGCCATATTTCATATTTCAGAATTTGTATTTTCATATTTTTATTATGTACATTTTGTATAATAATTATTTGTGTTAATTAATCATATACTGTTCAATTTATTTCTTTGGTTTATATTTGTTCGCACTGCACTTGTTCAGTGATGTCTATTTTGAAGCGCATACAAAAAGTAATTGACGCACATGCAATAAGTTAAGATTCACGGTGGGAGAACACAAAGCTTTTGACCATTTATCATAATAGTAACATTGACGCAGTGTTGCAGTGAGATAATTGTTGAGCATTAGTGATGAACACCTGCTGTTAACAAGCAGAATCACTGAACAGAAGTGAAAAAAAAAAAAAAAAAATACAGAAACACAAGAAATACAACTGACTTCCAGCCATTACATATTATTACACTTATTACTAACCAGGGGTGCATTCCCCATACAACGACGCAACTCACTGCTTAACTACCATTGTACAGTGCATCGTTGAAGAAATCAACTAGCTAGTCTCGACTGTTTCCCGAAACCATATTAATCGCAAAGTGGTCATTCAACTACGTTGGTTAATGATGTCATGCACGTGGTGGAGTAATAACTACTTTTAATGAATCTGTTTGAGATCTAATTAATGCTAGATGTTTTGCTATAAATTACGGACATGGCATCAGAGGACTATTTCTAGTCCGACACACGTCCTGGAAAACAAGGCTAAGATGTTTTGATCGTCCCCTGGTGGCTGGCTGCATTATAGGTCCCTATTCTCCATTTTCTGAATTCACTTACTTGTTTTCATTCAAGTGGACTACATAAGTGAACTAATGTAGGAAATATTGAATTAGGGTATAGGGTGTGATTAGAAAAACACCCTCTGAGTGTAAACGCTGTATATTTGCTTAATATATTTGCTGTATATATATATATATATATATATATATATTAGAGGTGGGCATAGATAATTTTTTTTAATCTAGATTAATCTAGATTAATTTTGAAATTAATCTAGATTAATCTAGATTAAAATGGCTCATTTGAATTCTGCCGAAGACATTCAGAATATGTGTGCTACCCAAATAATGACTATAAAAGTAAGTCTTTGAGAACGGGTTTCTCAAGCCAGGTGGCGCATTAGACCAGTGCTGCGTTCCAGTCCACTTTTAGACACGCACTTGCGAACTTCCCTAAGCACTTCCCCTTGGGGGAATCCCTGCCGCCATTTTGAAGTGCGTTCCACTTCGTGAAGTGGACGAGGGAAGTTTATATGGACAGACCCTCGTTCCCTCGATTTTGACCGAGGGAGCGAGTCTGCTTCAAATGTACACTTCAGGCACCTATATGTCCCACAATGCAGTACGATTGTGACGTCACCACATATCTCGTCTAATCACCACCACACAGACAACTCTATGATATATTAATTATAATGTTTTAAATTTAAAACAACCCAAACACACCTATAAACATTTGGATGCTGCATTAAACAAATTATTAAAGGGAAAAAAATGTAAATAATAAATCAACTCCACAGCTGATTCCAAGTGATCAAGGGCTTAGGACGTTCCAGTTCAGCCCATTGCAGTTTCCGCCAGTAGTGGGCACTCGCAATGACGTACATCCGAGTGAACGAGAGGAAGGGAAGTTAGCGAGTGAAGGGCATGACAATTTTGGACTGGAACGCAGCACTGGGGCTCATCTCCTGTTTCCAAAATGCATCACAAACTGCTTGAGAAAGCTGTTCTACTCATTGACTGTAAAAGGTTACTACTGTACTGTTACCGTCCATAGGCAACATTAGGTAGGCCTATGTTATTATCAACTACTATAGGCTATCAATTAGGGATGGGCGATATGGCCTAAAATCTATATTGTGATATACATTGCAGCCTCTTGCGATAACGATATACAGTATATTATAATAAAACCATTTCAGAACAGGTTACACAGACCCATGCTAAACAACTGCTAAATGTTTTTTTTTTTTAAAGGGTGTATGTAGTTTTGAGAACATATATTGTGCAAAACTGTAAGTATACAACATAATTTTGCAGATAAATAAAATTTAAGTACACTAGCTGCAGAGACTTAAGTAGGTCTAATGTTTATTATGGCTTGGAGCTTATGAAACCCCAAATTTAAAATTAGAATATTGTCTAACTGATGTCTTTTCAGTTAAAAAGAAACACAACAACGATTCTTAAAATCGAGATTATGTGCTACACCACTAAGATATATTGGAATGGGAATAATACGCGCGTGCTGGTATTCAGTGATATCATGTTTCGTTTTGAATTTGAGGTGGTCGAACGGATTAGTCGTGTGTTAACTTACCGAACTGTTACCCCACACACTATGTATATAGTTTGCTGCTGCTCGTCTGACGGCTTAAACCCGAACCAAGTCCAAATAATGGATGTTGCACCGATCTTTTTCACCAGCTTTCACGTTCAGCCGTGTTTACTTAAGATGACGACGAATATGCGTTGCAGCCGGGTTTACCTCGCGGCCGCGGGTAGATTGCGTCATCATAGCTTGTGTAGTATAGAGCCATCTCCCAACCCAACTTGGAGAATAGATTAACGGCGATATTTTTTTTATCGCGCGATAAGAGTCTCGCGTTAACGCAGCACGTTAACGCCGATAACGGCCCACCACTAATATATATATATATATATATTCCTGTATGCTATTTTCTTGCAAATTAAATATTACCCAGATTGCATAGTTTTCTATGGTGTATCACTGTTTTAATGGAAAATGGTACGTTACGGTCAGAATTTGGCTGTTTTTTACAGCAAGGATTTAGGATTTGTAGGTAAATTGTTGAGGTTCACAGTAGAACTGGCAAGCAAATGTTCACTCACCTCCAGACTGTAGCTTGCCCCATCCAGTGACCCAGCTCTCTGTACCTGCAGAAAATACACTACCAGTCGCCGCCAGACAGACAGGCTTAATGTAATCAGAGAAAGTCACAGAAGAGGAGAGCTGGACCAGTGCTATGTCATTATCAATAGTATAATCATTATAGTTAGGATGCCTGATGATTCGACTCGCTGTCCTGGATATCATGTAAGGGTTTGAGCCGGATTGTCTCAGACGGCCGAAGTACATCACAACTTTAGACAAAACGAAACTGTAAATAGAGAAAGTCTGCTTTAATCCCACTTTTATCAATCTATAATGTATCTTAAGTGTTAAACTTCATACCTCTCGAAGCAGTGAGCTGCGGATAAAACCCAGTCTTTGGTGATTAGAGTCCCGCCACAGTTATGGCTAGAGTTGCTGAGATGAATGCTGACTTGCCACGGCCAAGCCCCCGCCGTCGCATTCTCCCCTCCAACAATCCTGCTGTTGAGGGGGGCTCGACCACATACTGTAGAGAAAGAGCAAGATATGAGATTTCCTTTTTAAAATGCCTTACATACATAGAAGACACATTCTGCGAGTTTTATGGTCATTATTACAACTCACCATCTAACTGGCAGAGGGAACCTGTGTGAGTAAACAAAGAAAAATAATCATTAGGACAAAGGACAATAATGATTGAGCACTATTGAAGACACCTGATGTTAACAAGCAGAATCACTGAAGGAGAAAAATCACATTTTATTCACCATTATGGAGATCAGTGTGTGTCTTAGTTGGGCTCATGACCCTTACATTTTTTACTTTAGATTTAGTTTGGCTGCTGTAACTGAGTTATAACAGCCAGATGAACAACAAGAAAAGTTGATCTGATGGTGTTGGTTATGTTTTAACATAGAGCCTAACTCATATAGAGCCTAATCTCTGATTTAGGTTTACATTATTGATTATGGCAGCGCTGTCCTTGTACAGCATAATATTTGTTTGCATTTTCAATGTATTCAATAGGATTTATTAAAGTTGTTCTGATACAAAAACTTGCAAAGCCTGCGAATCTCAACAATGGTGACAATTATAAAGCATGTTGCAGTGCATTCTGGGAGCCACCAATCAAAACTCATTCATGACTCCCATCATGCATTGCTGCATGAATAAATAATTAGCTTAACTGTCTTAGTAGTTTCCTTTATTCGTGCTATTTTATTTTTGCTGTTTTTATGTGACTTTTTAGTGGCTTGTTTTCTAATTTTCAGGGTTGATCTGTTTATCTGAATATGCTGTTAGTCACCATTGCTGAGATTCATACGCTGATTCCTGATATCTTGTGTGCCTACATTCATTTTTTTTTTTTTGTTTTTTTTTTTGTATCAGAACAGAAATGCTAAATATATTATGCTGTACAAAGCCAGTGCTGCTATAATCAATAAAGTAAACCTAACTCTGTGATTAGGCTCTAAATGAGTTCAGTGATTCAGGTCAAAAAATGTTTACGTTAAAATTTTAACCAACACCAGATCAACTTTTCCATTTGGCTAACACTTTACTTGAAGGGGTGTGCATAAGATTGACATGACACCTTCATAATCATGACATGACATAATTATGATGGTGTGATGTCAATCTTATGCACACCCCTTCAAGTAAAGTGTTACCTCTATTTGTTCATCTAGCTGTTATAACTCAGTTACAGCAGCCAAACAAATTCTGAAGTTAAACATTTAAGGGCCAAGAGCCCAACTACAGCAAACATTAATCACCATAATGGTGACTTAATATGTGAAATAATTCTGCTTGTTTACATCAGGTATCTTTAATAATGCTCAATAATGACTCAATCACTTAACTATCTCATTAACTACAACACTGATTCAGTGTTACTTATAACACTGAGTGTGGACTCATATAAACACTGAGCAGTGTTAATTTACTTTTTCCCTGATAGGTTATAGATGTGAAATATATTTAAGATCTCTATATATTTGAAAATTTCATCTTAACATGTTTATAAGGTCACCAAGGCGTGTGTGATTTTTG
Organism: Leuciscus idus; assembly: GCA_021554675.1. Lineage (NCBI taxonomy): Eukaryota > Metazoa > Chordata > Actinopteri > Cypriniformes > Leuciscidae > Leuciscus > Leuciscus idus. The sequence continues at coordinate 59,368,849 of CM038621.1, forward strand.
CGTAAGAGTGGTTTCAGTTGTTCTTATTTTTTTTCGTAATTTAGAATACATTTTACAACAAAAGTTATTCCCAGTCCACACTTTGATCTCACAGTGATCTCTCCATATGATCACAATGAGAGGTCACAGTGAGCTAAAAGTGTAACGACAAATTATGGCCACAATATGAGGTCACCCCAGCTAGAAATGTTATTGAACGTGGACTCCAACATCGCTCAGACGTGAAATTTTGGTTGAAAATTAAAATTGGGTTGACGTCTAAACATTTGATGTCAGGCTCTAACATCATTAACCCTCTGAGGTCGAGAAACGCGCCGACGCGTTTTGCTGGATTTTTTTCACATAGCAGCAACATAAACTTAAATTACTCCGTCATTTATGGTTATACAGAAAAAAGTATATAAAAAAATAATCTGTGATATTTCTACTTTTGTATGTGTCCACTTACAATCAAATCAAAACATTGTGCTTTTGTAAAATAAAGAAAATAAACAGGGTGTGCGTTCTGCCTCTCCGTCGCGGTGAACTTTTTTTTCTTGAGCACGTCTATAAACTGAAACAAAACTCAGCGAATACTTCTCACACATTTATGAGCCATACACCTTTATACACATTTAAGTGTGTACTTTTAAATGATCGGATTCAAACTGAAAACAAATATTCTCTGTTTAAGTAATTTGTATAAAACCAACAGGATGTCCAGTATCTCAAACGCTTGCTAATTACTTTTTAATTCGACACGCCCACTCGCGCAAAAGTGATTCACATGCAAATCTCCACATGGAACGCGAACGCCCTCGTTACCTCAAACACAAAACACCAAAACACTTCACAAGTCTCTGCTTTTCGTCGAGTTTGGAATACACGTCTGAGCTTACATTGGATTTACATCAGAAGAAGAAGAACGCGATTTGAAGACAAGAAAGATGTAAGGTAAGAAATTCTTACTTATTAGTTTATGGTATTGTTGCATAAACTTCACATTGCAGTTGAACTGTTGCTAGATATATGGTGAATATTATACTATTTAGATCCGTGTTTCCTGTTAAATACTATTTGTGGATATCTGCTCAAACATAGATATGTATAACCATAATGTTTAATATTTTGGAGCGCGATGGCGTTTGAATGTATCATATTTTGGAGCGCGCTGTGCGTTTGAATGTATCATATTTTGGAGCGCGCTGTGGGTTTGAATGTATCATATTTTGGAGCGCGCTGTGCGTTTGAATGTATCATATTTTGGAGCGCGCTGTGGGTTTTAATGTATCATATTTTGGAGCGCGATTGCGTTTGAAAGGAAAAATGCACCAGACATTAGGCTTTATGTTTTTACTATTATCTCATTTCATATCATCATAACGAATGGAAACATTTGAAGTAACATATAATCAATATATTTTTCTCTAGCGTAGTTGTTCTTGAAATCTTTTGGAAGATTTAATTTATTGTTATTATTATTTTATGCAGCACTGCGTAGCCTATGCCTACAAGGCACAACAAACCTGGTGTTCATTATATATTGTTGGAAACGTGTGTGTGTGTGTGTGTGTGTGTATTCTGTGAATTTTAAAAAGAAATTTTAACCAGAAAAATCTAAAATCTATTCCCAAAATCGTGCAGCCCTATAGTTTCTCTTGATATCAGTATGTTCACAGTTTTTTCTTTTTTCTTTTCTTTCAGGGACCAGATGCAACTGAGTCCTGCTGACTTCAACATTCACATGAGTCTCTGTACATGAACATGGTAAAGTGAAAATCAAACACCTTGGAAATGAAAGGTATGTACAATGTTTTTAGGAATGGCACAAAGGTCTCTGTCTTTGGATCATTAGCCGCGTTTCCATTACAGATTTGCGCAAATGTTTTGCGCTATTATCTAAATATCGATAAAAAACTATTGCGAAATGACGGCGTTTCCATTAACCGATGTTATGCGACTAAAACGTCTTTTTTTCTCTCGCGATAAGTCATTCCAAAAATCACGGCAACGGACGTTGGTTATAATATCACAGCCACCGCATTAGACATTATTATTATTATTAATGGAAGGAGACGTGGCGTGTTATCCAAGCATTAATGGCAGGGAAAGACCCCCGAACGACACATATAAGGAGTTTCTGGGTGTTTCGCCCTCATTTATGCTCCGATTGTGGCATTTCTTTGAGATTTAGAATCCAGTATTCCTATAGGCTAATTATTGTTTCTTTTATGAATTTAATAAATAATTCTGTCTCGTGTTCTGTCCAAATGATCCATGTAGGCAACTTTTGTGTCTATTTGTTTTTCCTTTTTTAACCCCTAATTGAAAAACGAAAAATGAACGGTTGTTGTCTTCTTAAAACAAGTTGAACACCAAAATTTTAATTTGAACTGGCTACACACAACTGCTGTGCTTTATTTATGACTTTTTGCCCCTTTATTAAACATTTAAAATATTCACAAATTAATATGGAAAACATGTCGATTTTACTGGTTTTCTAAGGCCAAATTAGAAACTGGAATTGATGTATTTCCCGCAGTGCTGAATGAGAAGAGCCATTAATATAATTAATAAACTATTGTTTTCTAAGTGTCGGCTAAAATCACATCTCCATCTCCGCTGTTATCAGATGCGCTTTTAGAGAGAAATGCAACTTTCATACGGATTAGCCTACATAATCAGAAGGTATTAGCTTTCGATTCGAATTTGTTCGTTTTAAAGTGGACATTTCAAGCTTTAGCCTACACAGGCTATATTTTGTTTCAGTTCTCGCGCCCCAGTTTACGGAGATCATGTGCGTCTGATTGTTTCTTTTATTTTACAAAAGCACAGCATTTTCTTGTTATTGTGAGTTTACACAAATAAAAGTGGTTGAGAATAATGTATTATTATTTTCTGTCTGACCAGAAATGATAGAGTATAAGTTGTTTCCACTGTTGATAGGAAAATGCAAGTGTTTGCGGCCGCGCCTCCGTGTCATGCAGTGCGCGCTCCACGCTCAGCTTTGTTCCTTTTTTGCATAAAAGCCTCTTCTAAATATAGCCTATTAAATGTTATAATAAAATAATATAAAATTATTATTATTTGCGTAGCTATACATGGACTTCAAACACACTGCGTCTTCTAAGTCAGGTGACTGTAAATGCGCAAAAACTGTTTCCATTGCAGTTTTGCGAAATATTCATTTTTCGAATTGCCTGAAAAACCACCTCATGAGAGCGTAAAAACTTTTTTGCGATAAATGGGAGTTTTTGCGAAATTGACGTGTTTCCATTAAGCGTATTTTCAATTCGCAATTTCAATTTGCGCAATTTGAAGGGTAATGGAAACGCGGCTATAGTTTTCAATGTGCTCTTTTGTCATTTGTGTTTTTGGATTGTGTTGTGTTGTAAATAAATCCAAACAATCTAAAAGCCATTCTTTTTAAAATCTCCTCATTCTTTGTGCAAGGTTGCTCTGAATGACAGGGCCTGATCGCTCCTAATAGGGCAGTTAGGGGAGTGTCTTTGTCTTTCTCAGGTGTTAAAAGCTTACATATTAATGAGATGATCACGCCTCTTCGCATATGGCTTTGTCACACAAAACACGTCTTAGAAATTTTAAATCAATATATTGTCTTATCTGAATGAGCAGTCAGGGTGATTTTCACATAGTTTTGGAGCAAATATTCTAGGCTATGTCATACAATTTTCAAAAGTCTTGTGAAGAAATAATCAGTATGGGTTTCATGGCCTTATTTCAGTGAGAATTTTTTTTTTGTATTTTCACAAACCACGCATAAATGTCATTATCTCAAAACTACAAACTTTTACATACATGCTGCTGATATATTATAGTAGCAGAGTTTGTGCTGAATACAGTGTAATTAGACTTTAGCCATGAAAATGTCACTAGTAACAGAAAAAAACACAAATGTCAGAGCATGTCAGACCAACTCCAGGGCCCAGAAAACAGCTCAGACCTCAGAGGGTTAAACAACTCCAAAAACAGCATTACCAGCTTCAATTATTGCAAACCAGATACACTTTACTGAGATTAACAGATTTAAATGTTGATTCACTTCATTGATTCACAAGGGTTCACTTAGACACCCTCAAACCTCAAGAACCAGCGCATGAATCTCAATAACGGTGACATGCTTCATGCCGCAATGCATTCTGGGAACCACAGATGAGTTTTGTTCTTCGGAGGGAGAGGACGCAGGCGTGGCTTGTTTGCCGCTTCTCCATTTCTCTAACCGAAAATTATCTAACCGAAAATCCTCTACAGTGCAACAGTTGTTGTAACTTTTATCGACCAGTATTACGTTCAGTAAGTTATACTAGTGTCGCTGCTCACTAGTAAACATTGTGGATTTGTATGTGTTCTGCACGGATTCCGCCGACTCAAGCAGCTGTCTACCTACAAGTTTACCACTCGGGGATTCCCGTATCTGTTCATCACTGCCTGTTACCGTGAGGCTTTTACCCAAAGTCACTGCCGATGATTGCGAGGTATCCACCCAAAGTTACAGTTATTTGCTTACTGTGCCTGTTGGCTTTCCTCTGTGCATGGATAACGGCTAACAGACCACTCTCCACGACTGGCATGATGCTATACTATTCCGTCACTCAACTGAAGAAATTCAACAACTATACCATTCCATCATGTGTATCAATCATTAAACAGCTTGGACTCCTTCGCCGGCCCCGTTACATTTACAGAAGTTGCAGTCGAAAGTTTGTTTTCTCCCGGTCTAATCACAACATCTAATCCATCTGGTCTGGAGTGCGTACTGTCGCATCCCGAACACGTCATCAGGGCGCTGCCACTCCTAGGACTAATAACGCTGGAGTTTCCATGACGACGCTACACACTGAACGGAATGGAAAACATAGAAAACGTGGAGTGGACCTCAATCTAATTCAGCCAATACAGAGACTCACTGCTGCATCAAATATCAAGATTGAACTTTTCAATACACAATCCATCACAAACAAATCTTGCCTCATACATGACCATATTCTGGAAAAGTGTTTGGATATGATGTGCCTTACAGAAACCTGGCATCAACCAGATGTTTATTCTTTTTTAAATGAGACCTGTCCCCCTGGCTACTGCTACTGACAGAAAGCTTGCAGCACAGGGTGTGGTGGTGGTCTGGCTGTCATCCACCGAAGTGATCTGATCTTGTCCCCTAAAACCCTCCCTGAGCTGTCTTCGTTTGAATGCCTTGCATTTAAACGTAAGCACCCTCTCTCCACAACGATACTTCTTATTTACCGGCCACCCAAACCAAACTCATCTTTCATCCCAGAGATGTCCAATCTTCTCTCAACTTTCTGTACAATGTCTGCCAATATCATCGTACTTGGAGATATGAATATTCATGTCAACCAGAGGTGTAGTGGTAAAAAAAGAGGTGGGTAAACTATAAATTCTGGTGGACCACGACGTGGTCACCCGGTAAGGTGGGCCACTGCCTACCGGTGTATGTGTATCCTGATGACATCGCTATAGGCTATCATTTGGAAAATGTCAGTACATCTGTCCGTGAACTGAAACTCCAGAGAAAGTGGGCCATGCAGCAAGACAACTACCCCAAGCACACAAGTCGTTCTACCAAAGAATGGTGAAAGAAGAGGAAAGTTAATGTTTTGGAATGGCTGAGTCCAGACCTTACTTCGACTGAAAAGTTGTGGAAGGACTTGAAGCGAGCAGTTCATGTGAGGAAACCCACCAACATCCCAGAGTTGAAGCTGTTCTGTACTGAGGAATGGGTTAAAATTCCTCCAAATCGTTGTGTAGGACTGATCAGTGGTTACCGGAAATGTTTGCCATTATTGCTGCACAAGGGGGTACCACCAGATACTGAAAGCAAGAGTTCACATACTTTTGCCACTCACAAATATGTAATTCTGGATCATTTTTCTCAATAAATAATTAAAAAAATATATATTTTTGTCTCATTTGTTTGATTGGGTTCTCTTTGTCAACTTTTAGGACTTGTGTAAATTTCTGATGAAGTTTTGGGTCATATTTATACAGAAATATAGAAAATTCACAAACTTTCAAGCAGCATTGTATATCTAAATAAGTAAGGGTTAATGCCCGACGAGGTGTCCATTGTCAGGTATTAATGGACGACGGCGAGGCGTGAACCGTCCAACGCGCAGCGAAAGTCCATTAATACCTGACAGTGGACACCTCGAAGGGCATTAACCCGCTTATACCATGGTCACTTGCTAAATAACACATTTTTAAAACATTAGTTTATATTTTAATTAGTTTTACAATCGAAATCTAAAGTTTTTACTAACAATAACTTGGTTTCGGAGATAGTCCGCTCAGCTCGTAGAACCCTTCAGTTTACTGCCTGTTGCTATGGTTACTCACAGCTGATGTAGCCAGCGTATTTATTTATTAATTTCGAACGGCAGTCAGTTTCACCAGATCTCCTTTACTAGGTGTCCTCTATCACTTTTTAACGGACACCCTGCAGCCAATCAGAATCAAGTATTCACCCAGACCATGGTATAATACTTAATAATCTGTATTTAGTGAAAGTTACTGATATTAAGTAATTGTTTGCGATTTCGAACATTGAGCAGTTTGCTCATGTATTTTACATTGCTTCATAAAAGTTTGGACACTATTCATTCTGTATTATTAGTATCACTATTTTCCACATTTTAGAATAAATTAATCAAATCTATAAATAAAATAAATACAAGTATGGATTTTATGTGGTGACCAAAACCCTAAACAAATCAAAACTATCTTTTAGCTTCTTCAAAGTCACCACCCGTTCAGACTCAGAACTTTCATTTAACCAAACTTGAACTGCATCCTGATTCTTGGCAACCTGGAATTTACATGAATTCAACTCATCCATTAAAATACATAGATTATGCATTTGTAGAGAAATTCATACAAATGCAGAATTTGTGTTCAACTACAGAACCAATTTCAAGCATGTAAGTCTTTAGATCCAAAGGTTTTTACAACCATGAGAAACAAATTGTCAATTGCTGTTTCTCAGGAATTAAATGGCTTGCCAGTTATTAAACAATTGAAACAAACATTATTAAATTTACATCTAATTTCTAATGTAATATACTTTTTGTAAGATCCTACCTGCTATGTAGAGAAGTATGAGACCGGCAACACTCAACGCAGTGTTAAACTTCATACTTCTGTTCTGGTCTGTGATCTGACTGCTGTTTCCACGACTGTCAGCTTTCTAATGGAATGTAAAGCAAGTGTTACTGCATTTATAAAGAGTTCTCCGCCCACCCCACTGCGGTGTTCATCTCCGACTCTTATTATAACCTTGAAAATCCACTGGAGCCAAGTTGCAGAACCCAAGTGCAGTTTATTTCCCAAACATGATCAAACATCAAACAAAGGCATGGGCATGGGCATGGACATGAAAAAAGGCATGGGCATGGACATGAAAAAAGGCATGGGCATGGGCATGGGCACGGGCACGGGCACGGGCACGGGCACGGGCACGGGCACCAGTGGTTACACAAAACAATACTTGACAAGGAATAAGGCAAACAGGAGGGCTTAAATACACACAAGATTAATGACTGGACAAGGGACACCTGTGTACAATCAAACAATGAACAAATCAGAACATTACACAAAAGACAAGGGAACACATGGCAGGATCACATGACTAGAACAGGGGATCATATGACAGACATAAAACAAGAGGATAGGCTTGTTCGACTTGAACCAACGCTGCACAGACCGATCGGTTTATGACATCAAAGTACCGTGAGAGCAATTCAAAAGCATAAGGTCCCATCTACTTTCTATTCGCTCTCGCGGTACTTTGATGTCATTCACCGATCAGTCTGTGCAGCGCTGGTTCAAGTCGAACAAGCCTGATGAAACAAAATCAAAACAAGACTTCATCATACATCTCCGAAATGCTTATCCTGAGCTTTTCATAGATGTCTTTAGCGGATGTGGGTGGAATGTGTCTCCAACACTTTTTGCTGAAGTTGATTACATTCCCACCACTTTTGGAAAACCTTTGAAAAAATGGCTTGCAGTAAGCATCTCCAATCCATCATTCAATTCATACATGTATTATGAAATACACAAATACACTCTTTTACTGGCGTGATCGAAGTGATGAAGTTCATACCAAATGTAACATTTACCGACATAATCCACAATATAGCGCCAGTAGACAGAGATGGTTTGTGGATTAAAGATAGATAAAAATGTCTGTGAATGTTACATTTGGTAGGATCGGTGTAATTTGAGACCTGTAAAATGCTTGAAGTAGTAAAACTGTTTAAATTCACCTGTGCTCACTTAATTGGGATGTTGAGCTGAAAGAACACTGCCCACATTGCATCAGCTGAGATCTTCAGAGATTAAATGTGTTTCTTTTCTCTTCAATTGATTTAATCTAAGGCTGTGTCTGAAGTCAGTTGTGGTTCTTGTGTTTCTGCTCGTCTCTTTTTCTGTTCTCTTCTTTCCTTCAGTGATTCCGCTTGTTAACAGGCTTATTAAGGCTGAAATGACTCCATATTTAATATACACAGACTTTGTGGCTCAGATAAGGTCCAGTTCTGGTTTATTTCTTTGCTCTTGGCTGACATGTGGCATTGCTATGGCCTGCTTGTGGCCCACATCTGGCAAACAGGAGCGGTCCGCCCAAGGGCCGTCATTCCACACCACACGTGGACCAGATCAGTATTCCACAAGTGCCAGATGTGGGCCGGATCTGGGCCGTCACAATGTTGCTATATGGGTGACCAATATGATAGGGGTGGTAGTGGCGCAATGGATAAGACACATGCCTTTGGTGTGAGAGACCCGGGTTCGAATCCACTGTGAGACACCAATGTGTCCCTGAGCAAGACACTTAACCCCTAGTTGCTCCAGAGGCGTGCGACCTCTGACATATATAGCAATTGTAAGTCGCTTTGGATAGAAGCGTCAGCTAAATGAATAAATGTAAATGTAAATGTAAATATCTATCTTTAGATGTAATGAGTTGAATGTTTTATCCAGCATTCAGATGGGCACATAATGTATTGCATTGAACCAATAGTGTATTCAAATGAGCAAATTTCCATAACCACTGCACTTTAAAAAAATTAAGTTTTTATTATAAAGACCCAAGACCAGATTCTATTGCCCTGACACTGTCCTGTTTATGAGAGAGTTGATGGTGCTTTACCTTGTCAGAGAAAAGACCTGCATGTGCTTTCATATCATGTAGGCTCCTATATAGTGTATGGCCAAAATGTGAGAAAACCAGTTTTCAGTAAAGTCAACACTATTCATACTCATAAGAGCAGAACAATCAATCATCTTCAAAGATTCTTCTGTTGACAGGATTTCAGGCCTGGAGGTATGCAGAGGCATAAGTGAAACTGAAAATGACTACATTATGACCCTTTAAAAAAAAAAGTATGAAACTGGAGTTTTTACAAGAAGTGGAGACTCGCTGGTTTCTGCACAGTCACACGACAGTTAAAACCAGATGACTTTCTACAGAAAAAGCAGTTTCCAGTAAGTTACATTATATCAGGGTGAAATTATACCCTCGTCATATCAAGGTGAAAACAACGAGGATCTTTTTAGAAACATACCTTGTATTTGCAGAATAAACAAATAATTCTCACAGACATAGCGAACATTTTGTTACCATGATCCACTTTACGGTGGTGTTTACTCCAGATGTTAAGAATGCACATTGAGGGGGAAAAGAAGATCTTGTGCTATTTTACTGCTCATTTTAGAGACAAGATCAACAGATTTTAAAACATTTGCCCTTATCCTTTGCCTTTTATTAATTTATTGAAGTGCACAAAAAGTGTGCTGAATTTACATGATTTACATGTTCACATGAATCATATTATCATCATTTGTTCACCAAACTTCAACATCATGGATGAAGTTACTTGTAAGTGACTCAATTAAGTAGTCTCAAATTGAATTCATATGGTCCCGTCATGTTTAATTCAATCAATTTCATATATTTATGTCACATCACTGATATTGTACTATCTAGCTCCCTATCACCTAGCAATAACATGTATTAGCATACTAAATAAGCATGAACAACTCCTGGAGTGTAGCAGCAAAACATCCTTTCTATGTACTCTTTCCACATTCTATAAAAGCTTCACTATCCCCACACCGCAAACCCATTGAAATAAAAAAAAAACATACCTGTAAAATTATACTCAATTTCAAAATGTTTTACTCTCCCCATTAGGTCCAATCCAAAGCACAATGGGAACTACAAAAGCAAAACACATTTTCAAGTGCTGTCGAGTGTCGAACAGACTTGATTAGTTCATATTCACCCTAATTGACACTACACTTTAAATTTTAAATTTAGAAGAGACAAATAATGTGCGTAAATGAGACAATCTGTGTTTTGTTGTTTTGTTTCGGTTTCAGCTTTTATGAAGAGCAGATTATACATTTATCACCTACAAGGTATAGTTCACTCTGGTATAAGTTGACTTACTGGAAACTGCTGTTACTGTATAAATGTGTCTGGTTTTACCTGTTGTGTGACTGTCGGTGAACATCCACATCCTTATCCTATTTCATTCTTGTATTTATCTCAAAGGATCATACATCTACACATGTACACAACTACCCTAGTGAAACATTTTTATACTTAAGCACAATTTGTTAAGTATAACCAAAGTCTGGACAAACAAAATATCATCTTGGTCAAGGAAGACGTGTCATGTAACGCAGATTCTTTGTGGCTACGTAATCTGAGACTTATAACAAATAGGCCTAATTATTCATTTCCATCAACTTTTGAAGTTTATAACAGAAATACTGTTTTCCACAGGGCTTTACAATTTCACTAAATTGAATGAAGGACTGAATGAATCTGTTAATTCTCAATCACCACAGGTATGCTAGATGAGACAGTGGATTACATCCAAGACTTGTAAGCCAAGCTGAAGAATGCCTCACCACCCCCGGACCAGATGTGCGTCAGATGACCAGATGAGATTTTACACCAATTACCTCTTCTTCATTCTGGGGACGCTTCCTCTTTGGGTGAGTAAGGAGAAGGTGAAGTCCGTCATGCCAGGAAAATTCAAGAAGTACTGTCCCAATGTCTGTGTGATACTGGACTGCACTGAGATTGCTGTGGCGGCAGCCTCTTCACTGACCCTGCAATCAGAAACATTCTCCCACTACAAAAACAGGACAACCTTGAAGGGACTGATCGGAGTCGCTCCTCATGGTTTGGTGACATTCTTCTCACCGCTGTACACTGGAAGCATCTCTGACAAGGAGATAACAAAGATCAGCGGAATCCTTCCCTTATTTGAGTCAGATGATGAAGTGATGGCCGACAAAGGATTTATCATTGAAGATCTCCTTTCTGGTGTTGGGGCAAAATTCATCATTCCACCCTTCAAGCGTTCAGTCCAATTTACAAGAGAGGATACTGAGAAGACACAAGCCATAGTGCGTCTCAGGATAGTGGTCGAAAGGGTAATAGGCAAAATTAAGTAGAGTCACATCTGGGACTCACTTGTACCTCTCACTCTGATGGGCACTGTCAGCCAGATCTGGCACAACTGTTGTGTTATGGTGAATTTTCAAGGACCTTTGTCTTTTGAAGAAGACTGAGTATATTGCATGTGATGTTGCATACTTATCCTTGTTTTGGGTTTGCTCTCTTATTGTCATTGGTGTATATATATATAAATTAATTAATAAAAAAAAAATATATATATATATATATATATATATATATATATATATATATATATATATAACTGCCACTTTGTCACTTCCTTTGCGGGCTATGACACATACCATATACCACGTAGCCGGGAAAGTTAAGGGAAGGGATCTTAAATATTGTAACAAGCACACTTTGAATTTTTCTCTGCTGTAAGTGGAACAGTATCCTTTTAGGCCTTGTGTACCAGGAGCAAATGATTGATTTTTTTACATTAAAAGCCATTAACTGAATAAACAACCAATATATTGCAATTCACTTTACATTTTACAGTACCAGTAAGTAAGGCAAGTAGGAGCATTAGCGAAGCAATGTGATAATTACTTGATTAACTGATTTATAAATTAACTATTCATTAACTATTAACTATTCATGAACATGTAAAATGTTGAATGAGTAAATGCAACCGATTAATAATAATAAAAAAAATCCCATTACAGCATTACAGCAAATATTTTAAAAGACATGTGTACACATCCATGTATGTGTTGTAGTAGAAAAGGTCTAATTTGTTTTGAGTATGAATGAAACATATCGCCACATTCTTTCAACATATTCATTTGCCTGAGTGTCCGTGACGAAGTCAAAGTTGATGTAATTCCCTTCAGGAATGAGAAGGAGGTCACCAGGTCCCGACAAGACCAATATGCTTTTCATATGCTTGAATCAAAGACCACCAGAGTTGACGTGGAAGGAGTCTTACGTTACACCACCCCTCTGCTTAGGCGCAAAGATATGCCACATTTCCAAGCCCCAAAGGAAATGGTAATGCCCAGCCTCCAGAACTCTGAACGGTGCCTTGCTAAAGACCCAGATCGAGTCAAGGCGTGAAATGCTGAAATTCAGAAACTGATCCAGGCAGGAACCCTTTAAGAAGCTGAGTTCCCACGAGTTGACACAGTCAGTGGAATCATGGTATATCCTACATCACTTGGTGACCCACAACAATGAGAACCGCATTGTGTTTAACTGTTCTTATCAATACCGAGGTCTGAACCTAAATGAATGGCTGTTATCTGGCCCCACCTTGACCAACCATGAACCCAGCAGTTTGCCTCCTGCATCTCCGTCAAGGTGACCAGACCATTGAGGACTGTTTTTCAGTTTCTTGAAATTTCCAACCAAGTGGATTTTAATTGAGGTAGCACTCAAAGACATTTTTCGCTTTGGATTAAGCGAACACTTGTGCTCTGGACTGCCTGGGTGGAAAATTCATTTCTCACTTGCACAATATATTGACAATGCCCTGTTGTTGAGCAGCTCAGCTTTTACTGTGGATTTTGCGGATGAGGAGCCCCGCAACACCACAGTACCCTCCAAGCCTAAGCCTCTTCACGTCATGCCTACCGAACCTGTGTCTTTGGACAAGATGGCCGCTGCGCCTGTGTCTTCAGATGAGATGGCCGCCGTGCCTGTCTCTCCGGACAAGATGACCGTCGTGCATGTGTCTTTGGACAAGATGGCCACCACGCCCGAGTCAGCTCCAGAAGATTCAGCGCTGATCTCTGTTTTGGTTTTGTTTCATCCTCTTGTTTTATGTCTGTCATCCTGCAATGTGTTCCCTTGTCTTATGTGTCATATTCTGATTGGTTTATTTCCTTGATTGTGCACAGGTGTCCCTTGTCTAGTCATTAGTCTTGTGTGCATTTAAGCCCTCATGTTAGCCTTGTTACTTTGTCAAGTATTGTTTTCACTGTAACTGCTGTTGGTAAGCTATGTCCATGTTCTTGTTTTAAGTTTCATGCTACACCATGCCTTTGTTTTATGTTTGATCTTGTTTTGAATAAATACTGCACTTGGGTTCTTCAACCTTGCCTGTTGAAGAATACAATGGACTCTGTTACAGGAAGCCCCAGAAGCAAACACACTACTTGGCTATCAGAACCAAAAATTATGAAATTATTACTAGTGCAAGAAGAATCAGCAGAAAATAAAATTGGACAATAACAATAAGCTGTTGATAAAATGATGAGTTTAATCAATTATTACTAGAAGTATAAAAACTAAGTAAAAATGAAAATGAACTAGACAGATCTCAAACAGTAAAGAACGAGTTAACTAATATCAGATTAATGTCTTTCTTAAAAGTGTTACGGAATGAGAAGGCAGATGTGATTTCACGAAGTGAAAATCTTCCTGCATTGATCACATGTGTAAGGGTTCTTTCCGCTGTGGATCTTCATGTGATTCTTCAGCCTTGATTTACATTTATAACGTTTTTTTTTTTTTTTTACACTGAGGGCAGGTGACAGTTTTTTTGGCTTCTGTTTTACCTTTCTTGTTCACGTCCATCAGATCTAAAAGAAACATTAAATCATGGGAGATTTCAAGTGAGAGACAAATCTCAAATAAAAAGTGAAGCTCAAAGTCAAGATCACTGATGAGTTCAATTGTCATTTTACAACGTCACAACAACTGCTCTGCACGATTAAGATCCATTTTAATGTCATGAAGATGATTTGTGTTATAAAACAGCAGTTTGGTCATGAAACTCTAGATGGCGCTTGACATTTAATCTGTAAGAAATCACTTTGTTTCCTACACGGCACAAGCTGATTGGCCACTGCTGCTCTGTAACCAATTTGCTTGTTCAATATTTAAATAGTTTGGTTCAGTGTTTGCTTCAAGCTGGTCAAACAAAAATGTTGAAACATTCTCTGGAGAATTAAAGCACCAACCTGTTCTTCAGTGTCATGATGTTTCATTCTGCAGGTTCTGGATCACTGGCGTTCTCTCTGTCCTCTCCTTCCAAGATGCTTTCTGGCAGTTCTGCTAAAACCAAACGTTTAATTTCCAACAGATATGATATGAGTAATAAATGTTTCAGACTTATCACATGTAAAAAACAATAACATACTGAATCATCAGGTTTTGTCAAAGCCACAGCAACAAAACTTTTCTTTGATTGTTTTGATGATCAAAACCATATTTTCAAAACTACAGATTTGCTGTTTGGCCGTTCATCCACACACAAACGCAGCATCTGAAACCAAACCTTTTTGAAAACTCCTGCCAGAGTGAAGATTTTAATAAAACCTGGTTGCAGTGTTTGACGTTTAGATGGTAAAAATGTAGATTTTAGCTTGGTGACGTCGGAGAGCGTGCTGTTATCCCTTTTGTTTGACGTCAGATTGTGTGCCACTATCTCCTTTGTTTACACGAGGCGAATCTGTGCAATGACTGTGTAAATCAGGGAGAAAGCGACTATTCTAGAGATGAAAATTGTGTCCTTGCGTATGCGTAAAAACCTAAGCAGAAATAATCTGGAAACATCCCTCTTGCTCTTTATTTTTGATAAGCACCATAGCAAATAGAAAATACGGATGACTGTTTGAAGAAATGAAAATACTGTTTGATGCTCTCCGTAATGCCGGTACACATTGTAGGATTTTGGACTGTATCAGACAAAAGAGGACCAATCCTGGTTTCTGTGGTCGTGGCTCCCAAACCGTGGTGCTACGTCATACAGTGAGAGAGGTTCAAACATGGCCGTTGTCGCTGTCTTCTGACCAAATAGTGGCTGCGATAAATTTCTAAAAGCGGCAGAAATTTAACATCATCAGCAGTGTTTGTTGCTACGACCTGTCTACTGACTGGCCAAAAAAATGCAAGATGAAATGGCGCAAGGATCAACGCGACAGAGTGCTTAAACCTAAAACTATTTTCTTCAAGCTCCATTTGCAAAATTGACATACCAAGATTCCCAAGCCATGACCTCTTTCGCTTCCTCTTTAATTCAACGCACATAAAAACCACAATTACTGTGCAATTCACCTTGTCCTATTTACCATTAGCAAATGCTGATGACGTTTAATTCTTCTATACTAACTTGCGTCATAGCCTATGATTATTTTTTTTGCATTGGTCTGAACAGACAAATCTCATGAGAATTTTGCGCCGAACATTCGTGTTAGTGTGAAAATGTCCTGTCACTCATCGTGGCTGTTAGGATAACTTAGAAGAGACATTTGTTTCTCAGCACATAAAGATTAACTACTTACCGTGATTTCAAACTGCGTTTGTGAGGTTTTTCCACTGTATGGATCTTCATGTGTAGCTTAAGGTGACTTTTAAAATAGAAACTCGCTTCGCACTGATCACACGTATGTGGCTTCTCTCTACTGTGGATCCTCTCATGTGCTTTCAGATTTGATGACTGACTGAATCTCTTGTCACAGTGTGAACACTTGTAAGGTTTTTCTCCAGTGTGAATAATCTGGTGCCGTTTTAAATTCTCCGCTGCAGTAAAAGTCTTCTCACATTTAAAGCACATGTACTCTCTCACACCAGTATGAATTTTCTCATGTACTTTTAAATTTAGCCGCAGTGAAAAACTCTTTCCACACACAGAACATGAATGCGGCTTCTCCTTCGTATGAACTGTCAGGTGTGCCTTCAGGGCTGATGCACTAAGAAATGTTTTGCCACATTGATCACATGTGAACGGCTTCTCTCCGGTGTGAACTCTATTGTGAAGTACAAGACTATGTTTGAGTGGGAAACTCTTTCCACATTGTTCACACATAAACGGCTTCTCTCCAGTGTGGACCCTCATGTGTCCTTTAAGGTATGCTGATTGACTGAAACTAATCCCACACTGATCACACGTGAACGGCTTCACTCCAGTGTGGACATTCATGTGCCCCATAAGATATGTTTTATTTGTGAAGCTCTTCCCGCACAGATCACATGTGAAAGGCTTCTCTCCAGTGTGGGTTCTCATGTGCCTCTTAAGGTTTGATTTGCTTGGGAAACTATTTTCACACTGGTCACATGCGTACGGCTTTTCTCCTGTATGAACTCTCATGTGAAGCTCAAGACTTTCTTTGTATGCAAAGCTCTTCCCGCACTGATCACATTTGAAGGGCTTCTCTCCAGCGTGGATCCTCATGTGACGCCCAAGACTTGCTTTAGCTGTGAAACTCTTTCCACACTGAGTGCAGGTGAATGATTTCACGTCTATTTTCTTTAAAAATGTCTGTTTAGTCTTTGAGCGACTCAAAGGTTTTTCTCCAGGTTTGACATGATGTTCCTCCTCCAGTTCACTCAGTTCTTCACTCTCCTCGCTCTCCCTGTCCTTTTTATCCAGATGCTTTCTGGTAGTTCTGCCAAAAACAAACAAGTGTCATTTCCAACAGACATGGTGTGAGATGAATAACAAATATTTCAGACTAATTACATAAATATATATTTTTTAAATCCTGAATCCTCAGATTCAATGAAGCCATTGAAAAACACAATTCTATGGATAAAACGCATCTGAAAATAATGGAGGTCACACGGTGAGCTGCTGCAGGAAATGTGCACGAGCCAAGTTTTCCTCAACATGAAAATGCTTCACACCAAATGCTTCGAATAAACTTTAACACAGTTTGCCTTGGACGCTGAACAGATGCCTATGTTGTTTACTCTGATGTGGTATTATTACAATTAATACTCACTCAGATGAGTATTATTAGAATGGTATTCAGTATACAACATGTACTGTAAATTTTTTAATGGAAGTAGAACATCAACTAAACAAATGCCAAATTATGAAAAAGGCATTTCAAAATCCTTAAACGCATTAAACTGGCAGTAAGAACAAATATAGCTGCAAGCACCAATTATTGGGGTCAAGCATAACAGATGCAAACAATGGAGCTAGCAGCAGACCAACTGCAAAAATTAGTAGATAAATCTAATAATTAAGCAAAAAAGTTCACAACTCATAAATACATTGAGTAGTAATGAGTTCCCTTTCGAAAGGGAACTGACACTGTGTCGATGACGCTACTGGGGAATGACCTCCACATGGAAAAACTATCCAATCACGGCAATCGAAATTGACCGGAGACAGCCTATGACGTCACTACTAGTGTGACCCGGAAGTATAAAAGGGGCTCCTAGAGAACATGTCATCCTCTTTTCGTCTTCAGGGACTGTTTTGTCTGATTTGCAATTACCTGACACAACATCAGGAAGATCAGGCTTTTCCTAACTGAGCATGCAACACAACTTATCGAGCAGGCTCTGGTCATTTCTAGGCTTGACTACTGCAATGCTCTTCTGGCTGGACTTCCATCATGTGCAAGTAAACCTCTACACATGATTCAACACGCTGCAGCTCGTCTTGTCTTCAACGAGCCCAAAAGGGCCCACGTCACTCCTCTGTTCATCTCTCTGCACTGGCTACCTCTCGCTACTCGCATCAAGTTCAAGGCATTGACGCTTGTTTACAGATCTACAACATCCCTACCAGAAGACTACGATCGGTCAACGAGCGGCGTCTCGTGGATCCATCACAGAGAGCCAGAACGTTCTCATTCACGGTTCCATGCTGGTGGAAAGATCTATCCACCCTCATCCGAAATGCAGAATCCCTGACAACATTCAAAAGGCAGCTGAAAACCCATCTACTATATGTGTGCACGCAGAGAAAACCATCTCTCAGAGAGAGTGCAAGTACTAGATAGTTTAAAATTGCTGAGTGTAGTATCGCCACCTGCAGCGCACTTGATGCTTGCCTTGTGCAACACATTTTGAGAGACAAGAGAGAAGATGCGGCAGCACCGCTGAACACACTCGCTGTTTGTGAAAGTGCGTCTCGGAGAAAGTTTGGATGTACTCAACGGTGTGTTTTTGCTTGTTGTGTTTCCACCTTTAGCGGTAACAGTTTTTTTTTTGTGCATATTTTGCAAAATATTGTGCTTTGTTGGAGGTCTGACCTCTTGTAACCAAACCATTTCCATTCTATTGAAGTAGCTCCCTTTTTATGTACTTAATCGTCATCGGAGGCTGACAGGCGTTGTTGTTGTTCGCGCTAGGGAACGTAAATATGCCATACGTCATTGCGTCTCTATATCATTGACATCGCAATATGACACTTTTTTATCACGTAAAAATCTATACCGGTATTGTCGTGGACGGCATGATAAGGCACACCCCTACAGGTCACTGATGAGTTTGAGAGAGGAGTTTCTCTTTTACGCCCGTCAGAAGCTCGCGAGGGTGAGCTGCTGGATGAGGATGTGTTATCTCTTACATCCTCTGATCCGGCAGCAAGTGCTCTGCTGGCACCTAGCCCAATAGAGCAGGAGATGACTGATGAGGGTGAAGAAGAGGTACAACCTCACACCCTCCCTGTCCCGCGAACTGTTGGGTGTTATGGAGCGCGCTTCAGCTGCCGTGGGAGTGCGTGAAGGAAGTACCTGTTCGCGGCAGGTTGGATAAGCGGTTCCTTTCTGACCATAACTCCCCAGCTCCTGTGAACCTTCCATTACTTCCTGATCTGCATACTGAGATCAAGAAGGCATGGAATAACCCATATTCTGCACGCATCCATTGTCAGCAGCGGGCAAACTAGGCTGATGTTAAGGGGATGCGTGAACGTTGAAGCATGGAGAAGCAGCGGCACTAAAAGCTCCGGCCCTGCCGGCAGGGCATACGCGACAGCAGGCCAACCCGATCTGCTGAAGTATTTGGACAAGGGTCAGGGTCTTTCCCCTGATGCAGTGGATGAGCTGCCCCGCACCACAGATCTGCCTCAATTGGAAGGTTAATGGCAGTGATGGTGGCCACGGAGAAAGAAAGAAAAGGGTTTTCTCTTTGATGCCCCTATTCACCATCTGAACTTTTCAGCACCTCCATTGAGACTGTGGTGAAAAAGTTCAGAGAGGCTAAGGCGCAATCCGAATCCACACCCAGAAAGCCAGGGTGGCCTGGGCTATCCCGGTTCGAGGATCGGAGACAGGGCAAGAGGTTCAGGATCGCCTCTTGCGCTCCTCCTCCTACAAAGTAGGTCGCAGAGAAGGCGCAACTCAAGGAAGAAGAGGGATCTGAGGGAGGTGATCCAACACAGGCACTCCCAGTGTCAGTGAGAGATCCCCTTCCTCTGAGGGTGAATAACATCCAGCCTCACCTCTATTCTTCCTCTCCCCCAGGCACTTCTTACATCAGGCCTGAAGCCTGGACCGATGATAATACTTTCCGATTAAACGGAATGCTTCTGAAGGTCCGGAGTCGGGCTTGGTAGTGAGTGCACCCTTTCTAGCTTTTGGGTGGTAGGCCTTCATTCGAAGAATAGAATTTAGGCCACCGCTCTATGAACAGAAGGATGATCTTGGTAGGTCTTTATATAAGGTTGTTAAACTTTAGACCTCGGCTCCCTGTTTAGAAAGTTTTAAGGGGTATGTTTGATAGGAAAATATTAGAATTAGGATATTAGGGCCTTCAGTTAGTAGCTTTTTTATAGGTAGGCTTGCATACCTTATCATAGACCTCCTTGTGTTAGAGTCATTAGGTTTATGTAGTAGGTGGTGCCAATCTTGGTCACCCAGTGATGTACAGGTTGGCTTCATCTCATAGAGAAATCTCTAGTGAGGTGTTAGATTTTGGTGTATTTGGCCGAGCCGTGGTTTGGGTGGCTCGCCAATGTATTAGATTTCTCCAATACATAAAATAAGTAAGCTTGACCAGAGTTCTTGAGGGGAGAATAATTTATTGAAGGTTTGTAGTGCAGCAGTCCTTCAGCAGCGATGTTAGCATGTTGGCCTTCAACAATCTTAACCCCAGTTCAGTGTCTTGAGACAGAACTTTGTACATGAAGACATAGCCTATGGGCTACAAACAATAGAAACCTGTTAGGACCTCCCACAGGAGATCGATCTAACTTGCTAATCCACTCTGAGCAATGCTGATTTTTTTTATTCATTCACACCAATCAGTTTCTATGGGCCATACATCTGAATGGGTCATTCATCTGTATGGGCCATTTGGCACACACCTTTGCAGACACAGAGCATTACTGATACACAGTCACAATGTAAATGAATCTGATGACTGATAATACAAAATCTTTCAGAGGACACCATGCATGAGAGCCTCAAACAGATTCTGTTTCACGTGAGATGGCTACTTCCCATTTGGGGGTTTTCTCCCTAGGCCACCGTTTTGTATAAAGCTCCAGTTAGACCAACCAAGCATTGGCCCGCATCGGGCCACCTGGATAGCCACCTTGTATTTGTATAGCAGGTCTCCTCTCACTTCTGAGAGTTGGTTTGAGACTTTACCTTGGAACATCAGAAGTAAGATATTCAAGTGCCATCCCCACGAGGGCTGCCGGGACATCCCTAGTAATGATCCTAGAGGATTGCCAAAATTCCAGTCTGTAGCAGGCATGACAAGCGGGTGTCAAAAACAAAGTTGCATAGCGCTATTTTTTTCCGCTTTACCAAGAGCGCCACCTACTGTCAGAGATTGAATGTGCATTTACTGCCATTATTTTGCATTGGTCTGAACAGACAAATCTCATGTGAATTTTATGCCGAACATTCGTGTTAATGTGAACATTTCCTGTCGCTCCTGGTGGCTTTTAGGAAACTAACTTAGAAGAGACTTGGTTGATCAGCATATAAAGATGAACTACTTACCGTGATTTCTGTGGTTTCTCCACTGTATGGATCTTCATGTGTAGCTTCAGCTGACTTTTAAAAGCGAAACTCTTCTTGTACTGATCACACGTATGTGACTTCCCTCTACTGTGGATCATCTCATGTGTTTTCAGATTTGCAGACTGATTGAATCTCTTGTCACAGTGTGAACACTTGTAAGGTTTTTCTCCAGTGTGAATTCTCTGGTGCACTTTTAAACCGGTTGCTGTAGTAAAAGTCTTCTCACACTCAAAGCACATGTACTCTCTCACACCAGTATGAATTTTCTGATGTAGTTTTAAATTGTGTCGCAGTGAAAAACTCTTTCCACATTCAGAACATGAATGTGGCTTCTCCTTCGTATGAACTGTCAGGTGTTCCTTCAGGTTTGCTGCACCAAAAAAAGATTTGCCGCATTGATCACATGTGAACGGCTTTTCTCCGGTATGAACTCTATTGTGAATTGCAAGACTATGTTTGTGTGTGAAACTCTTTCCACACTGATCACACGTGAACGGCTTCTCTCCAGTGTGGATCTTCATGTGCCCCATAAGATTAGTTTTTTGTGTGAAGCTTTTCCCGCACTTATCACATGTGAAAGGCTTCTCTCCAGTG
This sequence comes from Leuciscus idus, assembly GCA_021554675.1. Classification (NCBI taxonomy): domain Eukaryota; kingdom Metazoa; phylum Chordata; class Actinopteri; order Cypriniformes; family Leuciscidae; genus Leuciscus; species Leuciscus idus. The sequence continues at coordinate 59,390,596 of CM038621.1, forward strand.
TGAATTCTCATGTGCCCCATAAGATTATTTTTTTGTGTAAAGCTTTTCCCACACTGATCACATGTGAAAGGCTTCTCTCCAGTGTGGATTCTCATGTGCTTCTTAAGGTTTGGTTCACTTGAGAAACTCTTTTCACACTGATCACATGCGTACGGCTTCTCTCCAGTGTGGATCCTCGTGTGCCCTTTAAGGGATGCTGAATGACTGAAACTCTCCCCACACTGATCACATGTGAAAGACTTCTCTCCAGTGTGGATTCTCATGTGCCTCTTAAGGTTTGGTTTGCTTGTGAAACTCTTTCCACACTGAGTGCAGGTGAAAGATTTCTTGGCTCTTCTTTTCTTTAAAAATGTATTTTTAGTCTTTGAGCGACTCAAAGGTTTTTCTCCAGGTTTGACATGATGTTCCTCCTCTACTTCACTCAGTTCTTCACTCTCCTTGTTCACTTCCATCAGGTCTGAAATGAAAGAAAAAAATATTTAAAAAAAATTCAATTTCAGTACATCCAAATAATTATGAAGAGCAATATATAGTGAAATGATATAAGAGAGCACTGATGTAAAAAAATATGTAAAATATTATGAACTTTGACCTATTTTCATAAATTAATACGTCCCTGAAACTTTCCATGAATGAGATGCATTGATCTTCCAATTATTTTATTTTTTTAAATATCATAGGCTAGGGCTGTGCAATTAATTGAATTTCAGTTCCCAACGATCACCAAAATAGTACAATCGAGTAAAAACAATAATTTTCCAATGTTCTGTTTTGTAAGAACTCTCTTATTTTGTCTTGTGTTCTGAACGACACACGCACACTTCCGCCCCTCCCGAAGCCATAAACTATCTCAGCTTGACTGTTTAAACTGATAAGACTTAAAGAAGTGAAAATGATCAACTTTAGTTACGATGCAATACTGGCCCGATTGTGCAAGTGACAATTCCGTCATGTCCCGACTCCTAAACGTGAGAGTGTAGTATCGACGCTTGCTTTGCCAACTCATTTTGAGAGACAGAGAGAGAAAAGACGCAGCACCGCTGAACACTCACGCGGTTTGTGAAATTGCGTCTTTGCGAAAGTTTTAAAATGATAGATTTGTTTTTATAATCTGTGTGGATTAATTTAAGATACTCATACAATCTACTTGCTAAAGTGAATCAATGTTTGTGGGGGAATTTCCTGCATTATAAGCGGTAGACCTGCAGGAAAATTAAAATACTTGAAGTATTATCTGTTATATTATTTATTTTAATAGTTCAAAAAGTACAATAAATGTTAAAATTTCAAATTTTTAAAGATTTGTTGAAAGGTGTCTTTTTAATAAATGCAACACATTCCCAAAGTCATGTGAAATAATCGTGTTACATAATCGTGATTTCAATACTAACCAAAATAATTGTGATTATTCCATAATTACATAATCGAGCAGCCCTATCATAGGCACAAATCCTATGTTTCTGTAGTGATAACTAATAAATATATTGGCATTAAAAATATACAATAGTGCCATAATTTTTATATCAACATTAGATTGATAAAAAATGCATTTTCCTAAAAACTTTTTACATTTTTAAGGGCTGGACTTACATTCATTAGGGCTGGGACGATATACCTATCTACCGATTCAATACTATCACGATACTTGGGTGTTGATACGATATGTATTGTGATTTTTAAATATCGCGATTCTAGAAGTATTGGTCAAGTATCTTATTGGTCAAGCCAAACTGAGAGATGGGACTTTTCTCAGGCTTTATAGAGCATCTACACCAGGCAAGGCAAGGCAAGTTTATTTATATAGCACATTTCATACACAATGGCAATTCAAAGTGCTTTACATAGAAGAAATTAAAATAAGAAAAAGAAATAAGAATAATTAAAACAGTTTAGAAAAATAAAATGAAATACAGTACAGTCGGACGAACAGCGGCACAGTGCTCATTCAGTAAATGCATAGCTAAACAGAAGTGTTTTGAGTCTGGATTTGAATGTGACCACTGTAGGAGCACATCTGATCTCTTCTGGAAGCTGGTTCCAGCTGCGGCTGGCATAATAGCTAAAAGCAGACTCGCCATGCTTAGAGTGAACCCTTGGTATTTCTAGCTGATATGATCCTAATGATCTGAGTGATCTGTTGGGTTTATATTCAGTGAGCATATCTGCAATGTATTGAGGTCCTAGGCCATTGAATGATTTATATACCAGTAATAATACTTTGAAATCAATCCTAAATCTAACTGGGAGCCAGTGTAAAGACCTGAGGACTGGTGTGATATGTTCATATTTTCTGGTTCTGCTCAGAATCCTAGCGGCAGCGTTCTGTATGAGCTGCAACTGTCTTATGGTCTTTTTGGGAAGGCCAGTGAGGAGTCCATTACAATAATCCACCCTGCTGGTGATGAAAGCATGCACAAGTTTCTCTAAGTCTTGTCTGGAAACAAAGCATCTAATTCTTGCAATATTTTTTAGATGATAGTATGCTGATTTAGTTATTGCTTTGACATGACTACTGAAACTAAGGTCTGACTCTAGTGTCACACCAAGATTCCTGACTTGATTTTTAGTTGTTTGACCCCTAGAGTGAAGGTATGCGTTCACCTTGAGAACTTCATCTTTGTTTCCAAATGCAATGACTTCAGTTTTATCTTTGTTTAACTGAAGAAAGTTTTGGCACATCCAACTGTTGACTTCATCAATGCATTGGCACAGGGAGTCAATGGGGCTGTAATCGTTAGGCGATAGGGCTAAGTACAGCTGTGTATCGTCTGCATAGCTGTGGTAAGCGATTTGGTTCTTTCTCATTATTTGGCTCATTGGGAGCATATACAGGTTGAACAGGAGTGGCGCAAGAATTGAGCCTTGAGGGACTCCGCATGTCATGGATGTCCACTCAGACTTATGGTCTCCTATACTAACATAATAACCTCTCTCATCTAAGTATGACCTGAACCATTTTAGGACTATCCCAGAAAGCCCCACCCAGTTTTCCAGCCTGTCAAGAAGTATGTTATGATCGACAGTGTCAAATGCAGCACTGAGGTCGAGTAGTACCAGCACTGATAATTTGCCTGAATCAGTATTTAAGCGAATATCGTTTATTATCTTTATGAGTGCTGTGTCTGTGCTGTGGTGCGGTCGGAAACCAGATTGAAAATTGTCAAAGTATCCATTCGAGCTTAAGAATTTGTTCAGCTGATTGAAGATAACTTTTTCAATGATCTTGCCTATGAAAGGAAGATTTGAGATCGGTCTATAGTTGCTTAACATGGTCTTATCCAGATTGCTCTTTTTCAGGAGGGGCTTGACAACTGCAGTTTTCAGGGAGTTTGGAAAACTCCCAGAGAGGAGTGAGGCATTTACCACTTCTAGAAGATCTGCTTCTAAACTGTTTAACACACTTTTGAAAAAAGATGTGGGAAGCAGTGATGCGCGGGTTGATCCGAAATGAGCGGGTGCCTGCGGTCACCCGCGGTTACCCGCGGTTACGAGTCATCCAAAAATATTTTTAATGATATTCGGGTCGCGGTCGGTCGGGTCGTTTGAAATAAAGATGCCAATTAAACCTTTGTAATTTATATAGTAGTATAGAGAGCATAAGCGGAGTGGAGCGGTGAGAATCTTCGCTCATCGCTCACGGAACTGTCCACCCCTCCGCTCCCCCGCTCAAAGCTACATCAGGCCGCTCCGCTCATTATCGCTCGATCAGCGCTCAACGCAGTTTGATCCGCGCTCCACTCAAATCGCCCCCCGCTCGCTCCAAAAAGGGGAAAAAAAATCTACATGTAGCCTATATCACTGTAGCTTAGACCACAGCCTTACCTCCTAAAGAACTAATGAGCAACAACAACATTTTTCAAATAGAAATGTTTTATTTCAAATGACAAATTAGGCCTATGTAAGAAGGAATATAGCCTACACAAAGTCCTGTAAAATTAAACGAATAAATGGGCCTAATAATATGAATAACAATTATATAAACAAAAATATAGCCTACATAAAAATTTTAAAAGTAAATTTACTATTAGGCCAGAATTTTGATAAGTTAACTTTTGTGCAACGCCTCACGATTAAAATTTAAATGGGCTTATATCCATTGTACACACAAACTGCTGTAAAATAAAACGAATAAATGGGCCTAATAATATAAATAAAATTTATATAAACAAAAATATAAAATAAATATACATAAACGTTTTAAAAGTAGGCCTAGGCTAAATTAACTATTAGGACAACATTCTTATAACTGAACTTGTGCGCAGCGCGCAGGATTAAAATTTAAATGGGCTTGTATCAATTGTTTGCATTTTACGCTGTATTTAATTTAGGCTACACTTTAAGTTACCGTATTCAATTTGCTAACCTTTTGCTTTCTTCCCAGCGTGTTCACATATCACACTGCATGTTTTCGAGAGATGTGTCTTTTTAGATTCCAAAATTAATCTTTAGGCCTACTGACTGAAACGATGTCGTTTTCTTCTACCACATAATAGTTAGTTTTACACCTGTATGACTTCTTATTTTCCTTTTTGAAGTAGCCTACTTTTTGAACTCCATTATTGAGCCGAGTTTTGACTGAAAATAGAATCCATCTTAGAGTCATCAACAGTAGACTGAGTCAGGCTTGACTGAGCATGCTTCAGAATCTTGGTGTGCGCGGAGCGAAATTGGAGCGGGAAATAGGGCGACGCTCCATCCTTTTAAAAATGCCGCTCTGCGTTCTGTCCAAGATCCGCCCGCTTGCTCCCGCTCCACTCCGCTCACATGCAATTTTCTATGAAATACATAGGCCTACACTTTATTGGCTGAATAACTGGCGCGAAGATGACGCACAAGCTCAGTCTGCAGGTAGAGATGGAGGCGGCAAGAGAAAAGGTGAAGACTGGGGAGTGGAAGCTCCGCAAATACACAAACAGAAAGAGCAAAGTTGCCGAAATAATGAAAGATAATGACCAAAGTGCTGGCTTTGTCATGTGTATTTCTTGCTATGCATTTACTAGCCTACTTTTAAAAAATGCGGGTCAGGAAGCGGGTCGGGTACAATATTTTCTTTCTTTTTTTTTGCGGTCCGAGTTGCGGGCGGGTTAGTTGAAAACGTCGGTCGGGTCCGGGTTGTTTATACATTGACCCGCGCATCACTTGTGGGAAGTGTGTCAAGAGCGCATGTTGATGTTTTAAGGTGCTGTACGGTTTCTACCAAAATTTTGCTATCAATTTTTTTGAAATCAGACAAAGTTACTACTTTTTCAGGTGGTCTGATCTGTCTGACCCCAGCGCAACTCAATGATGTGCTGATCACCTTTCTGATATTATTGATTTTGTCAGAGAAGAAAGAAGCAAACTCACTGCACTTGCTGTTTGAGAGCATTTCACTGGGAATCTGGCTTGGGGGGTTTGTCAGTCTCTCTACAGTAGCAAAAAGAGTGCGTGTGTTGTTTAAATTGCAGTTTATAATATTTGAGAAGAAAGTCTGTCTAGCTTTGCCTAGTTCCATATTGAAAGCATGCAGGCTGTCTTTGTAGATGTTATAATGGACTACAAGCTTTGTCTTCCGCCACATGCGCTCTGCTTTTCTGCATTGTCTTTTCATAATTTGCACTGCTGTTGAGTTTCTCCAAGGTGCTTTTTGTCTGCCACTCTTCTTCCTGACTTTCACAGGAGCAATATCATCAATTGCACTTTTAACTTTTGAGTTAAAAGAATCAAGGAGAAAATCAACAGAGTCAGCAGATATGTTTGGTGTTAAGGATATAGCCTTCATAAATAGTACACTAGTGTTCTCATTTAAGCATCTCTTCTTGACAGACACAGATCTAGCTTCAGTGGCAGGAGAGATCAATATATCAAAGAAAATACAGAAATGATCAGACAGTGCTACATCCTTAATAACAATCGATGAGATGTTTAGACCCTTACTAATAAGTAAATCTAGAGTGTGTCCATGATTGTGTGTGGGTCCATGTACATGCTGAGTCAGATCAAAAGTTTTTAAAACAGTTTTGATTTCTTTTGCCATATTGTTTTCTGCATTATCTATGTGAATGTTAAAATCTCCAGCAATGGCAAAAAAGTCAAACTCTGAGGTAATTGTTGATAACAGTTCTGTAAATTCCTCAGCAAAGGCTGGAGAGTATTTTGGAGGCCTGTAAATAATGATAAGTAAAATGCGTGGAGCACCTTTTAATACAATACCCAGATATTCGAAAGACGTGTAGTTCCCAAATGATATTTGCTTACATTGATAGATATCTTTAAAAAGAGCAGCTAGACCCCCACCTCTCTTAACAGCTCTGCAGACACTCATAAAAGTAAAGTTAGGAGGGGATGTTTCATTGAGGATTGTTGCACTGCAGCTGTCTTCTAGCCAGGTTTCATTTAGAAGCATAAAATCCAGGTTGTTTGTGGTTATTAAGTCATTGACTACACAAGAGAGGACTTTCTCAACCACAACAGAGTCAAGGACAACATCGAGAGATTGTCACAATTTCTTCACTCACTGCAGAAGCCAATCACAACTTCAACTATCGATTCACGGAACTAATGAGAACATCTTCAAAGATGTCACACACTGCTTGCACTGCAAAGGAGAAGATGCAAGTAACACACATTTTAAAGAGAGGTTTAATAATAAGTGGTAGATGCCTCTTAATGAGGTGCTTTGAAAGATGAAAGCTGATGGTTCTTTTCATAGTTAATTAACTTTTCCATAGTTTAATTTCCTGCTTTGTTATTGTAAGACGTTAGCGACCCCTAGTGGACAAAAAAAATTCCATACTGTACGTTTAATTATTCAACTTTATTTAACATAAAAGACACTCAATATACACTCAACTATCTTTGAAGAGGCGAAGAAAAAAAGAGATGCTGAAGAGGCAAAGACATCAAGCCACATTCAAGCTTATCTTCCTATGATGATTGGAAAAGCAGACAAAGTGGAAGACGTCCGATGTCCGCTCAAAAACACTGGACGGGATGATTACAGAAATGATAGCTACAGACAATCAGCCTTTCATCATGGTTCAAAATAAAGGCTTCCAGAGACTCAAGCCAACTGCAGAACCAAGATATACTCTAAAGAGTGAGAAGTTCTACATAGGGGTGTAACGGTTCACAAAATTCACGGTTCGGTTCGGTTCGTTTTCCATAGGCAACAGCAAAAATAAATAAATGCCAGAGAAATTTCCTTGAATAAATGTTTTATTATTATTATTTTATTGAATCTATCTATAAATTACAGAAACGTCTGTCTGTCTGTGTGTGTGTGTGTATGTCTGTTAACCACATATCTCTCGAACCGTTGGTCCGATGGCTTTCAAACTTGACAGGTGTCTCGCTACGGTCACGAGTAAGTGCAGCGCCAAGTTTGACGTTGTTTGGATGAGAAATGCTAAAGATATTGTTAAATATATCATTTTTTTAAAGGTGCATTAAGCAAGTCTCTGAGTTTTTGCAGAACTAGTGTTGTCAAAAGACCCGGTACTTCGGTACCAAGTCGGTACTAATTTTTTTTTAAACGTCACGGTACCAGGTTTTCTCAAACCCGGTACTTGATGCGCGTGCATGCCCGAAGCGCATGCAGTTGGTCCTCTTCATAAAAGCGCTGATGGCGATCGCCGGTGCTGCTGCTGATGTGGTGCTGATGTTTTTGCGCGTGCAGATACGTTATTTCAAATGGCGCGCGGCAAGCGCGCTCATAATAGAAGCGGCGCGCTCACTTTTCCATGTGCGTTCATGGATGCATAGCAACGACAGACGCCACGGGAGTACAAACGCTTGTGCGAACTGTGCTCTCCATGACGACGAGGAAGTGTGACATAGGCCTATTAATTGATTTCTAGCCCTTGAATTAGCTTTACTACTAGATATATTTATGGAGATGAGAAATAAAAAGCCGTCATTAATATCAGTCCGTCAGAAAAGTAGTTCTAGTCTTATTCTTGGCTGGATAACTCTTAGCAGGTTTAAAAAGCCCTTTTAAAGTTAAATATGAATACAGTTTTGGATTAAATAAAAGTATAGTCAAGTCAAATAAAACATATTTTATCTCATTAACATCACTTAATGCGTTATATAAAAAACAATATATTTTTACAACATTAATTAATGTTTGTGAATGTTATTTAATACAAAACACTTGATTGGTCATGTTTGTTCACTTCATTCATTGTGCATTAAATAATGTTAACAGAAATAATGTTAACTTTTGATTTTAAAAATGTATTTTTAAATTAACCCCTAAAGGAGAATAATTGCGACAGTATATAACTATTGTTTTTTTTTTTGTTAGGTCATTTTATCTAATGTTATCTAACAAATGGAATCTTATTGTAAAGTGTTTTTAATACTACAGTTTCCATCTTTGTGATATACACTTTAATATAATTATGTACATTTAATCTAAATTAAGCTTTGGTACCGAAATTGGTACCGAGAACCGTGGATTTTCACTGGTATCGGTACCGAATACTGAAATTTTGGTACCGTGACAACACTATGCAGAACTATGCCCCCTTCTGGCGACACGCGAAACTGCAACCAGAGTTGTGCACGCGGTTACGTGGAGTTTGCGTTGGGGTTTGGGATGAACTAGAAGCCGGTCTCTTTGAATCCATCTTCTACTTTTGCAAAAGTCGCTTGAGTTGTCTTCGCTGATGCGGATAATGGCGGCGAATACACAAACCTGCCAGACATAGCCAGGTGAGCGTGAACGCGCATGACGTCACGCCCAGTCGATTCCGTCCCGAATCCCTCTTATTTATTTTACTTTACAGGATTATAGAGACAATCTCAGTGATCAGAGAAGGGCTCATTCAGCCCATCAGGCAATTGTTTAAGCATGTATGGGTTAGAAAAACGGGTATTTTTAACATGAAAAGTTGCTTAATGCACCTTTAAAGGTTGTGGTTTAAAAATAAACATTCTGACATTAGAGGGTTTACTTCTGAATATTATAGTTTGGTTCCTTCTGAATATTATAGTTTGGTTCCAGAATGTGATAAATCCATTTTGATTAATTTGAGTAAAAATGTGTTTTCTTTACCAAGAAAGTGGCAAGATGAAAAACACTATTTTCTGTTTAAAACTTTCACATAGTATCTTTAGGTTATAATATCATAAAAAAATTCAAATCCAGATTTGGATTTTCAAAGATCTATTATAAAAACTGATTATTTTCCCCCAAAAATGCAATAAATTCATGACACTTTTTTTTCAAAATGCTATCATATTGAAACTGTTGAAATCAGCCATCACTAAGAAATATCTCCTGAACTTTTTTGACGGCGATCAGCTCACAAAAACTGATTTTGCACGGGCACTTTGCACTGCTCCCTGAATCGACGCGCTTATTCATTTGTGGATGTTAACAGAATCTGTAAGTCAGCTATGCTGTTTACTTCTGAATATTATATTTCATTCTGGTGCGCTTAAAGTTATCGCTACTGTGTAACGATAGCCTATGCTATTCACCAACTAAACATATCCTATTCAATGTGTTCACAGTCTCTTTCACGGGCATCATTTGTAGTAGCCTATTCACAAGCTTCCTCAAGCATAGCGTTTTCTCGGAGTTCACTGTGTGCTTTCTACCATGCACAAATATGTGTGTAATTGTAACAATGAGCTCTCAAACACACCAAACCAACAATTACTAAAAACACACTCAAAAACTGATTTTGCACGGGCATTTTGCACTAGCACTTAGAAGGTTGTGGTATTCATAAACACTCAGTCAGCTACACTGTTTACTTCTGAATATTATAGTTTATTCACAGCCATCATTTGTAGTAACCTAGCCTGCTCCCTGAATTCAATGCGTTCACAGTCTCTTTCACGGGCACCAAACCAACAATTACTAAAAACACACCCAAAAACTGATTTTGCACGGGCATTTTGCACTAGTGAAACTAACATCATAAAGTATGATTTTTTATTTTTTAGTTGCTTTTTTTACTGAGCAATAATGGAGCTATACTTGACTCTTCTTATGAGCATATAAAACAAAACAGCTCCTTGGACAAAATGAAATGTAATATTGTAGTAGTAGGCTAGTTATAAACAAAGGTTTATTTTAGTTCAGATTAACATTTGAGGGCAGCAATTGTATTCATAATGTCAAAATAAAACAGACGTAATGTTACTTGAAAGCATTATAGCCCACTATTCCTGACAAACTTCCATACCTTGCAGTTAGTGTTACTACAGCAAATCCATTCCACGGTGAATGTTGCTGATCTGTGGACACCGGCCAGTTCATTCATGGCACGATGTTTCTTCTTGGTTTCCACGTCAGCGCTGTTTGATCCGTTAATAACAGAGAAATGTGCATGTTTCTCACTAGATCTCGCAGCGATGTTATTACTTCAGTGGCAAATTCAAATGCTTTCTTTACTGGTCTGGATCTCTTAGCGCTGTGTGGTATTGCTTGATCAGGCTCGCGCATAGGGCTCGTGAGTCCCGCTTCACAGGTCAAAACTGATAAATGGTCCACACAAACACAATAAGAGTAGCTCGAGTAGCTCAGTTTCGTTCCTTACATTGCATTTGCCAGTTGATGTTGTGGTCGCGCCAGCCTCTATGAGCGCGCTTGCCACCCGCGACGCACCTTCATTTGAAATAACGAAATTTTGGTCGGCAGAAAAAATGGTCCAACGAACCGTTCGGTACGTAATGCGTACCGAAAATCGAACCGAAAGCCTTGTACCGAACGGTTCGATACGAATACGCGTATCGTTACACCCCTAGTTCTACAGCACAGAGAAGTTCCCTAGTAGGGCTGTCACTTTTTATTCGATATTCGAATATGCATTCGAACATGACATGAAATATCCGAAATCGAACTATAAATAAACTATCCGTTTTTTAAAGTGCCATGTTTTGCGCATTTTTACAGTCTATGATTAGACAGTTGGCTTTTTATTTTATTGTTTGCCATCTCATCCAGTAGCGGCCGCTCTAAACGTATTGTAGCGTAGGCCCATGACCAAATCAAGCGAATAATAATAATAATTTCTCATCTCAATAAATATATCTAGTAGTAAAGCTAATGCAAGGGCTAGAAACCAATTAATCCTTTGCTGATACTTTCTCGTCATCATGGAAAGCACTCAGTGCAGTTCATGGTTGCATAGCAACGACAGACGCAATGGGAGCGCAAGCGCTTGTGGAAAGAAGGAGATAGCGGCGCGGCTGCACTTTCCGGGCGTTTTTAGACGCGATATGTGAACTGCCCCTTTCACAGTACCTGCATTTGTGACACGTATTATCTTATTGAAGCCAAAATACTGCAATATTTCAGACGTACAGTTCTCTTTAGGCACAGGTTCTTTGCTGTTGTCATTTTCCTCGCTTGTCTCTACTCCCGCCATCAGTTTTAATTTTCCACTCTCTGCTCTGAGCCACTAGGTTCCCCTTTAGGCCCGGTCTAGCCAATAGCATAATAGCACCTACTGGGGAGGCGGGTATTAAAATAGTAAGGCTCCATCTGATTGGTCGAATTTGGATAAACAAACTATGCATACAACACACAAATGCTTGGCACATAAAATAAATGCACCTCTCTGCGATACGGATATCGCATACTATTCAGTGTTTCCCACACATAGACTAATTTGTGGCGGTGCGCCACAGAATCAACACCAGCTGCCACATATTGCGTTTCGTTATTTATTTTTTTTACACTATTTAAAACACGCAGCGTATTTGTTCAGCTGCATTTCCTTTCCCTGCTCTCCCTCTGTCTCTGTCACTCACGCGTCTCTCTCACTCTCACACACACACAGCTCCTCCCCTCCATGCATACCACGTCTGTCTCCATGAAAACGAGATCATCAGAGAACAACGAGATCAAAAAATATTTGAGATTCTGAATAAAATGTTGTCAGTGTGTTAATGTTGGAGTCACGACCCGACCCTTAGCAAACAAGCTATTACGCCTTCTTTAGTAAGTTAACTAACGTTAGTCGCAAGTTTGCGGTAGTTGGGTTGTCGAGGTCACAACACTTTATAAGCTGTTATGTCATTTTTAGGGTGTTAAATGTGTGGATTTCGGGTTGGGTGTGTGGATTTTGTTTAAGGTGTGAAGCATTTTTTATTCATATTTAATATAATAAAGTTCTATGTAACAAATTATTAATGAAGGAATTATTTTGAACCACAATCCCCTCATTTTAATTTTTTAGATGGCTGCCAAAACTAATTTTGTCCCGCCAAAGCCTTATTTGATGGGTTATTGTGATTTATGAGTGTAGATGTGACAGGGTGCATGTTACCTGAGGGAGAGAAAGAGAAAAGAGCTCCTCCCTCCCGTGCTTACTCTCTGTCTTTAAACTAACAGCAGTGTTTTTTCTCTCTCTCCCTCGCACATATTACGGTAATCAAAATCAACTTAATCGACACAATGGTTAAAAGGCCGGACGACCGAATCCATGTTACACGTGACTAGGGATGGGTACCGAAACCCGGTATTAAGCGGGCCCCGGTGCTGAATTATGAAAGACCGCTGGATCGATAAGCTCGGACGTTATCAGTTCTGCTGTCGGTACTGGAGAAATTAAGAAAGTACACGTGCTATTTATATTGCTATTAAGAAATTATTATCTTGCAAATTTAATCTCACCAGCCACTTCTATATTGAACCATTTGTCTGTGATGCATTTTTGCTAAAGAGAGAGAGAGAGAGAGTGTGTGTGTGTGTGTGTGTGTGTGTGTGTGTGTGTGTGTGTGTGTGTGTGAGAGAGAGAGAGAGATCTTTCACACGGAGCCACGGCACGCACAACACAACAGCCCTGCTTAATGAGTGACGATGAGGACAGAACTAAACATTCAAATGGTTACACTATAGATCTTTGATAATAAACTAATTTTATTTTAGATTTAGATTTTGGCTTCCAATGATTATAAAAAAGAAGATACAGGGCTCGAATTTCGGCGCGGGATTGCGGGTATTGCGCATCATTTTAATCATTCCCGCAGGTCTCCCACTTATAATGCGGGAAATTCCCGCAAACATTCACTTTAGCATGTAGGTTGTATTGGTAAATTAATCCACACAGATTATAAAATCAAATCAGTCATTTTAAAACTGTCTGCGAGACGCAATGTCTCAAACAGCGTGAGTGATTCAGCTGTGCTGCGTCTTCTATCAGCTCGTTAAGAGCTAGGCGGTGATAATACACTCTCGCGTTTCGGGAGTCGGGATAGACGGAATTGTCACTTGCATAATCGGGCCAGCATTGCATCATGAGTAACTAAAGTTTAACATTTGCACGTCTTTTAAAGTTTTACCAGTTTAAACATTCACGCGATTTGAAACTATTCAGTACTTGCGCGCTGTCAGAGAGATATTTTTTTTCTCTCTGCACACTAGGGGTTGAACGACTTCAGATTTTTTGAAGTCGACTGTTATGACATCAAAGTCGAGTCGACGTTGACTAGTCACTCACGTCATTCATAAAAACACAAGAGATGGGACTGCTTTGCAACATGCCCCAATTTGCAATTTATTAGCAGAAAATGATACAGATGCTGACAGACAGTTCATGCAACTTAACGGTAACAATGCAACAATAACTCCCGTTTTAGTGCAAACATTTTTTAGTGATGCATTATGTTGGCATAACAATGCCATTTATGCAAGATGAGCTGTAAGCCTACTCACTGTCACAGTCCTGCTCATTCACAGTTTTTACTTTTCGATCATGGTTTGCATGTTTAGTGAAGTTTCTAATTGACCGTTCGCAAAGACCCTCCCCCTTTAGTTACTGTTGCTATGTCCGAGACAGTGAAATATACATTGCGGAGCAGAGAGGACACTGACAACGTGCTGACAGACAGGACAGAGCAGGTTACTTTTAATATGTAAACAAAGTCTCAACTTTCATATTTGGTCATTTTATAAAGAAATTTAAACAATAAATACCGTTTTGTGGCTCTTAATGTGTCGTGACAGATCGCTGTAGAGCCTCTTAAAGCTGCTCGTGAACCGATCATCTCTTCCTTCTAGTTAATTTATAGCATCAAATAAACATGAATATACATAAGAAGGAATGTTGTTTTAACTGCAGAAAGACGTCAGTACACGCCGTTATTCAAGTTCAAATCCTCCAACGTTAATCTACTAACTCTCCTGACTGCTTTGTCGGACGGAAATGGCGGATTCGGCGGATTATGATTGGTCAGATCGCCTGTCAATCAAACTCCCTGCGAAGGGTAAATTTACTGCTGTCGAGATGATTTGCATTCCTCACTTAACATTAGCGGATGCCTTTTCAGATGAGTGTGCATTGCACTTGTACTTTTGTTGTACTTCAGGACAGACTTACTTTCCAAGTGACATTTTTACAAGCTTCATCTTTAGTGAAGTATTTCCACACACTTGATGGTGACAATCATAGTGTCACATGATCAACGCGACTAGTCGACATCAAGCTTAAAGCGTCACGGCATTGCATTAAGGTCGACTAGTCTACTAATCGACTAGTCGGTTCAACCCCTACTGCACACATACATAGAGTAAAGCCGCCTCACAAACAGCTTGCGGGTAACAAAAGTTATTTTTCGTGGGTTTTATCGCTTTAACAGTCAAAAACATGCGAAAATGTCAATTTTGGTCTTGGTGAGTATCCTCTAAACACAGTCGGTTATGTCTTAAATAAGCATAAATCGCATGTGACTGTATAATGAACACAGGATCCGTGCACTAGCTCTTACAGTGACAGCAGCCATATGTGTCTGTCATTTGGTTGTCAAAACAACAAACCATAGCTTTCATTTTAAGGAATCAGGATTAATAGCCTATGTATTTAATTTAGTCAGGACTAAAATACTACCCAGTGTTATTTTACATTTGATTACTTTATTCAGTCTTTGTAGTATTTCTGAATACTAGTGTTAGACCTAAGCAAAAACTTCTCTTTATTTCTATTTATTGGTATCTTTATTCTATTGTATTTATTTGTGCTACTTTTTTCAATTTAATTCAAAGATTGAAATCAAGCTTCCTTGTGTTGTGTAAATTCTTAAGAACAAAATTACCCCATTGTAAAAATGCAATGAGTGAGCATACATTTAGGCGAGACGCATGTAATAAAAAAATTGTCCATCCATTTAAAGTCTAGGAAATGATTCATTTCTTCTGAAGAGATCACTTTACATGATGACATATTTAATTAAGGCTTTTATTCATATATAAACATTGCTCAATTACCACTGCAAATCTCACCTAAATGTTTGCTCACTCAGTGTTTTTGTGTTTTTATATTGGGATAATTTTGTTATAATTGTACAAGATAGCTTGTTTTTAATATATTTTATGTAATAATTTCACAGTTAATCTCCAAATTGATGTAGAAACAACATAAAGACAGTATATTTCAAATAATTGTTTAATGGCATCTTTTTATGAATGAAGTGTTATTTGATTCTGATGTCACTGCTGCACATGTGGATCCCACACGCGTCCCATTTTCTCACAATTCTTAACGTTCATTTAAGACTTTATTTAACTAATTTAAGACTGCTTTAAGAAAGCGAGAAAGAGAAGTCGATTCTGGCGCGCATCGTCCTGTGCGTCGTGTGTGGTGTGTGTCAGCATCACAGACAGCGCATTCTCTTTTGTATTTTCTCGCTTGCATGGTTTAAAAATAGGCAGCTTTATGTGGACGCACTGGGAATGAGGCACGGGAATAAAATCACGCGCAAGCGCAACCTCCGCAATTCAACGCCAAAAACGTATGATTTGCATTTTTATTATAAATTTGTGCGCATTATTTTTATTATAAATTTGTGCGCACCCCGGTTGGGAAACGCTGGTCTATACTGGTGCTAAACTGCGGGACGGGTTTGATCATAAAAGGCTATACCAAAATTGACGCAATAGACGCTGTTCCAAATGCGGCGCACGCTCCGAAACACACCGCAACGAGACAAGCAACGTATATTTTGGGCTTCGTGTGCGCATCTAAACGATCAAATATACACAAAAATGTCAAAATGGCCGTAATGGAGATTCACTTAAACAGTTTATTCACTATACAGTTTATGTCTTAAATGGGCGTAAATAGTTGGGAGAAAATATGATGCGTAATAATGATTAGATCTGCATTTGGTCTTAAAGAGGCAGCAGTCTAATAAACCTGCTGATGTTTGGTCCATTAATGTGAATCAAACAACAAAAGGCAAAGAGAAAATCAGTCGCAGCTCTTGAATGAATAATTTTGGCTTTTATAAACTTTAATCTATCTAAAGCCCTATTCGGACGGGACTAGTTTTCCAAACGACGTTTGAGTTACAATTCTTATCAACCTACGTCTGTGATTTCATGTACGGATTCGGACGGGACTAACATCTCCGTGTTTATTACCGAGGTAGGAGTGTCTGTGTTTTACATGTGGGCATTGCAGAAGATCACGTGTTCAGAATGTGTGGATTGCGTATGGTCATATGACCGATCAATGGCAAGATGGCGGTGAAAAAGAAAGTGACGCGACACTGGAGTAGGGAGGAAACATTATCTTTAATTTCTAGCGAATCTACGTTTCAGTTTCAGTTTGAAAAATGTATACATAACCACAAGGTGTGGGAGGCAGTTTTTTAAAAAGTTTGTGAGCTTTGTCCATCTATACAAAATACCTTCGACTGGGTGAAGTGCAAAGACCGCATAGAATATCTGAAACGATGTTACCGCGAATGTGTGAAGCATAACAAGAAGACGGGGTCGGATCCACAACGCTGCCCATTCTTTGAGGAACTGGACTCTGTTCTTGGTTAGTTGCTATTTTTAAGAGTATTAATTTTTTAATGATAAAATAATTAACAGTGTACAAAGTAGTTAAACTTGTGGCTAATAAGCATCGATAAGGAGTATCGGTAAGAGTAATAATACCGTTAAAACCTTAACGATACCCATCCCTACACGTGACGCATTCGGATAATTTATTTTCCTGAATTACCGCTGGGTGTGAATTGCGCTCAAAAAACATTGCCTCTTCTCTGACAAGCGTTACGCACATGATGCAGCTGACATTAACTATACGTTCAATAACCAAAAGAATATATTTATCCAGTAATGAAGTGTTTCTGTGTTGACAAGAATCTTGGCGATGTCTTAACAGCCGGGATTCGCACACAATGCATCCACTAATGTCCGATTTGCGACCATCATCCCCGAATGATTCATTTGAACCAATTCATTTTAATGACTGGTCAAAACAACTGATCTGTCCAAAACTGAACTATGGATTCGGTGTATAATCATTTACTCAGAACACCTATGAAATGAGAAAATAAGCCTTAATAATTCACAGTATTTTCAGGGTATTGATATTGTCTGAGTAGTAAATTACTTGAATCATTTAGTTTAGACTGGAGTGAGGTGAAACTAGAAAAAAGCTAATTGTTCTTAGCTAGCTGCTAATTTTATTCAATTGTATATGGTAGACAATTAGACTATTTGTTAAAATAAACATTTTAATACTACATTTATTGATATGGTTATATACCAAAATCATTGATACACGTATGGTGTTTAGCATGCTCTCTAAATGCATGACTTAGTCTAGATTTCAGCCCAAAATTGCAGATTACATTTATTCAGATACTTGTTTTAACTAATTGTATATCAGTGAGGGTTGGGAATTGTCGGGAACCAGTATTGTACAATGTGGACTCGCAACAAACTCTCAAATGAGTGAAAACTTAGCAGTGTTTTTTTTTTTTTTTTTTACTAATTTAAACTAATAAAAGTATTGTACATATTTGACATTTCATTATTTGTGTTATTGTGCTTTTACCCTAGTTTGTAGGGTATAGATATGTTTGTGAACAGTCATGGTATGTGTTGTGAATAAATGTTAAAATGTAATACAGCAAGTGTATGTCACATAACATGATGTCACATAACATGACCAACGGTAGCAATTTACCCTGTATATCGACATGTCACCACTAAAGCCTTGTCTTGCATGTGTACTATATCTTCAGATTATGACTAGTATGCAAGTAATATCACAGGTTTATCATGGACAAACAACTTTTCTAGCAGGAATGCTATAGAAAGTTACCATAAAATAAATACAAGGTTACAGAAACAGTGCAAAACAAAATACATTATTAAAGAAATTCCAAGTACTCCAGGAATATTACAGTAGCACAAGAATATCACAGCAATATTACATACAATACAACAAAATCCTGTGGTAAAGCGTCCCAAAAAACAACACAATACTACACACTTACACAGATTCGTGAGGTACTTTTAATGGTTTATCACATGGAATACCACAGGAAATGTTTGCAAGGGGTGTCTAAAGCTTTGTTAGCTTATTAATGTACCAGGACCAGCCATTAAAGATGAATCTAGAATATACACCAACCTGCTTGTTCCTCGTGTTTTATTCTCCGGGGTTCTGGTTCACTCGAGTTCTCCTCAATCTCCTCTTCTCAGACACGATCTTCTCAGTTCAGTTGCAGCAACTCCACATATTCCTGCTCGATTCAAAACTTCTGGTTACGTCTATGAGAATGGGAATATTACAGGCATGTATTCACCCGATTCAAAATCTTTCTGGACTAAAAGTACATTAATAAGAGTTTGTATGAAGCCAGTAGCACGATGTATAACACCAGAGATCAAGCTGTAAACTCATCTTGAAAACAAAAGCATGACTTAACGCCACCCGCTGGACTGGAGAGTGAAGCGTCGAAAATACTAGGAGAAACTTTTCAACATCTTTAGATGTTTACAGTCATTCTGTAAATACTGGGATTCGATAATATTTCAACTTGGATTTTTTATTTTTATTTTTATTTTTTAATTTTTTTTAAGTACATATAAATCATTTGCTAAATAGCCCATATCTTTAGACATATTAAACCTCCAAAAAATCATATTTTCCCACCTCAGGCATTTAAGACCTTTTATTTTTCAGATTTAAACACCTTTTATTCTAAACTCTGTAATGGACAAAATTGACTTGGTTTAAAGATGATTTTACACAAAACTTGCTATAAAACAAACATCTACCTACTGCTCATGTGTCCCTCATAACAATTTAATAAATGTAACATATGATACTTTTCACATTTTTGGGGGACTGAAGTTAAAAATAGACAAATTGTGTGTCTGGGGTCTCTTTATTTTTGTAAAAAAAAATATTATAAATGTAGATGTTTAACTAAAACCACAATCATATTGTGTTAGTCCTGTAATCAAAATTTAAGTTTGTTAGTTTTTAATATGTTAGGCTTAAGGTTATGAATAAGCTGGTGTGTTTCAAACCAATGACAAAATTCGCATTCAGGAGATAAAAGCATTCAAAAGTCCCTCACTTCTGCTAAAATGGATCACAGATTTTTATGACATCATTGCACACTTCAGCTTCTCATCACATCTTCTGTCCAATCAAATGCTCTCCAGAATCTAAAGCTCTGCCCCCTCTGCTATAAATATCACCTGACCAAAGCGAGTCACGTCACGGAGCAATATGAGTTTTTGTTTGGGTGATGAATATGTACCTAATACTACAAATGAATAAAACATCTCCTGTTAACTAGCAGGGCATTCATTTAGTTTGTTTGTCAAATAAGAGGCGTTCTAGATGAAGTGTGATCACGATGCATCTGTCAATGCAACACTTCTGGGGGTTGTGAATTTCATGCCATTCATGCCATTGCACAGGAGGCCAGCAGTGCCAGCGTGAGGCCACATCCGGGCCAAGACCGCTTGCTGTGTGTGTGTGTGTGTGTGTGTGTGTGTGCACCATGAAGCTTTTAGGCTACTAAGTTTGTGCTTGTGAAACCACAAATTCACATCCTCCAGAAGTGTTGCACTTACAGATGCATCAAGATCACACTTTATCTCTATATATAGACAGCACAAACTCCAGTGTTAAATTAACTCTCCTGGGAGTTTATTTTTGACCACACTTAAAAGTGTTAAAATAATAATTAAATTAAAATCTCATGAGCCCCAAAAAAAGATTAATCACCATAATGGTTATGATATATATATAAGCGGGACTGCTGGGTGTCGCGTTATGTCAAAAATGCACCTGGTGCACGTTAGATGGGATTTTAATAAGCGCATTCGCTCTCAGACATTGCTCAGTGTTTGCCCTCATAACAGGGCATCACAGCTAAAAGTTTCCTATATTTAACCATTTATTGAAAGTAGCCTGCATTTACCTGTTGATGCCTTCAGAATCACCCATAAAAGCAGCTCAAAAATAGTTGAGTCACACACAACGCACGAAAGGGGGGTTTGCAAAATATGCTGTATTTTTGTTATTCCACTAGGTGGCACTAATGTCGCAGAAACGACATGCTTCCGTTTTTAACGGTACGGCGCATCGGCACGCATCTAAATCAGAGACGACAAATAAGAAACACCATGGCAGAAGTGTATTTTAATTATTATTAAGAATTAAAAATAAGTATAATATAATAATCTAATAAAATTTCAATCGGATCCACCTGAAGAGAATGAAAGACATTGCTGACACACATCTTCGAGATCAACAAGCAGGCTTCCGGCAGAATAGATCATGCACGGACCAGATCGCAACACTCCGCATCACAGTCGAACAGTCCCTCGAGTGCAATTCCTATGAGAAGGCATGTGACAGCTTGGATCGAGAGACCCTTTGGAAGCTCCTTCGACTCTACGGCATCCCAGTTAGGTTGGTCAATCTGATAAGAAAATCGTATTTTCTAATATTTCTAATGGCTAATCTCCAGCTCGAGGACTTGGACTTTGCTGATGACCTTGTACTTCTCTCCCACAACAAACAGCAGATGCAAGAGAAGACAGATGTAGTGTCAACTATCTCATCTCAGATTGGCCTCAACATAAACAGAGATCCAAGAGAACCAAGATCCTAAAGATAAAATCCTCAAGCAAGGAACCAGTCATGCTGAATGGAAGTCTCTTAAAGTTCAGTCCTTCACCTACCTGGGCAGTGTCATTGACCAACCGAGCGGCACAGACACAGACGTCAAGGCAAGGACTGCCAAAGCAAGAGCGGTCTACATACAGCTCAAGAACATCTGGAGCTCCAGAGACCTGTCCTTGACAGCAAAGATCCACCTATTTAACTCCAACGTGAAGGCAGTATGGAGTGGAAACCTGAAGGACGACCAAGATGACCATTAGGAAGGTTCAAACCTTCATCAACAGCTGTCTTAGAAGAGTTCTCCAGATCCGATGGCCTGACACCATCAGCAATATCAATCTTTGGGAGAGGACTCACTAACCAGCGGTAAAGAATGGCCAACGACAGAATAATCTGGAGATCTGTGGTTGTCGGCCCATACCCTGGCAAGGGTGACGGGCATAAGTAAGTAAGTATAATATAATAAATATTAGAAGCCTATTATAAATAAAATACAAATAAAATATCATTAGAATAAATGTAAGTATAATAAAAAATATAATTATTATTTAAAAAAATAAGTTGAAATAATGCATATTGATGACTTTAACAAACGCGTTGACTACAATTAACAGCCCAGCCTCTGATAGTTACAGGTCTGCTTACAGCAGGTCTGCCTATAACAGTACATTTTCGTATTTTTTATTTTTTTAAATACTAAGAATTTTTTTTCCGTTATGATTTTTTTCGGACAGCTTTCCGTGTGCATTAAATCCCCCATATAGTGGCACAGTGACGACGACACATAACAACAGAGCGTACACGGCAAAGCATCTGTGGATCTGCTTACCCGGAACTATAAGTGAGTGACAGATTTGAAGAAAATTACCGTCGTTTGGCAATTACATAAATGACTGAGAGTTACATACTGTATGTATTACTAACATTTTATCATGTAAGCTGTATGATACATCTCTCCAGGTATGTCTTGTTAGTTCCCTTGGTTACCCTCCTGTGTTCCCATGACAATCAATCACACCCCCTTTTCACTAGGGTTGGGTATCGTTTCATTTTTAGCGATTCCGATTCCGATTCCAATTCTGCTTATCGAATCCGGTTCTTATCGATTCTTGTTTCCGATTTCAATATTTTTTATAGGGAGAAAAAAGGGCAAATACTTGAAGAATAAATATTTCTACCTTTTATTCTTGCCAATTTTAAGCAATAACCAATAAAATGGCTAAAGTGAAAGGAGTCTCTTCATATAAAGGTGTTGATTACATTATTACTCCAGTAGGTGGCAAAAATCGACTGTTTTTTTCATTGAATAATTTTTTCAAGAAGACTCGAGAGATTCATTCAAAAATGGTGAATCATTCATTAATTAAACAAGTATTTATGAGACACTGAATTAATTAGTGTTTGAATTAATGATTCAAACGAGTTTTAAAAAAATGCATGGAAAAGCACGGCCGCGCCGCTTTCTCCTTCTTTCCGCAAGCGCTTGCTTGCTTGGCGTCTGTCGTTGCTACGCAACCATGAACTGCGCTCTCCAGCCCTGACGACGAGGAAGTATGAGCAAAGGATTAATTGATTTATATAGCCCTTGCATTAGCTTTACTAGGCTACTAGATATATTTATGGAGATGAGAAATAAAAACCCGCCCTGTTCAGCTATGATCAGCTGTTCGGCCGAGCTTTCGATGTTACAGAAAGGTCGGTTGTTTTTTGTCACATGACCTGCGCACCGCTTGCGGCATTCTGAAAAGTTGAGATGTTTTCATCTCGCCGAGGCATAGGCGCGCCTGCAAAAAACGAGCGCCACGCACTGCATGCTCGTCGCGCCCACGTCACTTCTATTATGAACGTGCTTGCCCCGCGCCTACATTTGAAATAACGAATTTGCAACTGTCCCAAAGTCAGGAAATGATAAGGGGAATCGTAATGTGTGCGTCTTATCGAATCCCCGGTTTTCGGAAATTTGTTACCGGTTCTAAAATGGAACCGGTTCTCGATACCCAACCCTACTTTTCACCTTGTGTTATATTTCCCGCTTCGGCCATTCACAGCGGCAGTGTGACGACTCATTAGTTCACGTTCGGGCAATGATGAGAGGGACAAAGTTAGCCGATGCTTGCTGTTTTGATCATTCTTGCAGGGTAAAGTTGACAGGGTAACAAGTCACGATAACTCCCGGGTGGATTAACTTAAATAAAGTAACCTAAAAGCATAACCGAATATTCCTTGCGCAGTACAGTAGTGTGAACACATCCATCACACGAGCATGCTTTTTCTGAACCGCATTACCCACGATACATTTCACTAAGGACTACAACACCCGTAGTCATTGATCTTAAAGTAATAATCCTCATTTTCCTCTCCCATAACACTTGTTATCCTGTTTATAAATTGCCCTTGTGTTTCTCTTGTGGTTTGTCAGTCATCATTTACTGTTAACTCTTTTTCGCACAAGTCAAAAACCACCTCAAGTGAACGTGAAAACTTTTGTGAATTAAAGGGGTGGTATAATGCCCTTTTCACAAGATGTATAATAATTCTTTGATGTCCCCAGAGTGTGTATGTGAAGTTTTAGCTAAAAAAAAACCAACAGATATTTTTATATAGCAAGTTAAAATTGTCACTTTTTGAGGGTGAGCAAAAACGCACCGTTGTTGTGTCCCTTTGAATGCAAATGAGCTGCTGCTCCGGCACAAGGGGCGGAGCTTCAAGAGCTTGTGTGTGTGTTTGTGTATGTGTGTGTGTGTGTGTGTGTGTGTGTGTGTGTGTGTGTGTTAGCAGATCTGAAAATTTCAAAAACTTTGATGTTCAAACCGGAGTCAGACAATGACAACATTTAGAAGCAACAGGACATTTCTGAATGGTTAGTTGATGAATTTATGTAGCTTATGTGTAGTTATATTCTAGTCATTGATTAGCATACTCTGTCATGATAATCAATAAATTGCGATCCCGGGGGTGGAGTTTATGTAAATTTTAGAGTTGATGATGTCACTAACCTAGGAGGAATGTCGTGTAGTTCCTACCAGCCGTTTGTTGTAGTCCTTAAAAAGCCATTTGTTTAAAAGAAAATATCTCCCTTTGTTTTGAACTTTGAGCGTTGTAACTTTGCAGATGTTGTTTATGCTCAAACAGCAACATTACACACTAACTAAAGTTAGAAAAGTGAAATCATAATCAACCACCCTTTTAAAGCAACACTAAGGACCTTTTCCTCTGTGGTCCCCCTACAGGTTGGAAGCGGAATTGTCCATTACCGCTGTCTTAAATAATTTAGCCTACTGCAGCCGACTGTCGCATGCACGCTCGCTGTTTATCCAGCACCGGCTTTGGAATGAACGGTATCCACAGACAAGGTAGAGTCTGTTGCATGATTTCATGAAAGTATGATATATTGTGACATCAGAAATGAAGAAAAACTAAATAATGACTATTGTAACACTTGACGTAAAGTAAGTCAAATTTGTAGTTTTTCTCATTCGAACTACAGAAACGCGACCCGGTTTGGCAAACTTGCATAGTGTGGTTATAGCAGATATAGGGCTGCAAAGCGAATCCAGAAGTGGCGTTCACCCTGTTACGACTTGATGAACCAATGATACGATTTTGGAAACATTATTTTAAAGGACAAGTTCGGTATTTTACACTTAAAGCCCTGTTTTCAGATCGTTTCTGATGAAATAGAACGGTTAAGATTGAAATTTGGACACATGGTGCTGGCCCGAGAATTTTCGGTTTCTGTGGTAGCACCAGTACTTAAGTAAAAGTACAAATAACCAGAGACATATTTAATTTAGTAAAAGTAGAAGTACCACAATGACAACCCTACTTAAGTAAAAAGTACCTGATTTTAAATGTACTTTAAGTATTAAAAGTAAAAGTACTTGCATAACAATGTATTCTCTTAATGTCTATATTCTAATAATTAGGGCTGTAACAATATGCAATATGAATCCGAAATCGCTACACTCAGATCTACGAACCTGTGTCGCGGTGTGAGAAGGCAGAATCGCGACACACCCCTTTTTTGAAGTTAACATTATACAATATGTAGACCTACACCACAAAACTAGTTGAGGATAAATTATTTAATATTGGGCAATTCCATCGTTATAAACAGGACATTTGCAGTAAAAACTTGAAATATAAATTCTCAAAAAATGCATTTAATACATATTGAAAAATATCAGTATGCGTTTTATATTTAATGGGAAATAGCCTAGGCTACACATGCATTACGGGACACAAAAAAACTTTAACTTTTAGGTAGCAAAATATTTTTTTGTAATTCTATGAATTACACTGCGCAAACCAAAAGTAATACCCACCGGATGAAGAAGGGTTGGCTCTCCACAGAACATAATATATTCATTTTATTTAATTTTTCGTGTTCCCATTTATGAGGAAAAAACAATGTTACAGACGTGAGCGCTCTGAAAGCGGCACTAAAAGACTGCTTTAAAACTTTCACTGAGACCTCAAACAGAAAGCGCAAAGCCTTTTTTAAAGTGAATTTCGTTTTGTATTAATTGTATCTTAATTTTAATCAATGTTTCATCAACCAACTGCCATGATTTAATAAATAAGAAGTAAATATAGTAGAAAATAGATAATCACGACACGTAGGCGAGTGAACTGAAGCGCGTCTCATAAATGAACCGAAACTCAGCATATAAGGTATCCTACTTGCCTCACAGACCTGATAAATATATCTTTAGACAGCTTTAAATGTGTACTTTTAAACAGAACAATTCAAAACGAAAGAAAACAGACTGCTCTCTGCTTGTGTAATCCATATGAAATGCGCATTTCTCTCTGGCGCGTTCACTACTGCGAAGATTGCGTATCAATAGGCCTATCGTCAACCTCATCTTTGCAGCCGACACAGAAAACACTTGTTTATTAATAAACAATTAAAATGTCTCCTTGATATATTTGACATATTCATTATTTTGCCGGTTCTTTGTGACAGCTTTTAGGTGCTTTATTGGCAGCGCCACCAACGCGATCAGCACCGAAAACATGGAGATTTTTTTCAATCCCTGTTTTGGCAGGGGGAAAAACTGATCCGAAAATGTAACGAAAATGTAACGAAACGTTGTAGAAATGTAGTGGAGTAGAAACTTTACGATTGACGTAAAGTTCTGCAAGGAAATATGCATCCCCACCAAGACAGTGACATTCTATGGCAATAAAAAACCATGGTTCTCCAAAGACTTACATCTGTGCGTACAAAAGTGGAGACAAGAGTCAATACAGAATTGCCAAATATAAACTACGAGCTGCAATAAGGAGAGCAAAGCAGAGTTATGGAACGAAACTGGAACAACAATTTTCATCAAGCAGCTCAAGATCAATATGGAAAAATCTTAAGGACATGACAGACTACAAAAAAATGCCCGATCTCCCCCCTTAACAGTGATCCAAGTCTCCCAGACATATTAAATAACTTTTATGCAAGATTTGAAAAACCTACCTCACCAGTCATTCCCCCCGACCCCATTTCAACACCACCCTTCTGCATCCAGGAGGATGAGGTGAGAACTACATTTAAGAGGCTTAAGATCAGGAAAGCAGCAGGGCCGGATGGGATCAGTCCTGCTTTGCTTAGCCATTGTGCAGCTCAATTGGCGCCTGTTTTTTCCACCATTTTTAACATCTCATTAAACCAATGTACAGTCCCACAATGCTTTAAATGCTCCATCATTATTCCTGTGCCAAAGTCCTCAAAGATCACCTGCCTCAATGACTTCAGACCAGTTGCCCTAACATCTGTGGTAATGAAAGCATTTGAACGGATTATTCTGGCATACCTGAAATCCTGCACTTCCTTGCTGATGGACTCATATCAATTCGCCTACCAAGCCAACCGGTCCGTTGAGGATGCAATCAGCATAGCACTCCACCATACCTTGCAACATCTGGAATCACCAAACACCTATACACGCATCCTGTTCATAGACTTTAGTTCCGCTTTTAACACCATTAACCCATTTAAACTCTTTACCACACTCTTGGACATGAACATTGACCCAGCCATATGCCACTGGATAAGGAGCTTCCTGTGGAATAGATCACAGAGGGTGAAAGTTAATAACATAACCTCACACCCTCTCACCCTCAGTACAGGAGCTCCTCAGGGCTGTGTTCTCTCCCCTTGGCTCTTTTCCCTTTATACAGCATACTTTACATCCATGGACACTTCAGTGAAAATAATAAAGTATGCGGACGACACAACCATTGTAGGCCTCATCTCAGACAATGATGAAACACAGTACCGCATGGTGGTGGACCAAGCTGTAAATTGGTATTCGAACAATGACCTCCAGCTCAACACAGCCACAACCCAGGAACTCATTGTTGACTTTAGACGTAGGCCATTTCCCAAAACACCCATACAAATAAATGGCAATTCAATCACCATCACTGACTCCTTTAAATTCCTAGGAACACACATTAGCAATAACCTGAAGTGGACAACTAACACTAATCAAATCATTGCAAAGGCTCAACAAAGACTTTACTTCCTCAGGCAGCTTAAAAAATACCGGATCAAACATCAGCTCCTTGTTCCGTTCTATTCCGCTATCATCGAGTCCATCATTACATCATCAATAACAGTATGGTATGGTAGCACAGACAGCCAAACAAAGAAAAAACTACAGCAGACTGTCAACAAAGCATCCAAGATCATAGGGAAACCACTGCCTTCAGTCGATTCCCTCTATACACATCGGACTGTAAAGCAGGCAAAGAAAATCATTTCTGACCCCTCACATCCAGCGAACCACCTCTTTCAGCTCCTTCCCTCAGGGAGGCGCTACAGGTCACTCTCTACCAAGACCAAACGCTTCACAAACAGCTTTTTCCCCATAGCCATCAGGACTCTGAACTCCTCTCTTTAGTTTAGTTTGTCCTCTCATACACTACGCATGGTCATTTATCCACTGTATCTTGTATTGTTACATGTTGTGATTGTCTATTTGTTGTTTGTAATGTATAATGATGTAGAGCTTAAACATACTGTACCGAAAACAAATTCCACCGGCATTGTCGTGTGGCTAAATAATCGAATCTAATCTAAGTATAATAATTGCTGCAAAAAGTAACGAAGTAAAAGTCAAAAGTATGCACGTATGCAAGTATGCAGGTATTTGTACTTCGTTACATTCCACCACTGCTATTATTCAAGCTCTCAACGGAAGAATGTACGGGTGTGAGGCGTTTGGAAAAATAGGTCCACAGTTTTACAACGAATGGTAAAACACCTGTTGGAAAGCATCTTTTGCAGTGATTTTTGTGTGAGCATATCAGTGAACACCCCTGACCACTCGGGGAGTTTCACGTCTTTGTAAATGAAAGTTTAATGCGTTTTAGGAAGGATTGTTCCAGTGCCCATATGCAACCATTGTGGAGGTGGGGGGGTGCTACCACAGAAACCGAAAATTCTCGGGCCAGCAGCATGTGTCCAAATTTCAATCTTAACCGTTCTATTTCATCAGAAACGATCTGAAAACCGGGCTTTAAGTGTAACATACCGAACTTGTCCTTGAAAGCTGCAGTTGGTAACTTCTGTAAAAATGTATTTTTTACATATTTGTTAAAACTGTCATTATGTCCTGACAGTAGAATATGAGACAGATAATCTGTGAAAAAATCAAGCTCCCCAGGCTCCTCCCAGTGGTCCTATTGCCATTTGCAGAAATACACCGCTCCCGGTAAGAAACAACCAATCAGAGCCAGGAGGAGTGTCTTAGCAGTGTCAATCATGCTTGTGTACGCGCTGATCACACCCCTCTCTCGCACAGCGCGTACCATCGTTCAAAATCAAGATAGCCGGTGTGCCGCGCAGCTGTGCTAATGGCGGACAAACAACTAAAACTGCCAATTTCTCGAGTGGCACCTGCTCATTCAACAAAGACAGGTAAACGGAAAAAGACCGATGACAATAAACAAGCCCGTCGGAGCCCAAAGACTCAGTGTCAAAGCTCTAGCCGCATAACATACAGATAAAATGTCACGCACTGTGCAAAGCAACAATAGAAACCTGCTAATTCACTGGCTTGTCATGTTGCTGAAATAATGTACTAGCAAACCTTATTTAGCATTACACATCGTTAGAATAATTACTTAGATACTGTAACGTTACCATTATTATCTTGCTAGCTATTTATAACTTATAGAAAGAGTGCAACGTTATGAAGTTACATTACATGTATTGCAAAATACGTAATGATTTGAGGACCAAGTTTGTAGTCAAAGTATGCAGGCCATAGTCAATATAAAGCATATTGTTGATGTTTCGTCCCTACCAGTGAATGTGCGAATCCGCCGTCATCAGTGTCCCTGCATGTTTGCTAGCCTGCGCGTTCATGGCAGGCTCCGCTGTGGAGGGATTTTTTTATTAAATGTGATTCTGACATGTCACTGCATGCACTGCGCTCCTCTCGTCTCCTCTCGTCTCAGGTAAATAATCCGATTGTTAAGTCTGACGTCACGCGTGACGTTTAGCCTTTTCCGGGTCCAAGCGCTCCTCTCGTCCAGAAATAACAATGGTGGAACCTGTACATTTATTTACGATCACGTCCTTCTTAGTGAGGCACCCTTGGCGGTCAAAAAGGGTTTAAATTCCTTTAACACCAACAGAGTGGTTAGTGTAGCTCATCACAGGTGGCATAATTAAGGGTAGAGTCCAGGCATCAATGAAAAAGAAGATTTACGAGGTTGAAGTGAGTTAGCTCGGGACACGGGACACAGCACTGCGGCATTGTAAAAACACTCAATAATAACCAAAACACTAGCGAAAGCGGTAGGTAGGTAGAGAGGACCTGGACTTTGGACCCGGAAAGAGTATTATCGGAGAGTGGTTACGTTACGACTTAACAACCGAATGCGTCTTCCAGCTCAGCGGTCGGAGTCGCGCGTTCATGTGTTTTGGGGGCGTGGCTTTGGAAGGAGCCCAGAAGGGAGGGGGTGGAGTGAATGGAAATAATGAGCTGTCTTTAAAACAGTCGTGAGAGGTCTACAGACACTCGATTTTTATACTTTCTTTTTCAGAGTACTTACATTTTAATTATGTATTGATATATAAATAAAGTTTAAACAAATTTGGAAAATAAGTTTTTTAGACAATTCCTACCTACCCAACCTTTAAGGTTAATTTTTTTTCTTAGTGTTGCTTTAAGGGATTTTTATTCGAAATTTGGCGTTTCCGTCACTCGTTTCTAATGCAATGCGTCAAAGTGCGCATAAAAACAAGGTGATGGAAACGGGAAAATATATTTTTGTATTGATTTGTGTGTAACGGTTCATTTTAAATCACTTTGTTCAGTGTCAAACATAATACTTATTTATGGTCTTGGTTGGTTTCTGGACGCCACTGTACAGTTCAGCTCACTTTCTGATCCAGAGCTTTTCAAAGTCAACACAGTTTTACACCAGAGATCTTTCTGATCGCTTCTTCAGCTGTGTCATAGAGTCAGGACTAAACACTCAGTTGATGAGATCAGAGGAAATTACCAACCACAGGAGGAGCTGGTGATGTGTAAAGGAAGAGCTGTAACTATATATAATGAAGAGGAAGACTGACAGAAACACAAAATGGCTGATAAGTGTGATCTGTGTCTGCTGGGACTGATCATTCTCTCTTCACTTCTCACAGGTAAAGAAATCTGTATTTTCTCTAAAGACATTTAGTGGAATTAGTCTGGAAAGAGTTCATTTGTTCATGCTCAAGTTTATTCTTGCACACATTCACGTTGTGATCTCAGAGTTGTGTATTGATACACACAGATCATACTGTATTATTCCTGATACTGGACATAGTGTCAGTCAAACATCTGATGATGAAGAATTATCTTCATATTAAGAGTGTGTCAGTGATTTGAACAGTTCTCTGATAAAGACTAATAGTTTTATACTAATGATAATTGAAAGCATGAACGATGGAGTCATTATGGATTCACGCATGAATAACGGCAGCCTTAACTACATGTTAGTACATGTATGATAGTTAATGCATTCATTAACATTTATGGATAAACCAAATCAAAGTGCCTCTTTAAGAAGGAATAAGAAGTACCCTGACTGCACCTCTGCTCTCTGACTTCTGGAAAAATCACACAACAACTTAAAGGACAAGTTCGGTATTTTACACTTAAAGCCCTGTTTTCAGATAGTTTCTGATGAAATACAATGGTTAAGATTGAAATTTGGACAAATGCTGCTGTCTCGAGAATTTTAGGTTTTTGTGGTAGCACCCCCCACCTATACAACGGTTGCATAGGTGCACTGGAAAAATCGTTCGTTTACAAAGACGTGAAACTCACCGAGTGGTCAGGGGTGTTCACTGATATGCTCACACAAAAATCGCTGCAAAAGATGCTTTCAAACAGGTGTTTTACCATTCGTTGTAAAGCTGTGGACCTATTTTTCCAAACGCCTCACACCCGTACATTCTTCCGTTGAGAGCTTGAATAATAGACACTCCAGCCCAGTTGGTGGTGATAATGCACCTTTGCCAATTGCAAGCAAACCACTGGCATTTCATTGAATACACAGAAGAAGCAGAAGAAGAAGCGGCGGAGTAATACCGTAAAGGTGCTGCGGTCTCACAGCACGTCCTATACAAGTCAAAGGAGTTGGACAAAAACTACGATAAAACCTGTTGGAAAGCATCTTTTGCAGCGATTTTTGTGTGAGCATATCAGTGAACACCCCTGGCCACTCGATGAGTTTCACGTCTTTGTAAATGAAAGTTTAATGCGTTTTAGGAAGGATTGTTCCAGTGCCCATATGCAACCATTGTGGAGGTGGGGGGGTGCTACCACAAAAACCTAAAATTCTCGGGACAGCAGCATTTTTCCAAAGTTCAATCTTAACCATTGTATTTCATCAGAAACGATCTGAAAACAGGGCTTTAAGTGTAAAATACCGAACTTGTCCTTTAACTGGGCTGAATACTTGTTGTATCTCAAACATATTGAGATTAACAGAGGTTTAGATGATGATGATTTATTGAAAATAATAGTTTGGTTTGATGTCATCATTATGGTGAACAGTGTTTGCTTTAGTTGGTCAGTTTGACTCTTGATGTTTTAATGTTAGTTTTTCTCTGGCTGCTGGAACTGTGTGTTATGGCAAGAACAGTAAGAGAAAAATTTGATCTGATAACGATATAATCATCATGTTGGGTTCTGATCAGCTGATCTCTTCTAAACTGTCATGTATGTAATTCATTTCATATAATTGATTATAGTAATGTTTCTATAGGATGACATCCAACAAAAACACTAAATATTTGAACTATTGTTTCACTTAACACACTCAAACCTCAAGAATCGGCGCAGGAATCTCAATAACGGTGACGTGCTTCATGCCGCAATGCATTCTGGGAGCCACTGATTAGTTTTGTATGATGCACCCAGAATGCATTGCAGCATGAAGCATGTCACCATTATTGAGATTCACATGTTGATTCTTGAGGTTTGTGTTTGTCTCGTTGAAGACGTTTAAATCTTATTGTCCACAGTTTTTGTTTTTATAATAAATACTCCATATTTTCTGATTAAAACACTGGTGGTAGTGATGGGCAAATTAAGCTTTGGTGAAGCACTGAACCACAGTAACAGCGCCCTCGCCTGGTGAAGTGCCAAGGCTGCATCTAAATGATCCCGGCTAGATAGTGGACAGGAGGCTTTAAGACAGCCTTTAAGATTTAGTCCCTGGGTGAAATCAGACCATCACATTATGATCAACAGGTAGCCAGCATACTTGATCACATTTTCTCTTGCTATAATAAACACTTATAGCAGCCAGAGAAAAACTAACATCAAATAGTCAAGGCCAAAGAGCCCAACTAAAGCAAACACTGATCAACCAAAACCAAACTATTACTTTCAAACAAACTTCAACATCTAAACCTCTTTTAAGAGGTTCAGTCCTGTGTCTGCTGGGAAACTTCCCGCTAAAACTTTATAAGAATGTTAGGGGATAATGTTCTATCAATGTTAGGACTAAACATGTCTAAAATGTTTTAGAGAGTGTTATCCTTCCTTTAGGAGAACATTGTGGTAACAAAAATAAAATGATCTACAGAAACCATTACAAGAACATTACAACATTGATAGAACAACAACATTTCTATCTGGGATGAGCTCATATTGTGGCCACAGAGAGTGCGCTGTGAGTTACACTTTTAGCTCACTTTGACTCACATTGATGATGTTGTGACCACAGGGTGAGATCACTGTTAGATTAAAGTGTTGACTGGGCAAGTAAAGTCATGACAAAATAATGCATTAACAAATAATTTAATAAAAACATGATTAAACATGCTATAGGTAACCAAGATAAAGGTTATTTGTAGTTATTTTATTTATTTACATCATTAAACATATAGACTCAAAATAAAGCCCAAACATAGGCTACCTGTAAAGACACACACGAGGCACATTTACAATCAAATATGCCACCTACACAAGTTAATTGAAGCATATACAATTAAAAAACAAAAGTTAATTACTGTACATAACTTCCTGGAAAATTCCCAATTTAAAACTCATGCAAATTCGGCTTCCCAAAGCAGTCAACATATATTAGATTAAAACGCCAGCATTACCATATAACAACTGTCACGGGTGTGTGCAGGCGGAAGAAGGTGAGGAAGGCAGAGGGCTTCAATGCAAGAGTTTAATTCCAAAATATAAATATAGCTGCGAGCAGCGATTGCGGGCCCAAGCCGGTGTCACCGGCTTGTGCCCTCCATCGCTGCTCGCAGCTATATTTATATATATATATATATATATATATATCTCAGATAAGTAATATTCTCTGTCTTGTCACTTAAAAAAAAAAAATATATATATATATATATATATATATTATTTTTATTTTTTTTCCCTATTGAAAAAATTGCCTAGGAGGATTATTTCAAATTCCAGAGCAAGCGTTCTCCAAACTTGATGAGAACAATATACATAGCAAGTTTTGTTGCTGTAGATGAATCTAACCCCCCGCTTTGGTCAAAAGGTGGCGCTACTGAGCCATTCCAGCACGCCCGTTTCTGAAACTTTGCACATGTCTACTGGCTAATAAATGTGATGTGTCTGTCGAGTTTCATGCAATTTCAAGCATGCTAAGAGTCTCAAAAGCATCAAAAAAAATATTAAAGTTTGATGCATTGCCATGGCAACAGTATCTAAGATATCAATAATCCTTTCACAGGTCTACATCTGCTGTGTGTCTACAATATACAAATAAAGTTTGAAGCAAATCGGGTAAAAATAAGAGAGTGATTTCAAAGCATTTTTAAAGTGACAAACTTCCTGCAGCCAGTTGGTGGCGCTATAACTTTGACTCACAATAGTCACATCCATGTGATCGGCCTCTGACAACGAACACACTGCTGAAGTTTCATCAAGATCAGTTAATGTGTGCAGAAGTTATAACACTTCGTGTTTTTCTTTTCTCGCCAAAAATTTGTTTCCTCGCCACGGCTAAAGCGTTAGAGATATCAAAAATCCGTCCGCAATTTAGCATCCTCAATGTCTTGACTTCATGCTGACCGAGTTTGGAGGCGATTGGATGAATTCTCTAGGATGCGTACATCAAATTCCACGGCATGCGTTTTTCAAACAACCCATAATAGCCGACTTCCTGTTGGGCGGAGCTAATAACTTAGAGTGCGGAAGTTGTTCGGCCCGAAGAGATCTATATGTGTACCGAGTTTCATATTAATTCATGCAAGCGTGTTTGATATATGGACCAAGTTTTCAGAACGTGTTCAAGGGGGCGCTGTTGAGCCCCCCTGCCACGCCCGGGTACCAGCTTCAGCCCGGCCCTGATGACCATGGGTTCTGACCTGTGTGAAAAGTTTCAAGAGTTTTTGAGCATGTTAAGGGCCCAAAAAGCCCCTGAAACCTTGAAAAACAAAGATTAAATTGAATAGACAACCCCCCCCCCCCCCCCCCCCACCCCACCCACACACACACACACACAAGCACAGACAGAGAGAGAGAAAATTCTCCAGAAAATCCACATTCAAACCAAAATATCTGACTTGCTGTTGGTCTCAGCTAATAACTGTAAATTAGAAAGTTGTCCGGCTTGATGAGAACAATATACGTACCAAGTTTTGTGATTCTAGGAAAAACTAAGCCCCCATTTTTGACTAAAGGTGGCGCTACTGAGCCATTCCACCACGCACGTTTCTGAAACTTTGCACATGTCTACTGGATAATAAATGTGATGTGTCTGTCGAGTTTCATGCATTTTCAAGCATGTGAAGAGTCTCAAAAGCATCCGAAAAGAATTTTAAAGTTTGATGCGTTGCCACGGCAACAGTATCTAAGATATCAATAATCCTTTCACAGGTCTACATCTGCCGTGTGTCTACATTATACACATAAAGTTTGAAGCAAATCGGGTAAAAATAAGAGAGAAATTTCAAAGCATTTTGAAAGTGACACACTTCCTGTTGCCAGTTGGTGGCGCTATAACTTTGACTCACAATAGTCATATCAATGTGATCGGCCTCTGACAATGAACACACTGTGGAAGTTTCAGCAAGATCAGTTAATGTATGCTGAAGTTATAATACACTTCCTGTGTCCCTTATTCGCCATAAATTCGTTTCCTCGCCACGGCCAAACCGTTCGAGATATCTAAAATCCGTCCGCAATTTAGCATCCTCAATGTCTTGACTTCATGCACACCGAGTTTGGAAGCGATTGGATCAATTCCCTAGGAGGAGTAGATCAAATTCCACAGCATGCGTTTCCAAACAACCCATAATAGCCGACTTCCTGTTGGGCTGGCGTAAAACTTAGAGCACGAAAGTTGTTTGGCCCGATGAGATCTATATGTGTACCGAGTTTCATATTATTACATGCAAGTGTGTTTGATTTATGGACAAGTGTTCGGATCCTGTTCCAGGGGGCGCTGTCGAGCCCCCCTGCCACGCCCGGGTACCAGCTTCAGTCCGGCCCTGATGGCCGCAGGTTCTGACCCGTGTGCAAAGTTTCAAGAGTTTTTGAGCATGTTAAGGGCCCCAAAAGTGCCCGAAAGGTTGACAAAATAATAATAATAATAATAATAAATATAGCTGCGAGCAGCGATTGCGGGCCCAAGCCGGTGGCACCGCCACCCTGGTGCCTTTAGTTACACTAAAGGCACCGGGGTGGCGGTTTCACCAGCTTGGGCCCTCCATCGCTGCTCGCAGCTATATTTATATATATATATATATATATATATATATATATATATATATATATAACAAAAAAAACAAAAACAATATACATATATATATATATATATATATTTTTTTTTTTTAAGTGTGTTTATATATATATATATATATATATATACATATATATAAACACACTTTAAAAAAAAATATATATATATATATATTGTTTTTGTTTTTTTTGTTTTATATATATATATATATATATATATATATATATATATATTACATTTTTTGGATGCTAAACATTTGTTTATTATAGGCTTTGTACTTCACTCACGTTCCACTATTGAAGGGAAAAATTATCCTCTTCACATGCGCAAATATGTGCTTGGAAACATCACAGTTTAGCGGTGATTACTGTGTTTAAATAGTCAGTACAATTCATACTATTCAGAGCAGTGTAATTTTTATATGTTAGGTTGACTATTTTATTATTATATTTTATAAAGGCTATAATGAACAGACTGCGATATCAAGATTGCAATGCGCTCGCTCTGCACCATTATCAATGTCCGTGCGGACGAACATATTTTACTTTCGTTTTTAAGTTACCGATTCAAAAGCCCCCAGCGGTGTCACACATCGATTAACCGGTGGGAAAATTTTCCCACAGTCACATCCCTAATATATTTATATATAAATACAATAGGCCAACCTGAAAGAGAATTTTACTTGCCCGACCAGAGTAGCCTGATTAGAACGTCAATGACAAAAAAATAACTTGGGAATCACTAAAACGAGAGATTATTCTAATTTTATTACATTCATTTTAAGTTGCAATCAACAGTTGTTAATAAATGGATTACCAGTAATCAGTTGATCAATGGTAACAAGGTTGCGCTGCTGAGGCTCATGCAGCTTCTCCAGGAGAAATGTAAACAAATGAGATCAGCACACAAAAAACAAACTCAGTTAACAACTTACTGACTATAAAAATGATAAATATGGAGTTTTGATATATTTTATAACAGTTAAGCAACCTCACTTGACGAGAAGGCTGTTTCCTGAATACAATCACGATTGAAACTGTGACATTGATTTCATACAACAGGTTAATAAACAGTTACAATCAAGTCACTTACATTTTAGATGCAATATTGACTGTTTTTGTTCTGTTTCAGCAGCGAAAATAGTTAAACAAAAAGATCACAGCAGAATCATCACGCGCATCTCTCAGCAATGTGTTTTCTCATTTCTGAATGATTCAGCATTTTGAACGAATCGGTTGACTCAAAGATTGAATGATCAATCCATAAACATATGTCTTAATCATGAATGACTCAGTCATTCAAATGAATCGTTTGAACGAATGAATCAATGACTCACTCATTAAGACAGTCGCCTGGCGACACTTAATGGCGGTTTAGTGTTATGTTTAAAAGTATCATTCTTTCCAACGTGTGTGTGATTTGTGTGTGCAACATTATCAATGTCCGTGCGGACGTCCGTATTTTTCTTTCACTTTTATATTAGCAATTTAAAAGCACCCGCTCGTGTCACACGTCGATTAACCGGTGGGAAAATATCCTCAGACACATACCTAATAAATGTATATTTAAATACAATATTGGCCTACCTGGTAAAAAGTTTTATATACTATTTTGATGTCCTTTTGGACACAAGAGGGCAGAATAGCCCTATGTATGACTTTTTTTTTTTTTTTTTTTTACTTTACTGTTTTTAATTTTAGATTAAAATTAGAATAAAATTCTTTTTACAAACAGAAAAAAATGGGTTCAGTTGTAATATTTGTATACTTTTATATAGAAATAAATGGTATATAATTACATTTTTAGAAGATTTTAAGCTTTTAGTGTTTCCTTTTTGGACATTACTTTAATCCCTCGCCATAGCAAAACCGTTTGAGATATTTATTATCCGTTCACAATTTAGCATATTTAATGTATTTTCATCATGTTGAAAAAGTTTGGTGGGAATAAAATAAATGGTTTAAGAGGAGTGGCTAAAAATTCAGAGGCTGATTTTGCAAAAAAATCCACATTCAGACCAAAATATCTGACTTCCTGATGGCCGGAGCTAATGAATGTAAATTAGAAAGTTGTCCGGCTTGATGAGTACAATATACAAACTATTTTTTTTTTACTGTAGTTAAAACTAACCCGCCCACTTTTGTCAAAAGCATGTTGAAAGTGACACACTTCCTGCTGCCAGTTGGTGGCGCTATAACTTTGACTCACAATAGTTACATCCATCTGATCGGCCTCTTACCACGAACACACTGCTGAAGTTTCATCAAGATCAGTTAATGTATGCAGAAGTTATTCCACTTCGTGTTTCTCTTTTCTCGCCATAAATTCGTTTCCTCGCCACGGCCAAACCGTTCGAGATATCAAAAATCCGTCCGCAATTTAGAATCCTCAATGTCTTGACTTCATGCACACCGAGTTTGGTGGGGATTGGATGAATTCTCTAGGAGGAGTACTTCGCATTCCACAGCAAGCGTTTTCCAAACAACCCATAATAGCCGACTTCCTGTTGGGCTGGCGCAAAACTTAGAGCACGAAAGTTGTTCGGCCCGATGAGATCTATGTGTGTGCCGAGTTTCATATTAATTCATGCAAGCTAGTTTGATCTATGGAGCAAGTTTTCGGACCCCATTCCAGGGGGCGCTGTTGAGCCCCCCTGCCACGCCCGGGTACCAGCTTCAGCCAGGCCCTGATGGCCGCAGGTTCCGACTTGTATGTAAAGTTTCAAGAGTTTTTGAGCACGTTAAGGACCCCAAAAGCCCCTGAAACCTTGATTAACAATATAAAAGCAATAGTCAAATCCCCCCTCCCCTCACACACACAGAAACACAGAGAGAGGGAGAGAAAATTCTTCAGAAAATCCACATTCAAACCAAAATATCTCTCTTCCTGTTGGTCGGAGATCGTTAATGTAAATTAGAAAGTTGTCCGTCTTGATGAGAACAATACACATACCAAGTTTTGTTGCTTTTGATAAAACTAACCCCCCCACTTATGACTAAAGGTGGCGCTACTGAGCCCCTCACCACGCCCGTTTCTGAAACTTTGCACATGTCTACGGGCTAATAAATGT
This sequence comes from Leuciscus idus, assembly GCA_021554675.1. NCBI lineage: Eukaryota > Metazoa > Chordata > Actinopteri > Cypriniformes > Leuciscidae > Leuciscus > Leuciscus idus. The sequence continues at coordinate 59,429,788 of CM038621.1, forward strand.
GATGTGTCTGTCGAGTTTCATCCAATTTCAAGTATGTTAAGAGTCTCAAAAGCATCAAAAAAGAATATTAAAGTTTGAAGCGTTGCCATGGCAACAGTATTAAAGATATCAAAAATCCTTTCACAGGTCTACATCTGCCGTGTGTTTACATTATACACATAAAGTTTGAAGCAAATCGGGTAAAAATAAGAGGGTGATTTCAAAGCATTTTGAAAGGGACACACTTCCTACTGCCAGTTGGTGGCGCTATAACTTTGACTCACAATAGTCACATCCATGTGATCGGCCTCTTACAACGAACACACTGCTGAAGTTTAATCAAGATCAGTTAATGTATGCAGAAGTTATAACACACTTCCTGTTTCCATTATTCGCCGTAAATTTGCTTCCTCGACACAGCCAAACCGTTTGAGATATCAAAAATCCGTCCGCAATTTATCATCCTCAATGTCTTGACTTCATGCTGACCGAGTTTGGAGGCGAATGGATGAATTCCTTAGGAGGAGTACATTAAATTCCACAGCATGCGTTTCCAAACAACCCATAATAGCCGACTTCCTGTTGGGCTGGCGTAAAAAGTAAAAGTACGAAAGTTGTTCGGACCGATGAGATCTATATGTGTACCGAGTTTCATATTATTACATGCAAGCGTGTGTGATGTATGGACCAAGTTTTCGGACCCCGTTCAAGGGGGCGCTGTCGAGCCCCCCTGCCACGCCCGGGTACCAGCTTCAGCCCGGCCCTGATGGCCGCGGGTTCTGACCCGTGTGCAAAGTTTCAAGAGTTTTCGAGCACGTTAAGGGTCTCAAAAGTGCCCGAAAGGTTGACAGAAAAATAAGAATAAGAAGAAGAAGAATAATAATAAATATAGCTGCGAGCAGCGATTGCGGGCCCAAGCCGGTGGCACCGCCACCCTGGTGCCTTTAGTTACACTAAAGGCACCGCGGTGGCGGTGTCACCGGCTTGGGCCCTCCATCGCTGCTCGCAGCTATATTTATATATATATATATATATATATATATATATATATATAAATGTAACAAAAAAAATATATATATATATATCAGACAAGTAATATTCTCTGTCTTGTCACAAAAAAAAAAAAAAAAAAAAAATATATATATATATATATATATATATATATATATATGTAATGAAAATGAAGTTGAAATATGGTGAAATATGTTCACAATCCCCTATGATGTCTTTATGTCCTATGTATGTATTCTGAGTGGCAGTTTCTAGATGATGAGGTTATGATCCGTGATAGCATTGGAAATAATTAGCCAAAATGTAGGCCTACAGTATGAGCCCTTTAACGTGTTAAAGTGATATAAAGCCATAGAATAGCTTTAATATTTTTTTTGTGACTGGGTATGTTTAGGCATAAAATAATATAAAAATATATATATAAAAAATCTAACTTATTTAAAAAACACTGTGTGAGAGAGAGAGAAAATTCTCCAAAAAACCCACTTCAAACCAAAATATCTGACTTCCTGTTGGTCGGAGATAATGACTGTAAATTAGAAAGTTGTCCGGCTCGATGAGACCAATATACGTACTGATTTTTGTAACTGTGGGTAAAACTAACCCCCCCACTTTTGTCAAAAGCATTTAGAAAGTGACACACTTCCTGCTGCCAGTTGGTGGCGCTACAACTTTGACTCACAATAGTCACATCCATGTGATCGGCCTCTTACAACGAACACACTGCTGAAGTTTCATCAAGATCAGTTAATGTATGCAGAAGTTATAAAGCACTTCCTGTTTCTCTTTTCTCGCCATAAATTCGTTTCCTCGCCACGGCCAAACCGTTCGAGATATCAAAAATCCGTCCGCAATTTAGCATCCTCAATGTCTTGACTTTATGCTGACCGAGTTTGGAGGCGAATGGATGAATTTCCTAGGAGGAGTATTTTAAATTCCAGAGCGTACGTTTTTCAAACAACGCATAATAGCTGACTTCCTGTTGGGCTGGCGTAAAACTTAAAGCACGAATATTGTTTGGCCCGATAAGATCTATATGTGTACCGAGTTTCATACTAATTCATGCAAGCGTGTTTGATATATGGACCAAGTTTTCGGACGCCGTTCAAGGGGGCGCTGTCGAGCCCCCCTGCCACGCCCGGGTACCAGCTTCAGCCCGGCCCTGATGGCCGCGGGTTCTGACTCGTGTGCAAAGTTTCAAGAGTTTTTGAGCATGTTAAGGGCCCAAAAAGCCCCTGAAACCTTGAAAAACAAAGATTAAATTGAATAGACATCCCCCCCCCACCCCACCACCCCACCCACACACACACACACACAGACACAGAGAGAGAGAGAGAAAATTCTCCAGAAAATCCACATTCAAACCAAAATATCTGACTAGCTGTTGGTCTGAGCTAATAACTGTAAATTAGAAAGTTGTCCGGCTTGATGAGAACAATATAAGTACCAAGTTTTGTGATTCTAGGAAAAACTAAGCCCCCATTTTTGACTAAAGGTGGCGCTACTGAGCCATTCCACCACGCCCATTTCTGAAACTTTGCACATGTCTACTGGATAATAGATGTGATGTGTCTGTCGAGTTTCATGCATTTTCAAGCATGCTAAGAGTCTCAAAAGCATCCGAAAAGAATTTTAAAGTTTGATGCGTTGCCACGGCAACAGTATCTAAGATATCAATAATCCTTTCACAGGTCTACATCTGCCGTGTGTCTACATTATACACATAAAGTTTTAAGCAAATCGGGTAATAATAAGAGAGCAATTTCAAAGCATTTTGAAAGTGACACACTTCCTGTTGCCAGTTGGTGGCGCTATAACTTTGATCAACTTGCTGTCGAGCCCCCCTGCCACGCCCGGGTACCAGCTTCAGCCTGGCCCTGATGGCCGCGGGTTCTGACCCGTGTGCAAAGTTTCAAGAGTTTTTGAGCATGTTAAGGGCCCCAAAAGTGCCCGAAAGGTTGACAAAATAATAATAATAATAATAATAATAAATAATCCTACCGGAAACAATAGGGCCTTCGCCCTTTCAGGGCTTGGGCCCTAATAATAATAAATAATCCTACCGAAAACAATAGGGCCTTCGCCCTTTCAGGGCTTGGGCCCTAATAATCCTACCGGAAACAATAGGGCCTTCGCCCTTTCAGGGCTTGGGCCCTAATAATCCTACCGGAAACAATAGGGCCTTCGCCCTTTCAGGGCTTGGGCCCTAATAATAATCCTACCGGAAACAATAGGGCCTTCGCCCTTTCAGGGCTTGGGCCCTAATAATCCTACCGGAAACAATAGGGCCTTCGCCCTTTCAGGGCTTGGGCCCTAATAATAATAATAATAATAATAATAATAATCCTACCGAAAACAATAGGGCCTTCGCCCTTTCAGGGCTTGGGCCCTAAATATATATATATATATATATATAAAAAATATATATACATATATATATATATAATATATATAGATATAGATAGATAGATAGATAGATATAGATATATAAATTAATGAACATATATATATATATATGTTCATTAATTTATATATCTATATCTATCTATCTATCTATCTATCATATATATATATATATGTATATGTATATTATTTTTTCCCCTATTTTTAATATATATTATTATTATACATATAATAATAATATATATATTTTATTATATTTTTTGGATGCTAAACTATTGTTTATTATAGGCTTTGTACTTCACTCACGTTCCAATATTGAAGGGAAAAATTATCCTCTTCACATGCGCAAAAATGTGCTTGGAAACATCACAGTTGAGCGGTGATTACTGTGAATAGTATGAATTGTACTACTGAATATTTAAACAGAGCAGTGTTTTTATATGTTAGGTTGACTATTTTATTATTAAGGCTATAATGAACAGGCTGCGATGTCAAAATTGCAATGCTGGAATGCACAATATGTTGTTGTTGTTGTTGGTGTGTGTGTGTGTGTGTGTGTGTGTGTGTGTGTGTGTGTGTGTGTGTGTGTGTGTGTGTGTGTGTGTGTGTGTGTGTGTGTGTGTGTGTGTGTGTCTCAATCGAACAATGGAGACATAAAAACATACTCTGTCATATAGGATATCATTCAAACTGCAAAGTGTTTCCTTATATTTGTGTACACTCGCAATACAACACAACATTGTGCTTTTGTCTAACTATAAACTCTTGTCAAACTGTAACCTACAACTGTCACCCAACCAAAATCTCTCTCACACACACACACACACACACACATACACACACAGTTAAAAAAAAAAAAAAAAAAAATGTATCCAACCCCATTTAAAAACATGTCGTTGCCATCTTTTTGACATTCATCATATTGCATTGGATTTAATTGATTGTCCTCAAACCGAGCACTAATCTGTTTATTTTTAAGTCAAACATTCTACATTGATTAAAAAAGACAATCAAATGTATTTTTTAATGGTAGTATTATTTTATACAGAAATAAATTATTTATAATTCAGATGAGAATAAAGTTAGTGTTAACTAAAATTGAAAGGAAAACAAATATATTCATCTGAAATCTACTATAATTCGCTGCAAATAGGTTGACTATTTTATTAAAATGAAACTAAAATGCTCACGGCTGCATGGGCATTCATAACGGTGTGCGACTGCATGTCCACGGCGAGGAACGAGCAGAACAGTCAACGTTTTTTATTTCATTCCAACTTCCATAGGAATTCATTGAAAACACTCGCTCTACTCTGCACCATTATCAATGTCTGTGCAGACAAACATATTTTACTTTCGTTGTTAAGTTAGCGATTCAAAAGCCCCCTGCGGTGTCACACGTCGATTAACCGGTGGTAAAATATTCTCACGTCACATACCTAGTATATTTTTTTATATAGATCCAATAGGCCTACCTGATTTTGAAGACAAGAGGGCAGTATAGCCCTATGTATGACTTGATTTTTTTTTTTACTGTTTTTAAACTTAGAATAAAATTAGAATAAAAATCTTTTTAAAATAAGAATAAAATGGGTTTAGTTCTGATATTTTTATAATTTTATATAGAAATAAATGGTGTATAATACAATTTTTAGAAGATATTGGGCTTTTAGTGTTTCCTTTTTTGACATTACTTTAATCCCTCGCCATAGCAAAACCGTTTGAGATATTTACTATCCGTACACAATTTAGCATCTTTAATGTATTTTCATCATGTTGAAATAGTTTGATGGGAATAAAATAAACCACTCAAGAGGAGTGGGTAAAAATTCAGAGGCTGATTTTGCAAAGAAATCCACATTCAAACCAAAATATCTGACTTCCTGTTGATCCGAGCTAATGACTGTTTTTTTTTTTAATGGTAGTATTATTTTATACAAAAATTTATAATTCTGATGAGAATAAAGTTAGTGTTGATTCAAATTTTAAGGAAAACATATATATTGATCTAATATATGAAGAGTTCAGATGCAAAAGCCTCTAAATGCCATTTGAAATTTTCTTAAAGAATGATCATTTTTATCAAGCTCGTATACTTAAAATCAATAATTTCACTTAAATGGCAATGAAGATTATCTATTAATTATCATTTAAGTGAAATTACTGAACTTAAATATACAAGCTTGATAAAAATGATCATTCTATAAGAAAATTTCAAATGGCATTTAGAGGCTTTTGCATCTGAACTCTTCATATATAGCACATTAATTTTAAATTCATTCAGCTTGAATCACCAAACATACAATATTAATTTTATTTAAAGCAAACAATACAAGATATGTTCTATGCATATTTTGTCATTTTAAAAATATCCATAAAGTGCTATGCAAAAAGACAAGACCTTAGATATTTATTTATCCTTTTAATGCAGGACTAATTTTAAACAAACTAAGTGCACAGCTGCATGGTCATTCATGACGGTGCGCATCCACGGCGAGGAGCGAGCAGAACAAAGCGAACGTTTTTTAGTTCATTACTTCCATAGCAAATAATGGAAAACCCTCGCCCTGCTCCGAAGCATTATCAATGTCGGTGCGGACGGGAGTATTTTACTTTCATATTAGCGGTGTCGGTGTCACACATCGATTAACCGGTGGGAAAATATCCTCAGTCACATACCTAATATATATTTATATATACATATAATTTTTATATATAAATATTTTATATACAAAAAAGCAAGGCCTTAGAGAATTATTTATCATTTAATGCACAAATGAATGAAATGAACAAATGAATGAAATAGTTAAGCTCTTTTCACTGTAACAGACAGACAGCCACACACACACAAACACAGAGAGAGTGAGACCCCCTCCTCCTCCTCGCCACACACACACAGACACCCCCCTCCCCTCCCCACACAGACACACACACACACACAGAATGGCAGAGGGCACTCTCTCTGTCAGAGAAAATCCACATTCAAACCAAAATATCTGACTTCCTATTGTTTGGAGCTAATGACTGTAAATTAGAAAGTTGTCCGGCTCGATGAGACCAATATACGTACTGATTTGTGTAACTGTGGGTAAAACTAACCCCCCCACTTTTGTCAAAAGCATTTTGAAAGTGACACACTTCCTGCTGCCAGTTGGTGGCGCTATAACTTTGACTCACAATAGTTACATCCATCTGATCGGCCTCTTACCACGAACACACTGCTGAAGTTTCATCATGATCAGTTAATGTATGCAGAAGTTATAACACTTCGTTTTTCTCTTTTCTCGCCATAAATTCGTTTCCTCGCCACGGCCAAACCGTTCGAGATATCAAAAATCCGTCCGCAATTTAGCATCCTCAATGTCTTGACTTCATGCTGACCGAGTTAGGAGGTGATTTAATTCATTCTCTAGGAGGAGTGTTTCAAATTCCACAGCAAGCGTTTTCCAAACAACCCATAATAGCCGACTTCCTGTTGGGCTGGCGTAAAACTTGACCGAGGGAAAGTTGTTCGGCCCAATGAGATCTATAAGTGTACCGAGTTTCATATTAATTCATGCAAGCGTGTTTGATATATGGATCAAGTTTTCCAGATCCCGTTCAAGGGGGCGCTGTTGAGCCCCCCTGCCACGCCCGGGTACCAGCTTCAGCCCGGCCCTGATGGCCGTGGGTTCTGACCTGTGTGCAAAGTTTCAAGAGTTTTTGACCACGTTAAGGACCCCAAAAGCCCCCGAAACCTTGAAGAACATTAAAAACAATAGAAAAATCCCCCACACCCCACACACACACAGAGAAACAGAGATAGAGAGAGAGAGAGAAAATTCTCCAAAAAACCCACTTCAAACCAAAATATCTGACTTCCTGTTGGTTTGAGATAATGACTTTAAATTAGAAAGTTGTCTGGCTCGATGAGACCAATATACGTTCTGATTTTTTAAACTGTGGGTAAAACTAACCCCCCCACTTTTGTCAAAAGCATTTTGAAAGTGACACACTTCCTGCTGCCAGTTGGTGGCGCTATAACTTTGACTCACAATAGTTACATCCATCTGATCGGCCTCTTACCACGAACACACTGCTGAAGTTTCATCAAGATCAGATAATGTGTGCAGAAGTTATAACACACTTCCTGTTTGCATTATTCACCATAAATTCGTTTCCTCGCCACGGCCAAACCGTTCGAGATATCAAAAATCCGTCCGCAATTTAGCATCCTCAATGCCTTGACTTCATGCACACCGAGTTTTGTGGTGATCGGGTGAATTCCCTAGGAGAAGTGTTTCAAATAACAGACCATGCGTTTCCAAACAACCCTTAATAGCCGACTTCCTGTTGGGCTGGCGTAAAACTTAGAGCACGAAAGTTGTTCGGCCCAATGAGATCTATATGTGTACTGAGTTTCATATTATTACATGCAAGTGTGTTTGATTTATGGACAAGTGTTCGGATCCTGTTCCAGGGGGCGCTGTCGAGCCCCCCTGCCACGCCCGGGTACCAGCTTCAGCCCAGCCCTGATGGCCGCGGGTTCTGACCCGTGTGCAAAGTTTCAAGAGTTTTTGAGCATGTTAAGGGCCCCAAAAGTGCCTGAATAGTCGTAAGAAAAATAATAATAATAATAATAATAAATATAGCTGCGAGCAGCGATTGCGGGCCCAAGCCGGTGGCACCGCCACCCTGGTGCCTTTAGTTACATTTAGCCTTTAAATATATACATATATATATATATATATATATATATATATATATATATATATATACATATATATATATCATATATATATATAGATATATAGATAGATAGATATAGATATAGATATATAAATTAATGAACATATATATAATATATATATATATATATATATATATATATATATATTTAAGTGTGTGTGTGTATATATATATATATATATATATATATATATATATATATATATATATATATGTGTATATGTATATTATTTTTTCGCCTATTTTTAATATATATTATTATTATACATATAATAATAATATATATATTTTATTATATTTTTTGGATGCTAAACTATTGTTTATTATAAGCTTTGTACTTCACTCTCGTTCCAATATTGAAGGGAAAAATTATCCTCTTCACATGCGCAAAAATGTGCTTGGAAACATCACAGTTGAGCGGTGATTACTGTGAATAGTATGAATTGTACTACTGAATATTTAAACAGAGCAGTGTTTTTATATGTTAGGTTGACTATTTTATTATTAAGGCTATAATGAACAGGCTGCGATGTCAAGATTGCAATGCTGGAATGCACAATATGTTGTTGTTGTTGGTGTGTGTGTGTGTGTGTGTGTGTGTGTGTGTGTGTGTGTGTGTGTGTGTGTGTGTGTGTGTGTGAGGCTCAATCGAACAATGGAGACATAAAAACATAGTCTGTCATACAGGATATCATTCAAACTGCAAAGTGTTTCCTTATATTTGTGTACACTCGCAATAAAACACAACATTGTGCTTTTGTCTAACTATAAACTCTTGTCAAACTGTAACCTACAACTGTCACCCAACCAAAATCTCTCTCTCTCACACACACACACACACACACACACACACACACACACACACACACACACACACATACACACACAGTTTAAAAAAAAAAAAAAAATGTATCCAACCCCATTTAAAAACAGTCTGTCGTTGCCATCTTTTGGACATTCATCATATTGCATTGGATTTAATTGATTGTCCTCAAACCGAGCACTAATCTGTTTATTTTTAAGTCAAACATTCTACATTGATTAAAAAAGACAATCAAATGTATTTTTTAATGGTAGTATTATTTTATACAGAAATAAATTATTTATAATTCAGATGAGAATAAAGTTAGTGTTAACTAAAATTGAAAGGAAAACAAATATATTGATCTGAAATCTACTATAATTCGCTGCAAATAGGTTGACTATTTTATCAAAATGAAACTAAAATGCTCACGGCTGCATGGGCATTCATAACGGTGTGCGACTGCATGTCCACGGCGAGGAACGAGCAGAACAGTCAACGTTTTTTATTTCATTCCAACTTCCATAGGAATTCATTGAAAACACTCGCTCTACTCTGCACCATTATCAATGTCTGTGCAGACAAACATATTTTACTTTCGTTGTTAAGTTAGCGATTCAAAAGCCCCCTGCGGTGTCACACGTTGATTATCCGGTGGTAAAATATTCTCACCGTCACATACCTAGTATATTTTTTATATAGATCCAATAGGCCTACCTGATTTTGAACACAAGAGGGCAGTATAGCCCTATGTATGACTTGATTTTTTTTTTTTACTTTACTGTTTTTAATTTTAGAATAAAATTAGAATAAAAATCTTTTTAAAATAAGAATAAAATGGGTTTAGTTCTGATATTTTTATAATTTTATATAGAAATAAATGGTGTATAATTAAATTTTTAGAAGATATTGGGCTTTTAGTGTTTCCTTTTTTGACATTACTTTAATCCCTCGCCATAGCAAAACCGTTTGAGATATTTACTATCTGTACACAATTTAGCATATTTAATGTATTTTCATCATGTTGAAAAAGTTTGGTGGGAATAAAATAAATAGTTTAAGAGGAGTGGCTAAAAATTCAGAGGCTGATTTTGCAAAAAAATCCACATTCAGACCAAAATATCTGACTTCCTGATGGCCGGAGCTAATGAATGTAAATTAGAAAGTTGTCCGGCTTGATGAGTACAATATACAAACTATTTTTTTTTTACTGTAGTTAAAACTAACCCGCCCACTTTTGTCAAAAGTATGTTGAAAGTGACACACTTCCTGCTGCCAGTTGATGGCGCTATAACTTTGACTCACAATAGTTACATCCATCTGATCGGCCTCTTACCACGAACACTCTGCTGAAGTTTCATCAAGATCAGTTAATGTATGCAGAAGTTATTCCACTTCGTGTTTCTCTTTTCTCGTCATAAATTCGTTTCCTCGCCACGGCCAAACCGTTCGAGATATCAAAAATCCGTCCGCAATTTAGAATCCTCAATGTTTTGACTTCATGCACACCGAGTTTGGTGGGGATTGGATGAATTCTCTAGGAGGAGTACTTCGCATTCCACAGCAAGCGTTTTCCAAACAACCCATAATAGCCGACTTCCTGTTGGGCTGGCGTAAAACTTGACCGGGGGAAAGTTGTTCGGCCCGATGATATCTATATGTGTACCGAGTTTCATATTAATTCATGCAAGCGTGTTTGATCTATGGACCAAGTTTTGGGACCCCGTTCAAGGGGGCGCTGTTGAGCCCCCCTGCCACGCCCGGGTACCAGCTTCAACCCGTCCCTGATGGCAGGGGGTTCCGACTTGTATGTAAAGTTTCAAGAGTTTTTGAGCACGTTAAGGACCCCAAAAGCCCCTGAAACCTTGATTAACAATATAAAAGCAATAGTCAAATCCCCCCTCCCCTCACACACACAGAGACACAGAGAGAGGGAGAGAAAATTCTTCAGAAAATCCACATTCAAACCAAAATATCTCTCTTCCTGTTGGTCGGAGATCGTTAATGTAAATTAGAAAGTTGTCCGTCTTGATGAGAACAATACACATACCAAGTTTTGTTGCTGTTGATACAACTAACCCCCCCACTTATGACTAAAGGTGGCGCTACTGAGCCCCTCACCACGCCCGTTTCTGAAACTTTGCACATGTCTACGGGCTAATAAATGTGATGTGTCTGTCGAGTTTCATCCAATTTCAAGTATGTTAAGAGTCTCAAAAGCATCAAAAAAGAATATTAAAGTTTGAAGCGTTGCCATGGCAACAGTATTAAAGATATCAAAAATCCTTTCACAGGTCTACATCTGCCGTTTGTTTGCATTATACACATAAACTTTGAAGCAAATCGGGTAAAAATAAGAGGGTGATTTCAAAGCATTTTGAAAGGGACACACTTCCTGCTGCCAGTTGGTGGCGCTATAACTTTGACTCACAATAGTCACATCCATGTGATCGGCCTCTTACAACGAACACACTGCGGAAGTATCATCAAGATCAGATAATGTATGCAGAAGTTATAACACACTTCCTGTTTGCATTGTTCGCCATAAATTCGTTTCCTCGCCACGGCCAAACCGTTCGAGATATCAAAAATTTGTCCGCAATTTAGCATCCTCAATGCCTTGACTTCATACACACCGAGTTTGGTGGCGATTGGGTGAATTCCCTAGGAGAAGTGTTTCAAATACCAGACCATGCGTTTCCAAACAACCCTTAATAGCCGACTTCCTGTTGGGCTGGCGTAAAACTTAGAGCACGAAAGTTGTTCGGCCCGATGAGATCTATATGTGTACCGAGTTTCATATTATTACATGCAAGTGTGTTTGATTTATGGACAAGTGTTCGGATCCCGTTCCAGGGGGCGCTGTCGAGTCCCCCTGCCACGCCCGGGTACCATCTTCAGCCCGGCCCTAATGGCCGCAGCTTCTGACCTGTGTGCAAAGTTTCAAGAGTTTTTGAGCACGTTAAGGGCCCCAAAAGCCCCCGAAACCTTGAACAACAATAATAATAATAATAAATATAGCTGCGAGCAGCGATTGCGGGCCCAAGCCGGTGGCACCGCTACCCTGGTGCCTTTAGTTACACTAAAGGCACAGGGGTGGCGGTGTCACCGGCTTGGGCCCTCCATCGCTGCTCGCAGCTATATTTATATATATATATATATATATATACATATATATATATATATATATATATATATATATATATATATATATATATATATATATATATATATAATAAAGACGGGAAATTTTACTTGTCTTACCTTATTCTGATTTTATGATACACTCAAAATATTCCACAACAAATCCTTTAAATTTAATGTAAAAATAAAAACGAAAGTAAGCCGTGTTGGTCTCACGTAACCCTCTCATTAGAATCAAAATGTTTCAATATTTGCGATGTATTTGGATGCTAAACTATTCTTTATTATAGGCTTTGTACTTCACTCGTGTTCCAATATCGATGGAAAAAATCATCCTCTTCACACGCGCAAAAATGTGCTTGGAAACATCACAGTGGAGCTCTGCTTACTGTGAATGGTACAAATTGTACTACTGACTATTTAAACAGAGCAGTGTAATTCGTATATGTTATGTTGACTATTTTTATTATTATATTGTATTAGGGCTATAATGAACAGGCTGCGATGTCAAGATTGCAATTCTGGAATGTGTGTGTGTGTGTGTGTGTGTGTGTGTGTGTGTGTGTGTGTGTGTGTGTGTGTGTGTGTGTGTGTGTGTGTGTGTGTGTGACGCGGTTGCGGTTGAACAGTGGACACATAAAAACATAAATAAAATGTATTAGTTTATTCCTACTTCCATAGGAATACATTGAAAATGCTCGCTCTACTCTGCACCATTATCAATGTCTGTGCGGACATCTGTATTTTATTTTCGCTTTTAAGTTAGCGATTTAAAAGCCCTCAGCGGTGTCACACGTCGATTAACCGGTGGGAAAATGTTATCACAGTCACATCCCTAATATATAAATACAATAGGCCTACCTGAAAGAGAATTTTACTTGCCCGACCAGAGTATAGCCTGATTAGAACGTCAATAACAAAACAAATTACTTGGGAATCACTAAAATGAGAGATTATTCTAATTTCATTACATTCATTTTAAGTTGCAATCAGCAGTTAATAATAAATGTCTTACTGATCAATGGTAACAAGGTTGCCCTGCTGAGGCTCATGCAGCTTCTCCAGGAGAATTGTAAACAAATGAGCGCAGCACACAAAAAAGCAACCCAGTTAACAACATACTGACTATAAAAATTACAAATATGGAGTTTTTATATATTTTATAACATATAAGCAACCTCACTTGACGAGTAGGCTACTATTTCCTGAATACAATCACGATTGAAACTGTGACATTGATTTCATACAACAGGTTAATAAACAGTTACAATTAAGTCACTTACATTTTAGATGCAATATTGACTGTTTTTGTTCTGTTTCAGCAGCAAAAATAGTTAAACAAAGATCACAGCAGAACCATCGCGCATCTCACAGCAACTTGTTTTCTCATTACTGAATGATTCAGCATTTTGAAACGAATCGGTTGACTCAAAGATTCAATGGTCAATCCATAAACATCTGTCTCAATCATGAATGACTCAGTCATTCGAACGAATCGTTTGAACGAATGAATCAATGACTCGCTCATTAAGATGGTCGCCTGGCGACACCTAATGGCGGTTTAGTGTTTAAAAGTATCATTCTTTCCAACGTGCACCATTATCAATGTCAGTGCGGACGTCCGTTTTTTACTTTCACTTTTATATTAGCGATTTAAAAGCACCCGCTCGTGTCACACGTCGATTAACCGATGGGAAAATATCCTCACAGTCATACCTAATACATTTATATTTAAATACAATAGGCCTACCTAGTAAAACGTTTTATATACTATTTTGATTTCCTTTTGGACACAAGAGGGCAGTATAGCCCTATGTTTGCTTTTTTGTTGAACCAAATAGCACTAAATAGCCTGTTTTTAACTTTTTCATACTCCTTGAATAGCAAAAACAGAATAAAATGGGTTTAGTTCTAATATTTGTATAATTTTATATAAAAATAAATGGTGTATAATTACATTTTTAGAAGTTATGAGATGTTTCCTGCTTCCTTTTTGACATTAATTTAATCCCTCGCCATAGCAAAACCGTTTGAGATATTCAATATCCGTTTACAATTTAGCATCATTAATATATTTGTATCATGTTGAAAAAGTTTGGTGGGAATAAAATAAATAGTTTAAGAGGAGTGGCTAAAAATTCAGAGGCTGATTTTGCAAAAAAAATCCACATTCAGACCAAAATATCTGACTTCCTGATGGCCGGAGCTAATGAATGTAAATTAGAAAGTTGTCCGGCTTGATGAGTACAATATACAAACTATTTTTTTTTTACTGTAGTTAAAACTAACCCGCCCACTTTTGTCAAAAGCATGTTGAAAGTGACACACTTCCTGCTGCCAGTTGGTGGCGCTATAACTTTGACTCACAATAGTTACATCCATCTGATCGGCCTCTTACCACGAACACACTGCTGAAGTTTCATCAAGATCAGTTAATGTATGCAGAAGTTATTCCACTTCGTGTTTCTCTTTTCTCGCCATAAATTCGTTTCCTCGCCACGGCCAAACCGTTCGAGATATCAAAAATCCGTCCGCAATTTAGAATCCTCAATGTCTTGACTTCATGCACACCGAGTTTGGTGGGGATTGGATGAATTCTCTAGGAGGAGTACTTCGCATTCCACAGCAAGCGTTTTCCAAACAACCCATAATAGCCGACTTCCTGTTGGGCTGGCGCAAAACTTAGAGCACGAAAGTTGTTCGGCCCGATGAGATCTATATGTGTGCTGAGTTTCATATTAATTCATGCAAGCTAGTTTGATCTATGGACCAAGTTTTCGGACCCCATTCCAGGGGGCGCTGTTGAGCCCCCCTGCCACGCCCGGGTACCAGCTTCAACCCGTCCCTGATGGCAGGGGGTTCCGACTTGTATGTAAAGTTTCAAGAGTTTTTGAGCACGTTAAGGACCCCAAAAGCCCCTGAAACCTTGATTAACAATATAAAAGCAATAGTCAAATCCCACCTCCCCTCACACACACAGAGACACAGAGAGAGGGAGAGAAAATTCTTCAGAAAATCCACATTCAAACCAAAATATCTCTCTTCCTGTTGGTCGGAGATCGTTAATGTAAATTAGAAAGTTGTCCGTCTTGATGAGAACAATACACATACCAAGTTTTGTTGCTGTTGATAAAACTAACCCCCCCACTTATGACTAAAGGTGGCGCTACTGAGCCCCTCACCACGCCCGTTTCTGAAACTTTGCACATGTCTACTGGCTAATAAATGTGATGTGTCTGTCGAGTTTCATCCAATTTCAAGTATGTTAAGAGTCTCAAAAGCATCAAAAAAGAATATTAAAGTTTGAAGCGTTGCCATGGCAACAGTATTAAAGATATCAAAAATCCTTTCACAGGTCTACATCTGCCGTGTGTTTACATTATACACATAAACTTTGAAGCAAATCGGGTAAAAATAAGAGGGTGATTTCAAAGCATTTTGAAAGGGACACACTTCCTGCTGCCAGTTGGTGGCGCTATAACTTTGACTCACAATAGTCACATCCATGTGATCGGCCTCTTACAACGAACACACTGCTGAAGTTTAATCAAGATCAGTTAATGTATGCAGAAGTTATAACACACTTCCTGTTTCCATTATTCGCCATCAATTCGTGTCCTCGCCACGGCCAAACCGTTCGAGATATCAAAAATCTGTTCGCAATTTAGCATCCTCAATGTTTTGACTTCATGCTGACTGAGTTTGGAGGCGAATGGATGAATTCCCTAGGAGGAGTACATTAAATTCCACAGCATGCGTTTCCAAACAACCCATAATAGCCGACTTCCTGTTGGGCTGGCGTAAAAAGTAAAAGTACGAAAGTTGTTTGGCCCGATGAGATCTATATGTGTATTGAGTTTCATATTATTACATGCAAGCGTGTCTGATTTATGGACCAAACTTTCGGACCCCGTTCAAGGGGGCGCTGTTGAGCCCCCCTGCCACGCCCGGGTACCAGCTTCAGCCCGGCCCTGATGGCCGCAGGTTCTGACCTGTGTGCAAAATTTCAAGAGTTTTCGAGCATGTTAAAGGCCCCAAAAATGCCCGAAAGGTTGACAGAAAAATAAGAATAATAATAAATATAGCTGCGAGCAGCGATTGCGGGCCCAAGCCGGTGGCACCGCCACCCTGGTGCCTTTAGTTACACTAAAGCCACCGGGGTGGCGGTGTCACCGGCTTGGGCCCTCCATCGCTGCTCGCAGCTATATATATATATATATATATATATATATATAAATGTAACAAAAAATATATACATTATATATATGTAACAATAAATAAATAAATAAATAAATATATATATATATATATACTGTATATATGGTGTGCGTCCACGGCGAGGAACGGGCAGAGAAGAGCGAACGTTTTTTAGTTCATTCCTACTTCCATAGGAATTCATTGAAAACGCTCGCTCTGCACCATTATCCATGTCAGTGCGGACAAACATATTTTACTTTCATTTTTAAGTTAGCAATTCAAAAGCCCCCAGCAGTGTCACACGTTGATTAACCGGTGGTAAAATATTCCTCACCGTCACATACCGGTACCTAGTATATTTTATATAGATACAATAGGCCTACCTGACTTTGAACACAAGAGGGCAGTATAGCACTATGAATGACATATTTTAAAAAGAAAATTTGGACTAAAAAAACATTCTGGATGTTTTTAAACTTAAACAATTATTAAATAGAAAAAAAAAAGAATAAAATGGGTTTAGTTCTGATATTTGTATAATTTTATATAGAAATACATGGTGTATAATTACATTTTTAGAAGATAGGAGGTTTTTAGTGTTTCCTTTTTTGACATTACTTTAATCCCTCGCCATAGCAAAACCGTTTGAGATATTTATTATGCGTTTACAATTTAGCATCTTTAATGTATTTTCATCATGTTGAAAAAGTTTTGTGGGAATAAAATAAACCACTTAAGAGGACTGGGTAAAAATTCAGAGGCTGATTTTGCAAAGAAATCCACATTCAAACCAAAATATCTGACTTCCTGTTGGTCTGAGCTAATGACTGTAAATTAGAAAGTTGTCCGGCTTGATGAGACCAATATACGTACTGATTTTTATAACTGTGGGTAAAACTAACCCCCCCACTTTTGTCAAAAGCAGTTTGAAAGTGACACACTTCCTGCTACCAATTGGTGGCGCTATAACTTTGACTCACAATAGTTACATCCATCTGATCGGCCTCTTACCACGAACACACTGCTGAAGTTTCATCAAGATCAGTTAATGTGTGCAGAAGTTATAACACTTCGTGTTTCTCTTTTCTCGCCATAAATTCGTTTCCTCGCCACGGCCAAACCGTTCGAGATATCAAAAATCCGTCCACAATTTAGCATCCTCAATGTCTTGACTTCATGCTGACCGAGTTTTGTGGGGATTGGACGAATTCTCTAGGAGGAGTATTTCACATTCCACAGCAAGCGTTTTCCAAACAACCCATAATAGCCGACTTCCTGTTGGGCTGGCGCAAAACTTAGAGCACGAAAGTTGTTCGGCCCGATGAGATCTATATGTGTGCTGAGTTTCATATTAATTCATGCAAGCTAGTTTGATCTATGGACCAAGTTTTCGGACCCCATTCCAGGGGGCGCTGTTGAGCCCCCCTGCCACGCCCGGGTACCAGCTTCAACCCGTCCCTGATGGCAGGGGGTTCCGACTTGTATGTAAACTTTCAAGAGTTTTTGAGCACGTTAAGGACCCCAAAAGCCCCTGAAACCTTGATTAACAATATAAAAGCAATAGTCAAATCCCCCCTCCCCTCACACACACAGAGACACAGAGAGAGGTAGAGAAAATTCTTCAGAAAATCCACATTCAAACCAAAATATCTCTCTTCCTGTTGGTCGGAGATCGTTAATGTAAATTAGAAAGTTGTCCGTCTTGATGAGAACAATACACATACCAAGTTTTGTTGCTGTTGATAAAACTAACCCCCCCACTTATGACTAAAGGTGGCGCTACTGAGCCCCTCACCACGCCCGTTTCTGAAACTTTGTACACGTCTACGGGCTAATAAATGTGATGTGTCTGTCGAGTTTCATCCAATTTCAAGTATGTTAAGAGTCTCAAAAGCATCAAAAAAGAATATTAAAGTTTGAAGCGTTGCCATGGCAACAGTATTAAAGATATCAAAAATCCTTTCACAGGTCTACATCTGCCGTGTGTTTACATTATACACATAAACTTTGAAGCAAATCGGGTAAAAATAAGAGGGTGATTTCAAAGCATTTTGAAAGGGACACACTTCCTGCTGCCAGTTGGTGGCGCTATAACTTTGACTCACAATAGTCACATCCATGTGATCGGCCTCTTACAACGAACACACTGCTGAAGTTTAATCAAGATCAGTTAATGTATGCAGAAGTTATAACACACTTCCTGTTTCCATTATTCGCCATCAATTCGTGTCCTCGCCACGGCCAAACCGTTCGAGATATCAAAAATCTGTTCGCAATTTAGCATCCTCAATGTCTTGACTTCATGCTGACTGAGTTTGGAGGCGAATGGATGAATTCCCTAGGAGGAGTACATTAAATTCCACAGCATGCGTTTCCAAACAACCCATAATAGCCGACTTCCTGTTGGGCTGGCGTAAAAAGTAAAAGTACGAAAGTTGTTTGGCCCGATGAGATCTATATGTGTATTGAGTTTCATATTATTACATGCAAGCGTGTCTGATTTATGGACCAAACTTTCAGACCCCGTTCAAGGGGGCGCTGTTGAGCCCCCCTGCCACGCCCGGGTACCAGCTTCAGCCCGGCCCTGATGGCCGCAGGTTCTGACCTGTGTGCAAAATTTCAAGAGTTTTCGAGCATGTTAAAGGCCCCAAAAATGCCCGAAAGGTTGACAGAAAAATAAGAATAATAATAATAATAATAAATATAGCTGCGAGCAGCGATTGCGGGCCCAAGCCGGTGGCACTGCAACCCCGGTGCCTTTAGTTACCTAAAGGCACCGGGGTGGCGGTGCCGCCGGCTTTGGCCCTCCATCGCTGCTCGCAGCTATATTTATATATATATATATATATATATATATGATACACTCAAAATATTCCACAACAAATCCTTTAAATTTAATGTAAAAATAAAAACGAAAGTAAGCCGTGTTGGTCTCACATAACCCTCTCAGTAGAATCAAAATGTTTCAATATTTGCGATGTATTTGGATGCTAAACTATTCTTTATTATAGGCTTTGTACTTCACTCGTGTTCCAATATCGATGGAAAAAATCATCCTCTTCACACGCGCAAAAATGTGCTTGGAAACATCACAGCGGAGCTCTGCTTACTGTGAATGGTACAAATTGTACTACTGACTATTTAAACAGACCAGTGTAATTCGTATATATTATGTTGACTATTTTTATTATTATATTTTATTAGGGCTATAATGAACAGGCTGCGATGTCAAGATTGCAATTCTGGAATGTGTGTGTGTGTGTGTGACGCTGTTGCGGTTGAACAGTGGACACATAAAAACATAAATAAAATGTATTAGTTTATTCCTACTTCCATAGGAATACATTGAAAATGCTCGCTCTACTCCGCACCATTATCAATGTCTGTGCGGACGTCTGTATTTTACTTTCGCTTTTAAGTTAGCGATTTAAAAGCCCTCAGCGGTGTCACACGTCGATTAACCGGTGGGAAAATTGTATCACAGTCACATCCCTAATATATTTATATATAAATACAATAGGCCTACCTGAAATAGAATTTTACTTGCCCGACCAGAGTATAGCCTGATTAGAACGTCAATAACAAAAAAAAAAATTACTTGGGAATCACTAAAACGAGAGATTATTCTAATTTCATTACATTCATTTTAAGTTGCAATCAGCAGTTAATAATAAATGTATTACTGATCAATGGTAACAAGGTTGCCCTGCTGAGGCTCATGCAGCTTCTCCAGGAGAATTGTAAACAAATGAGCTCGGCACACAAAAAAGCAACCCAGTTAACAACATACTGACTATAAAAATTACAAATATGGAGTTTTTATATATTTTATAACATAGAGTTAAGCAACCTCACTTGACGAGTAGGCTACTATTTCCTGAATACAATCACGATTGAAACTGTGACATTGATTTCATACAACAGGTTAATAAACAGTTACAATTAAGTCACTTACATTTTAGATGCAATATTGACTGTTTTTGTTCTGTTTCAGAATCAAAAATAGTTAAACAAAGATCACAGCAGAACCATCGCGCATCTCACAGCAACTTGTTTTCTCATTACTGAATGATTCAGCATTTTGAAACGAATCGGTTGACTCAAAGATTCAATGGTCAATCCATAAACATCTGTCTCAATCATGAATGACTCAATCATGAATGACTCAGTCATTCGAACGAATCATTTGAACGAATGAATCAATGACTCGCTCATTAAGATGGTCGCCTGGCGACACCTAATGGCGGTTTAGTGTTATGTTTAAAAGTATCATTCTTTCCAACGTGCACCATTATCAATGTCCGTGCGGACGTCCGTTTTTTACTTTCACTTTTATATTAGCGATTTAAAAGCACCCGCTCGTGTCACACGTCGATTAACCGATGGGAAAATATCCTCACAGTCATATACCTAATACATTTATATTTAAATACAATAGGCCTACCTAGTAAAAGGTTTTATATACTATTTTGATATCCTTTTGGACACAAGAGGGCAGTATAGCCCTATGTTTGCTTTTTTTGTTGAACCAAATAGCACTAAATAGCCTGTTTTTAACTTTTTCATACTCCTTGAATTGCAAAAACAGAATAAAATGGGTTTAGTTCTAATATTTGTATAATTTTATATAAAAATAAATGGTGTATAATTACATTTTTAGAAGTTATGAGATGTTTCCTGCTTCCTTTTTGACATTAATTGAATCCCTCGCCATAGCAAAACCGTTTGAGATATTCAATATCCGTTTACAATTTAGCATCATTAATATATTTTTATCATGTTGAAAAAGTTTGGTGTGAATAAAATAAACATTTTAAGAGGAGTAACTAAAAACTCAGAGGGTGATTTAGCAAAAAAATCCATATTCAGACCAAAATATCTGACTTTCTGTTGGTTGCGGCTAATGACTATAAATTAGAAAGTTGTCCGGCTCGATGAGTACAATATACAAACTATTTTTTTTTTACTGTAGTTAAAACTAACCCGCCCACTTTTGTCAAAAGCATGTTGAAAGTGACACACTTCCTGCTGCCAGTTGGTGGCGCTATAACTTTGACTCACAATAGTTACATCCATCTGATCGGCCTCTTACCACGAACACACTGCTGAAGTTTCATCAAGATCAGTTAATGAATGCAGAAGTTATTCCACTTCGTGTTTCTCTTTTCTCGCCATAAATTCGTTTCCTCGCCACGGCCAAACCGTTCGAAATATCAAAAATCCGTCCGCAATTTAGAATCCTCAATGTCTTGACTTCATGCACACCGAGTTTGGTGGGGATTGGATGAATTCTCTAGGAGGAGTACTTCGCATTCCACAGCAAGCGTTTTCCAAACAACCCATAATAGCCGACTTCCTGTTGGGCTGGCGTAAAACTTGACCGGGGGAAAGTTGTTCGGCCCGATGATATCTATATGTGTACCGAGTTTCAAATTAATTCATGCAAGCGTGTTTGATCTATGGATCAAGTTTTGGGACCCCGTTCAAGGGGGCGCTGTTGAGCCCCCCTGCCACGCCCGGGTACCAGCTTCAACCCGTCCCTGATGGCAGGGAGTTCCGACTTCTATGTAAACTTTCAAGAGTTTTTGAGCACGTTAAGGACCCCAAAAGCCCCTGAAACCTTGATTAACAATATAAAAGCAATAGTTAAATCCCCCCTCCCCTCACACACACAGAGACACAGAGAGAGGGAGAGACAATTCTTCAGAAAATCCACATTCAAACCAAAATATCTCTCTTCCTGTTGGTCGGAGATCGTTAATGTAAATTAGAAAGTTGTCCGTCTTGATGAGAACAATACACATACCAAGTTTTGTTGCTGTTGATAAAACTAACCCCCCCACTTATGACTAAAGGTGGCGCTACTGAGCCCCTCACCACGCCCGTTTCTGAAACTTTGCACATGTCTACTGGCTAATAAATGTGATGTGTCTGTCGAGTTTCATCCAATTTCAAGTATGTTAAGAGTCTCAAAAGCATCAAAAAAGAATATTAAAGTTTGAAGCGTTGCCATGGCAACAGTATTAAAGATATCAAAAATCCTTTCATAGGTCTACATCTGCCGTGTGTTTACATTATACACATAAACTTTGAAGCAAATCGGGTAAAAATAAGAGGGTGATTTCAAAGCATTTTGAAAGGGACACACTTCCTGCTGCCAGTTGGTGGCGCTATAACTTTGACTCACAATAGTCACATCCATGTGATCGGCCTCTTACAACGAACACACTGCTGAAGTTTCATCAAGATCAGATAATGTGTGCAGAAGTTATAACACACTTCCTGTTTGCATTATTCGCCATAAATTCGTTTCCTCGCCACGGCCAAACCGTTCTAGATATCAAAAATCAGTCCGCAATTTAGCATCCTCAATGCCTTGACTTCATGCACACCGAGTTTTTTGGTGATCGGGTGAATTCCCTAGGAGAAGTGTTTCAAATAACAGACCATGTGTTTCCAAACAACCCTTAATAGCCGACTTCCTGTTGGGCTGGCGTAAAACTTAGAGCACGAAAGTTGTTCGGCCCAATGAGATCTATATGTGTACCGAGTTTCATATTATTACATGAAAGCGTGTTTGATATATGGACCAAGTTTTCAGACTGCACTCGAACCCCATTCAAGGGGGCGCTGTCGAGCCGCCCTGCCACGCCCGGGTACCATCTTCAGCCCGGCCCTAATGGCCGCAGCTTCTGACCTGTGTGCAAAGTTTCATGAGTTTTTGAGCACGTTAAGGGCCCCAAAAGCCCCCGAAACCTTGAACAACAATAATAATAATAATAAATATAGCTGCGAGCAGCGATTGCGGGCCCAAGCCGGTGGCACCGCCACCCTGGTGCCTTTAGTTACACTAAAGGCACCGGGGTGGCGGTTTCACCGGCTTGGGCCCTCCATCGCTGCTCGCAGCTATATTTATATATATATATATATATATATATATATATATATATATATATAACAAAAAAAACAAAAACAATATATATATATATATATATTTTTTTTTTTAAGTGTGTTTATATATATATATATATAAATATATAAAATTTTTTGGATGCTAAACATTTGTTTATTATAGGCTTTGTACTTCACTCACGTTCCACTATTGAAGGGAAAAATTATCCTCTTCACATGCGCAAATATGTGCTTGGAAACATCACAGTTTAGCGGTGATTACTGTGTTTAAATAGTCAGTACAATTCATACTATTCAGAGCAGTGTAATTTTTATATGTTAGGTTGACTATTTTATTATTATATTTTATAAAGGCTATAATGAACAGACTGCGATATCAAGATTGCAATGCGCTCGCTCTGCACCATTATCAATGTCCGTGCGGACGAACATATTTTACTTTCGTTTTTAAGTTACCGATTCAAAAGCCCCCAGCGGTGTCACACATCGATTAACCGGTGGGAAAATTTTCCCACAGTCACATCCCTAATATATTTATATATAAATACAATAGGCCAACCTGAAAGAGAATTTTACTTGCCCGACCAGAGTAGCCTGATTAGAACGTCAATGACAAAAAAATAACTTGGGAATCACTAAAACGAGAGATTATTCTAATTTTATTACATTCATTTTAAGTTGCAATCAACAGTTGTTAATAAATGGATTACCAGTAATCAGTTGATCAATGGTAACAAGGTTGCGCTGCTGAGGCTCATGCAGCTTCTCCAGGAGAAATGTAAACAAATGAGATCAGCACACAAAAAACAAACTCAGTTAACAACTTACTGACTATAAAAATGATAAATATGGAGTTTTGATATATTTTATAACAGTTAAGCAACCTCACTTGACGAGAAGGCTGTTTCCTGAATACAATCACGATTGAAACTGTGACATTGATTTCATACAACAGGTTAAAAAACAGTTACAATCAAGTCACTTACATTTTAGATGCAATATTGACTGTTTTTGTTCTGTTTCAGCAGCGAAAATAGTTAAACAAAAAGATCACAGCAGAATCATCACGCGCATCTCTCAGCAATGTGTTTTCTCATTTCTGAATGATTCAGCATTTTGAACGAATCGGTTGACTCAAAGATTGAATGATCAATCCATAAACATATGTCTTAATCATGAATGACTCAGTCATTCAAATGAATCGTTTGAACGAATGAATCAATGACTCACTCATTAAGACGGTCGCCTGGCGACACTTAATGGCGGTTTAGTGTTATGTTTAAAAGTATCATTCTTTCCAACGTGTGTGTGATTTGTGTGTGCAACATTATCAATGTCCGTGCGGACGTCCGTATTTTTCTTTCACTTTTATATTAGCAATTTAAAAGCACCCGCTCGTGTCACACGTCGATTAACCGGTGGGAAAATATCCTCAGACACATACCTAATAAATGTATATTTAAATACAATATTGGCCTACCTGGTAAAAAGTTTTATATACTATTTTGATGTCCTTTTGGACACAAGAGGGCAGAATAGCCCTATGTATGACTTTTTTTTTTTTTTTTTTTTTTACTTTACTGTTTTTAATTTTAGATTAAAATTAGAATAAAATTCTTTTTAAAAACAGAAAAAAATGGGTTCAGTTGTAATATTTGTATACTTTTATATAGAAATAAATGGTATATAATTACATTTTTAGAAGATTTTAAGCTTTTAGTGTTTCCTTTTTGGACATTACTTTAATCCCTCGCCATAGCAAAACCGTTTGAGATATTTATTATCCGTTCACAATTTAGCATATTTAATGTATTTTCATCATGTTGAAAAAGTTTGGTGGGAATAAAATAAATAGTTTAAGAGGAGTGGCTAAAAATTCAGAGGCTGATTTTGCAAAAAAAACCACATTCAGACCAAAATATCTGACTTCCTGATGGCCGGAGCTAATGAATGTAAATTAGAAAGTTTTCCGGCTTGATGAGTACAATATACAAACTATTTTTTTTTTACTGTAGTTAAAACTAACCCGCCCACTTTTGTCAAAAGCATGTTGAAAGTGACACACTTCCTGCTGCCAGTTGGTGGCGCTATAACTTTGACTCACAATAGTTACAATCCATCTGATCGGCCTCTTACCACGAACACACTGCTGAAGTTTCATCAAGATCAGTTAATGTATGCTGAAGTTATTCCACTTCGTGTTTCTCTTTTCTCGCCATAAATTCGTTTCCTCGCCACGGCCAAACCGTTCGAGATATCAAAAATCCGTCCGCAATTTAGAATCCTCAATGTCTTGACTTCATGCACACCGAGTTTGGTGGGGATTGGATGAATTCTCTAGGAGGAGTACTTCGCATTCCACAGCAAGCGTTTTCCAAACAACCCATAATAGCCGACTTCCTGTTGGGCTGGCGCAAAACTTAGAGCACGAAAGTTGTTCGGCCCGATGAGATCTATGTGTGTGCCGAGTTTCATATTAATTCATGCAAGCTAGTTTGATCTATGGAGCAAGTTTTCGGACCCCATTCCAGGGGGCGCTGTTGAGCCCCCCTGCCACGCCCGGGTACCAGCTTCAGCCAGGCCCTGATGGCCGCAGGTTCCGACTTGTATGTAAAGTTTCAAGAGTTTTTGAGCACGTTAAGGACCCCAAAAGCCCCTGAAACCTTGATTAACAATATAAAAGCAATAGTCAAATCCCCCCTCCCCTCACACACACAGAAACACAGAGAGAGGGAGAGAAAATTCTTCAGAAAATCCACATTCAAACCAAAATATCTCTCTTCCTGTTGGTCGGAGATCGTTAATGTAAATTAGAAAGTTGTCCGTCTTGATGAGAACAACACACATACCAAGTTTTGTTGCTGTTGATAAAACTAACCCCCCCACTTATGACTAAAGTTGGCGCTACTGAGCCCCTCACCACGCCCGTTTCTGAAACTTTGCACATGTCTACGGGCTAATAAATGTGATGTGTCTGTCGAGTTTCATCCAATTTCAAGTATGTTAAGAGTCTCAAAAGCATAAAAAAAGAATATTAAAGTTTGAAGCGTTGCCATGGCAACAGTATTAAAGATATCAAAAATCCTTTCACAGGTCTACATCTGCCGTGTGTTTACATTATATACATAAACTTTGAAGCAAATCGGGTAAAAATAAGAGGGTGATTTCAAAGCATTTTGAAAGGGACACACTTCCTGCTGCCAGTTGGTGGCGCTATAACTTTGATTCACAATAGTCACATCCATGTGATCGGCCTCTTACAACGAACACACTGCTGAAGTTTAATCAAGATCAGTTAATGTATGCAGAAGTTATAACACACTTCCTGTTTCCATTATTCGCCATCAATTCGTGTCCTCGCCACGGCCAAACCGTTCGAGATATCAAAAATCTGTCCGCAATTTAGCATCCTCAATGTCTTGACTTCATGCTGACTGAGTTTGGAGGCGAATGGATGAATTCCCTAGGAGGAGTACATTAAATTCCACAGCATGCGTTTCCAAACAACCCATAATAGCCGACTTCCTGTTGGGCTGGCGTAAAAAGTAAAAGTACGAAAGTTGTTCGGCCCGATGAGATCTATATATGTACCGAGTTTCATATTATTACATGCAAGCGTGTCTGATTTATGGACCAAGTTTTTGGACCCCGTTCAAGGGGGCGCTGTTGAGCCCCCCTGCCACGCCCGGGTACCAGCTTCAGCCCGGCCCTGATGGCCGCAGTTTCTGACCTGTGTGCAAAATTTCAAGAGTTTTCGAGCATGTTAAAGGCCCCAAAAATGCCCGAAAGGTTGACAGAAAAATAAGAATAATAATAATAATAATAATAATAATAATAATAAATAATCCTACCGGAAACAATAGGGCCTTCGCCCTTTCAGGGCTTGGGCCCTAATAATAATAATAATCCTAACGAAAACAATAGGGCCTTCGCCCTTTCAGGGCTTGGGCCCTAATAATAATAATAAATAATCCTACCGGAAACAATAGGGCCTTCGCCCTTTCAGGGCTTGGGCCCTAATAATAATAATAATAATAATAATAATAATAAATAATCCTACCGGAAACAATAGGGCCTTCGCCCTTTCAGGGCTTGGGCCCTAATAATAATAATCCTAACGAAAACAATAGGGCCTTCGCCCTTTCAGGGCTTGGGCCCTAATAATAATCCTTCCGAAAACAATAGGGCCTTCGCCCTTTCAGGGCTTGGGCCCTAATAATAATAATAATAATCCTACCGAAAACAATAGGGCCTTCGCCCTTTCAGGGCTTGGGCCCTAATAAATAATCCTACCGAAAACAATAGGGCCTTCGCCCTTTCAGGGCTTGGGCCCTAATAATAAATAATCCTACCGAAAACAATAGGGCCTTCGCCCTTTCAGGGCTTGGGCCCTAATTAGGGATGGCTGACGCGAAACAGTCGTTCCGAAGCTTTGCGAGATCCCGAAGCGCAGATGTTTCGAAACACTGATCCGAAGCGTGATTCAAAGCACCCATGTCACGTGACTATGGCCAAACGAAGCCTCGAAGTGTTTCACTAAAGCTGTTTCTCAATTCCAAGAACACAAAGAACAGACTTGCGTTCTCTTTGAGACTGGTCTTGCCAGGCGACCTTGAAAGAACGAATTTGGAAGGACGCGAGAACACAGAACGCATCTTTATTGAGAATTGAGATGAGCTGCGATCTTGCTGCTTAACTGACCATCTCGGCAAATAGCGATTCACGACCAAAGCGCAATAAATACAACACAACATCAAACAAATGTCACAACCTTTTAAACATTTCTTTCATATTATTATAGACATTGTTTTCATAGTTTATATCTTTTTTATTTTACCATGTGTATTTATGAGTAGCCTATGTGTTACCTATGTTTTGTCAATGTTAAGATTCTTTTTAACATGCCAATAAAAATACTGCCGCTTTCTTAAGGTCTTTATCACTTTATTAAAATGAAGCAAAAGAGACCGCCAAATGTAAACTTTCACGAGCTGTCACGTATTTCGAGCTTGCAGCGGGAATCTCTTAAGTGAGAACGAGAAGTTTAAAGCTTACAGCCTTCCGTACGTCGACTGCCCGCAGCGTCTTCTGGGATTTTTAACGGTTCGATTCTCTCAAGTCTGCATTTGATGCATCCTCGATATCAAGGACACATCCGGGCACTTCATGCGTCCTCTGTACTTGCGTTCTTGAGTATTGGAATTGAACTTCGACGGTTGATGATGACGTAGTACGAGAACACAAGGACACAAGATCACTGAAGAACGCATATTGAGAAACAGCCTAAGTGTTTCATCAGGTGTGGTCCGCCGAATCAGCGTTTGATTGACACGGTCGGGAACAGACCACACAATCGCACATCTGTGACCCTGGATCACAAAACCAGTCTTATGTTGCATGGGTATATCTGTGGCAATAGCCAACAAAACATTGTATGGGTCAAAATTACAGATTTTTCTTTTATGCCAAAAATCATTAGGATATTAAGTAAAGATCATGTTCCATGAAGAAATTTTGTAAATTTCCCACCTTAAATATATAAAACATTTATTTTTGGGAATGGATGCAGCACTATCGCCAATAGAAATGGACAACTTTAAAGGCGATTTTCTCAATATTTCGATTTTTCTGTACCCTCAGATTCCAGATTTTCAAATAGTTGTATCTCGGCTAAATGTTGTCCTATCCTAACAAACCATACATCAATGGAAAGATTATGTATTCAGCTTTCAGATGATGTATAAATCTCAATAAAACAAAATAAAAAAATGACCCATAAGACTGGTTTTGTGGTCCAGGGTCACATCTGTATAAAAGTGAAATCAATGCATATTGACCTTGTGGGTTTTTGTGAGAGGAGTTTGATTTTGAGATAGCGGATTTTTGGTGATATAGTGACATAGTGCGATTTGATTAGTTATAGGCTACTTAGGCTTACATTTAAATTTACACAACACATTGACTGATAGGCTAGAGACAGACAGAGTATACATATAGTGACACATTAATAGATACATAGATATAAATATATATAGACAGCTAGATTAATAGATAGATACATATATAGATAGATTATAGATACATGTAGATTATATCTAGATACATATCTAGGTACATACAGTGAGGAAAATAAGTATTTGAACACCCTGCTATTTTGCAAGTTCTCCCACTTGGAAATCATGGAGGGGTCTGAAATTGTCATCGTAGGTGCATGTCCACTGTGAGAGACATAATCTAAAAAAAAAAAAAAAATCCAGAAATCACAATGTATGATTTTTTTAATATTTATTTGTATGATACAGCTGCAAATAAGTATTTGAACACCTGAGAAAATCAATGTTAATATTTGGTACAGTAGCCTTTGTTTGCAATTACAGAGGTCAAACGTTTCCTGTAGTTTTTCACCAGGTTTGCACACACTGCAGGAGGGATTGTGGCCCACTCCTCCACACAGATCTTCTCTAGATCAGTCAGGTTTCTGGGCTGTCGCTGAGAAACACGGAGTTTGAGCTCCCTCCAAAGATTCTCTATTGGGTTTAGGTCTGGAGACTGGCTAGGCCACGCCAGAACCTTGATATGCTTCTTACAGAGCCACTCCGTGGTTATCCTGGCTGTGTGCTTCGGGTCATTGTCATGTTGGAAGACCCAGCCTCAACCCATCTTCAATGCTCTAACTGAGGGAAGGAGGTTGTTCCCCAAAATCTCGCAATACATGGCCCCGGTCATCCTCTCCTTAATACAGTGCAGTCGCCCTGTCCCATGTGCAGAAAAACACCCCCAAAGCATGATGCTACCACCCCCATGCTTCACAGTAGGGATGGTGTTCTTGGGATGGTACTCATCATTCTTCTTCCTCCAAACACGGTTAGTGGAATTATGACCAAAAAGTTCTATTTTGGTCTCATCTGACCACATGACTTTCTCCCATGACTCCTCTGGATCATCCAAATGGTCATTGGCAAACTTAAGACGGGCCTTGACATGTGCTGGTTTAAGCAGGGGAACCTGATTTCAAACCATGACATCTTAGTGTATTACCAACAGTAACCTTGGAAATGGTGGTCCCAGCTCTTTTCAGGTCATTGACCAGCTCCTCCCGTGTAGTTCTGGGCTGATTTCTCACCTTTCTTAGGATCATTGAGACCCCACGAGGTGAGATCTTGCATGGAGCCCCAGTCCGAGGGAGATTGACAGTCATGTTTAGCTTCTTCCATTTTCTAATGATTGCTCCAACAGTGGACCTTTTTTCACCAAGCTGCTTGGCAATTTCCCCGTAGCCCTTTCCAGCCTTGTGGAGGTGTACAATTTTGTCTCTAGTGTCTTTGGACAGCTCTTTGGTCTTGGCCATGTTAGTAGTTGGATTCTTACTGATTGTATGGGGTGGACAGGTGTCTTTATGCAGCTAACGACCTCAAACAGGTGCATCTAATTTAGGATAATAAATGGAGTGGAGGTGGACATTTTAAAGGCAGACTAACAGGTCTTTGAGGGTCAGAATTCTAGCTGATAGACAGGTGTTCAAATACTTATTTGCAGCTGTATCATACAAATAATTTTTTTTTTTTTTTTTTTGTGCTTTTTAGATAACATAACAAAGATGACATAATATGACAACACAAACTTTGACATAAACATTCACTTATTCACATACAGATAATCAAATGAAAAGAAAGGGAAACAATCAATATATACACCAACAAATACATACAGACCCCCCCCCCCCCCACCCCCACAAAAAAAACAAAAAACACACACATTAAGGCCTCCTAGTACAAGACGCATCCAACAATACTTTCCCTTTACATATCTTCTAATATACCATCAGATATATTCCCATTGTTTTCTTTTTCCAAGAAACACATAAAGGGTTTCCAAGCATCTTCAAAAGCCCTATATCCGCCTTTGATAATATATGTTATTTTTTCCAACGACATATTGATTGCCATCTCCTTGAGCCATCTCCCTATACTTGGTGCCTCCAACTTTTTCCAATGAAGCGCTATAAGACGCTTAGCTTTGAAGGGTTACAAATTTAAGAATCTATTTCAAATATGCTTCCGTACATAACATCATGGTAAAGAATCTTTTAAGGTTAAGATCTCAGCAAAGTTGCAATTCCTGTTCACTCAGACTGATGGGATTAGCACACGAATGATTCACTGAGAATCTCACCTTTTGTTCTGCAAATGGCTTTCGGACCCAAATGGCTCTTGGAGCCTTATGCTGATTGAATTAGGATTGGCCAGACCCTCAGTCTAGGGTGTTACCTTAACCTGTATACTCATTTACATGCTTTGTTTGAATTTGTCTCCACCTTCAAAAGTCCCTCCTCCTAAAATGCCTATAAAATACCATGTACCGTTACATACTTTAGATTTTGTTGGACGAACCGCAGCCGCGCTCAAATAAAGAAACTCTTCTGTTTGAACGTGATCCCAACGTCTCCTGGTCTCTGCTTCGATAAAAGAAAACTTTACAACAGCTTGTAGAATACACATATAGACACAAATATGTTCTCCTCTTCTCAATTTAAGATTACTAGGATATAAGTTTAATATAAAACATTTTGGTTCAAGAGAAATTGTAACATTGATTATTTTCTCTATCATAGTCTGCACTCCCTTCCAGAATTTCAAAATCTCTTCACACTCCCATATACAATGAAAGAAAGTACCTTTACATAAATTGCATTTAGGACAGATGTCTGTAATATTCTTGTTGAATTTGTTTAATAATACTGGGGTCACATAAACTCGCATTAGCCAATTATACTGTAACAATTTCAATCTTGTATTAACAGTTTGCTTCTGAGCGTCTGTACAGACCTCACTCCATTCATTGATTGATATTTCCTCATTAAGGTCCTTCCTCCATGCCTCTAATCGAGAGTTTGCAGACTCCTGAGATCCTTCTACAAACATGTTATATAAAAGTGAAATCAGACCTTTACTACAACAATTTTTGGTGACTTCTTTTTCCAAGATAGATAAAGGTGGTATATTTATAAAACATTTCTGAAAAGACAAAATAAAACTCCTTATTTGCAAATACCTAAAAAAATTATTTCTAGATATTTCGAATTTAGTAATCATTTCTTGAAAGGACATTAGTTTGTCTTCTATATACAAATCCCCTATATTTTTAATACCTTTCTCTGCCCATAATTTAAAGCCTACATCTATTCTGCCCGGAATAAATTTTGCATTTCCCAATTCTAACCATGTAGGTGGGTCATGAGAAGAGGAGAAAAAAAACATAATAAATCTTAATTGAACTGCCAAATAATACCACTGGAAATTAGGGCACTGCAGCCCACCTCTATCATAAGGCAGATATAAGAGAGATAGTCTAAGTCTGGGCCGTCTATTATTCCAAATTAATTTAGTAACAATTCTCTTCAGTCTAGAAAATAAGGTGCTTGGGGGTGTTAAAGGGATATTCTGAAAAATATATAAAAATTTAGGCAATATATTCATTTTTAATATATTTATCCTCCCTATTACAGAGATGGGTAATGAGGTCCATCGTTCAATTGACTTTGCCGCATTATCAAAAACATAATCATAATTTATTACAACAACATCTTCCACCTTTGGGGTTATTTTAATACCCAAATATGTGAAAACTCTGGACGTTTTAAACATATTAACATTACTGTTAGGATTTTCCCCTTCTTCCTCATTTAACACCATAATAGAAGACGATACCCTGATATTTTCCTAAATACCTCAATAAGATGCAGTAAAGCAGGAATAGATGTATCCAGCTTCTTTAAAAACAATATAACATCGTCAGCAAAAAGAGCTATTTTATGTTCAGAACCGTAAATTGTTATACCTTCAATATCTCTATTTTTTCTAATTGCAATTGCAAATGGTTCAATGGCTAGAAGAAAAAGCAGCGGGGAAAGAGGAGAGCCCTGTCTACGTCCTCTAGAAATATTAAATGGCTTTGATACCATACTATTCGTCAGGACCTCAGCTATAGGATTCTTATATAACAATCCGACCCATTTACAATAATTCTCCCCGAGTCCATAACGTTTCAACACGTCGAACAGAAAATCCCATTCGACCCTGTCGAAAGCTTTCTCTGCGTCTAATGACAGCAAAGCAGTGTCTTTTCTTCCCCTCTGATTGTGCAAAATATTCAGTACCCTTCTAACGTTATGGCATACTTGTCTATGTAACATGAACCCATTTTGATCCTTCCCTACTAAGTATGGTAATACATTTTCTAATCTTCTTGCCAAAATTTTACACAGGATTTTCGTATCTGAATTTAGTAGACTTATAGGGCGCATATTTTCACATTTATTATTAGGCTTTCCTGGTTTGGGCAACAAAGTAATTAAAGCCCCGCTCATAGAGACAGGTAGCATATTTTTTTCAAAGGCTTCCAATAACATATCTAAGATGGGTCTTATAAATTTTTTATATATGTCTATGGGGATGCCGTCTGGTCCCGCCTCCTTCTCTGCTTTCATCAGTTCGATGGCATCTACTACTTCTTGCAAACTTATATTTTTATTTAGATCTTTCTTTTGTTCCTCCGATGTGCATGGTAAATCCAAATCATCTAAGAAGTTTTTTGTACTTCAGAACCTTGTAAACATTCTGAACTGTATAAATTTACATAGTAAGATCTAAACGATTCATTAATTTGCTTTGGGTCGACTATACTATAGGTATACTATAAACTACCATCAGTGTTTTCAATATAAGCAATAGCTCTCTCAGCTTGTCTAGTTTTTATTTGCCATGCAAGCAGCTTTCCTGTCTTCTCTCCTTGGTCATAAAAGGTTTGTTTTAATTTCAATAATTTCATAGCCATTTTATTTGCAGACAATGTGTTGTACTTGGATCGAAGCAGCAAAAGTTGCTTATGTGAATCTGTACATACTGTCACGTGACATACTCGGGAAACAGAGAGATCCATGTAAAGTATTTTTAATATCAGGGCAATCCAACTCATAATCATCCATGCAAAGGTCAAAATCCATCATAGCAGTCCAAATACAAAATAAACAAGAAACAAACCAGAACAGACAGGAACCACAGATCGGAAGTGTAGGGTGAAAATAACGACTCCGTGGCAAACACGAAAACAGACAGGCTTATATACACAGGGAAATGACAATGCTAATGGGGAATAGGCTGAGTGCAATGATTAGTGACAAGGGACAGCTGAGTGCAATGAGGAAACAAGGATCGTGGGGAATGTAGTTCAGAATGTGACAGACACCGTGGGGAAGGAGGACATCTAGTGGTAACCAGGGAACACAAACCAGACACTGTGACACATACAGATTCATTCTGATAAATCTCATTCTCCAGCTTTTTAATCTTCATCTCTAATGTTTTAAATTTTTGTTGAGATTTTTTATTTTTGGAACTACAAAAACTAATGATTTGTCCTCGTAAAAAAGCTTTAAATGCCTCCCAACGAACCCCAGCAGAGGTTTCAGATAAATTTGTTTCAAAATAAATATCAATTTGTTCGCCTAAAAAGTCAACAAACGATGGATCCCCCAGCCATCCGGGTTGAAATCGCCATTTAGGAGGGTCCCTAGTCAATTTTGTATCCCTGTATATCAATGACACTGCAGCATGGTCGGAAATTACAATACTGTGATATTGACAATCTATGATCCTAGAAAGCATTTGAGCTGAAACAAAAAAATAATCTATTCGGGAATAAGTTTGGTGTGTTGCAGAATAACAGGAATAAGAAATTAGAGTTGGGTTAAGATGTCTCCATATATCCAATACGTTGAGCTCTCTCATAAAATGTTGTATCATTTTCCTAGAACATAAATGGGAATTGTCAACACCAGTGGAACGATCCATTTCTGGGTCTAAGGTGCAGTTCATATCTCCTGCTATAATATTTTGACCTTGTAATGAAGCAACTAATAGAAATATATTATTATAAAACCTGGGGTCATCTTTGTTAGGACCGTATATATTCACTAAATCTATTCTTTCTGTCAATAGCTCACCTTGAATAATTACAAATCTACCAGCTGGATCCTTAATAATATCCTGAACGTGAAAGGGCACTGATTTATGAAGCAAAATTATAACTCCCCTAGCTTGTGTGTTATAACATGCCGAGAAAACTTGTCCATGCCACCGCCTCTCTATTTTCACAATATCTTCTTTTGACATGTGTGTCTCTTGCAAAAAGACCACTTTTGCATTAAGTTGTTTGATTCTATGCATCACCTGTTTTATCTTTTTTAATTTACCCAAACCTCTGCAATTCCAAGACAGAAATTTAATTCTATCTACTTGCGACATTTCTTTATTACGTCAAATAATGCCTTGAGGTACTCATAGTTGTCGAGTAACAGGAAGCCAAAAAAAAAAAAGTTAACACATAACGGAAACTTAGCCTAACACATAACATTAAATCACCCCACGTTATCCCTATATTTTACCGATAACCCTTATATCAGTAACCCCTCCCCCTCGATTTACTTCTTGAATGGTGTCACCTCGCTAACACTATTGTGTAGATTTACCAACCTTTAATTTCTTCTTTATGTCACGGGTGACAAAAACGCTCAGCGAGCGGAACCCTTTGATGAGTCACGAGTTTCCCGAGGGAATGATTTGTGTGCGACACATCCCACTCCGGTTCCGGGTGTGGCAGGAATATTGCCCGGCCTGATTAGCGCTAATGTATGGCAGGTGCGGGAGAGAGAGAAGTGGCGTTCGCATAGGCTTCCTGTTTCACAAGCCACGGATAAAAAGGGCCGCTCAGAGAAGCAAGGGAGAAGAGGTTCGCGCAGTTGGGTTCTGTGGAGTAGTTCTGGGCACACGCTTGTTCGGGGAAGTTGTTTGGATGTGAAGGTCTCCTGTTGAAGTCTCGTTGGAGTGAAAGTCGCCCATTGAAGCCTGCTGGATCAGAGTTCGTCCGTGGGAATCTGCTGGACTGATTTATCGATTGGATCTGCGCTGTGAAGGGAGAGAAAGAGTTAAGTGAATTGATTTCATCTGATGAACATTTGAAAAGCTTGAAGAGGACATAGTGAATGTAAATCTGACTGTTGAGGAAGTTATGCGTTTCAGAGTGTGCTGAAGAGGAATGGAGTATTGAATATCTCCCCACGAGAGTGTAACGAAGGGATTGAGGCCTCGGATCAGCCTTATTGTGTGAGTGAATTGCAGTGCTTTTGTCTTATTGATACACATTGACTCATTGCTGTGGATTTGAAGTGAACACGAGTGTGGTGTGCTTTTGCTGAGAAGCGGCTGCAACCCCTGCTTACATGTTTGTGAGAAGTGATTATACCTGCTCTCCATTAGAATTTCGGAGTGATACAGCTGAGTTATCCTCTCTCGGGCCGTTTGAGCTCTGAGTATTACAATGCCCCACTGAAACCTCTTAATCCACTCTCTCTGTTTGTGAGCTCTAGAAAGTATTCTGTACTGAGAAGAACCCTTACCTGTCTACTCACCGTCCGAGTCTTGAAGAATGCAGCATCGCTGGTGAAGTAAGCTTTTAAACCACTGTCTCACTACTGTGCATTGACGAAAGTACTGTGCACTGAGAAGAACCCTTACCTGTCTACTCACCGTCTGAGTCCTGAAGAATGCAGCATCGCTGGTGAAGTAAGCTCTTGAATCATTGTCCCACTACTGTGCATTGACGAAAGTGTCCTGTATTGAGAAGAATCCTTACCTTCCTACTTACTGTTCGAGTCCTGAAGAATGCAGCATTGCTGGTGAAGTAAGCTTTGAATTAACGCCCCACTACTGTACACTGACGAGAGTATTCTGTATTGAGAAGAACCCTTACCTGTCTACTCATCGTCCGAGTCTTGAAGCAAGCCGTATCATTGGCGAAGTCGCCGTCAGGGCGAAGCTGTGACGTACGATCAGTACCTACCCGTAGCTGAAGAAGACCTAGAAGACACGGAAGTCTATCACGCTTGTGCTCATTGATAAATTGTGTTCAATAAAGATTGTTATTCCTTTGAAATTATCTCTTGTCTGCGTTGTCCATCTGTTGCGGACCTGTGGTGTTGGCTCCCCGCGGTGGTGTCTAAAGTCCGGGGTGGCTGGTCATCCGAGCTCGCCCCGGCTCGCACCGGTGACATTTACACTA
Organism: Leuciscus idus; assembly: GCA_021554675.1. Lineage (NCBI taxonomy): Eukaryota > Metazoa > Chordata > Actinopteri > Cypriniformes > Leuciscidae > Leuciscus > Leuciscus idus. Next base: position 59,467,079 of record CM038621.1, read on the forward strand.
TTTCAACCCCATTGCAACTTTGTGCCCAGTACCCACATAACAGTATATGTTCCTAACTTAATTGTAATTCCCTTCCCATAGGCCTTTTGCCCTGTCGTCCAAACCTATGTTCAAAAACTGTAATTTCCACCATAACATAGGCTACAGCCACAATAACAGTGTTCATATAGCCTAACTGTGGAAGAACGAAAAAAGAAAAAGAGGGAAATAAAAATGAGAGTTTGTTTGTACCCAATTCAACTATTCACATAATAACAGAAATAATTATACTTATAATCAGCCTATATTCAAAACAACCACATTGATTTCTTGTAGATTTACAGTTCACGGAGTTTAACAAAAGCGCCCTCTGGTCCTCAAGAGTGTCACTTGACCCGAAAAGTATTCAACTCACCATATCTCGTTTACTTTTCAGTCAGCTTTCTTGATATTATTAATAGTCATTTCCAACTAAATGAATTTCCAGTAAGGATGAAGATATTAATAAAGATAAACAAAATAAACATCCCGTCCAGGGCTTATTTGATCCGTGAGATAGTCAGTTTATAGGCTTCTACAAATTACTTGCCATCTATGCGTTGCATGTAATTTTCCACTTCTTCTGGGCTGTTCAATGTCACAGTACAATCTCCATGCGTAAGGAGCAGTCGAGCAGGAAAAACGATTCTATGTCGGTTTATTCCCTTTTCACGTAACTTTTGACGAACTGCATCATAACTTCTCTGCTTTCTATGCACCTCAGCAGATAGATCAGGGAAGAAACGGAGATTGTGATCTTTATACTTGATGATTTCTGTCTCTCACAGTGGACATGCACCTACGATGACAATTTCAGACCCCTCCATGATTTCCAAGTGGGAGAACTTGCAAAATAGCAGGGTGTTCAAATACTTATTTTCCTCACTGTATCTAGATACATATCTAGATACATAGATAGATTATAGATACATATCTACATACATAGATAGATTCATATAGATAAGATACATAGATAGATTTGGATAGATAGATAAAATAGAGGCTCCCCAGAAGAGATGCCGTACATCTGTGGTGTGGGAGCATTTCCGTTTAGAAACCCCAAATAAAGTGAGATGTGTGTATTGTGATCGGCAGCTAGCCTACTGCAACAATACATCATCCATGATGCGCCATTTGAGGAGAAATTGAAATTTGCGTATTTTCCCAGAACTCATGATCCACTAACTTACTGGAAAGAGAGAGCAGTAATCTTTCCTCATTTGTATGTCCTAGCTAAAAAATATCTTTGCATGCCAGCAACAAGTGTCCCTTGTGAGAGGATTTTTTCAAAGGCTGGAGAAATTATCTGTAAAAAAAGAAGTAGGCTAAGTCCTTCCACAGCAGAGAAATTAATATTTTTGAATAAAAATCTCTAAAAAAGTGAGACATTGTGGCTTGATTTCTTTTATTAATATTCATTTTGCAGGACCAAAATAACATTATGCACAGTGAGGAGCCTATAGGTTACAAGCTTCACATATTAGAAAAATACAATAATAAAAAAAACAACACATTTTTTTAATGGCTCGTCAAGGTTGTTTCAGATCAACACCTGCAAGTGACCACTAGGTGTCACCGTTGAGACGGGTGTCGGATTGACTCGAAGCAATATGGCCCATTTGGTTCAACTGTTTCATTGCTTCACAAAGCCTCGATCTGCCCACCACTAAATATAATCCAAAAAGGTATAAACAGGCAGATAACATACTCTAGATACAACTAACAGCCGACAAGGACAGACTGAACAGAGGAAACTAAATACACACGCAGATGAACTGAAAACAGGTGATACAAATGAAGGTAATTAACAAGACACAGGTGATACAAATGAACTAATGAGGGTAACCAGGGAAACAGATGAGCTAATCAGAAAATCAGAAACACAACACTGACAGTAACGTGACAACAACACAACTAACACGCCGATAGCACCTATTCATGACAAATAATTAGAACGGTGTAAGATTATTTTGCCATTCATTTAATAGATCTATACTCTAATTAAACGTGGAAAATAGACTAATAACTACCACTAATAAATTGAATTTGATCTAAACCGTTTTCTGATTTTAATTATTCATAAATATTTAGTCATAACTACTTTTCTTCCTGGAACTACAGTATGTAGGGTTTGTTTCTGGTGAAACACTTATTAGTTGCTCTCGGCGTGTTAGGCCGGCGACAAACTGGCTGCGTGGCGTGAGTGTGGCGTTTCTGTTGCATGTCAGCTGCGTGGCGTTTTCTATGTCTTTGCATTTGTCTTTGGCATTTTACTCTAATACAGTGGTACCCAAACTTTTTTTCCTGCGCACCCCCTATATGTCCCAACCGGGTTGGCGCACCCCCAATCCCCACTTCAAAAAAATAACGCAACAAAGCTTTGTTTTATCGCCATATAAAGACTCATGTTTAATCATGCGCAAATAACCAGAACACGCATGACAATAACAACAAGTTTCAATATAATGCAACAAAGCTACGCACAAGCTTCCACTTTTAAGAGGACGAGTGACAGACACAGGCTCAGTAACAGAAAGCACGGTTATTTTCAGCCGCGTAATTTAGTTTTATTTAAAAACGAAATATTTTGTAACATTAGGCTACACATGTGACATGTTTTAAGGTCACTTTTGATCACTTTAATGCATCCTTACTGAAAAAAATTCTGACTAATCAACACATTTTTGAACGGCAGTGTACATTCAGTTGGTCATTATTGCAATATAAACACTATCAGAGTGATCAACAAGGTATATCTTCATTTACCAGTCGAAGATGGAGCAACTTTCTGCTCTTATGTTTACTCCGTGCACTGTCAAGGGCTTCATCATATTTGTCGTGGTCCCGGTCTTTGCAGCAATTATTTTACCGCAAATACTGCATCGCGCGCTGTTGGCATCGAGCCTGGAGAAATGTAGCCACACTTTTGATCGACTTTTCCACATCTTTATGGTATTGTGTGTGTGTGCTCGCGTCTCATATGAGTATGTGCGCGGAGAGTTTGTGTGTGTGCTCGGGTCACATTGAGTCTGTGTATGTGCGCGAGTTTGTGTGTGTGTGTGTGCTCGCGTTTCATATAAGTATGTGCGTGGCAACATGACATCATGACTTTGCGTAAACATACACGCCACTTTCAAGTCAAGTGGCGTGTTATTTATACGCATTTTGAGCTATCCGCGTGTATGTCCACGCCGAAACGAACCGTCATCTTCCGCGTACGCCGTTAAACGTCAGAGTGATTCCGCGTGTATGTGTACGCCGTTAAATGTCCGAGCGAAACTGAGCAAAATGTATATCTACATCTGGGGAGCGATATTTTTTTTACTAGGATGGTAGGGGAACACTCATAAATGGTATTAACCCCAGTGACGGGTAGGTTTAGGGACGCGGTTGGGGTAGGTCATATATATTTATATATACAGTAATGTAACGTTAAGTCAACGGCGTTGATAAACACGCTGAAAATCGATTATGCGTGTTGATAACACGGCAAAAATGGAAATACGAATTGGCGTGTCATACATACGCCATTTCATGAGATCAGTCCCACTGCGCAGTGTGACGTCGTAGTGACGTCATTTTCATGTAATATTTGGACGTCCAAATTTAGTCCATTGAAGGGGTTGTTTTGTAACGCCAGGCGACGTCTTTTTTCGACGTCTTCCGCACGTCTAATGTTGACGTCCGTCCACAAAAGTTTGTTTGTGGGAAGAAGGAAGGAGACGGGGTCGGCTTGCTGTGGATTGTGTGTTTTATTGGATACGTCTTTTTCAAACAATAATCGCGCTCAGACAAAACAGTGGCTTCTCCCCACACACACACACACACACACACACACACACACACACACACACACACACACACACACACACACACTCTTGCTTTACCTGGGAATCGAATTCGTGATCTTCTGTTACAAGCGCCAACGCTCTACTGTTTGAGCTACAGCATAAGACGTTTGTATGCGTCTCGTTATCAGTCTAAACATGTTGAACAATGATTATTAAATCAAACAACAAAATTGTTGATAAATGTGTTCACACCAAACACGAGCGTCTGATGTAAAGACGCGTTTACACACATCTGGAGGCCATGCGGCACGAATGAGGCGAATTGAGCGTCTGGCGCGAGTGATTTGAGGGTGAGAGAGTGAGATAATTTCTGAGTTTATAGGCTAAAAATAGGTTTGGCGCTTATCGCGGTTTGGAAAGAAACTGCATCTTGCAGTACATTTTAAATATAGCGGTTTGGAAACGTGGATGGAGCAGTGAATAGGTTCAGTACACCGCAAAATGACAAGACAAACTCGCGTTTTGGAAAAGAGCTCTTCATTTGTAAATAAAAAAAAATATTAATAATATTTCCTGCACCTGTCATAGACGTCCAAATGACGTCCAAAAAAATTACCCAGTTCAGGTCCAATGTTGAACGTAAATATGACGTCCAAGTTGGGTCATGGTTGGACGTCCAAATAGTGGACCTAGTTTGGACGTCGAAAAAAATTACCCAGTTCAAAGGTCCAATGTTGAACGTCAATATGACGTCCAAGTTGGGTCATGGTTGGACGTCCAAATAGTTGACCTAGTTTGGACGTCGAATAGATGTCCAGAATTGGTCATGGACCGACGGACCCAATATAGACATGATCTGCACGTCTATCCGACGTCCAATGTTTAGTGGGGTCTGTGCGTGGAGAGTTTGTGTGCGCGCGCGCGTCTCATATGAGTATGTGCGCGGAGAGTTCCGCACGTCTCGTGTGTGTAGAGTTTGCTTGTATGTGCGTGAGCGACTTTAGGTGTGTCGTTGTGCATTTCATATGTATTTGTTTTATCAAAAACGAATAAATTATGTTTTTTTTTATTTAAAATAAAAGGAAAAGGAATTTACAAAGGAAATGTTTACTGTTCATGTTTTTTTATTGTGTGGAAAAATCCCACTTAAAAAAACAGACCGCCATTACATTTCTCTCGCGCACCCCCTGGTGGTAGCTCGCGTACCCCTGGGGGTGCGCGTACCACACTTTGGGAATCCCTGCTCTAATACATGTTGACTGCTGAGTCTATGTTTAATAATGTCAATAAATAATAAAATAACTACAAATAACCTTTATCTTTTGTTTGTTTGTTTTGTTGTACTGGTGGTGTAAAGTAATACAAATATTCTCTTAGCATGTTTAATCATATTGTATTAAATGATTTGTTAATGCATTATTTTGTCATGACTTTTACTTGAGAGGGCCCTAATCATGATCAAATTCACTGTTAACTACTTCCCAAACTCAGCTCATGATTGATCATAAACTTACTATCAAACACACAATGAGTGTTCAGCTCAGTGAAGTGATGTTGTGTGGTCAGAGAACAGAAGTACAGTCTCTGTCACGAATCTGGTCCATGCACTTCCGGTTGGTCACCACCAGAGGTCGCCCACTCACAGCATGGACTCTTGCACTTCACTACAATCCCCATCATTCATTGCATTGCTGACACACACAGCTGATTCCACTAATCATGCTCACACCTGAGAACTATCACACACTATCTCACACTCTTTATAAGCCTTGGACTTTCTCTCCCTGTGGCTGAGTATTGTATTGCGTTTAGCACTCCCTAGTGTTAGCTACTCTACAGAGATATCCAGTGATCTTAGTCTTGCCTTGTCCTTTGCATTTTCCTGTGTTCTGATTAGTGATGGCAAAATGAGGCTTCCTGAACCACTGAGACCTCGCAGCCCATTGCTTCACCCAAAGGTTCATTACTCAAAGCTTCATTCAGCATTGCTCACTAGTGACACCTAGCTACTGTGCAAAGAAATAGCAGACAAATTAATTAATTTTGAACCAATGACCTAAGCAGACATTTGTCCATTGCCTGGGTATAAAATAAAAGATGTATCTTTCTCTGTCTGAATTTACTTGTGCAGAGACAACTGTCACACACACAATTAATTAATTATTCATAAATTGTTTGGATAGTGACGGTATGAACAGCAAAAGTGACACTGTGTTGAGTGCAGTGCTTATGGTGGAGGGAGTGTAATAAAGTAAACTGCAACAGAATAGTCTGGGGTGGGGAAAGTTAAGAATTGTTTCTGGGGGGGGTTGTGCAGTGAACTGTAACTAGTTTTAGTGCAGTGTTGTGCTTATGGGATTGGGAAATTTTTTTCAAGTGTGTTGGGGTTTAGACGATTCCTCTTGGACAAAACCTCTCCAGCCACAGAAGATGCACTTTCCATTATTTCATATTAATGCAGACTGAGCCTTGAGTTTAATAGATGTTCTTTATTCACATAGTTTTGTTTACTCACAGAAATACTCCGGAACATGGTGTCTGGGGTTGCTGGGTCTTTCTTGAAGGGTGTTGTGGTTTTTTTTGTGTTTATTTTTGTATGTGGGTTTATGTGATGTGTGTTTTTGTTTTATTGTATCAAATGAATCCTGCAACCACTATAATTTTGTATTACCTTTTTGGATCCAACTACTTTTAAATTTATTTTTGAGCAGTGACAGTAGTAACATTAACAGTATTCGCTTACTGAATGAATGATGCTAAAGGAATAAAAATTGTGCATTTGAATATTAGGAGTCTTATCCCTAAAATTGACTTACTTCGTGCATGGGTTGTATAATATAAACCTAACATCATTACTCTTTCTGAAACATGGCTTAATAGTAATATACCAGATACTGAAATTAATCTTCCAAATTATACCCTATATAGATCTGATAGGAGTTCCAGAGGTCGAGGTGTGGCTATATATGTCTCCTCTGAGTTCATATCTGAGTTAACCATACCCACAGTCGAGCCTCTACATTTTGAATGTGTTTTTGTTAAGGTAATTTTTCACGAAAATAAAAGTTTAATTATCGGGAGCATATATAGACCACCCTCTTCGCCAGCTGAAACCTTTGATCATCTGATATCCACTATTAACTCCATCTCCTGTAAAAATGAAATTATCTTGCTTGGGGATTTCAATAAAAACTGGTTAGATAAGTCATTTGATAAAGTAAAAAATCTACTTAGCAGCTTAAATATCACACAGCTAATTAAGGAGCCTACTCGTATCACTCCTACATCTCAATCCCTGCTTGACTGGATACTCGTTTCACACCCAGATAGATTCCTAAGGGTAGGTGTTATGTCTGACTGCCTTAGTGATCACTCGATAGTCTATTGTGTATGAAAAATCAAATGACCTAAATCACCACCAAAACTTATCAAAATCAGACAATATAAGAAACTGAACTCAGATTTATTTATCAATGATTTGATCGCTATAAATTGGGACAGATACCAACTTATACCTAATGTACAAGACGCTTGGGATTTCTTTTATAACGAGTTTATGGATGTTCTGGACAAACATGCTCCTTGGAAAACAGTTATGGTCAAGGGTAAACATCTCCCTTGGATTGACTCGGAACTTATTAGGCTCTTCAGGCAGAGGGATAAAGCATGGTCAATATTCCGCCGTACAAGGGCTAATGTAGATTGGGAAGTATACAGTAGTGTTGTCAAAAATATCGATATTTCGATAAATATCGATACTGAAATATCTGAACGGTACCAATACTAATGTCCCGAAGTATCGATACTCCCATACTAGCCGAGCTGTCACTTTAACTTCTCTCCAAAGGCGCGTTGACAAACACCACACGTGACCGCACTCGTCTCATTCGCTCTGGTTAAATAGCAAAAGTGAAGTGAATGGAAAGATTGCGAGTGCGGCGCCCTCGCGACCGGCTTTGGTTGATAAAGAACACCGCGAGCGGGCATGTCGGAGAATAGCGCGGACACCCGCTACACACCGCGAGCGGGCATGTCGGAGAATAGCGCGGACACGCGCTTCACACTGCGAGCGGGCTGCGGGCACCCAAAAGATTGTTTGGCTATCAATATCCCTCACATCACTCATTTTTTTTAATTCTGAAAACAGGCTTAAGGAACAAGCTCCAGGGGGACCATTTAGCAACATGTACCTGTATGCTACTCACCATCAATGGGTCACCTCTTTCTGAATTCCCCAATAACTAACTGTAACTTCCCCTGTAACTTCTCATTTTAACTTTTCTGAAACATTAACCAAGATGGCCTAGTATTGTTGTTATAAGTGTGTTGTCTCGTTTTTCCACTGTAATTCTTAAAGTTAAAATAATCTGACTGAGGAATCTTAGAAGTAAATATTTTAACTGTGGTCAAATGTAAATGAAATTGTGCCTATTTAACTTTATTGAAAAAAATATGATTTAATTCTGCAATTTGCCTTCATTAGCGATTATCATCAATTTGATTACACAGATATAATTAAACTAAACTGAGCTAGACAATGACATCTCTGAATTCAATAATGAAATGCCTTTAACTGAAAATTTAATGTTTAATCTTATTATTATACATTACTGACACTCTATCCTCCAATTTGATACTGTTAAGTGCTTTGACACAATCTTTATTGTTAAAAGCACTATATAAATAAAGGTGACTTGACTTGACTTCATGTCGATCCAGTGAGCATTGTTTTCGCGTGTGATGCACACACGTTTGTGTTTAAATCTATTAATCAAATAACGTTAATGTATTAACCAGAATTTATGACCGATAAACAATGCATTTGTTACAGTAGATTTTAATCTTTGATAACAGTAGGTAATAAAAATATAATGGCTCATATAGCTCTGGTCCAATGAAAAAATATTAACAGATAGAACTCAGGACATTTTTGTAAAATATACCTCATTGTCATGTTCTAGACTTGTTATATTCAGCTTTAAATTAAAAAAATACCCCCTTAATATTGTGGCAGTTTTTTTCTCTGTGGTATCGAAAATGGTATCGAATATCGATATTTTTCAAGGTATCGTATCTGTGATGTATCTATTCAAAAGAAAACACGTGAGACGGAATGTCTGTCTTCTGACCACAACTTTACTCTGAGTTTTTTTATCTGCGCAAACGCGCGCCCCCGAATATTTCCCAACATTCTCAGCACCCTTAACTACGGAATCTCTACTGTCTCAAATGCAAAACTTGCAAGCATACAATACATCACATTACCCCCCTTTTTAAACAAAGGTACTTTCAGATTCACACAGAAACCCGCGCATGGCATAAAACATTATTGGCTTTACCAACAACATAAGTTACTTTTTTTTTTTTTCACAAAAACAAAACAAAACAAAAAGCAACATCAGAGAACAAAATAAGCATTGTCTATATAAGACCATAGCAGTCCTATACCGTAGTGCTATTGCAATGGGTGTATGTTTCATGGATTACAGGTCAAAACGTTTTGGTGGTTTTCTACTTCTGGATGAGCGGCGTGGACTCGGAGCCACCCCTGTAACCCCTCCACAGTCCTCTTGAGAAGGCTCAGGAACAGCTTGTTTTTCCTCTGGTGCACAGGGTTGAATCGGAGTGTCAGTCTCTGAACAGTCAGTCTCTTTAACAAGCTCATCCTCTACAACCCGGGGTCTCAACTGGTCACCATGTCTCCTGAAAGTGGCATCTGTGTCTCGTCCTTGAACCTTGTAAGACACTGGCCCGCTTTGCTTTACTATCACACCTGGAATCCATTTGTTCCCTCCTCCTGTGGTGTTACGGAGGTACACTGCATCCTTTGCAGAAAAAGACCTCTCCACAGCACGTTGATCATGATAGAACTTCTGCAGGTATTGCTTCCTGCGAACAGTGACAGTGACATCTGGATAAACAAAGTCCAGGCGAGTGCGCACATGTCTGTTAAGAAAAAGATCTGCTGGCGATTGGCCAGTAGTGCAGTTTGGAGTAGTGCGATACTGCATTAGGAAAAGAGAGATCTTATCTTCCAAGTCCATTGTCAAGTGTGCAAGTTTCTGTAATGGCAATTTTCAAAAGTTAATATCAAACAGCATCAGAGGTGTAAGAAACTTTCAAGAGACAAAACTGTAATAAAGAGAAAAGGTTTATTTCAATGAGGATTCTTTTCACAAAAGCCGCAGCCACCCAGCTTCGAAATAGAATGCCCCTAGACACAACAAAACATAGATATTATATAGCAGTTTCTTGGCAAAAGAACTCCTCCTTCCAGGTTTCTTGTAAATTTCCAGAAAGATACCCCCTATCTTCTACTGGTTTGGACTGGTTTCTACCCCCCCTGGTACAAGTCACACTGTTCTATGTCCCTGAGACACCCAAAGGCCTTCATCTACGACCTAAATTGGCCCTCGCTTCCCTGTCCTCCTTCAGCTGCTGGAAAACCTCACAGAAACATATGATTAAACAGTTTGGAAACGAATGATTATAAGAAACACTGAATTTTCCGCAACAAATTCCTCCTCTTTATCATTCTCTGATAAACGTATTAAAACTAAAATTCATCCTTGTCTTCTAATTTCTTGATCAAACATCATTACATTTCAAGATCAGAATTGATTCACAGTTATACTCTTCATGTCTGAATTTCATATTGGTGATCATACCCTTAACCTTAGTAGGCAAAACCATTAGAATTAAAACTATTAGGCCAAAACCTTAGAATTAAAACTAGTTGGAAAAAAAAAAAAGATTAAAATGAAATAAGCTCAGGCTATTTTTCCCAGGGATAGACCCTTAATTTTACAGCAAGCAGATAAAGGTTTATTCTGGAACCGGGCTAGACGAACGAGCTCTGTCATTGCATCCCCAACACTATAGGTCGGACCCTCAGTCATTTCAGTATAAACAAGAAAAAGTTGGATTAATATTTAGTAGGAAAACAAAACATGCTATAAAAACACAGATAAAGTAGATAGGAAAACTCCTCATATTCAAACCCTTTCCTTGTATGCCATCTCGTAACACGGATGGCTTCTGCTTTTAACCCTCTGAACATATCATCATTCTTACAATGGAAAAAGAAATAAAAATAATGAAAACAATAATAATAATAAAAACAGTGAATAGAACAGTCAATCATTGACATCAAAACCTAAACAATCAAAGTTTAGGAAATCCCTTCCTGGTCCCAGGAAGGCAACAAAAAGGAAAGAAAACACATTTAACTCATGTCTGCATACACGTCATCGCTGTCATAATCATCACATTGCTCTCCATCAGTTATTGGGTACTGAGTCAGTTTCACTGCTTGGACTGACGTGTTAACCGTCCCTGCCCTGATCAATCTCTGCACTGAGCTGGAAAGGCACTTCATAATGCATGGTAAACAAAACAGAATCAGCAATCCCATACCCACAATTGGCAAGACAGTTTGAATTATTCTATAAAACCACCCTGACCATGCAGACATCAGCCACCCCACCCACTCACTATCACAGCTCTTTCACAGCTTCTCTCATGTGCTCGATGATATTGGTTATGTTGTCACTGTAGTCAGGAATATTAAAACAGCATGATACCCCCAACATTTTACAAACTCCACCCCTCTCTGCCGTCACCATGTCCAAAACTAATCTATTCTGGACGAGCGCCTCGCGCACTTGTTTCATCTCATCGTTTATTAATGTAAAAGCATTTTCTGTGCTGTTGGCTATTGCTAATACTGTCCATGCTAATCCATTAATTTTGTTGATTGCTACCGTTGTACCCACCCCCAGGAAAATTGACCAACCTATATTTGCCCCTGGCGTCGTCCACGGGTCGGTCAATGTATACCCTGCATAGCTATTTGGCAAAGCTTCAGGCAAAATCTTAACCTCTCGTTTCTCTCTCTTACCCACTTTGCTTGGCAAATACACAGAAGTTCCCACATTCATTAAAGCTGGGTAACAGCACCCTGACCAGTCCTTTTTTGGCAACCTGTGATATGCTCTATCCCCACAAACCCACACTGCGGCTGGTGAGCTTTCGCTCGGCTTGTTGAATGGGCACTTAAAGTTAATTTCTTTGTCGTTAATGTTTGCTGTGCAATTGTTCATTGTCCCGTCCAACACATTGATCTTAATTCTGCAATCTGACCACCCAATTTTCAAAGGTCCTGGTCTGTTGAAACAAACACGACATCTTTTTGCAGTAATTCAACATTTCATTCTCACACACATCTGTCGATGGAAGCCTCCTTCTTTCCCCTGTTATACCCATGAACGGTGGTCTACCAAAGAGAATTTCAAATGGGCTCAAATTTGTTTTGACTCTCTTTCTCATTCTCATGTACATTAACACAATGGGGAGTGCTTTCACCCAAGAGAGACCTGTTTCTTCACAGCATTTTGCCAATTTGTTCTTTACCGTCTGGTTTTCACGCTCCACAGCGCCCCCGCTGGCAGCGTGATAGGCACAATGTGTTCTCATATCAATACCTAAGAACTTGCCCACCTGTTTGATTGCCTCATTGACAAAATGTCGTCCGTTATCACTGCTGATCTTCCTTGGGACGCCCCAACGGGGTACAATTTCGGTCAGCAGTGCCTTTGCAACTGCCGCCGCATCTTGTTTCGAGGTGGGAAACGTCTCAATCCATTTTGAAAACATATCCACCATAACCAAACAATATTTCTTATTTCCGCACGGGGTTAGTTCAATGAAATCAATCATTAAATATTCAAATGGCCCCTCTGGGGCTGGCTGGCTTGCCAGTGGTGTTTTAATGCCCCGTGCAACGTTATATGTGGTGCAAATCACACATCTTTTGCAAAAATTCTCAGCATATATTGTGAAACCTTTGGTAAACCACAATTCTTTCATTTGCATAATCATCCCCCCCTTGGATGCATGGTCCATCCCATGCAACAATTTAGCGTAATGTGGAAAAAAATGGCTGGGCAGACACGGCTTTCCATCAACAGATGTCCATACACCATCAACAAGGCTGCAGCCTGCCGTCTTCCATTTGTTTTTCTCAGCTCCTGTGGAAAAAGACTGCATGCTCTGTAAACAAGGAGAAATGTCATTGTTAAGGTTATTGTCCACTTGTACGCAAGTGGCGCCACTGCTATCAGCTTCAGTCTGCTTTGTTGCCGCTGCCTTCGCAGCCATATCAGCTCTGGCGTTGCCTGTTGATACGAAACTTTTATCATTAGTATGCGCTGCGCACTTACAAATTGCAATCTTGTCTGGCAGCATAATGGCCTCCAAAAGGTCAGATACTAACGTAGCGTTCAGTATCGGTCGTCCGTCTGACTTTAAAAATTTTCTGTGCTTCCACAGAGCACCAAAGTCATGCGTGACCCCAAAAGCATAACGCGAGTCTGTGTAAATCGTTACACACTTGTCAGTCATCAGTTTACATGCTTCAGTCAAGGCGACTAATTCAGCTGCCTGTGCAGAGTAATGACATGGTAATTTGCCAGATCTCACAGTTTCAAATTCAGTCGTCACCGCATAGCCCACGTTATTTTGTCCTGTTTGTGGATCTTTCGACGCAGATCCATCCACAAACAGGATGTTGTCACAATTATCAAGCGGAACGTCCATCAGATCTGGACGTGGTGTGCATACCTGCTCTAACACTGACAGACAACAGTGATGTTCTTCACCATCCTGCTCTGTGGGTAAAAGGGTCGCTGCGTTCAACTTTGTACACCTTTTGACAGTTATATTTGGCATATCTAACAGAATCGTATGATATCTCAACCAACGAGCTGTAGACAAATGTGACGTTCTCTGCTCCTGCAAAATCATGGACACCGAATGTGGGACTTCTAAAGTCAGATCCGCATAGCCTACAAACTCTCTTGATGCCATGACAGCCAATTCAGCCGCTGCCACTGCCCTTAGACAATGTGGCAGCCCCGCGGCTACAGGGTCGAGTTTTGTTGAGAAATAGGCCACAGGTCGTTTTCGGTCACCGTGTGTCTGCAGAAGGACAGAAGTCATATAACCGTTCTTTTCATCGACCATCTGCGTGAATTCACGGTCAAGAACCGGAAGGCCCAACGATGGAGCCATACACAGTTGTACCTTCATGTTATCAAATGCTGCTTCAGCTTCACTTGTCCAAACAAGTTTGTCACATGACCTCAGCCCTTTCCCCGTTGTAAGGGCTCGTAAGGGCTGTTCTAAAATGGCATAATTGGGAATGAATGTACGGCAGTAAGCACACATCCCCAAAAATGACAACAACTGTTTTTTTGATACCGGCTTTGGCACGTCTTTTATGCCCTGCACCCTCTTTTGTGACAATGTTTTGCTGTTCTGTTTGATAACATGACCCAGGAAGGTCACTTCCTGTTTCACAAACTGCAGCTTTGAAAGGCTGACCTTGTGTCCCTCCCTTTCAAGATGCTTCAGGAGAGTCACAGTGTCAGCCCTGCAAATGGACTCACTTTCTGAACAGATCAAGGTCATCAACATAAGAAATCAATGCGGTTCCCTCTGTTAAAGTCAGATTCTCAATGCTCCTTCTCAGTGCCTCGTTAAATAAAGTCGGGCTCTCAGAAAAACCCTGACATAATCTCGTAAAGGTATAACCCCTACCATCGAAATCAAACGCAAACCAAAACTGGCTTTTTTCATCGACCGGAACGCTGAAAAAGGCATTAGCCAAATCAACCACAGAAAAATACTTTGCGTTTTCTGGAATTTGAGTTAGGAGCGTGTACGGATTTGGGACGCGTGGAGCACGCGTAACGACAGATGAGTTCACCGCTTGGAGGTCCTGGACAAAACGCCATTGAATAGGTTGATCACGATCTCGTATCTTTTTCACAGGAAAAATTGGAGTTCTGACAGGTGAATCATCACAAGGCCTAATTACACCCTCTTTCAATAAAGCATCAAACACCGGTTTTATACCCTCTATTGCTTCACGTTTCAGTGGATATTGTGCCTTACATGGTCTGAAATCAGATTTTGGTGTGATTACAACTGGCTCACAACCTTTTATCAGCCCCACATCATATTTGTTTTTTGCCCACAAGTTTGGTGATATTTGTGCCAAAGAAATATCAATTTCTGAGGCAGAAATATCCCCCTCTCCCTGTCCTGTCACATTTTTCCCAATAGCAGTCACATTTCTCTGAACCCCCACCTCAAAGTCACATTTTGATTTAAATGCCCCCATACTCTGACTCTCTGCTGTGTGTGTGTCAACTCTCACCCAGTCTGTGGCTGATAAACATTCTTTTACAAAAAGGCCCACATCTCTCCACTGCTGGCTTATGGCCTTGGAGACAGATAAGTGGCAGGCGGTGTTCTCTGACATAAGATAACAAGCTTTCTGACTTTCTGTCAACACTGCAGCCAATGCGCACACACTCTCTGTCCAGAAAATCTGGTCAAACTTCACACTTTCATTCTCCACAGAATTAAACCACATCTTTTCAAAATCTGAATCTCGCTCTGTTACGACATGTGATGTACAATGCATTTTATCATTTGTCATAAACTCTGTGTCGACTGGGTTTGTTCGAGCCTTTGCCAATTTCAAAATTTTCTCTGCCCAATCAACATCTGTCACCTGCCATTCATAAGCCCACTTCGGCTCGAATTTGGAACAAGTAATTTGTGATGTCTCCTCAATGCTAATTCCATAGGAATCAGCACAGAGGGACAAATTTAATTTACACATTAAATCACGAGCCATCAGAGGTGCGGGACAACCGGGAGACCACACAAATTCATGTTTGAAAAGGCATCCCCCCTCTGTTTCGCACTCTAACGGCTCTGTTAACCGGTCAGAAATCAAATGGCCAGAGGCCGAAGTGCTCTCAAACACTTTCCCGGTTAAAATTGGAACACATGGTAAATCACATGGTCGTAATGTGCTCAGGCTTGCACCAGAATCTACTAAAAAGTCAATAACTACCCCTTTAACTCGTAAAGGATAAATAGGCATTTCAGAAAACCCTGTGCTTTTGTATAGTTTCACACGCTCATCACACACAGCACTGCTCAAATCATCAGTCACAGCTTTGCTCAAAGTATCATCAGACACACAAAAAGATTTGCAAGCAGTTTTTTCATTGCAGATAGCAGAAAGAAGATCAGTGTATGTGTTTGTGTTTGCGTCGTGTGTGTGTGTGTTAGTAAAGATATTTTCACTTCCCTTTGCTGCAGCCAAAGATTGGCCCCCCAAAGCCAGACCCTCTCCGTCCCGCTCTCCAGCCCCCTCGGTTCAATCCGACTTTGTGTTCGGGCACGCGTCGCTCCAATGACCGTCCTGTTTGCACAGTCTGCATTTCGTGCAGTCTCGGGTCGCGTGTGCATTCGTTGAACAAACAAAACAGTTCCATTTTCCAGCTCCTCTTCCTCTCTGTCCTGTTCGGTTAGCAGGTTTTGACTGGGGAAACGCAGGCTTGTTATGTTGTTTCTGTTGTTGCACGACCACCATCGAGAGGGGTTTTTTCTTTTCTTTCTTTTCTTCCGCGTCTTCTTCAACGTGAATGGCGTGTTGCAGTGTTGTGCTCAAGCGCCCCTCCTTCCAGACCACATAACTGGACTTTGTCCCTCTTCGGGTTTCGGGTTTCATTCCTTGCAGGAAATAGCCCATCAAATGTTTCTCCCAAGTGCCTGCTGTCGTTCCCCTGTCTGCTGGCTCAGTTAAGCCACTGTACTTTGCAAATGTGTCAAAAAGTCTGAAATAGTAATTGCTTACCGACTCGTCCTTTTCCTGGACACAGCACGTGATCTTTTCAGTGTCCACACGTGGAGGGAAAGCTGCGCCGATGGAATTGGAAAAGTTCTCCACTTCTTTCCTGTACGGCTCGTTGCTGTCGTGATCCCAGTCTGCATGCACTCTTCTAATGTCTGTTTTCGCCAGCTTGCCGGCCACTTTGCCCCAGTTCGCAGCGCCCATTCTCACAGTTAGCAATCGTTTCAGTTCTTGTGTGGTTGGGCTGAATTCTCTGCATACTGCAAGCAGTTCACTGGCAAACTTTTCACCCGCGTCTTGCGGATCTGGCAGATGTGCCATGGCATCCTTCATGTCCGTCATTGTCCATGCCCGGAAAACTAGTATCGGTCCGTTCGTGCCCGCAACTTCAACCATCGGAGCCGTTACCTTTGCCGCTGTAAAACTGACCTTTTCTTGCTTGACTTGTGATCTCGTCGTTACTTTCTGCTGGCTTGGTCCCGGTCTTTCGTCATTCGGAGTGTCCGGAACTGTATCAGACGCTCCCTCGTCTTCTTCGCTGCTTGTTGCGGCCCGTGCTGAAGAGTCTGCCTCCCCCTGCTGTATCGGCGACCTTGGGAGCTGTGCATGAAATTCTGCTGTCAGTCTCTGAGCCACTCGCTCCGCGGCCTCTGCCCCCGCTCGCGCTGCTCTTGCATCTGTCTCTGCCTTCGCTGCTCTTTGGGCTGCCAATGTCAATTCAATTTGTGCTTGTGCTTCTGCGAGTCGTGCTTCATTGGCTGCCATTCGCTGTTCCATTTGTTGTCTGGCCCGTTCCAGTTCTTGTGCGGTTGGTAGGGGTAGTGGAGAGCGGTCCAGATCGAGATCCAGTTTGAGAGCCGAGATCTCTGCTACGGGATAGTGAGTTGTGTTGTATTCAGGTGGCGGAGCGCTTGCCGTCTCGGTCACATGTGGAAAAACACATACATTCGGATCATTAGTAGTTTTCTGTTCCGGTGGAACTGTTTTCACACATACAACATTCTTCACATTTTTCTCACTATCACCCAGTAGCTCTTTTTGTATCTGCTTTCGTTCTCGCCTGTCAGCTTCTTCCACCCAACACATTATTGTCTGTTCACATTCTTTGCACTCATGTTTAACACACACACAGCAGCTACTCTGTTTTCCCTCGTTCTTTTCTACTGACTCTTTTACTATCTTTAGTCTTATTTTACTCAAGGTCCCCGCTTCAGGAAAATCGTGAAATTTGATCAGTTTCTGTATGTCTACCATACATCTACCACCATAATTATTTCTCATTTGACAGAAAATTGGTGTATAAAAATGATCTAATTTACTGTTAGATGACCCCATTTTGGCTGAATCTCCCTTCTGGATTTTAATCTTTCGACACGTGTCTTAGTATCTGTCAAACGTCTTCGACAGACCCGATTTTATTCCACCCAAAACCGGTCGGGTTTCAGCAAATATGCCGTGCTCTTGTAATTATGTTTTACTCAAAATCTACTATTCACCTAATTAATCCGGCGTGGCTCTTCCGTCCACCTTTGCAAGATTTCTTCGGGTTACAGAGACTTTGAGCAAAACTAATTAACCAGCACCTGTGATTTCCCTGAATCACCAGTGGTACTTCCGTCCACTAACGAGCTGAGTGTGGCAGAAACCGATCCGAAGCTACTTCAGTTTCTTCCCCAAAAATTGTGATTACTCAATCACCTCTCACTCGTACCCAAAGCAAACTCAGCCAACATGGTTCATGTTCACTCACAATTATCAAATCACACTTAACATCAATAAAACAATTCTGCCGTTTCTTACCCAGAGATGCTTTCTCTTTTCTGTAATTGCCGCGGATTCTTTCTTGATCCTGGTGGGAGTTCCTCCACTGGTCCTGAACGCCGGACTTAGCTCTCTCTCTCCCTTAACCTGTTGAGTTACTATCTCAAACCGTCGGGGTATGAGACGGCCGCCTGATGCTGCCGGGTTGTGCACTTCCGTCAAAATCCGTTCTTCAGGACCAGGAGAAGAAGATCCGCACAGGACCCCACGTTTCTGACACCAAGTTGTAATGGCAATTTTCAAAAGTTAATATCAAACAGCATCAGAGGTGTAAGAAACTTTCAAGAGACAAAACTGTAATAAAGAGAAAAGGTTTATTTCAATGAGGATTCTTTTCACAAAAGCCGCAGCCACCCAGCTTCGAAATAGAATGCCCCTAGACACAACAAAACATAGATATTATATAGCAGTTTCTTGGCAAAAGAACTCCTCCTTCCAGGTTTCTTGTAAATTTCCAGAAAGATACCCCCTATCTTCTACTGGTTTGGACTGGTTTCTACCCCCCCTGGTACAAGTCACACTGTTCTATGTCCCTGAGACACCCAAAGGCCTTCATCTACGACCTAAATTGGCCCTCGCTTCCCTGTCCTCCTTCAGCTGCTGGAAAACCTCACAGAAACATATGATTAAACAGTTTGGAAACGAATGATTATAAGAAACACTGAATTTTCCGCAACATTTCTTTATTCCACTTTTAAATGTCTGCACATACCTTTCTGCAAGGCCGTTGGTAGCAGGATGACCTGGCGCACTCGTTGAATGAAGAATGCCATTTAGATGCATGAAGTTTTTGAACTCCTCAGACGTAAATTGTGTTCCATTGTCTGTGACAATTTGCTCCGGAAGTCCGTATGCCGCAAACAACCTCCTCAGTCTTGCGATGGTAGCTTGTGAGGTGAGGTTAGGCATTCTAAACACCTCCAGCCACTTTGAGTATGCATCCACAAGTATCATAAATGTGTGTCCTAGAAAAGGACCAGCAAAGTCTATGTGTAGTCTTTTCCAGCTTTGACCTGGAAATTCCCAAGGGTGTAACGGAACCTGACGTGGAGCCTTTTGTTCCATTTGGCACGGCTCACAGGCTCTGCTAACCTGCTCCAGATCTGCATCCACTTTAGGCCACCACACATATTTGCGGGCAAGAGTTTTCATCTTTACTATTCCTTGATGACCGATGTGCAGTTCTTTCAGCACAGTTTTTCTCAGTTTATCAGGTATTATCACCCTGGTGCCCCAGAGCACGCATCCTCTCTCTGCAGACAATTCATATCTGCGTGAGTGGTAAACTTTCAAACTTTCATCCACATCCATCGGCCAACCCTCCATGACATACTTCAGGACTTTGGACAACACCTTGTCTCTGCGTGTTACCCGTGCCACCTGGTCCGCATTCAAAGGAGCATGTTCGAAGTGTTCAGCCATTAGTGCATGAATATTTTCTGACAAGGCGGCTGTGCCCACATCAGTCGTGTCCGGCAGGGGAACACGCGAAAGTCCATCTGCATTACTGTGTTTCTCTGAGGGACAGTATTCAATATGGTAGTCATAAGCTGAAAGGATGATTGCCCATCTTTGAATCCTGGCCGCTGCCATGGTGGGTAGACTTTTATGCTCTCCGAACAAAGTCAACAAAGGTTTATGGTCAGTCACCATCTTGAATTTTCTTCCCCACAAATATTGGTGAAATTTTTTTACCCCGAAGATGAGCGCCAACCCCTCTTTTTCTATTTGAGAATACTTTTTCTCCGCAGGCGCCAGAGTTCGTGAGGCATAAGCCACAGGACGTTCCTCTCCAGTGGGCATGGTGTGTTGCAAAACAGCTCCAATCCCATATGCTGAAGAATCGCATGCTAAGGTGAGTGGTAGACTTGGATCATAATGTACCAGAACCCTTTCGTTCGTAAGCAAGTCTTTACATTTTTCAAAAGCCCTTTGCTCTGACTGCTTCCATTCCCATGGTACATTATCTCTCAACAGTCTGTAGAGGGGAGCTGCCACTGTACTTTGGTTGGGCAAAAAACGTCCATAATAGTTGACCAAACCCAGAAATGCTCTCAGCTCCTTCACACAGGTGGGTGCTGGTGCATCCCGGATTGCAGCAACTTTGTCTGGAGATGGATGAAGGCCCTGGCTGTCTAGCACAAATCCTAGATATTCAATTTGCTTTTTCCCAAACTCACATTTTGACTTTTTCACTCTCAAGCCATTCTCCTGGAGTCTTTGCAGCACTGCCTGTAGCCTCTGCAGATGTTCATGTTCTGTCCTTCCAGTGACCAGAAGGTCATCAAGATAAACAACGACATCAAGATCTTTCATGATGTTCTCCATGATTCTTTGAAAGATTGAGGGTGCTGAACTGACACCAAATGGTAGTCTATTGTAGACAAATAATCCTCTGTGTGTGTTGATGGTTAGCAGCTGTTTGGACTCATCATCAAGAAGAACCTGCTGGTACGCTGAAGCCAGGTCAACCTTAGAAAACACAGTTCCCCCAGTCAGTGTAGCCATCAACTCCTCAATCCGAGGTAGTGGGTAAGTCTCTGTAGTAGCTGCTTGATTCACAGTTAATTTATAGTCTCCACACAGTCTTATGGTTTTATCTTTTTTTACCACCGGCACAATGGGTGCTGCCCATTCACTGTGTTTTACTGGCGTGATTATTCCAGCCTTCTCCAGTCGGTCCAGCTCTGCGTCAACCTGAGCTTTCATGGAAAAAGGCAGTGGGCGTGATTTACAAAAGCGTGGGGGAATTTCAGGATTCACCAGTATCTTTGCCTTAAGCCCACGGAGCGTGCCTAGTTCATCTTTGAACACCTCTGAGCACGACTCTAGCACCTCTTCAAGGGACCTTGCTTGATGCACTTGACTGACATGTTTAATTTTTTTCCAGTTCAAGGTGAGCTTTTGTAGCCAATTTCTGCCACACAGAGCTGGTCCCTCCCCTTTTACTACTATTACGGGTAGCAATTCACATTGTTTTTCGTAGCTCACATTAGCTTGAAACTGTCCTAACACAGGCATAATCTCTCCTGTGTACGTTTTAAGCTTGACTCCGGCGACCTCTAGTGGCTCTTTTGAGAACGCAGCTTGAAATAGTTTCTCAGATATGATGCTCACGGCCGCGCCGGTATCAATTTCCATCATAATTTCTTTGCCATTTACTTTAAATGCCTCTATGAATGACTTTTTGCCGTTCTCATCACTTAGTAGCGAAAACATGGGCAACTCAGCTTCCTCTACCCCCACATACTTAGTGTTTTTCTCCACATAACGTTTACTTTTCCCAGCTTCCATTTTTCCTCTGCAAGCTCTTTTGATGTGGCCAATTTTCCCACAATTGTGGCATTTTGCATTCTTGAAATGACATACCTGAGGGCTGTGATCTTTGCCATGGCATCTATAGCACTTTTTCCCTCTCTGATCGGAATGTTGCGCTGCTCGCGCCCGCGCATCCACTTTATGCACTACACCCGAGCGCGAGTCGAGCCCTCTCAGCTGTTGTGTGTCTTTCTCCGCCGTCTCCATACTCAATGCGATCTCAAACGCACGTGCAAACGTCAGATTAGATTCTGACAACAGTCGCCGTTGGCAGGCTTCGTTGCGGATTCCACTTACGAAACGGTCACGCAACGCCTCGTCCAGCGTTGCTCCGAACTCACAACTCACAGCGCACTGTTTCAGCTCCGCTGCATATTCCGTCACCGTCTCATCAGCTCTTTGATTGCAATGATTAAAACGGAATCTTTCCGCAATCAGCAACGGCTTTGGCTCAAAATTATTCTTTAAAGTGTCCACAATGTCTTTGTAAGACTTATCCTTTGGCTTCTCTGGTTGTACCAAGTTCCTTAGTAAACCGTAGGTAGTTGCTCCCATCACACTCAACAGGGTCGCAACCTGTTTCTCCTGGCGTATGCCGTTCGCCTCGAAGAACTGCTCAAGCCGTTCAATATAAGCCGACCAAGACTCTGCTTTCGGAACAAACTCGCCTATATTTCCAATAAGCGCCATAATGTGAACAAAACTTTATCCTCGTCGCCAATTTTTCTGTGATGTATCTATTCAAAAGAAAACACGTGAGACGGAATGTCTGTCTTCTGACCACAACTTTACTCTGAGTTTTTTTATCTGCGCAAACGCGCGCCCCCGAATATTTCCCAACATTCTCAGCACCCTTAACTACGGAATCTCTACTGTCTCAAATGCAAAACTTGCAAGCATACAATACATCACAGTATCGAAGTTAGAAATTCTAGTATCGTGACAACACTAGTATACAGGCAGTTGAGAAATATGACCAAGACTAAAACCCGTAATGCAAAATCCAACTACTATAAGGATAGCCTCAGTAATGATTTTAAGAATCCAAAACAATTCTGGAAAAAAATAAAAAATATTACCAATACATCAGATAAACATTGTATTAATCAAATACGAGTTGCTAACACAATTCTACATGACTCTCTATCTATTGCTCAAGCATTCAATCGTCATTTCTCTTCTGTTTGTTCTACCTTAATACCCGAATCTGATCCATGTAATGGTTTTTTTAATAATACTTTGCCCAGTCACAGTTCTTTTCATTTTAGGAAAATTCAACCAGATAAAGTTCAGAATGTTATTAATGAATTAAATGTGAACAGTGGTGCTGGACTTGATGGTTTAGAAAATAAGTTTATCAAACTAGCATCCCATATACTTATGTATCCTCTTACTGATTTATTTAATCTCTCTCTGATGTCATGTGAGTTACCAGCTATTTGGAAATGCGCACGCATCACTCCAATACATAAAGGAGGAGATGTATTAGATCTGAACAATTATAGACCCATATCTATTATATGCTCTATTGCTAAAGTGTTTGAAAAATTAATTTATAACCAACTCTCACATTTTCTTAGTGCAAACAATATCTTATCACCATTTCAATCTGGCTTTAGGTCTAACCACTCTACATCTACTGCCCTTCTTAAATTCACCAATGATGTGTTCTCTGCTGCAGATAATGGTGAACTTACAGGTGCAATATTTATTGACTTGACTAAAGCATTTGATCTTGTTGATCACTACTTACTTTTAGATAAACTCTATGCTATAGGCCTGTCTAAAAATGCAGTACTGTGGTTTAGTCAGCCCGTTCTCATCCTAGGGCGTCATATATTGACGCTTTTGACATTTCGTCTACATCGAACGCACATGGCACCCTTTAGCGTCAATATGAGACGCAGATAGAAATGGGCCAGAAGGCGCCTCCTAGCTGTCTAACCCTATCCCTACACTAGACCTAAACCTACCCATAACCGAACAAAGCTCTGTGCGTCTCATATTGACGCTAAAGGGTGCCATGTGCGTTCGATGTAGACAAAATGTCAAAAGCGTCAGTATTATGACGCCCAAGGATGAGAATGCGTTGGGTTTAGTTCATATCTCCACAATAGAAAACAATGTGTCTTCCTACATGGAATTAAATCTAATTTGTTGATTCAACAAAGGGGTGTGCCCCAGGGCTCAACTTTGGGACCACTCCTTTTTTCTATCTATGTTAATAACTTACCATCAATTTTTAATAAATGTTGTGCTCAACTTTATGCCGATGACACTGTCTTATATACATCTAAACCTGATCTTCTACAAATCCAAGCGTGTCTTCAGTATGATTTCAAAATTTTACAAGATTGGCTTTTTCATAACAAATTATTGCTTAACAAAACTAAATCATATTTTATGATTTTTGGTACCAGACAGAAACTCAAATCTGAACCCGATTCTTGTATAATAACTTGCTCTGACTGTACTCCTTTGCTTCAAGTTGAAAAATTTAAATATCTGGGTGTATGGCTCGACTCTGAGCTGTCTTTCAAACCACATATTGATCATGTTTTACGTAAAGTCAACTATGGAATTAATGTTCTTTATCGATCTCGTAACTGCTTTACTCAGAGTGTGCGCAAGAAACTTGCCTCTCAACTTATACTTCCGATTTTTGACTATTGTGATGTTGTTTATCAAAACTCTGTAAAATCTGATCTTTGTCGTCTTAAAACAGCATACAACAGACTGTGCAGATTTGTCCTTGGATGTCCCTTTCTCACGCATCATTGCACAATGTATAATGCCCTTAATTGGCCATCTCTAAATATAAGAAGACAAATTCACTGGCTTCAACTAGTATTCAAATGTATTCATTTCAATTACCCTTCTTATCTAAAACAGTATTTTGTTCCAATTTCTTCAAATTATCAATTGAGGCACTCTGTTCAGCTTTACTTTTCTGTCCCCCGAGCTAAGAAATCAGTTGGCAAAAGAGCTTTTATGTTTAAAGCTATTTTAGATTGGAATAACTTACCTTCTGATATTAGATCTATCACTTCATTTGGGATGTTTAAGCATACCCTGTCTTCTTACCTTGTGATTGACTGCTCTTGTAATGTATGATGCTGACACATTGTGTATATCCTATACTTAAATTAATTGTATTATTATTTTGTGATCCACATACATACAATATTAAATGTATTTCTGTCAGTTTGACCATCTAGTGGTTGTAAAGTTTTTTGTAAAGTTTTTTATATTTCTGTAAATGTATATATATATATATATATATATATATATATATATATATATATAATTATTTTTTTCTCTCAAATTTTTTCTTTTTTTTGTCTTGTATTTGTGGTTTTGTGTGCGTTTGTTTGTTGTCTGTCTGAATATCGACATGTATAACTGTATTTTTGTTTATTTGATTATTGTTCTTTTGTGATGGTTGTGATCATGATTGTGATGTATTTTAGGACCCCCTCGAAAACGAGATGGTGCATCTCAAGGGGTTTATCCTAATAAATAAATTTGAATATATGCAGGGGAACATAAAAATGCCAGTGCCAGCTGATATAAATGAGGACACTGATGCTTCTGTTGATACCAGACAGGGGAGGATTTCCTCTTTCTTGCTGTCTTTATTACCAGGAAAAAGGAAGAGGTCACAAAAAGCAAACAAATCCAAAAGGGCAATCCAAATCAAAAAGCAGTCCAGTCCAGATCCAAACACCCAAAGCAATCAAAATAATATTATCAAATTAATATAACAAGACTATAATATAGCTAGGCCTACTATAATTAATAATAACAATATACTATAACTATTCTAACCTGATATAATGTAATAATATACAGCCCTAACACATATATGACACAATAACGACAATGACAATGGGAGTTCTCTAACTCTCTGACACTACAACTGCTTCTACTACTCCTGACAACACCCACAAGGAGGCGCGAGTTTCGAACCCCCTTTATCCGGAAGCGACACTCAGACCGAACCGATGACGTATCCACACAAACCGAGGCCCTGTTTGTCAATAGTCAAGTGATTTTCACGTTAACAACACAAGCCTCGAATCGCGGCTTCATCTGGCACGCCCATTTTTTCTCGACACAAGCTCCGAAGCCTCGGTTCAAATGTCACATCACTAGTTCTGATTCTTGCCCATGTTTCCTGGATTAACCTTTAGCCTAGCCCTTTGGACTCTGTTTGCACCTCGTTTGGATCATTGCTGTTTACCTGGATTACCTCTCTTTGCCTTGCCCCTGTTGTATATTGTTCGCCGATCGTCTACCCACGCTTGCCCTAAGGTTTATTCTGTGTCATGCCTCTGCCATACCTGTTGGCTGTTTATTGACCCTGCCTGTATGATGACCATGTTTTGGAATAAAGCCTTGCATTTGGATCCGCATGTCTCACGTCTTGTTCGCCCCGTTACAGTATCATCACGACTGTGTCTGGATGGAGAGTGAACTACTGATCCCAGCAAACCTTCCCTGAGTTTTGCTCCTTCCTTTGGGAACTGTTCCACAAATATTCTTTGTGGGTTTTGAATTGTTATTTTGTATTTAGCTGTGCATAAGTCACAGTAGGGTGAGTTTGAAGGAAAGAGAGAAACACAGAACAGATAAAGAGCTTTTAAGGGCAGTTATTAGTGTATTTTCTACGGTTGAAGAGGAGGATCAACTAATCCTGTGCCGTCCAGTAATGTTTATGACAAAGCTGACATCAAAAGTTCAAGATATGATGATATTACATTATTTTAATTTGTTTCAAAGTCAGGGTATTTCTTATTCTTTCTTAAAGAGGCGTTTGATTTGGTTTATCCATAAATGTTAATTCATGCATTAACTATCAAACACCGGAAAAATACTGTATGATTTGAATCTTCTGCTTTTTATGCTGGTATTGTTTGTTTTTTCATTTATTAATATCATAATGATCACTGAGATATACTGTGTTTCAGGTATCAGTGGAGTGGATCATGATCATGTGTTCATCAGTTCTGGTGAAAATGTGCGTCTGTCCTGTAATAATGCTCTTTCTGACTGCAAATCTAAAACTACATGGATCTACAGCAGATTCAGACATTTAGGGACAGTTGAACTGATTACTAAAGGGATAAAGAGGAAAGACACAGAGAGACATGAGAGACTGAGTCTGGAGTCTGACTGCTCTCTGAACATCAAGAATGTCACAGAAGAAGATTCTGGATCTTACAGCTGCCAACAATATGTGAACGGACAGAAACAAGGAGCTGATGCTGATGTTTATCTGCATGTTCTTCATGGTAAGATTATGATTATGTGGTCAATTTAAAAAGGGCAGATTCTCCCTTTAAACTCAGATGATGATTGAAGAGTCTGTGATTTGTGTCTTGTGTTCAGTTTCAGTGTCTCAATCATCATCATCATCATCATCATCTTCATCTTCATCCTCACAGACTGAGATCAGTCCAGGCCGCTCTGTGACTCTCTCCTGTCAGTTGTATTCATGTACTGGATTCTCCTGTGATGATTGGTATGAGGGATTTGAGTTGTTGTGGGTGAATCAGGCTGGTGTTGATCTGAAGACAGACTCCAGATATCAGATATTATCATCATCAGATCAATATCACTGTATCCTCACTTTGACTACAACACTCCTGAATGAAGATGACAACAGAGAGTGGATATGTCAGTTTACTCTCAGAAATCAAGTCAAGACCTCAGTCAGATACACTGTCAAGTATTCAGGTGAGAAAACACTCTTTTCTGACAGATTTGTGAAAACTTTCACACACTGGCTCTACTCTTTCTGATGGCTTCATACGTTTGGCAATTGTAAAATATTAGTGGTCAAAGTCATAAACTGCATAAAAATCCTTATAATCCCCAATATTGACCTCCTATGGCCCATCGCGCTCTTTAAGATCACTAAATTCAAGGCTTTTGGTCATACCTAGGATATCAAGAACCACCAAAGGAGGGAGAGCATTTTCACATTTGGCTCCAAAACTCTGGAATAGTCTTCCTGATACTGTTCGTTGCTCAGACTCGCTCTCCCAGTTTAAAACTAGATTAAAGCCGCATCTCTTCAGCCAGGCATTCATATAATCCTACAGTTCAAACTACAATCCGGCGTCTAGCTCATAAATGCCAGAGGAGAACTGGCCCCCGACTGAGCCTGGGTTCTCCCAAGGTTTTTTTTTCTCTCCATTAGGTCACCTGATGGAGTTTTAGGACACCATTAGGTCTCTTGATGGAGTTTTTCGGATCCTTGCCACTGTTGCCTTTGGCTTGCTCAGTTGGGGATATTTTGGGGATATTTAATTTTATTTTATCAATCAATAAATTCCTCTTGAAACAAACTTTGTTGTATTATTTTAATTTAATACTGTGAAGCTGCTTTGATACAATCTGTATTGTGAAAAGTGCTATACAAATAAACTTGACTTGACTATGGGTCATACTAGGCTAAAATAGACTCTTCTGATTTATGCAATATTTAATGTATGACCCATGAGGGAGGTCAATATTGGGAATTATAAGGATTTGTATGCAGTTTGAGGAATTATAAGGCTTAATAATGTCATTGATTCAGGAAAGCTGAAGGTTTATGGGTGTCACGTTTATCATGGACTTTCTGTTTGTTTTCTTCATCTTATCACTGTTTTCATTAGTTTAGTTCATCATCATTAGTTCAGTTCTGTCACCTGTGTTTAGTTAATTAGTCATTGTTCATCATCACCGTCACCTGTCGTCACTTGTTATCATCTGTGTATTTAAGTTCCTGCCTTTCACCTTTCAGTTGTCGGTCAATGTTTATGTTAGTGTTTAAGTCTGTGCTCTGAGCACACGCTCCCTGTTTTCTTGTATTTGCCATTTTGAGAATTAAAACCTTTGATTTATTAGTATTTTCGTGTTCGCCTCCTCCATCATCTACCCAGAACCTGACAGATTGACCGACCCGACTAAACATGGAGCAAGGGAGTTTGTCTTTGGAGGAATATGCAGAAATATACCTTGACTACTTTCAAGATGTGAGTAAAGATCCACATATTCTAAAGATGACGTTTTGGAGTGGATTGAGCAATCCACTAGAACAGATGCTCTTGTGGGGTGATTTTCATCTCCCCTTCACGGAGTTCATCGACCGCACTCTGTGGGTGTGTGGCTCTTCCCTCACAGTGGGAGTCGTGGACGATCCACTCATCCAGCCTGACCCTCTCGTCCAGCCTGATCTCCCTTCTCCTCCACTTACGTCCAGCTCAAAGCCTTCTTCGCCGCTGGTCCAGTCCAGCTCAGAGCCTTCTTCACCGCTGGTCCTGCCTAGCACAAAGCCTTCACCGCTGGTCCTGCCCAGCACAAAGCCTTCACCGTTGGTTCTGCCCAGCACAAAGCCTTCATCGCTGATCCTGCCTTCTTTAAAGCCCTCTTCACCGCTGGTCCCGTCCAGCACAGAGCCTTCACCGCTGGTCCCGTCCAGCACAGAGCCTTCACCGCTGGTCCCGTCCAGCCCAGAGCCACCGCTGGTCCCGTCCAGCCCAGAGCCTTCACCGCTGGCGCAGCCCAGCACAGAGCCCTCCTCGCTGCCCTGCACAGAGCCCTCCTCGCTGCCCAGCACAGAGCCCTCCTCGCTGCCCAGCACAGAGCCCTCCTCGCTGCCCAGCACAGTGCCCTCCTCGCTGCCCAGCACAGTGCCCTCCTCGCTGCCCAGCTCAGTGCCCTCCTCGCTGCCCAGCTCAGTGCCCTCCTCGCTGCCCAGCTCAGTGCCCTCCTCGCTGCCCAGCTCAGTGCCCTCCTCGCTGCCCAGCTCAGTGCCCTCCTCGCTGCCCAGCTCAGTGCCCTCCTCGCTGCCCAGCTCAGTGCCCTCCTCGCTGCCCAGCTCAGTGCCCTCCTCGCTGCCCAGCTCAGTGCCCTCCTCGCCGCTGGTCCTGTCCAGTCCAGAGCCGCCTTCCCTGCTGGTCCTGGACTCTATGCAGGGGAGCCTCCCCAAGAATTTTTTTTGGGGGGGGGGGCAATACGCCTCCGGACCAGCCCGTTCCGCCCTGGACGCCCGAGGGTCCATCAGCTCCGCCCTGGACGCCCGAGGGTTCTTCAGCTCCGCCCTGGACGCCCGAGGGTTCTTCAGCTCCTTCATGGCCGCCCGAGGGGTCTTCACCGCCATGGCCGCCCGAAGGGTCTTCACAGCCATGGTCCCATGCTCAGCCCTCATCGCCATGGCCCCCTACTCAGCCTGCACCGCCGTGGTCACCTCCTCAACCTGCTCCGCCTTGGTCATCAAGGTCATCCTGGAGTCCGTCCGCCTTCACCCTGGTCTCCCTCTTGTCCCGGACTTCAGGATGCCCACCCCCCCTCCCGTGTTCTGCCTTTGTCGGCGCGGGTCGCGCCTAGCGGGAGGGGGGAGTTATGTCACGTTTATCATGGACTTTCTGTTTGTTTTCTTCATCTTATCACTGTTTTCATTAGTTTACTTCATCATCATTAGTTCAGTTATGTCACCTGTGTTTAGTTAAAGGTATAGCGGAGGATTTTCTTTTTCCGGGTGGGTAGCCTATACTATTGGTCCACCTAAGTGTCAATCATTCTGGTGATATGTTTACGTAAGGCCGTCATACGTGCTCGTCCTTTCTGCGCATGCGCACTTTCAGGTGTATATGTGTGGTGAGCTATGGTTTCAGCCATTCATTGAAGCTCGCCGTTCTCACCGGGTTTTTTCAAAATGTCTGAAGGTCGCAAGAGAAAAAGTGTCTACGAATTGTATGACAAGAAGAGAAAGGCCTCTGAAGAAAGAAACAAGACCAGTGTTTTTGGGAGAATATTTCACACGCTGGTGTGCGCTAAAAGCACAGGTTGGGCTTCCCACTGATGCCTCAGTCGCGAAGTTTCTACTCGACAGGTAAAGTTTGGCATGCTATTTGGAGAAATCCATTTAAAATCACTGCTAGTAAAAGTTAATGTAAGCTATGATTAGCGATGCTAGCGTTTAATAGGCGTTCCCTCTCGGGAGCAGGTAGAGTGTTGCGCATGTGCATTTTTTCAAAAAGTGGAGAGGGTGGTTCTTTTCTAACATTCGGGAAAATCCTCCGCTATACCTTTAATTAGTCACTGTTCATCATCACCGTCACCTGTCATCACTTGTTATCTGTGTATTTAAGTTCCTGTCTTTCACCTTTCAGTTGTCGGTCAATGTTTATGTTAGTGTTTAAGTCTGTGCTCTGAGCACACGCTCCCTGTTTTCTTGTATTTGCCATTTTGAGAATTAAAACCTTTGATTTATTAGTATCTTCATGTTCGCCTCCTCCATCATCTACCCAGAACCTGACAATGGGAAGCAGCTCACTGTGTTTCACTCTCATATAAACCAGGAATAAATGATACAGTAACATCTCTCTTCTCAACTACTGCCACTGTAAGCTGTGATGATTGAACACAAACTGCATGTCATGATCAATATGAAAATATGATGTTAATGTCCTGATGCGTCTGAACATTCATCTTCTGCAGCTCCAGTCGCTTCAACAACACTGACTCCAGTCAGAAGCTCAAACTCTGAGAAGACATCAAGCCGAACTACAGCAGCAGCTTCTACACAAGGTTCATGATCACATGATCACTGTCACACATCATCAGTCTCTCGCTTCAGTGGTTTGCACTGGCTCTCACAGACTGCTTTATCATCACACATATTATCATCAAAAAAAGCTCTTTAGTCAGATTTGTCAGTGAGTTTTGATACATATGACCGGTCTTGTACAGTCTGTAGTCTGATGCAAAATAATCATAATATACAGCTAGTGTAACTCACGCCACTCACATGATAAATTAATAAATCATAGTGAGGATTTATTAAACACAACTCATCCCCTGTTAGTGTGTCATCCTAGCACCAGAACTGAGCGTCACACTGATACGGAGCTGCTCTAGACTACAGCAGTTTGTAAAAGAAATGCCTTGACATTGTGTAATCATATTTCTATTTCCATCCCAGCAGGTTATTAATTTTAGATGCCGTCAATAAATAGAAATTCTGCAAACTTATGTTGCCAGTTAACAAAATAAATTAATTGACACTGAATCACGTTTTAGATTGGCTTTATTATTCTCTATTAATTTAATCACTTGTTTAAATGTCCTTTAGGCTTTTCAATGCTCTGAACTGAATGGTTCAACAAATAACAGGTGATTGTTTGGTATCACTCAACTTCAAATATTAGATTACACTATTCAAGTGTAGAAACTCAAAATAAATAGACAAAACAATCTCTTTACAGAAATACCAGTAAAGCCTTATAAAGTGTCAATTTCTTGAAGTACAAATTATTACAAATGTTAGGGCACACTTTCAGGGTGAAACAATACACTTTGAAAGCAAACAAACACGGTAGTGGCACCCTACAAAAACACAAAACCACTGTCAGCATTTTCATCATGTGCATTTAAAGCCAAAAAAATCAAATATAACATTCACACGACATTATGCACCTCATTCACATTTGTTTAGCACATACACATTACATTAACAACTTACCAAACTCTTTTATAAAGACTTTGTAATGCTGGTCACGTGCATCAATCAAACATCTCCAGCCATCTCGAACTCTAACCACAAAAATACATAGTATACACAGAATGAAACGAGCATAGCCTATTACACCAGATTAAATGATGATTATTACATTTACTTACATAGAACATCGATTAAATCAAGGATGATAATCATCTTTGCACACGACTGAATGCGTCTCTAATGCATTGCTTTAGCCGTTTTTTTTTTTTTTTTTTTTTTTTTTTTTTTGAATGTATTTTTTTTTTTTTTTATTGCAGTTGAACAATCAATTAACAAATAATAATACAATTGAACATTCATAACAATGAAATGACAGTGGATGACAAAAACATAGAAATGGAAGACAATAGATACATTTTAATTATTCCTACAAAGAAAAAAAGACTTATTAATCCAATTACACTTCGCTCAACAAAATATCATATAATTTCAAAAATTTGACACTTTTTTTGTTGTTAATTTTTTTCAACGTCTTAATTAAATAGTTAAAGTCACTCAAAAAATTATATAATTTGGGTACTTTTAGAGAAAACTTACACTTATGGATAAAATATTTTGCTAATAAAATAAATATGTTCCCAATATATTCTATTTTATGATTACAATGAGAAAAATAACAAATTACATCACCCAATACAAATTCAATATCTAATTTTAATTTTGCAACAAGGAGTTTTGACAAATCCAACCAAAATTCTTTAACAAGGGAGCAATTAAAAAAAAGATGATCAATTGACTCAATACTACTTTTACAGAAATTACAATTCAAGTTACCATTACCAAATTTAGATGTGAGTTCGTTGGTGGGATAAATATTATGTAAAATTCTTAAGTGTAATTCTTTCACCTTGTTGGGGATACAAAATTTGTAAGGTAAAAGCCATGCTTTTTTCCAATTAATATTAACTATCAAAGAATTCCAAAAGAATTTCCCCCTCGGAGTAATTCTTTTTCTTGACTGAAACACATTTCTTAAAATTGTATTATTACATTTTGGGTCGTAAATACTCTTATCTTCAATCATAAATTTCTGTTCACTCTTTACAATCTCTTCAAAAGATAAATGACATTTCATTAGATGAACAAGTCCATTTGGTATAGCTTTTACCATTGTAAGAAATTCCTTATGAATAATAGGGAAATTATGTTTAGACATGAAATCATAATAAGAATAAACATTCCCTTGTGGATCTAACAAATCACAAAGATAATCAATACCTTTTTCATGCCAATTCTTAAGAAAAATCGACTTGTTCTTAGCAAGTATAGTTTCATTGTTCCATAGCTTAACTTTATGTGGGGAAAAATTGTGAACAAAGCAAAGTTTCCATGCCAAAAGAGCCTGTTCGTGGAATTTAGAAAGCTTTATAGGAAGCTTAGAAGGAGAGAAATTACAGGTAAGCAAAAACTTAAGCCCTCCCACATTTTTATAGATATTATGTGGGATAAAGTACCAAATAGACTCTGGCGAATTGACACAACTCTTTACCCAATTCAATTTAAAAGTATTATTAACATCAAAAAAATCAAGCATTTCAAAACCTCCCTCAGCTTTTTTACCACATAAAACCTGTTTCTTCAGATGCTGATGTTTGTTTTTCCAAAAAAACTTAAACAATAAACTATTAATCTGTTTACAGGTATTCTCATGGACAAATAATGAAAAGGATGGATAAATAAAGCGAGCTAGACCTTCAGCTTTTATTAAAAGAACTCTACCAAGAAAAGATAAATCTCTTTGAAGCCAATTGTTAAAGATTAATTTAGCTTTTTTAATGTTAGGGAGAAAATTCATATCTTGTCTAAGAGATATTTTCTTAGAAATATGGATACCAAGATATTTCACACTATCTTTAATGGGTATATTATTCACAGAAGTTTCAGGAGAGTCAAATAAACAAAGAATTTCACATTTAGAAATATTTAAATTTAGACCAGAAGCCTCTGAGAATGCAGTAATTGTTTCAAGAGCCTTACCAACCTGATTTGTATTCTCTAAAAACAGGGTTGTATCATCCGCAAGTTGTGAAATTTTGATCTCACGATCAAAAATAGACACCCCTTTAATATCAGGATTATTGCGAACACTCAGCGAGAGTAATTCCACAACTAACACAAACAAAAAAGGAGAGATTCCACAACCTTGCCTCACTCCCCTATTAATAGGAAATCTAGTAGAGGTATTAAATTGTAAAAGAACCGAGCTATTAATATCCTTATATATCATTTTAACAAATTTGATAAATTTCTCTCCAAAGCCAAACAACTCTAGTGTCAAAAATAGAAATTTGTGTTCAATGGTATCGAACGCTTTGTAGAAGTCTAGAAACAATATGATTGCATCTGAATTAATATGATGTGCATAATCTATGAGATCTAAGATTAGCCTGATATTACAGCTTATATGTCGTTTAGGCATAAAACCTGTTTGTGTTTCATTAATTATATCAGACAAACCTGTTTTTAGTCTTTTGGCAAAGGCTAATGAAATAATTTTGTAATCTAAATTTAGTAATGTGATTGGCCTCCAATTGTCAAGTGAGAGAAGATCTTTACCTGGTTTTGGTATCAGGGTGATGAGCCCTTGTTTCATAGAAGTACTTAATTCTTCATTAATAATACAATCATTATACATTTTAAGTAGTGGTCTCTTGATAGTTTCCCAAAAATGTGCATAAAATTCAATAGTTAGGCCGTCTGAGCCAGGGGATTTACCTTTTTGCATAGACTGCATTGCGTTGGTTAGTTCAGTTAAAGTAAGGTCCTTTTCGCAAATTGTTTTAAATTCATTAGAAATTATTGGTATGTAATGTTTGGTTTTTTGTATAAAGGAATTCACATAATTTACATTATAATTTGAACTATATAATTTATTAAAAAAAGAATATACATAATTATTTATTTCTGAGGGGTTTTTGTTAATGTTATCATCAATTTTTAAAGCTGTAACAGAATTTCTTTTTATATTTCTTTTTTCCAAAGAAAAAAAGTAGCTGGTATTTTTCTCTCCCATTTCTAACCATTTAGCCCTGGATCTTATGAATGCACCTTTGGCTAAATCAAGATAAAGATCATCTATTTCATTTCGCAAATTAGATAGATATGTTTCCTCTTCAGTATTAAGATTTTCCTTGGACAATAATTTATCAAGTTCATTAAGAAGAACTTGACATCTTTGGGAATTAACTCTTTTAAGTTCTTTACCTCGACGCATTGCCAATTGTCTAACTTTAAATTAAAAAAATTCCCATCTTTGGATATGATTCATAGATTCATCGACCAAAATAGAAGAAATTTTGTTAACACCATCTACAAATTTTACATCTGAAAGTAACTTATTATTAAATTTCCAGTAACCACGAATTTTTTTACAACTATTTGAATTGCCAATTAAATAAATTAAAATTAATTTGTGATCTGATAAAGGTGCATAAATAATCTGAGTATCCAAAACAAATTGGACTGCATTAATAGATAGGAGCCAAAAATCAATTCTTGATTTACGAGAAAGAGCATTATTTGTCCATGTATATTCCTTATGATGAGGATGTAAAAAGCGCCAAACATCAGTGACCTGTAAATCATCACAAAGCAACTCAAAAATCTTAGATGTACTATTCTTTGAGGGGAGTCTATCCACAGAGTCATTGGGGGCTTCATTAAAGTCTCCTCCTATCAATAAATAAGCATCTGTGTGTTTACTTTTTAGATTTATAAGCATCAAACTAAGTTTCTTGAACATAGATGCATTTAAGACGTTGTTGTTATGACCGTAAACATTACAAATGATAAATTTCGTATTGTCAATATTTACAATGATTATAATCCATCTCCCTTCACCAGAATAAATTGTTTCCACTATGTCTCCTTTCAACTTATTTAGGAAAACAGCGACCCCTGCAGAATGGTTTGTTCCATGACAAAAAAAACCAGAATCACCCCACTGAGACTTCCAAAACTTTATATCATTCTCACAAGAGTGAGTTTCTTGAAACAAAATAATTTGAGCCTCCCTTTGTTTAACGAAAAGAAAAAGTGCCTTCCTTTTATCAATATCCCTTAGACCTCTAACATTAAGAGAAATAAGATCTAATCTCCCAAAATTAAAAACTGTCATCCAACAGAACGAACAATGAGAAAGAAAGAGAAAGATAGAGAGAGAAGATAAAAAAAGAAAAAAGAAAGACCTCCCAAATTAGGTTAAGTTTCTCGTTAGAATAAAACAAATAGACCCACCGGGATCTTACATGCAACAAGATGTCAACCAGCAATTATTGCAACAACCACATTGTGAGTTGTTAGGGACTATGAAATGTCCAAAGAACTTTAAATAACAACTATCAGTGTATGTCCATTTTCACTCAGTATGATTAAATGTCAACATTCACTTTTTTACCTTCGATGTAAGCAAAAGCACCTATGAAAGACGCTCTTTTGCCTTCTTCTCTAGCTTTCTGAACCAAAGGCCAAGCTTTGGCCCGAATCGCTCTTTCATCAGGTGACAAATCTTCTTTTAGACGGAGATGGGCATCCTCCAGAAATTTCGAGCCTCTTGCATCCCTCCATACGATATCACGATAGTGACGCATGCTGAATTGGATGATTATGCCTCTCGCTGTGTTACCGTCTTTCTTCTTTCCAATTCTGTGCACGGAATCCACCACCTCCGGTAGCTTTCCAGCAATTTTCGGAGAAATCTTGCCAAGAATACTGATCACCAGATCCCGAGTGTTTTCCTGTTGATCTTCCTCCTTCACCCCCTGCAGTCTCAGTCCCCATCTTCGTCGATAGCTATTCGCCTCCATCAATTGAAGTTTGAGTTGTTTGTTTTCCTCTCTCAGATCAAAGGTCTTCTTTTCCAACGCAACAATTCTCCCGTTGTGGTTAGCGGTATCTTTAAGTAGTTTTTCAACAGTTTCATTCATAAAGGTCATGGCATGATCCAAGTTTCTCACCGTTGTCTCCATAGAAGTAACCTTCTCAAAAATAACTTCACATTTTGCGGAGAGAGACTGAATAGCGGCCATAACCTTATTAATGTCAGAGTCAGGAGATGTAATCTTTCCTCTTTTTGGTGCTGGGCTTTTAGCTGGAGTACAAGGTAGAGGAGTTGCTGCTAAGTTCTCTGAATCGACAGTCTCAGTAGAAACACTGGATACATCTGTTAGCATTGCATCGTCGGGATATGATGCGGAGAGTTGGGATGGAGCAATTTTTTCATTTTTCTCCATGCTCGTCTCAGAGTGATGTTTCGCTTTACGTTTGCCCATATGACCGAATTTTCAAACAAAAATAATATTAATCCCTAATATGTCATTAGCAAAATAAGAAGAAAAAAGTAGTTTTCCTCACTTATTGCATGTAAATCACGATGATGTCTGAGGATTAAAAGCGCAGCGTGTCTGCTTGCAATAGCGCCATCTTGGCCCTCTATTTCGCATTGCTTTAGCCGTCTTTCTCTGTACCGCGCTAATATGACGTCATCATAAGGGCTCGCTTTTCTTAAAGGGGAAGTACTCTCTAGCTTATAAATTCAGATACCACCCGGCTACACTTAGAAACGCAACTGAACATGAGTATCTATGAATGAATAAAGCATCAAATAGATTTATTTTTGGTCAATGGCTATAGTCATTCTCCTCCTGACACCTTGAGATTGAAGTAAGAAGATAATGATGACAGACTCGTGCACATATTCATCATTTCTGTGATATGAAGCTCAAGTATTATGTGATGATGATGTTGTGTATATGTGGCATTATATGTTGAACTGAACTAACAGACGTGATCCACAGATCCAGGAGAAACTGAAGTCAGTGTGACTGCTGGATCATTATACAGAGGTACGACACGTTCATTTATACTGACAG
Source organism: Leuciscus idus (assembly GCA_021554675.1). Taxonomy (NCBI): domain Eukaryota; kingdom Metazoa; phylum Chordata; class Actinopteri; order Cypriniformes; family Leuciscidae; genus Leuciscus; species Leuciscus idus. The sequence goes on from CM038621.1 coordinate 59,505,167, forward strand.
CTTTATAACATTAAACTATCAGTCAGTCTGTAAAAGCTTCATCAATAACTGTTGATAGTTGAATACCCTTGACTTCAGTCATGTACAGTTTCTCTTCTTCCTCTCATGTTTCCTGCAGTGATTGTGATTATTGTTGAGATCGCAGTGTTTGCTGCTCCTACTGTGATTCTTCTTCAGATCATCTGTGCAAGAAGAGCTGGTGAGTTTTGAGCCGCACACAATCTGATGATTCACACTCATCTGATCTGGAACAATCTGCAATCATGATAAAAACACATACGAGAGGTCAGTCAATGCTTTTATTTTGCAGGGAGGAAGGACTCAAAGCACCCAGAGGAAATAGAGATGCCTGCAATATAACAATAAAATACTGGCGAGTTTTGAGCAAATCTGCAACAATATTTCAAATAGCAAAAACGTACAGAGGATTGTTTATCGTTTTATTTTCTTCTTCTCAGAAAACAAAGAAAAAACTCTGATCACCCTGAAGAAATAGTGACACCAAGTTTAGATAAAAATGTTTTTTTGTTTGTTTTTTTTACAAATAAAAGGCCAGATTTATCTTCATTTACATCCCAGTCAACACATTGATCTCACAGTGATCTCTCCATATGATCACAATGTGAGTCACAAGTGTAACCTCACAGCACACTCACTGTGTGCTCATATTATGGCCACAATGTGAGGTCACCCCAGATAGAAATGTTATTGGACATGAACTTCATCGTTTAGACGTCAAATTTTGGTTGAAAATTAAAATTGGGTTGATGTGTTAGGCCGGCTGCGTGGCGTGTCCGTTTTTTTATTTCGGGCTCCCATGTTAACAGGTTAGATCTTGCACACCGCCTGCATGACACACACGTCTCAGGTGCGGAAGAAAACACGTGCATGCTAGAAATAGAACTGACGCATATTTTTCACGTGACACGCAAGTGTTGGAAGCGTTTCCAGGCAAAATAGAATAGGAAAAGATGTTTATATGTAATTTTGACACAAATGCATATTAATAAATTATATTTTGATGTTTAAAAAGTCTCTAGGTTTTGAGATAAATGCAGATATAAATGTAATAAAAAAAAATATATAAATAATTATTGATTTTCAAATATTGCACCTGTCAATACAGAACGAAATAGCCAGTGTGTAGCCAGTGTGTAGCCGGCCTAAACATTTGATGTCAGGCTCCAACTGCATTAAACAACTCCACAAACAGCATTACCAGCCTCACTTATTACTAACCAAATTTACTTTATGTCTGTCATATGTGTGGAAAAGTTCTTATTGAGATTAACAGAGGTTTAGATGTTGATGATTTATTAAAGGGGTCATATAATGCCATTTTTGTACAAGCTAATATGATTCTTTAGGGTCTAAATTAAAAGTTTGTAATATACTTTAATTAAAAATTCTCATTAGTATTGTAAGAAAACAGTCATTTTACCTGGTCAAAAACTGCTCTGTTTTCAGCACGCCGTTTGAGTGCATGTGTCTTTAAATGATAATGAGCTTTGCTCACCCCGCCCCTCTGTTCTGTGCGGACACCGTTTAAAATAATACAAAAACCATAACGCGTTGTTCATTATAAACGTGGGATTATGAATTATATTGAGAACGTCGTACATAGAAAACATGCCATAATGTACCCTGAGTGTAAAAATAGCCACATTCATCGTGAAGTGTGCAAGCTATTTGCAAAGATTAATATAAAGATTAATATAAAGGTCAATAATGACAGCATTGACGTTGATCGTTGGGAATATTCCCTTCGAAAACAAACTCAGCCACTGCGTCTTCAGCTGTACGGATTTAGAAACATCATCAATATGACTGCTGTGTTCCTTATTACACCCAAGAACAGAACACCACAATCGTTAGACGCCATTCTACTCAGCACTCCAGCTATCAACAATGAACGCGCGTCGGCGCGTGCTATGATTGACAGCTCGCTCACGAGGGCGCGTCTGTGTTTGAAACGCTGCTGTCAATCACCCATCGTGGGAGGGGCGTCGATATTGTGACGTCACAATATCGAACAGCTTGATTTGAGACAGGAGGAAACATATAAGAAGATAAAAAAAAAAACACTGGATGGATTTATGATGGTTGTGTACAGGCACTGCCAACACACATTTCAGTACAATCAACTTGTAAAAGTGCATGTACCATTATATGACCCCTTTAATAATAATAGTTTGGTTTGATGTCATCATTATGGTGATCAGTGTTTGCTTTAGTTGGCCAGTTTGACTCTTGATGTTTTAATGTTAGTTTTTCTCTGGCTGCTGGAACTGTGTGTTATGGCAAGAACAGTTAGAGAAAATGTGATCAGATGATGTCATCTACTTGATGATGACGATAATGATATAATCATCATGTTGTGTTCTGATCAGCTGATCTCTTCTAGACTGGCATGTGTGTAATTAATTTCATATAATTGATTATAGTAAAGTTTCTAAAGTATGACATCCAAAAGTGTTTTAATAAAATAAACTGTATCTATACCTTTTTCTTTTTGCATCCTTTTCCTTCATCTGAAAAACAAACAAAAACAAATTAGCTTTAATGCAGTGCACATATACGGACAGCCTACACAATCATGTGAATGTCTCTAATTGTCCATAAGGCCAAAATAAAAGCAAATTTGATCTTCTGGATCATAACAATCTGTTATGCTTGTGTCTCTTGTGTATGGATACATCCAGAAAACATTTTCGTGGAGCTTTTAGGGTTTGGAGCTGTTATCCGTCCGACTGACAGGAGCGTGTAGTGGGTCCCATACAGAAATGTAATATATGTCAATATATGTACATTACATATATAATGTTAGTGCCCATGTATGTCTGCTGCATATATGAGAATATATGCAAAATTCATATATGTAAAACACATAGACATATATGAAACATATATTTCAAAATATAGCAAAAATGGCCGTTTTCAGAGATGGTCCTCACTGCAGAACATGAAATCCACGGGGAGGAGTCGGATCTAGATCCAACTCCTCCCACCTTACATATACCTAAACCTACCCATCTCCACCCCCTGATCCCTAAACCTACCCCTAAACCTACCCATCTCCACCCCTTAATCCCTAAACCCACCCCTAAACCTACCAATCTCCACCCCTTTATCTGGATCCAACTCCGCCCCCCGGATCTCGTGTTCTGCATTGAGGTGCTACTGCGTTTTCATGTAAGTGCCATATATTTTCCCGTATATGCACATAAATGTGAAATATATGTAAGACGCATATATGTATCCATGCATATATGACGCATATATGTATCCATGCATATATGACGCATATATGTATCCATGCATATATGATGCATATATGTATACATGCATATATGTACTTATTTCTATAGTACATACTTTCACATATATTAGGGATACAAATCTTATATCTGAATGCCTTGAAATTAAATGCCTATAGTTGGAGATTTTGTCTATTGTGTGAATACCAAATATAGTATTTTAATACAATAATGCAGTGTTTTCTTTGTCATTTTTGACAAATACATCCACAAAGTACCATAACCATATGCCACAGCTTTAAAAATGCATCAGTATCACATGCATGTACACTGTAAAACTTTTCACTGTAAATTTACAGTAAAATACTGGCAGCTGGGTTGCCATCCACATACTGTATTTTTACAACACTACTACAGTAAACAGCATTTACAGTACTCCACTGTAATTACCAATTATACCACATTTTACATTATTAAACTTGTCGACAGCAATAAATTGTATTTTTACAGGGAATACTGCTTTTATTATTACATAATTAAAATATTATACTTTAAGGTTTCATAAGAGTAGTCACACTAGGAAAAAGAAAACAACATTTTCTGGGTTTTAAAACATTTATTTAGTTAAAATGCCATCTGTGAACATGTTGGCTGAATTACTTTTTAAACATAAAATGCAATTTTAACACTTAACAACAAACAGGTAACAGTTAGCACTTAAAGGAATAGTTCACCCAAAAATTTAAATTAGCCCATGATTTACTCACCCTCAAGTCATCCTAGGTGTATATGACATTCTGCTTTCAGACGAATACAATCGGAGTTATATTAATAAATGTCCTGGCTCTTCCAAGCTTTATAATGGCAGTGAATTGCTGTTTCTGTTTTGAAGTCCATAAAAGTGCAAACGAAATCCCATTCAAAGTCTGCAAGTTTTCACAGAAGTGAGGAAACCTGTAGGCTTACAGTGGTGGTCTTGTTTTGCACAACTTGGCCAGTTTTCTTTGAAGTTACTTGTCCTTTCTTAGTTTTTGATCCACGTTCAGGATTGATGTCAAGAAAGCGTCTAAAAGGCAGAAAAAAACAACAATTAAATATTATTAACTGAGTGTATATATTTTGACAAAGAGAGACAGCACAAAAGCTGTCTAAAACTGAACATGAAAAAAAAAAAGAAAAAATGCAATGTTGGATGTCGTGATCAATAACTGATATTTTTTCTGCCCTGGTAAAATACATCAACTCAATGTGTCTGTTTACATGCACACTGTCAACTAACTAAATTTTTGGAAGTGGGGTTGCCAGATTTAAAGTTTTATTCTACAACTTTTTTCTACTCATCGCCCAGCTCATTAACAATATCATCCCCTCATCAGGTCCATCAGAGTATCAGTGGAAAGGCAGTCTTTAGACTCTCAGTTTATATAGAGCACACACTGCCAGAATCCAGCCCAAACCTTTGTGACAGAAATAATTTAACTTAATTGCAAGCCTTGCAATGTTTATTGCATATATGACAACATGATTTACCAGACTAAAATGCATGTTTGCACCCAAAAATTTAAATTCTATCATTATTACTCACCCTCAAGACTTTTGTTCATCTTCGGGACAAAAATGAAGATATTTTTGATGAAATCTGATAGTTATGTCCTTCCATTGATATCAATATCATTGCAACTGTCAAAGCCCAGAAAAGTGGTAAAAACATTGGTAAATATATAGCTACAGTGGTTCAACCTAAATATTATGAAGCAGGGTTTCTGCACATTTTTTAAAGTCAAATTTAAGGCTTTTTAAGACCCGAAGAAATCAAAATAAATACCATGCATTAGGGGTGCGCAATATTGACAAAATATGTCTCGATCGATATTTTCAAAGTTTTCTTGATAATAATTAGATAACATTTTACTGATTGTGTTTCTGTGCTTGGTGCCATGGCTTGTTTAGGCCTGTTGACAGCTGACTGACAAAGATATTCATATTTTTCATATTCTATGCAGTGGTCAGTTTACAGCAGTGACAGAAATTAACATTTTTTATTAAGGGGTAATATTTGCCACCTTAAATTGATTTCAAGGGGCATTTTCACCTATATATGGACATTTGTAGATGTTTCAACAAGATATCTTTCACATCTACTGCAGTCAGATTCACCCGTGTTCACGCTGAAGGAATCACTCACATGGCTGGGCACTTGTATGTAGGGCTGGTCCGAATACCATTTTTTGAGCTTCGAAGCTTCGGTAGTAATGAACATCGAATATTCGGAGAGGGTGCTGAACAGATTCTTCTCTCTAATAAAGGCAGTATTCTCTGTGTCTATATGTCCGTTTGCATTTTGATTATTTCGAGAACCGTTTATCCAATCGACTTCACAGGGAGTGCAGTGTCGCATTTGGTGCAATATAGATGGACATGCGAGACGCAACACATTCAGAATTAATAAACTTTTAATAAACTACAGAACAGCGCGAGCGGGAAGCGGCGCACCTCACGCGGGCAGGGCTTATTATGCTCCGATAACGGACACTGCACTAGTGATATAAAACGCACACACACAGGTCTGTTAAATTAAGCAATACTTTTAAGGTAGTCTAATATTTTTCTGACTAACAAATTACTGACACAGTAGATTTAAATAAAGAAAAACGAAATTTAAATAAAGAAAAACGAAATTTAACGAATTTAATTTTGTATTTAAAACGACATTTAAAATAAAGGAAAAAAAGAAATTTAAATAAAGAAAAACGAAATTTAAATAAAGGACAAAACGAAATTTAAATAAAGAAAAACTAAATTTAAATAAAGAAAAAACTAAATTAATTTAAATTAAAAACGAGATTAATTTAGATTGATAATCACAGGTAAAAAGGCATTTTGTTTCTATTGTTCTATTTTCCACAATGTCAAAGCAACGCAGCTTAACCCAAAACACAAGCTCAGGCATGCACTTCGGTCCATACAAACTCCACTGTTCTGCGCTCTAGCTAGAGAACACTCCCGTTGCTGGAACACTGGGGTCGGTTCTATTTCTAGCATGCACACGTTTTTCCGCATGGCTCGAGCCGTGCCTGAGACGCGTGTCTCACGCAGGCAGTGTGCAAACTCCAACCTGTTAACATGGGAGCCGAAATAAAAACGGACACGCCACGCAGCCAGTGTGTCGCCGGCCTTATTCAAGCGCGAATGAGAACCGTTTCGCGGGGGATCCCAGGTGTGCAAAAAAAAAAAACCGAATATTCGAATGTCAAATTTTCAAATCGAATACCAACCCACCGAACGAATATTCGGGTCCAGCCCTACTTGTATGACACATCAAGGATGTTAAGAGGCTAAAAGCAGGTTTAAAACTTGCCCCATTGACGTCAACAGGGTGTAGGCAACACCGATTTTTGTCGTTTGTTCTCTGTACTGACAGCACTCCAAATTTACAAAAAAAGGTTGCACTAGTTACATGGATTATTTAAACAATGTTTTTACTAGCTTTCTGGGCCTTAAAAGTTGCAAAGACATTGCTGTCTATGGGTGGTTCAGAAACCTCTCAGATTTCATCAAAAATATCTTAATTTGTGTTCTGAAGATGAACAAAGGTCTTACAGGTTTGGAACGACATGAGGGTGAGTAATTAATGACAGAATTTTCACTAATCCTTCAACTGAAAACAACTTGCACTGGCATATCTTAAAATATATGACTGCCACTGTTTTATCTCAAGATGCACACCAGTAAGGTTTTTTTTTTTATGATACATTATTATAAAAGCTGCTTAAATACCCTAATTTTATTAAGGCCTAGACCTGGCTTAAGCTAAGCCCTGTATGGAAACCAGGGCCATATTGTTCATACCAGTAGTCAACATAATAAATACTGTCAAGTCAAGGTTAGTGACACAATTCAGTCTAATATATATATATATGAGAATGGCAAATATGCCAATGACTAACCTCTGAACAAACTCAAGGTGCTGCCTCTTCCTGGTACTGCAAACTGAACTCATAGGAGGAGGCAAACAGCGCTGCCAGGCCAGTGATGAAGAGGCTGTGATCCTTCACACACACCTTGACCTTCCAAACTTAATATCCAGCACTGGTTGCTTAGAGATTGACCTGTAATGGAATAAAAAAAAGAAGAAAAAAAAGGAATAAATAAATAATATTAATAATTAAAATAACTACTGTGGGTTCCACTGTGGTTCGATGTAGTTGTCTATTCATAGTTCTATGAATTAAATTTTTCAACTAAAAATTTAAATTGGTTAGAATGCTAAAATGCACTGGCATATAATTTTGTTTGTTTTAAGCATAAACTCACTTAATTTTGACTTATTCTTTCAGAAAACAAGACAATTTTTACTTGTCTATTAAATGCTTCTTCATGTAAGAATTTTAGATATCTGGACTGGAAACAAAATAAAAACACTAATTAAGAAAAACATATTTTGCAGTGGGGTGAGTAAATGATGGCTTTTCATTTTAGGTTTCATCTACCCCTTTAATGTTTACATACCAGGAAATAAGTCGTGGACTTTCTGGCAAATGTAGATTGCTGGACATCAGCGATGCAAATTTCTGAAACAATTTTTAAAAAGGACACCACAACCATGATCAACAGAACCAAAACATAAAACATATTACAAATTAATGAGATTTGCTGAATAATCTCTATTATCTGCTTGAAGGATAACACCGTCTAACTTCTTTGAATTAGGGAGTAACGTTAGTTGTAGGACCATGGGATGGCAATCAGGAATAGGACCACTACATTTGAAAACAACATTAGGAACATGGATTTTCATGTGCTAGCAAAATTCTGACAACGATTCAAAAGCACGATCACAGAACTGACAGAATTTGACAGCATTTTTTTTTTTACCACATAGACTTTAACTGTAACACTACTTAAAAGCACTTTTTTGTTTACAAAAAAAAGATTACAAAGCCTAAAACGAAAAAAAATATATATCAAATGCACGTCATGCAAATAGCATGGTAAAGGTTGCCTATTATATGAAATGTCGAAGTTAACGTTACTTGGTAAACAGGTGAACAGAGTCAGTGAATTGCTTGCGCGGCCACGGTAGTAAACCGCGTTCATCAAACCAAATACGTGAAAACAATGTAGAAATGCGAACGGAAAAAAATAATGATAATAATAACTTATATATTGGCTTACCGTATCACTCAGTTGAACAATTCTCCATCTTCTCAAACTCTAAATCCCACTTATCGTCACGCGCAGGTTAGATTATTCAATGACAAATTCTTCCATCCGTCTTCAGGTAGCTGCCTGCTACCGTTAACGTCGTCCATTTTCTGCTGCGTCACAGGCCACTAATGTTTGAAACACGAACCGAACCGAACCTAAAAAAAGCTTTAAAATTGCTCACAGATTCGCAGACATTGTTTATCTTGATAACAAGAATGATTATTTGTTCAGTTGAATCCCGCTGACAAAACAAGTTTGTCTGTTGTAGCTGTCTAACGTTACTGTCTGCTGCTCGCATGACGCGTCACATTTGAACTGAATTGAGCGCGAAAGAAATCAATCCCACAATGCAATGCCTTTTCAGTCAGTATGATGGTATGATCCTATATAACGAATTTATCAGGACGAAAACAGAAATGTGCTGTATATTTACAGCTGTTCTGTAAAAGATACAGCTTAATACTGTATTATGGAAATACAGTACAATTCTGTAAGAAATTCGTTGTAAATTTACAATAAAGGGTTACAGTGTATGTTTACATACATTTATTAAATATGTGGAAAACAAATATGTATGTCACATATTTATAATTAATGTTGTCCATATATGCGAGAAACCAATACTGTAATATATGCAGATATATGGTATCATATATGGATGAACTCAAATATTTTCTTCACATGTTTGGACACATAAATGTTCATATATGTTGCAGGCATATATTGTGTTTTCAGATAAGTCAAATATATATATAGATATGTTGCAGGCATATATTGTGTTCTCAGATAAGTCAAATATATGTATAGATTAGGGATGTCAATTTTCACAAATTCCCATGATCGATCGTCGTTTAAATTAACGATCAATTAATCGATTAATCGTTAGCCTTATTAATACTGCGATATGCGTCTACTGCAGTGGCTATGACAGCATGACAGGGTCTGCAAATGCTGCTTAAAACGCTATGTTCCTCACCAAATCAATTAGAATGGTTTTAAATATAAATAAAGGGCTAGTAGGATTGTAAAATGTTTCGATGTGATTGATCATTAAATTAATAATTTAATAATCAAATATAACTTCTAATACAACGTGTCACCAACGCCGCCTCATATGCGCTTTGACTGTTGTGGACGCGCTCTTCCTGGAACAACTGCACGCGCTGAATGAATCTGCTACCGTTAAACTGGAGCACTTTGCTAGCACGTTATTTATCTAAAAGAAACGCATCCTATATGAGATTAATCAGATATATTCAAAATAAACATAATATTACAAATTATATCTGCATGCACAAAATGACGCAAATTCATGCACAAGTGAACTTGAACTAAGTTACGTGCCATTCATTCAGAACTACTCATGTTGTGGACGCGCTCTTCCTGGAGCAACGCGACACGGCAACTAAACCCAAATAATTCACTATGTTTTATTACAATATTGTAATCTTTATAGTGTTATGTAATATTACAGTCCCAATAGTCATTATTAGTCGTGCACTGCTGTTTGAGCTGCGCGCGCTGAAGCTGACGCTTTACTACAGAGTTAATTCTTAACCAAATGCATCCAATATGAGATCAATCAGATATAGATAGGCCTACAGAAAATAAACAGTATTACAACTTACATTTGCACAAAACAAAAGGCTGCGAATGCACACGCAAACTTATAGTCATGATGAAGGTGTAAAATGGTCCCAAACATAACTCCGGCGCGCTCGCTTTACATGTTTCGCGGTTGAGCAGCGCGCGCGCGCATGAAGACCTGCTTAATCGATGATCGATAAGTTGTATCGATTAAATGTATTATCGACAATTAATCGATCGTCGATTAATCGTTGACATCCCTAGTATAGATATATGTTGCAGGCATATATTGTGTTCTCAGATAAGTCAAATATATGTATAGATATATGTCATGCTATTTAAAATATAAGTACATATATGGCCATATATTACATTTTTGTATGGGGTGTGGCCAAACTATTGCATATCACTATCACATGCATTCAAAACTTTTCATCAGGCAAAGGTTTTAGCCAGGAATGGGTAAACTCTGTCCTGGCGGGCCACTGTCCTGCAGAGTTTATCTCCAACCCTGATAAACTCTCCTGCCTGTATCTTTCTAGTAATCCTGGAGACATTGATTAGCTGTGTTTGATGAGGGTCCCAGATAGTAAGCAACCATCAAAACAATGTTAAATCAATGTTAATTGCATTGAATCAACTTCACAACACGCAATTAATGTGTGAACTCGTGAATAAAGTCTATAGTCTAAATATAAAGTCTAAATATAACTGAATTTAGTCTGACTGCAACGCTATAGCCTACCTAATGCAGCGACCCATGTTTATTGCTAAGTGCAGGCATTAACTGTTCATGAGGTGGATTGCCTGAGGGAAGAAACTGTTCCTGTGCCTGGCCGTTCTGGTGCTCAGAGCTCTGTAGAGCCGACCAGACCACAACAGTTCAAAGAGGAAGTGGCGCTTGTCTACTCTTTTGCTTCACAAAAGAAGTACATACTTTTAAGGGCGTAGTATAAGTAGGTGAATTGGGATGCAGCATAAGTCTCATAAATCACGGAAATTTATGTTAATAGTAGGGAAAGAGTTAATTCCAAAAATTAGACCCCTGGGTGTGAGGGGTCCAGGGTGATTCTGCCAGCTCTTTACTCACTCTGGATGAGTACAGTTCTTGGAGAGTGGGGAAGGGTGTACCAGTGATTCTCTCAGCAGACTATCCGCTGTAGTCTTCTGAGATCTGATAGCTGAGCTGAACTAGACAGTTCTAGAAGTGCCGAGGATTCAGTGACTGTAAAGTATACTTGTATCAGCAGCTCCTGTGACAGGTTGAACTTCTTCAGGTGGGCCTTTTTGACAGTGGAGTCAATGTGATTGTCCCACTTCAGGTCCTGAGAGATGCTAGCGCCCAGGAACCTGAATGACTCCACTGCTTCCACAGTGCTGTTCATGATGGTGAGAGGGGGGAGTGCAGGGGGTTTCTCCTAAAGTCCACGATCATCTCCAATGTTTTGTGAGTGTTAAGCTCAAGGTTGTTATCAGGGGCGTAGCCATCATTTCAAAAGGGAGGGGGACAGAATGTCAAGTGTAATACCAGTTTTTTTCAGACTTTTGTTGACAGGTTTTTGCTTAATTGGCTTAATATGCTATTTATTTTTAAAGCAATAAAACAGAAAGAAAGAAAGATGTTCATTACTTTATATTGCACATGCAGGGTTTTTCCTGGCTCAAAACTAGGCGGAAGTGGTAAAATCCTGATCATGTATTTTAATAATAAGATAATTAAATGTGTATTTTTCATAGACCATCATATAGCCTACTGTGTTTGTCGGTGGAGCTCGGTACCCCTAGGGGGGTCCGGGGGCATGCCCCCCTGGAAGAATATTTGTACATTTTAAAGATAAATTCATTAATCTGGTGCACTTTGAGTCACCCGAATCTGCTGTTAAAAATAAATAACCCACCCGCCAACCGCCCAAACCTATGATATTTGATCATCACATTACAATTATTCAAACTACAATTATTACATCACTGTTGGAAAACACTCTTATCAGAATACGTTTTTTACCTTTATAAAGGGCATTTTTTCCTTAATTTTATTAAATGTAGCCTATGCTCCATCTTTCATTTCAAATTGAAACTTTGTTACCGTCAGTGTATTATTATCAACTATAGGCTATCAATCGCCACTTAACATTAAATTAAATTAAATTAAATCAGAATCATCCTTGCATTATCTGTGATTCCCTATTTATTATTAAAGGTGCCGTAGAATGGATTATTTTATTATTTTATAATGTTTCCTGGGGTGCCCTTATAATGTTAGTATGTTTTTTAGATCAAAATTGGTTATAATTTAGAAATAAAAGGCATATTTCCTAGCCTGATTTCATCTATTGATTTGAACACTCTGTTTGAAGGGGCGTGTCTGCTGTAAGACTTCAGTGTTGTTGCCCACTGCTGTGATTGGCTGACATGCTTGCATATGAAATATCTGGCATTACATGTAGAGCTATCTGGAAAACTTTTACTATTACAGCTTTTATACGTTTTTACTATTACAGCTATCGGGATTAACGAATCATGAGAAGTTTTTTTAAGTATTTAGATCTATTCCCATCACATAAAAGGTTGCAGATGAGCATTGAGCAGACGACAGCCTGTTGATCGCGTGAATGAAGATCTTATCACTGCAACGCGATTTACTGATGCATAAACAGTGTTGAACGACTTTGAGAGAATGATTATCTGTCTTTGAACTTGAACAATTACACATCATAAATTCACATAACCCACTGGTTCTTCAGAGGCTCGGATGAAGGAGCTAAAAAATACTTTTGTGTTCATTTGTACATCCAAACACTGAGCAACTGCCATGCTTCGTTCGCTCGTTTGCAAGCCATGATGTCTCTCGAGTAAAAAACAATATCGCGCTGGGAACACAGTGTAAATTATCGTTAATAAAATCACTACTTACCGCTTGCGGGAATATAACGTTAGTTGAAATTGCCCCCTTCGTCCGTTTGAGACGCCGAGAGAAGCCTGGCTGCTTGATATTGTTCCAGGTTAGAAAAACAGTCCGTGGTGAAATGGGCAGAGCAACTAACAACTTCGAATTAAACTGTAGCGGTATCCGATTATAGATAGATTATAGATAGATCTGCCATTTTCCCTATGATCCTCCTCCTGCTTGTTTCTTCACCTGCAGAACTTCTGATGATTCGGCTGCGCAGTTCCACCTGGCACTGAGCATGGGCTGGCATATGCAAATTTTTAGAGGCGTACATATTAATGATCCCGACTGTTGCGTTACAGTTGGTGTTATGTGGAGATTCGCCTGTTTTTCAGGGGTGTTTTTCAAAAACGAGATTTAAATAAGAAAGAGAAAACTATGGTGTTTGAGACTCACTGTATGTCATGTCCATGTACTGAACTCTTGTTATTTAAGTATGCCAAGATAAATTCAATTTCACATTCTAGGGCACCTTTAATATAATACTATTTATTAGTATCTATCTATTTATCTATCTATCTATCTTACTAAACTAAAACTTTCCAATTGAAAACCTTCAAACTTCAAGCTTTTAAAACTACTTCAAACTTTCTGGTTAGGCTTTTTCAAGAGAACATAAAGTTTGTCATCATGTACACATGTTACAACGCTGCCTGATTCAAGCAGGCTGTTAATGCATGGAAATACAAATTCAGCATTAGGCTAACAATCACCATTTTTATTCTAATTTGAAGGGCTTTGATAACATCTATGAAAATAAAAGACATTACGAATAAAAAAAAAGATTGAAAATAAACGCACGTTTGTGCGGGTAGTGAATATTTTCAATTTACAACAAAACTTGTTATTTATTCAACAAGAGAAATAGGCAGAGTTATTCATCATTGTGCAACACAATTCGGATACCACATGACAACTTACTTACAGCGCTTGACTTTTTCGTGAAAAGGATCGCGTGAAGACTGAAGAGTTTTTTGCCGTTTTGAACTCATTGCGACCTCTATGAAAAAAATGGATTGGGCGCGGGTGCGAGCATGGGCGTGCCGTGATGCACGAGTGACTGATTACCATAGAAACATGAAAGTCACGTATGTAGATAGACTTGACTCTTTGGATTTTAAATTTCGATGTAGGCTATACACACCCGCGAAAACCTCAGCTTGTCGTGGACACACTTGCCCTATGAAAAAGTGCGGGGGACAGGGACGGACTGACAATCTGTGCGTTCTGGAAAAGTCCAGAACGGCCGTCCAACCGAGGGCCGTCGGCAAAAAAAAAAAAAGTCTAATAAAGCAATATGAACAGCCAACAGCAGGGGCACTAATATGATCATATGCTACGTGTAAAAAACAAGGCTGCACTTTTAAATTTGCTTACATTATATTTGAATAGTTAAGTTATAGTATAGCAGTGGTCTCCAACGTGGCCGTATGAGTTGCCCGCTAAACACATTCTATAAATAGCTCCAACTTGCCGTCGGGGTTCCAGACTTCGAATAAATGGTATCATTTTGCAACCTTTTCAACTAAACGTTTCAATTTGAACTTTTGCCTCTTCAAAATTACCCAACTCTCTTTGATTATACGCTGTCATTTGCATGAGAAACATCAAATGGCAAACGCTCAAAAATCGGAACAAAACGTGTTTGATCTGAGCAGCGCAGAGCATTATCAGATCGTGGACAAAACAGCTGTGCGGGCTGATCTCGATCACGCGAACATTATTACACAGAGCTGCGCGATCCACTGAGAAGCAGTTCAATTCAGCGCAGAATTCTCTATCTCTAAACCCACAACTGACTATGTGATTTAAGCTTGTAAAAAGCTAGATGAAACAGCGCTGATATTCTCAACATATTGACGCAAAAAAAAAAAAACATGGCGAAACATTGTTCCGAGAACAAACCAGTTAAAGGTAGGGTAGGTAGGAATTGTCTAAAAAAACTTCTTTTCCAAATTTGTTTAAACTTTATTTACCATATATCAATTCATAATTAAAATGTAAGTACTCTGAAAAAGAAAGTATAAAAATCGAGTGTCTGTAGACCTCTCACGACTGTTTTAAAGACAGCTCATTATTTCCATTCACTCCACCCCCTCCCTTCTGGGCTCCTTCCAAAGCCACGCCCCCAAAACACATGAATGCGCGACTCCGACGAGTAAGGGGAGGCTGCAGACCTGGAGCCGGTAGATATACGCCCCAAGCAGTTTTACGCCCCTGGCAGTTTTACGCCCCTGCTGTTCCTGATGCGTCCAGTAGGGGGAGGCTGTACATTGACACGAATTGATTGAGGTATAATAAATAATCCGCTAAAGTTATTGTTGTTTAGCAATGATGCAACATTTATTATTTATAAACGAATAGCTTGATAGAGCTAGGTAGATATCAATTCATTTATTTATATCAATGGATAGGTCTATCATTTATTTCGAGAGACAAAAAGTTCTGGACGGTCAGGTTGATGTTCTGTCTGGCTTAAATTTATAAGTTATAGCTTACCACGTGTAAGTTTAGCTGCCCCTAGTCTTCTCTACTCACTTTCAAAATTAATTTTCTTTTGAATGTTCTTTTGTTGCCCGTCTTTATCTTGCCTCTTCTGGTAAGACTCCTTTACTCCTTTCTGGTTTGAGTTGTTTCTTATAAAATGAGATCTAACTATCTCATTTATATCTAAATATACATTTTTCTTAAAATAGCGTACTGATCTGGATTAAAATGTAGGCTGTGTGCACTTAAAGTGGGATTTTTCTTTGCCAAGTAACTTGCATGATGCATCCCAGTGTGTTTGCTTTAGCTATGGAAATCTCTCTCTCTCTCTCTCTCTCTCTCTCTCTCTCTCTCTCTCGAAACTTTTATAAACTATAAACACCCATCTCTTTTTTAACTGCATTCCAAACCAATAGCTTCTCTAGTAAATAAATGACTTACAGAGACATACAAGGACATGTTTTTAATGTCATTTTTTAAATTTTCTCTGCACAGTCCATCATCAGTGGCCAAAAGAAATCAAAGTGTCTTGACACTTTTTCCAAAAGTGTTCCACCAACAAGTACCTGTGCCATTGTACTTTGAAGATCAGGAGCAAATTGATGCAATCCACACTCATCTGACATAAATTCTGGGCAACACACACACACACACACACTGTGACTAGATCAAATTCACCATGGATGTCCTTTTAATATTTTTTTAAAGTTTAGCTTTTTTTAATGACACATGAAATGCAAATTAAAAAGGCAGTTTGTGTTCTCGTAACACTTTCTTTTATGTGGTCTGTGACTCATGGGGTCAGTGATTCTGCAGGGTCTCCAATAAGTATTATAGTTTATCTCAGTTGCTTTGGTGCATTTCTCAGATCACACCTGAAATCACATCATCTTTCACTTGTGCACATCATAAAAGCAATTTCTCATTTTATACAAATTGCAAATGCTTTGGTACATTCATGCAATTCATAATGTACAACTGTCTGCTGTTTCCTACATTATCAACTCTTTATGTCTTGTTGATCAAAATATAGGCCTATTATATTATTTCTCTGTTGAATTGTCATACTCCTCAAAACATCTAGGCATTAGTTCCTTGCATAAGTCATTAAATGCAAAATGGCTGACTAGTTGTCATAAACTGTTAAGCATGTTTTCAATACATTTCTATTACACTTTATTTTGTAAATGTGTCCTGAATTGATGAATTGCGGAGGTGTATTTAGAATTTCACTAATGAAGGAAAAAATGAATTGATATTATGAATAATGATGAAATGTACAAAAGCAACTGTGATAAAAAATGAAGGATTCAGGAATTTTATACAAAATTTAACAGTGAATCCTGCTGCTTTTGAATTTGACAAAATAAAATTCACCATGGATGTCCTTTTTACATTTGTTTGTTTAATTTTATTTTAATTTTTTATCAGTGAGCAGAAGCACTTTGACAGGAGGATAGAAAAACAGTTAAAGCAGAGTGGCAAGCCATAGGGGAGTCATCATAATTCATAAATGGTGTTGATAAATAATGTTTTTGTGAACAAAAATATTGTCTCTTTCTTATAAATGGCCCTTGGAATTTTAGAAAAGGGATAAATTGTGTTTGTCTTCATAAAATGCTATGAAGGACACTGTTTTGTAGCTGTATGATGACTAAGTGAATAGTACAGCAGATATTTAATCCAGGATCCACATGATTACACGGTGCTGTATGTCTAATGGGCTAAATATGTTTAATATCTAATTGTAACTTTATATAAATTCACAACAACATATTTCACTCAGTCTCCTGTATAAAAACATACAGTGAATATTCTATTATTATTAATTAGTATTATTATTATTACTATTTATTCAATATTAATGTATTCAATATTCAATTAACTATTCTATAGTAGGTCATATATCATTACTTGTCATCTGATCCAACTATGTGTGTTATTTTTTAATTCATGAAAACAAATAGTCTTCTGTATAGGCTGAGTGAAGCCCAACCTAATATCTAGAGATATTTTAATCCATAGTGCAGTGCAGATTTATACTAAAACGTTTAATATTTAAATTAACAAAAACCACAAATTCGGGCAAAATCTATGAACTGGACGGTTATTATTGTGTAAGTTTTGAGCATCGATTTAATGGTGTTATTTCGCAGCATATCCCCCTACTGGACGCATCAGGAACAGCAGGGGCGTAAAACTGCCAGGGGCGTAAAACTGCTAGGGGCGTAGATCTACCGGCTCCAGGTCTGCAGCCTCCCCATATAGACTCCGACAGCTGAGCTGAAGACGCATTGTTTACCTGAGACGAGCGGAGAGGAGCGCAGTGCATGCAGTGACATCATGTCAGAATCACATGTAATAAAAAAATCTAACTTTATCATTATGAATATAAACAAATAAGATGTATTTTAGTACTCACTATCAAGCTAGCATATTGATATTGGTAAAGTTTAAAATATATATTTTTTGATTCGCTAACGAGCTAGTTATATCTATAAGGCAAAGCTAAAAACAGGTTGCATTGCATACACGTTTTTCCATTACCATCAGTTACACTGTGATGAAGATGAATTTCGTGTAAGATTCATAACATATATGGTGTTCTGCATGTAAGAGTTTCCATGATGAAAGCATTGTTGACTCTGATGAGGACTACACTCCAGAGGCAAGTACCGCATCGTCAGCTCGAGGACAGGTCCGGGGTCGAGGGCGAAGCAGAGGAGGTCGTGCAAGAGGCCGTGCAACTAGGGTCCGAGGATACTGACACGCGTTTTATTCAAAGACTTTTTGTTCATTACCTTTTCTAGTACTGTCTTCCTTTTTTGCCTTGTTTGCCTTCGCTAACTGCATATGCCGGTAATGTGAATTTTTGATTTCTCTTTCTCTGCCATTGTTTTGCTATTCCTAGGTTCCGTGCCTCTTGAATTCCTCAAATCAAACGGGTGCGCGCGCATATGGGCAGATCCTGTGTGGCAAAAGGGTGGTTGCCATGGTTGCGAGAGAGTGACAGTCGCCTAAGCCAATCCTTTGTTTCGTCCCGAATGGAAATAATGAGCTGTGTTTAATGCAGATTAAACGGTCTAGAGTCACTCGATTTTTATACTCTTTTTTTTCAGAGTACTTACATTTTAATTATGTATTGATATATATAGAAAGTTTAAACAAATTTGGAAAAAAGTTTTTTATAAAATTCCTACCTACCCTACCTTTAAGAAGACATTTCACAACTTATGAATTAACTGTAGTAAAACAAACTTTTTTGGCAGAAATGTGCCTGTATTCATATTAAAAATGCTGTTATATTTATATAGTCATACATTTATTAAATGTAATCCTGTAATGTTTTGTTTAGAAGTTATGGCAGTTTATTTATTCATTTATTTATTCATTTATATTTATACTAAATGTTTGGGCTACTGTTTTTGATAACACATACAATAGGTTTATAGAAAATCAACAAAAAAATCAATAAATATTTTCATAATTTTTCAGGAATTGTTTTTTAACTGTAAGTCTGAACCAGAATATCAAGATATTTTATTATTTCCCATATGATGGTGAAAAGTAAAAAAGCTTCACCATGTTATATTTATAATAAATATTGGAGTATAACAAATAAAAATCCCTTCTAGATTATTTTATCCCTTGAGGTAGCCCTCGCACACAAAAAGGTTGGAGACCCCTGGTATATAGTAACTGTATGTTTTATAATTACAATTTTGTGTAATTTGGGGTTTCTGTAGCCAGTGACATTTCATTATTTGTATTTAATGGCATTGTAAATTTTTTGTTTTTATTTGAAGGCTGAGGCTTCATTAATAAACACAACCAATTATCATCATTGGTTTTGAGATGTGACTTGCTGTGAATACCTTGTCTGATAGGCTACAGTATTGTGGCATAGTATCAGGACATCCTGGCTAGTGTCTGTCGCACACGGCTAGAGGCGAATGGCCGGATGATGGGCCTATTTGGGAGAAAGTCCAGGGCTGTTTTTTAGCCCCAGTCCGTCCCTGGCGGGGGACGAATTTACATTTTATAAAAAGTGGGGGGGGCACGTCCCCCACGTCCCCCGCGTAATCTACGCCCATGGTTGTTATAACTGCACCAGACAGCCAGCTGTTCAACCTCCAGTCTGTAAGCAGACTCATCACCGTCCTGGATGAGGCCGATAAGTGTGGTGTCGTCTGCAAACTTCAGGAGTCTGACAGAGGGGTCTTTTGCGGTGCAGTCGTTGGTGTACAGGGAGAAGAGCAGTGGGGAGAGAACGCACCCCTGGGGGGCGCCAGTGCTGATTATGAAGGTGTGGATGAGAATTTTCCCAGCCTCACTAACTGTTGCCTGTCTGTAAGAAGTTGGTGATCCACTGACAGATGGAGGCGGGCACAGGGAGCTGGGTTAGTTTGGACAGGAGGATGTTTTGGAAGGCCGAGTTGAAGTCCACAAACAGGATCCTCACATAAGTCCCTGGTTAGTCCAGATGTTGTAGGATATAATGCAGTCCCAAGTTGTGACCAAAACACTGCAGTCGTGTCCAGTCATTTATGGACGTGGCCTTTACAATGTTGGCTCCATTGTCTATAGTTATGCAAACAAGATTTTCCTCCTCCAATTTCCAGTTTATGAGAGCATTCTTTAATCCCTGCACCAATGCTTCGCCAGTGTGGTCCTCAGGAAAAAACCCAGTCTGTAGGAACCGACTTTTCAACTCAAAATCATGAGTAATGAAATGAATCGTTATGCTCATGTATAACTTTGCTCTCCTGGACCATAACTCTGAAGTTGCTGCAAAATACTGTACATCTCGCAGTTCCGTTTCAATTGCTCCACGACACTTGTTGCACAGAGCAGGTATTGCAACATGTGAAAAACAATTACGAGAGGGCATGCAATAGCGCTTATCAAGGGTTTTAATCAGTTTTTTAAAGCCATCTTTTTCAACAGTGGTCACGGGAGCCATATCTTTAACAATACTATATTAACTATATTTAGCTAATACAATACTAAATCAGATATGTACAATAACATTACGATTGTTACAAAGCAGGCTTCCTCTCCACCTCCTCTTCACCACCGGAGGGAGCTGTCGCCAGAGTATTAACTTTTCACCGAACTCCAATTCCCATAATGCCTCTTACCTGGGACTGATTGCACAACACACCTGCATCTCATTCACACACACATATAAGCCACTTCCACACACACACACACACACACACCGCGAAGTCTTGATTTGCCCCGGCCATCATCTCTGAGTGTTATTGCCCCGTGTTTGAGTTCTGTGTTTGACCTTCGACTGCCTATTTCTGCTGAACTCTTGCCGCCTGCCCTGACCTGGATTGTTTACTGGACTTTGATTCTTGCTGCCTGCCCTGATCCTTAGCTCTTCTACCTGGTTTGTCTCTGTCTCCTCTGCATTGCCCTGTATTGATGACCTTGCCTGTTTTGATTATTCTTAATAAAAGCTGCAAATGGATCTCTCTGAGTCTACCTCGTTACAACAACGATGTCCAGCAATCGATTTAAATAGTACATTGGGTTTGATTTGTCGTTCAATGAGATCTAATATATGTTGTAAGTGCAGAGAATTTTCGCCTGAATAAATACATAGATCCGACTATTTTAAATGTGTACTTTAATGGTCCATTGGTAGAACTTTTGCCAAGCGTGTCAGAGGTTACGGGTTCTAATCCACATTCGTATTTTTTTAATATTATTATTATTATTATTATTATTATTATTTTTATTTTTATTAATTTTTTTAATCAAAACCGAATATGTTCATCACTGGTTGTATATTATAAGCACAGTTTGTTGGGCTTATAAGTTTGTGTGCATTTTGTTTTGTGATTTCACCAGAACGAATAGAGTCTCCGCTGGGGTGTGAACCTACACTGGTTCAATTACGATTATCATGTCATCGATTCAGTTCAATTCGATATCACGATGCACTGCATCCTCAATTAATACAATTAATTAATCAATACAATTAATCAGTGTATTATGTTACCATTAAAGATGCGCGCATCAACCGTGGCCGAATCTGCTGTTGAAGGTGACGATCATCCATTTATAATCACGCGTAACAAAACAGAATAATTGTAATTTGACCATCGGGTGCGGATACTTAAATCAGAGAAAATTATTGGGGCGGGTGGATGATTTGTTTTTGGCTGCGGATTCGGCGTTGAGCTCATCCGCTTATTCTAAAGCAGTCAGACTCTGCCAGGCGTTAACAGCTCGGGGTGAAAACGGCTAACGTGGTTTATCAAGTTAGTGGTATTACCTCCTGCATATTATATTTGTGCGTGACATGAGCGCATACAGTGTGTGTCTTCTGCAGGTCGTGCTTACCAGGTTGTTCATAAAAGCCGAAATGTGCCCAGATGTAGGCTTTTAAAGTAGTTGTATCATTTTTAATTACTCGCACTCGCGTCTCACCTCCCTCTGCCATTGTATGCTACCGCGACAAATGACGTCAGAAAAGCGTCAGTACACTATAATCGGTTATGGTCTATTACTGAACCGATACAGAAACGTCCTCGTCTGCATCGCGATGCATCGTAGAAACGATTAATTTCGACACCCCTAGTCTCCGGAACGGCGTTAAGCGATAGATTGAAGCGTGGGTCCGTGTGAAGACTGTGCGCGAGCCAGAAGAGAACACACTGTATCCGCACCACTGATATCAGTGGCAACAAGCACTTTGATCACTTGATTTCAAAAGCAACACATTTTAGCGCTAGAACTTATTTAACAGACGAACTAAATGAATGCTCTGCTAGTTAACTGGAAATGTTTTATTTATTTGTATTGGTACATACAAATTTTAAAAAGTGGTGGGGACAAAATGGACCCTGGCAAAAAGTGGTGGGGACATATCCCACCAGTCCCACCCGGAAATTACGCCTATGCCTCCACCGAAGACCATTTTTGACCCAGGAAAAATCCTGGTATGGTAGTTTTGAGATTGTTGTTTTGTGAAGTTGTTACATGGTATTTTAGCATGCTCTCTAAATTCATGACTTTTATCACACACAAAAAGAAATCACTTGCTAATTCACTTCTCCCAACCTAGATTTCGGCCCAAAATTGCAGATTGCATTAAATAATTGTTTTAACTAATTGTATATAAGTGAGGGTTAGGAATTGTCAGGAACCAGTATTGTACAATTTTAGAAAATAATTTTAGGGACAAAAACCACATAAACCTTAAAATGTTTATGGAGTAAAGAAATTTCTCTAAACTGTATAATTATTGAAAATTAATTTTTCAGTAATTCAATGACCCATTACCAATGATTCCTCTATTATACTATGCAGTGGCATTCAGCTACGCTGTACTATTTGTTTTCCCATGCAGGAAAGTTGAGACGAGCATTCCCTGATGTGGACTCGCAACAAACTCTCAAATGAGCGACAACTTAGCAGCAGTGACATGTACAAATTAGTTACAATAAATTATTGTCTACATAATTATATAGTTGCCATTTCATTCTTTGTGTTATTGTGCTTTTACCCTAGTTTGTAGGGTATAGAGATGTTTGTGAACAGTCATGGTATGTGTTGTGAATAAATGTTAAAATGTAATACAGCAAGTGTATTTGATGTCACATAACATGACTGACTGTAGCAATTCACCTTGTATATCAACATGTCACCACTAAAGCCTTGTCTTGCATGTGTACTATATCTTCAGATTATGACTAGTATGCAAGTAATATCACAGGTTTATCATGGACAAACAACTTTTCTAGCAGGAATACTATAGAATGTAGGGGTTTCAGCCAGTACTGCAGGGGGCGCAATGCAGCAGACCAGCAGAAGGACTGTCGATGTCGAGGCCATGAGGCCTAGCATCCTTTGAAGGTTCTGAGAGGGCAACGGGCCCCTACTCTGAATGAAGTCAAAAGCGGAAATAAAAGTTTAATTCCGCCTCTGACTGGGCCAGAATGAGCCAGTCATCGAGGTAGTTGAGGATGTGCATTCTCTTGTGTCTCAGGGGAAAAACACCGCACCCATGCACTTCTTAAGACCGAGACCAGGATATGTACCCAAAGTATTGTCCACAGCATTTCGCTCTCAGGTTAATAACCTTCACTCTTTCCATCCTCCTTTTGTTTCTGAGGAGGACAGGAAACTTAATTTGCTCTGCCCTGTCCGAGCATTGAAGTTCTATGTGGATCGCTCTGGCGGTTGAAGAAAATCTAACCAGCTCTTGGTATGTTTTGGTGCTGGCCGCCGCGGGCTTGCCGCATCAAAGCAGATAATTTCCCATTGGGTTACAGAGGCTATTTCACTGGCATATGAGGTGCGAGTCTGCCTTCACCTCTTAGCATCAGGGCACATTCCACCAGAAGTGTGGCTTCCTCTCAAGCACTTTTTAGAGGGGCCCTTCTGGAAGACATTTGTGTGGCGGCAGGCTGGTCCTCTCCGTAGACTTTTGTCAGATTCTACAGTTTGGATCTCGACATGACTCCCGGTTCCCAAGTTTTATCTGCTTGAACCAGTCGTGTGAGTTATCTGGTCATTGTACTAGTTACGGCAGCGATATAGCTTGGCGAGTTTGGTATTTCGTTCCCACTGTGTCTTAAGCTACGCAGCGTTGAGTGAACCTATGAAAGAGAACATCTCTGGTTACTGATGTAACCTATGTTCTATGGGAACGAGACGCTGCGTTCTCTGCCAAGCTCCTTGCGCTGCCAACAAGCTTATTTTTCGGCAGAGAAATCTGAGGAGCAGATGGCGCGCGCGCGTGCGTATATAATGTGATGACGTAAGAGCGTCGGGGCGGCGCCCGCGCCATCAGCCAATAAATTGCCATGATTCTGTAAGGGCTTCAGACAATCTGCACACCCAGAGGGCGTTCCCACTGCGTCTTAAGCTACGCAGCGTTTCGTTCCCTATTCAGAGAACATAGGTTACATCAGTAACCAGAGACGTTTTTAGTCGTTTTCGCGGATCCATGTGAATGGGGATCGTTTTGACAACGGTGTCGTCTGTACGCCAAAAACTCAAAGGAAAGACTTCCCCGTTTTAAGCATAACTGGGTTGTAACAACCAGACAAGAGAAAAGGTGATCAGGTGGTGTTGGTTTTGTTTCGACATAATCATCATTTGACCTGAATGACTGAACTAATTTATAGTCTAATCTCTGAGTTTGATTTACCTTATTGATTACAGCCGCCCTGTGATTCTACAGCATAAGATCCAGCATTTTCAATATAATTCTAAGGATTTCCCACGCGTCTCACTATCTCTGTAGCAGGAAAATTCCAAAAACAGTGAGAGCGAGCACAACGCTGACTACGCTCAGCTGAGCACAGTGCTAAGTGTGATGTTCTCCGCTGTGATTATCAGTTGAGACTCATTAGAACGTCTTTCGCCGCCGTTTATTCTTAAAGCGGCGCGCCTCTGTGTGTGTCACTTGCTAGGGTTGCGCTCATGCAAGCCACATCCATCAAAGACTAGCCCTCTCTCTGGAAGCGCGCGAGCTCCGCCTAGCTGCATTTGCGGACCACTAGGGTCTAAGTGAGCCCATGCCAGCCTATGTCCCGCATGTCTCACTCTCCTGCTGGAGCAAGCACAGTGCTTAAGGGTCTGCAACTGAAAAAGATTTCTCTCCCCTGTGACTATCAGGGACAATAATTAAGCATATCACTCTCTAAAGAGCATCTAGCCAGTGGTTGTTTTACAGCCTTGCGCCAATGTGCGTGTCACTTGCCAGGGCTGTGCCCACGCAAGCCCATTCATCAAGAATGAACACTCATGGCAAAGCACAAGTCTCGCCTCTTTACGCTCACGTTCTGCAGCTCAGCAGCAACCCAGGCCCCGAATCAAAGCCATAAGCCGTGCCTCCGCCTAGCCAAACATTACTTCTATGAACATCAGTCCCCGACCCAGCGTGGCGAGCTGCCGTCTGAACTAATTCAGCCCTTAGACACCCGGGCCGAGGCTTGGAAAGCTATCCCCGGTGTGTCAAAATGGGTTCTGGACATGATGACATGAGGTTACTCGCTCCAATTCGCTCAAAGACCACACCGCAATGCTTCAGTGAAGAGCAACGTGGCTCACGTCCTCCGCACTGAAGTACTGAGCTTACTGGCGAAAATGCTGTCAGGCTTCTATGGCCGTTACTTCCTCGTTCCCAAGAAGGATGGTGGCATCAGGCCCATCACAGACCTCAGACATCTGAACTACGCCCTCATGAATTGGCTGTTCAAGATGCTAACTTTGAATCTGTTATGATGATGAGGAAGGAGAACCCAGGCGCAGACAAAGTACACTAAACACGATTTATTATAGGCAAAAAGGGGAAAATAAAGCCCACAATGGGGTAAAACAAGACAAGACTGAGGATACTAACTAGACTATAAACTTGACAGAAGACTAGACACTAACTAACAGCAAATACACGAACAGGATCTTCACAGGACTCGTAACGAAGACAGGATACTCACAGGAACTATTTTGCAATGACTCACATGAAATAATAGCACAGGCAAACTTCACAGAGTAACATCACAGCAGTATTCACAATGAACCGACACCGGACAGAAAACACAAGGGGATTAAATAGGGAGAAACTAATGAGGGAAACAGGTGACGGCGATGATACAATAATGATAACAAGATGAGATAACAAGGGGGCGGGGTTACATGACGAGACAACGCAAGCACATGGCCAAACAAATGGCCATGTGCTGCACATGAAACATGGGCCTGTCATGATTCTGCCGCAAGACAAGAGAAAATCAAAGACAAGAAGGCAGAATCATGACAGAACCCCTCCCCTAAGGAGCGGCTTCCAGACGCTCCCTAAGGGAACACTAAACACGTGACATGACAGACTGAGACAAGGACACAAACCAACAAAACATGACAAACAACAACAACGGCAAACATGAATAAACAATGATAGGATTGGGGTGAAAAATCAAAAACAACAAACAAGGCAGAGGAGGTGGAGACAACACAGAGTTCATAGGGGGCAGTCCAGGGTGGATGGGAGGACTGGGGGGAAACACAAAGTCCTTAGGGGGCAGTCCAGGGTGGATGGGCGGGACTGTGGTCTTGTGTGGACAGGACGATGACTGAGGACGAGGGGTCCGGGCAGACTTGGATGGGGAAACACGAGGAACAGTCTTAGGGGAAACCGACCGGGGTGAAGTGATGACAGGGGTGTCCGGGGAAACAAACAGAGGTCGGGTGACAGCTGGTACGGGGCTGGACACAATAGCTGGGACAGGACTGGACACAGACATCCTCCTGTCTGCTGGGACAGGACTGGACACATCTGCTGGGACAGGACTGGACACATCTGCTGGGACAGGACTGGACACATAAGCAGGAACAGTGCAAGCGGTGGCTGACTTAGGAACAGCGCTCTGAGTGGCTGGCCTCAGATCAACACTGGCTGCAGCTGACTGGGGTACGGCGCTCACGGCAGCTGACTGGGGTACGGCGCTCACGGTGCACTTAGAATCAGTGGACTCAGGACAAGACTTGACTGACTTGACGGGGACTTCAAGAATCTGGACAAGACGTTTAAGGTATTCAGACATTGTCTCGGCAGCGACGAGGACAGGCATCTTCTGATGAGCAGAAACCGACCGCAAGACAGCTTCAGCAGCTGAATCGGCCGCTGCTCTCTCTGCAGCACTCACGACTGCAGACTCGGGAACAGCGCTTGCAGGAGCGGGCTCTGGAACAGCGCTTGCAGGAGCGGGCTCTGGAACAGCGCTTGCAGGAGCGGGCTCTGGAACAGCGCTTGCAGGAGCGGGCTCTGGAACAGCGCTTGCAGGAGCGGGCTCTGGAACAGCGCTTGCAGGAGCGGGCTCTGGAACAGCGCTTGCAGGAGCGGGCTCTGGAACAGCGCTTGCAGGAGCGGGCTCTGGAACAGCGCTTGCAGGAGCGGGCTCTGGAACAGCGCTTGCAGGAGCGGGCTCTGGAACAGCGCTTGCAGGAGCTAGAGATGACGAGCGAGAGGCTCCCTTTCTCCTCTTCTTTCTCCTTGAACGCGAAGCCGAATCTGTAGCTGGGCTAGCGACCAGTTGGAGATGTTCAGCTGGAACCGTAACAGGAGCAGGGATGGCGTTCTCGGGCAGCGCTGACTCGGTCGAGGAAGACTCAGACGGGGAATCCCAGGAAACTCGTCTCCCTCGTTTACCATGGAGAACAATGGGAGCAGAAGGGGCCTCAGGAGAAGTGGAACCGGCCTTATCACCATGGGCAACAACGGCCAGGACGCGACCCTCTGGGATCACAGGTAGCGAAGCAGAAGAAGACCTTGTAGAACCCCCTCGATCACCTCCTCTACTGCGGCCTCCACGGATCCCGCGAAACACGACCAACCGGGTCCCTTCAAAAGATTGTCGCTTGGCAGGAAAGGACATACTGTCTGCTGGGTTCAGTATTGGTCGGTTCATTCTGTTATGATGATGAGGAAGGAGAACCCAGGCGCAGACAAAGTACACTAAACACGATTTATTATAGGCAAAAAGGGGAAAATAAAGCCCACAATGGGGTAAAACAAGACAAGACTGAGGATACTAACTAGACTATAAACTTGACAGAAGACTAGACACTAACTAACAGCAAATACACGAACAGGATCTTCACAGGACTCGTAACGAAGACAGGATACTCACAGGAACTATTTTGCAATGACTCACATGAAATAATAGCACAGGCAAACTTCACAGAGTAACATCACAGCAGTATTCACAATGAACCGACACCGGACAGAAAACACAAGGGGATTAAATAGGGAGAAACTAATGAGGGAAACAGGTGACGGCGATGATACAATAATGATAACAAGATGAGATAACAAGGGGGCGGGGTTACATGACGAGACAACGCAAGCACATGGCCAAACAAATGGCCATGTGCTGCACATGAAACATGGGCCTGTCATGATTCTGCCGCAAGACAAGAGAAAATCAAAGACAAGAAGGCAGAATCATGACAGAATCGAATCCTCATGCTAGTATGCCCAGGGGCTTGTTTTTTCTCACTGGATCTGAAAGATGCATACTTTCATATCCAGATTGCCTCCCTTCACAAACCGTTCTTGAGGTTTGCATTTGAAGGGGTTGCATACCAGTATACAGTTCTACCATTGGACTGTCTCTGGCACCACACATGTTTAACCCTCTGAGGTCGAGAAACGCGCCGACGCGTTTTGATGGATTTTTTTCACATAGCAGCAACATAAACTTAAATTACTCCGTCATTTATGGTTATACAGAAAAAAGAAATATAAAAAAATAATCTGTGATATTTCTACTTTTGTATGTGTCCACTTACAATCAAATCAAAACATTGTGCTTTTGTAAAATAAAGAAAATAAACAGGGTGTGCGTTCTGCCTCTCCGTCGCGGTGAACTTTTTTTTCTTGAGCACGTCTATACACTGAAACAAAACGCAGCGAATACTTCTCACACATTTATCAGCCATATACCCTTATACACATTTAAGTGTGTACTTTTAAATGATCGGATTCAAACTGAAAACAAATATTCTCTGTTTAAGTAATTTGTATAAAACCGACAGGATGTCCAGTATCTCAAACGCTTGCTAATTATTTTTTTATTCGACACGCCCACTCGCGCAAAAGAGATTCACATGCAAATCTCCACATGGAACGCGAACGCCCTCGTTACCTCAAACACAAAACACCAAAAAACTTCACAAGTCTCTGCTTTTCGTCGAGTTTGGAAGACACGTCTGAGCTTATATTGGATTTACATCAGAAGAAGAAGAACGCGATTTGAAGACAAGAAAGATGTAAGGTAAGAAATTCTTACTTATTAGTTTATGGTATTGTTGCATAAACTTCACATTGCAGTTGAACTGTTGCTAGATATATGGTGAATATTATACTATTTAGACCCGTGTTTACTGTTAAATACTGTTTGTGGATATCTGCTCAAACATAGATATGTATAACCATAATGTTTAATATTTTGGAGCGCGATGGCGTTTGAATGTATCATATTTTGGAGCGCGCTGTGCGTTTGAATGCATCATGTTTTGGAGCGCGCTGTGCGTTTGAGTGTATCATTTTGGAGCGCGATTGCGTTTGAAAGGAAAAATGCACCAAACATTAGGCTTTATGTTTTTACTATTATCTCATTTCATATCATCATAACGAATGGAAACATTTGAAGTAACATATGATAATCAATATATTTTTCTCTAGCGTAGTTGTTCTTGAAATCTTTTGGAAGATTTAATTTATTGTTATTATTTTATGCAGCACTGCGTAGCCTATGCCTACAGGCACAACACACCTGGTGTTCATTATATATTGTTGGAAACGTGTGTGTGTGTGTGTATTCTGTGAATTTTTAAAAAGAAATTTTAACCAGAAAAATCTAAAATCTATTCCCAAAATCGTGCAGCCCTATAGTTTCTCTTGATACCAGTATGTTCACAGTTTTTTCTTTCTTTTTTTTTCTTTCAGGGACCAGATGCAACTGAGTCCTGCTGACTTCAACATTCACATGAGTCTCTGTACATGAACATGGTAAAGTGAAAATCAAACACCTTGGAAATGAAAGGTATGTATGTACAATGTTTTTAGGAATGGCACAAAGGTCTCTGTCTTTGGATCATTGTTTTCAATGTGCTCTTTTGTCATTTGTATTTTTGGATTATGTTGTGTTGTAAATAAATCCAAACAATCTAAAAGCCATTCTTTTTTAAATCTCCTCATTCTTTGTGCAAGGTTGCTCTGAATGACAGGGCCTGATCGCTCCTAATAGGGCAGTTAGGGGAGTGTCTTTGTCTTTCTCAGGTGTTAAAGCCTTATATATTCATGAGATGATCACGCCTTTCCGCATAAGGCTTTTTCACACAAAACACGTCTTAGAAATTTAAAATCAATATATTGTCTTATCTGAATGAGCAGTCAGGGTGATTTTCACATAGTTTTGGAGCAAATATTCTAGGCTACGTGATACAATTTTCAAAAGTCTTGTTAAGAAATAATCAGTATGGGTTTCATGGCCTTATCTCAGTGAGAATTTTTTTTTGTATTTTCACAAACCACGCATAAATGTCATTATCTCAAAACTACAAACTTTTACATACATGCTGCTGATATATTATTGTAGCAGAGTTTGTGCTGAATACAGTGTAATTAGACTTTAGCCATGAAAATGTCACAAGTAACAGAAAAAAACACAAATGTCAGAGCATGTCAGAACACCTCCAGGGTCAGAAAACAGCTCAGACCTCAGAGGGTTAACCCCCTGGGGTCGGCTGTATCGCCGGCGATACCAGCTCGCTTTTTTTTTTTATCAGTTCAAAAGAGATTCATTTTGCTCTGTTGACTTTGATATTACAAACAAGTTTCATACATCAATCGATTCTGTTAAATGTGTATTATTTTTGTGTATACTCACAATAAAAACAAAGTGTTGTGCTTTTTGCCAAATAAAGAAAAATAAACATGATGCGAGTTCTGCCTTCTCTCTGTCAGTTAAGTCCATTCTGAAACGCGTCTGAAAATTAACTGTAACTCAGCGAATACTCAGTCAAACAGGCATACAGACACACAGGCATGAAGCTTGAATTCTCTTCTTTTAAATGGAGTAATTTATATAAAAAACAAATATTCTCAGCTTGTGAAATCTGTATTAACCTGTTAAGCTGCAACGCCACTTTTGAAAAATCCCCAGAAATGACATACCCAAACTGAAACACATACAGTTCATGAACCCTTTGCACTAAAAGCACAAGTATGATCTCATTTGAAAGCTGACACCTGGTAGTTTATTGTAAATGTAGAATTAATTATTGTCATAATGAAAATATTTTTTTTAAATAGCTTCAAAATTTTGTAAAGTTATTAGAAATTAATTTTTATGAAACAACTTCATGAAAATAAAATTGAAGTTGGCCCTGGAGCAATCTAGAAATGCACTGCAGCTAAAGCCATATGTGTGACCATGTTATATTTAAAATCTGAAAATGATAAGTCTAAAACTCTGTATTTAGTTAAATGTTTTTCAAGATCATGTCAAATGACTTTATTTTGATTAGATTCTAAAAATGCTACTGATGTTTAGTCATCATCTAAGTCATCTATTCAGTCTATTGTCTCTATTGTTTTGTGGTGCAAACGAGCCCCATTCAGTCTCAGTCTCCCCAGTACACATTCACACACCTCTCCAGCCTGGTTATGGATCTAAATATGCATATCTTTTGTCTGCATTATAGTTGCTAACGACTGGCTATTCACAGGCTATTCATAGGGTTTCAATCCCTAATTTATTTTATCAAAGTTCTCACTTACATTTGAAACTGTATCAAATGCACTAAAACAGTTCAGAAAAGCATTACTATTTAGAAAAAAAAACCCATAAAAGAATAACTTCTAGGTGACAGGTGCACCTGAGCTAGCTAGCATGTTAGCTTAGCACACCATCAATACACGACCATTTATGAGATTAAAACTATGTTTGTGCTTCAAACTTATTTCATAACGCAAGTCGATTGTTTTAAATAATCTTCTGTGATCTAATTTGGCTTCAGATAAAAAAAAATCAGAAAGAAAATATATTATTTATAGTATGCACGATGATAGTCTATATCGATTAGCATTACATTATAAATATAATCTATTATTATAAAAATACCTGGCATTGCTTGAAGAACACTCAAATATCAAATATCATTTGCAATCATGTTTATTGTCTTCAAAACGTCTATATCTGCATATTACAGCGATCTCTGTGTTAGCTTTGTGTGTAGCTGCTAACAGTGACGTCCTTGAAGGTCACATGATTATGGCTCTTCTTCATGTTCCATATATGGAGTATTTTTGTGCATATAGCGCCCTCAGGCTATTGGTATGAATTGAAAACACAGCACATCTCAGTAAGAAGCGCTCATAATGATTACATCGACGCATTTGGGTATAAATTCAATAAATATTATTCCTGTCTATAGAAATATGATGTGAATCTATGAGAATATATCAATATTTCTCCAAGTCTGCACATTTTTGAGCTAAAAGCCCCGAGGGACGTTGTTTTGTATAGCACTGTCATGACAACAGCACGGAGTTTTTTTTTCTGAATGGACCAGCTGACGCTCATAAATCATATTAAAGGGATCGACGCATTTTTTCATTTCATAACTCCTGACACAAATTAAGACATAACTGTCACTATAAGTTTCTCAGAATACAATAGTTGTCAAATACTGAAACTTGAGTCTTATATCTTTTTAATGATGTATAGTTTGTCAAGGTAAAACATTTAATTTGATAGTAACTTTGAACTAAATAAATAAAAAAACACTTCAGTGCGCCGACGCACTGGTGCAGCTTAACAGGTTAAAAGAGAGCGATTCCAGTCGAGCTCATTAGCGCTCATTCAAATGTAATGTGACCACGCCCCGGAGAGCGCGCGCTATTCAAACGCAAATTCTGAGAACCATTTCAGACCTGTGAAACGCCCACATCCCTCCTGGGTCCCGCCAGATTGAAAGGGTGCGGAAGCAACTGCGCGACACCTTCAACAGGCGAAGAACTGGTCCTGAGGACCGGGCCCCTGAGAGCTTCATCCTCCACAGAAAAGGTCTCATGTGGAGCAACCCTAGGGGTAGCACAGGGAAGGCTGCGGCCATGAGCCCAAGAAGCCTGCGGCAAGTGCCCACAGAAACACGATGGCCGAGCGTGAAGCGGGCCAAACATGTCACAAGACTGGAAATCTGGGCAGGAGCCAAACGGGCCTGCATCAGAACGGAATCCAGGCGCACCGCTAAGAAAACTGTGCGTTGAACTCTGGTAAGAACACTCTTCTCTGTGTTTAACCCTAAGCCGAGAGACTGAATGTGACGAAGGACAATGTCCCTGTGGTGAGTCGCTAATTCCCTGGAGTGGGCTAAAAGGAGCCAATCGTCCAGGATACGGATACCCTGGAGCCGCAACGGGGCCAGAGCAGCATCCATACACTTTGTGAACGTTCTCGGCGCTACAGCGAGACCAAAAGGAAGGACCCTGTACTGGTACGCCTTTTCTCCAAAGGCGAATCTGAGGAACCTCCTGTGTCGCCGTATGACCTGAATATGGAAATATGCATCATTCAGGTCTACTGTCACGAACCAGTCCCCTGCCCGAATTTGAGATATGATAGCTTTCAGTGTCAACATCTTGAAAGTTGAGAAATTCAGCCGGCGGAGGTCTAGTATAGGTCGCAGTCCGCCGCCCTTCTTTGGGACCAGGAAGTAACGGCTGAAGAAGCCTTGCTCGACTTCCTTCGGAGGAACCTCTTCTATCGCTCCCTTGAGGAGAAGGGATGAAATCTCCTGCTGTAGTACAGAAGCCTCTGAGGCACTGTCGACTACAGTTGGAAAAACCCAGTTGAAGCAAGGGGGGTTGCGACAGAACTGAAGCGTGTAGCCGAGCCGAACTGTACGGAGGATCCAAGGCAATATCCCTGGCAGACGCCTCCATTCATGAAAGAAATGTGATAGAGGAAGCAGAGTGTTGCAATGCAGAGGACATGCCTGTGTTAGGGTGTCGCGCTGACTCCTGTGGGGTGGCGTGGTCGAACATGAAGGAGAGCACTTGGCGTCCTGACACGTAGTGGGAGGTACCACTGCCTGGATCGGTATTACAGGGTCTGCCTGCTCCTGAGGAAAACAGAACGTGCCTCTGAGGATGCGAGTGGCAGGTATCAAACGCGTCGGAGGCGAGGGGAGAAAGTTTAACGCGTCTCCTTCCTCCTGCGCCGGACGGTTTGAACGAGGTTGAATAGGAACTGCACTTCGAAACACGCTGGGCGGCAAAAGTGGCAGGGTTGGAGAAGGAGAGCAAGTGAGAGGTGGGCAGAAACGCTTGCGCGGTCTGTCTCAACCTTGTAAATCGGGGGAAGCTCTCCTTTTTCTGACCTGAGGGTCAGGAACGATTCGAGGAAGCTGGAGCGGAAGGTTTGTTAGACCGCTTCAGCTCAAGACGCCTATGAGGTCGCTGGCGGGGAAACCGCGGGCTCCCCAAACCGTAGCTGGTGGGGGATGAGCCGAGTCACTCCTAGTGGTGAACTCCGTCCTATGAGAAGGACGTTCTCTGGGTTGAGACGGGGAGGGGTTAGATGAATCCTTTCTAACCCTCCTGGGCATAAACTGCCTGAAGGCAGCCGACTGGGATTTTGCGGCCCAAAACTTTTCAACCAAAGTGTTGACCGCCTCCCCGAACAGTCCAGACTGAGAAATTGGGGCGTCCAGGAGTAATACCTTCTCTTTGTCGCGGATCTCTGTGAGATTGAGCCATAGGTGGCGCTCTGCAGCAACCGCACCCGCCATAGACCGACCTATAGTGCGTGCGGTGTGCTTGGTGGCTCTTAAGGCCAGATCCGTGGCCTTACGAAGCTCTTTGACAGCTTCTGGCGTTATTCCGGTTCCCTCGTCCATCTCCTTCAAAACATCTGCCTGGTAGGCTTGGAGGATGGTCATAGTATGTAGGGCCATGCCTGCCTGACCAGCTGCCATGTAGGACTTTCTGATAAGAGCGGGAAGTAGTCCTCCACGGTTTAGAGGGAAGGAGGGGGCGAGATTTCCACGACGGAGCAGACGACGGAGAAAGGTGAGTAGCCAACGTGTCCTCGACCGCTGGGATGGCGGAATAGCCCTGCTCCACAGAACCAACAAGGTTGGTGAAGTCGGCGGCTGCCGCATTTGTCAGACGAGCGGAAAAAGGCTGTTTCCAGGATCTGGATATCTCGTGATGCAGATCACTGAAAAAGGGCAGCTTTCTCTGCTCTGGCCTAGAATTAGGGCCACTTAAAAATCTTTCGTCTAGTTTAGACGATTGTGACTCGTGGGGCTCGTCGGGCCAGTCGATAGCGAGCTTCTCTGTAGCGCACGAAAGCACTTCCATAAGCTCCGTGTAGGCCGCAGTAGGCCGCGCTTCCTGGCCGCTAGGCGGGAGAACGTCATCAGCTAAAGCAGGCCCGAAATCCTCGGAGTCGGACGCTGCAGTGTAAATGACATCTTCCAGACCGAAAGAAACCGACTCGCGCGCTCCCGGGCTGGGGCATAAATAATCGTGTGAAAACTCGACTGGCAGGATGCCGCGTGCATGCTCGGGAGAGGGAGGGAGAGAAAGGGCGAGGCCTATCTGCTCATACTCTATATCCTCGAGCTCTACATCCGAACCCCAGGTTGCGGATCCCCGCGAGGCCTCAGCGGTCTCGGAAGCGCGACGGGGGAAACGAATGACTCCTTCTCAAAAACCGAGAGCCTAGATCGGAGGGATTTGAGAAGCAGGTTGTCACAAAATTTACATTTTGACAAGCCTAGAACAGCCTCGCGCGCATGCGAAAAACCCAAACATTTTACACACTTACTGTGAGGGTCGTCACTCGCAATAAAGCGAGCGCATGGCGGCAGGCAACGACGAAACTCCATGGCACTTCACCGCAAGGATAACTGAGTTCCACTATTCGCAGTCACTGAAGTGCAGATGAAGAATGTTGATGCTAAATCCAATATTTGGGCCAGAAAAACCGAGACCGAAGGGCTTAAAATGGCCGCTTCGTGAAGGCAGAGAAATCTGAGGAGCAGATGGCGCGCGTGCGTATATAATGTGACGACGTGAGAGCGTATTCATGTGCCAAGCTGTTTGACAATAAATTGGCGTGATCGGCAATCAGACAACGCCCAGAGGGCGTTCCCACTGCGTCTTAAGCTACGTTGAGTGAACCTATGAAAGAGAACGCTGTATTCTGCTGCCAGGCCATCAGATGGCGATGAAACACTATAGACTGAACACGTAATACGTATGTGCATGACCTCATCATCTTCAGAGATTCACATTTTGATTATTTACGAGAAGACCGTTTTCAAAACACCATCAGTCCCCAAAACACCATTGTCGTGTAAATGAACGTAAAAAGTGTAACGTTGAAAACGGTGTTGTGTAAACAGCCCCTAAGAGAGTTAAAATAACACTGAAGCAGTGTTAAAGTTATAATTAAGATATAATTAAGTTATAATTAATTATTCAGTGATTAATTGAGTGATAATTGACAATTATTGAAGCCACCTGATGTTAACAAGCAGAATCAGTGAAGGAGAAAATCACACAGTTATGGTGATCAGTGTTTGCTTTAGTTGGGCCCTTGACTTTTTAATGTACCCTTATTTTAACACTTTTGAGTGTGGTCTGAAATAAATTCCCAGGAGAGTTAATTTAACACTGGAGTTTTTGCTGTGTATATATAGATGAAGTGTCATCTTGATGCATCTGTCAATGCAACACTTCTGGAGGTTGTGAATTTGTGGTTTCACAAGCACAAACTTAGTAGCATAATAAAAGCTTCATGGTGCACACACACATTTAGCAACCCAATGTGTTAGTGATGTGATGAGAAAAAAAGTGTACATAAAAAAAAAAGGAAGAGCTGTAACTATATATAATGAAGAGAAAGACTGACAGAAACACAAAATGGCTGATAAGTGTGATCTGTGTCTGCTGGGACTGATCATTCTCTCTTCATTTCTCACAGGTAAAGAAATCTGTATTTTCTCTAAAGACATTTAATGGAATTAGTCTGGAAAGAGTTCATTTGAACATGCTCAGTTTATTCTTGCACACATTCACGTTGTGATCTCAGAGTTGTGTATTGATACACACAGATCATACTGTATTATTCCTGATACTGGACATAGTGTCACAAACATCTGATGATGAAGAATTATCTTCATATTAAGAGTGTAAGGGTGGATTTCCTGCAGAGGTTCAAGCTGCAAGACTGCCGGATGACTAAAGAAAAGTTGTCAGCAAGATGGTAGAAAACTGTACATTTCTTGTCTATTCCACCCACTGCTACTTATACCAACGACGGAAATAAGCGCAGTTACAATAGATTAATATGTGGGAGAGCGTTGCTATAGAGAGTGATGATATTGTATTGCAATATGTAGCACTTCAAAGTCAATACCAAATCAAAACTATTTAGCACATTATTTGTAATTGAAAAGGTTTAATGACAAAATATGGTTATAGTTATACTTAAAATAGTTACAAAATAGATTTATGTGTAGCAACAATGACATCCGGCCAGCTGCTTTTCACATTAAGTGAATCATGAGAGTGTCGAACACATCTTCTTTGTCCTTAGGAAGACGAGCTCTGGTTACTATCCACGGGGCAATTCACCAGCCCAGTGTGACTGGGATCCCCCCAGTTCAGCGTGAACTCCCCGTGACTTTATAGACTCGTGACATTCCAGATACTCCACACACACACACACACACACACACACACACACACACACACACACACACACACACACACACACACACACAGGTGTGTTTACTCTTTACTCGTGTTCCTCTATGTATATATAGAGCAGTCAGTCACATCCAAAAAAATGAATGGATTTCTATGGGGGCTCTGCTGGAAGTGT
This sequence comes from Leuciscus idus, assembly GCA_021554675.1. Lineage (NCBI taxonomy): Eukaryota > Metazoa > Chordata > Actinopteri > Cypriniformes > Leuciscidae > Leuciscus > Leuciscus idus. The sequence goes on from CM038621.1 coordinate 59,543,086, forward strand.
ATGGTAATTACACTTTTTGGCAAAACTATATTATCTACAAAAAACATCTAACCAGCAGATGAAGAATTATGCATCTCACACCTAGATCAATATCCGGAAACAACTCATATTTCATTTCGATCATCATTAACGTGTTTATTTTTTATTTTTTATATATATATATAAAGGTAATATTTCATGTGCATGCTAATGGTGTAGCTGAGGTATTTTGCAGTAAATAGGTACAAAAGTACTTAAAATATCCCAAAACATAGCATTAATGTGTACATGAGAAGTAAACCAAAAAAAATGTATATTATGTGTATTATTAAAAATGTAAAAAAATCACTTCCCGCTAAAACTATAAGAATGTTTAGAGAGTGTTATCCTTCCTTCCCAGACAGCAACATAGTGTCGGCCCAGATCCGGCCCACATTTGGTACACGTGGATTCCACACGGCCCAGATGTGGGCCGGATCTGGGCCAACACTATGTTGCTGTCTGGGTTTTAGGAGAACATTCTGGTAACAAAGATAAAATTATCTACAGAAAACATTACAAGAACAAAACATAATGCTCTCAAAACATTCATAGAACAACAACATTTCTATCTGGGATGAGCTCATATTGTCAAGTCAAGTCAAGTCACCTTCATTTATATAGCGCTTTTAACAATATTGATATCGAGATCATAGTATGAGCACACAGTGAATGCGCTGTGAGTAAAAGAACTACAAATAACCTTTATCTTTTGTTTGTTTGTTTTGTTGTACTGGTGGTGTAAAGGAATACAAATATTCTCCTAGTGCATGTTTAATCATATTGTATTAAATTATTTGTTAATGCATTATTTTGTCATGACTTTACTTGAGAGGGCCCTAATCATGATAAAATTCACTGTTAACTACTTCCCAAACTCAGCTCATGATTGATCATAAACTTACTATCAAACACACAACGAGTGTTCAGCTCAGTGAAGTGATGTTGTGTGGTCAGAGAACAGAAGTACAGTATCATCACGACTGTGTCTGGATGGAGAGTGAACTACTGATCCCAGCAAACCTTCCCTGAGTTTTGCTCCTTCCTTTGGGAACTGTTCCACAAATATTCTTTGTGGGTTTTGAATTGTTATTTTGTATTTAGCTGTGCATAAGTCACAGTAGGGTGAGTTTGAAGGAAAGAGAGAAACACAGAACAGATAAAGAGCTTTTAAGGGCAGTTATTAGTGTATTTTCTACGGTTGAAGAGGAGGATCAACTAATCCTGTGCCGTCCAGTAATGTTTATGACAAAGCTGAAATCAAAAGTTCAAGCTATGATGATATTACATTATTTACATTTGTTTCAAACTCAGGGTATTTCTTATTCCTTCTAAAAGAGGTGTTTGATTTGGTTTATCAATAAATGTTTATGAATGCATTAACTATCAAACACCGGAACAAGACTGTATGATTTGAATCTTCTGCTTATTCTGCTGGTATGGTTTATGTTTTTTCATTTATTAATATAATAATGGTCACTGAGATATACTGTGTTTCAGGTATCAGTGGAGTGGATGATGATCATGTGTTCATCAGTTCTGGTGAAAATGTGCGTCTGTCCTGTAATAATGCTCTTTCTCACTGCAAATCAACTGGATGGATCTACAGCAGATTCAGTCATTCAGGAGCAGTTGAACTGATTGCTGGAGGGATAAAGAAGAAAGACACAGAGAGACATGAGAGACTGAGTCTGGAGTCTGACTGCTCTCTGAACATCAAGAACGTCACAGAAGAAGATTATGGATTATACACCTGCAGACAATATGTGAATGACAGTCAACACCAACCAGGAACTGATGCACTTGTTTATCTGCATGTTCTTCATGGTAAGTTTATGATTATGTGGTCAATTTAAAAAGGGCAGATTCTCCCTTTAAACTCAGATGATGATTGAAGAGTCTGTGATGTGTGTCTTGTGTTCAGTTTCAGTGTCTCCATCATCATCATCATCGTTATCATCATCATCATCATCATCTTCATCCTCACAGACTGAGATCAGTCCAGGCTGCTCTGTGACTCTCTCCTGTCAGTTGTATTCATATTCTCAATACTCTTGTGATTATTGGGTTCGTTCTGAGGGATTTGAGCTGTTGTGGGTGAATCAGGCTGGTGTTGATCTGAAGACAGACTCCAGATATCAGATATTATCATCATCAGATCAATATCACTGTATCATCATCACTCTGACTACAACACTCCTGAATGAAGATAACAACAGAGAGTGGAGATGTCGGCTTACTCACAGAAATCAAGTCAAGACCTCAGTCAGATACACTCAAGTATTCAGGTGAGAAAACACTCTTTTCAGACAGATTTGTGAAAACTTTCACACACTGGCTCTACTCTTCCTGATGGCTTCATACGTTTGGCAATTGTAAAATATTAGAGGTCAAAGTCATAAACTGCATAAAAATCCTTATAATTCCCAATATTGACCTCCTATGGGTCATACTAGGCTAAAATAGACTCTTCTGATTTATGCAATATTTCATGTATGACCCATGAGGGAGGTCAATATTGGGAATTATAAGGATTTGTACGCAGTTTTAGGAATTCTAAGGCTTAATAATGTCATTGATTCAGGAAAGCTGAAGGTTTATGGGAAGCAGCTCACTGTGTTTCACTCTCATATAAACCAGGAATAAATGATACAGTAACATCTCTCTTCTCAACTACTGCCACTGTAAGCTGTGATGATTGAACACAAACTGCATGTCATGATCAATATGAAAATATGATGTTAATGTCCTGATGCGTCTGAACATTCATCTTCTGCAGCTCCAGTCGCTTCAACAACACTGACTCCAGTCAGAAGCTCAAACTCTGAGAAGACATCAAGCCGAACTACAGCAGCAGCTTCTACACAAGGTTCATGATCACATGATCACTGTCACACATCATCAGTCTCTCGCTTCAGTGGTTTGCACTGGCTCTCACAGACTGCTTTATCATCACACATATTAGCTACAAAAAAAGCTCTTTAGTCAGATTTGTCAGTGAGTTTTGATACATATGACCGGTCTTGTACAGTCTGTTGTCTGATGCAAAATAATCATAATATACAGCTAGTGTAACTCACACCACTCACATGATAAATTAATAAAATCATAGTGAGGATTTATTAAAGGGCCCCTATTATGGATTTTTGAAAATGACCTTTCATGTAGTGTATAACATATAATATTATAATAGAGTTTTATATTATAAAAGAATTATAATAAATCTGAAAGTGCACCGTTATATATATAAAGTTATTGTCTTTCAAAAGTAAGAGTCGACTCTGAGTCAATTAAATAAATTGTTTTTCAAACGAGTCATAAGCCGTTTCGTCGTGACGTCAAGACGATACATTAGCATATTGCCCGCACACTTATTGCACGCACAGACAACAGGGAAAACGTCTCAGGTTGCGACTGTAACCTATGTTCCCTGAGAACAGGGAACGAGACACTACGTCATTGACGCTTTGGGGAACGCCTCAGGCGTGACAGGTGTCTGAAATCAAATATCAACTCACGGCAATCATGTTGACCGGCGACAGCCCGTGCATCATCAGCTTGAATGATGAGCGCGCGACCTGGATGTATAAAAAGGGCACCTTGAAACCGTGACAACATCCTATCGTCTGAAGGGACTGTTGCAGACAGGCCCTGAGGCATGGCAGGGAGACCTAGTGTCTCGTTCCCTGTTCTCAGGGAATATAGGTTACAGTCGTAACCTGAGACGTTCCCTTTCGAAGGGAACTCAACACTACGTCATTGACGCTTTGGGGAACGAAATACCCACTCCGCCATGCTGAGGGGAGTGCATGCCCAAAGGCAGTGACAACTGTCAGAACCAGTAATTCAGAGAACACTGGAACCACTCACCCTTAGGTCACATCATGCTGTCAGTGACAGCACTCCCTACCGGTCATAGCCCATGCTAATGAACCAAGAAAACCACCAGAACATATTTAAAGGGGGGGGGGGGGGGGGGGGGGTGTATATCTGGGGGGGGGGGGTGTATATCTGGGGGGGGGGGGGGGGGGATATATCTGGGCCAGCTCAAAGGCTTAGGACCACAACTTCAAATAGAAGGGGTCACTTCTAGGGAGTGTGGCTAGGGGACCCAAAGGACTCCCAGCCAGTCACTATTCAGGGGAGCATGCCTCCGGAAAAGCCACCAGGCTGGCCTGGTGATCTATACTAAGACACACAGTCTGGCCATTGCCTGTCTGTCTGAGACAGAGCCTCTGGAAGTTGCCTTGGATAAGGCATCCAAAAAAAAAACGAAGGCCTGCGAAGCTGGCAGAAAACCATTCAGTTCCGGATCACAGAGACGGGATCTCCCGGAGAGTGTGACTCAACCTCAAGAAACGACGGAAGTTGTCCACTCAATCCACGGGTCTACCCAGTGCTCGCTCCGAACACTGGGGAAGTAAGAGAGGGTACAAAACCAGGAAGGTCTACTGAGGCCTAAGACCCTGATGACCCCCTCATGTGGGGAGCTCCAGTACGTGAGAGCTCATATCAGGAAGGCCGGTGAGGCCTGTAACCTGGCGACCACAGCATGTGGGAGCTCATACTCAGGAAGGCCTGTGAGGCCTGAAACCTGGCGACCACAGTAAGGCCTGTTACCACAGAATGTGGGAGATAGCTTGAAAGGGAGGCGCCTGTCGTAATGCATTGCGACAGGAGACGCATCTAGAGTGGGACCCAAGGTGAAGAACCGGAGTCTGAGCCACGTACAAAAGGGAACGAAGCGGACAGCGCATAACCCTTACCATAAATATGGATTTTAGAAAGTACACGAAACGAAAGTGCGTGTATTTAGCCATTCCGAATCCAGGAAGGCCTGGTGAGGCCTCTAACCTGGCGACCACAGCATGTGGGAGCTCATACTCAGGAAGGCCGGTGAGGCCTGTAACCTGGTAACCACAGTAGGTGGGAGCTCATACTCAGGAAGGCCGGTGAGGCCTGAAACCTGGTGACCACAGTAGGTGGGAGCTCATACTCAGGAAGGCCGGTGAGGCCTGTAACCTGGCGACCACAGTATGTGGGAGCTCATACTCTGGAAGGCCGGTGAGGCCTGTAACCTGGTGACCACAGTAGGTGGGAGCTCATACTCAGGAAGGCCGGTGAGGCCTGTAACCTGGTGACCACAGTAGGTGGGAGCTCATACTCAGGAAGGCCGGTGAGGCCTGAAACCTGGTGACCACAGTATGTGGGAACTCACCTTCAGGAAGGCCGGATGAGGCCTGTAACCCGACATGTGGAAGCTCATAACCAGGAAGGCCTGGCGACCACGGTGTGTGGGAGCTCATACTCAGGAGGCCGGGGTGAGGCCTGTAACCTGACATAAGCCTATCACCAGGAAGGCCGATGAGGCCTGTAACCTGGCGATCACAGTATGTGGGAGCTCATAACCAGGAAGGCCTGGCGAGGCCTGTAACCTGGCGACCACCGTGTGTGGGAGCTCATATTCAGGAAGGCCTAACAAGGCCTGTAACCTGATACCCCAGTATGTGGGAGCTCATAACCAGGAAGGCCGGATGAGGCCTGTAACCTGATAACCACAGTATGTGGGAGCTATATTCAAGAAGGCCTTGTGAGGCCTATAACTTGATAACCACAGTATGTGGGAGCTCATAATCAGGAAGGCCTGGTGAGGCCTCTGACCTGATAAGCCACAGTATATGGGAGCTCATATTCAGGAAGGCCTGGTGAAGCCTATTACCTGAACACCACATTTTTTAGAAAAATACTCCTTGACAGCCAACTCCTGGGAGCTCACCTCAGGGAGGCCCAAGTGCTGTTCAGTTGCAAAATGGGGACTGTCTGGTCAAGGAGGCCTGCTAAGGCCTACTACCTGACCATGCAGCCTCCGAAAAAAGCTTTAGATTTTACTTTCTTATCCTATAACATTTTGCCCCAGACTCTATACAGGAGACGCGGTCTGTAAAAGAAACAGAAATATGTTATTTGCACACAAAAAACATTTTGCAAAAAGACCAGATATTATACCTGCTCTTTTTGACGTTCGCTGCTCATCATTTTAATTCCTCAGAATTAAATGCAGCCAAAAACACTGGATAAGTGGAACACGGTCTGTATGGTAGGCTGAATTAAAATATCTAACTTCTAAAAGTCAGATAATAGTCCATCATTTTAATTCCATAGAATTAAATGCAGCCATAATCACCAGACAATAATGTTTTAATATTTATTTATACGTTCTCGTAATCTACACACTGCCTCGGCAAACGCGAGAATCGAGCCGTTAAATATATTTGGCTTTCATCCCTCGAGAAGAAAGTCAACAGGTGCGAGGTTGAAACATCCGACAGCGCACGGATGCACGGGCGCCGAGATATTTCTCAATGAACACTGCCAGCACCCTCAGGAGCTGACTGTGAATGCCTCGCACCCAAACAGTATTATTTCACAGATCGCGTGTACCACGGGGCTCAGATGCTGAACCCTCCTCCCTCGAGAAAAGGGTCCGACGAGAGCGGAGCGTCTTCAAATGAAAAACGCTCACAGTTTGCACAAGAGGCTCTCTCGCGAGCCTCCCGTGCGTGCTCTTCCTCTTCTGCGCATTTCAGCGATATTCTCAAAACAGACAAACAGTCCCTGAAGACGAAAAGGATGTTGTCACGGTTTCAAGGCGCCCTTTTTATACATCCAGGTCGCTCGCTCATCATTCAAGCTGATGATACACGGGCTGTCGCCGGTCAACATGATTGCCGTGAGTTGATATTTGATTTCAAACACCTGTCACGCCTGAGGCGTTCCCCAAAGCGTCAATGATGTAGTGTCGAGTTCCCTTCGAAAGGGAACTTGAACCTCCCCAAGGACGAGCGTGTGAAGAATCAGTGGTTAAAGTTCATCTTTACCGCAATATCACAGCAGTATAATCCTAAACTTTTGCTGTGTTCCCTTTATATTACTGACGACTGCTTCTCAAATCTCGGAGTTCAGTGCAGGATTCGCAAACCACTTTTGCTCTTGAAAGATGGTGTTCAAAAAACTTAGTTTTGAGTTTTATATTGTGTAGGTCTCCTGCTATCTCAATAAATCGTAAAATAATCGGTTTGTTGATGGACATATACTTGTTAATGCTGATGGTGAGGAATTACAGTTGCAACATCTCATAATGTTCCTCAAACTGAGTAGTGTATCAGTGAGAAACACTGAGTCCTGCTCGAGCCGTCCTTGCGATGGAGGTTCGGGTTGAATAACTAGTTCTTCCAGTGTTTCATCATCGGACTCGCACTCGCATTGAAATGGTCAAATCAATGTCATTGTTCGTTACTGTGTTTAGTTTACAGTGTAGGAAGCCTCAGGACAGCTGATGTTGTTATGGCAATGGGAGTTTTTGTTTTCGACGCGCTGTACACGGTAGGCCAATCACAACAGACTGAGTCGTCTGGCCAATCAGAGCAGAGTAGCTCGCGGAAAGGAGGGATTTGGAGAGATTGATTCATCTGACGAGTCGTTTGAGAATCACTGAAAATGTGATGATGTGCAAATGTATATTATGAGGAAATTAAACAGTTTTTTTTTTTTTTACCTTTGATGCATGTAAACCTGTTGTAGGAGACTCTACAACAACATTAGGAAACTTTAAAATAGCATAATAGGGGCCCTTTAAACACAACTCTTCCCATTTTAGTGTGTCATCCCAGCACCAGAACTGAGCGTCACACTTATACAGAGCTGCTCTAGACTAATAACAGTGTGTAAAAGAAATGCCTTGACATTGTGTAATCATTTTGGTCAATGGCGATAGTCATTCTCCTCCTGACACCTTGAGATTGAAGTAAGAAGATAATGATGACAGACTCATGCACATATTCATCATTTCTGTGATGAACAGCTCAAGTATTATGTGATGATGATGTTGTGTATATGTGGCATTATGTGTTGAACTGAACTAACAGACGTGATCCACAGATCCAGGAGAAACTGAAGTCAGTGTGACTGCTGGATCATTATACAGAGGTACGACACGTTCATTTATACTGACAGCTTTATAACATTAAACTATCAGTCAGTCTGTAAAAGCTTCATCAATAACTGTTGATAGTTGAATACCCTTGACTTCAGTCATGTACAGTTTCTCTTCTTCCTCTCATGTTTCCTGCAGTGATTGTGATTATTGTTGAGATCGCAGTGTTTGCTGCTCCTACTGTGATTCTTCTTCAGATCATCTGTGCAAGAAGAGCTGGTGAGTTTTGAGCCGCACACAATCTGATGATTCACACTCATCTGATCTGGAACAATCTGCAATCATGATAAAAACACATACGAGAGGTCAGTCAATGCTTTTATTTTGCAGGGAGGAAGGACTCGAAGCACCCAGAGGAAATAGAGATGCCTGCAATATTACAATAAAATACTGGCGAGTTTTGAGCGAATCTGCAACAATATTTAAAATAGTAAAAACTTACAGATGATTGTTTATCGTTTTATTTTCTTCTTCTCAGAAAACAAAGAAAAAACTCTGATCACCCTGAAGAAAGAGTGACACCGAGTTTAGATTAAAATGTTTTTTGTTTTGTTTTGTTTTACAAATAAAAGGCCAGATTTATTTTCATTTACATCCCAGTCAACACGTTGATCTCACAGTGATCTCTCCATATGATCACAATGTGAGTCACAAGTGTAACCTCACAGCGCACTCACTGTGTGCTCATATTATGGCCAAAATGTGAGGTCACCCCAGCTAGAAATGGCATTGGACATGAACTTCATCGTTTAGACGTCAAATTTTGGTTGAAAATGAAAATTGGGTTGATGTGTTAGGCCGGCTACACACTGGCTGCGTGGCGTGTCCGTTTTTATTTCGGCTCCCATGTTAACAGGTTAGATCTTGCACACCGCCTGCATGACACACACGTCTCAGGTGCGGAAGAAAACTACGCCCCACCCCGTTTCACTGAACGGGGAAATTTCACAAGAACACACAGGTTCGCAACCACAGAGGACAAGAGACGTGGATCTGAATACAAAAATACTTTATTTTCACAATAATAATTATTTTAAATATATAAAAAGCTATTGACTCAGGGGGAACAAGAGTTTTACACCACTTCGGTGTGCATCAGAACAAAAACAAAAAAACACTTTCAGGCTGAGGCTTACCAGTAGGGAGCTAGCTGGGCAGTGAGTATCCTAAGACCACACCACTCACCAAACTCCACTCCACACAAACACTCTCACTCTCACACTTGCTAAGTGAAAGAAACGCAAGTGCCAAAGGCAAAACACTCGGTGAAGGAAACACCACCACCAAAAAGGGCACAAACAGCTAGCTTCCCTACACCGGGGGCCTTCAGCTTCTGAAAGAAACACAAAGACACAATACAATTTCGCAATTAGCTGCAGACACATGCATCAACAAATTATAGTAGAACAAATTCTAACTATAAAAGAGGCCAACACTTGGCAAATTACTGGCCACAGAAGTTAAGCCGGCTAGTGTTTCCCAAGGAGTTCACATCAGATGGCCATTTCAGCATAAACATTAGAGCAGCCAAATGCTATATAAAACAGAAAAAATAAAGTGAAATAATACAAAATGGGAACAATTAAGTGAATCACAGAAAACAAATCCAAAACAGAATGTAGCTCACTCTTCACAGTCCTTAAGAAAAGCACCGATCAAAGAGCAAAATAACCAAACTGCTGGTGGCAATATAACCAAAAGGTAAGAGCTAAATTACACTATTGATAGTACGTCTCACATTGAATGACGGCTCTGAGACTAGCCACTCACTTAGTCCACCAGCATTGGCTTAAGACAAAACTAACAAAAAAATAAAGTACTGTATCAAAATAATAAAACGGTCACATAGTGGTATTAATGGCAGCAGAACAAACAGTGCAGTCTTAACGACGCTGTCTATGGAGCATTTGCCCCGCAGTCCACTGAGATGAACCGCTCAAAAACAGACTGACGCACCAATGGTAGATCGCTAGACCCACAGAATACTCAGTTACTCACAGCCTCGTTCATAATAGGCAAACCGCAAATGTACCGGTGTTCCATCTGGCCAAACACATAAGCTGCACTATGATGGAAACATAGGTTACCGGGGATCAAACCAGAACTAACAGTAGTCCGTTAGAATTAACATACCTGTGATGAGGACAGCCTGCACCCAAAAGCAACGTTGCACAAATCCGGACCCCAGTCTGGCTAAAACATATACATTCCCACTTTAATAGTGCATGTGTGCTAGCAGCAACATTAGCCAAACAGCTAGGTACATACCTCCAGCAGAGATGCGCGCTTACCCAAACAGAGGCGATAGTGACAATGACGCATACCCAGGTGGCCTGAACTCCGCCTTAAATAGGCCAGGGATGGCTGCCGATAGGCTGTCACACCCATCACTCACCACAAATAATAGGGCGGGATCTTAACCCGCCTTGCCACACATGGGCGCAACCCTAGCAAGTAACACACTCAGAGGCGGGCCGCTTTAAGACTAAATGGCGGCAATCGACGTTCTAATGAGTCTCAACTGATAATCACAGCGGAGAACATCACACTTAGCACTGTGCTCAGCTGAGCGTAGTCAGCGTTGTGCTCGCTCTCACTGTTTTTGGAATTTTCCTGCTACAGAGACGCGCGGGAAATCCTTAGAATTATATTGAAAATGCTGGATCTTATGCTGTAGAATCACAGGGCGGCTGTAATCAATAAGGTAAATCAAACTCAGAGATTAGAATATAAATTAGTTCAGTCATTCAGGTCAAATGATGATTATGTCGAAACATAACCAACACCACCTGATCACCTTTTCTCTTGTCTGGTTGTTACAACCCAGTTATGCTTAAAACGGGGAAGTCTTTCCTTTGAGTTTTCGGTGTACAGACGACACCGTTGTCAAAACGATCCCCATTCACACGGATCCTCGAAAACAACTAAAAGTGCTGTATTCTGCTGCCAGGCCATCAGATGGAGATGAAACACTATAGACTGAACACGTAATACGCATGTGCATGACCTCATCGTCTTCAGAGATTCACATTTTGATTGTTTACGGGGAGACCGTTTTCCAAAACTTGCACTTTGAAACCCGTTTTCAAACGTTTGCATTATCAGGCCCCAAAACACCATTGTCGCGTAAATGAACGTAAAAAGTATAACGTCGAAAACGGTGTTGTGTAAACACGCCCCTAAGAGAGTTAAAATAACAGTGAAGCAGTGTTAAAGTTATAATTAAGATTTAATTAAGTTTTTAATTGAGTGATAATTGACAATTATTGAAGACACCTGATGTTAACAAGCAGAATCACCAAAGGAGAAAATCACACCGTTATGGTGATCAGTGTTTGCTTTTAGGGGTGGGGGAAAAAATCGATTATTAGATGCATCGCGATGCGGACGTGGCCGATTCTGAATTGATTCACAAATGTCAAAAATCGATTGTCAAAAAAAAACAGAACGCAAAAGGCGGAACTCTAAAGCGGACGTGCAGTGCGTGGACCATAGACAGTATAAGAAAGGCGCGGACAGTCTGTGGCGTGTACATAACAGAGACGCATGATGGCTGAGCGCCAAATCGAACGGCACCTTCTTCGTTAAAAGCTAACGTATGGAAAATTGGCAATTTCATTGTGACCTATTTAGTATTTTTTGTATGCAAGCTGCTTTCTGTATTGTTTCGTTTTCACATCAGTAGCCTATGCTGTAAACCGATCTGTTATACGTACGTTATACTGCCCTCCACAGTCACAGTGTGTATCAGTGCAATGCCAGTCACAAAAAGTTACATTTTGACTGTGCTCTCTGCAGATGTTGTGTATAAGAGCGGCTTTGTATGTTACTAATTATTCAGAATATGCGTAAGTCCACAAGCATTATGTTTGTATGAGAGCTGCTGGTACATAATTCTATATTTTTGAACGAAAACTGTTTGTGATTTTGCTACAGCAAAATGTTTTTGTTTTTGTTTTTTGTGTCTGAAGGAATATATTGCTCATTGTAAATAACAAGAGGATGTTGGTTAGAAGTCTATTATTAAATGCTATAGATTCAGAATATGCTGAAGTTTATATACAAGTTTGCTGCTAGTACAGGCACACATTTATTTTCCTGTTGGTTCTTTGCAATGTTGGGACATATGCTGGCAAATGTAACCTAACAGTTGACTTGCCAAATCACTTCCATTTGTTTTATTAATAAAATTAATATAGGAAGTAAATTCTTTATGGGTCATCATAAATACTTTGCTTTAAAAGTGTCAAGTAGTCACACACACACACACACACACACACAAAAAAGATGCATTGATAATCGTTACCCTCTGAATCGTAATCGAATCGAATTGTGAGGTGCCTAGAGATTCCCACCCCTATTTGCTTTAGTTGGGCTTCTGAGCCTTGACTTTTTATGTACCCTTATTTTAACACTTTTGAGTGTGGTCTAAGATCAGTTCCCAGGAGAGTTAATTTAACTCTGGAGTTTTTGCTGTGTATATATAGATGAAGTGTGATCTTGACGCATCTGTCAGTGCAACACTTCTGGAGGTTGTGAATTTGTGGTTTCACAAGCACAAACTTAGTAGCCTAATAAAAGCTTCATGGCACACATACATTTAGCAACACAATGTGTTAGTGATGTGATGGGGAAAACAAGTGTAAAATAGAAAAAAATTGACATAAAAATTACGTTAAAAAGTTTCCATCACTCGTTTCTGATGTGATACTTCAAAATATGCATAAAAACAGGGTGATGGACACATAGCTAATGAGAGGATAAATATATGTTTGTATTGATTTGTGTGGAACTGTTCATTTTAAATCACTTTGTTCAGTGTCAAACATAATACTTCTTTATGGACTTGGTTGGTTTCTGGACGCCACTGTACAGTTCAGCTCACTTTCTGATCCAGAGCTTTTCAAAGTCAACACAGTTTTACACCAGAGATCTTTCTGATCGTTTCTTCAGCTGTGTCATAGAGTCAGGACTAAACACTGATGAGATCAGAGGAAGTAACCAACCAGAGGAGGAGCTGATGATGTTTAAAGGAAGAGCTGTAACTATATATAGTGAAGAGAAAGACTGACAGAAACACAAAATGGCTGATAAGTGTGATCTGTGTCTGCTGGGACTGATCATTCTCTCTTCACTTCTCACAGGTAAAGAAATCTGTATTTTCTCTAAAGACATTTAGTGGAATTAGTCTGGAAAGAGTTCATTTGAACATGCTCAGTTTATTCTTGCACACATTCACGTTGTGATCTCAGAGTTGTGTATTGATACACACAGATCATACTGTATTATTCAGGATACTGGACATAGTGTCACTCAAACATCTGATGATGAAGAATTATCTTCATATTAAGAGTGTAAGGGTGGATTTCCTGCAGAGGTTCAAGCTGCAAGACTGCCGAATGACTAAAGAAAAGTTGTCAGCAAGATGGTAGAAAACTGTACATTTCAATTTTTTTGAATTTCTATCATGATGGTTCTTCTCCATATGAATGTACCAAAATAGTTGGTTATTTAAACTATCTATAATGGGGAAAATCACTTTGATATATATATATATATATATATATATATATATATATATATATATATATATATATATATATATATATATATATCTCCTAATAACAACATATAGTTGCAACTTGCATGACATAAAAACGAATGACTCGAAGGACTAGAGATGAACTAATCAATTCTGTATCCTTGCATTGCAACTTTTTTTCTTATTCTAAATGTGATCAACATTTGATGTGTTTGGGGAATTTGGCTATTGACATGTAACATGTTACATTCTGCTGAAATGAACGAAATGACTTGAAAAAAGATTTGTTTATTTTGATGAACGAGATTCAAAGATCCGAGTCAGTAAAATTATCCGAAATTCCCAGATGATGTCAGTTACTTGATGATGACGATAACGATATAATCATCATGTAGTGCTCTGGGGTGCGTTTCCCGAACAACGACGTAACTCGCTGCTTGACTATCATAGTACGATGCATCGTTGAAGAAATCAACTAGCGAGTCTCGACTGTTTCCCGAAACTGTATTGGGGGTGCAGACTAACTTTTTTTAATTTTTTTATACAAGCCATGGGATTAATCAATGCATGCTGATGAATGATGTATAATAATAATAATTAATCTGCATACCCTAGTTTTGCACTGATGTAACAAGACTGACAGTGACACAATAAGACCTCATGTTAGCATCTTTTTACTCTTAAAAAAAAATATTAAAAAACATGTATGTTCTTTAATGTTTGATTATAATTTTACTGTCTTCACATAGGGATGGGATTTGATAAGATTTAATCAATAATAATGCCACTGACGATTCTGATTATCGATCCAATTCTTTAACGATTCTCTTATCGATTTGATAGCACTGTGTGGAAAAATGTTTAAAATGCTTTAAAAAAAAAAGTGGTTTTATTTATTTTAAAGTTTAAGATTGAGTTAGCAAACTGTACTTTTTATATAATGTATGTAATATTATAGAACCTTATTGTAAAGTGTTACTGATTAGTTATACACCGATTCAGACGTCTCCTGAGTTCACTGTTGGAAAGATCAGTTGTTTTAACGATTCATTAAAATGAATCGGTTCAAATGAGTCATTATTAGTTCGTGAATTGGACGTGTAGTGCGCGTTGTGTGATTATCCCAGCAGTTAGGACATGGACATCCAAGATTTGTGTCAAGTTGTCAACATAGAAAACATTTCATCACTGTATAGTTTTATTTCGTTTAATTAAAGTGTTGTTTTATGTCAGCTGAATGTCCGGAACGCTTTTCAGAGAAGATAAGGAAACATAAATAATTAGCACAATTCACACCCAGCAGTATAATTCAGGGGAAAAAAAATCTCCGAATGCTCCACACGAAACTTTGGTCTTCCGACCTTTTACCACCGCGTCGATTTATTTTGATTAATATGTGCGAGGGAGAGAGAGCAACACAGCGCCTAGTTTGGAGACGGTGAAGTCGTTTACACAGAGAGTGCGCGCGCGCAACCGGCTCTCTCTCTCTCTGGTCGTTCTTTTAGTTAAAACATGCGCCATGTCACAAACGCAGCCGTTCATCTACATTACTCACCGATCAAATAAGACTTTGGCGGGCGCTAAAACAAGTTCAATGCAGGAAAATTCATGCGTGAGTTTCCATAGACTCGCACGGTAGCCAGGCAAATGGCGAGCTGTTGTTGACGCTGTGTGTGTCATGGTGTGTGTGCTTCAAGATTATGACGCAAGTGCTAAGATTCCGATTGGCCCAGAGAAATGTAAATTATAAGAATTATCCAATAATGTTTCGCAATTCTAGCCTGCATGGCAGTTTACTGTGAGAAACAATAGGCTTGTTTGAGATGAGCAAAATCTGCGCAGAACCGATCACCGGTGATCAGCGCGAGATGCATGCCGGCTAGAAATGTGTCCGAGTGAGGTCCGCCTTGCTCTGATGTCATGCTGACGTATGTCAAAAATCTCTCGCGAGCGCAAGGCGCACATGTCGGATTCTGCAGTCGCGCGCAGTTGCTCTCCACCGACTGCGCTGACCAAAAGCACGATGGGAAACGACTTGCTGACGACACAGCTTAACCCTCTGAGGTCGAGAAACGCGCCGACGCGTTTTGCTGGATTTTTTTCACATAGCAGCAACATAAACTTAAATTACTCCGTCATTTATGGTTATACAGAAAAAAGAAATATAAAAAAATAATCTGTGATATTTCTACTTTTGTATGTGTCCACTTACAATCAAATCAAAACATTGTGCTTTTGTAAAATAAAGAAAATAAACAGGGTGTGCGTTCTGCCTCTCCGTCGCGGTGAACTTTTTTTTCTTGAGCACGTCTATAAACTGAAACAAAACTCAGCGAATACTTGTCACACATTTATGAGCCATATACCCTTATACACATTTAAGTGTGTACTTTTAAATGATCGGATTCAAACTGAAAACAAATATTCTCTGTTTAAGTAATTTGTATAAAACCAACAGGATGTCCAGTATCTCAAACGCTTGCTAATTACTTTTTAATTCGACCACGCCCACTCGCGCAAAAGAGATTCACATGCAAATCTCCACATGGAACGCGAACGCCCTCGTTACCTCAAACACAAAACACCAAAACACTTCACAAGTCTCTGCTTTTCGTCGAGTTTGGAAGACACGTCTGAGCTTACATTGGATTTACCTCAGAAGAAGAACGCGATTTGAAGACAAGAAAGATGTAAGGTAAGAAATTCTTACTTATTAGTTTATGGTATTGTTGCATAAACTTCACATTGCAGTTGAACTGTTGCTAGATATATGGTGAATATTATACTATTTAGACCCGTGTTTACTGTTAAATACTGTTTGTGGATATCTGCTCAAACATAGATATGTATAACCATAATGTTTAATATTTTGGAGCGCGATGGCGTTTGAATGTATCATATTTTGGTGCGCAATCGCGTTTGAATCATATTTTGGAGTGCGCTGTGGGTTTGAATGTATCATATTTTGGAGCGCGCTGTGCGTTTGAATGTATCATATTTTGGAGCGCGATCGCGTTTGAAAGGAAAAATGCACCAAACATTAGGCTTTATGTTTTTACTATTATCTCATTTCATATCATCATAACGAATGGAAACATTTGAAGTAACATATGATAATCAATATATTTTTCTCTAGCATAGTTGTTCTTGAAATCTTTTGGAAGATTTAATTTATTGTTATTATTATTTTATGCAGCACTGCGTAGCCTATGCCTACAAGGCACAACACACCTGGTGTTCATTATATATTGTTGGAAACGTGTGTGTGTGTGTGTATTCTGTGAATTTTAAAAAGAAATTTTAACCAGAAAAATCTAAAATCTATTCCCAAAATCGTGCAGCCCTATAGTTTCTCTTGATATCAGTATGTTCACAGTTTTTTCTTTTTTTTCTTTTTCTTTCAGGGACCAGATGCAACTGAGTCCTGCTGACTTCAACATTCACATGAGTCTCTGTACATGAACATGGTAAAGTGAAAATCAAACACCTTGGAAATGAAAGGTATGTACAATGTTTTTAGGAATGGCACAAAGGTCTCTGTCTTTGGATCATTGTTTTCAATGTGCTCTTTTGTCATTTGTTGTGTATTTTTGGATTATGTTGTGTTGTAAATAAATCCAAACAATCTAAAAGCCATTCTTTTTTAAATCTCCTCATTCTTTGTGCAAGGTTGCTCTGAATGACAGGGCCTGATCGCTCCTAATAGGGCAGTTAGGGGAGTGTCTTTGTCTTTCTCAGGTGTTAAAAGCTTACATATTCATGAGATGATCACGCCTTTCCGCATAAGGCTTTTTCACACAAAACACGTCTTAGAAATTTAAAATCAATATATTGTCTTATCTGAATGAGCAGTCAGGGTGATTTTCACATAGTTTTGGAGCAAATATTCTAGGCTACGTCATACAATTTTCAAAAGTCTTGTGAAGAAATAATCAGTATGGGTTTCATGGCCTTATTTCAGTGAGAATTTTTTTTTGTATTTTCACAAACCACGCATAAATGTCATTATCTCAAAACTACAAACTTTTACATACATGCTGCTGATATATTATTGTAGCAGAGTTTGTGCTGAATACAGTGTAATTAGACTTTAGCCATGAAAATGTCACAAGTAACAGAAAAAAACACAAATGTCAGAGCATGTCAGAACACCTCCAGGGCCCAGAAAACAGCTCAGACCTCAGAGGGTTAATGCTCATTGGTTTAAACAACTGTGATGTATTGTTCTCTTTTAAAATGTTTGATTTTAAAACTCTAATATAATGTTTTATGTGTATGTGTGAATATTCCCAAACTATCTGACAGTGCGATCTCTTTGGGTTATGCAATTTCATTTTTATAAAAAATAAAAAATAAAATAAAAACATATGTCTGTATTAAAGAAAAAAATGATAAACATGTATTTGGAATGGAATTACATAACATGGGTGCCTTGTTCATTTTATTTATTTTCATATAAAAGCAACAGAACTTGAATTACATCCAGTTTATTAGCAACACTGTGCACGAGCGTGAATCCCGTGATATCCATCTTTGATCTCACAGGTGTCAGATCCACTACGAGAAGAGAGATCTGTCCGGCTTGCCTGCGCTTTTTTCACTCCTCCTCTCACTGCAGCCGCCTACTCTCGCATACATTTCAGGCGAGGCAAGGCGCATCTCAAACAAGCCTAGTGTGATGATGATGATGATGATGATGATGATGATGATTCAACATCATGCTTGCACTCTCAGAAAATAAAACACAACAACTATAACAGTATAACAGTGGGCCTCCAGGACCGAACCCTAATTTGTCCTTTGAGGTCAATATGACCCAGTCGACTTTTCTTTATCAAAAAAATAAAAAATAAATCCAGAATAAATCTGAAAATGTCCATACGTACTAGAGCACAAATGACGCACACTTACACACACACACACACACACACACACACACACACACACACACACACACACACACACACACACACACACACACACACACACACACACACACACACACACACACACACACACACACACACACACAGGTGTGACTGCAATAGAGAGCATTTTTATAGAAATTGTATGTACTAAAATGTGTTTCTTATTCTAAAGTTAATAATTTTATACATTTGGATTATTGGAATAAATAAAAGCATTCAAGTCTTTTCTTTTAGTGTCATAACTGCACATTTATGTGGCATTACTGCAAAAACAAGACACTTCAAAAGACCTCAAATAACAAAACAAAAATATTGATTTAATGTATTTTAAAATGTTTAAATATATATATTCATAACACAAGCTGTTATAAGAGCAGTCAGTCACATGCAAAAAAATGAATGGATCTCTATGGCGCCTCTGCTGGAAGTGTATGGTAATTACACTTTTTGGCAAAACTATATCATCTGCAAAAAAGATCCTAACCAGCAGATGAAGAATTATGCATCTCACACCTAGATCAATATCCAGAAACAACTCATATTCTCATATTGAGCCCAAATGCACTGAGTGTAAACAGGAAACTAGAGACATATGAGGAAAAGATGGTTCAGTCCTGTCCCTGCTGGGAAACTTCCCGCTAAAACTGTATAAGAATGTTTAGAGAGTGTTATCCTTCCTTTTAGGAGAACATTCTGGTAACAAAAATAAAATGATCTACAGAAAACATTACAAGAACAAAACATAATGCTCTCAAAACATTCATAGAACAATTTCTATCTGGGATGAGCTCATATTGTCAAGTCAAGTCACCTTCATTTATATAGCGCTTTTAGCAATATTGATATCGAGATCATAGTATGAGCACACAGTGAATGTGCTGTGAGTAAAAGAACTACAAATAACCTTTATCTTTTGTTTGTTTGTTTGTTTTGTTGTACTGGTGGTGTAAAGGAATACAAATATTCTCCTAGTGCATGTTTAATCATATTGTATTAAATTATTTGTTAATGCATTATTTTGTCATGACTTTACTTGAGAGGGCCCTAATCATGATAAAATTCACTGTTAACTACTTCCCAAACTCAGCTCATGATTGATCATAAACTTACTATCAAACACACAACGAGTGTTCAGCTCAGTGAAGTGATGTTGTGTGGTCAGAGAACAGAAGTACAGTATCATCACGACTGTGTCTGGATGGAGAGTGAACTACTGATCCCAGCAAACCTTCCCTGAGTTTTGCTCCTTCCTTTGGGAACTGTTCCACAAATATTCTTTGTGGGTTTTGAATTGTTATTTTGTATTTAGCTGTGCATAAGTCACAGTAGGGTGAGTTTGAAGGAAAGAGAGAAACACAGAACAGATAAAGAGCTTTTAAGGGCAGTTATTAGTGTATTTTCTACGGTTGAAGAGGAGGATCAACTAATCCTGTGCCGTCCAGTAATGTTTATGACAAAGCTGAAATCAAAAGTTCAAGCTATGATGATATTACATTATTTACATTTGTTTCAAACTCAGGGTATTTCTTATTCCTTCTAAAAGAGGCGTTTGATTTGGTTTATCAATAAATGTTTATGAATGCATTAACTATCAAACACCGAAAAAAGACTGTATGATTTGAATCGTCTGCTTTTTATGCTGGTATGGTTTATTGTTTTCATTTATTAATATCATAATGATCACTGAGATATACTGTGTTTCAGGTATCAGTGGAGTGAAGGATCATGTGTTCATCAGTTCTGGTGGAAATGTGCGTCTGTCCTGTAATAATGCTCTTTCTGACTGCAAATCTAAAACTACATGGACCTACAACAGAGTCAGTAATTCAGTAGTAGTAGTTGGACTGATTGAATTAGGGATAAAGAAGAAAGACACAGAGAAACATGAGAGACTGAGTCTGGAGTCTGACTGCTCTCTGAACATCAAGAACGTCACAGAAGAAGATTATGGATCTTACAGCTGCCAACAATATGTGAACGGACAGAAACAAGGAACTGATGCTGATGTTTATCTGCATGTCCTTCATGGTAAGTTTAAGATTATCTGGTCAATTTAAAAAGGGCAGATTCTCCCTTTAAACTCAGATGATGATTGAAGAGTCTGGGATTTGTGTCTTGTGTTCAGTTTCAGTGTCTCTATCATCATCATCATCATCATCATCATCTTCATCCTCACAGACTGAGATCAGTCCAGGCCGCTCTGTGAATCTCTCCTGTCAGTTGTATGCATATACGGTATATTCCTGTGATTATTGGGTTCGTTCTGGGGGATTTGAGCTGTTGTGGGTGAATCAGGCTGGTGTTGATCTGAAGACAGACTCCAGATATCAGATATTATCATCATCAGATCAATATCGCTGTATCATTATCACTCTGACTACAACACTCCTGAATGAAGATGACAACAGAGAGTGGAGATGTCAGGTTACTCACAGAAATCAAGTCGAGACCTCAGTCAGATACACTGTCAAGTATTCAGGTGAGAAAACACTCTTTTCAGACAGATTTGTCAAAACTTTCACACACTGGCTCTACTCTTTCTGATGGCTTCATACGTTTGGCAATTGTAAAATATTAGAGGTCAAAGTCATAAACTGCATAAAAATCCTTAAAATTCCCAATATTGACCTCCTATGGGTCATACTAGGCTAAAATAGACTCTTCTGATTTATGCAATATTTCATGTATGACCCATGAGGGACGTCAATATTGGGAATTATAAGGATTTGTATGCAGTTTGAGGAATTCTAAGGCTTAATAATGTCATTGATTCAGGAAAGCTGAAGGTTTATGGGAAGCAGCTCACTGTGTTTCACTCTCATATAAACCAGGAATAAATGATACAGTAACATCTCTCTTCTCAACTACTGCCACTGTAAGCTGTGATGATTGAACACAAACTGCATGTCATGATCAATATGAAAATATGATGTTAATGTCCTGATGCGTCTGAACATTCATCTTCTGCAGCTCCAGTCGCTTCAACAACACTGACTCCAGTCAGAAGCTCAAACTCTGAGAAGACATCAAGCCGAACTACAGCAGCAGCTTCTACACAAGGTTCATGATCACATGATCACTGTCACACATCATCAGTCTCTCGCTTCAGTGGTTTGCACTGGCTCTCACAGACTGCTTTATCATCACACATATTAGCTACAAAAAAAGCTCTTTAGTCACATTTGTCAGTGAGTTTTGATACATATGACCGGTCTTGTACAGTCTGTTGTCTGATGCGAAATAATCATAATATACAGCTAGTGTAACTCACGTCACTCACATGATAAATTTATAAAATCACTTATACGGAGCTGTTGTAGGAGACTCTACAACAACATTAGGAAACTTTAAAATAGCATAATAGGGGCCCTTTAAACACAACTCATCCCCTGTTAGTGTGTCATCCCAGCACCAGAACTGAGCGTCACACTGATACGGAGCTGCTCTAGACTATAGCAGTGTGTAAAAGAAATGCCTTGACATTGTGTAATCATATTTCTGTTTCCATCTTGTTTTTAATAGTTGTAACATCAACTACAGCAACAACACTGATTCCAGACACCACACCAATCTCTCTGAATCAAGGTGTGTATGAACGAACTACAGCAGCAGCTTCTACACACAGTTCATGATCACATGATCACTGTCACACACATCAACCTCGAAGGATTCCTCAATATTTGTGCATTTTAATGTTTTCATACAGGAAACGTTGTATGTTTTAGATGCCGTCAGTAAATAGATATTCAACATTTCAATGTTTCTGCAAATTTAGAAATGCAAGTGTGCTAGAAACTCACTTATAAGTTATAACATGAATATCTATGAATGAATAAAGCATCAAATATATTTATTTTTGGTCAATGGCGATAGTCATTCTCCTCCTGACACCTTGAGATTGAAGTAAGAAGATAATGATGACAGACTTGTGCACATATTCATCATTTCTGTGATGAACAGCTCAAGTATTATGTGATGATAATGTTGTGTATATGTGGCATTATGTGTTGAACTGAACTAACAGACGTGATCCACAGATCCAGGAGAAACTGAAATCAGTGTGACTGCTGGATCATTATACAGAGGTACGACACGTTCATTTATGGGGTTGTACAAACGAATGGGGTTGACACGAAACGAGCGGTTTGTTTGAGAAAACGAACAGTATTTATATCGTTTTTACCACTTATACACAGCCATGTCCAAGTGATCTGATCTGACGTGTACGCAGACTGGTGCATAGATATATACACTAGATGTCGCCTTAAAGACATTCGTTCCAATGAACTGCCGTAGACAAGGCGACATCTAGTGTGTATATATCTATGCACCAGTCTGCGTACACGTCAGATCAGATCACTCGGACATGGCTGTGTATAAGTGGTAAAAACGATATAAATACTGTTCGTTTTCTCACACAAACCGCTCGTTTCGTGTCTTAGGCCATCAATGTGTACTTACGATGGGGAATTGTTTAATTTGGACGACGGGGAATTGTTTTCATTTGGACTCTGTGCATGCTCTTTGAGACAGTGACCATAGACCTGCATTATATGACTGACAGACAAGAACGGTTTGACCTAAAAATATTAAAATTGAAACTACTGTGGAAAAAAAGACACCTACATCTTGGATGCCCTTGAGGTAAGCTAAAACATACCAAAAATGTATTTCAAAGTGAACTATCCCTTTAAAGCCCTGTTTTCTAGCCTGGTTAAAAACAGACCATTCTCAGTAGTAAGATGGATGACAACAAACAGTACTGGCTTGGGGGGGATCAAAACAACATGATGTTTAGTTCTTAAGCACACAATCATCAAAACGGCTCTTACGTGCGGGGGCTGAATCCTCGTCCTCGTTGTATTTGGACTCAAAGACGACGTGAAAGATGGACAACGGCAAGCATGATTGTTCCAAAAAATAGCATGTGCACAGCCGTTCTTCGTTCCCCGAGAGTCCTCCTTTACAGAATCGGTTTTACCTCCCGTCAACAGCCTGCAAAAATCCCTCTCAGCCCCACTTCCTCTCAGCCCCACTTCCTCTCTTCCCGATGATTTCTCCCACTGCGTACCCCCCTTCCTTCACCCCAAAGTCTCTTTTTATAATCCGCATCTCAGATACGTGTCCTAATCGCCGATCGCCACCCTCTCCTCGCTCACCTGACACTCATTTCCTCGTTTGATCATAGCTCATAGGACCAAGCGGGAAGGAAGTCGACCGGAAGTTGAAGCCGGCCGCGTGCCACCATCTTGTAGCAGAACTTCACTTGCGTTAGCATTCCATTGACTCCCATTCATTTTGGCGTCACTTTGACAGTAACTTTACATCTGAGGCGTTTGAAGACTCCATTTGTCCATTATTTATTTCTAAAGAAACACGACAATGTATAAAATGCTCCATTACCTTGTAGCTTACGTTATGGCCCCGTAGAAGCAGTTTTTGTAAAAGTAGGCTAACGATTGCGTCATAACACGCGACTCTCTGTTGCACAGTAGAGAGATTACCGTATGGACAGGAGGAGAAGCTCGCGGGCAATCAGGGGGATGTGGAGGCAAAATGACAAAATAATTAATCAGAATACCTAGCAAAAGTTTCTCCTGCTCCTAGCTCATGGACACCTCCTACTAGGGCTGGGACGGTATGGATTTTTTCTTACCGCGGTTGAAAAGCAAGAAATTACCGCGGTATAGCGGTAAACCGCTTTAAACCTCAACCCCCCTCCCCACCCTCCCCCCAGTTTTTTTTTTTTCTGCGACGTCGCGGCTGGAACAACAAACATGGCAATGATAATCTCAGGTACTGTTTATGTGCTTTATTTAATGTTAAAAGCATGCAATGTGACTTTGAATATCATTTAGTGCTCCAGCTTTGTAGCTGTAAAAGCAACAATGGATAATTCACCTCAGATCTTGAAATTAAACAAATGGAAACAAAAACTGTGAACATACAAGTGTATTCTTTGACAAAGATTGTTTTAGTAACTCAGTAGCCTATGTATTTTTAATAATGTTTAAATGGTGTAATATTTGTGAATTTGATTATGTAGCCTACTTATCCATTTTCTTGCAAGTGCCATCAAGATTACTCTCTGGTGCGATGCACTTGCCGCGACTCTGCAAGGGTTGACAAACGCGGTCTTCACGTGAGAGAATTGTGTTAAATAACCACTCGCAATTAAAAGCTGAGGTCCTGCTTTTGGGGCTTCAAATTATAGGCTATAATTTATTTATTTTTTTACGGTGCGGCTTGGACGCGGCGTCCGCCGAAAATAGACTAGGCGCCTATATTTAGCGAAGCTGCGCGGAGAGGCGCTTCTGAAACGCGCCGCGTCGTGGCTGGTGTAAACACAAGCATTGACTAGAATGGGCGCGATCAGCACCGGTAGCCGCGTCGCAGCCGTAACGCGCCACAGAGTGTAAATAAGGGGTTATAGTCAATAGCCTACGAATGGAATGTTATTATGTGTCATGGAACATTGCGCTCCCCAACTTGCGAAAGGTCGGATTTGCTCCACCTTTTGATGATAAGTTTTGCATGTCATTATAATCAATGAATCCATGTCATTAGACACAACGTGAACACATGTGAATGCCAGTGTTTATTTATTTTTATTTTTTTTTGCGGTGATGACGGTGACGAGCTCAGGTAGGCGTCACGTGACCGCGGTATTGCGGTAATGCGGTAACCGTCCCAGCCCTACCTCCTACTCACACTCTCTGTCTCTGCAAGTTTCGGAAGGGAATGATTCAGATTTCTCTTGGCACAGCTACTAGAAGACAGACGGGTTGCTCACGTCACATCTACGTCGTCAAGCTCTGTTTGAGTCGGTTTGAGTCTGCGCGTCAGGAACGGAAGTCCTAAAAAAATCGCTAAAAATGGGCTTCACTTGTCTCAATTGAGTTCCAATGAGATGGCTCTGTCCACTTCTTATACTGTCTATGTATAGGACAACCGGAACCGGCCGGGTGTCGCACCGGAACTGCTCCGGCGGGGAAACACCCTCTAAGAAAAAGGTTCCGCTTGCCTCTAGTCACCCCGTGACACTAATACTCATTTTCATGGTATCCCACAGAAAAAAAAAAAAAGAAAAAAAAGTGGCAGCAACAAAATTTTTACAATAAAACCATAATTCAATCAGTTAAATCGTTAAGCATAAAAGGTTCATGGCTGTAGGCTACATGACTTTACAAACATGTGACATATTAAATAAATATAATTCAGTGTCTATTTCAATGTGCCGCAGCTGTTTCATGTGGTATAATGCTCTTTTCACATAATTAAATGTTCTCTAATCCAACCGTTACATTTTTTAATAAGGCTAATGAAATTAACATGCGAGTTCTCCTCCACCAACAGCAAGGCGGCATAGGTTGGTCCTGCACCACCACTGACAGATGAAGAGCAGATACACAATATTGGAAGAATATTAAAATCCAACAGGAAAAATAATTACTGTTGCTTTTGTATTTGTAGGAAATAAAAATGACCAAATAAATTGTGAATAATTAGTGTGTATTTAACAGCTGTGGTGGTTACGGCATATCTCTCTACCCTTCCATCTGGCATCCTCCCATTCCATACAGTAATCTCTGGTTCATTTTCGGCAGGAGCGATTAAGGGAATATGTGTGTTATCAATACATCCCACCACACTGGAAATCATAAAGGAAATTCTAATTATTAGGTTACTTTCAGAGGTCACAGCAAGATGTTACCAAGTGAATGTCATTCATCAGATTTGCCTCATTTAAAACAATTTCTCCACCACTGACCTAGCCTGGTTAAAACCAGACCATTCTCAGTAGTAACTGAGTTATGGTCTGGCAAAGCTTCATTAATAACTCATTTCCAAAGGGGCGTCACCAACGGACGTCGCTCAAATGCCTCTGAGCACAATTGGATAGACCTAAAACCAATCAGAGCGATCGTCATCGTGTAAAGCCATTTGCTGCGTCCCAATTCGCCTAAAATACACTACGCCATAAAAGTATGTACTCTTTTTGTGAAGAAAAGGTATTTACTTTTGAATGTTTTGCAAAAAAGTAGGCAAGCTTTGGGACATACTACTTCATCATCTTTATCGTACGGATCTGTCGCGTGCATCCTGTCACGTAAACTGCCCTGTCAATCATCTTGTCACAGTTAAAATCCTCTATTAAATCTAATTTCATTTCCTACCGTTTCGGAGAGAAATGTAGTAGCACGTTCATCTGCCAGTGGGTCTTTCATGGAGACTGTCCTCATGTGTTTGCAATTTGAATATAATAATGCATATAAAAGTTGGTGCGCTTCACCAACGGACGTCGCTCAAATGCCTCTGGGTGCAATTGGATAGACCTAAAACCAATCAGAGCGATCGTCATCGTGTAAAGCCCGCCCCAATGTTTCTGATTGGTGCCGCGATTTCGACGGATTAGAAATGAGCTTGAATGAGCTCTTTGCCAGACTACTTGCAGAGCAAATCTAAATTTGCCGGAAGTTGTCTGGGTTTTCCCAGGCTACCTGTTTTCAGATCGTTTCTGAGGAAATCCTTCCTAAAACGCATTAAACTTTCGTTTACAAAGATGTGAAACTCACCGAGTGGTCAGGGGTGTTCACTGATATGCTCACACAAAAATCGCTGCAAAAGATGCTTTCCAACAGGTGTTTTACCATTTGTTGTAAAACTGTGGACCTATTTTTCCCGCCCGTACATTCTTCCGTTGAGAGCTTGAATAATAGACACTCCAGCCCGGTGGCGGAGTAATACCGTACCTCACAGCCAGTGGTGGCTGGTGCCACTGGCGGAGCTAGGGGGTGGCGGCCACCCTTGGTCTAAGCTTGGCCACCCCTTTGGCCACCCCTCTGGCCACCCCTCTCACAACTGCTGTTTCTGTCTCTTTTTTTATTGACAAAAATTGCGTTTTTTTAAAACCACAAAAAACGTGAGACTTTTCAGACGCACACTCCAACTTCACCTCAGCGCCAGGCGCAAGTCAAACGAGTGCAGAAATGTGCAAGTGCCGAATGAGCTTCAGCAGAACATCATACAGACAGTGATATGCACATAGTAAATATACAGTCAATCTTTCTCAACTGGTGGGTTGCAAGACCGGTTTGAGTAAGTCGAATAGTGTGCAGTCAACAACAAACGTAATTCTCTTTTTTTCTGATGCTACTTTTATTTTAGAAGATGTGTGTGAAAGCTTGTGACACTTCTGTCAGATGCTGAGAAAAGGGCGTTGTCCATATTCAGTTGGCTATCTTCGGTAAGATGAGATGTTGTCAGGCCAAATGTCACTAAAACTAACTAACTTTTCTGTCATACGGCTGACAGCCGGTGTACTGTGCTTACGGTACACACATCACGCGCAAATGCGGCGTGCTGTAGCCGTAGTTCTGGTGTCAATTAACTCATGTAAGAATCAAAAAGGCGATTAAAGCTGTCAAAACTGCATGCATGTGTTTGTTATATATGCGTCACATGTGTCTGGATTAAAATATTCTGCTATGTGAGATCACAATATAAGGCACAAACTGATATGTAATGTTTTAATGTCCAAATAAATGTGAGCATTGTGCATTTGTACTAGACGATAGGCATTCATTTTGCGTTAATTTGTAAAGGACAAACAAAAATGGATAATTTTTTAATCCATAAAATAACTAATTTTACATTCTGGCAACATTACATTATGAAAAACATAACATTTTACATTATGTGCTGTTGACTTCCGCCTTGTTTACATTCTTGCACATGGGGATTCAAAAGAGAACTTTTGTTTTCCTTTTTAATTTAGGTATGATAGAACTGTTGCAATTATTTATTTTGACAACTAATATAGAAAGTTTTTTTTTTTTTTTTGACAAACTCAGAGTTGGTTGAAGAGTTCATTGATTATATAAAACGCATTGAAGGTTGAACAATCTTTGGACTACAGTATTTATCTGCATGTTATCTCATCCATGAAGATGCAACAATGTAGAACAAGCTATTGGATATTTTGAGAACCAGAACCAAGCTTACTGAGCAAATTGAACTTTAGCTATAGTGTGTGCCCTTTTATTACTATTTAATTAATTTTAATATGAGGTGGTGGGTAATAATAAAAAAATATAAAATTCGCTCAGTATTCCATGATTCCTAATTCACTACTATCTCAATTACAATTAAGTACAAATTAACTTTATTCAGTTGTGTAGGCACTAAAACAGTCCAATACATTATAGTCAAATTATTTTTTATGATAAAATAATTAAGATTTCTGTGCCACCCCAGACTGGTTGCTGGCCCTTGCCTGGCCACCCCTATGAAAAAATCCTGGCTCCGCCACTGGCTGGTGCTAAAAAAATGTGGGGGGGCGCAACAAACTGAATTATTAATCCAGGACTGAATGTAGGCTAATTGTTAAATAACAATTTAACAGTGATAATAATGTAGCTATCATTAGCCTAAAGTTTAGCTAAAACTTCAGCCGGTAGGGTTGGGAAATATCCAATTGCCAAATAAATCTGAATTTTTGGGCTAAATAGCGATGTATGGTATAATCTGAGTATTTTATTATTATTTTTCTATTTGAAAAAACAAAACAAAAAAACTGTATTTATTTTTTTTTTCCTATATTTAATATCCTGATCAATATTGTCCTACAAACAATGTTCATATTGAAGGTTATAAAAACAAACATAGTGTAACCTTGCTGTCTATCTGCAGTCTATCCAAAAAAGGGGTCAAATCACATTACATTCTAATGGTGCGTTCACACCGGACGCGAATTGCGCGTCAGGCGCGAGTGATTTCAATGTTAAGTCAATGCAAAGACGTGTTACGCGCGTAAAAAATTCCTGCGGCGCGAATGAGGCGTAGAGCGCGGCGCGGTAGACGCGAATACGCCTCATTCGCGCGTCAAGTTCGCGCGAATGGCGCGAATTGAGCGTCTGGCGCGTTAAGCGCGTTACGCGCGTTACGCGCGAATGTTTTATGTAGTGCTTTTTGTGCATTCTCGTGTTTGACGCGAATTCGCGTCTGCCGCCCGAGTTGAAAAATCTGAACTTCTGCGTCAATTCGCGCCGCGTTAACCAATCAGGAGCCTGCTTGCTGCTGTCACGTGGTGAAGTGACAGTTTATAATGTTATTTTATGTTTGGCCTCAATAAATTATTTTGTAATATGACTAAAATGCACAACAAAGCAAATCTTTCACATAAAAACTCGATTTCAATATATGAGAGATACTCATTTTGTATTGAATGCAATTTATTCCATATCTATATGAAACATTATTAATCTAATGTGAAGACAACAAATACAATTTAGTGTATACAAACTAAAAAAAAAATCACAGGACAGGTTTCACTTTTGGAGGCTGGCTCCATTTATTATCAAAACAAAAATAAATGACAGATTAGGTGGGTGCGGGCGAGGGTGAACCTCGCGCCGGGCTGTAGAGCGAGGGCTCGACAGGCATAGACCACTCGAGGCCGAGGCCTTATAGGGCCTACGCTGTCCTCGTCAGCGTCCTCACCGTTAGGTCCACCAAACCTAGCTCCTGGAGCAAATTGTGAAACTCCTGAAACCCTCCGGAGGGTCTGGTGGACCCGAGTACAGCGACGATGTCCCCTACGCAGCTGTTTCTGCTCTCCAGAGCATATACGAGCGGTGACTCTCTCGATTAATGCTAATGCTAATGCTCGATAAACATCTAAAAAAGATGGCCGCCAAAACTTTCACCTCTGACGCGCGTAAATTTCGCTTCAAACTTTTGTTTTTACGCGCGTGGGACACGCGAATTAACACAAAGTGGTCCGGTGTGAACGCAGCATAACATTGCAACATTACAATCTAAAAACATATTAATGCTTTTTAAAGAAGTAGTTCAATTTACTAAACTTAAAAAAATAAAAAAATAAAAAACACTAATATCATAAAAATACACATGCAGGTTTGAAATTCTCTAGCACATTTATGTTCACCAACAACAACAAATATTCAACAACAAATATTTTAGCTAAATATATTTATAATTTAGTGCTAATGTATATTTTATTCAGAATAATTGCGCTCCTATTCTATTGCGCTCCGTCTGTTCGGCGCTCATGCACGCGGCGGCGCTAGTTCACGGAAGTTTAGCTTGCAGAAAGCTCGCCCACCCATGACAGCAAACTGGAAATATTGACTTTCTAACATTTACAGATGGAGAATATGTCCGTGAAATGTAAGTTATGCACTGAGGAAGTAGCACGGGGGGGGGGGTGCTACCACAGAAACCGAAAATTCTCGGGCCAGCAGCATGTGTCCAAATTTCAATCTTATCCTTTCTATTTCATCAGAAACGATCTGTAAACAGGGCTTTAAGTGTAACATACGCTCGATGGTGTTTTAGGCCCCCAATGGCTCCTTAGAGGCAGCTAACCCTACCCTCAACCTTAAACCTACCCATCCCCTCGCTGCCTGGAAGGCGCCGTTGAGGGCTTAAAACACCAAGTGCCGTAAAATACCGAACTTCAAACTATCAGTCAGTCTGTAAAAGCTTCATCAATAACTGTTGATAGTTGAATACCCTTGACTTCAGTCATGTACAGTTTCTCTTCTTCCTCTCATGTTTCCTGCAGTGATTGTGATTATTGTTGAGATCGCAGTGTTTGCTGCTCCTACTGTGATTCTTCTTCAGATCATCTGTGCAAGAAGAGCTGGTGAGTTTTGAGCCGCACACAATCTGATGATTCACACTCATCTGATCTGGAACAATCTGCAATCATGATAAAAACACATACGAGAGGTCAGTCAATGCTTTTATTTTGCAGGGAGGAAGGACTCGAAGCACCCAGAGGAAATAGAGATGCCTGCAATATAACAATAAAATACTGGCGAGTTTTGAGCAAATCTGCAACAATATTTAAAATAGCAAAAACTTACAGAGGATTGTTTATCGTTTTATTTTCTTCTTCTCAGAAAACAAAGAAAAACTCTGATCACCCTGAAGAAAGAGTGACACCAAGTTTAGATTAAAAAGTGTTTTTTGTTTTGTTATTTTTTTACAAATAAAAGGCCAGATTTATCTTCATTTACATCCCAGTCAACACGTTGATCTCACAGTGATCTCTCCATATGATCACAATGTGAGTCACAAGTGTAACCTCACAGCGCACTCACTGTGTGCTCATATTATGGCCAAAATGTGAGGTCATCCCAGCTAGAAATGTTATTGGACATGAACTTCATCGTTTAGACGTCAAATTTTGGTTGAAAATGAAAATTGGGTTGATGTGTTAGGCCGGCTACACACTGGCTGCGTGACACGCACGTCTCAGGTGCAGAAGTGCTGAAGAAAACGTGTGCATGCTAAATAGAACCGACACCTATTTTTCACCCGACACAAATAAAAAAAAAAATATATATACTTATCGATTTTCAAATATTGAAATATTCTGTAGCCTATTTTGCCGTCAAAACTGCCGACGTTGTCTTTGCTGTATCGTCACCTAGCAGCAGCAGCGCCGCGTCAGACACGTTTCTGGTGTGCAAAGACATAGAAAACGCCACGCTCACGCCACGTGTATAGCCAGTGTGTAGCCGGCCTAAACATTTGATGTAAATATATAAATAAATAAATATTTGTTTGATGTCAGGCTCCAACTTCATTAAACAACTCCACAAACAGCATTACCAGCTTCACTTATTACTAACCAAATTTACTTTATTTCTGTCATATGTGTGGAAAAGTTCTTATTGAGATTAACAGAATTAACAGGTTTAGATGTTGATGATTTATTAATAATAATAGTTGATAATAATGGTTTGATGTCATCATTATGGTGATCAGTGTTTGCTTTAGTTGGTCAGTTTGACTCTTGATGTTTTAATGTTAGTTTTTCTCTGGCTGCTGGAACTGTGTGTTATGGCAAGAACAGTTAGAGAAAATTTTATCTGATGATGTCATCTATTAACAGTCACATTATCTATCTATAAACTGTCATGTGTGTTATTAATTTCATATAATAGATTATAGTAATGTTTCTACAGTATGACATCCAAAAGTGTTTTAATAAAATAAACGGTATAATTACCAGTTGCAATTATAACTGTATAAGTTCCAGCATAGGTGCCTTCTGCTCTGGCATCGTCTGGTCTGTCAAATGTGTTAATTATGTATATGGTGTCGAGTGCAAGGCGCGCACTATACTTTTTTCTTTTTGCATCCTTTTCCTTCATCTGAAAAAAACTAAAAACAAATTAGCTTTAATGCAGTGCACATATACAGACAGCCTACACAATCATGTGAATGTCTCTAATTGTCCATAAGGCCAAAATAAAAGCAAATGTGATCTTCTGGATCATAACAATCTGTTATGCTTGTGTCTCTTGTGTATGGATACATCCAGAAAACATTTTTGTGGAGTTGTGAAATGTTGAGCTTTTAGGGTTTGGAGCTGTTATCCGTCCGACTGGCAGGAGCGTGTAGTGGGTGTGGCCAAACTATTGCATATCACTATCACATCTATTCAAAACTTTTCAAGCAAAGGTTTTAGCCAGGGATGGGTAAACTCGGTCCTGGAGGGCCACTGTCCTGCAGAGTTTATCTCCAACCGTGATAAACTCTCCTGCCTGTAGCTTTCTAGTAATCCTGGAGACATTGATTAGCTGTGTTTGATGAGGGTCCCAGATAGCAAGCAACCATCAAAACAATGTTAAATCAATGTTAATGTGCCAATGTTAACTGCATTGAATCAACATCACTTTTTGCACCCGCAATTAATGTGTGAACTCGTGAATAAAGTCTATAGTCTAAATATAAAGTCTAAATATAACTGAATTTAGTCTGACTGCAACGCTATAGCCTACCTAATGCAGCGACCCATGTGGCGTTTCCTGATGGATCGAGGTCGTTCCTTAACTTCCTTTTCTACGTGCAATTAACAGTTTGTAGTCAGAATCAGAATGTAAATTGATCCACTGAAGGCAAGTGTAAATGAGAACCCAAGTGCAGTTTATTATAAACAAAACATGAAACAAAAACATGGCACGAAAACTAAAAAAAAACAAGACAAGAACTTGAACAGACCTCACAAACAGCAGATTACAGCTAACAATACTTGACAAAGACACATGGCAAACATGAGGGCTTAAATACACACAAGACTAATGACTAGACAAGGGACACCTGTGAACAATGATCAGACAATTAACCAATGACAAGACACATGGCAGGATCACATGACAAACAGGGAATCACATGACAGACATGGAACCATGACAAGACACAGAAACATGACAAGAACAAACCCAAAATGTGACACAGAATCAGAAAGAGCTTTATTGCCAGGTATGTTTGCACATACAAGGAATTTGTTTTGGTGACAGAAGCTTCCACAGTACAACCAGAATAACAGTGACAGGACACAGATAATAAAAATAATAAAAATATAATTAGTAAAATACACAATATACAAAAATAGATTTAAATAATAAAATAAAAAACACAATATAAAAAAATAGACAATAGATGGTGCTCAGAGCTCAGTAGAGCCGACCAGACGGCAACAGTTCAAAGAAGAAGTGGCGCTTGTCTACTCTTCTGCTACACACTCAAAAGTATGTACTTTTTCTTCACAAAAGGAGTACATACTTTTAAGAGCGTAGTATAAGTAGGCAAATTGGGACGCAGCATAAGTCTCATAAATCACGGAAATTTATGTTAATGGCAGGGAAAGCTGAGGGTCTGATTAGTGTTTTCCATGTCATTTCAGACACAGATAAATGCAAGCACATTCAATAATCTATGCATAGACCTAATGAATGAAGATCCAGTCAGACAACTGTAGGAAAGATCAGGATCAGAAATTTATTTAAAAGTGCTTTGTTCAGCTACTACTTTCAGTGCTGTGAAGATGTCAAACTTCCAATATGGTCAACAATGGGATTAATTCCTAAAATTAGACCCCTGGGTGTGAGGGGTCCAGGGTGATTCTGCCAGCTCTTTACTCACTCTGGATGAGTACAGTTCTTGGAGAGTGGGGAAGGGTGTACCAGTGATTATCTCAGCAGACTATCCGCTGTAGTCTTCTGAGATCTGATAGCTGAGCTGAACCAGACAGTTCTAGAAGTGCAGAGGATTCAGTGACTGCAGAGTATACTTGTATCAGCAGCTCCTGTGACAGGTTGAACCTCTTCAGGTGGGCCTTTTTGACAATGAGATTGTCCCACTTCAGGTCCTGAGAGATGCTAGTGCCCAGGAACCTGAATGACTCCACTGCTTCCACAGTGCTGTTCATGATGGTGAGAGGGGGGAGTGCAGGGGGTTTCTCCTAAAGTCCACGATCATCTCCACTGTTTTGAGTGTGTTAAGCTCAAGGTTGTTATAACTGCACCAGACAGCCAGCTGTTCAACCTCCAGTCTGTAAGCAGACTCATCACCGTCCTGGATGAGGCCGATAAGTGTGGTGTCGCCTGCTAACTTCAGGAGTTTGACAGAGGGGTATTTTGCGGTGCAGTTGTTGGTGTACAGGGAGAAGAGCAGTGGGGAGGGAATGCACCCCTGGAGGGCACCAGTGCTGATTATGAAGGTGTGGATGAGAATTTTCCCAGCCTCACTAACTGTTGCCTGTCTGTCAGGAAGTTGGTGATCCACTGACAGATGGAGGCGGACACAGGGAGCTGGGTTAGTTTGGACAGGAGGATGTTTGGTATGATGGTGTTGAAGGCCGAGCTGAAGTCCACAAACAGGATCCTCACATAAGTCCCTGGTTTGTCCAGATGTTGTAGGATATAATACAGTCCCATGTTGTGACCAAAACACTGCAGTCGTGTCCAGTCATTTATGGACATGGCCTTTACAATGTTGGCTCCATTGTCTATAGTTATGCAAACAAGAGTTTCCTCCTCCAATTTCCAGTTTATGAGAGCATTCTTTAATCCCTGCGCCAGTGCTTCGCCAGTGTGGTCCTCAGGAAAAAAACCCCAGTCTGTAGGCACCCACTTTTCAACTCAAAATCATGAGTAATGAAATTAATCGTTATGCTCATGTTTAACTTTGCTCTGATGGACCATACATCTGAAGTTGCTGCAAAATACTGTACATCTCGCAGTTCCGTTTCAATTGCTCCACGACACTTGTTGCACAGAGCAGGTATTGCAACATGTGAAAAATAATTACGAGAGGGCATGCAATAGCGCTTATCAAGGGTTTTAATCAGTTTTTTAAAGCCATCTTTTTCAACAGTGGTCACGGGAGCCATATCTTTTGCCAGGTGAAATGCTATTGCATCTGTAATTTCTTTGAGCCTGAGGGAGTTTGATGGGTATGGTGTTGCGTTGAATTGCGTTGCTTTTCTAGACTTTTGTTTCGTCTGGCCGCTGGTACTTTGTGATTGAGCAGTTTTGTTTTTAATCATCTCATTTCAGGAGATTAATGCATCTAGCACAAGCACATCTGGCTCTCGCAATACCCAATGAGACGTCAAGGCGTCATCGCGCCCGCTGCGAGTTATGGTGCATGGAATGGATTGAATGGATAATTCAACATTATCTCGTTGAATATCATTGGCAGAATCGTAGAAATGCAAGATTAAGATCGCGTGGGGGGTTGAATCGAAATCGCGATCTTTTAACAGGGTATCTGCACATTTTTTAACAGCAAATTTAATAACTTTTAAGACCCTTTTAAGTCCTCTAAAAGGAAAATTTAAGACTTTACCACAACAAAAAAAACAGGAAAATGTTCAGCGTGACAACACAGAATGATGTGGCGAAGCATTAGTGTGGCACAGCTCACCAGAGCCACGCTCAAGACAGGTCACAGGGTCGCGCGAAAACTTTTATACCAAGTGCTGATTCACCTTACAACCCTGACATGGTTCACTATGTATAAACTATCAGCCTTTAAGGTACTTCAGGTAATTTCTAAATTCTGGCCCCTCATAGCAGTTTGAAAAAGACATGGAAGACAGCCCCAGGACATTACAAAAGCCCACAAATACACAAAAGTTAAAGTATTCATCATACTTTGTCTAAATTATGGGTAAATGTGGCTGCCAAATAGCCTTGAGGTGGGTTTGGGGGTTCTCCCCCAAGAAAATGTTGTTCAGGGTCTGATTAGTGTTTTCCATGTCATTTCAGACAGATAAATGCAAGCACATTCAATAATCTATGCATAGACCTAATGAATGAAGATCCAGTCAGACAACTGTAGGAAAGATCAGGATCAGAAATGTATGTACAAGTGCTTTGTTCAGCTACTACTTTCAGTGCTGTGAAGACGTCAAACTTCCAATATGGTCAACAATGGGATTAATGCCAACCTGGCAATCCAAAGAAGATATACATGTATAACAGTATACAAAGAGAATAGCATGAAAACAGTCATCCTTATGGAGTTGAATCCCCCCAAACTGTTCTCCATGTTCCAGTTGTAGGAGATCCATGAATTTCCAATTTACTGCGGGTCCATCCACTGACACAGAAAGCATGTTCCTAAAATTAAGTTCCTTGGTGCCCTCCTGAAATTCTAAAAAATAAAATCAAAACAAAGTCCACCTCAAGAATGATAACGTTTTCATTCATGTTCACTCAGATTAGATGGTTTGTCTAAAGTAGTGATTCTCAAACTGTGGTCTGGGGACCACTGGTGGTATGCCAGATTACCAAAGAGGTCTGTGAGCAAAAGTCATCAACAAAAATGTGATGACTGACATGGACTGTGACACTGTTGATCATTTCCAATTCACTTCTCATGACTTGTTTTCTAATCATGCACATTATTTGCATGTGAAGTTAGCCATGGTTTCAGAAGACTAAAATGGCCTTTATTTTTACATGCATAGGGATGATCATTAAGCCAAATATGTCAAGATTGTTTTTTTTTTTAATTGGCTAAGTGGTCCTTGGTTTGAAAAAAAGTTTGAGAAACACATCTTAAGCCATAATAGTGAATGCGCGGAAATTGGGCCTATGTGATATGGTTCAGTAGCCTGGCGAGCCAGACTTACATCAAGATGTTTAGTCTGGCAACTCACCATAGACACGCTCACTCCGAGGGGCGGGATAAATGGCTGTCTTTCAAATTCCCTCTGCACGCAATAGGACAGCGTTTCAACCAACCAGAGCGTTTTCCCCACAGCGGAGCTAGTTGATCGATTCAACTTTTGCCATATCTGGCTGGCAAAACGACGAACACATCTTCCTTTTTTTAAGAATGACTTAAGTGCCGTTCTTTGCTCTTTTCTCAAAGAAAAACCTAACTCCAAGTCCTCCAGAGCCGCGGACAAAGCCGATTCGAAAGACTGTTCTCCAGCAGCCGTCATTCTTTGTTTTCAAGTCGCAGGCAGGTAACCGTCGCAACTCTGTCGTCATATGTTAAGCCCGCCCCGGCCTACTCTATACACGACGTGATTGGCCTGACCCAATTTAGGTTTTTGCAGCTAGAAGGTCTATTGAGAGTTGCTAGACTGACCCTGGCTGCAAAATACATTTTGCTGCCGCTAGGGTGCGTCTAGATTTCTAGGCTAATGGTTCAGTGTCAAAATTGTTAACCGAAAATTAAGAAGCACAAAACAGATATTTGGAGTCTAATTATGAAATGGCCTACATTATTTAATTCAATTCAATTTTACTTTTCACATAAAAAATATGCAAGAAGCATAATGCATATTGAATGCTTTATACAATAAAGTTATTTACAGCACTACCTTCCATTTAGAATGCAGTAGGCCTATGCCTAGATGTCACCCACCCACAACATTTTTTTTTTAACTGATTGGCTGGGACAATATATCGATGCATCGTGAATCGAGAAATTATTCTGGATCGATTCCAATTTTTCTGAATAAGTTTCTTGTTAACTAATTCTTGTACTTGATAACTGTAATTAGTTATCAAGTACATTCTCAGACTCAGCCGAACGCACGAGCGCTCTTCTTCGTGAGCATTTGAGTGTGCGGTTAAAAACTAGCCCAATAGAGCGCCATCTGCAAAAACTAAGCTCAGAATCAATTCGCAATGCATTCGGAAAAAAATGGAATCAATCCAAGAATCGCGATGCATCGATATATTGTCCCAAATATTCATTAGGAAATAACATGAAAACACACAAAGCATTTTAACATATTCAAAGCATTTTAAATGTTACTTTGAGAGTCTTACCTTAAAATGCTCCAGCAAGTCTTCTGCCGTTGAGTGGTCCAAAAACTGAGAACCAAGATAGCGAGACCTGACAATCGGGGTGCCGGTCTCGTCGGTTGACCCATGTCTGATGTGCAAGTCCAACTGTTTAGTTTTCGTTGTTGTGTTCATGGACTCATCGAACATTATGATGAAAGCGTCCTTGTTTGCCCGTGAAATTAGTTCCTTCTTTAGGTATGGGGCAACACCAAATCGTGCTAAGTATGCGGTTTTGTCCCTTCCACATATGAACGTACTCGCACACTCTGAGTCAGGGAACATTGCTTGAAAAACTAGGTGGATGTCCTCATTTGAGGTGTACGAGTGGTGGCGGCTTACGGTTTGAAATAACGTTACCCACGGTATTTCGGCCTTAAGTGTAGCTACATTGGCCGTGGTGGTGAACCATCAACTTAATGCATTCATCAATCACTTGTGCTTTGGGTTGCTAATACAATACTAAATCAGATATGTACAATAACATTACGATGTCCAGCAATCGATTTAAATAGTACATTGGGTTTGATTTGTCGTTCAATGAGATCTAATATATGTTGTAAGTGTAGAGAATTTTCGCCTGAATAAATACATAGATCCGACTATGTTAAATGTGTACTTTAATGGTCCAGTGGTAGAACTTTTGCCAAGCGTGTCAGAGGTTACGGGTTCTAATCCGCATTCGTATGTTTTAAAATAAATAAATAATCAAAACCGAATATGTTCATCAGTGGTTGTATATTAACCCTTTCACACGTAAGTTTAAAATATTCTGGCTGACCCCCCAGCGTGAGTTTTTCAAGGCGACCGTTATTTAGAATGTGTCACTTTATGGTTTCCATGGTGACGCGTCATTGCTTGTCACGTGACACACCGCAGCAACAACAGAGCTGAATGAATGATGATCTGCTTTTATGTCATTTTTCCTTTTTTATTTAAAATATTCACAAATTTGTTAGATATGGCATGAAATATCTGATATTCCGGTTGTCAAATATATGCAAGTGGAAGTGTTTTGTTGTTTAAACACATTTATAACGATTGCGTTAGTTCAGCTGTATTCGCGATGGGCGCCGCCATCTTAGTTTGTGCCGCAGACGCAGTTCAGAGAATCGGATCTGTTGGATTTACAACACGTTAATTCATCCACTTCTCCCGAAATACATACAAGTAAGTGGCAGGTGAACTGGGAGAAGAATAGAGTAAACTTTAAAGTTACTTGCACAATGTGTATCTGATATGAATAAAACTAATTATAATGGAAAGGATTATTATTGCCTCTTCCTTTGACATCAGTGTGTATTTTACGAACTCTAATGTACAGTATTGTTTTTTTAGTACTTATATGTCTGGAACCTAAAATAAACATTATGTGGTTGAAGACACTGAAAAGTTGTGATTTATGACTAGTGATGCTCCGATTGATTGGCCGCCGATCATGATCGGCCGATATTGGCAAAAAATAGCTTGATCGGCAACCCCCAAAAGCGCCGATCAAAAAAGCCGATCACGTGACATAAATAACTCGCGCAACTTTTCCGCATGCGCGGCAACACAACAGCAGAGCAGAGCTTGCTTAACAGTGGCAAAATGAGTTCTCCTATGACGGCAATTCAATGGCAATTATAAACGAGCGCACAACTGATGCTGGCGCGTGCGGTAAATGACATTCGCGAGAGGATAACAGATCTACGCGCGAGGAAACGGGAACTCGCGAGCTCATTCAAACCCTGCGCGGGCGCATGACATCTCTGCCCTCGCGCGCGCGCATGATCATTCCCCACACTCTCGCGCTTGATCTCCTCTCGCCTGCTGATTTTGCTCGCTCGAACACTTTTATTTTTGGCAGTCGAGGGGCGGGACTTACTGTTTTAATAACCTCAAATGTCATTGTCATTATTTTATTTTTTGGATCTGATGTAGTTAGTTCCTCAACTACATCCATTGTAGTCTGCCTGACCCCTCTTTGTTTTGAAAAATTATACTGTGCCTTATTTGGAAAAGGTGGCCTACAGTAGCCTTATGTTATCTTGTTTTCTAACTACAATTAAATAAATATTGGTGGTTCTTCAAGATTTTCTTGACTCTAGCATATTTCCATTCTGTGATCGGTAGTGATCGGCAATCGGCAGATCATGATTTTGGTGATCGGTAATCGGTGATCGGCCCCAAAAATGCTGATCGGAGCATCACTATTTATGACAGCTCTGAGCGCGCCTGTCTCTGGCTCAGCGCCAGCCAACGCGCGAAAGCACATTTGAATTTAGCAGTTGATCACGTGATGCACTGACCGTTCTAATCACACCGGTGTGATCGTAAGTGCGAAAGGGTTAAGCACGGACGCGTTTGTGTGCATTTTGTTTTGTGATTTCACCAGAACGAATAGAGAGTCTCCGCTGGGGTGTGAACCTACATTGGTTCGATTACGATTATCATGTCATCGATTCAGTTCAATTCGATATCACGATGCACTGCATCCTCAATTAATACAATTAATACATTTAATTAATCAATACAATTAATCAGTGTATTATGTTACCATTAAAGATGTGCGCATCAACCGTGGCCGAATCTGCTGTTGAAGGTGACGATCATCCATTTATAATCACGCGTAACAACACAGAATAATTGTAATTTGACCATCGGGTGCGGATACTTAAATCAGAGAAAATTATTGGGGCGGGTGGATGATTTGTTTTTGGCTGCGGATTCGGCGTTGAGCTCATCCGCTTACTCTAAAGCAGTCAGACTCTGCCAGGCGTTAACAGCTTGGGGTGAAAACGGCTAACGTGGTTTATCAAGTTAGTGGTATTACCTCCTGCATATTATATTTGTGCGTGACATGAGCGCACACAGTGCGTGTCTTCTGCAGGTCGTGCTTACCAGGTTGTTCATAAAAGCCGAAATGTGCCCATATGTAGGCTTTTAAAGTAGTTGGATCATTTTTAATTACTCGCACTCGCGTCTCACCTCCCTCTGACATTGTATGCTACCGCCACAAAGCACGTACGCGACAAATGACGTCAGAAAAGCGTCAGTACATTATAATCGGTTATGGTCTATTACTGAACCGATACAGAATCGTCCTCGTCTGCATCGCGATGCATTTCGACACCTCTAGTCTCCGCAACGGCGTTAAGCGATAGATTGAAGCGTGGGTCCGTGTGAAGACTGTGCGCGAGCCACAAGAGAACACACTGTATCCGCACCACTGATATCAGTGGCAACAAGCACTTTGATCACTTGATTTCAAAAGCAACACATTTTAGCGCTAGATCGCCTCTTATTTAACAGACGAACTAAATTAATGCTCTGCTAGTTAACTGGAGATGTTTTATTTATTTGTATTGGTAGATACAAATTTTAAAAAAGTGGTGAGGACAAAATGGACCCTGGCAAAAAGTAGTGGGGACATATCCCACCCGTCCCACCCGCAAATTACGCCTATGCCTCCACCGAAGACCATTTCTGACCCAGGAAAAACCCTGGTCTGGTAGTTTTGAGATTGTTGTTTTGTGAAGTTGTTACATGGTATTTTAGCATGCTCTGTAAATTCATGACTTTTATCACACACAAAGAAAAATCACTTGCTGATTCACTTCTCCCAGCCTAGATTTCGGCCCAAAATTGCAGATTGCATTAAATAATCGTTTTAACTAATTGTATATCAGTGAGGGTTAGGAATAGTTGGGAACCAGTATTGTACAATTTTAGAAAATCATTTTAGGGACAAAAACCACATAAACCTGAAAAAAAATTATGGAGTAAAGAAATTTCTTGACTCCATTTTACTCAATTTCAAAAACTGAAATTTATTTTTCAGTTATTCAATGACCCATTACCAATGATTCCTCGATTATACTATGCAGTGGCATTCAGCTACGCTGTACTATTTATTTTCCCATGCAGGAAAGTTGAGATGTGCATTCCCTGATGTGGACTTGCAACAAACTCTCAAATGAGCGAAAACTTAGCAGCAGTGACATGTAATTTCTTTTTACTAATTTAAACTAATAAAAGTATT
Source organism: Leuciscus idus (assembly GCA_021554675.1). NCBI lineage: Eukaryota > Metazoa > Chordata > Actinopteri > Cypriniformes > Leuciscidae > Leuciscus > Leuciscus idus. Next base: position 59,585,720 of record CM038621.1, read on the forward strand.
GTCTACATAATTATATAGTTGCCATTTCATTCTTTGTGTTATTGTGCTTTTACCCTAGTTTGTAGGGTATAGAGATGTTTGTGAACAGTCATGGTATGTGTTGTGAATAAATGTTAAAATGTAATACAACAAGTGTATTTGATGTCACATAACATGACCAACGGTAGCAATTTACCTTGTATATCAACATGTCACCACTAAAGCCTTGTCTTGCATGTGTACTATATCTTCAGATTATGACTAGTATGCAAGTAATATAACAGGTTTATCATGGACAAACAACTTTTCTAGCAGGAATACTATAGAATGTTGGGGTTTCAGCCAGAACTGCAGGGGGCGCAATGCAGCAGACCCAGCAGAAGGACTGTCGATGTCGAGGCCTCCTTTGAAGGTTCTGAGAGGGTAACGGGCCCCTACTCTGAACCAAGTCAAAAGCCGTTGAATGGTCTGAGCGCGCTCGGGTGTCAGACAAACCTTCATTCGGCTGAGTCTATTACTGCACCCAGGAAGAGATTGTCTGACTGGGGAGCAGTGAGCTCTTGGTTACGTTGATTCTGAGTCCTAGGCATCCCAAATGGCTGAGGAGCACAGATCTGAGAGAGTTTAATTCCGCCTCTGACTGGGCCAGAATGAGCCAGTCATCGAGGTAGTTGAGGATGTGCATTCCCTTGTGTCTCAGGGCAAAAACACTGCACCCATGCACTTCTTAAACGTGCGTGGTTCCAGAGACAGTCCAATGGTAAGACTGGAATGCAACCCCTTCGGATACAAACCTCAAGAACGGTTTATGAAGGGGGGCAATCTGGATATGAAAGTATGCATCTTTCAGATCCACTGAGAAAAAACAAGCCCCTGGGCATACTAGCATGAGGATTCATTTCAAAGTTAGCATCTTGAACAGCCATTTCGTGAGGGCGTAGTTCAGATGTCTGAGGTCTGGGATTGGCCTGATGCCGCCATCCTTCTTGGGAACGAGGAAGTAATGGCCATAGAAGCCTGACAGCATTTTCGCCAGTAAGCTCAGTACTTCAGTGCGGAGGACGTGAGCCACGTTGCTCTTCACTGAAGCATTGACTTTACCCGCAAAGCTGGGTGGTCTGTGAGTGAATTGGAGCGAGTAACCTCATGTCATCATGTCCAGAACCCATTTTGACACACCGGAGATAGCTTTCCAAGCCTCAGCCCGGGTGGCTAAGGGCTGAATTAGTTCAGACGGCAGCTCGCCACGCTGGATTGGGGACTGGTGTTCATAGAAGTAGTGTTTGGCTGGGCGGAGGCGCGGCTTACGGTTTTGCTTCGGGGCCTGGGTCGCTGCTGAGCTGCAGAACGTGAGCGTAGAGAGGCGAGACTTGCGCTTTGCCATGAGTGTTCATCCTTGATGAATGGGCTTGCGTGGACACAGCCCTGGCAAGTGACACGCACATTGGCGCGAGGCTGTAATACAACCACTGGCTAAAGATGCTCTTTAGAGAGTGATATGCTCAAATATTGTCCCTGATAGCCACAGGGGAGATCAATATTTTTCAGTTGCAGACTTAAGCACTGTGCTTGCTCCAGCAGGAGAGTGAGACATGCGGGACATAGGCTGGCATGGGCTCACTTAGCCCCTAGTGGCCCGCAAATGCAGCTAGGCGGAGCTCGCGTGCTCAGCTGAGCGTAGTCAGCGTTGTGCTCGCTCTCACTGTTTTTGGAATTTTCCTGCTACAGAGATAGTGAGACGCGCGGGAAATCCTTAGAATTATATTGAAAATGCTGGATCTTATGCTGTAGAATCACAGGGCGGCTGTAATCAATAAGGTAAATCAAACTCAGAGATTAGACTATAAATTAGTTCAGTCATTCAGGTCAAATGATGATCATGTCAAAACAAAACCAACACCACCTGATCACCTTTTCTCTTGTCTGATTGTTACAACCCAGTTATGCTTAAAATGGGAAAGTCTTTCCTTTGAGTTTTTGGCGTACAGACGACACCGTTGTCAAAACGATCCCCATTCACATGGATCTGCGAAAATGACAAAAAATGCTGTATTCTGCTGCCAGGCCATCAGATGGTGACGATACACTACACGTAATACGCATGTGCATGACCTCATCGTCTTCAGAGATTCACATTTTGATTATTTACGAGGAGACCGTTTTCAAAAACTTGCACTTTGAAACCCGTTTTCAAACGTTTGCATTATCAGGCCCCAAAACACCATCGTCGTGTAAATGAACGTAAAAAGTGTAACGTTGAAAACGATGTTGTGTAAACAGCCCCTAAGAGTTAAAATAACAGTGAAGCAGTGTTAAAGTTATAATTAAGATATTATTAAGTTATAATTAATTATTCAGTGATCAATTGAGTGATAATTGACAATTATTGAAGACACCTGATGTTAATAAGCAGAATCACTGAAGGAGAAAATCACACCTTTATGGGGATCAGTGTTTGCTTTAGTTGGGCCCTTGACTTTTTATGTACCCTTATTTTAACACTTTTGAGTGTGGTCTTGTCAGGGTGTGGTGCAGGCAGAAGAAGACGAGAAGGCAAAAGGCTCCAATACAAACTTTTACTTACAATATAATTCCAATAGGTACAGGCAAACAGGATGCACGCACGCACGCACGCACGCACGCACGCACGCACGCACGCACGCACGCAAACTAAGACTAAGGGCGCTTTCACACTGGCAGTTTAGTGCGGACCGGGGCACGGTTCGCATGAAAAATCGCTAATGTGAACGCTGTCATCGGACCCGGGTGCGCACTAGAGTACCGAACCCGAGACTACCTGGAGGAGGTGGTCTGAGCTCGGTTGCTCCCGAACCGTGGCGCGGTTCGCGTTAATGTGCAAGCAACACGGACTCGGGTGCGCGCTTGTTCAGGAAGTATAGTATCCCGCGCATGCGTATCACTGTCGATATCATTGTTTCCTCACACACGACAACCATGAGTGGCAGGGGAACGTTGTGGGACACGGAAGAGGTGATGTCTCTCACTATGTTGTACATAATAGCACCAAAAAAACAGACAAATTACAGCTATGCTCAGTCGAGTTGTATTATCCATGCATTTTCCGTGTGCGTTTGCGATGACGTAAGATCACTGCAAACGCACCTGGGTTCGATACAACTAATTGAGTGTGAAACCAGACCAACGCTGCGGGGGGCGCCGGGAACGAGCGCACTCGGGTTCGGACCGCAGCAAACGAACCCAGTGGAAAAACGCCCTTAGAACGGACAAAGACTGATTGAACTGAAGGAACTTAAATACTAACACTGATGAACACTAATGACAGAAACACAGGTGGAACAGATGATAATTAACTAGACACAGGTGATACAACTAAACTAATAGGTAATGATGGTGAAGATGACATGTGACATGACAGGCAGACAAGTCCAATGAAAACAAACTAAACAGAACACAATAGTGACAGATATCAAATAAATTCCCAGGAGAGTTAATTTAACACTGGAGTTTTTGCTGTGTATATATAGATGAAGTGTGATCTTGACGCATCTGTCAGTGCAACACTTCTGGAGGTTGTGAATTTGTGGTTTCACAAGCACAAACTTAGTAGCCTAATAAAAGCTTCATGGTGCACACACACATTTAGCAACACAATGTGTTAGTGATGTGATGGGAAAAAAAAGTGTACATGAAAAAAAGAACAAATAAATAGACACATAAAAATTATTCTGAGGACACTGTATTTTTTGCGTTTTGTAACAACAATGACTTTGTGTTGGGGAATTAATTAGCTCAAATTAGCGGTAATATTCATCAATGTGAATATGCATCTGTTGCTTCCATAAATTAATTTATTCAAAATAGGGAATAGGTCAAAACCTCAGCTTGTATCAGCGATTACACAATTACTTGTAATAATCACTGATAGAGACGGGTAGAATTTACTCAATTTGGGGGAATTTGAGGTAGAAGTTGAAGAATGTTCATTTATCATGCAGACGGGCCGTCCGGCGGACAGAATGTATAATTTATGAACAGAAATCGGGCGTCTTTAACACTGATAGATAACACTTTCTTGTGGCCACAAAGAAGATAATTATCTTCGTGTTTTAGACAATTTTAGGTTTCTTTTAAGAATAAAACCAATCGTAGAGCTTATAAGGTAAAATCTGCACTCCTCAGGGACTCAGAATTTGAAACAAAACAGGCAAACTTAATTTAAATGATTTAACAAAGTTTATTTAAACAAGCTATAGCGATTACACAATTATTTTAAATCACGCAGGAGTAAAAATGCATAAACAAAACAGGCAATATAACGATCGTAATACAGAAATACAACAAAATAAAAAGGTTTGAGAGAGAGGAAGGGAGAGAGGTTGAGAGAGAGAGAGAGAGAGAGAGAGAGAGAGAGAATCAGCGAGAGATGTTGAGAGGATAGCGTTTGTAAGGAGAGATGGGTTTGCCCGCGGCTCCGTGAGCACGTGGTAGTGTGTTTATCTCGGCACACGTGGGTGAGAGTATGTGTGTGTGTGAACGTGTATGTTTGTGTGTGTGAAAGAGAATTTAGAGAGAGAGATAGAAACAGTTTTAGTCATTCACCACAAAACCCCAACGTTTCTTAGTAATATTTAGACAACTTTAAACAGCATTTCCTTCAGATTGCAAATTTAAAAGATCTACGTTACTCTGTTTGGGAGATCGGCCTTCTGTGTGTGTCCGTCTGTGTTGGATAAAGGCACCTGGATCACGTGGTCACAGCGTTCTGGTTGCTATGGCGACTTGAAGCGAGCGAAGACTCAGCAAAGATTATCTTAGCCTTAAGTTGGTTTCGTGGGTTGGTTTCAGCAGACTATCAACTTCAGTAATAGTAGTTCTAAGAAAAGACTTGGAAATAAAGGAAAATAAAAAGGAAAATAAAAGCGAGCGAAGCTTCCTTGAGGGAAGGAGGCGTGTCGTCTTTCTCTCTCTGGCGGACTGCATCGAGAGGAGAGGGGCGCGAAATTTTAAAGGGCTAAACTCACGCCTCCCTCACGTACGTGGGCCAATCGTCTTTAACAACGTATGGGCCAACCTCCTGACGTTTCGAGGTCTATACGCCTCCTTTCCGCGGGGTTTTGAAACGATGAATTCGTCCATAACTTAATAACACTGGTATTTAATAAACAATGCATTCTCTGATATTTTGTGTTAAAGATTCAGCATCGTTGGGGTTTGTGGAACACGGCAATACCGCGAATGACAGTTCTAAGATCTAAAATCAAGGAGGTACAGAATTTCTTGTGATTGTGGGCACCACAGAGTGATTACAGGCCAACAAACTACATAGGCATAATATTCGGGACAGGGGATCAGACACACATCAAGAAAATACATTTAAAATATTTCATACAAGGATTTTGGTCCCACGTGGTGGGACCTGCGTGTGTTTCTGTGTGTGTGTGTGTGAGTGCGTCTTGAAAGTTCATAACCACCCGCTGAACTTTTGTCCCCGGCGCTGCGGGTGAGGGTTATGTGTGTGCGTTCGTTTGGCTCCTTGGATTGATGTACTCGGCAGAGACCACATGTTTTGGCATCTGGTCTCTACAACACTGTTTTATTGTTGTGAAGAGTTAATTAGTGTCTATGTGTAAATCAGTGTCCGAGAGACTCCCTAGGGGGGGGTGCTTTCGGGATCGCTCTCATTGGTCAGCGTTAGGCTCTCCCGGCCATAAACAGACGGTCTTTGTTGGTTTAGACGTAAGAGATCATGTAGAGAGAGAGGTAATCAGTGATTTACACCATTTTTCGGCGCCGTTTGGGCTGCACGTCTTGCGCAGAGCAATCTCAAAACAACAGAGGTGTCGTAAATGAGAGTGCTTTGGAATGTCAGAATAGCTTGAGTCAGAGCGAGACAGGGGTTTTTGTAGATTTAGACTGCATTAATTAATTTAATTTAATCACCATGCAAACTGGTGATCTGCTCTCCGTTACAGTTTCCATCATTCGTTTCTGATGTGATACTTCAAAATATGCATAATATGACCATATGGGGTGGCAGTGGCTCAGTGGTTCATGTAGGTTGTCTACAAACCAGAAGGTTGATGGTTCAATCCCCACAGCACTGCATCATGATGTGCGTCAGTACAGAGGCCACAACATTTTGAGGTGAAGGAGACAGCCTCACTCCAACCGTTAGCAGGAAGGAAGCACTGAAGTGATCGAACACCTTCGGGATCTCCTCACGGAGAGAAGACTCAATTCAATGAATAGTTCCACTTCTAAGGGGGAGCGAGCCTCTTTTTGAGACGGTGCTCTCACAGAAGTGATGGTTTCTACGGCATAAAAATTAGTGAGGTAGTAACCAGAACCTCCACTTCCCGTTCTTTTTAGAACCAGACCTAGAACTCTCCAAGGTCTAGACGTGGGTGCCGTTGTGCCCCATCCCTGAGAATGTACTCAGAGGAAGGAGTCAGGAAGGCTGTCGAGAGGAGAGGTCGGTTGGGCCAATAAGGGGCAACTAGCAAGACCTGCTCCATCTCTTCCTGATTTTAGCACTGTAGTGCAAGAAGGCTCACTGGGGAAGAAGGCTTTCTGTGTCGAGGGATATCCACTCAGACAGGAGAAGAAACAACTGGCAGAGGGACGAGTCCGGAGGGGCAACAGACGTGGCTGTGCGGCCCCGAACTGGTCCCAAAAAGAGTCTCCACTGTATCTGAACCAGAGGCTGTCGTGTGGCTTGTCAGCGGCACGATTGAGCAAGCCAGCAGAAATAAGTGGAATGAAGCGACCTTAGAAGCTTCTGGCTCCGAGGAGGTGGCGGGTGAGTTGCAACATGCGAGGGGAGCGCAGCTCGACGGTCGCAATGTTGTCAGAACAGTACATGCTCGCTGAGCAGCGGTGTCTCGAAGCGAAGAAACTGTTAGCAACTCGAGGCAATGAATGCCAATGCAGTCAGAGAGCGCCCAGACCTCTGTTACTGCATGCCCTTTATACGTGGCCCCTCAGCCGACATTAGTTGTGATCACGAGAACTGTTTGTGATTTTGCTACAGCAAAATGTTTTTCTTTTTCTTTTTTGTCTGAAGGATTATATTGCTCATTGTAAATAACAAGAGGATGTTGGTTAGAAGTCTATTATTAAATGCTATAGATTCAGAATATGCTGAAGTTTGTATACAAGTTTGCTGCTAGTACAGGCACACATTTATTTTCCTGTTGGTTCTTTGCAATGTTGGGACATATGCTGGCAAATGTAACCTAACAGTTGACTTGCCAAATCACTTCCATTTGTTTTATTAATACAATTAATATAGGAAGTAAATTCTTTATGGGTCATCATAAATGCTTTGCTTTAAAAGTGCCAAGTAGTCACACACACACACAAAAGATTCATTGATAATCGTTACCCTCTGAATCGTAATCGAATCGAATCGTGAGGTGCCTAGAGATTCCCACCCCTATTTGCTTTAGTTGGGCTTTTGCCCCTTGACTTTTTATGTACCCTTATTTTAACACTTTTGAGTGTGGTCTAAGATCAGTTCCCAGGAGAGTTAATTTAACAGTGGAGTTTTTGCTGTGTATATATAGATGAAGTGTGATCTTGACGCATCTGTCAGTGCAACACTTCTGGAGGTTGTGAATTTGTGGTTTCACAAGCACAAACTTAGTAGCCTAATAAAAGCTTCATGGTGCACACACACATTTAGCAACACAATATGTTAGTGATGTGATGGGAAAAAAAAGTGTACATAAAAAAAATTGACACATAAAAATTACTTTGAGGACACTGTATTGGGTCACTTAAAAATAACTATTTTTCATTATGTTGAAATTGTTTTCTCTGAATAATCAGTAGCTACAATAGCTGGGTTTCCATCCAAAGGTACAGTTTAGAAATGTTGCGTTTCCATCAATCGTTTCTGATGAATATCAGAATTCTTCAAAATATGCATAAAAACAGGGTGATGGAAACATTGCTAATGAGAGGATAAATATATGTTTGTATTGATTTGTGTGGAACTGTTCATTTTAAAGCACTTTGTTCAGTGTCAAACATAATACTTTAAGGACTTGGTTGGTTTCTGGACGCCACTGTACAGTTCAGCTCACTTTCTGATCCAGAGCTTTTCAAAGTCAACACAGTTTTACACCAGAGATCTTTCTGATCGCTTCTTCAGCTGTGTCATAGAGTCAGGACTAAACACTGATGAGATCAGAGGAAGTAACCAACCAGAGGAGGAGCTGATGATGTTTAAAGGAAGAGCTGTAACTATATATAATGAAGAGGAAGACTGACAGAAACACAAAATGGCTGATAAGTGTGATCTGTGTCTGCTGGGACTGATCATTCTCTCTTCACTTCTCACAGGTAAAGAAATCTGTATTTTCTCTAAAGACATTTAGTGGAATTAGTCTGGAAAGAGTTCATTTGAACATGCTCAGTTTATTCTTGCACACATTCACGTTGTGATCTCAGAGTTGTGTATTGATACACACAGATCATACTGTATTATTCCTGATACTGGACATAGTGTCACTCAAACATCTGATGATGAAGAATTATCTTCATATTAAGAGTGTAAGGGTGGATTTCCTGCAGAGGTTCAAGCTGCAAGACTGCCGAATGACTAAAGAAAAGTTGTCAGCAAGATGGTAGAAAACTGTACATTTCTTGTCTATTCCACCCACTGCTACTTATACCAACGACGGAAATAAGCGCAGTTACAATAGATTAATATGTGGGAGAGCGTTGCTATAGAGAGTGACGATATTGTATTGCAATATGTAGCACTTCAAAGTCAATACCAAATCAAAACTATTTAGCACTTTATTTGTAATTGAAAAAGTTTAATGACAAAATATGGTTATAGTTACACTTAAAATAGTTACAAAATAGATGTATGAGATGATGATAATTTATACTATTAATCTTAGCCAGCATGTAAATGTTTCCTGAAAGAGAGAGAGAGAGAGAGAGAGAGAGAGAGAGAGAGAGAAAAGAGGAAGTAAAGAAAAAGAGCCAGAGCATAAAAAAAGACAGAGCAACAGTTTCAATCTTCTTTTATCCTTTCCTGACCATGTGACTTTAACCCAACTGTGAGACGTTTAAACTGACCAATCAGATAATTCGAACTTCCCCCACCGTACTAAAGGTGTGACAATTCATCGACCCCCAAAATACACACATTTTGGCCTACAGGCCTTGATCACTATCGGTGTCTTTGGGAACTCAAAATGGTCCTTGTGGTGGAAAGAGGGGGTAGAAAAACAGTCAAGATTATTTCAGTTCTACAAGAGTGTGTCAGTGATTTGAACAGCTCTCTGATAAAGACTAATAGTTTATTCTGGAGAGTGTGTTGTTTGCTTTAAGTGAGGAAAAAAGGGGTAACACTTTATAATAAGGAAATATGAATAATCATGTACTAATACCTGGATTAATACTTAATTCAACATGAACTACTGATAATTGAAAGCATTAACTAATCATGAACCACTGAAGAGTTATCCTGAACTACGATGGAGTCATTATGGATTCACGCATGAATAACGGCAGCCTTAACTACATGTTAGTACATGTTTGATAGTTAATGCATGCATTAACATTTATGGATAAACCAAATCAAACTGCCTCTTTAAGAAGGAATAAGAAGTACCCTGACTGCACCTCCATTCTCTGACTTCTGGAAAAGTCACACAACAACTTAACTGGGCTGAATACTTGTTGTGTTAGAACATCATGTGCATTTGATATTAAGTTTAAAATAAATCATAAGCTGAATTTGGTAAGTAGTTAACAGTTAATTAATTATGATTGGGCCCTCTCACCCAGTCAACACGTTGATCTCACAGTGATCTCTCCATATGATCATCAATGTCACAGTGAGCTAAAAGTGTAACCTCACAGCGCACTCACTGAGCTCATACTGTGATCACAATATGAGCTCATCCCAGATAGAAATGTTATTGGACATGGACTACAAAATCGCTCAGACGTCAAATATTTGTTGAAAATGAAAACTGGGTTGATGTCTAAATATTTGTTTGATGTCAGGCTCCAACTTCATTAAACAACTCCACAAACAGCATTACCAGCTTCACTTATTACTAAACAGGGCCCGGTTCCCCAAAACTTTCTTATCGCTAAGTAGTTCTTAACCTATTCCTTAACCTCTCTCTTAACGTTATGGCACGATTCCCGACACGGTTAAGTATATCTTCTGTAAGTCACACTTTCGTAAGGTTGGTCTGGACCGCTCTTAGCTTTACCTTATCACTGTTGCAGGTCTATACGAATATAATTCTGAAGGTTTAATACACACAGACAGTGTTCAATTAGGCTAATTCAAGTGTTTTCATGCAAAGAATAAAGGCGCTTTTAAAGGCCAGTGAAAGCATAGGCCACTGTCAGTTAAGTCCTATTCGGACGCTAATATTGTTTCTCATGGGCTCGTCCGGTATTTTAAACATTTACAGGGGTAAGTCGGTGATTTTAGTGCCGTCCGAATCCATAATATCAGTGTTTTTTCTCACCCAACCTGCGTAAAAATCCCTGGCCAAATTAGTACCTAATGTTTTTTGACAAACAGGTCGTGTGGTGATTTAATTGCCGTATGAATCCACATCTGAGTTTCCAAGAAGAGATTCAAAATCCACTGTTTAAATCCTTTTTGATCACTGCCGAGCACCGAGATGTAGGCCTACACCCCATGCACTAGTTCACAGGTCAAATCAACTTTATGCAGGGGTACGGATAATGTATTAAACCCAATGCCACGAATCAAAAGCGAGCTACCAGTGTGCGACTCATTTGAGAAGGGCAACACAGACTCCAAAATAAACGACTCGGATGACCCCGTGTCCCGGAGAATTTTCACTGCTACTTTCTCAACACCACCTGGAAGCGACACAAAACCATTAGAAATGAATGGTTCAAATAACTGCTGGTGATTCTCTACATTCTTGGGTGCTACCACCGGGATTCCTTCCAAAGTACCGGCCTGATTTAATACAGGAACAGAAGTAGCCAGGACAGCAGGCTTTGCGGAATGGGCGTGTCTAACAAATTTTGACTTAAGCACTGGACAATTTGACTTCCAATGTCCTTTACCCAGACAGTAGTTACAGTTATCATAGTCACTTGATTTTTTCAAAAAACGCCTGGCTGGACCCATAGGGACAACGGAAGAATTCACCCGTGTATGAACCTGACGTTCACTGAATTTATCAACACGGGGCTTATGAATAAGTTCCCAGTCATCCACCAGCAGTGCAGCTTCTGAAGCAGTTTTAACCTGACGCTCCGCAACATAAGTGGCTATCATCTCGGGAAGTATATTACTGTATTGTTCAAATAAAATTAACTCTCTCAGCTTATCCATTGTTGTACTATCTGCCGCTGTACACCACCAATCAAACTACACAGTCAATTCTCTTACGAACTCAACATTTGTTTCATTCACCTTTCGCTGTAATGTACGGAACTTTTGCCGATAACTCTCTGGCACACGCTCATTAATTTTTAACACCGCCGCTTTAATGGCTTCATAATTCTGGCTGTCAGCATCACATAGCGTAGAATAGGCTTGTTGGGCTTTACCTGTTAAAACGCACTGAAGCAACATAGCGCGTTCAACATTACTCCATTTATACGCTGCTGTGACTCGCTCAAATAGGAGAAAAAAAATCTCCACCTCAGCCTCATTAAACGGCGGTACTAAACGTAAATTATGAGCCACACTGAGTTTCGTCGAATCAGCATCAAAACCTGCACCCACCGGCTTACCTTCTTCGTGTAACTCTAGTCGACGCCTTTCAATCTCTAAACGCTGTTGCTCTAACTGTTGCCGGCTCTCCTCCAACTCTAATTCCAAACGTACCTTGTCACATTCCAAACGACGCTTCTCACACTCAGTATCAGGTTGTATCATCAACAACAACTCTTTCTGTTGCTCAAATGAAAGAGTGCTTAAAGCAGACAACGGAAGAGTAGTTGGAATAGGCGTACTTACGGCAGGCAACGCAGCTGAATCAGGCAATTTAGATTTTCTTCTCAAGATTTTAAGATCACACAGCGCAATTTCAAGGATTAGCTTAATTCCGTCTTTTGACCTTTTTTGACTATACGTTAGCTCGATTTTATAATACGCAGCTAGCTCTAACAATTGCTCTTTGGTCATTTCCTCTAACAATTCCTCAGACGGAGTCTGAGAAAATGTTTCAATAACATCGGTCGCCATAATTACCAATAATCACGCTTACAAAACACACGCCCAGCAAATATTACGCACAAAAAGAAAGAAGAAAAAAAAGTCTTTTTTTTTTTTTTTTTTGTGACAAATCAGGGTTTATTTAAAGAAACTAAACCATCCATTTAAACTAAATAAACCCTAGTCTTCAGTTGGCCCAAGACCGGGTACTTACGCACTAAATCCCGCAAGTTTGGGAAGACGACCAATTGCCGAGTTGCCCCCCAAACCTCGGATGTGCCCCCGAGACAACTGCTCTAAGCCCCGAGCCAACCAAAAATAACAAACTAAAATAAAAAACTACGTGCCCAAAGACACGCACTAAACCTACCCGGAAGGTTTGTTCTTTAAATACTCCCAACAAATTATGTTATAGAGCCTAACTAATTAATGGAGCGTTCCAACTTTTTCAGTTTACAAATAGGCGGATAATATACAAATATATTCAATTCAAATATCCTACCATTTACCCTCCTTCAAAGACAAAGTTTTTTCAAAATCATTCGCACGAATCCAAACACCAATTTAGTTCGACGAGCCCCCAATTGTTACGCCCTTATTAGGGAGCAACAATGAAGGAGGAGGAAACGTTTACTGCGGTTACAATACTCTTTTTATTTACACATTCTTCATAACAAAGACTGTCTCTCAAGTTCTCGCAATACGCCGCAACGCCGATCAACATCTCGGTCCTGGCCAGGGATCGATGTGACAGAATGGAACGCTCAATGAGGACGCCAAACAGGAAGCTTTTAATGACAGGCACACCTGTGCACCGGTGCACCCAATCCACCTGATTAACTCAGCTCCGCAGCACACCTGTAGGAGGAGCAAAACACACCCAGACACGGCAGAGACGACAATACAAAGTATACAGCCGTGACAAGTGTCATCAGCATAACAATGGAAACTAATTCCATGTTTCCTTATAATATTTCCAAGTGGCATCATACATATTGAGAATAACAGAGGGCCTAACACAGATCCCTGCGGCACTCCATAGTTTACTGGAGTTATGATCGATTTTTCTCCATTTAAATAGACAAAATGGTAGCGGTCAGATAGGTATGATTTGAACAAGCTTAATGCTTGTCCTTGAACACCAGTATAATTTTGTAGTCGATCTAAGAGTATTGTGTGATCTATAGTATTGAACGCAGCACTAAGATCAAGTAAAACTAGTATTGAGATACAGCCTTGGTCAGAAGCTAAAAGTAAATCATTTGTGATTTTAACGAGCGCAGTTTCAGTGCTATGGTGCGGTCTGAATCCAGACTGAAACTTTTCATAGAAATCATTTTGTTGCAAGAAAGAGCCCAGTTGAGCGGACACCACTTTTTCTAATATTTTAGACATAAATGGAATATTTGAAATGGGTCTATAATTTGCTAGGTTATTATGATCTAATTGTGGTTTCTTAATGAGAGGTTTTATAACTGCCAGTTTAAATGTTCTTGGAACATGACCTAAAGATAAAGACGAGTTAATTGTGTGTATAACAACACAACTAACACGCCGAGAGCACCTATTCATGACAAATAATTAGAACGGTGTAAGATTATTTTGACATTAATTTAATAGATCTATACTCTAATTAAATGTGGAAAATAGACTAATAACTACCACTAATAAATTTAATTTGATCTAAACCGTTTTCTGATTTTAATTATTCAGAAATATTTAGTCATAACTACTTTTCTTCCTGGAACTACAGTATGTAGGGTTTGTTTCTGGTGAGACACTTATTAGTGGCGCACTATAGGTGCTCTCGGCGTGTTAGGCCGGCGACACACTGGCTGCGTGGCGTGAGCGTGGCGTTTCTGTTGCGTGTCAGCTGCGTGAAAATTACATCAACATCTTTTCCTTGGCTGCGTTCCAGTCCAAAATTGTCATGCCCTTCACTCGCTAACTTCCCTCCGTCTCGTTCACTCGGATGTACGTCATTGCTTACGTTGCATGAGTGCCCTCTACTGGCGGAAACTGCGGCGGGCTGAACTGGAACGTCCTAAGCCCTTGATCACTTGGAATCAGCTGTGGAGTTTATTTATTATTTACATTTTTTTTCCCTTTAAGAATTTGTTTAATGCAGCATCCAAATGTATATAAGTGTGTATGGGTTGTTTTAAATAAAAAATATATAAGTATGTAGCGAAAATTACTTTGTTATGGGGAATTAATAGTCAAATGAGGGGAATATTCAGAATATGATGAATATTAATATTGCATACACAAATTAAATTATCCCAATAGGGAATAGGTCAAACCTCACCTTATATCAATAATTAACAAGATTACTCGTATTAATCGTTAATATAGGTAGGTAAAATTATATCTTTAATCAGGGGAAATTTAGGTAGAAGTTAATGTTCAGTTATCACACAAACTGTCCGTCCGGCGGCCAGTATGTACAACCTCTGAACAGAAACTTATACGACCTATAACACTGACAAATAACCCTCTTGTGGCCACAAGAAACGATATTTTCGTGTTCTAGACAATTTAGAGATTGTGATAGTGAAATAAGGTAGAGCTGTAGCTTAGATCAATTTTCAGGGACTTCAGTAATGGAACATTGAGACAAATTTTAACTCAAAAGATTATGGAATTTAATATAAAACAAACTAAGATTACATGTACTAATCAAAACACGCAGGAGTAAATATGCATAGAAAAACTAACAACAATACAAACGATCGCAATAAGAAATATTGGAGAGAGAAAGAGAGATTGAGAGAGAGAGAGAGATTGAGAGAGAGAGAGAGATTGTAAGTGAGTGAGAGAGAGAGAGAGAGAGATTTTCCTCAGGACATAAACAGTTCAAACAGTTGTTTCACAAATGAGACCCCAAAGGCTTTAGTAATATCTAGGCAATCTTAACACAGCAGTTCTTTCCGGATTGCGAATTTAAGAATGTACGTTACTTTACTTTGATCTGGCCACCTTTGTGCGTCTGTGTGGAACGGATGCGTGAAGCCACGTGTTCGCGGAGTCTTCAGGGCGGAGTTGAGGTGATGGTAACTCGCTGCAGAGCGTACGCGAACTTTGTCCAAAAGATACTTTAGTCTTAAGTTGGTATTTAAGTAAAGTATCAAACTGAGGTAGATTATCAAGAAAAGAAAGACTTAGGGTAAAAACGAAATTAGAAAGCAAAAATGAAGAAAACTCCGGTTGGAGTTTGTAGTAAAGAAAGCGGGTCCTCTCTCTGGCGAACTGCCAAGAAGGGAGCGTGGTTCCGTGTTTTGAAGGAACTAAGCCACTCCTTTCTCACGTGCCTAGACCAATCATTTGGCGGATGTGTGTGGTCACAGTCGTACTGCATTGTGGGACATATAGGTGCCTGAAGTGTACATATGAAGTAGACTAGCTCCCTCTGTCAAAATCGAGGGAACGAGGGTCTGTCCATATAAACTTCCCTCGTCCACTTCATGAAGTGGAACGCACTTCAAAATGGCGGCAGGGATTCCCCCGAGGGGAAGTGCTTAGGGAAGTTCGCAAGTGCGTGTCTAAAAGTGGACTGGAACGCAGCTATTACGATCCGTCTAGGTTAAATCGTAACAACAATACTTAGACATGACTCCCACGCCCAGTCGTCAGACCAAAAGATACAAAAGAGTACAAAATTCAAGTAAACGTTTTATTAAGATAAGGAAAATAAACGTATATAAGATTGAATATTGTCAGAGTAACAGAAACCAGTAGGTGTGTAAACTTCAGGAAGACCCAAGGCCCAAAATAACAAACCAAACGAATAATAAACAAAATATCAAACTAACTTCCCTCAAAGTATCCAAATCAAAATCCAGCAAATTACCCTCAATCAGTCATGATCTCCTGTTTTAATGTTACAACAAATTCACAATGTGTTTGACACAAACAGTGACAACTTGACTGCTGTTAGAGAATGTTTCCCAGATAATTAGCATCAGTTTTTCATGAGTGTCTGTAACTTAGCCAACAGTTTTAAGGGCAGTTATTAGTGTATTTTCTACGGTTGAAGAGGAGGATCAACTAATCCTGTGCCGTCCAGTAATGTTTATGACAAAGCTGAAATCAAAAGTTCCAGATATGATGATATTACATTATTTAAATTTGTTTCAAAGTCAGGGTATTTCTTATTCCTTCTTAAAGAGGCGTTTGATTTGGTTTATCCATAATGTTAATTAAACCCTGGAAAAAGACTGTATGATTTGAAACTTCTGCTTTTTATGCTGGTATGGTTTATGTTTTTCATATCATAATGATCACTGAGATATACTGTGTTTCAGGTATCAGTGGAGAGGCTGAGACTCATGTGTTCATCAGTTCTGGTGAAAATGTGCGTCTGTCCTGTAATAATGCTCTTTCTGACTGCAAATCTAAAACTACATGGACCTACTATAACAGCATCAGACATCCAGCAGCAGTTGAACTGATTGATCGAGGGATAAAGAATAAAGACACAGAGAAACATGAGAGACTGAGTCTGGAGTCTGACTGCTCTCTGAACATCAAGAACGTCACAGAAGAAGATTATGGATTATACACCTGCAGACAATATGTGAACGGACAACAACAAGGATCTGATGCACGTGTTTTTCTGCATGTTCTTCATGGTAAGTTTATGATTATGTGGTCAATTTAAAAAGGGCAGATTCTCCCTTTAAACTCAGATGATGATTGAAGAGTCTGTGATGTGTGTCTTGTGTTCAGTTTCAGTGTCTCCATCATCATCATCATCATCATCATCTTCATCCTCACAGACTGAGATCAGTCCAGGCCGCTCTGTGACTCTCTCCTGTCAGTTGTATTCAGATGTTGGATTCTCCTGTGATTATTTGGTCAGTTCTGAGGGAGTTGAGCTGTTGTGGGTGAATCAGGAGGGTGTTGATCTGAAGACAGACTCCAGATATCAGATATTATCATCATCAGATCAATATCGCTGTATCATCATCACTCTGACTACAACACTCCTGAATGAAGATGACAACAGAGAGTGGAGATGTCGGCTTACTCACAGAAATCAACTCCAGACCTCAGTCAGATACACTGTCAAGTATTCAGGTGAGAAAACACTCTTTACTGACAGATTTGTGAAAACTTTCACACACTGGCTCTACTCTTTCTGATGGCTTCATACGTTTGGCAATTGTAAAATATTAGTGGTCAAAGTCATAAACTGCATAAAAATCCTTATAATTCCCAATATTGACCTCCTATGGGTCATACTAGGCTAAAATAGACTCTTCTGATTTATGCAATATTTCATGTATGACCCGTGAGGGACGTCAATATTGGGAATTATAAGGATTTGTATGCAGTTTGAGGAATTCTAAGGCTTAATAATGTCATTGATTCAGGAAAGCTGAAGGTTTATGGGAAGCAGCTCACTGTGTTTCACTCTCATATAAACCAGGAATAAATGATACAGTAACATCTCTCTTCTCAACTACTGCCACTGTAAGCTGTGATGATTGAACACAAACTGCATGTCATGATCAATATGAAAATATGATGTTAATGTCCTGATGCGTCTGAACATTCATCTTCTGCAGCTCCAGTCGCTTCAACAACACTGACTCCAGTCAGAAGCTCAAACTCTGAGAAGACATCAAGCCGAACTACAGCAGTAGCTTCTACACAAGGTTCATGATCACATGATCACTGTCACACATCATCAGTCTCTCGCTTCAGTGGTTTGCACTGGCTCTCACAGACTGCTTTATCATCACACATATTATCATCAAAAAAAGCTCTTTAGTCAGATTTGTCAGTGAGTTTTGATACATATGACCGGTCTTGTACAGTCTGTTGTCTGATGCAAAATAATCATAATATACAGCTAGTGTAACTCACGCCACTCACATGATAAATTAATAAAATCATAGTGAGGATTTGTTTTTGTAAAAGAAATGCCTTGACATTGTGTTCATGCATTAGAATATGACATATTTCTATTTCCATTTTGTTTTTAACAGTTGTAACTACAACTACATCAACTACAGCAGATACCACAGCAAACTCTCTGATTCCAGGTGTGTATGAACATCAGGTAACACTTTATTTTGATAGTCCGTTCGTTGAGACTATACTAGTTATTAGTAGCCATTCAGTAGCTTGTCAACAGTGCATCATTTGACATTCAACAACACTGTTTCAACAGACAAGTAACATACGTTCAACTGACTGCCTATAGACTATAAGGTACAATTCAAGTGTTAATGGGGGGGTATTGTATGGGCGGTTATTAATGGGGGGGTATTGTATGGGCGGTTATTAATGGGGGGGGTATTGTATGGGCGGTTATTAATGGGGGGGTATTGTATGGGCGGTTATTAATGGGGGGGTATTGTATGGGCGGTTTGGACGACAACACACATGCATTATATAATTGCATTGCATATAATGTGTGCTGGTCAACTAGTCTAAAATTAAGAAACCCCTAGAACACAGTAAAAAAAAATATTACAAAATATAAAAACATAGGAACATTGTGTACAATTAAGATAGGCTAATTAATTTAATTTCCAATATCCAAATATGATACTAAATACCACAGGGAAAAGGGCTTCTATTTGTGACGTGCTGTCTTTGCATTTGAACATTGCACATTTTAAACAGGACACACATTAGCTGAATAAATGTTAGCCAATACAAACATATTTATATAAAACATTTGACAATGAATAGACAGGAGTCCAATAATAGCATAACGAATCACTTATTCTAAAAATAATATAAAGTATAAGTTCCGAATCCGACATATAATGAGGGCTGTGTTAACAGTAGAACGCCCGTCATTTAACGAATTTTAAAAGCAGGGATGGATAATACAAAATGCTTTTTGACAGAAAAAAAACAAGCAAGAACAAAATTTAAACTTAGCCCGTCAATTTTCATTTTACAATGATCTTATGTCTGTGTGCGCGCGTCCGTGTTTGTGAGAGAGCTCGCGCAGCACTGATACAACGGTACTTTTTAATCCATAAGTAACTAACGCGCTAGTTTTCATACAAAATAAATATGTAACATAATTAGGTACTTTAGTTATAATTAACACAATAACATAATACATACGTTTCTCAACACTGAGAATGAATGAATAAATAAACGCCTGTTTCTCCAGACTCGCGCTTATTAGTAGGCTAATCCACAAATCACAGCACTTTCATAATCACTAAGCCATAGCGATTTTAAGATTTATAGTTCAGCATTACTTGAGCATTTTATTATTTGCATGACTGAATGATGTCTTCCTCTTTTCTGAGTGACCATGAATAACTTAACAGAGTATTTTAAGATAATCCATGCGATCTGTGTGATCATCGAATCCATAAGATTAAGTTAACTCAACAATCAACTTTCCACATCGACCTCAGGCCGTTTACCTTCAGGAGTCAGAAGTACCGTACTGTACTGTCCTCGCTTATGACATCAGTCAGACGGCGGCCGCGGGAGTGGAAGGGGGATCGAGCGGGAATCTTTATTGGTGTCGATTTTCAGTCTTTTTTTAATGATAGGCCTTACGCATCTGTCAATCATCCCTGCTTGCTATTTGGGGAATGAACCCAGCGCTATGATTGGTCGAACTCTTCTTCTTTTGCTGTAGCTTGATTTGAGGACAGCGCGTGCACAGAGGCGTCACCAGGTTTTTGCGTAGTTTAGAGTGACAAATCGTATCAGCGTACTTTGAAGTCAAAATGCGTATCCGCTACGCAAAATGCGTACAGGTTGGCAGGTCTGCTTTCATGACAGTAAGTTTTACAGAAAATCGCATTTATTAAATGCAGTTTAACGTTATAACAGTTACTCATTAAGAAATAATCTCTGTTCCTGCTGCAAACTCGCTTCGGAGGATTAACAGACAAGACTATAGTTTAAACCCTTAACAATACCTTCTTTAATCGTTTAACCATTTTGTAACATTTAGTTTATTTAACGTTACGGTGAGTGAGACACAAAAGGCGTTTTCTCCTATAGAACCATAATACACCAAAACACAATATAAATTAACAAAATACATAATTTTTATTAGCTAACGTAACGTTAGATGTAACTTAATCCAAATCTTTATAATCCATACGCAAGCAAGAAACAGATCCAAATTCAGCCCTTCATCCACATCCAGCGATCTCCACCTCCATTCTCAGCAGCGACCGTAAATGTCAAAGTAAATGTCAAATCCCGCGCTCGTGATGAATTTAAATTCAAAAATTGCGCCCTCAAGAAGCGTTACGACATGTTTTACGGCAGTGATATCAAACGCTCATTGGCTCTCGCCTGCTTCGTCACAGATTGCAGCATGCCGTGTTTCAGTTGAAACAACATTGAAATGCAGAAGCGCGCGTGCCGCCTTCACGCAGAGGGAAGCTGGGTTAACATTTTCATGGATTAATAACTTAAATTCTGCTCTGTCCCTTATACAAAACTATTATATACTGCCAGAGAGGACTGCAACACATCGTCATTTGAGCGACTTTTTGTACCGATTTACATTTTCGCAATAAATTATTATGATTACACATCTGTTGTTTTTCTTCATAATTTTAGCCTGCATAGTTTTAAGAAATGGTTATGGGTAGGTTTAGGGGCAGGAGTAGGATTAATGTTAGTGGCTCAAAATATATTTTAATGCTATTAATAAAACTGGCATTTCCCTACACATCTCTGTCCATAAAGTGTTTTATTCTTTTTATATTCTGTATAAAATAAGTAATTTATATTTAGGTTTGGGAGTAGGGTTAAGGGAATTTACATTTATCTATAAAACAGTATAAGGGAAATGATACAGATATCTTTATGATTCGTAAACAATTTGTAGCTGTGAATTCGTAATAATTCTACGTTGCAGACATGTCTGTATCATACGTTTCAGCATCTATCCAAACGTACAAAAAAGTATGTTTTCAATCTGTTGATAGGTTATAGACTTTCTACTGATATAAACTGTTTTTCACTTTAATTAGATAGTCCTAAAATATATCTACTAACACTTAGTGGATAATGTATATTAATAGTCTACTGATCATAAACAATTTATTTGTTAACAAGCAACAGATCTAATCTTTAGTTGACTATCAACAGATTATCTACAAATGGTTAACAATTTTTTAAAAACAGTTTTAAATCAGCTAAAATAATCATTAATTTGATGCACATGAGACTCCTTGAGTAGGATATACAGTATCATATACTTAATATGCTGACATGACTGTTGACTTTTAACTGACAGATTGATCTTGAGTTGTTGGTACTCAATCTACAGAAAGTTAGTTGACAATTGAAAGTTAGTCGACAATTGGTTAATAACCTGTTGCAAAATAACATTGACAGTCAACAGGCACTTTTTTGTAAAATCTGTAGATTAACACTTGAATTGTACCTTATAGTCTATAGGCAGTCAGTTGAACGTATGTTACTTGTCAGTTGAAACAGTGTTGTTGAATGTCAACTGATGCACTGTTGACAAGCTACTGAATGGCTACTAATAACTAGTAAAGTCTCAACAAACGGACTATCAAAATAAAGTGTTACCGAACATCATCCTCATTTGATCCACTCATGGAGTTTTCTAGACTCAGTTTCTGAATCCTCTCTGGAGTTGTTCCAACAGCTGATCACAAATTTTGATTGTCATTAAATGTCAAAGATACATCATTCTCATCCAGACAGTCCTAAACAACAGGGTTGTGACGAGACACTTATCTCACAGGACGAGACGAGACGAGACACTTATCTCACAGGACGAGACAAGACACTTATCTCACAGGACGAGACGAGACGAGACACTTATCTCACGGGACAAGACGAGACACGAGGTTAGGTTCACGAGAACGAGACGAGACAAGATTTTTGCACAGTATTTTATGGAAATACTCAATGACAAAATTCATGAATGGAAAAATAGTCTGCAGGTGCATTTTGAAATGTTTTAACTAATAATCTTGTAATGAATGTCATTTCGGTTCTACTTTATGAGGCAAGGCAAGGCAAGGCAAGTTTATTTATATAGCACATTTTATACACAATGGCAATTCAAAGTGCTTTACATAGAAGAAATTTAAATAATTAAAAGAAATAAGAATAATTAAAACAGCTTAGAAAAATAAAATACAGTACAGTACAAACAGTCGGACGAACAGCGGCACAGTGCTCATTCAGTAAATGCATAGCTAAACAGAAGTGTTTTGAGTCTGGATTTGAATGTGACCACTGTAGGAGCACATCTGATCTCTTCTGGAAGCTGGTTCCAGCTGCGGCTGGCATAATAGCTAAAAGCGGACTCGCCATGTTTACAGTGAACCCTTGGTATTTCTAGCTGATATGATCCTAATGATCTGAGTGATCTGTTGGGTTTATATTCAGTGAGCATATCTGCAATATATTGAGGTCCTAGGCCATTGAATGATTTATATACCAGTAATAATACTTTAAAATCAATCCTAAATTTAACTGGGAGCCAGTGTAAAGACCTGAGGACTGGTGTGATATGTTCATATTTTCTGGTTCTGCTCAGAATCCTAGTGGCAGCGTTCTGTATGAGCTGCAACTGTCTTATGGTCTTTTTGGGAAGGCCAGTGAGAAGTCCATTACAATAATCCACCCTGCTGGTGATGAAAGCATGCACAAGTTTCTCTAAGTCTTGTCTGGATACAAAGCATCTAATTCTTGCAATATTTTTGAGATGATAGTATGCTGATTTAGTTATTGCTTTGACATGACTACTGAAACTAAGGTCTGACTCTAGTGTCACACCAAGACTCCTGACTTGATGTTTAGTTGTTAGACCCCTAGAGTGAAGGTATGCGTTCACCTTGAGAACTTCATCTTTGTTTCCAAATGCAATGACTTCAGTTTTGTCTTTGTTTAACTGAAGAAAGGTTTGGCACATCCAACTGTTGACTTCGTCAATGCATTGGCACAGGGAGTCAATGGGGCTGTAATCGTTAGGCGATAGGGCTAAGTACAGCTGTGTGTCGTCTGCATAGCTGTGGTAAGCAATTTGGTTCTTTCTCATTATTTGGCTCATTGGGAGCATATACAGGTTAAACAGAAGTGGCGCAAGAATTGAGCCTTGAGGGACTCCGCATGTCATGGATGTCCATTGAGACTTATGGTCCCCTATACTCACATAATAACCTCTCCCATCTAAGTATGACCTGAACCATTTTAGGACTATCCCAGAAAGCCCCACCCAGTTTTCCAGCCTGTCAAGAAGTATGTTATGATCGACAGTGTCAAATGCAGCACTGAGGTCGAGTAGTACCGGCACTGATAATTTGCCTGAATCAGTATTTAAGCGAATATCGTTTATTATCTTTATGAGCGCTGTTTCTGTGCTGTGATGCGGTCGGAAACCAGATTGAAAATTGTCAAAGTATCCATTTGAGCCTAAGAATTTGTTCAGCTGATTGAAGACAACTTTTTCAATGATCTTGCCTATGAAAGGAAGATTTGAAATCGGTCTATAGTTGCTTAATATGGTCTTATCCAGATTGTTCTTTTTCAGGAGGGGTTTGACAACTGCAGTTTTCAGGGATTTTGGAAAACTCCCAGAGAGAAGTGAGGCATTTACCACTTCTAGAAGATCTGCTTCTAAACTGTTTAACACACTTTTGAAAAAAGATGTGGGAAGTGTGTCAAGAGCGCATGTTGATGTTTTAAGGTGCTGTACGGTTTCTTCCAAAATTTTGCCATCAATTTCTTTGAAATCAGACAAAGTTACTACTTTCTCAGGTGGTCTGATCTGTCTGACCCCAGCACAACTCAAGGATGTGCTGATCACCTTTCTGATGTTATTGATTTTCTCAGAGAAGAAAGAAGCAAACTCACTGCACTTGTTGTCTGAGAGCATTTCACTGGGAATCTGGCTTGGGGGGTTTGTCAGTCTCTCTACAGTGGCAAAAAGAGTGCGTGTGTTGTTTAAATTGCAGTTTATAATATTTGAGAAGAAAGTCTGTCTAGCTTTGCCTAGTTCCATATTGAAAGCATGAAGGCTGTCTTTGTAGATGTTATAATGGACTACAAGTTTTGTCTTCCGCCATATACGCTCTGCTTTTCTGCATTGTCTTTTCATATTTTGCACTGCTGTTGAGTTTATCCAAGGTGCTTTTTGTCTGCCACTCTTCTTCCTGACTTTCACAGGAGCAATATCATCAATTGCACTTTTAACTTTCGAGTTAAAAGAATCAAGGAGAAAATCAACAAAGTCAGCAGATATGCTTGGTGTTAAGGATATAGCCTTCATAAATAGTACACTAGTGTTCTCATTTAAGCATCTCTTCTTGACAGACACAGATCGAGCTTCAGTGGCAGGAGAGATCAATATATCAAAGAAAATACAGAAATGATCAGACAGTGCTAGATCCTTACTGATAAGTAAATCTAGAGTGTGTCCATGATTGTGTGTGGGTCCATGTACATGCTGAGTCAGATCAAAAGTTTTCAAAACAGTTTTGATTTATTTTGCCATATTGTTTTCTGCACTATCTATGTGGATGTTAAAATCTCCAGCAATGGCAAAACAGTCAAACTCTGAGGAAATTGTTGATAACAGTTCTGTAAAGTCCTCAGCAAAGGCTGGAGAGTATTTTGGAGGCCTGTAAATAATGATAAGTAAAATGCGTGGAGCACCTTTTAACACAATCCCCAGATGTTCGAAAGAAGGGTAATTCCCAAATGATATTTGCTTACATTGATAGATATCTTTAAAAAGAGCAGCTAGACCCCCACCTCTCTTTACAGCTCTGCAGACACTCAAAAAAGTAAAGTTAGGAGGGGCTGCTTCATTTAGGACTGTTGCACTGCAGCTGTCTTCTAGCCAGGTTTCATTTAGAAGCATAAAATCCAGGTTGTTTGTGGTTATTAAGTCGTTGACTAGAAGTGATTTATTTTTAAGTGAGCGAATGTTTAACCTGTTAAGCTGCAACGCCACTTTTGAAAAATCCCCAGAAATGACATACCCAAACTGAAACACATACAGTTCATGAACCCTTTGCACTAAAAGCACAAGTATGATCTCATTTGAAAGCTGACACCTGGTAGTTTATTGTAAATGTAGAATTAATTATTGTCATAATGAAAATAATTTTTTTAAATAGCTTCAAAGTTTTGTAAAGTTATTAGAAATTTATTTTTATGAAACATCTTCATGAAAATAAAATTGAAGTTGGCCCTGGAGCAATCTAGAAATGCACTGCAGCTAAAGCCATATGTGTGACCATGTTATATTTAAAATCTGAAAATGATAAGTCTAAAACTCTGTATTTAGTTAAATGTTTTTCAAGATCATGTCATATGACTTTATTTTGATTAGACTCTAAAAATGCTACTGATGTTTAGTCATCATCTAAGTCATCTATTCAGTCTATTGTCTCTATTGTTTTGTGGTGCAAACGAGCCCCATTCAGTCTCAGTCTCCCCAGTACACATTCACACACCTCTCCAGCCTGGTTATGGATCTAAATATGCATATCTTTTGTCTGCATTATAGTTACTAACGACTGGCTATTCACATGCTATTCATAGGGTTTCAATCCCTAATTTATTTTATCAAAGTTCTCACTTACATTTGAAACTGTATCAAATGCACTAAAACATTTCAGAAAAGCATTACTATTTAGAAAAAAAAACCCATAAAAGAATAACTTCTAGGTGACAGGTGCACCTGAGCTAGCTAGCATGTTAGCTTAGCACACCATCAATACACGACCATTTATGAGATTAAAACTATGTTTGTGCTTCAAACTTATTTCATAACGCAAGTCGAGTGTTTTAAATAATCTTCTGTGATCTAATTTAGCTTCAGATAAAAAAAAATCAGAAAGAAAATATATTATTTATAGTATGCACGATGATAAAGTCTATATCGATTAGCATTACATTATAAATATAATCTATTATTATAAAAATACCTGGCATTGCTTGAAGAACACTCAAATATCAAATATCATTTGCAATCATGTTTATTGTCTTCAAAACGTCTATATCTGCATATTACAGCGATCTCTGTGTTAGCTTTGTGTGTAGCTGCTATCAGTGACGTCCTTGAAGGTCACATGATTATGTCTCTTCTTCATGTTCCATATATGGAGTATTTTTGTGCGTATAGCGCCCTCAGGCTATTGGTATGAATTGAAAACACAGCACATCTCAGTAAGAAGCGCTCATAATGATTACATCGACGCATTTGGGTATAAATTCAATAAATATTATTCCTGTCTATAGAAATATGATGTGAATCTATGAGAATATATCAATATTTCTCCAAGTCTGCACATTTTTTAGCTAAAAGCCCTGAGGGACGTTGTTTTGTGAATCTCTGTCATGACAACAGCACGGAGTTTTTTTTTCTGAATGGACCAGCTGACGGTCATAATTCATATTAAAGGTATCAACGCATTTTTTCATTTCATAACTCCTGACACAAATTAAGACATAACTGTCACTATACGTTTCTCAGAATACAATAGTTGTCAAATACTGAAACTTGAGACTTATATCTTTTTAATGATGTATAGTTTGTCAAGGTAAAACATTTAATCTGATAGTAACTTTGAACTAAATAAATAAAAAAACGCTTCAGTGCGCCGACGCACTGGTGCAGCTTAACAGGTTAACAGTGCAAACTTAACAGTCTTACTTTTTGTCCCCACAGCAATCTTAGTTTGACGTGTAATAGGTACCAGATTAGTTGGGTTTGCTGTACGGCTATTTAAGGCCTTAGACTTTCTATCTTGTAATAGAACCGCAATAGAGAAAGATAAAGGCACACTGGGTTCCCGCTTGTTCTGTAAACATTTGAGAAAGTTACTGTTATCATAGCAGGGACCCAAAACACATCACTGAGAGCTGGTAGCAGTTGTTTTTGGTTCACCTCGAGCAGATGGAGGAGGGTGTGGGCCCTGGCGTTGTGGCAGAGGCCAAAGAGCTCTCACTGGAGGAGGGGGAGGGCGAGCTGGGCTCGCAGGCTTTTTTGGTGGTAGCGGTGCCTGCCGTTTTTTGGTTGGTATTTGGGGGCTTGCTGCAAAAGAGTGGGATAGTCTGGTTCCAGCATGCACCAGTTCATCCATTTTCTGTGAGAAGCACAGAAGTGGAGTTGCTGGAGAGAGGGAAAAAGTGTCTGGTGAAAAGGGCTGTTGCTCTGGTGTTATCGGAGGCTGTGATATGCTGTCCTGGCTTCCCTGGCTGTTTTCCATGAAGTCGTCCTTGGGAGCTGAATCTTGGAGCAGTTCTAATATGTCTGTCTGTGGTGAGCTCTGTGGGCAGGGCTCAGCTGAGATTGAGTCCGTGAGCAGAGGTTGTTGTGGCTCAGTGGTGTTATCATTGTCCTTGTGTGATATGTCAACCGTATGTCCATTTTGCTGCTGAAGTGAAGTCCCGTGGTGGTCATTCATACTGTGTCCAGGTGTGTGTGTGCCGTTCAGATTGAGTGGATTGGCACACACTGCAGAAGGATGATTGAGGGAGAAGTAGATATTGTCCTTTAACACTCTTGAACCAAGTTTGTTTGGGTGATGGCCATCCCGATGAAACAGTTGTCGTTGACTCCAGAAAAGATTGAAATTGTCAATGAAGTTTACTCCTTTTATATTGCTGTTTTTTTGCAGCCATGTATTAAGCCCAAGCAACCGTGAAAACCTGTTTGTCCCTCTTGCTGGGAGTGGTCCACTGATGAATGTTTGAACTTTCAGTCTTTTAAGTGTTTCAAAAAGTTCATTGAAATCCTTCTTCAGGAGTTCTGACTGCTCTTTATGAATATCATTCTTCCCCACATGAATGATGAGTCGATTTGCAGTCTTATGTTTCATCAGAATGTTCTGAAGTTCCCTGTTTATATCAGAAGTTGTAGCTTGTGGAAGGCAGCACGTAGTTGTGTCCCTGCTGCTAATGTTTCTGATTATGGAGTCCCCCACTATCAGAGTCCTGGGCTCGGCTGCGCTCTGAGCTGAGTGCCGCTGTCTGCTCGACCTTGAGCGCCAGTTAGCATCAGTGTTAGCTACTGGCTGATTCAGTCTGTGTTCGATCACATTCATCACATTTGGGGATTCCTCATTTACATTCATTAGTACATCAAATCTGTTCTCAAGATGTATAGGTGTTGGTAGGAGACCAGTGTTTGCAATCCTTGTCAGAGCTGTATCTGGGGTAGAGGATGCTACTGCGGTAATATGTGATGCTCGTGACAATCTGATGTCTCGAGTGCCTTTGGGTCTCGCTCCCTGTTTGTGCCATCGATTTGTAAGTCGATCGGCTTGTTTCTCTACCTGTCGAGGAGCACTAGTTGCATGGGACTCACCGGCTATATGCTGAGGGTGTCCATGACGAAGCTCTGTTGTGTGCTCCGTCTGGTTTGGTGGTCCCGTAAATAACTTTGTTTCAAGAACTGCAATCCTTTGTAAAAGTCTGTGGCAGTTAGTGCAGCAAGTAGATTCTTGAACCAGAAGAGGCATTTTCTCTTATCCTTGTAGGCAGTTGTGTTTTCCTTTCCCGGAATGTAAGCTGGTCGGGTAAAAGAATTCTGCGTTTTTGTAGTATTCCAAACCTTCTCGTATGAGCACTGATTTGCTGAAGTTAAAATTAGGTGATAAAAGGAAATAAAATATAAAAATATAGGAGATAAAATGTAAAAGCGATAGAGCAAAGCGCGGAGCAGTAAGCAAGAGTGTCCAAACAGTAGCTGAGCAGGAAGTGCAATCCTGCAATTCATGAGAATGAATTATATGCATTGAAAGCCAACAAGCACCAAAAAAGTCTTCAGACCTTACTGTACATTTATGAGCTTCCAGAACTTCTGATTGAGGCTGTGTGTGACCTCCTAACTAAAATAAAAATGATCACTGTCACACACATCAACCTCGAAGGATTCCTCAATATTTGTACATTTTAATGCTTTCATACAGGAAATGTTGTTTTAGATGCCGTCAGTAAATAGATATTCCACATTTCAATGTTTCTGCAAACTTAGAAATGCAAGTGTGCTAGAAACTTACTTATAAGTTATAACATGAATATCTATGAATGAATAAAGCATCAAATAGATTTATTTTTGGTCAATGGCGATAGTCATTCTCCTCCTGACACCTTGAGATTGAAGTAAGAAGATAATGATGACAGACTCGTGCACATATTCATCATTTCTGTGATATGAAGCTCAAGTATTATGTGTTGATGATGTTGTGTAGGGGTCAGCCCTATGTTCCCACAGCCCTATGTTCCCACATTTCTAAGAATTTTTTTTTTTTTACAATTTGTCTAAATCCCAGTTACGGGTAGGTTTAGGGGTAGGGTCAGGGGTAGGCCATTTTTGGGAACATAGACATGCTCCCGTTGTGTATATGTGGCATTATGTGTTGAACTGAACTAACAAACGTGATCCACAGATCCAGGAGAAACTGAAGTCAGTGTGACTGCTGGATCATTATACAGAGGTACGACACGTTCATTTATACTGACAGCTTTATAACATTAAACTATCAGTCAGTCTGTAAAAGCTTCATCAATAACTGTTGATAGTTGAATACCCTTGACTTCAGTCATGTACAGTTTCTCTTCTTCCTCTCATGTTTCCTGCAGTGATTGTGATTATTGTTGAGATCGCAGTGTTTGCTGCTCCTACTGTGATTCTTCTTCAGATCATCTGTGCAAGAAGAGCTGGTGAGTTTTGAGCCGCACACAATCTGATGATTCACACTCATCTGATCTAGAACAATCTGCAATCATGATAAAAACACATACGAGAGGTCAGTCAATGCTTTTATTTTGCAGGGAGGAAGGACTCGAAGCACCCAGAGGAAATAGAGATGCCTGCAATATAACAATAAAATACTGCTGAGTTTTGAGTAGGGCTGCACGATTAATCGCAATTTACATGTAATCGCACTTAAATCGAGATGGCTTATCGAGATTTTAAAATCGCAAAGGCTGCGATTATTTTTTATGCGCAGTTTGTCATTGATGTACGGCTCTGTAAACGCTGCGAGTTTGAGTCACTTATAACGTGCATTTGAAAAAACAACACGCGTCAAACATCTTTCCAAAACATGAAAAGCATTTATGAACCTCTTTTTAATAACATGCAACATTTAATAACATGCATTTACTCCAAACTCACTTCATAACGACAGCTGAGCTCATCCTTCTGTTAGATGATGTGCCTTCTTACACAGAATAAGGCAGTCGTGTATTTATAAGTCATGTTTAATCAAAGCATTTCAATCTTCTGTTTATTCAGCAACAGCGATAGGAATTCCTGGAATGATGCGCATTATTGTACTTCTGCGGCGGGGCATATTTAGCGTGTTTGCGTGAGAGCGCCCTCTGGCGTTCAGATGGAGCAGTATTTATTACCAATCAGCCACACTCCACTGACAAGCAGGGCATAAAATAATCGCAGCCTTTGCCAAATCGCGTGCAGTTTTATTGCGATTAATCATACAGCCCTAGTTTTGAGCAAATCTGCAACAATATTTAAAATAGCAAAAACTTACAGAGGATTGTTTATCGTTTTATTTTCTTCTTCTCAGAAAACAAAGAAAAATCTCTGATCACCCTGAAGAATTGTGTCACTGAGTTTAGATTAAAATGTGTTTTTGTTTGTTTTTTGGACAGATTTTTTTTCATTTACATCCCAGTCAACACATTGATCTCACAGTGATCTCTCCATATGATCACAATGTGAGTCACAAGTGTAACCTCACAGCGCACTCACTGTGTGCTCATATTATGGCCACAATGTGAGGTCACCCCAGCTAGAAATGTCATTGGACATGAACTTCATCGTTTAGACGTCAAATTTTGGTTGAAAATGAAAATTGGGTTGATGTGTTAGGCCGGCTACACACTGGCTGCGTGACATGCACATCTCAGGTGCAGAAGTGCTGAAGAAAACGAGTGCATGCTAGAAATATGAACCAACGCCTATTTTTCACGCGACACGCAAGCGTGTTGGAAGCGTTTCCAGGCAAAATAGAATCGGAAAAGATGTTTATATGTAATTTTTACACAAATGCATATTAATAAGGGCTGAATTAGTTCAGACGGCAGCTCGCCACGCTGGGTTGGGGACTGGTGTTCATAGAAGTAGTGTTTGGCTGGGCGGAGGCGCGGCTTACGGCTTTGCTTCGGGGCCTGGGTCGCTGCTGAGCTGCAGAACGCGAGCGTAGAGAGAAGAGACTTGCGCTTTGCCATGAGTGTTCATCCTTGATGAATGGGCTTGCGTGGGCACAGCCCTGGCAAGTGACACGAACATTGGCGCAATGCTGTAAAACAACCACTGGCTAAAGATGCTCGTTAGAGAGTGATATGCTCAATAATTGTCCCTGATAGCCACAGGGGAGAGAAATCTTTTTCAGTTGCAGACCCTTAAGCACTGTGCTTGCTCCAGCAGGAGAGTGAGACATGCGGGACATAGGCTGGCATGGGCTCACTTAGCCCCTAGTGGTCCGCAAATGCAGCTAGGCGGAGCTCGCGCGCTCCCAGCGAGAGGGCTAGTCTTTGATAGATGTGGCTTGCATGGGCGCAACCCTAGCAAGTGACACACTCAGAGGCGCGCCGCTTTAAGAATAAATGGCGGCGAAAGATGTTCTAATGAGTCTCAACTGATAATCACAGCGGAGAACATCACACTTAGCACTGTGCTCAGCTGAGCGTAGTCAGCGTTGTGCTTGCTCTCACTGTTTTTGGAATTTTCCTGCTACAGAGATAGTGAGACGTGCGGGAAATCCTTAGAATTATATTGAAAATGCTGGATCTTATGCTGTAGAATCACAGGACGGCTGTAATCAATAAGGTAAATCAAACTCAGAGATTAGACTATAAATTAGTTCAGTCATTCAGGTCAAATGATGATTATGTCGAAACAAAACCAACACCACCTGATCACCTTTTCTCTTGTCTGGTTGTTACAACCCAGTTATGCTTAAAACGGGGAAGTCTTTCCTTTAAAATTTTCGCCGTACAGACGACACCGTTGTCAAAACGATCCCCATTCACATGGATCTGCGAAAATGACAAAAAATTCTGTATTCTGCTGCCAGGCCATCAGATGGTGACGATACACTATAGACTGAACACGTAATACGCATGTGCATGACCTCATAGTCTTCAGAGATTCACATTTTGATTATTTACGAGGAGACCGTTTTCAAACGTTTGCGTTATCAGGCCCCAAAACACCATTGTCGTGTAAATGAACGTAAAAAGTGTAACGTTGAAAACGGTGTTGTGTAAACAGCCCCTAAGAGTTAAAATACCAGTGAAGCAGTGTTAAAGTTATAATTAAGATATAATTAAGTTATAATTAATTATTCAGTGATCGAGTGATAATTGACAATTATTGAAGACACCTGATGCACCTAAGACACCTAAGGCAAGGCAAGGCAAGGCAAGGCAAGTTTATTTATATAGCACATTTCAGACACAATGGCAATTCAAAGTGCTTTACATAGAAGAAATTAAAATAATAAAAAGAAATAAGAATAATTAAAACAGTTTAGAAAAATAAAACACAGTACAGTACAAACAGTCGGACGAACAGTGGCACAGTGTTCATTCAGTAAATGCATAGCTAAACAGAAGTGTTTTGAGTCAGGATTTGAATGTGACCACTGTAGGAGCACATCTGATCTCTTCTGGAAGCTGGTTCCAGCTGCGGCTGGCATAATAGCTAAAAGCCGACTTGCCATACTTAGAGTGAACCCTTGGTATTTCTAGCTGATATGATCCTAATGATCTGAGTGATCTGTTGGGTTTATATTCAGTGAGCATATCTGCAATGTATTGAGGTCCTAGGCCATTGAGTGATTTATATACCAGTAATAATACTTTAAAATCAATCCTAAATCTAACTGGGAGCCAGTGTAAAGACCTGAGGACTGGTGTGATATGTTCATATGTTCTGGTTCTGCTCAGCGTTCTGTATGAGCTGCAACTGTCTTATGGTGTTTTTGGGAAGGCCAGCAGTGTTGGGCAAGCTACTTGGAAAATGTAGTGAGCTAAGCTAGCAGTTACTCTACATTAAATGAAGCTTCACTGCACTGAAGCTACCACCCTGGAAAATGTAGCAAGCTAAGCTACAGTAACATGGCAAAAGTAGTTCACTACATTTAAGCTATTTTTTTTTAATTACATTTTTATATTGAACCAACTTCATTCCAAATCAATGCTATCTCAGTGATCAATAAAACTGTAAGTCAAACAGATAGGCAAGCATAATTTTTCAGTTCAATTGTTTATTCAACAACTGTTCCAAACCAATTTGGCAACAAAAAACAAACAAACAAAAAACGTGATCCACATAATAACAAAACCAGGTGTCGAAAGTGTGTGTGTATTCATCTGTATGTGTACGTATGCATATCGTCGCTGTCGGGCGGAAACCTCGTATGTCCAAATTTTGTCAGTTTCATATTTTTTCACAAATCGCTGCTATTGGTCAGTCCCCACGTGGGTCTGTTATTTTTACAAATTATTAACCAATCTAAAGTGTTGAAAATAGCTTGAGAGCAAATCTCGTAACTCCATTGGACACTTCAACTGTCTGAGAATCCTCGTAACTCCACCTCTTCTTCACTCCGCGGCGGGAGCCTCGCGGCATTTTGTCTCCTCAGGATTGAAACTCGCAACGATTAAGAAACCCTCGTCGAGCAACACGTAAAGCAAGCCTTAACTCTGATTTTATCTGTGTTAAACTATGATATCAGTTATTGATGTATTTTAAATGTCTACGTATTACTAGTCTTATTATTACTAGGCTTATTATACGTGTGCATTGAAGTTTTAAAATGTATCTATAATACTTGAATTGAATTAAATGTTTTGGATACCAGCTTTAAATTATTGTTTTTATTATCATTTTACTGACTCGAAGTTGGCACTGTGCATGTAAAATACCCCAAGTAGCAGGTTTTATTTATGGGAGAAAAAGGGTCTACTGGCACCAGTAAGCCTATCTTTGGATAACTCTGTCTGTTTTTTAGACAATAACGAGTGAAAATAGTTAGGTTAGATACAATTGAGTCGGCTTGTTTTGTTAAAAATTGATAGCTGTAATGCTTCGGTGCAGAAGGAAGCCCGTGAGCCACGGAGGTAAGTTTGTGTGCAGATTAGGCTAATTTCCGCCTAACGTTATTAGACAGCTAACGTTAGTCAGCTCATCATTTTTTGTTCTGCTTCACTTATAGCTCTTAAACCTTTAAAATGGAGTTTAGGAAGATGTATGTAACCACAATCATTAGATTTGAATAGCTCTTAAAGCCTTATCTCTTGTCAAAAGACTGAACGCGACCGCAGACATTGATGAACACTGCTGGCAGCAGCGACGTCTGTGTCCGTTCCATTATAATCAATGACAGCGTAACCTCGTATCTCCCTGCTCCCAAGTCATAAATCTCGTATCTCAGATTAAACATGATTTTGGGGAAATGTTGCGTTAATGTTGGTATACAACAGTATATGATAGCAATACAAGGTATAATACCAACTTTAACGATACAATGTTTAATAACTCAAAAAATCTGCAGTTTTTTTAATTTCCTGAAAAATAATGGTTTTGGAGATACGAGGATTCCGCCCGACAGCGACGATATGCACATGTGTTTGCCTGGGTATGCACAATTTAGACTTGGGCACATTTGCAGGACTAACTGTAAGTTAATTTAAAATCAACTCAGCTCAAACCACAGTAGCAAAAGAATTAAGACCTGCTCCAAACAACATGGCAAAAAAAAACAAAAAAAACATGTCCTCTAAATCAGGGGTTCCCAAAGTTTTCCATGACAAGACCCCCAAATACCACCAGATTCTGGCCAAGGCCACCCTTTTGCAGGATGTGTTATTGAACCCATCGACAATACTACGGCAAATGTATAAATAAATAAAACATCTAGGTGAACATCAGATTATGTGATAATGTTTGATACCAGCCAATCAGAAAGATTATAGAGATGCACCGATTGCAATTTTCTAGGCCGATTCCGATTTTTCATTGAGTTTGACCTGTCGATACAGATTTTAGCCGATTCCGATTTCTTTTTTTAACCACTTTACAGCGCACCCAAATATTTATTTTCTATATATAGCCTATATATTATAAAACACTACTTTTACCCAAACTGATTAATAAAAACAAGTTTAAATGGGTACATTTTCTATAAATATTTTTGAGTCTTTCTGATTTCTGACATAGCCTACTCTAGTTCTTGTTAAAAAAAAAACACTATACATGCAAATTATGTACATTTTAGGTACTTTTAGTGTGAAATCATATTTATTTTGTCCATCAAAAGTGTGCTTTCACTTTAATTGAGCGTGAGCAGCGCAGCAAAAATAGACTCGGCGCCGAAACCCTTCACTACTGCTCACGCGACGCTCCAGCTTGACGATCACGCGCTGCTCCTTCTGCACTGTGAATGTGTCACGTTACACGTTCAGGAATTAGGACCCAAAAGCAATTCAAGATCAACAGTTCTTTAATGGAAATTAGGCAGGCTGCGTAGCTGTCAAACAGAATGTCTCTTGTTGTAGAAAATAGAATGAACTCAAAGTCTCTTAATAAATCAACTGAGGAACAGTCCCGCAAAGGTACTCAGCATTCAACTCAGCATTCAGCAGCATCAAATCAAACTGGGCTCGGGGTCCGTCTCTCGTCATCAGATGCAGAGTAGCTGGGCAGAGAAAAGCTTCAGCATTAAACAGTCCTGACAGCGCGTAGCTTCCAGAAACACGTGTACCAATACCGGACTTGGACAAGACAGGACAAGACAAGACAAGATTCTAGCAGGTAAGCTCCGTGACGTAAGAAACATTGACAATAATCTGGCAGAGGAAAATGGGAAAAGGGGTACTAGAAGTAGGAACGCTAATTAGAAGAAAGTGGAAGCAGGTGAGGAGATAGATTGAGTAAAGAGAAGAATGATGGAAAACAGCTGGCGTAGAATGAGCGTAATAGTAAGTGGGTGTGTCCGGGCGAGGTGTGTGTGAATGAAGAGCGAGCGTGTGTGTGTGTGGGTGTGTCAGAGAGAGATGAATGAATCAAAGAAACAAAAGCCACAAGGGGGAGACAGAGACAGGAGAGAATACCGGGATCATGACAGTACTCCCTCCTCAACGAGCGCCTCCTGGCGCTCCCGAGGATTGAGACTGGCGAGCGCGGTAGAAGTCCTCAATCAGCGAGCGGTCCAAGACGTTCCGGGAGGGGATCCAGCTCCTCTCCTCAGGCCCGTATCCCTCCCAGTCGACGAGGTACTGGTGGCCACGACCCCGTGGTCGGACATCAAGTAATTTACGTACGCGATAGACAGGACCTCCATCAACATGAATAGGAGGGGAAACCTGGCGAGGGGGGGCGCGGACGACGGGCTTGATGCACGAAACATGAAACACTGGATGGATGCGCCGGAGGTTGGGGGGCAATCTAAGCTTAACCGCGACAGGACTGATGATCTTGGAGATAGAATATGGCCCAATGAATTTAGGGGCCAACTTGCGGGAAGGAGATCGTAACGGAAGGTTAAGAGTGGAGAGCCATACCTTTTGTCCGCAGGTGTATCTAGGGCTCTTAGTACGACGACGATTAGCAGCACGACGAGTGCGAGAACGAGTATGACATATTGCAGACCTCACCCTTCTCCAGGTCTTCTTACAACGCTGAATAAACGCCTCGACGGACGGGACATTGGTTTCGGTTTCTTGGGAAGGAAATAGAGGCGGTTGGTATCCAAGACAGCTGTGGAAGGGAGACAAGCCAGTGGCGGAGGACGGAGAAGAATTGTAAGCATACTCTGCCCATGGGAGTTGGTCTGCCCATGAGGAGGGGTTACGGAACGCGAGACTGCGGAGAATACGACCAACAATCTGATTAGCGCGCTCGGCCTGACCGTTAGTCTGCGGGTGAAAACCAGAGGATAGACTGGGTGAGGCACCGATCTGACGGCAAAATTCCTTCCAGAACAATGACGCAAATTGAGGTCCACGATCGGACACGACATCCGAGGGGAGTCCGTGAATTTTGAAAACATGATTCACGACAACTTGAGCGGTCTCTTTAGCGGACGGAAGCTTGGGAAGTGGAATGAAGTGAGCTGCTTTTGAAAAGCGGTCTATGACAGTGAGAATTACAGTGTTGTCTCTGGACACCGGCAGTCCAGTAATGAAATCTAACGCGATGTGCGACCACGGGCGAGAAGGAATGGGTAAGGGTCTAAGCAGACCAGCAGGTGGCGAATTACTAGGCTTGGTCTGAGCACAAATAGAACAGGCGGCCACAAATCGACGAATATCGCGCTCGCGGGTAGGCCACCAGAATTTCTGACGGATTACTGCAATGGTACCCCTGACTCCAGGATGGGCAAACAGCTTGGAGGAGTGACCCCATTGCATGACGGCTAAACGAGTGGAGACAGGAACAAAGAGTAGGTCTCGTGGGCATTGGCGAGGAATGATAACCCGAGAAAGAGCTCGTTTAACCATACGTTCGATTCCCCAGATGGAGGAGCCAACGATACAACCCTGTGGGAGGATCTCTTCCCTAACAGGGGTTCCCTCGGGGGAATCGAATTGGCGTGAGAGGGCGTCGGGCTTAACGTTCTTAGAGCCAGGGCGATACGAAATGGAAAAATCAAAACGATCGAAGAATAGGGACCAACGTGCCTGACGAGCATTAAGTCGTTTAGCAGATCGAATGTACTCGAGGTTTTTATGATCGGTCCAGACAATGAATGGGACAGGGGAACCCTCGAGCCAATGACGCCATTCCCCCAAGGCCAATCGGATGGCTAGAAGCTCACGATTACCAACGTCATAGTTTCGCTCGGACGGAGAGAGACGGTGAGAATAGAATGCGCACGGGTGAATCTTATCATCAGTGGATGAACGTTGTGAAAGAATGGCTCCAACGCCCACCTCTGATGCATCAACCTCCACGATAAATTGCTTGGAGGGATCGGGGGTCGCAAGAATGGGAGCTGACGTAAACAAGGATTTTAAACGATCAAAAGCGGACTGGGCTGAGTGCGTCCATTCAAAACATGACTTGACCGACGTGAGTGCGGTAAGGGGGGCGGCGACCTGGCTAAAGTTGCGGATAAATCTTCGATAAAAATTTGCAAAACCCAGGAAACGCTGTAGGGCGACTCGTGAGTCGGGAACCGGCCAATCAGTGACAGCACGAACCTTGGCAAGGTCCATGCTGACCCCGTCAGCAGAAATGACCGATCCTAAAAACGTGACAGACTGGGCATGAAAGGTACACTTCTCGGCCTTTACAAAAAGACGATTCTCCAACAACCGTTGGAGTACACGGCGTACGTGCTGTACGTGAACCTGGAGAGATGGGGAGAAGATTAATATGTCATCAATATAGACAAAAACAAAGATGTTTAACATATCTCTTAAAACGTCGTTGACCAGGGCTTGAAAAACTGAGGGAGCGTTGACGAGGCCGAACGGAAGAACCTTATATTCAAAGTGCCCGAGGGGGGTATTAAACGCGGTCTTCCACTCATCC
This sequence comes from Leuciscus idus, assembly GCA_021554675.1. Taxonomy (NCBI): domain Eukaryota; kingdom Metazoa; phylum Chordata; class Actinopteri; order Cypriniformes; family Leuciscidae; genus Leuciscus; species Leuciscus idus. Next base: position 59,624,383 of record CM038621.1, read on the forward strand.
CCCTCTCTTATACGCACCAAATGATACGCGTTACGCAGATCTAGTTTCGTGAAAACCTTTGCGCCCTGAAGGATCTCGAACGCCGATGACACAAGGGGAAGAGGGTAGCGGTTTTTGACCGTTATGTCATTGAGCCCACGATAATCTATACAAGGGCGCAAAGAGCCGTCTTTCTTTTTCACGAAAAAGAAACCTGCGCCAGCGGGGGAGGAGGACGGAACAATAGTTCCCGCGGCAAGAGACTCGGAGAGGTACTTCTCCAGGGCTTCGCGCTCTGGTGCGGACAACGAAAATAGTCTGCCCCGCGGCGGGGTCGTGCCAGGGAGGAGATCAATACAACAGTCATACGGGCGATGGGGAGGGAGAGAAGCGGCCCGTGAACGACTAAAGACCGCCCGCAGATCCAGGTACTCCTCCGGGACTCCAGACAAATCCCCCGGATCCTCCTGAAACACAGAAACAGAAGAGACAGGAGGAACAGCAGACACTAAACACTTCACATGACAAGATAACTTCCACGAGAGAATGGACCCCTTGCCCCAGTCAATATGTGGATTGTGTTCCACGAGCCAAGGATGGCCCAAAACAACAGGAGTGTAGGGCGAATGAAAAATAAAAAAGGTAATTGTCTCTCTGTGATTTCCAGAAATCGTGAGACTCACCGGAATGGTAGCGCGGCTGACTCTTTCCAGCTCGCTTCCGTCGAGGGCAAAAACAGGCGTACAGTCATTCAAATTAACTAAAGGAATGCCCTGTTCAATGGCCCAGGTCTCATCCAAAAAACTTGCCTCCGCTCCCGAGTCGATTAGGGCTCGACAGGTAACCGAGGATCCCGACCATTGGAGAGTGGCAGGGAAGGTAGTGCGTGAACTTGGCGGAGGGACAAAAGCAGTAGTGCTCGCCAGAAGCCCTCTCCTTACTGACGAGCGTTGGCTTTTAACTTGCATGATGCTGCGAAATGACCGGCAGATCCGCAGTAAAGGCAGAGTCTGTTAATGATGCGACGCTCTCGTTCAGCCGTAGTGATGCGAATTCCTCCCAATTGCATGGGTTCGGGAGCCGAGCTGACAGAAGGAGTGATAGAAGAGACAGAGGGTGAGGCGAGCAGAGTCCTCTCCATGCCGCGTGCTCGACGCCGAAGCTCGAAACGTTTATCTATGCGGATGGCTTGGTCAATGAGAGAGTCAAGATGGGTCGGCATCTCACGGGAGAGGATCTCGTCCTTGATGTCTGTGTTAAGCCCCTCAATGAATCGAGCAACGAGCGCTGGCTCATTCCATCCGCAGGTAGTGGCGAGCGTACGAAACTCTATAGAAAAATCTGGAACTGACCGTTTGCCTTGACGGAGGGATGAGAGCAGGCGGGAGGCTTCAACGCCATGTGAAGAACGGTCAAACACTCGAGTCATCTCCTCCTTGAATGTCGAGTAACAACTGGTGCAATCCGAGTCGGCGTTCCAGACCGCCGTTCCCCATTCACGAGCCCTCCCGGTGAGAAGAGAAACAACGTAGGCGATCCGGGTACGGTCCAGCGAATAGGTAAGCGGCTGTAGAGTGAAAACCACCTCACATTGAGTAAGGAATGAACGGCATTCTGAAGGGTCGCCGGAGTAGCAGGGCGGATTGTTTATTCTGGGTTCTTGGGTTCCAGAGAAGCGAGGGTGAGGCTCCGAGCGAAGATCGTGGACCTGCTCCGAGAGATCCGACAGCTGACTCGCCAAGGATTCGACTGCTCGACGAGTAGTGGACAGCTCGTCCTGTTGGCGGCCCAGCATGGCTCCCTGGAATTCCACCGCTGACTGGAAGGAATGATCAGTTGCTGGGTCCATAGCTGGCCAGATTATTCTGTCACGTTACACGTTCAGGAATTAGGACCCAAAAGCAATTCAAGATCAACAGTTCTTTAATGGAAATTAGGCAGGCTGCGTAGCTGTCAAACAGAATGTCTCTTGTTGTAGAAAATAGAATGAACTCAAAGTCTCTTAATAAATCAACTGAGGAACAGTCCCGCAAAGGTACTCAGCATTCAACTCAGCATTCAGCAGCATCAAATCAAACTGGGCTCGGGGTCCGTCTCTCGTCATCAGATGCAGAGTAGCTGGGCAGAGAAAAGCTTCAGCATTAAACAGTCCTGACAGCGCGTAGCTTCCAGAAACACGTGTACCAATACCGGACTTGGACAAGACAGGACAAGACAAGACAAGATTCTAGCAGGTAAGCTCCGTGACGTAAGAAACATTGACAATAATCTGGCAGAGGAAAATGGGAAAAGGGGGTACTAGAAGTAGGAACGCTAATTAGAAGAAAGTGGAAGCAGGTGAGGAGATAGATTGAGTAAAGAGAAGAATGATGGAAAACAGCTGGCGTAGAATGAGCGTAATAGTAAGTGGGTGTGTCCGGGCGAGGTGTGTGTGAATGAAGAGCGAGCGTGTGTGTGTGTGGGTGTGTCAGAGAGAGATGAATGAATCAAAGAAACAAAAGCCACAAGGGGGAGACAGAGACAGGAGAGAATACCGGGATCATGACAGAATGCACTCATTGAACATGCACGCCGAAAACAATTTGCGCTGCTCGCGCTTGCGGTCTGAAACGGCCGTAATTCATAAGGTTTCCTACATGTGTGTTCCGTGTGCACGTGTGATGCTGATGTTGCGCGATGTTAATTATGCGGCGCCCGAGTTGAGCTTGTGCTTCAGAAAAAGTAGCTTCAGCTTGTGTGGATGCTACCGCACTACTTGATCAACAAAAGAGCTTCGCTACTGAAAAGCTATTTGATTCAGAAAACAGCGATGCTACCACCACGCTATTGAGAAATGTAGTTAAGCTAGTAACGTCACTACTTGTAGCGACGCTACTGTCAAACACTGAAGGCCAGTGAGGAGTCCATTACAATAATCCACCCTGCTGGTGATGAAAGCATGCACAAAATCACACCATTATGGTGATCAGTGTTTGCTTTAGTTGGGCCCTTGACTTTTTATGTACCCTTATTTTAACACTTTTGAGTGTGGTCTTGTCAGGGTGTGGTGCAGGCAGAAGAAGACGAGAAGGCAAAAGGCTCCAATACAAACTTTTACTTACAATATAATTCAAATAGGTACAGGCAAACAGAATGTACACACACACAAACTAAGACTTAGAACGGACAAAGACTGACTGAACTGAAGGAACATAAATACTAACACTGATGAACACTAATGACAGAAACACAGGTGGAACAGATGATAATTAACTAGACACAGGTGATACAACTAAACTAATAATGACGGTGAAGATGACACGTGACATGACAGGCAGACAAGTCCAATGAAAACAAACTAAACAGAACACAACAGTGACAGATCTAAAATAAATTCCCAGCAGAGTTAATTTAACAGTGGAGTTTTTGCTGTGTATATATAGATGAAGTGTGATCTTGACGCATCTGTCAGTGCAACACTTCTGGAGGTTGTGAATTTGTGGTTTCACAAGCACAAACTTAGTAGCCTAATAAAAGCTTCATGGTGCACACACACATTTAGCAACACAATGTGTTAGTGATGTGATGGGAAAAAAAAGTGTAAATGAAAATAAAAAAATAACAAAATAGACATACAAATTATTCTGAGGACACTGTATTTTTTGCGTTTCCATCATTCGTTTCTGATGTGATACTTCAAAATATGCATAAAACCAGAGTGATGGAAACATAGCTAATGAGAGGATAAATATATGTTTATGGGACGCTGTGGAAACCACATCCTGCCCGAAAGGAGGTAATATGTTGAGAATACACATATGGACTGGCCGGAAAACCGGGCAGTACAACATGTGACGGCAGAGGGGACTTTGCCGAGGGAAGACGCGGGCTCGCCGCAGGGAGCCGTACCGTGGAAGAATACACATATGGGATCGCCGTAGGGATCACAACATATGAACCCAGCCTAACACAGGTTCCACCAGTGCATACGAGTGATAGGCCTGGCTTCGGACGTTCCGCCACGTCCGTTGCCGAAAGGTATGAAGGAACTCAACAGGGTTTGGTTTAAGAGGGAACTCAACTGGAGCAATAATTGCGCACGTATCCAGTCCATAGGAGGGGAATGGCACAGCAAGCCGACACTTCGAACCGTGCTTACAGTGAAACTGGCTTCATGTTAAGGGAGCCCACGGGATGCAATGGTTCGACATTCTGATCACGTTTAACCGTACTGAAGCAGTAGGGCAGAGAAAAGCCAGGGCTGGGTCTGCCTCCTCCGGGGCAGCGCTTGCAGGCTCACCACCTTGTCCCGTAGGAGAGGTAGGAACCTTGGGCACATGTCCAGGCCGGGGTCTCAGGAGTCATGAGAGTTAGCCGGCCCGAATTCCAGGCACGATTCGTTGACCGAAAATGCGGGCAAGTCCCTACCCTCTAGAAAGAGACCAAACAAGCAGGAGAACTGTTTCTTTAAAAACCGAATGTTTAACTCAAGGGAGGTCTCTGCAGTGCAGTAGCACCAGAGATAAGTCCCAAGAGGGTAAAGAAGGGGCGCAAGGTGGATTTCAGTTTTTTCCCCTTGCTCCCCTCAGGGACCTGACGATCAGGTCGCACTCCCCACAGCACTTCATCATGATGTGCGTCAGTACAGAGGCCACAACATTTTGAGGTGGAGGAGACAGCCTCACTCCAACCGTTAGCAGGAAGGAAGCACTGAAGTGATCGAACACCTTCGGGATCTCCTCACGGAGAGAAGACTCAATTCAATGAATAGTTCCACTTCTAAGGGGGAGCGAGCCTATTTTAAGAGAGGGTGCTCTCACAGAAGTGATGGGGTAACACTTTATAATAACGTTCAGTTGTAAGTCATTTATAAGTGGTTAGTTAATGATAAACTAATCATTTGCAAAACATTCATAAATGATTAGCAAGTGATATACTAACATGTTATGTATGTTTTGTATATTCAGTTGTAAGACATTTACAATTGATTAGTTAATGATTAACTAATCATTTACAAAACATGAATAATGCGGTTCATAAATGTTTAATAAACTATTATTATAGAAAGTGTTGTAAATGCCTTGTATACACGTACAGATCATTTGTAACAGGTAAGTAACAGTGTTCAACACAATGATGTGTAAACGCATGAATAAATCATTTACAACACTTTCTGCATCCCCTAATCTAAAGTGTAAACTATTCATCACTTGTAAATGTGTTACACATCATTCGTATATTACCACTTCAAGAATCAACAAGGCATAAGATCAACAAATCGTATCTACGAATGATGTGTAACACATTTACAAGTGATGAATAGTTTACACTTTAGATTAGGGGATGCAGAAAGTGTTGTAAATGATTTATTCATGCGTTTACACATCATCTATAACAGGTGTTGAACACTGTAGTGTGTACTGCAGTGCTGACTGGTGAGGGTATAGACAGCTGTCTTCTCTGAAACACATGGAGTCTTTAAACACTGTGCACCTGATGTGAGCAAAACATACAAAAAAAATTAACATCATTTATGAAACATTTATGAAACGCATAGTCATGTTTTGTAAATGATTAGTTAATCATTGAATAATCAAATGTAAATGACTTATAACTGAATCTACAAAACATACATAAAATAATGAACATATCACTTATGAATCATTTATGAATGCATAGTTATGTTTTGTAAATGATTAGTTAATCATTTACTAATCACTTGTAAATGACTTGTAACGGAATTTACATAACATACATAAAATGTTAGTATATCACATTTATGAATGTTTTGTAAATGATTAGTTCATCATTAACTAACCATTAACATTAAATTACAACTGAACGCTATTATAAAGTGTTACCAGTGATGGTTTCTACGGCATAAAAATTATTGCGGTAGTAACCAGAACCTCTGCGTCCCGTTCTTTTTAGAACCAGACCTGGAACTCTCCAAGGTCTAGACGTGGGTGCCGTTGTGCCCCATCCCTGAGAATGTACTCAGAGGAAGGAGTCAGGGGCAACTAGCAAGACCTGCTCCATCTCTTCCTGATTTTAGCACCGTAGTGCAAGAAGGCTCACTGGGAAACACATTTCTGCGGGGGCCCCATGGCCAGCTGTGGCCAGAGTTCTTTCTGTGTTGAGGGATATCCACTCAGACAGGAGAAGAAACAACTGGCGGAGGGACGAGTCCGGAGGGGCAACAGACGTGGCTGTGCGGCCCCGAACTGGTCCCAAAAAGAGTCTCCACTGTATCTGAACCAGAGGCTGTCGTGAGGCTTGTCAGCGGCACGATTGAGCAAGCCAGCAGAAATAAGTGGAATGAAGCGACCTTAGAAGCTTCTGGCTCCGAGGAGGTGGCGGGCGAGTTGCAACATTCGAGGGGAGCGCAGCTCGACGGTCGCAATGTTGTCAGAACAGTACATGCTCGCTGAGCAGCGGTGTCTCGAAGCGCTGTAAGGAAGCGCTGTAAGGAAGCGCTGTAAGGAATTGGGCGCTGTAAGGATGGATTTTACTAAGACTGAATTCAAGAATTCTAACTTGCAATAAAACAATAAAACTCACTAATCTGAAGAAGAGATCTATGGGACAGAGAGCACAACGCAACTTATCCAATCTCGTCTCTTCCCCCCATGCTGAGTTCCTGACCCCTCACACTATCTTCTCCCCTCCAGGTCTCATTCAGTCATGCAAAACACACACACACCTACTGGTGCGAATGGTAAAGAAGTTTCATTCCCGCAGCAGCAGAACAGTCAGAAAAAGAAAACAATGCCTGTTCTTCTGATGTGGGAGATGCCCCAATAAAGATAATAGATAACCATTTGTGTTTATCCCCCAAACTCAGGCGTGACCACTTGAGCACGAGAAAGGGTCCAGCAAAAGCTGAATAAATATTTGGGTGCTAGATGTTTATTGTTCTTTTGTTCCACTTGGGTATTTAAAGGGAATTGGCAAACCACTCAAGGAAGCATCTGTAAACAGAACTTCCCACACTGTTGCTGTGTGTCTCTATTGCCAGGTATGCTGACTCTTTGAAACTATTTTTGATATTGCATTTTGAATGATGTCTCTATTATATGCTGATCAGTTGTGTATTATGTATTCTTTTTAATTCTTTAATTTGATGTTTAATTCTGCCTGGCAAAAATAAATGTTAACCTTGATTTATTCTGCATTTTTCTGAAATCATTATTTCCAGTAGATTAAAAAGTGTAGTCTGGTGTTTCCGCAAATCTTTGTCCAGGATAGATCAAACTGAAGGCACTTTGAATGGACCATGGGCACATCTTAGGAAGACCTTCCGATTTCTGACTATTCCCTGACTTAACATGTTGTACTCTGCAACTATTATAAAAAAAAATTACACCTATGGGTCTGTAGTGAGCGGCCGCTTAGGGTAAAATAATTCCACTGCATCCTCTGAATATTTCAGGACTGGCTAGTTTGTGAGCGTGAGCGCACATTCGCGACGTGACGTCTCAAAGTGACACTAGGTCCGTAATGAACGAATATTTGAAATTATGAGATGCCCAGAATAATCTTTGGTCTAAATTAAATCACAATTAATCCGAAGGATCAGCTGTTAAGATAGAAAATTTGAAAAAACAAAGAGTCACTTAAATTTGGAGTCAGAGATAAATTATTCATGGAGTCAAAATTAAAATTGGAAATCAACTGTTTAATAAATTAAAGTGATCTTTCCAGAAGCGCCCGAAAAGACATACACGCTGCATTGCCTTCGACCAAGACACCGGACACCATCTTTGGGCCAGTGATTGGAGCTTACAGCGCCCAGACCTCTGTTACTGCATGCCCTTTATACGTGGCCCCTCAGCCAACATTAGTGGACACTTGTTCCAGGAGCCATTGGCCCGGGGAAACAAAAGGTCTATTTATGGGCTGAGGGTTTGGCGACAGGCCAGGGTGTTCACCACACGGAGTGTGTCGCTCTGCCACGGCCACCTCGGGACTCGGTCGTGCATCCACTTTTGTATTTATACCTGCGGTGGTCAGGCACCCAAAACACCATTGTCGCGTAAATGAACGTAAAAAGTGTAACGTCGAAAACAGTGTCGTGTAAAAACGCCCCTAAGAGAGTTAAAATAACAGTGAAGCAGTGTTAAAGTTATAATTAAGTTTTTAATTGAGTGATAATTGACAATTATTGAAGACACCTGATGTTAACAAGCAGAATCACCAAAGGAGAAAATCACACCGTTATGGTGATCAGTATTTGCTTGCTTTAGTTGGGCTTTTGACCCTTGACTTTTTATGTACCCTTATTTTAACACTTTTGAGTGTGGTCTAAGATAAATTCCCAGGAGAGTTAATTTAACACTGGAGTTTTTGCTGTGTATATATAGATGAAGTGTGATCTTGACGCATCTGTCAGTGCAACACTTCTGGAGGTTGTGAATTTGTGGTTTCACAAGCACAAACTTAGTAGCCTCATAAAAGCTTCATGGTACACACACATATAGCAACACAATGTGTTAGTGATGTGATGGGGGAAAAAAAGTGTAAATGAAAAAATAAAATAAAAATTGACACATAAAACTTACCCTGAGGACACTGTATTGGGTCACTTAAAAATAACTATATTTCATTATGTTGAAATTGTTTTCTCTGACAAATAATCAGTAGCTACAATAGCTGGGTTTCCATCCAAACATTTACACCAGAGATCTTTCTGATCGCTTCTTCAGCTGTGTCATAGAGTCAGGACTAAACACTGATGAGATCAGAGGAAGTAACCAACCAGAGGAGGAGCTGATGATGTTTAAAGGAAGAGCTGTAACTATATATAATGAAGAGGAAGACTGACAGAAACACAAAATGGCTGATAAGTGTGAACTGTGTCTGCTGGGACTGATCATTCTCTCTTCACTTCTCACAGGTAAAGAAATCTGTATTTTCTCTAAAGACATTTAGTGGAATTAATCTGGAAAGAGTTCATTTGAACATGCTCAGTTTATTCTTGCACACATTCACGTTGTGATCTCAGAGTTGTGTATTGATACACACAGATCATACTGTATTATTCCTGATACTGGACATAGTGTCACTCAAACATCTGATGATGAAGAATTATCTTCATATTAAGAGTGTAAGGGTGGATTTCCTGCAGAGGTTCAAGCTGCAAGACTGCCGAATGACTAAAGAAAAGTTGTCAGCAAGATGGTAGAAAACTGTACATTTCTTGTCTATTCCACCCACTGCTACTTATACCAACGACGGAAATAAGCGCAGTTACAATAGATTAATATGTGGGAGAGCGTTGCTATATAGTAATAGTAAATGTTTCCTGAGAGAGAGAGAGAGAGAGAGAGAGAGAGAGAGAAGAGGAAGTAAAGAAAGAGAGCCAGAGCAACAGTTACAATCTTCTTTTATCCTTTCCTGACCATGTGACTTTAACCCAACTGTGAGATGTTTAAACTGACCAATCAGATAATTCGACCTTCCCTCACCATACTAAAGGTGTGACAATTCATAGACCCCCAAAATATACACATTTTGGCCTACAGGCCTTGATCACTATCTGTGTCTTTGGGAACTCCAAATGGTCCTTGTGGTGGAAAGAGGGGGTAGAAAAACAGTCAAGATTATTTCAGTTCTACAAGAGTGTGTCAGTGATTTGAACAGCTCTCTGATAAAGACTAATAGTTTATTCTGGAGAGTGTGTTGTTTGCATTAAGTGAGGAAAAAACGGTCACACTTTATAATAAGGGTATATGAATTATCATGTACTAATACCTGGATTAATTTAATTCAACATTAACTAATGATAATTGAAAGCATGAACTAATCATGAACCAATGACTACAGCCTTAACTACATGTTAGTACATGTATGATAGTTAATGCATTCATTAACATTTATGGATAAACCAAATCAAACTGCCTCTTTAAGAAGGAATAAGAAGTACCCTGACTGCACCTCCGTTCTCTGACTTCTGGAAAAGTCACACAACAACTTAACTGGGCTGAATACTTGTAGTGTTAGAACATCATGTGCATTTGATATTAAGGCGAGACACTACAGGTGAATAGGGTAAAAATTTTAACTAGCAGATATCACCATGAAACTTTCCCAGTTGATTACCTACATTAAGATGAGAAAAAAAATTATTACAAGTTTTCTATAATTTAAAGTTTAAATATGCAAATTAGGCAATATCTATCTTAACATATCTATCGCTATAGGCTATCATTTGATGGTACTACCAAGGGTATCGCTGGTTGTTCCCTCATCATAGGTCACACAATCACTATTCAATTCATACATTAATCTAAGTTCTTGTTAAAGAGACTCAAAAAGGAATAATATGGTTGAAATCTATAAAGTTTACTAAATGACAAAACAGAGAGAACAAAAATATTTAAGAGAGATCGAGAGGGAGGCTTATATCCAGGGCTTTCAATGCAATGCACTTGTGCATAATGATTAGGGATTTGGGATTATTTTCATAGTTGATTAATCTGTTGAATATTTCCTCGATTAATTGATTAGTTGTTTGGTCTATCAGAAAAATGTGGATCAGTGTTTCCCTGTAGAGGGAAAAGTCTTTAACCTGGTGCAGGCTTGATTCCCTCTGAATCTCTTGTACAGTTGGGTTTTGACATGCTCCCTACATTAAATCAGCTGCCTGTAATGAATAAAAAAAAAAAATCCTGTTGAAATGATTTCCTGTTGCAGCTGCGATCAAGTTTCATTCTCGCGCAGCTTGTTTAGTAACTTTACGAGCGTGTGTTTTCTGCTACGTGTGTGCGCCGTTCTCTTTGTTCCGTGTGTGTGTGTGTGTGTCGGCGCGCTGCGCTCTCTGCTCCGTGTTTGCGCGCTGCGCGCTCTGCTCTGTAGTTAACGGTAGAGGTGGGCGATACTCCAAATTTCGGTATCGATCCGATACCAAGTAAATACAGGGTCAGTATCGCCGATATCGATACCGATACCAATACTTTTTCGTTTTAAAAGCATGCACTTGAACTTATGCACTTTCCTGTGCTAGAGCAGTGTGTCATGATTTATGAGGTGAATGCATCATTAATATGCTAAATCTGAATACGTTTTCATGACTACTAAATATTTTGTGATTTGTGCTCTCAACTCGCCTGTAATTATTAGTCAGTGACTTTTACAAAACTACCCTAATTATATTACTAGCCTACTAGTACTAGTCTACTGCAAAAGTTTGGGGTCTGTAAGATTTTTTATTCTCTTCTGCATTTATTTGATCAAAAATACAGTAAAAACTGTAATATTACAATTTAACATAGGCTATCTGTTTTCTATGTCATACTAAACTGTAATTTATTCAAGTGATCAAAGCTGAATTTTCGGCATCATTACTCCAGTCATGATGATAATTCATTTTAATATGCTGATTTACAGCTCAGGAAACATTTCTTATTATTATCAATGTTGAAAACAGTTTCATATTTTTTGTGGAAACCATGATGCAGAATTATTTAATGAACACAGTTGAAAGAACAGCATTTATATGAAGTAGTTTTTTTTTAACAGTGAAAAACCCTTGACTGTCACTTTTGATCAATTGAATGCATTGCTCCTTGTTGAATAAAAATATTAATTTCATTAAAAAAATCTTACTGACGTCAACATTTTGAACCGTTATATACACTTTTGCTTTGTTTATAAAAAAAAAAAAATACCCGATTGTTTCTCTGTCATCTAAGCAAGGCTTCGTTTCCCAAACGCACTGGTCCTGTGAGCTCCATAGGTGATCTCAGCGAAGCACCAGCATCGAACGCTCTGTGATTGATTGGTCTCGTCTTGTATCCAGATGACTAGGAGAAAAAGTTCTAGCCTACACAATTATCCGCTAACATTCGCTTATTTTTCCACTTAGAAGCTTATTTTACGCACTGAATTGCGTGCTAAATTAATAAAAAATTACTGGTAAAAAAAAAAAAAACACATTTGGATCGATATTTTTATGTGAGGATCGATCCTTTTCGATACCACGTCAGTATCGATATATCGATACTCAAGGATCGATCTGCCCACCTCTAGTTAACGGCCCAAATGCTCGAATCATGTGCCGATCGGCGATCACGCACTGGAAAAGCAAAGTCTGCTCAAATAACGTGAAATTTAGAGGTGGATAAACTCAATGTAGAGGTGAATAAGCGCACTTTGGAGGTGGGCAAACGCTATTTCCAAATTTTGGGAGGTGCGTAAACGGCGTTTACGTGCGTTTAGCCTCCACTACATCCCTGCAAACAATGTTAAATCAATGTTAATGTGTCAATGTTAACTGCATTGAATCAACATCACTTTTACACCCATAATGGTTTTTTAGATTTCATCCAAAAATCAATGATAATGGCATTGAACTTATGTTACAATGTGATGATGATGATTCAACATCATGCTTGCACTCTCAGAAAATAAAACACAACAAATATAACAGTATAACAGTGGCCCTCCAGGACCGAACCCTAATTTGTCCTTTGGGGTCAATATGACCCAGTCAACTTTTCTTTAGTTAAAATTTATTTTTTATTTTTAAGCATCTCAGTGCAATAAGATTTTGTGCCTTTTTATTAATTATCTATCTATACACACACACAAAAACTGGGCTTGATTCGGTTGTTCTGAAGGTATTTTTTTTTAAAAAAGTCACACTCAAGACCTTTGAAATGAATGTCTTTGAAATGAAAATTGTTTTTTTATTTTTCATTTGTCAAAAAAAAAAAAAAATCGATAAATCCAGAATAAATCTGAAAATTTCCATAGAGCACAAATACAATGTGGAACGAACGTGATCACACACACACACACAGGTGTGACTGCAATAGACACCATTTTTATAGAAATTGGCAAATAAAATCAATAATTCCAGCATAAATCTAAATATTCTCACACAGAAATGAAGGCCTGGTACTAGAGCAAAAAAGCAATGTGGAATGAACATGATCACACACACACACACACACACACACACACACACACACACACACACACACACACACACACACACACACACACAGGTGTGACTGCAATAGAGAGCATTTTTATAGAAATTGGCAAATAAAATCAATGATTCCAGCATAAATCTAAATATGATTATTGAAATAAATAATATGTAACTGCATTCAAGTCTTTTCTTTTAGTGGCATTACTGAAAATTGATGTGGCATTATTGCAAAAACAAGACACTTCAAAAGACCTCAAATAACAACAAAAAATACTGATTTAATGTATTTTAAAATGTTTAAATATATATATTCATAACAAAAGCTGTTATAAGAGCAGTGAATGATCTCTATGGGGCCTCTGCTGGAAGTGTATGGTAATTACACTTTTGGCAAAACTATATTATCTGCAAAAGAAATTCTAACCAGCAGATGAAGAATTATGCATCTCACACCTAGATCAATATCCAGAAACAACTCATATTTCATTTTGATCATCATTAATGTGTTTTTTTATTATTATAATTTTTTTATATAAAAAGGTAATATCCAGAAATTCAACAGCAGTGCAAAATATGTAAAGACAATGCAGAAAAGCAGAGCGCATGTGGCAGAAGACAAAACTTGTAGTCCATTATAACATCTACAAAGACAGCCTTCATACTTTCACTGTAAAAATGAATACGAATGAATACGCTAAATCTAATCAATAAAATTGAGGCAACAGATTACAAGCAATATTATTAATTCAATTTAACAAATTAGAATTGAGTAATAATTAACCAAATTAATTCCTTAAAAGTTAACCATTTAAAATGAGTAAAAAAAAAAAAAAAATTTAAACAAAAATACCGGAATAACAGACTGACGTCAAAGATGAATTAGGAACTCTTTTTTTTTTTATTGCCAACATTGAAGACACCTGATGTTAACAAGCAGAATCACTGAAGGAGAAAACCGTAATTGGTATGTTACCATTGTGGTGATCAGTGTGTGTTTTAGTTGGGCTCTTGACCCTTAAATCATTAACTTTAGATTTTGTTTCGCTGCTGTACGTAAGTTATAACAGCCAGATGAACAAATAGAAAAGGTCATCTGATGGTGTTGGTTGTGTTTTAACATAATCATTATTTCACACTCACTTGACCTGAATCACTGAACTCATATAGAGCCCAATTTTGGTTTACTTTATTAATTATAGCAGCACTGTCCTTGTACAGCATAATGTTTTTAACTTTTGCAATGTAATCCAAAGAATTTTTTAAACGTGTCTCAAATACAAAAAAAACTATTTTTTTTGTTTTGATTTAACCTTTAGACACACAGACATCAAGAATCAGCCTGTGAATCTCCACAATGGTGACAATAATAAAGCATGTTGCAGTGCATTCTGGGTGCCACCAATCAAAACTCATTCATGGCTCCCATCATGCATTGCTGCATGAATAAATAATGAGCTTGTGTTCAGATTGATCTGTTTGTCACCATTGTTGAGATTCATACTCTAATTCTTGATGTCTGTGTGTGCCAACATAAAATATTTTTTTGAAATTTTCTTTTTATTGATTTGATAATTTGGTTTCATTGAAAACGTTAAAAATATGATGCTGTGCAAGAACAGAGCTGCTATAATTAATAAAGTAAACCTAACTCAGAAATTGGGATCTATATGAGTTCAGTGATTCAGGTCAAATGATTGTGAAATAATGATTATGTTATTTTAACATAACCAACACCATCAGATGACCTTTTCTATTTGTTTATCTGGCTGTTATAACTCACGTACAGCAGCGAAACAAAATCTAAAGTTAATGATTTAAGGGTCAAGAGCCCAACTAAAACACACACTGATCACCATAATGGTAACATACCAATTACGGTTTTCTCCTTCAGTGATTCTGCTTGTTAACATCAGGTGTCTTCAATGTTGGCAATAATAAAAAAAAGAGTTCTTAATTCATCTTTGACGTCAGTCTGTTATTCCGATATTTTTGTTTAAAAAAATGTGTAAATTTTACTAATTTTAAATGGTTAACTTTTAAGGAATTAATTTGGTTAATTATTACTCAATTCTAATTTGTTAAATTTAATTAATAATATTGCTTGTAATCTGTTGCCTCAATTTTATTGATTAGATGTAGCGTATTCATTCGTATTCATTTTTACAGTGTAGGCAAAGCTAGACAAACTTTCTTCTCAAATATTATAAAGAGCAATTTAAACAACACACGCACTCTTTTTGCCACTGTAGAGAGACTGACAAACCCCCCAAGCCAGATTCCCAGTGAAATGCTCTCAGACAACAAGTGCAGTGAGTTTGCTTCTTTCTTCTCTGAGAAAATCAATAACATCAGAAAGGTGATCAGCACATCCTTGAGTTGCGCTGGGGTCAGACAGATCAGACCACCTGAGAAAGTAGTAACTTTGTCTGATTTCAAAGAAATTGATGGCAAAATTTTGGAAGAAACCGTACAGCACCTTAAAACATCAACCTGCGCCCTTGACGCACTTCCCACATCTTTTTTTCAAAAGTGTGTTAAACAGTTTAGAAGCAGATCTTCTAGAAGTGGTAAATGCCTCACTTCTCTCTGGGAGTTTTCCAAACTCCCTTAAAACTGCAGTTGTCAAGGCCCTCCTGAAAAAGAACAATCTGGATAAGACCATATTAAGCAACTATAGACCGATCTCGAATCTTCCTTTCATAGGCAAGATCAAGGCCGCATTAATGCACGGGCTTACCTGGGCTGAAGCCCAGGGGCCTCCCAAGTTCAGGGGCCTCCCATGTTCAGGTTCATGATGAGCTGAAAAGGTCATTTTTTTTTAACTTGTCAGATTTTGTCGCTGTATGTCGCTAGTCGCTTGTGGACGTTGGTAGTGCTGTCGCTCTAATGTTATTGTTATGGTGCGTTCACACCAAACGCGAATAGAGCGTCTGGCGCGAGTGATTTCAATGTCAATGCAAAGACGCGTTTACGCGCGTCTAGAGGTCCCGCGGCGCGAATGAGGCGTTAGACTGCTCGTCTGGCCAGATCTATACAAAACACCATCACAAGTGATATTATACAACTATATAATTTTAATTTGACTAGGAATTAGGCTCAAAAGAAAAGGTATGCTGTTGGGAGAGTGTTTTTATATTACCACACAGCAGTGTTCAGGGATGAAATCATTTACTAGATTAACGATCGATCAATCTACAAATTACGGTAAACTCACTCATACTGTCATAAATTACTAAACTGTCATCCGAATTTGACAAATAATAAATTGTCTTGTCCCTAATAGTTAACATAATGCAGGGGAAACTGTAAAATGAACTGCAGCAGTGCTAAACTTGCATCATAAAACTACAACACTCGAACTATAAATGTATGAATTAAACTCACTGAGACTGTCGACAGTTTCTTTTCCATGCATTATTTTATTATATCCATGTTTGTGGTTAGTTACAGTCAAATCATATAAAACAGTGAAATCGCCCTTGAACTCTTCTGTCTTGCCTGCACTGCACTCGAGACGGTGACGAGAGCTGAGCTCCACTGAAAGGCTTCTTTCCTATTGGTTGTCGCTCGCGAAAATCGCTTTTCATTTGCATAAAGTTGAAATTTAGTTGCTGTGTGTGGTTGTTAAATAAAGTGTCTTGTGTTTATGTGCTCAGTGATATGTTAATAACAATATGAAAATTAAAAACAATATGAAAAAACTCACTGTTGTAGGTCTCGAAAGAAACTAATGCATTTTGTGATGTAGATTACCTAGATAGGCTTTTACACTTTTTAAAAATGAGACTATAAATCGAGGGGATGGGGGGCCTACAAAACCTCTCAGCCCCGGGGCCTAACATTAGGTTAAGGCGGCTCTGGGCAAGATCATTGAAAAAGTTGTCTTCAATCAGCTGAACAAATTCTTGAGCTTGAATGGATCCTTTGACAATTTTCAATCGGGTTTCCGACCGCACCACAGCACAGAGACAGCGCTCATAAAGATAATAAACGATATTCGCTTAAATACTGATTCAGGCAAATTATCAGTGCTGGTACTACTCGACCTCAGTGCTGCATTTGACACTGTCGATCATAACATACTTCTTGACAGGCTGGAAAACTGGGTGGGGCTTTCTGGGATAGTCCTAAAATGGTTCAGGTCATACTTAGATGGGAGAGGTTATTATGTGAGTATAGGAGACCATAAGTCTGAGTGGACATCCATGACATGCGGAGTCCCTCAAGGCTCAATTCTTGCGCCACTCCTGTTCAACCTGTATATGCTCCCAATGAGCCAAATAATGAGAAAGAACCAAATTGCTTACCATTGCTTATACCAGATATGCAGACGACACACAGCTCTACTTAGCCCTATCGCCTAACGATTACAGCCCCATTGACTCCCTGTGCCGATGCATTGATGAAGTCAACAGTTGGATGTGTCAAACCTTTCTTCAGTTAAACAAAGACAAAACTGAAGTCATTGCGTTTGGAAACAAAGATGAAGTTCTCAAGGTGAACGCATACCTTCACTCTAGGGGTCAAACAACTAAAAATCAAGTCAAGAATCTTGGTGTGACACTAGAGTCAGACCTTAGTTTCAGTAGTCATGTCAAAGCAATAACTAAATCAGCATACTATCATCTCAAAAATATTGCAAGAATTAGATGCTTTGTTTCCAGACAAGACTTAGAGAAACTTGATCATGCTTTCATCACCAGCAGGGTGGATTATTGTAATGGACTCCTCACTGGCCTTCCCAAAAAGACCATAAGACAGTTGCAGCTCATACAGAACGCTGCCGCTAGGATTCTGAGCAGAACCAGAAAATATGAACATATCAGACCAGTCCTCAGGTCTTTACACTGGCTCCCAGTTAGATTTAGGATTGATTTTAAAGTATTATTACTGGTATATAAATCACTCAATGGCCTAGGACCTCAATATATTGCAGATATGCTCACTGACTATAAACCCAACAGATCACTCAGATCATTAGGATCATATCAGCTATAAATACCAAGGGTTCACTCTAAGCATGGCGAGTCCGCTTTTAGCTATTATGCTGGAACCAGCTTCCAGAAGAGATCAGATGTGCTCCTACAGTGGTCACATTCAAATCCAGACTCAAAACACTTCTGTTTAGCTATGCATTTACTGAATGAGCACTGTGCCACTGTTCGTCCGACTGTTTGTACTGTACTGTATTTTATTAAATTTTTTCTAAACTGTTTTAATTATTCTTAGTTATTTTTATTATCATAATTTCTTCTATGTAAAGCACTTTGAATTGCCATTGTGTATGAAATGTGCTATATAAATAAACTTGCCTTGCCTAATATTTCATATGCGTGCTAATGGTGTAGCTGAGGTATTTTTGCAGTAAATAGGTACAAAAGTACATGTTTATGACAAAGCTGAAATCAAAAGTTCAAGCTATCATGATATTACATTATTTACATTTGTTTCAAAGTCAGGGTATTTCTTATTCCTTCTTAATACCCTTTAAGGTACGCACCATGAAAAAAGCAAAGGAAAAATTATTTCTTTGCATTTTTTATTCAATTATGATAACAATAACAACAATAATTTTTTTTTTTTTTAATTAGACCCTATGGTATTTTAGATACAGTCCTCTACCAAACGGTTGAGACGTCTGTTCATAATAAAAGAACAACATTCAGAACAAGTCATATTAAGTGCAATTTCTAGACCAATAAAAAATCTGATGGCTGCTATTGATGGCTCCAAACACATCAAGTGTGTGTGTGTGTGTGTGTGCGTGCGTGCGTGCGTGCGTGCGTGTGTGTGTGTGTGTGTGTTGGTGCAAAACTTCACCCAAGATTTGATTAGTACTGAGGCCCCATAGTCCCACTTTGTCAAAAAAAATAAATTATAACTATCTCGTCGCCTCAAGATAGTAACTCGTGGCCTCAAGATAGTAACTCGTGGCCTCAAGATACTATCTCGTGGCCTCAAGATAGTAACTAGTGGCCTCAAGATAGTAACTCGTGGCCTATCTTGAGACCACGAGTTACTATCTTGAGGCCACGAGTTACTATCTTGAGGCCACGAGTTACTATCTTGAGGCCACGAGATAGTATCTTGAGGCCACGAGTTACTATCTTGAGGCCACGAGTTACTATCTTGAGGCCACGAGTTACTATCTTGAGGCCATGAGATAGTATCTTGAGGCCACGAGTTACTATCTTGAGGCCACGAGATAGTATCTTGAGGCCACGAGTTACTATCTTGAGGCCACGAGATAGTATCTTGAGGCCACGAGTTACTATCTTGAGGCCACAAGTTACTATCTTGAGGCCACAAGTTACTATCTTGAGGCCACGAGATAGTATCTTGAGGCCACGAGTTACTATCTTGAGGCCACGAGATAGTATCTTGAGGCCATGAGATAGTATCTTGAGGCCACGAGATAGTATCTTGAGGCCATGAGATAGTATCTTGAGGCCACGAGTTACTATCTTGAGGCCACGAGATAGTATCTTGAGGCCATGAGATAGTATCTTGAGGCCACGAGTTACTATCTTGAGGCCACGAGATAGTATCTTGAGGCCACGAGTTACTATCTTGAGGCCACGAGTTACTATCTTGAGGCCATGAGATAGTATCTTGAGGCCACGAGTTACTATCTTGAGGCCACAAGATAGTTATAATTTTTTTTTTTGACAAAGTGGGACTAGGGGGGCTCCGTAAAAAATGCCATTATTTTATATGAAAAAGTTAATAATTGTATTTTATTTAGAAAATATTTTAGTTTGTCTTGTATATTTTTTTTTATTAGATCAGATAACATTGTAAGCTGTTTTATGGTCATGTTACAAGGTGCCCCTCACATGTTACAATGTACCCCACCTATGGGGCATGTTGTCACATTTCACTTCCATTCTTTTGGGGTATATCAAGAAAAACGTATATACTGTATTAATAAAACAAAATCACATAATTGTACTAGACATGTGGGAAATTAATGTGGGAAAAAATAAATACTCTGAACCATAAGTAGATTTACACAAACTGAGAAAGTCAAAAAGTGTTACTTTGTGCCCCGCTCTCCCAGAAATGGTGAAAAAATTATATTGATCAAATATTTTTCATCAAATATGTAATTGAATAATATTAAATTAATCATTTTAACAACACTAAGCCTTTTGTTCATTGTAAATAGCTCATTTTACCAACATTAGTTAATTTTACCAACATTAGCTCATTTTACCAACATTAGCTAGCTTCTCTACCATAAAATGACAACTCAACCGTTTGGTAGAGCATGTTTTGAAAAAATTTATTTGACCCTTATAAGACTTATTTTTGTTTAATTAAGTTACATAATTCTGTTTAACAACTTAATATGTCAACAAAATAGTCTTACCTTTTGAAAGTCCCGCCGATATGCGTCATCAAAGGATGAGTAAATTTTCGCTGTGTCACATGCTGTTTGAAGGAACACTAAAAAGGCATGCTGCTCACAGACACAGTGCCATCTAGTGGATTTTTTTAGCATTGCATAACTACACCAAACGATAGAGATGGCTCATTCAGGTTGAGTTAAGCTTGATGCATTTTTCAATGAAATATAGTGACTTAAAGTGTGGTCTACCAAATGGTTGAGTAGTACCTTATTAAAGAGGCGTTTGATTTGGTTTATCCATAGATTTTAATGAATGCATTAACTATCAAACACCAGAAAAAGACTGTATGATTTGAATCTTCTGCTTTGTATGCTGGTGTGGTTTATGTTTTTTCATTTATTAATATCATAATGATAACTGAGATATACTGTGTTTCAGGTATCAGTGGAGAGGATGATGTGTTCATCAGTTCTGGTGAAAATGTGCGTCTGTCCTGTAATAATGCTCTTTCTGACTGCAAATCAACTACATGGACCTACTCTAACAGATTCAGACATTCAGCAACTGTTATACTGATTAGTGGAGGGATAAAGAGGAAAGACACAGAGAGACATGAGAGACTGAGTCTGGAGTCTGACTGCTCTCTGAACATCAAGAACGTCACAGAAGAAGATTCTGGATTATACAGCTGCAGACAATATGTGAACGGACAGAAACCAGGACCTGATGCACGTGTTTATCTGCATGTTCTTCATGGTAAGTTTATGATTATGTGGTCAATTTAAAAAGGGCAGATTCTCCTTTTAAACTCAGATGATGATTGAAGAGTCTGTGATTTGTGTCTTGTGTTCAGTTTCAGTGTCTCCATCATCATCATCATCTTCATCCTCACAGACTGAGATCAGTCCAGGCCGCTCTGTGACTCTCTCCTGTCAGTTGTATTCAGATGTTGTATTCTCCTGTGATGATCGGGTTCGTTCTGAGGGATTTGAGCTGTTGTGGGTGAATCAGGCTGGTGTTGATCTGAAGACAGACTCCAGATATCAGATATTATCATCATCAGATCAATATCACTGTATCATCACTCTGACTACAACACTCCTGAATGAAGATAACAACAGAGAGTGGAGATGTCGGCTTACTCTCAGAAATCAACTCAAGACCTCAGTCAGATACACTGTCAAGTATTCAGGTGAGAAAACACTCTTTTCTGACAGATTTGTGAAAACTTTCACACACTGGTTCTACTCTTTCTGATGGCTTCATACGTTTGACAATTGTAAAATATTAGTGGTTAAAGTCATAAACTGCATAAAAATCCTTATAATTCCCAATATTGACCTTCTATGGGTCATACTAGGCTAACATAGACTCTTCTGATTTATGCAATATTTCATGTATGACCCATGAGGGACGTCAATATTGGGAATTATAAGGATTTGTATGCAGTTTGAGGAATTCTAAGGCTTAATAATGTCATTGATTCAGGAAAGCTGAAGGTTTATGGGAAGCAGCTCACTGTGTTTCACTCTCATATAAACCAGGAATAAATGATACAGTAACATCTCTCTTCTCAACTACTGCCACTGTAAGCTGTGATGATTGAACACAAACTGCATGTCATGATCAATATGAAAATATGATGTTAATGTCCTGATGCGTCTGAACATTCATCTTCTGCAGCTCCAGTCGCTTCAACAACACTGACTCCAGTCAGAAGCTCAAACTCTGAGAAGACATCAAGCCGAACTACAGCAGCAGCTTCTACACAAGGTTCATGATCACATGATCACTGTCACACATCATCAGTCTCTCGCTTCAGTGGTTTGCACTGGCTCTCACAGACTGCTTTATCATCACACATATTATCATCAAAAAAAGCTCTTTAGTCAGATTTGTCAGTGAGTTTTGATACATATGACCGGTCTTGTACAGTCTGTTGTCTGATGCAAAATAATCATAATATACAGCTAGTGTAACTCACTCCACTCACATGATAAATTAATAAAATCATAGTGAGGATTTATTAAACACAACTAATCCCATGTTAGTGTGAGCAGCTTTCAGCACTGATACTGTAGCTCTGGACTACAGCAGTTTGTAAAATAAATGCCTTGATATTATGTTCACTTAACATTTAACATCACTTATTATGTAACTCACGCCACTCAGGAAAAATGATCTGTGTGCCCAGCGAATGATCTAAAAGAGTTGTCCTTATTCTCTTAATGAGTAATGAGTGTGTTTTGGGTGTAATGTGAAATAAACGGATCTGCTCGTGTGTGAGTTTAAAGTTGTGTGTGTGTGTGTATGTGTGTGTGGTTAAAGGGACAATCTACGGGACAAGCCGGATTCACCATATCTTTATGTACACATCATTTTTTTATGAATTTTTGAACTTGACATTATAGGAGGGTGCGTTAAAGTGGACATAAGCCCATTATAGTAGAGGCACTGCTCCAACGAAATCCACATTTTAAGCAGTTTTTACTGTAGAATTATTTTTGTATGAACTACATGTAACGTGTAACAATGACACTATAAAATGTAAAAAGTGTTACCTAGAGTTTTTATTAGATTTATGTATATATTTTATAACTAAACATTTTATATACACATTTGGCTAATGATTGTTCGCTGAAGTAGTGTTTTTGTAGTTGGAATATACAAAAAATAAATACCAACTCAAACTAGAATCGTTTGCAGAATTTTTAATCTCTTTGATACATCGATATAGAAGAATATTATGTTTAAATCACTTTAGAAGGAAGCAAAGAAATTACTGGTCCAACTTCTCCCTCTTTTTAAAGTGTGGAAAAGGGAAAATAAGTTCAAAGATCGAGAGTCCAGCAACACCTGTAGTCGGCCTATATGCAACAACTTTATTGAAGATGTTTTAAAGATGAACTGAACTGAAAAAATCAACATTGATAACGTGTTGTTTATGACAATTAAAAGTAAATTACACTAAAAAAAAATATAAAAAATATCAATATAGCTTTTTTTTAAGCAACACAAAAATTGCGTTTGTTAGTATAAGAACGCTGGCAATTCTGATGACGTCACTGGAATGGTAGGACCTGCGAAGGCATATAGGCAGCTGCAGCTGCAGGTCCTATACACACGAAAATGAGTCATTTTGGTTACGCGTTTGAGCCATAGACTGTAAAAAATAGGTTTGAGCCTGTGAGGGACAGGCCAGTAGTACCTGACTACCACCACAAGGAGGACGATCAGTTTCAGGCTCCACTTACAGTACAGGATCGTTTGTGGGGAAGTGACTGGTGTGGGTGCGGGCGCTGCCGGAGCATGGACACTGCACCGGAATCGATCTGTTGCAGAGAGGTCAACCTGGAACATTTATTTTTGAAATGCGATATGGAATTAGACCATATCGCATATATCGATATAGTTCAAATTTGTGATCCTTGCTCCCCGCGCCCCCGCTCCTCCTTTTGCACTCTGCGTGCGTGTTTAGAGCATGTTATGTTATGAGAGGCGAATCATGACTACTTTAGAAAACCCAGCACAATAGGAACTACCAGGCAGTGACATAAGTGTACGCTGAAATAAAGTTTTTCACCTCAGAAAAACGGACTTTCTTGTCCTGTCAGCCGTTATCCTGTTCTCGTAGCGCACACTCAATTGCACGCGCAAATGCAGCGGCGCGCGCTGTATCGCCTCACTGATCAAGTGCAAAAGAAACTATGAGCATGCAACGCCGTTACGTTGTAAATTACACGAAATAAAAGTAATGCAGGTATGATCCAGATTGTATTTGCAATGTACATAGTCAATTATTAATGGAGCAATAGTGGTTCATGGTAGCCTGACGTCATCATACTCAGATTCTAGTCAGAATGTGAGTCTGATACTGCTCCATTGAGCTTTGATTATGGGGCGTGTTTCAACCGAACCAGGAAGGAAAATGCCTCTGCACTCAATTGGATAGACCTACAACCAATCAGAGCAACGGAGTAAGTGACGTATGTTTTCATTCATGTTTCCGATCGACAAATGCCTTGATCGCGGTTCTATGTTCCTCTTTTAAAAAGAATGCGCTGTCGATATCTTCTATAACAGACGCGATGGCGGAATAATATTTTATAAACAAAGTTCGAGAGGAGCATGTTCAAATAATCAATCCAATCAACTTGTCATCAAACAATTACCGTCTACGCGTCTACACTATCAGCATGAGAGGAAGCATATATTCACTCTGTCAACTCACCTAACATTCCTTCACAGTTTTCAGCCTCCCTCCACTCACTCTCGGCCTGTTCTTCCACAGCCTGGAATACGGGGGGAGCACTTTGGGTTCGGGCCGAATACCGAGCCCTGAGCCTCTCCTCGGACAGCACGCCAAATATGCATTTATTCTATCTGACTTATTTGTAAGTGTGAACTCGTGAAATAACACTTCTCCAGCGGCAGTCATCTTTGTTGTAAACGAATTCAACCCAAGCGCTCGTTGGTGACGTGGATGATTACGTTACGTTGCTCATCTATCCATCATCATATAAAGCCCGCCCTGACAATTTGATTGGTCCAAACAATTTTTGTTCGGGCATAATAGCTCCTCAACAGATCGAGTCCAGACCGAACTTCCCGGCCTAAAAATTTTGTGGGCGGGGCTAAGTTCGGCTGGCATCCAGGCTAGGTTCATGGTGTTATAAGAGGGAAATGTGGTGGGAGGTTGGAGGGCTGTAGTAGCCTGTCATGCACTCTCATTTATTGTATACAAGCACATAATGCATTTTATTAAATAGAGACTGCTTATATATGTCGTGTGCATTTAGAGAAAAATACTAAAACATGGTTGAGGTACTGTGCGTTTTAGAAAGTCGAGGCAGATAAATGGCAAATGTGATTGGACGAATTCATCCAATGGGATCGCTTGTTAAGTTAGCTGCGCAAAATGTTAAAATCAAAATACTGTATGGCCGGTTACTGCACAGATACCTCTTACTATGGACCTAGCAGCTAACGTTAGTTCTGCGAGTTGAACTCCCTGCATCAACAATGTTTCCTGACACGATGAACATCAGCTATCTTCAGGGTGAGTAGAGAGGGACATTGGATTCTGTTGACAGACCTGCTGCGGTTTAGCTAGCTGCTAGTAAACGCATTATTATCGATCTGTGATATCGTCAGATTCATGATTTATTTATACAGTTTATATGGTCAGAGTGGTGGCTAGCTTGTGGAGTTTGACAAAAGTGCTTCCAACGTGTTTAGCTGCTAGCCCTTTCTCTAGGTTGGATCGTTTGGTATCTAGCTTGGTTTTGTGACTCAATTTCAATGAATGCCGAGTGTGTCAGTCTCAGTTTTGTCTATAAAGCCTGGTTTCCTTGTCAAAGGTAGCCTGTGAAAATGTATCATAACCCCAGCTGCCTTAGCCCTATACCATTCATTACTACAGCCAGGGGCAATACAGTATGAAGCCCCCCTAGACCTGTTGGTTTCTGTTTCCTCAGCCATGTCAGCTAGCCTCACACTATGTACATGCTATGGCTGCTCTGCTTGTGTTGGTTAGCAACAGAGTAGCTTACCATGCCAGTGACGTAGTGGAATGCTGAAATCCAACATGGCGGCGCCCGTGTAACAACAACAACATTTTCAACGTACCATTTTATCCCTTTTAACAAATTCTGCCATTTTAATAATTGTACCAATGAGAATAAATAAAATACATCTGTTATATCAACTTTACTCAAATTTTCAGTTCAGTTCATCTTTAATACTAAAGGTTTTAAGCCGCCTAGTCGACAAAAACAGTTAGTGCTGTTTTAAAATGTACAAAGCATTCAGACAGTAATAAAGTAGATGTAGAAATTTGACGAATCTGTAATCTTTACTTTTACTGTTTCAGTGAGTGTACTTTAATAAGCAGTAAAATAATTGTGGGCAATCATGTTAAAAGAGGTACAGATGAAATGTGTAAGGGTTAGATTGTATACAGTTGCTGGTTTGCAGTGGCAATACTCCATTATTCACTGCAAGGCAGGGCCCCAAAATTATCCTGCTTAGGGCCCCCAGATTTACAGAGCCGGCCCTGTGTACACAATAATAATCTTTTACATTGTAATCCTTTTATTTTTAATATTTGGCATGTTTGTCAATTCAATTCAATTCAATTCAATTCAATCAACTTTATTGATCCCACAAGGGGCAATTAGTTAGTGTGCTGCTGCACGTCCCTGTGTGTGTAATAAGCAGAGTGTGTGTGTGTGTAATAAGCAGAATGTGTGTGTGTGTGTAATAAGCAGAGTGTGTGTGTGTGTAATAAGCAGAATGTGTGTGTGTGTGTAGTAAGCAGAGTGTGTGTGTGTAATAAGCAGAGTGTGTGTGTGTGTAATAAGCAGAGTGTGTGTGTGTGTAATAAGCAGAGTGTGTGTGTGTGTAATAAGCAGAGTGTACATGGATAAATCAACTCATCAACTTACAATGTCTGAGTCTCCTCGGCTTTCATTGTCAATTGCGCTCGTTCTGTTGCGTGTCCTCAAACTGGCGACCGGCGTAAGTGTCGAGTCTGAGGAGGCGGGGAAACTACGATCTCTGATATTTTGAACATAACTCATCCCATGTTAGTGTGAGCAGCTTCAGCACTGATACTGTAGCTCTGGACTACAGCAGTTTGTACAATAAATGCCTTGATATTATGTTCATGCATTCAAATATTATATATTTCTATTTCCATTTTGTTTTTAATAGTTGTAACATCAACTACAGCAACAGCACAGATTCCACATGCCACACCAAACCCTCTGACTCCAGGTGTGTATGAACATCATCCTCATTTGACCGACTCGTTGTTCGAGCAGCTGATCACAGATTTTGACTCAAGCCATGTTTAATTTGTAATCTACATCACTTTCTAATTCCATTCTCTTGTACATCAGCAACAATCATAAACATGAAAACTAATACCGTAATGTAATTAAATGTCAGACACATCATTCTCATCCAGACAATCCTAAACAATCATGTCACATTCATTTAGTGAACATATGAGGTACAGTCTGTTAGTGTACAGATGGCTTTTAATACATATCAATTTCTATAAAATCATCATCACAAGCATCAATTTTCATGGTAAATAAGGATAATTATGGTATTAAATATGCCATTTTTATGTATTTGGTTAAACACAGTAATATAGTCCTGCTAATGGTGTCTCTCTATATAGGCTCTCTCTCAGTGACTGTGATTGTTGTTGCCGCTTCATTCGCTCTTCTCCTTCTGGCTCTTATTCTCTGGGTGATTCGTAAAAAAAGAGCGGGTGAGTTTTTCATATTTTGTAACAACAGACAAAAACATCTGATTAAATAAATATGTAATTTAGACCAATTTCTTTCTCTAAAAGTGAAGAGAAATCAATGACTTAAAAATAATGTTTCTATTCTACAGCGCTAGATTCTTCTAGACTCTTTAAAAAACTGATTGTCATCTGCATTAGAGACTGTGTGTGTGTTTGATCATAAACTTTCCCGTGACATTATGTTTCAGGCAACAGAAGAGGGACTGGTGACTCTGTGGTAAGTATTGCAGGTTGACCCATGAGTTATTAATGTTCATAAGGACTGACCCTGAAATATGACACTCTTATTACTCAGATCATAAAATGTCAGGGTTCTCAGCAGACAGTTCTGTCAGTCTTGTCTTAGTTTAATCTGTCTTTGTCTGTGTTGTGTTTGAGCACATGACTCTGTCTTTATTTGTGTTGGCCATGTGTTCCTCTTGTCCCGCCTCCTAGTGTCCAGTTACGCCCTCTTGTTTAGTCGTTGATGAGTCCTCGTCAGTCTGAGTGTGTGCTCACCTGTTCTTTGTCTGAGGGGTTCTTTGTCACACGACACCGTTTTCAACCAAAAACGTAAAACCTTTTATAAGTTTTGGCTTTTCATTTACACGACAACTGCGTTTTGGGTCCCTGAAAACGCAAAGTTTTGAAAACAGGTTTCAAAGTGCAAGTTTTTGAAAACTCTCTCCGTGTAAACAACAAAATGTGAATCTGTGAAGACGATGAGGTCATGCACATGCGTATTACGTGTTCAGTCTATAGTGTATCATCGCCATCTAGTGGCCTGGCAGCAGAATACAGCGTTTTTAGTTGTTCTTCGTGGATCTGTGTGAATGGGGATCATTTTGACAACAGTGTTTTGTATGCGGAAAACTCAAAGGAAAGACTTTTTAAGCATATAGTTTCCGTGTAAACGTGCCCTGAGTGTGTTGTGCCTGTGACTAATTGCTCATTGTTCTAGTTGTGGATTTCATCATGTGTTGTTCCTGTTGTGTGGGTCAAGTCAAGTCAATCATCCTGTCATGTTACAATAGGATCTGTCATCATAACGTCATGTCTGTATAATAGATTTTCACAAAACATTTATGTGAAATTGCCAGGACACACGTTTTACACATATATTACCTGAACATTTGCAGAACCTGAGGAAAATATTATTACCGGTTCACTCTTATAATAGACAAAAAGTAAAATATCATTGATGAATGGCATTTAATAGCTTGATTTTTCCATATTTCCATTGATGTTTAGGAGCAGACAGATGATGTGACTTATACTGAAGTCGCTGCGTACAGTAAAAAACGAGGCAAAAAGAACAAGGTGAGCGAACACTTCCTTGATGTTGTCCAGCTTCTCTCAACATGATTTTAGTATATTTTCCTCTTATATGCAGTTCTTCATGAATTGAGCTCAAACAACATGCTGTAATAATCGTGTGTTAAAACAACTGTGATGTTCATTCAGGTTCGCTGTGATGATAAAGTGACTTATGCTTCCATCAGAGGAGCAAAAGCTGGAGCTCAGGAGAACTGCAGTCAACTTTATGCCTCTGTGAACAAGAACAAATCAGTCAAATAATTATACAAAACCCACATGAGCAGAGGAATATCAATCTAATAAAACAGAGCAATTCCAAGAGGAATGAAACCATCGGTGCTCGGGCCCTAATAACTCAATCCTAATGGGTTCATTCATTGTTAAAGGGATAGTTCACTTTGAAATAAAATTTTGGTATGTTTTAGCTTACCTCAAGGGCATCCAAGATGTAGGTGTCTTTTTTTCCGCAGTAGTTTCAATTTCGATATTTTTAGGTCAAACCGTTCTTGTCTGTCAGTCAAATAATACAGGTCGATGGTCACTGTCTCAAAGAGCAAGCACAGAGTCCAAATTAAAACAATTCCCCGTCGTCCAAATTAAACAATTCCCCATCGTAAGTACACATTGATGGCCTAAGACACGAAAACGAGCGGTTTGTGTGAGAAAACGAACAGTATTTATATCGTTTTTACCTCTTGAACACAGCCACGTCGAAGTGATCTGAGAGCCGAAGTGATATACAGCATACACTAGATGTCGCATTGGCTACTGCGAAACCGTAGCCAATGCGACATCTAGTGTATATATCTATACCCGCCCGCGCTCTCAGATCACTTCGACGTGGCTGTGTTCAAGAGGTAAAAACGATATAAATACTGTTCGTTTTCTCACACAAACCGCTTGTTTCGTGTCTTAGGCCATCAATGTGTACTTACGATGGGGAATTGTTTAATTTGAACTATCCCTTTAATACTTTCAATGTCTTTTACATGTTAATGAACAAACTGTAACCGATTGTTGTCTTTTGTCCTCTTTGTGTTCTGGCTTTGAGTTCTAGCGCTTCCAGAACTGTTTTAATAACCTTTGGTCTTTAGTTTAATTTAACAATGTGGAACTAGTGTGATTACGTATTTTCAGGAGTATTTTCAGTGCGATGAACTCACTGTTGAGGTTTGGAAACATGTTTCTGCTGAGTGTGAGAACTCTGTTAGTTTAACCACACGTTTTTTTAAAAGAAGAGGAACTGACATCTTAACCCACACAGAACTGATCATCTCTGAACCCAGTTTGGACTGAACCTGGTCAAACAAAAATAACTTATTTAATGGATAAATACAAGTATTTGTCTGGTACCTTTTATTGGATGCTGAATAATACAAAACATTTTAAAATGTACTTATTATTCAGTCCCATAAGTACATAAAAACAGTTTCCTATCGTTCAGTCACTCTCGACGTTTCGTTGTGACCGACGTTTTAGGATCTCGTTTACTTTGAGTGTAACTAAACGAGTTAAAAACAGTTATTTGTACATAATCACATTAATAAGAGTAAATTAACTTCCATAAATTGCAGATCCTTTATGTATTCCTTAACATGTTTTTAATAAATGTTTAAATTATATATATATATATAATATAGAAAATGTATGTTACTTAAAGGAAGGCTATAGGCTATTCTTTACATTTTGATGGAATAATTATTTGTTAAGAAGAAAAAAAAAAAAACATGTTAAGGAATACATAAAGGATCTGCAATATATGAAAGTTAATCTTATCTTGTTCAGCATCCAATAAAAGGTACCAGACAAATACTTGTATTTATCCATTAAATAAGTTATTTTTGTTTGACCAGGTTCAGTCCAAACTGGGTTCAGAGATGACCAGTTCTGTGTGGGTTAAGATGTCAGTTCCTCTTCTTTCTTTCTTCTTTAACCACATGTGTTTCTCTAATAAACTAATAAACTCTTCTAAACCTCAACAGTGAGTTCACCGCGCTGAAAATACTCCTGAAAATATGTAGTCACACTAGTTCCACATTGTTAAATTAAAACTAAAGACCAAAGGTTATTAAAACAGTTCTGGAAGCGCTAGAACTCAAAGCCAGAACACAAAGAGGACAAAAGACAACAATTAGGCAGAAACGCATGTGTGTTAGTTTGATCATACTGGTTTTAGACAAACTGACAAACTTCACAAAATGTTATGTATGAAAACTTATCAGGCATACAAATGTATATGAATCATCTACGGTTCACAGAAAATTTTAATAATGGAATTAATAAATTGATGTTATTCTTTACATTTTTATTAAAATAATTATTTGTTAAGAAGCCGTTGAATGGCCGTATTCTGTTGTTTAATATGATTAATGGTGGAAAACACTGAATTGAGGCTGAAATGTACAGTATGTGTAATAAGCAAAGCTTCTGTCTACTCCTTTTGGGTCACTGCGAGTTGTTTTGATCACATAGATTATATGATTATATATATAGGCCTACAGTTTGTTTTGAGCTTTTATTCTGTTTGTGTTTTTTCTAACCCTATGGACCAAAATAAAATAAAAATATTATAAATAGAAGTTATAAAACGTTTTTTTACAAAGAGCCCATTTTCTTGTGCATTTTCCCAGTAAAAGTATTAACTCCCTACTAGGCTATATATTGATAGAGTTTTCAAACACACTGTTCACAGAAAGAATTGAAATAGAAACAGAGCGCATTTAGGCATTTAGGCCAACCGTCTCCATTGACTCTGTATTGCCTGAAGCTTTTGACTTATAACAAAAAACAATGTCTAAAAGCTGCTATGTGACAAGGTGTACAGCAAACAAGCTACAAAACCCTAGAAACAAGTTTTGATAAGCTGTTGACCCCAAAAAACAAGTGTTTAAGGACACAAAAGTGGATACAGGCAACTGAGATAGAGACGCGGGAGGGGAACGTAATCGGCGACCAGTATAGCTTAGCTTAGCTTACAGAAATATAATATATAAAACTGACATTTGACTAAGTAACAAAATGTTGAGTGTCAGGATCCCACAATTAACCCATTCTTCCAGTGGATGCGTCACGTCTTATTGCCTGTATCCACTGTGGCATCATGAGAGGTAGAGGATCACCAAAGTGTGGGTTGCTTCACAAATCGAGTCCAGGCAGAGATCAAGTCACTGGTTTCTTTATAATAATCAACTCAAAACTCCAACACTTTTTAACCAAAACACTTTCCAGCTTCTCTTTATGCTCTCTAACAAAAAACAGCCAGTCTCTCTGTCCTCAGCTCATTAACAGCTTTTCTCCTTCACTCACAACAGCTGTGTCCCTGGTAACTGTAGTCCAGGACCAGGCGGCCATCTTGGTTTGTAGTCTCCATTGCTGCAACCACCTAGATGGCACATACCTTGCCTCTATAACACCCTCTCATGATGCCACACCACCTTTATCTCCTTAAACGCTTGTTTTTTTTTTTTGGGGTCGACAGCTTATAAAAACTTATTTAAGTTTTTTTTAGCTTGTTTGCTGTACACCCTTCAGGGAAAATTAAGGTTGATTATGTCCCTATCAACACATGACCAACATCACCTGACTGTATTTTCTCTCAGCTTTTCTTGACAAATGTGCATTAAAAACACACAATCAGCCAAAGAAGGAATGACACTGAAAATGTCAAAGGTCAGTTGTAGAATTATGATTCAGCTTCTGTCAAAAATGATTGATTACCGTGAAATTGATTAACTCTTGACATTGTCCCGCCCCCTGTCCTTGGGTTGACCTGACTGGGTATGACCGTTGAATAATTGGTTGATGTGTATGCCCTCATGAGTATAAGGTATCTATTGATTAAGGTTTGAACTTTGTCCCAGTTATAAAGTCATGAAGGGTTATTTTTGTGAGCTCTGACGTCCGGTTGTGTCACATGCCATTCCAGCACATAGTGGGGGATTACGGGGGCACAGTGGAAGTAATAACTTTTTATCACTTCCACCTTGCTCAGACGGAGTTCAACCTCCCTCGTCTGTCGTTCTTCAGACGTTACACTACTCTCTCAATATTCAAAGTGCAAACAGAGACCGGAGCCACAACTACACAGTCCAGAGATAGGTTTGAAAGCTCTGTTGCGCAACGAATCCTCCGCCATCGTCACGCGATCAGTGAACTGGGATTCCTACTCTGGCGACTCGTGCTGGATGAGCAGAACAGACGTTTACAATAGTTTACTATGTTTTTGTTGTTGTTTTTTTAAAGCAAAACGACCTTGGAGGCAGTGACACAGTGAGCACCGTAATGTAATGTGAATGTAGAATGTATTGAGTGTTTGCTAGTTGAATAGCCTGTTATTATGAAGAAAACGAGGTCAACCGAAAGACGATAAATTACATTTATTAAAGATTGAAGATTGGACTAATTGTTGATTATTAAAGAGATAACATGTGTTGCGTAATTGAAAATGAATTTGCATTAAGCAAGCAGCTATTTTCCATTCCTGCTCATACTTCGGATATAAGAATCAGCAGTGTTGTTGTGCGAAATAAACCCCGAGACGATTGAAATCAATGTTTAGGAAGCCCACGTCCGTTTTGTTTTTTGTTTTTTTGCGCAAAAGTATAACAATAAAATCATTAATTTTTGTATTTATCATGTTATAAATGAAAATGTAAGTATTGCATCTCAAAACCATTGGTATAATCTATCATTTACAGCAATAAACACACATGGCCTATTTTTGTCATTTTTATGGCTATGACTACTTTGACGCTTGTTAACTCATAATTCGATTCTGCGACTTTAGGCGGGGTTTCACAGGCGGGGTCACATATTTTCTAATTGTAACTCCTCCTAACATCCACCAAACTTGGCTCAGACCTTCAAACTGTTCTGACTCGAGCTGCTTTATCTTTTATAACTGATCAGACATACGTTTTTCCAAAAATGACGATCAAAAACAGAATCAGAAAGAGCTTTATTGACTGGTATGTTTGCACATACGAGGGATTTGTTTCGGTGACAGAAGCTTCCACAGTACAACCAGAATAACAATGACAGGACACAGATAATAAACATAATAGGTAACACTTTATAATAACTGCACGCTATTAATCATTAGTCTGATACGTTATTAGATAGAACTGTTATATATAAAAGGAGACAAAAGTAGACAGTATATGAAAAGTTATTAGCGTATGCCATGTGGTTGATGTACAGTGTTGCTGAGCAGAAATACATAATCATGTTTCGCTTGATCCCCTCAAAGTTGCATTGGATTTTCTCCTCAGCGTAAAGGTTAAGAGGCTCATCTATCACTGTTTTCCATGTTCGTAGAGTTAGTTTCTGGAGTAAATATATAGGCTATAAACTGTGTGTTTACACAGCTTTTTAAAAAATGCAGGTGCTGGTGTTTCAGTGCGTTCGGCCAGTCAGCGAACACTAACATCAATGATAGTTCCTATAGTGCTGGTTTAGACCGACTCTGAAGTAGGAGTAAATGAGTTCCTCCAAAAGGAGTTCCTAGAAATAAAATCGTTCCTACTAGTTCCTGCAGTGCGAACACGGTTCCTCCATTGTGAAAGCCACTAATAGATTCTGCCAGCTCTTTACTCACTCTGGATGAAGACAGTTCTTGGAGAGTGGGGAAGGGTGTACCAGTGATTCTCTCAGCAGACTATCCACTGTAGTCTTCTGAGATCTGATAGCTGAGCTGAACCAGACCGTTCTAGAAGAGCAGAGGATTCAGTGACTGCAGAGTATACTTGTATCAGCAGCTCCTGTGACAGGTTGAACTTCTTCAGCTGGCGAAGGAAGTACATTGCTTTTTGACGCTTTTTGCTATTTGTATGCTATGTGGAACTCCTCCTTCAGGTCCTGAGAGATGGTGCTGAAAGACTCATGCTGTTCATGATGGTGAGTGGGAATGATGCGGAGGCGTTTCTCCTGAAGTCCACGATCATCTCCACTGTTTTAAGCGTATTAAAGGGTTAGTTCACCCAAAAATGAAAATTACCCAATGATTTACTCACCCTCAAATCATCCTAGGTGTATATTACATTCTTTATATAAAATGAGTTATATAAAAAAATGTCCTGACTCTTCCAATCTTTATAAACATATTATGCTATTTGTATGCTTTAGTAGAGTAAAAAAGTGAACTACAAGCACCTTTACACTCAGATATTGAAGAATTTGCAGTCCTGTGGCTCCCTCTAGTGCACAACATTAGTGGGTTATGAATCGCATTGATAAATATGGCAGATTTTTTTTAATGATTACACATTTTTTAATGATTACTTTTTACTGATAATATACTCACATTAAGCTCAAATTCACTAATTCGTGGTACCTTATTTCATGCTTTAACAGTTGAATTATAAACTTGCTATGAACTCTAAACAACCCACTTAAAAAAAAAAAAAAAAACTTTTTGTGTGATCATGTTGATGTTTATAGATGTTTTGTCATTTTTTGTACATTTATTATTGCAGACAAAATATGTTTAGAACACAGGCATGAAAACATAATTTCAAAATCTCCTGTAGACATCACATGTATGTTAAAATAATGTATCATTTTAGGCTATAAGAACTATAAAAATAGACGGAAGAATAATCAGTATTAGCCTAACAATTAAAATGGAACAATTTTCCCTTTCGAAAATGCGGCAAATTATATCAAACCTAAAAGGTCCCGGAGCGGTTGCTCTCCCCTACACGTGCAAAGTTGAATGCAACAGCGAAATTTCATGTTAAACATCTTCTTTTTAACAGGCTCTAAGGAAGGAAAATGCCCTTAACATGAAACTTTGCGTGCTGCATTCATATAGGCTCTTGTCTGTATATAGTTTTCCTCCAGGAGAGCCTATTATAAAGAAAAAGATTAAAGTTAATGCAGTATGACGGTGATATTAAAACTCAGTAGCCTATACACCTTATTGAACATGCAACGCGCTATATCTCATTAATCGTTTTATAATGCTTTATTAATAAGGTAGGCCTACATTGTGTACTAAATTTGGTGTGTCAATATCACTTTCTTAAGCCACATTAAAGGACAAGTTCGGTATTTTACACTTAAAGCCCTGTTTACAGATCGCTTCTGATGAAATAGAACGGTTAAGATAAAAATTTGGACACATGCTGCTGTCCCGAGAATTTTCGATTTCTGTGGTAGCACAGTTTTCCGCCAGAAACTGGACTGGAGTGTCTATTATTCAAGCTCTCAACGGAAGAATGTACGGGTGTGAGGCGTTTGGAAAAATAGGTCCACAGTTTTACAACGAATGGCAAAACACCTGTTGGAAAGCATCTTTTGCAGCGATTTTTATGTGAGCATATCAGTGAACACCCCTGACCACTCGGTGAGTAAACGTCTTTGTAAACGAAAGTTTAATGCGTTTTAGGAAGGACTGTTCCAGTGCACCTATGCAGCCATTGTGGAGGTGGGGGGGTGCTACCACAGAAACCGAAAATTCCCCCTCTGGGCGACCCCCACATGTTTATTTCCACTGTATGCCTCTCTGAGCATTTGTCTTTCCCTTGGCAAGCCACCTTGCCACCCCTGGGGTTGAAATATTCCACCTGCGGCTGGATAGCCCAGTTATTCTCCATATGCAGCCCCTCCGGGTCATATGTGTATTCTGTAAGTCCCCCCCTTTTGGGCTGGCACTTATTGCATATTTCCACTGAGATATGTTTCCCAGTGTACCTTGGTATTCCTGTGTTAAGTAGGAGTCCTTCGTCCCTGCTAGTCTCACGACAGGGATCTCAGACTTAACTCATAGTGACCACGGAGTAGGGAACGGAGACGTTACGTCTCCCTGCCACTTCATCTGTACCGCTGGAACACCGGAGTTCAGTCTCGGCTCCTCAGCGAAGAAACATATTTGCATGTTCCCAGCGTACTTCCTTATATACCCACGAGGTAAGGCAGAGTTTCGCAATGCAAATTCCGCAGACCCATGGGATTTCTTTGCCATTGACTCGTTTTATTTCTCGAAGATGAGAGGCTTTCCAAGCGAAACCCCATTCGTCGTCACAACGTAATGTCTCCGTTCCCTACTCAGGGAACGAGGGTTACATACGTAACCGAGACGTTTCTATTATAAAACTCACCTGAAGCTACACATGAAGATCCATACAGTGCAGAAACCACATCACCACAGTCTGAAATCACGGTAAGTAGTTCATCTTTATGTGCTGAGAAACAAAAGCCTCTTCTGTGTAAGTTAGTTTCCCAACAGCCACGATGAGAGAGACGACATTTTGTTGGTTGATTGGTTTCTACTAACTCATGTTCACAACAACACGAAAGTTCAGTCCGATTTTCACATGCAATTTGTCTGTTCAGACCAATGCATAAAATAGCAGTAGATGCAAATTCACTCTCTCACTGTAGGTGGCGCTCCTGGAAAAGCAGAAATAAAGCAATATACAACCTTCTGTTTCTGACATTGACTTGTTATGAAGAAGAATGTCAAACAGTATTTGCATGGTTTCAAACAGCCGTTCAGAATTTTGTATTTGCTATGGGGATTATTAAGAATACAGAGATGAGAGACGCTTCTAGATTATTTCTCAGTTAATCAAGTATAATTTGTTTTTTATGTGTACGCAAGGCTCTGCATACAGTGCATGTGATACAAAGTTCATCACCAGAATAGTATGTGCCACCACTCGATTTAACCTCGCCATGCAGGTCGTACCTGTGCTTTGAATTGCATTGTTTTGCAGTAATCGGTTGTTCCACAAGGTGGCAGCACTGGCCCGGGCTGTTGATTCCCAGTATAAAACCAAACTAAAGGGACAGAATAACAGACGCCTGCATTGACAAGCAATTGTGTGAGGGGGTCAAGAGATAGCCGTAACTTTAGTTTAAAAGATTACAAAACATGGATTCACTTTATTTTAATGGTAACTTGCATAAATGTAAAATGTAACTATAACACATTCTGTTGATTATAAGTAACGTTGCACCTACATGTCTAACTAACTCTCATTAGAGTGTTAGTAGAGTATTAGTAGAGTCAGTAGAATGTCTAGAACGTCACTTTAAATTGCATGAGTAAGCCATGATTAGCTGGTTGTTTGCATAAAATAGTCCATAGAAAATCAATTGATTTAATTTGTCTTTTAGACCTCATGGAAGTGATCAAGAAAGGAAAAACAGAAGCCAAAAAATGTTGCCACTATTTTTAGGAATTGTTTTAAATGCATGGCAGTTTCGGTGGTTTTGTTAGTTTTGAATATTTAAAGTGGACTTGACTAGGTCGGTTACTTTTGCACTTATATACAGACCTCCGAAATATAACAAAGATTTTATTTTGGAATTTTCTGAATTTGTATCTCCTATGACCACTTGCTTCTGACAGCCTTGTTATATAAGGTGATTTTAATATTCATATCGGCTGCCCGGATAGGCCCCTAGTACAAGATTTTTTAACTGTGTTAGATTATTTTAACCTTACTCAGTCTGTAGTGGGATCTACTCACTTACAAGGCCACACTTTAGATTTGTCCTGGGGTGTTCCGGTGTGTGAGCTTGTTATAGAAAACATTGGGCTATCAGATAATTATATTATTAAATTTAATATTTTTTACTAGGCCCACTCGAGGCTGTGAGTCAGTTGGTCGTCGTGTTAGGCCCATTAATGCTTTGACTGCCTCTGAGTTCTCTGAGGCGTTTAAGTCTCATACGCAGCTGTGTGTCATGGATTTGTCTCCATCTTGTCAGGGGTCAGATATGTTAGTGGCAAGTTTTAATTCAAAATGCAATGGTATTCTGGATTCCATAGCCCCCTTTAAAAAGGTAAAATCTAAAAAGGTAGCTCAGCCCTGACTTAATGCGGAGAGTCGATTACTTAGGCAAAAATGGAGACAGGCTGAAAGGAGATGAAAATAAGATAAGCTCCAAGTGTCATATGAGATACTCAAAGACTGTATGATTACACACCAACAGTTTGTTGAATCTGCTAAGGCACGATATTTTTCAGTTTTAATCTCACAGAATCATTATTGTCCAAGAGTGTTATTTCTAGCAATAAATACAGTCCTGAACATTGTAGGCCCAGCTGTTGTTGATAATACTGTGACAGCCTGTGAAAGTTTTTCGCAATTTATTGTGGATAAGATCACTGCTACTAAAGCAAATATTTCTAATTCTGTTTTGAATCCAGCTTCTCTTCTAGTTCAACCAGACTCTTGCACCACTGCTCAGTTATGGATGTTTGAGCCTGTTTCACTATCTAATCTGCTAGAAGTTATTCAACATCTTACACCATCTTATTGTTCTTTGAAACTTTGAGAAGTGCAGTTTCAGTGCTGCGTCAAGCCAAAGGATCTGTTGCTGTCTGTAGACTCTGGGAATTGTGCGGTTTTAGTGCTTCTTGACCTTAGCGTGGCTTTTGACACTGTAGATCCATACCATTGTTATGCTGATGATATCCAGCTATATGTGCCCATGAGATGTAATGACGACTCCAACATTACAACTTTGTTTGAGTGTTTGGACAAAATAAGTGTGTGGTTGGCTGCTAATTTTTTGCAGCTCAACGAGTCAAACTCTGAAGTGGTGATTTTTGGTCCCCCAAAGTTAGCCAAACTGCTTTCTGTACATCTTGACCCCTTAGCCACTAATGTCAACACCCAAGCGAGGAACTTTGGTGTAATTTTTGATTCAGAGCTGAAATTTGACAAACAAGTCAATGCAGTGGTTAAAAGTAGTTTCTATCAATTGGGGAGCATCGCCAAATTGAAGATAATTTTTTCTTTTAAGGACATGGAAACTGTCATTCTTGCTTTTATTTCATCCAGATTGGATTATTGCAACTCGTTATATTTGGGATTGTCTAGAAAGTTGCTATGAAGGTTGCAGCTGGTTCAAAATGCAGCAGCCAGACTGTTGACAGGCACAGGGAAATGGTCTAGGACAGTGTGTCATGTATTGTCATGTTATGTCTTGTTCTTGATCTTTCTCTCTACTCTGTCTCCCTCTGCTGGGGTTTTGGAGTTACTGTTTCTTTCCCTTCTCCCTTCCTCCAGCTGTTCCTCATCTTCTCTAACTACCTCGTTTACTCTCTTCTCCCCTCTGATTAGGTCCCTATTTCTCTGTCTGTTTCTGCTTCTTTCCTTGTCGGATTCTCACTAGATTTTCTCATGCAAGAAGCGAACAACAGTCCTGTTTGTCTTGTCCGAGTCCTGTCCTGTTGGCATCTGCCTGGTGAGCGCGATCTATACCATAGTAATCATCTTGATCTTTGTATTCTGTCCAGTTCATCGATGATGCTGAAAGAGATCTGGTAACCACAGTTGTGATCTGAGCCTTGTCTACACTGAGAGACCCGCAGCCTGTCACCGCTATCACGGTCATCTCTGTCTGCTGCCAAAAGAGACTCTTTTTGATCTTTTCTGATTTTTCTTTTACAAAAGTATTTTTGTTTTGTTTTTTATCGCCCTCTCTGCGGGTTGCCTGTTTTGCCATTATCTCTCAAGAAGAGGATTTGCGTTCTACATTATTGCCACCCTGTGTTCTCATTAAAGACTCTATTTTTGTTAATTCGCTATTGGGTCCTCTCTTACCTTCATAACACAGTGGTTCCCAAACCTGTCCTGGAGTCCCCAACACTGCACGTTTTCTTTTTCTCCCTAATCAAACACACCTGATTCAACTCATCAGCTCATTAACCCATGTGACTGGAATTTTTTTCTCTTGAATTACCGCGGGGTGTGAATTGTACTAAAAAACCTTGCTTTATCTTCTCTAAAAAGCGTGCCACACATTCAGCTGACATAAACCACAATTTCAGTAAACGGAAAAACCTATTCAGTGATGAAATGTTTTCTGTGTTGACACAAATCTTGTGCGATGTCCTGTCCTAAACTGCCGAGATAATCACACAATGCCTGCCATAGGCTACACGTCTGCTAATGACATGTCCGATACGCATAATACCAATGACTCCTTTGAACCATTCACTTTAATGAAGGGTTAAAACAACTGATCTGTCCAACACTGAATTGGTGTATAAAATCGGTAACACTTTACAATAATCTTCCATTTATTAAACTCTAGTTAACTACATTAGTTAACATACTATTAATAAACTGCACTTCTATGGCATTGTTAATATTAATTTTAATATTCAGGCTACTAATAGCCTACGTTATTGAAATCAAAAGTTGTATTTGTCAACATAGGGGAAAAGGAGAGATCTGGGTGCGGGAGGCCCATCTAAGGGCGCTTTCACACTGGCAGTTTAGTGCGGACCGGGGCACGGTTCGCATGAAAAATCGCTAATGTGAACGCTGTCATCGGACCCGGGTGCGCACTAGAGTACCGAACCCGGGACTACCTGGAGGAGGTGGTCTGAGCTCGGTTGCTCCCGAACCGTGGCGCGGTTCGCGTTAATGTGCAAGCAACACGGACTCGGGTGCGCGCTTGTTCAGGAAGTATAGTATCCCGCGCATGCGTATCACTGTCGATATCATTGTTTCCTCACACACGACAACCATGAGTGGCAGGGGAACGTTGTGGGACACTGAAGAGGTGAGGTGCCTCATTCAAATTTGGGAAGATCAAACCATACTAACCATACATACAAACCATACATAAAACAAACCATACATAAAAAAAAATCTTCTGCGAGCAGCAGAAACACGGCGTCCCCTGGATATGTGCTGAATTACACCATGTAATGAACATAAACGTAGTTGTCTCTCACTATGTTGTGCATAATAGCACCAAAAAAACAGACAAATTACAGCTATGCTCAGTCGAGTTGTATTCTCCATGCGTTTTCCGTGTGCGTTTGCGATGACGTAAGATCACTGCAAACGCACCTGGGTTCGATACAACTAATTGAGTGTGAAACCAGACCAACGCTGCGGGGGGCGCCGGGAACTAGCGCACTCGGGTTCGGACCGCAGCAAACGAACCCAGTGGAAAAACGCCCTAAGATTATCTCGTCCTGGGCCCAGGCAAGACTGTCAGCTGGCCTGCATTTACCAATTGTTTCCCCTAATTTTGTTTTCTTTCCTTCTCCTGTCTTTCTTTCCTTTTTTTGGTGGCCTGATTTGGCTTTCTTTAAGAAAGACATTTCTACAGCAGAATTTTGCGCTCCACCAGATGCTCAACTAACTAACATGAACAAAATGCGTGCAGATGGACTAAACCATTTGGCGCATTAGCAAGGGGTGGGACCAGTCAGTCATTCAACCAAGTTATTCAGCCAATACACTAACTTTACATTTCATCTGACATTCATTATGAAATTTAATTTTAAAATGAAAATATCCAGGTAAAATAAAATATATTCCAGACTTTTCAAGGGCCCTCTCTCCTCTGGTAATCAGTACTGGTTTTACCCCCAGTCCGACGCCCCTGCTCTGTCCTGTGGACTATATCAGTAATAGTGTAGGGAATAGTGAATGAGGGTATAGGGTGTGTTTGGGACACAGCCTCTGAGTGTTGATTCTGAACACTGATAATTCAGTTATATTGCAGTAGACTACTTTATCAAAAACAACAAATGTTACCCAGAATGCATTATTTTCTATGGTTTATTACTGTTTTAATGGAAAATGGTATGTTACTGTTAGAATTTGGCGTTTTTTTTACATCTCAGTTTTACAGTGTCTGAGAATTAAAGATTGATCATTTACTGAGTGAGTTCAACAGTTCAATCACGAGCGTCACTCTTGCACAAACAACAGCTTCTTCTTTGCTGCTTTTTAAGCTAAGTTGAACTGCATTAGACTGTCATAAATATTCACATCAACTTTTAAATCTTACTCTACAATAGTTCCAAACACAAAGCATCACATCCCGAAGATTTGGATTACAGCACATGAATAAAATATTGTATATTTCATGAAAGCCTATTAATAAAATGATGCCCCATGATAAACAAAATTAATGAATTATTGCATGATTATGGTTAAATCATATAATCAATTCAATATTTTAAACTGTGGTATTTTAAGTAATCTTTGAAATTGCAAGTCATAACAGATGAAACATATTCATTTCAAATGAAGTAAATTGTAAATCTGTCAAGTCAGCTGCATTATAGTGCACTTAATTGTCCTGATTTGGATCAGATGATCACTGGATTGATCTGAGACACACTCCTCACACCAACAACCGGCCCTCATGTTGTTTGCCGTGATCATGCTGTGCCATCACTGCCACACACGGCTCAGCTCCGGCTGACAGGAGACCAGCAGAGAGTATTAAACTGGACAAGCTCTCTGTCACACCTGACGAGGTAAGAAGCCCAAATATGAGCCCCTTCCAAACACAAGACTCAATGCTGTTTGCTCTGTGACCTCTGCCGTTTTTATTAACGTCGACTGTCATTGAGGTTTGAGTCAGTTGCTCAGTTTGACCTCTAGATGCCAGAAAAGCTGCTCTGAAGTCTCGCTGCTCACAGGGACTGAGGACTGACTTTACATTAGCAAGTGAAGTGTTTTCTTACACAACAATGTATTACTTTATTTCTCTACAAACTCCAAATGACAATAATTCACATTTAAACTCCCATTATATCTAATATTTCAGAATCAGAAAGAGCTTTATTGCCAGGTATGTTTGCACATACAAGGAATTTGTTTTGGTGACAGAAGCTTCCACAGTACAAACAGACTGACAGTGAGTGACTGGACACAGATAATAATAATAATAAAAAAAAAATAGAATAAGTAAATAGGAAATAACAATATATATATATATTTTTTAAACTCAATATACATAAATAGACGATAGATGGTATGTGTGTACAAATGTGTACAGTGAAATGTACAGTAAATAAGTATGGTGTGTTAAATAAATAAATGTATAAATAGTGTTTAAGTATTGCACATGTTTATTGCTAAGTGGAGGCATTCATGAGGTGGATTGCCTGAGGGAAGAAACTGTTCCTGTGCCGTTCTGGTGCTCAGAGCTCTGTAGAGCCGACCAGACCACAACAGTTCAAAGAGGAAGAGGCCTGGGTGTGAGGGGTCCAGTATAGGGGGTTTCCCACCGGGTAGTTCTAGGAACTAACCACCTTTAGAGAAAAAAATCTGGTTGTATTCGCACCGCCAGTAAGAACTCTGGAGTGACGTAAGCTGCGCTTTATTTTGACGGCGCTGAGAACGCCAGAGCCTGAGCAAACAAACAGTGCTTGCATTCTCCGTGTTCATTAGTTTACGATCTGTGTAACAGTCCTGTCTAATACGTTATTAGATAGAACTGTTATACATAAAATGAGACAATTGTAGACAGTATATGAAAAGTTATTAGCGTATGCCGTGTGGTTGATGTCCAGTGTTGCTAGTCAAGTCTCCTTTATTTATATAGTGCTTTTTACAATACAGATTGTGTCAAAGCAGCTTCACAGTGATAACATGAAAAAAATACAACAAAGTTTGTTTCTAGTAAGTAAGGCAGATCAATAATATTGTTGAATATTAAATGTCCCCAACTAAGCAAGCCAAAAGCCAAGTGTAACGGTCACCAGCTGGAGTGCCCTTGAGAGCCACCAGAGGGCACTCCACATAAGACTATTATCACTCACAAACTACATTTCCCATAACTCACTGCTCGGACTCATCACTTATCACTGATCACATTCACCTGTACCTCATTCACTGATTGCATTCACCTGTGTCACATCATCCTGTTAGTCTCAGTCTATTTATACCATGTTTATTCAGTCACTCACCGCGAAGTCTTGTTAAGTGTTACACTGCATTTCTGAGCGTTTCCCTGGTTTTCTTGTTTCTTGGTTTTTGATATCTTGCCCTGTTCCCTGGATTACTCTCTTGCCTCTGGTCCCTGCCTGTTTGTTTGTTTTATTTCTTTCTTTGTTTTGACTGCCTGCCTGTGTATGACCCTAGCCTGTACATTGGATTACGCCTCTGGATTTCCCCAGCCAATAAAGCTGCATTTGGATCTAACCTTCGTGTCTTGGAGCAGTTCGTGACAGAAGACTTCGCCACACC
Organism: Leuciscus idus; assembly: GCA_021554675.1. Lineage (NCBI taxonomy): Eukaryota > Metazoa > Chordata > Actinopteri > Cypriniformes > Leuciscidae > Leuciscus > Leuciscus idus. The sequence continues at coordinate 59,669,212 of CM038621.1, forward strand.
CAGATCCAGCAGCTATGACCTCCAGAAATCCAGCAGTACGGATCTCGCCTGATCTTCCCAGCATGAGCCGGGAGTTCGCTGGACAGATCGCGGCCTTGGCCCTGGATAGCCTCAATCTGTTCCAGTACACCTGGGGGTTTGTTCCTCTCGCTACCTCTTGCTCTCTGGGTGACGAGGCTATTAAGTTGTGTTACCGGCTGGGGGCTAAGGAGGTCGACCTGAGGGAGCTCCCTGATCTCTCCGGTCTGGATTGGAGAGAGGCACTCTCCAGATGTCTGGAGAGCTTCCTTCCGTGGCACGCCATGTCACCGTCTGCACTTCACGCCAGTCCAGCCGAGCCCGCACTTCACGCCAGTCCAGCCGAGCCCGCACTTCACGTCAGTCCAGCCGAGCCCGCACTTCACGCCAAATCTGCCGAAGCCAAGGCAGTATGCGTCATGCCCGCCGCCCCTGAGACTGAGAGCGTCATGCCCGCCGCACCTGAGACAGCAAGCGACATGCCCGCCAAGCTAGAGCCCTCTTCACCGCTGGTCCCGTCCAGCACAGAGCCCTCTTCACCGCTGGTCCCGTCCAGCACAGAGCCCTCTTCACCGCTGGTCCCGTCCAGCACAGAGCCCTCTTCACCGCTGGTCCCGTCCAGCACAGAGCCCTCTTCACCGCTGGTCCCGTCCAGCACAGAGCCTTCACCGCTGGTCCCGTCCAGCTCAGAGCCCTCTTCGTCGCTGGTCCTGCCCAGCTCAGAGCCCTCTTCGCCGCTGGTCCTACCCAGCTCAAAGCCCTCGCTGATGCTGGTCCCGTCAAGCTCAGAGCGCGCTGAGCCAGAGCCAGAGCTTCACGTCAGTCCTGCCGAGCCAGAGCCAGAGCTTCACGTCAGTCCTGCCGAGCCAGAGCCAGAGCTTCACGTCAGTCCTGCCGAGCCAGAGCCAGAGCTTCACGACAGTCCTGCCGAGCCCGAGCCAGAGTTCCACGTCACGTCCGCCCGTCCAGAGTCTCGTCCCGCTGAGACCGAATCTGATCCTGATCCTGATCCTGAGCCTGAATCTGTTCCTCTTCCTCTTTCTACGCCTGTGTCTTCGGACAAGATGGCCGACTCCACGCCTGTGTCTTCGGACAAGATGGCCGGCTCCACGCCTGTGTCTTCGGACAAGATGGCCAACTCCACGCCTGTGTCTTCGGACAAGATGGCCGAATCCACGCCTGTGTCTTCGGACAAGATGGCCGTCTCCGGACAAGATGGCCGCCGCCGAGCCAGTGTCTCCGGACAAGATGGCCGCCGCCGAGCCAGTGTCTCCGGACAAGATGGCCGCCGCCGAGCCAGTGTCTCCGGACAAGATGGCCTCCACCGATCCAGTGTCTGTTCAAGTCACGTCTGCCGAGCCAGTGTCTCCGGACAAGATGGCCGCCGCCGTGCCAGTGACTCCAGACAAGATGGTCGCTGCCGATCAAGAGTCTGTTCAAGTCACGTATGCTGAACCAGTGTCTCCGGACAAGATGGCCGCCGCCAAACCAGTGTCTCCAGACAAGATGGCCGCCACCGAGCCAGTGTCTCTGGTCAAAATGGCCGCTGCCACGTCGACTGAGCCCTCTGCAGAGATAGCCGCTGACATGCCTGAACCTGAGCCCTCAACAGAGATGGCTGCTGTCACGCTGTCTGTTCCTGAGCCGGTGTCTGTTCCTGTACCTGAGCCGGTGTCTGTTCCTGTACCTGAGCCGGTGTCTGTTCCTGTCCTTGAGCCGGTGTCTGTCCCTGTCCCTGTGTCTGTTCCTGTTCCTGAGCCGGTGTCTGTTCCTGTGCCATGGCCGCCTGAAGGGTCGTCTCCGCCCTGGCCGCCTGAAGGGTCGTCTCCGCCCTGGCCGCCTGAAGGGTCGTCTCCGCCCTGGCCGCCTGAAGGGCCGCCTGCACAGCCTGCTCCGCCCTGGCCGCCTGCACAGCCTGCTCCGCCCTGGCCGCCTGCACAGCCTGCTCCGCCCTGGCCGCCTGCACAGCCTGCTCCGCCCTGGCCGCCTGCACAGCCTGCTCCGCCCTGGCCGCCTGCACAGCCTGCTCCGCCCTGGCCGCCTGCACAGCCTGCTCCGCCCTGGTCGCCTGCACAGCCTGCTCCGCCCTGGTCGCCTGCACAGCCTGCTCCGCCCTGGTCGCCTGCACAGCCTGCTCCGCCCTGGTCGCCTGCACAGCCTGCCCCGCCCTGGTCGCCTGCACAGCCTGCTCCGCCCTGGTCGCCTGCACAGCCTGCTCCGCCTGGTCGCCTGCACAGCCTGCTCCGCCCTGGCCTTCCGCCCTGCCGGAGTCTTCAGGTCCTCTTCCGCCCTGCCGGAGTCTTCAGGTCCTCTTCCGCTGCACGGGCCTGGCCCTCCATCCCGCCCCCGGGTCCGCCTCCGCTCCTTAAAGGGGGGGGCTATGTAACGGTCACCAGCTGGAGTGCCCTTGAGAGCCACCAGAGGGCGCTCCACATAAGACTATTATCACTCACAAACTACATTTCCCATAACTCACTGCTCGGACTCATCACTTATCACTGATCACATTCACCTGTACCTCATTCACTGATTGCATTCACCTGTGTCACATCATCCTGTTAGTCTCAGTCTATTTATACCATGTTTATTCAGTCACTCACCGCGAAGTCTTGTTAAGTGTTACACTGCATTTCTGAGCGTTTCCCTGGTTTTCTTGTTTCTTGGTTTTTGATATCTTGCCTCTGGTCCCTGCCTGTTTGTTTGTTTTGTTTCTTTCTTTGTTTTGACTGCCTGCCTGTGTATGACCCTAGCCTGTACATTGGATTACGCCTCTGGATTTCCCCAGCCAATAAAGCTGCATTTGGATCTAACCTTCGTGTCTTGGAGCAGTTCGTGACACCAAGGCAACAGTGGCAAGGAAGCAAAAATCCATCAGTGACAGAATGGAGAAAAAAAGTCGCTCAGTTCTCCTCTGGCCAACGAGCGAACAGTGTATGATTATGATCCGGCAGCGTTACAGGACATAAGTCAGATTGGATTGGAACATTCAGAATATTATCGAGTTCCATCTGGTTGAAGATTGGAGTCACGCCGGTATGGAGACGAGTTTGCTGAGGATCAGTGCCGATGGCTGTCGTGTCGATGAGGCCTTCACAGGGCTGATGAGGCTGGCACTTCAGGGATGTGTCGTGGACGTGTGCAGGCGCAGGTCCACCATCTGATCTGGATACGGCCCGGATACGGCTGACTACAGTAAAACTCGGAATAAACAGAAAGACTAACATTACCGTAGATGCCATTCTTCGTATGATGTAACGAGTACATCAGGTGTTATAGGAAGTGTCCCCAGTTCCGGCTGACCTAATCTATGCAGCCTAATAATCATTTAACTGATTTGAATGATAGAAATGTATAATGTTCTATATGAATGCCAGGTAAAAGAGATATAGCAACGTTTTCTTACGTTGAAGTTTGTAATTATCATCACAGTTCTGAGTTGAAATGTCAGATTTGAAGAAATTTACTGTCATTTGGCAAATAAATAAATGACTGGGAGTTACATGTGTATTACAAACATATGGAGCTGGTTAACTGATGCAAACTCTATATTAAAAAATAATTTGTTTACAAATCATGCACTATGGTAAAAAGTGTTTTTGAGGTCAGAACATAATTGTGCCAGAAGTAAGGTGAAAATAAGCCTTTATTAATCCATAATCTTGTATGAAAACTGTTAAAAGTGCTTGCTGTTTTACTGCCTCTATTGTTCATTTCTTTTAGAAACTGCAGTGATATGTACGTATTGGTACATATTTTGCGTTTTGCAAAACTGTTGCCACAGGAACGTTTTTCCAATGAGCCTGTGTTGCATAAAAATGACCCTGAGGACACTGTATTGGGTCACTTAAAAAATAACTAATTTCATTATGTTGAAATTGTGTTCTCTGACAAATAATCAGTAGCAACAATAGCTGGGTTTCCATCCAAACGTAAAGCGTAGTGTCACGATCTCAGCCTGTGTTCCCGTCTTGAGGACTTTTGTGTTATTTCCTGTCCTGTGCCATGTTTTGTAGTTCTTTGTAGTTTTCATGTTGATTAGTCTCTCCAGGTGTGTCTTGTTAGTTCCCTTGGTTACCCTCCTGCGTTCCCATGACAATCAACCACACCCCCTTGTTACACTTGTTATCCTGTGTATAAACTGCCCTTGTGTTTCTCTTGTGGTTTGTCAGTCATCGTTTACTGTTAACTCTATTTCGCACAAGTCAAAAACTACCTCAAGTGAACATGAAAACTTTTGTGAATTAAAGGGGTGGTATAATGCCCTTTTCACAAGATGTAAAATAAGTTTTTGATGGTCCAGAGTCTGTGTGTGAAGTTTTAGCTCAAAATACCCCACAGATATTTTATATAGCATGTTAAAATTGTCACTTTTTGAGGGTGAACAAAAATGCACCGGTTATGTGTGTGTCCCTTCAAATGCAAATGAGCTGCTGCTCCCGGCACAGATGGCAGAGCTACAACAGCTCATTCGTCAGCTTCGGTTACCTCACACAGTCATGCACTGAACATTTCTAAAATCTTTAGCCTATTATGTTCAATAGTGATGTAACGTTTTGTGCCGAGGCTTCTGACATGCGATCCAGTGGCGATTTCTTTAAGACTGCAAGGGAAGCTCGGCTTCCCCTATAATGTCAAAAAATGAACGGTCAAATATGTACTATTGTATTAACATTTTATTGACTAAAAATGCGTTAGAAAGCGTTAATCTCAAAGACGAGTTCGTTCAGAATCAGTTACATACAGCAGGTCGGCTGACTCGATTTCCTTCTCATACATTCCCGTAGCGTCACAGTGCATTTCCCTGTTGAAGCCCAGCTTCCATTGACTTCAGTGGAGCTGCTTTGAACAGTTTTTTTCAGTGCTTCGAAACTAGACGGTGATTGGATAAATGCTGCAATTATGTCCCGCCCACGGAAGCTCAGCTTCTCTGGGTGTGAATGAGGAGTGGGCTGGCCTGGACTCCGGGCTTCTGCGTGATGATTGGAGGGTCTGTCGAAAGGCTGCATCTCCTTTTGATTGACAGCGATTTCATGCAATAAAAAGTCGCTGATGTTGAAGCTGTTCGGCTCAGTCCCATCGCGGATTTTTCAAAGACAAACTGCTGCAACCTATTTCTTGGTATTTGCTTGTCGAAATTGCTAGCCAATTTTCATAATACATTTCACACAATTATACATTTATACCTTTATTATATTATTACTTATTATATATTTGTATATTATTATTAGTAATAATTAAAAAAATAATTATTAAAATAATAAAAAAAACATCTTATTATTAGTAGCATTATTATTATACTTTATTATATTATTATTTATACCTTTATTATATTATTACATTAATTTTTCACAGAGCATTTTCTTGAAAAGGAACGTAGAATTTACATATAAATAAATGAATCATTTTTATGATGTAGGCCGAAAAAGAGCTTCCCCTCTTTGAAAGACCAGCAGCCGCCACTGGTATGGAGGCTTGTATCGCTTTAGACCTATGACGTCACTGATGACGTCCGAAGCCTGACTGGTTCAGGAAGCGACATTTTGAGAGATATATAAACGCATGGTTTAAACGCAGCCACTTTCCAGTTTAAAATAATAATGTTGCCACTTCTGCCTATTATGACCAAATAATTGATTTATACATACCACCAGAAAATACACATTATATTCATATAAATAGTATATTCATATAAATATATTCAAGTATATTCATATATTCATATAAATTAGTCTATGTGGAAATTTATTTTATTTTTTCACCATTATTTCTGAGTCTTAACTGGCGCAAAATACAGTGTATCACAGATCATATCAGGTCATCTGTAATGTATCTGTTGTTTTACACTCTTTGACCACCAGGTGGTATTGTGAGTAAATGAAGCATCGAGAAATTAACCCTTTTGTGAACCACTGGGCTGAAAAGCTTCAATGCTTCATGAGGCTTCATCTCACCACCACTAATATCTCACCACCACTAATCGTACAAAGATGGAGAGACTCTAGAAGAAGTGACAACATGTAGAAGAAACAGGACATTTCTGAATGGTTAGTTGATGGATTTATGTAGCTTATGTGTAGTTATCTTCTAGTCATTGATTAGCATATTCTCTCATGATAATCTATAAATCATGTTCCTGGGGGCGGAGTTTATGTAAATTTTAGGGTTTGTGATGTCACTAAGAGAAAGAGTAAAAGAGATTTTGTTAAAAATAGGCTCGAAGCTCCACAACACACATCGATGCACAAGATATCTTTCTGATCGCTTCTTCAGCTGTGTCATAGAGTCAGGACTAAACACTGATGAGATCAGAGGAAGTAACCAACCAGAGGAGGAGCTGATGATGTTTAAAGGAAGAGCTGTAACTATATATAATGAAGAGAAAGAGAAAGACTGACAGAAACACAAAATGGCTGATAAGTGTGATCTGTGTCTGCTGGGACTGATCATTCTCTCTTCACTTCTCACAGGTAAAGTAATCTGTATTTTCTCTAAAGACATTTAGTGGAATTAGTCTGGAAAGAGTTCATTTGAACATGCTCAGTTTATTCTTGCACACATTCAAGTTGTGATCTCAGAGTTGTGTATTGATACACACAGATCATACTGTATTATTCCTGATACTGGACATAGTGTCACTCAAACATCTGATGATGAAGAATTATCTTCATATTAAGAGTGTAAGGGTGGATTTCCTGCAGAGGTTCAAGCTGCAAGACTGCCGAATGACTAAAGAAAAGTTGTCAGCAAGATGGTAGAAAACTGTACATTTCTTGTCTATTCCACCCACTGCTACTTATACCAACGATGGAAATAAGCGCAGTTACAATAGATTAATATGTGGGAGAGCGTTGCTATAGAGAGTGACGATATTGTATTGCAATATGTAGCACTTCAAAGTCAATACCAAATCAAAACTATTTAGCACATTATTTGTAATTGAAAAGGTTTAATGACAAAATATGGTTATAGTTATACTTAAAATAGTTACAAAATAGATGTATGAGATGATGATAATTTATACCATTAATCTTAGCCAGCATGTAAATGTTTCCTGAGAGAGAGAGAGAGAGAGAGAGAGAGAGAGAGAGAGAGAGAGAGAGAGAGAGAAAAGAGGAAGTAAAGAAAGAGAGCCAGAGCATAAAAAAAGACAGAGCAACAGTTACAGTCTTTTTTTTATCCTTTCCTGACCATGTGACTTTAACCCAACTGTGAAAAGTTTAAACTGACCAATCAGATAATTACAACTTCCCCCACCGTACTAAAGGTGTGACAATTCATCGACCCCCAAAATACACACATTTTGGCCTACAGGCCTTGATCACTATCTGTGTCTTTGGGAACTCAAAATGGTCCTTGTGGTGGAAAGAGGGGGTAGAAAAACAGTCAAGATTATTTCAATTCTACAAGAGTGTGTCAGTGATTTGAACAGCTCTCTGATAAAGACTAACGCCGGTTTCACACTGCATGCATTAGCAGAGCGTAAGCAGCGCAGGAGCAGCGCGTATGGTGAGCAGGAGCAGGACACGCGCGTGTTGCTTTCACACTGGCAGCGTTTGTCATGCCCGGCTGAACCGCGGCGTGTGTACAGACAGAGTACTCTATAATGGATAAGTTGGCATTGCTTTATTTCGTTTTCAAATACATTTAAGAGAAAAGACTTGTCAAGAAGCTTATTTTATTAAACATGTCATTTATATATCTTTTGGTTCATCTTTGTTTTTATTGTTCTGGCAACAAGTTTGTTTTTGGACATTTGTTTTCTTTTTAAATTGCTGTTGGTCATTTGATGGACTGTTTAAAACACAATAGATATCATCAATGCACTTTTTGGATAAAACCGGTGTATTTTGGCCATGATCAATGCATTGTCACTTTAATTCAGCGTAAGCAGCGCAGCAAAAATAGACTCGGCGCCGAAACCCCCGCTGCACTGCTGTTCACGCAACGCTCCTGCTTGACGCTCACGCGCTGCTCCTGCTCCCGGTGTGAATGCAGTCATTGATTAACATGGACGCCGGAAAAAATATGCGCTGTTCACGCGCCACTGACGCTTGCGGTGTGAAACCGGCGTAATAGTTTATTCTGGAGAGTGTGTTGTTTGCATTAAGTGAGGAAAAAAGGGGTAACACTTTACAATAAGGGTATATGAATAATCATGTACTAATACCTGGATTAATACTTAATTCAACATGAACTAATGATAATTGAAAGCATTAACTAATCATGAACCACTGAAGAGTTATCCTGAACTATGATGGAGTCATTATGGATTCACGCATGAATAACGGCAGCCTTAACTACATGTTAGTACATGATTGATAGTTAATGCATTCATTAACATTTATGGATAAACCAAATCAAACTGCCTCTTTAAGAAGGAATAAGAAGTACCCTGACTGCACCTCCGTTCTCTGACTTCTGGAAAAGTCACACAACAACTTAACTGAGCTGAATACTTGTTGTGTTAGAACATCATGTGCATTTGATATTAAGTTTAAAATAAATCATAAGCTGAATTTGGTAAGTAGTTAACAGTTCATTAATTATGATTGGGCCCTCTCACCCAGTCAACACGTTGATCTCACAGTGATCTCTCCATATGATCATCAATGTCACAGTGAGCTAAAAGTGTAACCTCACAGCGCACTCACTGAGCTCATACTGTGATCACAATATGAGCTCATCCCAGATAGAAATGTTATTAGACATGGACTACAAAATCTCTCAGACATCAAATTTTTGTTGAAAATGAAAACTGGGTTGACGTCTAAATATTTGTTTGATGTCAGGCTCCAACTTCATTAAACAACTCCACAAACAGCATTACCAGCTTCACTTATTACTAAACAGGGCCCGGTTCCCCAAAACGTTCTTATCGCTAAGTAGTTCTTAACCTATTCCTTAACCTCTCTCTTAACGTTATGGCACGATTCCCGACACGTTCGTACGCTAAGTATATCTTCTGTAAGTCACACTTTTGTAAGGTTGGTCTGGACCACTCTTAGCTTTACCTTATCACTGTTGCAGGTCTATACGAATATAATTCTGAAGGTTTAATACACCCAGACAGTATTCAATTAGGCTAATTCAAGTGTTTTCATGCAAAGAATAAAATTGTCATTACACTGATTGTTGTTAGATTTTTTATTATATTATTATACAATATTATTAATTTAATTAAAAAGCGCTTTTAAAGGCCAGTGAAAGCATAGGCTACTGTCAGTTAAGTCCTATTCGGACGCTAATATTGTTTCTCATGGGCTTGTATGGTATTTTAAACATTTATAGGGGTGAGTCTGTGATTTTAGTGCCGTCCGAATCCATAATATCAGTGTTTTTTCTCACCCAATGTAAAAATCCCTGGCCAAATTAGTACCTAATGTTTTTTGACAAACAGGTCGTGTGGTGATTTAATTGCCGTATGAATCCACATCTGAGTTTCCAAGAAGAGATTCAAAATCCACTGTTTAAATCCTTTTTGATCACTGCCGAGCACCGAGATGTAGGCCTACACTTTTATTACTGAAATGCTGGAAAGTATTTCCAAGAACAATATTTAATCGCAGCTCCACCTGAAGAAGAAAGCACGTACAAATTTGAAATGGTTATTATGGCAGCAATATATGATACAATTAAAAAATATGTAGTCCTAATAAATGCAATTTCAACTATTTCTGAAGTGCTTCTTTTATAAAGAACACCGCTTTCTCACATAAACAGCCCCTGCACGAGAGAATAATTGATTCTCGAGCCATCGATATCAACCAATTCAGCAGCATCGCCACGGACAGCACCTGGTAACGTCGCACGTAAGAAGGTATATCTAAGCACCTTCCTAAGGTATGGTTCGGGGAACACACTTAGGAACATAAACAACTTTGGTAAGCAGGGCCGGCCCTGACCAATTTGCTGCCCTAGGCAAGATTTTACCTGGTGCCCCATGCATCACAGCCCATTTCACCCCATCACTGTGTTCATGATTATTTAGCCTATATATATTTTTTTAATAAACCTGAAAATAAATATCATTACTAATTTTGGCAAATACATTTTAAAAATGCCATATACAGTACAGACCAAAAGTTTGGAAACTGAATTTTCAGGATCATTACTCCAGTCTTCAGAGTCACATGTGACATCCAGTCTATCACATGATCCTTTAGAAATCATTCTAATATTCTGATTTATTATGAGTGTTGGACACAGTTCTGCTGCCTAATATATTTGATGAATAAAAGGTTAAAAAGAACTGCATTTATTCAAAATAAAACAATATTTTCTAATAATATAAATCTTCTTTACTATCACTTTTTATCAATTTAACACATCCTTGCTGAATAAAAGTATTGATTTATTTAAAAACAAAAAAGAAAGAAAAAAATTACCTTGAAATTCTTGCCATGAACAACAATATCTTACTCCTATCCAATTAGATAAACTGTTCATTCACTACATCACTTTACCTATGTCTTTATCCCCATTTATCCTCTTCTCTTCTTTTGGCACTGTATCTATCGCAGACTATAATGCTCATTTATAATGTGTCATGTAAATTCGGCCATCCGTCACAATCAGGAAACTTTCACCGTGTCTAGAACTGGCGCGAGCTGGCAGGCCCGTTTCTACGAGCTGTGTGTTAGCAAAAGCAATGCTGTCTACATTGGATGCTGCATCGCGCACGCTACACAACAAATTACCAACAACTGATCGCGCGCGCGCTCTGTTTCTGACGCACTTCAAGCACTCGCTGGGCGGGGGAAGATTGATGAGCCGGACTTTTTTTTTTTTTTTTTGCTTTATTTGGTAGTATTTCGAATTAATGGTTTTAAAATAGTATTATAAAAAATAAAAATAAAAAAATATATAAAAATAAAAAAACACTCGTTCACTCATTCTGGCGCCCCTATTGATGAGTGGCGCCCCTAGCATTTGCCTATTCCGCCTATGCCGCGGGCCGGCCCTGTTGGTAAGATATATCTTTCGAGTCTTCTTAGCGCGCTAAGAGTGAGCGTTATCGGGGAACCGGGCCCTGATTTACTTCTGTCATATATGTACAAAAGTCCTTATTGAGATTAACAGAGGTTTAGATGTTGATGATTTATTAATAATAATAGTTTGGTTTGATGTCATCATTATGGTGATCAGTGTTTGCTTTAGTTGGTCAGTTTGACTCTTGATGTTTTAATGTTAGTTTTTCTCTGGCTGCTGGAACTGTGTGTTATGGCAAGAACAGTAAGAGGAAATGTGATCAGATGATGTCATCTTCTTGATGATGACGATAATGATATAATCATCATGTTGTGTTCTGATCTGTGATGCTTGTGTCTCTTGTGCATGGATACGTCCAGAAAACATTTTCGTGGAGTTGTGAAATGTTGAGCTTTTAGGGTTTGGAGCTGTTATCCGTCCGACTGGCAGGAGTGTGTAGTGGGTGTGGCCAAACTATTGCATATCACTATCACATGCATTCAAAACTTTTTATCAAGTAAAGGTTTTAGCCAGGAATGGGTAAACTGCAGAGTTTATCTCCAACCCTGATAAACTCTCCTGCCTGTATCTTTCTAGTAATCCTGGAGACATTGATTAGCTGTGTTTGATGAGGGTCCCAGATAGCAAGCAACCATCCAAACAATGTTAAATCAATGTTAATGTGTCAATGTTAACTGCATTGAATCAACATCACTTTTGCACCCGCAATTAATGTGTGAACTCGTGAATAAAGTCTATAGTCTAAATATAAAGTCTAAATATAACAGAATTTAGTCTGACTGCAACGCTATAGCCTACCTAATGCAGCGACCCATGTGGCGTTTCCTGATGGATCGAGGTCGTTCCTTAACTTCCTTTTCTACGTGCGATTAACACAAGCTCTAAGCGCGTGCGAGTAAGCGCCTATAGCAGGCGTCCTCAACTCTGGACCGCGAGATCCACTGGACTGGCTCACACAGACTGGTTTATCATCACAAATATTATCTTTAATATTTTAATTAAAAAGCTCTTTAAATAGATTTGGCAGTTTATGACATTTTGATACATGTCTTGTACAGTTTGTTGTCAGAATCAGAAAGAGCTTTATTGATTTATTGACAGGTATGTTTGCACATACGAGGAATTTGTTTTGGTGACAGAAGCTTCCACAGTACAAACACAATAACAGTGGCAGGACACAGATAATAAAAATTATAAAAATAATAAAAATCTAATTAGTAAAATACACAATATACAAAAAAAAAAAAAAAAAAAAAAAAGATAATAGATAGTATGTACAGGTATGTATGAACAAATGCAAGCACATGTAAATAAGAAGCCTGGTGTATTAAATAAATAAATGTTTAAATTGTGTTTAAATATTGCACATGTTTATTGCTAAGTGTAGGCATTAACTGTTCATGAGGTGGATTGCCTGAGGGAAGAAACTGTTCCTGTGCCTGGCCGTTCTGGTGCTCAGAGCTCTGTAGAGCCGACCAGACGAAGTTCAAAGAGGAAGTGGCGCTGGTCTACTCTTTTGCTACACACTTTTTCTTCACAAAAGGAGCACATATTTTTAAGGGCGTAGTATAAGTAGGCGAATTGGAACGCAGCATAAGTCTCATACATCACGGAAATTTGTTAATGGTAGGGAAAGAGTTAATTCCAAAAATTAGACCCCTGGGTGTGAGGGGTCCAGGGTGATTCTGCCAGCTCTTTACTCACTCTGGATGAGTACAGTTCTTGGAGAGTGGGGAAGGGTGTACCAGTGATTCGCTCAGCAGACTATCCGCTGTAGTCTTCTGAGATCTGATAGCTGAGCTGAACCAGACAGTTCTAGAAGTGCAGAGGATTCAGTGACTGCAGAGTATACTTGTATCAGCAGCTCCTGTGACAGGTTGAACTTCTTCAGGTGGGCCTTTTTGACAGTGGAGTCAATGTGATTGTCCCACTTCAGGTCCTGAGAGATGGTAGTGTAAGTTTGCGCTCGATCGACCCAAAACTGGCATCCGACCAGCGCGGAAGGTCTTTACGTGTTACTGTCCTTTTCTCGAGGCAAAGTATTTTTTGATTAAATGCAATACACTTGAATATGTATTCTCTCGTTATTTCATCTGACTCCATAAATGAAAAGGTGTTAATGATATCTGTGCATCATTAAATGTGAGCGAATGTTTGACTATTCCTTTTAACTCTTTAATGAAAATAATGTCAAAGTCGGTTAGAATAATCAAATGTAACAATTTATTATGTCAGGTAAATGTATCATGCCAATTTCATAATCAGTTCAAAGATAAACGATACTAAACATCAAATGCTCTGGAATAGAGAGAAGAGATGCAACCCAACATTAAGATATACATGGGCTAATCTGAGGTACAGAAAGGCCCCGAACCCTTTGCTACATTTCATTATATAGTCAGACCTCTTTCACATGGAAACATGTACTAACAAAAGAAATGGGGGTAGGAGACCATTTGCCAGGAAACCACCTTCCTTTGTGTGTCAGTTATCCCTAAACTCTTAAAAACCTTATTACCTTTTGTTTTACTTATTTTGAAATGATACATTTGTACCAGTCGCAATGAGACATTTCAAATGATACTAAATATGTATAATACTCGATGATAATCATTCACATTAAACTATACATTTTCTTGGGTGAATTCAGGTGATCTGAGCATGAGAGAGAGGGGCTGAGAGAAGGGGGAAAGAGATGTAGATTAGGATCACTCGGAGGTGAGACTGAGAACTTTTGCCAAGCGTGTCAGAGGTTACGGGTTCTAATCCGCATTCGTATCGTTTTTTTTTATTTATTTTTTTTATCAAAACCATATATGTTCATCAGTGGTTGTATATTAAGCACGGATGCGTTTGTGTGCATTTTGTTTTGTGATTTTACCAGAACGAATAGAGAGTCTCCGCAACAGCGTTAAGCAATAGATTGAAGTGCGGGTCCGTGTGAAGACAAGAGACAAGAGAACACACTGTATCCGCTCCACTGATATCAGCGGCAACAAGCACTTTGATCACTTGATTTCAAAAACAACACATTTTAGCGCTAGATCGCCTCTTATTCAACAGACAAACTAAATTACTGCTCTTCTAGTTAATTAACTGGATATGTTATTGTTACATACAAATTTTACAAAGTGGTGGGGACAAAATGGACCCTGGCAAAAAGTGGTAAGCACCTGGCAAATTTGTACATGTCAAGACTGCTAGGTTTTCGGTCATTTGAGAGTTTGTTGCTAGTCCACATTAGGGAATGCACATAGCAAACAGTTGCCATTCCATTATTTGTGTTATTGTGCTTTTACCCTAGTTTGTAGGGTATAGAGATGTCTGTGAACAGTCATGGTATGGGTTGTGAATAAATGTTAAAATGTAATACAACAAGTGTATTTGATGTCACATAACATGACTGACTGTAGCAACTTACCTTGTATTTTTAATACCTTGTATTTACCACACATGTTTTTAAATGTGCATGTCACCATTAAAGCCTTGTCTTGCATGTGTACTATATCTTCGGATTATGACTAGTATACAAGTAATATCACAGATTTATCATGGACAAACAACTTTTCTAGCAGGAATACTATAGAATGTTGGGGTTTCAGACAGTACTGCAGGGGGCGCAATGCAGCAGAGCCAGCAGAAAGACTGTTGATGTCGAGGCCATGAGGCCTAGCTTCCTTTGAAGGTTCTGAGAGGGCAGCGGGCCCCTACTCTGAATGAAGTCAAAAGCCGTTGAATAGTCTGAGCGCGCTCGGGTGTCAGACAAACCTTCAGCCAAAGTCTATTATTGAACCCAGGAAGAGATTCTCTGACTGGGGAGCAGTGAGCTCTTGGTTACGTTGATCCTAGGCATCCCAAATGGCTGAGGAGCACAGATCTGAGAGAGTTTAATTCTGCCTCTGACTGGGCCAGAATGAGCCAGTCATCGAGGTAATTGAGGATGTGCATTCCCTTCTGTCTCAGGGGAAAAACACTGCACCCATGCACTTCTTAAACATGATTGGTGCCAGAGACAGTCCAATGGTAGGACTGTATACTGGTATGCAACCCATTCGAAATGCAAACCTCAAGAACGGTTTGTGAAGGGGGGCAATCTGGATATGAAAGTATGCATCTTTCAGATCCACTGAGAAAAAACAAGCCCCTGGGCATACTAGCATGAGGATTCATTTAAAAGTTAGCATCTTGAACAGCCATTTCGTGAGGGCATGGTTCAGATGTCTGAGGTCTGGGATTGGCCTGATGCCGCCATCCTTCTTGGGAACGAGGAAGTAACGGCCATAGAAGCCTGACAGCATTTTCGCCAGTAAGCTCAGTTCTTCAGTGCGGAGGAAGTGAGCCACGTTGCTCTTCACTGAAGCATTGACTATGTCCACGAAGCGGGGTGGTCTGTGAGTGAATTGGAGCGAGTAACCTCATGTCATCATGTCCAGAACCCATTTCACACCGGGGATAGCTTTCCAAGCCTCAGCCCCGCTAGATCGACAACTCGCCACGCTAGGTCGGGGACTGGTGTTCATAGGAGTAGTGTTTGGCTGGGCGGAGGCGCGGCTTACGGCTTTGCTTCGGGGCCTGGGTCGCTGCTGAGCTGCAGAATGCGAGCGTAGAGAGACAAGACTTGCGCTTTGCCATGAGTGTTCATCCTTGATGAATGGGCTTGCGTGAGCACAGCCCTGGCAAGTGACACGCACATTGGCGCGGGCTGTAAAACAACCACTGGCTAAAGATGCTCTTTAGAGAGTGATATGCTCAATAATTGTCCCTGATAGCCACAGGGGAGAGACATCTTTTTCAGTTGCAGACCCTTAAGCACTGTGCTTGCTCCAGCAGGAGAGTGAGACACGCGGCTGTGGCACGCATAGACACACTCAGAGGCGCTACAGAGATAGAGACTATAAATTAGTTTATGTCGAAACATAACCAACATCACCTTTTCTCTTGTCAGTTATGCTTAAAACAGAGAAGTCTTTCCTTTGAGTTTTCGGCGTACAGATGACACCGTTGTCAAAAAGATCCCCATTCACACGTATTCTGCTGCCAGGCCATCAGATGGCGATGAAACACTATAGACTGAACACATAATACGCATGTGCATGACCTCATCGTCTTCAGAGATTCACATTTTGATTGTTTACGAGGAGACCGTTTTCAAAAACTTGCACTTTGAAACCCGTTTTCAAACATTTTCATTATCAGGCCCCAAAACACCACTGTTGTGTAAATTAACGTATAAAGTGTAACGTTGAAAACGGTGTTGTGTAAACAGCCCCTAAGAGTTAAAATAACAGTGAAGCAGTGTTAAAGTTATAATTAAGATAGAATTAAGTTATAATTAATTATTCAGTGATTAATTGAGTGATAATTGACAATTATTGAAGACACCTGATGTTAACAAGCAGAATCACTGATTGCCACAGTTGGGCTTTTGACCCTTGACTTTTTAATGCACCCTTATTTTAACACTTTTGAGTGTGGTATAAAATAAATTCCCAGGAGAGTTAATTTAACAGTGGAGTTTTTACTGTGTATATATAAATGAAGTGTGATCTTGACGCATCTGTCAGTGCAACACTTCTGGAGGTTGTGAATTTGTGGTTTCACAAGCACAAACTTAGTAGCCTAATAAAATCTTCATGGTACACACACACATTTAGCAACACAATGTGTTAGTGATGTGATGGGGAAAAAAAAGTGTCAATGAAAAAAAGACACATAAAAAATACCCTGAGGACACTGTATTGGGTCACTTAAAAACAACTATATTTCATTATGCTGAAATTGTTTTCTCTGACAAATAATCATAAGCTACAATAGCTGGGTTTCCATCCAAACATAAAGTTTAGAAATGTTGCGTTTCCATCACTCGTTTCTGATGCGATACTTCAAAATATGCATAAAAACAGGGTGATGGACACATAGCTAATGAGAGGAAAAATATATGTTTGTATTGATTTGTGTGGATCTGTTCATTTTAAAGCACTTTGTTCAGTGTCAAACATAATACTTCTTTATGGATTTGGTTGGTTTCTGGACGCCACTGTACAGTTCAGCTCACTTTCTGATCCAGAGCTTTTCAAAGTCATCACAGTTTTACACCAGAGATCTTTCTGATCGCTTCTTCAGCTGTGTCATAGAGTCAGGACTAAACACTGATGAGATCAGAGGAAGTTACCAACCAGAGGAGGAGCTGATGATGTTTAAAGGAAGAGCTGTAACTATATATAATGAAGAGAAAGAGAAAGACTGACAGAAACACAAAATGGCTGATAAGTGTGATCTGTGTCTGCTGGGACTGATCATTCTCTCTTCACTTCTCACAGGTAAAGAAATCTGTATTTTCTCTAAAGACATTTAGTGGAATTAGTCTGGAAAGAGTTCATTTGAACATGCTCAGTTTATTCTTGCACACATTCACGTTGTGATCTCAGAGTTGTGTATTGATACACACAGATCATACTGTATTATTCCTGATACTGGACATAGTGTCACTCAAACATCTGATGATGAAGAATTATCTGTCTCGTTGAAGGCGTTTAAATCTTATTGTGCACAGTTTTTGATTTTATAATAAATACTCCATATTGTCTGATTAAAACACTGGTGTTAGTGATGAGCAAATTAAGCTTTGGTGAAGCACTGAACCACTTAGAAGAATTGTTTTGAAAATGGGTTCATTACTCATAGCTTTAGTAACAGTGCCTGGAGAAGTGCCAAGGCTGCATCTAAATGATCCAAGCTAGATAGTGGACAGGAGGCTTTAAGACAGCCTTTAAGATTTAGTCCCTAGGTGAAATCAGACCGTCACATTATGATCAACAAGTAGCCAGCATACTTGATCACATTTTCTCTTGCTATAATAAACACTTATACTGCCCTGCAAAGGCAAAAGACCTTAACTCGCTAGAGTGTGAAACTGAGAAAAATGACTTTAAAGTTTCTGTTTTGTCCAGACAAAAGTATTATAGGTAGGACTCCCAAAATTTGACAACTAGTTGCTATAATGAAGAAATGTTTGTATGCAAAAAATCTTGAGCTCAAACTTGACCTTTGACCCTTGTTTGGCTGTTACTGTACTCTGCCTTTTTATCATATGCCAAAAATAAGGAGTCGTGCAAAGGCAAAAGGCAGTAACTGACATATAATCAATATTTGCTTGCTGTCCCCCATACTTACATCCATTATAAGAACACCTAACCAAGGTCTAGTCATCATGGTATGTGTTTTAAATTATATAGAAGACCTTTGGTTGTTCCTATTTAGTGCTATAATGATCAGGATAGTGCGGCAACACTAACAAAGTTAAACAGTATGACAGTTACAGATAAACAGATAAGTAAAACATAAACAGATAAGTTACTTTGCAGTACAGTACAGTATGAATAAATGCAAGAAATATTTCCACAAAAAAGATAATTTAATTATAATTGAATAGAAATGTTTTTTAAACAAATTACAGAGGAGCAGTAATTTATCAATTTGCAACAAGAATATTTCATATTCATTAGGCGTTTTTAGGACTTTATTTTGAAATAGCAATAAACATGAAAAATCATGAAAGATTGGTAGAAAGCTCAGTTTGTTTTTATACCAAGAGTTAAAAAAATAACACCAATTAAATTATCTAAAAAAAAAAAAAAGTCAGATTTTTTAAAAATATATAAACAAAAATATTATGGATTCTCGATTTGTGATGCGGCTGCCAGCTATAACGCACATATATGCTCTTTTTATGCGTTTATTAGAGGTTGAATTAAAATGACGGTGACAGTTAAAGGGTTAAGGGCCACCAAACTGCTCAAGATGCACAGTCAACGAACTCGACTTGGATTACTGCTTTTTAATTCTGAGATAATATAGACAGAGTCAACCGAAAAAAAGTTGGAATTACTTTTACCATTTAGGTTAGCCTACTTTGTACGGACGTTAGCGATAACTAGCTTAGTGCTATATGGATTTGTGTAAGATCTGACATGAACACCTGCAAGAAGGAAATATGGCTCAAACACGTATGGATTGTTGTGGATACAGCGGATGACGTGCATTGCTATGGATTATGGATCTTCCATGGATATCGGGTTGCATGGAAAGGTAGGATGCCTGTGTATTTAATAATTGGTTTTCGGCGTCTGATGTGAGGCGAGTGTCAACGTTAGCGCTAACTTACGTGACACAGATTACATTTAGCTAGCTCCGGGCTGTCACTGACATTGATAGATCTGAACCATCGCCCTGAACAAAAATAACAACATTTATGACAACCTATTAGCTTGCATACCATCTAAGTATGCCTTGTTCACCTTGCTTTGTTTCTGATTGCATACTTGGAGCAGTTTTTCTGGCCAAAGATGTATTGTGTGTATGTTACGTGGTTTGGTGACAATTAAAGAGCGGCAAACTTTGACAGTATGACAAAGCCAGAGTACAGTAACATCACAGCGGCACCGTAACATCTCTCTTGATGCCAGGCTAAACAAAGTCAGAACACCTTAACTCAACTTCAGCGTGCTGGAACAAAGGCAAAGAGCCGTAACAACTGTTACGGTGTTCTGCTGTGGTTTCTCGTATGGTTTTGGAAGTTACGGTTGTCATAGCCCTTTATTTTCTCGTTAAAACAATCAAATTGACTCACGATATTTATTCACATGATAAAGGAGGTCTCCAATACCACAAAAATGACACTAACTCATTTTTGACCAAGCATGATGTTACGGCGTTTTGCCTTTGTAGGGCAGTATAGCAGCCAGAGAAAAACTAACATCAAATAGTCAAGGCCAAAGAGCCCAACTAAAGCAAACACTGATCACCATAACGGTGACCAAACCAAACTATTACGTTCAAACAAACTTCGACATCTAAACCTCTTTTAAGAGGTTCAGTTCTGTGTCTGCTGGGAAGCTTCCCGCTAAAACTTTATAAGAATGTTAGGGGATAATGTTCTATCAGTGTTAGGACTAAACATGTCTAAAATGTTTTAGAGAGTGTTATCCTTCCTTTAGGAGAACATTCTGGTAACAAAAATAAAATGATCTACAGAAATCATTACAAGAACATAACAATATTGATAGAACAACAACATTTCTATCTGGGATGAGCTCACCCATATGACAAAAACCTGCATGCTTCATATACAGCAACCATATATCTTCCTTACTTAAATCAGCCAGAATTACCTTCTGTGTTTCATGTAAGGCCAATACATGTCCTATACAAAATCAGACCGATTATGGCCCATTTCATACTAAATAGCCAGCGCCGCCGCTCCCACCACGCGCATCACGCGCTGTGCATAGGGCACCAAGTGCTGAGGGGGCACCAAAAATAGCCTAATGAAAAAATATATATAATGCCGATATTATTTCATTAGCCTATAGAAATATTATTAGGCACATTTTAGCCATGTATATGTAACAAAAAAGGGGGAACAAGATAATTTAATTGCTCTAGTCTAGAAAGTACCGCCCCCCGCGTTGGATGGTCCGTGCCGGTTGTTCGCGCGGGCGCCTTTGCGAAGGACGCGTTCGCGCGGACGAAGTTTGACAGACAGACAGTAGGAAACTTTTTTGGAAATGGCCCCTAAAAGACAGCAGGAGTTGGGATCTGAGAAAAGAAATAACAAGAAACTGCGAGATAATGCCCGTGCATCACTTGCAGGTAAGTCCATGTTTAATAATTCTTAAATACGGGAAATGTGCTGCTGCTAATCGTAACGCGCCTCGAACTTACTGACGTTAATGTTAGCAAACTATGTTATTATTACTTATAACTTCGGTGCAAGCTAAATTGAGATTTTACTGTTAAACATTACTTATTTTACAAATAACTGACGCCAGCTAGCTGTTACTTTCTTTACTATTTTTCTTTAGATATTGAGCAGTAATTTATGGTTTATTTTGACGTGACGGTGGTAATACTTTAAGTTAACAGTTAACGTTAGCACTCAGTGCAGTGCACATGGTAGGCTAACAATTCCTGTTAAATATATAAAAAATATAAAATGTCATTATGAATGATATAAAGCAAACAATACTGTTTAATTGTGTGCATTATTGCACCTCATTCTATTATGCTTTTATATTATATTATATTTATCAAATAGTTGATAAATAAGGAACAAAGGGGGAGAACTGCTTGGCTGCCATGCTTTCAGTTTTAAATGTTTATAATTGTTTCCGGTATGATATTCTTTGTTTGAATACTTTGTCTAATAAATGTAATTTATTCAAAGTGACATTGAATTTGGGAAAAACATGTCTAGATTATTTTGATAAATTTTTTTTATCTTGCTATTCTGTTTACTGAAGAAAAGTTTGCACTTTCAAGTATGTGTTGGCTATTCTATATATGTTTACAAAGTCAGCAAAGCTGTGAAGATTTTACTTTCTCTTTTTAGTGTTCTTAAGTTTTATACTGTGATGCTGCTATTGTGTTATTGGTATTGAGTTTGGTAAGTTAAACTGACAAAAACAAACGTTTTTTTTTTTTCTCGGGGTCGGGGTGGGGGGCATCATAAAGGAATTATGCTTAGGGCACTAAAATGGCTAGCAGCGGCACTGTAAATAGCACACATACAAGATTTTTGCAATATATATATATATATATATATATATATATGAATACTGTAAAAAGTCTTATGAGTTCTACATGACAAAAGTATGCAAATGTGTATGGTATTAGTAGAAAATAACTGATATTCATATACAAGTCATTTAAAGTTCTTATATTGAATCATATGCTAGTCAAATTAAAGTCATATAGAATTTATACACATTTTGTGTCATTTGTTTATGCGTTTCATACAGATTTCATGTTTTGATGACCAACATTTGATTCACTTATATGCAGTTGGCAAATTTTTAAATTGTACAGTACAGAAGCCGGTTCGAGGATTACTGTCAGAATATCACTGACCTTTATGAGGACTGTGAGGATTTTCCTACAGGATTTGAAAGAGCAGTTGAAAAGCAATGACATTGTAAGACTGTATTTACATTAATTGTAAATTGATGTAATTGGCCTATTGTTTGTGAACAAATCATATTATTGCAAATTAACAAAGTTGAGTCAAATATGTTTCTAGAACAGTGATTAAACTGTTGAAAATTGGCTGGAATGTGTTTTTGTATATGTGACATGAACTCTGGTGGTGATGCACTCTAAAAACTTTTAATATGATTTACTACATTTTTTTTGGTGAAACAATTTTACACTTATAATATTGATAAAAATTGTAAGTAGTGAAATCAATTACATACACTGTATTAACTGAGTAAATGTAAGTAAAACAAATTAAATAGATCTGAGTAACTGCATTTGGTACATTAACAAATAAAATTGAGTAGAAATAATTGGGGGGGGGGGGGGGGGGGACATTTAAAAACAAATATTTATGAGTAATATTAACTGTGTTTATATGCGAGTAATATTAACTTTTTAATTTCTTCTAAACCTTTGTAAAAATATTCCATACAACCACCAGTATAACTACATGACATTGGCCTTTATTGTCGATGAGTAGCCTACAGAAATACAGCATATTTTATACTATTTTTAACATATATACAATATTGCCTACATTTAAACTCATGTAACAAACATTTTCGAAGTAAAAATGAAACATTTTGGCCTAAACAACCAGTGTAATCAACCGGTCTGTTATCCAGTATCCACCGGATCAGCGCTGGTTCCCGTGCCGGAGATGGACTCGCCTCTGCGGGGGAACTTATAACTTTACACCGCCGTCCTGCGTCACTCACAGCCGAAAGATGCTGCGACGCGACTGACTCCATCACCTGCCAATAAACAAACAGTGCACAGTTCTGAGGACATTTTATCATCCAAATTAGTTATATTCATTATCTTTAGGAATATAGTCGTGTGTTTTTATGCAAGGCGTTACAATCACGCGAAAAGACAGGCGCGAGTCGACACTCGTTTAACTCGTTTAAAGGGACATTGTGTAGGATTTTCTCCCATCTAGCGGTGAAATTGTATTTTGCATTCAAACGAATAGTGCTCTCCAGCGCCTCGCTTTTTCAACTGCGTGTTGCATCTACGGTAGCCGTTATGTACCAAAAATCTATGACAGGATGTCTTATAATAGCACTATAATAGCAGTTTTCCTTCGGGTGAACTGGTTTGTTATTTCAAACAAACTGCAACTTGACACAACGAACAAACGAATGTTACAGTTTTGAACAAACAAAACTTACAACCTTGTTTTTAGGGCCTTCTCTACTTTACTCAATAGCTGCTATTCATCAAAGAGCCGGTTTAACTTTTAACTATAAATGTTCTACTGTCTATATAATAAAGTACACAACCAAGCAATGAAAAAAAAAGCTTGTAATTAAGACCGTAACATTGACTTACCTGTCGAGAAGAAAGCAGGCAACTGCAGCGTCTCTTTTGAAAGCTTTCTCCTGCATTAGCTATCCCGACATTAACCCTTGTTTTTTGTTATCTCCGGTCACGTTTCCTTTTACAGTCTATTTTGGACTTTTTCGGGACTTTTTTTTTTTACTTTTATCCTGTGACTCAGCATATGTATGGTCCTCCATTATAAATAACCGTACAGTGCAGCCTTTTAAACTTGCCGGGGCAGTGACAAGCGCCTCTCACTGCTCTGCTCCTCCGCTTCTGCTGGTTTCAGTCACGTGACGCTGGCTCTGAACGAAAACATGTTGTGGAAACGCGTTGGCCTAGTACTTTTTGTCCCTCTCTACTATTATAGTTTTTCAAGATGGCGGAACTACATGGAAGCCTCCGTGGACCTACCCGTCCCATGTATATAAAAATAATAAATTCTTCGTTTACGGGGATAAGTCAGATAATTAGCAGAGGTATTTGTACACCATTGAGGACATATTTATGAATAAAAATATTGATTTTAGCTAATAAAATACCTTAAAAACTACACATTGTCCCTTTAAGGTGAGTAACATTGCGTCTCTATATGTTCTTTCGCATTAAATAAAATGATTTAAAGCACATTAATGATTATACAGATAAAATAAAACGTACACACCTGAATTTCACAGAGGAAATGCACCAATTCTGTGACGCTGAGAAGAGAAGAGGAGAACTGTTCTGGACTGGAGAGAGTTCATACAGCGTGCGCTCACTCAACCGTTGAGCTGTCCTGTCAGAGGGTGGGGGAGGGGTGCATTGTTTTAATTGAGTAAACTTAATTTCTTATGCGCGTTAAATATGAATAATATTGATTTTATTTAAGTAATATTTGTGGTTCTTGAAACAGATTAGTTTAATTATCCATTCTCAAATATTGTGATGGAAATTTCACAAATATATTAGCTAAGTGTATTGTAAATAAATAATTGGTTAGTCAAATACTAAATTATTTTAGTGAAAAACTTCAAACTTCAATATAACTGTAAATTTCAGACAAAATTAATTGTTGGAGTTTTAGTAGATTATTTCGGTAAGTAAATGATATTCAGAGATTTTATTAACTTTGTAACATCTCCTTTCTTTTAAAGATGTTCTTTTAAAGATGTACAGCCTGTAACAGAATTTTGACATGTACTGATAAAAATAACTCTTCACAAAACAAATGATCATTTGCTTAAATTTTATTTTCTTCACCAGTGCTTAATAAATGTGTCACAAAGACAATAGAAATAAAGTCAGAGGTCTTTGTCTCTTCAATAAAGAGTGAAGAAAACGTATCTCTTGGCATGTCCTGTCTTTGATAAGGTGTGTGATGATGAAGTGATGATGAAGATGAAATGAGTCACAGATCCCCCAGGTTATTTGAGTGCGATGCAATGATAGTAATCCTATAATCCTCCATACGAGAAAAGATCGCTTGAGATGAAGATGCTCAGTGAATAGCTGTCCTCAGCGCCACATAGCTGACCATGTGCAAGGCCATGTGCTGCAGCCTTGATGCTGGTGTGGACCGCTCTTGGATTCACTGTCTCTAGAATCCAATCCGGGCTCACAAAAGAACATGTGGTAATTAAAAGTCCTTTCTAGAAAGAAATCAAATAACTAACATCAGTGATCTCAAACAAACACAACATCAAATATAAACCAAACCATACTCACAGTTGAGCAGAAACTCAAAGTGTTCTCAACACAGGACTTTGGATGAGAAAGAAGGTAGCACAAGATCAATCCTCAGATTTCCCTCTACCAAACCAACTGACTTACTCTATGGTGTCAGTGTTTATATACCCAGTTACCTCCAGGCAATATAAAAAATGAAAAAAATGATTTAAAATGAAAACTATTGATATGTGAAATATGCAACTGTATCTTGTAGAATACACTCTAATAAATAATTGTGTAATTAAAATGTGTGTTTGTGTGTGTAGTTTAAATGTTGTGGTTCATCTAAGACTGATTATACAGTATATAACCATGATTGACTACAGGCATAGGGCTCGACTTAGGATGAGAAAAATAGGCTCGACTTGAAAACTTTAGTGAATATATGGAGGAAATGTATACCAAAAAAGCTAGTAAAACAATCATTGTTTGTGGAGACTTCAACATAGATATGCTCAATCCAAATAAGCATAAATTGACAGAAAATGTCATCAGTACAATCTACAGCTTGAATTTGTACCCTAAAATCACTAGACCTACGAGGATATCGACCCATAGTGCCACATTAATTGACAATATTCTAACAAATGAAATCTTTAATGATGCAGTAAGTGGAATATTAATAAGTGACATCAGTGATCATTTGCCCGTATTTACAGTGTTTGATAGCGATTGTAAGCCTCATCAGGAACCATTAAGCAAATTCAAAAGATTAAGATCAGAAGAATCCTTGAATGTTTTTAAGAATGATTTATTTGTACAAAATTGGGACAGTGTATATGATAAGAGCAATGTGCATGATGCCTATGAGTTTATGAGAATATTTAAAAAACTATATGACAAAAATTGCCCATTGAAGAAAATAGGTACAATTTCAAAGAAAAAAGGACATCCCTGGATTACAAAGGGATTGGCAAATGCAATCAAAAAGAAGAATTTGCTTTATAAGGAGTTTTTTAAACAAAGAACTAAAGAGGCGGAAAATAAGTATAAGAAATATAAAAATAAATTGACCAATATCTTGAGAAAAACTAAGAAAGATTATTACAATAAATGAATAGAAAATAAGAAATCTGATGTAAGGGAAATGTGGAAAATATTGAATAAAGTAATAAAAAAATCTTCTGGCCAGTTAAGTTATCCTAAATATTTTAATATGGGAGATAAAGATAATTATAATATGACAGAGGTGGCAAATACTTTCAATGCATTTTTTGTTAATATTGGGAAAGAGCTGGCAGAGAATATTCTTTTTTGTTCAGGCAGTGATCTTCAGTTGCTAGTGCAGGAGACAAATAAGGAATTAGAGAAGATTCAATTATGGTTTGATACAAACAAATTATCACTAAATTTAAAGAAAACTAAATTAATGATGTTTGGTAATGGTCAAAATAATTTGCAAATTGAAATTAAGCTGGATGGAGTGAACATTGAAAAGTCATAATTGACAATAAAGCGAACTGGAAACCTCACATTAGTCATGTTACAGTAGGAGGAAGGTTTCAAGGAGTATAGCAATAATTGGGAGAGCAAGGCAAGTTTTAAATCAGAAGTCTTTACGTATGCTCTATTGTTCATTAGTTTTGCCATATTTCACTTATTGTGTAGAAATGTGGGGAAACAATTACACAACAACAGTTCAGCCACTTGTTATTTTACAGAAGAGAGCTTTAAGGATCATTCATGGGGCGGGTTATAGGGAACATACTAATATATTTTTTATGGAGTCCAGATTACTAAAATTTTAAGATTTGGTGGATTTACAGACTGTGCAAATTCCATATAAGGCAAAGCGTAATGATTTACCTCAAAATGTACAAAAGTTATTTACTCGGAGAGAAGGAGGGTATGTGTTGAGAGGAAAATTAAATTTCATATTACCAATAATGGTACACAGTAGGAAGAAAAGTTTTTGTGTTTCCATACAAGGGGTGAAACTGTGGAACAACTTAAATGAGAAGCTTAAGGAATGTCCAAATATAAAACAATTCAGGAAAAGATTTAAAGAAATGATTTTTGAACGTTATAAAAATGAAGGAAAATGAGTTGGTTAAGCTAGAAAATTTGTTGCTAACATATTGTATAAATGTATGAAGATTTATGTGCTTGTGTTTTGTAAAAAAGTGGATAATACCAAAGGAAGTAAACTAATGCATTAAGAGTTTGAAAGAGGGGGAGGGAATTAATAAGTGTTAAACTTCATCCCACTCCTTTTCAAGCAGCGGTGAATTTGATTTGTTTGATCATCAGTGTTCTTTCAATTATTGTCTTATGTTGTACATACTGTACACTTTTTCATTGTATGCTTGAAATAAAATGACGAAAGAAAGAGGACAAGATAAGAACAAGCATGAGTGAAGTATATGGAAGGTGCTTTCTGCCAAATTTAAATAAATAAAATGATTAAAATGAAAATTATGTAATTTCATTACAGAAAACTGTACGAAAAATATGTGACAAAATTGAGAATGAAATGAAATGATTTCATTTTCACGGTGACAGTGCATCATCCCTGTCAAATTGAAAAATAAAATGCAATTGGTGATTTCACATTTCATTTTCACTACAGACTACGAGACTGCCGATATTAAAATGAAAAGCCAAACGTGAAAAAGAAACTACAAATACAGTTTTTACAATGCTCTTTATTTACTCTCACGCAATAATAGTGACACAATTCAAATTCAAATGTAAATTTTCGTTTTCATTTTGATTCCTCTTTTATTTCACAGTTTTCATTTTCGTTTTCATTTTCAAAGATAACCTGCATGCAAATTCTATGTTAATGAGTGGGTGTGGCTTATTCTAGTAACGGCGCTGAGACACGCCTTCTGTAAAGTGAAGTCGTCGACGTCCCGTGTGCATGAGTTGAATGTGTGAAACGAAATGATTTAAATGTGATTATATTGTAATCGAGATGACGAGATATGGCGAAATCTGTTAGTGAGCTTTTGCGGGAAGCTGCCGCAGCATTAGAACATGGACACAACCAGCCTGACCATGTTAGTTATGATGTTAGACTAGACCATAATCGATGAGGTTCATTCATGTATTAGGCTGTTTTGGAAACTCAACTATTTGGGTGTACAAAAGTCTTAGTAACACAATTTCTACAACAATTATAGCCAGACATTTATACCCGCTAGCTTTAACCGAGAACCTCGGCCAATGTTTCATATTTGCGTCGTGCCTAACAACGCCCTTCAGCCGTGACTTATTCAGATTAATTTAATAGATCTATACTCTAATTAAACGTGGAAAATAGACTAATAACTACCACTAATAAATTGAATTTGACCTAAACCGTTTTCTGATTTGAATTATTCATAAATATTTAGTCATAACTACTTTTCTTCCTGGAACTACAGTATGTAGGGTTTGTTTCTGGTGAGACACTTATTAGTGGCGCACTATAGGTGCTCTCGGCGTGTTAGGCCGGCGACACACTGGCTGCGTGGCGTGAGCGTGGCGTTTCTGTTGCGTGTTAGCTGCGTGAAAATGACATCAACATCTTTTCCTAGGCTGCGTTCCAGTCCAAAATTGTCATGCCCTTCACTCGCTAACTTTCCCTCCATCTCGTTCACTCGGGTGTCAAAATTCGCCACTGGGCAGATGCTAACACAATTAACATGTTGTGATACCATGATATACCACGTTTTAGCATTATTTACCAAAATTTACCATGTTTCTAAGATGATTTACTACGATTTATCCAGCATGCTTCCAGCATGCTTTACTATGATTAACATGTTGTTAGAATGATTCTAGCATGATTAGCATGTGATTAGCATGTTGGTAGCATGATGCTAGCATGATTAGCATGTTGCTAGCATGCTTTTAACAAAATCTTAGCATGTTTTTAGCTAGATGCTAACATGATGCTAGCTTGATTAGCATGTTATTAGCATTATGCTAGCATGATTAGCATGTTGCTAACATGATGTTAGCTTGATTAGCATGTTGCTAGCATGTTTTTAGCAAGATGTCAGGTTGTTCTGGGTGGTTGCTAGGCAGTTGCTAGGTGTTCTGGGTGGTTGCTAGGCGGTTGCTAGAGTATTCTGGGTGGTTGTTATAGTGTTGCTAGGGTATTCTGGGTGGTTTCTAGGCGGTTGCAAGGGTATTATGGGTGGTTGTTAGGGCGTTGCTAGGCAGTTGCTAGGGTGTTTTGGGTGGTTGCTAGGCAGTTGCTAGGGTGTTCTGGGCGGTTTCTAGGTGGTTGCTAGGCAGTTGCTAAGGTGTTCTGGGTGATTGCTAGGCGGTTGCTAGGGTATTCTTGGTGGTTGCTAGGGCATTGCTAGGTGGTTGCTAGGGTGTTCTGGGTGGTTGCTATGGTGTTGCTAGGTGTTTGCTAGGGTGTTCTGGGTGGTTGCTAGGGTGTTTGCTAGGTGTTTGCTAGGGTGTTCTGGGTGGTTGCTAGGCAGTTGCTATGGTATTCTGGGTGGATGCTAGGGCATTGCTAGGCAGTTGCAAGGGTGTTCTGAGAGGTTGCTAGGCAGTTTCTAGGGTGTTCTGGGTGGTTGCTAGGGTATTTTTGGTGGTAACTAGAGAGTTTCTAGACGTTACTAGGGTGTTCAGGGTGGTTGCTAAGGTATTTTTGGTAGTTGCTATGGTGTTACTAGGTGGTTGGTAGTTGTCAAAGATGGTTACTATGGAGTTCTTAAAATCTTTAATAACGAGTGCGTTTTCATGGCGTTTTCTATGTCTTTGCATTTGTCTTTGGCATTTTACTCTAATATATGTTGACTGCTGAGTCTATGATTAATAATGTCAATAAATAATAAAAGAACTACAAATAACCTTTATCTTTTGTTTTGTTGTACTGGTGGTGTAAATACAATCACTCTCCTAGTGCATGTTTAATCATATTGTATTAAATGATTTGTTAATGCATTATTTTGTCATGACTTTACTTGAGAGGGCCCTAATCATGATCAAATTCACTGTTAACTACTTCCCAAACTCAGCTCATGGTTGATCATAAACTTCCTATCAAACACACAACGAGTGTTCAGCTCAGTGAAGTGATGTTGTGTGGTCAGAGAACAGAAGTACAGTATCATCACGACTGTGTCTGGATGGAGAGTGAACTACTGATCCCAGCAAACCTTCCCTGAGTTTTGCTCCTTCCTTTGGGAACTGTTCCACAAATATTCTTTGTGGGTTTTGAATTGTTATTTTGTATTTAGCTGTGCATAAGTCACAGTAGGGTGAGTTTGAAGGAAAGAGAGAAACACAGAACAGATAAAGAGCTTTTAAGGGCAGTTATTAGTGTATTTTCTACGCTTGAAGAGGAGGATCAACTAATCCTGTGCCGTCCAGTAATGTTTATGACAAAGCTGACATCAAGAGTTCAAGATATGATGATATTACATTATTTACATTTGTTTCAAAGTCAGGGTATTTCTTATTCCTTCTTAAAGAGGCGTTTGATTTGGTTTATCCATAGATTTAAATTAATGCATTTACTATCAAACACCGGAAAAAGACTGTATGATTTGAATCTTCTGCTTTTTATGCTGGTATGGTTTATGTTTTTTCATTTATTAATATCATAATGATGACTGAGATATACTGTGTTTCAGGTATCAGTGGAGTGGATCATGTGTTCATCAGTTCTGGTGGAAATGTGCGTCTGTCCTGTAATAATGCTCTTTCTGACTGCAAATCTAAAACTACATGGACCTACTATAACAGATTCAGACAGTCAGTAGCAGTTGAACTGATTGCTGGAGGGATAAAGAAGAAAGACACAGAGAGACATGAGAGACTGAGTCTGGAGTCTGACTGCTCTCTGAACATCAAGAACGTCACAGAAGAAGATTATGGATTATACACCTGCAGACAATATGTGAACGGACAGAAACAAGGAACTGATGCTGATGTTTATCTGCATGTTCTTCATGGTAAGTTTATGATTATGTGGTCAATTTAAAAAGGGCAGATTCTCCTTTTAAACTCAGATGATGATTGAAGAGTCTGTGATTTGTGTCTTGTGTTCAGTTTCAGTGTCTCCATCATCATCATCATCATCATCTTCATCCTCACAGACTGAGATCAGTCCAGGCCGCTCTGTGACTCTCTCCTGTCAGTTGTATTCAGATCCTGGAGTCTCCTGTGATGATTGGGTTCGTTATGAGGGATTTGAGCTGTTGTGGGTGAATCAGGCTGGTGTTGATCTGAAGACAGACTCCAGATATCAGATATTATCATCATCAGATCAATATCACTGTATCATCACTCTGACTACAACACTCCTGAATGAAGATAACAACAGAGAGTGGAGATGTCGGCTTACTCACAGAAATCAACTCAAGACCTCAGTCAGATACACTGTCAAGTATTCAGGTGAGAAAACACTCTTTTCAGACAGATTTGGGAAAACTTTCACACACTGGCTCTACTCTTTCTGATGGCTTCATACGTTTGGCAATTGTAAAATATTAGTGGTCAAAGTCATAAACTGCATAACAATCCTTATAATTCCCAATATTGACCTCCTATGGGTCATACTAGGCTAAAATAGACTCTTCTGATTTATGCAATATTTCATGTATGACCCGTGAGGGACGTCAATATTGGGAATTATAAGGATTTGTATGCAGTTTGAGGAATTCTAAGGCTTAATAATGTCATTGATTCAGGAAAGCTGAAGGTTTATGGGAAGCAGCTCACTGTGTTTCACTCTCATATAAACCAGGAATAAATGATACAGTAACATCTCTCTTCTCAACTACTGCCACTGTAAGCTGTGATGATTGAACACAAACTGCATGTCATGATCAATATGAAAATATGATGTTAATGTCCTGATGCGTCTGAACATTCATCTTCTGCAGCTCCAGTCGCTTCAACAACACTGACTCCAGTCAGAAGCTCAAACTCTGAGAAGACATCAAGCCGAACTACAGCAGCAGCTTCTACACAAGGTTCATGATCACATGATCACTGTCACACATCATCAGTCTCTCGCTTCAGTGGTTTGCACTGGCTCTCACAGACTGCTTTATCATCACACATATTATCATCAAAAAAAGCTCTTTAGTCAGATTTGTCAGTGAGTTTTGATACATATGACCGGTCTTGTACAGTCTGTTGTCTGATGCAAAATAATCATAATATACAGCTAGTGTAACTCACGCCACTCACATGATAAATGTATAAAATCATAGTCCCTATTTTAACGATCTAAGCTCATGGTCTAAAAGTGTTGTCCTTATTCTCTTAATGAGTAATGGGTGTGTTTTGGGTGTAATGTGAAATAAACCAATCAGAGTCTCATCTCCCATTCCCTTTAAAAGCCAGTTGCGCTTGCGGATTCGCTATTAACATGACGGAATTTGCAAGCGGAAATACTGAACGCTTCTCTAGCGAGGAAACGGATCAGCTCGTGTGTGAGTTTAAAGTTGTGTGTGTGTGTGTATGTGTGTGTGTGTGTGTGGTTAAAGGGACAATCTACGGGACAAGCCGGATTCACCATCTTTATGTACACATCATTTTTTTTATGAATTTTTGAACTTGACATTACAGGAGGGAGCGTTAAAGTGGACATAAGCCCATTATAGTAGAGCTGCTTCTCTAATTAAATCCACATTTTAAGAAGTTTTTACTGTAGAATTATTTTTGTATGAACTACATGTAACGTGTAACAATGACACTGTAAAATGTAAAAAGTGTTACCTAGAGTTTTTATTAGATTTATGTATATATTTTATAACTAAACATTTTATATACACATTTGGCTAATGATTGTTCGCTGAAGTAGTGTTTTTGTAGTTGGAATATACAAAAAATAAATACCAACTCAAACTAGAATATTTTGCAGAATTTTTAATCTCTTTGATACATCGATATAGAAGAATATGTTTAAATCACTTTAGAAGGAAGCAAAGAAATTACTGGTCCAACTTCTCCCTCTTTTTAAAGTGTGGAAAAGGGAAAATAAGTTGAAAGATCGAGAGTCCAGCAACACCTGTAGTAGGCCTATATGCAACAACTTTATTGAAGATGTTTTAATACTAAAGGTTTTAAGCCGCCTAGTCGACAAAAACAGTTAGTGCTGTTTTAAAATTTACAAAGCATTCAGACAGTAATAAAGTAGATGTAGAAATTTGACAAATCTGTAATCTTTACTTTTACTGTTTCAGTGAGTGTACTTTAATAAGCAGTAAAATAATTGTGGGCAATCATGTTAAAAGAGGTACAGATGAAATGTGTAAGGGTTAGATTGTATACAGTTGCTGGTTTGCAGTGGCAATACTCCATTATTCACTGCAAGGCAGGGCCCCAAAATTATCCTGCTTAGGGCCCCCAGATTTACAGAGCCGGCCCTGTGTACACAATAATAATCTTTTACATTGTAATCCTTTTATTTTTAATATTTGGCATGTTTGTCAATTCAATTCAATTCAATTCAATTCAATTCAATTCAATTCAATCAACTTTATTGATCCCACAAGGGGCAATTAGTTAGTGTGCTGCTGCACGTCCCTGTGTGTGTAGTAAGCAGAGTGTGTGTAATAAGCAGAGTGTGTGTGTGTGTGTAATAAGCAGAGTGTGTGTGTGTGTGTAATAAGCAGAGTGTACGCGCATTATGGACCCGCCTATAGGCGCACATTTACTAACACGCTCTTTAAATAACAAAAAAAATATTGTGCCATTGACTTTAGAGCAGGTTTCAGTTGGTCAATGGCTCAGTCTAATTCAGTTCCTCAAAATAGCAACGCACCGACAATGCGCCTGAACACCCATGAGTGCACAGATGCACAGATGGGCACACATGCATTTGCTATTTAAACCACAAATACATTTAGTCATTTACATTTAGTCATTTAGCAGACGCCTTTATCCAAAGCGACTTACAAATTAGGACAAAAATTCAGCGAGTCATCATAAAGAGGCAAAAACAACAACAACGCAAGAAGTGCTCAAAATACGAAGTTCAGGTATTATTCAGAGTAGCATAAGCCTGATAAGTGATGTTTCAAAGGGAAAGGATTTTTTTTATTTTTTTATTTTTATTTTTTTTATAAGGTTAAGTGCTCACGGAAGAGATGGGTTTTCAGCTGTCTTTTGAATGTTGTCAGGGATTCTGCATTCCGGATGAGGGTGGGGAGA
The DNA here is from genome assembly GCA_021554675.1 of Leuciscus idus. NCBI lineage: Eukaryota > Metazoa > Chordata > Actinopteri > Cypriniformes > Leuciscidae > Leuciscus > Leuciscus idus. Next base: position 59,703,403 of record CM038621.1, read on the forward strand.
GCGTTCCACCAGCATGGAACTGTGAATGAGAATGTTCTGGAAAGTGATTTTGTGGCTTTCTGTGATGGAACCACGAGACGTCGCTCGTTGACCGATCGTAGGTGTCTGGTAGGGATGTAGACTCGTAGGAGTGAGTGAAAGTAGGAGGGAGCTGAGCCTGTGATGGATCTGTAAGCAAGCGTCAGTGCCTTGAACTTGATGCGAGCAGCGAGAGGTAGCCAGTGCAGAGAGGTGAACAGAGGAGTGACGTGGGCCCTCTTGGGCTCGTTGAAGACAAGACGAGCTGCAGCATTCTGGATCATCTGTAGGGGTTTGGTCGCACATGCTGGAAGTCCAGCCAGAAGAGCATTGCAGTAGTCGAGCCTAGAGATGACCAGGGCCTGGACGATAAGTTGCGTTGCATGCTCAGTTAGGAAAGGCCTGATCTTCCTGATGTTGTGCAGTGCAAACCTGCATGATCGAGCTGTCTTTGAAATGTGATCAGTGAAGGTCAGCTGGTCATCAAACGTTACTCCAAGATTTCTGACCGATCTTGATGGGGTGATTAATGATGACTCTAGCTGGATGGTGAAGTCGTGCTGTAGAGACGGATTGGCAGGGAGGACGAGAAGCTCAGTCTTTGCCAGGTTGAGCTGCAGGTGATGTTCCTTCATCCATGTGGAGATGTCCGCCAGACAGCTTGAGACCCGTGCAGCTACTGTGGGATCATCTGGTTGAAATGAGAGGAAGAGCTGCGTGTCATCAGCATAGCAGTGGTAGGAAAAACCGTGTGCCTGTATGATGTGTCCCAGTGATGTGGTGTAGATGGAGAAGAGGAGGGGACCAAGAACTGAACCCTGGGGAACACCTGTGGTCAGCTGATGTGCTCTGGATACCTCACCTCTCCATGCGACCTTGAAGGACCTACCTGTGAGATAGGACTCAAACCAGTGGAGTGAAGTTCCTGTGATGCCCAGTGATGAGAGGGTGGACAGAAGGATCTGATGATTCACAGTGTCGAAGGCAGCAGACAGATCCAGGAGAATGAGGACTGAAGATTTGGAAGCAGCTTTTGCGATCCGTAGGGCTTCTGTGACTGACAGTAATGCAGTCTCAGTTGAATGCCCTTTCTTGAAGCCAGATTGGTTGACATCCAGCTGGTTGTTTAGAGACAAGAAGGATGTTAGTTGGTTGAAGACAGCTCTTTCAAGTGTCTTCGCAATGAATGGTAGGAGAGAGATAGGTCTGTAACACGTCCCTGTGTGTGTAGTAAGCAGAGTGTGTGTAATAAGCAGAGTGTGTGTAATAAGCAGAGTGTGTGTGTGTGTAATAAGCAGAGTGTACGTGCGTTGTGGACCCGCCTATAGGCGCACATTTACTAACACGCTCTTTAAATAACAAAACAAAATATTGCGCCATTGACTTTAGACCAGGTTTCAGTTGGTCAATGGCTCAGTCTAATTCAGTTCCTCAAAATAGCAACGCACCGACAATGTGCCTGAACACCCATGAGTGCACAGATGCTCACATGCATTTTCTATTTAAACAACAATGTTGCAGAACATGAAAATGAAAACTGTGTCGGGCTGAAACTAGCAAAACACACTTGCGTTGCGCCTGGCGCTGTATTGCGCGGGTGTATGAATGGGCCCATAGTGAGGATTGATTACCCATATAGCAGTTTGTGAAATAAATGCCTTGATATTGTGTTCATGCATTAAAATATGACATATTTCTATTTCCATTTTGTTTTTAATAGTTGTAACATCAACTACAGCAACAACACTGATTCCAGACAACACAGCAAACTCTCAGAATCCAGGTGTGTATGTGTAGTACTCCTGAAAAGGTGTATAAGGATTAAAGAAAAATGAAATAAAAGAGAGCGCTGCAGTGATGGCTTCTTTGTTGGTGTATTTACTCAGAATCAAGCATAAGAGAATATGCATATAACAAAAGCTCAAAATGTATATCACTTTTTTTTTTACAGTAATGACTCGTTGTAGACATAAGTGCCATCACACTAGAAGGAATAAGAAAAATATGATCAACAAGCTATTCAACACTCTCTCTGTACAGTTCTCATGCTCTAGCCCCAGAATGACATGTGGCGTTTACAGCTGGTAGTAACACTCTAATCTCATGCTTTTTACAAACACAATAAGACTGAAACAACATCATGTACTCTCATACACTCAAATAACATCAACATAATGACCATTTATAGTGAATAGCGGGCTATCGCACTAATCGCGAAACACTCATGCTAACCATGTGCTCAGGCATACTAAACTCATGACACACTATTAATATAGTAAAAAACAACTACTTTAAACACACACAACTCATCAGTATTGCATTAACAATGTTTATACTCAAAACCGAAGTGTGTTTTAGTTACCTGAAAAGGTGTATAAGGATTTAAAAAAAATGAAATAAAAGAGAGCGCTGCAGTGATGACTTCTTTGTTGGTGTATTTACTCAGAATGAAGCGCATCACGGGCGCGCACCACCCATTGAAGTGTGTGATGACGTAATCACACTGGTATGCCAAGCGAAAATAAATTATTTAATAAATGCACATAACACTCTTTTTAAACAAAGCACAAATAAGACATTTTACAGTATTTAAAAGTATTAGAAAAATAACATTTTACTATATTATAATGGAATTGAAGAAATTGTTCAAACATAAACAGCTTGTACTCACTATATTACATATGTTCATCATCTTCATTTGACCGACTCATGGAGTTTTTTCTATTTCCATTTTGTTTTTAATAGTTGTAACATCAACTACAGAAACAGCACTTACTCCAGATACCACAGCAAACTCTCTGAATCCAGGTGTGTATGAACATCATCCTCATTTGACCGACTCATGGAGTTTTCTAGAATCAGTCTCTGAATCCTCTCTGGATTACACTTTCCATGTTGTCAGTCGGGTTTTGTTTTGGTCTGTGTGACTCCGCCCACCGCCAGTTCAGCCAATAGTATTCCCACACCCCGGGATGCCAGATAGCAGGAAAACACAGCGTATCGCAGTCATCAAACAAACTGGGTCAGAGATTGCAGATTCCACACAACCTAAAAAGCCTCGGTATCCATCTAAACATCTCTATGAACAAGAACTTATTAAAACACGGATAAATCAACTTACAATGTCTAAGTCTCCTCGACTTTCATTGTCAATTGCGCTCGTTCTGTTGTGTGTCCTCAAACTGGCGACCGGCGTAAGTGTCGAGTCTGAGGAGGCGGGGAAACTACGATCTCTGATATTTTGAACATAACTCATCCAATGTTAGTGTGAGCAGCTTTCAGCACTGATACTGTAGCTCTGGACTACAGCAGTTTGTACAATAAATGCCTTGATATTGTGTTCATGCTTTAAAATATTATATATTTCTATTCCCAATTTGTTTTTAATACATCAACTACAACAACAGCACTTACTCCAGACACCACAGCAAACCCTCTGACTCCAGGTGTGTATGAACATCATCCTCATTTGATCGACTCGTTGTTCGAGCAGCTGATCACAGATTTTGACTCAAGCCATGTTTAATTTGTAATCTACATCACTTTCTAATTCCATTCTCTTGTACATCACCAACAACCATAAACATGAAAACTAATACCGTAATGTAAAAAGTAACTGTAATTAAATGTCAGACACATCATTCTCATCCAGACAATCCTAAACAATCATGTCACATTCATTTAGTGAACATATGAGGTACAGTCTGTTAGTGTACAGATGGCTTTTCATACATATCAATTTCTATAAAATCATCATCACAAGCATCAATTTACATGATAAATAAAGATAATCATGCTATTAAATATGCCATTTTTATGTATTTGGTTAAACACAGTAATATAGTCCTGCTAATGGTGTCTCTCTATATAGACTCTCTCTCAGTGACTCTCTCTCTCTCTTTCTCAGTGACTGTGATTGTGATTGTTGTTGCCGCTTCATTCGCTCTTCTCCTTCTGGCTCTTATTCTCTGGGTGATTCGTAAAAAAAGAGCAGGTGAGTTTTTCATATTTTGTAACAACAGACAAAAACATCTGATAAAATAAATATGTAATTTAGACAAATGTCTTTCTCTAAAATAAGTGAAGAGAAATCAATGAGTTAACAAAAATAATGTTTCTATTCTACAGCGCTAGATTCTTCTAGACTCTAAAAACTGATTGTCATCTGCATTAGAGACTGTGTGTGTGTTTGATCATAAACTTTCCCGTGACATTATGTTTCAGGCAACAGAAGAGGGACTGGTGACTCTGTGGTAAGTATTGCAGGTTGATCCATGAGTTATTAATGTTCATAAGGACTGACCCTGAAATATGACACTCTTATTACTCAGATTATAAAATGTCAGGGTTCTCAGCAGACAGTTCTGTCAGTCTTGTCTTAGTTTAATCTGTCTTTGTCTGTGTTGTGTTTGAGGACATGGCTCTGTCTCTATTTGTGTTGGCCATGTGTTCCTCTTGTCCCGCCTCCTAGTGTCCAGTTACGCCCTCTTGTTTAGTCGTTGATGAGTCCTCGTCAGTCTGAGTGTGTGTTCACCTGTTCTTTGTCTGAGGGCTGTTAACATGACATGGTTTTCAACTAAAAACGTAAAACTTGTTATGCGTTTTGCCCGTTCGTTTACACGACAATGTTGTTTTGGGTCCCTGAAAATGCAAAGTTTTGAAAACGGGTTTCAAAGTGCAAGTATTTGAAACCGGTCTCCGTGTAAACAACAAAAACGTTAATCTGTGAAGTCGATGAGGTCATGCACATGCGTATTACGTGTTCAGTCTATAGTGTTTCATCGCCATCTAGTGGCCTGGCAGCAGAATACAGCGTTTTTAGTTGTTTTCGTGGATCTGTGTGAATGGGGTTCGTTTTGACAATGATGTCGTCTGTACGTGGAAAACTTGAAGGAAACATTTTTAAGCATATCATTTTCGTGTAAACATACCCTGAGTGTGTTGTGCCTGTGACTAATTGCCCATTGTTCTAGTTGTGGATTTCATCATGTGTTGTTCCTGTTGTGTGGGTCAAGTCAAGTCAATCATCCTGTCATGTTACAATAGGATCTGTCATCATAACGTCATGTCTGTATAATAGATTTTCACAAAACATTTATGTGAAATTGCCAGGACACGTTTTACACATATATTACCTGAACATTTGCAGAACCTGAGGAAAATATCATTGATGGATGGCATTTAATAGCTTGATTTTTCCATATTTCCATTGATGTTTAGGAGCAGACAGATGATGTGACTTATACTGAAGTCGCTGCGTACAGTAAAAAACGAGGCAAAAAGAACAAGGTGAGCGAACACTTCCTTGATGTTGTCCAGCTTCTCTCAACATGATTTTTGTATATTTTCCTCTTATATGCAGTTCTTCATGAATTGAGCTCAAACAACATGCTGTAATAATTGTGGGTTGAAACAACTGTGATGTTCATTCAGGTTCGCTGTGATGATAAAGTGACTTATGCTTCCATCAGAGGAGCAAAAGCTGGAGCTCAGGAGAACTGCAGTCAACTTTATGCCTCTGTGAACAAGAACAAATCAGGCAAATAATTATACAAAACCCACATGAGCAGAGGAATATCAGTCTAATATAACTCAATCCTAATGGGTTTATTCATTGTTAATACTTTCAATGTCTTTTACATGTTAACAAACAAACTGTAACAGATTGTTGTCTTTTGTCCTCTTTGTGTTCTGGCTTTGAGTTCTAGCGCTTCCAGAACTGTTTTAATAACCTTTGGTCTTTAGTTTAATTTAACAATGTGGAACTAGTGTGACTACATATTTTCAGTAGTATTTTCAGAGCGGTGAACTCACTGTTGAGGTTTGGAAACATGTTTCTGCTGAGTGTGAGAACTCTGTTAGTTTAACCACACGTTTTTAGAGAAACACATGTGGTTAATGAAGAAAGAAAGAAGAGGAACTGACATCTTAACCCACACAGAACTGATCATCTCTGAACCCAGTTTGGACTGAACCTGGTCAAACAAAAATAACTTATTTAATGGATTAATACAAGTATTTGTCTGGTACCTTTTACTGGATGCTGAATAATACAAAACATTTTAAAATGTACTTATTATTCAGTCCCATAAGTACATAAAAACAGTTATTTGTACATTATGGCATTAATAACCTTATTAATATTACAAGAGTTGTCATTCAAATCATGTTAAGGAATACATAAAGGATCTGCAATATATGGAAGTTAATCTTCTCTTGTTTTGTCTTATTCAGCATCCAATAAAAGGTACATATTTCCCCCTCCGATAGTCCCTGCTCATGAGGTAGTACTTTTTCAAAGTTCAGGAACTTTCAGGGGTGGGACTTGTGCGCTGCACAAGCTGATTGGTTGTGTTCACGCCGCATTTTGGTTGGATGACTCCACGCAGCATTTTATTTATTTTTAACCTCCCTTTTTAAAAAATCTATTGCGGTTTGTGTTGTGGCTTCATGCAGTAAGAGTTGTCTGTCTGCAAATATGGAATTTAATAAAAAAACTGGTGGACTGGCGACGAGTTTCAGGCTTTATTAAGGGTATTTGTGGAAGAGGAAACTTTCTGCGCGTTCGTCCCAGCCATCTCACGGTCAATGTCCGCAATAGCTGATAACATACAAATGTTATATCTAACGTTAGCATTACGAGCTACTGAACACGCTTTATCAGTGCTCGTCTCTTTTCTGCCACAGCTTTTATTATTAAGTCATTATGTTTACACATTGTCATCTATTGCAAGGCACTCCAAACCATGTTACAAATTTACTATAACAGGATTGAAGTTTTGTTAATTACCTCGTTAGTAAACCAATACATAACTGCAGCACAGTTTGAATCTCCTCCATACTTATTATAAATGTGGCGCTCAAAACTGATTACTGTCCGTCGCAGACTGGGAGGAGCAGTTGCGCGCAGTTTACCTTCCCGGTACTTTAGACCGCGGTGTAAACGCAGAAAGCAACCGGTCTGGGGCAAAAAAAGTTCCTGGGAAAAAAGTTCCTGGGACAAATTGTTCCGGGTAATTTCGGTGGAAACGCGGCTAATGATTAATGTGTGGAAAAAACACTGAATTGAGGCTGAAATGTACAGTATGTGTAATAAGAAAAGCTTCTGTCTACTCCTTTTGGGTCACTGCGAGTTGTTTTGATCACATAGATTATATGATTAAATATATAGGCCTACAGTTTGTTTTGAGCTTTTATTCTGTTTTTGTTTTTTCTAACCCTATGAACCAAAATAAACAAATATATAAATTGAAGTCATACATTTTTTTTTTACAAAGAGCCCATTTTTATTGTGCATTTTCCCAGTAAAATTATTAACTCCCTACTAGGCTATATATTGATAGAGTTTTCAAACACACTGTTCACAGAAACAATTGAAATAGAAACAGAGCGCATTTAGGCATTTAGGCCCACCGTCTCCATTGACTTTGTATTGCCTGAAGCTTTTGACTTATAACAAAAAACAATGTCTAAAAGCTGCTATGTGACAAGGTGTACAGCAAACAAGCTACAAAACCCTAGAAACAAGTTTTGATAAGCTGTTGACCCCAAAAATCGGCGACCAGTATAGCTTAGCTTAGCTTACAGAAATATAATATATAAAACTGACATTTGACTAAGTAACAAAATGTTGAGTGTCAGGATCCCACAATTAACCCATTCTTCCAGCGGATGATTCATGTCTTATTGTCTGTATCCACTGTGGCATCATGAGAGGTAGAGGATCACCAAAGTGTGGGTTGCTTCACAAATCGAGTTCAGGCAGAGATCAAGTCACTGGTTTCATTATAATAATCAACTCAAAACTCCAACACTTTTTAACCAAAACACTTTTCCAGCTTCTCTTTATGCTCTCTAACAAAAAACAGCCAGTCTCTCTGTCCTCAGCTCATTAACAGCTTTTCTCCTTCACTCACAACAGCTGTGTCCCTGGTAACTGTAGTCCAGGACCAGGCGGCCATCTTGGTTTGTAGTCCCCATTGCTGCATCCACCTAGATGGCACATATCTTGCCTCTATGACATACCCTCTCACGATGCCACACCACCTTTATCTCCTTAAAAGCTTGTTTTTTTTTGGGTCGACAGCTTATAAAAACTTATTTCAGTTTTTTTTAGCTTGTTTGCTGTACACCCTTCAGGGAAAATTAAGGTTGATTATGTCCCTATCAACACATGACCAACATCACCTGACTGTATTTTCTCTCAGCTTTTCTTGACAAATGTGCATTAAAAACACACAATCAGCCAAAGAAGGAATGACACTGAAAATGTCAAAGGTCAGTTGTAGAATTATGATTCAGCTTCTGTCAAAAATGATTGATGACTGTGAAATTGATTAACTCTTGACATTGTCCCGCCCCCTGTCCTTGGGTTGACCTGACTGGGTATGACCGTTGACTAATTGGTTGATGTGTATGCCCTCGTGAGTATAAGGTATCTACTGATTAAGGTTTGAACTTTGTCCCAGTTATAAAGTCAAGAAGGGTTATTTTTGTGAGCTCTGACGTCCGGTTGTGTCACATGCCATTCCAGCACATAGTGGGGGATTACGGGGGCACAGTGGAAGTAATAACTTTTTATCACTTCCACCTTGCTCAGACGGAGTTCAACCTCCCTCGTCTGTCGTTCTTCAGACGTTACACTACTCTCTCAATATTCAAAGTGCAAACAGAGACCGGAGCCACAACTACACAGTCCAGAGATAGGTTTGAAAGCTCTGTTGCGCAACGAATCCTCCGCCATCGTCACGCGATCAGTGAACTGGGATTCCTACTCTGGCGACTCGTGCTGGATGAGCAGAACAGACGTTTACAATAGTTTACTATGTTTTTTTTTTTTGTTTTTTTTAAAGCAAAACGACCTTGGAGGCAGTGACACGGTTAGCACCGTAATGTAATGTGAATGTAGCGGTGGCATATTATATGCTAATTCCAATTCCACCCTCACGCTCCGTCATGGCGATATCACGAGACCGCTTCACTCGACGAGAGATCTCGTCACATTTTAGCCTGAGTGGGGCGATTGAGACACAGGGTGGAACGGATGAAACATAACAGTTTTTAAACAGCAACTATTCCTCTAATGCTTGTTTTTGTGAACAATACCTGACAATTTACTTATCTACATATTGTTACAAACATATTTTGTAATTTATTTTAATTTAAAGGTTCATATTAATCATTTTTGTTCTGTCGCCCAATAAAAAATAGCCGATAAGCCTATGCGCATTTTGTAATCTTTCTAATAGGCTATTTTGATGAAGACAGACAAATCCGTTTACAATTAATTATCTTTAATTTCTTCCTTGAGTCATATTGAGTGTTTGCTAGTTGAATAGCCTGTTATTATGAAGAAAACGAGGTCAACCGAAAGACGATAAATTACATTTATTAAAGATTGAAGATTGGACTAATTGTTGATTATTAAAGAGATAACATGTGTTGCGTAATTGAAAATGAATTTGCATTAAGCAAGCAGCTATTTTCCATTCCTGCTCATACTTCGGATATAAGAATCAGCAGTGTTGTTGTGCGAAATAAACCCAGAGACGATTGAAATCAATGTTTAGGAAGCCCACGTCCGTTTTTTTTTCTTTCTTTTTTTCCGCAAAAGTTTAACAATAAAATCATTAATTTGAGTATTTATCATGTTATAAATGAAAATGTAAGTATTGCATCTCAAAACCATTGGTATAATCTATCATTTACAGCAATAAACACACATGGCCCATTTTTGTCATTTTTATGGCTATGACTAATTTGACGCTCGTTAACTCATAATTCGATTCTGCGACTTTAGGCGGGGTTTCACAGGCGGGGTCACATATTTTCTAATTGTAACTCCTCCTAACATCCACCAAACTTGGCTCAGACCTTCAAACTGTTCTGACTCGAGCTGCTTTATCTTTTATAACTGATCAGACATACGTTTTTCCAAAAATGACGATCAAAAACAGAATCAGAAAGAGCTTTATTGACTGGTATGTTTGCACATACGAGGGATTTGTTTCGGTGACAGAAGCTTCCACAGTACAACCAGAATAACAGTGACAGGACACAGATAATAAACATAATAGGTAACACTTTATAATAACTGCACGCTATTAATCATTAGTCTGATACGTTATTAGATAGAACTGTTATATATAAAAGGAGACAAAAGTAGACAGTATATAAAAAGTTATTAGCGTATGCCGTGTGGTTGATGTACAGTGTTGCTGAGCAGAAATACATAATCATGTTTCGCTTGATCCCCTCAAAGTTGCATTGGATTTTCTCCTCAGCGTAAAGGTTAAGAGGCTCATCTATCACTGTTTTCCATGTTCGTAGAGTTAGTTTCTGGAGTAAATATATAGGCTATAAACTGTGTGTTTACACAGCTTTTTAAAAAATGCAGGTGCTGGTGTTTCAGTGCGTTCGGCCAGTCAGCGAACACTAACATCAATGATAGTTCCTATAGTGCTGGTTTAGACCGACTCTGAAGTAGGAGTAAATGAGTTCCTCCAAAAGGAGTTCCTAGAAATAAAATCGTTCCTACTAGTTCCTGCAGTGCGAACACGGTTCCTCCATTGTGAAAGCCACTAATAGATTCTGCCAGCTCTTTACTCACTCTGGATGAGGACAGTTCTTGGAGAGTGGGGAAGGGTGTACCAGTGATTCGCTCAGCAGACTATCCGCTGTAGTCTTCTGAGATCTGATAGCTGAGCTGAACCAGACAGTTCTAGAAGAGCAGAGGATTCAGTGACTGCAGAGTATACTTGTATCAGCAGATCCTGTGACAGGTTGAACTTCTTCAGCTGGCGAAGGAAGTACATTGCTTTTTGACACTGGCGTCTATGTGGAACTCCTCCTTCAGGTCCTGAGAGATGGTGCTGAAAGACTCATGCTGTTCATGATGGTGAGTGGGAATGATGCTATGAACTCTAAACAACCCAGTTAAAAAAAAGATTTTGTGTGATCATGTTGATGTTTATAGATGTTTTGTCATTTTTTGTACATTTATTATTGCAGACAAAATATGTTTAGAACACAGGCATGAAAACATCATTTCAAAATCTCCTGTAGACATCACATGTATGTTAAAATAATGTATCATTTTAGGCTATAAGAACTATAAAAATAGACGGAAGAATAATCAATATTAGCCTAACAATTAAAATGGACAATTTTCCCTTTCGAAAATGCGGCAAATTATATCAAACCTAAAAGGTCCCGGAGCGGTTGCTCTCCCCTACACGTGCAAAGTTCCGAAAATTCCGAAAATTCCCCCTCTGGTCGACCCCCACATGTTTATTTCCACTGTATGCCTCTCTGAGCATTTGTCTTTCCCTTGGCAAGCCACCTTGCCACCCCTGGGGTTGAAATATACAGAGTTTCGCAATGCAAATTCCGCAGACCCATGGGATTTCTTTGGCATTGACTCGTTTTATTTCTCGAAGATGAGAGGCTTTCCAAGCGAAACCCCATTCGTCGTCACAACGTAACGTCTCCGTTCCCTACTCAGGGAACGAGGGTTACATACCGAGACGTTTCTATTATAAAACTCACCTGAAGCTACACATGAAGATCCATACAGTGCAGAAACCACATCACCACAGTCTGAAATCACGGTAAGTAGTTCATCTTTATGTGCTGAGAAACAAAAGCCTCTTCTGTGTAAGTTAGTTTCCCAACAGCCACGATGAGAGAGACGACATTTTGTTGGTTGATTGGTTTCTACTAACTCATGTTCACAACAACACGAAAGTTCAGTCCGATTTTCACATGCAATTTGTCTGTTCAGACCAATGCATAAAATAGCAGTAGATGCAAATTCACTCTCTCACTGTAGGTGGCGCTCCTGGAAAAGCAGAAATAAAGCACTATACAACCTTCTGTTTCTGACATTGACTTGTTATGAAGAAGAATGTCAAACAGTATTTGCATGGTTTCAAACAGCCGTTCAGAATTTTGTATTTGCTATGGGGATTATTAAGAATACAGAGATGAGAGACGCTTCTAGATTATTTCTCAGTTAATCAAGTATAATTAGTTTTTTATGTGTACGCAAGGCTCTGCATACAGTGCATGTGATACAAAGTTCATCACCAGAATAGTATGCGCACCACTCGATTTAACCTTGCCATGCAGGTCGTACCTGTGCTTTGAATTGCATTGTTTTGCAGTAATCGGTTGTTCCACAAGGTGGCAGCACTGGCCCGGGCTGTTGATTCCCAGTATAAAACCAAACTAAAGGGACAGAACAACAGACGCCTGCATTGACAAGCAATTGTGTGAGGGGGTCAAGAGATAGCCGTAACTTTAGTTTAAAAGATTACAAAACATGGTTTCACTTTATTTTAATGGTAACTTGCATAAATGTAAAATGTAACTTTAACACATTCTGTTGATTATAAGTAACGTTGCACCTACATGTCTAACTAACTCTCATTAGAGTGTTAGTAGAGTATTAGTAGAGTCAGAAGAATGTCTAGAACGTCACTTTAAACTGCATGAGTAAGCCATGATTAGCTGGTTGTTTGCATAAAATAGTCCATAGAAAATCAATTGATTTAATTTGTCTTTTAGACCTCATGGAAGTGATCAAGAAAGGAAAAACAGAAGCCAAACAATTCTGGCACTATTTTTAGGAATTGTTTTAAATGCATGGCAGTTTCGGTGGTTTTGTAAGTTTTGCATATTAGTGGACTTGACTAGGTCGGTTACTTTTGCACTTATATACAGACCTCCGAAATATAACAAAGATTTTATTTTGGAATTTTCTGAATTTGTATCTCCTATGACCACTTGCTTCTGACAGCCTTGTTATATAAGGTGATTTTAATATTCATATCGGCTGCCCGGATAGGCCCCTAGTACAAGATTTTTTAACTGTGTTAGATTATTTTAACCTTACTCAGTCTGAAGTGGGATCTACTCACTTACAAGGCCACACTTTAGATTTGTCCTGGGGTGTTCCGGTGTGTGAGCTTGTTATAGAAAACATTGGGCTATCAGATAATTATATTATTAAATTTAATATTTTTTACTAGGCCCACTCGAGGCTGTGAGTCAGTTGGTCGTCGTGTTAGGCCCATTAATGCTTTGACTGCCTCTGAGTTCTCTGAGGCGTTTAAGTCTCATACGCAGCTGTGTGTCATGGATTTGTCTCCATCTTGTCAGGGGTCAGATATGTTAGTGGCAAGTTTTAATTCAAAATGCAATGGTATTCTGGATTCCATAGCCCCCTTTAAAAAGGTAAAATCTAAAAAGGTAGCTCAGCCCTGACTTAATGCGGAGAGTCGATTACTTAGGCAAAAATGGAGACAGGCTGAAAGGAGATGAAAATAAGATAAGCTCCAAGTGTCATATGATGAGACACTCAAAGACTGTATGATTACACACCAACAGTTTGTTGAATCTGCTAAGGCACGATATTTTTCAGTTTTAATCTCACAGAATCATTATTGTCCAAGACTGTTATTTCTAGCAATAAATACAGTCCTGAACATTGTAGGCCCAGCTGTTGTTGATAATACTGAGACAGCCTGTGAAAGTTTTTCGCAATTTATTGTGGATAAGATCACTGCTACTAAAGCAAATATTTCTAATTCTGTTTTGAATCCAGCTTCTCTTCTAGTTCAGCCAGACTCTTGCACCACTGCTCAGTTATGGATGTTTGAGCCTGTTTCACTATCTAATCTGCTAGAAGTTATTCAACATCTTACACCATCTTATTGTTCTTTGAAACTTTGAGAAGTGCAGTTTCAGTGCTGCGTCAAGCCAAATGATCTGTTGCTGTCTGTAGACTCTGGGAATTGTGCGGTTTTAGTGCTTCTTGACCTTAGCGTGGCTTTTGACACTGTGGATCATGGGGTCCTTCTTGACCGTTTGAAGGAGTGGGGTGGGATTAGGGGGCTTGCTTTTAAGTGGTTCTCCTCCTATTTATATGGAAGTTATTTTGCCGTGGAGCTTGGAAGCTCTATTTCGTCTTCTCAGCCTATTTCCTCAAGGGTTCCTCAAGGTTCATGTCTTGGTCCTGTTTTATTTTCCCTATATATGCTCCCTCTGGGGTTAATCTACCAAAAATATAATGTGTCTTACCATTGTTATGCTGATGATATCCAGCTATATGTGCCCATGAGATGTAATGACGACTCCAACATTACAACTTTGTTTGAGTGTTTGGACAAAATAAGTGTGTGGTTGGCTGCTTGGTCTTTCTTTCCTTTTTTTGGTGGCCTGATTTGGCTTTCTTTAAGAAAGACATTTCTACAGCAGAATTTTGCGCTCCACCAGATGCTCAACTAACTAACATGAACAAAATGCGTGCAGATGGACTAAACCATTTTGCGCATTAGCAAGGGGTTGGAACAGTCAGTCATTCAACCAAGTTATTCAGCCAATACACTAACTTTACATTTCATCTGACATTCATTATGACATTTAATTTTAAAATGAAAATATCCAGGTAAAATAAAATATATTCCAGACTTTTCAAGGGCCCTCTCTCCTCTGGTAATCAGTACTGGTTTTAACCCCAGTCCGACGCCCCTGCTCTGTCCTGTGGACTATATCAGTAATAGTGTAGGGAATAGTGAATGAGGGTATAGGGTGTGTTTGGGACACAGCCTCTGAGTGTTGATTCTGAACACTGATAATTCAGTTATATTGCAGTAGACTACTTTATCAAAAACAACAAATGTTACCCAGAATGCATTATTTTCTATGGTTTATTACTGTTTTAATGGAAAATGGTATGTTACTGTTACAATTTGCTGTTTTTTTACATCACAGTTTTATAGTTTTAGGTCTGAGAATTAAAGATTGATCATTTACTGAGTGAGTTCAACAGTTCAATCACGAGCGTCACTCTTGCACAAACAACAGCTTCTTCTTTGCTGCTTTTTAAGCTAAGTTGAACTGCATTAGACTGTCATAAATATTCACATTAACTTTTAAATCTTACTCTACAATAGTTCCTAACACAAAGCATCACATCCCGAAGATGTGGATTACAGCACATTAATAAATTATTGTATATTTCATGAAAGCCTATTAATAAAATGATGCCCCATGATAAACAAAATTAATGAATTATTGCATGATTATGGTTAAATCATATAATCAATTCAATATTTTAAACTGTGGTATTTTTTTTAATTAATCTTTGAAATGGCAAGCAGTGTTGGGCAGTAACGCGTAACGCAGTTACTTTTGACAATAACTAATACTGTAACGCATTACTTTTTAAGTAAATTAACTCTGTTACCGTTACCATATGGTGCGTTGTCCGTTACTTTTTTTAATTAATTAATTTTGGCTGAAGTGTAGCCTACAGCCTAACCTGTTTACAGCAGCGACGCATTGTAGGATTGGTGGATGCCAACCACTGTAAACACGCAGACGCACTGTGGGCGTTTCCGTTTATTCCAGTATGTGCGGCAGTCATGGCGAGTCAAGGCGAGAGCAAGACGAGTTTCTCAAAGTGGAAATATGCTCATTATTTCACTTTAGTTGAGCATAAAGACAAAAACCTTTTAGTCAAATGTAAGCTGTGTCTTTCTGGTTCGAAGGTCCTATCGACTGCGATAAACAGCAACTCGAATCTGTCGAAGCACCTCCAGAAACTACATGCCTCGACGAAGCTAGAAGCTAACCCGGTGTCGGTGGACACACTCGAAGTGAGTCAAGCCCCCCCAGCCAAACAACAGCGACTAGATTTTAACCGGACT
Source organism: Leuciscus idus (assembly GCA_021554675.1). NCBI lineage: Eukaryota > Metazoa > Chordata > Actinopteri > Cypriniformes > Leuciscidae > Leuciscus > Leuciscus idus. The sequence goes on from CM038621.1 coordinate 59,719,134, forward strand.
GTTAGCCAGGGACAGATCAACAAAGCTATTGCACGGTATGTTGTTGAAAACATGCAGCCTGTCTCTACTGTGGAGTCGCCGGCGTTCAGGCAGTTCGTTAGCATGATAACATGTTCAGGCGGCACACAGCAAATGGGACAAAAAACTTTTTCCAACTACTTGGATAAAGAATATTCAAAAATGGAAAGTGAGCTGAAGACAACATTTGAGGGGCTAGACTACATCGCGACCACTGCAGACATTTGGTCTGTCCACAACAACAGCTTCCTAGGCATGACAGCCCACTGGATAAACACCGCTACTCCAAAACGCCAGAAAGCTGCGTTGGCCTGTACTGCCCTACAAAGGCAAAAGACCTTAACTCGCTAGAGTGTGAAACTGAGAAAAATGACTTTAAAGTTTCTGTTTTGTCCAGACAAAAGTATTATAGGTAGGACTCCCAAAATTTTACAACTAGTTGCTATAATGAAGAAATGTTTGTATGCAAAAAATCTTGAGCTCAAAATTGACCTTTGACCCTTGTTTGGCTGTTACTGTACTCTGCCTTTGTATCATGTGCCAAAAATAAGGAGTCGTGCAAAGGCAAAAGGCAGTAACTGGCATATAATCAATATTTGCTTGCTGTCCCCCATACTTACATCCATTATAAGAACACCTAACCAAGGTCTAGTCATCATGGTATGTGTTTTAAATTATATAGAAGACCTTTGGTTGTTCCTATTTAGTGCTATAATGATCAGGATAGTGCGGCAACACTAACAAAGTTAAACAGTATGACAGATAAGTTACTTTGCAGTACAGTATGAATAAATACAAGAAATATTTTCACAATAAAGATAATTTAATTATAATTGAATACAAAGGTATATTTTCACAATAAAGATAATTTAATTATAATTGAATACAAAGGTATATTTATTTAAATGCCAGATATAGAGTAATAATTAATTAAACATTAGACCAAGACATTAGAGATTAGAGACTGCTCATTCCTCATCCACGTTCACAGGCAGCGATACCCAGAAGGCCCTTCTGCTGGAAGGCATAAGAGGACACAGTTTTTTGATAATTTCAGTCTTCTTGCCCTCTTCAATCCCCCGGTCTTGTGACCTGAGGAGAGAGGGTACATTCATGCTGAACAACTTCTGGAGAAAGTCCAATTCAATGAAGCTTTCATCTGTGTGGGTGAGCTTGTAAAATAAACTCCTCGACCCACGTCGCAGCTGAATTTCAGCCATTTCGCTCAACTTGTGGGCCGTCTTGACCTTCGTGGTGGAATGGCCATCCCTCCAATTCAGTACATTGGTATTTTTCATATGTAAAGCCTCAACTTTTCCAGAGTTGGAAGTGGCCACTACACTAAAAAAGTCCTCATAGTCATAGACAGCACCGCCAGGCCTCCTCTTCATCTCCAGCTCGACCCCATGGTGAAAACTGTCGGCGCTCATGAAGGTGTGTCCCTTCTCAAAGTACTTCAATGTGATATCCTCCCTTTCCGAGGTGGCAGCATTGATGGTGCAGACTAACGTACACAACAGACACCAGTTCTTGTTCTGGGATGCACAATTGTCCACCCAGTAGATGCTGTGTCTGACATCTCGCTCTTTCTCCAATGCCATCACATAAGCTGATGCTATTTCTTGAGCACTTCTGCCCGCCATACCCTCATGCCAGACCACAGAGATGGTGTGTTTTTTATTCCCTTTCTTCCCCACTGAAGCAAAGGTCTCATGGTATGCCACTATACGCCGGGTGAAGATGGCAGTTTTAACTCCAGGCATGCGTGGCAACATAATAACCTTCTGGAGGTCCACACTCCTCACTGATGTGTCTCCCTGCCAGTCCTTCTCTGCGTCAGCCTGATATGCGAGTCTGCCCTACAAAGCAGAATTTTTATGTTTGCGCCAGTGCTCACATTGCAAGCAGTCGATGACATCGTCATCACAAGCATGTTTATGCTGTTCATGCAGTAAGCACTCCTCACATTCCTCCTCTACAAGCTTTGTGAAGCTGATGTTTTTTTGCCGCACTGCTTTGCGATATGTTTCGTAGGAGCACCTGTTGCCCTTTTCCAGCCAGTCTGCATACATCAGTTTGATGCTAATGTCACTAGGGAGGTAGCGGCGATGGGGAGCATGTTCCCTCCTATAATGACTGACGGAAGGGTGAAAAGACTCAATGTGATCCAACAATGGCTGCAGGTCCAGTTTGTTGCCTGGTGTGTGTCTCCCTCTTTGATCCTTTGTGATCCTCTCATTTCCCATATCACTTCTCATCACCGACAGGACCAGGCTGTCATTTGTTGGGTGGTACCCCAAAGTGGCCAAAAAGAAATTCTTGCAGACCTGCTGTGGAACCTGATCCTCATTTTTAAGACTGTAAACAAAAGACCTGCTGCGTCGACTTGTTCCTTTTGGGACAAACAATCTTGCTCGAACACAGTAATCCTTAAAAGAGTCTGAAATGAAAATTATAATTAGAGAAACTATAATTAGAGACATGGAAATATCAAAAATATGATGTAAGACATTATGACATTAATTTGAACTAGGCATACCATTGTCCAGAATTATCTTTTTTGTTGTGTTTGGTGCTTCTGGACCACATTGAACAGGCTTGTCCCTACAAGGTTCTGAAATGATATGAAACAAGGAGATGATTAATACTGGTATACTACTATTTCTTAGTTGATACTTTTGCCCAACACAACAAATTTTATATTTTGCATATAGGGACCTAACAAATCACCTGAGGAAGGAAGTTTAACCACAGCCTCCATAATAAAAAAATAAAAATAAAAAAAGCCCATGTTTACAAACAACCTATCTGTAAAAAGAGAAGCACCTTGTGACCAAGCTGGTCAATCAAATTTAATCCTTTAACTGTCACTGTCCATATTTAGAACAATAATATCTTAGTAAACCTAAAGTAATCTTAACAAACTATTATCATTTGAAAGCTTACAATCTCTAGTTTTCATATTTTGGTGGATGTTTTTAAAATAAATTGCAGAGGAGCAGTAATTTATCAATTTGCAACAAGAATATTTAATATTCATTAGGCGTGTTTTAGGCCTTTATTTTGAAATAGCAATAAACATGAAAAATCATGAAAGATTGGTAGAAAGCTCAGTTTGTTTTCATACCAAGAGTTCAAAAATAACACCAATTCAATTTTATAAAAAATAAAAAAATTGTCAGATTTTTTTTTAATATATGTAAACAAAAATATTATGGATTCTCGATTTGTGATGCGGCTGCCAGCTATTATAACGCACATATATGCTCTTTTTATGCGTTTATTAGAGGTTGAATTCAAATCAAATACTGCCAAACCACCCATACTACTTCTGAATAAGATGTCTACTTCATAAATTGTATGAAAATGATGGAAATACTTGGTTCAGATCACTCAAAGCATATATGAAAATGGAGACGCCCTTATATGGTCAGTAAGGAAGCTTGGCTGTCCATCTAGTGAAAAAGTTTGTTACTGCGCCCAAATAAAATCTTACTGAAAGCTCATTTTTTGAGATATCAACCTAAAATTTGGAACACAACTTGTCCATAGGTCTATTACAAAGCATTCTTGAATTACAACCATTTAAGTTTGGATAGTGATTTTCATGTCTATGCGAAAAAAGGGAGGGGAGGGGAGGGGTTGGGGGTGGTGACGGTGACAGTTAACCCTTTATAGGGCACTCATTGAAATACTTGGAAATTCAAAATTTCAACCATAGAGTGTTATTGGAGGATATTATAAGATTTCTAAACATTTGTGAGTTTTTAAATTTTTTAATTTTTTTAGGTTGGAAATCAAGGGCAATGAAGTTACCATATATGGTTCCTCGCCAGTCTAGGGTAATGTTTTTCCCTTAAAAAGTGTATATATAAAAAATATAATAAAAACACATAAACTTGTTACAAACATAAAAATATTTATTTAGTAACATTTTAAATTATTATTAGTAACATTTTAAATTAAATTATTATTAGGAACATTTTTAATTATTATTAGGAACATTTTAAATTATTATTAGGAACATTTTAAATTATTATTAGGAAAACACATTTTCTCAAGTCCAGCGAATTAGGCCACTGCTTCGTGGTACTTAAGGAAGCAGTTGCGGCCAGCATTGAGGCACAGATGGACCTTGCAGACCCTGCAGACCACGTTCGACCTCATGATATTCCCCTTCCGGCTGCAGTACTTGCAGGTCTGGCGGTTTGTGTAGACAGGGGCGTGGAACAGGGACATGTCAAACCGTACATGGATTGCTGGATTTGTGCTGCGGTGTCCCTGGACAGGTTTGGGGATGGCAACAGAAGTGCTGAGGCTGCCTTGAGATGCTGAGCTCCTTCGGGGATGCGACATTTTTGAGTCAATATCAAGCCCAGTTTGAGTTATTTGTTGAGTAACTGTGAAGTGCAGATCTACTGAAATATAAATAATAAGAAAAATAAGTGAGTAACATTGGACTGGTCTGTCATAACACTTAAGTGCTAAAAATATAAATCCTTTGAAATATTACTCAAATTATTAAAAATGTTTATTTTAATACATTACATAATTACATTACATTACAAAAAACACCAATACATGGCATTTAACTATGATAAAAACTGTTTCAAGGGCATAAAACTTACACATAAAGGGTAAATATATAATAATAAAGTGCAAATTATCATTATAAGTATTAAAAACTGTTATAAAGGTCATAAAACTGACCAAAACCACACATATTTCAATATCTATGGCTTGAAAATGTCTATAAATGTGTTACGTTTCCCACTGGATCACTTTATAATGTTATTCAAACCTGTGATAACATCCAATGCACTAGTAAATACTATTGTCCTACGTTATAATCATAGACTGTGGTTATAATGCATTATTTGTAGAAAAAATACCCTAGTGCGGCTTTTCTAGACGCATAGGGCGTATGTCTAAATATGGACATGCGCTAATCTTACCTGAACAGGGCGTATGATCAAATATGGTCTCACCATTTTTCATGCCACAAATGTCAATACTTTCAAGAAATCTATGCAAACAACACCTATCTCAACATGTTGCACAACTATTCAACCATAGAATGTGTGACTTTCATCAACTCACCATTTTTTGTTTTGAAGTTATTAGCGCTGATGTGGGAGTAGGTAGTAGCGCATAACCTCACTTTCCAAATTCCGGAACGACACTGAAGTTTGAAATGCTCCGTGCAACTTCTGATTGGTCAGATGCCATCATGTGACTATCAGTGACGTAGCCTGATCTTTGCTGATTGGCTAGGAGAAATCTATGCGCTCATATGACAACGCAAACAGGCAGGGGAGACTCAAGGCTTGTTCGACTTCATGCAGCTCTGCGCAGACCGATCGGCGGCTGACTTAAAGCAGTGCATGCCGGTTAGAAATTTTGTCCGACTTGATACAGCGCCGACGCCACGTGACTGTGACGTATGCCATCAAAGTACCGCGAGAGCAAATCGAGAGTAGCCGGAGAACTCAGCCAGCGCAGCTTCTCAAGAGCGGCTGCACTGGGCTGCACGTGGGCTGATGACGACACAGCTGTTCCACGATTGGCCGGATTCACCGCATGACAACGATCACGTGTGTTTCGTGTTTATTCGAACACCTTTAGTTCCTCTAAAGCTCTCAAATCAGTTTATTATAACAGTGAACACTCTTTTCATGTCGTTGTCATGTTATATTGTGTCATGTTTATCAAATTAAAACTGCTTAAAAAACGTAGACTCCACTTCATTGATAGTAGCTAAATGTTGAACTTTATTCTTGTTCAAACAGACGCTGTATGAAGCAGTACATAAAGTATTGAATGAAAATGTCTTGAATGAAAGTATTGAATGAAAATGAAAATGAAATAAATTGCATTTATTTCACTGCAGCTGTGGTAAAGTATGCAAACAACACGTGAGCGGTCACTACGGGAACCAGAAAGTGTCCGACTTCACGTCTCCGTTTGCAGCTCCTCCCCGCCTGCACGCGGCTACTCTCGCCGATCGGTTACATCCAGCCGCAGCCGATGTCCAACACACCTTCAGTTTGAATGCGGGATTAAGTTACCAAATATGGTTCCTCGCCCGATAAAGGGTTAAAGGGTTAAGGGCCACCAAACTGCTCAAGATGCACAGTCAACGAACTCGACTTGGATTACTGCTTTTTAATTCTGAGATAATATAGACAGAGTCAACCGAAAAAAAGTTGGAATTACTTTTACCATTTAGGTTAGCCTACTTTGTACGGACGTTAGCGATAACTACCTATTAGTGCTATATGGATTTGTGTAAGATCTGACATGAACACCTGCAAGAAGGAAATATGGCTCAAACACGTATGGATTGTTGTGGATACAGCGGATGACGTGCATTGCTACACTGTCAGAAAAAATGTGCAAAATTTGTACCTTTAGGGGTACAACGGCTTGTCACTGGGGCAGTACCCTCATGGGTACACCCGTTGTACCCTTTCACATGGGTACATATCAGTACCCTTGCAGTTTGTACCTTTCAAAGACAAATATGTACCTCTGGTGACTAAATTGTACCTTATAAAGGTGCAAATTTGTCCTTTTAAGGGTACTGCCCCAGTGACAAGCGTTTTGTACCTTATGATGGCAAATTTGTACTCCATACAGCACATTAAAAAGGCCAGAATGCTCTTTATCATTTATTAAACATTCAAAACTACATTTTTCACAGGATGAATATTTTAAGCACTATCACAATGTGTCATAACAGGATTGAGCAATTTTACTTCAACTTTTAATACTATTTTATATGTTTAAAAAAATTAAACAGTAATAATATTAAGCTTAATATTATATTAAGCTTTTTTTTTCTAAATCAGTACAATACATTTAACCTTTTTTTTTTTTTTTTTTCATGTAATGCAATGTTAAATCAGTACTAAATCTCATTTTAAGTAAATTTTTCTACTTTTAAAACAGTTTTGAACATCAAAAATGACAAAGCAATCTTTACTCCAGCAGTACACATTTCATTAATTGTAACTTTATACCCTTAAAACATTTGATCACAAACACACATTTCACGAAACACAGTACTACACATTTAATGTGAACTTTTTAAACATTCTTGAGGATCACAAACAATTTATTATCAGCAGAGTATCTGTCAAGGGCCTGAAAGTCCATCTCTTGCCTTGGTTTCATAATACTGCATTCAAAGTCAACTTTTACTGTATACACATGGAAGTGTGAATCATACAACACTGGTATTAAAGGGATAGTTAACTTTAAAATGAAAATTCTGTCATCCTTTACTCACCCTCAAGTTGTTTCAAACCTGTATGAATTTCTTTCTTCTGCATAACACAAAGGAAGATATTTTGAAGAATGTCAGCAACCAAACAGTTAACTGGAACCATTGACTTCCATAGTAGGAAAAAAAAAATACTATGGAAGTCAATGGTTCCAGTTAACTGTTTGGTTACTGAGATTCATCAAAATATCTTCCTTAGTGTTCAGCAGAAGAAAGAAATTCATACATGTTTGAAACAACTTGAGGGTGAGTAAAGGATGACAGAATTTTCATTTTAAAGTTAACTATCCCTTTAAAAACTCGCCACACAGAAGGGATTTTCTTCTACACCTTGTGCATTGATATGGTTGTGTGATTTTCAGCACGGGATATTAATTATTCGGGTGCCAGTTATTGGAAGGGGCTTGCCACCCACCTCAGTAATCTTTTCTATGGCATGCTGCAGGAAAGTCAATGTATTCTTCATGTAGGGTGGATAAGCCAAGTTGAAAACATAGTAAGCACTGAAGGCTGCAATTATCAGACTCTTCTTCAACTCCTATTCCCCTGCACACCTCCACACCATCCACTTTGACGAGGACTTGAAGCCTCTTGGAGAAAGCCATTTTCCAGTCAGTTTCTACCAATTGTATGGTTGGGTATGGAGTATCAGCATCAAACTGTGAGAAGAAAAGAAAATGTTAAACATCTATCAGTAAAACAATGCAACATCTATCAGAACTGAATAACCGGACCTGTGTCAGAGTATTACAAAATGACAGTTTAACAAATAAGTTGTCATTTGTTTTATGTTTTACCGCTATGTTTTATGTCAATACCTGGTAGATCTTCTGCAAGCATCTCTTCTCTTGCTTCTTTGTAGATTTTGGCTAATGGAGAATTTCTTTGATCAAGCTCAAGCATCTTTGGCACAATACTGGTCAAGCCGTCCTTGAAGCACTGGCTTAAACTGACAGTTGATGAATGCATTCGGTCAACTTCATCACACAACTGAAAATAAACAGAAAGAGAAAGTTAATCATTCACATGAACTATTTTTATATATATATATATATATATATATATATATATATATATATATATATATTTTAATATTCTATGCAGCCTCTTTCATTGCCATTTCCCTTTAGTAATATCATTGTACAAATATTTCTAAGCTTGAATGCACATATATTTGTTCACCTGAGGGTTTAGAAAATTAAATGTTTTTACAAAAGAGTAAATGATAACTGTAAATGATCATTTTAGTATACTTTTAGCTTACATCAACATTCAACATTTATTTTAAGCTGAGAACTGATATAAAATCGGTGATATCACTGACCCCTGAGGGTGTTTTTAAGAAAGGGTATTTCTTAAGTATATCCTCCACAGTCATCCCATCTCTTATCTCCCTCCTTCACCATGCAGAAGTTTGCTGCGTTCGGTCTTTTACCACCAAGGTGTCTGGTCGCATCTTGCCGTACTGGATATGCAGGACATTCACATGACCCTCAATAGAGGATGAATTCTCACCAATGACAGCAATCTCCTATTGGATCAAATTTAAAAGTACAGAACAATAATTAAAATAAAAATGATAAAAGTTAAACCTCAAAACCACGTCATTCATTATTTCCTTACCTTACATTTTTATGATCACAAAGAGAGATATTAAATTTAAAACTGCAACATTTTGCACAATGAATTCCTTAAAAAAAAGTATTATGCAAATCCATGTCACAATTGACCAAATTTCAGAAACTTCCCTGGCTCCAATTTGTGATTTTGTTAATATATTTTTTTTCTGAAAAAAGACAAACTTAAATATTGATGAAAACCAAAATATTAAATGTAATGAATATTGACTGAGTAATCCACTATTTTGTAGAGGAGGTCAAAATGACCATTTTCACCTGAGACCACTAAACATAGGACAAATATAATACACAATAATCAATGTAATACTTGCATTTCTGTAGTCGAAGTCTGTTGGTGGGATTCTGCTGGCACTGGCTCTAGTGTTAGTGTTATCACCTCCATCTCATGTGCAAATTTGTTGAACTTGGACTGTTTTTTTAAAGGAGCCTTGAAATAAATATGATAATGTTCTCTGTGAGGCCACAATCTATTGTTTCCCCGTCCAGCTAATTTTCTGAAAAAAGAAAAGAAAGAATGATCAATGTGAGCTTGAGGTTTTAACAGCAACAATAAAATCAATGTCTTTTTTAAAATAATTTTTAAACTTTCAATGCAAATTCATCAGTATAAAATATTACTTTAATTTAGAAAAATACACTATAATAACTGTACATATACACTCTCAGAAAAAAGGTACAAAGCTGTCACTGGGGCAGTACCCTAAGGTACAAAAGCTAAAAGGTACCAATATGTACACTTGAAGTACTAGGCCTAATATGTACAGAGAGTAACGGTTACCTTTTTTCTGAGCATATGATTAGAAGCAAACTTATTTAAATTAGCAGCTCAAAGATTAGAAACGTATTTTACGAGTTTACCAGTTTTGATAAATGGTGAACAAACTTCACTTTCTTTTTAGGAGGGGCTCGATATGCTGCGGGACGCCTCGATCTCCGAGTCCGAGCCATCGCCTCAGTTGACTGCTGCTTAACTTACATAGTTCGCTCGTGATGGCTGACAGGACTAAATGATTAACGTTACTCTCATGGACTAACGTTTACAACGTTATTTAAATATTTAACGTTACCAAATAAAACTGATATAAAATCAACTCACACGGATGATATTCGTAAATTATTTAATTCCAGACTGACTAGAAGCGTTAAAATAGAAACAGACCAAGCGTTCGCTCGCGTCCGGTAACTTAAGGAGTTGTAAGAAAATTGTGGGAAACTGAATTTAAAAATATGTTGGCTTATATTGAGTTTTTTTTTTTTACACAAAACGCGATGGGTTTGAACGGTTTGAACTGTTTCTATGGCCGCGGTCTCGCGGTAGAGTAACGTTAAGTTAACCATATGAGTTATGCTAAAAGATATATCTTAATTTATGGCTAAAAATTCAAATAATTGTAATACCAGTAACGTTACGTTGATTTTGTCAGGTCAGTATTTTCGAAGAAAGGTTTTCCCTCACGCGTCAGTAGGCCTAATGTTACAGACGCTATGTCAAGTGCACATAACGTAACTCGAAAGGGAACCAACGGATTTTCACAATACTTAAAACTAAACATACCTCTGAATTTCTGTGCTTCGTCGTCGGTGATATTTATTCCGGCTTCTTTCTGAAGAAGATCCTCCGTCGACAGCGTCAGGAGTGAGACAGACATCATGGAATAACCGTCGTTTCTTGTGCACAGTCCTTCTTCACTTCTTCTCGCGCATAAAGTGTATCATGTTTATAATAACATTTTTGGTATGTTCTTACCTTGCTCTTGATGTCTGCGTTTCAAGGCCATCTCCACCAACATTTTTCCACGAGAGTAATGGGCCATTACGCTATCACAGAGTAATAATAGAAACAAGCACTGGGCAGTCTACACTTTATTTCAAAATGTGTGTTGTGTTACGTGGTTTGGTGTGAAGAGCGGCAATTAAAGAGCGGGAAACTTTGACAGTATGACAAAGCCAGAGTACAGTAACATCACAGCGGCACCGTAACATCTCTCTTGATGCCAGGCTAAACAAAGTCAGAACACCTTAACTCAACTTCAGCGTGCTGGAACAAAGGCAAAGAACCGTAACAACTGTTACGGTGTTCTGCTGTGGTTTCTCGTATGGTTTTGGATGTTACGGTTGTCATAGCCCTTTATTTTCTCGTTAAAACAATCAAATTGACTCACGATATTTATTCACATGATAAAGGAGGTCTCAAATACCATAAAAATGACACTAACTCATTTTTTACCAAACATGATGTTACGGCGTTTTGCCTTTGTAGGGCAGTGTAAAAGGATCAAAGGTAGACACACGTATGATGTCATTGCTGCTGAGATCGATCACATTCATTCATTATATGGACTGTCAACGAAAGCTACAGCTACGGTTACTGATAACGGCTCTAACTTTGTAAAAGCCTTCCAAATGTATCTGCCGGAATCGCTCTCTGACGATGATGATGATGATGAGGATGAAGAGGTTACCTTCACAAATGTTGCAGACGTGCTTGACACCTCCACAGAGGAGGGGATTGTTTTACCCCCACACCTGAGGTGTGCCTCTCACACACTTAACTTCATTTCATGCTCTGACGTGGACAAGTGGCTGCTTTCAAATCCTGGGACTAAAGGAATTTACAGAAGTGCTTTTGATGTCGAAGCTACTGGAGATAAAAGAAGGCCTGATTATTGCAACTGGCCTGATGCCATAGTTCAGGTAAGAAACATTCATCAATATTCAAAAGAAGTTTGTAGATGTAAACATTCATATTTTTAGCTGAGCAAGCACCAATATAGCCTAAGAAATGGAAAGATTGTAAAGTGCACAACATCATTTTTTATTCTATTCACACACACACACACACACACACACACACACACACACACACACACACACACACACACACACACACACACACACTGTACTGTCTGTGTAACACTTCTGTAACAGTTACAGTATACTAGGCTCAGTGCTAGGTTCCACTACAGGAGCAGTGATTGATGTAAGATGCATTAATAACCACAGACCACAGAATCAGTTTAAATTGCCGGCTTAATACGTTTAGTTGACATCATAAAACGGACAGTTGACATACAGTTAACATTAATTTCAAAATCACTTCAAGGAAAAAAAATATTTCCCCCTCTTTTTGTGTTCACGTGAGTTAGTTTATGAATCCTTTTTCTTTTATTTAAACCTACTATTTGGCTTAAAAGGATACTATTTTCAACCTAGGTTATTATTAGTCTCCAGTTGTATCACTAATTTATGTGAGTTAACTCAGCTTTATTCTGGATAAAGTTTAGTTCTTAAGTTTCAAGGTTTAGTTCAAGTTTGGTTAAATTCCCTGTTAGTTTCAACCGTTTTCTATTTTGTTGTTCGTACCCCAAAAAAAATATTACATGTCAGAAAACACCATTACAGCATTAACATGAAGGGTTAACAAATAAAACAATAGCAAAAAAAATAAAACAAAACAACTCAAATTGTATTCAGCAAAAGACTGAATAAACTTGTATTTCACAAGTAATTGTCTTTGTTCTCTTAAGTGTCAGTCCTTTAGTAATTGTCCTGAACGGTTAATCCAGTGTCTCTGTGGATCCACAGCAGCTCTGCAGTGAAATATGGATCAATCCTACCAGTTTCTGATGAAAACCATGCAACATCCGGCAGAGGCGCTTTGCTCCTGTGTGATGCACAGTTAGTGGTGGAAATTTTGATTCTTTCCAGAGACTCGTTCATTTTCAGTTCGTTCACCAAAATGATTCGTTCAGATTCGTTCACTGATTCGTTCAGTGACAATTTCTTCCTATTACATAAATACTGCAGCAGGAGGCGAAAAAGAGTGTATTTTATGCTATGTTTTAACGAACGTATTTACTTGTTACAGAAAAACTGATTTGGCTTTGTTAAAATTTGTGCCTTATTTACTAAATTAATAAAATAAGTCTAAATAAGAGGTTCAGATGACCAAACCAAGGTTTTCTTGCATAATTAACATTTTAATTGTTTGGTCAGACATAGCCTACACATTTATAAATCTGGGATTATATTAAACGTTGAGTTATGTTATGTATGTTAAATATGATAAACAATTATATGCACACAACTGCGCTTTGAATGAGATTGAATCACATGGTAAATTACCGATCTACCCAGTACTCTCATTCACGAACGAAATGTACCAGTTTGATCAATTCGTTCACGAACGAGATCTCTCTCTCTCGTTCAGACTCGAAACAGAGCGATCTCGGTCAGTGATGGGCGTATTCGTTCAGTAGATCCAACCAATTACATGCCCCTTCACAGCCCGAACTGAAATATTATTTGCTGACGTTACGCAAATGAGACCTAACCAATACTGTCATATTTTTTGGTTTGTTTTAGTTTTTAGAGAAGTGCATATGACATGAATAAAACGTAATTAATTCATTTTTGATCATACAAAATGAACACAAGTAGTAAAGTAAATTTTTCAAAGTGCAAAATACCACAAAACTAATTAAAACACACAAAGAAAAGAAAAGAAAAGCAGGTAAAGAGAAGTGTAAATTTAAATCAAGTAAACAGTCAAGTACAAAATGACAATGTTAATTTGTCTTTGTAAGCCTATATTTAACCATGCTTGCATTATTAAATTGTTTTCATTACAATGGTAAAGTGTAAATTTCCTTCTTTGATGCAAATATGCTGACTACACAAACCCAGCTCTATCGGTTCGCCATCATTATCGTTCAAACAATTGGTTCTTTTCGTTCACGAACGACATGTACCAGTTCGTTCACGAGAAGATCTCTCTCTCTCGTTCAGACTCAAAAGCAACTCGGTCACAGTCAGTGAAGGGCGTTTTCGTTCACTACATCCAACAAATCACATGCTCTGTCACATCTCATACTCGAAGGCTATTGGCTTGAGGTTTAGTCATTCTTGACAGGTTGAAAACACAGAGCTACCCGGTTCACTGAGCTGCGCATGCGCTGCTAATAGCGCCGCGCGGCTGTTGAGGGAGGAATTTCAGTGAACGAGAAATATGAGTCAATGGATTACGTGAACGAGAACGATTCGTTCACCTAAAAGATTCGTTCAAAAAGAACGATTCGTTCACGAACGTAACATCACTATGCACAGTTCATGGGGTCACTGGGTGGCTCGCCATCTTACATCTCGCACGTGGAATCCAACTCCGATATTCGCTCAGAATTTCCGGTCCAAACCTTAATGGCCTAGCATAATAATAAAATAATATGCACAAAAAAAATCAAATACTACATCTGGTAGCTTCACATATTGATAAAAGCTTGTTTTTTAGCTTAATTTGCACTTCATGAAATGGCGCATTCGCCATCATGGCGGCAGAAAAAAACGTAACATCACAGGACATTGAACTACAGGCCTGTGCTTCAATCCACCATGTACATCCACCATTCCAACACAAAACATCATAAATTAACTACCTTAGCTTTCCATCTTCATGAAAGTACCGATACATCACAACAAAATGTTCCACACATAAAATAAAATACATTCTTTTAACTCACCAAGTCCCGTTCGGCAATGAACACAAGTATGAAATATCGCCAGGTCACGGCAGGTTGGAACACACAACTAGTGATGTGACATTTGAACCGAGGCGTCGGAGCTTGTGTCGAGAAAAAATGGGCGTGCCAGATGAAGCCGCGATTCGAGGCTTGTGTTGTTAACGTGAAAATCACGTGACTGATGACAAACGAGGCCTCGGTTTGTGTGGATACGTCATCGGTTCGGTCTGAGTGTCGCTTCTGGATAAAAGGCGGTTCGAAACTTTGCACAGTAGCTAGGTGTCACTAGTGAGCAATGCTGAATGAAGCTTCGAGTAATGAACCTTTGGCTGAAGCAATGGGCTGCGAGGTATCAGTGGTTCAGGAAGCCTCATTTTGCCATCACTACACACAACAAAACAAACAAAAAAAAACTCCTTCAAGGCACAAAATTAACTTTAAATGGACTCTTTACTTATTCTTCTTGTTTTCCTCTGTTTTCAGCAGCAGCTCTACAACGACTGTCTGCGTTTCTCCCTCGTTAACAAGCAGGAAAAAACAAAACAACCTGATTGGCTGTGGTTAGTCTCAGGAGTCACGCTGCAACTTGACTCTTCAAAATAAGAGTCTGAACACATTTTAAACCATGTTAAATGAAGAAAATAAATAAATAAAATGAATTCACATATTTTTAACCCCTTTTCTATGTTCTTAAACCTAAATGAAACGTATGAAATAAAGCATTTGACTATTTTAATGCATTTTAAATTTCTTTTAACCTATTTGTTGACTATTCATTGCTTGCAATGCATTTCTTTATGACTGTTTTTATTAACAACTTTAGTTTGAAATGGTGCTTTGTAACCAGGGTTACATCTGCACCTACCCACCGGATGAAAAATAAACAGTAATAATACCATAATTCCTTTTTTGCAAAATAATGTTTTAGTTTTGTCCAATCAGTTGCACGTATATTTTCAGTTTCTTAATGTGTGTGTTTTTGTGATGTTTAAATAAATGATTTTATAACTCAAAAATCACATAGTGGTGTACAGCTTTCATAGAATGTACATAGAGGGAATCTTTCACTCATTCTAATATCTGTGTCACTGTGTTTTTTTTTTTTTTTGCAGGCAATCAAAACACGATTTGCATCCGTCTTGGAAAGCAACGATGCAATACTGGCAGCTGTCACACTTCCTATGTTCAAACTGTGATGGTTGAAAGACCAGAGGAAGAAAGAGATGGTCAAAGGAATGCTGGCAGCAGAGTGTCACAAGCTCATCCCTCGCCCTGGCCCTGTTCAGCAAGCAGCCAAGATGCCTGTGTCTCCGACAACACCAGACTCAAGCTCCTATAATGTGCAGGACTTTTTCTGTTTTGAGGAGGCTGATGATACCTTCAGCACTGTGGAAACTGAAGTAATGACCTACTTGAGAACAGCCGTAACAGGGATGGAGATTCTTAAACAATTTCCCACAATAAAGGAAATTTCTCTGAAGAAAAATGCAGCTACTCCATCCAGTGCACCTGTCGAGAGACTTTTTAGCCTGGGAAGTCTGGTACTGTCTCCAAAGAGGAACAAGCTGTCTGACCAAAGGTTTGAGAGACTTCTTCTCATGCGGTACAACCACTGGTTTGAAGGGTAAAACTCAACTTAAACGTTCATTCAGGTCCTTGCTAGTAAGCACCTTTTGTTGTTTCAAATAAATAAGCACACATTTGTTATAAAAAATATTTGTTTGTTAAAAATAATGGTTAGTTTAGTAGCCACAGTGACATATCTGTTATATCTTAGAACACTAATTTTATGCATTATAAAATGCATTACGTTGTATTGCTAGGAAAAATGCAGGTTTTTTTGTTGTTTTTTTTACATTTTTATGGACATATACAACAGCAGATTTTGCACTTTGAATACACACAGCTTACTTTACATAAGCTGGTGACATGCAACTCTTAATTTGTGGTTAGGTTGAAACTTGCTCATAGATTTCATTTTTAAACAGCATTTATATTTTTTATGTTTTTTGTTTTTTTATGCATATCAATTATGTTTGTCAATAATAGCAGTTTTTTGGTGCTGAGTTTCTCGAAATTGATTCTGAATAATTCTGATTGAAGGGCTCAACACAACAGCTTTTATGATGCAGAAGCCACTTTAGTTTTTGATTCTGAATATATTATTCAGCTTGTTTTGTTATTTATTTCAGAAATCCTTGTGATATATTCAGTTTGTGCTGGTCTGACTTAAATAAAATAGTGTTTAAAAATGACTTTCTGTTTAAGTCAGTTCTCTTACGAGAGGTCTCTCGTACTGCGTAAGATATCTTACGCTAGGGGAAAATCCTTTTCCGCGAGATATTGAAGCCAAAAATTATCCTTAATTTTGTAATAATGCAAAACGCGTTGCAGCAGCAATGCAGACATAGGCGAGACAGCTCGCGCGCCTATTGGCTGCTCTGCGGCAACTGCAGCAGCCTATCGAGCGAGGCCTGGCGTGACGCCAGACCCAATCAGGGCACTTCGCGCCCGCTGCGTCACGTCCCGCCGAAATGGGCGTGGTCTAGGCCTATAAATATCGCTCGCAGGCAGCTATTATCTGATTTTTCATCCTTCAAGCGAAGCACACGCATCGCTGGAGCTGGATTAGAAGCCGCGCCGTCGAGAGAGAGCACCTTCAGCGGGACGAGTCACTGAAGTCGCTGGCCGCGCCGCCTTCCTGCCTTCCTGCTGCGCTTTCCGGCGCTTATATCCTTCTCTTTTATTTGCACTGTATTTCTGTGTGTGTGTGTCGCCGCCGCGACACACATTTTCTAAAAGAGCTAGCGTCTTTTTAAAGATGCCTTCCTGCGGCTCGTGCAGAGCCACACTCAGCGACGGGGACCGCCACGTGATCTGCGTTTCCTGCCTGGGTGAGGAACATGCAGCTCTCGCGCTCGCTGACGGCGGATGCCCTCACTGCGAGCTGATGGCAATGGCGACTCTGAGGACTCGCCTAGCCGTCTTCACCGAGACTGCTCCCCCGCCCGCCGCGGCGTCGCGCCGTAAAAAGCGCCGTGCCCAGCGGGCCCCGGAACCCTCCCTCAGCCGCCAAAGCTCGCCGGTTCGCCCGCTTGCTTCCCCGGCTTCTTCTGTTTCGCTTCCTGACGGACAGCGGCCGCCGTCTGCCGCCGCTTCCGTTGATATCGCGGATGAGGAAGCCCTGCTGGGAGAGGATGATTCCTGCTCTATCCTGGCGTCAGGCAGTGAGGATTGGGCGGGCTCTGAGGACCCCGCACCCCCTGCCCGCACTTCGTCAGGCAAGAGAGCTTCTATTGAGACGGAACTCATGCGAGTACTCGCACAGGCCGCGGCGAGCCTCGGCCTCGAGTGGTCTTCGCCTGAGCAGCCCGCTCACAACCGGCTGGATGGATTTTTCCTGCCTGGGGAGCGCGCTTCGCCTGTGTCCAGACCGGCGCCTTTTCTTCCTGAGTTACACGAAGAAGTCGCCAAGTCCTGGAGCGCCCCCTATTCTGCTAGAGTGCGTCCTGCTGTTTCTTTGGCATTCTCCGCCGTTGACGATGCCAAGAACAGAGGATACCTCTCGCTGCCGCCGGTTGAAGAGGCGATAGCGGCCCACTTATGCCCGCCCTCCGCTGGACGGCGCGCTAAGCCGGCCCTACCCTCTAAAGCTTGCCGCACGACGTCGAGCTTGCTCCACCGCGCTTTCTCCGCCGCCGGGCAAGCTGCGTCAGCGTTGCACACCATGGCAACGCTCCAGATCTTCCAGGCCGATCTCCTCCGTAAGCTGGATGAGGAAGGACCTGACGCGATCTGTGTGCCGGACTTAAGGAGTGCCACGGACCTTCGCTCTTCGTGCTACTAAGTCCGCAGCGCAAGCCATTGGACGGACTATGGCTTCTCTCACCGTATCTGAGAGACATCTCTGGCTGACGCTCTCGGAAATGGCCGAGTCTGAACGCACCGCGTTCCTCGACGCCCCGCTTTCCGCCACAGGCCTCTTTGGATCCTCCGTCAAAGATTTCGCGGAGAGATTCGCAGAGGTACAGAAAGCGTCTCAGGCCATGAAGCACTTCCTCCCGAAGCGCTCCAGCTCTGCAGCAGGCCGTGCGAAACCGTCTGCCCAGAGCTCACAGCCACAGCCACCGTCCACTGCCTCCACTTCACAACGCCGCCAGGCCAGAAGCGCGAGACCGCGCTCCCGCTCATCCGGTCGCCGCCCCGCAGGACGCGGCTCGCGACCTAGGATCACGGTGAAGCCCGAGGCCCCGAAGTCGTCCTAGCACAGCTAGGAAAACGACGGTGTTCCAGTCCCGCTGCGGCCGGACTCACACCAAAGCTATTCGCTCGTTCAGTTCCAGAAAATGTGACTGTTCCAGTGTTTTCTGCAGCCAACAAGTCGGTTCTGTCACCCGCTTGCCTGCACACAAATGCCGTTTTCACGGCTACCCAGATAAATCCCCAAAAGAGTGTATTTTCTGGTGTCCCGGCCACGGCCGATGGTGTTTCGTGTGTAGTAAGAATGCCCACTGCCCAGTGCCCATCCCTACACATAAGCACAGCCCGTCACACAGGGCTCGCGCACATAAAACCGACTCAGATCGGTTGCGCTTCAAACATGGTGAACGTGCCCACTACCCAGTGCCCACTAACACCACGTTATGCATGTCTCACGGTTTCTGTAAAAACGAAACCAACGTGCACTCGCTTCACGCAAGCGAACGATGCTTTCGGTGTGATAAATGTGCCCGCTGTCCCGCGCCCACATCCACACATAGACATGACAGTTCCCACGGGAACCGCCCAGCCCTCCCCCTCGCGGTTAACCACCGTAGAGGAGTCGAGCGCGGGCAATCTGCCCGCTGTCATCAGCGCGCCCCATGCCTCAAATGTCACGAGCGACACGCTTGTGTTACAGCACACCGAAGCTTCTCCATCGCTGAGCGAGCGGAGCGCGCTTCGTATTCGACCCCTAGCTATCCATGCAGACGCATGGGCAAAGCTACCCGGGGTTTCGAAGTGGGTGCTGAACATTATAGAAAGAGGCTATTCGCTGCAGTTTCGCCGACGCCCTCGCCGCTATGTGGCGCGCGTCGAGACCACGGTAAAAACAGAAGTAGCACATCTACTTCGAGCCGAAGTGACGAAACTATTGAGCAAAGGGGCCATAGAACCTCTCTCTCAAGATCAGAGCGAGGGAGGGCTATACAGCAGATACTTCCTGGTACCGAAAAAAGACGGGGGTCTCAGACCCATACTAGATCTAAGGCAGCTGAACAAAGTGCTTGTGAAGCGACAGTTCAGGATGCTCACGACCAGGCAAATCCTTGTGCAGATTCGCCAAGGAGATTGGTTTGTGTCAATAGATCTGAAAGACGCGTATTTTCAAATACAGATAGCGTCACGTCACAGGCGATATTTGAGATTCGCCTTCGAGGGCCAGGCATATCAGTACACAGTCCTGCCGTTCGGTTTGTCCCTAGCACCCCGTACATTTACGAAGTGCATGGACGCGGCGCTCGCACCCCTCAGAATGAGAGGCATGCGAGTGCTGAACTATTTGGACGATTGGCTGATTCTAGCGCAATCTCGCGCAGTGCTCATAGAACACACGACCATTTTACTCGATCACCTCGAGGATTTGGGTCTGAGTGTCAATTGGGCGAAGAGCTCCCTGTCACCCAGCCAGAAAATATCTTTCCTGGGCACAGAACTGGACTCACTATCCATGATAGCGCGACTATCACAACAGCGCGCGGTAGACATTCGACGCACAGCGAACTCTTTTCGCTGCGGCGCGTCTGTCCCGCTCAAAAGATTTCAGAAGATGCTAGGTCTCATGGCCTCAGCATCGTCAGTGCTCCAGCTGGGTCTGCTACGCATGCGCCCGCTGCAGTTTTGGCTGAAAGCGCGAGTCCCACGCGAAGCGTGGGCACCCGGTTTGCTTCGCCTCAGGGTCAATCAGAAATGCGTTACAGCTCTGAAACCCTGGAAAGCGAACGACTGGTACCAATCAGGTGTAAGCCTGGGGACTTCCTCGAGGGTGAAAGTGGTGTCCACGGACGCGTCCACCTCGGGATGGGGAGCGCTGCTCGAGGGCAGACCGTTCTTCGGCCAGTGGTCAGAACGGGAGAAGCTCCTGCACATAAACTGCCTCGAAATGCTGGCAGTAGACAACGCGCTGACGCGTTTTTGTCCCCAAATAAAAGGTCACCACGTCTTGGTCCGTTCGGACAACATGTCTGTGGTGTCCTACATAAATCGCCAGGGCGGCATCAGATCCGAGAAACTGTACAGGCTGGCAGAACGCCTCCTGGTATGGGCTCAGTGCAACCTGCGCTCGCTCAGAGCAGCGCACGTGCCAGGGATCATGAATATAGGACCAGACAGACTGTCCAGGAACAATGTTCCGGCAGGCGAATGGTCCCTACACCCACAGACAGTCCAACTGCTGTGGAAGAAATTCGGCAGAGCGAAAGTGGACCTGTTTGCGTCTCAAGAAAACGCTCACTGTCAAGAATTTTTCTCCAAGAGCAGGAGCGCGCTGTCCCATGTGTGGCCCCGCCGCCCGCTCTATGCTTTTCCCCCCGTCTCTCTCCTGCCTCAGGTGATAGAACGGATCAGGGAAGAAGGATGCTCAGTACTGCTGGTAGCACCGTTCTGGAAAAACCAACCTTGGTTCCCAGCCGTGATGCAGTTAGCAAGTACTGCCCCGTGGCCAGTACCAGTGAGGAGAGATCTCCTCTCACAGGCCCGCGGCTCGATCTGGCATCCTCACCCGGAACTATGGTCCCTTCATGTCTGGGCCATCAACGGGTACATGTTGGACTCCCTAAAGGAGTATTAAACACGATCACGCAGGCTAGAGCTCCGTCTACAAGACGACTCTATTCTTCGAAATGGTCAGTGTTTTCGGGCTGGTGCACAGCCCGTGGTGTGTCACCCACAAACTGTGATGTGACGGAGGTGCTTTCCTTCCTACAAGAGCTGTTGGATGGGGGCAGGGCCCCCTCCACGCTCAAAGTTTATGTGGCGGCTATAGCAGCGTTCTCAGAAACAACGCTTGGTCAGTCAATAGGAAGGAACGATTTAGTCATCCGCTTCCTTAGAGGAGCTAAGAGACTGAATCCTCCCAGACCTCCCTCAGTCCCCGTATGGGACCTTTCTACGGTTCTGGAAGCCATGAAAGGTGCGCCATTTGAGCCTTTGCAGTCAATCGATTTGAAACACCTGTCTTTCAAAACGGTGTTTTTGCTGGCTCTCGCTTCAGTGAAGCGCATAGGGGATCTGCACGCGCTCTCTGTGAGCGCGGCGTGCATGGAGTTTGGGCCCAATGACTCAAAAGTTATACTCAAACCTAAGCACGGTTATGTTCCAAAATCCCTCAACACACCGTTTAGGGCGCAGATTATCTCTCTGTCAGCCCTACCGGTCCCTGATGAGGAAAGAGACGCGAGCCTCCTTTGCCCAGTCAGGGCATTACGAGCTTATGTGTCTCGCTCGTCTGTTTTCAGACAGACGGAACAGCTCTTTGTTTCGTTTAGCGGACGTTCTAAGGGACTAGCCGCGTCGAAACAGAGCCTATCCAGATGGATAGTTGATGCTATAGCGCTGGCATACGCCTCCAAGGGCATGCAGTGCCCTTTGGGTGTCAGAGCGCATTCCACGAGAGGCATGGCCTCTTCGTGGGCCTGGTCAAGTGGGATTGCCTTGCAAGATATTTGTATGGCGGCAGGCTGGGCCTCCCCGTCTACATTTATAAGGTTTTATAACCTAGAGGTTCCCGCCCTGCAGGCCAGGCTGCTGTCGGTCTAAACCACCAGTATTATCTGACCTGATGCGTTCAGCTCAGAATGCTGCGTTTGCTGAGCACAGCTCAATGTTCGACAGTTTAAAGCTGGGCAAACTGTGTAAGACCCACATTTTTTCCCATCAGTTCAGGCCGTACCCCGCCCTGTCTGTATGATGAAATTCGCGTCCCTTCGACGCTACTTTATGTGGAAAAGTGAGGCTGCACCCCTCCTTCTTCCCGGACTCTCTGTGAGTTCACTGAGTGATTGTGCACTATATGTACCCCGGGTTTTCGCCCTTGGGTTTTTGGTGTCAGATCTCAGCATGCACGGCGTTTTACATTGGGTCCCCTAGCGTAAGATATCTTACGCAGTACGAGAGACCTCTCGTAAGAGAACGTACTCGGTTACTAACGTAACCTCGGTTCTCTCTAGAAGAGGGAACGAGTACTGCGTATCTTGCCGTGCATGCACACGCTCTGGTTGCTTCGATGATGAAAAACCAGATAATAGCTGCCTGCGAGCGATATTTATAGGCCTAGACCACGCCCATTTCGGCGGGACGTGACGCAGCGGGCGCGAAGTGCCCTGATTGGGTCTGGCGTCACGCCAGGCCTCGCTCGATAGGCTGCTGCAGTTGCCGCAGAGCAGCCAATAGGCGCGCGAGCTGTCTCGCCTATGTCTGCATTGCTGCTGCAACGCGTTTTGCATTATTACAAAATTAAGGATAATTTTTGGCTTCAATATCTCGCGGAAAAGGATTTTCCCCTAGCGTAAGATATCTTACGCAGTACTCGTTCCCTCTTCTAGAGAGAACCGAGGTTACGTTAGTAACCGAGTACGTTTTGTGTTTGTAGACCATAACGCATAAAAGGGCATTAATGGGAACATTAAAGAACGTTCTTTAAAAAAGTAACTAAAAAGTTACTTTTAACAGTAATGCATTACCTTTTGGTGTAAGTAATCAACAAAGTAATTGAGTTACTTTTTGAATGAAGTAACTAGTAACTGTAACTAGTTACTATTTCTTAGTAACTAGCACAACACTGATGGTAAGTCATAACAGATGAAACATATTCATTTCAAATGAAGGAAATTGTAAATCTGTCAAGTCATCTGCATTATAGTGCACTTAATTGTCCTGATTTGGATCAGATGATCACTGGATTGATCTGAGACACACTCCTCACACCAACAACCGGCCCTCATGTTGTTTGCCGTGATCATGCTGTGCCATCACTGCCACACACGGCTCAGCTCCGGCTGACAGGAGACCAGCAGAGAGTATTAAACTGGACAAGCTCTCTGTCACACCTGACGAGGTAAGAAGCCCAAATATGAGCCCCTTCCAAACACAAGACTCAATGCTGTTTGCTCTGTGACCTCTGCCATTTTTCTGCCATAACGTCGACTGTCATTGAGGTTTGAGTCAGTTGCTCAGTTTGACCTCTAGATGCCAGAAAAGCTGCTCTGAAGTCTCACTGCTCACAGAGACTGAGGACTGACTTTACATTAGCAAGTGAAGTGTTTTCTTACACACCAATTTATTACTTTATTTCTCTACAAACTCCAAATGACAATAATTCACTTCTTTTTTTTTCTTTTTTTTACTCAATATACAAAAATAGACGATAGATGGTATGTACATATGCAATGAAATGTACAGTAAATAAGTGTGGTGTATTACATAAATAAATGGAGGCATTAACTGTTCATGAGGTGGATTGCCTGAGGGAAGAAACTGTTCCTGTGCCTGGCCGTTCTGGTGCTCAGAGCTCTGTAGAGCCGACCAGACCACAACAGTTCAAAGAGGAAGAGGCCTGGGTGTGAGGGGTCCAGTAAAGGGGGTTTCCCACCGGGTAGTTCTAGGAACTAACCACCTTTAGAGAAAAAAATTCTGGTTGTATTCGCACCGCCAGTAAGAACTCTGGAGTGACGTAAGCTGCGCTTGTGACTTTTATTTTGACGGCACGGTGGAACTTTATTTTGACGGCACTGAGAACGCCAGAGCCTGAGCAAACAAACAGTGCTTGCATTCTCCGTGTTCATTAGTTTACGATCTGTGTATCAGTCCTGTCTAATACGTTATTAGATAGAACTGTTATACATAAAAGGAGACAATTGTAGACAGTCAGTATACGAAAAGTTATTAGCTTATGCCGTGTGGTTCATGTCCAGTGTTGCTAGTCAAGTCACCTTTTTTTATTACAATACAGATTGTATCAAAGCAGCTTCACAGTGATAACAAGAAAATAATACAACAAAGTTTGTTTCTAGTTAGTAAGGCAGATCAATAATATTGTTGAATATTAAATGTCCCCAACTAAGCAAGCCAAAATCCAAGGCAACAGTGGCAAGGAACCAAAACTCTATGGAAGTAGAATAATGTCAAATGTTTTTGAAATAAAAAGCCTGTTGAATTGCACTACTTGAAAAAAAATAGGCATTGCATTAACCATGCTTGCATTTTAATGCATTGTATTTTTAGTGCTTACATTTTTATGGGCTGAAATTCAACATGGTTGAATATTTAAGCTGTGAATATTTCAATTAAAAACATTTCAAACACCTTTTCATTATTAAAAATTCAATAATCCATATTCATCTTTCATATTTCACTTCCAAAATATTCAAACTGTTTAAAAATACAACCAATAATATTCAACAGGCAATTTTCGGTCCATTTTATTTCGCTTTGCAAATTCGCTTCCACAAATTCAGTGAATTCAACATTGACGTCCAGGAACTGCAGGAAAAGCAGTAGATTGCCGAGCATACTCTCCATCTGCTGTTAGTCGACCTCACCATCAGATGGTGCAAAAGCGCTTGTTGCTGACGAAGACATTCATTCATAAAATGAAAATGATTATCTGTGTCAGTATATGCGGAAAAGATGATAAACACACAAAAGCTGTGTTTATGTTTCATTCAATAACTTCATTGTTACTTTCCCTGTGTATTCTACATGTCATCAGCTTTCTCTACCATGAACAGGATTATAATCGGTTTCCCTCAATACCTCATACTCAAGGATTTCCCTTCCGTTGATAGTGATATGAAAGACCAATCTTGCACCTTATTAGGGAAGTAGGCTGTAGGCTATTATATAGGCTACAGGCAAGAAGATGGACTCAGAATATGAACTTAACGCGCAAAGTTTCATGCTGAGCGTTTCGTGATATACTGGCATAAAATCAACACATACATATATATAGTGTGCATACTAGGGGTGTAACGATACGCGTATTCGTATCGAACCGTTCTGTACGAGGCTTTCGGTTCGGTTTTCGGTACGCATTACGTACCGAACGGTTCGTTGGACCATTTTTTTCTGCCGACCAAAATTTCGTTATTTCAAATGAAGGCGCGTCGCGGGTGGCAAGCATGCTCATAGAGGCTGGCGCGACCACAACATCAACTGGCAAATGCAATGTAAGGAGCGAAACTGAGCTACTCTTATTGTGTTTGTGTGGACCGTTTATCAGTTTTGACCTGTGAAGCGGGACTCGCGAGCCCTATGCGCGAGCCTGATCAAGCAACACCACACAGCGCTAAGAGATCCAGACCAGTAAAGAAAGCATTTGAATTTCAAATGCTTTTTGAATTCGCCACAGAAGTAATAACATCGCTGCGAGATCTAGTGAGAAACATGCACATTTCTCTGTTATTAACGGATCAAACAGCGCTGACGTGGAAACCAGGAAGAAACATCGTGCCATGAATGAACTGGCCGGTGTCCACAGATCAGCAACATTCACCGTGGAATGGATTTGCTGTAGTAGCCTAACACTAACTGCAAGGTATGGAAGTTTGTCAGGAATAGTGGGCTATAATGCCTTCAAGTAACATTACGTCGGTTTTATTTTGACATTATGAATACAATTGCTGCCCTCAAATGTTAATCTGAACTAAAATAAACCTTTGTTTATAACTAGCCTACTACTACAATATTACATTTCATTTTGTCCAAGGAGCTGTTTTGTTTTATATGCTCATAAGAAGAGTCAAGTATAGCTCCATTATTGCTCAGTAAAAAAAGCAACAAAAATAAAAAAAATCATACTTTATGATGTTAGTTTCATAAAAAGAAAAAAGAAAAAAATTAATTCAAGGAAATTTATCTGCCATTTATTTATTTTTGCTGTATGGAAAACGTACCGAACCGAACTGTGACACAAGTGTATCGTATCGAACCGAACCGTGAATTTTGTGAACCGTTACACCCCTAATGCATACGTGTTTTGCATTAGCTTAAACTGTCACAGCACTTGCATATTGTCCTCCTATTGTTAGTTTAACTGTAAATCGCTTTGGATAAAAGCTTCTGCTAAATGACTAAATGTAAAAATTGGCTTGATCCCAGATAGCATGTATAATCGGCCCGAGCTCGGCTGCCCCGCGGCGCCTGCGGCTTAGACTCGGCATCGGCGTGTGTTAACCGGGCCGATTGTGGCCCGCAGCTCGCTCTGGCACATGCATTTTTGTTACGGCTGTAAAGCACTGGGCCGATTCATGTTCACCGTAACTGGTAACTCGGCTCTAGCTTCTGTATGATCTGGACCACTTCTGGAAATGTCTCGGCTTAGGTTAAATAAAGGATGGTTTTAATGTAGCAATAATTAACATAAAAATTATTTTAAAATTGACGTAAACTCCTGACTGTATTTGTTATACTCGTCGAGTGTCATTTTGCACAGAGCATTCTTTAATATTTATAACCATAGCAAAAATATTTAGTTGTCATGAAGATTCTTTACGTGTATTTTAAACATGCATGGGCGCTTGACATCACTCGCACAGTCACGGTGATTGCAGTCAGTCGCGCATCGGCTGAGTAGTGGCAACCGCAATAAGGCCAAGTCACTTAATTTGCCACCTGCAGGCAGGCATCTATACATACAACTTTGTTAACTTTTGGCTCGTTTACCAATGGTGGGTAACAGAAACAAAATGCCGGCCAAAATATGTTTCTACCGGCCAACATAATTTTTAAGATGTAACGTTAGCTATCCTGTGTTTACTTGGGTTGATGGGATGGGTAGCCTACATGCACAACGTCTTGTTAGCAACACTGAGTCTCAAATTCATTTTACTTGCTATTTCAAATGTTTACCAGCAGTGACGGTTAAACTCTGGGCGCTCGGCTCAGATGCGTTTACCAGTATGAAGCCGATTTCAACAGTTGCTGCAGCGAGCGTCAGCACGCATGACGTGTCTCACTTTCGGTGAGATAAAACTCAACGCCTGACTTAAAATCATCCCTTTTCGATCCTGCGTCATTACAGTGAACTTGAGGTAAGTCTTGTGTTCAATTTCCTTAAAAAGCATCAACATTTCATGCCGAGCATAGTTTCAATCGAGTTACGTCGACCTACATATTTCGAACTGTTGCTGATTAAATGTTGATTATTATCGATCCGTTTAAACTTTGTTCATGTTCATTTGACAGTGCTTCCCTAGATGAAACGAAAAGAAAGATTAGGACAACAATATCAAATTTTTGTCTGAGTAAAGTAGTGCAAATGGGGGTAATATGCTACTTTTATGGCGCGAACGAAGCTAACATTGACTAACGTTAGCTGCGCTGTTTTTGCGCTAGCAGCTCATATTTTCGTTCTGCTAGTTGGCAAAGAATTAGTCGCTAGGCTAGACACCATTTTTATTGAATGCAATTTACGTGAATGATATTTACGAGCACAGTCTTTGATCTGTGGAAGAAAATAAAGTGGAACAAATGTTAGCTGGCTTAAGGCCAATTCATACCGCACAGACAAACGCCAACAAACACGTTTTGTCCTAAAGTATGTGCACATTTTGATCCTGTAAGAAAATATTTATTTTACTTATGTAAATAGAGGAATGATGTGGGACTTTGGTCTGCTGAAAGCTGGGTCATGTCTGTTGCTGAGTGAGATCGGGACTCTTATTATGAAAATGAACTGAGGACTCTTATAACGTTAGAGGAGCAGCTGCGCCGGCGACCTCACAGTTGCTGGGGATTATGATTACGCTGACACGGTCGCTCCTGTTTTTACGGTATGATACAACAACTTAATATGCACACGAGTCCTGTCATTCGTTCATGCTGCAAATATTTTGTGTATTAATGTTCTGGGTTGTGAAGATCTATGTGCAGACCGTCCGCCATTTTGTGAATGCTGTGACATGACGTCGTGAAGTGCATTTAATGGCCTTTTGCACAGGGGCCTGTAACAGATGCACTCTCGACATTTAACAATATAAAACGAGAAGAAAGTTGTGTCTGAAAGCTGCAATCTTTTACTTGTATTGGTTAAAATGAATGAATATCTCGTGTTTTTCCGTGGGTGCTTGAGTTTGTCGGTGTCTGTCTGTTGGGGCAGTGTGAACATGACACTTATTTTTCATAACATTCTGAATACAACGGCCAACTTTTGTTGGTGACTTTTTTTGTTGGTGTTTGTCTGCGGTGTGAATTGGCCTCTAGTTGTACTTTTATGGCGCAAACTGAAATCGCACTTTATAGCTAACATCAACATTACCTTTGGCTAAATGCGGTCTGTACAGACAGGTTTGAAAAGTTTATTAGCTACCCTAGGGCTGGGCAATATGGCTGAAAACTGTATCATGATGTAAGCGTTTCATATCGGTCATATCGATAATATTGATATTTTTTATGACCTATTTAAAATAAGGACCAGGAGAAAAATATATTACATTCAACATTTTTATTTTAAACTTAACCTTCCTCTGATTATAATCCCCTCAGTTATAAAGGCAGAAATGTCAACACAACCATGGAAAACAACACCATGGAAGACCATGGAGTCTCAACACCAAGTCTTCTCAGGAGGTCTACAGGTAGGAATTCTACAAAGTGATCTCTCTCGGTTTACTCTGACATATCTACATACAATGTTTTGCTACTAATCTGTTATGCCTGCTTTTTCTTGTGTCTTACAGCAATTGCTAAGGAGATCCTTATCCAGCTTGATTCTATCAGAGAGCAGCAGTTGCTCATCCTGATGCAGCTCCTACAAATCTCCAGCAGTTCCAGACTTCACGCCAGACCCAACACATTTTGGCCTCCCACTTTCAACTATTTAGGAGCTACAATGTTTGGAGGAGACATTAAAGAATCCAGAGGAGAAGAAGAATTTGGTGAGTTAAATTATGCATTAATCAGATCATTCCTAAAAGACAGTGCCCACTCTCACTCATGCTATATTCCTTAAATAACTAACGAGTTACATGTCTTTGTTTCAGACTGTTCTCCTTGGAATGGTCAGAGGCATGACTCTTAAAGACACTGTGGGCTGGGTCCTGAAAAGAGCAATGAACACTTCACTGGCGAGACTCATTAAAAGTGTGGTTCTGGGTGAGTGTCAGTGCTGGATAACTGCACTGTGGTGACATCCCAGGGCTCTACAGTGCGACTTTTTTTTTTTTTTTTACTGGGTGTGACAGTGACAAAGTATTTAGGAGCACCAGTGCGACTGACCTGATCAGGTTCTATGGGTGCACCCTCCATTGAAACTAGGGCTGTAACGATTCCTCGATTAAAGTCGAGTACTTGATTTAAAAAAAAACTCAATTGCAATTTACCCGTGTTGAGTAACCGGCAAAATACCGGAAGTGGCGCATTCCACAGACGAGAATCCATGAATAACATTATTACACCGTTTTCTAAGGCTACGCGATCTATTTAAAACCATTTACAATCATAATATAGCATAGTGCTATCATGAAATCACAAAGGCTGTGATTTAGTTAAGAATATGCGCTTAAAAAAAAAAAAAAAAAGCCCCTGCAAGTAATTTGATTAAATATCGCCTTTTAATGGGTAGGTTAATTTGTCATTGATCAGAAGGTGCTCCTAAATTTTTGACTGTGCTCCTAAACTTTTTAAATTAAAAAGAAATGTAAGTGTAGAGCCCTGCATCCAAATGAAGTTTTGGTGGTTGCTGAGTAACATCACGTGGTCATGCTGCCCTCTTCTATCTTGTGTTTTTCTCAGATGCAGTCCGCCGCAATGCCCTGACCAAAGATTCTACAGAAGAGGAAACAGAGCTGCTCATCACCAGGTGGCTGTGGCTAGCCTCTGATAGGGATGCTGGCCGAAGCCAGAGGGCGAACAGGCAGACAACTCAAAAACGCGGTGGGCCAGAATTAAATGTTTCAAAGTTAAAAATTTTGATATTAGAAAATGGTATTTGAACTCCTTGATTCTACATTAATGCTGTGATATTTCTATTCTATTCTATTCTATTCTATTCGTTTCAATTCAAATCTGTTATTAAAAAGTGTGTGCGTAGACAACTCAAACGCAGTGGGACAGAATTAAATGTTTCAAAGTTAAAAATGTTGATATTGGAAAATGGTATTTGAACTCCTTGATTCTACATTAATGCTGTGATATTATTTATATTCTATTCTTTTCAATTCAAATCAAATCTGTTATTAAAAAGTGTGTGTGCATAGACAACTAAACGCAGTGGGACAGAATTAAATGTTTCAAAGTAAAAAATGTTGATAATGGAAAGTTGTATTTGAACTCCTTGATTCTACATTAATGCTGTGATATTATTTCTATTCTATTCAAATCTGTTATTAAAAAGTGTGTTTATCCTATTTTTGTAGTGTGGTCTAATAAAAAATGCATTAAACATGAAACCTGTCTTCCTTGTGCTGTTTTACTTTCTGTTTATCTTGCATAAATAACGGCTGCTAAGCAATTTTAGTATTAACCTGATATGGATCATGGAAATCAAAGTTAAAATAAGCCCAAATAAGGAACGGGATTGGAGGCGAGCTTATATGTCCTCTCACTCGGGGT
Source organism: Leuciscus idus (assembly GCA_021554675.1). Lineage (NCBI taxonomy): Eukaryota > Metazoa > Chordata > Actinopteri > Cypriniformes > Leuciscidae > Leuciscus > Leuciscus idus. Next base: position 59,750,180 of record CM038621.1, read on the forward strand.
TCCGCAATCGGGCCGCGTTAAAACCGGGCGCTTGGCCGAGTGTCTTTAGCCTTAATCGGGCCGCGTTAAAACCGAGCGCTCGCAGAGCAATCGGACCTAGATTCATGCCGAGGATCGGCCGATTGTTTTAGCCTTAATCGAGCCGCTTTCGGCCCGCACAATTTTTGCTAGCTGGGATATTGGACATTAGCACATTTAGGGACCGTCTCTAAAGTTGCATACAACATTGGCATACATGTTTCTAACTTCAATAGCAAACTTAAATTTATTTGAATAAATATCAAAAATCCAAAGGGTGCGCATTATGCCTGACACTAAATGAACACTTAACAGTTGGTTTTATGACTGTAAGTCGTTCTATTCAAATGCTATCGGAGTTAGAAACGTGTATACCAAAGTCGTATACACTTTAGAGACGTCCCTAAATGTGCGAATGTCCAACATCAAGCCATCTGTATGCCAGTCTATCACTGGGAAACGCTCAGCATTAAGCTTTGCGCGTTATTCTGAGTCCATCTGCTTGCCTGCGAGTTTGGTCTTTTACATCACTGTAGTCCATTAAGCTATGTTAAGCATTGTATATGTCCAGCAGGGGAATCCTGAAGTATTGAGGGAAACCCTAATAGCCTTCATGCAGCACATCGCCACAATATAAAGTTAAGGCAACTAAACAACCAAGAGAAATATGTCAACCTAAAAAATTTAACATTGGATCTGTATATCCGCATCGGGGAATAACATTATAATCTCGTTCACGGTAGAGAAAGATGCATGTAGGCTACACAGGAAAAGTAACCGTGAAGACACTGAATTTAACATAAAACAGCCGTCATAATAATCACAAATACACTTACATTGCTGTAAATGAGTTTTATGAATTAATGACTTGTTCTAACTGTTGCTGGTCTTCAACACGCGCTTTTGCACCATCTGCTGGTGAGGTAGACTAACAGCAGATGGAGAGTATGCTCTGCAATCTACTGCTTTTCCTGCAGTTCCTGGACGTCAATGTTGAATTTACTGTCGAATTTGAACCACTGAATTTGTGGAAGCGAATTTGCAAAGCGAAATAAAATGGACCGAAAATTGCCTGTTGAATATTATTGGTTGTATTTTTAAACAGTTTGAATATTTTGGAAGTGAAATATGAAAGGTGAATATGGATTATTGAATTTTTAATAATGAAAAGGTGTTTGAAATGTTTTTAATTGAAATATTCACAGCTTAAATATTCAACCATGTTGAATTTCAGCCCATAAAAATGTAAGCACTAAAAATACAATGCATTAAAATGAAAGCATGGTTAATGCAATGCCTATTTTTTTTCAACAGGCTTTTTATTTCAAAAAAATTTGACATTATTCTACTTCCATAAAACTCCATCAGTGACAGAATGGAGAAAAAAACCTTGGGAGAACCCAGGCTCAGTCACTCAGTTCTCCTCTGGCCAACGAGCGAACAGTGTATGATTATGATCCAGGCAGCGTTACAGGTCAGAAGTCAGATTGGATTGGAACATTCAGAATATTATCCAGTTCCATCTGGTTGAAGATCGGAGTCACGCCGGTAAGGAGACGAGTTTGCTGAGGATCAGTGCCGATGGCTGTCGTGTCGATGAGGCCTTCACAGGGCTGATGAGGCTGACACTTCAGGGATGCGTCGTGGACGTGTGCAGGCGCAGGTCCAACATCTGATCAGGATACGGCCCGGATACGGCTGACTACAGTAAACCTCGGAATAAACAGAAAGACTAACATTAGCGTAGATGCAATTCTTCGTATGACGCAACGAGTACATCAGGTGTTATAGGAAGTGTCCCCAGTTCCGGCTGACCTAATCTATGCAGCCTAATAATCATTTAACTGATTTGAATAATAGAAATGTATAATGTTCTATATGAATGCCAGGTAAAAGAGATATAGCAACGTTTTCTTACGTCGAAGTTTGTACGTATCATCACAGTTCTGAGTTGAAATGTCAGATTAGAAAAAAAATACCGTCATTTGGCAAATAAATAAATGACTGAGAGTTACATGTGTATTATGAACATATGGAGCTGGTTAACTGATGCAAACTCTATATTAAAAAATAATTTGTTTACAAATCATGCACTATGGTAAAAAGTGTTTCTGAGGTCAGAACATAATTGTGCCAGAAGTCACGTGAAAATAAGCCTTTATTAATCCATAATCTTGTATGAAAACTGTTAAAAGTGCTTGCTGTTTTAGTGCCTATAATGTTCATTTCTTTTAGAAACTGCAGTGATATGTACGTATTTTGGTACGTATTTCGCGTTTTGCAAAAATGTTGCCACAGGAACGTTTTTCCAATGAGCCTGTGTTGCATAAAAATGACCCTGAGGACACTGTATTGGGTCACTTAAAAATAACTATATTTCATTATGTTGAAATTGTGTTCTCTGACAAATAATCAGTAGCAACAATAGCTGGGTTTCCATCCAAACGTAAAGCGAAGTGTCACGATCTCAGCCTGTGTTCCCGTCTTGTGTGAGGACTTTTGTGTTATTTCCTGTCCTGTGACATGTTTTGTAGTTCTTTGTAGTTTTCATGTTGATTAGTCTCTCCTGGTGTGTCTTGTTAGTTCCCTTGGTTACCCTCCTGTGTTCCCATGACAATCAACCACACCCCCTTGTTACCCTGTTATCCTGTGTATAAACTGCCCTTGTGTTTCTCTTGTGGTTTGTCAGTCATCGTTTACGGCTAACTCTATTTCGCACAAGTCAAAAACCACCTCAAGTGAACGTGAAAACTTTTGTGAATTAAAGGGGTGGTATAATGCCCTTTTCACAAGATGTAAAATAAGTTTTTGATGGTCCAGAGTCTGTGTGTGAAGTTTTAGCTCAAAATACCCCACAGATATTTTATATAGCATGTTAAAATTGTCAATTTTTGAGGGTGAACAAAAACGCACCGGTTATGTGTGTGTCCCTTTAAATGCAAATGAGCTGCTGCTCACGGCACAGATGGCAGAGCTACAACAGCTCATTCGCCAGCTTCGGTTACCTCACACAGTCATGCACTGAACATTTCTAAAATCTTTAGCCTATTATGTTCAATAGTGATGTAACGTTTTGTGCCGAGGCTTCTGACATGCGATCCAGTGGCGATTTCTTTAAGACTGCAAGGGAAGCTCGGCTTCCCCTATAATGTCAAAAAATGAATGGTCAAATATGTACTATTGTATTAACATTTTATTGACTAAAAATGCGTTAGAAAACGTTAATCTCAAAGACGAGTTCGTTCAGAATCAGTTACATACAGCAGGTCGGCTGACTCGATTTCCTTCTCATACATTCCCGTAGCGTCACAGTGCATTTCCCTGTTGAAGCCCAGCTTCCATTGACTTCAGTGAGGCTGCTTTGAACAGTTTTTTTCAGTGCTTCGAAACAGACGGTGATTGGATAAATGCTGCGATTATGTCCCGCCCCCGGACGCTCAGCGTCTCTGGGAGTGAATGAGGAGTGGGCTGGCCTGGACTCCGGGCTTCTGCGTGATGATTGGAGGGTCTGTCGAAAGGCTGCGTCTCCTTTTGATTGACAGAGATTTCATGCAATAAAAAGTCGCTGATGTTGAAGCTGTTCGGCTCAGTCCTATCGCGGATTTTTCAAAGACAAACTGCTGCAACCTATTTCTTGGTATTTGCTTGTCGAAATTGCTAGCCAATTTTCATAATACATTTCACACAATTATACATTTATACCTTTATTATATTATTACTTATTATATATTTTTATATTATTATTAGTAATAATTAAAAAAATTATTATTAAAATAATAAAAAAACATCTTATTATTAGTAGCATTATTATTATACTTTATTATATTATTATTTATACCTTTATTATATTATTACATTCATTTTTCACAGAGCATTTTCTTGAAAAGGAACGTAGAATTTACATATAAATAAATGAATAATTTTTATGATGTAGGCCGAAAATGAGCTTCCCCTCTTTGAAAGACCAGCAGCCGCCACTGGTATGGAGGCTTGTATCGCTTTAGACCTATGACGTCATTGATGACGTCCGAAGCCTGACTGGTTCAGGAAGCGACATTTTGAGAGATATATAAACCCATGGTTTAAACCCAGCCACTTTCCAGTTTAAAATAATAATGTTGCCACTTCTGCCTATTATGACCAAAGAATTGATTTATACATACCACCAGAAAATACACATTATATTCATATAAATAGTATATTCATATAAATATATTCAAGTATATTCATATATTCATATAAATTAGTCTATGTGGAAATTTATTTAATTTTTTCACCGTTATTTCTGAGTCTTAACTGCCGCAAAATACAGTGTATCACAGATCATATCAGGTCATCTGTAATGTATCTGTTGTTTTACACTCTTTGACCACCGGGTGGTATTGTGAGTAAATGAAGCCTCGAGAAATGAACCCTTTTGTGAACCACTGGGCTGAAAAGCTTCAATGCTTCATGAGGCTTCATCTCACCACCACTAATATCTCACCATCACTAATATCTCACCACCACTAATCATACAAAGATGGAGAGACTCTAGAAGAAGTAACAACATGTAGAAGCAACAGGACATTTCTGAATGGTTAGTTGATGGATTTATGTAGCTTATGTGTAGTTATCTTCTAGTCATTGATAGCATATTCTGTCATGATATCTATAAATCATGTTCCTGGGGGCGGAGTTTATGTAAATTTTTAGGGTTTGTGATGTCACTAAGAGAAAGAGTAAAAGAGTTTTTGTTAAAAATAGGCTCGAAGCTCCACAACACACATCGAGGCACAAGAGATCTTTCTGATCGCTTCTTCAGCTGTATCATAGAGTCAGGACTAAACACTGATGAGATCAGAGGAAGTAACCAACCAGAGGAGGAGCTGATGATGTTTAAAGGAAGAGCTGTAACTATATATAATGAAGAGAAAGAGAAAGACTGACAGAAACACAAAATGGCTGATAAGTGTGATCTGTGTCTGCTGGGACTGATCATTCTCTCTTCACTTCTCACAGGTAAAGAAATCTGTATTTTCTCTAAAGGCATTTAGTGGAATTAGTCTGGAAAGAGTTCATTTGAACATGCTCAGTTTATTCTTGCACACATTCACGTTGTGATCTCATAGTTGTGTATCGATACACACAGATCATACTGTATTATTCCTGATACTGGACATAGTGTCACTCAAACATCTGATGATGAAGAATTATCTTCATATTAAGAGTGTAAGGGTGGATTTCCTGCAGAGGTTCAAGCTGCAAGACTGCCGAATGACTAAAGAAAAGTTGTCAGCAAGATGGTAGAAAACTGTACATTTCTTGTCTATTCCACCCACTGCTACTTATACCAACGACGGAAATAAGCGCAGTTACAATAGATTAATATGTGGGAGAGCGTTGCTATAGAGAGTGACGATATTGTATTGCAATATGTAGCACTTCAAAGTCAATACCAAATCAAAACTGTTTAGCACATTATTTGTAATTGAAAAGGTTTAATGACAAAATATGGTTATAGTTATACTTAAAATAGTTACAAAATAGATGTATGAGATGATGATAATTTATACCATTAATCTTACCCAGCATGTAAATGTTTCCTGAGAGAGAGAGAGAGAGAGAGAGAGAGAGAGAGAGCGAGAGAGAGAGAGCGAGAGAGAGCGAGAGAGAGAGAGAGAGCGAGAGAGAGAGAGAGAGAGAGAGAAGAGGAAGTAAAGAAAGAGAGCCAGAGCATAAAAAAAGACAGAGCAACAGTTACAATCTTTTTTTTATCCTTTCCTGACCATGTGACTTTAACCCAACTGTGAAAAGTTTAAACTGACCAATCAGATAATTACAACTTCCCCCACCGTACTAAAGGTGTGACAATTCATCGACCCCCAAAATACACACATTTTGGCCTACAGGCCTTGATCACTATCTGTGTCTTTGGGAACTCAAAATGGTCCTTGTGGTGGAAAGAGGGGGTAGAAAAACAGTCAACATTATTTCAGTTCTACAAGAGTGTGTCAGTGATTTGAACAGCTCTCTGATAAAGACTAATAGTTTATTCTGTTGTTTGCATTAAGTGAGGAAAAAAGGGGTAACACTTTACAATAAGGGTATATGAATAATCATGTACTAATACCTGGATTAATACTTAATTCAACATGAACTACTGATAATTGAAAGCATTAACTAATCATGAACCACTGAAGAGTTATCCTGAACTGCGACTGGAGTAATTATGGATTCACGCATGAATAACGGCAGCCTTAACTACATGTTAGTACATGATTGATATTTAATGCATTCATTAACTTTTATGGATAAACCAAATCAAACTGCCTCTTTAAGAAGGAATAAGAAGTACCCTGACTGCACCTCCGTTCTCTGACTTCTGGAAAAGTCACACAACAACTTAACTGAGCTGAATACTTGTTGTGTTAGAACATCATGTGCATTTGATATTAAGTTTAAAATAAATCATAAGCTGAATTTGGTAAGTAGTTAACAGTTCATTAATTATGATTGGGCCCTCTCACCCAGTCAACACGTTGATCTCACAGTGATCTCTCCATATGATCATCAATGTCACAGTGAGCTAAAAGTGTAACCTCACAGCGCACTCACTGAGCTCATACTGTGATCACAATATGAGCTCATCCCAGATAGAAATGTTATTAGACATGGACTACAAAATCACTCAGACGTCAAATTTTTGTTGAAAATGAAAACTGGGTTGACGTCTAAATATTTGTTTGATGTCAGGCTCCAACTTCATTAAACAACTCCACAAACAGCATTACCAGCTTCACTTATTACTAAACAGGGCCCGGTTCCCCAAAACGTTCTTATCGCTAAGTAGTTCTTAACCTATTCCTTAACCTCTCTCTTAACGTTATGGCACGATTCCCGACACGTTCGTACGCTAAGTATATCTTCTGTAAGTCACACTTTCGTAAGGTTGGTCTGGACCACTCTTAGCTTTACCTTATCACTGTTGCAGGTCTATACGAATATAATTCTGAAGGTTTAATACACACAGACAGTATTCAATTAGGCTAATTCAAGTGTTTTCATGCAAAGAATAAAATTGTCATTACACTGATTGTTGTTAGATTTTTTATTAATTTATTATTAATTTAATTAAAAAGTGCTTTTAAAGGCCAGTGAAAGCATAGGCTACTGTCAGTTAAGTCCTATTCGGACGCTAATATTGTTTCTCATGGGCTTGTATGGTATTTTAAACATTTATAGGGGTGAGTCTGTGATTTTAGTGCCGTCCGAATCCATAATATCAGTGTTTTTTCTCACCCAACGTAAAAATCTCATTCCGCGTAAAAATCCCTGGCCAAATTAGTACCTAATGTTTTTTGACAAACAGGTCGTGTGGTGATTTAATTGCCGTATGAATCCACATCTGAGTTTCCAAGAAGAGATTCAAAATCCACTGTTTAAATCCTTTTTGATCACTGCCGAGCACCGAGATGTAGGCCTACACTTTTATTACTGAAATGCTGGAAAGTATTTCCAAGAACAATATTTCATCGCAGCTCCACCTGAAGAAGAAAGCACGTACAAATTTGAAATGGTTATTATGGCAGCAATATATGATACAATTAAAAAATATGTAGGCTAGGCTATTATAGGCTATTATAGTTTGGATTATTTTTTATAATATCCCATGAGTCCTAATAAATGCAATTTCAACTATTTCTGAAGTGCTTCTTTTATAAAGAACACCGCTTTCTCACATAAATAGCCCCTGCACGAGAGAATAATTGATTCTCAAGCCATCGATATCAACCAATTCAGCAGCATCGCCACGGACAGCACCTGGTAACGTCGCACGTAAGAAGGTATATCTTAAGCACCTTCCTAAGGTATGGTCTTCGGGGAATACACTTAGGAACATAAACAACTTTGGTAAGATATATCTTTCGAGTCTTCTTAGCGCGCTAAGAGTGAGCGTTATCGGGGAACCGGGCCCTGATTTACTTCTGTCATATATGTACAAAAGTCCTTATTGAGATTAACAGAGGTTTAGATGTTGATGATTTATTAATAATAATAGTTTGGTTTGATGTCATCATTATGGTGATCAGTGTTTGCTTTAGTTGGTCAGTTTGACTCTTGATGTTTTAATGTTAGTTTTTCTCTGGCTGCTGGAACTGTGTGTTATGGCAAGAACAGTAAGAGGAAATGTGATCAGATGATGTCATCTTCTTGATGATGACGATAATGATATAATCATCATGTTGTGTTCTGATCTGTGATGCTTGTGTCTCTTGTGCATGGATAGGTCCAGAAAACATTTTCGTGGAGTTGTGAAATGTTGAGCTTTTAGGGTTTGGAGCTGTTATCCGTCCGACTGGCAGGAGTGTGTAGTGGGTGTGGCCAAACTATTGCATATCACTATCACATGCATTCAAAACTTTTTATCAAGTAAAGGTTTTAGCCAGGAATGGGTAAACTGCAGAGTTTATCTCCAACCCTGATAAACTCTCCTGCCTGTAGCTTTCTAGTAATCCTGGAGACATTGATTAGCTGTGTTTGATGAGGGTCCCAGATAGCAAGCAACCATCCAAACAATGTTAAATCAATGTTAATGTGTCAATGTTAACTGCATTGAATCAACATAACTTTTGCACCCGCAAATAATGTGTGAACTCGTGAATAAAGTCTATAGTCTAAATATAAAGTCTAAATATAACTGAATTGAGTCTGACTGCAACGCTATAGCCTACCTAATGCAGCAACCCATGTGGCGTTTCCTGATGGATCGAGGTCGTTCCTTAACTTCCTTTTCTATGTGCAATTAACACAAGCTCTAAGCGCGTGCGAGTATGCGCCTATAGCAGGCGTCCTCAACTCTGGACCGCGAGATCCACTGGACTGGCTCACACAGACTGGTTTATCATCACACATATTGTCTTTAATATTTTAATAAAAAAGCTCTTTAAATAGATTTGTCAGTTTATGACATTTTGATACATGTCTTGCACAGTTTGTTGTCAGAATCAGAAAGAGCTTTATTGATTTATTGACAGGTATGTTTGCACATACGAGGAATTTGTTTTGGTGACAGAAGCTTCCACAGTACAAACAGAATAACAGTGACAGGACACAGATAATACAAATAATAAAAATATAATTAGTAAAATACACAATATACAAAAAAATAAAAAAATAGATAATAGATGGTATGTAAAGGTATGTATGAACAAATGCAAGCACATGTAAATAAGAAGCCTGGTGTATTAAATAAATAAATGTTTAAATTGTGTTTAAATATTGCACATGTTTATTGCTAAGTGCAGGCATTAACTGTTCATGAGGTGGATTGCCTGAGGGAAGAAACTGTTCCTGTGCCTGGCCGTTCTGGTGCTCAGAGCTCTGTAGAGCCGACCAGACGACAACAATTCAAAGAGGAAGTGGCGCTGGTCTACTCTTTTGCTACACACTTTTTCTTCACAAAAGGAGTACATACTTTTAAGGGCGTAGTATAAGTAGGCGAATTGGAACGCAGCATAAGTCTCATACATCACGGAAATTTGTTAATGGTAGGGAAAGAGTTAATTCCAAAAATTAGACCCCTGGGTGTGAGGGGTCTAGGGTGATTCTGCCAGCTCTTTACTCACTCTGGATGAGTACAGTTCTTGGACAGTGGGGAAGGGTGTACCAGTGATTCGCTCAGCAGACTATCCGCTGTAGTCTTCTGAGATCTGATAGCTGAGCTGAACCAGACAGTTCTAGAAGTGCAGAGGATTCAGTGACTGCAGAGTATACTTGTATCAGCAGCTCCTGTGACAGGTTGAACTTCTTCAGGTGGGCCTTTTTGACAGTGGAGTCAATGTGATTGTCCCACTTCAGGTCCTGAGAGATGGTAGTGTAAGTTTGCGCTCAATCGACCCAAAACTGGCATACGACCAGCGCGGAAGGTCTTTACGTGTTACTGTCCTTTTCTCGAGGCAAAGTATTTTTTGATTAAATGCAATACACTTGAATATGTATTCTCTCGTTATTTCATCTGACTCCATAAATTAAAAGGTTTTAATGATATCTGTGCATCATTAAATGTGAGCGAATGTTTGACTATTCCTTTTAACTCTTTAAAGAAAATAATGTCAAAGTCGGTTAGATTAGAATAATCAAATGTAACAATTTATTATGTCAGGTAAATGTATCATGCCAATTTCATAATCAGTTCAAAGATAATCGATACAAAACATCAAATGCTCTGGAATAGAGAGAAGAGATGCAACCCAACATTAAGATATACATGGGCTAATCTGAGGTACAGAAAGGCCCCGAACCCTTTGCTACATTTCATTATATAGACAGACCTCTTTCACATGGAAACATGTACTAACAAAAGAAATGGGGGTAGGAGACCATTTGCCAGGAAACCACCTTCCTTTGTGTGTCAGTTATCCCTAAACTCTTAAAAACCTTATTACCTTTTGTTTTACTTATTTTGAAATGAGACATTTGTACCAGTCGCAATGAGACATTTCAAATGATACTAAATATGTATAATACTCGATGATAATCATTCACATTAAACTATAAATTTTCTTGGGTGAATTCAGGTGATCTGAGCATGAGAGAGAGGGGCTGAGAAAAGGGGGAAAGAGATGTAGATTAGGATGACTCGGAGGTGAGACTTTTGTCTCGATAGTGCACGAGGGCTAGTTCAAATGTTAATTTCCAGAGAGGTCTTTTGTCCTCTCAGGGTCTGGTCGCTCTTCAACCAGACTGTCCGGCATTTTGTAATTTCTCTATTCTTACAGTAGTGCCCAGGAACCTGAATGACTCCACTGCTTCCACAGTGCTGTTCATGATGGTGAGTGAGGGGAGTGCAGGGGGTTTCTCCTAAAGGGTTGATAATACAATGCTAAATCAGATATGTACAATAACATTACGATGTCCAGCAGTCGATTTAAATAGTACATTGGGTTTGATTTGTCGTTTAATGAGATATAATATATGTTGTCAGTGCAGAGAATTTTAACCTGAATAAATACATAGATCCGACTATTTTAAATGTGTACTTTAATGGTCCAGTGGTAGAACTTTTGCCAAGCGTGTCAGAGGTTACTGGTTCTAATCCGCATTCGTATAGTTTTTTTTTTTTCATCAAAACCATATATTTTCATCAGTGGTTGTATATTAAGCACGGACGCGTTTGTGTGCATTTTGTTTTGTGATTTTACCGGAACGAATAGAGAGTCTCTGCAACAGCATTAAGCGATAGATTGAAGCGCGGGTCCGTGTGAAGACAAGAGACGAGAACACACTGTATCCGATCCACTGATATCAGCGGCAACAAGCACTTTGATCACTTGATTTCAAAAACAACACATTTTAGCGCTACTGTAGATCGCCTCTTATTCAACAGACAAACTAAATGAATGCTCTTCTAGTTAACTGGAGATGTTTTATTTATTTGTATTGTTACATACAAATTTTACAAAGTGGTTGGGACAAAATGGACCCTGGCAAAAAGTAGTGGGGACATATCCCACCCGTCCCACCCGCAAATTACGCCTATGCCTCCACCGAAGACCATTTCTGACCCAGGAAAAAACCTTGGTATTGTAGTTTTGAGATTGTTGTTTTGTAAAGTTGTTACATGGTATTTTAGCATGCTCTCTAAATTCATGACTTTTATCACACACAAAAATAAATCAATTGCTGATTTCACTTCTCCCATCTCAGCCTACATTATGTAGACAATACTTTTATTAGTTTAAATTAGTAACAAATTTGTACATGTCAAGACTGCTAGGTTTTCGGTCATTTGACAGTTTGTTGAGAGTCCACATCAGGGAATGCACATAGCAAATAGTTGCCATTTCATTATTTGTGTTATTGTGCTTTTACCCTAGTTTGTAGGGTATAGAGATGTCTGTGAACAGTCATGGTATGTGTTGTGAATAAATGTTCAAATGTAATACAACAAGTGTATTTGATGTCACATAACATGACTGACTGTAGCAATTTACCTTGTATATCAACATGTCACCACTAAAGCCTTGTCTTGCATGTGTACTATATCTTCAGATTATGACTAGTATGCAAGTAATATCACAGGTTTATCATGGACAAACAACTTTTCTAGCAGGAATACTATAGAATGTTGGGGTTTCAGCCAGTACTGCAGGGGGCGCAATGCAGCAGAGCCAGCAGAAAGACTGTTGATGTCGAGGCCATGAGGCCTAGCATCCTTTGAAGGTTCTGAGAGGGCAGCGGGCCCCTACTCTGAACCAAGTCAAAAGCCGTTAAATAGTCTGAGCGTGCTCGGGTGTTAGCCAAACCTTTAGCCAAAGTCTATTATTGAACCCAGGAAGAGATTCTCTGACTGGGGAGCAGTGAGCTCTTGGTTACGTTGATTCTGAGTCCTAGGCATTCCAAATGCTGAGAGAGTTTAATTCTGCCTCTGACTGGGCCAGAATGAGCCAGTCATCGAGGTAATTGAGGATGTGCATTCCCTTCTGTCTCAGGGGAAAAACACTGCACCCATGCACTTCTTAAACATGTGTGGTGCCAGAGACAGTCCAATGGTAGGACTGTATACTGGTATGCAACCCCTTCGAATGCAAACCTCAAGAACGGTTTGTGAAGGGGGGCAATCTGGATATGAAAGTATGCATCTTTCAGATTCAATGAGAAAAAACAAGCCCCTGGGCATACTAGCATGAGGATTCGTTTCAAAGTTAGCATCTTGAACAGCCATTTCATGAGGGCGTAGTTCAGATGTCTGATGTCTGGGATTGGCCTGATGCCGCCATCCTTCTTGGGAACGAGGAAGTAACAGTCATAGAAGCCTGACAGCATTTTCGCCAGTAAGCTCAGTACTTCAGTGCGGAGGACGTGAGCCACGTTGCTCTTCACTGAAGCATTGACTTTACCCGCAAAGCGGGGTGGTCTGTGAGTGAATTGGAGCGAGTAACCTCATGTCATCATTTCCAGAACCCATTTTGACACATCGGAGATAGCTTTCCAAGCCTCGGCCCGGGTGGCTAAGGGCTGAATTAGTTCAGACGGCAGCTCGCCACGCTGGGTCAGGGACTGGTGTTCATAGAAGTAGTGTTTGGCTGGGTGGAGGCGCGGCTTATGGCTTTGCCCTCGGGGCCTGGGTCGCTGCTGAGCTGCAGAACGCGAGCGTAGAGAGGCGAGACTTGCTCTTTGCCATGAGTGTTCATCCTTGATGAATGGGCTTGAGTGATATGCTCAATAATTGTCCCTGATAGCCACAGGGGAGAGAAATCTTTTTCAGTTGCAGACCCTTAAGCACTGTGCTTGCTCCAGCAGGAGAGTGAGACATGCAGGCTCACTTAGCCCCTAGTGGTCCGGAAATGCAGCTAGGCGGAGCTTGCGCGCTCCCAGCGAGAGGGCTAGTCTTTGATTGATGTGGCTTGCATGGGCGCAACCCTAGCAAGTGACACACTCAGAGGCGCGCCGCTTTAAGAATAAACGGCGGCGAAAGACGTTCTAATGAGTCTCAACTGATAATCACAGCGGAGAACATCACACTTAGCACTGTGCTCAGCTGAGCGTAGTCAGCGTTGTGCTCGCTCTCACTGTTTCTGGAATTTTCCTGCTACAGAGATAGTGAGACACGCGGGAAATCCTTAGAATTATATTGAAAATGCTGGATCTTATGCTGTAGAATCACAGGGCGGCTGTAATAAATAAGGTAAATCAAACTCAGAGATTAGACTATAAATTAGTTCAGTCATTCAGGTCAAATTATGATTATGTCGAACAAAACCAACACCACCTGATCACCTTTTCTCTTGTCTGGTTGTTACAACCCAGTTATGCTTAAAACGGAGAAGTCTTTCTTTTGAGTTTTCGCCGTACAGACGACACCGTTGTCAAAACGATCCCCATTCACACGGATCCGCGAAAACAACTAAAAATTTTGTATTCTGCTGCCAGGCCATCAGATGGCGATGATACACTATAGACTGAACACGTAATACGCATGTGCATGACCTCATCGTCTTCACAGATTAACATTTGATTATTTACGAGGAGGCCGTTTTCAAACGTTTGCGTTATCAGGCCCCAAAACACCATTGTCGTGTAAATGAACGTAAAAAGTGTAACGTTGAAAACGATGTTGTGTAAACAGCCCCTAAGAGTTAAAATAACAGTGAAGCAGTGTTAAAGTTATAATTAAGATATAATTCATTATTCAGTGATTAATTGAGTGATAATTGACAATTATTGAAGACACCTGATGTTAATAAGCAGAATCACTGAAGGAGAAAATCACACCATTATGGTGATCAGTGTTTGCTTTAGTTGGGCCCTTGACTTTTTATGTACCCTTATTTTAACACTTTTGAGTGTGGTCTTGTCAGGGTGTGGTGCAGGCAGAAGAAGACGAGAAGGTAAAAGGCTCCAATACAAACTTTTACTTACAGTATAATTCCAATAGGTACAGGCAAACAGGATGTACACACACAAACTAAGACTTAGAACAGACTGACTGAACTGAGGCTACGTTTACACGGAAACGATCTGAAGAGAAAACGCAAAAGTGGTCACTTTTTATTCTGCGTTTAGACGAGCGTTATGGGGGGGAAATCTGTGTGCATATGGTGATGCAAAAGTGTGTGAAATTCAATGTAGTATGCACTCCAGGCGGCTAGGTGGCAATGTGAAGCACTGATCGGTGCCTTCACTGTCTAGCAGACTTTTGCGTTTTTACCGTTTAGACGGAAACGCGACGGTGGAGCGTTTTTAAGATTTCCACTCTGGAGGGTGGTTTCACTTTATTGCATTTTTAAGCCCCAAAAACGCCGTCGCCGTCTAAACGAAAGGCTGATAAAATATTTTTACGTTTTCACCCGCGAGCGCTCTTGTGTAAACAGGGCCTGAAGGAACTTAAATACTAACACTGATGAACACTAATGACAGAAACACAGGTGGAACAGATGATAATTAACTAGACACAGGTGATACAACTAAACTAATAATGACGGTGAAGATGACATGTGACATGACAGGCAGACAAGTCCAATGAAAACAAACTAAACAGAACACAACAGTGACAGATATAAAATAAATTCCCAGGAGAGTTAATTTAACAGTGGAGTTTTTGCTGTGTATATATAGATGAAGTGTGATCTTGACGCATCTGTCAGTGCAACACTTCTGGAGGTTGTGAATTTGTGGTTTCACAAGCACAAACTTAGTAGCCTAATAAAAGTTTCATGGTGCACACACACATTTAGCAACACAATGTGTTAGTGATGTGATGGGAAAAAAAGTGTCAATGAAAAAAACAAAAAAACAATTAGACATAAAAATTACTCTGAGGACACTGTATTTTTTGCGTTTCCATTATTCGTTTCTGATGCGATACTTCAAAATATGCATAAAAACAGGGTGATGGACACATAGCTAATGAGAGGAAAAATATATGTTTGTATTGATTTGTGTGGAACTGTTCCTTCAAAGCACTTTGTTCAGTGTCAAACATAATACTTCTTTATGGACTCGGTTGGTTTCTGGACGCCACTGTACAGTTCAGCTCACTTTCTGATCCAGAGCTTTTCAAAGTCAACACAGTTTTACACCAGAGATCTTTCTGATCGCTTCTTCAGCTGTGTCATAGAGTCAGGACTAAACACTGATGAGATCAGAGGAAGTTACACAACCAGAGGAGGAGCTGATGATGTTTAAAGGAAGAGCTGTAACTATATATAATGAAGAGAAAGACTGACAGAAACACAAAATGGCTGATAAGTGTGATCTGTGTCTGCTGGGACTGATCATTCTCTCTTCACTTCTCACAGGTAAAGAAATCTGTATTTTCTCTAAAGACATTTAGTGGAATTAGTCTGGAAAGAGTTCATTTGAACATGCTCAGTTTATTCTTGCACACATTCACGTTGTGATCTCAGAGTTGTGTATTGATACACACAGATCATACTGTATTATTCCTGATACTGGACATTAGGGGTGTAACGATACATCGATATGGATCGATGCATCGATATAACGTCTAACGATACGATGCATCGATTCCACTCTTAAAATATCGATATACACCTTTATTTTGACACTCCACATTCTCACGTAACATCCTTCCGCCAAAGCGCACATTTTCGTTTACTCACCAACCGCCTGCCGGTGTGTCTTTATAACGTTAATCTCTTCATCTGAAATAGACGCCTGACAAGACTGACTAAACCCTAAGTTTTTTCAAAAAAGCCGGTTGTCCGCTGTCAAGGCATCGCGAGTTCATGTTTTACAGAGCAGAGACAAGCACTCGCACCCTTGTTGGTGAACGCGAGTCCGTTTTAGCTACTCAGCGCGCAGTATTCAGGTCAGATGTCACTTTGAAAAGACGCGCTGGCTAAGAGGAGTTTCGTCAAAGCTGACTAAGTGATCGAGGGTGGATAATTTCAATGAACTCGTGATATCTTCTTCAGGGCGTAAAAGGAAAATAAAACCGGAAACATTTTCACAGAACCTTACTAAAGCAGTTCGTTTAGTGGTGAGAGAAAAGCTCTCTGTACTGCGTGTACGTTATCACAAAAACAAAGTTTGTCAGGCGTCTATGTCAGCTGAGGAGATTAACGTTACGAAGATTAACCGAGTGTTGTATTATTTATCATAGCAATTACTTGATTTTGTTTGACTCAGAGAAATGTGAATCTGCTCTGCAAAAAAAAAAAAAAAAAAAAAAACCTTTTAACATATTAAAGCATACTTTCAATTAACTTTGATTTTGTAATTTACCTGTATTTAAGTTATTATTATTATTAATCAAAACAACCCAGCTGCAGTTTGATTGATATTACTTGGAATGCACAATAATGATAATAAAAAACATGATTTATGAAAATGAACAAGAACGGAGTACTTGCAAATGACCTCTTCTGTTGTAAATGTCCCAATTGGGAGAGGGTGCGCAATTTTCAAAGAGTTTAATTAAACATTCATGTTATATATTTTGGTTGCATTTGTGAGTTAATAAAAACGTAACTGGTTGTGTGAACATAATATCTAAATATCGATTAATCGATCGATATAGCCCTGAATTGAATCGAATCGAATCGTATCGTAGAATTTTTTGAAGTATCGGCAAATATCGTATCGCTGGCTGAGAGAATCGATATCGTATCGTATCGTGATGAACTGTCCGATTTACACCCCTACTGGACATAGTGTCACTCAAACATCTGATGATGAAGAATTATCTTCATATTAAGGCGAGACACGGCAGGCAAAAACATCGTTTTTTTTTTACTGGTCAATTTTGAGATTTTTGGATATTTGTCTTCAATAACATGTCTTCTTTCAGACTTGTGGTGAAAAAAAGTCCGAAATACACATTAAGGTCTTTATTTTACTACACTTTGTCTGTTCGTGTCAGTAGATTTCTCATAAATTCAACAAAAGTTGGCGTTCTTAATCCTCCCGCTGCTCCGCGATCTCTGTCTGCTCTCTGTCATCACACGCACGTCTGGATAGCTCTCTCTCTCCTTTACAACGCTGTCGGATCCAAATATGGTCATTTCCTTTTTATCAGCAACCAATCGTGAAAGTAAAAGGGCTGAATGCGCAATATTGGCTGATGATAAATCTTTAAAGCCCGTTTTCTCAAAATGACCTTTCTCTCATACTCCAAGTACAAAATCTCCACTTCAGTAGCACCTATATACACCAAACTTTCCAGTCTTGTACCTAGTTATATTATGAAGACATTTACAGAGGGATTTGTAAATATATTATTCCTAGCCTGATTTATATAACATTTTATTCCAAAAAACATGGCGAAAATCATTTTTTTAAGGCTATTGACAGTATATTCAGATTTACAGGATAACAAAAGTAGATATCCACAAATCCCTCTGTAATTTTTTTTCCATCTAATATGTGAACACAATGAAAAAATAATTTTTAACCTGGCTTTATCCAATACTCAGATTTCGTTTTTTTAAATATATGCAAAATAGCACATATTTAATTAGATATTGCCTAATTTGCATATTTAAACATTAAATTATAGAAAACTTGTAATACATTTTTTTCTCATCTTAATGTAGGTAATCAACTGGGAAAGTTTCATGGTGATATCTGCTAGTTAACAATTTTACCCTATTCACCTGTAGTGTCTCGCCTTAAGAGTGTGTCAGTGATTTGAACAGCTCTCTGATAAAGACTAATAGTTTGATACTAATGATAATTGAAAGCATGAACGATGGAGTCATTATGGATTCACGCATGAATAGCGGCAGCCTTAACTACATGTTAGTACATGATTGATAGTTAATGCATTCATTAACATTTATGGATAAACCAAATCAAACTGCCTCTTTAAGAAGGAATAAGAAGTACCCTGACTGCACCTCCGTTCTCTGACTTCTGGAAAAGTCACACAACAACTTAACTGGGCTGAATACTTGTATCTCAAACATATTGAGATTAACGGAGGTTTAGATGATGATGATGATTTATTGAAAATAATAGTTTGGTTTGATGTCACCATTATGGTGATCAGTGTTTAGCTTTAGTTGGGCAGTTTGACTCTTGGTGTTTTAATGTTAGTTTTTCTCTGGCTGCTGGAACTGTGTGTTATGGCAAGAACAGTAAGAGAAAAATGTGATCAGATGATGTCATCTGCTTGATGATGATGATAATGATATAATCATCATGTTGGGTTCTGATCAGCTGATCTCTTCTAAACTGTCATGTGTGTAATTTATTTCATATAATTGATTATAGTAATGTTTCTATAGGATGACATCCAAAAAATGTGTAATAAAAAAATGTGTATAAAAACACTAAATATTTTGAACTACTGTTTCACTTAGACACACTCAAACCTCAAGAATCAACATGTGAATCTCAATAACGGTGACGTGCTTAATGCCGCAATGCATTCTGGGAGCCACTGATTAGTTTTGTATGATGCACCCAGAATGCATTGCTGCATGAAGCACGTCACCGTTATTGAGATTCACACGTTGATTCTTGAGGTTTGTGTTTGTCTCGTTGGAGACGTTTAAATCTTATTCTGCACAGTTTTTGTTTTTATAATAAATACTCCATATTTTCTGATTAAAACACTGGTGGTGATGGGCAAATGAAGCTTTGGTGAAGCACTGAACCACAGTAACAGCGACCTCGCCTGGTGAAGTGCCAAGGCTGCATCTAAATGATCCCGGCTAGATAGTGGACAGGAGGCTTTAAAACAGCCTTTAAGATTTAGTCCCTGGGTGAAATCAGACCATCACATTATGATCAACAAGTAGCCAGCATACTTGATCACATTTTCAGGAATAATTCCATAATATTCAGTTCTGAAAGCCAAGTATTACGTTTGCTTCTGGGGCTTCCCAGCAAACACAGAACCCATATGAAAAAACCCTGCATGCTTCATATACAGCAACCATATATCTTCCTTACTTAAATCAGCCAGAATTACCTTCTGTGTTTCATGTAAGGCCAATACATGTCCTATACAAAATCAGACCGATTATGGCCCATTTCATACTAAATAGCACACATACAAGATTGTTGCATTATATATATGAATACTGTAAAAAGTCTTATGAGTTTTACATGACAAAAGTATGCAAATGTGTATGGTATTAGTAGAAAATAACTGATATTCATATACAAGTCATTTAAAGTTCTTATATTGAATCATATGCTAGTCAAATTAAAGTCATATAGAATTTATACACATTTTGTGTCATTTGTTTATGCGTTTCATATACAGATTTCATGTTTTGATGACCAACATCTGATTCACTTATATGCAGTTGGCAAATTTTTAAATTGTACAGTACAGAAGCCGGTTCGAGGATTACTGTCAGAATATCCCTGACCTTTATGAGGACTGTGAGGATTTTCCTACAGGATTTGAAAGAGCAGTTGAAAAGCAATGACATTGTAAGACTGTATTTACATTAATTGTGAACTGTCTGGGCCTGTTGTTTGTGAACAAATCATATTATTGCAAATGAACAAAGTTGAGTCAAATATGTTTCTAGAACAGTGATTAAACTGTTGAAAATTGGCTGGAATATGTTTTTGTATATGTGACATGAACTCTGGTGGTGATGCACTCTAAAAACTTTTAATATGATTTACTACATTTTTTTTTTGGTGAAACATTTTTACACTTATAATATTGATCAAAATTGTAAGCAGTGAAATCAATTGCATACACTGTATTAACTGAGTAAATGTAAGTAAAACAAATTAAATAGATCTGAGTAACTGCATTTGGTACATTAACAAATAAAATCGAGTATAAATAAATGGGGGGGGGGGGGGGGGGGGGGGGACATTTAAAAACAAATATTTATGAGTAATATTAACTGTGTTTATATGCGAGTAATATTAACTTTTTAATTTCCTCTAAACCTTTGTAAAAATATTCCATACAACCACCGTTATAACTACATGACATTGGCCTTTATTGTCGATGAGTAGCCTACAGAAATACAGCATATTTTATACTATTTTTAACACGTATACAATATTGCCTACATTTAAACTCATGTAACAAACATTTTCTAAGTAAAAATGAAACATTTAGGCCTAAACAACCAGTGTAATCAACCAGTCTGTTATCCAGTATCCACCGGATCAGCGCGGGTTCCCGTGCCGGAGATGGACTCGCCTCTGCGGGGGAACTTATAACTTTACACCGCCGTCCTGCGTCACTCACAGCCGAAAGATGCTGCGACGCGACTGACTCCATCACCTGCCAATAAACAAACAGTGCACAGTTCTGAGGACATTTTATCATCCAAATTAGTTATATTCATTATCTTTAGGAATATTGTCGTGTGTTTTTATGCAAGGCGTTACAATCACGCGAAAAGACAGGCGCGAGTCAACACTCGTTTAACTCGTTTAAAGGGACATTGTGTAGGATTTTCTCCCATCTAGCGGTGAAATTGTATTTTGCATTCAAACGAATAGTGCTCTCCAGCGCCTCGCTTTTTCAAATGCGTGTTGCATCTACGGTAGCCGTTATGTACCAAAAAGCTATGACAGGATGTTTTATAATAGCACTATAATAGCAGTTTTCCTTCGGGTGAACTGGTTTGTTATTTCAAACAAACTGCAACTTGACACAACGAACAAACGAATGTTACAGTTTTGAACAAACAAAACTTACAACCTTGTTTTTAGGGCCTTCTCTACTTTACTCAATAGCTGCTATTCATCAAAGAGCCGGTTTAACTTTAAACTATAAATGTTCTACTGTCTATATAATAAAGTACACAACCAAGCAATGAAAAAAAGCTCGTAATTAAGACCGTAACATTGACTTACCTGTCGAGAAGAAAGCAGGCAACTTCAGGGTCTCTTTAGAAAGCTTTCTCCTGCATTAGCTATCCCGACATTAACCCTTGTTTTTGTAATCTCCGGTCACGTTTCCTTTTACAGTCTATTTTGGACTTTTTCGACGACGAGGACTCCTTATCCTGTGACTCAGCAGTGATAACCGTACAGTGCAGCCTTTTAAACTTGCCGGGGCAGTGACAAGCGCCTCTCACTGCTCTGCTCCTCCGCTTCTGCTGGCTTCAGTCACGTGACGCTGGCTCTGAACGAAACGCGTTGTGGAAATGCATTGGCCTAGTACTTTTTGTCCCTCTCTGCTATTATAGTTTTTCAAGATGGCGGAACAACATGGAAGCCTCCGTGGACCTACCCGTCCCATGTATATACAAATAATAAATTATTTGTTTACGAGGATAAGTCAGATAATTAGCAGAGGTATTTGTACACCATTGAGGACATATTTATGAATAAAAATATTGATTTTAGCTAATAAAATACCTAAAAAACTACACATTGTCCCTTTAAGGTGAGTAACATTGCGTCTCTATATGTTCTTTCGCATTAAATAAAATGATTTAAAGCACATTAATGATTATACAGATAAAATAAAACGTACACACCTGAATTTCACAGAGGAAATGCACCAATTCTGCGCCGCTGAGAAGAGAAGAGGAGAACTGTTCTGGACTGGAGAGAGTTCATACAGCGCGCGCTCACTCAACCGTTGAGCTGTCCTCACGTCAGAGGGTGGGGGAGGGGTGCATTGTTTTAATTGAGTAAACTTAATTTCTTATGCGCGTTAAATATTAATAATATTGATTTTATTTAAGTAATATTTGTGGTTCTTGAAACAGATTAGTTTAATTATCCATTCTCAAATATTGTGATGGAAATTTCACAAATATATTAGCTAAGTGTATTGTAAATAAATAATTGGTTAGTCAAATACTAAATTATTTTAGTGAAAAAATTCAAACTTAAATATAACTGTAAATTTCAGACAAAATTAATTGTTGGAGTTTTAGTAGATTATTTCAGTAAGTAAATGATATTCAGAGATTTTATTAAATTTGTAACATCTCCTTTCTTTTAAAGATGTTACTCTGAGGGGGTTCAACAGAATTTTGACATGTACTGATAAAAATAACTCTTCACAAAACAAATGATAATTTGCTTAAATTTTATTTTCTTCGCCAGTGCTTAATAAATGTGTCACAAAGACGATAGAAATAAAGTCAGAGGTCTTTGTCTCTTCAATAAAGAGTGAAGAAAACTTATCTCTTGGCATGTCCTGTCTTTGATAAGGTGTGTGATGATGAAGTGATGATGAAGATGAAATGAGTCACAGATCCCCCAGGTTATTTGAGTGCGATGCAATGATAGTAATCCTATAATCCTCCATACGAGAAAAGATCGCTTGAGATGAAGATGCTCAGTGAATAGCTGTCCTCAGCGCCACATAGCTGACCATGTGCAAGGCCATGTGCTGCAGCCTTGATGCTGGTGTGGACCGCTCTTGGATTCACTGTCTCTAGAATCCAATCCGGGCTCACAAAAGAACATGTGGTAATTAAAAGTCCTTTCTAGAAAGAAATCAAATAACTAACATCAGTGATCTCAAACAAACACAACATCAAATATAAACCAAACCATACTCACAGTTGAGCAGAAACTCAAAGTGTTCTCAACACAGGACTTTGGATGAGAAAGAAGGTAGCACAAGATCAATCCTCAGATTTCCCTCTACCAAACCAACTGACTTACTCTATGGTGTCAGTGTTTATATACCCAGTTACCTCCAGGCAATAGAAAAAATGAAAAAATGATTTAAAATGAAAACTATTGATATGTGAAATATGCAACTGTATCTTGTAGAATACACTCTAATAAATAATTTTGTAATTAAAATGTGTGCTTGTGTGTGTAGTTTAAATGTTGTGGTTCATCTAAGGCTGATTATACAGTATATAACCATGATTGACTACAGGCATAGGGCTCGACTTAGGATGAGAAAAATAGGCTCGACTTGAAAAATGTAGTGAATATATGGAGGAAATGTATACCAAAAAAGCTAGTAAAACAATCATTGTTTGTGGAGACTTCAACATAGATATGCTCAATCCAAATAAGCATAAATTGACAGAAAATGTCATCAATCTACAGCTTGAATTTGTACCCTAAAATCACTAGACCTACGAGGATAACGACCCATAGTGCCACATTAATTGACAATATTCTAACAAATGAAATCTTTAATGATGCAATAAGTGGAATATTAATAAGTGACATCAGTGATCATTTGCCCGTATTTACAGTGTTTGATAGCGATTGTAAGCCTCATCAGGAACCATTAAGCAAATTCAAAAGATTAAGATCAGAAGAATCCTTGAATGTTTTTAAGAATGATTTATTTGTACAAAATTGGGACAGTGTATATGATAAGAGCAATGTGCATGATGCCTATGAGTTTATGAGAATATTTAAAAAACTATATGACAAAAATTGCCCATTGAAGAAAATAGGTACAATTTCAAAGAAAAAAGGACATCCCTGGATTACAAAGGGATTGAAAAATGCAATCAAAAAGAAGAATTTGCTTTATAAGGAGTTTTTTAAACAAAGAACTAAAGAGGCGGAAAATAAGTATAAGAAATATAAAAATAAATTGACCAATATCTTGAGAAAAACTAAGAAAGATTATTACAATAAATTAATAGAAAATAAGAAATCTGATGTAAGGGAAATGTGGAAAATATTGAATAAAGTAATAAAAAAATCTTCTTGCCAGTTAAGTTATCCTAAATATTTTAATATGGGAGATAAAGATAATTATAATATGACAGAGGTGGCAAATACTTTCAATGCATTGTTTGTTAATATTGGGAAAGAGCTGGCAGAGAATATTCTTTTTTGTTCAGGCAGTGATCTTCAGTTGCTAGTGCAGGAGACAAATAAGGAATTAGAGAAGATTCAATTATGGTTTGATACAAACAAATTATCACTAAATTTAAAGAAAACTAAATTAATGATGATTGGTAATGGTCAAAATAATTTGCAAATTGAAATGAAGCTGGATGGAGTGAACATTGAAAAGGTTAATGAAATAACATTTTTAGGAGTCATAATTGACAATAAAGCGAACTGGAAACCTCACATTAGTCATGTTACAGTAGGAGGAAGGTTTCAAGGAGTATAGCAATAATTGGGAGAGCAAGGCAAGTTTTAAATCAGAAGTCTTTACGTATGCTCTATTGTTCATTAGTTTTGCCATATTTCACTTATTGTGTAGAAATGTGGGGAAACAATTACACAACAACAGTTCAGCCACTTGTTATTTTACAGAAGAGAGCTTTAAGGATCATTCATGGGGCGGGTTATAGGGAACATACTAATATATTTTTTATGGAGTCCAGATTACTAAAATTTAAAGATTTGGTGGATTTACAGACTGTGCAAATTCCATATAAGGCAAAGCGTAATGATTTACCTCAAAATGTACAAAAGTTATTTACTCGGAGAGAAGGAGGGTGTGTGTTGAGAGGAAAATTCAATTTCATATTACCAATGGTACACAGTAGGAAGAAAAGTTTTTGTGTTTCTATACAAGGGGTGAAACTGTGGAACAACTTAAATGAGAAGCTTAAGGAATGTCCAAATATAAAACAATTCAGGAAAAGATTTAAAGAAATGATTTTTGAACGTTATAAAAATGAAGGAAAATGAGTTGGTTAAGCTAGAAAATTTGTTGCTAACATATTGTATAAATGTATGAAGATTTATGTGCTTGTGTTTTGTAAAAAAGTGGATAATACCAAAGGAAGTAAACTAATGCATTAAGAGTTTGAAAGAGGGGGTGGGAATTAATAAGTGTTAAACTTCATCCCACTCCTTTTCAAGCAGCGGTGAATTTGATTTGTTTGATCATCAGTGTTCTTTCAATTATTGTCTTATGTTGTACATACTGTACACTTTTTCATTGTATGCTTGAAATAAAATGACGAAAGAAAGAGGACAAGATAAGAACAAGCATGAGTGAAGTATATGGAAGGCGTTTTCTGCCAAATTTAAATAAATAAAATGATTAAAATGAAAATTATGTAATTTCATTACAGAAAACTGTACGACAAATATGTGACAAAATTGAGAATGAAATGAAATGATTTCATTTTCACGGTGACAGTGCATCATCCCTGTCAAATTGAAAAATAAAATGCAATTGGTGATTTCACATTTCATTTTCACTACAGACTACGAGACTGCCGATATTAAAATGAAAAGCCAAACGTGAAAAAGAAACTACAAATACAGTTTTTACAATGCTCTTTATTTACTCTCACGCAATAATAGTGACGCAATTCAAATTCAAATGTAAATTTTCGTTTTCATTTTCGTTTTCATTTTCAAAGACAACCTTGAATGCAAATTCTATGTTAATAAGTGGGTGTGGCTTATTCTAGTAACGGCGCTAGAGACACGCCTTCTGTAAAGTGAAGTCGTCGACGTCCCGTGTGCATGAGTTGAATGTGTGAAACGAAATTATTTAAATGTGATTATATTGTAATCGAGACGACGAGATATGGCGAAATCTGTAAGTGAGCTTTTGCGGGAAGCTGCCGCAGCATTAGAACATGGACACAACCAGCCTGACCATGTTAGTTATGATGTTAGACTAGACCATAATCGATGAGGTTCATTCATGTATTAGGCTGTTTTGGAAATTCAACTATTTGGGTGTACAAAAGTCTTAGTAACACAATTTCTACAACAATTATAGCCAGACATTTATACCCGCTAGCTTTAACCGAGGACCTCGGCCAATGTTTCATATTCGCGTCGTGCCTAACAACGCCCTTCAGCCGTGACTTATTCAGATTAATTTAATAGATTTATACTCTAATTAAACGTGGAAAATAGACTAATAACTACCACTAATAAATTGAATTTGACCTAAACCGTTTTCTGATTTTAATATTTAGTCATAACTACTTTTCTTCCTGGAACTACAGTATGTAGGGTTTGTTTCTGGTGAGACACTTATTAGTGGCGCACTATAGGTGCTCTCGGCGTGTTAGGCCGGCGACACACTGGCTGCGTGGCGTGAGCGTGGCGTTTCTGTTGCGTGTCAGCTGCGTGAAAATGACATCAACATCTTTTCCTAGGCTGCGTTCCAGTCCAAAATTGTCATGCCCTTCACTCGCTAACTTCCCTCCGTCTCATTCACTCGGATGTACGTCATTGCTTACGTTGCACGAGTGCCCACTACTGGCGGAAACTGCGTTGGGCTGAATTGGAACATCCTAAGCCCTTGATCACTTGGAATCAGCTATGGAGTTTATTTTATTTTATTTTATTTATTTTTTCCTTTAATAATTTGTTTAATGCAGCATCCATATCCATATAAGTGTGTTTGGGTTGTTTTAAATAAAAAAATATATATAATTAGTATATCATATAAAATGTGAAGTGGTGCTTGCAGTGTCAAAATTTGCCACTGGGCAGATGCTAACACAATTAACATGTTGTGATACCATGATATACCACGTTTTAGCATTATTTACCACAATTTACCATGTTTCTAAGATGATTTACTACGATTTATCACATTCCAGCATGCTTTACTATGATTAACATGTTGTTAGAATGATTCTAGCATGATTAGCATGTTGTTAGCATGATTAGCATGTTGCTAGCATGATGCTAACATGATGCTAGCTTGATTAGCATGTTGGTAGCATTATGCTAGCATGATTAGCATTTTGCTAACATGATGTTATCCTTGATTAGCATGTTGCTAGCATGTTTTTAGCAAGATGCCAGGTTGTTCTGGGTGGTTGCTAGGCAGTTGCTAGGTGTTCTGGGTGGTTGCTAGGCGGTTGCTAGAGTATTCTGGGTGGTTGTTATAGTGTTGCTAGGGTATTCTGGGTGGTTTCTAGGCGGTTGCTAGGGTATTATGAGTGGTTGTTAGGCAGTTGCTAGGGTGTTCTGGGCGGTTTCTAGGTAGTTGCTAGGGAGTTGCTAAGGTGTTCTGGGTGATTGCTAGGCGGTTGCTAGGGTATTATTGGTGGTTGCTAGGGTGTTCTGGGTGGTTGCTATGGTGTTGCTAGGTGGTTGCTAGTGTGTTCTGGGTGGTTGCTAGGGTGTTTGCTAGGGTGTTCTGGGTGGTTGCTATGGTGTTGCTAGGCAGTTGCTATGGTATTCTGGGTGGATGCTAGGGCGTTGCTAGGCAGTTGCTAGGGTGTTCTGAGTGGTTGCTAGGCAGTTTCTAGGGTGTTCTGGGTGGTTGCTAGGGTATTTTTGGTGGTAACTAGAGAGTTTCTAGACGTTGCTAGGGTGTTCAGGGTGGTTGCTTAGGTATTTTTGGTAGTTGCTATGGTGTTACTAGTTGGTTGGTAGTTGTCAAAGATGGTTACTATGGAGTTCTTAAAATCTTTAATAACGAGTGTGTTTTCGTTTTCTATGTCTTTGCATTTGTCTTTGGCATTTTACTCTAATATATGTTGACTGCTGAGTCTATGATTAATAATGTCAATAAATAATAAAAGAACTACAAATAACCTTTATCTTTTGTTTGTTTGTTTTGTTGTACTGGTGGTGTAAAGGAATACAGATATTATCCTAGTGCATGTTTAATCATATTGTATTAAATTATTTGTTAATGCATTATTTTGTCATGACTTTACTCGAGAGGGCCCTAATCATGATAAAATTCACTGTTAACTACTTCCCAAACTCAGCTCATGATTGATCATAAACTTACTATCAAACACACAACGAGTGTTCAGCTCAGTGAAGTGATGTTGTGTGGTCAGAGAACAGAAGTACAGTATCATCACGACTGTGTCTGGATGGAGAGTGAACTACTGATCCCAGCAAACCTTCCCTGAGTTTTGCTCCTTCCTTTGGGAACTGTTCCACAAATATTCTTTGTGGGTTTTGAATTGTTATTTTGTATTTAGCTGTGCATAAGTCACAGTAGGGTGAGTTTGAAGGAAAGAGAGAAACACAGAACAGATAAAGAGCTTTTAAGGGCAGTTATTAGTGTATTTTCTACGCTTGAAGAGGAGGATCAACTAATCCTGTGCCGTCCAGTAATGTTTATGACAAAGCTGACATCAAGAGTTCAAGATATGATGATATTACATTATTTAAATTTGTTTCAAAGTCAGGGTATTTCTTATTCCTTCTTAAAGAGGCGTTTGCTTTGGTTTATCCATAAATGTTAATTAATGCATTAACTATCAAACACCGGAAAAAGACTGTGTAACATAAGGCAGGTCACCCGGTTTGCTATTGATTAAATTACTGAGATTACCCTGTGATCAAACCCCCTCTCTAGTCTGGGACCTAATCAACTTACTGGAATCCCAATCTACAGACACCTCCATTGTCTTAAATCTTCGCCGCGCAGGACGTGCAGACCAAATGGCGCCGACCAACGCGTAACTCATTGACTGCCTATCTGAAAACACAGATCTCTTACTGCTGAATCAACAAGACCCTCTGTTTTACGGTTTGGCGAACATCCGCTGACCAATAGAGCAATCTCGAAAGAACCCCCTAGGGATCTCTTAGACACTGATTTACACTTCAGAACAACAAGACTCTATCCGAACAAATGTCCAAACCATGTTAATTGCATCATTTCTAAAAACGCACACACATAGTTTCTCAACCCCGCGGCTCGAGGACAAAAGTTCAGCGCGCGGTTGTGAACTCTCAGCCTGGGTCACACACACTCACACAGAGACTCACGCTCATACCCGACCACATGTGTGCAAAGTTATCTTTCTAAATGTTTAAAATGTATTTCTTGAAGTGTTCCGTGGTCTCCATACCCAAAATACTATCTATATAAACTGTATTTGTATGTAACCAATTTGATGTGCGTATAATCACGAGAAATCAT
The DNA here is from genome assembly GCA_021554675.1 of Leuciscus idus. Taxonomy (NCBI): domain Eukaryota; kingdom Metazoa; phylum Chordata; class Actinopteri; order Cypriniformes; family Leuciscidae; genus Leuciscus; species Leuciscus idus. The sequence goes on from CM038621.1 coordinate 59,779,404, forward strand.
GTATCTGAGTGTTATAGGCTCACAAAAGTATCATTTGCGGTATTGTTTTGTTCCAAAGAACCCAACGGTGTTGAATCTTTAACACAAAATATCAGAAGATGCATTCTTTCATTAATACTAGGTTTATAAATGTTCATGAACGAGTTTCTTCCGTCAGTACACAGTCAGAGAAGGCGTGGACCTTTGCAAAACGTAAGGAGGTGGCCACAATGGTCCTTCCAGACGATTGGTTCACGTACGCCAGGAGGCGGAGGCTTAGCACCTTCAAAACACGGCGCGTCCTCTCGTAGTAGGTAGCAGTTCGCCAGAGAGAGAGAGAGACCCGCCTCCTTCCTTCTTCCAAGGAACCTTCGTTTGCTTTTATTTTCGTTTTCTATTCTAAGTCTTTCTTTTCTTGATAGTTCACCTCAGTTTGATAATTTCTTACAAACCAAAGAAAACCAACTTAAGGCTAAATCATCTTCGGCTAAGTTGAACGCTCTGAGTTACATTCGCAACAAGCTCCGCCTTGACGACGCACCAGACCACGTGTTCCAGGCTCCTTTGTACACCACAGACGCACGAAACGAGGGCCTAAATAAGCAAGGACAAGTAAAGTAAAAACCTTCCATTCTTAAATTCGCAATCTGAAAGAAATGCTGTTTAAGTTGTCTAATAATTACTAGAAACTGTTGGGGTCTCGGTGTGAAGGAATGTTGTAAACTGTCTGTGCCTTTCTTGAAATTCTCTCATTCATTCTTTACGCACACACTTATCCTCACACACACACACACACACACACACACACACACACACACACACACTTACACCCACACGTGCTCTCAAACCAACACGCACACACATACACGCACGCGTTCCTAGGAAAACATACGCACCTGCTTTAAAACCCACACACGCCTCCCTTTTCACGCTACCATCTTACACACACACCTTAAACTCTCTCATTCAAACTCTCTCCTTTAAACTCTCTCATTTAAACTCTCTCCTTTAAACTTGACTTTCTCTTTCCCTCTCATATATTTTGTTTTATTTTATGTCTTATTTGCGATCGTTTATATTGTTTGTTTGTTATGCATATTTACTCTTGCGTGATTGAAATAGTACCTGTAATCTTAGTTGTTTGATTAAAAATCCTATAATCTTTGTGAATTGAATCTGCCTCATGTTGTTTCATTACTGAAATCCCTGAAAGTGTGATCGCCTACCCAGCTCTACCCTTTATTTTACTATCAAACAATCTAAGTTGTCTAAGACACGAAAATAATAATTCCTTTGTGGCCACAGGAAAATTAGTTGTCGTGTTGGAGACAATAGGTTTCTGTTCAGAAATCGTGCATCCGATCTGCCAGACGGATGGTTGTATGATAAATGAGAATTAACCTCTATCTAAATTTCCCCCAATTAAAATATAATTCTACCTACTTATATCAGTAAATTCTACGAGTAATCGTGGAAATTATTGATATACGTTGAGGTCTGACCTATTCGCTTTTTGGAATACTTTAATTTGTGTAAACGGCATATGCATATTCATATCTTATGAATATTTCCTCTCATTTGAGCTAATAAATTCCCTAAACTAGAGGCATTGTCGCTACATTATTATGGTGGAGGATGCGGGCACTTTCACATTTCATTTTGGGACAAAATATTCAGATTTATATTCATGTGTGATTTTGGAAGTTTAATGTTTTGTACGCGCGTTTGATTCAACTGATCAAGGCGAAAAGCCGTATCAGTAACCCGCCAGTGATTCCCTGGTTGTGGCGAAAACTGCAGTTTTGCAGTATTGTCAAAAGTCTAAGATTAGAGGAAAAGAAAAAGAAAAATCTCTTTTGCTTGACTACGTACATATAATTCTGTCTTAAGACCTGTGTTTGAACAAAGGAAAGTTCCCTCAGGCGTGGTACCGGTATTCTGTAAACCCCGAGAGCTAAAGACTCCGGGTCAGAACAAAAAAGTAAAAGATCTTATTTTATGTCGCTAGCAACGACAAGCTACGGGTGTGAAAAGCTGGTTTAGCTAGCCAGCGAAAACCCCGTTTTCAGTGTCTGTACAGACCAGGCACACGAGATCCGCCGCGATCTCCTTATAATTATTTTGCAGTGTGGTTTTTGGGTTTGCAAAAATTCTGCATGTGTAAAAACTGTGATTGCTGAAGCAATCTCTATAGGCGCATATCAGTTTCAAATTACTAACTTGTGATTTTGTTCCGCTGATCGCAACACCGCCATCGTGCGGTCAACGGCAGATAAGACCTGCCGTTCATTGTTTCCGCCTCGGTTTTGTTTCCTCAAAATTTACGGCGGTGTTTATCCAAAAAGCTGTTTAAACACATATTTGCATCTACGGCTTGCTAAAGTTCGTTAAAACAACCTTTTTATTTTGGACTGAGATATTTTATTCTGAGTTTGATCTCCAGAAGTAAAAAAAAAAAAAAAAACTTAGAATTATAAAATTTCTCACTCCAGAAAAAAAACACTGATAGTTCACACGGAGGGAGAACAGCGCCCCTTGTGGCCGCACCCTTCCAGGTCAGCTATACCACCTCTCTGCTCAATTCACTCTGCTCTGCTCTGTTTCCATTTCTATCTGCCTCGATGACTCTGCCCTGCTTTGTTTGATTTAATAATTTACTAATAACTTCAATGCTATTGTGATAATTATTATAAATCATTCCATTTCTCTGCAAAACAAAAACAAAAACCTTTTTTGTTTCTTCTTTCCCAGTGTATTTAGATTTGATTTGAAATTGAAACAAATTAATGTGGTTAGTCCCACTATCTCAGTTAAGTCATCATAGCTCCTGAGAAACACAGCGCCCCCAGGTGGAAGCTCCCTTCCCAAGTCAGCTATCAGCTTTCTACAAATTTACTCTGCTGAAATTCATTTAATGTATGCTGCCCTCGAATGATTAGTTTATAATCATCACAAAATAACTTAAGTGTTGTTTGATTGTTATAAATAATCATTCGAATTCTCTGTTAATCTCCCCCAGGTTTATTTGAATTTGATTTTTAAACTCATTTCGAAGTGAAATTTAAGTTGAACCACGGAGAGGAAGAGTGCCCCCTAGAGGCTCTATTAACCCACTACAGCGGTCTGCTGCACCCTTTCTCCTGTTTCCACCTGCATTGGGGTACCACTAACTTCCCTTTGCTTCACTTTTAAATTGACAAAGACCATAGACCCCTTAATTCTGGTTTCTTCTGCTTCCAGGCAAGAATCTCAGCACCTGCAGTGGACTAGAGGAGTCCTGGTTCAACCTCTGTGGGTGAGTCTGCCAACTGACGTTACTGACCCTGATCGTGCAGTGACTCTTGAGTTTCTCTTATCTCTGCCACTGGCTGCGGCACGCAGTAAGTGACATCAGCAATCTGGTGCTTCGGAGTGTCAGCCACCAAGCCGACGCGACAGTCAATTGTTGGGACCGCTGCACAAACTATAGGCAGTTCCTGCCACGCCAGGTTACCCTGGTGAGTTCTGTGACGCACCCACCTTTGCATTGCGTTCGGTTGGTTGATATCTTCGGGACTACTAGTATTGTGTTTACGGTCACCCTGTTTGAGAGGTCGTAGCCGTGAGTAGAGCAACGGAGATTCCAAGGTCACGGCGGCCAGGTGTTGGGGCGCCAGGAAGGTTGACTGCGCTCAGCAAGGGGGGGGGGGCGGCTGGGGTGACCTCAGTCCACTTCAGGTAAACTGAATTTTGAAAAAAAAAAAACCCTCTGCCTCTCAGTATAAGCCACATAGTCTTAAATATTCCCCCGCCCACACTCTCTAAGTGTTTGGGCTTACCTCTTTCTCCCTAAGGCACGGCCTCTGTGCTATTAGTGTTCAAATTGCAGCACAGATCAAATCACTCAGGTTTATTCTCGCTGTGATATCTTTGTTTAATTTTTGTTTCTTCCTCCCCCTTTAATCCTCTCACACTCGTGCCTTGCATGTTCTGTTGTGACTTGTTTTCCAGCTCACCAACGAGACCCCAAAAGGCCAAGTAATAGAGTGACGACTGGGCAGTCTCAATTTCGGGTCCTGTGCTGACCCGCCTAACTGTCTAAAGTCAGTTAGCCCAAAGGTTCTATAGACGGTACACCGTACTATAGCCCATTAGCCTCAAGACAGCTTGTAGTGGCCTTTGTTTTGTGTGTGCGTGTTGTGTTTCTCTCGCCTACAGTGAGTCAACATGTCGCGCTCATCCAGCCCTGCGGCTCACTGGAATAACCTGGAAGCGTGGTTGACCGCCATGACTACTGGCTGTCTATCCAAAGACTTCGGCGACCTAAAACTCCTGACCCGGCAGGAACTGGACTCCAACGTGGACCAGCTCATGTCCCAGGACCCCACGCAGGCTTACAGCTCAAAAGAATGGAGTCGCATCATCGGAAGTCTCTCTCACTACCTGGTGGCCCAGGCACGTTGGCTGGAGGAGGATAACGCCAAGCTGGAAAAGGAAAACACTGGACTAAAGACTCAGCTGGAGGAGGCCTGCAAACAAAAGGACGAGACACAAACACGTCTGGAGGATCTCCTACTGGAGGCCGAAACTGAGGAGGAAACACACCCAAAACTACAAAAGGAAGTGGAACAATTGCAAAAGGCTCTGGAGGATCTACGCACGGACACCGACGAAAGATTGCAGGCGGAGAAACGAACCGCGAAAGAACTCAATGACAAACTAACCCGTGGCGAGGCGTTGTTGGAAAGAGCCAATATTGAATTGAAAGACAGAGATGCGAAAGCTAAGGCTTGTGAAAAACATTTGCAAAGAGCCCGAGCTGAAATTAACGAGCTTGTCCAACAAAGACAAGATCTTAAATACGAACTTGACATTGTCCACAGAGAACTCAAACATTCTTACAAATTCCAAACTGACCTGGAAGAGGAAACAAACATCACCCCGTTTCCCCTTCCCGGCGAACCTGCACTTCACAGCCGGACTTCCACAGCTAAAGAGGAAGAGCAAAGCCCACGTCAGGACAACTTCCCACCTGCCGAACAAAGGAAGGACCCCGTCCCGGAGGGGCGAGCCACCAGTCACCGCACAGCATCCAAAGAACTGGACAAGCTGGCAAGAAACATTCCTACGTTCAACCCAAATCCAGCAGGGGGCAACGACGTGCATTCTTACCTACAGGACATTGATTTCCACCTACAAACTGTGGCCAACGTCACTACTTGGGACAAGTTATATCTCCTCCGGATCACGTCAGGGCGTGCCGTGAGGAGCTTTCTAGACCGTCAGCCAGAGACTGTCAAGATGAATTACACACAATTACGACAAGCACTGATCCACGAATTCTCTGATCCCGACTCAGACCAAGGCATAATCGCGGCGATGGACCTCAAACAAGCTCGACTGGAAACCCCGCAGGCCTACTATGGCCGCCTGCGACAAGCTTACTTCGGCCCAAGGAATGAGGCGGACATGGAGGAAGATGTTAATTTCAAAACCCTCTTCCTGCGGAATCTCCATCCAAGCCAAAGTGCGCATCTGGGCGTCCTTGTTTGCCCGCGGACCATGTCGATTCAACAATTACGTGACCTGGCTCACAAAGCCTACAGTCTGATAAAACTGTAAAACACCCCACGGTTTGCCCTGTCTCAGAGCCCTCTCCAGAACTGACTTTAGAGGGCGCACAACCCCCCAGGTACAGGCCCGTCAACAAAGACGCCAGGCCGTTCCAACCCAACAGAGGTCAGCGTGGACGAGGAGGGGGTGCACGCCCAAGACAGATAAACGACCGCTTCGGGGGATCCTGGGACCGGCATCGCTTCTCCCACAACCAAAAGGGAGGAGGCAGCTGGGATGCCGACCGACGCCCCAGAGGAAGTCGACCCCAATCTCCCCGAACAACAAGCCCAGAGAACCGACCAAGGGACCCCTCTCGACACGACACGGGTAAACAAAAGCCGGAACGAGCCTCCAACAAAAACGGGGCAGCCACGGCTGAAGCGGCAGAACTTCTGAGCATACTGAGAGAGTTTCTCCAAAAGAAACCTCACAAGGAGGACAAAGATAAACCAGACACTGCATGACTAAACCACATGCCTAAAACCAACGCCACTCCCAATGCTCCTTCCGCTGACAGCCCACCTGACACTGTTGGTAAACCGCAACCTATGAACCTTGCTGCCACATCACTGAATGACAGCTCCACCCACTCCCTCCAGCTGACAGCCTCACAGAACACTGTTTGTCAGCCACAGACTCATGAACTCATTGTTGCATCACCCACTGACACTTCTCACTCACTCCAGCTGACTGCCCATCAGAACACTGTTTGTCAGCCACAGACTCATGAACTCATTGTTGCGTCACCAACTGACACCTCTCACTCACTCCAGCTGACAACTACATTTCCTGAACATGACTACAGCAACTCTCACAATCAAGTACCAGACAGTGCTGTCTTAGTAATCTGCACCCAAAACGAGCCCCACGAGACATACCCTCACTGCTTGTCGATCAACACGCAAGACCCAACACCAAAACTCCTCGGGAACCTAATTGAGAGAGGAATGGCACGAAAACTTTACTTAACCATTACCTTGGAAAAGGAAATGCAGCTCGAAGCCCTGGTAGACACCGGCTCTGATCTCACACTAATTTCCAGTCAACTATTTGAGAAACTCAAATTTGAAGCTCAAAGACAAAACCGAACTCTGAAATTCCACACTTGTGAGCTGAACGTGCAGTCATACAGCCAAAATGACATCCAGCTAAAAAACGTAGCTCCCATTCACCTGGCAATTGGTCCTATGAGCATAGTCCATCCAGTCTATATTTCTCCAATGAACACTTATCAATTCCTCATAGGCAAGGACCTGCTGGACCCCTTTGAACCCTTACTGGACTTCAAGCACCTCCAGGTTTGGGCTCAAGTGCGTGAACCCCTCCCCCTTCAGCCTCACAAATCCACTGAACCAGACTGTCAGGTCACGGGGTTCACAGGAATTCCCTCAGCCAGCCAGGAGAACACAGTCACAACAGCTGAGCAAAGTTCAAGTTCGCTACTCTGCACTTTCAGAACCACACAAGACTCTGATAACTACTGCCCCCAAGTAAACACTGACCTACAGCTGCAGGATATAACCACAACAGACATTATCCTGGCACTATGGGCAGACAACTCAGCAATCAGTCTCTCACTATTCAATGCAATCATTGAAAAGACTCCAGACCTGCCCTATACCAGCAAACGCACCCGTTTCCCTTCGAACTCAGATCCATCCTCAATGACATCTGCCAAAGGGATCTGTGCCTTGAACTTGAAATGGAATCACCGGTACTTAACCCATTACTTCCTGATCCTGGAAGATCCAGCCCACGACGTCTACATTGGAGCAGACATCTTGATTCGCCTCAAGGCTCATGTAGACATGTTTAATGAGGTTGTATGGGCTCCCTTGACTTCGCAGCCACCTGTTCCCATCAGTCATGACAATCTACTGTCAGGGCAGACCATCCCTGAAGTCTGCACTCTCATCAACGAACAGGGAACAATGGTACCTGCTTACACTAAAGGAGTCGCTGTGCGGCTCAACCTGCGACAGGGCCAAACCCTAAACCACACACTGGCTTTCTTCCAACCTTCACCTGAATGTGTGGAACTCGGACTCACCCTCGAAGCCACACCCCTCACTGAAGTGTCATCTCGGGTAGTATATATTCTGTTCAACAATTGCACAGCAACTGACATCAGCATCCCAAAAGCCTACCGCCTGGGATGGCTAGTCAGCCACGACTTTCATGACTTTGACCTGATATTACCCATCATCGGGCCCATTCCACCTGCACTGATACCTGAGGGACATACTGACAACACATTGTTCACAGCACCCTTCCAATTCATTGCCATCACATCTGTCATGTCGGTGGCCAAACACCATGTGTGCAGAACGGAGCTGACAGAGGATCAACACCTCGCAGTGTACACAGTCTCCCACCAGCCTGTCAATGAGACTGATGCACCTGCCATGCCTGTTAAAACCAACCCGACTGATGACAAGCCGACAGATGAACCGTACCAAGGTTTCGAATCTCAAGTGCAACAAATTCTACAGGATGCTGATGCCCTCCAGGATGATGCAGACCGCCAAAGACTACGACAAGTCCTTTACAAGTTCAAAGAATCCTTTGCAAAAGACTCTTTAGACTGTGGTCTCACCGACCTCCACACAGTGCGTATCCCTATGCACCCTGAGGCTCCTCCCACCTTCGTCAAGCAATACAAAATTCCCATCGCCTCACACGAACCTGTGCAGGAAATCATCGAATCCATGCTTGAGAAGAATGTTATCAGGCCATGCAACAGCACCTACTCTGCCCCAATATGGCCTGTTCTCAAACCTAACGGGAAATGGAGGCCCACCATTGACTATCGCAAACTGAACCAACAGGTGCCGTTGTCACGGTGGCCCATGACTCAGCTGGAACAGGAAATCCCACGAATCAGAGGAGCCACCATCTTCTCTACACTCGATGTGGCCTCGGGATTCTGGACCATTCCAGTGCACCCGGACGACCAGCACAAGCTGGCATTTACATTCGGCAACCGCCAATACACCTTCAACAGGTGCCCGTTTGGGTATGCCAACTCACCAGCTGAGTTCAACATCTTCCTGAACAAAGCCTGCCCAGACGCCAGGATGAGAGGTAACCTGATTTACGTCGACGATGTACTCATGAAAAGCACGACGGTGGCCGACCACTTCACTGAAATAGACTATGTTTTGAACCAGTTAGCTGCTGCCGGCGCCAAAATAGCCCTCCACAAGGGACAGTGGTGTCGCACAAAAGTCAACTACGTGGGCCTGCTCATTGGACCCCATGGCATCGAACCACAATCAAACCGTATTCATGCCATTCAAAACATCAAACCTCCCACTACCGTCTCTGAACTACGAAGTTTTCTAGGGGTATGCAACTACTCCCGACAGTTCATCGAAAACTATTCAGACATCGCCAGACCTCTAACAACTCTGTTAAAGAAGGACTGCCCATTCGTCTGGTCAGACGCTCAGGAACACGCCATGGCACAACTAAAAAGACATTTATGCACAGCTCCATGCCTTGCTTACCCCGATCCGCAGAAAGAATTCCACCTGGAAGCAGGGTTTTCAGACCAATGTCTCAGTGCTGGCCTATACCAACAACACGACCAAGACAAAAAGGTGGTCGCATATGCCAGTAAAACACTTCTCCCTCCAGAATGTAAATTCTCAGACTGTGAAAAAGCTTTGCTCTGTACAGTATGGGCCATCCAGCGCTTCTCCAATTACATTGGAGCACAAAAAGTTATCATTGAGACGTGCCACCAGCCCGTAATGTTCCTCAACAGCCAGCGCATCCGCGATGGCGTGGTCACCAATTCACGCATAGCTACATGGCTAATGGCTCTCCAAGGACGAAATGTCGAGGCCCGATATGCACAGAACAACAAGTCTGCTCTAGGTAACGGCTTGGCGGCATGTCAAAACTGCTCTGACAACTCACCTGCTGCGACGCTAAATACACCTGAGCCCCAGCAGCCACAATTGACCTGCCACAGGTACTTTGACAAGAATGCGTGCGAAGGCATGCCCACAGCTTACGTCGACGGATGTTCCTACAACAGCGAGGGCATCCTAAAGGCAGGTGCAGGGGTACTGTGGGTGAACGACCACCCATGCCCACCACAATACTTCAAGCTGGGCCCCCAGTCATCACAGTATGCAGAAATAGCAGCAATTCTCATAACTCTGCAAATCGCAGCATCAAACAACATCAAAGAACTTCTCATCTGCACAGACTCTAACTATGCCAGACTCAGTTTTGTACCCAGACCTGGAAACAGAATGGTTTCAAAACTGGTAACAACAAGCCTGTCAAGCACCAACACCTGTTCCAGGAATGTGATAACATCACAACGACACACGATCTCGCCGTGTACTGGAAAAAGGTAAAAGGACACTCCAAACTCCCAGGCCAAGACAAAGACTTCAATGACCGCACTGACGCCCTCGCAAAAGCGGGCGCCCTACACGGTGAACCGTGGAATTCCCCGAAACCCTCACCCACCCCCGATGTTGCAGTGCTAACCCGCAGCAAGCGACCCTTACCTGCTACAACACCTGCTCCACAGCTGCTATCACTAACCCCGCAAATTTCCAACAACGACATTGCGGATATGCAAGCCTCAGACACAGCCATAAAAACAATTAAAAACCACCTATCCTCCCCCTCCTCCAACCCGATAACACCTTCGGACATCACTGATGACTCCGATCTCAGACACTTACATAACTCCAGACACATGCTGCGTGTGCGGGACGACATTCTATGGTTTGTCACCGATGACACCACTCCGCCTAAGCTCGTGGTACCACGATGTCAGAGGGGGGCGATGTTAATGCACGCCCACAACGCAGTATATGCTGGACACCACGGTACCAGAGCCACATATGAGACACTTAGACAGGTGGCATACTGGCCATGTATGCAACAGGATGTGGCAGAGTACGTGAGAGAATGCCTGGTCTGCTGTCAGTTTCACCCAACAAACCTAACTCACAGAGCCCCGTTGCAACGCAGAGGAATCACATTTCCCTGGTCAGACCTTCAAATTGATTGGGTAGGACCACTCCCCCGATCATCACGAGGGAATAGGTACTTTCTCACGGTTGTGTGTCAATTTACCAAGTGGGTAGAGTGTTTGCCAGCACCTAACGACACCGCCCAAACAACGGCATATCTCCTGATGAACCACATCTTCTCCCGATTCGGGTTGCCACTGAGAGTCAATTCAGATCGAGGTACCCATTTCACCGCAGAGATCATGCAAAAGATCTGGAGAATTCTAGGGGTACAAGCTAAACTTCACATCAGTCACCATCCGATCTCATCCGGACAGGTAGAAAGGTCTAACCGAACGGTGGTCGCCATGTTGAGAAAGTTTGTGTCGGCTAACCAGAAAGACTGGGATGTGAAACTTCCCCTGGTGCTGATGGCCATCCGAGCCACGCCGCAGGAATCAACCAGAGTACCTCCATTTGAACTCATGACTGGGCGGCAGATGACCCTGCCATTACACCTGTTGTACCAACCAGGAGACCACAACCTCGTCACCGCCTATACCACTTCACAATATTTGGATGAGCTCCATAAACATTTGAAAACAACTTTCGCTTTCGCCCAGCAACACCTGAAAACCAGCGCTGACGGCCAGAAAGCATACTACGATCAAAAGGCATCCCACCAAGAACTCAGCGTGGGCGACAAAGTCCTGTATTACAGTTTCGCCTTGCCACCCAAGCAGCTGTCAAAAAAGTTTCTGCCCCACTGGACTGGACCTCATGAAATTGTGAACAAACTCTCCCCCGTAGCATACCAAATCCAGCTTAAACGGGGACCAAGAGAACCAGTTCTCAAATGGGTTCACCGCAATCAGGTCAAGAGACATGTGACCACTAACAGGGACAGACAGGAGATGCCCACAACGAGCTAAACTCAACCGCCGTCCCTACAGGAAAAGAAGACTGTCCCATCCCCCGGGACAACCCTTGCTGATCTGTGCCTTCTTTCTTTCCCCTTCTCATCCACACCTCTCTCTCTCTTGCCTGTAACAGGATGCTGCTGTGGATTGCCATCATGTGCTTTCAGTCGACCAGAGGCCAGCCACCACCCGATGTCATCTCACCAGGGCCAGCCTCGGGAATTGTGTTGAGAGAGCAGCCTGGACTGCTTATCACAAATTGCCGAACCCACACACAGAAAGTGTACGTACGACTCGACCCTCGAAACGTCTACCGTGCGCACTACCCGAAATCCGCCACCCACTACAGTTGGGCGGGTGCCAGGTGGACAGAAACCGCCCTCGACCATGCTGAAGCTGACATCCACCACATGCTGAACCAACTTGAAAAGATGACTCTCACCCAGGCCGAACTGAGTGGACACAACAGACGTTCCAAAAGGTTCCTAGGAGTGCTGCTCGGAGCCGCTGCTGCTGTAGGCACACTGTTCAACATTGGTATGTCCAGTGTCAACGCCGTGAACATAGCCACGGTACGAAGACATGTAGCAGAAATCCAGACGGAACTTCCACAGTTGAAAGATCAACTCACCACACAAAGCGCATCCCTGACCACCATAGCCAGGACACTGAGAGGTACAGTCACCATCCTTAACACGCATAGCGTCATGCTGAACCAGACTGTGAGCTCCATGAAACAGCTGTTCACGGTCTTTGCCCAAACTCAGTTGGTCACCGCATTAATGTCCGACATGCTCCGAGAAATAAGCTCCTCCATGGACAGCTTAGCCAAGGGAAGGATCCCGCCATATCTGATCCCCCTGAGCCTTGTACAAGCCGTGCTGGCTTCCGCCACCACCACACCCACGGATCCAATACAAACCCATCTTGCCTACTCTTTGGGCAGCGCCATTCCACTGTACGTTGACCCCGCACAGAGGGAGGTGGGCTTCCTCCTCAACTTGCCCATTATAGAATCAAGCCGAATCTACCGACTCAAAGACGTTGTCAACATTGGATTCTGGCAGAGTAACACCCAGTTCAAGGTACGGACTCCCGAGGTTGTAGCGTATCATGACAGCGACCCCCAGCTATACCTCGCCCCTAACCTGCACATGTGCACCCTCACAAAAGACATTCACTATCTCTGTCCAAGCAAACCTTTCCTCAGAGATAATACAGATGGAATATGTGGCCTACAACAACTAGCCAACGACGCACGTTGCCCGGCTGATGCTAAACCCCGCAACCAAGTCGCTGAGACCCAAGCCGAAATTGTAGGAAACCGATGGCTCGTGAACACTCCAGCGAGGTCGGCGACGCTGACTTATGACCAACACGACACTGCTACACGTGTCAATCTGCTTAACCAAAGCATGTGGATCCAAGTCCCACGAGGAGCCATCCTCCACCTAGATGACCTGGCCTTGTACCACCTCCCAAGAGGAGAGTACCAAGCCAAGCTAGAGATCCCATCTTTCTTTAGGGACCGCAATTTCACGCTAGATCCAGAACTGGAAGATTGGATTGAAAAGGGGGGGCCACAAGTCATCGATATAGCCCCACTGGACTCAGCCCTTCAGGCCTTATCTCGACTACCCATCCTGAACACTTCACCTGTTGCCCAAGCTTGGACCGCAGCTGACACTGCACTGTGCATTTCCATCATCCTAGGACATGCCCTCACCTTGGGCATGGCCTACGCCCTGTACCGAAGAATCAACACAATCCGAACCTCCACGACCAAGCTCACCGAGGCAGTCTCCGTAGGCTTCCGGAGAAACCCTCGGAAGGACGACGCCCCACCAGAGAATGCTGACGACCTCATCGAATTAAACCCTCAGTCTTAGCAACCCCTTCACAGCCTTCTCCCATTCATGCACCTGCCATCTGACCGTTGTTACCGTGGTGACTCGACCAGGCCCATCCACGCCCTGCCAACTCACCAAAGGGGGAATGTAACATAAGGCAGGTCACCCGGTTTGCTATTGATTAAATTACTGAGATTACCCTGTGATCAAACCCCCTCTCTAGTCTGGGACCTAATCAACTTACTGGAATCCCCATCTACAGACACCTCCATTGTCTTAAATCTTCGCCGCGCAGGACGTGCAGACCAAATGGCGCCGACCAACGCGTAACTCATTGACTGCCTATCTGAAAACACAGATCTCTTACTGCTGAATCAACAAGACCCTCTGTTTTACGGTTTGGCGAACATCCGCTGACCAATAGAGCAATCTCGAAAGAACCCCCTAGGGATCTCTTAGACACTGATTTACACTTCAGAACAACAAGACTCTATCCGAACAAATGTCCAAACCATGTTAATTGCATCATTTCTAAAAACGCACACACATAGTTTCTCAACCCCGCGGCTCGAGGACAAAAGTTCAGCGCGCGGTTGTGAACTCTCAGCCTGGGTCACACACACTCACACAGAGACTCACGCTCATGCCCGACCACATGTGTGCAAAGTTATCTTTCTAAATGTTTAAAATGTATTTCTTGAAGTGTTCCGTGGTCTCCATACCCAAAATACTATCTATATAAACTGTATTTGTATGTAACCAATTTGATGTGCGTATAATCACGAGAAATCATGTATCTGAGTGTTATAGGCTCACAAAAGTATCATTCGCGGTATTGTTTTGTTCCAAAGAACCCAACGGTGTTGAATCTTTAACACAAAATATCAGAAGATGCATTCTTTCATTAATACTAGGTTTATAAATGTTCATGAACGAGTTTCTTCCGTCAGTACACAGTCAGAGAAGGCGTGTACCGTTGCAAAACGTAAGGAGGTGGCCACAAGGGTCCTTCCAGACGATTGGTTCACGTACGCCAGGAGGCGGAGGCTTAGCACCTTCAAAACACGGCGCGTCCTCTCGTAGTAGGTAGCAGTTCGCCAGAGAGAGAGAGAGACCCGCCTCCTTCCTTCTTCCAAGGAACCTTCGTTTGCTTTTATTTTCGTTTTCTATTCTAAGTCTTTCTTTTCTTGATAGTTCACCTCAGTTTGATAATTTCTTACAAACCAAAGAAAACCAACTTAAGGCTAAATCATCTTCGGCTAAGTTGAACGCTCTGAGTTACATTCGCAACAAGCTCCGCCTTGACGACGCACCAGACCACGTGTTCCAGGCTCCTTTGTACACCACAGACGCACGAAACGAGGGCCTAAATAAGCAAGGACAAGTAAAGTAAAAACCTTCCATTCTTAAATTCGCAATCTGAAAGAAATGCTGTTTAAGTTGTCTAATAATTACTAGAAACTGTTGGGGTCTCGGTGTGAAGGAATGTTGTAAACTGTCTGTGCCTTTCTTGAAATTCTCTCATTCATTCTTTACGCACACACTTATCCTCACACACACACACACACACACACACACACACACACACACACACACACACACACACACACACTTACACCCACACGTGCTCTCAAACCAACACGCACACACATACACGCACGCGTTCCTAGGAAAACATACGCACCTGCTTTAAAACCCACACACGCCTCCCTTTTCACGCTACCATCTTACACACACACCTTAAACTCTCTCATTCAAACTCTCTCCTTTAAACTCTCTCATTTAAACTCTCTCCTTTAAACTTGACTTTCTCTTTCCCTCTCATATATTTTGTTTTATTTTATGTCTTATTTGCGATCGTTTATATTGTTTGTTTGTTATGCATATTTACTCTTGCGTGATTGAAATAGTACCTGTAATCTTAGTTGTTTGATTAAAAATCCTATAATCTTTGTGAATTGAATCTGCCTCATGTTGTTTCATTACTGAAATCCCTGAAAGTGTGATCGCCTACCCAGCTCTACCCTTTATTTTACTATCAAACAATCTAAGTTGTCTAAGACACGAAAATAATAATTCCTTTGTGGCCACAGGAAAATTAGTTGTCGTGTTGGAGACAATAGGTTTCTGTTCAGAAATCGTGCATCCGATCTGCCAGACGGATGGTTGTATGATAAATGAGAATTAACCTCTATCTAAATTTCCCCCAATTAAAATATAATTCTACCTACTTATATCAGTAAATTCTACGAGTAATCGTGGAAATTATTGATATACGTTGAGGTCTGACCTATTCCCTTTTTGGAATACTTTAATTTGTGTAAACGGCATATGCATATTCATATCTTATGAATATTTCCTCTCATTTGAGCTAATAAATTCCCTAAACTAGAGGCATTGTCGCTACAACTGTATGATTTGAATCTTCTGCTTTTTATGCTGGTATGGTTTATGTTTTTTTAATTTATTAATATCATAATGATCACTGAGATATACTGTGTTTCAGGTATCAGTGGAGTGGAGGATCATGTGTTCATCAGTTCTGGTGGAAATGTGCGTCTGTCCTGTAATAATGCTCTTTCTGACTGCAAATCTAAAACTACATGGATCTACACTAACAGCTTCAGACATTCAGAGACAGTTGAACTGATTAATGGAGGGATAAAGAAGAAAGACACAGAGAGACATGAGAGACTGAGTCTGGAGTCTGACTGCTCTCTGAACATCAAGAACGTCACAGAAGAAGATTATGGATCTTACAGCTGCCAACAATATGTGAACGGACAGAAACAAGGACCTGATGCACTTGTTTCTCTGTATGTTCTTCATGGTAAGTTTATGATTATGTGTTCAATTTAAAAAGGGCAGATTCTCCCTTTAAACTCAGATGATGAATGAAGAGTCTGTGATTTGTGTCTTGTGTTCAGTTTCAGTGTCTCAATCATCATCATCATCATCATCATCATCATCATCATCTTCATCCTCACAGACTGAGATCAGTCCAGGCCGCTCTGTGACTCTCTCCTGTCAGTTGTATTCATATACTGGATTCTCCTGTGATCAATGGTTCAGTTATCAGGGAGTTGAGCTGTTGTGGGTGAATCAGGCTGGTGTTGATCTGAAGACAGACTCCAGATATCAGATATTATCATCATCAGCTCCAGATCCCTGTATCATCACTCTGACTACAACACTCCTGAATGAAGATGACAACAGAGAGTGGAGATGTCGGCTTACTCACAGAAATCAACTCAAGACCTCAGTCAGATACACTGTCAAGTATTCAGGTGAGAAAACACTCTTTTCAGACAGATTTGTGAAAACTTTCACACACTGGCTCTACTCTTTCTGATGGCTTCATACGTTTGGCAATTGTAAAATATTAGTGGTCATAAACTGCATAAAAATCCTTATAATTCCCAATATTGACCTCCTATGGGTCATACTAGGCTAAAATAGACTCTTCTGATTTATGCAATATTTCATGTATGACCCATGAGGGACGTCAATATTGGGAATTATAAGGATTTGTATGCAGTTTGAGGAATTCTAAGGCTTAATAATGTCATTGATTCAGGAAAGCTGAAGGTTTATGGGAAGCAGCTCACTGTGTTTCACTCTCATATAAACCAGGAATAAATGATACAGTAACATCTCTCTTCTCAACTACTGCCACTGTAAGCTGTGATGATTGAACACAAACTGCATGTCATGATCAATATGAAAATATGATGTTAATGTCCTGATGCGTCTGAACATTCATCTTCTGCAGCTCCAGTCGCTTCAACAACACTGACTCCAGTCAGAAGCTCAAACTCTGAGAAGACATCAAGCCGAACTACAGCAGCAGCTTCTACACAAGGTTCATGATCACATGATCACTGTCACACATCATCAGTCTCTCGCTTCAGTGGTTTGCACTGGCTCTCACAGACTGCTTTATCATCACACATATTAGCATCAAAAAAAGCTCTTTAGTCAGATTTGTCAGTGAGTTTTGATACATATGACCGGTCTTGTACAGTCTGTTGTCTGATGCAAAATAATCATAATATACAGCTAGTGTAACTCACGCCACTCACATGATAAATTAATAAAATCATAGCGAGGATTTATTAAACACAACTAATCCCATGTTAATGTGAGCAGCTTCCAGCACCAGAAATGCCTCACAGCGCAAGTTCACTGAGGGCGTCTGAATCCACTTTTGCTAGTTTAAGGACAGGAAAAATGATCTGTGTGTCCAGCGCATGTCCTTATTCTCTTAATGAGTAATGGGTGTGTTTTGGGCGTAACGTGAAATTAACCAATCAGAGTCTCATCTCCCATTCTCTTTAAAAGCCAGTTGCGCTCGCGGATTATAACTAAACATTTTATATACACATTTGGCTAATGATTGTTCACTGAAGTAGTGTTTTTGTACAAAACATACAATACCAACTCAAACTAGAATCTTTTGCAGAATTTTTAATCTCTTTGAGACATCGATATAGAAGAATATGTTCAAATCACTTTAGAAGGAAGCAAAGAAATTACTGGTCCAACTTCTCCCTCTTTTTAAAGTGTGGAAAAGGGAAAATAAGTTGAAAGATCGAGAGTCCAGCAACACCTGTAGTCGGCCTATATGCAACAACTTTATTGAAGATGTTTTAATACTAAAGGTTTTAAGCCGCCTAGTCGACAAAAACAGTTAGTGCTGTTTTAAAATTTACAAAGCATTCAGACAGTAATAAAGTAGATGTAGAAATTTGACAAATCTGTAATCTTTACTTTTACTGTTTCAGTGAGTGTACTTTAATAAGCAGTAAAATAATTGTGGGCAATCATGTTAAAAGAGGTACAGATGAAATGTGTAAGGGTTAGATTGTATACAGTTGCTGGTTTGCAGTGGCAATACTCCATTATTCACTGCAAGGCAGGGCCCCAAAATTATCCTGCTTAGGGCCCCCAGATTTACAGAGCCGGCCCTGTGTACACAATAATAATCTTTTACATTGTAATCCTTTTATTTTTAATATTTGGCATGTTTGTCAATTCAATTCAATTCAATCAACTTTATTAATCCCACAAGGGGCAATTAGTTAGTGTGCTGCTGCACGTCCCTGTGTGTGTAGTAAGCAGAGTGTGTGTAATAAGCAGTGTGTGTGTGTGTAATAAGCAGAGTGTGTGTAATAAGCAGAGTGTGTGTGTGTAATAAGCAGAATGTACGCGCGTTGTGGACCCTTATTAAAACACGGATAAATCAACTTACCTAAGTCTCCTCGGCTTTCATTGTCATGGCGCTCGTTCTGTTGCGTGTCCTCAAACTGGCGACCGGCGTAAGTGTCGAGTCTGAGGAGGCGGGGAAACAACGATCTCTGATATTTTGAACATAACTCATCCCATGTTAGTGTGAGCAGCTTTCAGCACTGATACTGTAGCTCTGGACTACAGCAGTTTGTAAAATAAATGCCTTGACATTGTGTTCATGCATTAAAATATGACATATTTCTATTTCCATCTTGTTTTTAATAGTTGTAACATCAACTACAGCAACAGCACTTACTCCAGATACCACACCAAACCCTCTGAATCCAGGTGTGTATGAACATCATCCTCATTTGACCGACTCATGGAGTTTTCTACAATCATGAATCTTCTCTGAAGTTGTTCGAGCAGCTGATCACAAATTTTGACTCAAGCCATGTTTAATTTGTAATCTACATCACTTTCTAATTAAATTCTCTTGTACATCACCAACAATCATAAACATGAAAACTAATATCGTTAGTACATATGAGGTACAGTCTGTTAGTGTGCGGATATATATATAAACAACTCTCTGGACTACTTGTTGGCGGAGGGGGCGGAGTTTAGGGATAGGGACCAATCGGGTTGCAGCCTCAACAAGGGGGTGGGGGGAATATTGTAGTGAAAATGACCTCAGAGGACGTCAGTATTAAAGGTGCTGTATGTAACTTCTTCACTCTACTAAAGCATAAAAATACCATAATATGTTTGCAGATATTTAGGAAACATGCTGAGTTCACACACTCGTTTCTCTGAAAAACACTTCTATAGCCAGTTATTTACTTATTATTTATATTCAGTCAGATTTTGTTTTGGTCTGTGTGACTCCGCCCACTGCCAGTTCAGCCAATAGTATTCCCACACCCCGGGATGCCAGATAGCAGGAAAACACAGCGTATCGCAGCCATCAAACAAACTGGGTCAGAGATTGCAGATTCCACACAACCTAAAAAGCCTCGGTATCCATCTAAACATCTCTATGAACAAGAACTTATTAAAACACGGATAAATCAACTTACAATGTCTAAGTCTCCTCGGCTTTCATTGTCAGTTGCGCTCGTTCTGTTGTGTGTCCTCAAACTGGCGACCGGCGTAAGTGTCGAGTCTGAGGAGGCGGGGAAACTACGATCTCTGATATTTTGAACATAACTCATCCCATGTTAGTGTGAGCAGCTTTCAGCACTGATACTGTAGCTCTGGACTACAGCAGTTTGTAAAATAAATGCCTTGATATTGTGTTCATGCATTCAAATATTATATATTTCTATTTCCAATTTGTTTTTAATACATCAACTACAACAACAGAAGTGATTCCAGATACCACACCAAACTCTCTGATTCCAGGTGTGTATGAACACATATGACCGGTCTTGTACAGTCTGTTGTCTGATGCAAAATAATCATAATATACAGCTAGTGTAACTCACGCCACTCACATGATAAATGACTAAAATCATAGTGAGGATTTATTAAATGGCCCCTATTATGGATTTTTGAAAATGACCTTTCATGTAGTGTGTAACACAGCTCTAAGTGAATGAAAACATCCTGCAAAGTTTTAAATCTGAAAGTGCACCGTATATAAAGTTATAGTCTTTCAAAAGTAAGAGTCGACTCTGAGTCAATTAAATGAATTATTTTTCAAACGTTTCGTTGTGACGTCTAGACGAAACATTAGCATATTGCCCGCACACTTATTGCGCGCGCAGACACCAGGGAAAACTTGAACCTCAAACCGGCACTGATCCCTGTGGACACTGGACAGCATCATGTCGAGAAGACGCTGTGCTCTACAATGTGAAGGTACCCATACAGAAATGTAATATACTGTATGTCAATATATGTAAATTACATATATAATGTCAGTGCCCATGTCTGCTGCCTATATGAGAATATATGCAAAAATGTAAAACACATACACATATATGAAACATATATTTCAAAATATAGCAAAAATGGCCGTTTTCATGTAAGTGCCATATATTTTCCCGTATATGCACATAAATGTGAAATATATGTAAGACGCATATATGTATACATGCACTTATTTCTATAGTACATACTTTCACTTATATTAGGGATACAAATCTTATGAATGCATTGTAATTAAATGCCTATAGTTGGAGATTTTGTGTCTATTGTGTGAATAACAAATATAGTATTTTAAGACAATAATGCAGTGTTTTCTTTGTCATTTTTGACAAATACATCCACAAAGTACCATAACCACATGCCACAGCTTTAAAAATGCATCAGTATCACATGCATGTACACTGTAAAACTTTTCACTGTAAATTTACAGTAAAATACTGGCAGCTGGGTTGCCATCCACATACTGTATTTTTACAACACTAGTACAGTAAACAGCATTTACAGTACTCAACTGTAATTACCAAATACCACATACTTTTACAATATTAAACTTGTCTACAGCAATAAATTGTATTTTACAGGGAATAATGCTTTTATTACTACATAATTAAAATATTATACTTTAAGGTTTCATAAGAGTAGTCACACTAGGAAAAAGAAAACAACATTTCTGGGTTTTAAAACATTTATTTAGGTTAAAAGCAAAGATCAGAAAATTGCCTTCTGTGAACATGTTGGCTGAATTATTTTAAACATAAAATGCAATTTTAACACTTAACAACAAACAGGTAACACTTAGCGCTTAATTAAAGGAATAGTTCACTCAAAATGTTTTATTAGCTCATGATTTACTCACCCTCAAGTCATCCTAGGTGTATATGACATTCTGCTTTCAGACGAATACAATCGGAGTTATATTAATAAATGTCCTGGCTCTTCCAAGCTTTATAATGGCAGTGAATTGCTGTTTCTGTTTTGATGTCCATAAAAGTGCAAACGAAATCCCATTCAAAGTCTGCAAGTTTTCGCAGAAGTGAGGAAACCTGTAGGCTTACAGTGGTGGTCTTGTTTTGCACAACTTGGCCAGTTTTCTTTGAAGTTACTTGTCCTTTCTTTGTTTTTGATCCACGTTCAGGATTGATGTCAAGAAAGCGTCTAAAAGGCAGAAAAACAATTAAATATTATGAACTGAGTGTATACATTTTGACAGAGAGAGACAGCACAAAAGATGTGTAAAAAGAAACCAGATACCAGTTTTAACGACTAGTTTGTTTGGATAAAACTGAACAACATGAAAAAAAAATGCAATGTTGGATGTTGTGATCAATAACTGATATTTTTTCTGCCCTGGTTAAAATACATCAACTCAATGTGTCTGTTTACAAGCGCACTGTCAACTAACTAAACTTTTGAAAGTGGGGTTGCCAGATTTAAAGTTTTATTCTACTACTTTTGTCTACTCATCACCCAGCTCATTAACAATATCATCCCCTCATTAACAATATCATCCCCTCATCAGGTCCCATCAGAGTATCAGTGGAAAGGCAGCCATAGACTCAGTTTATAGTCTGGTAAATGTCATGTTTAACATTATCATGTAGTCATATATGCAATACACATTGCAAGGCTTGCAATAAGTTAAATTATTTCTGTCACAAAGGTTTGGGCTGGATTCTGTGTGCTCTAAAATGCATGTTTGCACCCAAAAATGAAAATTCTGTCATCATTACTCACCCTCAAGACTTTCATCAGCAACACAAATGAAGATATTTTTGATGAAATCTGAAAGGTTTCTGTCCTTCCATTGATATCAATGTCATTGCAACTGTCAAAGCCCAGAAAGGTGGTAAAAACATCAGTAAATAGTACATATAACTACAGTGGTTCAACCTAAATATTATGAAGTGACGAGGATACTTTTTGTGCACAAAATAACCCCAAAATAACGACATTGTTGAATAATCTCTTCTTTTCCATGTCATTCTCCTACAATCTCTTCTTTTCCATGTCATTCTCCTACACTGTTGACGTAGTGTACACAGTGCAGCGCTTATGGGTTCTACATCAGAACGCAGGCTCACTATTGGCTAGCTCCTGGGTCATCACACACGACCAGGGTTGGGGAGTAACGGAATACATGTAACGGCGTTATGTAATCAGGATACAAAAATCCAGTAACTGTAATTCGTTACAGTTACGTCAAAAAACGTAGTAATCAGATTATAGTTACATTTTGAAAAAAGGGGGAATACTTTCAGGATTACAATGGTTTCATTTAAAACTAAATAAAGAAGTATTTTGGCATAATAACACTATATTAAGCGCTGCTTGATTATACAGTAGTTCCTGGTTCGGTTGCCACAGAGCCATATAGAGATATCTCTCTATATGGCTCTGGGTTGCCAGTAATGACTCACGTGTGCCACGCGCTGGTGCATGTGCAAATAACAGCTTTCTACAATCTCCTCAGACGCAGATTGAATCACTGCTGCTAGTAGAAACGATGCTGCCTGCGGGTAAAATCGCTTTTAATTCATGGAAATTCCGCTGCTATTTTGTAGAAATTAGGAGAGTAGCTTTTTTAGTATCCAAAATGTCCTTTCTTAATCTTTTCTCACGTAACGGGATGTTCGCTGTCTAGGTAACGTAGGGGAACTCCCACTGCCAACGCCCCAAGTTCAGTCAGGCAAATTAAGAAAGATCACGGCTTTAGTCAACATGTAGGCCTATTTTAAAATAAACTAATATGTAGATTGTGTAAACATTTGAAATGTTGTGTTTTTATTTTTTTGTTAAAAATTAGTTACAAAAAAACAAAATAATCTGTAATACCATACATTAGCCACTAGATGTCTGTATATCCCTTTACATAAATATATATTCGGTGTGTATATTTTGAAAATATTGTACACTGGACCAAATTCTTAATAAATAAAAGTTTTTTTTTATATATATTTTTTAATAATAATTATTTCTTCTTGCTTGACTTTATTTATATACGTGACCTTGAAGTAATCCAAAAGTAATCAGTTACATTACTTTCATATTATAGTACTTGGATTACGTTACTGAATACTTTTTTTATGAAGTAATTTGTAACTGTAACGGAATACATTTTTAAAGTAACCCTCCCAAGCCTGCACACGACCAGAGTCGGCCAATAATAAGCCTACGTTCTGACGTAGAACCCAGAAGCGCTGCACTGGCTTTTTCTACCCGAGGCAAACTTTTGTTTAAAAGCATAATTAGGATGGAAACGCCACTTTTAAGTTTGACCGTATTTTCGTTTTTGGTCAAATTGCCTTGTGAATGGGAGTGCTTGGGGCACTTCTATGATAGCATCAAAACTCGCTATTTTTAAAACACTAAGAAGGCTTGACACAGCATGAAACTGTGCTTGAAGTATCACCAGAGGCTCTACACATGAACTCCAGCATTGAGAACATTGTGTACACAGAGTTTAATAGAAAGATTTTGAACAACTCACTGAAGCTGTGTCCGCCGGCATTTAGTCAATTAGCAATAGTCGATCTAATAACTTTATTGTAGAGATGCTGTAAAGCCTAAACAATCTATGCTACTGTAATCTCCTATTATCTCTGTAAAGCTGAAACAGTCTATATTGTTAAAAGTGCAATATAAATGAAGGTGACTTGACACTGTTTACTCTACGTCAACAGCGTAGGAGAATGACGTGAAAGAGAAGAGATTGTTGAATAATGTCGTTATTTGGGGGTTTTTTTGTGTACAAAAAGTATTCTCGTCGCTTCATAATATTAAAGTTGAACCACTGTAGTTACATGGATTATTTAAACAATGTTTTTACTGCCTTTCTGGGCCTTAAAAGTTTCAAAGATGTTGCTGTCTATGGGTGGTTCAGAAACCTCTCAGATTTCATCAAAAATATCTTAATTTGTGTTCTGAAGATGAACGAGGTCTTACAGGTTTGGAATGACATGAGGGAGAGTAATTAATGACAGAATTTTCACTAATCATTTAATTGAAAACAACTTGCACTGACATATCTTAAAATATGTGACTGCCACTGTTTTGTCTCAAGATGCACACCAGTAATTAGTAGGTTTTTTTTTTTTATAAATTTTTTTTTTTTTTATAAAAGCTGCTTAAATACCCTAATTTTATTAAGGCCTAGACCTGGCTTAAGCTAAGCCCTGTATGGAAACCAGGGCCATATTGTTCATACCAGTAGTCAGCTTAATAAATACTGTCAAGTCAAGGTTAATGACACAATTCAGTCTAATATATATATGAATGGCAAATATGCCAATGACTAACCTCTGAACAAACTCAAGGTGCTGCCTCTTCCTGGTACTGCCTCTTCCTGGTACTGCCTCTTCCTGGTGCTGCCTCTTCCTGGTGCTGCCTCTTCCTGGTACTGCCTCTTCCTGGTGCTGCCTCTTCCTGGTACTGCCTCTTCCTGGTGCTGCCTCTTCCTGGTGCTGCCTCTTCCTGGTGCTGCCTCATCCTGGTGCTGCCTCTTCCTGGTGCTGCCTCTTCCTGGTACTGCCTCTTCCTGGTACTGCCTCTTCCTGGTACTGCCTCTTCCTGGTACTGCCTCTTCCTGGTGCTTCCTGGTACTGCCTCTTCCTGGTGCTTCCTGGTACTGCCTCTTCCTGGTACTGCCTCTTCGTGGTACTGCCTCTTACTGGTACTGCCTCTTCGTGGTACTGCCTCTTCCTGGTACTGCCTCTTCCTGGTGCTGCCTGCTGAACTCATAGGAGGAGGCAAACAGCGCTGCCAGGCCAGTGATGAAGTTAGGCTGTGATCCTTTCACACACACCTTGACTTTCCAAACTTAATATCCAGCACTGGTTGCTTAGAGATTGACCTGTAATGGAATAAAATAATAAAATAATAATAATAATATTAATAATTAAAATAACTACTGTGGGTTCCACTGTGGTTCGATGTAGTTGTCTATTCATAGTTCTATGAATTAAAATTTTTAACTAAAAATTAAAATTGGTTAGGGTTAGAATGCTAAAATGCACTGGCATATAATTTTGTTTGCTTTAAACTCACTTAATTTTGACCTATTCTTTCAGAAAACAAGACAATTATTTTTACTTGTCTATTAAATGCTTCTTCATGTAAGAATTTTAGATATCTGGACTGGAAACAAGATAAAAACACTAATTAAGAAAAACATATTTTGCAGTGGGGTGAGTAAATGATGGCTTTTCATTTTAGGTTTAAACTACCCCTTTAATGTTTACATACCAGGAAATAAGGCGTGGATTCTCTGGCAAATGTAGATTGCTGGACATCAGCGTTGCAAATTCCTGAAACAATTTTTAAAAAGGACAGCACAACCATGATCAACAGAACCAAAACATAAAACATATTACAGATTAATGAGATTTGCTGAATAATCTCTACTTATCTGCTTTAAGGATAACACCGTCTAACTTCTCTTTGAATTGTGGGAGTAACGTTAGTTGTAGGACCATGGCATGGCAATCAGGAATACTACATTTGAAAACAACATTAGGAACATGGTTTTTCATGTGCTAGCAAAATTCTGACAACGATTCAAAAGCACGATCACAGAACTGACAGCATTTGATAGCATTTTATTTTATTTTTTTACCACATAGACTATAACTGTAACACTACTTAAAAGCACTTACATTAACACTGGCCATCAGATTACAAAGCCTGAAACGAAAAAAATATATATCAAAAGCACGTCATGCAAATAGCATGGTAAATGTTGCCTATTGTGAGAAATGTAGAAGTTACTGGGTAAACCGGTGGAACAGAGTCAGTGAATTGCTTGTGGCCGCGGTAGTAACGTTAAACCGCGTTCGCAAAATCAAACCAAATAACGTTACGTGGAAACAATGTAGAAATGCGAACGCAAAACAAAAACTTATATATTGGCTTACCGTATCACTCAGTTGAATAATTCTCCATCTTCTCAAACTCTAAATCCCACTTATGGTCACGCGCAGGTTAGATTATTCAGATGACAAATTCTTCCATCCGTCTTCATGTAACGTTAACGT
Organism: Leuciscus idus; assembly: GCA_021554675.1. NCBI lineage: Eukaryota > Metazoa > Chordata > Actinopteri > Cypriniformes > Leuciscidae > Leuciscus > Leuciscus idus. The sequence goes on from CM038621.1 coordinate 59,805,920, forward strand.
CGTCCATTTTCTGCTGCGTCACTGGCAACTAATGTTTGAAACACGAACCGAAGCTCACAAAAGCTCAAATATTGCTCACAGATTCGCAGACATTGTTTATCTTGATACAAGTTTGCCTGTAGTAGTTTTTTATTTTATTTTTTATTTATTTTTTGTATAAATTTCACAATCCATAAACACAAAAAATATACAGCAAAATATACAAACATTACATTTTAAATAACAAGCATGATATTACAAAGGAATAAAAAAAAAAAAATAAAAAAAAATAAAGAGAGAAAACAGACTTACAAACTTCCGTAATACTAAGGAAAACAGGAATTTTTATTAAAAAGTTTTGAAAATTTACCAGTTATTATTATAGCTTTCTTATTTTTAACTAATTTAAGAGACTCAAAATATATGTCAATTTCAATTTGGAATAATTAGAAATTTGGTTTGGATTTGGAAAATTTTGCTTTATGAATATGGAATTTACCTAATAAAATACATAATTTACAATATTACAAACATTTCTATCTTTACAATCAAAATAAGTAATAATCTGTTTCCCTTCAAGTGTGATTGTATGTGTTGTTTTAGATGCCATAATTTTCAACATTTTTCCAGAATGTAATGCAATATGAACAACCATAAAAAAGATGAGTTACCGATTCTTGTTCTGTCTTACAAAAACTACAATAATTATCAACAGACGTGAATTTCGAGATAAATAAATTTGTGGGATATATATTGTGCAATATTTTCAAATGTAATTCCCTAACTTTTTATTAGTACAGTTGCTGCTCATAATATCCATACCATTTATATAAAGAGTAAAATTTTAAAGTCTGGAACTCCATTTTGTTTTATATAACTTTTCATTAGTTCTAATATGCCATTAGGTATAGATTTGAAAACGGAGTTATATTCTTTGAACGTTATTGGGAATGCCTTCTCTCTAAGAAATGATTCATAGCTAAATAATTGGTTATTACAATCAAAAAGGTCTTTTAAAAATATAATATCTCTATCAATCCATTTCTGCAAATAAAGTGACTTGTTCCCTTTAGTAATGCATTCATTATTCCATAAAATGGACTTGTGTGGAGAGAAGTTGTGGGAATGACAAAGCTTCCAGGCCAAAAGAGCTTGTTGATAAAATTGGGATAGTTTTAATGGCAATCTTGTAATATTGTAATTACATTTCAATAAAAATGTTAAGCCTCCTACACTTTTAAAAATGTTGTTGGGAATATAATACCATAAGGACTCTGGTGCTCTCAAACATTCCTTCAACCATTTCACCTTAAAGGTGTAATTCAAGTCCAAAAAGTCCAAAAGTTCAAATCCTCCTTAGAACCAGAGAGCACTGCTTTTTTTTAACATGATGGTGTCTGTTTTTTCCACACAAAATTCGTAAATATGGTATTTATATCTTTACATGTTGTATCATGGACATTAAGAGATAGGGCAGGATAGACAAATCTTGAAATCCTTCCTAAAATAGAGATGAAGCCATAAATTCAGTATTGTTTTAGTTTCCTTCAATTTAGGCGAAAAGTTAAGTTGTTGACGTTCCTTGTGATCCTTGCAAATATGAATACCTAAATATTTTACACATTTCTTAACAGGTATATTAAACATTTTATCCTCTTCTGTCTGATACATTTAGATTTGTTAGGCAGCTGAAAATTGGTCAATTATGGTTATAGCATTATCAATCTGATGCTTGTCACTCAAAAAAAAAGAGCTGTATCATCCGCTAATTGAGTTACTCTAATTTCTTTACCAAAAATAGACAATCCTTTAATAATAGAACTATGTTTAATATGTAGTGACAATAATTCAACCACCAGCAGGAACAAAAACGGTGAGATAGGGCGGCCCTGGCGAACTGATCTCAGGACAGGAAATCTGTTTGTGGTGTTTGGATATAGTATCACAGAACTAGCAATGTTTTTATAAAGCATTTCAACTGTAGATATAACATTTGGTCCGAAATTAAAAATCTGAAGTGTTTTAAGTAAAAAATAATGTTCTACCGTATCAAATGCTTTATAAAAATCAAGAAATACTATCAATGCATCAGTATTAATGTTATCAGAATAGTCCAGCAGGTCGAGAACAAGTCTTATATTAGAGCTAATGTGACGGTTAGACATAAAACCTGTTTGTGTTTCACTTATTATCTCATGAAGACCTCTTTTTAACCGTTTAGCAAAAATTAATGATAACATTTTGTAGTCAATATTTAAGAGTGTAATAGGCTTCCAATTTTCTATCATTAAATGATCTTTATCAGGCTTAGGGAGAAGACATATTAAACCTTGCTTCATACTCGCGGACATTTCCTTTTTTAAAGTACATTCTTTAAATAAATCAAATAGAGGATTTTTTATAATTTCCCAAAAATGCAGATAAAATTCGACTGAAAGCCCATCATTACCTGGAGATTTCCCTTTTTTCATTGAGCTAACAGCCTCTGAGATTTCCACTTTAGTAACGGGACGATCGCAATCCATTTTAAATTGTTCAGATATAGTTGGTGAAATAGATACATTTAATATTAATATTTAATTTTAAATAAATTTATCAATTTATTTGATTCGATAAATCTATCACATTCATCCAATTGAATATTCGACTTGTATATATTGCTATAAAATGTACCAACATGTCTTGAAATGTCTAAAGGATTAGAAGTAATGTTATTATCAATTTTAAGAGTAGTTCAATTATTTCTCTTGCGATTTTGTTTCTCTAAAGCAAATAATTTCTTTCCCCTTGTTCCAGCACTCAAAAAAAAAATTGTCTAAACATAAGATTTATGTATTTGAATTGCATGTAAAATTCCCATGCATTTGGATTACATAGTTGTAACATAAACCAATCAATACTCTGAATGTGATTCATATTTTTAAGTCATATAGAAATGAAACAGATAAGATTTATGTAATTGTATTAATAAACTGAATGTGATTTATATTTGTCAGTCATATGTAAATGAAACAGGTAAGATTTATGTAATAGTACACAGAAAAACGCCCATGTTAAATTACCACTGCTCAGTGTTCATATGTGTGCACACTACAGAGTTAAAGCGGTGTTGAAGTTAATGAGATAATTAAGTGATGATTGAGCATTAATTATGAACACCTGCTGTTAACAAGCAGAATCACTGAAGGAAAGAGAAACACAAGAACTACAACTGACTTCAGCCACAGCCTTAGATGAAATCAACTGAAGAGAAAAGAAGACATTAAATCTGTGAAGATCTCAGCAGAGGAGTATTAAACAACTCCACAAACAGCATTACCAGCTTCACTTATTACTAACCAGACTGACTTTATTTCATTTCCGTTTGAATGAAAACAATAGTTGTATTTTAAAGTCACCATGATGGTGGTTAGCGTTTGCTTTAGTTGGGTTCTTGACCATTGACTTTTTAATATAAAATTTTCTCTGGCTGCTATAATTATGTGTTTATAAAACACATTTGTTGCAGCGAAAAAGCCAAGAGAAAATGAGATCAAGTGATATTGGCTGTTTATTGATGAAGGTGTAATCATCATATTGTGGCCTGAATCACTTATCTTTTTCAGTGTCTAATGCTTTGATTATTGGGGTTATGTGATTTTGTTTTATTTATAGCTGTGTGACCTGACAGCATTAGATCCAACAGTTAATCAAATAATATAAAGAATTTTAAAAACATTTAGTGCATTAAACTTTCTCTTCTACATTATTACTTAGACATCAAGAATCAGTGTATGACTCTCAACAATGGTGACAATCAATGAAATGCTTCATACTGCAGTGCATGCTGGGTACCACAAATCAAAACTCACCCATATCTCCCAGCATGCATTGCGGCATTAATAAATTATGCATCAGGATTTTTTGTATCTTTTGTCACCATTGTTGAGATTCATATGCTGTTTCTTGATGTCTGTGTGAGTCTAAGTAATGCCATAGATGAAAGGTTTTTGTGCACTAACTATAAAAAAAAAAAAAAAAGTATATTGTATAAAGTATAAACAACACTGTTAGATTTCATGCAGTAAAATCAAATGGCTTCTGTTATGAATAAAACAATATTAAAAAGCATTAGACACTGAACAAGATCAGCGAATGAGGCAATTACATGATGATGACTTTGTCGTCATTATCACCTGATCTCTTTTTCTCATGGCTTTTTCGCTGCAACAAATGTGTTTTATAAACACATAATTATAGCAGCCAGAGAAAATTTTATATTAAAGAGTCAAGGGTCAAGAGCCCAACTAAAGCAAACGCTAACCACCATCATGGTGACTTTAAAATACAACTATTGTTTTCATTCAAACGGAAATGAAATAAAGTCAGTCTGGTTAGTAATAAGTGAAGCTGGTAATGCTGTTTGTGGAGTTGTTTAATCCTCCTCTGCTGAGATCTTCACAGATTTAATGTCTTCCTTTGCCTTCAGTTGATTTCATCTAAGGCTGTGTCTGAAGTCAGTTGTAGATCTTGTGTTTCTCTTTCCTTCAGTGATTCTGCTTGTTAACAGCAGGTGTTCATAATTAATGCTCAATCATCACTTAATTATCTCATTAACTTCAACACCGCTTTACCTCTGTAGTGTGCACACATATGAACACTGAGCAGTGTTAATTTAACATGGGCGTTTTTCTGTGTACTATTACATAAATCTTACCTGTTTCATTTACATATGACTGACAAATATAAATCACATTCAGTTTATTAATACAATTACATAAATCTTATCTGTTTCATTTCTATATGACTTAAAAATATGAATCACATTCAGAGTATTGATTGGTTTATGTTACAACTATGTAATCAAAATGCATGGGAATTTTACATGCAATTCAAATACATAAATCTTATGTTTAGACACAATTTTTTTTTGAGTGAGCCATTTTGCTCGAAATCTTACAAAAGCCCCTTTAGCCATTTCAATTTACATATTATCTATTTCCTCTTTTCATTATTGTTTCTTCTTCCTCTGAAAGATTATCTTTATTCATTAAAATATTTAATTTATCCATAATATTTATTTCTTTAGATATTTGATTACTTTACTTCGATGAATTGCTATTTCTCTAATTTTAAATGTGAAAAATTCCCATTTTTGTATGTGATTCAATTCGTTATCATCAAATATACTTTTTGCTGTTTTTTGGACTAAATCACAAAACTCATCATCTTTTAGTAAATGATTATTTAGTTTCCAATAACCACATATATTACCCTTTTGTTGTTTTGTTCCTGCTAAATGGATTGAAATTAATTTATGATCAGAAAATGGAGCATAGCTATGTGATGATTCTGACACAAATTGCAGACAAGAGGGAGATATAAGCCATAGATCAATTCTAGACTGAATTCTCGCCAGTTGTTCACAAATATATGCAGTACTTTTGAATCTTGAATGTGGGATTAATCTCACAGGTACTCTATCTACAAGATCATCTGGAGCATCATTATAGTCGCCTCCAATAATCAAATGTGCATCCTTATATTTGTTTTTAAAGGCTTCAAGTTTTACAGCAAGTTGTAAAAACATTGTTTTTGCTTGAGCTGTATTGTTATAGTTATATAAATTGCAAACTATAAAGAAGGAATTGTCTAATTTGAAATCCAAAATTATCCATCTACCCTCCTTTGAAGTCACTGATTCAATTATATCTCCTTTAAATGTATTAAGAAGAATGGCGACACCTGCTGATTGTTGAGAGGCATGACAGAAATATCATATCTCACTCCACTGTGCTTTCCAAAACTTCACATCATTGTCCACCGAATGAGTCTCTTGTAAAAAAATCTGTATTTTTTCGTCGACTGAATAAAAAGATTGATTTCCTTTTGGTGCTATCACGAATACCCCGACATTCAAACATAATATTATTTTTAAAGAACTAAAATGGAAGTCTGTCATTATATAAACAAAAATAAAAAATAAAACACCTGAACTGTTTTGTTATGTATGCACCTGATGTCTGTTAAAGTTATAAGAACTCATTTAAGGAAAAATACTCTGAGTTAAGAAATATCAGAGATTAGTTTACCGCCAAGTAGAAAACTCTGAACCTGAGTACTTCAACCAACTCCTGAAATTCTTATTTGAACTATGGAGTGAACATATTGCTCTTTTAATTGTCTACAAAGAGAGCAAATTAACCTTTTAAGATTGGGTGGCCTAATTAACTTGAAGGTTGTACTCCACATTAGAGAAGATTAACAAGTTATATTATTGTACCTCACATTAGAGAAGTTTAACAAGTTATATTATTGTACCTCACATTAGAGAAGATTAACAAGTTATACTATTGTACCTCACATTAGAGAAGTTTAACAAGTTATATTATTGTACCTCACATTAGAGAAGATTAACAAGTTATACTATTGTACCTCACATTAGAGAAGATTAACAAGTTATACTATTGTACCTCACATTAGAGAAGATTAACAAGTTATACTATTGTACCTCACATTAGAGAAGATTAACCAGTTATGCTGTGTGTCTCACACCATTAATGATGACAGCAGGACCCCTGCCATTTAGTTTTTTTTTCCATCAGCACGCGCTTGCTTCACAAGAGGCCACAGTTTATTTCTACATTGTCTCTCCTGATGGGTTAAATCCTCAGTCATCCGGAGATTCTTTCTCTTCATGACATCAGCGTTGAGGGAAGCTCTCCATAGTTTGAATCTGAAGGTACGCATGGTAAACTGAATGATGATTGGACGTGTGCTTTTATCTTCTCTCGGGCGTCCAACCCTGTGCACAGTATCCACCATGAATCCAAGCTTGCTATTTTCTTCTGGAATGATTTCTGCAATAATCTCCAGCACCTCCTTCCTCACATCCTCGTTACTGCTTTCTGTAAAATTCAGAAGACGAAGATTCCACCTCCTACTGTACCGCTCCGACTCTTCTTGTTTCTCCCTCAGGATTGTCATCTGGTCACTCATCTTCTTTACTGTGTCCTCAGTACCTTTCCACTGGATTTCTAGCCTTTTCACATTTTCTTGAACTCTAGCAATCTCGGCTGTATTTTTCATTACCATTTCTTCGAACTTCAAAAAACGGTCGTTTAAACCATTAATGGCTTTTAGGATGTCAGCATTTGAAACTGTTCCCTCTTCTTTGGTGCAGACCTTTTTGGGGTTTGGGCTTTTTGAGGGAGTATCAGGAAGAGGTGTACATAAACTGGGGAACGAATCTTCATTATCTATATCCATGATCAAGCCTTCCTTTCTCACCTTCTTAGCATCTCTCTTTGACATCTTAGCACACGTGTCCTAGCTATTAGCAAAACTCTGGTTTACGGTGCACAGCGCACGTGTCCAGGTTTAACACAACTTTGGCTAACAACGAACAGTTCGTTAGCTAATTGCTATCACAATATTTGACCGGCTAATGTCCTTTTAATCGAGCGAATAAACTTACTGGATGCAAAAGCAACATTCCACTCCTTCTTTTGTCAATGACAGTCTCAATAAGTTCTTTTAAATCATTGGTACTCGCTCAGAGTCTCGGAGCTCAGAATAAGACGTCTGCATAGGTCGCCATCTTGGACCAACCCCCCTGCCTGTAGTAGCTGCCTACTGTCTGCTCCGTCTGCTCGCGTCACATTTGAACTGAATTGAGCGCAAAAGAAATCAATCCCACAATGCAATGCCTTTACAGTCAGTATGATACTGTATTACGAATTTATCGGGATGAAAACAGAAATGTGCTGTATATTTGCAGCTGTTCTGTAAAAGATACAGCCTAATACTGTATTATGGAAATACAGTACAATTCAGTAAGAAATTCGCTGTAAATTTACAGTAAAGGGTTACAGTGTATGTTTACATACATTTATTAAATATGTGGAAAACAAATATGTATGTCACATATTTATACTTAATGTTGTCCATATATGCGAGAAACCAATACTATACTGTAATATATGCAGATATATTGTATCATATATGGATGAACTCAAATATTTTCTTCACATGTTTGGACACATAAATGTTCATATATGTTGCAGGCATATATTGTGTTCTCAGATAAGTCAAATATATGTATAGATATATGTCATGCTATTTAAAATATAAGTACATATATGGCCATATATTACATTTTTGTATGGGTAAAGCCAGTTTATTTTCACTGCCCAAGGACGAGCGTGTGAAGAATCAGTGGTTAAAGTTCATCTTTACCACGCTATCACAGCAGTATAATCCTAAACTATTGCTGTGTTCCCTTTATTTCACTGACGACTGCTTCTCAAATCTCGGAGTTCAGTGCAGGATTCACAAACCACTTTTGCTCTTGAAAGATGGTGTTCAAAAAAATTAGTTTTGAGTTGCATATTGTGTAGGTCTCCTGCTATCTCACGCTATCACTGTCTTACTGACATACTTCTGCTAATCAATTGTGGACCACTATTACTTATAACTGTGTCTATTAATGCAGATTGTCTGTCGCTCTCACTACTTTGAGGAAATATTTGTTTTACCAACGTTTATGTTACATCTGATCATTCACTCTTGAGCTCGGCTAATGTATACATTGTATACATGCACTGTTATTGATACAGTTTCCACGTGTTCACCGCAATATATTAGAAAAAATACTTGATAAATAAATTAGTACAAGTAAAATAATCGGTTTGTTGATGGACATATAGTTGTTAATGCTGATGGTGAGGAATTACAGTTGCAACATCTCATAATGTTCCTCAAACTGAGTAACGTTAGTGTATCAGTGAGAAACACTGAGTCCTGCTCGAGCCGTCCTTGCGATGGAGGTTCGGGTTTAATAACTAGTTCTTCCAGTGTTTCATCATCGGACTCGCGCTCGCATTGATATGGTCAAATCAATGTCATTGTTCGTTACTGTGTTTAGTGTGCAGTGTAGAAAGCCTCAGGACAGCTGACGTTGTTATGGCAATGGGAGTTTTTGTTTTCGACGCGCTGTACACGGTAGGCCAATCACAACAGACTGAGCTGTCTGGCCAATCAGAGCAGAGTAGCTCGCGGAAAGGAGGGATTTAGAGAGATTGATTCATCTGACGAGTCGTTTGAGAATCATTGAAAATGTGATGATGTGCAAATGTATATTATGAGGAAATTAAACAGTTTTATTTTTTTTACCTTTGATGCATGTAAACCTGTTGTAGGAGACTCTACAACAACATTAGGAAACTTTAAAATAGCATAATAGGGGCCCTTTAAACACAACTCATCCCATGTTAGTGTGTCATCCCAGCACCAGAACTGAGCGTCACACTGATACGAAGCTGCTCTAGACTATAGCAGTGCGTAAAAGAAATGCCTTATATTATTAATATTATTAATATTGCCTGGACAATATTTGTGCATTTTAATGTTTTCATACAGGAAACGTTGTATGTTTTAGATGCCGTCAGTAAATAGATATTCCACATTTCAATGTTTCTGCAAACTTAGAAATGCAAGTGTGCTAGAAACTCACTTATAAGTTATAACATGAATATCTATGAATGAATAAAGCATCAAATAGATTTATTTTTGGTCAATGGCGATAGTCATTCTCCTCCTGAAACCTTGAGATTGAAGTAAGATGATAATGATGACAGACATATTCATAATTTATGTGATATGAAGCTCAAGTATTATGTGGTGTATTATGTGATGATGATGTTGTATATATGTGGCATTATGTGTTGAACTGAACTAACAGACGTGATCCACAGATCCAGGAGAAACTGAAGTCAGTGTGACTGCTGGATCATTATACAGAGGTACGACACGTTCATTTATACTGACAGCTTTATAACATTAAACTATCAGTCAGTCTGTAAAAGCTTCATCAATAACTGTTGATAGTTGAATACCCTTGACTTCAGTCATGTACAGTTTCTCTTCTTCCTCTCATGTTTCCTGCAGTGATTGTGATTATTGTTGAGATCGCAGTGTTTGCTGCTCCTACTGTGATTCTTCTTCAGATCATCTGTGCAAGAAGAGCTGGTGAGTTTTGAGCCGCACACAATCTGATGATTCACACTCATCTGATCTGGAACATTCTGCAATCATGATAAAAACTCATACGAGAGGTCAGTCAATGCTTTTATTTTGCAGGGAGGAAGGACTCAAAGCACCCAGAGGAAATAGAGATGCCTGCAATATAACAATAAAATACTGGTGAGTTTTGAGCAAATCTGCAACAATATTTAAAATAGCAAAAACTTACAGAGGATTGTTTATCGTTTTATTTTCTTCTTCTCAGAAAACAAAGAAAAAACTCTGATCACCCTGAAGAAATAATGACAACAAGTTTAGATTAAAATGTGTTTTTTGTGTGTTTTTTTACAACTAAAAGGCCAGATTTATCTTCATTTACATCCCAGTCAACACGTTGATCTCACAGTGATCTCTCCATATGATCACAATGTGAGTCACAAGTGTAACCTCACAGTGCACTCACTGTGTGCTCATATTATGGCCACAATGTGAGGTCACCCCAGCTAGAAATGTTATTGGACATGAACTTCATCGTTTAGACGTCAAATTTTTGTTGCAAATGAAAATTGGGTTGATGTGTTAGGCCGGCTACACACTGGCTGAGTGACACGCACGTCTCAGGTGCGGAAGTGCTGAAGAAAACGTGTACATGCTAGAAATAGAACCGACGCCTATTTTTCACGCGAAAAAAAAATAAAAAATAAAAAAATATATATATACTTATCGATTTTCAAATATTGAAATATTCTGTAGCCTATTTTGCCGTCAAAACTGCCGACGTTGTCTTTGCTGTATCATCACCTAGCAGCAGCAGCGCCGCGTCAGACACGTTTCTGGTGTGCAAAGACGTAGAAAACGCCACGCTCACGTAACAGAAACGCCTTAGTGTGTAGCCAGTGTGTCGCCGGCCTAAACATTTGATGTCAGGCTCCAACTTCATTAAACAACTCCACAAACAGCATTACCAGCTTCACTTATTACTAACCAAATTTACTTTATTTCTGTCATATGTGTGGAAAAGTTCTTATTGAGATTAACAGAATTAACAGGTTTAGATGTTGATGATTTATTAATAATAATAGTTGATAATAATGGTTTGATGTCATCATTATGGTGATCAGTGTTTGCTTTAGTTGGTCAGGTATACTCTTGATGTTTTAATGTTAGTTTTTCTCTGGCTGCTGGAACTGTGTGTTATGGCAAGAACAGTTACAGAAAATGTGATCAGATGATGTCATCTATTAACAGTCATATTATCTATCTATAAACTGTCATGTGTGTTATTAATTTCATATAATTGATTATAGTAATGTTTCTACAGTATGACATCCAAAAGTGTTTTAATAAAATGAACTGTATAATTACCAGCTGCAATTATAACTGTAGTTCCAGCATAGGTGCCTTCTGCACTGGCATCGTCCGGTCTGTCAAATGTGTTAATTATGTATATGGTGTCGAGTGCAAGGCACGCGCTGTACTTTTTTCTTTTTGCATCCTTTTCCTTCATCTGAAAAAAAAAAAAAAACGAAAAACAAATTAGCTTTAATGCAGTGCACATATACAGACAGCCTACACAATCATGTGAATGTCTCTAATTGTCCATTAGACTGATGTCTCTAACTGCTCCCGACGAGCTGGATCGCCTTGCATGGCTGACACCGCCGTCGGTGTATGAATGAGTGAGTGAATGGGTGAATGTGAGGCAATATTGTAAAGCGCTTTGGTGGCCATTGGGTCTGTGAAAGCGCTATATAAATGCAGTCCATTTACCATTTACCATTAGGCAAAAATAAAAGCAAATGTGATCTTCTGGATCATAACAATCTGTTATGCTTGTGTCTCTTGTGTATGGATACATCCAGAAAAACATTTTCATGGAGTTGTGAAATGTTGAGCTTTTAGGGTTTGGAGCTGTTATCCGTCCGACTGGCAGGAGTGTGTAGTGGGTGTGGCCAAACTATTGCATATCACTATCACATGCATTCAAAACTTTTCAAGCAAAGGTTTTAGCCATGAATGGGTAAACTCTGTCCTGGAGGGCCACTGTCCTGCAGAGTTTATCTCCAACCCTGATAAACTCTCCTGCCTGTAGCTTTCTAGTAATCCTGGAGACATTGATTAGCTGTGTTTGATGAGGGTCCCAGATAGTAAGCAACCATCCAAACAATGTTAAATCAATGTTAATGTGTCAATGTTAACTGCATTGAATCAACATCACTTTTGCACTCGCAATTAATGTGTGAACTCGTGAATAAAGTCTATAGTCTAAATATAAAGTCTAAATATAACTGAATTTAGTCTGACTGCAACGCTATAGCCTACCTAATGCAGCGACCCATGTGGCGTTTCCTGATGGATCGAGGTCGTTCCTTAACTTCCTTTTCTACGTGCGATTAACACAAGCTCTAAGCGCGTGCGAGTAAGCGCCTATAGCAGGGGTCCTCAACTCTGGACCGCGAGATCCACTGGACTGACTCACACAGACTGGTTTATCATCACACATATTATCTTTAATATTTTAATAAAGATTTGATAGATTTGTCAGTCTATGACATTTTGATACATGTCTTGTACAGTTTGTAGTCAGAATCAGAATGTAAATTGATCCACTGAAGGCAAGTGTAAATGAGAACCCAAGTGCAGTTTATCATAAACAAAACCAAGCATGAAACAAAAACATGGCATGGCATGAAAACTCAAAAACAAGACTTTCTTCTAAAGTCCACGATTATCTCCACTGTTTTGAGTGTGTTAAGCTCAAGGTTGTTATAACTGCACCAGACAGCCAGCTGTTCAACCTCCAGTCTGTAAGCAGACTCATCACCGTCCTGGATGAGGCCGATAAGTGTGGTGTTGCCTGCTAACTTCAGGAGTTTGACAGAGGGGTATTTTGCGGTGCAGTCGTTGGTGTACAGGGAGAAGAGCAGTGAGGAGAGAACGCACCCCTGGGGGGCGCCAGTGCTGATTATGCAGGTGTGGATGAGAATTTTCCCAGCCTCACTAACTGTTGCCTGTCTGTCAGGAAGTTGGTGATCCACTGACAGATGGAGGCGGGCACAGGGAGCTGGGTTAGTTTGGACAGGAGGATGTTTGGAAGGCCGAGTTGAAGTCCACAAACAGGATCCTCACATAAGTCCCTGGTTTGTCCAGATGTTGTAGGATATAATGCAGTCCCAAGTTGTGACCAAAACACTGCAGTCGTGTCCAGTCTTTTATGGACATGGCCTTTACAATTTTGGCTGCATTGTCTATAGTTATGCAAACAAGATTTTCCTCCTCCAATTTCCAGTTTATGAGAGCATTCTTTAATCCCTGTGCCAGTGCTTCGCCAGTGTGGTCCTCAGGAAAAAACCCAGTCTGTAGGCACCGACTTTTCAACTCAAAATCATGAGTAATGAAATTAATCGTTATGCTCATGTATAACTTTGCTCTGCTGGACCATAAATCTGAAGTTGCTGAAAAATACTGTACATTCTTATTTCTTTTTATTATTTTAATTTCTTCGATGTAAAGCACTTTGAATTGCCATTGTGTATGAAATGTGCTATATAAATAAACTTGCCTTGCCTTGCCTTGCCTTGCCTTGCCTTGCCTTGCCTTACATCTCGCAGTTCCGTTTCAATTGCTCCACGACACTTGTTGCACAGAGCAGGTATTGCAACATGTGAAAAACAATTACGAGAGGGCATGCAATAGCACTTATCCAGGGTTTTAATCAGTTTTTTAAAGCCATCTTTTTCAACAGTGGTCACGGGAGCCATATCTTTTGCCAGGTGAAATGCTATTGCATCTGTAATTTCTTTGTGCCTGTGGGAGTTTGATGGGTTGGGGTGCTGTGTTGAATTGCGTTGCTTTTCTAGACGCTTGTTTCGTCTGGCCGCTGGTACTTTGTGATTGAGCAGTTTTGTTTTTAATCATCTCATTTCCGGAGAAATTAGTTATGCTAATTTCTGGCCCCTCATAGCAGTTTGAAAAAGACATGGAAGACAGCCCCAGGACATTACAAAAGCCCACAAATACACAAAAGTTAAAGTATTCATCATACTTTGTCTAAATTATGGGTAAATGTGGCTGCCAAATAGCCTTGAGGTGGGTTTGGGGGTTCTCCCCCAAGAAAATGTTGTTCAGGGTCTGATTAGTGTTTTCCATGTCATTTCAGACACAGATAAATGCAAGCACATTCAACAATCTATGCATAGACCTAATGAATGAAGATCCAGTCAGATAACTGTAGGAAAGATCAGGATCAGGAATTTATTTAAAAGTGCTTTGTTCAGCTACTACTTTCAGTGCTGTGAAGACGTCAAACTTCCAATATGGTCAACAATGGGATTAATGCCAACCTGGCAATCCAAAGAAGATATACATGTATAACAGTATACAAACAGAATAGCATGAAAACAGTCATGCTTATGGAGTTGAATCCCCCCAAACTGTTCTCCATGTTCCAGTTGTAGGAGATCCATGAATTTCCAATTTACTGCGGGTCCATCCACTGACACAGAAAGCATGTTCCTTAAATTAAGTTCTTTGGTGCCCTCCTGAAATTCTAAAAAAATCAAATCAAAACAAAGTCCACCTCAAGAATGATAACGTTTTCATTCATGTTCACTCAGATTAGATGGTTTGTCTAAAGTAGTGATTCTCAAACTGTGGTCTGGGGACCACTGGTGGTATGCCAGATTACCAAAGAGGTCTGTGAGCAAAAGTCATCAACAAAAATGTGATGACTGACATGGACTGTGACACTGTTGATCATTTCCAATTCACTTCTCATGACTTGTTTTCTAATCATGCACATTATTAGCATGTGAAGTTAGCCATGGTTTCAGAAGACTAAAATGGCCTTAATTTTTACATGCATAGGGATGATCATTAAGCCAAATATGCCAAGATTTTTTATTTTTTTTATTTTTAATTTGTTAAGTGGTCCTTGGTTTGAAAAACAGTTTGAGAAACACATCTTAAGCCATACTAGTGAATGCGCGGAAATTGGGCCTATGTGATATGGTTCAGTGTCAAAATTGTTAACCAAAAATTAAGAAGCACAAAACAGATATTTGGAGTCTAATTATGAAATGGCCTACATTATTTAATTCAATTCAATTTTACTTTTCACATAAAAAAATATGCAAGAAGCATAATGCATATTGAATGCTTTATACAATAAAGTTATTTACAGCACTACCTTCCATTTAGAATGCAGTAGGCCTATGCCTAGATGTCACCCACCCACAACATTTTTTTTAACTGATTGGCTGGGACAATATATCGATGCATCGTGAATCGAGAAATTATTCTGGATCGATTCCAATTTTTCTGAATGCATCGCGATTCTCTCTAGAATCGATTCTGAGTTTAGTTTTTAACAGCAGATGGCAATGCGTGCTTTAGATGCCTTACACACACCACTTCAACCTACTATAAAATAATAATTCATAAAGTTTGAAAAGGTTGAAGCGAAGTACAAGGGTGTTTGCAGTGGGCTGTTTACATTAATCTCGCGTCATAAAAGCATTATCTCAAGTACATTCTCAGACTCAGCCGAACGCACGAGCGCTCTTCTTCGTGAGCATTTGAGTGTGTGGTTAAAAACTAGCCCAATAGAGCGCCATCTGCAAAAACTAAGCTCAGAATCAATTCGCAATGCATTCGGAAAAAATTGGAATCAATCCAAGAATCGCGATGCATCGATATATTATCCCAAATATTAATTAGGAAATAACATGAAAACACACAAAGCATTTTAACATTCAAAGCATTTTAAATGTTACTTTGAGAGTCTTACCTTAAAATGCTCCAGCAAGTCTTCTGCCGTTGAGTGGTCCAAAAACTGAGAACCAAGATAGCGAGACCTGACAATCGGGGTGCCGGTCTCGTCGGTTGACCAATGTCTGATGTACAAGTCCAACTGTTTAGTTTTCGTTGTTGTGTTCATGGACTTATCGAACATTATGATGAAAGTGTCTTTGTTTGCCTGTGCAATTAGTTCCTTCTTTAGGTATGGGGCAACACCAAATCGTGCTAAGTATGTGGTTTTGTCCCTTCCACATATGAACGTACTCGCACACTCTGAGTCAGGGAACATTGCTTGAAAAACTAGGTGGATGTCCTCATTTGAGTTGTACGAGTGGTGGCGGCTTACGGTTTGAAATAAAGTTTCGGTTTGCTAATACAATACTAAATCAGATATGTACAATAACATTACGATGTCCAGCAATCGATTGAAATAGTACATTGGGTTTGATTTGTCGTTCAATGAAATCTAATATATGTTGTAAGTGTAGAGAATTTTTGCCTGCAATAAATACATAGATCCGACTATGTTAAATGTGTACTTTAATGGTCCAGTGGTAGAACTTTTGCCAAGCGTGTCAGAGGTTACGGGTTCTAATCCGCATTCGTATGTTTTAAAAAAAATAAATAATCAAAACCGAATATGTTCATCAGTGGTTGTATATTAAGCACGGACGCGTTTGTGTGCATTTTGTTTTGTGATTTCACCAGAACGAATAGAGAGTCTCCGCTGGGGTGTGAACCTACACTGGTTCGATTACGATTATCATGTCATCGATTCAGTTCAATTCGATATCACGATGCACTGCATCCTCAATTAATACAATTAATACATTTAATTAATCAATACAATGAATCAGTGTATTATGTTACCATTAAAGATGCGCGCATCAACCATCGCCAAATCTACTGTTGAAGGTGACGATCATCCATTTATAATCACGCGTAACAACACAGAATAATTGTAATTTGACCATCGGGTGCGGATACTTAAATCAGAGAAAATTATTGGGGCGGGTGCATGATTTGTTTTTGGCTGCAGATTCGGCGTTGGAGCTCATCCGCTTACTCTAAAGCAGTCAGACTCTGCCAGGCGTTAACAGCTCGGGGTGAAAACGGCTAACGTGGTTTATCAAGTTAGTGGTATTACCTCCTGCATATTATATTTGTGCGTGACATGAGCGCATACAGTGTGTGTCTTCTGCAGGTCGTGCTTACCAGGTTGTTCATAAAAGCCGGAATGTGCCCAGATGTAGGCTTTTAAAGTAGTTGGATCATTTTTAATTACTCGCACTCGCGTCTCGTCTCCCTCTGCCATTGTGTGCTACCGCGACAAAGCACGTACGCGACAAATGACGTCAGAAAAGCGTCAGTACATTATAATCGGTTATGGTCTATTACTAAACCGATACAGAATCGTCCTCGTCTGCATCGCGATGCATCGTAGAAACGATTAATTTCGACACCCCTAGTCTCTGCAACGGCGTTAAGCGATAGATTGAAGCATGGGTCCGTGTGAAGACTGTGCGCGAGCCACAAGAGAACACACTGTATCCGCTCCACTGATATCAGCGGCAACAAGCACTTTGATCACTTGATTTCAAAAGGAACACATTTTAGCGCTAGATCGCCTCTTATTTAACAGACAAACTAAATGAATGCTCTGCTAGTTAACTGGAGATGTTTTATTTATTTGTATTGGTAGATACAAATTTTAAAAAGTGGTTGGGACAAAATGGACCCTGGCAAAAAGTGGTGTGGACATGTCCAACCTGTCCCACCCGCAAATTACGCCTATGCCTCCACCGAAGACCATTTTTGACCCAGGAAAAACCCTGGTATGGTAGTTTTGAGATTGTTGTTTTGTGAAGTTGTTACATGGTATTTTAGCATGCTCTCTAAATTCATGACTTTTATCACACACAAAAAGAAATCACTTGCTGATTCACTTCTCCCAGCCTAGATTTCGCAGAAAGACTGTTGATGTCGAGGCCATGAGGCCTAGCATCATTTGAAGGTTCTGAGAGGGCAACGGGCCCCTACTCTGAACAAAGTCAAAAGCCGTTGAATGGTCTGAGCGCGCTCGGGTGTCAGCCAAACCTTCATTCGGCTGAGTCTATTACTGCACCCAGAAAGAGATTCTCTGACTGGGGAGCAGTGAGCTCTTGGTTACGTTGATTCTGAGTCCTAGGCATTCCAAATGGCTGAGGAGCACAGATCTGAGAGAGTTAAAGGCGAGACATGGCAGGCAAAAACATCGTTTTTTTTTTACTGGTCAATTTTGAGATTTTTGGATATTTGTCTGTTTGCGTCAGTAGATTTCGCATAAATTCAACAAAAGTTGTCGTTGTAAATCATCCCGCCGATCCGCGATCTCTGTCTGCTCTCTGTCATCACACACACTGTTAGAAAGCTCTCTCTTCACTGTACAATGCTGTCGGATCCAAATATGGTCATTTCCTTTTTATCAGCAACCAATCGTGAAAGTAAAAGGGCTGAATGCTATATACACCAAACTTTCCAGTCTTGTACCTAGTTATATTATGAAGACATTTATAGAGGGATTTGTAAATATATTATTCCTAGCCTGATTTATATAACATTTTATTCCAAAAAACATGGCGAAAATCGTACTCGGTTACTAACGTAACCTCGGTTCTCTCTAGAAGAGGGAACGAGTACTGCGTAAGATATCTTACGCTAGGGGAAAATCCTATTCCGCGAGATATTGAAGCCAAAAATTATCCTTAATTTTGTAATAATGCAAAACGCGTTGCAGCAGCAATGCAGACATAGGCGAGACAGCTCGCGCACCTATTGGCTGCTCTGCGGCAACTGCAGCAGCCTATCGAGCGAGGCCTGGCGTGACGTCAGACCCAATCAGGGCACTTCGCGCCCGCTGCGTCACGTCCCGCCGAAATGGGCGTGGTCTAGGCCTATAAATATCGCTCGCAGGCAGCTATTATCTGGTTTTTCATCATCGAAGCAACCAGAGCGTGTGCATGCACGGCAAGATACGCAGTACTCGTTCCCTCTTCTAGAGAGAACCGAGGTTACGTTAGTAACCGAGTACGTTCTCTTACGAGAGGTCTCTCGTACTGCGTAAGATATCTTACGCTAGGGGACCCAATGTAAAACGCCGTGCATGCTGAGATCTGACACCAAAGACCCAAGGGCGAAAGCCCGGGGTACATATAGTGCACAATCACTCAGGGAACTCACAGGGAGTCCGGGAAGAGGGAGGGGTGCAGCCTCACTTTTCCACCTATAGTAGCGTCGATGGGACGCGAATTTCATCATACAGACAGGGCGGGGTACGGCCTGAACTGATGGGGAAAATGTGGGTCTTACACAGTTTGCCCAGCTTTATACTGTCGAACATTGAGCTGTGCTCAGCAGACGCAGCATTCTGAGCTGATCGCATCAGGTCAGATAATACTGGTAATTTAGACCGACAGCAGCCTGGCCTGCAGGGCGGGAACCTCTAGGTTATAAAACCTTATAAATGTAGACGGGGAGGCCCAGCCTGCCGCCATACAAATATCTTGCAAGGCAATCCCACTTGACCAGGCCCACGAAGAGGCCATGCCTCTCGTGGAGTGCGCTCTGACACCCAATGGGCACTGCATGCCCTTGGAGGCGTATGCCAGCGCTATAGCATCAACTATCCATCTGGATAGGCTCTGTTTCGACGCGGCTAGTCCCTTAGAACGTCCGCTAAACGAAACAAAGAGCTGCTCCGTTTGTCTGAAAACAGACGAGCGAGACACATAAGCTCGTAATGCCCTGACTGGGCAAAGGAGGCTCGCGTCTCTTTCCTCATCAGGGACCGGTAGGGCTGACAGGGAGATAACCTGCGCCCTAAACGGTGTGTTGAGGGATTTTGGAACATAACCGTGCTTAGGTTTGAGTATAACTTTTGAGTCATTGGGCCCAAACTCCATGCACGCCGCGCTCACAGAGAGCGCGTGCAGATCCCCTATGCGCTTCACTGAAGCGAGAGCCAGCAAAAACACCGTCTTGAAAGACAGGTGTTTCAAATCGATTGACTGTAAAGGCTCAAATGGCGCACCTTTCATGGCTTCCAGAACCGTAGAAAGGTCCCATACGGGGACTGAGGGAGGTCTGGGAGGATTCAGTCTCTTAGCCCCTCTAAGGAAGCGGATGACTAAATCGTTCCTTCCTATTGACTGACCAAGCGTTGTTTCTGAGAACGCTGCTATAGCCGCCACATAAACTTTGAGCGTGGAGGGGGCCCTGCCCCCATCCAACAGCTCTTGTAGGAAGGAAAGCACCTCCGTCACACCACAGTTTGTGGGTGACACACCACGGGCTGTGCACCAGCCCGAAAACACCGACCATTTCGAAGAATAGAGTCGTCTTGTAGACGGAGCTCTAGCCTGCGTGATCGTGTTTAATACTCCTTTAGGGAGTCCAACATGTACCCGTTGATGGCCCAGACATGAAGGGACCATAGTTCCGGGTGAGGATGCCAGATCGAGCCGCGGGCCTGTGAGAGGAGATCTCTCCTCATTGGTACTGGCCACGGGGCAGTACTTGCTAACTGCATCACGGCTGGGAACCAAGGTTGGTTTTTCCAGAACGGTGCTACCAGCAGTACTGAGCATCCTTCTTCCCTGATCCGTTCTATCACCTGAGGCAGGAGAGAGACGGGGGGAAAAGCATAGAGCGGGCGGCGGGGCCACACATGGGCCAGCGCGCTCCTGCTCTTGGAGAAAAATTCTTGACAGTGAGCGTTTTCTTGAGACGCAAACAGGTCCACTTCCGCTCTGCCGAATTTCTTCCACAGCAGATGGACTGTCTGTGGGTGTAGAGACCACTCGCCTGCCGGAACATTGTTCCTGGACAGCCTGTCCGGTCCTATATTCAAGATCCCTGGCACGTGCGCTGCTCTGAGCGAGCGCAGGTTGCACTGAGCCCATATCAGGAGGCGTTCTGCCAGCCTGTACAGTTTCTCGGATCTGATGCCGCCCTGGCGATTTATGTAGGACACCACAGACATGTTGTCCGAACGGACCAAGACGTGGTGACCTTTTATTTGGGGACAAAAACGCGTCAGCGCGTTGTCTACTGCCAGCATTTCGAGGCAGTTTATGTGCAGGAGCTTCTCCCGTTCTGACCACTGGCCGAAGAACGGTCTGCCCTCGAGCAGCGCTCCCCATCCCGAGGTGGACGCGTCCGTGGACACCACTTTCACCCTCGAGGAAGTCCCCAGGCTTACACCTGATTGGTACCAGTCGTTCACTTTCCAGGGTTTCAGAGCTGTAACGCATTTCTGATTGACCCTGAGGCGAAGCAAACCGGGTGCCCACGCTTCGCGTGGGACTCGCGCTTTCAGCCAAAACTGCAGCGGGCGCATGCGGAGCAGACCCAGCTGGAGCACTGACGATGCTGAGGCCATGAGACCTAGCATCTTCTGAAATCTCTTGAGCGGGACAGACGCGCCGCAGCGAAAAGAGTTCGCTGTGCGTCGAATGTCTACCGCGCGTTGTTGTGATAGTCGCGCTATCATGGATAGTGAGTCCAGTTCTGTGCCCAGGAAAGATATTTTCTGACTGGGTGACAGGGAGCTCTTCGCCCAGTTGACACTCAGACCCAAATCCTCGAGGTGATCGAGTAAAATGGTCGTGTGTTCTATGAGCACTGCGCGAGATTGTGCTAGAATCAGCCAATCGTCCAAATAGTTCAGCACTCGCATGCCTCTCATTCTGAGGGGTGCGAGCGCCGCGTCCATGCACTTCGTAAATGTACGGGGTGCTAGGGACAAACCGAACGGCAGGACTGTGTACTGATATGCCTGGCCCTCGAAGGCGAATCTCAAATATCGCCTGTGACGTGACGCTATCTGTATTTGAAAATACGCGTCTTTCAGATCTATTGACACAAACCAATCTCCTTGGCGAATCTGCACAAGGATTTGCCTGGTCGTGAGCATCCTGAACTGTCGCTTCACAAGCACTTTGTTCAGTTGCCTTAGATCTAGTATGGGTCTGAGACCCCCGTCTTTTTTCGGTACCAGGAAGTATCTGCTGTATAGCCCTCCTTCGCTCTGATCTTGAGAGAAAGGCTCTATGGCCCCTTTGCTCAATAGTTTCGTCACTTCGGCTCGAAGTAGATGTGCTACTTCTGTTTTTACCGTGGTCTCGACGCGCGCCACATAGCGGCGAGGGCGTCGGCGAAACTGCAGCGAATAGCCTCTTTCTATAATGTTCAGCACCCACTTCGAAACCCCGGGTAGCTTTGCCCATGCGTCTGCATGGATAGCTAGGGGTTGAATACGAAGCGCGCTCCGCTCGCTCAGCGATGGAGAAGCTTCGGTGTGCTGTAACACAAGCGTGGCGCTCGTGACATTTGAGGCATGGGGCGCGCTGATGACAGCGGGCAGATTGCCCGCGCTCGACTCCTCTGCGGTGGTTAACCGCGAGGGGGAGGGCTGGGCGGTTCCCGTGGGAACTGTCATGTCTATGTGTGGATGTGGGCGCGGGACAGCGGGCACATTTATCACACCGAAAGCATCGTTCGCTTGCGTGAAGCGAGTGCACGTTGGTTTCGTTTTTACAGAAACCGTGAGACATGCATAACGTGGTGTTAGTGGGCACTGGGTAGTGGGCACGTTCACCATGTTTGAAGCGCAACCGATCTGAGTCGGTTTTATGTGCGCGAGCCCTGTGTGACAGGCTGTGCTTGTGTGTAGGGATGGGCACTGGGCAGTGGGCATTCTTACTACACATGAAACACCATCGGCCGTGGCCGGGACACCAGAAAATACACTCTTTTGGGGATTTATCTAGGTAGCCGTGAAAACGGCATTTGTGTGCAGGCAAGCGGGTGACAGAACCGACTTGTTGGCTGCAGAAAACACTGGAACAGTCACATTTTCTGGAACTGGACGAGCGAATAGCTTTGGTGTGAGACCGGCCGCAGCGGGACTGGAACACCGTCGTTTTCCTAGCTGTGCTAGGACGACTTCGGGGCCTCGGGCTTCACCGTGATCCTAGGTCGCGAGCCACGTCCTGCGGGGCGGCGACCGGATGAGCGGGAGCGCGGTCTCGCGCTTCTGGCCTGGCGGCGCTGTGAAGTGGAGGCAGTGGACGGTGGCTGTGGCTGTGAGCTCTGAGCAGACGGTTTCGCACGGCCTGCTGCAGAGCTGGAGCGCTTCGGGAGGAAGTGCTTCATAGCCTGAGACGCTTTCTGTACCTCTGCGAATCTCTCCGCGAAGTCCTTGACGGAGGATCCAAAGAGGCCTGTGGCGGAAAGCGGGGCGTCGAGGAACGCGGTGCGTTCAGACTCGGCCATTTCCGAGAGCGTCAGCCAAAGATGTCTCTCAGACACGGTGAGAGAAGCCATAGTCCGTCCAATGGCTTGTGCTGCGGACTTAGTAGCACGAAGAGCGAGGTCCGTGGCACTCCTTAAGTCCGGCACGCAGATCGCGTCAGGTCCTTCCTCATCCAGCTTACGGAGGAGATCGGCCTGGAAGATCTGGAGCGTTGCCATGGTGTGCAACGCTGACGCAGCTTGCCCGGCGGCGGAGCAGGCTTGACGTCGTGCGGCAAGCTTTAGAGGGCAGGGCCGGCTTAGCGCGCCGTCCAGCGGAGGGCGGGCATAAGTGGGCCGCTATCGCCTCTTCAACCGGCGGCAGCGAGAGGTATCCTCTGTTCTTGGCATCGTCAACGGCGGAGAATGCCAAAGAAACAGCAGGACGCACTCCACAGAGTAGGGGGCGCTCCAGGACTTGGCGACTTCTTCGTGTAACTCAGGAAGAAAAGGCGCCGGTCTGGACGCAGGCGAAGCGCGCTCCCCAGGCAGGAAAAATCCATCCAGCCGGTTGTGAGCGGGCTGCTCAGGCGAAGACCACTCGAGGCCGAGGCTCACCGCGGCCTGTGCGAGTACTCGCATGAGTTCCGTCTCAATGGAAGCTCTCTTGCCTGACGACGTGCGGGCAGGGGGTGCGGGGTCCTCAGAGCCCGCCCAATCCTCACTGCCTGACGCCAGGATAGAGCAGGAATCATCCTCTCCCAGCAGGGCTTCCTCATCCGCGATATCAACGGAAGCGGCGGCAGACGGCGGCCGCTGTCCGTCAGGAAGCGAAACAGAAGAAGCCGGGGAAGCAAGCGGGCGAACCGGCGAGCTTTGGCGGCTGAGGGAGGGTTCCAGGGCCCGCTGGGCACGGCGCTTTTTACGGCGCGACGCCGCGGCGGGCGGGGGAGCAGTCTCGGTGAAGACGGCTAGGCGAGTCCTCAGAGTCGCCATTGCCATCAGCTCGCAGTGAGGGCATCCGCCGTCAGCGAGCGCGAGAGCTGCATGTTCCTCACCCAGGCAGGAAACGCAGATCACGTGGCGGTCCCCGTCGCTGAGTGTGGCTCTGCACGAGCCGCAGGAAGGCATCTTTAAAAAGACGCTAGCTCTTTTAGAATGTGTGTCGCGGCGGCGACACACACACACAGAAATACAGTGTAATAAAAAGAGAAGGATATAAGCGCCAGAAAGCGCAGCAGGAAGGCAGGAAGGCGGCGCGGCCAGCGACTTCAGTGACTCGTCCCGCTGAAGGTGCTCTCTCTCGACGGCGCGGCTTCTAATCCAGCTCCAGCGATGCGTGTGCTTCGCTTGAAGGATGAAAAATCAGATAATAGCTGCCTGCGAGCGATATTTATAGGCCTAGACCACGCCCATTTCGGCGGGACGTGACGCAGCGGGCGCGAAGTGCCCTGATTGGGTCTGACGTCACGCCAGGCCTCGCTCGATAGGCTGCTGCAGTTGCCGCAGAGCAGCCAATAGGCGCGCGAGCTGTCTCGCCTATGTCTGCATTGCTGCTGCAACGCGTTTTGCATTATTACAAAATTAAGGATAATTTTTGGCTTCAATATCTCGCGGAAAAGGATTTTCCCCTAGCGTAAGATATCTTACGCAGTACGAGAGACCTCTCGTAAGAGAACATTTTTTTTAAGGCTATTGACAGTATATTCTGATTTACAGGATAACAAAAGTAGATATCCATAAATCCCTCTGTATTTTTTTTCCCCATCTAATATGTGAACACAATGAAAAAATAAATTTTAACCTGGCTTTATCCAATACTCAGATTTTTTTTTTTTTAATATACAAATTAGCGCATATTTAATTAGATATTGCCTAATTTGCATATTTAAACATTAAATTACAGAAAACTTGTAATACATTTTTTTCTCATCTTAATGTAGGTAATCAACTGGGAAAGTTACATGGTGATATCTGCTAGTTAAAAATTTTACCCTATTCACCTGTAGTGTCTCGCCTTAATTCCGCCTCTGACTGGGCCAGAATGAGAGTGTAGTTCAGATGTCTGAGGTCTGGGATTGGCCTGATGCCGCCATCCTTCTTGGGAACGAGGAAGTAACGGCCATAGAAGCCTGACAGCATTTTCACCAGTAAGCTCAGTACTTCAGTGCGGAGGACGTGAGCCACTTTGCTCTTCACTGAAGCATTGACTTTGCCCACGAAGCGGGGTGGTCTGTGAGCGAACTGGAGCGAGTAACCTCATGTCATCATGTCCAGAACCCATTTTGACACACCGGGGATAGCTTTTCCAAGCCTCGGCCCGGGTGGCTAAGGGCTGAATTAGTTCAGACGGCAGCTCGCCACGCTAGGTCGGGGACTGGTGTTCATAAAAGTAGTGTTTGGCTGGGCGGAGGCGCGTCTTACGGCTTTGCTTCGGGGCCTGGGTCGCTGCTGAGCTGCAGAACGCGAGCGTAGAGAGGCGAGACTTATGCTTTGCCATGAGTGTTCATCCTTGATGAATGGGCTTGCGTGAGCACAGCCCTGGCAAGTGACACGCACATTGGCGCGGGGCTGTAAAACAACCACTGGCTAAAGATGCTCTTTAGAGAGTGATATGGTCAATAATTGTCCCTGATAGCCACAGGAGAGAGAAATCTTTTTCAGTTGCAGACCCTTAAGCACTGTGCTTGCTCCAGCAGGAGAGTGAGGTACGCGGGACATAGGCTGGCATGGGCTCACTTAGCCCCTAGTGGTCCGCAAATGCAGCTAGGCGGAGCTCGCGCGCTCCCAGCGAGAGGGCTAGTCTTTGATAGATGTGGCTTGCATGAGCGCAACCCTAGCAAGTGACACACTCAGAGGCGTGTCGCTTTAAGAATAAACGGCGGCGAAAGACGTTCTAATGAGTCTCAACTGATAATCACAGCGGAGAACATCACACTTAGCACTGTGCTCAGCTGAGCGTAGTCAGCGTTGTGCTCGCTCTCACTGTTTTTGGAATTTTCCTGCTACAGAGATAGTGAGACGCGCGGGAAATCCTTAGAATTATATTGAAAATGCTGGATCTTATGCTGTAGAATCACAGGGTGGCTGTAATCAATAAGGTAAATCAAACTCAGAGATTAGACTATAAATTAGTTCAGTCATTCAGGTCAAATGATGATTATGTCGAAACATAACCAACACCACCTGATCACCTTTTCTCTTGTCTGGTTGTTACAACCCAGTTATGCTTAAAACGGAGAAGTCTTTCTTTTGAGTTTTCGCCGTACAGACGACACCGTTGTCAAAACGATCCCCATTCACACGGATCCGCGAAAACAACTAAAAATGCTGTATTCTGCTGCCAGGCCATCAGATGGTGACGATACACTATAGACTGAACACGTAATACGCATATGCATGACCTCATCGTCTTCAGAGATTCACATTTTGATTATTTACGAGGAGACCGTTTTCAAAAACTTGCACTTTGAAACCCGTTTTCAAACATTTGCATTATCAGGCCCCAAAATACCATTGTTGTGTAAATGAACGTAAAAAGTGTAACGTTGAAAACGGTGTTGTGTAAACAGCCCCTAAGAGTTAAAATAACAGTGAAGCAGTGTTAAAGTTATAATTAAGATATAATTAATTATTCAGTGATCAATTGAGTGATAATTGACAATTATTGAAGACACCTGATGTTAATAAGCAGAATCACTGAAGGAGAAAATCACACCATTATGGTGATCAGTGTTTGCTTTAGTTGGGCCCTTGACTTTTTATGTACCCTTATCTTAACACTTTTGAGTGTGGTCTTGTCAGGGTGTGGTGCAGGCAGAAGAAGACGAGAAGGCAAAAGGCTCCAATACAAACTTTTACTTACAATATAATTCCAATAGGTACAGGCAAACAGCACGCACGCAAACTAAGACTTAGAACAGACAAAGACTGACTGAACTGAAGGAACTTAAATACTAACACTGATGAACACTGATGAACACTAATGACAGAAACACAGGTGGAACAGATGATAATTAACTAGACACAGGTGATACAACTAAACTAATAGGTAATGATGGTGAAGGTGACATGTGACATGACAGGCAGACAAGTCCAATGAAAACAAACTAAACTAAACAGAACACAACAGTGACAGATATAAAATAAATTCCCAGGAGAGTTAATTTAACAGTGGAGTTGTTGCTGTGTATATATAGATGAAGTGTGATCTTGACGCATCTGTCAGTGCAACACTTCTGGAGGTTGTGAATTTGTGGTTTCACAAGCACAAACTTAGTAGCCTAATAAAAGCTTCATTGTGCACACACACATTTAGCAACACAATGTGTTAGTGATGTGATGGGAAAAAAAAGTGTAAATGAAAAAAATTACAAATAAATAGACACATAAAAAATATTCTGAGGACACTGTATTTTTTGCCTTTCCATCATTCGTTTCTGATGTGATACTTCAAAATATGCATAATATGACCATATGGGGTGGCAGTGGCTCAGTGGTTCATGTAGGTTGTCTACAAACCAGAAGGTTGATGGTTCAATCCCCACAGCACTGCATCATGGTGTGTGTCAGTACAGAGGCTACAACATTTTGAGGTGGAGGAGACAGCCTCACTCCAACCATTAGCAGGAAGGAAGCACTGAAGTGATCGAACACCTTCGGGATCTCCTCACGGAGAGAAGACTCAATTCAATGACTAGTTCCACTTCTAAGGGGGAGCGAGCCTCTTTTTGAGAGGGTGCTCTCACAGAAGTGATGGTTTCTACGGCATAAAAATTAGTGAGGTATTAACCAGAACCTCCGCTTCCCGTTCTTTTTAGAACCAGACCTAGAACTCTCCAAGGTCTAGACGTGGGTGCCGTTGTGCCCCATCCCTGAGAATGTACTCAGAGGAAGGAGTCAGGAAGGCTGTCGAGAGGAGAGGTCGGTTGGGCCAATAAGGGGCAACTAGCAAGACCTGCTCCATCTCTTCCTGATTTTAGCACCATAGTGCAAGAAGGCTCACTGGGGAAGAAGGCTTTCTGTGTCGAGGGATATCCACTCAGACAGGAGAAGAAACAACTGGCAGAGGGACGAGTCCGGAGGGGCAACAGACGTGGCTGTGCGGCCCCGAACTGGTCCCAAAAAGAATCTCCACTGTATCTGAACCAGAGGCTGTCGTGAGGCTTGTCAGCGGCACGATTGAGCAAGCCAGCAGAAATAAGTGGAATGAAGCGAACTTAGAAGCTTCTGGCTCCGAGGAGGTGGCGGGTGAGTTGCGACATGCGAGGGAAGCGCAACTCGACGGTCGCAATGTTGTCAGAACAGTACATGCTCGCTGAGCAGCGGTGTCTCGAAGCAAGGAAACTGTAAGCAACTCGAGGCAATGAATGCCAATGCAGTCAGAGAGCGCCCAGACCTCTGTTACTGCATGCCCTTTATACGTGGCCCCTCAGCCGACATTAGTTGTGATCACGAGAACTGTTTGTGATTTTGCTACAGCAAAATGTTTTTCTTTTTTGTCTGAAGGATTATATTGCTAATTGTAAATAACAAGAGGATGTTGGTTAGAAGTCTATTATTAAATGCTATAGATTCAGAATATGCTGAAGTTTGTATACAAGTTTGCTTCTAGTACAGGCACACATTTATTTTCCTGTTGGTTCTTTGCAATGTTGGGACATATGCTGGCAAATGTAACCTAACAGTTGACTTGCCAAACCACTTCCATTTGTTTTATTAATAAAATTAATATAGGAAGTAAATTCTTTATGGGTCATCATAAATACTTTGCTTTAAAAGTGCCAAGTAGTCACACACACACAAAAGATGCATTGATAATCGTTACCCTCTGAATCGTAATTGAATCGAATCGTGAGGTGCCTAGAGATTCCCACCCCTATTTGCTTTAGTTGGGCTTTTGACCCTTGACTTTTTATGTACCCTTTTTTTAACACTTTTGAGTGTGGTCTAAGATAAGTTCCCAGGAGAGTTAATTTAACACTGGAGTTTTTGCTGTGTATATATAGATGAAGTGTGATCTTGACGCATCTGTCAGTGCAACACTTCTGGAAGTTGTGAATTTGTGGTTTCACAAGCACAAACTTAGTAGCTTAATAAAAGCTTCATGGTGCACACACATATAGCAACACAATGTGTTAGTGATGTGATGGGAAAAAAAAGTGTACATAAAAAAAATTGACACATAAAAATTACTTTGAGGACACTGTATTGGGTCACTTAAAAATAACTATTTTTCATTATGTTGAAATTGTTTTCTCTGACAAATAATCAGTAGCTACAATAGCTGGGTTTCCATCCAAAGGTAAAGTTTAGAAATGTTGCGTTTCCATCACTCGTTTCTGATGAATATCAGAATTCTTCAAAATATGCTTAAAAACAGGGTGATGGACACATAGCTAATGAGAGGATAAATATATGTTTGTATTGATTTGTGTGGAACTGTTCATTTTAAAGCACTTTGTTCAGTGTCAAACATAATACTTCTTTATGGACTTGGTTGGTTTCTGGACGCCGCTGTAAAGTCAACACAGTTTTACACCAGAGATCTTTCTGATCGCTTCTTCAGCTGTGTCATAGAGTCAGGACTAAACACTGATGAGATCAGAGGAAGTACCCAACCAGAGGAGGAGCTGATGATGTTTAAAGGAAGAGCTGTAACTATATATAATGAAGAGAAAGACTGACAGAAACACAAAATGGCTGATAAGTGTGATCTGTGTCTGCTGGGACTGATCATTCTCTCTTCACTTCTCACAGGTAAAGAAATCTGTATTTTCTCTAAAGACATTTAGTGGAATTAGTCTGGAAAGAGTTTATTTGAACATGCTCAGTTTATTCTTGCACACATTCACGTTGTGATCTCAGAGTTGTGTATTGATACACACAGATCATACTGTATTATTCCTGATACTGGACATAGTGTCACTCAAACATCTGATGATGAAGAATTATCTTCATATTAAGAGTGTAAGGGTGGATTTCCTGCAGAGGTTCAAGCTGCAAGACTGCCGAATGACTAAAGAAAAGTTGTCAGCAAGATGGTAGAAAACTGTACATTTCTTGTCTATTCCATTTCTTGCTACTTATACCAACGACGGAAATAAGCGCAGTTACAATAGATTAATATGTGGGAGAGCGTTGCTATAGAGAGTGACAATATTGTATTGCAATATGTAGCACTTCAAAGTCAATACCAAATCAAAACTATTTAGCACTTTATTTGTAATTGAAAAGGTTTAATGACAAAATATGGTTATAGTTATACTTAAAATAGTTACAAAATAGATGTATGAGATGATGATAATTTATACTATTAATCTTAGCCAGCATGTAAATGTTTCCTGAGAAAGAGAGAGAGAGAGAGAGAGAGAGAGAGAGAGAGAGAGAGAGAGAGAGAAGAGGAAGTAAAGAAAAAGAGCCAGAGCATAAAAAAAGACAGTGCAACAGTTACAATCTTTTTTTATCCTTTCCTGACCATGTGACTTTAACCCAACTGTGAGACGTTTAAACTGACCAATCAGATAATTCGAACTTCCCCCACTGTACTAAAGGTGTGACAATTCATCGACCCCCAAAATACAAACATTTTGGCCTACAGGCCTTGGTCACTATCGGTGTCTTTGGGAACTCAAAATGGTCCTTGTGGTGGAAAGAGGGGGTAGAAAAACAGTCAAGATTATTTCAATTCTACAAGAGTGTGTCAGTGATTTGAACAGCTCTCTCATAAAGACTAATAGTTTATTCTGGAGAGTGTGTTGTTTGCATTAAGTGAGGAAAAAAGGGGAACACTTAACAATAAGGGAATATGAATAATCATGTACTAATACCTGGATTAATACTTAATTCAACATGAACTACTGATAATTGAAAGCATTAACTAATCATGAACCACTGAAGAGTTATCCTGAACTACGATGGAGTCATTATGGATTCACGCATGAATAACGGCAGCCTTAACTACATGTTAGTACATGTTTGATAGTTAATGCATTCATTAACAAACTGCGTCTTTAAGAAGGAATAAGAAGTACCCTGACTGCACCTCCGTTCTCTGAATTCTGGAAAAGTCACACAACAACTTAACTGGGCTGAATACTTGTTGTGTTATAATATGATCACAATATGAGCTCATCCCAGATATAAATGTTATTGGACATGGACTCCAACATCGCTCTAATGTCAAATATTGGAAACTTCATTAAACAACTCCACAAACAGCATTACCAGCTTCACTTATTACTAAACAGATTTACTTCTGTCATATGTGTACAAACGTGCTTATTGAGATTAACAGAGGTTTAGATGTTGATGATTTATTAATAATAGTTTGGTTTAATCAGTGTTTGTTTTAGTTGGTTAGTTTGACTCTTGATGTTTTAATGTTAGTTTTTCTCTGGCTGCTGGAACTGTGTGTTATGGCAAGAACAGTAAGAGAGAATGTGTTCTAGTGTTGGGTCGGTCATGAACGATTCGTTTATTTTGAACAAATCTTTAATATGACTCAGGACTACTGGGTTGTCTCAGAGAGTGATTCGTTCATCTTGTGTCGACCGCGCATGCGCAAAATCCTATGGGTTCTGTACCGGAAAGAGAAATGATTAGTTCATCTCTTGAGTCTTCGGGTCTGATTCTTCTGAGTCTTTCGTTCTTTTGACACCTGACGTGATGTGACAGCGCTGGACACATAAATGAGTTAATAATTCCCAAACTTTCTTATAAACAAGCGTGTAGTCAGTTTTTTTTTACAGTTACATGCTGCGTTTTTGGTCTCAATCTCCATTTCTTATAGCTTTCTTATTTCTTTCAATTCAACATTTTTTGAATTTCTATCATGATGGTTCTTCTCCAAATGAATGTACCAAAGAGTTGGTTATTTAAACTTTATCTATAATGGGGAAAATCACTTTGATATATATATATATTTGATATATATTATCCTAATAACAACATATAGTTGCGTGACATAAAAACGAATGACTCGAACCCTAGAGATGAACTAATCAATTCTGTATCCTTGCATTGCAACTTTTTTCTTATTCTAAATGTGATCAACATTTGATGTGTTTGGGGAATTTGGCTATTGACATGTAACATGTTAAATACATTCTGCTGAAATGAACGAAATGACTTGAAAAAAGATTTGTTAATTTGGCTGAGTTTGTTTTCGAAGGGAATATTCCCCACGATCAACGTCAATGCTTTCATGTTTGCGCGAATCATTTCACACACCAGACTGCTTTACAAACGAGGGTCAGTATAAAGCTGGTTTTGCTAAGAAGCTGCTCCTGAAAAAAGGATCGGTACCAACTATTCGTGTTCCTGCTGAACCTCCAGAAGAAGAAGTGAGTGTAACGTTTTATTAACCATTATATTAAAGGGGGGGGGGGGAATGCTATTTCATGCATACTGAGTTTTTTACACTGTTAAAGAGTTGGATTCCCATGCTAAACATGGACAAAGTTTCAAAAATGAAGTTGTACGTTTGATGGAGTATTTCTGTGCCAAAAATACTCCTTCTGGTTTGTTACAAGTTTCGGAAAGTTTTTTTCGAGTATGGGCGTGTGTGACGTCAGATGGGGCGGAATGTCCTTATACGGGTCCTAAGGGCACTTCTCCCGGAAGGGCTCGCGCGCACCCGTAGACCAGAGCAAGAGAGCGAAAGCAATACGCCCATCAAAGCGCTGTGCTCGCCTTTAGGGAAGTATTTGCCGGATTTGCAGATCGTCTAATGCTTAAGGATGGAGCAGTCCCAACGATAAAGGTTCACGGTCGTGCGTTGGAACCGCAGGCGGTGAGTAAAACTGCTTCAAATGTCTGTGTGTTGTTAGCTATCGGCGCGTAAGCACAGTAAGTAAACAACATGATCACGTATAGTTAATGTATCTATGGAGCATGCGATGTATGATGTGTGTGTGATTCGTGCTCGTGATTCTTTAGCTCCGCCCACACGGCACGCCTCCAGCCGCTCGATTTTTTCCGGAAAGACTCGGTACAGCCTATCTTTCTTTTATAAATATAATAAAACTAAAGACTTTTTGGAGATATGATGCAATACTACTCTATAGGTACTCAAGATTAACATGAGATTGACTGAAACTGAGTGAAAGTACGACTGAAACCAATTCGTTGATTGGCCGGCTGTTTTCAGGCCGGAGGAAAACTGATAGACAGGTCGCTATCTCAGACTGAGTACAGAAGCGAACTGAAATTGAGCGGAAGTACGAAGTCTGACGTAGTCAGGCTAGTGTTTTCTTACAATACCAATGATAATTTTTAATTAAGGTATATTACAAACTTTTAATTTAGACCCTAAAGAATCATATTAGCTTGTTCAAAAATGGCATTATATGACCCCTTTAAGAGAGACATGAATCTGATATAAATTTTTAAACGTTCTTTATAATTTTTAATTAGAACATCTAGTTTCTTCTACTCTTCCATGCAATACTTTCACGGAAACTGGACACTTTTCTTCTCTTCTTCTCTTGAGATGCTTTGGCTCTTATGAGTCAGTAAAGAGAGAGATCTGTCTCATTCGCTTTCACTTTTACTTAATGTTTAATATAATTTACTTAATATTTGATTAATGTAATGATTGATTAAAAACTTTAAATACATTCTGCTGAAATGAATGGAACTTGATAAAAGATTTGTTCATTTTGAAGAACGAGATTCAAAGATCCGAGTCAGTAAAATGATCCAAACGTCCCACTACTAATGTGATCAGATGATGTCAGCTAGTACTTGATGATGACGATAACGATATAATCATCATGTAGTGCTCTGGGGTGCGTTTCCCGAACAACGACGTAACTCGCTGCTTGACTATCATAGTACGATGCATCGTTGAGGAAATCAACTAGCGAGTCACGACTGTTTCCCGAAACTGTATTGTCGCAAAGTGGTCGTTCAACCACGTTGGTTTATGACGTCACGCAGGTGGTGGAGTAATAACTTCTGTTAATGAATCTGTTTGAGATCAAATTAACGGTAGATGTTTTGTTATAAATTACAGACATGACATCTGAGGACTATTTCTCATTTTTCTCAGTTATTTTGCTTTATTTCCAGATTCAATCATAGGCTCGTTCTTACATAGTAGAGCACGTTCACACATGCACACTCTTCAATAACGGTGCTTTAAATCTCTTGACAAACTAAAAGACGTAAATGACATTTGTATGTATTCTAAATAAAAGACACGGGTTGTACTGAATGTCAGCTTGCTTATTTTGCTCAAGATAAGGATTTATTTAGTCCACATGTCATGCAAACTAGAAACTCTGCTTCTAACCACAGGTCGAGAGCTGTCGTTCCAACTACACAACTTTGTGAATGTTCGTTAGAACGATGGTTTTGGGAAACGCACCCTGATCAGCTGACCTCTTCTAGACTGTCATGTGTGTTATTAATTACATATAATTGATTAGAGTAAAACATATAGAAACACTAAACATTTTGAACTACTTTTTCACTTAGATACACTCAAACCTCAAGAATCAGCGCGTGAATCTCAATAACGGTGACGTGCTTCATAAAGAAAACCAGGGATGGGCAAACTCTGTCCTGGAGGGCCACTGTCCTGCAGAGTTTATCTCCAACCCTGATACACTCTCCTGCCTGTAGCTTTCTAGTAATCCTGGAGACATTAATTAGCTGTGTTTGATGAGGGTCCCAGATAGTAAGCAACCATCCAAACAATGTTAAATCAATATTAATGTGTCAATGTTAACTGCATTGAGTCAACATCACTTTTACACTCATAATGGTTTTTCATTATTTCATCCAAAAATCAATGATAATGGCATTGAATTTATTTACAACGTGATGATGATGATTCAACATCATGCTTGCACTCTCAGAAAATAAAACACAACAACTATAACAGTATAACAGTGGCCCTCCAGGACCGAACCCTAATTTGTCCTTTGGGGTCAATATGACCCAGTCGACTTTTCTTTATCAAAAAAAAAAAAAACACAATAAATCCAGAATAAATCTGAAATTGTCCATACGTACTAGAGCACAAATGACGAACACTTACACACACACACACACACACACACACACACACACACACACACACACACACACACACACACACACACACACACACACACACAAACACACACACACTCACACACACACACACACACACACACACACACACACACACACACACACACACACACACACACACACACACACACACACACACACACAGGTGTGTTTACTCTTTACTCGTGTTCCTATCCGCTTACTGCT
The DNA here is from genome assembly GCA_021554675.1 of Leuciscus idus. Taxonomy (NCBI): domain Eukaryota; kingdom Metazoa; phylum Chordata; class Actinopteri; order Cypriniformes; family Leuciscidae; genus Leuciscus; species Leuciscus idus. The sequence continues at coordinate 59,841,239 of CM038621.1, forward strand.
GTTTTTATTTACTATTATGTACTAAAATGTGTTTCTTATTCTAAGGTTAATAATTTTTTACATTTGGATTATTGAAATAAATATGTAACTGCATTCAAGTCTTTTCTATTAGTGTCATTACTGCAAATTTATGTGGCATTTTTATTGCAAATTTATTGCAAAAACAAGACACTTCAAAAGACCTCAAATAACAACAAAAAAATACTGATTTAATGTATTTTAAAATGTTTCAATATATATATATATATATATATATATATATATATATATATATATATATATATATATATATTCATAACAAAAGCTGTTATAAGAGCAAAAAAAAAAAAAAAAAAATCTAACCATCAGATGAAGAATTATGCATCTCACACCTAGATCAATATCCAGAAACAAATCAGATTTCATTTCGATCATCATTAATGTGTTTTTTTATTATTCTTTTTTTATTATTATTATTATTATTCTTTTTTATAAAAAGGTAATATTTCATATGCATGCTAATGGTGTAGCTGAGGTATTTTGCAGTAAATAGGTACAAAAGTACTTCAAATCTCCCAAAACATAGCATCAATGTATAGATGATAAGTAAACCAAAAAAATATATATAGCCTATATTATGTGTATTATTAAAAAATTAAAAAATGTTTCAAAAAAATACAATCACTCTATAATTTTTTTGTAAATTTTTTTTTGGGTCATATTGACCCCAAATGCACTGAGTGTAAACAGGAAACTAGAGACATATGAGGAAAAGATGGTTCAGTCCTGTGTCTGCTGGGAAACTTCCCGCTAAAACTGTATAAGAATGTTTAGAGAGTGTTATCCTTCCTTTTAGGAGAACATTCTGGTAACAAAAATACAATTATCTACAGAAAACATTACAAGAACAGGTAACACTGAGTGTAAACATGTAACATAACGCTCAAAACATTGATAGAACAACAACATTTCTATCTGGGATGAGCTCATATTGTCAAGTCAAGTCAAGTCACCTTCATTTATATAGAGCTTTTAACAATATTGATATGGAGATCATAGTATGAGCACACAGTGAATGCGCTGTGAGTAAAATAACTACAAATAACCTTTATCTTTTGTTTGTTTGTTTTGTTGTACTGGTGGTGTAAAGGAATACAGATATTCTCCTAGTGCATGTTTAATCATATTGTATTAAATGATTTGTTAATGCATTATTTTGTCATGACTTTACTTGAGACGGCCGTAATCATGATCAAATTCACTGTTAACTACTTCCCAAACTCAGCTCATGATTGATCATAAACTTACTATCAAACACACAACGAGTGTTCAGCTCAGTGAAGTGATGTTGTGTGGTCAGAGAACAGAAGTACAGTATCATCACGACTGTGTCTGGATGGAGAGTGAACTACTGATCCCAGCAAACCTTCCCTGAGTTTTGCTCCTTCCTTTGGGAACTGTTCCACAAATATTCTTTGTGGGTTTTGAATTGTTATTTTGTATTTAGCTGTGCATAAGTCACAGTAGGGTGAGTTTGAAGGAAAGAGAGAAACACAGAACAGATAAAGAGCTTTTAAGGGCAGTTATTAGTGTATTTTCTACGCTTGAAGAGGAGGATCAACTAATCCTGTGCCGTCCAGTAATGTTTATGACAAAGCTGACATCAAGAGTTCAAGATATGATGATATTACATTATTTACATTTGTTTCAAAGTCAGAGTATTTCTTATTCCTTCTTAAAGAGGCGTTTGATTTGGTTTATCCATAAATGTTAATTAATGCATTAACTATCAAACACCGGAAAAAGACTGTATGATTTGAATCTTCTGCTTGTTATGCTGGTATGGTTTATGTTTTTTTAATTTATTAATATCATAATGATGACTGAGATATACTGTGTTTCAGGTATCAGTGGAGTGGATCATGTGTTCATCAGTTCTGGTGGAAATGCTCGTCTGTCCTGTAATAATGCTCTTTCTGACTGCAAATCAACTACATGGATCTACAGCAGATTCAGACATTCAGGGACAGTTGAACTGATTAAATTAGGGATAAAGAATAAAGACACAGAGAAACATGAGAGACTGAGTCTGGAGTCTGACTGCTCTCTGAACATCAAGAACGTCACAGAAGAAGATTATGGATTATACACCTGCAGACAATATGTGAATGACAGACAACAAGGACCTGATGCACTTGTTTCTCTGTATGTTCTTCATGGTAAGTTTAAGATTATCTGGTCAATTTAAAAAGGGCAGAATCTCATTTTAAACTCAGATGATGATTGAAGAGTCTGTGATTTGTGTCTTGTGTTCAGTTTCAGTGTCTCCATCATCATCATCATCATCATCATCTTCATCCTCACAGACTGAGATCAGTCCAGGCCGCTCTGTGACTCTCTCCTGTCAGTTGTATTCATATACTGGATTCTCCTGTGATGATCGGGTCAGTTCTGAGGGAGTTGAGCTGTTGTGGGTGAATCAGGCTGGTGTTGATCTGAAGACAGACTCCAGATATCAGATATTATCATCATCAGATCAATATCCCTGTATCATCACTCTGACTACAACACTCCTGAATGAAGATGACAACAGAGAGTGGAGATGTCGGCTTACTCACAGAAATCAACTCGAGACCTCAGTCAGATACACTGTCAAGTATTCAGGTGAGAAAACACTCTTTACTGACAGATTTGTGGAAACTTTCACACACTGGCTCTACTCTTTCTGATGGCTTCATACGTTTGGCAATTGTAAAATATTAGTGGTCAAAGTCATAAACTGCATAAAAATCCTTATAATCCCCAATATTGACCTCCTATGGGTCATACTAGGCTAAAATAGACTCTTCTGATTTATGCAATATTTCATGTATGACTCATGAGGGAGGTCAATATTGGGAATTATAAGGATTTGTATGCAGTTTGAGGAATTCTAAGGCTTAATAATGTCATTGATTCAGGAAAGCTGAAGGTTTATGGGAAGCAGCTCACTGTGTTTCACTCTCATATAAACCAGGAATAAATGATACAGTAACATCTCTCTTCTCAACTACTGCCACTGTAAGCTGTGATGATTGAACACAAACTGCATGTCATGATCAATATGAAAATATGATGTTAATGTCCTGATGCGTCTGAACATTCATCTTCTGCAGCTCCAGTCGCTTCAACAACACTGACTCCAGTCAGAAGCTCAAACTCTGAGAAGACATCAAGCCGAACTACAGCAGCAGCTTCTACACAAGGTTCATGATCACATGATCACTGTCACACATCATCAGTCTCTCGCTTCAGTGGTTTGCACTGGCTCTCACAGACTGCTTTATCATCACACATATTATCTACAAAAAAAGCTCTTTAGTCAGATTTGTCAGTGAGTTTTGATACATATGACCGGTCTTGTACAGTCTGTTGTCTGATGCAAAATAATCATAATATACAGCTAGTGTAACTCACGCCACTCACATGACAAATTAATAAAATCATAGGGTCCTATTTTAACCATCTAAGCTCATGGTCCGAAGGCACAATGTCTGAATCCACTTTTGCTAGATTAACGACAGGAAAAATTATCTAAAAGTGTTGTCCTTATTCTCTTAATGAGTAATGGGTGTGTTTTGGGCGTAACGCTTCTTCCATTCCCTTTAAAAGCCAGTTGCGCTCGCGGATTCACTATTAACATGTCGGAATTTGCAAGCGGAAATACTGAACGCTTCTCTAGCGAGGAAACGGATCTGCTCGTGTGTGAGTTTAAAGTTGTGTGTGTGTCTTCATCCTCGTTGCCACGGTTCAGGTAGTTATTTAGGAAAAACTGCATAATTATGCAGTAAAACATAATTATGACCGCCGCTAGCGTAGCTAGCGAAAGCGGTCGGATTGTCAAAGTTTTTTTTTTTTTTTTTTTTTGTCACCTTACTGAATTTTTTGTCAACGATACCAGGGACACCGAAGCACCGGGGAACATGAAATTTGGTGGGCATGTAGCCCCACTAGACTTCTAAGGAAAAATTTCGTTTGGTCCCCGGGGGCCACTCCCCCCCCGCGCTGGGCCCCCCCAAACCCAAAAAAATGCAGTTTTTCCTAAATAACTACCTGAACCGTGGCACCGAGGATGAAGAAATTTTTATGGTATGTTGGTCTACTAGACTTTTACGGAAAAATTTCGTTTGGTCCCCGGGGGCCACTTCCCCCCCCCGCGCTGGGGCCCCCGTAAATTTTTCGTCAACGATACCAGGGACACCGAAACACCGGGGAACATGAAATTTGGTGGGCATGTAGCCCCACTAGACTTTTACGGAAAAATTTCGTTTGGTCCCCGGGGGCCACTTCCCCCCCCGCGCTGGGGCCCCCTTAAATTTTTCGTCAACGATACCAGGGACACCGAAACACCGGGGAACATGAAATTTGGTGGGCATGTAGCCCCACTAGACTTCTAAGGAAAAATTTCGTTTGGTCCCCGGGGGCCACTCCCCCCCCGCGCTGGGCCCCCCCAAACCCAAAAAAATGCAGTTTTTCCTAAATAACTACCTGAACCGTGGCACCGAGGATGAAGAAATTTTTATGGTATGTTGGTCTACTAGACTTTTACGGAAAAATTTCGTTTGGTCCCCGGGGGCCACTTCCCCCCCCCGCGCTGGGGCCCCCGTAAATTTTTCGTCAACGATACCAGGGACACCGAAACACCGGGGAACATGAAATTTGGTGGGCATGTAGCCCCACTAGACTTCTAAGGAAAAATTTCGTTTGGTCCTCGGAGGCCACTCCCCCCCCGCGCTGGGCCCCCCCAAACCCAAAAAAATGCCGTTTTTCCTAAATAACTACCTGAACCGTGGCACCGAGGATGAAGAAATTTTTGTGGTATGTTGGTCTACTAGACTTTTACGGAAAAATTTCGTTTGGTCCCCGGGGGCCACTCCCCCCCCGCGCTGGGCCCCCCCAAACCCCAAAAAATGCAGTTTTTCCTAAATAACTACCTGAACCGTGGCACCGAGGATGAAGAAATTTTTATGGTATGTTGGTCTACTAGACTTTTACGGAAAAATTTCGTTTGGTCCCCGGGGGCCACTTCCCCCCCCGCGCTGGGGCCCCCTGTAAATTTTTCGTCAACGATACCAGGGACACCGAAGCACCGGGGAACATGAAATTTGGTGGGCATGTAGCCCCACTACACTTCTACGGAAAAATTTCGTTTGGTCCCCGGGGGCCACTCCCCCCCCGCGCTGGGCCCCCCCAAACCCCAAAAAATGCCGTTTTTCCTAAATAACTACCTGAACCGTGGCACCGAGGATGAAGAAATTTTTATGGCACATCAACCTAGCCCATAATCACTCATTTGTGATTTGCGCCCCTCCCATAAAAAATGAAAATGCAATATTATTCTGCTTTAATCGCCCCTATCTTCAGTGGAGATGTTCAGAACTCCACCATATTTCATGTGTATGATTAACTTGACAACCTCTGGGGGTATCCTCTGCTAAGTTTTGTAGAATTTCATCCATGGGGGGGTATAAAATAAATTCATTTATGTGCACATTTAGTGACTGTACACTCATCGGCCTGTAGATGGTGCTGTTGAGCGAAGGGTTGCTGGTTTAGGATGATACTGTCACACACACACATGCAGGAATACAAACAAACGCAAGCATGCACACACACTGACATCCACATGCACAGACACACACCCATACACACACATACAAATCCACATGCACAGACACACACACACAAACACACATGCGCACACATGTACGCACACATACATACACGCACAGACACACACACACACACACACACACACACACACAGACACACACAGACACACACATACACAAACACACACACATACACACACACACACACACACACACACAGACAGACATGCACATACTATTACTTTTTTTAGGTATATACATAAACACGCAATACAGCCAAATTACTCCACGTCATTTATTTTTGTGGAAAGCCAGTGCAGGCCTGAGCGGCGGTCATATTTTGTACCGCGATGCGGTACATCTAGTTATCTTGTACATCACCAACAATCATAAACATGAAAACTAATATCGTTAGTACATATGAGGTACAGTCTGTTAGTGTGCGGATGCTTTCAGCACATATAAACAACTCTCTGGACTACTTGTTGGCGGAGGGGGCGGAGTTTAGGGATAGGGACCAATCGGGTTGCAGCCTCAACAAGGGGGTGGGGGGAATATTGTAGTGAAAATGACCTCAGAGGACGTCAGTATTAAAGGTGCTGTATGTAACTTCTTCACTCTACTAAAGCATAAAAATACCATAATATGTCTGCAGATATTTAGGAAACATGCTGAGTTCACTTCCTCGTTTCTCTGAAAAACACTTCTACAGCCAGTTATTTACTTATTATTTATATTCAGTCGGATTTTGTTTTGGTCTGTGTGACTCCGCCCACTGTCAGTTCAGCCAATAGTATTCCCACACCACGGGATGCCAGATAGCAGGAAAACACAGCGTATCGCAGCCATCAAACAAACTGGGTCAGAGATTGCAGATTCCACACAACCTAAAAAGCCTCGGTATCCATCTAAACATCTCTATGAACGAGAGCTTATTAAAACACGGATAAATCAACTCATCAATTTACAGTGTGTAAGTCTCCTTCGGCTTTCATTGTCAATTGCGCTCATTCTGTTGCGTGTTCTCAAACTGGCGACCGGCGTAAGTGTCGAGTCTGAGGAGGCGGGGAAACAACGATCTCTGATATTTTGAACATAACTCATCCCATGTTAGTGTGAGCAGCTTTCAGCACTGATACTGTAGCTCTGGACTACAGCAGTTTGTAAAATAAATGCCTTGATATTGTGTTCATGCATTCAAATATTATATATTTCTATTTCCAATTTGTTTTTAATACATCAACTACAACAACAGAAGTGATTCCAGATACCACACCAAACTCTCTGATTCCAGGTGTGTATGAACACATATGACCGGTCTTGTACAGTCTGTTGTCTGATGCAAAATAATCATAATATACAGCTAGTGTAACTCACGCCACTCACATGATAAATTAATAAAATCATAGTGAGGATTTATTAAATGGCCCCTATTATGGATTTTTGAAAATGACCTTTCATGTAGTGTGTAACACAGCTCTAAGTGAATGAAAACATCCTGCAAAGTTTTAAATCTGAAAGTGCACCGTATATAAAGTTATAGTCTTTCAAAAGTAAGAGTCGACTCTGAGTCAATTAAATGAATTATTTTTCAAACGTTTCGTTGTGACGTCTAGACGAAACATTAGCATATTGCCCACACACTTATTGCGCGCGCAGACACCAGGGAAAACTTGAACCTCAAACCGGCACTGATCCCTGTGGACACTGGACAGCATCATGTCGAGAAGACGCTGTGCTCTACAATGTGAAGGTACCCATACAGAAATGTAATATACTGTATGTCAATATATGTAAATTACATATATAATGTCAGTGCCCATGTATGTCTGCTGCCTATATGAGAATATATGCAAAATTCATATATGTAAAACACATACACATATATGAAACATATATTTCAAAATATAGCAAAAATCAGTAGCACCTCAATGCAGAACACGAGATCCGGGGGGCGGAGTTTGATCCAGATAAAGGGGTGGAGATTGGTAGGTTTAGGGATCAGGGGGTGGAGATGGGTAGGTTTAGGTATATGTAAGGTGGGAGGAGTTGGATCTAGATCCGACTCCTCCCCTTGTTTTTTATGTTCTGCAGTTAGGACCATCTCGCAAAAATGGCCGTTTTCATGTAAGTGCCATATATTTTCCCGTATATGCACATAAATGTGAAATATATGTAAGACGCATATATGTATACATGCATATATGTACTTATTTCTATAGTACATACTTTCAGTTATATTAGGGATACAAATCTTATATATGAATGCATTGTAATTAAATGCCTATAGTTGGAGATTTTGTGTCTATTGTGTGAATAACAAATATAGTATTTTAAGACAATAATGCAGTCATTTTTGACAAATACATCCACAAAGTACCATAACCACATGCCACAGCTTTAAAAATGCATCAGTATCACATGCATGTACACTGTAAAACTTTTCACTGTAAATTTACAGTAAAATACTGGCAGCTGGGTTGCCATCCACATACTGTATTTTTACAACACTAGTACAGTAAACAGCATTTACAGTACTCCACTGTAATTACCAAATACAGGATATACCACATACTTTTACCATATTAAACTTGTCGACAGCAATAAATTGTATTTTACAGGGAATGCTGCTTTTATTACTACATAATTAAAATATTATACTTTAAGGTTTCATAAGAGTAGTCACACTAGGAAAAAGAAAACAACATTTTCTGGGTTTTAAAACATTTATTTAGGTTAAAAGCAAAGATCAGAAAATTGCCTTCTGTGAACATGTTGGCTGAATTATTTTAAACATAAAATGCAATTTTAACACTTAACAACAAACAGGTAACAGTTAGCACTTAATTAAAGGAATAGTTCACTCAAAATGTTTTATTAGCTCATGATTTACTCACCCTCAAGTCATCCTAGGTGTCTATAACATTCTGCTTTCAGACGAATACAATCAGAGTTATATTAATAAATGTCCTGGCTCTTCCAAGCTTTATAATGGCAGTGAATTGCTGTTTCTGTTTTGAAGTCCATAAAAGTGCAAACGAAATCCCATTCAAAGTCTTCAAGTTTTCACAGAAGTGAGGAAACCTGTAGGCTTACAGTGGTGGTCTTGTTTTGCACAACTTGGCCAGTTTTCTTTGAAGTTACTTGTCCTTTCTTTGTTTTTGATCCACGTTCAGGATTGATGTCAAGAAAGCGTCTAAAAGGCAGAAAAACTAATTAAATATGTATATATATATATATGTATATAAAGTGTATATATTTTGACAGAGAGAGACAGCACAAAAGATCTGTAAAAAGAAACCAGATACCGGTTTTAACGACTAGTTTGTTTGGATAAAACTGAACAACATGAAAAAAAAAAAATGCATTGCATATATGACTACACGATAATGTTAAACATGACATTTATCAGACTAAAATGCATGTTTGCACCCAAAAATGAAAATTCTGTCATTATTACTCACCCTCAAGACTTTCGTTCATCTTCGCAACACAAATGAAGATATTTTTGATGAAATCTGAAAGGTTTCTGTCCTTCCATTGATATCAATGTCATTGCAACTGTCAAAGCCCAGAAAGGTGGTAAAAACATCAGTAAATAGTACATATAACTACAGTGGTTCAACCTAAATATTATGAAGTGACGAGGATACTTTTTGTGCACAAAATAACCCCAAAATAACAACATTGTTGAATAATCTCTTCTTTTCCATGTCATTCTCCTACACTGTTGACGTAGTGTAAACAGTGCAGCGCTTATGGGTTCTACATCAGAACGCAGGCTCACTATTGGCTAGCTCCTGGGTCATCACATACGACCAGAGTCGGCCAATAATAAGCCTACGTTCTGACGTAGAACCCAGAAGCGCTGCACTGGCTTTTTCTACCCGAGGCAAACTTTTGTTTAAAAGCATAATTAGGATGGAAACGCCACTTTTAAGTTTGACCGTATTTTCGTTTTTGGTCAAATTGCCTTGTGAATGGGAGTGCTTGTGGCACTTCTATGATAGCATCAAAACTCGCTATTTTTAAAACACTAAGAAGGCTCGACACAACATGAAACTGTGCTTGAAGTATCACCAGAGGCTCTACACATGAACTCCAGCATTGAGAACATTGTGTACACAGAGTTTAATAGAAAGATTTTGAACAACTTGCTGAAGCTGTGTCCGCCGGCATTTAGTCAATTAGCAATAGTCGATCTAATAACTTTATTGTAGAGATGCTGTAAAGCCTAAACAATCTATGCTACTGTAATCTCCTATTATCTCTGTAAAGCTGAAACAGTCTATATTGTTAAAAGTGCTATATAAATGAAGGTGACTTGACACTGTTTACTCTACGTCAACAGCGTAGGAGAATGACGTGAAAGAGAAGAGATTGTTGAATAATGTCGTTATTTTGGGGGTTTTTTGTGTACAAAAAGTATTCTCGTCGCTTCATAATATTAAAGTTGAACCACTGTAGTTACATGGATTATTTAAACAATGTTTTTACTGCCTTTCTGGGCCTTAAAAGTTTCAAAGATGTTGCTGTCTATGGGTGGTTCAGAAACCTCTCAGATTTCATCAAAAATATCTTAATTTGTGTTCTGAAGATGAACGAGGTCTTACAGGTTTGGAACGACATGAGGGAGAGTAATTAATGACAGAATTTTCACTAATCATTTAATTGAAAACAACTTGCACTGACATATCTTAAAATATGTGACTGCCACTGTTTTGTCTCAAGATGCACACCAGTAAGGTTTTTTTTTTTTTTTTATAGTTTTTTTTTTTTTTTCTTATATAAAAGCTGCTTAAATACTCTAATTTTATTAAGGCCTAGACCTGGCTTAAGCTAAGCCCTGTATGGAAACCAGGGCCATATTGTTCATACCAGTAGTCAGCTTAATAAATACTGTCAAGTCAAGGTTAATGACACAATTCAGTCTAATATATATATGAATGGCAAATATGCCAATGACTAACCTCTGAACAAACTCAAGGTGCTGCCTCTTCCTGGTACTGCCTCTTCCTGGTCACGCGCAGGTTAGATTATTCAGATGACAAATTCTTCCATCCGTCTTCATGTAACGTTAACGTCGTCCATTTTCTGCTGCGTCACTGGCAACTAATGTTTGAAACACGAACCGAAGCTCACAAAAGCTTAAAAATTGCTCACAGATTCGCAGACATTGTTTATCTTGATAACAGGAATGATTATTCTGTTCAGCTGAATCCCGCTGACAAAACAAGTTTGCCTGTAGTAGGTGTTTTTTTTTTTTTTATATAAATTTCACAATCCATAAACACAAAAAATATACAGCAAAATATACAAACATTAAATTATAAATAACAAGCATGATATTACAAAGGAATAAAAAATAAAAATAAATAAAGAGAGAAAACAGACTTACAAACTTCCGTAATACTAAGGAAAACAGGAATTTTTATTAAAAAGTTTTGAAAATATACCCGTTATTATTATAGCTTTCTTATTTTTAACTAATTTAAGAGACTCAAAATATATGTCAATTTCAATTTGGAATAATTTGAAATTTGGTTTGGATTTGGAAAATTTTGCTTTATGAATATGGAATTTACCTAATAAAATACATAATTTACAATATTACAAACATTTCTATCTTTACAATCAAAATAAGTAATAATCTGTTTCCCTTCAAGTGTGATTGTATGTGTTGTTTTAGATGCCATATAATTTTCAACATTTTTCCAGAATGTAATGCAATATGAACAACCATAAAAAAGATGAGTTACCGATTCTTGTTCTGTCTTACAAAAACTACAATAATTATCAACAGACGTGAATTTCGAGATAAATAAATTTGTGGGATATATATTGTGCAATATTTTCAAATGTAATTCCCTAACTTTTTATTAGTGCAGTTGCTGCTCATAATATCCATACCATTTATATAAAGAGTAAAATTTTAAAGTCTGGAACTCCATTTTGTTTTATATAACTTTTCATTAGTTCTAATATGCCATTAGGTATAGATTTGAAAACGGAGTTATATTCTTTGAACGTTATTGGGAATGCCTTCTCTCTAAGAAATGATTCATAGCTAAATAATTGGTTATTACAATCAAAAAGGTCTTTTAAAAATATAATATCTCTATCAATCCATTTCTGCAAATAAAGTGACTTGTTCCCTTTAGTAATGCATTCATTATTCCATAAAATGGACTTGTGTGGAGAGAAGTTGTGGGAATGACAAAGCTTCCAGGCCAAAAGAGCTTGTTGATAAAATTGGGATAGTTTTAACGGCAATCTTGTAATATTGTAATTACATTTCAATAAAAATGTTAAGCCTCCTACACTTTTAAAAATGTTGTTGGGAATATAATACCATAAGGACTCTGGTGCTCTCAAACATTCCTTCAACCATTTCACCTTAAAGGTGTAATTCAAGTCCAAAAAGTCCAAAAGTTCAAATCCTCCTTAGAACCAGAGAGCACTGCTTGTTTTAACATGATGGTGTCTGTTTTTCCACACACAATTCGTAAATATGGTATTTATATCTTTACATGTTGTATCATGGACATTAAGAGATAGGGCAGGATAGACAAATCTTGAAATCCCTTCAGCTTTACTCAAAAGAATCCTTCCTAAAATAGAGATGAAGCCATAAATTCAGTATTGTTTTAGTTTCCTTCAATTTAGGCGAAAAGTTAAGTTGTTGACGTTCCTTGTGATCCTTGCAAATATGAATACCTAAATATTTGACACATTTCTTAACAGGTATATTAAACATTTGATCCTCTTCTGTCTGATACATTTAGATTTGTTAAGCGTTAAACCCGAGGCAGCTGAAAATTGGTCAATTATGGTTATAGCATTATCAATCTGATGCTTGTCACTCAAAAAAAAAAAGAGCTGTATCATCCGCTAATTGAGTTACTCTAATTTCTTTACCCAAAATAGACAATCCTTTAATAATAGAACTATGTTTAATATGTAGTGACAATAATTCAACCACCAGCAGGAACAAAAGCGGTGAGATAGGGCAGCCCTGGCGAACTGATCTCAGGACAGGAAATCTGTTTGTGGTGTTTGGATATAGTATCACAGAACTAGCAATGTTTTTATAAAGCATTTCAACTGTAGATATAACATTTTGTCCGAAATTAAAAATCTGAAGTGTTTTAAGTAAAAAATAATGTTCTACCGTATCAAATGCTTTATAAAAATCAAGAAATACTATCAATGCATCAGTATTAATGTTATCAGAATAGTCCAGCAGGTCGAGAACAAGTCTTATATTAGAGCTAATGTGACGGTTAGACATAAAACCTGTTTGTGTTTCACTTATTATCTCATGAAGACCTCTTTTTAACCGTTTAGCAAAAATTAATGATAACATTTTGTAGTCAATATTTAAGAGTGTAATAGGCCTCCAATTTTCTATCATTAAATGATCTTTATCAGGCTTAGGGAGAAGACATATTAAACCTTGCTTCATACTCGCGGACATTTCCTTTTTTAAAGTACATTCTTTAAATAAATCAAATAGAGGATTTTTAATAATTTCCCAAAAATGCAGATAAAATTCGACTGAAAGCCCATCATTACCTGGAGATTTCCCTTTTTTCATTGAGCTAACAGCCTCTGAGATTTCCACTTTAGTAACGGGACGATCGCAATCCATTTTAAATTGTTCAGATATAGTTGGTGAAATAAATACATTTAATATTAATATTTAATTTTAAATAAATGTATCAATTTATTTGATTCGATAAATCTATCACATTCATCCAATTGAATATTCGACTTGTATATATTGCTATAAAATGTACCAACATGTCTTGAAATGTCTAAAGGATTAGAAGTAATGTTATTATCAATTTTAAGAGTAGTTCAATTATTTCTCTTGCGATTTCGTTTCTCTAAAGCAAAGAAATAACTTGAATTTCTTTCCCCTTGTTCCAGCCATTTTGCTCGAGATCTTACAAAAGCCCCTTTAGCCATTTCAATATACATATTATCTATTTCCTCTTTTAATTGTTTCATTATTGTTTCTTCTTCCTCTGAAAGATTATCTTTATTCATTAAAATATTTAATTTATCCATAATATTTATTTCTTTAGATATATATATATATATTTTGATTACTTTACTTCGATTAATTGCTATTTTTCTCATTTTAAATTTGAAAAATTCCCATTTTTGTATGTGATTCAATTCGTTATCATCAAATATGCTTTTTGCTGTTTTTTGGACTAAATCACAAAACTCATCATCTTTTAGTAAATTATTATTTAGTTTCCAATAACCACGTATATTACCCTTTTGTTGTTTTGTTCCTGCTAAATGGATTGAAATTAATTTATGATCAGAAAATGGGGCATAGCTATGTGATGATTCTGACACAAATTGCAGACAAGAGGGAGATATAAGCCATAGATCAATTCTAGACTGAATTCTCGCCAGTTGTTCACAAATATATGCAGTACTTTTGAATCTTGAATGTGGGATTAATCTCACAGGTACTCTATCTACAAGATCATCTGGAGCATCATTATAGTCGCCTCCAATAATCAAATGTGCATCCTTATATTTGTTTTTAAAGGCTTCAAGTTTTACAGCAAGTTGTAAAAACATTGTTTTTGCTTGAGCTGTATTGTTATAGTTATATAAATTGCAAACTATCAAGAAGGAATTGTCTAATTTGAAAACCAAAATGATCCATCTACCCTCCTTTGATGTCACTGATTCAATTATATCTCCTTTAAAGGGATAGTTCACTTTGAAATAAAATTTTGGTATGTTTTAGCTTACCTCAAGGGCATCCAAGATGTAGGTGTCTTTTTTTCCGCAGTAGTTTCAATTTTGATATTTTTAGGTCAAACCGTTCTTGTCTGTCAGTCATATAATGCAGGTCGATGGTCACTGTCTCAAAGAGCATGCACAGAGTCCAAATTAAAACAATTCCCCATCGTCCAAATTAAACAATTCCCCATCGTAAGTACACATTGATGGCCTAAGACACGAAACGAGCGGTTTGTGTGAGAAAACGAACAGTATTTATATCGTTGTTACCTCTTGTACACAGCCACGTCCAAGTGATCTGAGAGCGTGGGCGGGTATAGATATATACAATAGAAGTCGCCTTGGCTACAGCAGTTCATTGGAACGAAACTGTAGCCAAGGTGACATCTAGTGCTTGCTTCACAAGAGGCCACAGTTTATTTCTACATTGTCTCTCCTGATGGGTTAAATCCTCAGTCATCCGGAGATTTTTTTCTCTTCATGACAGCTCTCCATAGTTTGAATCTGAAGGTACGCATGGTAAACTGAATGATGATTGGGCGTGTGCTTTTATCTTCTCTCGGGCGTCCAACCCTGTGCACAGTATCCACCATGAATCCAAGCTTGCTCTTTTCTTCTGGAATGATTTCTGCAATAATCTCCAGCACCTCCTTCCTCACATCCTCGTTACTGCTTTCTGTAAAATTCAGAAGACGAAGATTCCACCTCCTACTGTACCGCTCCGACTCTTCTTGTTTCTCCCTCAGGATTGTCATCTGGTCACTCATCTTCTTTACTGTGTCCTCAGTACCTTTCCACTGGATTTCTAGCCCTTTCACGTTTTCTTGAACTCTAGAAATCTCGGCTGTATTTTTCATTACCATTTCTTCGAACTTAAAAAAACGGTCGTTTAAACCATTAATGGCTTTTAGGATGTCAGCATTTGAAACTGTTCCCTCTTCTTTGGTGCAGACCTTTTTGGGGTTTGGGCTTTTTGAGGGAGTATC
Source organism: Leuciscus idus (assembly GCA_021554675.1). NCBI lineage: Eukaryota > Metazoa > Chordata > Actinopteri > Cypriniformes > Leuciscidae > Leuciscus > Leuciscus idus. Next base: position 59,856,627 of record CM038621.1, read on the forward strand.
AGGAAGAGGTGTACATAAACTGGGGAACGAATCTTCATTATCTATATCCATGATCAAGCCTTCCTTTCTCACCTTCTTAGCATCTCTCTTTGACATCTTAGCACACGTGTCCTAGCTATTAGCAAAACTCTGGTTTACGGTGCACAGCGCACGTGTCCTGGTTTAACACAACTTTGGCTAACAACGAACAGTTTGTTGGCTAATTGCTATCACAATATTTGACCGGCTAATGTCCTTTTAATCGAGCGAATAAACTTACTGGATGCAAAAGCAACATTCCACTCCTTCTTTTGTCAATGACAGTCTCAATAAGTTCTTTTAAATCATTGGTACTCGGTCAGAGTCTCGGAGCTCAGAATAAGACGTCTGCATAGGTCGCCATCTTGGACCAACCCCCCTGCCTGTAGTAGCTGCCTACTGTCTGCTCCGTCTGCTCGCGTCACATTTGAACTGAATTGAGCGCGAAAGAAATCAATCCCACAATGCAATGCCTTTACAGTCAGTATGATACTGTATTACGAATTTATCGGGATGAAAACAGAAATGTGCTGTATATTTGCAGCTGTTCTGTAAAAGATACAGCCTAATACTGTATTATGGAAATACAGTACAATTCAGTAAGAAATTCACTGTAAATTTACAGTAAAGGGTTACAGTGTATGTTTACATACATTTATTAAATATGTGGAAAACAAATATGTATGTCACATATTTATACTTAATGTTGTCCATATATGCGAGAAACCAATACTATACTGTAATATATGCAGATATATGGTATCATATATGGATGAACTCAAATATTTTCTTCACATGTTTGGACACATAAATGTTCATATCTGTTGCAGGCATATATTGTGTTCTCAGATAAGTCAAATATATGTATCGATAATATGTCATGCTATTTAAAATATAAGTACATATATGGCCATATATTACATTTTTGTATGGGTAAAGCCAGTTTATTTTCACTGCCCAAGGACGAGCGTGTGAAGAATCAGTGGTTAAAGTTCATCTTTACCACGCTATCACAGCAGTATAATCCTAAACTATTGCTGTGTTCCCTTTATTTCACTGACGACTGCTTCTCAAATCTCGGAGTTCAGTGCAGGATTCACAAACCACTTTTGCTCTTGAAAGATGGTGTTCAAAAAAATTTGTTTTGAGTTGCATATTGTGTAGGTCTCCTGCTATCTCACGTTATCACTGTCTTACTGACATACTTCTGCTAATCAATTGTGGACCACTATTACTTATAACCAGTGGCGGTTCTACATTGAATTACACCCTGGGCGAGACCCCTTTCGAGCGCCCCCCTTTTTTTGCCCCTATGCGACCTGTATCTGATCTTTTCATGACAGTCTGAACGACACAGATCCGATCTTTTCAAATGCGACCCAGGCCACTTGGGTATGTGGTCCCAAATCCGATACATATCCGATCTTTTGAAATGCGACTTCAGTCTGAACGGCCAGGTCGCATGTATCCGACCCGCACGTCATTGATACGCGAAAAACGTCATAATTCTGCGTTGAAGTAGTCGTCGGTTTGAAAAAGGACTGCATATTCGTCGAGCTGAGGTAAATCTGCCGAACGGGTCGACCTCGACGAGCCCGTTAATAAATAAAAAAATAAAAAAAGCCCACGGCCATTATATATACGTTATGTTAACTTATTTGTGCTGAATCTGATATTAGATAGGTCAGCGGCTGCTGTCTGGCTCTTGTGTAACGGTCGCTGCGCGCGCTCGTGTGTGTGTGTGTGTGTGTGTGTGAGAGAATCACAGTTAAAGTTTAGCTACTTCCGCAAACAACAAGTGACGTCGTTGACCGTTGAGTACTCTTCTGCGCATGCGGGTCACTTCTGGGTCATTTCACGTTCACACAGGAGATCACAAAAGGTTGCATTTAATTGGAAATGTGAACGGCCTTGCAAAAAAATCGAATTTTTTCAAAAAATCGGAATTGAGCATTAAGCCCTGCAGTGTGAACGTAGCCTAACTGAACTTGCAACAGTTTTGTTGCAAAGAACAATATTATGGTGAAATTAGATCTCATGTTTGAGTTAAAAACGAATTATTGTTAAGCATAGCAAGAATCATAGAAAAAAGGCTAACAAATAAGAGTTATACCCACCAATTAATATTGCCCCTTCATTCATGACATGGATACCGTAATCATATAGAGTAAACATAGTTGCATTGCATACCTTTATCTTTCGCTCGTTTCTAAATTGGGCACCTGATGGCTTTGACCTTTCTTGTCCATCTCTTATTTGGCACTCGACATCGACAATCAACAGATCCCCTGATCCGCCCATAACTGTCACTCACGAGTCACGACCAGAAGTCAAGACTAAACCAATTCACCTTGGTGGTGGTGACCAAGTAATCGTTTTGTATTACCTATTTTTATTAGCCATTCAGACCATTCAGAAAAACAAAAATGTGCAGGAAATATAGAGGCCCGTATAATATTATGAATGAAATGTGCGTTATCTGGAAGAAAGTCGAGGTGTGACTGATAACTTCGATAACTATATGGATCCCCCCCCTTGTCCGTTCCATTTGGGAGAGACCCAGAGGTGAACTGTCATCCGCGCCCCCTCCCCTTTCCCCTTCTCAAACAAACAGCTTCTGTGCACGGCATCTTCTCAGCAAGCAGGGGCGCCTGCAGCTGCAGGGGGCGCAAATTTGGCAATTCCCCACACAGTGAAATGATAGATAATAGAAAACCGCTTCGCGGTGCAGATTTGTATTTTTTTTTCTGCTCGTGCCGGAGGTGCCGCCCCCCCAAAAAATGCCGCCCCGGGCGATTGCCCGGTCCGCCCGTGCCTAAAACCGCTACTGCTTATAACTGTGTCTATTAATGCAGATTGTCTGTCATTCTCACTACTTTGAGGAAATATTTGTTTTACCAACGTTTATGTTAAGTCAAGTCAAGTCAAGTTTATTTGTATAGCGCTTTTCACAATACAGATTGTATCAAAGCAGCTTCACAGTATTAAATTAAAATAATACAACAAAGTTTGTTTCAAGAGGAATTTATTGATTGATAAAATTAAATTAAATATCCCCAAAATATCCCCTGATCTGTTACATCAGATCATTCGCTCTTGAGCTCGGCTAATGTATACATTGTATACATGCACTGTCATTGATACAGTTTCCACGTGTTCACCGCAATATATTAAAAAAAATACTTGATAAATAAATTAGAACAAGTAAAATAATCGGTTTGTTGATGGACATATAGTTGTTAATGCTGATGGTGAGGAATTACAGTTGCAACATCTCATAATGTTCCTCAAACTGAGTAACGTCAGTGTATCAGTGAGAAACACTGAGTCCTGCTCGAGCCGTCCTTGCGATGGAGGTTCGGGTTGAATAACTAGTTCTTCCAGTGTTTCATCATCGGACTCGCGCTCGCATTGATATGATCAAATCAATGTCATTGTTCGTTACTGTGTTTAGTTTACAGTGTAGAAAGCCTCAGGAGAGCTGACGTTGTTATGGCAATGGGAGTTTTTGTTTTCGACGCGCTGTACACGGTAGGCCAATCACAACAAACTGAGCTGTCTGGCCAATCAGAGCAGAGTAGCTCGCGGAAAGGAGGGATTTAGAGAGATTGATTCATCTGACGAGTCGTTTGAGAATCATTGAAAATGTGATGATGTGCAAATGTATATATTTTTTTTTGCCTTTGATGCATGTAAACCTGTTGTAGGAGACTCTACAACAACATTAGGAAACTTTAAAATAGCATAATAGGGGCCCTTTAAACACAACTCATCCCATGTTAGTGTGCCATCCCAGCACCAGAACTGAGCGTCACACTGATACGAAGCTGCTCTAGACTATAGCAGTGTGTAAAAGAAATACCTTATATTATTAATATTATTAATATTGCCTTGACAATATTTGTGCATTTTAATGTTTTCATACAGGAAACGTTGTATGTTTTAGATGCCGTCAGTAAATAGATATTCCACATTTCAATGTTTCTACAAACTTAGAAATGCAAGTGTGCTAGAAACTCACTTATAAGTTATAACATGAATATCTATGAATGAATAAAGCATCAAATAGATTTATTTTTGGTCAATGGCGATAGTCATTCTCCTCCTGAAACCTTGAGATTGAAGTAAGATGATAATGATGACAGACATATTCATAATTTCTGTGATATGAAGCTCAAGTATTATGTGATGATGATGTTGTGTATATGTGGCATTATGTGTTGAACTGAACTAACAGACGTGACCCACAGATCCAGGAGAAACTGAAGTCAGTGTGACTGCTGGATCATTATACAGAGGTACGACACATTCATTTATACTGACAGCTTTATAACATTAAACTATCAGTCAGTCTGTAAAAGCTTCATCAATAACTGTTGATAGTTGAATACCCTTGACTTCAGTCATGTACAGTTTCTCTTCTTCCTCTCATGTTTCCTGCAGTGATTGTGATTATTGTTGAGATCGCAGTGTTTGCTGCTCCTACTGTGATTCTTCTTCAGATCATCTGTGCAAGAAGAGCTGGTGAGTTTTGAGCCGCACACAATCTGATGATTCACACTCATCTGATCTGGAACAATCTGCAATCATGATAAAAACTCATACGAGAGGTCAGACAATGCTTTTATTTTGCAGGGAGGAAGGACTCGAAGCACCGGGAGGAAATAGAGATGCCTGCAATATAACAATAAAATACTGGTGAGTTTTGAGCAAATCTGCAACAATATTTAAAATAGCAAAAACTTATTGTTAAAACGATTGTTTATCGTTTTATTTTCTTCTTCTCAGAAAACAAAGAAAAAACTCTGATCACCCTGAAGAAATAGTGACACCTTTGTGATTTATTAATAATAATAGTTGATAATAATGGTTTGATGTCATCATTATGGTGATCAGTGTTTGCTTTAGTTGGTCAGTTTGACTCTTGATGTTTTAATGTTAGTTTTTCTCTGGCTGCTGGAACTGTGTGTTATGGCAAGAACAGTTAGAGAAAATGTGATCAGATGATGTCATCTATTAAAGGAGAACTCGGTAACTCTAGCGAACTCTAGTCACTTCTTCGCTGATTTTCCCTTTTGTTGTCGCATGTTTTCCCCACGAGCTCCCCCTACAGCTGTGGGGGGGCGTATATTTCACAACACAGTCGTAAAAAACTCACTTGCGGCGGCCTCCTCCCCCTCGCTACCGCTGCTCATGTGCGTTTGTTTTGATCGGAGCAAGCCAACTGTATCGCGTGGAGCTATGTCTACCGAGGTGGGTAATCTGGTAATACATCATACATGCGTGTGTGTTTATGTCGAATTGCCGTAAAGCAATTCGTGTTTCGCGCTCGTTCTCGTTCTAGTTCTCGTTATCACGAGACTTCCAATTTCTAACTTGCCGGAACGGTAGTGTTGCAAGTTGCAAGGTTGGTTTTCCGCCTGGGAACGCTGGGGGGAGCGGGGAAAGTCACCAATATCACCAGAACAGGTTGTTTAACCATCCAAATGATTTCTAGACAGTTTTATTAAGTGAAAAAAGTTACCAAGTTCTCCTTTAACAGTCACATTATCTATCTATAAACTGTCATGTGTGTTATTAATTTCATATAATTGATTATAGTAATGTTTCTACAGTATGACATCCAAAAGTGCTTTAATAAAATAAACTGTATAATTACCAGCTGCAATTATAACTGTATAAGTTCCAGCATAGGTGCCTTCTGCTCTGGCATCGTCTGCTCTGTCGAATGTGTTAATTATGTATATGGTGTCGAGTGCAAGGCGCACACTATACTTTTTTTCTTTTTGCATCCTTTTCCTTCATCTGAAAAAAAAAAAACGAAAAACAAATGAGCTTTAATGCAGTGCACATATACAGACAGCCTACACAATCATGTGAATGTCTCTAATTGTCCATAAGGCAAAAATAAAAGCAAATGTGATCTTCTGGATAATAACAATCTGTTATGCTTGTGTCTCTTGTGTATGGATACATCCAGAAAAACATTTTCATGGAGTTGTGAAATGTTGAGCTTTTAGGGTTTGGAGCTGTTATCCGTCCGACTGGCAGGAGTGTGTAGTGGGTGTGGCCAAACTATTGCATATCACTATCACATGCATTCAAAACTTTTCAAGCAAAGGTTTTAGCCAGGAATGGGTAAACTCTGTCCTGGAGGGCCACTGTCCTGCAGAGTTTATCTCCAACCCTGATAAACTCTCCTGCCTGTATCTTTCTAGTAATCCTGGAGACATTGATTAGCTGTGTTTGATGAGGGTCCCAGATAGTAAGCAACCATCCAAACAATGTTAAATCAATGTTAATGTGTCAATGTTAACTGCATTGAATCAACATCACTTTTGCACTCGCAATTAATGTGTGAACTCGTGAATAAAGTCTATAGTCTAAATATAAAGTCTAAATATAACTGAATTTAGTCTGACTGCAACGCTATAGCCTACCTAATGCAGCGACCCATGTGGCGTTTCCTGATGGATCGAGGTCGTTCCTTAACTTCCTTTTCTACGTGCAATTAACACAAGCTCTAAGCGCGTGCGAGTAAGCGCCTATAGCAGGGGTCCTCAACTCTGGACCGCGAGATCCACTGGACTGGCTCACACAGACTGGTTTATCATCACACATATTTTCTTTAATATTTTAATAAAGATTTGATAGATTTGTCAGTCTATGACATTTTGATACATGTCTTGTACAGTTTGTAGTCAGAATCAGAATGTAAATTGATCCACTGAAGGCAAGTGTAAATGAGAACCCAAGTGCAGTTTATCATAAACAAAACCAAGCATGAAACAAAAACATGGCATGGCATGAAAACTCAAAAACAAGACTTTCTTCTAAAGTCCACGATCATCTCCACTGTTTTGAGTGTGTTAAGCTCAAGGTTGTTATAACTGCACCAGACAGCCAGCTGTTCAACCTCCAGTCTGTAAGCAGACTCATCACCGTCCTGGATGAGGCCGATAAGTGTGGTGTTGCCTGCTAACTTCAGGAGTTTGACAGAGGGGTATTTTGCGGTGCAGTCGTTGGTGTACAGGGAGAAGAGCAGTGGGGAGAGAACGCACCCCTGGGGGGCGCCAGTGCTGATTATGAAGGTGTGGATGAGAATTTTCCCAGCCTCACTAACTGTTGCCTGTCTGTCAGGAAGTTGGTGATCCACTGACAGATGGAGGCGGGCACAGGGAGCTGGGTTAGTTTGAACAGGAGGATGTTTGGTATGATGGTGTTGAAGGCCGAGTTGAAGTCCACAAACAGGATCCTCACATAAGTCCCTGGTTTGTCCAGATGTTGTAGGATATAATGCAGTCCCAAGTTGTGACCAAAACACTGCAGTCGTGTCCAATCATTTATGGACGTGGCCTTTACAATGTTGCCTCCATTGTCTATAGTTATGCAAACAAGATTTTCCTCCTCCAATTTCCAGTTTATGAGAGCATTCTTTAATCCCTGTGCCAGTGCTTCGCCAGTGTGGTCCTCAGGAAAAAAAAACAATCTGTTGGCACCGACTTTTCAACTCAAAATCATGAGTAATGAAATTAATCATTATGCCCATGTATAACTTTGCTCTGATGGACCATACATCTGAAGTTGCTGCAAAATAATGTACATCTCGCAGTTCCGTTTCAATTGCTCCACGACACTTGTTGCACAGAGCAGGTATTGCAACATGTGAAAAATAATTACGAGAGGGCATGCAATAGCGCTTATCAAGGGTTTTAATCAGTTTTCTAAAGCCATCTTTTTCAACAGTGGTCACGGGAGCCATATCTTTTGCCAGGTGAAATGCTATTGCATCTGTAATTTCTTTGAGCCTGAGGGAGTTTGATGGGTTGGGGTGCTGTGTTGAATTGTGCTGCTTTTCTAGACGTTTGTTTCGTCTGGCCGCTGGTACTTTGTGATTGAGCAGTTTTGTTTTTAACCATCTCATTTCCGGAGATTAATGCATCTAGCACAAGCACATCTGGCTCTCGCAATACCCAATGAGACGTCAAGGCGTCATCACGCCCGCTGTGAGTTATGGCGCATTATCTCGTTGAATATCATTGGCAGAATCGTAGGAATGCAAGATTAATACGTTGCTTATACAAATAGCCTACATTTTATTTCAACATTCAGTCGATGTTTACTTATCTCAATATAGCAATGCAGTTTGCTAAAACATCATCATTCATTCACACACGCGATTTAAATTTAAACTGTCTTTGCCAGCTGTGGTAAACAGCGCGCATCTCTGTCGTTTATTCATTCATAAACAGAAACCCACGTGAAGAAATTCACGTGAGAAGGAAAAAACTTACTAGTATTCCTCAGCTCGCTCCTCGATATACCCGCACTTCTGAGGGACATTTTCCATTAGTATTATTCCTCACAGCGCTGCAAGACGGTGTAAACAATGATCTAAATAAACTTGTGTGTTTTCTCGAGCTGATGGGGGCGTTCACAGGATTGCCTCAGCCATTTGCGTTTGAATAGCGCGCGCTCTCCGTGGGCGGGGCGATTATAACGTAATGAGCTGAGATAAGCTCGACTGGAATCGCTCTCTTTTAATACAGATTTCACAAGATGAGAATATTTGTTTTTTATATAAATTACTTCATTTAAAAGAAGAGAATTCAAGCTTCATGCCTGTGTGTCTGTATGTCTGTTTGACTGAGTATTCGCTGAGTTATTGTTAATTTTCGGACGCGTTTCAGAATGGACTACACTGGCAGAGAGAAGGCAGAACTCGCTTCGTGTTTATTTTTCTTTATTTGGCAAAAAGCACAACACTTTGTTTTTATTGTGAGTATACACAAAAATAATACACATTTAACAGAATCGATTGATGTATGAAACTCCTATGGAAAATCAAAGTCAACAGAGTATTTATGAGTTTCTTTTACACTAATAAAAAAAAAGCGAGCTGGTATCGCCGGCGATACCGTAGACCTCAGGGGGTTAAGATCGCGTGGGGGGTTGAATCGAAATCGCGATCTTTTAACAGGGTATCTGCAAATTTTTTAACAGCAAATTTAATAACTTTTAAGACCCTTTTAAGTCCTCTAAAAGGAAAATTTAAGACTTTACCACAACAAAAAAAACAGGAAAATGTTCAGCGCGACAACACAGAATGATGTGGCGACGAAGCATTAGCGTGGCACAGCTCACCAGAGCCACGCTCAAGACAGGTCACAGGGATGCGAAAACTTTTATACCAAGTGCTGATTCACCTTACAACCCTGAAGTCACGGGTGACAAAAACGCTCACCGAGCGGAACCCTCTTGACGAGTCACGAGTTTCCCGAGGGAACGATTTGTGTGCGACACATCCCACTCCGGTTCCGGGTGTGGCAGAAACATTGTCCGGCCTGATTAGCGTTAATGCACTGCAGGTGCGAGAGAGAGAGGAGCGGTGTTCACACAGGCTTCCTGCTTCACAAGCCAAAGATAAAAGGGCCATTCAGAGAAGTTTCTCGGCGCAGCTGGTTTTCTCAGAGCAGTTTTGGGCACAAGCTTGCTCGGGGAAGTTGTATGGGTGTGAAGGTCTCCTGTTGAAGTCTCCGGGGAATAGGTTCCCTGTTGAAGTTGTTGGGAGTTGCATTGCAATACTCCGCATTGGGAGTTGTAATCGGCTGTGGTGAAGTCTCGTTGGGGTGAAAGCCGCCCATTGAAGTCTGCTGGATCAGAGTTCATCTGTGGGAATCAGCTGGACTGATTTATCGATTGGATCTGCGCTGTGAAGGGAGAGAGAAAGATAAGTGAATTGATTTCATCATACAAACATTCGAAAAGCTTGAAGAGGATGCAGTGAATATAAATCTGACTGTTGGGGAAGCTATGTGTTTCAGAGTGTGCTGAAGAGAACTGAGGATTGAATATCCCCCACGGGAGTATGACGAATGGATTGAGGCCTCTGATCAGCCCTATCGTGTGAGTGAATTGCAGTGCTTTTGCCTTATTGATACACATTGATTCATTGCTGTGGATTTGAAGTGAACACGAGTGCGGTGTGCTTTTGCTGAGAAGCGGCCCCAACCCCTGCTTACACGTTTGTGAAAAGTTATGATACCTGCTCTCTATTAGAATCCCAGAGTGATACAGCTGAGCTGGTGAAGTATCTTCTTGCGTTATCCTCTCTCGGGCCGTCTGAGCTCTGAGTACTATAATGCCTCGCTGAAAGCTGAAACCTCCTCTTAATCCACTCTCTCTGTTTGTGAGCTCTAGGAAGGAACATATTGCTGTGGAAAAATCCTTACCTTCGGACTTACCGTCTGAGCTCCGAAGATATGCAGCATCGCTGAGGAAGTAAGCTTTCAAATCACTCTCTCTCTAATGTGCCCCGACGGAAGTATTCTGTACTGCGAAGAACCCTTACCTGTCTACTCACTGTCTGAGTTCTGGAAGTATGCAGCATCGCTGGTGAAGTAAGCTTTTAAACCACTGTCTCACTACTGTGCACTGACGAAAGTATTCTGTACTGCGAAGAACCCTTACCTGTCTACTCACCGTCTGAGTCCTGTAAGTATGCAGCATCGCTGGTGAAGTAAGCTTTTGAATCATTGTCCCACTACTGTGCACTGACGAAAGTATCCTGTACTGCGAAGAATCCTTACCTTCCTACTTACCGTCTGAGTCTGGAAGTATGCAGCATCGCTGGTGAAGTAAGCTTTTAAACCACTGTCTCACTACTGGGCACCGACCAAAGTATTCTGTACTGCGAAGAATCCTTACCTTCTATTTACCGTCTGAGTCTGGAAGTATGCAGCATCGCTGGTGAAGTAAGCTTATAAGCCACTGTCTCACTCACGTGCACTGACGCAAGTATCCTGTACTGAGAAGAATCCTTACCTTCCTATTTACCGTCCGAGTCCTGAAGTGAGCCGTATCATTGGTGAAGTCGCCGTCAGGGCGAAACTGCGACGTTCGATCAGTACCTACCCGTAGCTGAAGAAGACCTAGAGGACACTGAAGTCTATCACGCTTGTGCTCATTGATAAATTGTGTTCAATAAAGATTGTTAGTCCTTTGAAATTATCTCTTGTCTGTGTTGTCCATCTGTTGCGGACCTGTGGTGTCGGCTCCTCACGGTGGTGTCTAAGTCAGGGGTGGCTGGTCATCCGAGTCCACCCCGGCCCGCACCGGTGACATAAAGTGGCGTAGTCGGCAGGATTCCCACCGTGAGTTGTAGCGGCCACAGGTACGCGATGGTGGACGAAGAGGCACCAGCGGCTCGTCCGCAAGTCATGCCGATCTTTATGGGAGCTCCCTGGGCACAGCGCTATGGAGGGCCAGGATCGGAGTTGGGCTTGCACGATTGGAAGGCGCAGACGGAATATCTGGCCGGATTACAGGGACTGAGTATGAGCAGAGGAATATCAATCTAATATAACTCAATCCTAATGAGTTCATTCATTGTTAAATGAGAACTCCGGTCAATTTTAACATTGAGCTAATTTTTTTGTAAATTTGGAGTGCTGTCAGTACAGAGAACAACGACAAAAATCGATGTTGCCTACACCGTGTTATCCTCTTTTTAAAATTTGCACCCTGTTGACTTCAATGGGGCACGTTTTAAACCTGCTTTTAGCCTCTTAACATCCTTGATGTGTCATTACAAGTGCCCAGCCAATGTGAGTGATTCCTTCAGAGTGAATACGGTGAATCTGACTGCAGTAGATGTGAAAGATACGGTCGAAGCCCACAGTAGTCGATTGTCGAGTTTACGCACATAGGTTTAGTATCTATGATCACGCGCGTGAACTCGACAATCGACTACTGTGGACTTCGACCGAAAACAGGATGTAAATACAGGTATGAGCGCTGGCTGAATTAACATAATTTTTATTCATATCTTTCACATCTACTGCAGTCAGATTCACCGTGTTCACTCTGAAGAAATCACTCACATTGGCTGGGCACTTGTAATGACACATCAAGGATGTTAAGAGGCTAAAAGCAGGTTTAAAACTTGCCCCATTTAAGTCAACAGGGTGTAGGCAACACCGATTTTTGTCATTGTTCTCTGTACTGACAGCACTCCAAATTTACAAAAAAATGAGCGCAATGTTAAAATTGACCGGAGTTCTCCTTTAATACTTTCAATGTCTTTTAAATGTTAACAAACAAATTGTACTGAATTGTTGTCTTTTGTCCTCTTTGTGTTCTGGCTTTGAGTTCTAGTGCTTCCAGAACTGTTTTAATAACCTTTGGTCTAGTTTTAATTTAACAATGTGGAACTAGTGTGACTACATATTTTCAGTAGTATTTTCAGAGCGGTGAACTCACTGTTGAGGTTTGGAAACATGTTTCTGCTGAGTGTGAGAACTCTGTTAGTTTAACCACATGTTTTTAGAGAAACACATGTGGTTAATGAAGAAAGAAAGAAGAGGAACTAACATCTTAACCCACACAGAACTGGTCATCTCTGAACCCAGTTTGGACTGAACCTGGTCAAACAAAAATAACTTATTGAATTGATAAATAGTTGTTTGAATTGGAATGATAAATACAAGTATTTGTCTGGTACCTTTTATTTGGTGCTGAATAAGACAAAACATTTTAAAATGTACTTATTATTCAGTCCCATAAGTACATAAAAACAGTTATTTGTACATAATCACATTAATAACCTTATTAATATTTCAAGAGTAAATTAACTTCCATAAATTGCAGATCCTTTATGTCCTATAACATGTTTTCAGATGAGAAGTTTATGTATGTTTAATCTTAATACTTTTAATTCTTCTTATAACTGTATCCACTGTATGTCCGACTGATTGCACTGTATTCCTCCTTTTGATTCTAAACTGAACTCAAATGGCACTGAGAATTGGGTAAGAGACAAACATAAACCACTTAATTGGGGAACTTGAGAGATGAAACCCTGCTGATGGCCTGGGTCTGTGGTGGAGTAGTTAGATTGAGTTTGATGTGTCAATTAAACTCGAGGTTCTGTGGGTGCGGACTGGATCGACTCCTTTCCTAGAGCTTCCCAACAAATGGGTTTTTGGGGGTTGGACTGATGGGTTAGTGAACCCGAGGTTCCCCCGTGAGTCAGTCCTAGAGCTCCTCCTGTCCGAGTTTAGGGAAAAATCGGGTCCATCGGAGACTTCCAATAGATTTCTTACGTAAAGAACACCTCAGACACAGTGTAATCACAATGGGAAAATCTCACAGTAAAACTGGGAGTTGTGAAAAATATGATAGACCGGTGTTTTGCCAGATGAGAAGTTTATCAATGTATAATCTTTTTACTCTTTTAATTCATTTTATAACTGTATCATATATCTATTTTAATTTATTTTATAACTGCTTTAATAATTTTCCTTGGTTCATACATAACATTTTGTACAGTGTGGATGCTGTCAGTAGATATTTTACACATTTGTATACCTGATACGTTTTCATGCATAACATTGTCACGCTTGTTCTGTGTTGTTCCTCTGTTGTCACCAGTCACATGTCTGTCTTGTTCAGTTTTCCTGCTTGTTGTTATCAGTTCAGTTAAATCACCTGTGTCCTGTTAATTATCATCATCTGTCTCACCTGTTTCTGTTCTTCAGTGTTAGCATTTAGTTCCCTTCAGTTCAGTCAGTCTTTGTCTGTTCTTGTCTTTGTTTAGTGGTTTTTGGTGTAATGTAATCTTGCCTGTCTGTACCTGTGGAAATACCTTTTTGTGAATAAAAGTTTATATTTGGAATCTTCTGTCTTCATCATCTTTTTCATCATCTTACACCAAACTGTGACAGAAGAACGGAGCAACTAAAATTTAATACGGAGGACTGTTTATATCAAAATGGTCGTTCACTGGAGGAGTATGTGGAGGTCTACCTCAACCTTTATCAAGACGCAAGTTGGGATGAGGATTCTCTGAAACAGCAGTTCTGGAGCGGGATGGATGACCTACTCGCCCAGATGCTGCTGTTTGGGAGATGTTCACCTGCCGTTCGTCGAGTTCATCGAATCCTCCGCCATCGTCACGCGATCAGTGAACTGGGATTCCTACTCTGGCGACTTGTGCTGGATGAGCAGAACAGACGTTTACAATAGTTTACTATGTTTTTTTGTTGTTTTTTTAAAGCAAAACGACCTTGGAGGCAGTGACACAGTGAGCACCGTAATGTAGACCCCGAAGCCGCCACCATTTGCGCCATTTAGAATTTCAGCCGCCGCCAGCCAATAATTTCGTAAGCCAAATTGAGCCGCCATCTGATAAAGTTTGGCTGAGCCGGCTAGAATTATTTGCATCAAATAATAATTCTATCACATAGAGACATACACACACGAAATATATAAACAATACACGAGATCTATTTTCCCACTTGATTCATAACAGCACAGTCTTGTGCTCGTTGCTACGATACACAGACTCACAGTGAATTGACGACCAATTAAAATTGCTCGTTTTCCGTACAGAAGAAGCGATGCATTTTTTTCTCGCACTGAGGTGAAATGGCTGAAAGAAGCAAGCAAGGTAATTTTGATCTCACATACTTTCCTAATTCCTACTTACTTTTTTTTTTTTAACTTAGGCCTACCCAGACTTTTGTCAGGCACGGTTGCACAAACACCTGAATCAAAGATTGATGTTATGAACCAAATATTCTGGAACGGAGAGATTTATAGCACTGAACGTGATATTACTGCAGTAACAAACCACCGTTTCCACATTGCTAATTCACGACGCATGCTTCAGTGTACATTGAAGTGAAATGTGCAAAACTTTGTCCAAAATAATACTGATAACAGTGTGTGTTTATATTAAGGCGAGACACGGCAGGCAAAAACATCGGGTTTTTTTTACTGGTCAATTTTGAGATTTTTGGATATTTGTCTTCAATAACATGTCTTCTTTCAGACTTGTGGTGAAAAAAAGTCCGAAATACACATTTAGGTCTTTATTTTACTACACTTCATCTGTTTGCGTCTGTAGATTTCTCATAAATTCAACAAAAGTTTGCGTTCTTAATCAACATACTTCTCCGCGATCTCTGCCGTCGCTATTTGAAAATGTTTAGTAGCATACAGACTACAAAATAAATATGTACATACGTTGTGAAAGTAAAATCTGGTGCTTTCTTTATTACATTGTATTGCATTTTGTAGAAATATAGTGTAAGCCATGCATTGCTTGGAAATATTGAGATCTAGTAAATCAGTATAACATAGACATCTGTAGACATGAAGTGGCAGCTTCAGCCATTTGCAGCTATGAAAAGTTTGGCGGCTGCAGCAGCCATTTAGGTTTTTGCTGTGCCGGCTAGCCAGCCAATAACTTCATCAGCCAGCCATTATTCTCAAAACAAATGGCTTCGGGCTCTACCGTAATGTAATGTGAATGTAGCGGTGGCATATTATATGCTAATTCCAATTCCACCCTCACGCTCCGTCATGGCGATATCACGAGACCGCTTCACTCGACGAGAGATCTCGTCACATTTTAGCCCGAGTGGGGCGATTGAGACACAGGGGTGGAACGGATGAAACATAACAGTTTTTAAACGGCAACTATTCCTCTAATGCTTGTTTTTGTGAACAATACCTGACAATTTACTTATCTACATATTGTTACAAACATATTTTGTCATTTATTTTAATTTAAAGGTTCATATTAATCATTTTTGTTCTGTCGCCCAATAAACAATAGGCGATAAGCCTATGCGCATTTTGTAATCTTTTTAATAGGCTATTTTGATGAAGACAGACAAATCCGTTTACAATTAATTATCTTTAATTTCTTCCTTGAGTCATATTGAGTGTTTGCTAGTTGAATAGCCTGTTATTATGAAGAAAACGAGGTCAACCGAAAAACGATAAATTACATTTATTAAAGATTGAAGATTGGACTAATTGTTGATTATTAAAAAGATAACACGTGTTGCGTAATTGAAAATGAATTTGCATTAAGCAAGCAGCTATTTTCCGTTCCTGCTCATACTTCGGATATAAGAATCAGCAGTGTTGTTGCGCGAAATAAACCCAGAGACGATTGAAATCAATGTTTAGGAAGCCCACGTCAGTTTTTTGCAAAAGTATAACAATAAAATCATTAATTTTTGTATTTATCATGTTATAAATGAAAATGTAAGTATTGCATCTCAAAACCATTGGTATAATCTATCATTTAGGGACCGTTCGGTATTTATGGAAGGGGCCACCGGAGGAAAATAGGGGACGGTCATGTCTTTTTATTCTTTGTTGAGGGGAGGGTCATCCAATTTTTTTTAGTCTAGGGGAGGGTCACCCAACTTTTATATTCATGAAAACAGCAACATTTCAAAGTGGCTTGTTTGGTGCTATTTTTTTCCATTTAGATCGATGTTGATCTCGCGTTATCAGCCCCCCTTCGATATCAGATGGGTCTGACCCAACAAAAATCCAGTTTGGCGCTGTTTGCGCACTTCAGTTCGCGCTTAGAAAAAGTGCATCATGTCAGAACAGAATGCCAATGAAATGTTTACCCGACAAAGCCTTAAAGCACGAGCAAATAATGAACTTTTGTGATTGCGAATAAGTGCACAGTGTCCTGTGAGTGTAACTCTACCGCTGCATTAACATGTTGTGAACGTAGGCCTACGTTGAGTTTTACAGTATTGGGACTGAGGCGCATACTACCATATTTTAGTTTCCATTCTTATTTTGTTTCCACGATGTGTAAGATGTAGGGCTACCACATCTTTAAATTACTATTAGATTTATTTAAGTTAACATAAATACGTAGACCTACACCACAAAAACTAGTTGAGGATAAATTCGTTAAACTTGGGCGATTCCAGTGTTATGGACGTGACATTTGCAGTCAATACGTGAAATATAAATTCTCAGAAAATGCATTTAATACCAATATTTTGAAACGTCTGAAAGGAGTCAAGACATTAGAAAAATATCAGTCTACATGCGTTTTATATTTAATATGAGGGAAATACACATGTGACGTGACACAAAAAATCTTTAACTTTTAGGTGGCAAAATATTTTTTAGTAATTCTATAAATTACACTGTGCAAACCAAAAGATATATACCCACCGGATGAATAAAGATCGGCCTCCACAGAACATAACATATTATTTTTATTTTATTTTTCGTGGTCGCATTTATGTGAAAAAAAAAAAAAAACAATGTTACGGGCATGACAGTTCTCCATTACGGACATGACTGCTCTGAAAGCGACTTTAAAAATTTCACAGAGACCTCAAACAGAAAGCACAAAGCCTTTCTTTAAAGTGAATTTCGTTTTTTTATTAATTGTATCTTAATTTGAATCAATGTTTTATCTGGATTTAAATAGCCTAAGAAGTAAATATAGTAGAAAATAGATAATCATGACACGGAGGCGCGGGCGAGAACTGGACTCATAAATGAACCGAAACTCAGCGTAAGGCTACTTGCCTCACAGACCTGAGAAATATATAGAAAGCTTGAAATGTCTACTTTTAAACAGAACAATTCAAAACGAAGGAAAACAGACTGCTTTCTGCTTATGAAATGTGCATTTCTCTCTGGCGCGTTCTGAGAAGATCGCGACGCATCGTCAACTTCATCTTTGCAGTCGACACAGAAAACACGTGTTTATTAATAAACAATTAAAATGTCTCCTTGCTATATTTGACATATTCATAATAATTACTTTTGCCGGTTCTTTGTGACAGGTTTTAGATGCTTTGTTGGCAGCCCCACCCACATGTTGATCGAGTCACACCGCATCAGCACCGAAAACATGATTTTTTTCAAATCTAAAATCAAAAATCGTGATACGAACCGAATCGTAGGTTTGGTCTATCGTTACAGCATAGTAAGATGAGAAAGCAAGAGTTTATGGTTTTAAAAAACAAACAAACAATGGCTATCTGAACATCTTTGCCAAGCGCAAACCAGTACAGAAGTAGGCTAATCAATAAATTATCGGGGAGGGTCATGCCTTTTTTCACAATCATTTTGGAGGGTCATAGAAAAATGTATTGCTGGCGAAGGGAGGGTCATGTCTTTTTTGACAACAGATCTCAAAACTCCTCCGGTGGCCCCTTAAATAAAAAACGAACAGTCCCTTACAGCAATAAACACACATGGCCCA
This sequence comes from Leuciscus idus, assembly GCA_021554675.1. Taxonomy (NCBI): domain Eukaryota; kingdom Metazoa; phylum Chordata; class Actinopteri; order Cypriniformes; family Leuciscidae; genus Leuciscus; species Leuciscus idus. The sequence continues at coordinate 59,874,691 of CM038621.1, forward strand.
TTTTTGTCATTTTTATGGCTATGACTACTTTGACGCTCGTTAACTCATAATTAGATTCTGCGACTTTAGGCGGGGTTTCACAGGCGGGGTCACATATTTTCTAATTGTAACTCCTCCTAACATCCACCAAACTTGGCTCAGACCTTCAAACTGTTCTGACTCGAGCTGCTTTATCTTTTATAACTGATCAGACATACGTTTTTCCAAAAATGACGATCAAAAACAGAATCAGAAAGAGCTTTATTGACAGGTATGTTTGCACATACGAGGGATTTGTTTCGGTGACAGAAGCTTCCACAGTACAACCAGAATAACAGTGACAGGACACAGATAATAAACATAATAGGTAACACTTTATAATAACTGCACGCTATTAATCATTAGTCTGGTACGTTATTAGATAGAACTGTTATATATAAAAGGAGACAAAAGTAGACAGTATATGAAAAGTTATTAGCGTATGCCGTGTGGTTGATGTACAGTGTTGCTGAGCAGAAATACATAATCATGTTTCGCTTGATCCCCTCAAAGTTGCATTGGATTTTCTCCTCAGCGTAAAGGTTAAGAGGCTCATCTATCACTGTTTTCCATGTTCGTAGAGTTAGTTTCTGGAGTAAATATATAGGCTATAAACTGTGTGTTTACACAGCTTTTTAAAAAATGCAGGTGCTGGTGTTTCAGTGCGTTCGGCCAGTCAGCGAACACTAACATCAATGATAGTTCCTATAGTGCTGGTTTAGACCGACTCTGAAGTAGGAGTAAATGAGTTCCTCCAAAAGGAGTTCCTAGAAATAAAATCGTTCCTACTAGCCTAGTTCCTGCAGTGCGAACACGGTTCCTCCATTGTGAAAGCCACTAATAGATTCTGCCAGCTCTTTTACTCACTCTGGATGAGTACAGTTCTTGGAGAGTGGGGAGGGGTGTACCAGTGATTCTCTCAGCAGACTATCCACTGTAGTCTTCTGAGATCTGATAGCTGAGCTGAACCATACAGTTCTAGAAGTGCAGAGGATTCAGTGACTGCAGAGTATACTTGTATCAGCAGCTCCTGTGACAGGTTGAACTTCTTCAGCTGGCGAAGGAAGTACATTGCTTTTTGACACTGGCGTCTATGTGGAACTCCTCCTTCAGGTCCTGAGAGATGGTGCTGAAAGACTCATGCTGTTCATGATGGTGAGTGGGAATGATGCTGAGGCGTTTCTCCTGAAGTCCACGATCATCTCCACTGTTTTAAGTGTATTAAAGGGTTAGTTCACCCAAAAATGAAAATTAGTCCATGATTTACTCACCCTCAAATCATCCTAGGTGTATATTACATTCTTTATATAAAATGAGTTATATTAAAAAATGTCCTGGCTCTTCCAAGCTTTATAAACATATTATGCTATTTGTATGCTTTAGTAGAGTGAAAGAGTTACATACAGCACCTTTACACTCAGATCTTGAAGAATTTGCAGTCCTGTGGCTCCCTCTAGTGCACAACATTAGTGGGTTATGAATCGCATTGATAAATATGGCAGATTTTTTTTAATGATTACACATTTTTTAATGATTACTTTTTACTGATAATATACTCACATTAAGCTCAAATTCACTAATTCGTGGTACCTTATTTCATGCTTTAACAGTTGAATTATAAACTTGCTATGAACTCTAAACAACCCAGTTAAAAAAAAAAAAAAAAAGATGTTGATGTTTATAGATGTTTTGTCATTTTTTGTACATTTATTATTGCAGACAAAATATGTTTAGAACACAGGCATGAAAACATAATTTCAAAATCTCCTGTAGACATCACATGTATGTTAAAATAATGTATCATTTTAGGCTATAAGAACTATAAAAATAGACGGAAGAATAATCAATATTAGCCTAACAATTAAAATGGAACAATTTTCCCTTTCGAAAATGCGGCAAATTATATCAAACCTAAAAGGTCCCGGAGCGGTTGCTCTCCCCTACACGTGCAAAGTTGAATGCAACAGCGAAATTTCATGTTAAACGTCTTCTTTTTAACAGGCTCTAAGGAAGGAAAATGCCCTTAACGTGAAACTTTGCGTGCTGCGTTCATATAGGCTCTTGTCTGTATATAGTTTTCCTCCAGGAGAGCCTATTATAAAGAAAATGATTAACGTTAATGCAGTAAGACGGTGATATTAAAACTCAGTAGCCTATACACCTTATTGAACATGCAACGCGCTATATCTCATTAATCGTTTTATAATGCTTTATTAATAAGGTAGGCCTACATTGTGTACTAAATTTGGTGTGTCAATATCACTTTCTTAAGCCACATTAAAGGACAAGTTCGGTATTTTACACTTAAAGCCCTGTTTACAGATCGTTTCTGATGAAATAGAACGGTTAAGATAAAAATTTGGACACATGCTGCTGTCCCGAGAATTTTCGATTTCTGTGGTAGCACAGTTTTCCGCCAGAAACTGGACTGGAGTGTCTATTATTCAAGCTCTCAACGGAAGAATGTACGGGTGTGAGGCGTTTGGAAAAATAGGTCCACAGTTTTACAACGAACGGTAAAACACCTGTTGGAAAGCATCTTTTGCAGCGATTTTTGTGTGAGCATATCAGTGAACACCCCTGACCACTCGGTGAGTTTCACGTCTTTGTAAACGAAAGTTTAATGCGTTTTAGGAAGGATTGTTCCAGTGCACCTATGCAGCCATTGTGGAGGTGGGGAGGGGGGGGTGACCTCCACATGTTTATTTCCACTGTATGCCTCTCTGAGCATTTGTCTTTCCCTTGGCAAGCCACCTTGCCACCCCTGGGGTTGAAATATTCCACCTGCGGCTGGATAGCCCAGTTATTCTCCATATGCAGCCCCTCCGGGTCATATGTGTATTCTGTAAGTCCCCCCCTTTTGGGCTGGCACTTATTGCATATTTCCACTGAGATATGTTTCCCAGTGTACCTTGGTATTCCTGGGTTAAGTAGGAGTCCTTCGTCCCTGCTAGTCTCACGACAGGGATCTCAGACTTACGCAGGGCACTGGAAGACAGCCGAGGTGGCGTGATTAGACTGGGAACCCCATTCGTCGTCACGACGTAACTCGTAGTGACCACGAAAGGGAACGTCTCTGTTACGCATGTAACTCTCGTTCCCGGAGTAGGGAACGGAGACGTTACGTCTCCCTGCCACTTCATCTGTACCGCTGGAACACCGGAGTTCAGTCTCGGCTCCTCAGCGAAGAAACATATCTGCATGTTCCCAGCATACTTCCTTATATACCCACGAGGTAAGGCAGAGTTTCGCAATGCAAATTCCGCAGACCCATGGGATTTCTTTGCCATTGACTCGTTTTATTTCTCGAAGATGAGAGGCTTTCCAAGCGAAACCCCATTCGTCGTCACAACGTAACGTCTCCGTTCCCTACTCAGGGAACGAGGGTTACATACGTAACCGAGACGTTTCTATTATAAAACTCACCTGAAGCTACACATGAACTTCCATACAGTGCAGAAACCACATCACCACAGTCTGAGATCACGGTAAGTAGTTAATCTTTATGTGCTGAGATACAAAAGCCTCTTCTGTGTAAGTTAGTTTCCCAACAGCCACGATGAGAGAGACGACATTTTGTTGGTTGATTGGTTTCTACTAACTCATGTTCACAACAACACGAAAGTTCAGTCCGATTTTCACATGCAATTTGTCTGTTCAGACCAATGCATAAAATAGCAGTAGATGCAAATTCACTCTCTCACTGTAGGTGGCTTTCCTGGAAAAGCAGAAATAAAGCACTATACAACTAGCCTGACGTTGTCATACTCAGATTCTAGTCAGAATGTGAGTCTGATACTGCTCCATTGAGCTTTGATTATGGGGCGTGTTTCAACCGAACCAGGAAGGAAAATGCCTCTGCACTCAATTGGATAGACCTATAACCAATCAGAGCAACGGAGTAAGTGATGTATTTTTTTCATTCATGTTTCCGATCGACAAATGCCTTGATCGTGGTTCTCTGTTCCTCTTTTAAAATGAATGCGCTGTCGATATCTTCTATAACAGACGCGATGGCGGAATCTACACATAATGTTTTAAAAACAAAGTTCGAGAGGAGCACGTTCAAATAATCAATCCAATCAACTTTATTGATCAAATAATGACCGTCCGGTCTACACTATCAGCATGAGAGGAAGCATATATTTATTCACTTTGTCAACTCACCTAACATTCCATGCATGGTTTCAAACAGCCGTTCAGAATTTTGTATTTGCTATGGGGATTATTAAGAATACAGAGATGAGAGACGCTTCTAGATTATTTCTCAGTTAATCAAGTATAATTTGTTTTTTATGTGTACGCAAGGCTCTGCATACAGTGCATGTGATACAAAGTTCATCACCAGAATAGTATGCGCACCACTCGATTTAACCTTGCCATGCAGGTCGTACCTGTGCTTTGAATTGCATTGTTTTGCAGTAATCGGTTGTTCCACAAGGTGGCAGCACTGGCCCGGGCTGTTGATTCCCAGTATAAAACCAAACTAAAGGGACAGAACAACAGACGCCTGCATTGACAAGCAATTGTGTGAGGGGGTCAAGAGATAGCCGTAACTTTAGTTTAAAAGATTACAAAACATGGTTTCACTTTATTTTAATGGTAACTTGCATAAATGTAAAATGTAACTTTAACACATTCTGTTGATTATAAGTAACGTTGCACCTACATGTCTAACTAACTCTCATTAGAGTGTTAGTAGAGTATTAGTAGAGTCAGTAGAATGTCTAGAACGTCACTTTAAACTGCATGAGTAAGCCATGATTAGCTGGTTGTTTGCATAAAATAGTCCATAGAAAATCAGTTGATTTAATTTGTCTTTTAGACCTCATGGATGATCAAGAAAGGAAAAACAGAAGCCAAACAATTCTGGCACTATTTTTAGGAATTGTTTTAAATGCATGGCAGTTTCGGTGGTTTTGTTAGTTTTGAATATTTAAAGTGGACTTGACTAGGTCGGTTACTTTTGCACTTATATACAGACCTCCGAAATATAACAAAGATTTTATTTTGGAATTTTCTGAATTTTTATCTCCTATGACCACTTGCTTCTGACAGCCTTGTTATATAAGGTGATTTTAATATTCATATCGGCTGCCCGGATAGGCCCCTAGTACAAGATTTTTTAACTGTGTTAGATTATTTTAACCTTACTCAGTCTGTAGTGGGATCTACTCACTTACAAGGCCACACTTTAGATTTGTCCTGGGGTGTTCCGGTGTGTGAGCTTGTTATAGAAAACATTGGGCTATCAGATAATTATATTATTAAATTTAATATTTTTTTACTAGGCCCACTCGAGGCTGTGAGTCAGTTGGTCATCGTGTTAGGCCCATTAATGCTTTGACTGCCTCTGAGTTCTCTGAGGCGTTTAAGTCTCATACGCAGCTGTGTGTCATGGATTTGTCTCCATCTTGTCAGGGGTCAGATATGTTAGTGGCAAGTTTTAATTCAAAATGCAATGGTATTCTGGATTCCATAGCCCCCTTTAAAAAGGTAAAATCTAAAAAGGTAGCTCAGCCCTGACTTAATGCGGAGAGTCGATTACTTAGGCAAAAATGGAGACAGGCTGAAAGGAGATGAAAATAAGATAAGCTCCAAGTGTCATATGAGATACTCAAAGACTGTATGATTACACACCAACAGTTTGTTGAATCTGCTAAGGCACGATATTTTTCAGTTTTAATCTCACAGAATCATTATTGTCCAAGAGTGTTATTTCTAGCAATAAATACAGTCCTGAACATTGTAGGCCCAGCTGTTGTTGATAATACTGTGACAGCCTGTGAAAGTTTTTCGCAATTTATTGTGGATAAGATCACTGCTACTAAAGCAAATATTTCTAATTCTGTTTTGAATCCAGCTTCTCTTCTAGTTCAGCCAGACTCTTGCACCACTGCTCAGTTATGGATGTTTGAGCCTGTTTCACTATCTAATCTGCTAGAAGTTATTCAACATCTTACACCATCTTATTGTTCTTTGAAACTTTGAGAAGTGCAGTTTCAGTGCTGCGTCAAGCCAAATGATCTGTTGCTGTCTGTAGACTCTGGGAATTGTGCGGTTTTAGTGCTTCTTGACCTTAGCGTAGCTTTTGACACTGTAGATCCATACCATTGTTATGCTGATGATATCCAGCTATATGTGCCCATGAGATGTAATGACGACTCCAACATTACAACTTTGTTTGAGTGTTTGGACAAAATAAGTGTGTGGTTGGCTGCTAATTTTTTGCAGCTCAATGAGTCAAACTCTGAAGTGGTGATTTTGGTCCCCCAAAGTTAGCCAAACTGCTTTCTGTACATCTTGACCCCTTAGCCACTAATGTCAACACCCAAGCGAGGAACTTTGGTGTAATTTTTGATTCAGAGCTGAAATTTGACAAGTCAATGCAGTGGTTAAAAGTAGTTTCTATCAATTGGGGAGCATCGCCAAATTGAAGATAATTTTTTCTTTTAAGGACATGGAAACTGTCATTCTTGCTTTTATTTCATCCAGATTGGATTATTGCAACTCGTTATATTTGGGATTGTCTAGAAAGTTGCTATGAAGGTTGCAGCTGGTTCAAAATGCAGCAGCCAGACTGTTGACAGGCACAGGGAAATGGTCTAGGACAGTGTGTCATGTATTGTCATGTCTTGTCATGTTATGTCTTGTTCTTGATCTTTCTCTCTACTCTGTGTCCCTCTGCTGGGGTTTTGGAGTTACTGTTTCTTTCCCTTCTCCCTTCCTCCAGCTGTTCCTCATCTTCTCTAACTACCTCGTTTACTCTCTTCTCCCCTCTGATTAGGTCCCTATTTCTCTGTCTGTTTCTGCTTCTTTCCTTGTCGGATTCTCACTAGATTTTCTCATGCAAGAAGCGAACAACAGTCCTGTTTGTCTTGTCCGAGTCCTGTCCTGTTGGCATCTGCCTGGTGAGCGCGATCTATACCATAGTATTCATCTTGATCTTTGTATTCTGTCCAGTTCATCTGATGCTGAAAGAGATCTGGTAACCACAGTTGTGATCTGAGCCTTGTCTACACTGAGAGACCCGCAGCCTGTCACCGCTATCACGGTCATCTCTGTCTGCTGCCAAAAGAGACTCTTTTTGATCTTTTCTGATTTTTCTTTTACAAAAGTATTTTTGTTTTGTTTTTTATCGCCCTCTCTGCGGGTTGCCTGTTTTGCCATTATCTCTCAAGAAGAGGATTTGCGTTCTACATTATTGCCACCCTGTGTTCTCATTAAAGACTCTATTTTTGTTAATTCGCTATTGGGTCCTCTCTTACCTGCATAACACAGTGGTTCCCAAACCTGTCCTGGAGTCCCCAACACTGCACGTTTTCTTTTTCTCCCTAATCAAACACACCTGATTCAACTCATCAGCTCATTAACCCATGTGACTGGAATTTTTTTCTCTTGAATTACCGCGGGGTGTGAATTGTACTAAAAAACCTTGCTTTATCTTCTCTAAAAAGCGTGCCACACATTCAGCTGACATAAACCACAATCTCAGTAAACGGAAAAACCTATTCAGTGATGAAATGTTTTCTGTGTTGACACAAATCTTGTGCGATGTCCTGTCCTAAACTGCTGAGATAATCACACAATGCCTGCCATAGGCTACACGTCTGCTAATGACATGTCCGATACGCATAATACCAATGACTCCTTTGAACCATTCACTTTAATGAAGGGTTAAAACAACTGATCTGTCCAACACTGAATTGGTGTATAAAATCGGTAACACTTTACAATAATCTTCCATTTATTAAACTCTAGTTAACTACATTAGTTAACATACTATTAATAAACTGCACTTCTACGGCATTGTTAATATTAATTTTAATATTCAGGCTACTAATAGCCTACGTAATTGAAATCAAAAGTTGTATTTGTCAACATAGGGGAAAAGGAGAGATCTGGGTGCGGGGGGCCCATCTAAGATTATCTCGTCCTGGGCCCAGGCAAGACTGTCAGCTGGCCTGCATTTACCAATTGTTTCCCCTCATTTTGTTTTCTTTCCTTCTCCTGTCTTTCTTTCCTTTTTTTTGGTGGCCTGATTTGGCTTTCTTTAAGAAAGACATTTCTACAGCAGAATTTTGCGTTCCACCAGATGCTCAACTAACTAACATGAACAAAATGCGTGCAGATGGACTAAACCATTTGGCGCATTAGCAAGGGGTGGGACCAGTCAGTCATTCAACCAAGTTATTCAGCCAATACACTAACTTTACATTTCATCTGACATTCATTATGAAATTTAATTTTAAAATGAAAATATCCAGGTAAAATAAAATATATTCCAGACTTTTCAAGGGCCCTCTCTCCCCTTGGGGCCCTGGTAATCAGTACTGGTTTTAACCCCAGTCCGACGTCCCTGATCTGTCCTGTGGACTATATCAGTAATAGTGTAGGGAATAGTGAATGAGGATATAGGGTGTGTTTGGGACACAGCCTCTGAGTGTTGATTCTGAACACTGATAATTCAGTTATATTGCAGTAGACTACTTTATCAAAAACAACAAATGTTACCCAGAATGCATTATTTTCTATGGTTTATTACTGTTTTAATGGAAAATGGTATGTTACTGTTTGAATTTGGCGTTTTTTTTACATCTCAGTTTTACAGTGTCTGAGAATTAAAGATTGATCATTTACTGAGTGAGTTCAACAGTTCAAACTTGCACAAACAACAGCTTCTTTTGGGGCAGTCATGGCCTAGTGGTTAGGGAGTTGAACTGGTAACCCAAAGGTTGCTGGTTCGATTCCAGAACCGGTGGGAAATGACAGAGGAAAACCCCTAATCGCTCCCTAACACAAAGCATCACATACCGAAGATGTGGATTACAGCACATGAATAAAATATTGTATATTTCATGAAAGCCTATTAATAAAATGATGCCCCATGATAAACAAAATTAATGAATTATTGCATGATTATGGTTAAATCATATAATCAATTCAATATTTTAAACTGTGGTATTTTAAGTAATCTTTGAAATTGCAAGTCATAACAGATGAAACATATTCATTTCAAATGAAGGGAATTGTAAATCTGTCAAGTCATCTGCATTATAGTGCACTTAATTGTCCTGATTTGGATCAGATGATCACTGGATTGATCTGAGACACACTCCTCACACCAACAACCGGCCCTCATGTTGTTTGCCGTGATCATGCTGTGCCATCACTGCCACACACGGCTCAGCTCCGGCTGACAGGAGACCAGCAGAGAGTATTAAACTGGACAAGCTCTCGGTCACACCTGATGAGGTAAGAAGCCCAAATATGAGCCCCTTCCAAACACAAGACTCAATGCTGTTTGCTCTGTGACCTCTGCCGTTTTTATTAACGTCGACTGTCATTGAGGTTTGAGTCAGTTGCTCAGTTTGACCTCTAGATGCCAGAAAAGCTGCTCTGAAGTCTCGCTGCTCACAGAGACTGAGGACTGACTTTACATTAGCAAGTGAAGGGTTTTCTTACACAACAATGTATTACTTTATTTCTCTACAAACTCCAAATGTCAATAATTCACATTTAAACTCCCATTATATCTAATATTTCAGAATCAGAAAGAGCTTTATTGCCAGGTATGTTTGCACATACAAGGAATTTGTTTTGGTGACAGAAGCTTCCACAGTACAAACAGACTGACAGTGAGTGACTGGACACAGATAATAATAATAAAAATAAAAAAAATAGAATAAGTAAATAGGAAATAGCAATATCATTTTTTTTTTTTTAAACTCAATATACATAAATAGACGATAGATGGTATGTGTGTACAAATGCAATGAAATGTACAGTAAATAAGTATGGTGTGTTAAATAAATAAATGTATAAATAGTGTTTAAGTATTGCACATGTTTATTGCTAAGTGCAGGCATTAACTGTTCATGAGGTGGATTGCCTGAGGGAAGAAACTGTTCCTGTGCCTGGCCGTTCTGGTGCTCAGAGCTCTGTAGAGCCGACCAGACGACAACAGTTCAAACAGGAAGAGGCCTGGGTGTGAGGGGTCCAGTATAGGGGGTTTCCCACGGGGTAGTTCTAGGAACTAACCACCCTTAGAGAAAAAAATCTGGTTGTATTCGCACCGCCAGTAATATCTCTGGAGTGACGTAAGCTGCGCTTTATTTTGACGGCGCTGAGAACGCCAGAGCCTGAGCAAACAAACAGTGTTTGCATTCTCCGTGTTCATTAGTTTACGATCTGTGTATCAGTCCTGTCTAATACGTTATGAGATAGAACTGTTATACATAAAAGGAGACAATTGTAGACAGTATATGAAAAGTTATTAGCGTATGCCGTGTGGTTGATGTCCAGTGTTGCTAGTCAAGTCACCTTTATTTATATAGTGCTTTTTACAATACAGATTGTGTCAAAGCAGCTTCACAGTGATAACATGAAAAAAATACAACAAAGTTTGTTTCTAGTAAGTAAGGCAGATCAATAATATTGTTGAATATTAGATGTCCCCAACTAAGCAAGCCAAAAGCCAAGGCAACAGTGGCAAGGAAGCAAAACTCCATCAGTGACAGAATGGAGAAAAAAAGTCGCTCAGTTCTCCTCTGGCCAATGAGCGAACAGTGTATGATTATGATCAGGCAGCGTTACAGGTCAGAAGTCAGATTGGATTGGAACATTCAGAATATTATCCAGTTCCCTCTGGTTGAAGATCGGAGTGACGCCGGTATGGAGACGAGTTTGCTGAGGATCAGTGTCGATGGCTGTCGTGTCGATGAGGCCTTCACAGAGCTGATGAGGCTGGCACTTCAGGGATGTGTCGTGGACGTGTGCAGGCGCAGGTCCACCATCTGATCAGGATACGGCCCGGATACAGCTGACTTCAGTAAACCTCGGAATAAACAGAAAGACTAACATTAGCGTAGATGCAATTCTTCGTATGATGTAACGAGTACATCAGGTGTTATAGGAAGTGTCCCCAGTTCCGGCTGATCTAATCTATGCAGCCTAATAATCATTTAACTTATTTGAATAATATAAATGTATAATGTTCTATATGAATGCCTGGTAAAAGAGATATAGCAACGTTTTCTTACGTTGAAGTTTGTAGGTATCATCACAGTTCTGAGTTGAAATGTCAGATTTGAAGAAATTTACTGTCATTTGGCAAATAAATAAATGACTGAGAGTTACATGTGTATTACAAACATATGGAGCTGGTTAACTGATGCAAACTCTATATTAAAAAATTATTTGTTTACAAATCATGCACTATGGTAAAAAGTGTTTTTGAGGTCAGAACATAATTGTGCCAGAAGTAAGGTGAAAATAAGCCTTTATTAATCCATAATCTTGTATGAAAACTGTTAAAAGTGCTTGCTGTTTTACTGCCTCTATTGTTCATTTCTTTTAGAAACTGCAGTGATATGTACGTATTGGTACATATTTTGCGTTTTGCAAAAATGTTGCCACAGGAACGTTTTTCCAATGAGCCTGTGTTGCATAAAAATGACCCTGAGGACACTGTATTGGGTCACTTAAAAAATAACTAATTTCATTATGTTGAAATTGTGTTCTCTGACAAATAATCAGTAGCAACAATAGCTGGGTTTCCATCCAAACGTAAAGCGAAGTGTCACGATCTCAGCCTGTGTTCCCGTCTTGTGTGAGGACTTTTGTGTTATTTCCTGTCCTGTGACATGTTTTGTAGTTCTTTGTAGTTTTCATGTTGATTAGTCTCTCCTGGTGTGTCTTGTTAGTTCCCTTGGTTACCCTCCTGTGTTCCCATGACAATCAACCACACCCCCTTGTTACCTTGTTATCCTGTGTATAAATTGCCCTTGTGTTTCTCTTGTGGTTTGTCAGTCATCGTTTACTGTTAACTCTATTTTGCACAAGTCATTGACTTCAGTGGGGCTGCTTTGAACAGTTTTTTTTTTCAGTGCTTCGAAACTAGACGGTGATTGGATAAATGCTGCGATTATGTCCCGCCCCCGGAAGCTCAGCTTCTCTGGGGGTGAATGAAGAGTGGGCTGGCCTGGACTCCGGGCTTCTGCGTGATGATTGGAGGGTCTGTCGAAAGGCTGCGTCTCCTTTTGATTGACAGAGATTTCATGCAATAAAAAGTCGCTGATGTTGAAGCTGTTCGGCTCAGTCCCATCGCGGATTCTTCAAAGACAAACTGCTGCAACCTATTTCTTGGTATTTGCTTGTCGAAATTGCTAGCCAATTTTCATAATACATTTCACACAATTATACATTTATACCTTTATTATATTATTACTTATTATATATTTTTATATTATTATTAGTAATAATTAAAAAAATAATTATTAAAATAATAAAAAAACATCTTATGATTAGTAGCATTATTATTATACTTTATTATATTATTATTTATACCTTTATTATATTATTACATTAATTTTTTCACAGAGCATTTTCTTGAAAAGGAACGTAGAATTTACATATAAATAAATGAAAATTTTTTATGATGTAGGCCGAAAATGAGCTTCCCCTCTTTGAAAGACCAGCAGCCGCCACTGGTATGGAGGCTTGTATGCTTTAGACCAGTGTTTCTCAACCTCTCCTGCAGGGACCCCCTGACAGGCCATGTTTCTGTTTTAACCCTGAAATGGCACACCTGATTCAATTAATGAGTATTTATTAGAGTAGGAAGAGTAGGAATTAGTCAATTAATCAATTAGTCAACTACTCATTAAGCCTTTAATTAATTGAATCAGGTGTGCCATTTCAGGGTTAAAACAGAAACATGGCCTGTCAGGGGGTCCCTGCAGGAGAGGTTGAGAACCACTGCTTTAGACCTATGATGTCACTGATGACGTCCGAAGCCTGACTGGTTCAGGAAGCGACATTTTGAGAGATATATAAACCCATGGTTTAAACCCAGCCACTTTCCAGTTTAAAATAATAATGTTCCCACTTCTGCCTATTATGACCAAAGAATTGATTTATACATACCACCAGAAAATACACATTATATTCATATAAATAGTATATTCATATAAATATATTCAAGTATATTCATATATTCATATAAATTAGTCTATGTGGAAATTTATTTTAATTTTTTCACCATTATTTCTGAGTCTTAACTGGCGCAAAATACAGTGTATCACAGATCATATCAGGTCATCTGTAATGTATATGTTGTTTTACACTCTTTGACCACCGGGTGGTATTGTGAGTAAATGCAGCCTCGAGAAATGAACCCTTTTGTGAACCACTGGGCTGAAAAGCTTCAATGCTTCATGAGGCTTCATCTCACCACCACTAATATCTCACCACCACTAATCGGACAAAGATGGAGAGACTCAACAAGAAGTGACAACATGTAGAAGAAACAGGACATTTCTGAATGGTTAGTTGATGGATTTATGTAGTTTATGTGTAGTTATCTTCTAGTCATTGATTAGCATATTCTCTCATGATAATCTATAAATCATGTTCCTGGGGGCGGAGTTTATGTAAATTTTAGGGTTTGTGATGTCACTAAGAGAAAGAGTAAAAGAGATTTTGTTAAAAATAGGCTCGAAGCTCCACAACACACATCGAGGCACAAGATATCTTTCTGATCGCTTCTTCAGCTGTATCATAGAGTCAGGACTAAACACTGAGTTGATGAGATCAGAGGAAGTTACCAACCAGAGGAGGAGCTGATGATGTTTAAAGGAAGAGCTGTAACTATATATAATGAAGAGGAAGACTGACAGAAACACAAAATGGCTGATAAGTGTGATCTGTGTCTGCTGGGACTGATCATTCTCTCTTCACTTCTCACAGGTAAAGAAATCTGTATTTTCTCTAAAGACATTTAGTGGAATTAGTCTGGAAAGAGTTCATTTGAACATGCTCAGTTTATTATTGCATACATTCACGTTGTGATCTCAGAGTTGTGTATTGATACACACAGATCATACTGTATTATTCCTGATACTGGACATAGTGTCACTCAAACATCTGATGATGAAGAATGATCTTCATATTAAGAGTGTAAGGGTGGATTTCCTGCAGAGGTTCAAGCTGCAAGACTGCCGAATGACTAAAGAAAAGTTGTCAGCAAGATGGTAGAAAACTGTACATTTCTTGTCTATTCCACCCACTGCTACTTATACCAACGACGGAAATAAGCGCAGTTACAATAGATTAATATGTGGGAGAGCGTTGCTATAGGGGCTGTTTACACCTGGCCACTTCATGCGTTTTCTCAGATCGGATAGCTATCCGATCGTGAAAAGACCAGGTGTAAATGCCCTCCGAAACGCATTCGAGACGGATTTGAATCCGATCGCTCAAACCACTTCAGGAGGAGATCTGGGCCGCATTCCTGACGAAACTGGACAAGTGTAAATGCATCTGGTTGTTGAAACCACATATGTAAATTGTACTCCTCCCAAAAATGCTAAAAAAATAAACGTGTGAGAGCGTGTTATAGGCTATATGTAATGTTATAGCCAGATATGACGACGCTACTGGAACACGCATCACCTCAGATGAGAAGCAGCATCTATTTATATATGCCAACGTGCAAACTATCGCAAATCAAAGTGAAAGTAAGTCGTAGACGCTTAACACACAATCATCATCATTAAAAGTAAATTCTTAAGAAACGAAATGATCTTACCAGGGCTGTTGCCGCTCTCTTTTATTGCAGTCTTTGAAATTTTAGCTGATGATCAATAAAATGCAGCTCATATCTTTTGCTTTCGGTGATGTACACTCCATTAAATCTGCATATAGCGCGGGAATTGAAGATCGGATTTAAATCCGTTTCGCAAAAACACATTTATGTGACCAGGTGTAAATGGAATCGTTTTGATAAATCAGATAGCTATCCGATCTGAGAAAACACATGAAGTGGCCAGGTGTAAACAGCCCCATAGAGAGTGACAATATTGTATTGCAATATGTAGCACTTCAAAGTCAATACCAAATCAAAACTATTTAGCACATTATTTGTAATTGAAAAGGTTTAATGACAAAATATGGTTATAGTTATACTTAAAATAGTTACAAAATAGATGTATGAGATGATGATAATTTATACCATTAATCTTAGCCAGCATGTAAATGTTTCCTGAGAGAGAGAGAGAGAGAGAGAGAGAGAGAGAGAGAGAGAGAGAGAAAAGAGGAAGTAAAGAAAGAGAGCCAGAGCATAAAAAAAGACAGAGCAACAGTTTCAATCTTCTTTTATCCTTTCCTGACCATGTGACTTTAACCCAACTGTGAAAAGTTTAAACTGACCAATCAGATCATTACAACTTCCCCCATCGTACTAAAGGTGTGACAATTCATCGACCCCCAAAATACACACATTTTGGCCTACAGGCCTTGATCACTATCGGTGTCTTTGGGAACTCAAAATGGTCCTTGTGGTGGAAAGAGGGGGTAGAAAAACAGTCAAGATTATTTCAATTCTACAAGAGTGTGTCAGTGATTTGAACAGCTCTCTGATAAAGACTAACGCCGGTTTCACACTGCATGCATTAGCAGAGCGTAAGCAGCGCAGGAGCAGTGCGTATGGTGAGCAGGAGCAGGACACGCGCGTGTTGCTTTCACACTGGCAGCGTTTGTCATGCCCAGCTGAACCGCGGCGTGTGTACAGACAGAGTACTCTATAATGGATAAGTTGGCATTGCTTTATTTCGTTTTCAAATACATTTAAGAGAAAAGACTTGTCAAGAAGCTTATTTTATTAAACATGTCATTTATATATCTTTTGGTTCATCTTTGTTTTTATTGTTCTGGCAACAAGTTTGTTTTTGGACATTTGTTTTCTTTTTAAATTGCTGTTGGTCATTTGATTGACTGTTTAAAACACAATAGATATCATCAATGCACTTTTTGGATAAAACCGGTGTATTTTGGCCATGATCAATGCATTGTCACTTTAATTCAGCGTAAGCAGCGCAGCAAAAATAGACTCGGCGCCGAAACCCCCGCTGCACTGCTGTTCACGCGACGCTCCTGCTTGACGCTCACGCGCTGCTCCTGCTCCCGGTGTGAATGCACTCATTGATTAACATGGACGCCGAAAAAAATACACGCTGTTCACGCGCCGCTGACGCTTGCGGTGTGAAACCGGCGTAATAGTTTATTCTGGAGAGTGTGTTGTTTGCATTAAGTGAGGAAAAAAGGGGTAACACTTTACAATAAGGGTATATGAATAATCATGTACTAATACCTGGATTAATACTTAATTCAACATGAACTACTGATAATTGAAAGCATTAACTAATCATGAACCACTGAAGAGTTATCCTGAACCAGGGGCGGAGTGGCAATCGGGAGAGTCGGGACTTTTCCCGGTGGGCCGGTAGTGTTTTGAGGCCGCGAGGGCCGGTCTGATAATAGTTAACGAAGTTATACATTGCGAGTTATATTATAGCAACAGAATCTGGCGGCCTGATGTGCGGCCGCTTCCCGCTGGTCAAACTGCAGCCTCTCTGCTCAACACAGTAGCTATATAAAAGTGCTCAACCCGTTCGGCAGGTCCAACCATGTCTAGGATTTTCAAAAACATAGGGGAATCAGTGTGCGGCCCCTCCCCAAATGGCATAGCCTGTCGGGCCGGCCTTTGATATAAAAAGCCGCCGAACACCTCTTTTTCCTCGTCACGTTTTGGAAGTCTAATGAGTGAGTTGAGTGAGTTAAATGATGGAAAGGAAGAAAAAAAAAAAAAAAAAAAGGTGGCGGCATGGGCGGCGCTAGCAGGTGTTTCAGCACCCCCAAGAAAGACCAAAGCACCCCGATAGCACCCCCAAAAATAATTTCTGGAAGCAATTATATGCAGGCTGTGTTCTATGGAAGCCCTGAACCGCATTTTGAAGAAAAAAAGAGAAAACTTATCTTGTTATTTCGAGATATTAAGTCGTTATTTCAACATAATATCTCCTTATTTCGACATAAGACGTCGTTATTTCGACATAATATCTCGTTATTTCGACATAATAAGGGGACATTCTAATCTGCATTAAGCCACATTAAGCGTTCTTATAATGCTTTTCTATGGGAGGAAAATGCTTAACGTTAAAAGTTGCATTCATATTTTAAGCTCATCTGATTTTTTGTACATAGCAGCCTACTTTGTTATGATTTTAGTATCATAATGATTAATAAATGCACGCACAATTATCCGTGAACTTGATTTGAACAAATGCCTTTCAACTTATGTGTGCAAAATTCAGAATTAAATGAATGCGCAGCAATTTGTACAAATAGAGAATCTGTAGGCCTACTATACGGTTGTAGCCATTAAATAAGCGCATTTAGTTTCATATTTGTTAAAATATTATAATGTTATTTTTTTTTCCATCTATGTTGATTATGGAAAGTGAACAGCACTAGTAAGACAGGATGCGCAGTATATTGAGAGACATGGAGCGGGTCAGACATGATTTTGACCACTTCATTAAGTTTTGTTTTGTAGAAATCCTTTCTTTAAAGTGAATTTCGTTTTGTATAAATTGTATCTTAATTTTAATACATTTTTCATCAACCAATGGCCTGGATTAATAAGAAGCCAGTACAGGCAATATAATCATGGAGGCGCCCGCGCGGTCAATTGCATTGCACGATAAATGGAGCGCATCTCATCCTAACTTAACGAAACTCAGTGTATGCCTCACACAGACATGAGAAATACATCAAATACACAAAGCTTGAAATGTCTTTAAACGAAATAATTCAAAACGAAAAGAAAAAGGCTACTCTCTGATTATGTAATCCATTATGTGCATTTCTCTCTAGGCGCGTAACGCGCGTTCACTATACGGCGATCGTCAACTTCATCTTTGCAGCCGAGTCGACACTGTCAGAAAACACTAGTTTATTATTAAAAATCAATGCACGCGTCACCGGATTTACAAATGCACATCTTGCTTGTTGCACGCACACATATTATGTCGAAATAACGAGATATTATGTTGAAATAACCTTATTATTAATAATACATCTTTTAGAATATTTGATTGAATGCTGAATGTTGCGCTTGTTCAATTTAATAAAATTAAAACTTTAATTGTGATCATTAAAATAATTGAATATTAAATATTTAGTGGCCAAGTTTTGCTGAATTATTATTAGTATATATAGCTCCCCCTGTCAATGATCTAGCACCCCCTCAGCACATGCGTTAAAAATTCTCTCACTATACTTTATATTATATTACCTTTTTATAAAATTACAAAAAACTAGTTAATGCTGCTGTGAGGGTTTCTAATACAGCGTCTGTGGGAGTGATGACAAATTGACATATATTTCTCTCTTCGGAGTTCTGACTGCCATTATCCATCTCTCGCATTTTTTTTCCTCTTTTTGAAAGTTGTGAAAAAACTATAGAGGAGTTTTTCTTTTGCTATTTGAGCAAATGGGAACAAAAATATATAGGCCTATTTAATATTCTCTCACTCACCGCTATATATATATATATATATATATATATATATATACATTTTTTTTTTTTTTTTTTTTTTTTTTTTTTTTGACCACCGAGGGCCGGTGGTCTACGAAATTTCCCGGTAGATTTTTTGGTCCCACTCCGCCCCTGTCCTGAACTACGATGGAGTCATTATGGATTCACGCATGAATAGCGGCAGCCTTAACTACATGTTAGTACATGATTGATAGTTAATGCATTCATTAACTTTTATGGATAAACCAAATCAAACTGCCTCTTTAACCCTCTGGGGACTAAGCCCTTTTTGGTCCGTTTTCTCTATTTTTACATTTGGGCTTATAAACCATGTAATGGAGATGGGAACACCATGTGTTTGGTATCTATGGATTCAGAAGACCCTAAGCTAACATAAGAATGCATGTAATGTGTTTATAAAGGAAGTATGAGTAAAAAATGTAAAATAAACTAGATAATTTCAAAAACGAAAATTTTATTTGAGTAATTTATTACTGAAAATCACACCTTACACAACAATAGTGAACAGTTTTTGAACAAAATATATATTTGTCAAACCCTTTACTTGACAGACATTTGTAATTGTTCAATCAAAAGTGTAAAGAACAATGAAATAATGAACTTTATATACAAACAGTCCCAGGCGTTTTTTCTCAGGCATGCCAGTGATTCGAATTTCTCCTCGTCACTTTCCAGTAACTGTTAATTGTTCCAGAGCTTGTTATGAGGTAAATCTTTTACTGCTTGCCATCATAAAAGTGCTAAAACAATAAAATAATAATGCTATAATTGCTAATATGCTATATATATAAACATTACAATCGTTCTGTCTCTCTCATATAAATCTGTGTGTGTAATTCTACGCTCCGTTCGCTCTCTGTCTCCTTCTCCACTCGACGTTGTTTGCGTCATATCATTTACTATAGTACCACCCCTTGCAAGGCTACGGAGGTCTCTGATTAGCTAGAATACGTCATGGTAACCTTCCTCTGATTGGGCAAGAAAAATATTCCTCCCAGCGGCAATTTTTCCATTGGTCTTTGCGCGTGGAATTTTCCTAACAACATCGATTTCATTGGCCTTATACTCAGTGGTATTGCGCAACAAGGATGTGTGTACACCATATACCACTGTTTTCAGCGGAGTCCGAGGAAGACGGCAAAAAAGACCGCATCTCTCTATCATTAATAGTTTGTAAGATAATTACACATTTGTAAAAGTATGCCATTTTGGGCGGTACCGCCCAATCCGTCCCCAGAGGGTTAAGAAGGAATAAGAAGTACCCTGACTGCACCTCCGTTCTCTGACTTCTGGAAAAGTCACACAACAACTTAACTGAGCTGAATACTTGTTGTGTTAGAACATCATGTGCATTTGATATTAAGTTTAAAATAAATCATAAGCTGAATTTGGTAAGTAGTTAACAGTTCATTAATTATGATTGGGCCCTCTCACCCAGTCAACACGTTGATCTCACAGTGATCTCTCCATATGATCATCAATGTCACAGTGAGCTAAAAGTGTAACCTCACAGCGCACTCACTGAGCTCATACTATGATCACAATATGAGCTCATCCCAGATAGAAATGTTATTAGACATGGACTACAAAATCGCTCAGACGTCAAATTTTTGTTGAAAATGAAAACTGGGTTGACGTCTAAATATTTGTTTGATGTCAGGCTCCAACTTCATTAAACAACTCCACAAACAGCATTACCAGCTTCACTTATTACTAAACAGGGCCCGGTTCCCCAAAACGTTCTTATCGCTAAGTAGTTCTTAACCTATTCCTTAACCTCTCTCTTAACGTTATGGCACGATTCCCGACACGTTCGTACGCTAAGTATATCTTCTGTAAGTCACACTTTCGTAAGGTTGGTCTGGACCACTCTTAGCTTTACCTTATCACTGTTGCAGGTCTATACGAATATAATTCTGAAGGTTTAATACACCCAGACAGTGTTCCATTAGGCTAATTCAAGGTTTTTAGGTTTTCATGCAAAGAATAAAGGCGCTTTTAAAGGCCAGTAAAAGCATAGGCTACTGTCAGTTAAGTCCTATTCGGACGCTAATATTGTTTCTCATGGGCTCGTACGGTATTTTAAATATTTACAGGGGTAAGTCGGTGATTTTAGTGCCGTCCGAATCCATAATATCAGTGTTTTTTCTCACCCAACCTGCGTAAAAATCCCTGGCCAAATTAGTTCCTAATGTTTTTTGACAAACAGGTCGTGTGGTGATTTAATTGCCGTATGAATCCACATCTGAGTTTCCAAGAAGAGATTCAAAATCCACTGTTTAAATCCTTTTTGATCACTGCCGAGCACCGAGATGTAGGCCTACACTTTTATTACTGAAATGCTGGAAAGTATTTCCAAGAACAATATTTCATCGCAGCTCCACCTGAAGAAGAAAGCACGTACAAATTTGAAATGGTTATTATGGCAGCAATATATGATACAATTAAAAAATATGTAGGCTAGGCTATTATAGGCTATTATAGTTTGGATTCTTTTTTATAATATCCCATGAGTCCTAATAAATGCAATTTCAACTATTTCTGAAGTGCTTCTTTTATAAAGAACACCGCTTTCTCACATAAACAGCCCCTGCACGAGAGAATAATTGATTCTCGAGCCATCGATATCAACCAATTCAGCAGCATCGCCACGGACAGCACCTGGTAACGTCGCACGTAAGAAGGTATATCTTAAGCACCTTCCTAAGGTATGGTTCGGGGAATACACTTAGGAACATAAACAACTTTGGTAAGATATATCTTTCGAGTCTTCTTAGCGCGCTAAGAGTGAGCGTTATCGGGGAACCGGGCCCTGATTTACTTCTGTCATATATGTACAAAAGTCCTTATTGAGATTAACAGAGGTTTAGATGTTGATGATTTATTAATAATAATAGTTTGGTTTGATGTCATCATTATGGTGATCAGTGTTTGCTTTAGTTGGTCAGTTTGACTCTTGATGTTTTAATGTTAGTTTTTCTCTGGCTGCTGGAACTGTGTGTTATGGCAAGAACAGTAAGAGGAAATGTGATCAGATGATGTCATCTTCTTGATGATGACGATAATGATATAATCATCATGTTGTGTTCTGATCTGTGATGCTTGTGTCTCTTGTGCATGGATACGTCCAGAAAACATTTTCGTGGAGTTGTGAAATGTTGAGCTTTTAGGGTTTGGAGCTGTTATCCGTCCGACTGGCAGGAGTGTGTAGTGGGTGTGGCCAAACTATTGCATATCACGATCACATGCATTCAAAACTTTTCATCAAGCAAAGGTTTTAGCCAGGAATGGGTAAACTCTGTCCTGGAGGGCCACTGTCCTGTAGAGTTTATCTCCAACCCTGATAAACTCTCCTGCCTGTATCTTTCTAGTAATCCTGGAGACATTGATTAGCTGTGTTTGATGAGGGTCCCAGATAGCAAGCAACCATCCAAACAATGTTAAATCAATGTTAATGTGTCAATGTTAACTGCATTGAATCAACATCACTTTTGCACCCGCAATTAATGTGTGAACTCGTGAATAAAGTCTATAGTCTAAATATAAAGTCTAAATATAACTGAATTTAGTCTGACTGCAACGGTATAGCCTACCTAATGCAGCGACCCATGAGGCGTTTCCTGATGGATCGAGGTCGTTCCTTAACTTCCTTTTCTACGTGAAATTAACACAAGCTCTAAGCGCGTGCGAGTAAGCGCCTATAGCAGGCGTCCTCAACTCTGGACCGCGAGATCCACTGGACTGGCTCACACAGACTGGTTTATCATCACAAATATTATCTTTAATATTTTAATAAAAAACCTCTTTAAATATATTTGTCAGTTTATGACATTTTGATACATGTCTTGTACAGTTTGTTGTCAGAATCAGAAAGAGCTTTATTGATTTATTGACAGGTATGTTTGCACATACAAGGAATTTGTTTTGGTGACAGAAGCTTCCACAGTACAAACAGAATAACAGTGGCAGGACACAGATAATAAAAAAAAAAATAATAATAAAAATATAATTAGTAAAATACACAATATACAAAAAAAAAAAAAAAAAAAGATAATAGATGGTATGTAAAGGTATGTATGAACAAGTGCAAGCACATGGAAATAAGAAGCCTGGTGTATTAAATAAATGTTTAAATTGTGTTTAAATATTGCACATGTTTATTGCTAAGTGTAGGCATTAACTGTTCATGAGGTGGATTGCCTGAGGGAAGAAACTGTTCCTGTGCCTGGCCGTTCTGGTGCTCAGAGCTCTGTAGAGCCGACCAGACCACAACAGTTCAAAGAGGAAGTGGCGCTGGTCTACTCTTTTGCTACATACTTTTCCTTCACAAAAGGAGTACATATTTTTAAGGGCGTAGTATAAGTAGGCGAATTGGAACGCAGCATAAATCTCATACATATCGGAAATTTGTTAATGGTAGGGAAAGAGTTAATTCCAAAAATTAGACCCCTGGGTGTGAGGGGTCCAGGGTGATTCTGCCAGCTCTTTACTCACTCTGGATGAGTACAGTTCTTGGAGAGTGGGGAAGGGTGTACCAGTGATTCTCTCAGCAGACTATCCGCTGTAGTCTTCTGAGATCTGATAGCTGAGCTGAACCAGACAGTTCTAGAAGTGCAGAGGATTCAGTGACTGCAGAGTATACTTGTATCAGCAGCTCCTGTGACAGGTTGAACTTCTTCAGGTGGGCCTTTTTGACAGTGGAGTCAATGTGATTGTCCCACTTCAGGTCCTGAGAGATGGTAGTGTAAGTTTGCGCTCGATCGACCCAAAACTGGCATCCGACCAGTGCGGAAGGTCTTTACGTGTTACTGTCCTTTTCTCGAGGCAAAGTATTTTTTGATTAAATGCAATACACTTGAATATGTATTCTCTCGTTATTTGATCTGACTCCATAAATGAAAAGGTTTTAATGATATCTGTGCATCATTAAATGTGAGCGAATGTTTGACTATTCCTTTTAACTCTGAAAATAATGTCAAAGTCGGTTAGAATAATCAAATGTAACAATTTATTATGTCAGGTAAATGTATCATGCCAATTTCATAATCAGTTCAAAGATAATCGATACAAAACATCAAATGCTCTGGAATAGAGAGAAGAGATGCAACCCAACATTAAGATATACATGGGCTAATCTGAGGTACAGAAAGGCCCCGAACCCTTTGCTACATTTCATTATATAGACAGACCTCTTTCACATGGCTTTGTGTGTCAGTTATCCCTAAACTCTTAAAAACCTTATTACCTTTTGTTTTACTTATTTTGAAATGAGACATTTGTACCAGTCGCAATGAGACATTTCAAATGATACTAAATATGTATAATACTCGATGATAATCATTCACATTAAACTATACATTTTCTTGGGTGAATTCAGGTGATCTGAGCATGAGAGAGAGGGGCTGAGAAAAGGGGGAAAGAGATGTAGATTAGGATGACTCGGAGGTGAGACTTTTGTCTCGATAGTGCACGAGGGCTAGTTCAAATGTTAATTTCCAGAGAGGTCTTTTGTCCTCTCAGGGTCTGGTCGCTCTTCAACCAGACTGTCCGGCATTTTGTAATTTCTCAATTCTTACAGTAGTGCCCAGGAACTTGAATGACTCCACTGCTTCCACAGTGCTGTTCATGATGGTGAGAGGGGGGAGTGCAGGGGGTTTCTCCTAAAGGGTTGCTAATACAATGCTAAATCAGATATGTACAATAACATTACGATGTCCAGCAGTCGATTTAAATAGTACATTGGGTTTGATTTGTCGTTTAATGAGATCTAATATATGTTGTCAGTGCAGAGAATTTTAACCTGAATAAATACATAGATCCGACTATTTTAAATGTGTACTTTAATGGTCCAGTGGTAGAACTTTTGCCAAGCGTGTCAGAGGTTACGGGTTCTAATCCGCATTCGTATATTTTTTTTTTTTTTTTTTATCAAAACCATATATGTTCATCAGTGGTTGTATATTAAGCACGGATGCGTTTGTGTGCATTTTGTTTTGTGATTTTACTAGAACGAATAGAGAGTCTCCGCAACAGCGTTAAGCAATAGATTGAAGCGCGGGTCCGTGTGAAGCCAAGAGACAAGAGAACACACTGTATCCGCTCCACTGATATCAGCGGCAACAAGCACTAGATCGCCTCTTATTCAACAGACAAACTAAATGACTGCTCTTCTAGTTAATTAACTGGAGATGTTATTGTTACATACAAATTTTACAAAGTGGTGGGGACAAAACGGACCCTGGCAAAAAGTAGTGGGGACATATCCCACCCGTCCCACCCGCAAATTACGCCTATGCCTCCACCGAAGACCATTTCTGACCCAGGAAAAAACATTGGTATTGTAGTTTTGAGATTGTTGTTTTGTAAAGTTGTTACATGGTATTTTAGCATGCTCTCTAAATTCATGACTTTTAATCACACACAAAAAGAAATCAATTGCTGATTTCACTTCTCCCATCTCAGCCTACATTATGTAGACAATACTTTTATTAGTTTAAATTAGTAACAAATTTGTACATGTCAAGACTGCTAGGTTTTCGGTCATTTGAGAGTTTGTTGCTAGTCCACATCAGGGAATGCACATAGCAAACAGTTGCCATTCCATTATTTGTGTTATTGTGCTTTTACCCTAGTTTGTTTGTGAACAGTCATGGTATGTGTTGTGAATAAATGTTAAAATGTAATACAACAAGTGTATTTGATGTCACATTGATGTCACATAACATGACTTTTTTTAATACCTTGTATTTACCACACATGTTTTTAAATGTGCATGTCACCATTAAAGCCTTGTCTTGCATTACTATATCTTCGGATTATGACTAGTACGCAAGTAATATCACAGATTTATCATGGACAAACAACTTTTCTAGCAGGAATACTATAGAATGTTGGGGTTTCAGACAGTCCTGCAGGGGGCGCAATGCAGCAGAGCCAGCAGACAGACTGTTGATGTCGAGGCCATGAGGCCTAGCATCCTTTGAAGGTTCTGAGAGGGCAACGGGCCCCTACTCTGAACGAAGTCAAAAGCCGTTGAATAGTCTGAGCGTGCTCGGGTGTCAGACAAACCTTCAGCCAAAGTCTATTATTGAACCCAGGAAGAGATTCTCTGACTGGGGAGCAGTGAGCTCTTGGTTACGTTGATCCTAGGCATCCCAAATGGCTGAGGAGCACAGATCTGAGAGAGTTTAATTCCGCCTCTGACTGGGCCAGAATGAGCCAGTCATCGAGGTAATTGAGGATGTGCATTCCCTTCTGTCTCAGGGGAAAAACACTGCACCCATGCACTTCTTAAACGTGTGGTGCCAGAGACAGTCCAATGGTAGGACTGTATACTGGTATGCAACCCATTCGAAATGCAAACCTCAAGAACGGTTTGTGAAGGGGGGCAATCTTCACGAAAGTATGCATCTTTCAGATCCACTGAGAAAAAACAAGCCCCTGGGCATACTAGCATGAGGATTCATTTCAAAGTTAGCATCTTGAACAGCCATTTCGTGAGGGCATGGTTCAGATGTCTGAGGTCTGGAATTGGCCTGATGCCGCCATCCTTCTTGGGAACGAGGAAGTAATGGCCATAGAAGCCTGACAGCATTTTCGCCAGTAAGCTCAGTTCTTCAGTGCGGAGGACGTGAGCCACGTTGCTCTTCACTGAAGCATTGACTATGTCCACGAAGCGGGGTGGTCTGTGAGTGAATTGGAGCAAGTAACCTCATGTCATCATGTCCAGAACCCATTTCACACCGGGGATAGCTTTTCCAAGCCTCGGCCACGCTAGGTCGGGGACTGGTTTTCATAGGAGTAGTGTTTGGCTGGGCGGAGGCGCGGCTTACGGCTTTGCTTCGGGGCCTGGGTTGCTGCTGAGCTGCAGAATGCGAGCGTAGAGAGACGAGACTTGCGCTTTGCCATGAATGTTCATCCTTGATGAATGGGCTTGCGTGGGCACAGCCCTGGCAAGTGACACGCATATTGGCGCGGGGCTGTAAAACAACCACTGGCTAAAGATGCTCTTTAGAGAGTGATATGCTCAATAATTGTCCCTGATAGCCACAGGGGAGAGACATCTTTTTCAGTTGCAGACCCTTAAGCACTGTGCTTGCTCCAGCAGGAGAGTGAGACACGCGGCTGTGGCACGCATAGACACACTAAGAGGCGCTACAGAGATAGAGACTATAAATTAGTTTATGTCGAAACATAACCAACATCACCTGATCACCTTTTGTCTTGTCTGGTTGTTACAACCCAATTATGCTTAAAACAGAGAAGTCTTTCCTTTGAGTTTTCGGCGTACAGACGACACCGTTGTCAAAAAGATCTCCATTCACACGTATTCTGCTGCCAGGCCATCAGATGGCGATGAAACACTATAGGCTGAACACGTAATACGCATGTGCATGACCTCATCGTCTTCAGAGATTCACATTTTGATTGTTTACGAGGAGACCGTTTTCAAAAACGTGCACTTTGAAACCCGTTTTCAAACATTTGCATTGTCAGGCCCCAAAACACCATTGTTGTGTAAATTAACGTATAAAGTGTAACGTTGAAAACGGTGTTGTGTAAACAGCCCCTAAGAGTTAAAATAACAGTGAAGCAGTGTTAAAGTTATAATTAACATATAATTAAGTTATAATTAATTATTCAGTGATTAATTGAGTGATAATTGACAATTATTGAAGACACCTGATGTTAATAAGCAGAATCACTGATTGCCACAGTTGGGCTTTTGACCCTTGACTTTTTAATGTACCCTTATTTTAACACTTTTGAGTGTGGTCTAAGATAAGTTCCCAGGAGAGTTAATTTAACACTGGAGTTTTTGCTGTGTATATATAGATGAAGTGTGATCTTGACGCATCTGTCAGTGCAACACTTCTGGAGGTTGTGAATTTGTGGTTTCACAAGCACAAACTTAGTAGCCTAATAAAAGCTTCATGGTACACACACACAGCAACACAATGTGTTAGTGATGTGATGGGAAAAAAAAAAGTGTCAATGAAAAAAAGACACATAAAAAATACCCTGAGGACACTGTATTGGGTCACTTAAAAACAACTATATTTCATTATGCTTAAATTGTTTTCTCTGACAAATAATCATAAGCTACAATAGCTGGGTTTACATACAAACATAAAGTTTAGAAATGTTGCGTTTCCATCACTCGTTTCTGATGCAATACTTCAAAATATGCATAAAAACAGGGTGATGGAAACATAGCTAATGAGAGGAAAAATATATGTTTGTATTGATTTGTGTGGATCTGTTCATTCAAAGCACTTTGTTCAGTGTCAAACATAATACTACTTTATGGACTTGGTTGGTTTCTGGACGCCACTGTACAGTTCAGCTCACTTTCTGATCCAGAGCTTTTCAAAGTCAACACAGTTTCACACAAGATATCTTTCTGATCGCTTCTTCATCTGTGTCATAGAGTCAGGACTAAACACTGAGTTGATGAGATCAGAGGAAGTTACCAACCAGAGGAGGAGCTGATGATGTTTAAAGGAAGAGCTGTAACTATATATAATGAAGAGAAAGACTGACAGAAACACAAAATGTCTGATAAGTGTGATCTGTGTCTGCTGGGACTGATCATTCTCTCTTCACTTCTCACAGGTAAAGAAATCTGTATTTTCTCTAAAGACATTTAGTGGAATTAGTCTGGAAAGAGTTCATTTGAACATGCTCAGTTTATTCTTGCACACATTCACGTTGTGATCTCAGAGTTGTGTATTGATACTCACAGATCATACTGTATTATTCCTGATACTGGACATAGTGTCACTCAAACATCTGATGATGAAGAATTATCTGTCTCGTTGAAGGCGTTTAAATCTTATTGTGCACAGTTTTTGATTTTATAATAAATATTGTCTGATTAAAACACTGGTGTTAGTGATGAGCAAATTAAGCTTTGGTGAAGCACTGAACCAATTAGAAGAATTGTTTTGGAAATGGGTTCATTACTCATAGCTTTAGTAACAGCGCCTGGAGAAGTGCCAAGGCTGCATCTAAATGATCCCGGCTAGATAGTGGACAGGAGGCTTTAAGACAGCCTTTAAGATGTAGTCCCTGGGTGAAATCAGACCGTCACATTATGATCAACAAGTAGCCAGCATACTTGATCACATTTTCTCTTGATATAATAAACACTTACAGCGGCCAGAGAAAAATGACCAACATCTGATTCACTTATATGCAGTTGGCAATTTTTTTAATTGTACAGTACAGAAGCCGGTTCGAGGATTACTGTCAGAATATCACTGAGCTTTATGAGGACTGTGAGGATTTTCCTACAGGATTTGAAAGAGCAGTTGAAAAGCAATGACATTGTAAGACTGTATTTACATTAATTGTAAACCGTCTGGGCCTGTTGTTTGTGAACAAATCATATTATTGCAAATTAACAAAGTTGAATCAAATATGTTTCTAGAACAGTGATTAAAGCAACTAGCATGCTTTAATACAAGTTAATTTGATTCAGATGTACTGATAATATACAATCGTATTCTTTAAACTTCTTACCTTTTATAAAAGTCCATCACAAACGGTCTGTTCTACCGCGCTGCTGCTACTTCCGGGAACTATTGAGAGGCTCTACGAGCCGCCATTGCTGTAAAAAAAGCGTTCCATTGTAGTCAATGGAGTTGTCGCAACTCTCTCTCTCTCTATGGCTCTGGAACTCTGGTGGTGATGCACTCTAAAAACTTTTAATATGATTTACTGAATTTTTTTGGGTGAAACATTTTTACACTTAGAATACTGATAAAAAATGTAAGCAGTGAAATCAATTGCATACACTGTATTAACTGAGTAATGCAAGTAAAACAAATTAAATACTTCTGAGTAACTGCATTTGGTACATTAACAAATAAAATCGAGTAGAAATAATTGGGGGGGAAACATTTAACAAATATTTATGAGTAATATTAACTGTGTTTATATGCCAGTAATATTAACTTTTTCATTTACTCTAAACCTTTGTCAAAATATTCCATACAACCACCGGTATAACTACATGACATTGGCCTTTATTGTCGATGAGTAGCCTACAGAAATACAGCATATTTTATACTATTTTTAACACGTATACAATATTGCCTACATTTAAACTCATGTAACAAACATTTTCGAAGTAAAAATGAAACATTTAGGCCTAAACAACCAGTGTAATCAACCGGTCTGTTATCCAGTATCCACCGGATCAGCGCTGGTTCCCGTGCCGGAGATGGACTCGCCTCTGCGGGGGAACTTATAACTTTACACCGCCGTCCTGCGTCACTCACAGCCGAAAGATGCTGCGACGCGACTGACTCCATCACCTGCCAATAAACAAACAGTGCACAGTTCTGAGGACATTTTATCATCCAAATTAGTTATATTCATTATCTTTAGGAATATAGTCGTGTGTTTTTTATGCAAGGCGTTACAATCACGCGAAAAGGCAGGCGCGAGTCGACACTCGTTTAACTCGTTTAAAGGGACATTGTGTAGGATTTTCTCCCATCTAGCGGTGAAATTGTAATTTGCATTCAAACGAATAGTGCTCTCCAGCGCCTCGCTTTTTCAACTGCGTGTTGCATCTACGGTAGCCGTTATGTACCAAAAAGCTATGACAGGATGTCTTATAATAGCACTTCATCGAGTTTTCCTTCGGGTGAACTGGTTTGTTATTTCAAACAAACTGCAACTTGACACAACGAACAAACGAATGTTACAGTTTTGAACAAACAAAACTTACAACCTTGTTTTTAGGGCCTTCTCTACTTTACTCAGTAGCTGCTATTCATCAAAGAGCCGGTTTAACTTTTAACTATAAATGTTCTACTGTCTATATAATAAAGTACACAACCAAGCAAGCCTCCGTGGACCTACCCGTCCCATGTATATAAAAATAATAAATTCTTCGTTTACGAGGATAAGCCAGATAATTAGCAGAGGTATTTGTACACCATTGAGAACATATTTATGAATAAAAATATTGATTTTAGCTAATAAAATACCTAAAAAACTACACATTGTCCCTTTAAGGTGAGTAACATTGCGTCTCTGTATGTTCTTTCGCATTAAATCAAATGATTTAAAGCACATTAATGATTATACGGATAAAATAAAACGTACACACCTGAATTTCACAGAGGAAATGCACCAATTCTGCGCCGCTGAGAAGAGAAGAGAAGAGAAGAGAAGAGGAGAACTGTTCTGGACTGGAGAGAGTTCATACAGCGCGCGCTCACTCAACCGTTGAGCTGTCCTCACGTCAGAGGGTGGGGGAGGGGTGCATTGTTTTAATTGAGTAAACTTAATTTCTTATGCGCGTTAAATATTAATAATATTGATTTTATTTAAGTAATATTTGTGGTTCTTGAAACAGATTAGTTTAATTATCCATTCTCAAATATTGTGATGGAAATTTCACAAATATATTAGCTAAGTGTATTGTAAATAAATAATTGGTTAGTCAAATACTAAATTATTTTAGTGAAAAACTTCAAACTTAAATATAACTGTAAATTTCAGACAAAATTAATTGTTGGCGTTTTAGTAGATTATTTCGGTAAGTAAATGATATTCAGAGATTTTATTAAGTTTGTAACATCTCCTTTCTTTTAAAGATGTTACTCTGAGGGGGTTCAACAGAATTTTGACATGTACTGATAAAAATAACTCTTCACAAAACAAATGATCATTTGCTTAAATTTTATTCTCTTCACCAGTGCTTACTAAATGTGTCACAAAGACAATAGAAATAAAGTCAGAGGTCTTTGTCTCTTCAATAAAGAGTGAAGAAAACTTATCTCTTGGCATGTCCTGTCTTTGATAAGGTGTGTGATGATGAAGTGATGATGAAGATGAAATGAGTCACAGATCCCCCAGGTTATTTGAGGGCGATGCAATGATAGTAATCCTATAATCCTCCATACGAGAAAAGATCGCTTGAGATGAAGATGCTCAGTGAATAGCTGTCCTCAGCGCCACATAGCTGACCATGTGCAAGGCCATGTGCTGCAGCCTTGATGCTGGTGTGGACCGCTCTTGGATTCACTGTCTCTAGAATCCAATCCGGGCTCACAAAAGAACATGTGGTAATTAAAAGTCCTTTCTAGAAAGAAATCAAATAACTAACATCAGTGATCTCAAACAAACACAACATCAAATATAAACCAAACCATACTCACAGTTGAGCAGAAACTCAAAGTGTTCTCAACACAGGACTTTGGATGAGAAAGAAGGTAGCACAAGATCAATCCTCAGATTTCCCTCTACCAAACCAACTGACTTACTCTATGGTGTCAGTGTTTATATACCCAGTTACCTCCAGGCAATAGAAAAAATGAAAAAATGATTTAAAATGAAAACTATTGATATGTGAAATATGCAACTGTATCTTGTAGAATACACTCTAATAAATAATTTTCTAATTAAAATGTGTGCTTGTGTGTGTAGTTTAAATGTTGTGGTTCATCTAAGGCTGATTATACAGTATATAACCATGATTGACTACAGGCATAGGCTCGACTTAGGATGAGAAAAATAGGCTCGACTTGAAAAATTTAGTGAATATATGGAGGAAATGTATACCAAAAAAGCTAGTAAAACAATCATTGTTTGTGGAGACTTCAACATAGATGCTCAATCCAAATAAGCATAAATTGACAGAAAATGTCATCAGTACAATCTACAGCTTGAATTTGTACCCTAAAATCACTAGACCTACGAGGATAACGACCCATAGTGCCACATTAATTGACAATATTCTAACAAATGAAATCTTTAATGATGCAATAAGTGGAATATTAATAAGTGACATCAGTGATCATTTGCCCGTATTTACAGTGTTTGATAGCGATTGTAAGCCTCATCAGGAACCATTAAGCAAATTCAAAAGATTAAGATCAGAAGAATCCTTGAATGTTTTTAAGAATTATTTATTTGTACAAAATTGGGACAGTGTATATGATAAGAGCAATGTGCATGATGCCTATGAGTTTATGAGAATATTTAAAAAACTATATGACAAAACTTGCCCATTGAAGAAAATAGGTACAATTTCAAAGAAAAAAGGACATCCCTGGATTACAAAGGGATTGAAAAATGCAATCAAAAAGAAGAATTTGCTTTATAAGGAGTTTTTTAAACAAAGAACTAAAGAGGCGGAAAATAAGTATAAGAAATATACAAATAAATTGACCAATATCTTGAGAAAAACTAAGAAAGATTATTACAATAAATGAATAGAAAATAAGAAATCTGATGTAAGGGAAATGTGGAAAATATTGAATAAAGTAATAAAAAAATCTTCTGGCCAGTTAAGTTATCCTAAATATTTTAATATGGTAGATAAAGATAATTATAATATGACAGAGGTGGCAAATACTTTCAATGCATTTTTTGTTAATATTGGGAAAGAGCTGGCAGAGAATATTCTTTTTTGTTCAGGCAGTGATCTTCAGTTGCTAGTGCAGGAGACAAATAAGGAATTAGAGAAGATTCAATTATGGTTTGATACAAACAAATTATCACTAAATTTAAAGAAAACTAAATGAATGATGTTTGGTAATGGTCAAAATAATTAGCAAATTGAAATTAAGCTGGATGGAGTGAACATTGAAAAGGTTAATGAAATAACATTTTTAGGAGTCATAATTGACAATAAAGCGAACTGGAAACCTCACATTAGTCATGTTACAGTAGGAGGAAGGTTTCAAGGAGTATAGCAATAATTGGGAGAGCAAGGCAAGTTTTAAATCAGAAGTCTTTACGTATGCTCTATTGTTCATTAGTTTTGCCATATTTCACTTATTGTGTAGAAATGTGGGGAAATAATTACACAGCAACAGTTCAGCCACTTGTTATTTTACAGAAGAGAGCTTTAAGGATCATTCATGGGGCGGGTTATAGGGAACATACTAATATATTTTTTATGGAGTCCAGATTACTAAAATTTTAAGATTTGGTGGATTTACAGACTGTGCAAATTCCATATAAGGCAAAGCGTAATGATTTACCTCAAAATGTACAAAAGTTATTTACTCGGAGAGAAGGAGGGTATGTGTTGAGAGGGAAATTCAATTTCATATTACCAATGGTACACAGTAGGAAGAAAAGTTTTTGTGTTTCCATACAAGGGGTGAAACTGTGGAACAACTTGAATGAGAAGCTTAAGGAATGTCCAAATATAAAACAATTCAGGAAAAGATTTAAAGAAATGATTTTTGAACGTTATAAAAATGAAGGAAAATGAGTTGGTTAAGCTAGAAAATTTGTTGCTAACATATTGTATAAATGTATGAAGATTTATGTGCTTGTGTTTTGTAAAAAAGTGGATAATACCAAAGGAAGTAAACTAATGCATTAAGAGTTTGAAAGAGGGGGTGGGAATTAATAAGTGTTAAACTTCATCCCACTCCTTTTCAAGCAGCGGTGAATTTTATTTGTTTGATCATCAGTGTTCTTTCAATTATTGTCTTATGTTGTACATACTGTACACTTTTTCATTGTATGCTTGAAATAAAATGACGAAAGAAAGAGGACAAGATAAGAACAAGCATGAGTGAAGTATATGGAAGGCGTTTTCTGCCAAATTTAAATAAATAAAATGATTAAAATGAAAATTATGTAATTTCATTACAGAAAACTGTACGAAAAATATGTGACAAAATTGAGAATGAAATGAAATTATTTCATTTTCACGGTGACAGTGCATCATCCCTGTCAAATTGAAAAATAAAATGCAATTGGTGATTTCACATTTCATTTTCACTACAGACTACGAGACTGCCGATATTAAAATGAAAAGCCAAACGTGAAAAAGAAACTACAAATACAGTTTTTACAATGCTCTTTATTTACTCTCACGCAATAATAGTGACACAATTCAAATTCAAATGTAAATTTTCGTTTTCATTTTAATTCCTCTTTTATTTCACAGTTTTCATTTTCGTTTTCATTTTCAAAGACAACCTGCATGCAAATTCTATGTTAATGAGTGGGTGTGGCTTATTCTAGTAACAGCGCTAGAGACACGCCTTCTGTAAAGTGAAGTCGTCGACGTCCCGTGTGCATGAGTTGAATGTGTGAAACGAAATTATTTAAATGTGATTATATTGTAATCGAGATGACGAGATATGGCGAAATCTGTAAGTGAGCTTTTGCGGGAAGCTGCCGCAACATTAGAACGTGGAAACAACCAGCCTGACCATGTTAGTTATGATGTTAGACTAGACCATAATCAATGAGGTTCATTCATGTATTAGGCTGTTTTGGAAATTCAACAATTTGGGTGTACAAAAGTCTTAGTAACACAATTTCTACAACAATTATAGCCAGACATTTATACCCGCTAGCTTTAACCGAGGACCTCGGCCAATGTTTCATATTCGCGTCGTGCCTAACAACGCCCTTCAGCCGTGACTTATTCAGATTAATTTAATAGATTTATACTCTAATTAAACGTGGAAAATAGACTAATAACTACCACTAATAAACTGAATTTGACCTAAACCGTTTTCTGATTTTAATATTTAGTCATAACTACTTTTCTTCCTGGAACTACAGTATGTAGGGTTTGTTTCTGGTGAGACACTTATTAGTGGCGCACTATAGGTGCTCTCGGCGTGTTAGGCCGGCGACACACTGGCTGCGTGGCGTGAGCGTGGCGTTTCTGTTGCGTGTCAGCTGCGTGAAAATGACATCAACATCTTTTCCTAGGCTGCGTTCCAGTCCAAAATTGTCATGCCCTTCACTCGCTAACTTCCCTCCATCTCGTTCACTCGGATGTACGTCATTGCTTACGTTGCACGAGTGCCCACTACTGGCGGAAACTGCGTTGGGCTGAATTGGAACATCCTAAGCCCTTGATCACTTGGAATCAGCTATGGAGTTTATTTATTATTTACATTTTTTTTGTCCTTTAATAATTTGTTTAATGCAGCATCCATATCCATATAAGTGTGTTTGGGTTGTTTTCAATAAAAATATATATAATTAATATATCATAGAAAATGTGAAGTGGTTCTTGCAGTGTCAAAATTCGCCACTGGGCAGATGCTAACATGTTGTGATACCATGATATACCACGTTTTAGCATTATTTACCACAATTTACCATGTTTCTAAGATTTACTACGATTTATCACATTCCAGCATGATTTACTATGATTAACATGTTGTTAGCATGATTAGCATGTTGCTAGCATGCTTTTAACAAAATGCTAGCATGTTTTTAGCTAGATGCTAACATGATTAGCATGTTGTTAGAATGATGCTAACATGATTAGCATTTTGCTAACATGATGCTAGCTTTATTAACATGTTGGTAACATTATGCTAGCATGATTAGCATGTTTCTAGCATGATGTTAGCTTGATTAGCATGTTGCTAGCATGTTTTTAGCAAGATGCCAGGGTGTTCTGGGTGGTTGCTAGGCAGTTGCTAGGTGTTCTGGGTGGTTGTTATAGTGTTGCTAGGCAGTTGCTAGGGTATTCTGGGTGGTTACTAGGCGGTTGCTAGGGTATTCTGGGTGGTTGCTAGGGCGTTGCTAGGCAGTTGCTAGGGTGTTCTGGGTGGTTGCTAGGCAGTTTCTAGGGTGTTCTGGGTGGTTGCTAGGGTATTTTTGGTGGTAACTAGAGAGTTTCTAGACGTTGCTAGGGTGTTCAGGGTGGTTGCTACGGTATTTTTGGTAGTTGCTATGGTGTTTCTAGGTGGTTGGTAGTTGTCAAAGATGGTTACTATGGAGTTCTTAAAATCTTTAATAACGAGTGCGTTTTCATGGCGTTTTCTATGTCTTTGCATTTGTCTTTGGCATTTTACTCTAATATATGTTGACTGTTGAGTCTATGATTAATAATGTCAATAAATAATTAAAGAACTACAAATAACCTTTATCTTTTGTTTGGTTGTTTTGTTGTACTGGTGGTGTAAAGGAATACAGATATTCTCCTAGTGCATGTTTAATCATATTGTATTAAATGATTTGTTAATGCATTATTTTGTCATGACTTTACTTGAGAGAGCCGTAATCATGATCAAATTCACTGTTAACTACTTCCCAAACTCAGCTCATGATTGATCATAAACTTACTATCAAACACACAACGAGTGTTCAGCTCAGTGAAGTGATGTTGTGTGGTCAGAGAACAGAAGTACAGTATCATCACGACTGTATCTGGATGGAGAGTGAACTACTGATCCCAGCAAACCTTCCCTGAGTTTTGCTCCTTCCTTTGGGAACTGTTCCACAAATATTCTTTGTGGGTTTTGAATTGTTATTTTGTATTTAGCTGTGCATAAGTCACAGTAGGGTGAGTTTGAAGGAAAGAGAGAAACACAGAACAGATAAAGAGCTTTTAAGGGCAGTTATTAGTGTATTTTCTACGCTTGAAGAGGAGGATCAACTAATCCTGTGCCGTCCAGTAATGTTTATGACAAAGCTGACATCAAGAGTTCAAGATATGATGATATTACATTATTTACATTTGTTTCAAAGTCAGGGTATTTCTTATTCCTTCTTAAAGAGGCGTTTAATTTGGTTTATCCATAAATGTTAATTAATGCATTAACTATCAAACACCGGAAAAAGACTGTATGATTTGAATCTTCTGCTTGTTATGCTGGTATGGTTTATGTTTTTTTCATTTATTAATATCATAATGATGACTGAGATATACTGTGTTTCAGGTATCAGTGGAGAGGATCATGTGTTCATCAGTTCTGGTGAAAATGTTTCTCTGTCCTGTAATAATGCTCTTTCTGACTGCAAATCAACTACATGGATCTACAGCAGATTCAGACATTCAGGGACAGTTGAACTGATTAAATTAGGGATAAAGAATAAAGACACAGAGAAACATGAGAGACTGAGTCTGGAGTCTGACTGCTCTCTGAACATCAAGAACGTCACAGAAGAAGATTATGGATTATACACCTGCAGACAATATGTGAATGACAGACAACAAGGACCTGATGCACTTGTTTCTCTGTATGTTCTTCATGGTAAGTTTATGATTATGTGTTCAATTTAAAAGGGCAGATTCTCCCTTTAAACTCAGATGATGATTGAAGAGTCTGTGATTTGTGTCTTGTGTTCAGTTTCAGTGTCTCCATCATCATCATCATCATCATCATCTTCATCCTCACAGACTGAGATCAGTCCAGGCCGCTCTGTGACTCTCTCCTGTCAGTTGTATTCAGATCCTGGATTCTCCTGTGATGATCGGGTTCGTTCTGAGGGAGTTGAGCTGTTGTGGGTGAATCAGGCTGGTGTTGATCTGAAGACAGACTCCAGATATCAGATATTATCATCATCATATCAATATCCCTGTATCATCACTCTGACTACAACACTCCTGAATGAAGATGACAACAGAGAGTGGAGATGTCAGCTTACTCTCAGAAATCAACTCCAGACCTCAGTCAGATACACTGTCAAGTATTCAGGTGAGAAAACACTCTTTTCAGACAGATTTGTCAAAACTTTCACACACTGGCTCTACTCTTTCTGATGGCTTCATACGTTTGGCAATTGTAAAATATTAGTGGTCAAAGTCATAAACTGCATAAAAATCCTTATAATTCCCAATATTGACCTCCTATGGGTCATACTAGGCTAAAATAGACTCTTCTGATTTATGCAATATTTCATGTATGACCCATGAGGGACGTCAATATTGGGAATTATAAGGATTTGTATGCAGTTTGAGGAATTCTACGGCTTAATAATGTCATTGATTCAGGAAAGCTGAAGGTTTATGGGAAGCAGCTCACTGTGTTTCACATATAAACCAGGAATAAATGATACAGTAACATCTCTCTTCTCAACTACTGCCACTGTAAGCTGTGATGATTGAACACAAACTGCATGTCATGATCAATATGAAAATATGATGTTAATGTCCTGATGCGTCTGAACATTCATCTTCTGCAGTGTGTGGTTAAAGGGACAATCTACGGGACAAGCCGGATTCACCATATCTTTATGTACACATCACTGACTCCATATACAGCTAGTGTAACTCACGCCACTGCTATGATAAATTAATAAAATCATAGGGCTCTATTTTAACGATCTAAGCTCATGGTCTAAAGCGCGAGGCACAAGTGAACTTAGGGCGTCTGAATCCACTTTTGCTAGTTTAACGACAGGAAAAATGATCTGTGCGCATGATCTAAAAGTGTTGTCCTTATTCTCTTAATGAGTAATGGGTGTGTTTTGGGTGTAATGTGAAATAAACCAATCAGAGTCTCATCTCCCATTCCCTTTAAAAGCCAGTTGCGCTTGCGGATTCACTATTAACATGACGGAATTTGCAAGCGGAAATACTGAACGCTTCTCTAGCGAGGAAATGAGATATATCCATTTTGAGAAATGTTGGTTATTTGACATTATTATTTAAGACATCAACAGTCAAGTTCATTCACAATTGTTTGTACATTAAACTATTACTTGAGCTCAGTGAAGGCCAGGGACACAATATTCTTCAAATCCAGGATATTTTTTATTTAATTTTATGTCCATAAATAGTTCATAAATAAATCAAAAACCATGCCAAAATGAAACATATTTATCTTAACATTGTCAAACATCTTAAATTGGTTAAAAAAACAATACATCATAAATATATGGAATAGTATATACAAAGATTGATTAATAATAAGATTTTAAGAGTTAGTTTTGGCCAGAACATACACAACATAACAACATTTTTTTTTTTTTTTTTTGCAAAACGCTATATAGCCTATACACCTTAGGCTATATTCTACTACTGTAATACCATTAAGAAAAGCTAGTGAATCAATGTTTTGTTTGTTTGTGTGTGTGTGTGTGTGTGTGTGTGTGTGTGTGTGTGTGTGTGTGTGTGTGTGTGTGTGTGTGTGTGTGTGTGTGTGTGTGTGTGTGTGTGTGAGACGTAGCCTACGTGACTGACAGCTCGCCTACAGTATAAACATTTTTTTTAGTTAGCCTATTGAATCCTCTTTTTAAAAATATATGTTTTTTGTTTTGATATTATCGTTAAATCACTGAGCAAACTCGGAGCACTTCACCGGCGGTGACTCTCTCCTCGCGTGTCATCCTGAGCTCGCGCAGCATCCTGAACGTTCTATAGCCTAAAGGGGGTCGCACACCGGACGCGCAGCTCGGCGGCTCTTTCGGCGTCTGTCCGCGGCGGCTCAGGACCGTGTTCAAAATCCTGCCGCGCCACAGAGCGCCATTTACATAGTTTTATATTAAATTTACATGTGTGTGTCTCAAATCGTAGTTAATGTATATACGGACTTCACCCTGTGCTGCAATATACATTTAGTTTTATATTTATTTACAGAAATCAGAAAATTGCTGATGTTATCGGATTTTCAGGTGACAGTTGTCCTAGACGTGGCGCGACGCGGCGCTGAGCTGCGCGTCGATCCGGTGTGCGGCCGCGTTATATCGCACTTTGTAAAGAAACTGGGCTGGCGGATATCGTGTTTTGTGAAAAAATACATTTTGTAGTAGGCTTAAAATGTACATTTTTAAATCTTATTAATGGCAGCAATTCACACATAGATTAAGGTACATCTGAACAGTGATTTCCAATAATAAAATCCAAATGTCAAAAAATGGCGTTTATCGCGTTTTGCAACCGAACTCTTCATATATATATATATATATATATATATATATATATATATATTTGAATTGAATACATTTTTTGTGTGTTTAATTTTTGACGGAAGGGGACTGTTCCCATAAGGTATAATACATTTACAATATTTACTGTACATATTTTTCACGAGCGTCTATGGTCATAATTATGAACATCCTAATGTTATGATACATTCACATAAACCTGCACAATGCCATTGAATATATATATATATATATACACACTACATTATGGGAGCAGCCAATTTCCCTACAAAATTAAACACCAAAACGTATTAATGCAGTGTTTCTGCTACTCCTCAAAAAAAAAAAAAAATGCTATTATATGCAAGTAATTTTAGTGTCAACGTAATAAGCAATGTTCATTATGCGTCAGTATTTACCGATAATTGCTGCAATAATAGCTGCTGCTCTCTGCCCCGCTTAAAATCATTGGCAACACAAATTGTTTGGAACTATTGAGAGCTACACGAATCACGTGACCGCGCGGCGGCGAGATCACAGTAGGCTTGTTCGACTTGAAACGGCACACTGCACAGACCAATCGGTGAATGACATTAAAATACCGCAAGAGCGATTAGAGAGTAGACGGCTCTGTATGCTTTTCAATCGCTCTCGCGATTTCGCTCTATACTTTAATGTCATAAACTGATCGGTCTGTGCAGCGCCGATTCAAGTCGAACAAGCCGTGTGTGTCGCAACCTCTTATACTGTCTATGGTCGCAACTCTCATATTTAACGGCTCTGGTTCGCGCTTAGTAGATACCGCCAAGGCAAGTTCAAAACAAAGCGCGCACGTTGTAGGCTACTGTGATTGGTGGCTCGTTTGACCAGTTAAGTTTTTATCCACTCATAAATAAAAAGGAACGACTGATTTTGAAAATGTAGTAGAGTAAAAAGTAAGATATTTGACTTTGAAATGTAGTGGAGTTAAAGTAAAAGTCTTCCCAAATTTAAATACTTCAGTAAAGTACAGATACGCAAAAAAGCTACTTAAGTACAGTAACGAATTACATTTACTTCGTTACTGTCCACCACTGTCCAGTATCCACCGGATCAGCGCGTGTTCCCATCCCGGAGATGGACTCGCCTCTGCGGGGGAACTTATAACTTTACACCGCCGTCCTGCGTCACTCACAGCCGAAAGATGCTGCGACGCGACTGACTCCATCACCTGCCAATAAACAAACAGTGCACAGTTCTGAGGACAGTTTATCATCCAAATTAGTTATATTAATTATCTTTAGGAATATAGTCGTGTGTTTTTTATGCAAGGCGTTACAATCACGCGGAAAGACAGGCGCGAGTCGACACTTGTTTAACTCGTTTAAAGGGACATTGTGTAGGATTTTCTCCCATCTAGCGGTGAAATTGTATTTTGCATTCAAACGAATAGTGCTCTCCAGCGCCTCGCTTTTTCAACTGCGTGTTGCATCTACGGTAGCCATT
The DNA here is from genome assembly GCA_021554675.1 of Leuciscus idus. NCBI lineage: Eukaryota > Metazoa > Chordata > Actinopteri > Cypriniformes > Leuciscidae > Leuciscus > Leuciscus idus. The sequence goes on from CM038621.1 coordinate 59,916,200, forward strand.
ATGTACCAAAAAGCTATGACAGGATGTCTTATAATAGCACTTCATCGAGTTTTCCTTCGGGTGAACTGGTTTGTTATTTCAAACAAACTGCAACTTGACACAACGAACAAACGAATGTTACAGTTTTGAACAAACAAAACTTACAACCTTGTTTTTTGGGCCTTCTCTACTTTACTCAATAGCTGCTATTCATCAAAGAGCCGGTTTAACTTTTAACTATAAATGTTCTACTGTCTATATAATAAAGTACACAACCAAGCAATGAAAAAAAAGCTTGTAATTAAGACCGTAACATTGACTTACCTGTCGAGAAGAAAGCAGGCAACTTCAGCGTCTCTTTTGAAAGCTTTCTCCTGCATTAGCTATCCCGACATTAAACCTTGTTTTTTGTAATCTCCGGTCACGTTTCCTTTTACAGTCTATTTTGGACTTTTTCTGGACTTTTTTTTTTTTACTTTTATCCTGTGACTCAGCATATGTATGGTCCTCCATTATAAATTACCGTACAGTGCAGCCTTTTAAACTTGCCGGGGCAGTGACAAGCGCCTCTCACTGCTCTGCTCCTCCGCTTCTGCTGGCTTCAGTCACGTGACGCTGGCTCTGAACAAAAACGTGTTGTGGAAACGCGTTGGCCTAGTACTTTTTGTCCCTCTCTGCTATTATAGTTTTTCAAGATGGCGGAACTACATGGAAGCCTCCGTGGACCTACCCGTCCCATGTATATAAAAATAATAAATTCTTCGTTTACGAGGATAAGTCAGATAATTAGCAGAGGTATTTGTACACCATTGAGGACATATTTATGAATAAAAATATTGATTTTAGCTAATAAAATACCTAAAAAACGACACATTGTCCCTTTAAGGTGAGTAACATTGCGTTTCTGTATGTTCTTTTGCATTAAATCAAATGATTTAAAGCACATTAATGATTATACAGACCAAATAAAACGTACACACCTGAATTTCACAGAGGAAATGCACCAATTCTGTGACGCTGAGGAGAGAAGAGGAGAACTGTGCTGGACTGGAGAGAGTTCATACAGCGCGCGCTCACTCAACCGTTGAGCTGTCCTCACGTCAGAGGGTGGGGGAGGGGTGCATTGTTTTAATTGAGTAAACTTAATTTCTTATGCGCGTTAAATATTAATAATATTGATTTTATTTTAAGTAATATGTGTGGTACTTGAAACAGATTAGTTTAATTATCCATTCTCAAATATTGCGATGGAAATTTCACAAATATATTAGCTAAGTGTATTGTAAATAAATAATTGGTTAGTCAAATACTAAATTATTTTAGTGAAAAACTTCAAACTTCAATATAACTGTAAATTTCAGACAAAATTAATTGTTGGAGTTTTAGTAGATTATTTCAGTAAGTAAATGATATTCAGAGATTTTATTAAATTTGTAACATCTCCTTCCTTTTAAAGATGTTACTCTGAGGGGGTTCAACAGAATTTTGACATGTACTGATAAAAATAACTCTTCACAAAACAAATGATCATTTGCTTAAATTTTCTTTTCTTCACCAGTGCTTAATAAATGTGTCACAAAGACAATAGAAATAAAGTCAGAGGTCTTTGTCTCTTCAATAAAGAGTGAAGAAAACGTATCTCTTGGCATGTCCTGTCTTTGATAAGGTGTGTGATGATGAAGTGATGATGAAGATGAAATGAGTCACAGATCCCTAAGGTTATTTGAGTGCGATGCAATGATAGTAATCCTATAATCCTCCATACGAGAAAAGATCGCTTGAGATGAAGATGCTCAGTGAATAGCTGTCCTCAGCGCCACATAGCTGACCATGTGCAAGGCCATGTGCTGCAGCCTTGATGCTGGTGTGGACCGCTCTTGGATTCACTGTCTCTAGAATCCAATCCGGGCTCACAAAAGAACATGTGGTAATTAAAAGTCCTTTCTAGAAAGAAATCAAATAACTAACATCAGTGATCTCAAACAAACACAACATCAAATATAAACCAAACCATACTCACAGTTGAGCAGAAACTCAAAGAGTTCTCAACACAGGACTTTGGATGAGAAAGAAGGTAGCACAAGATCAATCCTCAGATTTCCCTCTACCAAACCAACTGACTTACTTCTCCTTCTTGCTTTTTTTTTTACGGCGGATCGCAGTATTAAATGATTTGTTAATGCATTATTTTGTCATGACTTTACTCGAGAGGGCCCTAATCATGATCAAATTGACTGTTAACTACTTCCCAAACTCAGCTCATGATTGATCATAAACTTACTATCAAACACACAACGAGTGTTCAGCTCAGTGAAGTGATGTTGTGTGGTCAGAGAACAGAAGTACAGTATCATCACGACTGTGTCTGGATGGAGAGTGAACTACTGATCCCAGCAAACCTTCCCTGAGTTTTGCTCCTTCCTTTGGGAACTGTTCCACAAATATTCTTTGTGGGTTTTGAATTGTTATTTTGTATTTAGCTGTGCATAAGTCACAGTAGGGTGAGTTTGAAGGAAAGAGAGAAACACAGAACAGATAAAGAGCTTTTAAGGACAGTTATTAGTGTATTTTCTACGGTTGAAGAGGAGGATCAACTAATCCTGTGCCGTCCAGTAATGATTATGACAAAGCTGACATCAAGAGTTCAAGATATGATGATATTACATTATTTCGTATTCCTATTATTATAAAAGACTGTATGATTTGAATCTTCTGGTTTTTATGCTGGTATGGTTTATTGTTTTAATTTATTAATATCATAATGATCACTGAGATATACTGTGTTGCAGGTATCAGTGGAGTGGATCATGTGTTCATCAGTTCTGGTGGAAATGTGCGTCTGTCCTGTAATAATACTCTTTCTGACTGCAAATCTAAAACTACATGGACCTACAGCAGCTTCAGTCATTTAGCAGCAGTTGAACTGATTACTTTAGGGATAAAGAATAAAGACACAGAGAGACATGAGAGACTGAGTCTGGAGTCTGACTGCTCTCTGAACATCAAGAACGTCACAGAAGAAGATTATGGATCTTACATCTGCCAACAATATGTGAACGGACAGAAACAAGGACCTGATGCTGATGTTTTTCTGAATGTTCTTCATGGTAAGTTTATGATAATGTGTTTAATTTAAAAAGGGCAGATTCTCCCTTTAAACTCAGATGATGATTGAAGAGTCTGTGATTTGTGTCTTTTGTTCAGTTTTAGTGTCTCCATCATCATCATCATCATCATCATCATCATCATCTTCATCCTCACAGACTGAGATCAGTCCAGGCCGCTCTGTGACTCTCTCCTGTCAGTTGTATTCAGATACTGGATTCTCCTGTGATGATTGGGTTCGTTCTGAGGGAGTTGAGCTGTTGTGGGTGAATCAGGCTGGTGTTGATCTGAAGACAGACTCCAGATATCAGATATTATCATCATCAGATCAATATCGCTGTATCATCATCACTCTGACTACAACACTCCTGAATGAAGATAACAACAGAGAGTGGAGATGTCGGCTTACTCACAGAAATCAAGTCAAGACCTCAGTCAGATACACTGTCAAGTATTCAGGTGAGAAAACACTCTTTTCTGACAGATTTGTCAAAACTTTCACACACTGGCTCGACTCTTTCTGATGGCTTCATACGTTTGGCAATTGTAAAATATTAGTGGTCAAAGTCATAAACTACATAAAAATCCTTATAATTCCCAATATTGACCTCCTATGGGTCATAGGCTACTAGGCTAAAATAGACTCTTCTGATTTATGCAATATTTCATGTATGACTCATGAGGGACGTCAATATTGGGAATTATAAGGATTTGTATGCAGTTTGAGGAATTCTAAGGCTTAATAATGTCATTGATTCAGGAAAGCTGAAGGTTTATGGGAAGCAGCTCACTGTGTTTCACTCTCATATAAACCAGGAATAAATGATACAGTAACATCTCTCTTTTCAACTCACAAGTGAACTTAGGGCGTCTGAATCCACTTTTGCTAGTTTAACGACAGGAAAAATGATCTGTGCGCATGATCTAAAAGTGTTGTCCTTATTCTCTTAATGAGTAATGAGTGTGTTTTGGGTGTAATGTGAAATAAACCAATCAGAGTCTCATCTCCCATTCCCTTTAAAAGCCAGTTGCGCTCGCGGATTATAACTAAATATTTTATATACACATTTGGCTAATGATTGTTCGCTGAAGTAGTGTTTTTGTAGTTGGAATATACAAAAAATAAATACCAACTCAAACTAGAATCTTTTGCTGAATTTTTAATCTCTTTGATACATCGATATAGAAGAATATGTTCAAATCACTTTAGAAGGAAGCAAAGAAATTACTGGTCCAACTTCTCCCTCTTTTTAAAGTGTGGAAAAGGGAAAATAAGTTGAAAGATCGAGAGTCCAGCAACACCTGTAGTAGGCCTATATGCAACAACTTTATTGAAGATGTTTTAATACTAAAGGTTTTAAGCCGCCTAGTCGACAAAAACAGTTAGTGCTGTTTTAAAATTTACAAAGCATTCAGACAGTAATAAAGTAGATGTAGAAATTTGACAAATCTGTAATCTTTACTTTTACTGTTTCAGTGAGTGTACTTTAATAAGCAGTAAAATAATTGTGGGCAATCATGTTAAAAGAGGTACAGATGAAATGTGTAAGGGTTAGATTGTATACAGTTGCTGGTTTGCAGTGGCAATACTCCATTATTCACTGCAAGGCAGGGCCCCAAAATTATCCTGCTTAGGGCCCCCAGATTTACAGAGCCGGCCCTGTGTACACAATAATAATCTTTTACATTGTAATCCTTTTATTTTTTAATATTTGGCATGTTTGTCAATTCAATTCAATTCAATTCAATTCAATTCAATTCAATCAACTTTATTGATCCCACAAGGGGCAGTTAGTTAGTGTGCTGCTGCACGTCCCTGTGTGTGTAGTAAGCAGAGTGTGTGTAATAAGCAGAATGTACGCGCGTTGTGGACCCTTATTAAAACACGGATAAATCAACTTACAATGTCTAAGTCTCCTCGGCTTTCATTGTCATGGCGCTCGTTCTGTTGCGTGTCCTCAAACTGGCGACCGGCGTAAGTGTCGAGTCTGAGGAGGCGGGGAAACTACGATCTCTGATATTTTGAGCATAACTCATCCCATGTTAGTGTGAGCGGCTTTCAGCACTGATACTGTAGCTCTGGACTACAGCAGTTTGTAAAATAAATGCCTTGATATTGTGTTCATGCATTAAAATATTATATATTTCTATTTCCAATTTGTTTTTAATACATCAACTACAACAACAGAAGTGATTCCAGATACCACAGCAAACTCTCTGAATCCAGGTGTGTATGAACATCATCCTCATTTGACCGACTCGTTGTTCGAGCAGCTGATCACAGATTTTGACTCAAGCCATGTTTAATTTGTAATCTACATCACTTTCTAATTCCATTCTCTTGTACATCAGCAACAATCATAAACATGAAAACTAATACCGTAATGTAAAAAGTAACTGTCATTAAATGTCAGACACATCATTCTCATCCAGACAATCCTAAACAATCATGTCACATTCATTTGTGACCCTGGATCACAAAACCAGTCTTATGTAGCATGGGTATATTTGTATGGGTCAAAACATTGTATGGGTCAGAATTATAGATTTTTCTTTTATGCCAAAAATCATTAGGATATTAAGTAAAGATCATGTTCCATGAAAATATTTTGTAAATTTCTCACCTTAAATATATAAAACATTTATTTTTGTGAATGGATGCAGCACTATCGCCAATAGAAATGGACAAATTTAAAGGCGATTTTTCTCAATATTTTGGTTTTTCTGTACCCTCAGATTCCAGATTTTCAAATAGTTGAATCTCAGCCAAATATTAACCTATCCTAACAAACCATACATCAATGGAAAGATTATGTATTCAGCTTTCAGATGATGTATAAATCTCAATTTAAAAAAAAAAAAACCCATAAGACTGGTTTTGTGGTCCAGGGTCACATTTAGTGAACATATGAGGTACAGTCTGTTAGTGTACAGACGGCTTTTAATACATATCAATTTCTATAAAAACATCATCACAAGCATCAATTTACATGATAAATAAGGATAATTATGCTATTAAATGTGCCATTTTTATGTATTTGGTTAAACACAGTAATATAGTCCTGCTAATGGTGTATCTCTATATAGACTCTCTCTCAGTGACTCTCTATACTCTCTCTCTCAGTGACAGTGATTGTGATTGTGATTGTTGTTGCGGCTTCATTCGCTCTTCTCCTTCTGGCTCTTATTCTCTGGGTGATTCGTAAAAAAAGAGCAGGTGAGTTTTTCATATTTTGTAACAACAGACAAAAACATCTGATAAAATAAATATGTAATTTAGACAAATTTCTTTCTCTAAAAGTGAAGAGAAATCAGTGAGTTAACAAAAATAATGTTTCTATTCTACAGCACTAGATTCTTCTAGACTCTAAAAACTGATTGTCATCTGCATTAGAGACTGTGTGTGTGTTTGATCATAAACTTTCCCGTGACATTATGTTCCAGGCAACAGAAGACGGACTGGTGACGCTGTGGTAAGTATTGCAGGTTGATCCATGAGTTATTAATGTTCATAAGGACTGACCCTGAAATATGACACTCTTATTACTCAGATTATAAAATATCAGGGTTCTCAGCAGACAGTTCTGTCAGTCTTGTCTTAGTCTAATCTGTCTCTGTCTGTGTTGGCCATGTGTTCCTCTTGTCCCGTCTCCTAGTGTCCAGTTACGCCCTCTTGTTTAGTCGTTGATGAGTCCTCGTCAGTCTGAGTGTGTGCTCACCTGTTCTTTGTCTGAGGGGCTGTTCACACGACACAGTTTTCAACCAAAGCGTCAAAAACGTAAAACTTTTTATGCATTTTGCCCGTTCGTTTACACGACAACTGCGTTTTGGGTCCCTGAAAACCAGTGTTGTTTTTGGCAGCCCTTTTAGTTTTAGTCTTAGTCTTTTGGACGAAAATGCTTTTTAGTTTTAGTCACATTTTAGTCACTTATAAACTTTATAGTTTTAGTCAAGTTTTAGTCGACGAAAACATAAAAAGGTTTTAGTCAAGTTTTAGTCAATTTTAGTAAAACAAAAAAAGTAGTCTTTAACAAATTAATTTAGGTTAAAAAGTATTGGAAATGGGCTTAGGTTTGACAGGTTGTAGCAAGTGTTGCAATTCATAAAACAACAGTTAACCTTAAAACCTTTGCATAATAAACTAGACTTTCTCATTGATGGAGATGCAGTGCTGCCAAGCTGTAGGCTACTTCATTGTCGCATTGGGCAGAAACCTTTTATCCCCATATTTCAAGTTATATTTTTTCCATGAATTGATGCTCTTCTAAAATTTCAGCACATTGGCTATTTTCACCAGTAATCACAGTAATAAAGGAATGGTTTACAGTTTAAACAGCAAAAAACTTTGAGCTACTACAACATTACACACAGATAAAGTGGTAACAGTGGAATCACTGTTTTACTAAAAAAAAGCCAGGAATAAAAACATTCTTACTTTGGCAATTGTGGCTTTATTATATAATTAGTTAAATAATAATTTATGTTATAATCTAAGTTATATAATAATTATATATTACTTTGTACCAATTAGCCCACTAAACTAATGCTCGGACACACTCGGTCTCTCTCGCGCACTTTCGGTCTCTCTCGCGCACTTTCGGTCTCTCTCGCGCACTGTCGCTCGCTCGCGCAGTTCGTTTCGCTTTTGTCCAGTCCGGCGCCTCATATCGAAGATGTGTGGCGAGTGACTAGCCGCAGCCGCAGGTGTGTTGTTGTTCTGTGGAATCTGGTGCGCGGCATGGCGGCAGCCGGGTGGTGGGCGTACCCAAAACAAGTATAGGAAGCGGCAGCATTGCTGATACTTTTTTTTAGCTCAAAACAGACAGATTTCACGCAAATTAGGCAGAAATGACATGCATTGTGAACGTCAGACTTTTAATCATTTTCGTTCCGTCTCGTCTCGTCAACGAAAACTCGAAAACGTCTCGTCATGTTTTAGTCACCTTAGAGCCATTTTTAGCTAGTCATCGTCGCGTTATCGTCATAAAAAAAGGTGGGTCAACGAAATAATTTCGTTATCGTCATCGTTGACGAAAACAACATTGCTGAAAACACAAAGTATTTGAAAACGGTCTCCTTGTAAACAACAAAAAGTGAATCTCTGAAGACGATGAGGTCATGCACATGCGTATTACGTGTTCAGTCTATAGTATTTCATCGCCATCTAGTGGCCTGGCAGCAGAATACAGCGTTTTTAGTTGTTCTACCAGAAAGACTCGGGAGAGTTATTTCAATAAACCATACATTTATTGACAGCTCAGCAAGCTGATAATCTACAAAGTCATTTGGCGTAGGCCCCGTCCGTAGTGCATAGTCCGAGAGTATCGGATCTGCAATTCCTGCCTAAAGATGAAGGCAGGGGCGCAGCCGACCCCCCTCCTGGGAGGTATGGACGGGACCATCCTGGTGGTGGTGGGGAGGATGGGGGTAATCGTCGCTTCAGTATCTGCGAACTCAAACATGTGTAAGTACCGTGCTTTTATACAATAAGCATAATAATATGATTGGATAGAAGTGAAGCAATAAGTGACGTAATAATTGAGTCTTCCCAGCAGAACTTATGCTAAAGCTTTCATTTCTACCAGAAAGACTCGGGAGAGTTATTTCAATAAACCATACATTTATTGACAGCTCAGCAAGCTGATAATCTACAAAGTCATTTGGCGTAGGCCCCGTCCGTAGTGCATAGTCCGAGAGTATCGGATCTGCAATTCCTGCCTAAAGATGAAGGCAGGGGCGCAGCCGACCCCCAAAAATAGGTGGAGTATGAATACACCGGGACGGGGCACGCCAACCCCCAAAAGATGGTAACTGAGTATACCCACCAGTCTAGAGTCCTGGGGTTCCTGAAAAATAGAGAAGGAAGATACAAATGGTGAAGATACAAATTAGATGTGAGAAATACAGTGTGCCTAAAGTTTAATAGGGAAGAAGGACAATTCTAATATAATTTTTTTTTTTTTTTTTTATATATATATTTTATTTTATTTTTATTTTTTTATATATTGCCAGTTCACTCCTAGGAAAACACAGAGACGAGGCCTCATTGGACCGGCAATGCCGCTTTTGGCTTGCATAGACTAGGTCACATTGGACCACACAGACAGCCGCCTTGGCAAAAATAATAAACAGGCCTCCTTGGACCACATATAGCAGCCACCTGGGGCTGAGCATAACACAGACTCTGGCCTCATTGAACCACATGGCCTTTATAGACCACAGAGACGAGGCTTTAATGAGCCACACGGCCACAATAGACCACAGAGACGAGGCTACTAAGCCACAACGGCCGCTAATGCCACAAAGAGACGAGGTAAGACTGGACAACACATACGTTTTTTTTTATTTTTTTTATTTTTTTTATCTTAAGCCTTAAGATCACGAAACCTATGCCCCGGGGGGCAACTGGCCACCATTGCATCTTTTAATGACAAGACCGAGCCACTAGAGCCACATGAAGACAAACCACACAAGACTACGGCATCTAAGCCACATAAAACCTCTGCCCCGAGGGGGCCACTGGCCGTTCAGGCATCTTTTTGAAAGGACAAGGCAAACATATGCCACAAGGCGCCAAGCCCCACATGTACACAAGGCCCACGTGGCCACAAGGCCACTAATGCCACACGTAGACAGACATACTTGAATACAAGGCCACTAGGCCACATTTAACCATGCCATGAAGGCCACAAGACCACGAGACAAGGCCACATTAGGCTACACGGTCACAGTAGACCACACAGAACATAAAGAGTTCCAAACCATAATCCCACACTTAGACGAGACGTACAGACAACGGCCACTAAGCCACACAGAACAAGGCCATAAGGGCCACGCCTTGAAGGCCGAACATAGGACAAGGCAACATGGGACCACGAAGCCATGAGACCGACACAGAGACGAGGCCCACCGGGCCACAAGGCTGCTAAGCCACACTGAACGAGGCCAACAAGACAAAGCCACTAGGCCACACAGAACCTGCCATATTTAATGGCCACAAGACCACGGGACAGCCACATTAGGCTACACGGTCACAGTAGACCACATAGAACATGAATATCGCATGAAATAGCCGTCACTTTTTTTTCTTTTTTTCTTTTTCTTTTTTTAATTTTTTTTTTTAATAATGACGAACATGTAACGAAGGCACAACGGCTGCTACAGCCACATAGAGACGAGGCCACATTGAACAGAGCCGCTAGGCCACACATAATAGATGACTAGATAGTCATTGAGGAGTGCTGGCTAGAATAATAACAGGATGAAGGAAATAAGATTGACACCACCACCAGTAGTTGCATAGTTATTTACCTTATGGTTATTGTAGAGCTTGCTGGGCTTGAAGAATAGTTTTAGAATCGGGTCTTATGTAAGACTTAAATGCAGAGGAAGACCATCTGCCCGGGATCTTGAAAGCTTAAGTAGAAATGCCACGTTCAGCTGCTGTAGTGGCTGCCCCAAACCTAAATGAATGACTGTTATACTGGAGGGGAGATAACTGCAGCTTTTGAGGACAGAACTAGATGAGTCCTGAACCACGCTTAAGAGAGAGATGCTTCGAAGGTAGGAAATAGGGAAAGTGATCTGAGAATCTAGAGCGGATTTTTAGGAATGTAATCAGATGAGAAGGGACAAAATGTATTACTAATTTTAGAAATTGATGATGTGATACCAGAAACTTGAGAGTCGGTTGGAGTGCTTAAGAAAGAGTAAAGAAATTAGGGGAGAAGGTGAATCAGAAAAAGGACCTAGGGCAAGATCGGAGTGTTAGATCTGAAGAAAATTCCCCTGGATGCATGAGCCATGAACATAGTTAAACATGGATACGATCGGAATATGAAAATAGGAAAAGAAACCAATATGGATGGGAGGTAATAAAAGGGGGTTAAATGGATTTCACTTTTCTGTAATGTTACTGTTAAAGCATAAACAACAACTGCAAAGTTACAATGCACAAAGTTCAAGCATTGAAGATTTAATTTAAAGAGATCGCTTTTTAAGGACTACAACAATGCTGAGAGGGACTGTGCGGCATTCCTTTGGATTAGTGGCATCACAAACCATAAAGTTATATATTCAGCTCCCGGAATATGATTTATAGCATAACAAACAGCATGAGCTAATCAATACTAGAAGATAACTACGCATAAGCTACATGATACATCAACTAACCATCCGGAAATGGGGTCTACATGTTGACGCTTCTTGAGTCTCTCCGTCTTTGCTGACTTGGTTTGAATATAAGCTAGAAGTTTTGAAAGGTCTGTGAGAGGTAAGCAAAGCTGCAAAACGAGCTGTCGAACTCCAGCCCTGTTCCGGGAGCAACAGCTCGACTGCATCCAAAGAGACGACAAAAACCATGCGCTTACTCACCCTCAATGACAATTCCAGCATAGGATATGAAAAGTATTTAGGGCATTCCAAGCCGAACCCCACACACACACCATGGGGACACTGAGACCCACCACACATCGATTTTACTAATTGTAGATAAGGAAGGAACAACCGGCTGTGATCCAGAAATAAGGAATCTGAAAGAAAAGCAAAACATATAATCGATTCTGCAGAAATATAAGCTTTAAAGGTGTAGGGAGCCACATCTTCAGTGATATACGGTCTAGCTGGATTGAGCAGTGACTAATTTATTTGATCACAGTTAGAGGAGGGCAGGGTGATGGATAAGGGCTGCTGAAAGGCAGAGCCGCCTGAAGACTACAGTGCGTAGCTATGGCATTGCAGTGGTCAGGAATGAGCTTGCGTGACCTTAATCATGAAATTGGAGACTACGGATTCCCAGCTGAACGTCTCTGGAACAGCATGATCATCTAACAAGAACTGCCTTAGTGATGCAACCGAGCTTCGTTAGCACATACAACATAAGTTTTGCCACCACTTCGAACCCAGAGATGTTAGCAGCCGCTATAAGGTAATTTCGGTGAAGTGCGAATGAACGGAGTCTGAGCAGGCTTGGTAATTTGTCTGACCTTTGCTATCCAAATGTCCAAATCTGAACGGATATGCACCCTTCAACTATGGCCAGAGTTAACAGACGAGAAATAAATGCCCTGCCTTAAAGAGATACTTATGGTGAATTTTTTTATTTTTTTTTTATTTTATTATATATATATATATTTTAATTATTTTTATATATGAATTTATTTTAAATTTTTAAATCTTATTAAATCTCAGTAAAATACTTACCTGTAGTAAGGTGACAGCATACCGATAAGATACCTCAATCACATTTGATATTCTGTTGTTGACTTTTGAGCATAGACTCTTTCTCAGCTGCGCAGCGTACACCTGACATTACTCTCAAGTTGTATGAATGAAGTTATTCACGACCGAGAGATCACTGCCATGGCAACAAGTGAGTTCCTTGAATAGAAAAATAGGTAAACATTTAAATCATACAAATAAGTAAATATAATGTCATTCGAGTCTTCTTGACTGAGATTCGTCTGGTGATTGGTTTGAATTATATATTCTACACTTATAACTGTTAGTTCTACTGTGTTAGGCAAGTTTTGGCAAAGTCTGTGACCTTTGACCTGAGCATCCTTAGTCTGCCTTTGTACATTTAATATCAAATCCTTATCATGTCGATATTTCGATGACACATATCGGTGGATTAAAGTAGTCGCCAAGAAATTGTGTTATGGCGGTTGTACCATATTTCTGTTAGTGAAGAACTTAAATTCAAGAATTAAAAGATCTTAATATGAAAAATCATATCATTGTAGGCCTATAGGCCACAAGTCAAATTGAATAGAGATATAGAGAATTATTAGCACTGTAAATGTATCATTTACTTCCTTTGTATTGAATACTCCTGCTACATATACCCTACATATACCCTTCATAACCATGTCTTCTACGGCATACATATAACATCCAACGATCAACTAGCTTCTGATATGGACATATATTTACATCACTTTCAAATTTTTAGAAACCCTTTGTAAATTTATAACTTATGAATTTATTTTTTATTTTTAATAATTTAACAGTAGCTATTAATTGCTTTTGTTTTATGTTTGAATAATAGATAGTTATATTTACAGAAAATAAACGGAGATAAAATGACCCCTTTTATTGGTTAAAGCGCAATCTAGGTAGGCTATGAGTCGAAATCTTCCCGGCGGTCGGGAAGTGATTAGCAAAACGTCTCCATAAATGCCGAAGCAATAACGAATTCAGATAAGGGCGTACAACGAGTTGAATAGGTACGCTCCTTTATTGACAGGCACTCTCACATAGTGAGTGAGCAGATGAGGAGCGCGAGCTGTAAATGGCATACATAAAGCCAATTTGATAAAGTTGCTCTTAAGCTTGATTTAATTATTTTCAGCAACCCAGCTGTTAATATTTTTGCAATTAACCATGAGAGCGTGGAATCAACGCTGAAATAGATTAGTGTTTTTTTTTTTTTTTTTTTTGTAACTACCGCGTCACCAGAGTCACAATTGAACTTTACCGCTGATGAAGGGAGCAGTAGAGTAGCAAATTAATATACTTACCTGAATGGAATTTAATCATAGTAGCCTAATAGGGATGTAAACAGTGGCCGCGGGAAGCTACCAACGTGAAAGCCTTGAAAATGGAACTTGAACTTGAAAACCCTGTTAGGAGATCGTCTCTCGTGAGATTTAAAGCCGCCACATCTTGTTTCCTCTGCAAGCGTGGTGCATTCGCGCACCGCGAAAATGGCTGAGATCAAATCAACGATATGACTTGTGTTGTTATGAATCGAACGCAAGTGAATGAACGCCGGTGTCGTTCTGCGAACTGAATTGAAGCGTCAGCATCTGCGAACTAATCGTCGCTTCAGTATCTGCGAACTCAAACATGTGTAAGTACCGTGCTTTTATACAATAAGCATAATAATATGATTGGATAGAAGTGAAGCAATAAGTGACGTAATAATTGAGTCTTCCCAGCAGAACTTATGCTAAAGCTTTCATTTCTTCGTGGATCTGTGTGAATGGGGATCATTTTGACAACAGTGTTTTGTATGCGGAAAACTCAAAGGAAATACTTTTTAAGCATATAGTTTTCGTGTAAACGTACCCTGAGTGTGTTGTGCCTGTGACTAATTGCCCATTGTTCTAGTTGTGGATTTCATCATGTGTTGTTCCTGTTGTGTGGGTCAAGTCAAGTCAATCATCCTGTCATGTTACAATAGGATCTGTCATCATAACGTCATGTCTGTATAATAGATTTTCACAAAACATTTATGTGAAATTGCCAGGACACGCGTTTTACACATATATTACCTGAACATTTGCAGAACCTGAGGAAAATATTATTGATGGATGGCATTTTTCCATATTTCCATTGATGTTTAGGAGCAGACAGATGATGTGACTTATACTGAAGTCACTGCGTACAGTAAAAAACGAGGCAAAAAGAACAAGGTGAGCGAACACTTCCTTGATGTTGTCCAGCTTCTCTCAACATGATTTTTGTATATTTTCCTCTTATATGCAGTTCTTCATGAATTGTGTGATTATATGCAGTTCTTCATGAATTGAGCTCAAACAACATGCTGTAATAATTGTGGGTTAAAACAACTGTGATGTTCATTCAGGTTCGCTGTGATGATTTAGTGACTTATGCTTCCATCAGAGGAGCAAAAGCTGGAGCTCAGGAGAACTGCAGTCAACTTTATGCCTCTGTGAACAAGAACAAATCAGGCAAATAATTATACAAAACCCACATGAGCAGAGGAATATCAATCTAATATAACTCAATCCTAATGGGTTCATTCATTGTTAATGCTTTCAATGTCTTTTACATGTTAATGAACAAACTGTAACAGATTGTTGTCTTTTGTCCTCTTTGTGTTCTGGCTTTGAGTTCTAGCGCTTCCAGAACTGTTTTAATAACCTTTGGTCTAGTTTTAATTTAGCAATGTGGAACTAGTGTGATTACATATTTTCAGGAGTATTTTCAGAGCGATGAACTCACTGTTGAGGTTTGGAAACATGTTTCTGCTGAGTGTGAGAACTTAGTTAGTTTAACCACACGTCTTTAGAGAAACATTTAAAGAAAGAAGAGGAACTGACATCTTAACCCACACAGAACTGGTCATCTCTGAACCCAGTTTGGACTGAACCTGGTAAAACAAAAAGTACTTATTTAGTGAATAAATACAAGTATTTGTCTGGTACCTTTTATTTGATGCTGAATAATACAAAACATTTTAAAATGTACTTATTATTCAGTCCCATAAGTACGTAAAAACAATTATATGTACATATCGCATTAATAACCTTATTAATATTGCAAGAGTAAATTAACTTCCATAAACTGCCATTAAAAACATGTTAAGGAATACATAAAGGATCTGCAATATATGGAAGTTAATCTTCTCTTGTTTTGTCTTATTCAGCATCCAATAAAAGGTACCAGACAAATACTTGTATTTATCAATTCAATAAGTTATTTTTGTTTGACCAGGTTCAGTCCAAACTGGGTTCAGAGATGATCAGTTCTGTGTGGGTTAAGATGTCAGTTCCTCTTCTTTCCTTCTTTCTTTCTTCTTTAACCACATGTGTTTCTCTAATAAATTAATAAACTCTTCCAAACCTCAACAGTGAGTTCATCGCGCTGAAAATACTACTGAAAATATGTAGTCACACTAGTTCCACATTGTTAAATTAAAACTAGAGCAAAGGTTATTAAAACAGTTCTGGAAGCGCTAGAACTCAAAGCCAGAACACAAAGAGGACAAAAGACAACAATTAGGCAGAAACGCATGTGTGTTAGTTTGATCATACTGGTTTTAGACAAACTGCACAAAATGTTATGTATGAAAACTTATCAGGCATACAAATGTATATGAATCATCTACAGTTCACAGAAAATTTTAATAATGGAATTAATAAATTGATGTTATTCTTTACATTTTTGTTAAAATAATTATTTGTTAAGAAGCCGTTGAATGGCCGTATTCTGTTGTTTACTATGATTAATGGTGGAAAAAAAACACTGAATTGAGGCTGAAATGTACAGTATGTGTAATAAGCAAAGCTTCTGTCTACTCCTTTTGGGTCACTGCGAGTTGTTTTGATCACATAGATTATATGATTATATATATATAGGCCTACAGTTTGTTTTGAGCTTTTATTGTTTTTTCTAACCCTATGGACCAAAATAAAATAAAAATATATAAATTGAAGTCATAAAACATTTTTTTACAAAGAGCCCATTTTTCTTGTGCATTTTCCCAGTAAAATGATTAACTCCATACTAGGCTATCTATTGATAGAGTTTTCAAACACACTGTTCACAGAAAGAATTGAAATAGAAACAGAGCGCATTTAGGCATTTAGGCCAGCCGTCTCCATTGACTCTGTATTGCCTGAAGCTTTTGACTTATAACAAAAAACAATGTCTAAAAGCTGCTATGTGACAAGGTGTACAGCAAACAAGCTACAAAACCCTAGAAACAAGTTTTTATAAGCTGTTGACCCCAAAAAATGAGCGTTTAAGGACACAAAAGTGGATACAGGCAACTGAGATAGAGACGCGGGAGGGGAACGTAATCGGCGATCAGTATAGCTTAGCTTAGCTTACAGAAATATAATATATAAAACTGACATTTGACTAAGTGACAAAATGTTGAGTGTCAGGATCCCACAATTAACCCATTCTTCCAGCGGATGCTTCATGTCTTGTTGCCTGTATCCACTGTGGCATCATGAGAGGTAGAGGATCACCAAAGTGTGGGTTGCTTCACAAATCGAGTCCAGGCAGAGATCAAGTCACTGGTTTCTTTATAATAATCAACTCAAAACTCCAACACTTTTTAACCAAAACACTTTTCCAGCTTCTCTTTATGCTCTCTAACATAAAACAGCCAGTCTCTCTGTCCTCAGCTCATTAACAGCTTTTCTCCTTCACTCACAACAGCTGTGTCCCTGGTAACTGTAGTCCGGGACCTGGTGGCCATCTTGGTTTGTAGTCCCCATTGCTGCAACCACCTAGATGGCACATATCTTGCCTCTATGACATACCCTCTCACGATGCCACCCCACCTTTGTCTCCTTAAATGCTTGTTTTTTTGGGTCGACAGCTTATAAAAACTTATTTCTGTGTTCTTTAGCTTGTTTGCTGTAGACCCTTCAGGGAAAATTAAGGTTGATTATGTCCCTATCAACACATGACCAACATCACCTGACTGTATTTTCTCTCAGCTTTTCTTGACAAATGTGCATTAAAAACACACAATCAGCCAAAGAAGGAATGACACTGAAAATGTCAAAGGTCAGTTGTAGAATTATGATTCAGCTTCTGTCAAAAATGATTGATGACCGTGAAATTGATTAACTCTTGACATTGTCCCGCCCCCTGTCCTTGGGTTGACCTGACCTCACATGACAGTGTCACCTTTGACCTTGTATCCTCCGGGGGTTGGAAATGAACTATGACCGTTGACTAATTGGTTGATGTGTATGCCCTCGTGAGTATAAGGTATCTATTGATTAAGGTTTGAACTTTGTCCCAGTTATAAAGTCATGAAGGGTTATTTTTGTGAGCTCTGACGTCCGGTTGTGTCACATGCCATTCCAGCACATAGTGGGGGATTACGGGGGCACAGTGGAAGTAATAACTTTTTATCACTTCCACCTTGCTCAGACCGAGTTCAACCTCCCTCGTCTGTCATTCTTCAGACGTTACACTACTCTCTCAATATTCAAAGTGCAAACAGAGACCGGAGCCACAATTACACAGTCCAGAGATGGGTTTGAAAGCTCTGTTGCGCAACGAATCCTCCGCCATCGTCACGCGATCAGTGAACTGGGATTCCTACTCTGGCGACTCGTGCTGGATGAGCAGAACAGACGTTTACAATAGTTTACTATGTTTTTGTTGTTGTTTTTTTTAAAGCAAAACGACCTTGGAGGCAGTGACACGGTGAGCACCGTAATGTAATGTGAATGTAGCGGTGGCATATTATATGCTAATTCCAATTCCACCCTCACGCTCCGTCATGGCGATATCACGAGACCGCTTCACTCGACGAGAGATCTCGTCACATTTTAGCCTGAGTGGGGCGATTGAGACACAGGGGTGGAACGGATGAAACATAACAGTTTTTAAACGGCAACTATTCCTCTAATGCTTGTTTTTGTGAACAATACCTGACAATTTACTTATCTACATATTGTTACAAACATATTTTGTAATTTATTTTAATTTAAAGGTTCATATTAATCATCTTTGTTCTGTCACCCAATAATCAATAGCCGATAAGCCTATGCGCATTTTGTAATCTTTCTAATAGGCTATTTTGATGAAGACAGACAAATCCGTTTACAATTAATTATCTTTAATTTCTTCCTTGAGTCATATTGAGTGTTTGCTTGTTGAATAGCCTGTTATTATGAAGAAAACCAGGTCAACCGAAAGACGATAAATTACATTTATTAAAGATTGAAGATTGGACTAATTGTTGATTATTAAAGAGATAACATGTGTTGCGTAATTGAAAAGCAGCTATTTTCCATTCCTGCTCATACTTCGGATATAAGAATCAGCAGTGTTGTTGTGCGAAATAAACCCAGAGACGATTGAAATCAATGTTTAGGAAGCCCACGTCCGGTTTTTTTTTTTTTTGCAAAAGTATAACAATAAAATCATTAATTTGAGTATTTATCATGTTATAAATGAAAATGTAAGTATTGCATCTCAAAACCATTGGTATAATCTATCATTTACAGCAATAAACACACATGGCCCATTTTTGTCATTTTTATGGCTATGACTACTTTGACGCTCGTTAACTCATAATTAGATTCTGCGACTTTAGGCGGGGTTTCACAGGCGGGGTCACATATTTTCTAATTGTAACTCCTCCTAACATCCACCAAACTTGTCTCAGACCTTCAAACTGTTCTGACTCGAGCTGCTTTATCTTTTATAACTGATCAGACATACGTTTTTCCAAAAATGACGATCAAAAACAGAATCAGAAAGAGCTTTATTGACAGGTATGTTTGCACATACGAGGGATTTGTTTCGGTGACAGAAGCTTCCACAGTACAACCAGAATAACAGTGACAGGACACAGATAATAAACATAATAGGTAACACTTTATAATAACTGCACGCTATTAATCATTAGTCTGATACGTTATTAGATAGAACTGTTATATATAAAAGGAGACAAAAGTAGACAGTATATGAAAAGTTATTAGCGTATGCCGTGTGGTTGATGTACAGTGTTGCTGAGCAGAAATACATAATCATGTTTCGCTTGATCCCCTCAAAGTTGCATTGGATTTTCTCCTCAGCGTAAAGGTTAAGAGGCTCATCTATCACTGTTTTCCATGTTCGTAGAGTTAGTTTCTGGAGTAAATATATAGGCTATAAACTGTGTGTTTACACAGCTTTTTAAAAAATGCAGGGTCTGGTGTTTCAGTGCGTTCGGCCAGTCAGCGAACACTAACATCAATGATAGTTCCTATAGTGCTGGTTTAGACCGACTCTGAAGTAGGAGTAAATGAGTTCCTCCAAAAGGAGTTCCTAGAAATAAAATCGTTCCTACTAGTTCCTGCAGTGCGAACACGGTTCCTCCATTGTGAAAGCCACTAATAGATTCTGCCAGCTCTTTACTCACTCTGGATGAGGACAGTTCTTGGAGAGTGGGGAAGGGTGTACCAGTGATTCTCTCAGCAGACTATCCGCTGTAGTCTTCTGAGATCTGATAGCTGAGCTGAACCAGACAGTTCTAGAAGTGCAGAGGATTCAGTGACTGCAGAGTATACTTGTATCAGCAGCTCCTGTGGCAGGTTGAACTTCTTCAGCTGGTGAAGGAAGTACATTGCTTTTTGACACTGGCGTCTATGTGGAACTCCTCCTTCAGGTCCTGAGAGATGGTGCTGAAAGACTCATGCTGTTCATGATGGTGAGTGGGAATGATGCTGAGGCGTTTCTCCTGAAGTCCACGATCATCTCCACTGTTTTAAGTGTATTAAAGGGTTAGTTCACCCAAAAATGAAAATTACCCCATGATTTACTCACCCTCAAATCATCCTAGGTGTATATTACATTCTTTATATAAAATTAGTTATATAAAAAAATGTCCTGGCTCTTCCAATCTTTATAAACATATTATGCTATTTGTATGCTTTAGTAGAGTGAAAAAGTGAACTACAGCACCTTTACACTCAGATCTTGAAGAATTTGCAGTCCTGTGGCTCCCTCTAGTGCACAACATTAGTGGGTTATGAATCGCATTGATAAATATGGCAGATTTTTTTTAATGATTACACATTTTTTATGATTACTTTTTACTGATAATATACTCACATTAAGCTCAAATTCACTAATTCGTGGTACCTTATTTCATGCTTTAACAGTTGAATTATAAACTTGCTATGAACTCTAAACAACCTAGTTAAAAAAAAAAACTAAAAAAAAAACTTTTTTTGTGTGATCATGTTGATGTTTATAGATGTTTTGTCATTTTTTGTACATTTATTATTGCAGACAAAATATGTTTAGAACACAGGCATGAAAACATAATTTCAAAATCTCCTGTAGACATCACATGTATGTTAAAATAATGTATCATTTTAGGCTATAAGAACTATAAAAATAGACGGAAGAATAATCAATATTAGCCTAACAATTAAAATGGACAATTTTCCCTTTCGAAAATGCGGCAAATTATATCAAACCTAAAAGGTCCCGGAGCGGTTGCTCTCCCCTACACGTGCAAAGTTCCGAAAATTCCGAAAATTCCCCCTCTGGTCGACCCCCACATGTTTATTTCCACTGTATGCCTCTCTGAGCATTTGTCTTTCCCTTGGCAAGCCACCTTGCCACCCCTGGGGTTGAAATATACAGAGTTTCGCAATGCAAATTCCGCAGACCCATGGGATTTCTTTGGCATTGACTCGTTTTATTTCTCGAAGATGAGAGGCTTTCCAAGCGAAACCCCATTCGTCGTCACAACGTAACGTCTCCGTTCCCTACTCGGGGAACGAGGGTTACATACCGAGACGTTTCTATTATAAAACTCACCTGAAGCTACACATGAACTTCCATACAGTGCAGAAACCACATTACCACAGTCTGAGATCACGGTAAGTAGTTCATCTTTATGTGCTGAGATACAAAAGCCTCTTCTGTGCAAGTTAGTTTCCCAACAGCCACGATGAGAGAGACGACATTTTGTTGGTTGATTGGTTTCTACTAACTCATGTTCACAACAACACGAAAGTTCAGTCTGATTTTCACATGCAATTTGTCTGTTCAGACCAATGCATAAAATAGCAGTAGATGCAAATTCACTCTCTCACTGTAGGTGGCGCTCCTGGAAAAGCAGAAATAAAGCACTATACAACCTTCAGTATTTGCATGGTTTCAAACAGCCGTTCAGAATTTTGTATTTGCTATGGAGATTATTAAGAATACAGAGATGAGAGACGCTTCTAGATTATTTCTCAGTTAATCAAGTATAATTTGTTTTTTATGTGTACGCAAGGCTCTGCATACAGTGCATGTGATACAAAGTTCATCACCAGAATAGTATGCGCACCACTCGATTTAACCTTGCCATGCAGGTCGTACCTGTGCTTTGAATTGCATTGTTTTGCAGTAATCGGTTGTTCCACAAGGTGGCAGCACTGGCCCGGGCTGTTGATTCCCAGTATAAAACCAAACTAAAGGGACAGAACAACAGACGCCTGCATTGACAAGCAATTGTGTGAGGGGGTCAAGAGATAGCCGTAACTTTAGTTTAAAAGATCACAAAACATGGTTTCACTTTATTTTAATGGTAACTTGCATAAATGTAAAATGTAACTTTAACACATTCTGTTGATTATAAGTAACGTTGCACCTACATGTCTAACTAACTCTCATTAGAGTGTTAGTAGAGTATTAGTAGAGTCAGTAGAATGTCTAGAACGTCACTTTAAACTGCATGAGTAAGCCATGATTAGCTGGTTGTTTGCATAAAATAGTCCATAGAAAATCAATTGATTTAATTTGTCTTTTAGACCTCATGGATGATCAAGAAAGGAAAAACAGAAGCCAAAAAACTTTGCCACTATTTTTAGGAATTGTTTTAAATGCATGGCAGTTTCGGTGGTTTTGTTAGTTTTGAATATTTAAAGTGGACTTGACTAGGTCGGTTACTTTTGCACTTATATACAGACCTCCGAAATATAACAAAGATTTTATTTTGGAATTTTCTGAATTTGTATCTCCTATGACCACTTGCTTCTGACAGCCTTGTTATATAAGGTGATTTTAATATTCATATCGGCTGCCCGGATAGGCCCCTAGTACAAGATTTTTTAACTGTGTTAGATTATTTTAACCTTACTCAGTCTATAGTGGGATCTACTCACTTACAAGGCCACACTTTAGATTTGTCCTGGGGTGTTCCGGTGTGTGAGCTTGTTATAGAAAACATTGGGCTATCAGGTAATTATATTATTAAATTTAATATTTTTTACTAGGCCCACTCGAGGCTGTGAGTCAGTTGGTCGTCGTGTTAGGCCCATTAATGCTTTGACTGCCTCTGAGTTCTCTGAGGCGTTTAAGTCTCATACGCAGCTGTGTGTCATGGATTTGTCTCCATCTTGTCAGGGGTCAGATATGTTAGTGGCAAGTTTTAATTCAAAATGCAATGGTATTCTGGATTCCATAGCCCCCTTTAAAAAGGTAAAATCTAAAAAGGTAGCTCAGCCCTGACTTAATGCGGAGAGTCGAGTACTTAGGCAAAAATGGAGACAGGCTGAAAGGAGATGAAAATAAGATAAGCTCCAAGTGTTATATGAGATACTCAAAGACTGTATGATTACACACCAACAGTTTGTTGAATCTGCTAAGGCACGATATTTTTCATTTACATTTACATTTACATTTAGTCATTTAGCAGACGCCTTTATCCAAAGCGACTTACAAATTAGGACAAAAATTCAGCGAGTCATCATAAAGAGGCAAAAACAACAACAACGCAAGAAGTGCTCAAAATACGAAGTTCAGGTATTATTCAGAGTAGCATAAGCCTGATAAGTGATGTTTCAAAGGGAAAGGATTATTTTTTTTTTTTTTTTTTTTTTTTTTTATAAGGTTAAGTGCTCACGGAAGAGATGGGTTTTCAGCTGTCTTTTGAATGTTGTCAGGGATTCTGCATTCCGGATGAGGGTGGGGAGAGCGTTCCACCAGCATGGAACTGTGAATGAGAATGTTCTGGAAAGTGATTTTGTGGCTTTCTGTGATGGAACCACGAGACGTCGCTCGTTGACCGATCGTAGGTGTCTGGTAGGGATGTAGACTCGTAGGAGTGAGTGAAAGTAGGAGGGAGCTGAGCCTGTGATGGATCTGTAAGCAAGCGTCAGTGCCTTGAACTTGATGCGAGCAGCGAGAGGTAGCCAGTGCAGAGAGGTGAACAGAGGAGTGACGTGGGCCCTCTTGGGCTCGTTGAAGACAAGACGAGCTCCAGCATTCTGGATCATCTGTAGGGGTTTGGTCGCACATGCTGGAAGTCCAGCCAGAAGAGCATTGCAGTAGTCGAGCCTAGAGATGACCAGGGCCTGGACGATAAGTTGCGTTGCATGCTCAGTTAGGAAAGGCCTGATCTTCCTGATGTTGTGCAGTGCAAACCTGCATGATCGAGCTGTCTTTGAAATGTGATCAGTGAAGGTCAGCTGGTCATCAAACGTTACTCCAAGATTTCTGACCGATCTTGATGGGGTGATTAATGATGACTCTAGCTGGATGGTGAAGTTCAGTTTTAATCTCACAGAATCATTATTGTCCAAGAGTGTTATTTCTAGCAATAAATACAGTCCTGAACATTGTAGGCCCAGCTGTTGTTGATAATACTGTGACAGCCTGTGAAAGTTTTTCGCAATTTATTGTGGATAAGATCACTGCTACTATAGCAAACATTTCTAATTCTGTTTTGAATCCAGCTTCTCTTCTAGTTCAGCCAGACTCTTGCACCACTGCTCAGTTATGGATGTTTGAGCCTGTTTCACTATCTAATCTGCTAGAAGTTATTCAACATCTTCATAAAACCGAATATCATAAAAGACTGCCATATCTGTCCGTGTCCGAAAGAACGGATGTTCAATTACAGAGAGAAGGTTTAATACACACAAATATCGAAATGAAAGAATCTTTTGAGTCGAATCTTTTTGAATGATTCGGTTGCGATTAAAAGCTATCAAGAGGTAAAGCTCATCAGTGATTATAATATAACGACTTAAATTGCAGTTTGTTCGTCACATAAAGCTATCATATGAATAAATAACGATATTAATATAACGGACGAGTCGTATTAGATCACTTTTATGATACTTTTGTGATGTTTTTTTGTCTTTTATTATTATTATTTTTTTGCGTGACAGCCCCCAGTAGGCTAATATTACTCATTCACTTTCATTACATCGACAAGAAGAGTCTCCATTAGGCTACATATTCAAAAATGTCCCTTTGTCTTCCATGGAAAGTAAACTTAAGGGTTTGCACATGAAGGTGAGTTAATGACGGCAGAATTATCATTTTTGGAAGAACTAGTCCTTTAATATGCATTTCAAGGCTGAGATTATGCATCGTCTGCAGAGCTAACGTTAACGTTACTTACACAAAATAACATCTAAAGCGCATGTGACGAAGACAATATCTTTATGAACTTCAGAAAAATATTTATTAGATTTAGGTAGGTATTAACTAACAGACAGACAGACAGACAGTTATGTTCAAAATAACCCCAAATCTTACTAACTTACCATGATAAAGTGCATTTAAACAGATCCAACAATAAAATGAAGACAAAACATTATCTGTCGATATCTGTCTGTATAACGTTAATTTTGGCCACTGAGAGTATAATGGAAACATAATTAACCACAAACCAACATGAGACTTCAAGTCTTTTAAATAAATGATAATCTCTTCTCTCTTCTTTTGGTATAGAATAAAATACCAGTTCAGGGTTCCTCTTTCGGCTGTTGTTGCAGCCAACTGCACAACATATTGCAGGCATTACTGAGACCGGCGGTCGCAAAGATGGCGGCGCAAAGCTACAGTGACGTCATGTGAATCGAATGAATATGTGCCCATGAGATGTAATGACGACTCCAACATTACAACTTTGTTTGAGTGTTTGGACAAAATAAGTGTGTGGTTGGCTGCTAATTTTTTGCAGCTCAACGAGTCAAACTCTGAAGTGGTGATTTTGGTCCCCCAAAGTTAGCCAAACTGCTTTCTGTACATCTTGACCCCTTAGCCACTAATGTCAACACCCAAGCGAGGAACTTTGGTGTAATTTTTGATTCAGAGCTGAAATTTGACAAACAAGTCAATGCAGTGGTTAAAAGTAGTTTCTATCAATTGGGGAGCATCGCCAAATTGAAGATAATTTTTTCTTTTAAGGACATGGAAACTGTCATTCTTGCTTTTATTTCATCCAGATTGGATTATTGCAACTCGTTATATTTGGGATTGTCTAGAAAGTTGCTATGAAGGTTGCAGCTGGTTCAAAATGCAGCAGCCAGACTGTTGACAGGCACAGGGAAATGGTCTAGGACAGTGTCTCATGTATTGTCATGTCTTGTCATGTTATGTCTTGTTCTTGATCTTTCTCTCTACTCTGTCTCCCTCTGCTGGGGTTTTGGAGTTACTGTTTCTTTCCCTTCTCCCTTCCTCCAGCTGTTCCTCATCTTCTCTAACTACCTCGTTTACCTTCTTCTCCCCTCTGATTAGGTCCCTATTTCTCTGTCTGTTTCTGCTTCTTTCCTTGTCGGATTCTCACTAGATTTTCTCATGCAAGAAGCGAACAACAGTCCTGTTTGTCTTGTCCGAGTCCTGTCCTGTTGGCATCTGCCTGGTGAGCGCGATCTATACCATAGTATTCATCTTGATCTTTGTATTCTGTCCAGTTCATCTGATGCTGAAAGAGATCTGGTAACCACAGTTGTGATCTGAGCCTTGTCTACACTGAGAGACCCGCAGCCTGTCACCGCTATCACGGTCATCTCTGTCTGCTGCCAAAAGAGACTCTTTTTGATCTTTTCTGATTTTTCTTTTACAAAAGTATTTTTGTTTAGTTTTTTATCGCCCTCTCTGCGGGTTGCCTGTTTTGCCATTATCTCTCAAGAAGAGGATTTGCGTTCTACATTATTGCCACCCTGTGTTCTCATTAAAGACTCTATTTTTGTTAATTCGCTATTGGGTCCTCTCTTACCTGCATAACACAGTGGTTCCCAAACCTGTCCTGGAGTCCCCAACACTGCACGTTTTCTTTTTCTCCCTAATCAAACACACCTGATTCAACTCATCAGCTCATTAACCCATGTGACTGGAATTTTTTTCTCTTGAATTACCGCGGGGTGTGAATTGTACTAAAAAACCTTGCCTTATCTTCTCTAAAAAGCGTGCCACACATTCAGCTGACATAAACCACAATTTCAGTAAACGGAAAAACCTATTCAGTGATGAAATGTTTTCTGTGTTGACACAAATCTTGTGCGATGTCCTGTCCTAAACTGCCGAGATAATCACACAATGCCTGCCATAGGCTACACGTCTGCTAATGACATGTCCGATACGCATAATACCAATGACTCCTTTGAACCATTCACTTTAATGAAGGGTTAAAACAACTGATCTGTCCAACACTGAATTGGTGTATAAAATCGGTAACACTTTACAATAATCTTCCATTTATTAAACTCTAGTTAACTACATTAGTTAACATACTATTAATAAACTGCACTTCTATGGCATTGTTAATATTAATTTTAATATTCAGGCTACTAATAGCCTACGTTATTGAAATCAAAAGTTGTATTTGTCAACATAGCGGAAAAGGAGAGATCTGGGTGCGGGGGGCCCATCTAAGATTATCTCGTCCTGGGCCCAGGCAAGACTGTCAGCTGGCCTGCATTTACCAATTGTTTCCCCTCATTTTGTTTTCTTTCCTTCTCCTGTCTTTCTTTCCTTTTTTTGGTGGCCTGATTTGGCTTTCTTTAAGAAAGACATTTCTACAGCAGAATTTTGCGCTCCACCAGATGCTCAACTAACTAACATGAACAAAATGCGTGCAGATGGACTAAACCATTTGGCGCATTAGCAAGGGGTGGGACCAGTCAGTCATTCAACCAAGTTATTCAGCCAATACACTAACTTTACATTTCATCTGACATTCATTATGAAATTTAATTTTAAAATGAAAATATCCAGGTAAAATAAAATATATTCCAGACTTTTCAAGGGCCCTCTCTCCCCTTGGGGCCCTGGTAATCAGTACTGGTTTTAACCCCAGTCCGACGCCCCTGCTCTGTCCTGTGGACTATATCAGTAATAGTGTAGGGAATAGTGAATGAGGGTATAGGGTGTGTTTGGGACACAGCCTCTGAGTGTTGATTCTGAACACTGATAATTCAGTTATATTGCAGTAGACTACTTTATCAAAAACAACAAATGTTACCCAGAATGCATTATTTTCTATGGTTTATTACTGTTTTAATGGAAAATGGTATGTTACTGTTAGAATTTGGCGTTTTTTTTACATCTCAGTTTTACAGTGTCTGAGAATTAAAGATTGATCATTTACTGAGTGAGTTCAACAGTTCAATCACGAGCGTCACTCTTGCACAAACAACAGCTTCTTTTGGGGCAGTCATGGCCTAGTGGTTAGGGAGTTGAACTGGTAACCCAAAGGTTGCTGGTTCGATTCCAGAACCAGTGGGAAATGACTGAGGTGCCCTTGAGCAAGGCACCTAACCCCTAATTGCTCCCCGGGCGCCACACAAAGGCTGCCCGCTGCTCTGGGTGTGTGTATCCACGTTTGCAGTGTGTGTGTGTTAACTACACTACTCTGCTCCTAATGTGTGTGCATTAACTTGGATGGGTTAAATGCAGAGGTCAAATTCCAAGTATGGGTTACCATACTTGGCCGACGTGTCACTTTCACTTTGTTGCTTTTTAAGCTAAGTTGAACTGCATTAGACTGTCATAAATATTCACATTAACTTTTAAATCTTACTCTACAATAGTTAGTTGGATTACAGCACATGAATAAAATATTGTATATTTCATGAAAGCCTATTAATAAAATGATGCCCCATGATAAACAAAATTAATGAATTATTGCATGATTATGGTTAAATCATATAATCAATTCAATATTTTAAACTGTGGTATTTTAAGTAATCTTTGAAATTGCAAGTCATAACAGATGAAACATATTCATTTCAAATGAAGTAAATTGTAAATCTGTCAAGTCAACTGCATTATAGTGCACTTAATTGTCCTGATTTGGATCAGATGATCACTGGATTGATCTGAGACACACTCCTCACACCAACAACCGGCCCTCATGTTGTTTGCCGTGATCATGCTGTGCCATCACTGCCACACACGGCTCAGCTCCGGCTGACAGGAGACCAGCAGAGAGTATTAAACTGGACAAGCTCTCTGTCACACCTGACGAGGTAAGAAGCCCAAATATGAGCCCCTTCCAAACACAAGACTCAATGCTGTTTGCTCTGTGACCTCTGCCGTTTTTATTAACGTCGACTGTCATTGAGGTTTGAGTCAGTTGCTCAATTTGACCTCTAGAAGGAATTTGTTTACAAGGAATTTGTTTTGGTGACAGAAGCTTCCACAGTACAAACAGACTGACAGTGAGTGACTGGACACAGATAATAATAATAAAAAATAAAAAAAATAGAATAAGTAAATAGGAAATAACAATATATATTTTTTTTGAAAAACTCAATATACATAAATAGACGATAGATGTGTGTACAAATGCAATGAAATGTACAGTAAATAAGTATGGTGTGTTAAATAAATAAATGTATAAATAGTGTTTAAGTATTGCACATGTTTATTGCTAAGTGCAGGCATTAACTGTTCATGAGGTGGATTGCCTGAGGGAAGAAACTGTTCCTGTGCCTGGCCGTTCTGGTGCTCAGAGCTCTGTAGAGCCGACCAGACCACAACAGTTCAAAGAGGAAGAGGCCTGGGTGTGAGGGGTCCAGTATAGGGGGTTTCCCACCGGGTAGTTCTAGGAACTAACCACCTTTAGAAAAACAAATTCTGGTTGTATTCGCACCGCCAGTAAGAACTCTGGAGTGACGTAAGCTGCGCTTGTGACTTTTATTTTGACGGCACGGTGGAACTTTATTTTGACGGCGCTAAGAACGCCAGAGCCTGAGCAAACAAACAGTGCTTGCATTCTCCGTGTTCATTAGTTTACGATCTGTGTATCAGTCCTGTCTAATACATTATTAGATAGAACTGTTATACATAAAAGGAAACAATTGTAGACAGTATATGAAAAGTTATTAGCGTATGCCGTGTGGTTGATGTCCAGTGTTGCTAGTCAAGTCTCCTTTATTAGGGGTTCAAGCATGAAATGCTGAAACCCTATTGTAATTGTAAGGATTTGTAAAACGCATCGTGCAGGACAAACCGTAAGGCCTAGAGACGTGAAACCTGGCCAGATGGTAGGCCTCAATTTGGGGACAACCTATCAGAGTATGACACCGATTGGCCCATAGGTGGCGCTACAGCAACCAAAAGTTCAAAATTGCTCATAACTCTTAGACCGTTTGTCCCAGGATCAAGTGTCTTATATCGTTGGAATCCTTGGCTCAAGGCGGACAAAATGGCTATCTCCGATTTGGATGTAGGCAGGGAAAATTTTCTGCTATGTCGGATTTTGTCCAAAACCTACTTTTGCGAACTAGTCCCTGGTTTTTCGCCCGATCGGAACCAAACCAGTCTAGGACAATTCTCTGGACTCTCTAGATCAATAATTATCGAAAAAAAGTTGAACTTTGGCATTTGGGTGGCTGTAACAGGGTCATTTAGAAAAGGGGGCGTGGCAAAATACACTCAAAAGCCTATAAATCCCAAAGGAAAACTCAGAACTTCACAAAAATTGATGAGCATGTGTGTCAGAACATGGTGAGGAAGCATGCAGAGTTTCATGGAGATCGGACCATAGGTGGCGCTATAACTGGCAAAAAGCCTTCATTCTTATTAGGGGTTCAAGCATGAAATGCTGAAACCCTATTGTAATTGTAAGGATTTGTAAAACGCATCGTGCAGGACAAACCGTAAGGCCAAGAGACGTGAAACCTGGCCAGATGGTAGGCCTCAATTTGGGGACAACCTATCAGAGTATGACCCCGATTGGCCCATAGGTGGCGCTACAGCAACCAAAAGTTCAAAATTGCTCATAACTCTTAGACCGTTTGTCCCAGGATCAAGTGTCTTATATCGTTGGAATCCTTGGCTCAAGGCGGACAAAATGGCTATCTCCGATTTGGATGTAGGCAGGGAAAATGTTCTGCTATGTCGAATTTTGTCCAAAACCTACTTTTGCGAACTAGTCCCTGGTTTTTCGCCCGATCGGAACCAAACCAGTCTAGGGCAATTCTCTGGACTCTCTAGATCAATAATTATCGAAAAAAAGTTGAACTTTTGCATTTGGATGGCTGTAATAGGGTCATGTATAAAATGGGCGTGGCAAAATACATTAAAAAGCCTATAAATCCTAAATGAAAACTCAGAACTTCACAAAAATTGGTGAGCATATGTGACATAACATCATTAACCAGCATGCCAAATTTTATGGAGATCGGACCAAAGGTGGCGCTATAACTGTTAAAAAGCTTTAAAACCATATATTACCTATGGTAAATTGCCTGTATTGGCTGTAAATGGTCTTTTTCATCTATTTTGTCAGTGGTTACATGCTTGCTAAATAAAACTTTATAACATTTGATGCTTTTGTGCTTAAAAACCTTAAACACCTTAATAGCTTGAACCCCGATAAATGCTGCTTGCAGCTTTAATTTATATAGTGCTTTTTACAATACATATTGTGTCAAAGCAGCTTCACAGTGATAACATGAAAAAAATACAACAAAGTTTGTTTCTAGTAAGTAAGGCAGATCAATAATATTGTTGAATATTAAATGTCCCCAACTAAGCAAGCCAAAAGCCAAGGCAACAGTGGCAAGGAAGCAAAACTCCATCAGTGACAGAATGGAGAAAAAAACCTTGGGAGAACCCAGACTCAGTCGCTCAGTTCTCCTCTGGCCAACGAGCGAACAGTGTATGATTATGATCCAGGCAGCGTTACAGGTCAGAAGTCAGATTGGATTGGAACATTCAGAATATTATCCAGTTCCATCTGGTTGAAGATCGGAGTGACGCCGGTATGGAGACGAGTTTGTTGAGGATCAGTGTCGATGGCTGTCGTGTCGATGAGGCCTTCACAGGGCTGATGAGGCTGGCACTTCAGGGATGCGTCGTGGACGTGTGCAGGCGCAGGTCCACCATCTGATCAGGATACGGCCCGGATACGGCTGACTACAGTATACCTTGGAATAAACAGAAAGACTAACATTAGCTTAGATGCCATTCTTCTTATGACGTAACGAGTACATCAGGTGTTATAGGAAGTGTACCCAGTTCCGGCTGACCTAATCTATGCAGCCTAATAATCATTTAACTGATTTGAATAATAGAAATGTATAATGTTCTATATGAATGCCAGGTAAAAGAGATATAGCAACGTTTTCTTACGTCGAAATTTGTACGTATCATCACAGTTCTGAGTTGAAATGTCAGATTAGAAAAAAAAAACCGTCGTTTGGCAAATAAATAAATGACTGAGAGTTACATGTGTATTACAAACATATGGAGCTGGTTAACTGATGCAAACTCTATATTAAAAAATAATTTGTTTACAAATCATGCACTATGGTAAAAAGTGTTTTTGAGGTCAGAACATAATTGTGCCAGAAATAAGCCTTTAGTAATCCATAATCTTGTATGAAAACTGTTAAAAGTGCTTGCTGTTTTACTGCCTCTATTGTTCATTTCTTGTAGAAACTGCAGTGATATGTACGTATTGGTACATATTTTGCGTTTTGCAAAAATGTTGCCACAGGAACGTTTTTCCAATGAGCCTGTGTTGCATAAAAATGACCCTGAGGACACTGTATTGGGTCACTTAAAAAATAACTAATTTCATTATGTTGAAATTGTGTTCTCTGACAAATAATCAGTAGCAACAATAGCTGGGTTTCCATCCAAACGTAAAGCGTAGTGTCACGATCTCAGCCTGTGTTCCCGTCTTGTGTGAGGACTTTTGTGTTATTTCCTGTCCTGTGCCATGTTTGTAGTTCTTTGTAGTTTTCATGTTGATTAGTCTCTCCTGGTGTGTCTTGTTAGTTCCCTTGGTTACCCTCTTGTGTTCCCATGACAATCAACCACACCCCCTTGTTACCCTTGTTATCCTGTGTATAAACTGCCCTTGTGTTTCTCTTGTGGTTTGTCAGTCATCGTTTACTGTTAACTCTATTTTGCACAAGTCAAAAACCACCTCAAGTGAACGTGAAAACTTTTGTGAATTAAAGGGGTGGTATAATGCCCTTTTCACAAGATGTAAAATAAGTTTTTGATGGTCCAGAGTCTGTGTGTGAAGTTTTAGCTCAAAATACCCCACAGATATTTTATATAGCATGTTAAAATTGTCACTTTTTGAGGGTGAACAAAAACGCACCGGTTATGTGTGTGTCCCTTTAAATGCAAATGAGCTGCTGCTCCCGGCACAGATGGCAGAGCTACAACAGCTCATTCGCCAGCTTCGGTTACCTCACACAGTCATGCACTGAACATTTCTAAAATCTTTAGCCTATTATGTTCAATAGTGATGTAACGTTTTGTGCCGAGGCTTCTGACATGCGATCCAGTGGCGATTTCTTTAAGACTGCAAGGGAAGCTCGGCTTCCCCTATAATGTCAAAAAATGAATGGTCAAATATGTACTATTGTATTAACATTTTATTGACTAAAAATGCGTTAGAAAACATTAATCTCAAAGACAAGTTCGTTCAGAATCAGTTACATACAGCAGGTCGGCTGACTCGATTTCCTTCTCATACATTCCCGTAGCGTCACAGTGCATTTCCCTGTTGAAGCCCAGCTTCCATTGACTTCAGTGGGGCTGCTTTGAACAGTTTTTTTCAGTGCTTCGAAACTAGACGGTGATTGGATAAATGCTGTGATTATGTCCCGCCCACGGAAGCTCAGCTTCTCTGGGAGTGAATGAGGAGTGGGCTGGCCTGGACTCCGGGCTTCTGCGTGATGATTGGAGGGTCTGTCGAAAGGCTGCGTCTCCTTTTGATTGACAGAGATTTCATGCAATAAAAAGTCGCTGATGTTGAAGCTGTTCGGCTCAGTCCCATCGCAGATTTTTCAAAGACAAACTGCTGCAACCTATTTCTTGGTATTTGCTTGTCGAAATTGCTAGCCAATTTTCATAATACATTTCACACAATTATACATTTATACCTTTATTATATTATTACTTATTATATATTTTTATATTATTATTAGTAATAATTAAAAAAATAATTATTAAAATAATAAAAAAACATCTTATGATTAGTAGCATTATTATTATACTTTATTATATTATTATTTATACCTTTATTATATTATTACATTAATTTTTCACAGAGCATTTTCTTGAAAAGGAACGTAGAATTTACATATAAATAAATGAATCATTTTTATGATGTAGGCCGAAAAAGAGCTTCCCCTCTTTGAAAGACCAGCAGCCGCCACTGGTATGGAGGCTTGTATCGCTTTAGACCTATGACATCACTGATGACGTCCGAAGCCTGACTGGTTCAGGATGCGACATTTTGAGAGATATATAAACCCATGGTTTAAACTCAGCCACTTTCCAGTTTAAAATAATAATGTTGCCACTTCTGCCTATTATGACCAAATAATTGATTTATACATACCACCAGAAAATACACATTATATTCATATAAATAGTATATTCATATAAATATATTCAAGTATATTCATATATTCATATAAATTAGTCTATGTGGAAATGGCGCAAAGTCTTAACTGGCGCAAAATACAGTGTATCACAGATCACATCAGGTCATCTGTAATGTATCTGTTGTTTTACACTCTTTGACCACCAGGTGGTATTGTGAGTAAATGAAGCATCGAGAAATTAACCCTTTTGTGAACCACTGGGCTGAAAAGCTTCAATGCTTCATGAGGCTTCATCTCACCACCACTAATATCTCACCACCACTAATCGTACAAAGATGGAGAGACTCAAGAAGAAGTGACAACATGTAGAAGAAACAGGACATTTCTGAATGGTTAGTTGATGGATTTATGTAGCTTATGTGTAGTTATCTTCTAGTCATTGATTAGCATATTCTCTCATGATAATCTATAAATCATGTTCCTGGGGGCGGAGTTTATGTAAATTTTAGGGTTTGTGATGTCACTAAGAGAAAGAGTAAAAGAGATTTTGTTAAAAATAGGCTCGAAGCTCCACAACACACATCGAGGCACAAGATATCTTTCTGATCGCTTCTTCAGCTGTGTCATAGAGTCAGGACTAAACACTGATCAGATCAGAGGAAGTAACCAACCAGAGGAGGAGCTGATGATGTTTAAAGGAAGAGCTGTAACTATATATAATGAAGAGAAAGAGAAAGGCTGACAGAAACACAAAATGGCTGATAAGTGTGATCTGTGTCTGCTGAGACTGATCATTCTCTCTTCACTTCTCACAGGTAAAGAAATCTGTATTTTCTCTAAAGACATTTAGTGGAATTAGTCTGGAAAGAGTTCATTTGAACATGCTCAGTTTATTCTTGCATACATTCACGTTGTGATCTCAGAGTTGTGTATCGATACACACAGATCATACTGTATTATTCCTGATACTGGACATAGTGTCACTCAAACATCTGATGATGAAGAATTATTTTCATATTAAGAGTGTAAGGGTGGATTTCCTGCAGAGGTTCAAGCTGCAAGACTGCCAAATGACTAAAGAAAAGTTGTCAGCAAGATGGTAGAAAACTGTACATTTCTTGTCTATTCCACCCACGGCTACTTATACCAACGACGGAAATAAGCGCAGTTACAATAGATTAATATGTGGGAGAGCGTTGCTATAGAGAGTGATGATATTGTATTGCAATATGTAGCACTTCAAAGTCAATACCAAATCAAAACTATTTAGAACATTATTTGTAATTGAAAAGGTTTAATGACAAAATATGGTTATAGTTATACTTAAAATAGTTACAAAATAGATGTATGAGATGATGATAATTTATACCATTAATCTTAGCCAGCATGTAAATGTTTCCTGAGAGAGAGAGAGAGAGAGAGAGAGAGAGAGAGAGAGAAAAGAGGAAGTAAAGAAAGAGAGCCAGAGCATAAAAAAAGACAGAGCAACAGTTACAATCTTTTTTTTATCCTTTCCTGACCATGTGACTTTAACCCAACTGTGAAAAGTTTAAACTGACCAATCAGATAATTGCAACTTCCCCCACCGTACTAAAGGTGTGACAATTCATCGACCCCCAAAATACACACATTTTGGCCTACAGGCCTTGATCACTATCGGTGTCTTTGGGAACTCAAAATGGTCCTTGTGGTGGAAAGAGGGGGTAGAAAAACAGTCAAGATTATTTCAATTCTACAAGAGTGTGTCAGTGATTTGAACAGCTCTCTGATAAAGACTAACGCCGGTTTCACACTGCATGCATTAGCAGAGCGTAAGCAGCGCAGGAGCAGTGCGTATGGTGAGCAGGACACGCGCGTGTTGCTTTCACACTGGCAGCGTTTGTCATGCCCGGCTGAACCGCGGTGTGTGTACAGACAGAGTACTCTATAATGGATAAGTTGGCATTGCTTTATTTAGTTTTCAAATACATTTAAGAGAAAAGACTTGTCAAGAAGCTTATTTTATTAAACATGTCATTTATATATCTTTTGGTTCATCTTTGTTTTTATTGTTCTGGCAACAAGTTTGTTTTTGGACATTTGTTTTCTTTTTAAATTGCTGTTGGTCATTTGATTGACTGTTTAAAACACAATAGATATCATCAATGCACTTTTTGGATAAAACCGGTGTATTTTGGCCATGATCAATGCATTGTCACTTTAATTCAGCGTAAGCAGCGCAGCAAAAATAGACTCGGCGCCGAAACCCCCGCTGCACTGCTGTTCACGCGACGCTCCTGCTTGACGCTCACGCGCTGCTCCTGCTCCCGGTGTGAATGCAGTCATTGATTAACATGGACGGCAAAAAAAATACACGCTGTTCACGCGCCGCTGACGCTTGCAGTGTGAAACCGGCGTAATAGTTTATTCTGGAGAGTGTGTTGTTTGCATTAAGTGAGGAAAAAAGGGGTAACACTTTACAATAAGGGTATATGAATAATCATGTACTAATACCTGGATTAATACTTAATTCAACATTAACTACTGATAATTGAAAGCATTAACTAATCATGAACCACTGAAGAGTTATCCTGAACTACGATGGAGTCATTATGGATTCACGCATGAATAACGGCAGCCTTAACTACATGTTAGTACATGTTTGATAGTTAATGCATTCATTAACATTTATGGATAAACCAAATCAAACTGCCTCTTTAAGAAGGAATAAGAAGTACCCTGACTGCACCTCTGTTCTCTGACTTCTGGAAAAGTCACACAACAACTTAACTGAGCTGAATACTTGTTGTGTTAGAACATCATGTGCATTTGATATTAAGTTTAAAATAAATCATAAGCTGAATTTGGTAAGTAGTTAACAGTTAATTAATTATGATTGGGCCCTCTCACCCAGTCAACACGTTGATCTCACAGTGATCTCTCCATATGATCATCAATGTCACAGTGAGCTAAAAGTGTAACCTCACAGCGCACTCACTGAGCTCATACTATGATCACAATATGAGCTCATCCCAGATAGAAATGTTATTAGACATGGACTACAAAATCGCTCAGACGTCAAATTTTTGTTGAAAATGAAAACTGGGTTGACGTCTAAATATTTGTTTGATGTCAGGCTCCAACTTCATTAAACAACTCCACAAACAGCATTACCAGCTTCACTTATTACTAAACAGGGCCCGGTTCCCCAAAACGTTCTTATCGCTAAGTAGTTCTTAACCTATTCCTTAACCTCTCTCTTAACGTTATGGCACGATTCCCGACACGTTCGTACGCTAAGTATATCTTCTGTAAGTCACACTTTCGTAAGGTTGGTCTGGACCACTCTTAGCTTTACCTTATCACTGTTGAAGGCCTTACGAATATAATTCTGAAGGTTTAATACACCCAGACAGTATTCAATTAGGCTAATTCAAGTGTTTTCATGCAAAGAATAAAATTGTCATTACACTGATTGTTGTTAGATTTTTTATTATATTATTATACAATATTATTAATTTAATTAAAAAGCGCTTTTAAAGGCCAGTGAAAGCATAGGCTACTGTCAGTTAAGTCCTATTCGGACGCTAATATTGTTTCTCATGGGCTTGTATGGTATTTTGAACATTTATAGGGGTAAGTCTGTGATTTTAGTGGCGTCCGAATCCATAATATCAGTGTTTTTTCTCACCCAACCTACGTAAAAATCCCTGGCCAAATTAGTACCTAATGTTTTTTGACAAACAGGTCGTGTGGTGATTTAATTGCCGTATGAATCCACATCTGAGTTTCCAAGAAGAGATTCAAAATCCACTGTTTAAATCCTTTTTGATCACTGCCGAGCACCGAGATGTAGGCCTACACTTTTATTACTGAAATGCTGGAAAGTA
The DNA here is from genome assembly GCA_021554675.1 of Leuciscus idus. NCBI lineage: Eukaryota > Metazoa > Chordata > Actinopteri > Cypriniformes > Leuciscidae > Leuciscus > Leuciscus idus. The sequence continues at coordinate 59,953,953 of CM038621.1, forward strand.
TTTCCAAGAACAATATTTCATCGCAGCTCCACCTGAAGAAGAAAGCACGTACAAATTTGAAATGGTTATTATGGCAGCAATATATGATACAATTAAAAAATATGTAGGCTAGGCTATTATAGGCTATTATAGTTTGGATTATTTTTTATAATATCCCATGAGTCCTAATAAATGCAATTTCAACTATTTCTGAAGTGCTTCTTTTATAAAGAACACCGCTTTCTCACATAAACAGCCCCTGCACGAGAGAATAATTGATTCTCGAGCCATCGATATCAACCAATTCAGCAGCATCGCCACGGACAGCACCGGGTAACGTCGCACGTAAGAAGGTATATCTTAAGCACCTTCCTAAGGTATGGTTCGGGGAATACACTTAGGAACATAAACAACTTTGGTAAGATATATCTTTCGAGTCTTCTTAGCGCGCTAAGAGTGAGCGTTATCGGGGAACCGGGCCCTGATTTACTTCTGTCATATATGTACAAAAGTCCTTATTGAGATTAACAGAGGTTTAGATGTTGATGATTTATTAATAATAATAGTTTGGTTTGATGTCATCATTATGGTGATCAGTGTTTGCTTCAGTTGGTCAGTTTGACTCTTGATGTTTTAATGTTAGTTTTTCTCTGGCTGCTGGAACTGTGTGTTATGGCAAGAACAGTAAGAGGAAATGTGATCAGATGATGTCATCTTCTTGATGATGACGATAATGATATAATCATCATGTTGTGTTCTGATCTGTGATGCTTGTGTCTCTTGTGCATGGATACGTCCAGAAAACATTTTCGTGGAGTTGTGAAATGTTGAGCTTTTAGGGTTTGGAGCTGTTATCCGTCCGACTGGCAGGAGCGTGTAGTGGGTGTGGCCAAACTATTGCATATCACGATCACATGCATTCAAAACTTTTTATCAAGTAAAGGTTTTAGCCAGGAATGGGTAAACTGCAGAGTTTATCTCCAACCCTGATAAACTCTCCTGCCTGTATCTTTCTAGTAATCCTGGAGACATTGATTAGCTGTGTTTGATGAGGGTCCCAGATAGCAAGCAACCATCCAAACAATGTTAAATCAATGTTAATGTGTCAATGTTAACTGCATTGAATCAACATAACTTTTGCACCCGCAATTAATGTGTGAACTCGTGAATAAAGTCTATAGTCTAAATATAAAGTCTAAATATAACTGAATTTAGTCTGACTGCAACGCTATAGCCTACCTAATGCAGCGACCCATGTGGCGTTTCCTGATGGATCGAGATCGTTCCTTAACTTCCTTTTCTACGTGCGATTAACACAAGCTCTAAGCGCGTGCGAGTAAGCGCCTATAGCAGGGGTCCTCAACTCTGGACCGCGAGATCCACTGGACTGGCTCATACAGACTGGTTTATCATCACAAATATTATCTTTAATATTTTAATAAAAAAGCTCTTTAAATAGATTTGTCAGTTTATGACATTTTGATACATGTCTTGCACAGTTTGTTGTCAGAATCAGAAAGAGCTTTATTGATTTATTGACAGGTATGTTTGCACATACGAGGAATTTGTTTTGGTGACAGAAGCTTCCACAGTACAAACAGAATAACAGTGACAGGACACAGATAATAAAAATAATAAAAATAATAAAAATATAATTAGTAAAATACACAATATACAAAAAAATAAATAAAAAAAATAATAGATAATAGATGGTATGTACAGGTATGTATGAACAAATGCAAGCACATGTAAATAAGAAGCCTGGTGTATTAAATAAATAAATGTTTAAATAGTGTTTAAGTATTGCACATGTTTATTGCTAAGTGCAGGCATTAACTGTTCATGAGGTGGATTGCCTGAGGGAAGAAACTGTTCCTGTGCCTGGCCGTTCTGGTGCTCAGAGCTCTGTAGAGCCGACCAGACGACAACAGTTCAAAGAGGAAGTGCCGCTGGTCTACTCTTTTGCTACACACTTTTTCTTCACAAAATGAGCACATATTTTTAAAGGCGTAGTATAAGTAGGCGAATTGGAACGCAGCATAAGTCTCATACATCACGGAAATTTGTTAATGGTAGGGAAAGAGTTAATTCCAAAAATTAGACCCCTGGGTGTGAGGGGTCCAGGGTGATTCTGCCAGCTCTTTACTCACTCTGGATGAGGACAGTTCTTGGAGAGTGGGGAAGGGTGTACCAGTGATTCTCTCAGCAGACTATCCGCTGTAGTCTTCTGAGATCTGATAGCTGAGCTGAACCAGACAGTTCTAGAAGTGCAGAGGATTCAGTGACTGCAGAGTATACTTGTATCAGCAGCTCCTGTGGCAGGTTGAACTTCTTCAGGTGGGCCTTTTTGACAGTGGAGTCAATGTGATTGTCCCACTTCAGGTCCTGAGAGATGGTAGTGTAAGTTTGCGCTCGATCGACCCAAAACTGGCATCCGACCAGCGCGGAAGGTCTTTACGTGTTACTGTCCTTTTCTCGAGGCAAAGTATTTTTTGATTAAATGCAATACACTTGAATATGTATTCTCTCGTTATTTCATCTGACTCCATAAATGAAAAGGTTTTAATGATATCTGTGCATCATTAAATGTGAGCGAATGTTTGACTATTCCTTTTAACTCTTTAATGAAAATAATGTCAAAGTCGGTTAGAATAATCAAATGTAACAATTTATTATGTCAGGTAAACGTATCATGCCAATTTCATAATCAGTTCAAAGATAATCGATACAAAACATCAAATGCTCTGGAATAGAGAGAAGAGATGCAACCCAACATTAAGATATACATGGGCTAATCTGAGGTACAGAAAGGCCCCGAACCCTTTTCTACATTTCATTATATTGACAGACCTCTTTCACATGGAAACATGTACTAACAAAAGAAATGGGGGTAGGAGACCATTTGCCCGGAAACCACCTTCCTTTGTGTTTCAGTTATCCCTAAACTCTTAAAAACCTTATTACCTTTTGTTTTACTTATTTTGAAATGAGACATTTGTACCAGTCACAATGAGACATTTCAAATGATACTAAATATGTATAATACTCGATGATAATCATTCACATTAAACTATACATTTTCTTGGGTGAATTCAGGTGATCTGAGCATGAGAGAGAGGGGCTGAGAGAAGGGGGAAAGAGATGTAGATTAGGATGACTCGGAGGTGAGACTTTTGTCTCGATAGTGCACGAGGGCTAGTTCAAATGTTAATTTCCAGAGAGGTCTTTTGTCCTCTCAGGGTCTGGTCGCTCTTCAACCAGACTGTCCGGCATTTTGTAATTTCTCAATTCTTACAGTAGTGTCCATGAACCTGAATGACTCCACTGCTTCCACAGTGCTGTTCATGATGGTGAGTGGGGGGAGTGCAGGGGGTTTCTCCTAAAGGGTTGATAATACAATGCTAAATCAGATATGTACAATAACATTACGATGTCCAGCAGTAAATTTAAATAGTACATTGGGTTTGATTTGTCGTTTAATGAGATCTAATATATGTTGTCAGTGCAGAGAATTTTAACCTGAATAAATAGATCCGACTATTTTAAATGTGTATTTTAATGGTCCAGTGGTAGAACTTTTGCCAAGCGTGTCAGAGGTTACGGGTTCTAATCCGCATTCGTATAGTTTTTTGTTTTGTTTTTCCCATCAAAACCATATATGTTCATCAGTGGTTGTATATTAAGCACGGATGCGTTTGTGTGCATTTTGTTTTGTGATTTTACCAGAACGAATAGAGAGTCTCCGCAACAGCGTTAAGCAATAGATTGAAGTGCGGGTCCGTGTGAAGACAAGAGACAAGAGAACACACTGTATCCGCTCCACTGATATCAGCGGCAACAAGCACTTTGATCACTTGATTTAAAAAACAACACATTTTAGCGCTAGATCGCCTCTTATTCAACAGACAAACTAAATTAATGCTCTTCTAGTTAATTAACTGGATATGTTATTATTACATACAAATTTTACAAAGTGGTGGGGACAAAATGGACCCTGGCAAAAAGTGGTGGGGACATATCCCACCCGTCCCACCCGCAAATTACGCCTATGCCTCCACCGAAGACCATTTCTGACCCAGGAAAAAACCTTGGTATTGTAGTTTTGAGATTGTTGTTTTGTAAAGTTGTTACATGGTATTTTAGCATGCTCTCTAAATTCATGACTTTTATCACACACAAAAAGAAATCAATTGCTGATTTCACTTCTCCCATCTCAGCCTACAATATGTAGACAATACTTTTATTAGTTTAATTTGTACATGTCAATTTGTACATTTGTACAAATTTGTACATGTCAAGACTGCTAGGTTTTCGGTCATTTGAGAGTTTGTTGCTAGTCCACATCAGGGAATGCACATAGCAAACAGTTGCCATTCCATTATTTGTGTTATTGTGCTTTTACCCTAGTTTGTAGGGTATAGAGATGTCTGTGAACAGTCATGGTATGTGTTGTGAATAAATGTTAAAATGTAATACAACAAGTGTATTTGATGTCACATAACATGACTGACTGTTTTTAATACCTTGTATTTACCACACATGTTTTTAAATGTGCATGTCACCATTAAAGCCTTGTCTTGCATGTGTACTATATCTTCGGATTATGACTAGTACGCAAGTAATATCACAGATTTATCATGGACAAACAACTTTTCTAGCAGGAATACTATAGAATGTTGGGGTTTCAGACAGTACTGCAGGGGGCGCAATGCAGCAGAGCCAGCAGAAAGACTGTTGATGTCGAGGCCATGAGGCCTAGCATCATTTGAAGGTTCTGAGAGGGCAGCGGGCTCCTACTCTGAACGAAGTCAAAAGCCGTTGAATAGTCTGAGCGTGCTCGGGTGTCAGACAAACCTTCAGCCAAAGTCTATTATTGAACCCAGGAAGAGATTCTCTGACTGGGGAGCAGTGAGCTCTTGGTTACGTTGATCCTAGGCATCCCAAATGGCTGAGGAGCACAGATCTGAGAGAGTTTAATTCCGCCTCTGACTGGGCCAGAATGAGCCAATCATCGAGGTAATTGAGTATGTGCATTCCCTTCTGTCTCAGGGGAAAAACACTGCACCCATGCACTTCTTACCCATGCGTGGTGCCAGAGACAGTCCAATGGTAGGACTGTATACTGGTATGCAACCCATTCGAAATGCAAACCTCAAGAACGGTTTGTGAAGGGGGGCAATCTGGATATGAAAGTATGCATCTTTCAGATCCACTGAGAAAAAACAAGCCCCTGGGCATACTAGCATGAGGATTCATTTCAAAGTTAGCATCTTGAACAGCCATTTCGTGAGGGCATGGTTCAGATGTCTGAGGTCTGGGATTGGCCTGATGCCGCCATCCTTCTTGGGAACGAGGAAGTAACGGCCATAGAAGCCTGACAGCATTTTCGCCAGTAAGCTCAGTTCTTCAGTGCGGAGGACGTGAGCCACGTTGCTCTTCACTGAAGCATTGACTATGTCCACGAAGCGGGGTGGTCTGTGAGTGAATTGGAGCGAGTAACCTCATGTCATCATGTCCAGAACCCATTTCACACCGGGGATAGCTTTCCAAGCCTCGGCCCCGCTAGGTCGACAACTCGCCACGCTAGGTCGGGGACTGGTGTTCATAGGAGTAGTGTTTGGCTGGGCGGAGGCGCGGCTTACGGCTTACGGCTTTGCTTCGGGGCCTGGGTCGCTGCTGAGCTGCAGAATGCGAGCGTAGAGAGACGAGACTTGCGCTTTGCCATGAATGTTCATCCTTGATGAATGGGCTTGCGTGAGCACAGCCCTGGCAAGTGACACGCACATTGGCGCGGGGCTGTAAAACAACCACTGGCTAAAGATGCTCTTTAGAGAGTGATATGCTCAATAATTGTCCCTGATAGCCACAGGGGAGAGACATCTTTTTCAGTTGCAGACCCTTAAGCACTGTGCTTGCTCCAGCAGGAGAGTGAGACACGCGGCTGTGGCACGCAAAGACACACTAAGAGGCGCTACAGAGATAGAGACTATAAATTAGTTTATGTCGAAACATAACCAACATCACCTGATCACCTTTTCTCTTGTCTGGTTGTTACAACCCAGTTATGCTTAAAACAGAGAAGTCTTTCCTTTGAGTTTTCGGCGTACAGACGACACCGTTGTCAAAAAGATCCCCATTCACACGTATTCTGCTGCCAGGCCATCAGATGGCGATGAAACACTATAGGCTGAACACGTAATACGCATGTGCATGACCTCATCGTCTTCAGAGATTCACATTTTGATTGTTTACGAGGAGACCGTTTTCAAAAACTTGCACTTTGAAACCCGTTTTCAAACATTTGCATTATCAGGCCCCAAAACACCACTGTTGTGTAAATTAACGTATAAAGTGTAACGTTGAAAACGGTGTTGTGTAAACAGCCCCTAAGAGTTAAAATAACAGTGAAGCAGTGTTAAAGTTATAATTAAGATATAATTAAGTTATAATTAATTATTCAGTGATTAATTGAGTGATAATTGACAATTATTGAAGACACCTGATGTTAATAAGCAGAATCACTGATTGCCACAGTTGGGCTTTTGACCCTTGACTTTTTAATGCACCCTTATTTTAACACTTTTGAGTGTGGTATAAAATAAATTCCCAGGAGAGTTAATTTAACAGTGGAGTTTTTGCTGTGTATATGTAAATGAAGTGTGATCTTGACGCATTTGTCAGTGCAACACTTCTGGAGGTTGTGAATTTGTGGTTTCACAAGCACAAACTTAGTAGCCTAATAAAAGCTTCATGGTACACACACATAGCAACACAATGTGTTAGTGATGTGATGGGAAAAAAAAAGTGTCAATGAAAAAAAGACACATAAAAAATACCCTGAGGACACTGTATTGGGTCACTTAAAAACAACTATATTTCATTATGCTGGAATTGTTTTCTCTGACAAATAATCATAAGCTACAATAGCTGGGTTTCCATCCAAACATAAAGTTTAGAAATGTTGCGTTTCCATCACTCGTTTCTGATGCGATACTTCAAAATATGCATAAAAACAGGGTGATGGAAACATAGCTAATGAGAGGAAAAATATATGTTTGTATTGATTTGTGTGGAACTGTTCATTCAAAGCACTTTGTTCAGTGTCAAACATAATAGTTCTTTATGGACTCGGTTGGTTTCTGGACGCCACTGTACAGTTCAGCTCACTTTCTGATCCAGAGCTTTTCAAAGTCAACACAGTTTTACACCAGAGATCTTTCTGATCGCTTCTTCAGCTGTATCATAGAGTCAGGACTAAACACTGATGAGATCAGAGGAAGTAACCAACCAGAGGAGGAGCTGATGATGTTTAAAGGAAGAGCTGTAACTATATATAATGAAGAGAAAGAGAAAGACTGACAGAAACACAAAATGTCTGATAAGTGTGATCTGTGTCTGCTGGGACTGATCATTCTCTCTTCACTTCTCACAGGTAAAGAAATCTGTATTTTCTCTAAAGACATTTAGTGGAATTAGACTGGAAAGAGTTCATTTGAACATGCTCAGTTTATTCTTGCACACATTCACGTTGTGATCTCAGAGTTGTGTATTGATACACACAGATCATACCGTATTATTCCTGATACTGGACATAGTGTCACTCAAACATCTGATGATGAAGAATTATCTGTCTCGTTGAAGGCGTTTAAATCTTATTGTGCACAGTTTTTGATTTTATAATAAATACTCCATATTGTCTGATTAAAACACTGGTGTTAGTGATGAGCAAATTAAGCTTTGGTGAAGCACTGAACCACTTAGAAGAATTGTTTTGAAAATGGGTTCATTACTCATAGCTTTAGTAACAGCGCCTGGAGAAGTGCCAAGGCTGCATCTAAATGATCCCGGCTAGATAGTGGACAGGAGGCTTTAAGACAGCCTTTAAGATTTAGTCCCTGGGTGAAATCAGACCGTCACATTATGATCAACAAGTAGCCAGCATACTTGATCACATTTTCTCTTGCTATAATAAACACTTATAGCAGCCAGAGAAAAACTAACATCAAATAGTCAAGGCCAAAGAGCCCAACTAAAGCAAACACCGATCACCATAACGGTGACCAAACCAAACTATTACGTTCAAACAAACTTCGACATCTAAACCTCTTTTAAGAGGTTCAGTTCTGTGTCTGCTGGGAAGCTTCCCGCTAAAACTTTATAAGAATGTTAGGGGATAATGTTCTATCAATGTTAGGACTAAACATGTTTAAAATGTTTTAGAGCAGTGATCTCAAACTCAATTCCTGGAGGGCCACAACTCTGCACAGTTTAGCTCCAACCAGCTCCAACTCACACCTGCAAGGAAGTGTCTAGTAATCCTGAAGACCTTGATTAGCTGGATCAGGTGTGTTTGATTAGGGTTGGAACAAAACTGTGCAGAGCTGTGGCCCTCCAGGAATTGAGTTTGAGATCACTGTTTTAGAGAGTGTTATCCTTCCTTTAGGAGAACATTCTGGTAACAAAAATAAAATGATCTACAGAAATCATTACAAGAACATACAGGGATTAAAGTTCTCCGTCGCTACGACGGATTTCCGTTAATTGCAGCAAGTCTATGACGGATTTCCGTCAATTGCAGGGTTCCAGTCTGTCCTTAATGTCTTAAATTCACTTTTCATAATTTTAAGGCCGTAAATAGGCTTTCATTTCTCAAATAGTGTAATAAATGTCTTAATTTTAGTTTGAATAGGTCTTAAATTAAGGAAAGACGAGGTGTATTCACCCTTCTGAGGGGGATGTGATCAAAGCCTGGAGTGGAGCAAAAGCACGTTCCTCTCTCCACTCTAAGCATTCTGTAATCACTTCGCTTAAGGTCCACTCCGGGTTTTCAATTACCGCTCACGGAAAGTGCATGTCAGGCTACAGTTGAGCGCTGAGGTAGAGAACTATATTTCAGTTACCGTGGAAACACTTATAATGCAGGTAGGGCTGGGCGATATATCGATATATTTTTGAAATGCGATATGGAATTAGACCATATCGCATATATCGATATAGTTCAAATTTACGCTGTGATCCGCGCCCCTCTCCTCCGCTCCTCCTTTTCCACTCTGCGTGCGTGTTTAGAGCATGTTATGTTATGAGAGGCGAATAATGACGACTTCAGAAAACCCAGCACAATAGGAACTACCAGGTGTAATGTGCCGGAGAAAGCAGGCGGAAGCGAGGATCTAAACGCAAGGTTTTAATGAAATAGACATAGAACAAATAATGAAGAACTTCAGGGATAAAGAAACAAAACCACGAGCATAACAAGACTAGAAGCAACCCTTACATGTACAACAACTGACAAAGTAACAAGTGAAACACAAGGGCTATAAATACACAGGGACCAACAAGCTAAACAAGATAACAAGGGGGTGTGGCTAATTAGAAACACCTGGGGATACTAATAAACTAGAAAAACTACAAAGGACTACAAAACATGACACAGAACAGGAAATAACTAAAGTCCACACAAGACGAGGGAAACACAAGACAGGAATCATTACATAGCCCCCCACTTAAGGAGTGGGTTCCAGACACTCCTCAGAAAAACAATAGTCCAGGAGGGTGGTGGATCGGAGGTGGGATGGAGGGCCAGGCCCATGGAGGGCCAGGCCCATGGAACGGAAGAGGGCCTGGAGACTGCGACAGGACGAGAGGCCAGGGTGGAGCAGCCAGTGCAGGCGACCAGGGCGGAGCAGGCCGTGCAGGCAACCAGGGCGGAGACGACCCCTCAGGCGGCCAGGGCGGAGACGACCCCTCAGGCGGCCAGGGCGGAGCTGAAGGACCTTCGGACGTCCAGGGCGGAACAGGAGACCACCCCTCTGGCGGTCCTGGCGGATCAGACTGGTCCGGAGGTGTATTGCCCCCCCCCCCCCCCCCCTCCCCTCTTGGGGAGGCTCCCCGGTAAAGAGTCCTGGACCAGCGATGAAGAGGGCCTTGAGCTGGGCAGGACCAGCGGCGAAGAGGGCTTTGAGCTGGGCAGGACCAGCGGCGAAGAGGGCTTTGAGCTGGGCAGGACCAGCGGTGAAGGCTCTGTGCTGGACGGGACCAGCGGTGAAGAGGACTCTGAGCTGGACAGGACCAGCGGTGAAGAGGGCGTTAAGCTGGACAGAACCAGCGGCGAAGAGGACTCTGAGCTGGGCGGGACCAGCGGTGAAGGCTCTGTGCTGGACGGGACCAACGGTGAAGAGGACTCTGAGCTGGACAGGACCAGCGGTGAAGAGGACGTTAAGCTGGACAGAACCAGCGGCGAAGAGGACTCTGAGCTGGGCGGGACCAGCGGTGAAGGCTCTGGACTGGACGGGACCAGCGGCGAAGAGGACTCTGAGCTGGGCAGGACCAGCGGTGAAGGCTCTGTATCGGCAGAAGCGACGTGAACAGTCTCTGGATCAGAAGAAGCGACGTGAACAGTCTCTGGATCAGCAGAAGCGACGTGAACAGTCTCTGGATCAGCAGAAGCGACGTGAACAGTCTCTGGATCAGCAGAAGCGACGTGAACAGTCTCTGGATCAGAAGAAGCGACGTGAACAGTCTCGGCGTCGGCCATCTTGTCTGAAGACACAGGCTCGGCAGACGTGAGGTGAAGTGCAGGCTCGGCTGGACTGGCATGATGTGCAGGCTCGGCTGGACTAGCGTGAAGTGCAGGCTCGGCTGGACTGGCGTGAAGTTTCTCCACCTCCCCTACAGTGAAGGGGGAACCACAAAACTGCAGGACAAAGTCAATGTACTGTACCAGGGTCCAGCTGGGGTCTTCCTCTGGTAAATTTAAGCTAATGTCCTGTTCTAGTCCACTCCAGAAACAGTCCTTCAGCCTGTCACTGTATATAAAGTGCAAAAGAAACTACGAGCATGCAACGCCGTTACGTTGTAAATTACACGAAATAAAAGTAATGCAGGTATGATTTTCATTCTATTCACCAGGAGCAGTTTCCATGTTTCATTAACAGTTATTGTTAATATTGTGTATTCACCATGGTAACTGTCGTTTCCATATTAACCCCAAAATGCCACTATTTTTCTTTGTGTTATTTTTTATATTTTTAAATGACTGTAGTGGCTCATACCAACATTGTATTAACAAAAACTAGTTTGGAACTGCTATTTAATAGCTTTAGCATAATGTTTATTTATTAGTAGGCTACTAGTCTTTACTATTAGTCATATTCTTACAATTTATGTTAAATAAAGGGGACAAGTACTTGTGTGTGTTAACAAATTTTGTGTAAACATGTGTTATAATTTGCCTATATAATATATACTTGTATATGTATGTATATATATGTATGTATATATATATGTATGTATATATATATATATATATATATATATATATATATATATAGGCAAATTAGAACATGTTTAAACAAAATTTGTTTATATATATATTCAATGTAAACTTTGATAATCATAATTAATAAATCGCAATTACAATTCGAAGGGAATAATCGGCAATTATGATTTTTGTAATAATCGTGCAGCCCTAACTTAGGTGAAGAAACCTGTTTATTATTTGTTCATTTGATTTTGCAACTGTTCACTGATACGCCTACTGGCAATATTAAAGCGGTTTAAAACGTATCCCCTTAAAACGCTATTGGTCTCGACTATTTAAAAAGGTATATGACTTGGCCTACAAAAAAATTTCAGTCAGAAGAATTTTTTTCACTTTAATCCCTGAACATAACAACATTGATAGAACAACAACATTTCTATCTGGGATGAGCTCACCCATATGACAAAAACCTGCATGCTTCATATACAGCAACCATATATCTTCCTTACTTAAATCAGCCAGAATTACCTTCTGTGTTTCATGTAAGGCCAATACATGTCCTATACAAAATCAGACCGATTATGGCCCATTTCATACTAAATAGCACACATACAAGATTTTTGCTATATATATATATATATATATATATATATATATATATATATATATGAATACTGTAAAAAGTCTTATGAGTTCTACATGACAAAAGTATGCAAATGTGTATGGTATTAGTAGAAACTAACTGATATTCATATACAAGTCATTTAAAGTTCTTATATTGAATCATATGCTACTCAAATTAAAGTCATATAGAATTTATACACATTTTGTGTCATTTGTTTATGCGTTTCATACAGATTTCATGTTTTGATGACCAACATCTGATTCACTTATATGCAGTTGGCAAATTTTTAAATTGTACAGTACAGAAGCCGGTTCGAGGATTACTGTCAGAATATCCCTGACCTTTATGAGGACTGTGAGGATTTTCCTACAGGATTTGAAAGAGCAGTTGAAAAGCAATGACATTGTAAGACTGTATTTACATTAATTGTGAACAGTCTGGGCCTGTTGTTTGTGAACAAATCATATTATTGCAAATTAACAAAGTTGAGTCAAATATGTTTCTAGAACAGTGATTAAACTGTTGAAAATTGGCTGGAATGTGTTTTTGTATATGTGACATGAACTCTGGTGGTGATGCACTCTAAAAACTTTTAATATGATTTACTAAATTTTTTTTGGTGAAACATTTTTACACTTATAATATTGATAAAAATTGTAAGCAGTGAAATCAATTACATACACTGTATTAACTGAGTAAATGTAAGTAAAACAAATTAAATAGATCTGAGTAACTGCATTATCTTTAGGAATATAGTCGTGTGTTTTTTATGCAAGGCGTTACAATCACGCGAAAAGGCAGGTGCGAGTCGACACTCGTTTAACTCGTTTAAAGGGACATTGTGGAGGATTTTCTCCCATCAAATTGTATTTTGCATTCAAACGAATAGTACTCTCCAGCGCCTCGCTTTTTCAACTGCGTGTTGCATCTACGGTAGTCGTTATGTACCAAAAAGCTATGACAGGATGTTTTATAATCAGAGCCGGACAGTAACGGAGTACATTTACTTGAGTACAGTACTTAAGTACAATTTTGAGGGATCTGTACTTTACTCGAGTATCATTTTTGGGGAGTACTCATGACTTTACTCAAGTACATTTGAAAGGCAAATATTGTACTCTTTACTCCACTACATTTCTATCCATAACTGTGAGTACCCGTTCTAAAAAAAAAGGAAAAAAGAAACATCTCGGAAACCCTCAATTTGTTGTTTCCCTCTCAAATGTGATTGGATTGTGCAGGCGCCACTGATTGGGACAGCCTATCAGCAATCACCTTCAGCTTTCCGCCAAAGTCAACTCTATGGTCAGATTTAGATAAGAGACGAAACCATGGACGAAACAATGGATGAAGACGCAGCAGGTCCATCCCGGGAGCGATATTTTTTTTTTTTCAAGATGGTAGGGGAAGACTGATGAATATTCATTAGGGAAGTCATCTAACATCAGTGATCTAACCTAACCCTAACCCTAACCCTAACAAACACAACATCAAATATAAACCAAACCATACTCACAGTTGAGCAGAAACTCAAAGTGTTCTCAACACAGGACTTTGGATGAGAAAGAAGGTAGCACAAGATCAATCCTCAGATTTCCCTCTACCAAACCAACTAACTTACTCTATGGTGTCAGTGTTTATATACCCAGTTACCTCCAGGCAATATAAAAAATGAAAAAAATGATTTAAAATGAAAACTATTGATATGTGAAATACTGTATCTTGTAGAATACACTCTAATAAATAATTTTGTAATTAAAATGTGTGCTTGTGTGTGTAGTTTAAATGTTGTGGTTCATCTAAGGCTGATTATACAGTATATAACCATGGTTGACTACAGGCTACTCAGACTTAGGATGAGAAAAATAGGCTCGACTTGAAAAATTTAGTGAATATATGGAGGAAATGTATACCAAAAAAGCTAGTAAAACATTCATTGTTTGTGGAGACTTCAACATAGATATGCTCAATCCAAATAAGCATAAATTGACAGAAAATGTCATCAGTACAATCTACAGCTTGAATTTGTACCCTAAAATCACTAGACCTACGAGGATAACGACCCATAGTGCCACATTAATTGACAATATTCTAACAAATGAAATCTTTAATGATGCAATAAGTGGAATATTAATAAGTGACATCAGTGATCATTTGCCCGTATTTACAGTGTTTGATAGCGATTGTAAGCCTCATCAGGAACCATTAAGCAAATTCAAAAGATTAAGATCAGAAGAATCCTTGAATGTTTTTAAGAATGATTTATTTGTACAAAATTGGGACAGTGTATATGATAAGAGCAATGTGCATGATGCCTATGATGAGTTTATGAGAATATTTAAAAAACTATATGACAAAAATTGCCCATTGAAGAAAATAGGTACAATTTCAAAGAAAAAAGGACATCCCTGGATTACAAAGGGATTGAAAAATGCAATCAAAAAGAAGAATTTGCTTTATAAGGAGTTTTTTAAACAAAGAACTAAAGAGGCGGAAAATAAGTATAAGAAATATACAAATAAATTGGCCAATATCTTGAGAAAAACTAAGAAAGATTATTACAATAAATTAATAGAAAATAAGAAATCTGATGTAAGGGAAATGTGGAAAATATTGAATAAAGTAATAAAAAAATCTTCTGGCCAGTTAAGTTATCCTAAATATTTTAATATGGTAGATAAAGATAATTATAATATGACAGAGGTGGCAAATACTTTCAATGCATTTTTTGTTAATATTGGGAAAGAGCTGGCAGAGAATATTCTTTTTTGTTCAGGCAGTGATCTTCAGTTGCTAGTGCAGGAGACAAATAAGGAATTAGAGAAGATTCAATTATGGTTTGATACAAACAAATTATCACTAAATTTAAAGAAAACTAAATTAATGATGTTTGGTAATGGTCAAAATAATTTGCAAATTGAAATTAAGCTGGATGGAGTGAACATTGAAAAGGTTAATGAAATAACATTTTTAGGAGTCATAATTGACAATAAAGCGAACTGGAAACCTCACATTAGTCATGTTCCAGTAGGAGGAAGGTTTCAAGGAGTATAGCAATAATTGGGAGAGCAAGGCAAGTTTTAAATCAGAAGTCTTTACGTATGCTCTATTGTTCATTAGTTTTGCCATATTTCACTTATTGTGTAGAAATGTGGGGAAACAATTACACAACAACAGTTCAGCCACTTGTTATTTTACAGAAGAGAGCTTTAAGGATCATTCATGGGGCGGGTTATAGGGAACATACTAATATATTTTTTATGGAGTCCAGATTACTAAAATTGAAAGATTTGGTGGATTTACAGACTGTGCAAATTCCATATAAGGCAAAGCGTAATGATTTACCTCAAAATGTACAACAGTTATTTACTCGGAGAGAAGGAGGGTATGTGTTGAGAGGAAAATTAAATTTCATATTACCAATGGTACACAGTAGGAAGAAAAGTTTTTGTGTTTCCATACAAGGGGTGAAACTGTGGAACAACTTAAATGAGAAGCTTAAGGAATGTCCAAATATAAAACAATTCAGGAAAAGATTTAAAGAAATGATTTTTGAACGTTATAAAAATGAAGGAAAATGAGTTGGTTAAGCTAGAAAATTTGTTGCTAACATATTGTATAAATGTATGAAGATTTATGTGCTTGTGTTTTGTAAAAAAGTGGATAATACCAAAGGAAGTAAACTAATGCATTAAAGGTGCATTAAGCAACTTTTCATGTTAAAAATACCCGTTTTATAACCCATACATGCTTAAACAATTGCCTGATGGGCTGAATGAGCCCTTCTCTGATCACTGAGATTGTCTCTATAATCCTGTAAAGTAAAATAAATAAGAGGGATTTGGGCCGGAATTTTAGACTGGGCGTGACGTCATGCGCGTTCACGGCACGCTCACATAGCTACGTCTGGCAGGTTTGTGTATTCGCCGGCATTCTCCGTAGAAGATGGATTGTAAGAGACCGGCTTGTAGTTCATTTCAAACACCAACGCAAACTCCACGCAAGATAAAAAAACCAAAAGGGCAAAATTGGAATAAGACGAGAGTAAACATAGGGAAGGCTTTCAATAAATGGAGAGATCTCCGGTCTGCTCTAGGGCTCAAACGGGATGCTCAGTTGGCTTTTTTCTTGATAAAACGGTAAGATATATTCCATTCTCTAATGTCTGATACGGCATATATTTGATAATAAATGACGATGCGTAAAATGTGTAATGCTTTAGCGTAAGCTAGATAAATGTACAACCAGAATATGTTTTACTACCATCGTTTCTCGAGAGGCTAACTTTACTGGGTCTGGACCTGGTTCAGCCATGATTTAATCCTATTTTAGCTATTACTTTGATGTAATAATCAATATTATCTTTACATGTACTCATTGCATTCTGTATGGTAACAATGGCTTTCTTGTTTTCAGCTATGAGAAGACTGTAGCACCATCTACATCCACACCTCATCAGGCATCTAACGTTACTAGTACTGCAAATATATTGGGAATACCACATCCACCAAGTTCAGTCACGGCCGGAGAGTCTGATAGGTATCTTTGCTCGTGTGGTCCATGAGCGTGCACATCTCTGGCTGCAGTTTCACTTGCCGCCTGAGGTGGCATAGTTCTGCAAAAACTCAGAATCTTGCTTAATGCACCTTTAAGAGTTTGAAAGAGGGGGTGGGAATTAATAAGTGTTAAACTTCATCCCACTCCTTTTCAAGCAGCGGTGAATTTTATTTGTTTGATCATCAGTGTTCTTTCAATTATTGTCTTATGTTGTACATACTGTACACTTTTTCATTGTATGCTTGAAATAAAATGACGAAAGAAAGAGGACAAGATAAGAACAAGCATGAGTGAAGTATATGGAAGGCGTTTTCTGCCAAATTTAAATAAATAAAATGATTAAAATGAAAATTATGTAATTTCATTACAGAAAACTGTATGAAAAATATGTGACAAAATTGAGAATGAAATTAAATGATTTCATTTTCACGGTGACAGTGCATCATCCCTGTCAAATTGAAAAATAAAATGCAATTGGTGATTTCACATTTCATTTTCACTACAGACTACGAGACTGCCGATATTAAAATGAAAAGCCAAACGTGAAAAAGAAACTACAAATACAGTTTTTACAATGCTCTTTATTTACTCTCATGCAATAATAGTGACGCAATTCAAATTCAAATGTAAATTTTCGTTTTCATTTTAATTCCTCTTTTATTTCACAGTTTTCATTTTCGTTTTCATTTTCAAAGACAACCTTGAATGCAAATTCTATGTTAATAAGTGGGTGTGGCTTATTCTAGTAACGGCGCTAGAGACACGCCTTCTGTAAAGTGAAGTCGTCGACGTCCCGTGTGCATGAGTTGAATGTGTGAAACGAAATTATTTAAATGTGATTATATTGTAATCGAGATGACGAGATATGGCGAAATCTGTAAGTGAGCTTTTGCGGGAAGCTGCCGCAGCATTAGAACATGGACACAACCAGCCTGACCATGTTAGTTATGATGTTAGACTAGACCATAATCGATGAGGTTCATTCATGTATTAGGCTGTTTTGGAAATTCAACAATTTGGGTGTACAAAAGTCTTAGTAACACAATTTCTACAACAATTATAGCCAGACATTTATACCCGCTAGCTTTAACCGAGGACCTCGGCCAATGTTTCATATTCGCGTCGTGCCTAACAACGCCCTTCAGCCGTGACTTATTCAGATTAATTTAATAGATTTATACTCTAATTAAACGTGGAAAATAGACTAATAACTACCACTAATAAATTGAATTTGACCTAAACCGTTTTCTGATTTTAATATTTAGTCATAACTACTTTTCTTCCTGGAACTACAGTATGTAGGGTTTGTTTCTGGTGAGACACTTATTAGTGGCGCACTATAGGTGCTCTCGGCGTGTTAGGCCGGCGACACACTGGCTGCGTGGCGTGAGCGTGGCGTTTCTGTTGCGTGTCAGCTGCGTGAAAATGACATCAACATCTTTTCCTAGGCTGCGTTCCAGTCCAAAATTGTCATGCCCTTCACTCGCTAACTTCCCTCCGTCTCGTTCACTCGGATGTACGTCATTGCTTACGTTGCACGAGTGCCCACTACTGGCGGAAACTGCGTTGGGCTGAATTGGAACATCCTAAGCCCTTGATCACTTGGAATCAGCTATGGAGTTTATTTTATTTTATTTTATTTATTTTTTCCTTTAATAATTTGTTTAATGCAGCATCCATATCCATATAAGTGTGTTTGGGTTGTTTTAAATAAAAAAATATATATAATTAGTATATCATATAAAATGTGAAGTGGTGCTTGCAGTGTCAAAATTTGCCACTGGGCAGATGCTAACACAATTAACATGTTGTGATACCATGATATACCACGTTTTAGCATTATTTACCACAATTTACCATGTTTCTAAGATGATTTACTACGATTTATCACATTCCAGCATGCTTTACTATGATTAACATGTTGTTAGAATGATTCTAGCATGATTAGCATGTTGTTAGCATGATTAGCATGTTGCTAGCATGCTTTTAACAAAATGCTAGCATGTTTTTAGCTAGATGCTAACATGGTTAGCATGTTACTAGCATGATGCTAACATGATGCTAGCTTGATTAGCATGTTGGTAGCATTATGCTAGCATGATTAGCATTTTGCTAACATGATGTTATCCTTGATTAGCATGTTGCTAGCATGTTTTTAGCAAGATGCCAGGTTGTTCTGGGTGGTTGCTAGGCAGTTGCTAGGTGTTCTGGGTGGTTGCTAGGCGGTTGCTAGAGTATTCTGATTCTGGGTGATTTTAACCTGCATGTAGATCAGAAAGCCTGTCCCTTGGCCAAGGATTTTCTATCACTCTTGGACTGTTTTAATTTTTCTCAGTTTGTAAATGTCCCTACTCACTGTAAAGGACACACGTTAGATTTAATTATTGCAAATGACTCATCTCTTTCTAATCTCTCTGTTGTGGATACTGGACTTTCTGATCATCTAGCTATCTTTTTTAATATTGAGACATTTCATTCTAGTAGAGAGACTTCACGAACTATTTCTTTCCGTAAATGGCAATCAATTGATCATGCTACCTTTGCAAACTCGACTGTATCTTCATTAGTTGGCATGTCTTCTGCTCCTCTTGAGGATAAAATTTCAGTATTTAATAATGTCCTTACAGCCAACTTGGACATCTTTGCACCCATAAAAACACGTAATGTTTCATTTGCACAGTCAGCCCCCTGGTATAATGGTGATTTGCGTACACAGAAGGCTGTGTGTCGGAAATTAGAGCGAAAATGGCGTTACTCTGGTTTAAATGTGTTCCACCAGGCCTGGAAAGATTGCTTGTCAAACTACAGAGTAGCCATTGAAACTGCAAGATCTGCCTATTTCTCAAATATTATTGATATTAATCAAAGCAATTCCAGGAAGCTCTTTCACACAATTAACAGTCTACTTAATGTAGATAGTGTCAGTTCTCTGACTTCATCTGGCTGGCTGTGTAATGAGTTTCTCAAATCATTCAGTGAAAAAATTTACAATATTCGCACAAATATTCATTCCTTGCAGTCTGCCGATCTTACAGTTAATACTCCTAGGTTCTCTGGCATTCCTTTATCCAAATTTACTTTATTGCAACCTGAGATGCTTTGCAACCAGGTTTCTAGTATGAAAGCTACCACCTGCATACTTGATCCCATGCCTGGTGGCCTGTTTAAATCTTGCTTTGGTCCTTTATGTCCCTCAGTTCTTGCTATAATAAATGACTCTTTATCAATTGGGGAGGTGCCAGCAGCACTTAAAACTGCTGCAGTCACTCCTGTTTTAAAAAAGCAAAATTCTGATGTGAGAAATCTGTCAAATTATCGCCCAATCTCAAATCTATCATTTCTGTCTAAAATCTTGGAGGGTGTGGTTGCAGCTCAATTAAACAAACACTTAATTGAAAATAAACTATGTGAGCCACATCAATCAGGATTTCGAAAATTACACAGCACTGAGACTGCGTTGGTGAAAGTCGCTAATGACTTACTAATTGCCTCCGACTCCGGCTCCACGTCCGTTCTCATTCTCTTGGATCTCAGTTCAGCCTTCGACACTATTGACCATGCCCTACTACTCGATCGCCTCGAACATGTATTCGGCTTGTCAGAGACTGTTCTTGACTGGTTCAAGTCCTATTTCACTGACCGCAGTCAATTTGTTTTTATGGGTGGTTATAGGTCCAAAGTTGGTTCTGTTCATACGGGTGTTCCACAGGGGTCAGTCTTGGGTCCTTTACTCTTTAGTATGTACATCTATCCACTTGGTCAATTACTACAATCTCTCAACCTTAACTATCACCTTTATGCTGATGATACACAGATTTATATACATACTAGACCGGGTCAGCAAGTGAACGTTGGGCATCTTTCTAACTGTATTGCTGAGATAAAGACTTGGATGTCCAATAATTTTCTGTCTCTAAACGGCTCAAAAACAGAAGTTATGCTCCTTGGATCTCCACATCAACTGCGAAAGGTTGGGTCTCCTACTCTGTCTGTTGATGGCGTTGCACTGGAGTTTAAGACCAAATTAAAAAATCTGGGTGTCATTTTTGACGCCACACTGTCATTTGAGCCTTTTGTCCAGAATACAGTTAAGACATCATTTTATCACCTTAGAAATATAGCCCGGCTACGTCCTATGTTGTCCTTTTCGGTAGCTGAGAAGTTGATAAACTCTTTTGTCTTTTCGCGCATTGACTACTGCAATGGTCTTCTAGTTGGGGTATCTAAATCATCATTGGATAAATTGCAATATCTTCAAAATTCAGCTGCTAGAGTACTTTCTGGGGTCAGGGCCAGGGACCATATAACCCCGGTCTTGGAGTACCTGCACTGGCTACCTGTTAGGTACCGTATTGATTTTAAAATCCTTATGCTGGCCTATAAATCTTTGCACAATCTGGCACCTCAGTATTTGACTGACTTATTAATCCCCTACACACCACGTCGCAATTTGCGCTCCTCTCAGAGTGGTCTTTTGGTTGTTCCGAAGACACGGCTTCATACGTGGGGTGACCGAGCATTTTCTGCCTATGCTCCTAAGCTCTGGAATTCTCTCCCGGCCGACATCAGGGAAGCAAGTACATTAGTGACTTTTAAATCTCTTCTTAAAACATTTTATTTTAGGATTGCTTTTACATGAACTTGATTTTATGTGTTTATTTGTTTTGTATTTCCATTGTGTTTATTCATTTGCTGTTATGCTTGTCTGTAAAGCGCTTTGAGAAAGCTACTTTTAAAGGCGCTATACAAAATAAATTCATTATTATTATTATTATTATTCTGGGTGGTTGTTATAGTGTTGCTAGGGTATTCTGGGTGGTTTCTAGGCGGTTGCTAGGGTATTATGAGTGGTTGTTAGGCAGTTGTTAGGGTGTTCTGGGCGGTTTCTAGGTAGTTGCTAGGCAGTTGCTAAGGTGTTCTGGGTGATTGCTAGGCGGTTGCTAGGGTATTCTTGGTGGTTGCTAGGGCATTGCTAGGTGGTTGCTAGGGTGTTCTGGGTGGTTGCTATGGTGTTGCTAGGTGGTTGCTAGGGTGTTCGGGGTGGTTGCTAGGGTGTTCTGGGTGGTTGCTATGGTGTTGCTAGGCAGTTGCTATGGTATTCTGGGTGGATGCTAGGGCGTTGCTAGGCAGTTGCTAGGGTGTTCTGAGTGGTTGCTAGGCAGTTTCTAGGGTGTTCTGGGTGGTTGCTAGGGTATTTTTGGTGGTAACTAGAGAGTTTCTAGACGTTGCTAGGGTGTTCAGGGTGGTTGCTTAGGTATTTTTGGTAGTTGCTATGGTGTTACTAGTTGGTTGGTAGTTGTCAAAGATGGTTACTATGGAGTTCTTAAAATCTTTAATAACGAATGTGTTTTCGTTTTCTATGTCTTTGCATTTGTCTTTGGCATTTTACTCTAATATATGTTGACTGCTGAGTCTATGATTAATAATGTCAATAAATAATAAAAGAACTACAAATAACCTTTATCTTTTGTTTGTTTGTTTTGTTGTACTGGTGGTGTAAAGGAATACAGATATTATCCTAGTGCATGTTTAATCATATTGTATTAAATGATTTGTTAATGCATTATTTTGTCATGACTTTACTTGAGAGGGCCCTAATCATGATAAAATTCACTGTTAACTACTTCCCAAACTCAGCTCATGATTGATCATAAACTTCCTATCAAACACACAACGAGTGTTCAGCTCAGTGAAGTGATGTTGTGTGGTCAGAGAACAGAAGTACAGTATCATCACGACTGTGTCTGGATGGAGAGTGAACTACTGATCCCAGCAAACCTTCCCTGAGTTTTGCTCCTTCCTTTGGGAACTGTTCCACAAATATTCTTTGTGGGTTTTGAATTGTTATTTTGTATTTAGCTGTGCATAAGTCACAGTAGGGTGAGTTTGAAGGAAAGAGAGAAACACAGAACAGATAAAGAGCTTTTAAGGGCAGTTATTAGTGTATTTTCTACGCTTGAAGAGGAGGATCAACTAATCCTGTGCCGTCCAGTAATGTTTATGACAAAGCTGACATCAAGAGTTCAAGATATGATGATATTACATTATTTAAATTTGTTTCAAAGTCAGGGTATTTCTTATTGCTTCTTAAAGAGGCGTTTGCTTTGGTTTATCCATAAATGTTAATTAATGCATTAACTATCAAACACCGGAAAAAGACTGTGTAACATAAGGCAGGTCACCCGGTTTGCTATTGATTAAATTACTGAGATTACCCTGTGATCAAACCCCCTCTCTAGTCTGGGACCTAATCAACTTACTGGAATCCCCATCTACAGACACCTCCATTGTCTTAAATCTTCGCCGCGCAGGACGTGCAGACCAAATGGCGCCGACCAACGCGTAACTCATTGACTGCCTATCTGAAAACACAGATCTCTTACTGCTGAATCAACAAGACCCTCTGTTTTACGGTTTGGCGAACATCCGCTGACCAATAGAGCAATCTCGAAAGAACCCCCTAGGGATCTCTTAGACACTGATTTACACTTCAGAACAACAAGACTCTATCCGAACAAATGTCCAAACCATGTTAATTGCATCATTTCTAAAAACGCACACACATAGTTTCTCAACCCCGCGGCTCGAGGACAAAAGTTCAGCGCGCGGTTGTGAACTCTCAGCCTGGGTCACACACACTCACACAGAGACTCACGCTCATACCCGACCACATGTGTGCAAAGTTATCTTTCTAAATGTTTAAAATGTATTTCTTGAAGTGTTCCGTGGTCTCCATACCCAAAATACTATCTATATAAACTGTATTTGTATGTAACCAATTTGATGTGCGTATAATCACGAGAAATCATGTATCTGAGTGTTATAGGCTCACAAAAGTATCATTTGCGGTATTGTTTTGTTCCAAAGAACCCAACGGTGTTGAATCTTTAACACAAAATATCAGAAGATGCATTCTTTCATTAATACTAGGTTTATAAATGTTCATGAACGAGTTTCTTCCGTCAGTACACAGTCAGAGAAGGCGTGGACCTTTGCAAAACGTAAGGAGGTGGCCACAATGGTCCTTCCAGACGATTGGTTCACGTACGCCAGGAGGCGGAGGCTTAGCACCTTCAAAACACGGCGCGTCCTCTCGTAGTAGGTAGCAGTTCGCCAGAGAGAGAGAGAGACCTGCCTCCTTCCTTCTTCCAAGGAACCTTCGTTTGCTTTTATTTTCGTTTTCTATTCTAAGTCTTTCTTTTCTTGATAGTTCACCTCAGTTTGATAATTTCTTACAAACCAAAGAAAACCAACTTAAGGCTAAATCATCTTCGGCTAAGTTGAACGCTCTGAGTTACATTCGCAACAAGCTCCGCCTTGACGACGCACCAGACCACGTGTTCCAGGCTCCTTTGTACACCACAGACGCACGAAACGAGGGCCTAAATAAGCAAGGACAAGTAAAGTAAAAACCTTCCATTCTTAAATTCGCAATCTGAAAGAAATGCTGTTTAAGTTGTCTAATAATTACTAGAAACTGTTGGGGTCTCGGTGTGAAGGAATGTTGTAAACTGTCTGTGCCTTTCTTGAAATTCTCTCATTCATTCTTTACGCACACACTTATCCTCACACACACACACACACACACACACTTACACCCACACGTGCTCTCAAACCAACACGCACACACATACACGCACGCGTTCCTAGGAAAACATACGCACCTGCTTTAAAACCCACACACGCCTCCCTTTTCACGCTACCATCTTACACACACACCTTAAACTCTCTCATTCAAACTCTCTCCTTTAAACTCTCTCATTTAAACTCTCTCCTTTAAACTTGACTTTCTCTTTCCCTCTCATATATTTTGTTTTATTTTATGTCTTATTTGCGATCGTTTATATTGTTTGTTTGTTATGCATATTTACTCTTGCGTGATTGAAATAGTACCTGTAATCTTAGTTGTTTGATTAAAAATCCTATAATCTTTGTGAATTGAATCTGCCTCATGTTGTTTCATTACTGAAATCCCTGAAAGTGTGATCGCCTACCCAGCTCTACCCTTTATTTTACTATCAAACAATCTAAGTTGTCTAAGACACGAAAATAATAATTCCTTTGTGGCCACAGGAAAATTAGTTGTCGTGTTGGAGACAATAGGTTTCTGTTCAGAAATCGTGCATCCGATCTGCCAGACGGATGGTTGTATGATAAATGAGAATTAACCTCTATCTAAATTTCCCCCAATTAAAATATAATTCTACCTACTTATATCAGTAAATTCTACGAGTAATCGTGGAAATTATTGATATACGTTGAGGTCTGA
Organism: Leuciscus idus; assembly: GCA_021554675.1. Lineage (NCBI taxonomy): Eukaryota > Metazoa > Chordata > Actinopteri > Cypriniformes > Leuciscidae > Leuciscus > Leuciscus idus. The sequence goes on from CM038621.1 coordinate 59,978,643, forward strand.
CCTATTCCCTTTTTGGAATACTTTAATTTGTGTAAACGGCATATGCATATTCATATCTTATGAATATTTCCTCTCATTTGAGCTAATAAATTCCCTAAACTAGAGGCATTGTCGCTACATTATTATGGTGGAGGATGCGGGCACTTTCACATTTCATTTTGGGACAAAATATTCAGATTTATATTCATGTGTGATTTTGGAAGTTTAATGTTTTGTACGCGCGTTTGAATCAACTGATCAAGGCGAAAAGCCGTATCAGTAACCCGCCAGTGATTCCCTGGTTGTGGAGAAAACTGCAGTTTTGCAGTATTGTCAAAAGTCTAAGATTAGAGGAAAAGAAAAAGAAAAATCTCTTTTGCTTGACTACGTACATATAATTCTGTCTTAAGACCTGTGTTTGAACAAAGGAAAGTTCCCTCAGGCGTGGTACCGGTATTCTGTAAACCCCGAGAGCTAAAGACTCCGGGTCAGAACAAAAAAGTAAAAGATCTTATTTTATGTCGCTAGCAACGACAAGCTACGGGTGTGAAAAGCTGGTTTAGCTAGCCAGCGAAAACCCCGTTTTCAGTGTCTGTACAGACCAGGCACACGAGATCCGCCGCGATCTCCTTATAATTATTTTGCAGTGTGGTTTTTGGGTTTGCAAAAATTCTGCATGTGTAAAAACTGTGATTGCTGAAGCAATCTCTATAGGCGCATATCAGTTTCAAATTACTAACTTGTGATTTTGTTCCGCTGATCGCAACACCGCCATTGTGCGGTCAACGGCAGATAAGACCTGCCGTTCATTGTTTCCACCTCAGTTTTGTTTCCTCAAAATTTACGGCGGTGTTTATCCAAAAAGCTGTTTAAACACATATTTGCATCTACGGCTTGCTAAAGTTCGTTAAAACAACCTTTTTATTTTGGACTGAGATATTTTATTCTGAGTTTGATCTCCAGAAGTAAAAAACAAAAACAAAAAAAACTTAGAATTATAAAATTTCTCACTCCAGATAAAAAACACTGATAGTTCACACGGAGGGAGAACAGCGCCCCTTGTGGCCGCACCCTTCCAGGTCAGCTATACCACCTCTCTGCTCAATTCACTCTGCTCTGCTCTGTTTCCATTTCTATCTGCCTCGATGACTCTGCCCTGCTTTGTTTGATTTAATAATTTACTAATAACTTCAATGCTATTGTGATAATTATTATAAATCATTCCATTTCTCTGCAAAACAAAAACAAAAACCTTTTTTGTTTCTTCTTTCCCAGTGTATTTAGATTTGATTTGAAATTGAAACAAATTAATGTGGTTAGTCCCACTATCTCAGTTAAGTCATCATAGCTCCTGAGAAACACAGCGCCCCCAGGTGGAAGCTCCCTTCCCAAGTCAGCTATCAGCTTTCTACAAATTTACTCTGCTGAAATTCATTTAATGTATGCTGCCCTCGAATGATTAGTTTATAATCATCACAAAATAACTTAAGTGTTGTTTGATTGTTATAAATAATCATTCGAATTCTCTGTTAATCTCCCCCAGGTTTATTTGAATTTGATTTTTAAACTCATTTCGAAGTGAAATTTAAGTTGAACCACGGAGAGGAAGAGTGCCCCCTAGAGGCTCTATTAACCCACTACAGCGGTCTGCTGCACCCTTTCTCCTGTTTCCACCTGCATTGGGGTACCACTAACTTCCCTTTGCTTCACTTTTAAATTGACAAAGACCATAGACCCCTTAATTCTGGTTTCTTCTGCTTCCAGGCAAGAATCTCAGCACCTGCAGTGGACTAGAGGAGTCCTGGTTCAACCTCTGTGGGTGAGTCTGCCAACTGACGTTACTGACCCTGATCGTGCAGTGACTCTTGAGTTTCTCTTATCTCTGCCACTGGCTGCGGCACGCAGTAAGTGACATCAGCAATCTGGTGCTTCGGAGTGTCAGCCACCAAGCCGACGCGACAGTCAATTGTTGGGACCGCTGCACAAACTATAGGCAGTTCCTGCCACGCCAGGTTACCCTGGTGAGTTCTGTGACGCACCCACCTTTGCATTGCGTTCGGTTGGTTGATATCTTCGGGACTACTAGTATTGTGTTTACGGTCACCCTGTTTGAGAGGTCGTAGCCGTGAGTAGAGCAACGGAGATTCCAAGGTCACGGCGGCCAGGTGTTGGGGCGCCAGGAAGGTTGACTGCGCTCAGCAAGGGGGGGGGCCGGCTGGGGTGACCTCAGTCCACTTCAGGTAAACTGAATTTTGAAAAAAAAAAAAACCTCTGCCTCTCAGTATAAGCCACATAGTCTTAAATATTCCCCCGCCCACACTCTCTAAGTGTTTGGGCTTACCTCTTTCTCCCTAAGGCACGGCCTCTGTGCTATTAGTGTTCAAATTGCAGCACAGATCAAATCACTCAGGTTTATTCTCGCTGTGATATCTTTGTTTAATTTTTGTTTCTTCCTCCCCCTTTAATCCTCTCACACTCGTGCCTTGCATGTTCTGTTGTGACTTGTTTTCCAGCTCACCAACGAGACCCCAAAAGGCCAAGTAATAGAGTGACGACTGGGCAGTCTCAATTTCGGGTCCTGTGCTGACCCGCCTAACTGTCTAAAGTCAGTTAGCCCAAAGGTTCTATAGACGGTACACCGTACTATAGCCCATTAGCCTCAAGACAGCTTGTAGTGGCCTTTGTTTTGTGTGTGCGTGTTGTGTTTCTCTCGCCTACAGTGAGTCAACATGTCGCGCTCATCCAGCCCTGCGGCTCACTGGAATAACCTGGAAGCGTGGTTGACCGCCATGACTACTGGCTGTCTATCCAAAGACTTCGGCGACCTAAAACTCCTGACCCGGCAGGAACTGGACTCCAACGTGGACCAGCTCATGTCCCAGGACCCCACGCAGGCTTACAGCTCAAAAGAATGGAGTCGCATCATCGGAAGTCTCTCTCACTACCTGGTGGCCCAGGCACGTTGGCTGGAGGAGGATAACGCCAAGCTGGAAAAGGAAAACACTGGACTAAAGACTCAGCTGGAGGAGGCCTGCAAACAAAAGGACGAGACACAAACACGTCTGGAGGATCTCCTACTGGAGGCCGAAACTGAGGAGGAAACACACCCAAAACTACAAAAGGAAGTGGAACAATTGCAAAAGGCTCTGGAGGATCTACGCACGGACACCGACGAAAGATTGCAGGCGGAGAAACGAACCGCGAAAGAACTCAATGACAAACTAACCCGTGGCGAGGCGTTGTTGGAAAGAGCCAATATTGAATTGAAAGACAGAGATGCGAAAGCTAAGGCTTGTGAAAAACATTTGCAAAGAGCCCGAGCTGAAATTAACGAGCTTGTCCAACAAAGACAAGATCTTAAATACGAACTTGACATTGTCCACAGAGACCACGTCAGATCACGTCAGGGCGTGCCGTGAGGAGCTTTCTAGACCGTCAGCCAGAGACTGTCAAGATGAATTACACACAATTACGACAAGCACTGATCCACGAATTCTCTGATCCCGACTCAGACCAAGGCATAATCGCGGCGATGGACCTCAAACAAGCTCGACTGGAAACCCCGCAGGCCTACTATGGCCGCCTGCGACAAGCTTACTTCGGCCCAAGGAATGAGGCGGACATGGAGGAAGATGTTAATTTCAAAACCCTCTTCCTGCGGAATCTCCATCCAAGCCAAAGTGCGCATCTGGGCGTCCTTGTTTGCCCGCGGACCATGTCGATTCAACAATTACGTGACCTGGCTCACAAAGCCTACGTCAAACAAAAACTTGTGTCTGATAAAACTGTAAAACACCCCACGGTTTGCCCTGTCTCAGAGCCCTCTCCAGAACTGACTTTAGAGGGCGCACAACCCCCCAGGTACAGGCCCGTCAACAAAGACGCCAGGCCGTTCCAACCCAACAGAGGTCAGCGTGGACGAGGAGGGGGTGCACGCCCAAGACAGATAAACGACCGCTTCGGGGGATCCTGGGACCGGCATCGCTTCTCCCACAACCAAAAGGGAGGAGGCAGCTGGGATGCCGACCGACGCCCCAGAGGAAGTCGACCCCAATCTCCCCGAACAACAAGCCCAGAGAACCGACCAAGGGACCCCTCTCGACACGACACGGGTAAACAAAAGCCGGAACGAGCCTCCAACAAAAACGGGGCAGCCACGGCTGAAGCGGCAGAACTTCTGAGCATACTGAGAGAGTTTCTCCAAAAGAAACCTCACAAGGAGGACAAAGATAAACCAGACACTGCATGACTAAACCACATGCCTAAAACCAACGCCACTCCCAATGCTCCTTCCGCTGACAGCCCACCTGACACTGTTGGTAAACCGCAACCTATGAACCTTGCTGCCACATCACTGAATGACAGCTACACCCACTCCCTCCAGCTGACAGCCTCACAGAACACTGTTTGTCAGCCACAGACTCATGAACTCATTGTTGCATCACCCACTGACACTTCTCACTCACTCCAGCTGACTGCCCATCAGAACACTGTTTGTCAGCCACAGACTCATGAACTCATTGTTGCGTCACCAACTGACACCTCTCACTCACTCCAGCTGACAACTACATTTCCTGAACATGACTACAGCAACTCTCACAATCAAGTACCAGACAGTGCTGTCTTAGTAATCTGCACCCAAAACGAGCCCCACGAGACATACCCTCACTGCTTGTCGATCAACACGCAAGACCCAACACCAAAACTCCTCGGGAACCTAATTGAGAGAGGAATGGCACGAAAACTTTACTTAACCATTACCTTGGAAAAGGAAATGCAGCTCGAAGCCCTGGTAGACACCGGCTCTGATCTCACACTAATTTCCAGTCAACTATTTGAGAAACTCAAATTTGAAGCTCAAAGACAAAACCGAACTCTGAAATTCCACACTTGTGAGCTGAACGTGCAGTCATACAGCCAAAATGACATCCAGCTAAAAAACGTAGCTCCCATTCACCTGGCAATTGGTCCTATGAGCATAGTCCATCCAGTCTATATTTCTCCAATGAACACTTATCAATTCCTCATAGGCAAGGACCTGCTGGACCCCTTTGAACCCTTACTGGACTTCAAGCACCTCCAGGTTTGGGCTCAAGTGCGTGAACCCCTCCCCCTTCAGCCTCACAAATCCATTGAACCAGACTGTCAGGTCACGGGGTTCACAGGAATTCCCTCAGCCAGCCAGGAGAACACAGTCACAACAGCTGAGCAAAGTTCAAGTTCGCTACTCTGCACTTTCAGAACCACACAAGACTCTGATAACTACTGCCCCCAAGTAAACACTGACCTACAGCTGCAGGATATAACCACAACAGACATTATCCTGGCACTATGGGCAGACAACTCAGCAATCAGTCTCTCACTATTCAATGCAATCATTGAAAAGACTCCAGACCTGCCCTATACCAGCAAACGCACCCGTTTCCCTTCGAACTCAGATCCATCCTCAATGACATCTGCCAAAGGGATCTGTGCCTTGAACTTGAAATGGAATCACCGGTACTTAACCCATTACTTCCTGATCCTGGAAGATCCAGCCCACGACGTCTACATTGGAGCAGACATCTTGATTCGCCTCAAGGCTCATGTAGACATGTTTAATGAGGTTGTATGGGCTCCCTTGACTTCGCAGCCACCTGTTCCCATCAGTCATGACAATCTACTGTCAGGGCAGACCATCCCTGAAGTCTGCACTCTCATCAACGAACAGGGAACAATGGTACCTGCTTACACTAAAGGAGTCGCTGTGCGGCTCAACCTGCGACAGGGCCAAACCCTAAACCACACACTGGCTTTCTTCCAACCTTCACCTGAATGTGTGGAACTCGGACTCACCCTCGAAGCCACACCCCTCACTGAAGTGTCATCTCGGGTAGTATATATTCTGTTCAACAATTGCACAGCAACTGACATCAGCATCCCAAAAGCCTACCGCCTGGGATGGCTAGTCAGCCACGACTTTCATGACTTTGACCTGATATTACCCATCATCGGGCCCATTCCACCTGCACTGATACCTGAGGGACATACTGACAACACATTGTTCACAGCACCCTTCCAATTCATTGCCATCACATCTGTCATGTCGGTGGCCAAACACCATGTGTGCAGAACGGAGCTGACAGAGGATCAACACCTCGCAGTGTACACAGTCTCCCACCAGCCTGTCAATGAGACTGATGCACCTGCCATGCCTGTTAAAACCAACCCGACTGATGACAAGCCGACAGATGAACCGTACCAAGGTTTCGAATCTCAAGTGCAACAAATTCTACAGGATGCTGATGCCCTCCAGGATGATGCAGACCGCCAAAGACTACGACAAGTCCTTTACAAGTTCAAAGAATCCTTTGCAAAAGACTCTTTAGACTGTGGTCTCACCGACCTCCACACAGTGCGTATCCCTATGCACCCTGAGCCTCCTCCCACCTTCGTCAAGCAATACAAAATTCCCATCGCCTCACACGAACCTGTGCAGGAAATCATCGAATCCATGCTTGAGAAGAATGTTATCAGGCCATGCAACAGCACCTACTCTGCCCCAATATGGCCTGTTCTCAAACCTAACGGGAAATGGAGGCCCACCATTGACTATCGCAAACTGAACCAACAGGTGCCGTTGTCACGGTGGCCCATGACTCAGCTGGAACAGGAAATCCCACGAATCAGAGGAGCCACCATCTTCTCTACACTCGATGTGGCCTCGGGATTCTGGACCATTCCAGTGCACCCGGACGACCAGCACAAGCTGGCATTTACATTCGGCAACCGCCAATACACCTTCAACAGGTGCCCGTTTGGGTATGCCAACTCACCAGCTGAGTTCAACATCTTCCTGAACAAAGCCTGCCCAGACGCCAGGATGAGAGGTAACCTGATTTACGTCGACGATGTACTCATGAAAAGCACGACGGTGGCCGACCACTTCACTGAAATAGACTATGTTTTGAACCAGTTAGCTGCTGCCGGCGCCAATATAGCCCTCCACAAGGGACAGTGGTGTCGCACAAAAGTCAACTACGTGGGCCTGCTCATTGGACCCCATGGCATCGAACCACAATCAAACCGTATTCATGCCATTCAAAACATCAAACCTCCCACTACCGTCTCTGAACTACGAAGTTTTCTAGGGGTATGCAACTACTCCCGACAGTTCATCGAAAACTATTCAGACATCGCCAGACCTCTAACAACTCTGTTAAAGAAGGACTGCCCATTCGTCTGGTCAGACGCTCAGGAACACGCCATGGCACAACTAAAAAGACATTTATGCACAGCTCCATGCCTTGCTTACCCCGATCCGCAGAAAGAATTCCACCTGGAAGCAGGGTTTTCAGACCAATGTCTCAGTGCTGGCCTATACCAACAACACGACCAAGACAAAAAGGTGGTCGCATATGCCAGTAAAACACTTCTCCCTCCAGAATGTAAATTCTCAGACTGTGAAAAAGCTTTGCTCTGTACAGTATGGGCCATCCAGCGCTTCTCCAATTACATTGGAGCACAAAAAGTTATCATTGAGACGTGCCACCAGCCCGTAATGTTCCTCAACAGCCAGCGCATCCGCGATGGCGTGGTCACCAATTCACGCATAGCTACATGGCTAATGGCTCTCCAAGGACGAAATATCGAGGCCCGATATGCACAGAACAACAAGTCTGCTCTAGGTAACGGCTTGGCGGCATGTCAAAACTGCTCTGACAACTCACCTGCTGCGACGCTAAATACACCTGAGCCCCAGCAGCCACAATTGACCTGCCACAGGTACTTTGACAAGAATGCGTGCGAAGGCATGCCCACAGCTTACGTCGACGGATGTTCCTACAACAGCGAGGGCATCCTAAAGGCAGGTGCAGGGGTACTGTGGGTGAACGACCACCCATGCCCACCACAACACTTCAAGCTGGGCCCCCAGTCATCACAGTATGCAGAAATAGCAGCAATTCTCATAACTCTGCAAATCGCAGCATCAAACAACATCAAAGAACTTCTCATCTGCACAGACTCTAACTATGCCAGACTCAGTTTTGTATGCCATCTCCAGACCTGGAAACAGAATGGTTTCAAAACTGGTAACAACAAGCCTGTCAAGCACCAACACCTGTTCCAGGAATGTGATAACATCACAACGACACACGATCTCGCCGTGTACTGGAAAAAGGTAAAAGGACACTCCAAACTCCCAGGCCAAGACAAAGACTTCAATGACCGCACTGACGCCCTCGCAAAAGCGGGCGCCCTACACGGTGAACCGTGGAATTCCCCGAAACCCTCACCCACCCCCGATGTTGCAGTGCTAACCCGCAGCAAGCGACCCTTACCTGCTACAACACCTGCTCCACAGCTGCTATCACTAACCCCGCAAATTTCCAACAACGACATTGCGGATATGCAAGCCTCAGACACAGCCATAAAAACAATTAAAAACCACCTATCCTCCCCCTCCTCCAACCCGATAACACCTTCGGACATCACTGATGACTCCGATCTCAGACACTTACATAACTCCAGACACATGCTGCGTGTGCGGGACGACATTCTATGGTTTGTCACCGATGACACCACTCCGCCTAAGCTCGTGGTACCACGATGTCAGAGGGGGGCGATGTTAATGCACGCCCACAACGCAGTATATGCTGGACACCACGGTACCAGAGCCACATATGAGACACTTAGACAGGTGGCATACTGGCCATGTATGCAACAGGATGTGGCAGAGTACGTGAGAGAATGCCTGGTCTGCTGTCAGTTTCACCCAACAAACCTAACTCACAGAGCCCCGTTGCAACGCAGAGGAATCACATTTCCCTGGTCAGACCTTCAAATTGATTGGGTAGGACCACTCCCCCGATCATCACGAGGGAATAGGTACTTTCTCACGGTTGTGTGTCAATTTACCAAGTGGGTAGAGTGTTTGCCAGCACCTAACGACACCGCCCAAACAACGGCATATCTCCTGATGAACCACATCTTCTCCCGATTCGGGTTGCCACTGAGAGTCAATTCAGATCGAGGTACCCATTTCACCGCAGAGATCATGCAAAAGATCTGGAGAATTCTAGGGGTACAAGCTAAACTTCACATCAGTCACCATCCGATCTCATCCGGACAGGTAGAAAGGTCTAACCGAACGGTGGTCGCCATGTTGAGAAAGTATGTGTCGGCTAACCAGAAAGACTGGGATGTGAAACTTCCCCTGGTGCTGATGGCCATCCGAGCCACGCCGCAGGAATCAACCAGAGTACCTCCATTTGAACTCATGACTGGGCGGCAGATGACCCTGCCATTACACCTGTTGTACCAACCAGGAGACCACAACCTCGTCACCGCCTATACCACTTCACAATATTTGGATGAGCTCCATAAACATTTGAAAACAACTTTCGCTTTCGCCCAGCAACACCTGAAAACCAGCGCTGACGGCCAGAAAGCATACTACGATCAAAAGGCATCCCACCAAGAACTCAGCGTGGGCGACAAAGTCCTGTATTACAGTTTCGCCTTGCCACCCAAGCAGCTGTCAAAAAAGTTTCTGCCCCACTGGACTGGACCTCATGAAATTGTGAACAAACTCTCCCCCGTAGCATACCAAATCCAGCTTAAACGGGGACCAAGAGAACCAGTTCTCAAATGGGTTCACCGCAATCAGGTCAAGAGACATGTGACCACTAACAGGGACAGACAGGAGATGCCCACAACGAGCTAAACTCAACCGCCGTCCCTACAGGAAAAGAAGACTGTCCCATCCCCCGGGACAACCCTTGCTGATCTGTGCCTTCTTTCTTTCCCCTTCTCATCCACACCTCTCTCTCTCTTGCCTGTAACAGGATGCTGCTGTGGATTGCCATCATGTGCTTTCAGTCGACCAGAGGCCAGCCACCACCCGATGTCATCTCACCAGGGCCAGCCTCGGGAATTGTGTTGAGAGAGCAGCCTGGACTGCTTATCACAAATTGCCGAACCCACACACAGAAAGTGTACGTACGACTCGACCCTCGAAACGTCTACCGTGCGCACTACCCGAAATCCGCCACCCACTACAGTTGGGCGGGTGCCAGGTGGACAGAAACCGCCCTCGACCATGCTGAAGCTGACATCCACCACATGCTGAACCAACTTGAAAAGATGACTCTCACCCAGGCCGAACTGAGTGGACACAACAGACGTTCCAAAAGGTTCCTAGGAGTGCTGCTCGGAGCCGCTGCTGCTGTAGGCACACTGTTCAACATTGGTATGTCCAGTGTCAACGCCGTGAACATAGCCACGGTACGAAGACATGTAGCAGAAATCCAGACGGAACTTCCACAGTTGAAAGATCAACTCACCACACAAAGCGCATCCCTGACCACCATAGCCAGGACACTGAGAGGTACAGTCACCATCCTTAACACGCATAGCGTCATGCTGAACCAGACTGTGAGCTCCATGAAACAGCTGTTCACGGTCTTTGCCCAAACTCAGTTGGTCACCGCATTAATGTCCGACATGCTCCGAGAAATAAGCTCCTCCATGGACAGCTTAGCCATGGGAAGGATCCCGCCATATCTGATCCCCCTGAGCCTTGTACAAGCCGTGCTGGCTTCCGCCACCACCACACCCACGGATCCAATACAAACCCATCTTGCCTACTCTTTGGGCAGCGCCATTCCACTGTACGTTGACCCCGCACAGAGGGAGGTGGGCTTCCTCCTCAACTTGCCCATTATAGAATCAAGCCGAATCTACCGACTCAAAGACGTTGTCAACATTGGATTCTGGCAGAGTAACACCCAGTTCAAGGTACGGACTCCCGAGGTTGTAGCGTATCATGACAGCGACCCCCAGCTATACCTCGCCCCTAACCTGCACATGTGCACCCTCACAAAAGACATTCACTATCTCTGTCCAAGCAAACCTTTCCTCAGAGATAATACAGATGGAATATGTGGCCTACAACAACTAGCCAACGACGCACGTTGCCCGGCTGATGCTAAACCCCGCAACCAAGTCGCTGAGACCCAAGCCGAAATTGTAGGAAACCGATGGCTCGTGAACACTCCAGCGAGGTCGGCGACGCTGACTTATGACCAACACGACACTGCTACACGTGTCAATCTGCTTAACCAAAGCATGTGGATCCAAGTCCCACGAGGAGCCATCCTCCACCTAGATGACCTGGCCTTGTACCACCTCCCAAGAGGAGAGTACCAAGCCGAGCTAGAGATCCCATCTTTCTTTAGGGACCGCAATTTCACGCTAGATCCAGAACTGGAAGATTGGATTGAAAAGGGGGGGCCACAAGTCATCGATATAGCCCCACTGGACTCAGCCCTTCAGGCCTTATCTCGACTACCCATCCTGAACACTTCACCTGTTGCCCAAGCTTGGACCGCAGCTGACACTGCACTGTGCATTTCCATCATCCTAGGACATGCCCTCACCTTGGGCATGGCCTACGCCCTGTACCGAAGAATCAACACAATCCGAACCTCCACGACCAAGCTCACCGAGGCAGTCTCCGTAGGCTTCCGGAGAAACCCTCGGAAGGACGACGCCCCACCAGAGAATGCTGACGACCTCATCGAATTAAACCCTCAGTCTTAGCAACCCCTTCACAGCCTTCTCCCATTCATGCACCTGCCATCTGACCGTTGTTACCGTGGTGACTCGACCAGGCCCATCCACGCCCTGCCAACTCACCAAAGGGGGAATGTAACATAAGGCAGGTCACCCGGTTTGCTATTGATTAAATTACTGAGATTACCCTGTGATCAAACCCCCTCTCTAGTCTGGGACCTAATCAACTTACTGGAATCCCCATCTACAGACACCTCCATTGTCTTAAATCTTCGCCGCGCAGGACGTGCAGACCAAATGGCGCCGACCAACACGTAACTCATTGACTGCCTATCTGAAAACACAGATCTCTTACTGCTGAATCAACAAGACCCTCTGTTTTACGGTTTGGCGAACATCCGCTGACCAATAGAGCAATCTCGAAAGAACCCCCTAGGGATCTCTTAGACACTGATTTACACTTCAGAACAACAAGACTCTATCCGAACAAATGTCCAAACCATGTTAATTGCATCATTTCTAAAAACGCACACACATAGTTTCTCAACCCTGCGGCTCGAGGACAAAAGTTCAGCGCGCGGTTGTGAACTCTCAGCCTGGGTCACACACACTCACACAGAGACTCACGCTCATGCCCGACCACATGTGTGCAAAGTTATCTTTCTAAATGTTTAAAATGTATTTCTTGAAGTGTTCCGTGGTCTCCATACCCAAAATACTATCTATATAAACTGTATTTGTATGTAACCAATTTGATGTGCGTATAATCACGAGAAATCATGTATCTGAGTGTTATAGGCTCACAAAAGTATCATTCGCGGTATTGTTTTGTTCCAAAGAACCCAACGGTGTTGAATCTTTAACACAAAATATCAGAAGATGCATTCTTTCATTAATACTAGGTTTATAAATGTTCATGAACGAGTTTCTTCCGTCAGTACACAGTCAGAGAAGGCGTGTACCGTTGCAAAACGTAAGGAGGTGGCCACAAGGGTCCTTCCAGACGATTGGTTCACGTACGCCAGGAGGCGGAGGCTTAGCACCTTCAAAACAAGGCGCGTCCTCTCGTAGTAGGTAGCAGTTCGCCAGAGAGAGAGAGAGACCCGCCTCCTTCCTTCTTCCAAGGAACCTTCGTTTGCTTTTATTTTCGTTTTCTATTCTAAGTCTTTCTTTTCTTGATAGTTTACCTCAGTTTGATAATTTCTTACAAACCAAAGAAAACCAACTTAAGGCTAAATCATCTTCGGCTAAGTTGAACGCTCTGAGTTACATTCGCAACAAGCTCCGCCTTGACGACGCACCAGACCACGTGTTCCAGGCTCCTTTGTACACCACAGACGCACGAAACGAGGGCCTAAATAAGCAAGGACAAGTAAAGTAAAAACCTTCCATTCTTAAATTCGCAATCTGAAAGAAATGCTGTTTAAGTTGTCTAATAATTACTAGAAACTGTTGGGGTCTCGGTGTGAAGGAATGTTGTAAACTGTCTGTGCCTTTCTTGAAATTCTCTCATTCATTCTTTACGCACACACTTATCCTCACACACACACACACACACACACACTTACACCCACACGTGCTCTCAAACCAACACGCACACACATACACGCACGCGTTCCTAGGAAAACATACGCACCTGCTTTAAAACCCACACACGCCTCCCTTTTCACGCTACCATCTTACACACACACCTTAAACTCTCTCATTTAAACTCTCTCCTTTAAACTTGACTTTCTCTTTCCCTCTCATATATTTTGTTTTATTTTATGTCTTATTTGCGATCGTTTATATTGTTTGTTTGTTATGCATATTTACTCTTGCATGATTGAAATAGTACCTGTAATCTTAGTTGTTTGATTAAAAATCCTATAATCTTTGTGAATTGAATCTGCCTCATGTTGTTTCATTACTGAAATCCCTGAAAGTGTGATCGCCTACCCAGCTCTACCCTTTATTTTACTATCAAACAATCTAAGTTGTCTAAGACACAAAAATAATAATTCCTTTGTGGCCACAGGAAAATTAGTTGTCGTGTTGGAGACAATAGGTTTCTGTTCAGAAATCGTGCATCCGATCTGCCAGACGGATGGTTGTATGATAAATGAGAATTAACCTCTATCTAAATTTCCCCCAATTAAAATATAATTCTACCTACTTATATCAGTAAATTCTACGAGTAATCGTGGAAATTATTGATATACGTTGAGGTCTGACCTATTCCCTTTTTGGAATACTTTAATTTGTGTAAACGGCATATGCATATTCATATCTTATGAATATTTCCTCTCATTTGAGCTAATAAATTCCCTAAACTAGAGGCATTGTCGCTACAACTGTATGATTTGAATCTTCTGCTTTTTATGCTGGTATGGTTTATGTTTTTTTAATTTATTAATATCATAATGATCACTGAGATATACTGTGTTTCAGGTATCAGTGGAGTGGAGGATCATGTGTTCATCAGTTCTGGTGGAAATGTGCGTCTGTCCTGTAATAATGCTCTTTCTGACTGCAAATCTAAAACTACATGGATCTACACTAACAGCTTCAGACATTCAGAGACAGTTGAACTGATTAATGGAGGGATAAAGAAGAAAGACACAGAGAGACATGAGAGACTGAGTCTGGAGTCTGACTGCTCTCTGAACATCAAGAACGTCACAGAAGAAGATTATGGATCTTACAGCTGCCAACAATATGTGAACGGACAGAAACAAGGACCTGATGCACTTGTTTCTCTGTATGTTCTTCATGGTAAGTTTATGATTATGTGTTCAATTTAAAAAGGGCAGATTCTCCCTTTAAACTCAGATGATGAATGAAGAGTCTGTGATTTGTGTCTTGTGTTCAGTTTCAGTGTCTCCATCATCATCATCATCATCATCATCATCATCTTCATCCTCACAGACTGAGATCAGTCCAGGCCGCTCTGTGACTCTCTCCTGTCAGTTGTATTCATATACTGGATTCTCCTGTGATCAATGGTTCAGTTATCAGGGAGTTGAGCTGTTGTGGGTGAATCAGGCTGGTGTTGATCTGAAGACAGACTCCAGATATCAGATATTATCATCATCAGCTCCAGATCCCTGTATCATCACTCTGACTACAACACTCCTGAATGAAGATGACAACAGAGAGTGGAGATGTCGGCTTACTCACAGAAATCAACTCAAGACCTCAGTCAGATACACTGTCAAGTATTCAGGTGAGAAAACACTCTTTTCAGACAGATTTGTGAAAACTTTCACACACTGGCTCTACTCTTTCTGATGGCTTCATACGTTTGGCAATTGTAAAATATTAGTGGTCAAAGTCATAAACTGCATAAAAATCCTTATAATTCCCAATATTGACCTCCTATGGGTCATACTAGGCTAAAATAGACTCTTCTGATTTATGCAATATTTCATGTATGACCCATGAGGGACGTCAATATTGGGAATTATAAGGATTTGTATGCAGTTTGAGGAATTCTAAGGCTTAATAATGTCATTGATTCAGGAAAGCTGAAGGTTTATGGGAAGCAGCTCACTGTGTTTCACTCTCATATAAACCAGGAATAAATGATACAGTAACATCTCTCTTCTCAACTACTGCCACTGTAAGCTGTGATGATTGAACACAAACTGCATGTCATGATCAATATGAAAATATGATGTTAATGTCCTGATGCGTCTGAACATTCATCTTCTGCAGCTCCAGTCGCTTCAACAACACTGACTCCAGTCAGAAGCTCAAACTCTGAGAAGACATCAAGCCGAACTACAGCAGCAGCTTCTACACAAGGTTCATGATCACATGATCACTGTCACACATCATCAGTCTCTCGCTTCAGTGGTTTGCACTGGCTCTCACAGACTGCTTTATCATCACACATATTATCTACAAAAAAAGCTCTTTAGTCAGATTTGTCAGTGAGTTTTGATACATATGACCGGTCTTGTACAGTCTGTTGTCTGATGCAAAATAATCATAATATACAGCTAGTGTAACTCACGCCACTCACATGATAAATTAATAAAATCATAGCGAGGATTTATTAAACACAACTAATCCCATGTTAATGTGAGCAGCTTCCAGCACCAGAAATGCCTCACAGCGCAAGTTCACTGAGGGCGTCTGAATCCACTTTTGCTAGTTTAAGGACAGGAAAAATGATCTGTGTGTCCAGCGCATGTCCTTATTCTCTTAATGAGTAATGGGTGTGTTTTGGGCGTAACGTGAAATTAACCAATCAGAGTCTCATCTCCCATTCTCTTTAAAAGCCAGTTGCGCTCGCGGATTATAACTAAACATTTTATATACACATTTGGCTAATGATTGTTCACTGAAGTAGTGTTTTTGTACAAAACATACAATACCAACTCAAACTAGAATCTTTTGCAGAATTTTTAATCTCTTTGAGACATCGATATAGAAGAATATGTTCAAATCACTTTAGAAGGAAGCAAAGAAATTACTGGTCCAACTTCTCCCTCTTTTTAAAGTGTGGAAAAGGGAAAATAAGTTGAAAGATCGAGACTCCAGCAACACCTGTAGTCGGCCTATATGCAACAACTTTATTGAAGATGTTTTAATACTAAAGGTTTTAAGCCGCCTAGTCGACAAAAACAGTTAGTGCTGTTTTAAAATTTACAAAGCATTCAGACAGTAATAAAGTAGATGTAGAAATTTGACAAATCTGTAATCTTTACTTTTACTGTTTCAGTGAGTGTACTTTAATAAGCAGTAAAATAATTGTGGGCAATCATGTTAAAAGAGGTACAGATGAAATGTGTAAGGGTTAGATTGTATACAGTTGCTGGTTTGCAGTGGCAATACTCCATTATTCACTGCAAGGCAGGGCCCCAAAATTATCCTGCTTAGGGCCCCCAGATTTACAGAGCCGGCCCTGTGTACACAATAATAATCTTTTACATTGTAATCCTTTTATTTTTAATATTTGGCATGTTTGTCAATTCAATTCAATTCAATTCAATCAACTTTATTAATCCCACAAGGGGCAATTAGTTAGTGTGCTGCTGCACGTCCCTGTGTGTGTAGTAAGCAGAGTGTGTGTAATAAGCAGAGTGTGTGTGTGTAATAAGCAGAATGTACGCGCGTTGTGGACCCTTATTAAAACACGGATAAATCAACTTACCTAAGTCTCCTCGGCTTTCATTGTCATGGCGCTCGTTCTGTTGCGTGTCCTCAAACTGGCGACCGGCGTAAGCGTCGGGTCTGAGGAGGCGGGGAAACTACGATCTCTGATATTTTGAACATTACTCATCCCATGTTAGTGTGAGCGGCTTTCAGCACTGATACTGTAGCTCTGGACTACAGCAGTTTGTAAAATAAATGCCTTGACATTGTGTTCATGCATTAAAATATGACATATTTCTATTTCCATCTTGTTTTTAATAGTTGTAACATCAACTACAGCAACAGCACTTACTCCAGATACCACACCAAACCCTCTGAATCCAGGTGTGTATGAACATCATCCTCATTTGACCGACTCATGGAGTTTTCTACAATCATGAATCTTCTCTGAAGTTGTTCGAGCAGCTGATCACAAATTTTGACTCAAGCCATGTTTAATTTGTAATCTACATCACTTTCTAATTAAATTCTCTTGTACATCACCAACAATCATAAACATGAAAACTAATATCGTTAGTACATATGAGGTACAGTCTGTTAGTGTGCGGATATATATATAAACAACTCTCTGGACTACTTGTTGGCGGAGGGGGCGGAGTTTAGGGATAGGGACCAATCGGGTTGCAGCCTCAACAAGGGGGTGGGGGGAATATTGTAGTGAAAATGACCTCAGAGGACGTCAGTATTAAAGGTGCTGTATGTAACTTCTTCACTCTACACTGTTAACCCTTGCTGTAAAAAAAGCCGTAATTCAGACAGTATCATACCATTTTCCATTAAAACAGTAATATACCCTAGAAAACAAAACTAGCCTACAGGAATATACTGTAAATGAACAGTGCTCCAAATCGACACTCAGAGGCTGTTTTCCCAATCACACCCTATACCCTCATTCACTATTCCCTACATTAGTTCACTAATATAGTCCACTTGAATGAAAAGAAGAGAGTGAATTGAGAAACTGATGAACACTGATAAGCAGAATCACTGAAGGACAGAGAAACAAGAACAGAAAAAAGAGAAACACAAGAACTACAACTGACTTCCAGTAACACTGATTGTGAAACCAGTTTACAAACCAGTTTATGATTATTTCTTTCATACATGTACAAAAGTTATTGTTGAGAATTAACAGAGATTTAGTTAATAATAAAATTTGTTGTCACCATGATGGAGATCAGTATTTGCTTTAGTTGGTCTCTTGTTCCTTAACTTCTTACCTTTCATCTCTCTCTGACTGCTGTAACAGTGAGTTTATAAAACACATTTGATATGGCAAGAAAAAGTCAAGAGGAAGATGATCAGGTGTTTTTGTCCTTTTGTGATGATGTCACAATCATTTTGGACTACCTGATTTTCAGATTTTTCCTGTATATATTAATTGAATTTATGGGTATTTCATATTTAGAATATATCTGTGTATCTACAAAATGAAATCAATATTTCTATAATCATGTCTTCTGAAAAATAACAATTATATAGTGCATTCAATTTTATTTTACTCCTACTTGGTTCAGACACACACAGATATCAACAATCAGCATATGAATCTCAACAATGGTGAAAAGTTTCATGTCGCAATGCATGCTGGGTTCCAGGATAATATAAAACTCCCAGCATGCACTGCTGCATGAAATAGAAAGAAATATTGCCACCATTGTTGAGATTAATGTGCTAAATTGTGCTATCTCTGTGTTTCTAAAATATAGTGTAGCTCTGTTTTTATTTTGGTTTATGCATGATGTGTTAAAAAAAATTAGTCATAGTAATTTATTGCTGTAGTTTCACAGTAGTGGTAATGTAACACTTTTGATCGAGGATAAAACTCTGAATGAATAAGAATTAATTCCTTAGTGAATGAACAGGCATTATGATGATTTTGTCATCATAAGCATTACAACCGCAATCATTCATAAACTGTGTGTGCACAAGTATGACTTGCAAAAACACAGCTCAAGCAGCAAAAGAAAAATGAATGTTTTAGCATCAGCATCCCAACTAAAGCAAACACTGATCTCTATAATGGTAACTTCAAACAAACATTTTCAATAACAATTTCTGTATGACAGAAACAAAGTCATACTGGTTAATAATAAGTGTAATAATGTGTAATGGCTGGAAGTCAGTCGTAGTTATTGTGTTTCTCTATTTTCTGTTCTTGTGTTTCTCTTTTCTTCAGTGATTCTGCTTATTAATAGCAGGTGTTCATCACTAATGCTCACAATCACTTACATGTTCCCTTAATTATCTCACTGCAACACTGCGTCAGTGTTACTTTTTACTCTTTGTTGTGTGGATTTCCCTGTGGGGTTGAAAGGGTTAACAGTGTAAGATAAAAAGACACACCCACAACATGTATTTTAACAGTAATAAACTGTAAGTTATGAAACAGGTTTATACTGGCAACACTGTTGCCAGTAGTTTACTGTAAAATTTCATTTTTTGGGTCACCATTGTGCAGAAGAGTAGAGCCTGTGCTTCAGTCCAGGAGAAGATCTACAAATATTGATGATATGCTGCATGTTGCTTTATTTAACAGGCGGTGACTGTGTAGTTGCTGGTCCAGTGGAAATCTCTTTATTTACAAAAGTTTTGTTGTGGTTTCAAATGAAATAAGTTCACAGTAATACTTTGCTCACGTTATTAATGCATTATACATTTTAGTTTAATACATGTAAATGACAGTTGGTCAATTTAAGGTTTCTGCAAGTGAAATTAGTTAACTCGAGTTTTAGTGCATTTTACAGTAACATACTGTAGATTACAGTAAAGAACTGCACAATTAACAGTAAATTACTGGCAACAGTGTTGCCAGTATTTTACTGTAAAAAAAACCGGTAAGGTCTAACAGTGTACTAAAGCATAAAAATACCATAATATGTTTGCAGATATTTAGGAAACATGCTGAGTTCACTTCCTCGTTTCTCTGAAAAACACTTCTATAGCCAGTTATTTACTTATTATTTATATTCAGTCAGATTTTGTTTTGGTCTGTGTGACTCCGCCCACTGCCAGTTCAGCCAATAGTATTCCCACACCCCGGGATGCCAGATAGCAGGAAAACACAGCGTATCGCAGCCATCAAACAAACTGGGTCAGAGATTGCAGATTCCACACAACCTAAAAAACCTCGGTATCCATCTAAACATCTCTATGAACGAGAGCTTATTAAAACATGGATAAATCAACTCATCAATTTACAGTGTGTAAGTCTCCTCGGCTTTCATTGTCATGGCGCTCGTTCTGTTGCGTGTCCTCAAACTGGCGACCGGCGTAAGTGTCGAGTCTGAGGAGGCGGGGAAACTACGATCTCTGATATTTTGAACATAACTCATCCCATGTTAGTGTGAGCAGCTTTCAGCACTGATACTGTAGCTCTGGACTACAGCAGTTTGTAAAATAAATGCCTTGATATTGTGTTCATGCATTCAAATATTATATATTTCTATTTCCAATTTGTTTTTAATACATCAACTACAACAACAGAAGTGATTCCAGATACCACACCAAACTCTCTGATTCCAGGTGTGTATGAACACATATGACCGGTCTTGTACAGTCTGTTGTCTGATGCAAAATAATCATAATATACAGCTAGTGTAACTCACGCCACTCACATGATAAATGACTAAAATCATAGTGAGGATTTATTAAATGGCCCCTATTATGGATTTTTGAAAATGACCTTTCATGTAGTGTGTAACACAGCTCTAAGTGAATGAAAACATCCTGCAAAGTTTTAAATCTGAAAGTGCACCGTATATAAAGTTATAGTCTTTCAAAAGTAAGAGTCGACTCTGAGTCAATTAAATGAATTATTTTTCAAACGTTTCGTTGTGACGTCTAGACGAAACATTAGCATATTGCCCACACACTTATTGCGCGCGCAGACACCAGGGAAAACTTGAACCTCAAACCGGCACTGATCCCTGTGGACACTGGACAGCATCATGTCGAGAAGACGCTGTGCTCTACAATGTGAAGGTACCCATACAGAAATGTAATATACTGTATGTCAATATATGTAAATTACATATATAATGTCAGTGCCCATGTATGTCTGCTGCCTATATGAGAATATATGCAAAATTCATATATGTAAAACACATACACATATATGAAACATATATTTCAAAATATAGCAAAAATGGCCGTTTTCATGTAAGTGCCATATATTTTCCCGTATATGCACATAAATGTGAAATATATGTAAGACGCATATATGTATACATGCACTTATTTCTATAGTACATACTTTCACTTATATTAGGGATACAAATCTTATGAATGCATTGTAATTAAATGCCTATAGTTGGAGATTTTGTGTCTATTGTGTGAATAACAAATATAGTATTTTAAGACAATAATGCAGTGTTTTCTTTGTCATTTTTGACAAATACATCCACAAAGTACCATAACCACATGCCACAGCTTTAAAAATGCATCAGTATCAAATGCATGTACACTGTAAAACTTTTCACTGTAAATTTACAGTAAAATACTGGCAGCTGGGTTGCCATCCACATACTGTATTTTTACAACACTAGTACAGTAAACAGCATTTACAGTACTCAACTGTAATTACCAAATACCACATACTTTTACAATATTAAACTTGTCTACAGCAATAAATTGTATTTTACAGGGAATAATGCTTTTATTACTACATAATTAAAATATTATACTTTAAGGTTTCATAAGAGTAGTCACACTAGGAAAAAGAAAACAACATTTTCTGGGTTTTAAAACATTTATTTAGGTTAAAAGCAAAGATCAGAAAATTGCCTTCTGTGAACATGTTGGCTGAATTATTTTTTAAACATAAAATGCAATTTTAACACTTAACAACAAACAGGTAACAGTTAGCGCTTAATTAAAGGAACAGTTCACTCAAAATGTTTTATTAGCTCATGATTTACTCCCTCAAGTCATCCTAGGTCTATATGACATTCTGCTTTCAGACGAATACAATCGGAGTTATATTAATAAATGTCCTGGCTCTTCCAAGCTTTATAATGGCAGTGAATTGCTGTTTCTGTTTTGAAGTCCATAAAAGTGCAAACGAAATCCCATTCAAAGTCTGCAAGTTTTCGCAGAAGTGAGGAAACCTGTAGGCTTACAGTGGTGGTCTTGTTTTGCACAACTTGGCCAGTTTTCTTTGAAGTTACTTGTCCTTTCTTTGTTTTTGATCCACGTTCAGGATTGATGTCAAGAAAGCGTCTAAAAGGCAGAAAAACAATTAAATATTATGAACTGAGTGTATACATTTTGACAGAGAGAGACAGCACAAAAGATGTGTAAAAAGAAACCAGATACCAGTTTTAACGACTAGTTTGTTTGGATAAAACTGAACAACATGAAAAAAAAATGCAATGTTGGATGTTGTGATCAATAACTGATATTTTTTCTGCCCTGGTTAAAATACATCAACTCAATGTGTCTGTTTACATGCGCACTGTCAACTAACTAAACTTTTGAAAGTGGGGTTGCCAGATTTAAAGTTTTATTCTACTACTTTTGTCTACTCATCACCCAGCTCATTAACAATATCATCCCCTCATTAACAATATCATCCCCTCATCAGGTCCCATCAGAGTATCAGTGGAAAGGCAGCCATAGACTCAGTTTATAGTCTGGTAAATGTCATGTTTAACATTATCATGTAGTCATATATGCAATACACATTGCAAGGCTTGCAATAAGTTAAATTATTTCTGTCACAAAGGTTTGGGCTGGATTCTGTGTGCTCTAAAATGCATGTTTGCACCCAAAAATGAAAATTCTGTCATTATTACTCACCCTCAAGACTTTCGATCATCTTTGCAACACAAATGAAGATATTTTTGATGAAATCTGAAAGGTTTCTGTCCTTCCATTGATATCAATGTCATTGCAACTGTCAAAGCCCAGAAAGGTGGTAAAAACATCAGTAAATAGTACATATAACCACAGTGGTTCAACCTAAATATTATGAAGTGACGAGGATACTTTTTGTGCACAAAATAACCCCAAAATAACGACATTGTTGAATAATCTCTTCTTTTCCATGTCATTCTCCTACACTGTTGACGTAGTGTAAACAGTGCAGCGCTTATGGGTTCTACATCAGAACGCAGGCTCACTATTGGCTAGCTCCTGGGTCATCACACACGACCAGAGTCGGCCAATAATAAGCCTACGTTCTAACGTAGAACCCAGAAGCGCTGCACTGGCTTTTTCTACCCGAGGCAAACTTTTGTTTAAAAGCATAATTAGGATGGAAACGCCACTTTTAAGTTTGACCGTATTTTCGTTTTTGGTCAAATTGCCTTGTGAATGGGAGTGCTTGTGGCACTTCTATGATAGCATCAAAACTCGCTATTTTTAAAACACTAAGAAGGCTTGACACAACATGAAACTGTGCTTGAAGTATCACCAGAGGCTCTACACATGAACTCCAGCATTGAGAACATTGTTTGTGTACACAGAGTTTAATAGAAAGATTTTGAACAACTTGCTGAAGCTGTGTCCGCCGGCATTTAGTCAATTAGCAATAGTCAATCTAATAACTTTATTGTAGAGATGCTGTAAAGCCTAAACAATCTATGCTACTGTAATCTCCTATTATCTCTGTAAAGCTGAAACAGTCTATATTGTTAAAAGTGCTATATAAATGAAGGTGACTTGACACTGTTTACTCTACGTCAACAGCGTAGGAGAATGACGTGAAAGAGAAGAGATCGTTGAATAATGTCGTTATTTTGGGGTTTTTTTGTGTACAAAAAGTATTCTCGTCACTTCATAATATTAAAGTTGAACCACTGTAGTTACATGGATTATTTAAACAATGTTTTTACTGCCTTTCTGGGCCTTAAAAGTTTCAAAGATGTTGCTGTCTATGGGTGGTTCAGAAACCTCTCAGATTTCATCAAAAATATCTTAATTTGTGTTCTGAAGATGAACGAGGTCTTACAGGTTTGGAACGACATGAGGGAGAGTAATTAATGACAGAATTTTCACTAATCATTTAATTGAAAACAACTTGCACTGACATATCTTAAAATATGTGACTGCCACTGTTTTGTCTCAAGATGCACACCAGTAAGGTTTTTTTTATTTTTTTTTATTAATTTGTTTTTTTTTTATAAAAGCTGCTTAAATACCCTAATTTAATTAAGGCCTAGACCTGGCTTAAGCTAAGCCCTGTATGGAAACCAGGGCCATATTGTTCATACCAGTAGTCAGCTTAATAAATACTGTCAAGTCAAGGTTAATGACACAATTCAGTCTAATATATATATGAATGGCAAATATGCCAATGACTAACCTCTGAACAAACTCAAGGTGCTGCCTCTTCCTGGTACTGCCTCTTCCTGGTACTGCCTCTTCCTGGTGCTGCCTCTTCCTGGTGCTGCCTCTTCCTGGTGCTGCCTCTTCGTGGTGCTGCCTCTTCCTGGTGCTGCCTCTTCCTGGTGCTGCCTCTTCGTGGTGCTGCCTCTTCCTGGTGCTGCCTCTTCCTGGTGCTGCCTCTTCCTGGTGCTGCCTCTTCCTGGTGCTGCCTCATCCTGGTGCTGCCTCTTCCTGGTGCTGCCTCTTCCTGGTGCTGCCTCTTCCTGGTGCTGCCTCTTCCTGGTGCTGCCTCATCCTGGTGCTGCCTCTTCCTGGTGCTGCCTCTTCCTGGTGCTGCCTCTTCCTGGTACTGCCTCTTCCTGGTACTGCCTCTTCCTGGTGCTGCCTCTTCCTGGTACTGCCTCTTCCTGGTACTGCCTCTTCGTGGTACTGCCTCTTCCTGGTACTGCCTCTTCCTGGTGCTGCCTCTTACTGGTGCTGCCTCTTCCTGGTGCTGCCTCTTCCTGGTACTGCCTCTTCGTGGTACTGCCTCTTCCTGGTACTGCCTCTTCCTGGTGCTGCCTCTTCCTGGTACTGCCTCTTCCTGGTACTGCCTCTTCCTGGTACTGCCTCTTCCTGGTGCTTCCTGGTACTGCCTCTTCCTGGTACTGCCTCTTCCTGGTACTGCCTCTTCGTGGTACTGCCTCTTCGTGGTACTGCCTCTTCCTGGTACTGCCTCTTCCTGGTACTGCCTCTTCCTGGTACTGCATCTTCCTGGTGCTTCCTGGTGCTGCCTCTTCCTGGTACTGCCTCTTCCTGGTGCTGCCTCTTCCTGGTACTGCCTCTTCCTGGTACTGCCTCTTCCTGGTACTGCCTCTTCCTGGTGCTTCCTGGTACTGCCTCTTCCTGGTACTGCCTCTTCCTGGTACTGCCTCTTCGTGGTACTGCCTCTTCCTGGTACTGCCTCTTCCTGGTACTGCCTCTTCTTGGTACTGCCTCTTCCTGGTACTGCAAGCTGAACTCATAGGAGGCGGCAAACAGCGCTGCCAGGCCAGTGATGAAGTTAGGCTGTGATCCTTTCACACACACCTTGACTTTCCAAACTTAATATCCAGCACTGGTTGCTTAGAGATTGACCTGTAATGGAATAAAAAAATAAAATAATAATAATAATATTAATAATTAAAATAACTACTGTGGGTTCCACTGTGGTTCGATGTAGTTGTCTATTCATAGTTCTATGAATTACATTTTTCAACTAAAAATTAAAATTGGTTAGGGTTAGAATGCTAAAATGCACTGGCATATAATTTTGTTTGCTTTAAGCATAAACTCACTTAATTTTGACCTATTCTTTCAGAAAACAAGACAATTATTTTTACTTGTCTATTAAATGCTTCTTCATGTAAGAATTTTAGATATCTGGACTGGAAACAAGATAAAAACAGTAATTAAGAAAAACATATTTTGCAGTGGGGTGAGTAAATGATGGCTTTTCATTTTAGGTTTAAACTACCCCTTTAATGTTTACATACCAGGAAATAAGGCGTGGATTCTCTGGCAAATGTAGATTGCTGGACATCAGCGTTGCAAATTCCTGAAACAATTTTTAAAAAGGACAGTACAACCATGATCAACAGAACCAAAACATAAAACATATTACAGATTAATGAGATTTGCTGAATAATCTCTACTTATCTGCTTGAAGGATAACACCGTCTAACTTCTCTTTGAATTGTGGGAGTAACGTTAGTTGTAGGACCATGGCATGGCAATCAGGAATACTACATTTGAAAACAACATTAGGAACATGGATTTTCATGTGCTAGCAAAATTCTGACAACGATTCAAAAGCACGATCACAGAACTGACAGCATTTGATAGCATTTTATTTATTTTTTTTACCACATAGACTATAACTGTAACACTACTTAAAAGCACTTACATTAACACTGGCCATCAGATTACAAAGCCTGAAACGAAAAAAAATATATATCAAAAGCACGTCATGCAAATAGCATGGTAAATGTTGCCTATTGTGAGAATTGTAGAAGTTACTGGGTAAACAGGTGAACAGAGTCAGTGAATTGCTTGTGGCCGCGGTAGTAACGTTAAACCGCGTTCGCAAAATCAAACCAAATAACGTTACGTGGAAACAATGTAGAAATGCGAACGCAAAACAAAAACTTATATATTGGCTTACCGTATCACTCAGTTGAATAATTCTCCATCTTCTCAAACTCTAAATCCCACTTATGGTCATGCGCAGGTTAGATTATTCAGATGACAAATTCTTCCATCCGTCTTCATGTAACGTTAACGTCGTCCATTTTCTGCTGCGTCACTGGCAACTAATGTTTGAAACACGAACCGAAGCTCACAAAAGCTTACAAAGTGCTCACAGATTCGCAGACATTGTTTATCTTGATAACAGGAATGATTATTCTGTTCAGCTGAATCCCGCTGACAAAACAAGTTTGCCTGTAGTAGGTTTTTATTTTATTTTTTAATTTTTTTATTGTATAAATTTCACAATCCATAAACACAAAAAATATACAGCAAAATATACAAACATTAAATTATAAATAACAAGCATGATATTACAAAGGAATAAAAAAAATAAAAAAAAAAATAAAGAGAGAAAACAGACTTACAAACTTCCGTAATACTAAGGAAAACAGGAATTTTTATTAAAAAGTTTTGAAAATATACCAGTTATTATTATAGCTTTCTTATTTTTAACTAATTTAACAGACTCAAAATATATGTCAATTTCAATTTGGAATAATTTGAAATTTGGAAAATTTTGCTTTATGAATATGGAATTTACCTAATAAAATACATAATTTACAATATTACAAACATTTCTATCTTTACAATCAAAATAAGTAATAATCTGTTTCCCTTCAAGTGTGATTGTATGTGTTGTTTTAGATGCCATATAATTTTCAACATTTTTCCAGAATGTAATGCAATATGAACAACCATAAAAAAGATGAGTTACCGATTCTTGTTCTGTCTTACAAAAACTACAATAATTATCAACAGACGTGAATTTCGAGATAAATAAATTTGTGGGATATACTGTATATTGTGCAATATTTTCAAATGTAATTCCCTAACTTTTTATTAGTACAGTTGCTGCTCATAATATCCATACCATTTATATAAAGAGTACAATTTTTAAGTCTGGAACTCCATTTTGTTTTATATAACTTTTTATTAGTTCTAATATGCCATTAGGTATAGATTTGAAAACGGAGTTATATTCTTTGAACGTTATTGGGAATGCCTTCTCTCTAAGAAATGATTCATAGCTAAATAATTGGTTATTACAATCAAAAAGGTCTTTTAAAAATATAATATCTCTATCAATCCATTTCTGCAAATAAAGTGACTTGTTCCCTTTAGTAATGCATTCATTATTCCATAAAATGGACTTGTGTGGAGAGAAGTTGTGGGAATGACAAAGCTTCCAGGCCAAAAGAGCTTGTTGATAAAATTGGGATAGTTTTAACGGCAATCTTGTAATATTGTAATTACATTTCAATAAAAATGTTAAGCCTCCTACACTTTTAAAAATGTTGTTGGGAATATAATACCATAAGGACTCTGGTGCTCTCAAACATTCCTTCAACCATTTCACCTTAAAGGTGTAATTCAAGTCCAAAAAGTCCAAAAGTTCAAATCCTCCTTAGAACCAGAGAGCACTGCTTGTTTTAACATGATGGTTTCTGTTTTTCCACACAAAATTCGTAAATATGGTATTTATATCTTTACATGTTGTATCATGGACATTAAGAGATAGGGCAGGATAGACAAATCTTGAAATCCCTTCAGCTTTACTCAAAAGAATCCTTCCTAAAATAGAGATGAAGCCATAAATTCAGTATTGTTTTAGTTTCCTTCAATTTAGGCGAAAAGTTAAGTTGTTGACGTTCCTTGTGATCCTTGCAAATATGAATACCTAAATATTTGACACATTTCTTAACAGGTATATTAAACATTTGATCCTCTTCTGTCTGATACATTTAGATTTGTTAAGCGTTAAACCCGAGGCAGCTGAAAATTGGTCAATTATGGTTATAGCATTATCAATCTGATGCTTGTCACTCAAAAAAAAAGAGCTGTATCATCCGCTAATTGAGTTACTCTAATTTCTTTACCAAAAATAGACAATCCTTTAATAATAGAACTATGTTTAATATGTAGTGACAATAATTCAACCACCAGCAGGAACAAAAACGGTGAGATAGGGCAGCCCTGGCGAACTGATCTCAGGACAGGAAATCTGTTTGTGGTGTTTGGATATAGTATCACAGAACTAGCAATGTTTTTATAAAGCATTTCAACTGTAGATATAACATTTTGTCCGAAATTAAAAATCTGAAGTGTTTTAAGTAAAAAATAATGTTCGACCGTATCAAATGCTTTATAAAAATCAAGAAATACTATCAATGCATCAGTATTAATGTTATCAGAATAGTCCAGCAGGTCGAGAACAAGTCTTATATTAGAGCTAATGTGACGGTTAGACATAAAACCTGTTTGTGTTTCACTTATTATCTCATGAAGACCTCTTTTTAACCGTTTAGCAAAAATTAATGATAACATTTTGTAGTCAATATTTAAGAGTGTAATAGGCCTCCAATTTTCTATCATTAAATGATCTTTATCAGGCTTAGGGAGAAGACATATTAAACCTTGCTTCATACTCGCGGACATTTCCTTTTTTAAAGTACATTCTTTAAATAAATCAAATAGAGGATTTTTAATAATTTCCCAAAAATGCAGATAAAATTGGACTGAAAGCCCATCATTACCTGGAGATTTCCCTTTTTTCATTGAGCTAACAGCCTCTGAGATTTCCACTTTAGTAACGGGACGATCGCAATCCATTTTAAATTGTTCAGATATAGTTGGTGAAATAAATACATTTAATATTAATATTAATATTTAATTTTAAATAAATGTATCAATTTATTTGATTCGATAAATCTATCACATTCATCCAATTGAATATTCGACTTGTATATATTGCTATAAAATGTACCAACATGTCTTGAAATGTCTAAAGGATTAGAAGTAATGTTATTATCAATTTTAAGAGTAGTTCAATTATTTCTCTTGCGATTTCGTTTCTCTAAAGCAAAGAAAAACTTGAATTTCTTTCCCCTTGTTCCAGCCATTTTGCTCGAGATCTTACATAAGCCCCTTTAGCCATTTCAATATACATATTATCTATTTCCTCTTTTATTTTTTTCATTATTGTTTCTTCTTCCTCTGAAAGATTATCTTTATTCATTAAAATATTTAATTTATCCATAATATTTATTTCTTTAGATATATATATTTTTTTGATTACTTTACTTCGATTAATTGCTATTTCTCTCATTTTAAATTTGAAAAATTCCCATTTTTGTATGTGATTCAATTCGTTATCATCAAATATGCTTTTTGCAGTTTTTTGGACTAAATCATGAAACTCATCATCTTTTAGTAAATTATTATTTAGTTTCCAATAACCACGTATATTACCCTTTTGTTGTTTTGTTCCTGCTAAATGGATTGAAATTAATTTATGATCAGAAAATGGAGCATAGCTATGTGATTATGGCGTTATTTTTATGTCAAAAGTTATGAGCGTGTAAGACATGCTCACGAGCACATTATGTTATTTCACACGCGCAAAAATGAACCTTCAGTTGGCATGATAAAAGTACTCGTGCACAAATTCAACAACCGAGAGGTGTACAGGTAGCTGCAAGCGAGCGCCTGGCATACTCTCATAGGTTAACTCTGCTTGTACAGTGGAATCCTGCTCGCGCGCAGCGGGCTTCTGCTCGCGGAGTGCTGTTTTGCTCGCGCAGTGGATTTCTGCTCGCTCAGCTGATTTCTGCTCGCTCGAGTCTACATGACTTTTGACAATTTGGGGGCGGAAACCAAGGAGGGCACTGACCCTCTTATGATTGGTCACTTTCATCATGGAAAATCTTGGGAAATCCTAACCCCGCCCACCTTCTGACGTCACTCAGCTCGCTCTGCTACTCCAGCTATCTCTGTGTATATTTTAGACAACGAAATATGTGATAAAACACCATACTAACTATTTTCGTTTTCATTTAAAGAAATCTTAAACATGATAGCCACACAAATGTGGTTCAGGCAACGCGTATTGATTATATTCACTGCACATAACGTTTGCCTATTTATAAAAAAAACAAAATATAAAACACAAACCTGCCTCTTTTCGTTTTAAATATAATATAAAACCATTAAACATTTTAATATGGTCCAGGCAATATGTGCATTTGTACCAAACAACAGATTTTGCAGTAAACAACAATTTTTTACATACAATTATTACAATTTAAAATGACAAAACTCAACCCAGTCTCTTTTTGTTAAATTTCAGTTTTTATCAATATTAGCCATTATAAAAGTATAAGTAAAAGGTATAAGAAGCTATACAAATAAAGCTATACATATAAGCTATTTATCTTTACCGTTGTATGGTTAGATTAGAGCGCTGACTTTGTATGTTTGACTGAATTGTTTGCTTTATTTGTATAGCTTCTTATACCTTTTACTTATACTTTTATAATGGCTAATATTGATAAAAACTGAAATTTAACAAAAAGAGACTGGGTTGAGTTTTGTCATTTTAAATTGTAAGAATTGTATGTAAAAAATTGTTGTTTACTGCAAAATCTGTTGTTTGGTACAAATGCACATATTGCCTGGACCATATTAAAATGTTTAATGGTTTTATATTATATTTAAAACGAAAAGAGGCAGGTTTGTGTTTTATATTTTGTTTTTTTTATAAATAGGCAAACGTTATGTGCAGTGAATATAATCAATACGCGTTGCCTGAACCACATTTGTGTGGCTATCATGTTTAAGATTTCTTTAAATGAAAACGAAAATAGTTAGTATGGTGTTTTATCACATATTTCGTTGTCTAAAATATACACAGAGATAGCTGGAGTAGCAGAGCGAGCTGAGTGACGTCAGAAGGTGGGCGGGGTTAGGATTTCCCAAGATTCTCCATGATGAAAGTGACCAATCATAAGAGGGTCAGTGCCCTCCTTGGTTTCCGCCCCCAAATTGTCAAAAGTCATGTAGACTCGAGGGAGCAGAAATCAGCTGAGCGAGCAGAAATCCACTGCGCGAGAAAACAGCACTCCGCGAGCAGAAGCCCGCTGCGCGCGAGCAGGATTCCACTGTACAAGCAGAGTTAACCTATGAGAGTATGCCAGGCGCTCGCTTGCAGCTACCTGTACACCTCTCGGTTGTTGAATTTGTGCGCGAGTACTTTTATCATGCCAGCTGAAGGTTCATTTTTGCGCGTGTGAAATAACATAATGTGCTCGTGAGCATGTCTTACACGCTCATAACTTTTGACATAAAAATAACGCCATATGTGATGATTCTGACACAAATTGCAGACAAGAGGGAGATATAAGCCATAGATCAATTCTAGACTGAATTCTCGCCAGTTGTTCACAAATATGTGCAGTACTTTTGAATCTTAAATGTGGGATTAATCTCACAGGTACTCTATTGTAGCAACAATGGGTTGTACATTAATATTAATATTAGCTCAAATGATCTATAGGGAATTGTAATAATTAATCATGAATATGATTAATATTTTGCATATTACCGTTACGTTAATTTATTCGAAGTTGAAAATAGATCGATTTGTATATATGAATAATCAATCACAACGAATTCTAATTCATCATTCATATATCAATAATCCTATTTCAGATCGATTATGAGATAACCCTTAATGGAAAATTAATGTAATTACCGAACAGTCATTTGTCCCGCAAACGACCATAAGATTAACTCACCAACTTTCTCATAAAAGTTACCACTTCTTATAATTCCAGAAAGATCAGTTTTCTGGCCATGAAAACTATTCTCCTGTCCTTATAAATTTAGGTTACTAAACCATAATCAAATTGTAAAGCCTGTAGCTAGATCAAACATTTCAGGGACTCGTAATGTGAGAATTATAGACAGGATCAATCAAGTATATAGGTTTTAATACAATTGAACTAATGAATACATAACTACGATTCACACAGAGTAAATATGTATGTATATACAGAACACGTAAACAAATACAAGACTAAACGGATAACAGATGAGAGAGGGAGAGGATGAAAGGGAGAAAGTGAAACTAAAGTTCAGGATGAGAGATCACCGAGATGATCTCAGCATGGAAAAATCACAGGCACTGTAACCTTGAGAGACAACAAGAAATCAGATTACATTAAAAGTTCAATAACTTATCTTGCAAAATGGTTCTCTTTGTTGCTGAAGAACGCCGAGTCGTGTTCGGGCGTGTGTCCTAAGAGCAGCGTGTGTGTTTCTTTAAGAAAGCAGGGCTTGCTTCTGTGAGCGCGGCCGCGGGATGTTCAAGTCTTTTTAAAGTTGAGGTTGCCGGCTACGTTCATTTCACTGAACGTAGGTAGAGTCCGAAGACGAAAATAAAGAAAAGACTTAAAGAAAAGAAAAGAGAAAACGGAGAATGCTCCCTAAAAGGGAGCCATATGGATCTTCTCGCTGACGAAGAGGGTTCGTAAAAGTGCTCTCTTATAGTGATGGCCGGTTCGTGAACGAATCGTTCTTTTGAACCGGTTCTTTTTAGTGAACTGGTCGAACCAGTACACTAAATCGGACTAAATCGTTCGAAACAGTTCGCGTCTTGCGTCAGCACTGATCCACAACAAGTTACTAAAGTTACTCACTTTCGGACATGCCTGAGTCCTGACAGTCCCTTCGACTCAAAATAAACCAATATCCCGGAGTAGGCATATGTTACTCCAGTAAATCCAACAGTTCACTGAACTGAGACGTGCTGAGAGAAGTGATGAGCACGAGCAGTTGATACTGAGCATGCGCGCACTACCGAACGTACAGGTACAGCGGTTCTCGGACCACCAGTACAGAACCGAGAACTGTTTCTTTCGGACACGTTCGATACGGAGAACCGATGAGCTGATGAGCTGAGCATGCGTGCAATTCTTTCAGAGGGACGAAATGCATGTTTCTTGTAGCCTATTTTATTGAACATCAATAAGTGTAACAAAATAAAACATGTTAGAAACATGTTTATCTCATAGGCTACTGCCTTTTCACTGTATTATTTTAAAGATTGGAAACACAATGAATGGACTGTAAAACTAAACATTTATTATTATACTAAAACATTATTTTCTGCAACAGATCATTTAATTTCGAAATAAGTTGATATACATTTTTGACGTAAACTCTTGCCTAGGTTTTAAAGGGTGCAAAGTAAATGTTTATAATGTGTTAATCAAAACATAACGTATTAAACATACTGGAGATATGCATCAAGTTTTTAGTTTTGTCGACTGAATAAGCCTAGTAAGGTTTCAGTAGTTCTCAGCTCACACACAGGCATACGGTTCTCGAGTCAAGAACTGGTTGTTGCAGCAGTTCTCGGATCACCAGCACAGAACCGAGAACTGTTTCTTTCGGACACGTTCGATACGGAGAACCGACGAGCTGGAGAGACTGCGCATGCGTGATCGCACCGTCTCTGAACCGAACTTTCTTTAGGCCAACTGATGCTGTGTTTATATCTATGTGCTGTGCTGATACATGAGCACGGGTGAACCAGGACTTGAATGAGGGGCTGAATTCAGCTAAATGTAAGTTTATTTACAAATAAAATAAAAATGATGAAGACCAGTTTATTCACTTTAATGTAAAACATCCGCGTTTGCGCATCGCCTTAGGCCTACTACAGGGTTCATTCTCAAAACGTAAATGTAAGAAACCTATCAAAGATGATTATGACGATGAGTACTATTATTTAACTGAAGTTATGATTACAAATGCCTTTATTTGAATGTATATTTATCCGCCGGGATGATAGAATTGACGTCATTACGTGATGACGTTAAAGAACTGGTGAACCGGTTTTTTGAACCGGTTCATTGAAACGAACTGTCCGAAAGAACCGGTTCGCGGAAAAGAACCGGACTTCCCATCACTACTCTCTTAAGATTTCATGAGTCGGTCTTTTATGGAGAAGATGGGTTCACACCTACTCTGCGTACGCGGACCAATCACCTTAGAGCATCTTGGGCGGGAAGATTTTTCTTCGTCTTGTCAGACACGCCCACTTGAATGAGTCATGAGGAGATGAAAGTAAGCTGTTCAGCTCCAGAAATATGAAAAGTGTAAAACAATGTACATTATTGCATTCTGCTATCGAAATCCGACTCTGTTAGATTGCGAGGTTTACAGAGATATGAAACTTGTCATATGAAGACTGTAAAAACACCAAGTTACAATCACATGCACGAATAGAAGCATTTACCTGTTCGTTCCTTCAAATAAATGTCATACACGAAGTGAATATAACCTAGGAAAACACTCAGGAGTATATGAAAAATTACATGCTTATATTCTAAGTTTAATGTCCAAAGTTTGTGTATGTGTGTGCGTTAATGTGTGTGTTGGAATGTCTGTCACGTTGCGCTTCCCGTTATCTCTTGCAGAGAAGCTTTGGCTGCAGCTTCGTGCAGGGTCGTAAAGTGTTATCCTCTAGAAAGAGGAGTCGGGTTACGGAATGCGATTCCACTGGAAAGACATTCTTCAACAATACATTTCAGAGCTAGACACTAGAAAATCATATTATATGATCAAACAAACTAATAAAACATGCATAATGTACTTGTACTTATATTAAAGGATATTCTATCCTAATTCTAAACACAAAGGGATGTTTGTGTGTGTGTGTGTGGGGGGGGGGGGGGGGGGGGTGTGATGTCACGTAGCAGGAGGAAGTTTCGTTATCTTCTTGGTACAGAGAGGAATGTTAGTTTCAGGTTCTGGAGTGTCTCTGAGGTGCAATTTAGTGTCGTAAAAGTCTATTTGCTCCAGTATCTCTGGAGCCGACGTATGATATACATTTGGGAGTCAGGAGGTTACAAGCTTTAGTAAGCTTAGCAAAGAACGTTTTGGGAAGGAATGTGCTTAGAAAACACAGAGAGCCTGAATTTGTTAATTCAGGACAAACGAACGAATGATTCAAATAGCCCAGTCGCTACACTATCTACAAGATCATCTGGAGCATCATTATAGTCGTCTCCAATAATCAAATGTGCATCCTTATATTTGTTTTTAAAGGCTTCAAGTTTTACAGCAAGTTGTAAAAACATTGTTTTTGCTTGAGCTGTATTGTTATAGTTATATAAATTGCAAACTATCAAGAAAGAATTGTCTAATTTGAAAACCAAAATTATCCATCTACCCTCCTTTGAAGTCACTGATTAAATTATATCTCCTTTAAATGTATTAAGTAGAATGGCGACACCTGCTGATTGTTGAGAGGCATGACAGAAATAACATATCTCACCCCACTGTGCTTTCCAAAACTTCACATCATTGTCCACCGAATGAGTCTCTTGTAAAAAAATCAAGTCAGCATTTTTTCGTCGACTGAATAAAAAGATTGATTTCCTTTTGGTGCTATCACGAATACCCCGACATTCAAAGATATTATTTTTAAAGAACTAAAATGGAAGTCTGTCATTATATAAACAAAAATAAAAAATAAAACACCTGAACTGGATGTCTGTTAAAGTTATAAGAACTCATTTAAGGAAAAATACTCTGAGTTAAGAAATATCAGAGATTAGCTTACCGCCAAGTAGAAAACTCTGAACCTGAGTACTTCAACCAACTCCTGAAATTCTTATTTGAACTATGGAGTGAACATATTACTCTTTTAATTGTCTACAAAGAGAGCAAATTAACCTTTTAAGATTGGGTGGCCTAATTAACTTGAAGGTTGTACTCCACATTAGAGAAGATTAACAAGTTATACTATTGTACCTCACATTAGAGAAGATTAACAAGTTATACTATTGTACCTCACATTAGAGAAGATTAACAAGTTATACTATTGTACCTCACATTAGAGAAGTTTAACAAGTTATATTATTGTACCTCACATTAGAGAAGATTAACAAGTTATATTATTGTACCTCACATTAGAGAAGATTAACCAGTTATGCTGTGTGTCTCACACCATTAATGATGACAGCAGGACCCTGCCATTTAGTTTTTTTTTCCGTCAGCACGCGCTTGCTTCACAAGAGGCCACAGTTTATTTCTACATTGTCTCTCCTGATGGGTTAAATCCTCAGTCATCCGGAGATTCTATCTCTTCATGACATCAGCGTTGAGGGAAGCTCTCCATAGTTTGAATCTGAAGGTACGCATGGTAAACTGAATGATGATTGGACGTGTGCTTTTATCTTCTCTCGGGCGTCCAACCCTGTGCACAGTATCCACCATGAATCCAAGCTTGCTCTTTTCTTCTGGAATGATTTCTGCAATAATCTCCAGCACCTCCTTCCTCACATCCTCGTTACTGCTTTCTGTAAAATTCAGAAGACGAAGATTCCACCTCCTACTGTACCGCTCCGACTCTTCTTGTTTCTCCCTCAGGATTGTCATCTGGTCACTCATCTTCTTTACTGTGTCCTCAGTACCTTTCCACTGGATTCACATTTTCTTGAACTCTAGCAATCTCGGCTGTATTTTTCATTACCATTTCTTCGAACTTAAAAAAACGGTCGTTTAAACCATTAATGGCTTTTAGGATGTCAGCATTTGAAACTGTTCCCTCTTCTTTGGTGCAGACCTTTTTGGGGTTTGGGCTTTTTGAGGGAGTATCAGGAAGAGGTGTACATAAACTGGGGAACAAATCTTCATTATCTATATCCATGATCAAGCCTTCCTTTCTCACCTTCTTAGCATCTCTCTTTGACATCTTAGCACACGTCCTAGCTATTAGCAAAACTCTGGTTTACGGTGCACAGCGCACGTGTCCTGGTTTAACACAACTTTGGCTAACAACGAACAGTTCGTTAGCTAATTGCTACCACAATATTTGACCGGCTAATGTCCTTTTAATCGAGCGAATAAACTTACTGGATGCAAAAGCAACATTCCACTCCTTCTTTTGTCAATGACAGTCTCAATAAGTTCTTTTAAATCATTGGTACTCGGTCAGAGTCTCGGAGCTCAGAATAAGACGTCTGCATAGGTCGCCATCTTGGACCAACCCCCCTGCCTGTAGTAGCTGCCTACTGTCTGCTCCGTCTGCTCGCGTCACATTTGAACTGAATTGAGCGCGAAAGAAATCAATCCCACAATGCAATGCCTTTACAGTCAGTATGATACTGTATTACGAATTTATCGGGATGAAAACAGAAATGTGCTGCATATTTGCAGCTGTTCTGTAAAAGATACAGCCTAATACTGTATTATGGAAATACAGTACAATTCAGTAAGAAATTCGCTGTAAATTTACAGTAAAGGGTTACAGTGTATGTTTACATACATTTGTGACCCTGGATCACAAAACCAGTCTTAAGTAGCACGGGTATATTTGTGGCAATAGCCAACAAAACATTGTATGGGTAAAAATTATCGATTTTTCTTTTATGCCAAAAATCATCAGGATATTAAGTAAAGATCATGATCCATGAAGATATTTAGTAAATTTCCCACCTTAAATATATAAAAAAAATATTTTTGTGAGTGGATGCAGCACAATCGCCTATAGAAATGGACAACTTTAAAGGCAATTTTCTCAATATTTCGATTTTTCTGCACCCTCAGTTTCCAGATTTTCAAATAGTTGTATCTTGGCCAAATATTGTCATATCCTAACAAACCTAATATCAATGGAAAGATTATGTATTCAGCTTTCAGATGATGTATAAATCTCAATTTAAAAAAAAATACACATAAGACTGATTTTGTGGTCCAGGGTCACATTTATTAAATATGTGGAAAACAAATATGTATGTCACATATTTATACTTAATGTTGTCCATATATGCGAGAAATCAATACTATACTGTAATATGCAGATATATGGTATCATATATGGATGAACTCAAATATTTTCTTCACATGTTTGGACACATAAATGTTCATATATGTTGCAGGCATATATTGTGTTCTCAGATAAGTCAAATATATGTATAGATATATGTCATGCTATTTAAAATATAAGTACATATATGGCCATATATTACATTTTTGTATGGGTAAAGCCAGTTTATTTTCACTGCCCAAGGACGAGCGTGTGAAGAATCAGTGGTTAAAGTTCATCTTTACCACGCTATCACAGCAGTATAATCCTAAACTATTGCTGTGTTCCCTTTATTTCACTGACGACTGCTTCTCAAATCTCGGAGTTCAGTGCAGGATTCACAAACCACTTTTGCTCTTGAAAGATGGTGTTCAAAAAAATTAGTTTTGAGTTGCATATTGTGTAGGTCTCCTGCTATCTCACGTTATCACTGTCTTACTGACATACTTCTGCTAATCAATTGTGGACCACTATTACTTATAACTGTGTCTATTAATGCAGATTGTCTGTCATTCTCACTACTTTGAGGAAATATTTGTTTTACCAACGTTTATGTTACATCAGATCATTCACTCTAGAGCTCGGCTAATGTATACATTGTATACATGCACTGTTATTGATACAGTTTCCATGTGTTCACCGCAATATATTAGAAAAAATACTTGATAAATAAATTAGTACAAGTAAAATAATCGGTTTGTTGATGGACATATAGTTGTTAATGCTGATGGTGAGGAATTACAGTTGCAACATCTCATAATGTTCCTCAAACTGAGTAACGTTAGTGTATCAGTGAGAAACACTGAGTCCTGCTCGAGCCGTCCTTGCGATGGAGGTTCGGGTTGAATAACTAGTTCTTCCAGTGTTTCATCATCGGACTTGCGCTCGCATTGATATGGTCAAATCAATGTCATTGTTCGTTACTGTGTTTAGTTTACAGTGTAGAAAGCCTCAGGAGAGCTGACGTTGTTATGGCAATGGGAGTTTTTGTTTTCGACGCGCTGTACACGGTAGGCCAATCACAACAGACTGAGCTGTCTGGCCAATCAGAGCAGAGTAGCTCGCGGAAAGGATGGATTTAGAGAGATTGATTCATCTGACCAGTCGTTTGAGAATCATTGAAAATGTGATGATGTGCAAATGTATATTATGAGGAAATTAAACAGTTTTTTTTTTTTTTTTACCTTTGATGCATGTAAACCTGTTGTAGGAGACTCTACAACATTAGGAAACTTTAAAATAGCATAATAGGGGCCCTTTAAACACAACTCATCCCATGTTAGTGTGTCATCCCAGCACCAGAACTGAGCGTCTGATACGTCTGATACACTGATACGAAGCTGCTCTAGACTATAGCAGTGTGTAAAAGAAATGCCTTATATTATTAATATTATTAATATTGCCTTGCCAATATTTGTGCATTTTAATGTTTTCATACAGGAAACGTTGTATGTTTTAGATGCCGTCAGTAAATAGATATTCCACATTTCAATGTTTCTGCAAACTTAGAAATGCATAAACTCACTTATAAGTTATAACATGAATATCTATGAATGAATAAAGCATCAAATAGATTTATTTTTGGTCAATGGCGATAGTCATTCTCCTCCTGAAACCTTGAGATTGAAGTAAGAAGATAATGATGACAGACTCGTGCACATATCCATCATTTCTGTGATATGAAGCTCGAGTATTATGTGATGATGATGTTGTGTATATGTGGTATTATGTGTTGAACTGAACTAACAGACGTGATCCACAGATCCAGGAGAAACTGAAGTCAGTGTGACTGCTGGATCATTATACAGAGGTACGACACATTCATTTATACTGACAGCTTTATAACATTAAACTATCAGTCAGTCTGTAAAAGCTTCATCAATAACTGTTGATAGTTGAATACCCTTGACTTCAGTCATGTACAGTTTCTCTTCTTCCTCTCATGTTTCCTGCAGTGATTGTGATTATTGTTGAGATCGCAGTGTTTGCTGCTCCTACTGTGATTCTTCTTCAGATCATCTGTGCAAGAAGAGCTGGTGAGTTTTGAGCCGCACACAATCTGATGATTCACACTCATCTGATCTGGAACAATCTGCAATCATGATAAAAACACATACGAGAGGTCAGTCAATGCTTTTATTTTGCAGGGAGGAAGGACTCGAAGCACCCAGAGGAAATAGAGATGCCTGCAATATAACAATAAAATACTGGTGAGTTTTGAGCAAATCTGCAACAATATTTAAAATAGCAAAAACTTACAGAGGATTGTTTATCGTTTTATTTTCTTCTTCTCAGAAAACAAAGAAAAACTCTGATCACCCTGAAGAAATAGTGACACCAAGTTTAGATTAAAATGTGTTTTTTTTTTGTGTTTTTTTACAACTTAAAGGCCAGATTTATCTTCATTTACATCCCAGTCAACACGTTGATCTCACAGTGATCTCTCCATATGATCACAATGTGAGTCACAAGTGTAACCTCACAGTGCACTCACTGTGTGCTCATATTATGGCCAAAATGTGAGGTCACCCCAGCTAGAAATGTTATTGGACATGAACTTCATCGTTTAGACGTCAAATTTTTGTTGCAAATGAAAATTGGGTTGATGTGTTAGGCCGGCTACACACTGCCTTCGTGACACGCACGTCTCAGGTGCGGAAGTGCTGAAGAAAACGTGTGCATG
This sequence comes from Leuciscus idus, assembly GCA_021554675.1. NCBI lineage: Eukaryota > Metazoa > Chordata > Actinopteri > Cypriniformes > Leuciscidae > Leuciscus > Leuciscus idus. The sequence goes on from CM038621.1 coordinate 60,019,256, forward strand.
CTAGAAATAGAACCGACGCCTATTTTTCACGCAAAAAAAAATATATATATATATATATATATACTTATCGATTTTCAAAAATTGAAATATCCTGTAGCCTATTTTGCCGTCAAAACTGCCGACGTTGTCTTTGCTGTATCGTCACCTAGCAGCAGCAGCGCCGCGTCAGACACGTTTCTGGTGTGCAAAGACATAGAAAACGCCACGCTCACGCAACAGAAACGCCACGTGTGTAGCCAGTGTGTCGCCGGCCTAAACATTTGATGTCAGGCTCCAACTTCATTAAACAACTCCACAAACAGCATTACCAGCTTCACTTATTACTAACCAAATTTACTTTATTTCTGTCATATGTGTGGAAAAGTTCTTATTGAGATTAACAGAATTAACAGGTTTAGATGTTGATGATTTATTAATACTAATAGTTGATAATAATGGTTTGATGTCATCATTATGGTGATCAGTGTTTGCTTTAGTTGGTCAGTTTGACTCTTGATGTTTTAATGTTAGTTTTTCTCTGGCTGCTGGAACTGTGTGTTATGGCAAGAACAGTTACAGAAAATGTGATCAGATGATGTCATCTATTAACAGTCACATTATCTATCTATAAACTGTCATGTGTGTTATTAATTTCATATAATAGATTATAGTAATGTTTCTACAGTATGACATCCAAAAGTGTTTTAATAAAATAAACTGTATAATTACCAGTTGCAATTATAACTGTATAAGTTCCAGCATAGGTGCCTTCTGCTCTGGCATCGTCTGGTCTGTCGAATGTGTTAATTATGTATATGGTGTCGAGTGCAAGGCGCACACTATACTTTTTTCTTTTTGCATCCTTTTCCTTCATCTGAAAAAAACCGAAAAACAAATTAGCTTTAATGCAGTGCACATATACAGACAGCCTACACAATCATGTGAATGTCTCTAATTGTCCATTAGGCAAAAATAAAAGCAAATGTGATCTTCTGGATCATAACAATCTGTTATGCTTGTGTCTCTTGTGTATGGATACATCCAGAAAACATTTTCGTGGAGTTGTGAAATGTTGAGCTTTTAGGGTTTGGAGCTGTTATCCGTCCGACTGGCAGGAGTGTGTAGTGGGTGTGGCCAAACTATTGCATATCACTATCACATGCATTCAAAACTTTTCATCAAGCAAAGGTTTTAGCCAGGAATGGGTAAACTCTGTCCTGGAGGGCCACTGTCCTGCAGAGTTTATCTCCAACCCTGATAAACTCTCCTGCCTGTAGCTTTCTAGTAATCCTGGAGACATTGATTAGCTGTGTTTGATGAGGGTCCCAGATAGCAAGCAACCATCCAAACAATGTTAAATCAATGTTAATGTGTCAATGTTAACTGCATTGAATCAACATCACTTTTTGCACCCGCAATTAATGTGTGAACTCGTGAATAAAGTCTATAGTCTAAATATAACTGAATTTAGTCTGACTGCAACGCTATAGCCTACCTAATGCAGCGACCCATGAGGCGTTTCCTGATGGATCGAGGTCGTTCCTTAACTTCCTTTTCTACGTGCAATTAACAGTTTGTAGTCAGAATCAGAATGTAAATTGATCCACTGAAGGCAAGTGTAAATGAGAACCCAAGTGCAGTTTATTATAAACAAAACATGACACAAAAACATGGCACGAAAACTCAAAAACAAGACAAGAACTTGAACAGACCTCACAAACAGCGGATTACAGCTAACAATACTTGACAAAGACACATGGCAAACATGAGGGCTTAAATACACACAAGACTAATGACTAGACAAGGGACACCTGTGAACAACGATCAGACAATTAACCAATGACAAGACACATGGCAGGATCACATGACAAACAGGGAATCACATGACAGACATGGAACCATGACAAGACACAGAAACATGACAAGAACAAACCCAAAATGTGACACAGAATCAGAAAGAGCTTTATTGCCAGGTATGTTTGCACATACGAGGAATTTGTTTTGGTGACAGAAGCTTCCACAGTACAAACAGAATAACAGTGACAGGACACAGATAATAAAAATAATAAAAATATAATTAGTAAAATACACAATATACAAAAATAGATTTAAATAATAAAATAAAAAAACACAATATATAAAAAAATAGACAATAGATGGTGCTCAGAGCTCTGTAGAGCCGACCAGACGGCAACAGTTCAAAGAGGAAGTGGCGCTTGTCTACTCTTCTGCTACACACTCAGAAGTATGTACTTTTTCTTCACAAAAGGAGTACATACTTTTAAGGGCGTAGTATAAGTAGGCAAATTGGGACGCAGCATAAGTCTCATACATCACGGAAATTTATGTTAATGGCAGGGAAAGCTGTTGTTCAGGGTCTGATTAGTGTTTTCCATGTCATTTCAGACACAGATAAATGCAAGCACATTCAATAATCTATGCATAGACCTAATGAATGAAGATCCAGTCAGACAACTGTAGGAAAGATCAGGATCAGAAATTTATTTAAAAGTGCTTTGTTCAGCTACTACTTTCAGTGCTGTGAAGACGTCAAACTTCCAATATGGTCAACAATGGGATTAATGCCAACCTGGTAATCCAAAGAAGAAATAAATGTATAACAGTATACAAACAGAATAGCATGAAAACAGTCATGCTTATGGAGTTGAATCCCCCCAAACTGTTCTCCATGTTCCAGTTGTAGGAGATCCATGAATTTCCAATTTACTGCGGGTCCATCCACTGACACAGAAAGCATGTTCCTTAAATTAAGTTCCTTGGTGCCCTCCTGAAATTATAAAAAAATAAAATCAAAACAAAGTCCACCTCAAGAATGATAACGTTTTCATTCATGTTCACTCAGATTAGATGGTTTGTCTAAAGTAGTGATTCTCAAACTGTGGTCTGGGGACCACTGGTGGTATGCCAGATTACCAAAGAGGTCTGTGAGCAAAAGTCATCAACAAAAATGTGATGACTGACATGGACTGTGACACTGTTGATCATTTCCAATTCACTTCTCATGACTTTTTTTCTAATCATGCACATTATTAGCATGTGAAGTTATCCATGGTTTCAGAAGACTAAAATGGCCATTATTTTTACATGCATAGGGATGATCATTAAGCCAAATATGTCAAGATTGTTTGTTTTTTTAATTGGTTAAGTGGTCCTTGGTTTGAAAAAAAGTTTGAGAAACACATCTTAAGCCATAATAGTGAATGCGTGGAAATTGGGCCTATGTGATATGGTTCAGTGTCAAAATTGTTAACCGAAAATTAAGAAGCACAAAACAGATATTTGGAGTCTAATTATGAAATGGCCTACATTATTTAATTCAATTAAATTTTACTTTTCACATAAAAAATATGCAAGAAGCATAATGCATATTGAATGCTTTATACAATAAAGTTATTTACAGCACTACCTTCCATTCAGAATGCAGTAGGCCTATGCCTAGATGTCACCCACCCACAAAATTTTTTTTAACTGATTGGCTGGGACAATATATCGATGCATCGTGAATCGAGAAATTATTCTGGATCGATTCCAATTTTTCTGAATGCATCGCCGATTCTGAGTTTAGTTTTTAACAGCAGATGGCACTGCGTGCTTTAGATGCCTTACACACACCACTTGAACCTACTATAAAATAATTCATAAAGTTCGAAAAGGTTGAAGCGAAGTACAAGGGTTTTTGCAGTGGGCTGTTTACATTAATCTCGCGTCATAAAAGCATTATATCAAGTACATTCTCAGACTCAGCCGAACGCACGAGCGCTCTTCTTCGTGAGCATTTGAGTGTGGTTAAAAACTAGCCCAATAGAGCGCCATCTGCAAAAACTAAGCTCAAAATCAATTCGCAATGTATTCGGAAAAAATTGGAATCAATCCAAGAATCGTGATGCATCGATATATTGTCCCAAATATTCATTAGGAAATAACATGAAAACACACAAAGCATTTGAACATATTCAAAGCATTTTAAATGTTACTTTGAGAGTCTTACCTTAAAATGCTCCAGCAAGTCTTCTGCCGTTGAGTGGTCCAAAAACTGAGAACCAAGATAGCGAGACCTGACAATCGGGGTGCCGGTCTCGTCGGTTGACCAATGTCTGATGTGCAAGTCCAACTGTTTAGTTTTCGTTGTTGTGTTCATGGACTCATCGAACATTATGATGAAAGCGTCTTTGTTAGCCCGTGAAATTAGTTCCTTCTTTAGGTATGGGGCAACACCAAATCGTGCTAAGTATGTGGTTTTGTCCCTTCCACATATGAACGTACTCGCACACTCTGAGTCAGGGAACATTGCTTGAAAAACTAGGTGGATGTCCTCATTTGAGTTGTACGAGTGGTGGCGGCTTACGGTTTGAAATAAAGTTTCGGTTTGCTAATACAATACTAAATCAGATATGTACAATAACATAATGTCCAGCAATCGATTTAAATAGTACATTGGGTTTGATTTGTCGTTCAATGAAATCTAATATATGTTGTAAGTGTAGAGAAATTTCGCCTGAATAAATACATAGATCCGACTATATTAAATGTGTACTTTAATGGTCCAGTGGTAGAACTTTTGCCAAGCGTGTCAGAGGTTACGGGTTCTAATCCGCATTCGTATGTTTTCCAAATTTTTTTTTAATCAAAACCGAATATGTTCATCACTGGTTGTATATTTTAAGCACGGACGCGTTTGTGTGCATTTTGTTTCGTGATTTCACCAGAACGAATAGAGAGTCTCCGCTGGGGTGTGAACCTACATTGGTTCGATTACGATTATCATGTCATCGATTCAGTTCAATTCGATATCACGATGCACTGCATCCTCAATTAATACAATTAATACATTTAATTAATCAATACAATTAATCAGTGTATTATGTTACCATTAAAGATGCGCGCATCAACCGTCGCCGAATCTGCTGTTGAAGGTGACGATCATCCATTTATAATCACGCGTAACAACACAGAATAATTGTAATTTGACCATCGGGTGCGGATACTTAAATCAGAGAAAATTATTGGGGCGGGTGGATGATTTGTTTTTGGCTGCGGATTCGGCGTTGGAGCTCATCCGCTTACTCTAAAGCAGTCAGACTCTGCCAGGCGTTAACAGCTTGGGGTGAAAACGGCTAACGTGGTTTATCAAGTTAGTGGTATTACCTCCTGCATATTATATTTGTGCGTGACATGAGTGCACACAGTGCGTGTCTTCTGCAGGTCGTGCTTACCAGGTTGTTCATAAAAGCCGGAATGTGCCCAGATGTAGGCTTTCAAAGTAGTTGGATCCTTTTTAATTACTCGCACTCGCGTCTCACCTCCCTCTGCCATTGTATGCTACCGCGACAAAGCACGTACGCGACAAATGACGTCAGAAAAGCGTCAGTACATTATAATCGTTTATGGTCTATTACTGAACCGATACAGAATCGTCCTCGTCTGCATCGCGATGCATCGTAGAAACGATTAATTTCGACACCCCTAGTCTCCGCAACGGCGTTAAGCGATAGATTGAAGCGTGGGTCCGTGTGAAGACTGTGCGCGAGCCACAAGAGAACACACTGTATCCGCTCCACTGATATCAGCAGCAACAAGCACTTTGATCACTTGATTTCAAAAGCAACACATTTTAGCGCTAGATCACCTCTTATTTAACAGACAAACTAAATTAATGCTCTGCTAGTTAACTGGAGATGTTTTATTTATTTGTATTGGTAGATACAAATTTTAAAAAAGTGGTGGGGACAAAATGGACCCTGGGAAAAAGTAGTGGGGACATATCCCACCCGTCCCACCCGCAAATTACGCCTATGCCTCCACCGAAGACCATTTCTGACCCAGGATAAACCCTGGTATGGTAGTTTTGAGATTGTTGTTTTGTGAAGTTGTTACATGGTATTTTAGCATGCTCTGTAAATTCATGACTTTTATAACACACAAAGCAAAATCACTTGCTGATTCACTTCTCCCAGCCTAGATTTCGGCCCAAAATTGTAGATTGCATTAAATAATCGTTTTAACTAATTGTATATCAGTGAGGGTTAGGAATAGTTGGGAACCAGTATTGTACAATTTTAGAAAATCATTTTAGGGACAAAAACCACATAAACCTGAAAATTTTTTTATGGAGTAAAGAAATTTCTCTAAACTGTATAAATATTGAACATTTATTTTTCAGTAATTCAATGACCCATTACCAATGATTCCTCGATTATACTATGCAGTGGCATTCAGCTACGCTGTACTATTTATTTTCCCATGCAGGAAAGTTGAGATGTGCATTCCCTGATTTGGACTTGCAACAAACTCTCAAATGAATGAAAACTTAGCAGCAGTGACATGTAATTATTTTTTACTAATTTAAACTAATAAAAGTATTGTCTACATAATTATATAGTTGCCATTTCATTCTTTGTGTTATTGTGCTTTTACCCTAGTTTGTAGGGTATAGAGATGTTTGTGAACAGTCATGGTATGTGTTGTGAATAAATGTTAAAATGTAATACAACAAGTGTATTTGATGTCACATAACATGACTGACTGTAGCAATTTACCTTGTATATCAACATGTCACCACTAAAGCCTTGTCTTGCATGTGTACTATATCTTCAGATTATGACTAGTATGCAAGTAATATCACAGGTTTATCATGGAGAAATAACTTTTCTAGCAGGAATACTTTAGAATGTTGGGGTTTCAGCCAGAACTGCAGGGGGCGCAATGCAGCAGACCCAGCAGAAGGACTGTCGATGTCGAGGCCTCCTTTGAAGGTTCTGAGAGGGCAACAGGCCCCTACTCTGAACGAAGTCAAAAGCCGTTGAATGTTCTGAGTGTGCTCGGGTGTCAGCCAAACCTTTAGCCAAAGTCTTACTGCACCCAAGAAGAGATTCTCTGACTGGGGAGCAGTGAGCTCTTGGTTACGTTGATTCTGAGTCCTAGGCATTCCAAATGGCTGAGGAGCACAGATCTGAGAGAGTTTAATTCTGCCTCTGACTGGGCCAGAATGAGCCAGTCATCGAGGTAGTTGAGGATGTGCATTCCCTTGTGTCTCAGGGCAAAAACACTGCACTTCTTAAACGTGCGTGGTTCCAGAGACAGTCCAATGGTAGGACTGTATACTGGTATGCAACCCCTTCGAATGCAAACCTCAAGAACGGTTTATGAAGGGGGGCAATCTGGATATGAAAGTATGCATCTTTCAGATCCACTGAGAAAAAACAAGCCCCTGGGCATACTAGCATGAGGATTCGTTTCAAAGTTAGCATCTTGAACAGCCATTTCGTGAGGGCGTAGTTCAGATGTCTGAGGTCTGGGATGGGCCTGATGCCGCCATCCTTCTTGGGAACGAGGAAGTAACAGCCATAGAAGCCTGACAGCATTTTCGCCAGTAAGCTCAGTTCTTCAGTGTGGAGGACGTGAGCCACGTTGCTCTTCACTGAAGCATTGACTTTACCCGCAAAGCAGGGTGGTCTGTGAGTGAATTGGAGCGAGTAACCTCATGTCATCATGTCCAGAACCCATTTTGACACACCGAAGATAGCTTTCCAAGCCTCGGCCCGGGTGGCTAAGGGCTGAATTAGTTCAGACGGCAGCTCACCACGCTGGGTTGGGGACTGGTGTTCATAGAAGTAGTGTTTGGCTGGGCGGAGGCGCGGCTTACGGCTTACGGCTTTGCTTCGGGGCCTGGGTCGCTGCTGAGCTGCAGAACGCGAGCGTAGAGAGGCGAGACTTGCGCTTTGCCATGAGTGTTCATCCTTGATGAATGGGCTTGCGTGGGCACAGCCCTGGCAAGTGACATGCACATTGGCGCGAGGCTGTAATACAACCACTGGCTAAAGATGCTCTTTAGAGAGTGATATGCTCAAATATTGTCCCTGATAGCCACAGGGGAGATCAATATTTTTCAGTTGCAGACCCTTAAGCACTGTGCTTGCTCCAGCAGGAGAGTGAGACACGCGGGACATAGGCTGGCATGGGCTCACTTAGCCCCTAGTTGTCCGCAAATGCAGCTAGGCAGCGGAGCTTGCACACTCCCAGCGAGAGGGCTAGTCTTTGATGGATGTGGCTTGCATGGGCGCAACCCTAGCAAGTGACACACTCAGAGGCGTGTCGCTTTAAGAATAAACGACAGCGAAAGACGTTCTAATGAGTCTCAACTGATAATCCAGCCCGTTCTCATCCCAAGGCGTCATATACTGACGCTTTTGACATTTTGTCTACATCGAACGCACATGGCACCCTTTAGCGTCAATATGAGACGCAGATAGATATGGGCCAGAAGGCGCCACCTAGCGGTCTAACCCTAACCCTACCCCAGACCTAAACCTACCCATAACCGAACAAAGCTCTGTGCGTGTCATATTGACGCTAAAGGGTGCCATGTGCGTTCGATGTAGACAAAGTGTCAAAAGCGTCAGTATATGACGCCCTAGGATGAGAATGCGTTGGATAATCACAGCGGAGAACATCACACTTAGCACTGTGCTCAGCTGAGCGTAGTCAGCGTTGTGCTCGCTCTCACTGTTTTTGGAATTTTCCTGCTACAGAGATAGTGAGACGTGAGGGAAATCCTTAGAATTATATTGAAAATGCTGGATCTTATGCTGTAGAATCACAGGGCGGCTGTAATCAAGGTAAATCAAACTCAGAGATTAGACTATAAATTAGTTCAGTCATTCAGGTCAAATGATGATTATGTCAAAACAAAACCAACACCACCTGATCACCTTTTCTCTTGTCTGGTTGTTACAACCCAGTTATGCTTAAAATGGGAAAGTCTTTCCTTTGAGTTTTTGGCGTACAGACAACACCGTTGTCAAAACGATCCCCATTCACATGGATCTGCGAAAACGACTAAAAATGCTGTATTCTGCTGCCAGGCCATCAGATGGTGACGATACACTATAGACTGAACACGTAATACGCATGTGCATGACCTCATCGTCTTCAGAGATTCACATTTTGATTATTTACGAGGAGACCGTTTTCAAAAACTTGCACTTTGAAACCCGTTTTCAAACGTTTGCGTTACCAGGCCCCAAAACACCATTGTTGTGTAAATGAATGTAAAAAGTGTAACGTTGAAAACGGTGTTGTGTAAACATCCCCTAAGAGTTAAAATAACAGTGAAGCAGTGTTAAAGTTATAATTAAGATATAATTAATTATTCAGTGATCAATTGAGTGATAATTGACAATTATTGAAGACACCTGATGTTAATAAGCAGAATCACTGAAGGAGAAAATCACACCATTATGGTGATCAGTGTTTGCTTTAGTTGGGCCATTGACTTTTTATGTACCCTTATTTGAACACTTTTGAGTGTGGTCTTGTCAGGGTCTGGTGCAGGCAGAAGAAGACGAGAAGGCAAAAGGCTCCAATACAAACTTTTACTTACAATATAATTCCAATAGGTACATGCAAACAGGATACGCACGCACGCAAACTAAGACTTAGAACGGACAAAGACTGAAGGAACTTAAATACTAACACTGATGAACACTAATGACAGAAACACAGATGGAACAGATGATAATTAACTAGACACAGGTGATACAACTAAACTAATAGGTAATGATGGTGAAGGTGACATGTGACATGACAGGCAGACAAGTCCAATGAAAACAAACTAAACAGAACACAACAGTGACAGATATAAAATAAATTCCCAGGAGAGTTAATTTAACACTGGAGTTTTTGCTGTGTATATATAGATGAAGTGTGATCTTGACGCATCTGTCAGTGCAACACTTCTGGAGGTTGTGAATTTGTGGTTTCACAAGCACAAACTTAGTAGCCTAATAAAAGCTTCATTGTGCACACACACATTTAGCAACACAATGTGTTAGTGATGTGATGGGAAAAAAAAGTGTACATGAAAAAAATAACAAATAAATAGACACATACAAAATATTCTGAGGACACTGTATTTTTTACGTTTCCATCATTCGTTTCTGATGTGATACTTCAAAATATGCATAATATGACCATATGGGGTGGCAGTGGCTCAGTGGTTCATGTAGGTTGATGGTTCAATCCCCACAGCACTGCATCATGGTGTGCGTCAGTCCAGAGGCCACAACATTTCGAGGTAGAGGAGACAGCCTCACTCCAACCGTTAGCAGGAAGGAAGCACTGAAGTGATCTAACACCTTCGGGATCTCCTCACAGAGAGAAGACTCAATTCAATGAATAGTTCCACTTCTAAGGGGGAGCGAGCCTCTTTTTGAGAGGGTGCTCTCACAGAAGTGATGGTTTCTACGGCATACAAATTAGTGAGGTAGTAACCAGAACCTCCGCTTCCCATTCTTTTTAGAACCAGACCTAGAACTCTCCAAGGTCTAGACGTGGGTGCCGTTGTGCCCCATCCCTGAGAATGTACTCAGAGGAAGGAGTCAGGAAGGCTGTCGAGAGGAGTGGTCGGTTGGGCCAATAAAGGGCAACTAGCAAGACCTGCTCCATCTCTTCCTGATTTTAGCACCATAGTGCAAGAAGGCCCACTGGGGAACACATTTCTGGGGGGGCCCCATGGCCAGCTGTGGCCAGAGTTCTTTCTGTGTCGAGGGATATCCACTCAGACAGGAGAAGAAACAACTGGCAGAGGGACGAGTCCAGAGGGGCAACAGACGTGGCTGTGCGGCCCCGAACTGGTCCCAAAAAGAGTCTCCACTGTATCTGAACCAGAGGCTGTCGTGAGGCTTGTCAGCGGCACGATTGAGCAAGCCAGCAGAAATAAGTGGAATGAAGCGACCTTAGAAGCTTCTGGCTCCGAGGACGTGGCGGGTGAGTTGCAACATGCGAGGGGAGCGCAGCTCGACGGTCGCAATGTTGTCAGAACAGTACATGCTCGCTGAGCAGCGGTGTCTCGAAGCGAGGAAACTGTAAGCAACTCGAGGCAATGAATGCCAATGCAGTCAGAGAGCGCCCAGACCTCTGTTACTGCATGCCCTTTATACGTGGCCCCTCAGCCGACATCAGTTGTGATCACGAGAACTGTTTGTGATTTTGCTACAGCAAAATGTTTTTGTTTTTCTTTTTTGTCTGAAGGATTATATTGCTCATTGTAAATAACAGGAGGATGTTGGTTAGAAGTCTATTATTAAATGCTATAGATTCAGAATATGCTGAAGTTTGTATACAAGTTTGCTGCTAGTACAGGCACACATTTATTTTCCTGTTGGTTCTTTGCAATGTTGGGACATATGCTGGCAAATGTAACCTAACAGTTGACTTGCCAAATCACTTCCATTTGTTTTATTAATAAAATTAATATAGGAAGTAAATTCTTTATGGGTCATCATAAATACTTTGCTTTAAAAGTGCCAAGTAGTCACACACACACACAAAAGATGCATTGATAATCGTTACCCTCTGAATCGTAATCGAATCGAATCGTGAGGTGCCTAGAGATTCCCACCCCTATTTGCTTTAGTTGGGCTTTTGACCCTTGACTTTTTATGTACCCTTATTTTAACACTTTTGAGTGTGGTCAAAGATAAGTTCCCAGGAGAGTTAATTTAACAGTGGAGTTTTTGCTGTGTACATATAGATGAAGTGTGATCTTGACGCATCTGTCAATGCAACACTTCTGGAGGTTGTGAATTTGTGGTTTCACAAGCACAAACTTAGTAGCTTAATAAAAGCTTCATGGTACACACACATAGCAACACAATGTGTTAGTGATGTGATGGGAAAAAAAAGTGTACATAAAAAAAATGGACACATAAAAATTACTTTGAGGACACTGTATTGGGTCACTTAAAAATAACTATTTTTCATTATGCTGGAATTGTTTTCTCTGACAAATAATCAGTAGCTACAATAGCTGGGTTTCCATCCAAAGGTAAAGTTTAGAAATGTTGCGTTTCCATCACTCGTTTCTGATGAATATCAGAATTCTTCAAAATATGCATAAAACAGGGTGATGGAAACATAGCTAATGAGAGGATAAATATATGTTTGTATTGATTTGTGTGGAACTGTTCATTTTAAAGCACTTTGTTCAGTGTCAAACATAATAGTTCTTTATGGACTCGGTTGGTTTCTGGACGCCACTGTACAGTTCAGCTCACTTTCTGATCCAGAACTTTTCAAAGTCAACACAGTTTTACACCAGAGATCTTTCTGATCGCTTCTTCAGCTGTGTCATAGAGTCAGGACTAAACACTGATGAGATCAGAGGAAGTAACCAACCAGAGGAGGAGCTGATGATGTTTAAAGGAAGAGCTGTAACTATATATAATGAAGAGAAAGAGAAAGACTGACAGAAACACAAAATGTCTGATAAGTGTGATCTGTGTCTGCTGGGACTGATCATTCTCTCTTCACTTCTCACAGGTAAAGAAATCTGTATTTTCTCTAAAGACATTTAGTGGAATTAGTCTGGAAAGAGTTCATTTGAACATGCTCAGTTTATTCTTGCACACATTCACGTTGTGATCTCAGAGTTGTGTACTGATACACACAGATCATACTGTATTATTCCTGATACTGGACATAGTGTCACTCAAACATCTGATGATGAAGAATTATCTTCATATTAAGAGTGTAAGGGTGGATTTCCTGCAGAGGTTCAAGCTGCAAGACTGCCGAATGACTAAAGAAAAGTTGTCAGCAAGATGGTAGAAAACTGTACATTTCTTGTCTATTCCACCCACGGCTACTTATACCAACGACGGAAATAAGCGCAGTTACAATAGATTAATATGTGGGAGAGCGTTGCTATAGAGAGTGACGATATTGTATTGCAATATGTAGCACTTCAAAGTCAAAACCAAATCAAAACTATTTAGCACTTTATTTGTAATTGAAAAGGTTTAATGACAAAATATGGTTATAGTTATACTTAAAATAGTTACAAAATAGATGTATGAGATGATGATAATTTATACTATTAATCTTACCCAGCATGTAAATGTTTCCTGAGAAAGAGAGAGAGAGAGAGAGAGAGAGAGAAAGAGAGAGAGAGATAGATAAATAAAAAAGAATGTAAAGAAAGAGAGCCAGAGCATAAAAAAGACAGAGCAACAGTTTCAATCTTCTTTTATCCTTTCCTGACCATGTGACTTTAACCCAACTGTGAAAAGTTTAAACTGACCAATCAGATAATTCGACCTTCCCTCACCATACTAAAGGTGTGACAATTCATAGACCCCCAAAATACACACATTTTGGCCTACAGGCCATGATCACTATCTGTGTCTTTGGGAACTCAAAATGGTCCTTGTGGTGGAAAGAGGGGGTAGAAAAACAGTCAAGATTATTTCAGTTCTACAAGAGTGTGTCAGTGATTTGAACAGCTCTCTGATAAAGACTAGTAGTTTATTCTGGAGAGTGTGTTGTTTGCATTAAGTGAGGAAAAAAGGGGTAACACTTTACAATAAGGGTATATGAATAATCATGTACTAATACCTGGATTAATACTTAATTCAACATTAACTAATGATAATTGAAAGCATGAACTAATCATGAACCACTGAAGAGTTATCCTGAACTACGACCAGTGTTGTTTTTGGCAGCCCTTTTAATTTTAGTCTTAGTCTTAGTCTTTTGGACGGAAATGCTTTTTAGTTTTAGTCACATTTTAGTCACTTATAAACTTTATAGTTTTAGTCAAGTTTTAGTCGACGAAAACACAAAAAGGTTTTAGTCAAGTTTTAGTCGACGAAAACGCAAAAAGGTTTTAGTCAAGTTTTAGTCAATTTTAGTAAAAAAAAAAAAAGTAGTCTTTAACAAATTAATTTAGGTTAAAAAGTATTGGAAATGGGCTTAGGTTTGACAGGTTGTAGCAAGTGTTGCAATTCATAAAACAACAGTTAACCTTAAAACCTTTGCATAATAAACTAGACTTTCTCATTGATGGAGATGCAGTGCTGCCAAGCTGTAGGCTACTTCATTGTCAGAAACCTTTTATCCCCATATTTCAAGTTATATTTTTTCCATGAATTGATGCTCTTCTAAAATTTCAGCACATTGGCTATTTTCACTAGTAATCACAGTAATAAAGGAATGGTTTACAGTTTAAACAGCAAAAAACTTTGAGCTACTACAACATTACACACAGATAAAGTGGTAACAGTGGAATCACTGTTTTACTCAAAAAAAGCCAGGAATAAAAACATTCTTACTTTGGCAATTGTGGCTTTATTATATAATTAGTTAAATAATAATTTATGTTATAATCTAAGTTATATAATAATTATATATTACTTTGTACCAATTAGCCCACTAAACTAATGCTCGGACACACTCGGTCTCTCTCGCGCGCAGACACACTCGGTCTCTCTCGCGTACACTCGGTCTCTCTCGCGCGCAGACACACTCGGTCTCTCTCGCGCACTTTCGGTCTCTCTCGCGCAGTTCGTTTCGCTTTTGTCCAGTCCGGCGCCTCATATCGAAGATGTGTGGCGAGTGACTAGCCGCAGCCGCAGGTGTGTTATTGTTGTGTGGAATCTGGTGCGCGGCATGGCTGCAGCCGGGTGGTGGGCGTACCCAAAACAAGGATAGGAAGCGGCAGCATTGCTGATACTTTTTTTTTTTTTTAGCTCAAAACAGACAGATTTCACGCAAATTAGGCAGAAATGACATGCATTGTGAACGTCAGACTTATAATCATTTTCGTTCCGTCTCGTCTCGTCAACGAAAACTCGAAAACGTCTCGTCATGTTTTAGTCACCTTAGAGCCATTTTTAGCTAGTCATCGTCGCGTTATCATCATAAAAAAAGAGGTGCGTCAACGAAATCATTTCGTTATCGTCATCGTTGACGAAAACAACATTGACTACGACTGGAGTCATTATGGATTCACGTATGAATAACGGCAGCCTTAACTACATGTTAGTACATGTTTGATAGTTAATGCATTCATTAACATTTATGGATAAACCAAATCAAACTGCCTCTTTAAGAAGGAATAAGAAGTACCCTGACTGCACCTCCATTCTCAGACTTCTGGAAAAGTCACACAACAACTTAACTGGGCTGAATACTTGTTGTGTTATAATATGATCACAATATGAGCTCATCCCAGATATAAATGTTATTGGACATGGACTCCAACATCGCTCTAATGTCAAATATTGGAAACTTCATTAAACAACTCCACAAACAGCATTACCAGCTTCACTTATTACTAAACAGATTTACTTCTGTCATATGTGTACAAACGTGCTTATTGAGATTAACAGAGCTTTAGATGTTGATAATTTATTAATAATAGTTTGGTTTAATGTCACCATTATGGTGATTAGTGTTTGTTTTAGTTGGTCAGTTTGACTCTTGATGTTTTAATGTTAGTTTTTCTCTGGCTGCTGGAACTGTGTGTTATGGCAAGAACAGTAAGAGAGAATGTGTTCTAGTGATGGGTCGGTCATGAACGATTCGTTTATTTTGAACAAATCTTTAATATGACTCAGGACTACTGAGTTGTCTCAGAGAGTGATTCGTTCATCTTGTGTCGACTGCGCATGCGCAAAATCCTATGGGTTCTGTAGCGGAAAGAGAAACGTCTCGGTTACGGATGTAACCCTCGTTCCCTGAGTGGGAACGGAGACGTTACGTCGGATGACGACGATTGCGGTTTCGCTTAGAAGCCTATCACCTTCGAGTATATAAAACGAGCCAATGGCAATGAAATGCCATGGGTCTGCGGAATTTGCATAGCGTAACTCCGCCCGCCGCAGGGGGTATATAAGGAAGTACGCTGGCACAATGCAGATATGTCTTCGCTGAGGAGCCGAGACTAGCCCCAGGCGTTTTTCAGCGGTACAGCGGAAGTGGCAGGAAGACGTAACGTCTCCGTTCCCACTCAGGGAACGAGGGTTACATCCGTAACCGAGACGTTCCCTTTCGTGGTCACTCCGAGTTACGTCGGATGACGACGATTGGGGTTCCAGTCTAATCACGCCACCTCGGCTGTCTTCCAGTGCCCTGCGTAAGTCTGAGCTCCCTGTTGTGAGACTAGCACGAACGAAGGAGTCCTACTTAACACAGGGATACCAAGGTACACTGGGAAGCATATCTCCAGAGAGAAATATGCAATTATGCCCAGCCATTGATGGGGGGGACTTAGAATACACATATGACCCAGAGGGCTGCATATGGAAAATCACTGGGGTGTCCAGCCGCAGGTGGAATTTTAAACCCCAGGGGTGGCAAGGTGGCTTGCCAAGGGAAAGACACACGCTCACAAGGAGACTTACAGTGGAATACACATGTGGGGGTCGCCCAGAGGGGGAACCATGCACATGGAGGCACCTAGTCAAGCGCAAAAGCTGCGTTATGGCAGATTGGCATAACTCAGGCGTTGACGTAACCAGTGCTGGAGGAAACTCAGAGCTTATCAGACTCACCTGAGAGAAATATCGCACGTATCCCGTCCGTGGAGAGGAATGGCGAGCAAGCAAAGACACCTGAGCAGAATCTAGCACCGGCTGGTTGAAGCGAGTACATGAGAAGAAACTGGCTCTACTCGGAGATTATAGAATCTCGCGAATGTGTTGGGTGTCGCCCAGCCTGCAGCTCTACAAATGTCTGTTAGCGAGGCGCCATGCGCTAGAGCCCAAGAGGAAGCCACACTACGTGTGGAGTGGGCTTTCACACCAAGGGGGCACGGACGACCTTGCTGCTGGTATGCCAAAGCAATGGTATCCACTATCCAGTGGGATAACCTTTGCTTTGAGAGAGCCTTTCCCTTCAGCTTCCCACCATGACAGACAAAGAGCTGGTCTGAGGTCCTGAAACACCGCGTTCTGTCTACGTAAGCACGGAGGGCGCGTACTGGACAGAGCAGTGCCAAGGCTGGGTCTGCCTCCTCCAAGGGCAGCGCTTGCAGGTTCACTACCTGGTCTCGAAAGGGTGTGGTAGGAACCTTGGGCACGTATCCAAGCCGGGGTCTCAGGATCACGTGAGAGTTAGCCGGCCCGAATTCCAGGCACGCTTCGTCAACCGAAAATGCCTGCAGGTCCCCTACCCTCTTGATGGAGGCCAATGCAACCAGGAGCGCTGTCTTCATTGACAGGAACTTAAGCTCCACTGACTGTAAAGGCTCAAATGGAGCACTCTGCAGGGCAGTTAGAACCACTGAGAGGTCCCAAGAGGGTACGAAGGGAGGACGAGGAGGATTTAGTCTCCTCGCTCCCCTCAGGAACCTGACGATCAGGTCGTGCCTTCCCAGAGACTTACCATCAACTGCTTCGTGATGTGCGGCAATGGCGGCAACATACACTTTCAGGGTGGAGGGAGACAGCCTTCGCTCCAACCCTTCTTGCAGGAAGGAAAGCACGACACTGATCGGCATTTCGTGGGTTCTTGATGTTTAGAAGAACACCAGTTGACGAAGAGGTTCCACTTCAACGCATAGGCATGTCTCGTGGACGATGCTCTAGCGGAAGTGATGGTAGCCACCACCGCAGGTGGTAGGGTACTCAAACCTGCCTCGTCCCGTCCAGGAGCCACACATGGAGGTTCCAAAGATCGGGACGAGGGTGCCATAAGGTGCCCCGTCCCTGAGAAAGGAGGTCCTTCCTCAGAGGAATTGGCCAGGGAGGTGCTGTCGCGAGGAGTACTAGTTCGGAGAACCAGGTCCGGTTGGGCCAATACGGGGCAACCAAAATGACCTGCTCCTCGTCCTCCCTGATCTTGCGCAAGGTCTGCGCAAGAAGGCTCACTGGGGGAAACGCATACTTGCGTAGGCCCCGCGGCCAGCTGTGCGCCAGTGCATCCGTGCCGAGCGTGCCCTCGGTCAGGGAGTAAAACAGGTCGCAATGGGACGAGTCGTGGGAGGCAAACAGGTCTACCTGTGCGTCGCCGAACTGATCCCAAATCAGCTGGGCCGTCTGGGGATGGAGTCGCCATTCTCCAGCGAGAGGCCGAACTCGAGACAGCTCGTCGGCCGCCTGGTTCAGGTGTCCCGGGATATAAATGGCTCGAAGCGACCTCAGATGCTTCTGACTCCATATGAGGAGGTGGCGAGCGAGTTGCGACATACGGCGGGAGCGTAGACCACCCTGGTGGTTGATGTACGCTACTGTTGCGGTATTGTCTGATCGGACTAGTACGTGCTGGCCCCTGAGCAGCGCATGGAAGCGGTGCAGGGCGAGACGTACAGCCAGCAACTCGAGGCAATTGACATGCCAAAGGCGCTGGGGTCCTGTCCAGGAGCCCGCGGCAGCATGACCATTGCACATGGCGCCCCAGCCCGTGTTGGAGGCATCTGTTGACACAACAACATGCCGGGAAACTCGTTCTAAGGGCACTCCGGCCCGTAGAAAATTGAGGTTCGCCCACGGGGTGAAGGTCTGACGGCAGGCTGGAGTCACTGGGACTCGGAGCGTGCCGTGTTGCCATGCCCACCTCGGGACTCGATCGCGAAGCCAAAGCTGAAGCGGTCTCATATGAAGCAATCCCAGCGGCGTTACTGCGGCTGCGGATGCCATATGCCCCAGGAGCCTCTGAAAAAGTTTCAGTGGAACCGCACTCTTGTCCTCGAACTGACGAAGACAAGTCAGCAGTGACTGCGCGCGCTCGCTCGTAAGCTGCGCGCACATGGCGACCGAGTCGATCTCCATACCGAGAAAAGAGATCCTCTGCACGGGGCAGAGTTTGCTCTTCTCCCAGTTGACCCGAAGGCCCAGACGGACTAGGTGCCGGAGCACTAGGTCCCTGTGTTAGCAAACCTGGTCTCGAGAGTGAGCTAGGATAAGCCAGTCGTCGAGATAGTTCAGGATGCGAACCCCGTGTTCCCGAAGGGGAACAAGGGCTGCCTCGACGACCTTCGTAAAGACGCGAGGAGACAGGGCCAGCCCGAAAGGGAGAACCGCGTACTGGTATGCCTGCCCCTCGAAAGCAAACCGTAAGAACGGTCTGTGTCGAGGAAGAATGGAGACATGGAAGTAGGCGTCCTTCAGGTCGATCGCTGCAAACCAATCCTGCGGCCGCACGCATTCGAAAATGCGTTTGGCCGTGAGCATCTTGAACGGCATCCTGTGAAGGGAGCGGTTCAAGACGCGCAGGTCCAGGATTGGTCGTAACCCACCGGACTTCTTGGGTACAATGAAGTAAGGGCTCTAGAAGCCGGACTTCATTTCGGCTGGAGGGACAATCTCGATCGCACCCTTCGCCAGCAGGGTGACGACCTCCGCTCTCATGACAGGGGCATTGCCACCGACCATAGTGAAGCGGACTCCGCTGAAGCGGGGAGGAGATCGCGCGAACTGAATCGCGTAGCCGAGCCTGATGGTTCTCGCGACCCAGCGGGACAGTCTGGGAAGCTCTAGCCAGGCCTCCAGAAAGTGCACCAGCGGGGTCATACGAACCACAGACGTACCGGCGGTGGGGCAGCGAGGCGGAATGACCGGCACCGGCGAGGGTGGCATCGCGGCCCTGTGCGGGGGCACGGTCATTAACCGCGTCCTGCCAGAGGAGGCCAGGGGAGGGCGCGCGTCCCACGGGGGCGTGCTCTGGCAGGGGTCTGGCGACAGAGGGGGATGAGAGGAGCGTGGCCCGTGGGCGGCGCGTGCTGTCATCCCAGACCTCTGGGACAGAGGAGGGCGGCAGTGGCGGGACCCGAGGGTGGCGCGCACTGCGGCCCTCTGGCTCTGTAGGCTCAGGATTGGGGATTTCGATTCTTTCTTTAACCACATTAGGGTGCTGCCCGTCGTGGGACGAGCAGCGGGGAGTGGAGAACAAAAGATTCTCCCCCGGCCCTCCACCGGGGGAAGGAGTGGCCCTGCTACCACCTCCTGTAGAGAAAAGAAAGCCAATCCTGAGCTGCCCGTCTCAGGAGCGCCGCTTAGCCTGGCGTTTAGCGGGCTGCGGGGCTGGAGAGGGCTGTGGCGCCTTCCTACGGCTTCCTCCACGACGCGGCCCAGATGAAGGCTGCTGCTGGGGCCGTGCGGGAGGGGCGGGAGCCGTGGGAGGGCGCCCTCGGCGGCGAGCAGGCTGAGGATTCTGTACCGACGGCTGAGCAGCAGAGCGTCGGGGCAGAATGTGCTTAATCGCCTCAGTCTGCTTCTGAGCAGTCGAGAACTGTTGGGCAAAGTCCTCGACTGCACCGCCGAAAAGGCCGGCCTGGGATATGGGAGCGTCAAGCAGACGAGTCCGCTCGGGCTCACGCATATCAGCCAGGTTCAGCCAGAGATGTCTCTCCTGGACCACAGCTGTGGACATCACCAAACCCAGGGAGCGCGCGGTCACCTTCGTCGCCCGGAGAGCGAGGTCGGTGGCGGCGCGCAGCTCATCGAAGAGCCCTGGGTCTGTCCTACCCTCGTGCATGTCACGAAGCATCTTGGCCTGGTAGACCTGTAAGATGGCCATGGCATGCAAAGAGGCAGCTGCCTGTCCCGCCGCTCTGTAAGATTTCGCCACCATGGTAGACGAGAATCTACAGGCTTTGGACGGCTGCTTAGGATCACCACGTGATGAAGCGCTTGTCGGACACAGCTGCATCGCGACAGAACGTTCAACCGTGGGAATCCCAGTGTACCCACAAGCATCAGCTCTATCGAGGGGAGGAAAGGCGGAGAAAGCCGACGAACGATCACGGGAAGACATGGGAGCCTTCCAGGACCGCGTGACTTCCTCATGCACTTCCGGGAAGAATGGTATTGGGGTTGGGCGGCGACGGGTGTCAGCGGCCGCTCCCAAAAACCAATCATCCAGCCGCGAGCGCACTGGATCAGGTGGCGGGGACCACTCAATACCAATGGCCGCGGCTGCCCGGGAAAGCATGGCGGTCAGCTCGGGATCAGACTCGGGCAATGCTGGCACGCCCGAGGGCGGCAACACAGCCGAATCCTCACTTCCCGAGGACTCGCGCCCACCTTGTGATGCAGCGATTGACATAGTATCTTCCTCTGGAGCTCCAAACGAGACGCGCTGGGGCTCCGAAGAGGGACCAGCGGTCTCAGTTTGAACACTCGCGGGTGCTGATGCTGGAGAGGGGTGTGTGGACCGTGGACGTGTCGGCGGTATGTCCCACACAGTCACCCTCAGGTCACCCCGGCCACCAGCCGAAGTACTAGCTCTCTCGGGACCAGTAGATCGGGGTGTGGGTAGGGGGACTCTCGCTCTAGTGAGCTCATTGAGTCTCGACCGCAGCATAGAGATGGTCATGTTCCCGCAGTGGGAACATGAGTCATCCACGAACGCTGCTTTAGCGTGATCAACGCCCAAACACGCTAAGCAGCGATCGTGCCCATCAGAGAAAAATATCTCGCCACCGCAACCAGAAGTGCACGGGCGAGGCATCTTTAAAAAGACGTGCCACGTGCAATGCTCTTTTTGTGAGAGGAAAAACTCCGCGGATGCTGAAGCGAACAGGGAGAAACACACTATCTGTCAGATCACTGACAAGATCAGCAGGGTAGTGAGCACTCGCTGAAATCGCCGTCACACCAACACCGGAGAGTTCGCTCGTCTCTAAGGTAAGAGAAGACTAACTCAGAATATTTGGCTTGCAGGAGTGGAGAAGTTCTCGGCTCCGAAGCGAAAACATATCTGCATTGTGCCAGCGTACTTCCTTATATACCCCCTGCGGCGGGCGGAGTTACGCTATGCAAATTCCGCAGACCCATGGCATTTCATTGCCATTGGCTCGTTTTATATACTCGAAGGTGATAGGCTTCTAAGCGAAACCCCAATCGTCGTCATCCGACGTAACTCGGAGTGACCACGAAAGGGAATGATTAGTTCATCTCTTGAGTCTTCGGGTCTGATTCTTCTGAGTCTTTCGTTCTTTTGACACCTGACGTGATGTGACAGCGCTGGACACATAAATGAGTTAATAATTCCCAAACTTTCTTATAAACAAGCGTGTAGTCAGTTTTTTACCAGTTACATGTTGTGTTTTTGGTCTCAATCTCCATTTCTTATAGCTTTCTTATTTCTTTCTATTCAACATTTTTTTAATTTCTATCATGATGGTTCTTCTCAATATGAATGTACCAAAGAGTTGGTTATTTAAACTTTATCTATAATGGGGAAAATCACTTTGATATATATATATATATATATATATATATATATATATATCCTAATAACAACATATAGTTGCGTGACATAAAAACGAATGACTCGAACCCTAGAGATGAACTAATCAATTCTGTATCCTTGCATTGCAACTTTTTTCTTATTCTAAATGTGATCAACATTTGATGTGTTTGGGGAATCTGGTTATTGACATGTAACATGTTAAATACATTCTGCTGAAATGAACGAAATGACTTGAAAAAAGATTTGTTCATTTTGATGAACGAGATTCAAAGATCCGAGTCAGTAAAATGATCCGAGCTTCCCACTACTAATGTGATCAGATGATGTCAGCTACTTGATGATGACGATAACGATATAATCATCATGTAGTGCTCTGGGGTGCGTTTCCCGAACAACGTAACTCGCTGCTTGACTATCATAGTACGATGCATCGTTGAAGAAATCAACTAGCTAGTCACGACTGTTTCCCGAAACTGTATTGTCGCAAAGTGGTCGTTCAACGACGTTGGTTTATGACGTCACGCAGGTGGTGGAGTAATAACTTCTTTTAATGAATCTGTTTGAGATCAAATTAATGCTAGATGTTTTGTTATAAATTATACATACAGACATCCCAGCTAACACACGACGTAACAGTTACGTAATGTATTCGTACTTTTTGGTCACGTCATGACTTTACTAACTGACAACGTAACTACAACGTCGTATGCTCGGAATTTCATTACCATCATACTACCAACCCACAACGTCGTCAGTACGTCCTCCTAACGTTATAAGATAACCAACAACGTTCCAGATACGTACTCTATTCGTAATAACGTGGTAATTTCACGACTTACTGGCAACGTAACTGCAACGTCACGGGACCGGAATTTCATTACCATCATACTACCAGAGAATGTCTAATATGGCAAGAAGTTTCACTCTCAGTAAACTTCTGGCTTCTGAACTGGTTGCAGTTCCACTCTGATTCCATATGAGGGCGCTCACAGGACGAGTGCAGAATGAATGGAGGTCTATGGAGATATTGCTCTCAAAATCCACTTTTCTCAGGATATAATTTTTTGTCGAGTAATTTGAATGTTGTTTTCGAAAGGGGATGCAAAGAAATTACACATTGCTGGGTGTTAGATTTTTTTGAGTCACTTATTTGCTTTAAAAAGTATTTTAAAGTGTCAATGACGTCATACACATCGTACGACCAGAGATACTGCTTTACGGCGATCCTTCAGTCACTTTGGTGCTTTCGCGCTCTGCACTTTCTTTTCTCTCGAGGCATCGACAACACAGCTGACACAGGGAAATACACGTGCTAGAAGAGTTTTTGTTTTGTTTGTTTCTGGTCCCGCTTCGGATGCCATGATGCCATCAAGCTGTATCTCTGGTCGTAATCAGTCCTTCACTGACCAATCAGCGTTCATTAGCAGAATGCTAGCGTGTTATGGGCAACAACAACTCAACCTGTAAGAAATCGAAAGAACATAAGTACTCGTTCATTCAACTTTCGACCTATAACCCATGTTGAACTTGCAAAACCTACAATCAAATCTGAGATTTCTCAACGGCAATCGGGTGAAAGAGACAAATTTAGCCGTCTAGCCCCATTGACTCCCATTCATTTTGCACTCATGGCGAGCGCCCCCCAGTGGAACTCTGGTGGAACTACAACCAAAATTCGGTACAATAGGACTTATTAGGGAGTGGGCAGGCTCTCCGTAGACGGGCTCTGATACTACCAACCCACAACGTCGTCAGTACGTCCTCCTAAGGTTATAAGATAACCAACAACGTTCCAGATACGTATTCTATTCGTAATAACTTGGTAATTTCACGACTTACTGGCAACGGAACTGCAACGTCACGGCCCGTAATTTCATTACCATCTTATCAGACTGCATTTCTATGAAATATTTTATTTGTTTCAATTGTTTGTTTAGTATACCGTACGTTTGAAAGGCGGTCATTTTATTCAAGTAATGTTATAATTCTAGATGTTTATGTTTGTAAATGTTGCGTGGCTTTGAGGTTTTAATGGGCGTGCGCGTGAACCTTCGCGTCGCCCTCAAACACTGGAGAGGAGATGAGTTGCCATGGAAACGGCGCGTCACCGACCGACCGCCCCACTGACTGCAACTGACAAAGCAACAGAACTCCGTCTCTCGCTGTTGTTTTCACTGCTTTCAGGTGAGTTTAGTCTCTAAAATCACACAAATAATACACACAACTGTTCTTGACACTTCTCTTACTTGTAATTGACACGCTTCTGTTGAATATTTGCTTTATAGAAATGGTTTAGTGTCTTAGGAAAAAGTCTGTTAGCATCTCAACCGTTTTCAGAAGAGGTAACGTTAATGTTATGCTAACTTCATAGCTTGAGCTTTTGATATGAAAGTTTAGGCTTTTACTCACATCTTATGGGTAGATGAGAGGTTTTGATAGTTTTGTAAAAAAATAAGTTAGTTTGGAAGTGAGCTAATTTATTTAACATAAACGTATGTATTTAACATAAACGTACTCGATGACGTCACTTAACATGGGAGTGTGAAAATTGGCTGAAACTAGCTCAATACGTAAACACAAATTGATAAAAACAGTTCTGTGATTTCAGCAGCAACAAAATAATTCTTCTACAACAGAGGGGAAGCTCCACGACTTCAACATTTCTGAAGAAAGCTGCTGCCAGAGAAGTTGGAAACAGGTGAAGTGAGGAAGCTCATTAAATAACTTAATATCCATTTTCTCACAATATTTTGTCACCTGTCCTACTGTATATCACCATGCATCTGTTATTTTCTTATTTTTTAAAATTCTCATATTTACATTTACTTGTTTAATTTATTTTAAGAAAGTTTTGACATCCGAACTTAAGTGACACTGTATGAGCAATGTGAATAAGTGAATAAGTAAAACTAAAACCATAGATAAAACATTTATGATTATTATCAGTGTTGAAAACAGCTGTGCTGCTTCATATTTTTGTGTTTTTCAGGGTTATTTGATGAATGAAAGAAAAAAAAGCATTTTTTTGAAACAGAAATCTTTACTCTCTCTTCTGGTCAATTTAATGCATCCTTGCTGAATAAAATATGATTTATTTATTTTTTTTACCATTTTTTATTTTTACTCTATTGAGCCCAAACTTTTGAACAGTAGTGTAAACTACTGTTTATATATGTTGGGTCTATTTAACAATGAATCCTGGAGAGAGAAAAAAGAAAATGGATTAAACTGTTACATTGGTTTACACAAAAAGATTAATCAGCACAACTGTTTGCAACATTGATAATACTCAGAAAGGTTTAGGACGTTTACATTGTAAGAATGTATAGTATTCAAATATTAAAATGCTGACTCGTTAGGCCATGTTTTCTCATTAATATCAGATGATTTACAATTAATAGAATGTAAGGGAATAACTCTAGAACAGGGATGGGCAACTTCGGTCCTGGAGGGCCACTGTCCTACAGAGTTTAGCTCCAACCCTGAAAAAATCACCTGCCTGTAATTTTCCTTGGAATCCTGAGGACCTTGATTAGCTTGTTCAGGTGTGTTTGATTAGGGTTGAAGCTAAACTCTGTAGGACAGTGGCCCTTCAGGACCGAAGTTGCCCATCCCTGCTCTAGAATATCCTTCCTGATCATGTTTGGGGCCCAGAAACACTATCCTAATTTAAATCTAGATTAAAGACACATCTCTTTAGCCAAGCATTCAATTAACACACCTCATAATCATGCACTATGTGATGAAATAGTAAAAAGTGCACATGACCATCTTTTGCCTGAAATAATATGATATAATTGCAAATAATAATTAATTGCAATGCTAATCTTTCTCCTGTTGTCTCCTTGTTTCTATCTCAGGATGCTCAGCATATTTTACTAGAGATTACAGCAACTCCAGTTCGGATCCAGGCTCCAGCCTCACATGGGAAGACTTCTAATGACATCAACACTCTTGAAGACAATGTGTTTAAACAATTTTCAGATGTTAAATGATATTTTAAAGTGTTTAAACTAATTTAGGTTTTCATGTCAGGTGGTAAAACAAAAATATTATGTATTGTAATTGTACCACCTGACATGGAAAGTGTACCACCAACCTACCCATACTTGAAATGAGCAGTTTTTATCAGTATTTTATCAGAGTTCTACAAACTTTTTCACTCTGCCAAAGAGATCAGTTAGGCTCCTCTGGACGATGCATTATTACCTTGTAAATTCATAATAACATTTGAGAATATACAAATTGCTGGACAAAAGTTTCTCAATGATCTCAACAGCTTTAAAACTACTGATATTTATAAAAAAACAATTATATGAAAGGCTTCAAACCTAAAATGATGGCATATTTTTTATTTTTTATTATTAAGACACCATTTTAAATTGTTTTCTTAGTCTGTTCATTTGTTCGGACAGTTGCACCGTCACCTGACATTTTGGGGGTTTAATGCTGCCTTCAGGAATAATCATGAATAGGCCTAGTTTCCTAGTTTAAAGAAAATGGACATCGTAATCACGACTTCAGAAGAAGAAAAACAAAATAATATGTATTATTAAATGTACAAAAATGATTTTAAACTAAGGTTTTATAGAATATAGCGATACATGTCATGAAGTTAACAAATTATTTTAAAAGGAAATAAAGCACTTGCCACAACATAACTTTGTGACAATGTTTAGAAAAATATATGAGCGATTTTTAAACAAAACTGTCTGCTTATACAGATTCTATCTTTCAGTGCTAATTGCTTTGTGTATTTAAATGTTAAATGGGAAAACACTCAACTGTTCTTTTTTCTTGCATTTTTATTTTCTTATTCTTGCTTTGTTATTAGGGCCACCAAAATGAAGACGTGTAGGAGTAGTTCGATGTTCAAGCTTTTGGGGAAAACGTTCATTTAAATGTATAACCTGGTTGCATACTGTTTTTGCTGTTTGTGCTTTGTTCTATAGTAAATTAACTGAATTAACCAAATTTTGAGTCTGTATCTTTCATATGTTGTTGAAAAGGTCTCTAAAATAGTTTTGGGCCAATGAGGACAAGTTAAATTAGACCACTGCATGTCCGCCCATATTATTAAAAACTAAAATGACCAACTGGTTACCAACACACAACTGTCGATCCACAACGTTGCCACGACGTCGCCGTTACTAACTGACAACGTTACAAAGTTACGTCGTGACAACGAATCCAGGAATTTCACTTTTCCGGTTGCCACGCTACGACGAAAGTTTGGTCACCAGATTACGTTGCAGTTACGTAACAGTCACGTATTTGTGTTAGCTGGGATGGCATCTGAGGACTATTTCTCATTTTTCTCAGTTATTTTGCTTTATTTCCAGATTCAATCATAGGCTCGTTCTTACATATTAGAGCTCGTTCACACATGCACACTCTTCAATAACGGTGCTTTAAATCTCTTGACAAACTAAAAGATGTAAATGACATTTGTATGTATTCTAAATAAAAGACACGGGTTGTACTGAATGTCAGCTTGCTTATTTTGCTCAAGATAAGGATTTATTTAGTCCACATGTCATGCAAACTAGAAACTCTGCTTCTAACCACAGGTCGAGAGCTGTCGTTCCAACTACACAACTTTGTGAATGTTCGTTAGAACGATGGTTTCGGGAAACACACCCCTGATCAGCTGACCTCTTCTAGACTGTCATGTGTGTTATTAATTACATATAATTGATTAGAGTAAAACATATAGAAAAACACTAAACATTTTGAACTACTGTTTCACTTAGATACACTCAAACCTCAAGAATCAGCGCGTGAATCTCAATAACGGTGACGTGCTTCATAAAGAAAACCAGGGATGGGCAAACTCGGTCCTGGAGGGCCACTGTCCTGCAGAGTTTATCTCCAACCCTGATAAACTCTCCTGCCTGTATCTTTCTAGTAATCCTGGAGACATTGATTAGCTGTGTTTGATGAGGGTCCCAGATAGCAAGCAACCATCCAAACAATGTTAAATCAGTGTTAATGTGTCAATGTTAACTGCACTGAATCAACATCACTTTTACACCCATAATGTTTTTTTAGATTTCATCCAAAAATCAATGATAATGGCATTGAATTTATGTTACAATGTGATGATGATGATTCAACATCATGCTTGCACTCTCAGAAAATAAAACACAACAACTAGAAAAACAACTAAACAACTATAACAGTATAACAGTGGCCCTCCAGGACCGAACCCTAATTTGTCCTTTAGGGTCAATATGACCCAGTCGACTTTTCTTTATAAAAAAATAAATACATTTCCATACGTACTAGAGCACAAATGACGAACACACACACACACACACACACACACACACACACACACACACACACACACACACACACACACACACACACACACACACACACACACACACACACACACACACACACACACACAGGTGTGACTGCAATAGAGAGCATTTTTATAGAAATTGGCAAATAAAATCAATAATTCCAGCATAAATCTAAATATTCTCACACATAAATGAAGGCCTGGTACTAGAGCAAAAAAGCTATGTGGAATGAACATGATCACACACACATGCACGCGCGCGCACTCACACACACACACACACACACACACACACACACACACACACACACACACACAGGTGTGTTTACTCTTTACTCGTGTTCCTATCCGCTTATTGATGTTTTTTGGGGGTTTGGGGTTTTTATTAAAAAAATTTAATTGTATCTGTTTTTTGTTTTTTTTACTTTTACTTTTTTACTTTTTTACTTTTTTTTTTTTACTTTTTTTTACTTGTATGTACTAAAATATGTTTCTTATTCTAAAGTTAATAATTTTATACATTTGGATAATTGAAATAAATGTAACTGCATTCAAGTCTTTTCTTTTAGTGTCATTACTGCACATTTATGTGGCATTATTGCAAAAACAAGACACTTCAAAAGACCTCAAATAACAAAACAAAAATATTGATTTAATGTATTTTAAAATGTTTAAATATATATATATTCATAACAAAAGCTGTTATAAGAGCAGTCAGTCACATCCAAAAACATGAATGGATCTCTATGGCGCCTCTGCTGGAAGTGTATGGTAATTACACTTTTTGGCAAAACTATATCATCTGCAAAAAAAATAAAATTCTAACCAGCAGATGAAGAATTATGCATCTCACACCGAGATCAATATCCAGAAACAACTCAGATTTCATTTTGATCATCATTAATGTGTTCTTTTTATTATTATTTTTTATAAAAAGGTAATATTTCATATGCATGCTAATGGTGTAGCTGAGGTATTTTGCAGTAAATAGGTACAAAAGTACTTCAATTCTCCCAAAACATAGCATTAATATATAGATGAGAAGTAAACCAAAAAATGATATATATAATATTTGTATTATTAAAAATGTAAAAATTAAATAAAAACTACAATCACTCTATACATTTGGTACATTGGTGTAAAGTAATACAATCACTCTCCTAGTGCATGTTTAATCATATTGTATTAAATTATTTGTTAATGCATTATTTTGTCATGACTTTACTTGAGACGGCCCTAATCATGATCAAATTCACTGTTAACTACTTCCCAAACTCAGCTCATGATTGATCATAAACTTACTATCAAACACACAACGAGTGTTCAGCTCAGTGAAGTGATGTTGTGTGGTCAGAGAACAGAAGTACAGTATCATCACGACTGTGTCTGGATGGAGAGTGAACTACTGATCCCAGCAAACCTTCCCTGAGTTTTGCTCCTTCCTTTGGGAACTGTTCCACAAATATTCTTTGTGGGTTTTGAATTGTTATTTTGTATTTAGCTGTGCATAAGTCACAGTAGGGTGAGTTTGAAGGAAAGAGAGAAACACAGAACAGATAAAGAGCTTTTAAGGGCAGTTATTAGTGTATTTTCTACGCTTGAAGAGGAGGATCAACTAATCCTGTGCCGTCCAGTAATGTTTATGACAAAGCTGACATCAAGAGTTCAAGCTATGATGATATTACATTATTTACATTTGTTTCAAAGTCAGGGTATTTATTATTCCTTCTTAAAGAGGCGTTTGATTTGGTTTATCCATAAATGTTAATTAATGCATTAACTATCAAACACCGGAAAAAGACTGTATGATTTGAATCTTCTGCTTTTTATGCTGGTATGGTTTATGTTTTTTTTTTTTCATTTATTAATATATCATAATGATCACTGAGACTTGATCACCTGTTTCAGGTATCAGTGGAGTGAAGGATCATGTGTTCATCAGTTCTGGTGAAAATGTGCGTCTGTCCTGTAATAATTCTCTTTCTGACTGCAAATCTAAAACTACATGGACCTACTCTAACAGATTCAGACATTCAGGGACAGTTGAACTGATTACTTTAGGGATAAAGAAGAAAGACACAGAGAGACATGAGAGACTGAGTCTGGAGTCTGACTGCTCTCTGAACATCAAGAACGTCACAGAAGAAGATTATGGATCTTACAGCTGCCAACAATATGTGAACGGACAGAAACAAGGAACTGATGCTGATGTTTATCTGCATGTTCTTCATGGTAAGTTTATGATTATGTGGTCAATTTAAAAAGGGCAGATTCTCCCTTTAAACTCAGATGATTGTAAACAAATTGTAACAGATTGTTGTCTTTTGTCCTCTTTGTGTTCTGGCTTTGAGTTCTAGCGCTTCCAGAACTGTTTTAATAACCTTTGGTCTTTAGTTTAATTTAGCAATGTGGAACTAGTGTGACTACATATTTTCAGTAGTATTTTCAGAGCGGTGAACTCACTGTTGAGGTTTGGAAACATGTTTCTGCTGAGTGTGAGAACTCTGTTAGTTTAACCACACGTTTTTAGAGAAACATTTAAAGAAAGAAGAGGAACTGACATCTTAACCCACACAGAACTGATCATCTCTGAACCCAGTTTGGACTGAACCTGGTAAAACAAAAATTACTTATTTAGTGAATAAATACAAGTATTTGTCTGGTACCTTTTATTGGATGCTGAATAATACAAAACATTTTAAAATGTACTTATTATTCAGTCCTATAAGTACGTAAAAACAGTTATATGTACATATCATATTAATAACCTTATTAATATTGCAAGAGTAAATTAACTTCCATAAACTGCCATTAAAAACATGTTAAGGAATACATAAAGGATCTGCAATATATGGAAGTTAATTTTCTCTTGTTTTGTCTTATTCAGCATCCAATAAAAGGTACCAGACAAATACTTGTATTTATCAATTCAATAAGTTATTTTTGTTTGACCAGGTTCAGTCCAAACTGGGTTCAGAGATGACCAGTTCTGTGTGGGTTAAGATGTCAGTTCCTCTTCTTTCTTTCTTCATTAACCACATGTGTTTCTCTAATAAACTAATAAACTCTTGCAAACCTCAACAGTGAGTTCATCGCTCTGAAAATACTCCTGAAAATATATAGTCACACTAGTTCCACATTGTTAAATTAAAACTAAAGACCAAAGGTTATTAAAACAGTTCTGGAAGCGCTAGAACTCAAAGCCAGAACACAAAGAGGACAAAAGACAACAATTAGGCAGAAACGCATGTGTGTTAGTTTGATCATACTGGTTTTAGACAAACTGCACAAAATGTTATGTATGAAAACTTATCAGGCATACAAACATATATGAATCATCTACAGTTCACAGAAAATTTTAATAATGGAATTAATAAATTGATGTTATTCTTTACATTTTTGTTAAAATAATTATTTGTTAAGAAGCCGTTGAATGGCCGTATTCTGTTGTTTAATATGATTAATGGTGGAAAACACTGAATTGAGGCTGAAATGTACAGTATGTGTAATAAGCAAAGCTTCTGTCTACTCCTTTTGGGTCACTGCGAGTTGTTTTGATCACATAGATTATATGATTATATATATAGGCCTACAGTTTGTTTTGAGCTTTTATTCTGTTTGTGTTTTTTCTAACCCTATGGACCAAAAAAAAAAAAAAAAAAAATATATATATATATATATATATATATATATATATATATATATATATAAATTGAAGTCATAAAACATTTTTTTACAAAGAGCCCATTTTTCTTGTGCATTTTCCCAGTAAAATTATTAACTCCATACTAGGCTATATATTGATAGAGTTTTCAAACACACTGTTCACAGAAAGAATTGAAATAGAAACAGAGCGCATTTAGGCATTTAGGCCAACCGTCTCCATTGGCTTTGTATTGCCTGAAGCTTTTGACTTATAACAAAAAACAATGTCTAAAAGCTGCTATGTGACAAGGTGTACAGCAAACAAGCTACAAAACCCTAGAAACAAGTTTTTATAAGCTGTTGACCCCAAAAAACGAGCGTTTAAGGACACAAAAGTGGATACTGGCAATTGAGATAGAGACGCGGGAGGGGAACGTAATCGGCGACCAGTATAGCTTAGCTTAGCTTACAGAAATATAATATATAAAACTGACATTTGACTAAGTAACAAAATGTTGAGTGTCAGGATCCCACAATTAACCCATTCTTCCAGCGGATGATTCATGTCTTATTGCCTGTATCCACTGTGGCATCATGAGAGGTAGAGGATCACCAAAGTGTGGGTTGCTTCACAGATCGAGTCCAGGCAGAGATCAAGTCACTGGTTTCATTATAATAATCAACTCAAAACTCCAACACTTTTTAACCAAAACACTTTACCAGCTTCTCTTTATGCTCTCTAACAAAAAACAGCCAGTCTCTCTGTCCTCAGCTCATTAACAGCTTTTCTCCTTCACTCACAACAGCTGTGTCCCTGGTAACTGTAGTCCGGGACCAGGTGGCCATCTTGGTTTGTAGTCCCCATTGCTGCAACCACCTAGATGGCACATACCTTGCCTCTATAACATACCCTCTCACAATGCCACCCCACCTTTGTCTCCTTAAATGCTTGTTTTTTTGGGGGTCGACAGCTTATAAAAACTTATTTCTGTGTTCTTTAGCTTGTTTGCTGTAGACCCTTCAGGGAAAATTAAGGTTGATTATGTCCCTATCAACACATGACCAACATCACCTGACTGTATTTTCTCTCAGCTTTTCTTGACAAATGTGCGTTAAAAACACACAATCAGCCAAAGAAGGAATGACACTGAAAATGTCAAAGGTCAGTTGTAGAATTATGATTCAGCTTCTGTCAAAAATGATTGATGACCGTGAAATTGATTAACTCTTGACATTGTCCCGCCCCCTGTCCTTGGGTTGACCTGACTTCACATGACAGTGTCACCTTTGACCTTGTATCCTCCGGGGGTTGGAAATGACCTATGGCCGTTGACTAATTGGTTGATGTGAATGCCCTCGTGAGTATAAGGTATCTGTTGATTAAGGTTTGAACTTTGTCCCAGTTATAAAGTCATGAAGGGTTATTTTTGTGAGCTCTGACGTCCGGTTGTGTCACATGCCATTCCAGCACATAGTGGGGGATTACGGGGGCACAGTGGAAGTAATAACTTTTTATCACTTCCTCCTTGCTCAGACAGAGTTCAACCTCCCTCGTCTGTCGTTCTTCAGACGTTACACTACTCTCTCAATATTCAAAGTGCAAACAGAGACCGGAGCCACAACTACACAGTCCAGAGATAGGTTTGAAAGCTCTGTTGCGCAACGAATCCTCCGCCATCGTCACGCGATCAGTGAACTGGGATTCCTACTCTGGCGACTCGTGCTGGATGAGCAGAACAGACGTTTACAATAGTTTACTATGTTTTTGTTGTTGTTTTTTTTAAAGCAAAACGACCTTGGAGGCAGTGACACGGTGAGCACCGTAATGTAATGTGAATGTAGCGGTGGCATATTATATGCTAATTCCAATTCCACCCTCACGCTCCGTCATGGCGATATCACGAGACCGCTTCACTCGACGAGAGATCTCGTCACATTTTAGCCTGAGTGGGGCGATTGAAACACAGGGGTGGAACGGATGAAACATAACAGTTTTTAAACGGCAACTATTCCTCTAATGCTTGTTTTTGTGAACAATACCTGACATTACTTATCTACATAATGTTACAAACATATTTTGTAATTTATTTTAATTTAAAGGTTCATATTAATCATCTTTGTTCTGTCGCCCAATAAAAAATAGCCGATAAGCCTATGCACATTTTGTAATCTTTTTAATAGGCTATTTTGATGAAGACAGACAAATCCGTTTACAATTATGAAGACAGACAAATCCGTTTACAATGAATTATCTTTAATTTCTTCCTTGAGTCATATTGAGTGTTTGCTAGTTGAATAGCCTGTTATTATGAAGAAAACGAGGTCAACCGAAAGACGATAAATTACATTTATTAAAGATTGAAGATTGGACTAATTGTTGATTATTAAAGAGATAACATGTGTTGCGTAATTGAAAATGAATTTGCATTAAGCAAGCAGCTATTTTCCGTTCCTGCTCATACTTCGGATATAAGAATCAGCAGTGTTGTTGTGCGAAATAAACCCAGAGACGATTGAAATCAATGTTTAGGAAGCCCACGTCCGTTTTTTTTTTTTTTTGCAAAAGTATAACAATAAAATCATTAATTTGAGTATTTATCATGTTATAAATGAAAATGTAAGTATTGCATCTCAAAACCATTGGTATAATCTATCATTTACAGCAATAAACACACATGGCCTATTTTTGTCATTTTTATGGCTATGACTACTTTGACGCTCGTTAACTCATAATTCGATTCTGCGACTTTAGGCGGGGTTTCACAGGCGGGGTCACATATTTTCTAATTGTAACTCCTCCTAACATCCACCAAACTTGGCTCAGACCTTCAAACTGACTCGAGCTGCTTTATCTTTTATAACTGATCAGACATACGTTTTTCCAAAAATGACGATCAAAAACAGAATCAGAAAGAGCTTTATTGACAGGTATGTTTGCACATACGAGGGATTTGTTTCGGTGACAGAAGCTTCCACAGTACAACCAGAATAACAGTGACAGGACACAGATAATAAACATAATAGGTAACACTTTATAATAACTGCACGCTATTAATCATTAGTCTGATACGTTATTAGATAGAACTGTTATATATAAAAGGAGACAAAAGTAGACAGTATATGAAAAGTTAT
The DNA here is from genome assembly GCA_021554675.1 of Leuciscus idus. Lineage (NCBI taxonomy): Eukaryota > Metazoa > Chordata > Actinopteri > Cypriniformes > Leuciscidae > Leuciscus > Leuciscus idus. Next base: position 60,054,315 of record CM038621.1, read on the forward strand.
TAGCGTATGCCATGTGGTTGATGTCCAGTGTTGCTGAGCAGAAATACATAATCATGTTTCGCTTGATCCCCTCAAAGTTGCATTGGATTTTCTCCTCAGCGTAAAGGTTAAGAGGCTCATCTATCACTGTTTTCCATGTTCGTAGAGTTAGTTTCTGGAGTAAATATATAGGCTATAAACTGTGTGTTTACACAGCTTTTTAAAAAATGCAGGTGCTGGTGTTTCAGTGCGTTCGGCCAGTCAGCGAACACTAACATCAATGATAGTTCCTATAGTGCTGGTTTAGACCGACTCTGAAGTAGGAGTAAATGAGTTCCTCCAAAAGGAGTTCCTAGAAATAAAATCGTTCCTACTAGTTCCTGCAGTGCGAACACGGTTCCTCCATTGTGAAAGCCACTAATAGATTCTGCCAGCTCTTTACTCACTCTGGATGAGGACAGTTCTTGGAGAGTGGGGAAGGGTGTACCAGTGATTCGCTCAGCAGACTATCTGAGATCTGATAGCTGAGCTGAACCAGACAGTTCTAGAAGTGCAGAGGATTCAGTGACTGCAGAGTATACTTGTATCAGCAGCTCCTGTGACAGGTTGAACTTCTTCAGGTGGCGAAGGAAGTATATTGCTTTTTGACACTGGCGTCTATGTGGAACTCCTCCTTCAGGTCCTGAGAGATGGTGCTGAAAGACTCATGCTGTTCATGATGGTGAGTGGGAATGATGCTGAGGCGTTTCTCCTGAAGTCCACGATCATCTCCACTGTTTTAAGCGTATTAAAGGGTTAGTTCACCCAAAAATGAAAATTAGTCCATGATTTACTCACCCTCAAATCATCCTAGGTGTATATTACATTCTTTATATAAAATGAGTTATATTAAAAAATGTCCTGGCTCTTCCAAGCTTTATAAACATATTATGCTATTTGTATGCTTTAGTAGAGTGAAAGAGTGAACTACAGCACCTTTACACTCAGATCTTGGAGAATTTGCAGTCCTGTGGCTCCCTCTAGTGCACAACATTAGTGGGTTATGAATCGCATTGATAAATATGGCAGATTTTTTTTAATGATTACACATTTTTTAATGATTACTTTTTACTGATAATATACTCACATTAAGCTCAAATTCACTAATTCGTGATACCTTATTACCTTATTACCATGCTTTAACATTTGAATTATAAACTTGCTATGAACTCTAAACAACCCAGTTAAAAAAAAAAAAAAAAAACTTTTTTTGTGTGATCATGTTGATGTTTATAGATGTTTTGTCATTTTTTGTACATTTATTATTGCAGACAAAATATGTTTAGAACACAGGCATGAACACATAATTTCAAAATCTCCTGTAGACATCACATGTATGTTAAAATAATGTATCATTTTAGGCTATAAGAACTATAAAAATAGACGGAAGAATAATCAATATTAGCCTAACAATTAAAATGGAACAATTTTCCCTTTCGAAAATGCGGCAAATTATATCAAACCTAAAAGGTCCCGGAGCGGTTGCTCTCCCCTACACGTGCAAAGTTGAATGCAACAGCGACATTTCATGTTAAATGTCTTCTTTTTAACAGGCTCTAAGGAAGGAAAATGCCCTTAACGTGAAACTTTGCCTGCCGCGTTCATATAGGCTCTTGTCTGTATATAGTTTTCCTCCAGGAGAGCCTATTATAAAGAAAAAGATTAAAGTTAATGCAGTAAGACGGTGATATTAAAACTCAGTTGCCTATACACCTTATTGAACATGCAACGCGCTATATCTCATTAATCGTTTTATAATGCTTTATTAATAAGGTAGGCCTACATTGTGTACTAAATTTGTGTACTAAATTTGGTGTGTCAATATCACTTTCTTAAGCCACATTAAAGGACAAGTTTGGTATTTTACACTTAAAGCCCTGTTTACAGATCGCTTCTGATGAAATAGAACGGTTAAGATAAAAATTTGGACACATGCTGCTGTCCCGAGAATTTTCGATTTCTGTGGTAGCACAGTTTTCCGCCAGAAACTGGACTGGAGTGTCTATTATTCAAGCTCTCAACGGAAGAATGTACGGGTGTGAGGCGTTTGGAAAAATAGGTCCACAGTTTTACAACGAATGGTAAAACACCTGTTGGAAAGCATCTTTTGCAGCGATTTTTGTGTGAGCATATCAGTGAACACCCCTGACCACTCGGTGAGTCTCTGTTACGCATGTAACCCTCGTTCCCGGAGTAGGGAACGGAGACGTTACGTCTCCCTGCCACTTCTGCTGTACCGCTGGAACACCGGAGTTCAGTCTCAGCTCCTCAGCGAAGAAACATATCTGCATGTTCCCAGCATACTTCCTTATATACCCACGAGGTAAGGCAGAGTTTCGCAATGCAAATTCCGCAGACCCATGGGATTTCTTTGCCATTGACTCGTTTTATTTCTCGAAGATGAGAGGCTTTCCAAGCGAAACCCCATTCGTCGTCACAACGTAACGTCTCCGTTCCCTACTCAGGGAACGAGGGTTACATACGTAACCGAGACGCAGGCGCGTCGTTAGACATGGGCATCCGGGGCTCCAGCCCCGGATGTTTTTTTTATAGCCCCGAATCTCAAAAAAAATTATTTATTGATAATTATTATTAGGCAAAGTGGCAAGCAGCACGAGTCCACGAGCCGTGAGAGCAGGGCGTGGACAGTAGCGCGAGAGTTAATGAGTCACCTGAATTCAAGTTCAAGCACCGGTTTCAAGTTTCTCACGGATGAACTTCGGGGGCGCGCGCGCCACACCGGTTTCAAAAAAATAACGCAGTCAGCACCGCCGCACAGTCTTCAGTCACACCAGATGTTGTCAGGCTATATGTCAGTAAAACTCAGAAAAACGAACTTACTTACGTCGTGCCAGCCGTTTGCTCGCGGCTCAATCACGCGCAAATGCGGCGCGCCCTGTATCACGCAAAATAAACTAGCATATAACGTCGTGTTCTTTCGTCAATTAAGTATTGAAATAACCAAAAGGGAGATTAAAGCTGCGTCAAAACTCTATGTCGGGGCTTTTGTATTCCTTTGTAGGCTACATAAATGTTACACATTTTGGCGTAGACCTACTCAATTTTCATTATTAATATTCTAACATTTTATCAATATTGCAAAGTCATCAAAACTGACTAAATATTTTGTGACCAAAAATGCGAAAAATAGGCCTACATCTAGCCTAAATGATCGTTCATGACATTCTTTTAACTATAAGCAACCCAATTTGTCTAGATCTGTATTATTTCCTTTGTATAATGTGCTTAAATATTGCTGCGCAGTCGTGTGATTTAGTCTGCTTGATTAACATTATTACAATGTATTCCTATTTAACTCTGATATGTAGCCTATATATAAGGTCCTCGAATGTGTTCGAATATTTCACCAGCATCAGCCTTTTCACAGTTTGAATCACTCCGATTGTCTGTGTTTGCACAACTTGCATCATTAGGCCAGTAGGTGGGGACAAGTGACTGTCTTTATGAGTGAACAATTGAAATTTAATTGAACTGATTTAATAGTGCCAAAAACATTGATTAACTCAAGAAAGAAACAAGTTGCTGAAACCAATCTTTAATGCTAAAAAGTTTACATCTATGCAATAATCCTTGAAAGATTTCTCATTTAAGGTCATTCCTGTATGGAATATGTGGTTGTGTAAATTTGTCAACAATAAGCAGAAACTTTCTGCATTTCCATTTTATAGTGTGGATCATTAATTTCAACATTTATCCTCATTTTCATGTTTAAGAATCTGTTATCTGCTTGACAAATAATTTATGCTTCTGCCCACTGACATGCTTTTAAAGCTATTGTTATCAAAAAATGTTGGCCGTCAAACACCTTAAAATGCACATATGTAGGTCTGAGAAATCAAAATTTTCTCGGGGGAACATGCCCCCGAACCCCCCTAACTACCTCACATTTGAATGTGTGTGTCTGTGTGGTAATATGGGCTGGTGTGGCTACAGTGCCAGGACTGAATTTTTTAACCAGTCTGCCTGCATAAAGGCCTAAAATATACATTATTCTCTGTATCGAATCATGTTATCTTGTTACCCACCCTAGCCCCTGACGTTTCGGGCTCAGCCCCTGATGTTTTTAAAACCTAGAAACGCCCCTGCCGAGACGTTTCTATTATAAAACTCACCTGAAGCTACACATGAACTTCCATACAGTGCAGAAACCACATCACCACAGTCTGAGATCACGGTAAGTAGTTCATCTTTATGTGCTGAGAAACAAAAGCCTCTTCTGTGTAAGTTAGTTTCCCAACAGCCACGATGAGAGAGACGACATTTTGTTGGTTGATTGGTTTCTACTAACTCATGTTCACAACAACACGAAAGTTCAGTCTGATTTTCACATGCAATTTGTCTGTTCAGACCAATGCATAAAATAGCAGTAGATGCAAATTCACTCTCTCACTGTAGGTGGCTTTCCTGGAAAAGCAGAAATAAAGCACTATACAACCTTCTGTTTCTGACATTGACTTGTTATGAAGAAGAATGTCAAACAGTATTTGCATGGTTTCAAACAGCCGTTCAGAATTTTGTATTTGCTATGGGGATTATTAAGAATACAGAGATGAGAGACGCTTCTAGATTATTTCTCAGTTAATCAAGTATAATTTGTTTTTTATGTGTACGCAAGGCTCTGCATACAGTGCATGTGATACAAAGTTCATCACCAGAATAGTATGCGCACCACTCGATTTAACCTTGCCATGCAGGTCGTACCTGTGCTTTGAATTGCATTGTTTTGCAGTAATCGGTTGTTCCACAAGGTGGCAGCACTGGCCCGGGCTGTTGATTCCCAGTATAAAACCAAACTAAAGGGACAGAATAACAGACGCCTGCATTGACAAGCAATTGTGTGAGGGGGTCAAGAGATAGCCGTAACTTTAGTTTAAAAGATTACAAAACATGGATTCACTTTATTTTAATGGTAACTTGCATAAATGTAAAATGTAACTTTAACACATTCTGTTGATTATAAGTAACGTTGCACCTACATGTCTAACTAACTCTCATTAGAGTGTTAGTAGAGTATTAGTAGAGTCAGTAGAATGTCTAGAACGTCACTTTAAACTGCATGAGTAAGCCATGATTAGCTGGTTGTTTGCATAAAATAGTCCATAGAAAATCAATTGATTTAATTTGTCTTTTAGACCTCATGGAAGTGATCAAGAAAGGAAAAATGTTGCCACTATTTTTAGGAATTGTTTTAAATGCATGGCAGTTTCGGTGGTTTTGTTAGTTTTGAATATTTAAAGTGGACTTGACTAGGTCGGTTACTTTTGCACTTATATACAGACCTCCGAAATATAACAAATATTTTATTTTGGAATTTTCTGAATTTTTATCTCCTATGACCACTTGCTTCTGACAGCCTTGTCAACCCATGTGATAATGAGCTGATGAGTTGAATCAGGTGTGTTTGATTAGGGAGACAAAGAAAACATGCAGTGCTGGGGGCACTCCAGGACAGGTTTGGGAACCACTGGTCAAGGATTTCTCCGGTGCTGGCATATTTACACTGGCTTTCTGTTGAATTTAGAGTCCAATATAAAGTTTTGACCATGGTTTTTAAAGGTTTGCATGGTCTTTATCATGGCTCCGGAGTATTTATCATACCTGTCAACCCTCCCGTTTTACCCGGGATTCTCCTGTATTTTGCCTGGCTATCCTGCTATCATCCCATTTAAATATTTTCCCGTATTTTTAGTCTTTCTATAAAAATATTAAAAACAAATCCCACTGGGCGCAAACCAGTTAAGCAGAAATCCCGCCCTTCAGCTAATTTCATTGGTTAAGGTTACTTAACCCCGGTTACTTAACCCCCTGAGGTCGGCTATCACGCCGGCGCGATAGGCTCGCTTTTTTTCTTATCAGTTCAAAAGAGACTCAAAATACTCTGTTGACTTTGATCTTACAAACAAGTTTCATACATCAATCGATCCTGTTAAGTGTGTATTATTTTTGTGTATACTCACAATAAAAACAAAGTGTTGTGCTTTTTGCCAAATAAAGAAAAATAAACATGATGCAAGTTCTGCTTTCTCTCTGTCAGTGAAGTCAATTCTGAAACACATACGAAAATGAACTGTAACTCAGCGAATACTCAGTCAAACAGGCATACAGACACACAAGCATGAAGCTTGAATTCTCTTCTTTTAAATGAAGTAATTTATATAAAAAAACAAATATTCTCAGTTTATGTAATATGTATGAAAAGAGAGAGATGTCAGTCGTTCTCATCTCATCTCATTAAGTTTTAATGTGACCCCGCCCACGGAGAGCGCGCGCTATTCAAACGCAAATGATCTGGGGCAATCCATGCAAACCTGTGAAACGCCCACATCAGCTGGATAACACACACCGCGAGCTCACTTTCAGACTCATGTACTTTACGATGCTGTGAGGAATAATACTATCTTAATAATAATCCTGGAAAATGTACCTCAGAAGTGCTGGAAGTTTCATTTTGAGGAGCAACAGATCCAGCTGAGGAATAGGTCAGTTCTATATTTGCTTTGTTCTAATCACAAGTGTCTGTACACGCAAAAAGACTGTTTAAATATGAATCGCGTTTCTGTGTGTGAATGAATGAACGCACAGATGCGCGCTGTTGTGTAGCTACAGCTGGCAAAAATACTGTTTTATAATGAATCACGTTTTTGTGTGTGAATGAATGAACAGCTTTTACCAAACTCTATTGCTATACTGAGATGAGTAAAAATCGACTACAAAAATCAGATAGATTATAAAGTTTTTACTGTAAAATACTGCCAAATCAAATAAGCTTATAATGTTGCCAATTTCTGCTCATATGTTATATATATATATATATATATATATATATATATATTATGTTTTGTCAAAAATAAAGTCATCAACTAAGATGTAATTATAGTGTTTGTTCCAATGTAGGCTATATTCAAACTAATGAATCCTTAACTTTGAAATAAATATGATAAAATGTATACTTTAGTTTTTACAAAGAAAGATTACACTGGAAATATTGTTAAAATTGTAATTGTTGTTTTAATTGTTGTCAAGTCCTACTCTTGTTCAATTTCCAAAGGACACAAGGACAACTCAAATTTCCAACTCAATCATTTTTATTTTGGCTTTGTCAGTTGATTGGTATGTTCAATGAATTAGGTTGTAAACCTTTAAAGACAGAGAACAAAAGTTATCATTTTAACTAAACATTTCAGTTAAACATTTTTAATGAGTTTAAACATTTAAGTAACCATTTTAAATACATTTTATGATTAATTACCCACTTAAGCCTTTTACATTGAATAACACCATTTCAAACACCATGAAAATAAATAAAATATTTCACCAACCATTGGCGTCTTTGGACCGAACCTACGAGTGAGTGAACTTGGAGTGTCTTCTCTGTGAAGTTTGTTCCTCTAAATAACTGAGGACCTCCAAGTCTTCACAGGTGCTCCAAATCAGTGATGATTGATCAGGTGACTAGCAGCCGGTTTGCTGCTGGTGCATTCTGGGAAGTGTAGTTCTCTGAGACTCATTTCTGAGATTCAGCTCAACACCTCCCACTTGAGCTCCTGGTTTTTTTCAAAACCAGAGAGGTCACACAAGCCCTTCACACCTTTGCTTGTTCTTCAGTGGGAAGTAGAATGACAAGGCGTCTGACATCTCTATGAAGAATTGTGGCTGGGATTTTGGTTTGAAGTCTCTTGGTTCTTTCTCCGTTAGCTCTTGTAGGCCCTTCTTTGCCGTTTGCCTTTGTGATGTGAACAGGATAGCTGGGAAATGTCTTCACAAGCACATCTCTTACGATGCCTTTGCTGTCAGCATTGACCACTCTAGCCAGCTTGTACTGTCCTCTCAGGGCGTTTTGATCAGCCAACCAGACCACATCTCCAACAGCCACATTTCGCTCTTTAGTGTGCCATTTGTTTCTAATGAACAGATTAGGTCCAGCCAATTGGCTCCACTTCTTCCAGAAATTGCTTACCTCTGCTTGAATATGTTTAAGTCTTTTATAAGGGTAGCCATCAAACTGGAAATCTCCAGGGTCTCCCTTTGGATTGGCACGTCCTAAAAGCAGATAATTTGGGGTGATGTACTCTACACAGTCTTCTCTGCTTTGAGTTCTTGCATCGATGGGTCTCTCATTTGCAAGATTGGCTGCCATGAAGAGAAAAGTTTGGAATTCTCCCCATGTGAAAACACCATCTCCACCAAGGTTGCTCAACGCCCGCTTCACTACTTTGACAGCTGCCTCTGCTGCACCATTCCTATGGGGAGAGTCTGCAGGGTGAATCTTCCACGACCATTCTGTACCATACTTGGCAGCTGTGTCTTCAATATCAGACTTGTTTAGTCGGTTAAGGAATTTGTGAAGCTTCTCTAGTGCAGGTTTGGCTCCCACAAAATTAGTGCCAGGGTCTGACCAGAGTTTCCTAGGGTGTCCTCTCAGTGAAGTGAACCTTTGATAGGCTAGCAGGAATCCTTCAGATGACATGTCACTCACTACTTCAGTGTGTATGGCTCTGGAAGCCATGCAGCAGAAGACTATTCCCCATACTCTGAGTCTAGTTCTCTTCTTGACCTCATCTTTCACTTCATAAGGGCCGAACAGGTCCATAGTGGTGAATTCAAAAGGTGCAGCCGGGCCTGTTCGCTCTAGAGGCAGGTCAGCCATGATTTGTTGACACCGTTTTGCCTTGTTTTTCCTGCAGACCACACAGCTGTCAACCATTTTCTTGGCAAGTCTACGGCCTTTTATTACCCAGGCTTTCTTCCTCATCCGGAGAAGGGTTCCTGCCACTCCCTCATGGTTTGCTTTGTGGGATTCCTGTGCCAGCAGTGTAGACACCCATGCTTCAAATGGTAAAACTGGCACTGCTGTCTTTTCTTCGTTGAAAGTCTGAATTCTGCCTCCACAAACTAGCAATCCAGAGTTCACATCTTTGTATACTGCCAATCTGCTTAGAGTTGTGTCTGAAAAAACTGTACCTTTTTGAGCTGCAAGGAAGATGTCTTTGAGTGCATCTTCTCGTTCTTTGACAGTTAGCACAGCTTGCTTGGGTGATCTTATCTCCCACTTGGACTGTTTAGAGACCCGGCACTTCCTCTTCAGCCACTGCTTGGCAGCTAGACAAACCCAGGCAACGACTCTCACCAGTTTGGACAGGCTACTGGATCTTCTTACTTCCACAAGATCTTTAACCCAGCCAGTGGGCTTCCTTTTTAGAAGAGTTGGATTTTCCACAGGTATTCCCTCTTGAGTTTCACTCTTTGGACTTTCCTGAGTGCCTCGTTGGTCTTCTTTCTGCTGACTCCTTCTTGCTTGAGCTCTTGTTAATGCACCTGAGAATGCCTTCCTCTGGAGCTTGTTTACACTCTCCCTGGCATGAGCTGCTAACTCTCCAGCTGATCTTATAGGCCACTTTTCCACTGGCCACTTCAGGAACTCTGGTCCATTTTGCCATGTGGAGTTCTCCTTCAAATCTTCAGGAGCGCCCCCTCTTGTTATAATGTCAGCTATGTTTAGATCTCCACGGATCCACCACCAGTCTTGCACTAGTCCAGCCTTCTGGATTTCACCCACTCTATTTGCAAAGAAGGTTTTGTACCCATAGCTGATTCTTTGAATGGCTCCCAAGACCGTTTGACTGTCGAGTAGATGGAACCATCTCTCAATCTTCATTCGAGCATGCTTTTCCACATACTTCCTAATCCTGGCTGCGAAAACAGCTCCACAGATCTCAGCTTTTACAGCTTCTCCCTTCTGATCCAGGGGTGTCAGCTTGGCTTTTGATTCAACAAATCGAACTTCAGTGCCTTGACTTGTCTCCCATCTTAAGTACATCACAGCTCCATAGGATTTGTCACTTCCATCAGAGAATGTGATGCCCCAAGGTTTCCCTTCCCAGCCAGCTGGTGTGAGGCTCCTGTGGAATTTCACCTGTCCAAGCTGCACATATTCTTCAAAAAGCTGTATAGCTTCTTCTCTGAGGCTTTCTGAGAGAGGTTGGTCCCAGGTTTCTTGGGTTAGTTTCCCACCTCCTCCCTCTTGGAATGCCTTTCTTACAAGAATTGCTCCTTTTTGTTTGGCAGGTGTAATTAAGCCAATTGGGTCGTACAGTCCAGCCACTTGGCTTAAGAGAGCTCTCCTAGTTAGTGGCTTAGGTGTCTCAGTTCTCACCTCCTCCTTGAGAAGATCTTTTCCAACTCTCATCTTCTTTTTCCTTTTGGAAAAGTTAACTGAGATTAACATGTAGAGCTTGTCTTCATCCATTTGGTAGCCAATACCCAAGGCTTTGTTGTCTTCGTCCCTCATTTGATTTGGAAGAATTAAGGTTTTACCTTGTGTCTCTGTTAGATCCTCCGTCTCCATTCCTTGCCTCCCACTTTGCCCTGACCGGACCCATGGTTTGAGGAAGAAACCTCCAGCTTTCAAGATCTCTTCAACATTTGCTGTGATTTTGTCAAGTTTATTTAGGTCATTTTGGGAGGTTAAGAGGTCATCCACATAACTGTCCTCTTCAATGACTCTGCGCTCATCCTCCAAGTGAACAAAGTTGGGCAGGCGTGCTGTTTCCCTCATAGCCAACTGAGCAATGCAACCAGCAGGTCTGTCCCCAATGTTGACTCTGGTAATTGCATATTCACTTATCTCTTCATCTGGGCTGTCCCTCCAGAGGAACCTGTGAAGATGCATCTCACGCTCCTCCAGCCATACGGAGTTGTACATCTTTTTGATGTCTCCTAGAGATGCATACGTCCCTTCTCTGAACCTCAGCAGAACAGCTCTGATAGGGTTGAGAACGTCTGGTCCCTTCAGAAGAAGATCATTCATACTCACACCTTTGTATTTCTGGCTACTATTCCATACAATACGGATTGGTGTTGTCACCGAATGAGGATTTGGCGCCACCAGGTGGCTTACGTACCACACTGGTCCGATCCACTCGTCCATGATTTTGTTGGTGAGTTTTATGGCTGCGCCTCGTTCGACCATCTCATGGATCTGGGTAGCATATGCCATTTTCCAATCTGGCTCTCTGCTTAGTTGCTTTTCCATCCTTAAGAAACAAGCCTGGACTGCACCTTTGTTGTTTGGGAGAGAGGCTGGATCTACCATCCAAGGATACATTGCATCCCAATGTGGAGCTGGTGTGTGAGCATCCCCCTTCTTGTAGGTGAGGCCTCCTTTAATAATCTCCAGTTCCCTCTCCTCTGCCAGGGTCATTTCTTTTCCTCCTGGTGGACAGTTTCCACATCGGCAACCTCCACATCTTGGCTCACATGCAGCTCCGATGCTGTCCCAGTGCCACCACTCAAGGAACTCACGGTTACTGGCAGCTGTAAAATTGGTCTGAGCCACATCCTCCTGCTGTAGCTGAGCTGTGACAGTTGTTGGACTTGTGATTTCTTGATATTTGACAGCTGCTGTTCTCATGGAGCGAGCGAAGTGTGTTTTGGACTCATATGCTCCAACCTCCACTTCTTCAAATAAGTCGGGATGTGCTCCACCCACCGTCTTCCCCAATGGACCCTCCCACAAGACGAGGTCTCCGATGATTTTTACCCTCTGGGGAGCGAGTCTTCCCTCTCGGTGGCTAATGAGAAGTTCAACCTCTTCTGGCCTTTCCAATTCTTTAAGTTTGACTTCTGGAAAGAATTTTCTCAACTTCTCAGGTTCAATTACTTGATGCACTCTGGCGATTTCATCCAAGCCGTAGCAGACCATTTCATGAGCTCTCTCTGTTCCTTTAGGTGTCTTGACTCTGACTTTGAGGAGATACCTTTGTGTTTTCACTTCCATGGCCATACCACCAACCCCATGCACAACTAAAGTTATCTTCTCATGTCTTAACCTCAGTCTTTCAGCAGCCTTATGGGTAATATAATTTGTATCTGAAGCAAGGTCAATTAAAGTCCCAATCTTCTGCCCTGCGTTTGCAGTGACTTGCATTAACATCATGATGACAGGAAGTTCAGAGAGCCCATTCCTCTGCAGTAGCTCAGACTGGCCTGAAGCATCGAGTGTCACTGCGGTTTTGCTGGTGTTGGTGAAAGCCTTTCTGCATCTATCTGCCATTTCTGGGGAAAGTTCAGACAAGATCTCCTCTTGTTCCTCCGTTAGTTTGTTTTCACCTTTGCCGTCTTTTCCACGCTTTCTCTCTTCCCCTCTTTTGACTTCTCCTTTTGGGCAGAGGAAAAAATGGTGGTCTGGGGCACCACCTTCCCTTTTACAGTCTTTATTTCTGCATAGGAAAGTGTCTCTGCAGTATCCATCTTCATCATGGCATCCGAGACATTTTCGGCATGCTCCCAGCTTTCTCAAAACAGCTTTTTTTTCAGATAGCTTAAGTCTTTTGAACTCTCTACAGAAGAAGATTTTGTTGTTGTGCCCACTATCACCACAGACACCACATACCTCATCAAGCTCTTCTTTCTTTGTGGTTTTTGTTGAGGCAATCTTTCGATCATACTTCTTGTCTGAACGATCTGATTTCTCCACCTTCTCCACAGTTCTGAGCTGTTCGAGTCTCTCTAGTATTTCTTCTTGACTTTTCAGGAACTTCAAGAGCATGACAAAGTGGTTGTCTGATGTGACATTGTTTCTGGGTTCAACCATGAACATCACCCAGTCTCTTTTAATAAAGTCAGGCAACTTGCTTTCAATGGTCTTAATTACCAGTGGGTTCTTTATGGCTCCAGAGTTTCCTAACTCTGTAAGATCTGCTAGGGCTTTCTCTACTGACTGTATGAGATCAATGACCTTTCTTGGCTGGTTCCCTTTCACATGTGGCATCTTCTCCAGCTCCTCAAGGATTTCCACCATGATGGTTGACTTGTTGCCATATCTGTTTTCCAGGACTCTGAACATGTCACTGGCAGTGGTGTAGGTTGAAAGTCTGAGGTCCTTTGAGATTTTGTCATCCACACTCCCCAAGAGTTGAATTTTCTTCACTTCAATTGATCCGGATGGCTCTCCCTGCTTTTGCAGGCTTTCCCAGTCTTTCCTCCATCTGTGATATTCTCTCTTGCTTCCATTGAAGATAGGTAGAGAGGTTGGTTTGATTCTCACTATTGGAGTGGATGTTGCCGGTAGGGGTAGTAGTTTCCCTCCTGTGCCTTGCTCGTTGATTGTCCGTGCAGTGGCAAATTCGGCTTTCCTTAACTCAAGCCTGTAGTAGGATACTCTTACGTCCTTGACTCTTCCATCTAATTCATCCTTTAATTCTACAGGGATCCATCTCTCCCATGTTGACATTGCTGAGCTGGCCTCTTTTATTCTTTTTTCCAAGAGAGCGAGGTGCACTTCATAGCCCTCTAAATTGGCACTTTCCACAGGTACATCAGCCGCTTTATCATTAGCTTTTTCTGCTTCCAGGATTGCCACAAGAAGTTCACTCCTTCCATACCTCGACCACAGGTTTGTTTGGACAATGTCCCTTATCTCCTCCAACTTTGCTTCACCTTCATTTACAGATCTATCAATGTCAGCCTCTTGCTGTTCATCAAGACCTGCTTCCTCATCTTCAGTCTTAATGTCAGCCTCAAGTCCAATCCTGTAGTCATCATTGGCATCGAGCATCTTTCTGAAACAGACTGAAAGCTTAGTGAATTCTTCCCTTAACTCCACTTGAAGCATGCTGCTTGCTCCTCTTGAAATGAAGTTGGCTTGTCTGGTGAAGCTGCTTTTTGCAGTGGTCCTCTCCTTTTTGAGCTGCTGGACCGACTTCCCCAGGACATCTTCCGCCATCTTGACTTCCTCTGCGTCAACAGCTTATTTCTGGATCTGAAGCCGTTTATCCTCAGGGCCAGGCCGCTCCGCGTGGTTTACAACTGTCAAGTCCTACTCTTGTTCAATTTCCAAAGGACACAAGGACAACTCAAATTTCCAACTCAATCATTTTTATTTTGGCTTTGTCAGTTGATTGGTATGTTCAATGAATTAGGTTGTAAACCTTTAAAGACAGAGAACAAAAGTTATCATTTTAACTAAACATTTCAGTTAAACATTTTTAATGAGTTTAAACGTTTAAGTAACCATTTTAAATACATTTTATGATTAATTACCCACTTAAGCCTTTTACATTGAATAACACCATTTCAAACACCATGAAAATAAATAAAATATTTCACCAACCATTGGCGTCTTTGGACCGAACCTACGAGTGAGTGAACTTGGAGTGTCTTCTCTGTGAAGTTTGTTCCTCTAAATAACTGAGGACCTCCAAGTCTTCACAGGTGCTCCAAATCAGTGATGATTGATCAGGTGACTAGCAGCCGGTTTGCTGCTGGTGCATTCTGGGAAGTGTAGTTCTCTGAGACTCATTTCTGAGATTCAGCTCAACAATTGTATAACCTTTTTAATAAAATAGTAAAAAAAATATATATAAACAAGGATAGATGTAAACAAAATTTTAAAAGGTCAATATAAGTCTTCTCTTTAAATGATTTTTATTGTGTTTTATTAGTGACACATTTGGGTAGAGAATATATTCAAAAACTTTCTGAAAATACAGTATGAGAACAATTAACTGTACAATTACTAGAAATGTTTACCTTGGATATTATACGATTTGCAAGCACAATTTGTGAAAAAAACAACAACTGTGTTTCCAACTGTGAACCATATATATATATATATATATATATTGTCCTTGCATTCTTTCCTGTGGCTCAGTGACACACCTGAATGAAAGGCTCATTATGCTCAGTGTGAGATACAGGCAATTGGATACAGGCAATTGAGACAGAACGTAACGTATAGCTTAGCTTACAGAAATATAATATATAAAACTGACATTTGACTAAGTAACAAAATATTTACTGCACAAATAGTGTATTTTTAGTGCATACTGAGTGTCAGGATCCCACAATTAACCCATTCTTCCAGTGGATGCGTCACGTCTTATTGCCTGTATCCACTGTGGCATCATGAGAGGTAGAGGATCACCAAAGTGTGGGTTGCTTCACAAATCGAGTCCAGGCAGAGATCAAGTCAACAGCTGTGTCCCTGGTAACTGTAGTCCAGGACCAGGTGGCCATCTTGGTTTGTAGTCCCCATGCTGCAACCACTTAGATGGCACATACCTTGCCTCTATGACAGGAGTTCTCAATCCTAGTCCTCGAGGGCCACTTTCCTGCAGATTTTAGCTCCAACCCTAATCAAACACACCTGAACCAGCTAATTAAGCTCTTCAGGATTACGAGAGAGCTACAGGCAGGCGAGTTTGATCAAGGTTGGAGCTAAACTCTGCAGGAAAGTGGCCCTCGAGGACTAGGATTGAGAACCCCTGCTCTATGACATACCCTCTCACGATGCCACACCACCTTTGTCTCCTTAAACGCTCGTTTTTTTGGGGTCGACAGCTTATAAAAACTTATTTCTGTGTTCTTTAGCTTGTTTGCTGTAGACCCTTCATTGAAAATTAAGGTTGATTATGTCCCTATCAACACATGACCAACATCACCTGACTGTATTTTCTCTCAGCTTTTCTTGACAAATGTTCGTTAAAAACACACAAGGTCAAAGGTCAAAGAACCCAATAACAGCAAACACTGTTCACCACAATGGTGACTTCAAACTAATCCATAATTTTCCATAAAATGTCATCATCTAAACCTCTGATAATTCTCAATGAGAGCTTCTGTAGACGTCTGGCAGAACTAAAGTCAGTCTGGTCAGTAATAAGTGAAGCTGGTAATGCTGTTTGTGGAGTTGTTTAATCCTCCTCTGCTGAGATCTTCACAGATTTAATGTATTTTATCTTCAGTCAGTTGTAGTTTGTGTTTCTCTTTCCTTCAGTGATTCAGCTTGTTAACAGCAGGTGTTCATCAGTGTCTGGATTCACTCTGTCCCAGGGGCGAAGCACAAGATCCCGGTCCCTATGCATAGGCAGTCCTGATGGGCCCCCACGTTCCTCAACCACCCCCCACCCCCCAAAAGAAAAAAAAAGAAAAAAATAATATGGCCTCTGTAGGCCTAGATGTTTATAGGATATTAACTATTAACTGTAATGCTTAGAGTAACCTGATAATTTGGCATGTGTGTATGTCTACACACATTTCAAACCTCCTTTCCCAACGTTCTATAGACTTTACTTTGGTTATTGGTACCCAGAACTGGGCCCTCATTCAATTATGGATAAAAAACAAATAAAATAGGCCTATTTGTGGAAAAAAAATGTAATATTTGAGTTACATAAAAGCTTTTTATTTGTATTCTTCCTAATTGTCCTTGAAATAGTGGCCAAGACCCCCCACCCCCCAACACAAAAATGGTTTGGCCACTGATACAAATTTGATGTTGTAATTTGATTTGAAGTTCAGGACGCTCAAAATGTCCGGTCAGCACAAGTCCGGTGCTCAGAAAAGGAAAGAAAAGAGAAGAAGAGAAGAAGAAAATAGAGGCCTGGGAGATTTTCTAAACAAATATTTAAAAAAAGGTGGTGACAGTGAAGCTGAAACTAGTAAAGTCAACGTAGAGCAAGTTAAGAAACTGCGCAGCCAACGTTTACGAGACTTGTCAGGAGTTTTCCTGTTGAATTTTTATTTTTATTTTTTTGGCCGCCAAAGCCTTATTTGATCGGTAAGTGATGTAGAATAGAATGACTGCTGCGCCTGACAGGCGCTTAACGAGCAGAGAGAGAGAGAGAGAGAGAGAGAGAGAGAGAGAGAGCCCCGGCCGCGCGAGCGCACTCTCACGTCTTCAAACAACACGTTGAGCGCTGTCTCCCTCGCACATATTAATCAGTCAATTGACACGATAGTAAAAGGTCTGAAGACCGCAGTTTCACGTGGAGCATTCTCTTGAATTACCGCGGGGTGTGAATTGTACTAGAAAACGTTGCCTTATCTTCTCTAAAAAGCGTGCCGCACATTCAGCTGGCATAAACCACAATTTCAGTAGGCCTAAACGAAAAAACCTATTCAGTGATGAAATGTTTTCTGTGTTGACACAAATCTTGTGCGATGTCCTGTCCTAAACTGCCGAGATGATCACACAATGCCTGCCATAGGCTACATCTGCTAATGAAATGTCCGATACGCATAATACGAATGACTCCTTTGAACCATTCACTTTAATGAAGGGTTAAAACAACTGATCTGTCCAACACTGAATTGGTGTATAAAAAATAAAAATAAATCGGTAACACTTTACAATAATCTTCCATTTATTAAACTCTAGTTAACTACATTAGTTAACATACTATCAGAGATGGGAAGTAACGAAGTACAAATACTTCGTTACTGTACTCAAGTAGATTTTTCAGATATTTTTACTTTACTTTACTATTTATTTTTGTGCCGACTTTTTACTTTTACTCCTTACATTTTAACATGAATATCGGTACTTTCTACTCCTTAAATTTAAAAAAATTGGCTTGTTACTTTAGTTTCAAATAATTTCAGTGGAGTCGTAATTATTTTTGCGTCATCAACCCTTTGCAGGGAGTTTGATTGACAGGCGATCTGACCAATCATAATCCGCCATTTTGTCCGACAAAGCAGTCAGGAGAGTTAGTAGATTAACATTGGAGGATTTAAACTTGAAAAACGAAGTGTACCGACATCTTTTCGCGTAAAATGTTTATTATTCACATTTATGTAAAATGTAAATCATTCATGTTTATTTGATGCTATAAATTAACTAGAAAGAAGAGATGATCGGTTCACGAGCAACTTTATCTGAGGCTCTACAGCGATCTGTCACGACACATTAAAGAGCCACAAAACGGTATTTATTGTTTAAATTTCTTTTAAAAAATGACCAAATTTGAAAGATGAGTCTTTGTTTCATATAAAAAAATAGCCTGGTCTGTCCTGTCTCTCAGCACCTTGTCAGTGTCCTCTCTGCTCCGCGATGTGTGTTTAAGTGTGTGAGAACATGGTGTGGCGTGAGAGTGGCGTCGCTTGTCGGACATAGCAACAGTAACTAAAGGGAACGGAAGGGAATGGTTTGGGACTGTTCGCAAACCGGTCTTTGCGAACGGTCAAATTAATGGGAATATACGTTGTACACTTGACCTATCACTACAAGACGACTCGACAGATTCGGCGGCATTCATTCGCGGAAAAATCATTACATAGCCTACATGTAGATTCCTTTAAATGTTAAGGGGAAGATTAAAAAAGAGAAACTGGGTCTGTGAATTCTCACAGAATCACAATTGAATTCATATCTTGCTACTCAGTCAGAATCTCATTAACCTGGGGTGCGTTTCTCAAAACCATAGTTAGCTAAGTTAGCTAACAGGTTAGCAACTATGGTTTTGGGAAACGCACCCCTGGATGAGTCTCTGTCACAATAATTAAAATGTAGGCAATGGCATATAAAGAACCTTTTTTCCATATCCACTTAAGTTTCTCAGCTTGCACTCTAGTAACATTAGTGTGGTCCAGCCCACATAGCAAATTTTCTCTGGCCCAGCTCCGGCCCACACAACCAGCTTTTGCTTGGCCCACATACCGCAATGAATGACGGTCCTAGTGTGGACCAGGTCTGGATTCCAGACAAGGGCCACACATGGGCCATAACTGGACCAAGTCTCAGCCAAGTTAATTACCCATAACTGGCCCAGAATTGGCCCAGATCAAAATGTAACATTTGAATCAAAACATAACCTTAAGTAAACCATATCAACACCAGTCTTTAACCAGAAAGCCCAAAACTGAGCCACACCTGAGCATGATCCAATTTTTCTGTGGCCCAGCTCTGGCACACAAGACTTGGCCCACATACTGCAATGAATGACGGTCCTAGTGTGGACCAGGTCTGGATTCCAGACAAGGGCCACACATGGGCCATAACTGGACCAAGTCTCAGCCAAGTTAATTACCCATAACTCCAATTCGCTGGACCAGATGAGTTCCACGTCAGCCTCAACACCACCATAACCAAGCCACTTACACACCCCTCCCAGATGAATAGTCACAAGACAGTATTCTGAACAAATATTTAATTGTGTTAAACATCAAAGCATTGGCATCTGACATTTTTCAGTTGTACAAACTCCTCTCTAAAATGACACTTCTCTGTCAGTTCAGTTCAGCTAAGCTAAAAATAAATAAAAACAAAAATAAAACAAGTGCCGTTTATTTGGTTCATGACGTTTCACTTTAAATGTTACTTGATCATCCATGTTTCTGGTCATCAAGTTTCATTGCTTTGCCTAATGCTTGAACGTCCATGTTTCTGGTCACGAACAAGATTCACTAAACATATAACACTAGAACATGTTTCTAGTCATCAACAAGTTTCACTTCACAAAACACTTGAACGTCCACGTTTATGGCTAGGAACAAGTAGCACTCTTCAAATGACTCTGAAACAGTCATGATTCTGTCACTGAACAAGTTGAACTCTGGACAGAGCTTTTGAACATCCAAGCCTAAAGCCTGTTAACCAGTCATATTGTCCTTATGCACTTTGCTCTTCATTCTTTCTTTTCGTCCACCTTCTCTGTCTGGGGCCAGATACAGCCATCTTTTAACGGTGGAATCAATGTCTTTCTCTGTGGCATCAGATGTTAGACGGTTACGTCTCACAGCCGCTGAAAAACACAAGCACACATGGTGTATAATTAACTTATGCATCATCAGGTAATGGGGATATTGAATCAAATGCAATATTACAACAAAACCTGAACCCAGATTCAAATTCAAATTCTGACTGTCTACTACAGGTGAAAGATCATTCAAGATCATGTTTATTTTTTACTTTTTTAATTCAGTGTATGTTTTTGTTATGCAACCTTGAGCTTGTATTGAGGCATATACAGTACATAAAATGTTCTCTCCCTCCTTCACTTTCTTAATCTCTAATATAGTGCATTCATGCTCAACCATGCTGGTTCCAGATTTGTTTTTTTACATTCATGCTTTAAGCATTTAAGTAAAGAGAGAAAGAGAGAAAAAAAAAACCTTTGTGAGGTCAATCTAAATGTAAATGTAAAAATGTCAATCTCCACACTGAACTTTGATTTGAAGGATTTTTTTTTTTTTTTTTGAAAACTGGACAAAAAGACAAAAGGTACAAGACTGTGTAATTAAAGGCTTTATAAAAAGAACTGCAATCCAATGAAGCACTACATAATCAAATTAAAAACAGCATGACAGTGTAGTTTTTCAAAAATAATTCCACTTTCAAACTATAAAAAAAAAAAAAAAAAGCAAGCTGATGGCTTAGGTAGAACTGACTACAATCAATTAACAAACTTGTAGCTCACATAAAGTCTGTCTTTGCAGGTTTACAAAATGGTGTTAACATTTAATTTCCATTTTAGACTGGAATTTTTACTTCCGGAACCTGACTATTGCACTATGTACTTCATCTGCTCTCTCCTTTTCCTCTGCCCTTCTCTTCACCCCTCCTCTTCCCATTTCCTCTTTTTGTCCTCCCATGCCCTCTTCTTCTACTCATCTAAAAACTTGAAAATCTATTAAAATAACTTTTTTATATTAAAAGTATAAATTACAATTTATATTTGTAAGGATCCACCCATCAGCCCAAAAGGAATCCAGTAGCCTGGTCGAAGGTTTAATGTATATTTTGTCTTTTACTTGCGCTTCTAAATTTTTCAGGATTTAATTGAATTTTTAGTCTAGCTCCATGTTCAATCTGACTCTAACGTCAAGTGATCATTTAATTTAGGCAATATTACTAATCAAAAACTGATCACAAAAATCAATTGTATGTTAATTTAGATATTTGATTATTCTGGAAATCCGATACTTTCATATTCATATTCATTATTCGTTCATTAAGGACCCTAACATTGCTCAGAAATTCACTCTGTGAACAGTGAACGCACAGACACAAACTTGCCAGTTCTGTAACTTACTCAGAGAATACATGGTGATTATAATACTTATATACTACTATAACTACTCAATGTCCAATACTGTTTATTACTTATTGTCAACTTAATTTAAAGGTTGGCAATGTCAAAATTCAACATATATTACAGTATACAGATCTTCATAAGTAGGGTTGGGTATTGTTAGAAATTTTCCGGTTCCGATAATGGTTCCATTTAAATGAACTATTATAAAGTGCTACCACCAGACCCGGAGATCGGCTGAATGGATTTGAAAACGGTAAAACTCAACTTTTTAACTCTAGGGGAGTTGGAAAATTAGCCTATTTTCAAAAAAAAGTGGTGTTCCTTTAAGGATGGGTGAAGGGACAGATGAGCAAATGGTCTTTCTCCCAGATCTTCCCGTCAGATTAGAAAGTTTTTTTTTTTGTTGGATGTCATGCGTGTTGCAAGAGTTCCTGAGTTTTGGATTCAGAAGGAATTGATTTCATAAGGAAATAGTTTCACTCCTTACATATTGGGAATAAATGGCAACTTACCAATCACAACATCTCGTATCTGTAGGCGTAGGAAGCTAATCTTTCCATTTAATCCTCTCATGTTAACTTTCCTCGCCAAGGAGTTGGTAAACAGACCATGCATGATTCTCCAAACAGACTCCTGCACGTCCGCCCCACCTTTAAGAGCCAGTGTGTTTACCTGAAATCATTTATGTAATTAGTTTTAAGCAGTGGTTTAATATTTTAGAACTTCAATCACTAAATACAAAGATTATTATAGATTAATTTGGTCAAAAAAATGTCTGTCTTTAAAAAATATATATATATATATATATATATTGTGTGCACTTAAGAAACTTATTGTGTGCTCTCGAGAAACTGTTTAGGTGCTCACACATTACAATTTCTGGCTAATGTACTATAAACCATTTCCTTTGTGCGTCACTGCCATTTTACTGTGGGAAAAAGGAGAGCAGAGATGCAAATGAATTAAGGAAGATGGCTTTCATTAAGGCCCCAATGTACTCATGGATAAGTTTTTTGTTCGTTCAGTGTCAAAAAGAAGTTTGAAATGTGCGATCAGCGGTATCCACCTTATTTTTCACCTTAAAACACTTTAACCTTATGCTGAAAACTTTGAACAGTTATAATCTTATTATGATGTCATAATCAATCACAAACACACTAGTTTGGAAAGAAAATATTTTTACCTTGTACAGCATTTGAACAAGCTGGACCTCAAAACATGTTGTGTTTATGCATATATATATATATATTAGTCCTACATAATAGAAAGCAGTTTTACAGTATTAAAAATGAAAAACTGTGTCAGTGTTTCATTTCATCAGAAGTACAGCCCTCAAAAGCATATTTCTCTAGCAGATGTGTCAGTCTGCCCTCATTGGGCTGAACAAAAGATGAGCATCGCCATAGATGACTTAAGCATCATGTTATGTAAAGGGGAAGTTCATGAGTCAGCCAATGATAAACAATATGTAGCTAGGTTCAGGCTACATATCCATCAAAATCCAAATCTGCACTTTTCACTGTACCAATCTTTTCTTTTTTTTTTTATGATCCATTAACCCTATACATTTTTATAAACATGCAGAACAATGCAAACGGAGCCGCGCTGAGTGCCCCATACAACATTTAGTCATAGTTTTACAAACAATATGATTAAAACAGTGTGATCAGAACATCCAGTGTTCATTATTGTGTGGGCTTTCATGGCTTTGCTTAAACAGTTAGGCCACCAAAAAATAAAAAGTTCATCTGAAGTTCATCTGAAAGGTGAAAAAAATGAATACACCAAGAATTTTGATTTTTGGGTGAACTATCCCTTAAAGCTAATGAGAGAAAAAGAAACTTATTTGGAAAATAAAAGCCACCCAACTAGGATTTAATGTTATAAAAAGAAATGCTCACATACCAATTGCTTATGGAGGTCAGGAGTACTACGCAGATTGTCCTCCATGTTCTGTAGAGAAGTGAGATCTTTGAGAGGCAACAAATTTCGATCCAGGCCTATCTCTGTCTCCTGACTTGATTGCATACACTGGAGGGTCTTCATGATAATTCGCATTTGGTCCATAAGCATCTCCTGTTTTGTTAATATATTACGAAGAACTAAGAGGAAAAAAAGAGAAAGACAGACAGATTAGTTTTTTTTGTTGTCCAAATTTTACTTGCCACACACCTGTAGAAAGCATAAAATGTCTACATTTAAACAAAATTTAAATTCAGAAACCTATAAGCAAAATGCATTGCAATTATTTACCAAAACACGATTGGT
The DNA here is from genome assembly GCA_021554675.1 of Leuciscus idus. Lineage (NCBI taxonomy): Eukaryota > Metazoa > Chordata > Actinopteri > Cypriniformes > Leuciscidae > Leuciscus > Leuciscus idus. The sequence goes on from CM038621.1 coordinate 60,077,438, forward strand.
GTTGACATTATTTAATAAGTATAAAAACAACATTACACATGCATTCACATGGGACACAGCAAGCAGGGAGCACTACATAGCTATCAATTTTATAGAGGAAGTGTTTTGTGCAGATGACTGTGAGCATGCACAGATTAGGGATGGGCATTTTGGGCAATTTCGATCATCGATAGGTTTCAAAATCGATTAATTGAGTAGGGGAGGGGCTTGAGCAGGGGAGGGGCAAGGCCGTAATGGAGATAATAAAAATCTGTTATGAAAATGAATGTTAAATATAAAAATATGACATGCAAACATGTCTATCAAACATGAACACATGATTATAACAGTTAGATTATAATTATGATGCAGCAATGTTATTAAAAAAGAAGCATCTAAAAAAGAATAGCTGCCTGAGGTAAAGCTGACTTTATGCCAATAAACTAAAACCCGTTCTATGACACTTCCTATGATATTAATCAGATAACTTGGATACATAACATTAACGTTAACATTACAACTTGTATCTGTACAGAAGGATGCATATGCCAGTGAACTAAGTTATGCACTAGCGAGAGAGAGTGAGAGATGCAAGAGAGAGAGAGAGCAATATGACCGTCTCAAATAACTCAATCATTGTCGGGCATTACACTTGAGCAAGAAACTAAACATGTAATATGCAGCGCATTCAGCATGTTAATAAATCTTAATATCCCAAAGCATCCTATATTAGATTAATTAGATGTAGCCAACCCAGACATCACTATGTGACTTCGAAGCCATGCATTGCTCTCTTCTCACGTCTATACTTTGAACCTCATGCTGTTTCAAGCTAAACAATAAGAGCTCATGGTGCCGCCCAAAGTGTTGCTGTAACTAATCCAGAATTTTTTTCCTCGATCATCGTTTTCATGATCGATCATCGCTGTCACGGCCGAGTACTCGAGTACTCGATCGCTGTTGCACATCTCTAGCACAGATTGCGAAAAATCGCTGGCAATGTGAATGAACCAAAATCAGACGATCCTGAGGCTAATCCCATGACACACTATCAGTGCATTCTCTGTGTGAAATGGGCTAAACACTAATATACTCACAAATTTGGTGACTGGATGTTTGCTCGATGTCTGTGGTCTGGTGTGGCTCAGGGAGCCTTGAAGATTCGGAGTGCCTTTTTTTATGGATCTCTTTACTTTTGTGCGCTGGTCTTCTGACCTCAATGTTGGCTTGGCTTAAAAGGGTCTCAGTGCTTGATTTACTTGATGTACAACTCTCAGAGAGAACATTCCAGCCTGAGGATAACATAGCAATGCTGGTCTGCTGACTTGAGTGGATCTCAGGAGTGCTGTGGCAATCTGCATACAAGTCAGGACTGTAGCAACTTGGGCGAAGATAGGGACTCTTTTGGCCATGTGGACGAAGGTGAGGACTGCTTTGGCCATGTGGGCTAACATCAGGACTTCCTTGGCCATGTGAATGAAGGTCGGGACTGCTTTGATCGTGTGAACGAAGGTCAGTTCTACCTTGGCCACTAAGGTGGAGGCTGTCTACTGCAGGAGAAATCTGTTCCCTAGAGATCACTGGAGCATTAGGTAAGGCATACCTCCTGCAAAGTACAAAACATCTTAGTCCTTTAACAGCTGTGATAAAATGCACTGTAATTTAAAAAGGCTGATGCTTCTTACTTTTTTTTGGACTTTGTTCCTTTAATGCCTTCCATCTCATCATTGCGGAGGTCAAGAGTACTGTGGAAGATCTTAGGGCAGTTTGGCTTTCCTGGGTCTAATTTGTTGGCATGTCTAGCAATTTTCGGAGCATCAGGTATAGAATACCTTCTGCTTAAAAGTACAAAATGTCTTAGTCATTTATCTGCTGTGATAAAAGACATTATCATTATAAAAAGCAGAAGCTTCCTACCCTTTTCTTGATTTTGGTTCTTTCAGGTGCTCTTCCATCGCATTATCGTCGTCGTCGTCTTCTCCAGGGAAAAGAATGTTCTTGGGTCTAACATCACATTTATCAATTTCAAGATAGGCTTTTATTTGCAAATGTGGTGCAAAACATTAAACAAACAAACCAAAACCAAACCTACATTCTTTTTCTTTGAAATGTAATTGGTGAGTCTCCTCCATCGGTCTGCTCAATGTCTGTGTGATCAACAGCTAGAGGTAGTTTACGTCTAGCTTCCTTGTAGTCATCTGGAAAAACAGCATCACAAAAATAAATTTACAAAGTAAAACTGTGATTTTAACTATTACTTATTACTTATAACTATTCAATTTGAAGAAAGTGGTGGCAAAACAACTCACGTGACGTGAAAATAATTCTGGCCTTATGGGGCTTCCAGTCATCTCCAGGACTCTCCTGTGATTTCACAGCTTTTGTTATATCAATCTTATTTGGAGGCCACATGCACTCTCCATTTTTAATCCAGACTGAAGGCACAACTTCAACCTCATTTGTCTTGTCAAAGACAACAATGTGAAACATCTAAAGAGACAAGAATGATATTCCTCAGCCAACTATTATACACAAGCGTCTTCAGAGTTATTTCTCTTGATGCAGGAGTGGAACAACAACAAATCTGTTTCGGAATGGCAATCTCACATACTTCTGCAGCTTCTTTCCTGTCATGAAACACTTGACATTTGTGGAGAGGTTGGAAACCACATAAATTCCCAATTCTTTTGAATCAATAGGATATTTAAAGAAGTGTTCCACCTGTTTATATTCATTGCCCACAAGGTATACTGCACCTTTATCCTCAACAATGTTTTGGACTAAAACCAACTTATTGTCGATTCTGACACACGAATCTCTCTCATTGAGCTTCACAACTACATCATCAACCGCAAGAACTTTAAATTGATGAGCTTGTTGCGAGAAGCACTCTGGTACTGGCCCATCCGTATGTTCTTTATCCAATTTTTGAATTGCCTCTTCTACATCACAACTGTAGTTGCTATTTTCTATCTCTGACAATCTACGCATCACCTGAGTCAAAGGATTGCATGGCCCTCGTACCAGTTTTTTGAGTTTTCCGAAGAAATTTTCGAAGGGAAATCCTGATATTAGATCTAGATTGCCATGGATTTTGACATCTTCACTGAGGTGCACCAGGCCATGAATATTGTAAACCAAAAACTCTTCACCATAAAGCTGGCCAAAGTGTTCAACAAATGAACGCAACAGAGTATTTGCAAAGTCATTCATCTCCATACAAAATTCTGGACTTGCCAAAATGTACACAGCTACAGACAAAAGCATGAAGTTGTCATAGATTTGAGGCTGTAAAACACCATTCAGCACAACTGGACCAGTGTATAACAAAAATTGGCGTAGCTCTGTTGCTTTCCACCTACATCGATCTGCCAGTGCCCGAGGCCTTCGAGCAAACTCACTTGGAATGTAACTTCTCAGTGCAAGAAGTCTATCTGACACCATGGAAGCTTGAATGGATGATATGCGACAGTACAAGGGACCGATGGTGCTGATCCACAAGTCTAAAAGATGCCGCATTACACCCAGACAAACCAAGTGCATGTAATCGTGAGGGAAACAAGTGACCATGTCAATGCCAATGTCTGTAAGAGGTGAGTGCTGAATGTGGTGTTCTTCATCAGTTGCTTGCCTAAAACTCTCATCAGTTCTGCGCTTTGCATTCACCTCAGGAAATGTCATTCGATTTGATTTCCAGACACCTGTTTGGTGACACTTGTCACATCCATGATATGCAGTGTGTGACTTCACACCTCTGATGAAGGCTCGGGCAGGGGTATCGCACATAACAGAAACAACATTCAAAAAGAACGTTTTCTGCTTGAACAGAAACCCATCCCTCAACATTTTTAGCTCGTGAACCAGATCATGAAGATAATCAGCCAAAGAATTTGGCTTTGAAGTACCACAAAAGAGTCCAATCAACACTGGTGCCTTAGTGTGACCTTGCAGCAAACCAAGAATCGGCCAAAACTGTGTACTAGTACTCTTGAAGAGTGGTAGTCCATCAAAATTCAACTGTAGTTTGAAGACATGTTTGTCTGCCACAGTATGCCAAACGTTATCAAGGATTTTCCTAAAAGAATTCAGAATTCCACAATAATGGAACACACCACCAGCTATACTGCTAATGTTGTATCTTGTTTTTGTTTTCAGCAACGTTCTTCCATCCTTAGGCAGAGAGGAATGATGGACTTTGAGAATGGTAAGAAGTGCTGACAAAGCAATTAATGAAATTCCAAATTCAATTGCCCAATCTACTAGTGAACTCTGCAAATCTCTCTGACTACAAGGATCTCGAAGATCAGACTGGTCCTCAACAGAAGCTGCAGCCTCTTCATGTACTTCCTTATCCTCAACATCTTCTTCAATATTCTGGTGGTCCCTTTCTTCATCACTAATTTCCATGTCTGATTCCCCCGAAGCATCAACACAAACACTTAACTCCGAATCGTCCTCCACCTCCCCCTCCCTATGTTCCACATCGTCAATCAATTCACTGACTAGTTTTAGTGCCCTTCTTCTGGAATTGCTCCTATCATTGTACTTCCATACCTTATCCATACCGTGACTTTACAGAAACCTTTTGTTCTTCCTCCTGAAAATTAAAAAAAACAGATTATTTTGTTTTTAATAGACTATAATGAAATACCAGAAAAAGAGAAGCTTTTTTCAGCCTCTGCTTGCATTCTGAAAAAAAAAAAGTCTGTAACAACAATACAGTTGTAATCGTGAAAGCAAACTAGCTTTAACAATGAAATGATTAGCAGTTTGATGATTAACTAAAACCACTGATTAAAAACTATTAATCATCATTAAAACTCAATATTGTATTGAGGATGCAGTATACTGTATATTTTCGATGCCTAATTACAAATTGTTTAGTTCATTTAAAATACTTATTATTACTTATTATATTCAAAGTGAAGTAGAATAAAAGAACGAATACCCCTTTTTTGAGCATTTACTCAATTTCAACATGACAAATTCCAAAATATTGGTAAAACTATTTTATTTTTATTTTAACATTTAATATACAGTACAGGCCAAAAGTTTGTAAACATTACCATTTTTAATGTTTTTGAAAGAAGTTTCTTCTGCTCATCAAGCCTGCATTTGTTTGATCAAAAATACAGAAAAGAATGTAATATTGTCATATATTATTACAATTTAAAATAATTGATTTTCAATTTATTATACTTTAAATTATCATTTATTTCTGTGATGCAAAGCTGAATTTTCAGGATCATTACTCCAGTCTATCACATGATCCTTTAGAAATAATTCTAATATGATGATTCATTATCAAAGTTGGAAACAGTTCTGCTGCTTAATATTTTTTCATAACCTGTGATACTTTTTTAGGATACTTTGATAAATAAAAATTTAAAAATTTAAAATTAAAATTAAAAAAGAAGCAAATGTTTTAAAAATAGAAATCTTTTGTAACAGCAATATACACTACTGGTCAGTAATTTGGGGTCAGTAATTTTTCTTTTTTTGAAATAAATCAATACTTTTGTTCAGCAAGGATGTGTTAAATTGATAAAAAGTGATAGTAAAGAAGATTTATATTATTAGAAAATATCATTTTTTATATATATATATATAAATGCAGTTCTTTTTAACCTTTTATTCATCAAATATATTAGGCAGCAGAACTGTGTCCAACACTCATAATACATCAGAATATTAGAATGATTTCTAAAGGATCATGTGATAGACTGGAGTAATGATCCTGAAAATTCAGCTTTGCATCACAAAAATAAATGATAATTTAAAGTATAATAAATTGAAAACCAATTATTTTAAATTGTAATAATATATCACAATATTAAAAAATGTTTCTGTATTTTTTATCAAATAAATGCAGGCTTGATGAGCAGAAGAAACTTCTTTCAAAAACATTAAAAATAGTAATGTTTCCAAACTTTTGGCCTGTACTAGTTTTACAGAAATTTGTTCCAACCACAAATACCATAACATGCAACCCTAACTTGCATCATCTGCCAAAGATTATTACATTTAAGTGATATAAGACAATGACTGACTTTTTGGACATGTTAGTTTATTGTATTTAAAACTGCGTTTAAACAAGGTCATTGGCGTGCAAATTTTAACTACAACAGTTTACTATAATTTCGATAGCATGTTCACACATCAATTAATCATTAAGTCCGTAAAAGGACTTAAGTAAACTTTAATGATACAAGTTTTCACTTACCAACTCTGCTGGCTTTTTCCCGGTTCAGTGCTTGACCGTTTCTGAAGTCTGTGCAAGACTGCTGCAGCAGAGCCCGCGCCCGCGCCCGCGCCCACTTTTTCGACGTACTGGTTCCGGGAGTATTTTCATTCACTTTTCCTCTTTGGAGATTTGTTGCTTTAAAGCGTTTAAAGCCATGAATCATAATAACCAGCTAAAACTTGAATCACAACGTGTACAATATTCGATCCGAAATAAAAATATTGGAAAATTTGTCAAAAATACAAAAGTACGAGACTATGTGTGTTAAAGCCAACTGGGTAAATAAAACTACAATCCCATGAAGCACTGCAAATGATAATTGCGCCTTTTGGCCAATTTTGCTCTGATAGGTCAGCTTCGCATTTCCGGGTTTTTGAAATCCTGATTGGCGCGAGTTGGGCTGACTGACACTAATCCACTGATTCATGTGGAAGCTGTGTTTCTAGAAATATCTGTCATAAATGGCAAGACGTTTCTATCATTTCTCAAATATATTTAATCTCTTTCAATCACATATATGTTCAATTTGTGATAATCTTAATAACAGAGTAATCATAGAGTAACTAGAAATGTGCAACAGCAACAACACTATGGTCCAATTGCTGTTGCACATTTAATAGTTAACTGATAAGACTGTGATTAAATAATGTGGGGTGTTGAAATTAAATTATGTTTTATAGTTTCATGTTAATCTGTCAGGATTTGGTATAATATTGAATGCAGGATTTAATCATATACAGTATCTCATAGAAATGACAGTGGAAAAATGTTAAATTATGAAAAGAAAAGTCCGCTGGTGTACACAGTACATGGCATAAAAAATTGTGGTCTAAGTAGTTATTTAGAAATGTGCAGGAACTGAAATCAAACAATTACAGTTGATTTTCATAATTCAAATAATTAAATATTTATTGTTGCCTGGATTAACTTGAAGGCATTAGATCCAGGATGTAAACAGGAAGATGAAAATATATTTGTGTATCAAAACACTGGAATTTTGATCAAAAATATTTGAAATGGATTTTAAATGTGGGTCAAGATCGGCTATACTTATGTGGCCCACATATCTATATTTGACATCTGGCCCATGTCTTGGGTGCCGTTTTTAAACCAGTGCCATCTCTGCCAAACCCGGGCCATGTTTGGCCCACATGCTGTATGCCAGTTCCGGATGAATGCCAGCAGTGCCAGACACAAATTAAGTAGGTACATAAAGTCAAATAAAATGTCCTGAAACTTAATCATGTTGTTTAAGTGGATAGGGCAACATCAAACTGTAAACTGAATGAGAATATGAAAGCAGTGAATGCAAAACATTGTTTGAAGTCATTCATATATATATAATAACAGGATATACTATTCTACAATATAAGATATAATATCATACATCGCCTGTCATATATGAGGCATGAATATAATCTTACATATAAACACACATAATTAAATATGCAACATGAGCTTTATGTTATGCATTTTAAAAATATATTTTAAAAATGTTTTTCAATATATTTTACAGTGTTTCACATATATGTGAATATATTACCTTTCTGTATGGGAAAACATTGGGATTTTACTCAAAAATATTTGAAAAGGATTTTAAATGTGGCTCAAGATTGGCCATACATATTTGGCCCACATATCTATATTTGACATCTGGGCCAAATACTCCATTTGACATCTGGCCCATGTCTTGGGTGCCGTCTTAAATCCAGTGCCATCTCTGCCAAACGCGGGCCATGTTTGGCCCACATGCTGTATGCCAGTGCCGGATGAATGCCAGCTGTGCCAGACACATGCCAAATCTGGGCCAAATTTGTTTGCTGACTGGGAGGTAGCTTTGCATAAAAAAAAATGGTTATCATTCGCAAGGCTACTTTTACTTTTATACTTTAAGTAAATTTCCAAGCCTGTACTTTGTTACTTTTACTTGAGTAAAGAAGTTAAATCAGTACTTCTACTTTTACCAGAGTATTTTTTTACACAAGTATCTGTACTTCTACTTGAGTATGAGAAGTGAGTACTTTTGCCATCTCTGCATACTATTAATAAACTGCACTTCTACGGCATTGTTAATATAATTTTTAATATTCAGGCTACTAATAGCCTACGTTATTGAAATCAAAAGTTGTATTTGTCAACATAGGGGAAAGGGGAAAAGGGAAAAGGAGAGATCTGGGTGCGGGGGGCCCATCTAAGATTATCTCGTCCCGGGCCCAGGCAAGACTGTCAGCTGGCCTGCATTTACCAATTGTTTCCCCTCATTTTGTTTTCTTTCCTTCTCCTGTCTTTCTTTCCTTTTTTGGTGGCCTGATTTGGCTTTCTTTAAGAAAGACATTTCTACAGCAGAATTTTGCGCTCCACCAGATGCTCAACTAACTAACATGAACAAAATGCGTGCAGATGGACTAAACCATTTGGCGCATTAGCAAGGGGTGGGACCAGTCAGTCATTCAACCAAGTTATTCAGCCAATACACTAACTTTACATTTCATCTGATATTCATTATGAAATTTAATTTGGAAATGAAAATATCCAGGTAAAATAAAATATATTCCAGACTTTTCAAGGGCTCTTTCTCCCCTTGGGGCCCTGGTAATCAGTATTGGTTTTACCCCCAGTCCGACGTCCCTGCTCTGTCCTGTGGACTATATCAGTAATAGTGTAGGGAATAGTGAATGAGGGTATAGGGTGTGTTTGGGACACAGCCTCTGAGTGTTGATTCTGAACACTGATAATTCAGTTATATTGCAGTAGACTACTTTATCAAAAACAACAAATGTTACCCAGAATGCATTCTTTTCTATGGTTTATTACTGTTTTAATGGAAAATGGTATGTTACTGTTAGAATTTGGCTTTTTTTTTTACATCACAGTTTTATAGTTTTAGGTCTCAGAATTAAAGATTGCTTCCACATAAGCAGACTGAGAGTGAGTGACTGGACACAGATAATAAAAAAATAATAAAAAAATTGAATAAGTAAATAGGAAATAACAATATACAAAAATGAGAAGTAGAAGTAAGCTTCTATCACCCCCATGATAAACAAAATTAATGAATTATTGCATGATTATGGTTAAATCATATAATCAATTCAATATTTTAAACTGTGGTATTTTTTTTTTATTAATCTTTGAAATGGCAAGCAGTGTTGGGCAGTAAGCGTAACGCAGTTACTTTTGACAGTAACTAATACTGTAACGCATGACTTTTTAAGTAAATTAACTCCGTTACCGTTACCATATGGTGCGTTGTCCGTTACTTTTTTAAATTAATTAATTTTGGCTGAAGTGTAGCCTACAGCCTAACCTGTTTACAGCAGCGACGCATTGTAGGATTGGTGGATGCCAACCACTGTAAACACGCAGACGCACTGTGGGCGTTTCCGTTTATTCCAGTATGTGCGGCAGTCATGGCGAGTCAAGGCGAGAGCAAGACGAGTTTCTCACAGTGGAAATATGCTCATTATTTCATGTAGCAGGTTGATTGATTGCAGCTGTGTCAATCACACTCTCTGGACCAATCAGGACGTAACTGCATGCTATATGGGCAGAGGGTGAGTCCTCGTGTCACTCTATGTTGTCGTCAGAGGCGCACTTTCGCTGTGGGTCCTCTCGCGTTCGTGGTGCAGTCGCGGTTATTGGACAGGTAATACAGCGTGGCTAACTTTCTCACTGCCTAGAGACCGTGTTAGTGTTGCAATTGGCATTGTAGTGTGCGATTGTCTTTTGCAGTGTTTCTCCTGTCTCAAACCCGATCTTTCCTGTAACGGAACCGGGTTGCGTTGTGCTGCTGGTAGGTTGAATCTGCTTCCTTTTTTTGATATTTGCGTGACTGCGTTTTATTGTAGGCTTCGTGTAGCTGTACTAACGACACGGTCGGTCTATAGATGTGCAGCTCCCTGACAGGTATGTTTGTATGCCTGTCGGTATTGCATGTATATGTTTGTTCATGTATCGTCATTGAATGTGATTTGTTTATATACGTCAGGACCGTGAAGCGCTTGCTGGCGCCGGTGTCTATATGAGTTTCTCCCTTCCTGCCACGCTGCTGTTTTGTCTCTACGGATTGCTGTTTCAACTGATTTCTGCTTAACTATGGACCATTGAAAGCTATACGAGCTCACTCTGGGTTCTGAACGCACCTATGCACTTTACAGCGAGGGATTCGTCGCGCACAACATTTTACTAGTATCTTAGTGACTGACACAGACGATAACTGTGCCATTCTGTGGCTCGCCTGTGTTTATTAGTGTGTGTGTGTGGCTTTTGTTGTTTGATAAATACTTTTGATTAGTTTATATATATATTTTTTTGGTTTAAGTGTCTATAAAGTCAAGTCAAGTTTATTTGTATAGCGCTTTTCACAATACAGATTGTATCAAAGCAGCTTCACAGTATTAAATTAAAATAATACAACAAAGTTTGTTTCAAGAGGAATTTATTGATTGATAAAATTAAATATCCCCAAAATATCCCCAACTGAGCAAGCCAAAGGCAACAGTGGCAAGGAACCGAAAAACTCCATCAAGTGACCTAATGGTGTCCTAAAACTCCATCAGGTGACCTAATGGAGAAAAAAAAAACCCTTGGGAGAACCCAGGCTCAGTCGGGGGCCAGTTCTCCTCTGGCATTTATGAGCTAGAGGCCGGATTGTAGTTTGAACTGTGGGATTATATGAATGCCTGGCTGAAGTGATGCGACTTTAATCTAGTTTTAAACTGGGAGAGCGAGTCTGAGCAACGAACAGTATCAGGAAGACTATTCCAGAGTTTTGGAGCCAAATGTGAAAATGCTCTCCCTCCTTTGGTGGTTCTGGATATCCTAGGTATGACCAAAAGCCTTGAATTTAGTGATCTTAAAGAGCGCGATGGATTATAGGGTGATAGAAAATCCGTTAAATAGACTGGAGCTAAGCCGTTTAGGGCTTTATAAGTCAGTAGCAATACCTTGTAATTAATACGGAGCTTTATAGGTAACCAATGCAGTGATGATAAAATCGGTGTTATATGATCATATTTTCTTGATCTCGTAAGAACTCTAGCGGCGGCATTTTGGACTGTAGCTTGTTTATTGAGGATGCAGGACAACCAGCTAATAAAGCATTACAGTATTCCAGTCTCGAGGTCATGAATGCATGAACTAACTTTTCTGCATCAGAAACTGATAGCATATTACGTAGCTTAGCAATGTTTCTAAGGTGGAAAAAGGCTGTTTTTGTAACATATGAAATATGATTTTCAAAAGACAGGTTGCAATCGAGTATAACACCCAGGTCTTTTACTGTAGAGGATAAAGTAACAGGACATCCTATGATGTTAAAGTTGTATTGTGCGAGGTTTTGTGGGCGGTTTTTTGAACCGATAAGTATTACCTCTCAAAGAAGATTTTCCTTTTTTTGTGTGTTTTCATCGGTTGATGGTTTGTTTATTTTTCTGTCTTGATAAATACTTTTGATTAGTTTATATATTCTTTGGATTAAGTATTTATAAAGAAGATTTTCCTTTTGTGTTTTCATTGATTTACGGTTTATTGATTTTTTTTTTTCTGTCTTTAACTGAATGTTCTTCTTTTAGTGCTGAGTGCCGGAAGTGGTGGTATCGGTGTCCTCGGTGGTGGTGTCTCCTCCTGTGTGCTGTGTTTTCCCTCTTTTGGTGTGTTTTGAGTTTGGTTATTTTATTGTGTATATGTGTGATCAGGGAATCCTTAACCCCTGAGATCCCACAACTTTGACCCGGTTTCCTCCACTGGTAAGGCCTCAGCACTCCCATTTTCTTTATTTTTTTCTTTATTTCTTGTGAATGATACTTTATATTTGATTTTAATGGTACAAATAAAATTATTGTTTTACTGGAACTACGTCTCTGGCTTCGTGCATGAATCGAACCTGTGTGCTTTCTGGAAATATTATGTTTACTTGAGTCATCAAACTAGTCTAATTCTATTTCCAGGGGGCGAAACTCCCCGGGTGGCGTAGTCGGTGTCTTCATTAAAATTTAAGACCTTGAATAGGTAGAAAAGTCGCACTCGCCACATTCACTTTAGTTGAGCATAAAGACAAAATCTTTTAGTCAAATGTAAGATGTGTCTTTCTGGTTCGAAGGTCCTATCGACTGCGATAAACAGCAACTCGAATATGTCGAAGCACCTCCAGAAACTACATGCCTCGACGAAGCTAGAAGCTAACCCGGTGTCGGTGGAGACACTCGAAGTGAGTCAAGCCCCTCCAGCCAAACAACAGCGACTAGATTTTAACCGGACTGTTAGCCAGGGACAGATCAACAAAGCTATTGCACGGTATGTTGTTGAAAACATGCAGCCTGTCTCTACTGTGGAGTCGCCGGCGTTCAGGCAGTTCGTTAGCATGATAACATGTTCAGGCGGCACACAGCAAATGGGACGAAAAACTTTTTCCAACTACTTGGATAAAGAATATTCAAAAATGGAAAGTGAGCTGAAGACAACATTTGAGGGGCTAGACTACATCGTGACCACTGCAGACATTTGGTCTGTCCACAACAACAGCTTCCTAGGCATGACAGCCCACTGGATAAACACCGCTACTCCAAAACACCAGAAAGCTGCGTTGGCCTGTAAAAGGATCAAAGGTAGACACACGTATGATGTCATTGCTGCTGAAATCGATCACATTCATTCATTATATGGACTGTCAACGAAAGCTACTGTTACTGATAACGGCTCTAACTTTGTAAAAGCCTTCCAAATGTATCAGCCGGAATCGCTCTCTGACGATGATGATGAAGAAGAGGATGAAGAGGTTACCTTCACAAATGTTGCAGACGTGCTTGACACCTCCACAGAGGAGGGGATTGTTTTACCACCACACCTGAGGTGTGCCTCTCACACACTTAACTTCATTTCATGCTCTGATGTGGACAAGTGGCTGCTTTCAAATCCTGGGACTAAAGGAATTTACAGAAGTGCTACCGCCAAGTGCACAGCACTGTGGAGTAAGGCTAGCCAGTCGACTTTGGCTTCAGAGTTAGTGGGCGATTTGGTTGGCAAAAAACTGCTTGTGCCATTCTCCACAAGGTGGAATTCATTTTATGATGCTGTGGCAAGAATAGTTGAAATACCCATGACTGACTTGAGTACCATCTCTAATCGTTTAGAGCTAAAATGTATTGGTGAGAGGGAGTTTCAGTTTCTGAGGGAATACTGTGCCATCATGAAGCCTCTCACAGTTGCTCTCGATGTCCTGCAAGGAGAAGAAAACTGTTACTATGGCACCCTCCTGCCCACAATAGAAGTTTTGATGTCGAAGCTACTGGAGATAAAAGAAGGCCTGGTTATTGCAACTGGCCTGATGCCATAGTTCAGGTAGGAAACATTCATCAATATTCAAAAGAAGTTTGTAGATGTAAACATTCATATTTTTAGCTGAGCAAGCACCAATATAGCCTAAGAAATGGAAAGAATGTAAAGTGCACAACATCATTTTTGATTCTATACACACACACACACACACACACACACACACACACACACGCACACACACACACACACACACACACACACACTGTACTGCACCTACCCACTGGATGAAAAATAAACAGTAATAATACCATAATTCCTTTTTTGCTAAATAAAGTTTTAGTTTTGTCCAATCAGTTGCACGAATAGTTTCAGTTTCTTAATGTGTGTGTTTTTGTGATGTTTAAATAAATGATTTTATAACTCAAAAATCACATAGTGGTGTACAGCTTTCATAGAATGTACATAGAGGGAATCTTTCACTCATTCTAATATCTGTGTCACTGTGGGTTTTTTTTCTTTTTTTCAGGCAATCAAAACACGATTTGCATCCGTCTTGGAAAGCAACGATGCAATACTGGCAGCTGTCACACTTCCTATGTTCAAACTGCGATGGTTGAGAGACCAGAGGAAGAAAGAGATGGTCAAAGGAATGCTGGCAGCAGAGTGTCACAAGCTCATCCCTCGCCCTGGCCCTGTTCAGCAAGCAGCCAAGATGCCTGTGTCTCCGACAACACCAGACTCAAGCTCCTATAATGTGCAGGACTTTTTCTGTTTTGAGGAGGCTGATGATACCTTCAGCACTGTGGAAACTGAAGTAATGACCTACTTGAGAACAGCCGTAACAGGGATGGAGATTCTTAAACAATTTCCCACAATAAAGGACATTTCTCTGAAGAAAAATGCAGCTACTCCATCCAGTGCACCTGTCGAGAGACTTTTTAGCCTGGGAAGTCTGGTACTGTCTCCAAAGAGGAACAAGCTGTCTGACCAAAGGTTTGAGAGACTTCTTCTCATGCGGTACAACCACTGGTTTGAAGGGTAAAACTCAACTTAAACGTTCATTCAGGTCCTTGCTAGTAAGCACCTTTTGTTGTTTCAAATAAATAAGCACACATTTGTTATTAAAAATATTTGTTTGTTAAAAATAATGGTTAGTTTAGTAGCCACAGTGACTTTTCTGTTATATCTTAGAACACTAATTTTATGCATTATAAAATGCATTACGTTGTATTGCTAGGAAAAATGCTGTTTTTTTTTGTGTACATTTTTATGGACATAATAACAGCAGATTTTGCACTTTAAATACACACAGCTTACTTTACATAAGCTGGTGACATGCAACTCTTAATTTTTAAACAGCATTTATATTTTTTATGTTTTTTTTAATGCATATCATTTGTTTGTCAATAATAGCAGTTTTTTGGTGCTGAGTTTCTCGAAATTGATTCTGAATAATTCAGATTGCTTTCATTTATTTATTTCAAAATGTTTTGTGTTATGTTGTACATTGTTAATAGTTTTCATACTTAAGCTGTGAAAGGAACATTTTTAAGGGCTCAACACAACAGCTTTTATGATGCAGAAGCCACTAGTTTTTGATTCTGAATATATTATTCAGCTTGTTTTGTTATTTATTTCAGAAATCCTTGTGATATATTCAGTTTGTGCTGGTCTGACTTAAATAAAATAGTGTTTAAAAATTACTTTCTGTTTAAGTCAGTTTTGTGTTTGTATAGACCATAACGCATAAAAGGGCATTAATGGGAACATTAAAGAACGTTCTTCAAAAAAGTAACTAAAAAGTTACTTTTAACAGTAATGCATTACTTTTTCGTGTAAGTAATCAACAAAGTAATTGAGTTACTTTTTGAATGAAGTAACTAGTAACTGTAACTAGTTACTATTTCTTAGTAACTAGCACAACACTGATGGCAAGTCATAACAGATGAAACATATTAATTTCAAATGAAGGAAATTGTAAATCAGTCAAGTCAACTGCATTATAGTGCACTTAATTGTCCTGATTTGGATCAGATGATCACTGGATTGATCTGAGACACACTCCTCACACCAACAACCGGCCCTCATGTTGTTTGCCGTGATCATGCTGTGCCATCACTGCCACACACGGCTCAGCTCCGGCTGACAGGAGACCAGCAGAGAGTATTAAACTGGACAAGCTCTCTGTCACACCTGACGAGGTAAGAAGCCCAAATATGAGCCCCTTCCAAACACAAGACTCAATGCTGTTTGCTCTGTGACCTCTGCCGTTTTTATTAACGTCGACTGTCATTGAGGTTTGAGTCAGTTGCTCAGTATGACCTCTAGATGCCAGAAAAGCTGCTCTGAAGTCTCGCTGCTCACAGGGACTGAGGACTGACTTTACATTAGCAAGTGAAGGGTTTTCTTACACAACAATGTATTACTTAATTTCTCTACAAACTCCAAATGACAATAATTCACTTCTTTTTTTTTTTTTTTTTACTCAATATACAAAAATAGACGATAGATGGTATGTACAAATGCAATGAAATGTACAGTAAATAAGTATGGTGTATTACATAAATAAATGGAGGCATTAACTGTTCATGAGGTGGATTGCCGGAGGGAAGAAACTGTTCCTGTGCCTGGCCGTTCTGGTGCTCAGAGCTCTGTAGAGCCGACCAGACGACAACAGTTCAAAGAGGAAGAGGCCTGGGTGTGAGGGGTCCAGTATAGGGGGTTTCCCACCGGGTAGTTCTGGGAACTAACCACCTTTAGAAAAAAATTCTGGTTGTATTCGCACCGCCAGTAAGAACTCTGGAGTGACGTAAGCTGCGCTTGTGACTTTTATTTTGACGGCACGGTGGAACTTTATTTTGACGGCGCTGAGAACGCCAGAGCCTGAGCAAACAAACAGTGCTTGCATTCTCCGTGTTCATTAGTTTACGATCTGTGTATCAGTCCTGTCTAATACGTTATTAGATAGAACTGTTATACATAAAAGGAGACAATTGTAGACAGTCAGTATATGAAAAGTTATTAGCTTATGCCGTGTGGTTCATGTCCAGTGTTGCTAGTCAAGTCACCTTTTTTTATTACAATACAGATTGTATCAAAGCAGCTTCACAGTGATAACAAGAAAATAATACAACAAAGTTTGTTTCTAGTTAGTAAGGCAGATCAATAATATTGTTGAATATTAAATGTCCCCAACTAAGCAAGCCAAAATCCAAGGCAACAGTGGCAAGGAACCAAAACTCTATGGAAGTAAAATAATGTCAAATGTTTTTGAAATAAAAAGCCTGTTGAATTGCACTACTTGAAAAAAAATAGGCATTGCATTAACCATGCTTGCATTTTAATGCATTGTATTTTTAGTGCTTACATTTTTATGGGCTGAAATTCAACATGGTTGAATATTTAAGCTGTGAATATTTCAATTAAAAACATTTCAAACACCTTTTCATTATTAAAAATTCAATAATCCATATTCACCTTTCATATTTCACTTCCAAAATATTCAAACTGTTTAAAAATACAACCAATAATATTCAACAGGCAATTTTCGGTCCATTTTATTTCGCTTTGCAAATTCGCTTCCACAAATTCAGTAAATTCAACATTGACGTCCAGGAACTGCAGGAAAAGCAGTAGATTGCCGAGCATACTCTCCATCTGCTGTTAGTCGACCTCACCATCAGATGGTGCAAAAGCGCTTGTTGCTGACGAAGACATTCATTCATAAAATGAAAATGATTATCTGTGTCAGTATATGCGGAAAAGATGATAAACACACAAAAGCTGTGTTTTTAATTTTCATTCAATAACTTCATTGTTACTTTCCCTGTGTATTCTACATGTCATCAGCTTTCTCTACCATGAACAGGATTATAATCGGTTTCCCTCAATACCTCATACTCAAGGATTTCCCTTCCGTTGATAGTGATATGAAAGACCAATCTTGCACCTTATTAGGGAAGTAGGCTGTAGGCTATTATATAGGCTACAGGCAAGAAGATGGACTCAGAATATGAACTTAACGCGCAAAGTTTCATGCTGAGCGTTTCGTGATATACTGGCATAAAATCAACACATACATATATATATATATATATATAGTGTGCATACTAGGGGTGTAACGAGCCCTATGCGAGCCCTATGCGCGAGCCTGATCAAGCAACACCACACAGCGCTAAGAGATCCAGACCAGTAAAGAAAGCATTTGAATTTCAAATGCTTTTTGAATTCGCCACAGAAGTAATAACATCGCTGCGAGATCTAGAGAGAAACATGCACATTTCTCTGTTATTAACGGATCAAACAGCGCTGACGTGGAAACCAGGAAGAAACATCGTGCCATGAATGAACTGGCCGGTGTCCACAGATCAGCAACATTCACCGTGGAATGGATTTGCTGTAGTAGCCTAACACTAACTGCAAGGTATGGAAGTTTGTCAGGAATAGTGGGCTATAATGCCTTCAAGTAACATTATGTCGGTTTTATTTTGACATTATGAATACAATTGCTGCCCTCAAATGTTAATCTGAACTAAAATAAACCTTTGTTTATAACTAGCCTACTACTACAATATTACATTTCATTTTGTCCAAGGAGCTGTTTTGTTTTATATGCTCATAAGAAGAGTCAAGTATAGCTCCATTATTGCTCAGTAAAAAAAGCAACAAAAATAAAAAAAATCATACTTTATGATGTTAGTTTCATAAAAAAAAAAAGAAAAAAATTAATTCAAGGAAATTTATCTGCCATTTATTTATTTTTGCTGTATGGAAAACGTACCGAACCGAACCGTGACACAAGTGTATCGTATCGAACCGAACCGTGAATTTTGTGAACCGTTACACCCCTAATGCATACGTGTATTGCATTAGCTTAAACTGTCACAGCACTTGCATATTGTCCTCCTATTGTTAGTTTAACTGTAAATCGCTTTGGATAAAAGCTTCTGCTAAATGACTAAATGTAAAAATTGGCTTGATATTGGACATTAGCACATTTAGGGACCGTCTCTAAAGTTGCATACAACATTGGCATACACGTTTCTAACTTCAATAGCAAACTTAAATTTATTTGAATAAATATCAAAAATCCAAAGGGTGCGCATTATGCCTGACACTAAATGAACACTTTACAGTTGGTTTTATGACTGTAAGTCGTTCTATTCAAATGCTATCGGAGTTAGAAACGTGTATACCAAAGTCGTATACACTTTAGAGACGGTCCCTAAATGTGCGAATGTCCAACATCAAGCCATCTGTATGCCAATCTATCACTGGGAAACGCTCAGCATTAAGCTTTGCGCGTTATTCTGAGTCCATCTGCTTGCCTGCGAGTTTGGTCTTTTACATCACTGTAGTCCATTAAGCTACGCTAAGCGTTGTATATGTCCAGCAGGGGAATCCTGAAGTATTGAGGGAAACCATAATAGCCTTCATGCAGCACATCGCCACAATATAAAGTTAAGGCAACTAAACAACCAAGAGAAATATGTCAACCTCAAAAATGTAACATTGGATCTGTATATCCGCATCGGGGAATAACATTATAATCTCGTTCACGGTAGAGAAAGATGCATGTAGGCTACACAGGAAAAGTAACCGTGAAGACACTGAATTTAACATAAAACAGCCGTCATAATAATCACAAATACACTTACATTGCTGTAAATGAGTTTTATGAATGAATGACTTGTTCTAACTGTTGCTGGTCTTCAACACGCGCTTTTGCACCATCTGCTGGTGAGGTAGACTAACAGCAGATGGAGAGTATGCTCGGCAATCTACTGCTTTTCCTGCAGTTCCTGGACGTCAATGTTGAATTTACTGTCGAATTTGAACCACTGAATTTGTGGAAGCGAATTTGCAAAGCGAAATAAAATGGACCGAAAATTGCCTGTTGAATATTATTGGTTGTATTTTTAAACAGTTTGAATATTTTGGAATTGAAATATGAAAGGTGAATATGGATTATTGAATTTTTAATAATGAAAAGGTGTTTGAAATGTTTTTAATTGAAATATTCACAGCTTAAATATTCAACCATGTTGAATTTCAGCCCATAAAAATGTAAGCACTAAAAATACAATGCATTAAAATGAAAGCATGGTTAATGCAATGCCTATTTTTTTTCAACAGGCTTTTTATTTCAAAAACATTTGACATTATTCTACTTCCATAAAACTCCATCAGTGACAGAATGGAGAAAAAAACCTTGGGAGAACCCAGGCTCAGTCACTCAGTTCTCCTCTGGCCAACGAGCGAACAGTGTATGATTATTATCCAGGCAGCGTTACAGGTCAGAAGTCAGATTGGATTGGAACATTCAGAATATTATCCAGTTCCATCTGGTTGAAGATCGGAGTCACGCCGGTAAGGAGACGAGTTTGCTGAGGATCAGTGCCGATGGCTGTCGTGTCGATGAGGCCTTCACAGGGCTGATGAGGCTGACACTTCAGGGATGTGTCGTGGACGTGTGCAGGCGCAGGTCCACCATCTGATCAGGATACGGCCCGGATACGGCTGACTACAGTAAACCTCGGAATAAACAGAAAGACTAACATTAGCGTAGATGCCATTCTTCGTATGACGTAACGAGTACATCAGGTGTTATAGGAAGTGTCCCCAGTTCCGGCTGACCTAATCTATGCAGCCTAATAATCATTTAACTGATTTGAATAATAGAAATGTATAATGTTCTATATGAATGCCAGGTAAAAGAGATATAGCAACGTTTTCTTACGTCGAAGTTTGTACGTATCATCACAGTTCTGAGTTGAAATGTCAGATTAGAAAAAAAATACCGTCATTTGGCAAATAAATAAATGACTGAGAGTTACATGTGTATTATGAACACATGGAGCTGGTTAACTGATGCAAACTCTATATTAAAAAATTATTTGTTTACAAATCATGCACTATGGTAAAAAGTGTTTCTGAGGTCAGAACATAATTGTGCCAGAAGTCACGTGAAAATAAGCCTTTATTAATCCATAATCTTGTATGAAAACTGTTAAAAGTGCTTGCTGTTTTACTGCCTATAATGTTCATTTCTTTTAGAAACTGCAGTGATATGTACGTATTGGCAGTGCTCGAAGTGGGGCGGTACTCACCGGTACGCAGTACCGGCACTTCTACATTTTACTCTTAAGCGTACCTGCACTTTTTCTTGCGTACCGCTACTTCTCGCATGTAGCCGGTACTCTACCACTGACAGAAAAAGCGTCAGTGTCACGCCCGTTTCACATATACTCCGTTTGCAGTGCGTATTTTTTTCCGCACCCATGTTAACAGCTTTCACACTGCATGCGGATGCGGTCCGGCGATCCGTTCCAGGTGCGGTTCGTATACAGTAATGCAGCGTTCATTTCCGCACAGATCTATTTCTGCTGTGCTGCACGCGCTGAATTAAAGTGACAGCACATGGTTCGTGGTCAAAATTAACACAGAATGACATGAAAGTATAATAATTTCACCATAAATGCATTTAAATTAAATAAAATGTAGTAATCTCACCATAATTGTATTTTTGGACTTGCAGACTTGGAGGAGTTCCGTTCGCACGCACGACTTGTTTAACTATGTTGTTAATAAATAACAAACAATAAATTGTTGTTGTACCTGCAATATCTCCAAGTTTAGTTTTTCACTGTAGAAATTTCAAATGTCATGATTTGCCAATGCAAAAGTGCAGGCCAGCTGACAGTCTTGCCTGGGCCCTGGACGAGATAATCTTAGATGCGCACAATTCACACCCCGCGTTAATTGAAGAGAAAAAAATCTCCAAATGCTCCACGTGAAACTGCGGTCTTCCAACCTTTTACTATCATGTCAAAAATGATTTTGATTAATATATGCGCGAGGGAGAGAGAGCAAGACAGCGCTCGACGTGTTGTTTGAAGACGTGAGTGCGCGCGCGCGGCTGGGGCTCTCTCTCTCTCTCTCTCTCTCTCTCTATATATATATATATATATATATGTGTATGCTCGTTATGCGCCTTGTCAGGCGATCAGCACTCATTCTATTCTATCACTCGCCGATCAAATAAGGCTTTGACTGGACAAAAATTTGCTTTGGCGGCCACCAAAAAAATTTCAATGCAGGAAAACCGCTGACAAGGCTCGGGAACATTGTATTGGCTGCGCTGTTTTGTACCTTGCTCTAAGTTGACTTTACTAGTTCCAGCTTCACCGTCACCACCTTTTTAAAAATATTTGTTTAGAAAATCTCCCAGGCCTCTATTTTCCTTTTCTCTTCTTCTCTTTTCTGAGCACCGGACATTTTGAGCGTACTGAACTTCAAATCAAATGACATCAAATTTTGATCAGTGGCCAAACCATTTTTGTGTTGGGGGTGTTTTTTTTTGTTGTTGTTGTTTTTTGTTTTTACCACTATTTCAAGGACAATTAGGAAGAAAACAAATAAAAAGTTTTTATGTAACTCAAATATTACATATTTTTTCCACAAATAGGACTATTTTTAAATGTTTAAAAAAATTATTCCACAATTTAATGAGGGCCCAGCTGCCCCCTCTCCGCCCCCCTCCTTATTAGAGAGTACCGGCACCTTTTTCCCCCCACTTCAAGCACTGCGTATTGGTACGTACATTTACATTTACATTTACATTTAGTCATTTAGCAGACGCCCTTATCCAAAGCGACTTACAAATTAGGACTAAGTTCAGCGAGTCATCATAAAGAGGCAAAAGCAACAACAACGCAGGAAGTGCTCAAAATACGAAGTTCAGGTATTATTCAGAGTAGCATAAGCCTGATAAGTGATGTTTCAAAGGGAAAGGATTTGTTTTTTTTTTTTGTTTTTTTTGTTTTTTTTTCTATAAGGTTAAGTGCTCACGGAAGAGATTGGTTTTCAGCTGTTTTTTGAATGTTGTCAGGGATTCTGCATTCCGGATGAGGGTGGGGAGAGCGTTCCACCAGCATGGAACTGTAAATGAGAATGTTCTGGAAAGTGATTTTGTGGCTTTCTGTGATGGAACCACGAGACGTCGCTCGTTGACCGATCGTAGGTGTCTGGTAGGGATGTAGACTCGTAGGAGTGAGTGAAAGTAGGAGGGAGCTGAGCCTGTGATAGTTCTGTAAGCAAGCGTCAGTGCCTTGAACTTGATGCGAGCAGCTAGAGGTAGCCAGTGCAGAGAGATGAACAGAGGAGTGACGTGGGCCCTCTTGGGCTCGTTGAAGACAAGACGAGCTGCAGCATTCTGGATCATCTGTAGGGGTTTGGTCGCACATGCTGGGAGTCAAGCCAGAAGGGCATTGCAGTAGTCAAGCCTAGAGATGACCAGGGCCTGGACGATAAGTTGTGTTGCATGCTCAGTTAGGAAAGGCCTGATCTTCCTGATGTTGTGCAGTGCAAACCTGCATGATCGAGCTGTCTTTGAAATGTGATCTGTGAAGGTCAGCTGGTCATCAAACGTTACTCCAAGATTTCTGACCGATCTTGATGGGGTGATTAATGATGACTCTAGCTGGATGGTGAAGTCGTGCTGTAGAGACGGATTGGCAGGGAGGACGAGAAGCTCAGTCTTTGCCAGGTTGAGCTGCAGGTGGTGTTCCTTCATCCATGTGGAGATGTCCGCCAGACAGCTTGAGACCCGTGCAGCTACTGTGGGATCATCTGGTTGAAAGGAGAGGAAGAGCTGTGTGTCATCAGCATAGCAGTGGTAGGAAAAACCGTGTGCCTGTATGATGTGTCCCAGTGATGTGGTGTAGATGGAGAAGAGGAGGGGACCAAGAACTGAACCCTGGGGAACCCCTGTGGTCAGCTGATGTGCTCTGGATACCTCGCCTCTCCATGCGACCTTGAAGGACCTACCTGTGAGATAGGACTCAAACCAGTGGAGTGAAGTTCCTGTGATGCCCAGTGATGAGAGGGTGGACAGAAGGATCTGATGATTCACTGTGTCGAAGGCAGCAGACAGATCCAGGAGAATGAGGACTGAAGATTTGGAAGCAGCTTTTGCGATCCGTAGGGCTTCTGTGACTGACAGTAATGCAGTCTCAGTTGAATGTCCTTTCTTGAAGCCAGATTGGTTGACATCCAGCTGGTTGTTTAGAGACAAGAAGGATGTTAGTTGGTTGAAGACAGCTCTTTCAAGTGTCTTCGCAATGAATGGTAGGAGAGAGATAGGTCTGTAATTCTCTACCAATGATGTGTTTAGCGTTGGTTTTTTGAGCAGTGGAGTAACCCGAGCCTGCTTGAATGCTGTAGGGAAGGTGCCAGTGTGGAGGGATGAGTTGATGATGTGTGTGAGTGATGGTAGAAGTGTGGGAGAGATGGCTTGTAGAAGGTGTGAGGGGATGGGGTCAAGCGGGCAGGTGGTAGGGTGACTGGAGAGGAGAAGTGTAGATACTTCTTCCTCGGTTAGCGAAGAAAAGGAGGATTTCACGTATTTCGCGTTTTGCAAAAATGTTGCCACAGGAACGTTTTTCCAATGAGCCTGTGTTGCATAAAAATTACCCTGAGGACACTGTATTGGGTCACTTAAAAATAACTATATTTCATTATGTTGAAATTGTGTTCTCTGACAAATAATCAGTAGCAACAATAGCTGGGTTTCCATCCAAACGTAAAGCGAAGTGTCACGATCTCAGCCTGTGTTCCCGTCTTGTGTGAGGACTTTTGTGTTATTTCCTGTCCTGTGACATGTTTGTAGTTCTTTGTAGTTTTCATGTTGATTAGTCTCTCCTGGTGTGTCTTGTTAGTTCCCTTGGTTACCCTCTTGTGTTCCCATGACAATCAACCACACCCCCTTGTTACCCTTGTTATCCTGTGTATAAACTGCCCTTGTGTTTCTCTTGTGGTTTGTCAGTCATCGTTTACGGCTAACTCTATTTCGCACAAGTCAAAAACTACCTCAAGTGAACGTGAAAACTTTTGTGAATTAAAGGGGTGGTATAATGCCCTTTTCACAAGATGTAAAATAAGTTTTTGATGGTCCAGAGTCTGTGTGTGAAGTTTTAGCTCAAAATACCCCACAGATATTGTATATAGCATGTTAAAATTGTCACTTTTTGAGGGTGAACAAAAACGCACCGGTGTGTGTCCCTTTAAATGCAAATGAGCTGCTGTTCCCGGCACAGATGGCAGAGCTACAACAGCTCATTCGCCAGCTTCGGTTACCTCACACAGTCATGCACTGAACATTTCTAAAATCTTTAGCCTATTATGTTCAATTGTGATGTAACGTTTTGTGCCGAGGCTTCTGACATGCGATCCAGTGGCGATTTCTTTAAGACTGCAAGGGAAGCTCGGCTTCCCCTATAATGTAAAAAAATTAATGGTCAAATATGTACTATTGTATTAACATTTTATTGACTAAAAATGTGTTAGAAAACGTTAATCTCAAAGACGAGTTCGTTCAGAATCAGTTACATACAGCAGGTCGGCTGACTCGATTTCCTTCTCATACATTCCCGTAGCGTCACAGTGCATTTCCCTGTTGAAGCCCAGCTTCCATTGACTTCAGTCAGAGCCCGTCTACGGAGAGCCTTGGCACTTCCTATTAGCCCCATTGTATCGATCTTGGTTGCAGTTCCATTTGAATTCCACTGGAGGTGATCGCGGGCGAGTGCAGACTGAATGGGAGTCTATGGGGCTAGACGGCTAAATGTGTCTCTTTCACCCGATTGCCGTTGAGAAATCTCAAATTTTATTGTAGGTTTTGCAAGTTCAACATGGGTTATAGGTCGAAAGTTGAATGAACGAGTACTTATTTCTTTTCGATTTCTTACAGGTTGAGTTGTTGTTGCCCATAACACGCTAGCATTCTGCTAATGACGTCAGCATTCTGACGTCATTGACATTTTAAAAGACTTTTTAAACCAAATAAGTGACTCTAAAAAATCTAACACCCAGCAATGTGTAATTTCTTTGCATCTCCTTTCGAATACAACATTCAAATTACTAGACAAAAAATTATATCCTGAGAAAAGTAGATCTTGAGGGTTTTTCGCCATAGACCTCCATTCATTCTGCACTCGCCCGTGAGCGCCCCCGCATGGACAGAGACGTGTTACTGCAGCCAGTCCAGAAACCGGAAGTAAGCAGAGAGTGCCAATTCTCTTCCTATTAGACATTCTCTGCTTCAGTGGGGCTGCTTTGAACAGTTTTTTTCAGTGCTTCGAAACTAGACGGTGATTGGATAAATGCTGCGATTATGTCCCGCCCCCGGAAGCTCAGCTTCTCTGGGAGTGAATGAGGAGTGGGCTGGCCTGGACTCCGGGCTTCTGCGTGATGATTGGAGGGTCTGTCGAAAGGCTGCGTCTCCTTTTGATTGACAGTGATTTCATGCAATAAAAAGTCGCTGATGTTGAAGCTGTTCGGCTCAGTCCCATCGCGGATTTTTCAAAGACAAACTGCTGCAACCTATTTCTTGGTATTTGCTTGTCGAAATTGCTAGCCAATTTTCATAATACATTTCACACAATTATACATTTATACCTTTATTATATTATTACTTATTATATATTTTTATATTATTATTAGTAATAATTAAAAAAAATATTATTAAAATAATTTTAAAAAATCTTATTATTAGTAGCATTATTATTATACTTTATTATATTATTATTTATACCTTTATTATATTATTACATTCATTTTTCACAGAGCATTTTCTTGAAAAGGAACGTAGAATTTACATATAAATAAATGAAAAATGTTTATGATGTAGGCCGAAAATGAGCTTCCCCTCTTTGAAAGACCAGCAGCCGCCACTGGTATGGAGGCTTGTATCGCTTTAGACCTATGATGTCACTGATGACGTCCGAAGCCTGACTGGTTCAGGAAGCGACATTTTGAGAGATATATAAACCCATGGTTTAAACCCAGCCACTTTCCAGTTTAAAATAATAATGTTGCCACTTCTGCCTATTATGACCAAAGAATTGATTTATACATACCACCAGAAAATACACATTATATTCATATAAATAGTATATTCATATAAATATATTCAAGTATATTCATATATTCATATAAATTTGTCTATGTGGAAATTTATTTATTTTTTTCACCGTTATTTCTGAGTCTTAACTGGCGCAAAATACAGTGTATCACAGATCATATCAGGTCATCTGTAATGTATCTGTTGTTTTACACTCTTTGACCACCGGGTGGTATTGTGAGTAAATGAAGCCTCAAGAAATGAACCCTTTTGTGAACCACTGGGCTGAAAAGCTTCAATGCTTCATGAGGCTTCATCTCACCACCACTAATATCTCACCACCACTAATCGTACAAAGATGGAGAGACTCTAGAAGAAGTGACAACATGTAGAAGAAACAGGACATTTCTGAATGGTTAGTTGATGGATTTATGTAGCTTATGTGTAGTTATCTTCTAGTCCTTGATTAGCATATTCTGTCATGATAATCTATAAATCATGTTCCTGGGGGCGGAGTTTATGTAAATTTTAGGGTTTGTGATGTCACTAAGAGAAAGAGTAAAAGAGTTTTTGTTAAAAATAGGCTCGAAGCTCCACAACACACATCGAGGCACAAGAGATCTTTCTGATCGCTTCTTCAGCTGTGTCATAGAGTCAGGACTAAACACTGATGAGATCAGAGGAAGTAACCAACCAGAGGAGGAGCTGATGATGTTTAAAGGAAGAGCTGTAACTATATATAATGAAGAGAAAGAGAAAGACTGACAGAAACACAAAATGGCTGATAAGTGTGATCTGTGTCTGCTGGGACTGATCATTCTCTCTTCACTTCTCACAGGTAAAGAAATCTGTATTTTCTCTAAAGACATTTAGTGGAATTAGTCTGGAAAGAGTTCATTTGAACATGCTCAGTTTATTCTTGCACACATTCACGTTGTGATCTCAGAGTTGTGTATTGATACACACAGATCATACTGTATTATTCCTGATACTGGACATAGTGTCACTCAAACATCTGATGATGAAGAATTATCTTCATATTAAGAGTGTAAGGGTGGATTTCCTGCAGAGGTTCAAGCTGCAAGACTGCCGAATGACTAAAGAAAAGTTGTCAGCAAGATGGTAGAAAACTGTACATTTCTTGTCTATTCCACCCACTGCTACTTATACCAACGATGGAAATAAGCGCAGTTACAATAGATTAATATGTGGGAGAGCGTTGCTATAGAGAGTGACGATATTGTATTGCAATATGTAGCACTTCAAAGTCAATACCAAATCAAAACTGTTTAGCACATTATTTGTAATTGAAAAGGTTTAATGACAAAATATGGTTATAGTTATACTTAAAATAGTTACAAAATAGATGTATGAGATGATGATAATTTATACCATTAATCTTAGCCAGCATGTAAATGTTTCCTGAGAAAGAGAGAGAGAGAGAGAGCGAGAGAGAGAGAGAGAGAGAGAGAGAGAGAGAGCGAGAGAGAGAGAGCGAGAGAGAGAGAGAGAGCGAGAGAGAGAGAGAGAGAGAAAAGAGGAAGTAAAGAAAGAGAGCCAGAGCATAAAAAAAGACAGAGCAACAGTTACAATCTTTTTTTTATCCTTTCCTGACCATGTGACTTTAACCCAACTGTGAGACGTTTAAACTGACCAATCAGATCATTACAACTTCCCCCACCGTACTAAAGGTGTGACAATTCATAGACCCCCAAAATACACACATTTTGGCCTACAGGCCTTGATCACTATCGGTGTCTTTGGGAACTCAAAATGGTCCTTGTGGTGGAAAGAGGGGGTAGAAAAACAGTCAAGATTATTTCAATTCTACAAGAGTGTGTCAGTGATTTGAACAGCTCTCTGATAAAGACTAATAGTTTATTCTGTTGTTTGCATTAAGTGAGGAAAAAAGGGGTAACACTTTACAATAAGGGTATATGAATAATCATGTACTAATACCTGGATTAATACTTAATTCAACATGAACTACTGATAATTGAAAGCATTAACTAATCATGAACCACTGAAGAGTTATCCTGAACTATGATGGAGTCATTATGGATTCACGCATGAATAGCGGCAGCCTTAACTACATGTTAGTACATGTTTGATAGTTAATACATTCATTAACATTTATGGATAAACCAAATCAAACTGCCTCTTTAAGAAGGAATAAGAAGTACTCTGACTGCACCTCCGTTCTCTGACTTCTGGAAAAGTCACACAACAACTTAACTGAGCTGAATACTTGTTGTGTTAGAACATCATGTGCATTTGATATTAAGTTTAAAATAAATTAAAAGCTGAATTTGGTAAGTAGTTAACAGTTAATTAATGATGATTGGGCCCTCTCACCCAGTCAACACGTTGATCTCACAGTGATCTCTCCATATGATCATCAATGTCACAGTGAGCTAAAAGTGTAACCTCACAGCGCACTCACTGAGCTCATACTATGATCACAATATGAGCTCATCCCAGATAGAAATGTTATTAGACATGGACTACAAAATCTCTCAGACATCAAATTTTTGTTGAAAATGAAAACTGGGTTGACGTCTAAATATTTGTTTGATGTCAGGCTCCAACTTCATTAAACAACTCCACAAACAGCATTACCAGCTTCACTTATTACTAAACAGGGCCCGGTTCCCCAAAACGTTCTTATCGCTAAGTAGTTCTTAACCTATTCCTTAACCTCTCTCTTAACGTTATGGCACGATTCCCGACACGTTCGTACGCTAAGTATATCTTCTGTAAGTCACACTTTCGTAAGGTTGGTCTGGACCACTCTTAGCTTTACCTTATCACTGTTCAGGGCCGGCCCGAGGCATAAGCGAACTAAGCGGCTGCTTGGGGCCCCCTCGCCACCAGGGGGCCCCCAATCGATTTTTTTTTTTTTTTTTTTTTTTTTTAATGACATATTAATTAACTTAAACAAGTGACATAAATGAATGAAAGGATTAATAATTCAAGACAAGAAAATTCAGATTTCATGATCAATATACCTGCCTACAACTGCTGCTGTGTCTGCCAGTGTTTGAGTCATGCGCATAACCTCGCGTGCATAGACAATTTGTGCGCAAAGTCACGGTAATGTTAAGCCATGTCACAAAAGTTTGATTTGATCAATGATTTATCCTTTAAATGTAATGATATTCAGAACAGAACAAGAATAAAAAAAATAACTATAAACAAGCCAAAACGAAATAATTTAAAGCGAAAGTGAAAGTAAGCGGCGTTGGCCTCACGTATCTCTCTCATTAGAATCAAAATGTTTCAACATTCGCGATGGATTTGGATGGTAAACTATTCTTTATCATAGGCTTTGTACTTCACTCACGTTCCAATATCGACGGAAAAAATCATCCTCTTCACACGCGCAAAAATGTGCTTGGAAACATCACAGTGGAAGATTACAAAGCTGGAATATGTTGTGTGTGTGTGTGTGTGTGTGTTTGTGTGTGTGTGTGTTTGTGTGTGTGTGTGAGTCGCGGGCGCGACCGAACAGTGGAAACATAAAAACATACTCCGTCATGTTCATACAAGACATCATTCAAACTGCAAAGTGTTGCAAAACGTTGGAGGATTTTTTGCAAATATTTTTTTTTTTATATGTTTTGTGACAGTTTGTTTTCAGAAGTTTCCAAGAGTTAGTAAAAGAGTAAAGAAAAAGTTAAAACTTTTTTAAGTATCTATTTTTTATTAAGTATTTATTTTGTATTAATACATAACCTCATTGTATTAATTTATAATGTAACATTATAGCGTGACATTGTGTCAATAATCGTCAAGCACAGGTGACTCTGCGTGGTGGGAGGGGGCCCCCAAATCAAATTCTGCTTAGGGCCCCCAAAAGGCTCGGGCCGGCACTGTCACTGTTGCAGGTCTATACGAATATAATTCTGAAGGTTTAATACACCCAGACAGTGTTCATTTAGGCTAATTCAAGTGTTTTCATGCAAAGAATAAAATTGTCATTACACTGATTGTTGTTAGATTTTTTATTATATTATTATACAATATTATTAATTTAATTAAAAAGCGCTTTTAAAGGCCAGTGAAAGCATAGGCTACTGTCAGTTAAGTTCTATTCGGACGCTAATATTGTTTCTCATGGGCTTGTATGGTATTTTAAACATTTATAGGGGTAAGTCTGTGATTTTAGTGCCGTCAGAATCCATAATATCAGTGTTTTTTCTCACCCAACGTAAAAATCTCATTCCGCGTAAAAATCCCTGGCCAAATTAGTACCTAATGTTTTTTGACAAACAGGTCGTGTGGTGATTTAATTGCCGTATGAATCCACATCTGAGTTTCCAAGAAGAGATTCAAAATCCACTGTTTAAATCCTTTTTGATCACTGCCGAGCACCGAGATGTAGGCCTACACTTTTATTACTGAAATGCTGGAAAGTATTTCCAAGAACAATATTTCATCGCAGCTCCACCTGAAGAAGAAAGCACGTACAAATTTGAAATGGTTATTATGGCAGCAATATATGATACAATTAAAAAATATGTAGGCTAGGCTATTATAGGCTATTATAGTTTGGATTATTTTTTATAATATCCCATGAGTCCTAATAAATGCAATTTCAACTATTTCTGAAGTGCTTCTTTTATAAAGAACACCGCTTTCTCACATAAACAGCCCCTGCACGAGAGAATAATTGATTCTCGAGCCATCGATATCAACCAATTCAGCAGCATCGCCACGGACAGCACCTGGTAACGTCGCACGTAAGAAGGGATATCTTAAGCACCTTCCTAAGGTATGGTTCGGGGAATACACTTAGGAACATAAACAACTTTGGTAAGATATATCTTTCGAGTCTTCTTAGCGCGCTAAGAGTGAGCGTTATCGGGGAACCGGGCCCTGATTTACTTCTGTCATATATGTACAAAAGTCCTTATTGAGATTAACAGAGGTTTAGATGTTGATGATTTATTAATAATAATAGTTTGGTTTGATGTCATCATTATGGTGATCAGTGTTTGCTTTAGTTGGTCAGTTTGACTCTTGATGTTTTAATGTTAGTTTTTCTCTGGCTGCTGGAACTGTGTGTTATGGCAAGAACAGTAAGAGGAAATGTGATCAGATGATGTCATCTTCTTGATGATGACGATGACTTGATGATGACGAGATCCGGGTTCGAATCCACTGTGAGACACCAATGTGTCCCTGAGCAAGACACTTAACCCCTAGTTGCTCCAGAGGCGTGCGACCTCTGACATATATAGCAATTGTAAGTCGCTTTGGATAAAAGCGTCAGCTAAATGAATAAATGTAAATGTAAATGTAAATTATATAATCATCATGTTGTGTTCTGATCTGTGATGCTTGTGTCTCTTGTGCATGGATACGTCCAGAAAACATTTTCGTGGAGTTGTGAAATGTTGAGCTTTTAGGGTTTGGAGCTGTTATCCGTCCGACTGGCAGGAGTGTGTAGTGCAGTGGTCTCAAACCGGTTCCACAGAGGGCCTAGTGTCTGCAGGTTTTCTCTTTTACCTTGAACCAAACTGATTGAGTAGGTCACTAATTGGTTAAGATCTCCCCTCACCTGGTAGTCTAGGTCTTAATTGGGCACTAATTGAAGGGAAAGACCAAAAACCTTCATACACTAGGCCCTCCGTGGAACCGGTTTGAGAACTCTGGTGTAGTGGGTGTGGCCAAACTATTGCATATCACTATCACATGCATTCAAAACTTTTCATCAAGCAAAGGTTTTAGCCAGGAATGGTTAAACTCTGTCCTGGAGGGCCACTGTCCTGTAGAGTTTATCTCCAACCCTGATAAACTCTCCTGCCTGTAGCTTTCTAGTAATCCTGGAGACATTGATTAGCTGTGTTTGATGAGGGTCCCAGATAGCAAGCAACCATCCAAACAATGTTAAATCAATGTTAATGTGTCAATGTTAACTGCATTGAATCAACATCACTTTTGCACCCGCAATTAATGTGTGAACTCGTGAATAAAGTCTATAGTCTAAATATAAAGTCTAAATATAACTGAATTTAGTCTGACTGCAACGCTATAGCCTACCTAATGCAGCGACCCATGTGGGGTTTCCTGATGGATCGAGGTCGTTCCTTAACTTCCTTTTCTACGTGCGATTAACACAAGCTCTAAGCGCGTGCGAGTAAGCACCTATAGCAGGCGTCCTCAACTCTGGACCGCGAGATCCACTGGACTGGCTCACACAGACTGGTTTATCATCACAAATATTATCTTTAATATTTTAATAAAAAACCTCTTTAAATAGATTTGTCAGTTTATGACATTTTGATACATGTCTTGCACAGTTTGTTGTCAGAATCAGAAAGAGCTTTATTGATTTATTGACAGGTATGTTTGCACATACGAGGAATTTGTTTTGGTGACAGAAGCTTCCACTGTACAAACAGAATAACAGTGGCAGGACACAGATAATAAAAATAATAAAAAATAATAAAAAATATAATTAGTAAAATACACAATATACAAAAAACAAACAAAAAAAATAAAAAAAAACAAAAAAATAGATAATAGATGGTATGTAAAGGTATGTATGAACAAATGCAAGCACATGTAAATAAGAAGCCTGGTGTTTTAAATAAATAAATGTTTAAATTGTGTTTAAATATTGCACATGTTTATTGCTAAGTGTAGGCATTAACTGTTCATGGGGTGGATTGCCTGAGGTCTGTAGAGCCGACCAGACGACAACAGTTCAAAGAGGAAGTGGCGCTGGTCTACTCTTTTGCTACACACTTTTTCTTCACAAAAGGAGTACATATTTTTAAGGGCGTAGTATAAGTAGGCGAATTGGAACGCAGCATAAGTCTCATAAATCACGGACATTTGTTAATGGTAGGGAAAGAGTTAATTCCAAAAATTAGACCCCTGGGTGTGAGGGGTCCAGGGTGATTCTGCCAGCTCTTTACTCACTCTGGATGAGGACAGTTCTTGGAGAGTGGGGAAGGGTGTACCAGTGATTCTCTCAGCAGACTATCCGCTGTAGTCTTCTGAGATCTGATAGCTGAGCTGAACCAGACAGTTCTAGAAGTGCAGAGGATTCAGTGACTGCAGAGTATACTTGTATCAGCAGCTCCTGTGACAGGTTGAACTTCTTCAGGTGGGCCTTTTTGACAGTGGAGTCAATGTGATTGTCCCACTTCAGGTCCTGAGAGATGGTAGTGTAAGTTTGCGCTCGATCGACCAAAAACTGGCATCCGACCAGCGAGGAAGGTCTTTACGTGTTACTGTCCTTTTCTCGAGGCAAAGTATTTTTTGATTAAATGTACACTTGAATATGTATTCTCTCGTTATTTCATCTGACTCCATAAATGAAAAGGTTTTAATGATATCTGTGCATCATTAAATGTGAGCGAATGTTTGACTATTCCTTTTAACTCTTTAATGAAAATAATGTCAAAGTCGGTTAGAATAATCAAATGTAACAATTTATTATGTCAGGTAAATGTATCATGCCAATTTCATAATCAGTTCAAAGATAATCGATACAAAACATCAAATGCTCTGGAATAGAGAGAAGAGATGCAACCCAACATTAAGATATACATGGGCTAATCTGAGGTACAGAAAGGCCCCGAACCCTTTGCTACATTTCATTATATAGTCAGACCTCTTTCACATGGGAACATGTACTAACAAAAGAAATGGGGGTAGGAGACCATTTGCCAAACCACCTTCCTTTGTGTGTCAGTTATCCCTAAACTCTTAAAAACCTTATTACCTTTTGTTTTACTTATTTTGAAATGAGACATTTGTACCAGTCGCAATGAGACATTTCAAATGATACTAAATATGTATAATACTCGATGATAATCATTCACATTAAACTATACATTTTCTTGGGTGATTTCAGGTGATCTGAGCATGAGAGAGAGGGGCTGAGAAAAGGGGGAAAGAGATGTAGATTAGGATGACTCGGAGGTGAGACTTTTGTCTCGATAGTGCACGAGGGTTAATTTCCAGAAAGGTCTTTTGTCTATTATTTAAATAGTACATTGGGTTTGATTTGTCGTTTAATGAGATCTAATATATGTTGTACAGTGTCAGTTTAATGGTCCAGTGGTAGAACTTTTGCCAAGCGTGTCAGAGGTTACGGGTTCTAATCCCCATTCGTATTTTTTATTTTTTTATTTTTTTATTTTTTTTAATCAAAACCATGTTCATCAGTGGTTGTATATTAAGCACGGATGCGTTTGTGTGCATTTTGTTTTGTGATTTTACCAAAACGAATAGAGAGTCTCCGCAACAGCGTTAAGCAATAGATTGAAGTGCGGGTCCGTGTGAAGACAAGAGACAAGAGAACACACCGTATCCGCTCCACTGATATCAGCGGCAACAAGCACTTTGATCACTTGATTTCAAAAACAACACATTTTAGCGCTAGATCGCCTCTTATTTAACAGACGAACTAAATTACTGCTCTTCTAGTTAATTAACTGGATATGTTATTGTTACATACAAATTTTACAAAGTGGTGGGGACAAAATGGACCCTGGCAAAAAGTGGTGGGGACATATCCCACCCGTCCCACCCGCAAATTACGCCTATGCCTCCACCGAAGACCATTTCTGACCCAGGAAAAAACCTTGGTATTGTAGTTTTGAGATTGTTGTTTTGTAAAGTTTTTACATGGTATTTTAGCATGCTCTCTAAATTCATGATTTTTATCACACACAAAAAGAAATCAATTGCTGATTTCACTTCTCCCATCTCAGCCTACAATATGTAGACAATACTTTTATTAGTTTAATTTGTACATGTCAATTTGTACATTTGTACAAATTTGTACATGTCAAGACTGCTAGGTTTTCGGTCATTTGAGAGTTTGTTGCTAGTCCACATCAGGGAATGCACATAGCAAACAGTTGCCATTCCATTATTTGTGTTATTGTGCTTTTACCCTAGTTTGTAGGGTATAGAGATGTCTGTGAACAGTCATGGTATGTGTTGTGAATAAATGTTAAAATGTAATACAACAAGTGTAGTTGATGTCACATAACATGACTGACTGTAGCAACTTACCTTGTATTTTTAATACCTTGTATTTACTAGTGGTGGGAGAAAAAATCGATCCATCGATGCATCGCGATTCTCTCTCCAACGATTCTGGATCGATTCTGAGAATTTCAGAATCGATTCTGAGCTTAGTTTTTTACCAGATGTGCGATGACGCTGAGTTTGCTTTAGGAACACCCGTCTTCTGCTTGCTAACAATTCCTCACACACGTACACAACTCGAACCTTCCGTAAAATAATCTTTCATAAAGTTCGGAAAGGTTGAAGCGAATTACAAGGACATTCACAGGCTTCGTTGCACAGGATGCGCTGTGAGAGACGCGCGCTTGTTTTGATGTTACACTTAAAGTGTGCTGTCTCACCCGTCTGTATTTTCCTTACAAATGCTCTACGAAGTCATCATTTATGTGGTTTGGAATGCAGTGGACTTATATATTTAAAATATGAATCTCACTAACAGAAGGCTGCTTTCAATTTTAAATGCTGACGCGCGCTTTGTTTGTGTACGAGACTGCTCGCGCAAGCGGCTGTGCGACTCCATGTAAGTGGTTTAATATACTTGTGCAAAATGAACGTAAACACAGCCAGTTATGTCTTAAGGGATTAAACGGACAGGACAAACCACATTACTTCTTATATTTCAAAAGAGATCCGAGCGTGAATGCAGCTTAATAGATCTCCCGCAGTCTATGTCATAGTAAAATACAAAAGTACGATGAAGAAAAATCACTCACAGTTCTTGAATGGAAAATGTTCAGATAATCTTAAATACTGAAAGCACTCTTTGTTTGTTGTTTGTCATGTTTCTATGCTCCTCTTTATTATTTGCTACTTGCTTGTATGTTTTGAAGTTATATAAGTTTAAAATTCTAAAATACAACTGTTTTAATTCTTTTTTTAAATTTGTAATTATTTTTAAAAAAGTACTTAATTACTTATGTAAACTAATGAATTAATAAGGGGGGAAAAGTAGATAAAGAATCGATCTGGAATCGGATCGTGACCTCCAGAATCGGAATCGGATCGGATCGTGAGGTGACTAAAGATTCCCACCTCTAGTATTTACCACACATGTTTTTAAATGTGCATGTCACCATTAAAGCCTTGTCTTGCATGTGTACTATATCTTCGGATTATGACTAGTACGCAAGTAATATCACAGATTTATCATGGACAAACAACTTTTCTAGCAGGAATACTATAGAATGTTGGGGTTTCAGACAGTACTGCAGGGGGCGCAATGCAGCAGAGCCAGCAGAAAGACTGTTGATGTCGAGGCCATGAGGCCTAGCATCCTTTGAAGGTTCTGAGAGGGCAATGGGCCCCTATTCTGAACGAAGTCAAAAGCCGTTGAATAGATCCTAGGCATCCCAAATGGCTGAGGAGCACAGATCTGAGAGAGTTTAATTCCTGAATGAGCCAGTCATCGAGGTAATTGAGGATGTGCATTCCCTTCTGTCTCAGGGGAAAAACACTGCACCCATGCACTTCTTAAACATGCGTGGTGCCAGAGACAGTCCAATGGTAGGACTGTATACTGGTATGCAACCCATTCGAAATGCAAACCTCAAGAACGGTTTGTGAAGGGGGGCAATCTGGATATGAAAGTATGCATCTTTCAGATCCACTGAGAAAAAAACAAGCCCCTGGGCATACTAGCATGAGGATTCATTTCAAAGTTAGCATCTTGAACAGCCATTTCGTGAGGGCATGGT
The DNA here is from genome assembly GCA_021554675.1 of Leuciscus idus. Taxonomy (NCBI): domain Eukaryota; kingdom Metazoa; phylum Chordata; class Actinopteri; order Cypriniformes; family Leuciscidae; genus Leuciscus; species Leuciscus idus. The sequence goes on from CM038621.1 coordinate 60,114,585, forward strand.
TCAGATGTCTGAGGTCTGGGATTGGCCTGATGCCGTCATCCTTCTTGGGAACGAGGAAGTAACGGCCATAGAAGCCTGACAGCATTTTCGCCAGTAAGCTCAGTTCTTCAGTGCGGAGGACATGAGCCACGTTGCTCTTCACTGAAGCATTGACTATGTCCATGAAGCGGGGTGGTCTGTGAGTGAATTGGAGCGAGTAACCTCATGTCATCATGTCCAGAACCCATTTCACACCGGGGATAGCTTTCCAAGCCTCGGCCCCGCTAGGTCGACAACTCGCCACGCTAGGTCGGGGACTGGTGTTCATAGGAGTAGTGTTTGGCTGGGCGGAGGCGCGGCTTACGGCTTTGCTTCGGGACCTGGGTCGCTGCTGAGCTGCAGAATGCGAGCGTAGAGAGGCGAGACTTATGCTTTGCCATGAATGTTCATCCTTGATGAATGGGCTTGCGTGAGCACAGCCCTGGCAAGTGACACGCACATTGGCGCGGGACTGTAAAACAACCACTGGCTAAAGATGCTCTTTAGAGAGTGATATGCTTAATAATTGTCCCTGATAGCCACAGGAGAGAGACATCTTTTTCAGTTGCAGACCCTTAAGCACTGTGCTTGCTCCAGCAGGAGAGTGAGACACGCGGCTGTGGCACGCATAGACACACTCAGAGGCGCTTCAGAGATAGAGACTATAAATTAGTTTATGTCGAAACATAACCAACATCCCCTGATTCCTTTTCTCTTGTCTGGTTGTTACAACCCAGTTATGCTTAAAACAGAGAAGTCTTTCCTTTGAGTTTTCGGCGTACAGACGACACCGTTGTCAAAAAGATCCCCATTCACACGGATTCTGCTGCCAGGCCATCAGATGGCGATGAAACACTATAGGCTGAACACGTAATACGCATGTGCATGACCTCATCGTCTTCAGAGATTCACATTTTGATTGTTTACGAGGAGACCGTTTTCAAAAACTTGCACTTTGAAACCCGTTTTCAAACATTTGCATTGTCAGGCCCCAAAACACCATTGTTGTGTAAATTAACGTATAAAGTGTAACGTTGAAAACGGTGTTGTGTAAACAGCCCCTAAGAGTTAAAATAACAGTGAAGCAGTGTTAGAGTTATAATTAACATATAATTAAGTTATAATTAATTATTCAGTGATTAATTGAGTGATAATTGACAATTATTGAAGACACCTGATGTTAACAAGCAGAATCACTGATTGCCACAGTTGGGCTTTTGACCCTTGACTTTTTAATGCACCCTTATTTTAACACTTTTGAGTGTGGTATAAAATAAATTCCCAGGAGAGTTAATTTAACAGTGGAGTTTTTACTGTGTATATATAGATAAAGTGTGATCTTGACGCATCTGTCAGTGCAACACTTCTGGAGGTTGTGAATTTGTGGTTTCACAAGCACAAACTTAGTAGCCTCATAAAAGCTTCATGGTGCACACACATATAGCAACACAATGTGTTAGTGATGTGATTGGAAAAAAAAGTGTCAATGAAAAAAAGACACATAAAAAATACCCTGAGGACACTGTATTGGGTCACTTAAAAACAACTATATTTCATTATGCTGGAATTGTTTTCTCTGACAAATAATCATAAGCTACAATAGCTGGGTTTCCATCCAAACATAAAGTTTCGAAATGTTGCGTTTCCATCACTCGTTTCTGATGCGATACTTCAAAATATGCATAAAAACAGGGTGATGGAAACATAGCTAATGAGAGGAAAAATATATGTTTGTATTGATTTGTGTGGAACTGTTCATTTTAAAGCACTTTGTTCACTGTCAAACATAATACTTCTTTATGGACTCGGTTGGTTTCTGGACGCCACTGTACAGTTCAGCTCACTTTCTGATCCAGAGCTTTTCAAAGTCAACACAGTTTTACACCAGAGATCTTTCTGATCGCTTCTTCAGCTGTGTCATAGAGTCAGGACTAAACACTGAGTTGATGAGATCAGAGGAAGTTACCAACCAGAGGAGGAGCTGATGATGTTTAAAGGAGGAGCTGTAACTATATATAATGAAGAGAAAGACTGACAGAAACACAAAATGTCTGATAAGTGTGATCTGTGTCTGCTGGGACTGATCATTCTCTCTTCACTTCTCACAGGTAAAGAAATCGTCTCGGGTTACGTATGTAACCCTCGTTCCCTGAGTAGGGAACGAGACGCTGCATCGATACTCGATACTTTGGGGAATGCCCTCGGCATGACGCGTCTGAAGTCTGTAATGGAACTATTCCAATCTTGATTGGTGCTCGTCACTCGTGACGTTGCATGTGACGGTGATCCGGAAGCTATAAAAGGGCAACGGAACATAGCCGTATCAGCTTTTAAAGGGTCGAAGCAAGTCGTTCTCAGGAGCACGAAAAGTGTGGCCGAGAGATGCAGCGTCTCGTTCCCTACTCAGGGAACGAGGGTTACATACGTAACCCGAGACGTTCCCTTTCGTAAAGGGAACTCCCGCTGCATCGATACTCGATACTTTGGGGAACGAATACCCACGCCGCCACACTGAGAGACCCTGCCCTGGTGTGAAGCAATCTGGCACACTCAAGACATGAGAACTTGTGAACCTGGTGTAGAGGACAGATCCAGACTGTAATGTTTGATGAAGGTGTGTGGGGAGGCCCAGCCAGCGGCATCACAGACCTCTTGAAGAGAAACCCCTGCTAGCAAGGCTCTAGAGGATGCCACTCCTCTGGTTGAGTGAGCTTTTATCAGGAGAGGTGAAGGCAGATTGCGCACCTCGTAAGCTGAAGAAATAGCCTCTACTATCCACTTGCTAATAGTCTGCTTGGAGACCGGGGAGCCCTTCTTGGATAACCCAAAACACACAAACAGCTGGTCCGACTTCCTCCAGCCCGAGGTCCTATGTACATAGGCCTCAAGAGCTCGGACCGGGCATAACAAGTGTAACTTAGCTTGATCAGCCGACACATGCGGTGGAGGATGAAAGGCCGGAAGGATTATAGACCGTGCCACATTTGTGGGCACCTTAGGCACGTAGCCAGGTCTAGGGTGGAGAATGGCTCTCACTCTGCCAGGAGAGAACTCGAGGCAAGAGGGAGCCACAGATAGCGCCTGCAGGTCGCCAACTCGTTTCAGGGAAGTAATAGCGAGCAGGAAGGCTACCTTAAAGGATAAAAATTTCTCAGACACCTTATCCAGGGGTTCGAAGGGTGCCAGGGATAAACCTTCGAGGACCACTGCCAGGTCCCACGTGGGGACCCTAGGCTGGATAGCAGGCCTCATCCTCCTGGCTCCACGAAGGAAACGAATTATGAGTGGGTGTGTCCCCAGCGTGCCCACCCCTAAAGGCGTGTGGAAGGCTGATATAGCCGCCACATAGACCTTAAGCGTGGACGGGGAGAGCCCGTCAGAGAAACGATTCTGGAGGAACTCCAGTACTGAAGCCACTGGGCAGTTAACTGGGTCCAACTGATGTTCTCTGCACCATAAAATAAAAATTTTCCATTTAAATGCATAAAGTTTCCTCGTGGAGGGGGCTCTAGAGTTTACAATGGTCTCAACAACCTCGGTTGAGAGACCAGAATTTATGAATTGGTCCCCCTCAGGGGCCAATCCAGTAGCTTCCTGGGCTACCGCCAAGGGTGAAATATCATGACCTTGGGCTGAAGAGGGAGGACCATCCTGATCCGGATTCACCGCGGAAGGCCTGCCAGAAGGGCCCAGATGTTTGGAAGCCATATTTGGGCCTGTCAGTACAGGGCCACTAAGAGTAAGCTGATCCCGTACTGCTGAACCCTCTTGTACTCTAGAACCCCCGGGGGCAGAACAATCGGGGAAAGTATACACAGACATGGCCTCAACCATGTCTGTATCATGATATCCAAACCCAGCAGAGCTGGAAGAGCATGGGAGAGGTGGCGCAGAAGGTGGCCGTCCACATAAAGGGGAAACAGGAGCACCTCTGACAAACCGACCTCCATCCCGGCTAAAGCCAACTTGGGGTGGAGTTCGAAATCCCCGGGCTGCAGCCCCTGCCTCGACAGGATGACTGCCCCCTCTTTGATCAGAGAGACCATCGACATAGTGTCTGTCAAAAATAGAACCTAATGGTCTCTCTGAAGTTTCCTCAGACCCTGTGTTTCCAACACAGGTACTAGGAGCAGGAACCATAACTTCCTCCCCATGATCAGAAAACGAGGGCATGTGCGCGTAACTCTGGTCATGCGGAGTGGGTTCCCTCTCGGGGAAAACCCATTGGTCCTGAGCCACTACTACAGGGCCCCCATGTACAGCAGGCCAAAGAATAGTATGTTGAACACTGCTGCCAGCGAGCCCACTCTTTAATAAGGTCACGTAGTGGTGGCCTGGCCTAGCTTGATATTCATGACTATGGTAAGGAAGATGAGTGTCTGAGCTGGAGACAATTGTGCCTGCATCATGACTATAACCTACACCGCCCCCAGGAATCGGTTTCTCTGAAGAGGCACTGGTGATTTTTCCTAGACTCTGAGCCATATTCCCTAGCACCTCACGAGACTCGAAACAACACCTCGGTGTTGAACCGTCTGCTCTAGTAGTCAATGGACAGGAATGAGGATGCCCTGAAGACTCCATGGAGCTAGGACAGTGACCATGCATTCCGAGGAGGTGCGGGGATACAATACTAGGCCGAATGGAAGAATCCGGAACTGATGTGCTTTTCCCCCAAAAGCAGATCTCGGAAACTTCCCGTGATGGGGTTAGAAGGGAATGAGGAGTTAAGGGCCTTGTGGATCTATCACGACAGACCAGTCCTCGGAGCTGGTCTGACTGACAGTCGGAATCTTGAATCTGAACCCCCTCGGAGGTTGATCCATTACCCTGAGATCCGAAACAAGGCCTTACTCCCCTTCCCTCACAGGAACTATGAAGTACCGGCTGTAGAACCCGGGCTCCCGAAACCGAGGAAGAGCTCACCTTGAGGTTTCCTTTGTTAAGAGAGACTTGACTTCCTGTTCCAAGAACCAACCCTGCTCGGGGCTGGCAGACATGTGAACCACCCTTAGTAGATAATATTTTTATATTAGCTCCGCTGTAAGCAGGACCCTCCAGGCTATATTTTGAAGACCCCTCGGGGTGTCTAAATATGCTATTATGGGGACCAGTCCCTCGAGACTGGCCTTGGCTAAAAATGTTCAAATGGTTTCGGTGACCTGAAGCAGCTAACTGGCAGGAACTAACCGAAATATGCTCTCTACAGACCTCCTGAGAGGCGGCGAACTCGACAGGGCCGCAACGTTTCCGGGCAGATACTGCGATTTGTGTTCGCTGGAAGCCGATGTGTCCCGAAGCGCCATCGGCGGCGGGAAGTAAACATCGATTTCCTAAGGGCTGTATAAGGGGGCGAGACTCCTGTACTCGCTCTCCTGGGGGAACGGCCATAAGGGTCTGCGTGTTACGACAAGACCTCTTAGTTGAAGCCATCTTAGCCCGAGAGACAGTCCTCAGACCTGTCCTCGATATAGAGGGCTTCATACGAGAATGTCTCTTCTGGCCCCAAGCCTTATACGGGGGGGCACGAGAGGAAACCTTCTCAAAATATGTTGAACTGGCGGCTGTCCCCTGAGGCTGCCCCCTGGCAGCAACCCCATGAGACCTAGATTGACAACTGGGGATAGCTGATTGTCGCTCTGCCTCCTGAAACCTTTCGACAACGGTTCTCGCCGCGTCGCCAAAGAGGCCAGAAGGTGAAAGGGGGGCATCGAGAAGGAAAGCCCTGTCCTTCTCCTCGATCCCCAAGCGATTAAGCCATAAATGTCTCTCTGTGACGACTATTGCTGCCATAGAACGGCCAATAGCACGAGCCGTCTCCTTAATAATACGGAGAGATAAGTCAGCTACTCTACGAAATTCAGTAATACCGTTGAGTGAGACCTCCCAGTTATCATCCACCTCTTTGAGGAGGTCAGCCTGGTATGCCTGTAATAACCCCATCGTGTGTAGGCATGCACCGGCTCGACCCACCGCCATATAAGCTTTCCCTAACAAATTCGATGTACGAGATTTGGAGGGAAGTGTCTGAGCTATCAGGGGTGACGCAACGTCAGGGAGAAAATATTTCGCAAAATATTCCTCAACCCGAGGCATCACCCCATAACCATTCTCATTAGATTCCCTAATAGATGAGTAAATATATACATGGGGGGAAAATAATTGAGATGAACATGGATTTTCCCACGATCTCGATACCTCAGTATGAAGATCAGTGAAAAAGGGAAGGCTCTGACACAAAGATTGTGACTGGGCCTGCAGGAAGCGCTCATCCATTTTATTTTTCTTAGTCGCTTCCTGCTTATTATATGGCCATTCAACGTTTAATTTAACCACTGCCCTGGTCACAACCTCCAGCAATTCCTCAATAACGGGAATATGGGGTGGCGAATCCCCATATTTATGTGATTCAGTGTTGATAATATCTAACCCCTCGGAGCCAGATAAATCAAACGCTGTGTCTTTAACACGGTCGGAAGAAGCCGCAGCGCGGGCTTCCGAACCGTGCGCGAGACCAGTGGAGCTGGTTAATAAACACTGAGAAAGGGTCGCAACCGTCTCAGTGTTATCTGCCAGCTCCACGTGCGAATCCCATGCATACAAGCGGCGCGCTGCCTCAACAGACGCGGGGCCTGATGCACTGGAAACGCGAGCCTGATCTGATTGATCGAACAAGCTCAAACGGGAGCGGAGCTCTCTCATAGATAGCTGAAAACAGTTTGCACAGACAGCGCCCTCGAGCACTGCCCGTGCATGCTCCACTCCCAGACAAACAACACAAAACGAGTGCGTGTCACCCTCGCTCAAATAGCGCGAGCAAGGGGACGCACACCGCCTGAGTCGTTTCTCTATATTCGCCATATATATATTGAGATAGACAAACAACACCAAATAAGACAATACAGTCACACAGAACGCTTGCTGAAGACAGAAAGCTGATACGGCTATGTTCCGTTGCCCTTTTATAGCTTCCGGATCACCGTCACATGCAACGTCACGAGTGACGAGCACCAATCAAGATTGGAATAGTTCCATTACAGACTTCAGACGCGTCATGCCGAGGGCATTCCCCAAAGTATCGAGTATCGATGCAGCGGGAGTTCCCTTTACGAAAGGGAACTGTATTTTCTCTAAAGACATTTAGTGGAATTAGTCTGGAAAGAGTTCATTTGAACATGCTCAGTTTATTCTTGCACACATTCACGTTGTGATCTCAGAGTTGTGTATTGATACACACAGATCATACCGTATTATTCCTGATACTGGACATAGTGTCACTCAAACATCTGATGATGAAGAATTATCTGTCTCGTTGAAGGCGTTTAAATCTTATTGTGCACAGTTTTTGATTTTATAATAAATACTCCATATTGTCTGATTAAAACACTGGTGTTAGTGATGAGCAAATTAAGCTTTGGTGAAGCACTGAACCACTTAGAAGAATTGTTTTGAAAATGGGTTCATTACTCATAGCTTTAGTAACAGCGCCTGGAGAAGTGCCAAGGCTGCATCTAAATGATCCCGGCTAGATAGTGGACAGGAGGCTTTAAGACAGCCTTTAAGATTTAGTCCCTGGGTGAAATCAGACCGTCACATTATGATCAACAAGTAGCCAGCATACTTGATCACATTTTCTCTTGCTATAATAAACACTTATACTGCCCTGCAAAGGCAAAAGACCTTAACTCGCTAGAGTGTGAAACTGAGAAAAATGACTTTAAAGTTTCTGTTTTGTCCAGACAAAAGTATTATAGGTAGGACTCCCAAAATTTGACAACTAGTTGCTATAATGAAGAAATGTTTGTATGCAAAAAATCTTGAGCTCAAACGTGACCTTTGACCCTTGTTTGGCTGTTACTGTACTCTGCCTTTGTATCATATGCCAAAAATAAGGAGTCGTGCAAAGGCAAAAGGCAGTAACTGACATATAATCAATATTTGCTTGCTGTCCCCCATACTTACATCCATTATAAGAACACCAAACCAAGGTCTAGTCATCATGGTATGTGTTTTAAATTATATAGAAGACCTTTGGTTGTTCCTATTTAGTGCTATAATGATCAGGATAGGGTGGCAAGCAGCACTAACAACGTTAAACAGTATGACAGTTACAGATAAACAGATAAGTAAAACGTAAACAGATAAGTTACTTTGCAGTACAGTATGAATAAATGCAATAAATATTTCCACAAAAAAGATAATTTAATTATAATTGAATATAAATGTTTTTTAAACAAATTACAGAGGAGCAGTAATTTATCAATTTGCAACAAGAATATTTCATATTCATTAGGCGTTTTTAGGACTTTATTTTGAAATAGCAATAAACATGAAAAATCATGAAAGATTGGTAGAAAGCTCAGTTTGTTTTTATACCAAGAGTTCAAAAAATAACACCAATTCAATTTTATATAAAAAAAAAAAAAAAGTCAGATTTTTTAAAAATATATAAACAAAAATATTATGGATTCTCGATTTGTGATGCGGCTGCCCGCTATAACACACATATGCGCTCTTTTTATGCGCTTATTAGAGGTTGAATTAAAATGACGGTGACAGTTAAAGGGTTAAGGGCCACCAAACTGCTCAAGATGCACAGTCAACGAACTCGACTTGGATTACTGCTTTTTAATTCTGAGATAATATAGACAGAGTCAACCGAAAAAAAGTTGGAATTACTTTTACCATTTAGGTTAGCCTACTTTGTACGGACGTTAGCGATAACTAGCTTAGTGCTATATGGATTTGTGTACGATCTGACATGAACACCTGCAAGAAGGAAATATGGCTCAAACACGTATGGATTATTGTGGTCCGATACAGCAGATGACGTGCATTGCTATGGATTATGGATTATGCATCTTCCATGGATTATATCGGATTGCATGGAAAGGTAGGATGCCTGTGTATTTAATAATTGGTTTTCGGCGTCTGATGTGAGGCGAGTGTCAACGTTAGCGCTAACTTACGTGACACAGATTACATTTAGCTAGCTCCGGGCTGTCTCTGACATTGATAGATCTGAACCATCGCCCTGAACGAAAATAACAACATTTATGACAACCTATTAGCTTGCATACCATCTAAGTATGGCTTGTTCACCTTGCTTTGTTTCTGATTGCATACTTGGAGCAGTTTTTCTGGCCAAAGATGTATTGTGTGTATGTTACGTGGTTTGGTGACGATTAAAGAGCGGCAAACTTTGACAGTATGACAAAGCCAGAGTACAGTAACATCACAGCGGCACCGTAACATCTCTCTTGATGCCAGGCTAAACAAAGTCAGAACACCTTAACTCAACTTCAGCGTGCTGGAACAAAGGCAAAGAGCCGTAACAACTGTTACGGCGTTCTGCTGTGGTTTCTCGTATGGTTTTGGAAGTTACGGTTGTCATAGCCCTTTATTTTCTCGTTAAAACAATCAAATTGACTCACGATATTTATTCACATGATAAAGGAGGTCTCAAATACCACAAAAATGACACTAACTCATTTTTGACCAAACATGATGTTACGGCGTTTTGCCTTTGTAGGGCAGTATAGCAGAAAAACTAACATCAAATAGTCAAGGCCAAAGAGCCCAACTAAAGCAAACACCAATCACCATAACGGTGACCAAACCAAACTATTACGTTCAAACAAACTTCGACATCTAAACCTCTTTTAAAAGGTTCAGTTCTGTGTCTGCTGGGAAGCTTCCCGCTAAAACTTTATAAGAATGTTAGGGGATAATGTTCTATCAGTGTTAGGACTAAACATGTTTAAAATGTTTTAGAGAGTGTTATCCTTCCTTTAGGAGAACTTTCTGGTAACAAAAATAAAATGATCTACAGAAATCATTACAAGAACATAACAACATTGATAGAACAACAACATTTCTATCTGGGATGAGCTCACCCATATGACAAAAACCTGCATGCTTCATATACAGCAACCATATATCTTCCTTACTTAAATCAGCCAGAATTACCTTCTGTGTTTCATGAAAGGCCAATACATGTCCTATACAAAATCAGACCGATTATGGCCCATTTCATACTAAATAGCACACATACAAGATTTTTGCAATATATATATATATATATATATATATATATATATATGAATACTGTAAAAAGTCTTATGAGTTCTACATGACAAAAGTATGCAAATGTGTATGGTATTAGTAGAAAATAACTGATATTCATATACAAGTCATTTAAAGTTCTTATATTGAATCATATGCTAGTCAAATTAAAGTCATAGAATTTATACACATTTTGTGTCATTTGTTTATGGGTGGTGGTGGCGCAATGGATAAGACACATACCTTTTGGTGTGAGAGACCCGGGTTCGAATCCACTGTGAGACACCAATGTGTCCCTGAGCAAGACACTCCAGAGGCGTGCGACCTCTGACATATATAGCAATTGTAAGTCGCTTTGGATAAAAGCGTCAGCTAAATGAATAAATGTAAATGTTTATGCGTTTCATACAGATTTCATGTTTTGATGACCAACATCTGATTCACTTATATGCAGTTGGCAAATTTTTAAATTGTACAGTACAGAAGCCGGTTCGAGGATTACTGTCAGAAAATCACTGACCTTTATGAGGACTGTGAGGATTTTCCTACAGGTATTGAAAGAGCAGTTGAAAAGCAATGACATTGTAAGACTGTATTTACATTAATTGTGAACTGTCTGGGCCTGTTGTTTGTGAACAAATCATATTATTGCAAATTAACAAAGTTGAGTCAAATATGTTTCTAGAACAGTGATTAAACTGTTGAAAATTGGCTGGAATGTGTTTTTGTATATGTGACATGAACTCTGGTGGTGATGCACTCTAAAAACTTTTAATATGATTTACTACATTTTTTTTTTGGTGAAACATTTTTACACTTATAATATTGATAAAAATTGTAAGCAGTGAAATCAATTACATACACTGTATTAACTGAGTAAATGTAAGTAAAACAAATTAAATAGATCTGAGTAACTGCATTTGGTACATTAACAAATCAAATCGAGTAATAATAATTACTAATTATTGGGGGGGAAATAATTGGGGGGGGGGACATTTAAAAACAAATATTTATGAGTAATATTAACTGTGTTTATATGCGAGTAATATTAACTTTTTAATTTCCTCTAAACCTTTGTAAAAATATTCCATACAACCACCAGTATAACTACATGACATTGGCCTTTATTGTCGATGAGTAGCCTACAGCAATACAGCATATTTTATACTATTTTTAACACATATACAATATTGCCTACATTTAAACTCATGTAACAAACATTTTCGAAGTAAAAATGAAACATTAAGGCCTAAACAACCAGTGTAATCAACCAGTCTGTTATCCAGTATCCACCGGATCAGCGCGTGTTCCCATCCCGGAGATGGACTCGCCTCTGCGGGGGAACTTATAACTTTACACCGCCGTCCTGCGTCACTCACAGCCGAGAGATGCTGCGACGCGACTGACTCCATCACCTGCCAATAAACAAACAGTGCACAGTTCTGAGGACATTTTATCATCCAAATTAGTTATATTCATTATCTTTAGGAATATAGTCGTGTGTTTTTTATGCAAGGCGTTACAATCACGCGAAAAGACAGGCGCGAGTCGACACTCGTTTAACTCGTTTAAAGGGACATTGTGTAGGATTTTCTCCCATCTAGCGGTGAAATTGTATTTTGCATTCAAACGAATAGTACTCTCCAGCGCCTCGCTTTTTCAAATGCGTGTTGCATCTACGGTAGCTGTTATGTACCAAAAAGCTATGACAGGATGTCTTATAATAGCACTATAATAGCAGTTCTCTTACGAGAGGTCTCTCGTACTGCGTAAGATATCTTACGCTAGGGGAAAATCCTTTTCCGCGAGATATTGAAGCCAAAAATTATCCTTAATTTTGTAATAATGCAAAACGCGTTGCAGCAGCAATGCAGACATAGGCGAGACAGCTCGCGCGCCTATTGGCTGCTCTGCGGCAACTGCAGCAGCCTATCGAGCGAGGCCTGGCGTGACGCCAGACCCAATCAGGGCACTTCGCGCCCGCTGCGTCACGTCCCGCCGAAATGGGCGTGGTCTAGGCCTATAAATATCGCTCGCAGGCAGCTATTATCTGATTTTTCATCCTTCAAGCGAAGCACACGCATCGCTGGAGCTGGATTAGAAGCCGCGCCGTCGAGAGAGAGCACCTTCAGCGGGACGAGTCACTGAAGTCGCTGGCCGCGCCGCCTTCCTGCCTTCCTGCTGCGCTTTCCGGCGCTTATATCCTTCTCTTTTATTTGCACTGTATTTCTGTGTGTGTGTGTCGCCGCCGCGACACACATTTTCTAAAAGAGCTAGCGTCTTTTTAAAGATGCCTTCCTGCGGCTCGTGCAGAGCCACACTCAGCGACGGGGACCGCCACGTGATCTGCGTTTCCTGCCTGGGTGAGGAACATGCAGCTCTCGCGCTCGCTGACGGCGGATGCCCTCACTGCGAGCTGATGGCAATGGCGACTCTGAGGACTCGCCTAGCCGTCTTCACCGAGACTGCTCCCCCGCCCGCCGCGGCGTCGCGCCGTAAAAAGCGCCGTGCCCAGCGGGCCCCGGAACCCTCCCTCAGCCGCCAAAGCTCGCCGGTTCGCCCGCTTGCTTCCCCGGCTTCTTCTGTTTCGCTTCCTGACGGACAGCGGCCGCCGTCTGCCGCCGCTTCCGTTGATATCGCGGATGAGGAAGCCCTGCTGGGAGAGGATGATTCCTGCTCTATCCTGGCGTCAGGCAGTGAGGATTGGGCGGGCTCTGAGGACCCCGCACCCCCTGCCCGCACTTCGTCAGGCAAGAGAGCTTCTATTGAGACGGAACTCATGCGAGTACTCGCACAGGCCGCGGCGAGCCTCGGCCTCGAGTGGTCTTCGCCTGAGCAGCCCGCTCACAACCGGCTGGATGGATTTTTCCTGCCTGGGGAGCGCGCTTCGCCTGTGTCCAGACCGGCGCCTTTTCTTCCTGAGTTACACGAAGAAGTCGCCAAGTCCTGGAGCGCCCCCTATTCTGCTAGAGTGCGTCCTGCTGTTTCTTTGGCATTCTCCGCCGTTGACGATGCCAAGAACAGAGGATACCTCTCGCTGCCGCCGGTTGAAGAGGCGATAGCGGCCCACTTATGCCCGCCCTCCGCTGGACGGCGCGCTAAGCCGGCCCTACCCTCTAAAGCTTGCCGCACGACGTCGAGCTTGCTCCACCGCGCTTTCTCCGCCGCCGGGCAAGCTGCGTCAGCGTTGCACACCATGGCAACGCTCCAGATCTTCCAGGCCGATCTCCTCCGTAAGCTGGATGAGGAAGGACCTGACGCGATCTGTGTGCCGGACTTAAGGAGTGCCACGGACCTCGCTCTTCGTGCTACTAAGTCCGCAGCGCAAGCCATTGGACGGACTATGGCTTCTCTCACCGTATCTGAGAGACATCTCTGGCTGACGCTCTCGGAAATGGCCGAGTCTGAACGCACCGCGTTCCTCGACGCCCCGCTTTCCGCCACAGGCCTCTTTGGATCCTCCGTCAAAGATTTCGCGGAGAGATTCGCAGAGGTACAGAAAGCGTCTCAGGCCATGAAGCACTTCCTCCCGAAGCGCTCCAGCTCTGCAGCAGGCCGTGCGAAACCGTCTGCTCAGAGCTCACAGCCACAGCCACCGTCCACTGCCTCCACTTCACAACGCCGCCAGGCCAGAAGCGCGAGACCGCGCTCCCGCTCATCCGGTCGCCGCCCCGCAGGACGCGGCTCGCGACCTAGGATCACGGTGAAGCCCGAGGCCCCGAAGTCGTCCTAGCACAGCTAGGAAAACGACGGTGTTCCAGTCCCGCTGCGGCCGGACTCACACCAAAGCTATTCGCTCGTTCAGTTCCAGAAAATGTGACTGTTCCAGTGTTTTCTGCAGCCAACAAGTCGGTTCTGTCACCCGCTTGCCTGCACACAAATGCCGTTTTCACGGCTACCCAGATAAATCCCCAAAAGAGTGTATTTTCTGGTGTCCCGGCCACGGCCGATGGTGTTTCGTGTGTAGTAAGAATGCCCACTGCCCAGTGCCCATCCCTACACATAAGCACAGCCCGTCACACAGGGCTCGCGCACATAAAACCGACTCAGATCGGTTGCGCTTCAAACATGGTGAACGTGCCCACTACCCAGTGCCCACTAACACCACGTTATGCATGTCTCACGGTTTCTGTAAAAACGAAACCAACGTGCACTCGCTTCACGCAAGCGAACGATGCTTTCGGTGTGATAAATGTGCCCGCTGTCCCGCGCCCACATCCACACATAGACATGACAGTTCCCACGGGAACCGCCCAGCCCTCCCCCTCGCGGTTAACCACCGTAGAGGAGTCGAGCGCGGGCAATCTGCCCGCTGTCATCAGCGCGCCCCATGCCTCAAATGTCACGAGCGACACGCTTGTGTTACAGCACACCGAAGCTTCTCCATCGCTGAGCGAGCGGAGCGCGCTTCGTATTCGACCCCTAGCTATCCATGCAGACGCATGGGCAAAGCTACCCGGGGTTTCGAAGTGGGTGCTGAACATTATAGAAAGAGGCTATTCGCTGCAGTTTCGCCGACGCCCTCGCCGCTATGTGGCGCGCGTCGAGACCACGGTAAAAACAGAAGTAGCACATCTACTTCGAGCCGAAGTGACGAAACTATTGAGCAAAGGGGCCATAGAACCTCTCTCTCAAGATCAGAGCGAGGGAGGGCTATACAGCAGATACTTCCTGGTACCGAAAAAAGACGGGGGTCTCAGACCCATACTAGATCTAAGGCAGCTGAACAAAGTGCTTGTGAAGCGACAGTTCAGGATGCTCACGACCAGGCAAATCCTTGTGCAGATTCGCCAAGGAGATTGGTTTGTGTCAATAGATCTGAAAGACGCGTATTTTCAAATACAGATAGCGTCACGTCACAGGCGATATTTGAGATTCGCCTTCGAGGGCCAGGCATATCAGTACACAGTCCTGCCGTTCGGTTTGTCCCTAGCACCCCGTACATTTACGAAGTGCATGGACGCGGCGCTCGCACCCCTCAGAATGAGAGGCATGCGAGTGCTGAACTATTTGGACGATTGGCTGATTCTAGCGCAATCTCGCGCAGTGCTCATAGAACACACGACCATTTTACTCGATCACCTCGAGGATTTGGGTCTGAGTGTCAATTGGGCGAAGAGCTCCCTGTCACCCAGCCAGAAAATATCTTTCCTGGGCACAGAACTGGACTCACTATCCATGATAGCGCGACTATCACAACAGCGCGCGGTAGACATTCGACGCACAGCGAACTCTTTTCGCTGCGGCGCGTCTGTCCCGCTCAAAAGATTTCAGAAGATGCTAGGTCTCATGGCCTCAGCATCGTCAGTGCTCCAGCTGGGTCTGCTACGCATGCGCCCGCTGCAGTTTTGGCTGAAAGCGCGAGTCCCACGCGAAGCGTGGGCACCCGGTTTGCTTCGCCTCAGGGTCAATCAGAAATGCGTTACAGCTCTGAAACCCTGGAAAGCGAACGACTGGTACCAATCAGGTGTAAGCCTGGGGACTTCCTCGAGGGTGAAGGTGGTGTCCACGGACGCGTCCACCTCGGGATGGGGAGCGCTGCTCGAGGGCAGACCGTTCTTCGGCCAGTGGTCAGAACGGGAGAAGCTCCTGCACATAAACTGCCTCGAAATGCTGGCAGTAGACAACGCGCTGACGCGTTTTTGTCCCCAAATAAAAGGTCACCACGTCTTGGTCCGTTCGGACAACATGTCTGTGGTGTCCTACATAAATCGCCAGGGCGGCATCAGATCCGAGAAACTGTACAGGCTGGCAGAACGCCTCCTGGTATGGGCTCAGTGCAACCTGCGCTCGCTCAGAGCAGCGCACGTGCCAGGGATCATGAATATAGGACCAGACAGACTGTCCAGGAACAATGTTCCGGCAGGCGAATGGTCCCTACACCCACAGACAGTCCAACTGCTGTGGAAGAAATTCGGCAGAGCGAAAGTGGACCTGTTTGCGTCTCAAGAAAACGCTCACTGTCAAGAATTTTTCTCCAAGAGCAGGAGCGCGCTGTCCCATGTGTGGCCCCGCCGCCCGCTCTATGCTTTTCCCCCCGTCTCTCTCCTGCCTCAGGTGATAGAACGGATCAGGGAAGAAGGATGCTCAGTACTGCTGGTAGCACCGTTCTGGAAAAACCAACCTTGGTTCCCAGCCGTGATGCAGTTAGCAAGTACTGCCCCGTGGCCAGTACCAGTGAGGAGAGATCTCCTCTCACAGGCCCGCGGCTCGATCTGGCATCCTCACCCGGAACTATGGTCCCTTCATGTCTGGGCCATCAACGGGTACATGTTGGACTCCCTAAAGGAGTATTAAACACGATCACGCAGGCTAGAGCTCCGTCTACAAGACGACTCTATTCTTCGAAATGGTCAGTGTTTTCGGGCTGGTGCACAGAAGTTTCGAAGTGGGTGCTGAACATTATAGAAAGAGGCTATTCGCTGCAGTTTCGCCGACGCCCTCGCCGCTATGTGGCGCGCGTCGAGACCACGGTAAAAACAGAAGTAGCACATCTACTTCGAGCCGAAGTGACGAAACTATTGAGCAAAGGGGCCATAGAACCTCTCTCTCAAGATCAGAGCGAGGGAGGGCTATACAGCAGATACTTCCTGGTACCGAAAAAAGACGGGGGTCTCAGACCCATACTAGATCTAAGGCAGCTGAACAAAGTGCTTGTGAAGCGACAGTTCAGGATGCTCACGACCAGGCAAATCCTTGTGCAGATTCGCCAAGGAGATTGGTTTGTGTCAATAGATCTGAAAGACGCGTATTTTCAAATACAGATAGCGTCACGTCACAGGCGATATTTGAGATTCGCCTTCGAGGGCCAGGCATATCAGTACACAGTCCTGCCGTTCGGTTTGTCCCTAGCACCCCGTACATTTACGAAGTGCATGGACGCGGCGCTCGCACCCCTCAGAATGAGAGGCATGCGAGTGCTGAACTATTTGGACGATTGGCTGATTCTAGCGCAATCTCGCGCAGTGCTCATAGAACACACGACCATTTTACTCGATCACCTCGAGGATTTGGGTCTGAGTGTCAATTGGGCGAAGAGCTCCCTGTCACCCAGCCAGAAAATATCTTTCCTGGGCACAGAACTGGACTCACTATCCATGATAGCGCGACTATCACAACAGCGCGCGGTAGACATTCGACGCACAGCGAACTCTTTTCGCTGCGGCGCGTCTGTCCCGCTCAAAAGATTTCAGAAGATGCTAGGTCTCATGGCCTCAGCATCGTCAGTGCTCCAGCTGGGTCTGCTACGCATGCGCCCGCTGCAGTTTTGGCTGAAAGCGCGAGTCCCACGCGAAGCGTGGGCACCCGGTTTGCTTCGCCTCAGGGTCAATCAGAAATGCGTTACAGCTCTGAAACCCTGGAAAGCGAACGACTGGTACCAATCAGGTGTAAGCCTGGGGACTTCCTCGAGGGTGAAGGTGGTGTCCACGGACGCGTCCACCTCGGGATGGGGAGCGCTGCTCGAGGGCAGACCGTTCTTCGGCCAGTGGTCAGAACGGGAGAAGCTCCTGCACATAAACTGCCTCGAAATGCTGGCAGTAGACAACGCGCTGACGCGTTTTTGTCCCCAAATAAAAGGTCACCACGTCTTGGTCCGTTCGGACAACATGTCTGTGGTGTCCTACATAAATCGCCAGGGCGGCATCAGATCCGAGAAACTGTACAGGCTGGCAGAACGCCTCCTGGTATGGGCTCAGTGCAACCTGCGCTCGCTCAGAGCAGCGCACGTGCCAGGGATCATGAATATAGGACCAGACAGACTGTCCAGGAACAATGTTCCGGCAGGCGAATGGTCCCTACACCCACAGACAGTCCAACTGCTGTGGAAGAAATTCGGCAGAGCGAAAGTGGACCTGTTTGCGTCTCAAGAAAACGCTCACTGTCAAGAATTTTTCTCCAAGAGCAGGAGCGCGCTGTCCCATGTGTGGCCCCGCCGCCCGCTCTATGCTTTTCCCCCCGTCTCTCTCCTGCCTCAGGTGATAGAACGGATCAGGGAAGAAGGATGCTCAGTACTGCTGGTAGCACCGTTCTGGAAAAACCAACCTTGGTTCCCAGCCGTGATGCAGTTAGCAAGTACTGCCCCGTGGCCAGTACCAGTGAGGAGAGATCTCCTCTCACAGGCCCGCGGCTCGATCTGGCATCCTCACCCGGAACTATGGTCCCTTCATGTCTGGGCCATCAACGGGTACATGTTGGACTCCCTAAAGGAGTATTAAACACGATCACGCAGGCTAGAGCTCCGTCTACAAGACGACTCTATTCTTCGAAATGGTCAGTGTTTTCGGGCTGGTGCACAGCCCGTGGTGTGTCACCCACAAACTGTGATGTGACGGAGGTGCTTTCCTTCCTACAAGAGCTGTTGGATGGGGGCAGGGCCCCCTCCACGCTCAAAGTTTATGTGGCGGCTATAGCAGCGTTCTCAGAAACAACGCTTGGTCAGTCAATAGGAAGGAACGATTTAGTCATCCGCTTCCTTAGAGGAGCTAAGAGACTGAATCCTCCCAGACCTCCCTCAGTCCCCGTATGGGACCTTTCTACGGTTCTGGAAGCCATGAAAGGTGCGCCATTTGAGCCTTTGCAGTCAATCGATTTGAAACACCTGTCTTTCAAAACGGTGTTTTTGCTGGCTCTCGCTTCAGTGAAGCGCATAGGGGATCTGCACGCGCTCTCTGTGAGCGCGGCGTGCATGGAGTTTGGGCCCAATGACTCAAAAGTTATACTCAAACCTAAGCACGGTTATGTTCCAAAATCCCTCAACACACCGTTTAGGGCGCAGATTATCTCTCTGTCAGCCCTACCGGTCCCTGATGAGGAAAGAGACGCGAGCCTCCTTTGCCCAGTCAGGGCATTACGAGCTTATGTGTCTCGCTCGTCTGTTTTCAGACAGACGGAACAGCTCTTTGTTTCGTTTAGCGGACGTTCTAAGGGACTAGCCGCGTCGAAACAGAGCCTATCCAGATGGATAGTTGATGCTATAGCGCTGGCATACGCCTCCAAGGGCATGCAGTGCCCTTTGGGTGTCAGAGCGCATTCCACGAGAGGCATGGCCTCTTCGTGGGCCTGGTCAAGTGGGATTGCCTTGCAAGATATTTGTATGGCGGCAGGCTGGGCCTCCCCGTCTACATTTATAAGGTTTTATAACCTAGAGGTTCCCGCCCTGCAGGCCAGGCTGCTGTCGGTCTAAACCACCAGTATTATCTGACCTGATGCGTTCAGCTCAGAATGCTGCGTTTGCTGAGCACAGCTCAATGTTCGACAGTTTAAAGCTGGGCAAACTGTGTAAGACCCACATTTTTTCCCATCAGTTCAGGCCGTACCCCGCCCTGTCTGTATGATGAAATTCGCGTCCCTTCGACGCTACTTTATGTGGAAAAGTGAGGCTGCACCCCTCCTTCTTCCCGGACTCTCTGTGAGTTCACTGAGTGATTGTGCACTATATGTACCCCGGGTTTTCGCCCTTGGGTTTTTGGTGTCAGATCTCAGCATGCACGGCGTTTTACATTGGGTCCCCTAGCGTAAGATATCTTACGCAGTACGAGAGACCTCTCGTAAGAGAACGTACTCGGTTACTAACGTAACCTCGGTTCTCTCTAGAAGAGGGAACGAGTACTGCGTATCTTGCCGTGCATGCACACGCTCTGGTTGCTTCGATGATGAAAAACCAGATAATAGCTGCCTGCGAGCGATATTTATAGGCCTAGACCACGCCCATTTCGGCGGGACGTGACGCAGCGGGCGCGAAGTGCCCTGATTGGGTCTGGCGTCACGCCAGGCCTCGCTCGATAGGCTGCTGCAGTTGCCGCAGAGCAGCCAATAGGCGCGCGAGCTGTCTCGCCTATGTCTGCATTGCTGCTGCAACGCGTTTTGCATTATTACAAAATTAAGGATTATTTTTGGCTTCAATATCTCGCGGAAAAGGATTTTCCCCTAGCGTAAGATATCTTACGCAGTACTCGTTCCCTCTTCTAGAGAGAACCGAGGTTACGTTAGTAACCGAGTACGTTTTCCTTCGGGTGAACTGGTTTGTTATTTCAAACAAACTGCAACTTGACACAACGAACAAACGAATGTTACAGTTTTGAACAAACAAAACTTACAACCTTGTTTTTAGGGCCTTCTCTACTTTACTCAATAGCTGCTATTCATCAAAGAGCCTGTTTAACTTTTAACTATAAATGTTCTACTGTCTATATAATAAAGTACACAACCAAGCAATGAAAAAAAAGCTTGTAATTAAGACCGTAACATTGACTTACCTGTCGAGAAGAAAGCAGGCAACTTCAGCGTCTCTTTTGAAAGCTTTCTCCTGCATTAGCTATCCCGACATTAACCCTTGTTTTTGTAATCTCTGGTCACGTTTCCTTTTACAGTCTATTTTGGACTTTTTCGACGACGAGGACTCCTTATCCTGTGACTCAGCAGTGATAACCGTGCAGTGCAGCCTTTTAAACTTGCCGGGGCAGTGACAAGCGCCTCTCACTGCTCTGCTCCTCCGCTTCTGCTGGTTTCAGTCACGTGACGCTGGCTCTGAACGAAAACGTGTTGTGGAAACGCGTTGGCCTAGTACTTTTTGTCCCTCTCTGCTATTATAGTTTTCAAGATGGCGGAACAACATGGAAGCCTCCGTGGACCTACCCGTTCCATGTATATAAAAATAATAAATTCTTCGTTTACGAGGATAAGTCAGATAATTAGCAGAGGTATTTGTACACCATTGAGGACATATTTATGAATAAAAATATTGATTTTAGCTAATAAAATACCTAAAAAACTACACATTGTCCCTTTAAGGTGAGTAACATTGCGTCTCTGTATGTTCTTTCGCATTAAATCAAATGATTTAAAGCACATTAATGATTATACAGATAAAATAAAACGTACACACCTGAATTTCAAAGAGGAAATGCACCAATTCTGCGCCGCTGAGAAGAGAAGAGGAGAACTGTTCTGGACTGGAGAGAGTTCATACAGCGTGCGCTCACTCAACCGTTGAGCTGTCCTCACGTCAGAGGGTGGGGGAGGGGTGCATTGTTTTAATTGAGTAAACTTAATTTCTTATGCGCGTTAAATATTAATAATATTGATTTTATTTAAGTAATATTTGTGGTTCTTGAAACAGATTAGTTTAATTATCCATTCTCAAATATTGTGATGGAAATTTCACAAATATATTAGCTAAGTGTATTGTAAATAAATAATTGGTTAGTCAAATACTAAATTATTTTAGTGAAAAACTTCAAACTTAAATATAACTGTAAATTTCAGACAAAATTAATTGTTAGAGTTTTAGTAGATTATTTCGGTAAGTAAATGATATTCAGAGATTTTATTAAGTTTGTAACATCTCCTTTCTTTTAAAGATGTTACTCTGAGGGGGTTCAACAGAATTTTGACATGTACTGATAAAAATAACTCTTCACAAAACAAATGATAATTTGCTTAAATTTTATTTTCTTCACCAGTGCTTAATAAATGTGTCACAAAGACAATAGAAATAAAGTCAGAGGTCTTTGTCTCTTCAATAAAGAGTGAAGAAAACTTATCTCTTGGCATGTCCTGTCTTTGATAAGGTGTGTGATGATGAAGTGATGATGAAGATGAAATGAGTCACAGATCCCCCAGGTTATTTGAGTGCGATGCAATGATAGTAATCCTATAATCCTCCATACGAGAAAAGATCGCTTGAGATGAAGATGCTCAGTGAATAGCTGTCCTCAGCGCCACATAGCTGACCATGTGCAAGGCCATGTGCTGCAGCCTTGATGCTGGTGTGGACCGCTCTTGGATTCACTGTCTCTAGAATCCAATCCGGGCTCACAAAAGAACATGTGGTAATTAAAAGTCCTTTCTAGAAAGAAATCAAATAACTAACATCAGTGATCTCAAACAAACACAACATCAAATATAAACCAAACCATACTCACAGTTGAGCAGAAACTCAAAGTGTTCTCAACACAGGACTTTGGATGAGAAAGAAGGTAGCACAAGATCAATCCTCAGATTTCCCTCTACCAAACCAACTGACTTACTCTATGGTGTCAGTGTTTATATACCCAGTTACCTCCAGGCAATAGAAAAAATGAAAAAAATGATTTAAAATGAAAACTATTGATATGTGAAATATGCAACTGTATCTTGTAGAATACACTCTAATAAATAATTTTGTAATTAAAATGTGTGCTTGTGTGTGTAGTTTAAATGTTGTGGTTCATCTAAGGCTGATTATACAGTATATAACCATGATTGACTACAGGCATAGGGCTCGACTTAGGATGAGAAAAATAGGCTCGACTTGAAAAATTTTGTGGATATATGGAGGAAATGTATACCAAAAAAGCTAGTAAAACAATCATTGTTTGTGGAGACTTCAACATAGATATGCTCAATCCAAATAAGCATAAATTGACAGAAAATGTCATCAGTACAATCTACAGCTTGAATTTGTACCCTAAAATCACTAGACCTACGAGGATAACGACCCATAGTGCCACATTAATTGACAATATTCTAACAAATGAAATCTTTAATGATGCAATAAGTGGAATATTAATAAGTGACATCAGTGATCATTTGCCCGTATTTACAGTGTTTGATAGCGATTGTAAGCCTCATCAGGAACCATTAAGCAAATTCAAAAGATTAAGATCAGAAGAATCCTTGAATGTTTTTAAGAATGATTTATTTGTACAAAATTGGGACAGTGTATATGATAAGAGCAATGTGCATGATGCCTATGAGTTTATGAGAATATTTAAAAAACTATATGACAAAAATTGCCCATTGAAGAAAATAGGTACAATTTCAAAGAAAAAAGGACATCCCTGGATTACAAAGGGATTGAAAAATGCAATCAAAAAGAAGAATTTGCTTTATAAGGAGTTTTTTAAACAAAGAACTAAAGAGGCGGAAAATAAGTATAAGAAATATAAAAATAAATTGACCAATATCTTGAGAAAAACTAAGAAAGATTATTACAATAAATTAATAGAAAATAAGAAATCTGATGTAAGCGAAATGTGGAAAATATTGAATAAAGTAATAAAAAAATCTTCTGGCCAGTTAAGTTATCCTAAATATTTTAATATGGGAGATGAAGATAATTATAATATGACAGAGGTGGCAAATACTTTCAATGCATTTTTTGTTAATATTGGGAAAGAGCTGGCAGAGAATATTCTTTTTTGTTCAGGCAGTGATCTTCAGTTGCTAGTGCAGGAGACAAATAAGGAATTAGAGAAGATTCAATTATGGTTTGATACAAACAAATTATCACTAAATTTAAAGAAAACTAAATGAATGATGTTTGGTAATGGTCAAAATAATTAGCAAATTGAAATTAAGCTGGATGGAGTGAACATTGAAAAGTCATAATTGACAATAAAGCGAACTGGAAACCTCACATTAGTCATGTTACAGTAGGAGGAAGGTTTCAAGGAGTATAGCAATAATTGGGAGAGCAAGGCAAGTTTTAAATCAGAAGTCTTTACGTATGCTCTATTGTTCATTAGTTTTGCCATATTTCACTTATTGTGTAGAAATGTGGGGAAACAATTACACAACAACAGTTCAGCCACTTGTTATTTTACAGAAGAGAGCTTTAAGGATCATTCATGGGGCGGGTTATAGGGAACATACTAATATATTTTTTATGGAGTCCAGATTACTAAAATTTAAAGATTTGGTGGATTTACAGACTGTGCAAATTCCATATAAGGCAAAGCGTAATGATTTACCTCAAAATGTACAAAAGTTATTTACTCGGAGAGAAGGAGGGTATGTGTTGAGAGGAAAATAAAATTTCATATGACCAATGGTACACAGTAGGAAGAAAAGTTTTTGTGTTTCCATACAAGGGGTGAAACTGTGGAACAACTTAAATGAGAAGCTTAAGGAATGTCCAAATATAAAACAATTCAGGAAAAGATTTAAAGAAATGATTTTTGAACGTTATAAAAATGAAGGAAAATGAGTTGGTTAAGCTAGAAAATTTGTTGCTAACATATTATATAAATGTATGAAGATTTATGTGCTTGTGTTTTGTAAAAAAGTGGATAATACCAAAGGAAGTAAACTAATGCTTTAAGAGTTTGAAAGAGGGGGTGGGAATTAATAAGTGTTAAACTTCATCCCACTCATTTTCAAGCAGCGGTGAATTTGATTTGTTTGATCATCAGTGTTCTTTCAATTATTGTCTTATGTTGTACATACTGTACACTTTTTCATTGTATGCTTGAAATAAAATGACGAAAGAAAGAGGACAAGATAAGAACAAGCATGAGTGAAGTATATGGAAGGCGTTTTCTGCCAAATTTAAATAAATAAAATGATTAAAATGAAAATTATGTAATTTCATTACAGAAAACTGTACGACAAATATGTGACAAAATTGAGAATGAAATGAAATTATTTCATTTTCACGGTGACAGTGCATCATCCCTGTCAAATTGAAAAATAAAATGCAATTGGTGATTTCACATTTCATTTTCACTACAGACTACGAGACTGCCGATATTAAAATGAAAAGCCAAACGTGAAAAAGAAACTACAAATACAGTTTTTACAATGCTCTTTATTTACTCTCACGCAATAATAGTGACACAATTCAAATTCAAATGTAAATTTTCGTTTTCATTTTAATTCCTCTTTTATTTCACAGTTTTCATTTTCGTTTTCATTTTCAAAGACAACCTGCATGCAAATTCTATGTTAATGAGTGGGTGTGGCTTATTCTAGTAACGGCGCTAGAGACACGCCTTCTGTAAAGTGAAGTCGTCGACGTCCCGTGTGTATGAGTTGAATGTGTGAAATGAAATTATTTAAATGTGATTATATTGTAATCGAGACGACGAGATATGGCGAAATCTGTAAGTGAGCTTTTGTGGGAAGCTGCCGCAGCATTAGAACGTGGAAACAACCAGCCTGACCATGTTAGTTATGATGTTAGATTAGACCATAATCGATGAGGTTCATTCATGTATTAGGCTGTTTTGGAAATTCAACTATTTGGGTGTACAAAAGTCTTAGTAACACAATTTCTACAACAATTATAGCCAGACATTTATACCCGCTAGCTTTAACCGAGGACCTCGGCCAATGTTTCATATTCGTGTCGTGCCTAACAACGCCCTTCAGCCGTGACTTATTCAGATTAATTTAATAGATTTATACTCTAATTAAACGTGGAAAATAGACTCATAACTACCACTAATAAATTGAATTTGACCTAAACCGTTTTCTGATTTTAATTATTCATAAATATTTAGTCATAACTACTTTTCTTCCTGGAACTACAGTATGTAGGGTTTGTTTCTGGTGAGACACTTATTAGTGGCGCACTATAGGTGCTCTCGGCGTGTTAGGCCGGCGACACACTGGCTGCGTGGCGTGAGCGTGGCGTTTCTGTTGCGTGTCAGCTGCATGAAAATGACATCAACATCTTTTCCTAGTTCCAGTCCAAAATTGTCATGCCCTTCACTCGCTAACTTCCCTCCGTCTCGTTCACTCGGATGTACGTCATTGCTTACGCTGCACGAGTGCCCACTACTGGCGGAAACTGCGTTGGGCTGAATTGGAACATCCTAAGCCCTTGATCACTTGGAATCAGCTATGGAGTTTATTTTATTTTATTTTATTTATTTTTTCCTTTAATAATTTGTTTAATGCAGCATCCATATCCATATAAGTGTGTTTGGGTTGTTTTAAATAAAAATATATATAATTAATATATCATATAAAATGTGAAGTGATGCTTGCAGTGTCAAAATTCGCCACTGGGCAGATGCTAACACAATTAACATGTTGTGATACCATGATATACCACGTTTTAGCATTATATACCACAATTTAACATGTTTCTAAGATGATTTACTACGATTTATCACATTCCAGCATGCTTTACTATGATTAACATGTTGTTAGAATGATTCTAGCATGATTAACATGTTGTTAGCATGATTAGCATGTTGCTAGCATGCTTTTAACAAAATGCTAGCATGTTTTTAGCTAGATGCTAACATGGTTAGCATGTTACTAGCATGATGCTAACATGATTAGCATTTTGCTAACATGATGCTAGCTTGATTAGCATGTTGGTAGCATTATGCTAGCATGATTAGCATGTTGCTAACATGATGTTAGCTTGATTAGCATGTTGCTAGCATGTTTTTAGCAAGATGCCAGGTTGTTCTGGGTGGTTGCTAGGAAGTTGCTAGGTGTTCTGGGTGGTTGCTAGGCGGTTGCTAGAGTATTCTGGGTGGTTGTTATAGTGTTGCTAGGGTATTCTGGGTGGTTTCTAGGCGGTTGCTAGGGTATTATGGGTGGTTGTTAGGCGTTGCTAGGCAGTTGCTAGGGTGTTTTGGGCGGTTGCTATGGTGTTACTAGTTGGTTGGTAGTTGCCAAAGATGGTTACTATGGAGTTCTTAAAATCTTTAATAACGAGTGTGTTTTCATGGCGTTTTCTATGTCTTTGCATTTGTCTTTGGCATTTTACTCTAATATATGTTGACTGCTGAGTCGTTTAATAATGTCAATAGATAATAAAAGAACTACAAATAACCTTTATCTTTTGTTTTGTTGTACTGGTGGTGTAAAGGAATACATATATTCTCCTAGTGCATGTTTAATCATATTGTATTAAATGATTTGTTAATGCATTATTTTGTCATGACTTTACTTGAGAGGGCCCTAATCATGATCAAATTCACTGTTAACTACTTCCCAAACTCAGCTCATGATTGATCATAAACTTACTATCAAACACACAACGAGTGTTCAGCTCAGTGAAGTGATGTTGTGTGGTCAGAGAACAGAAGTACAGTATCATCACGACTGTGTCTGGATGGAGAGTGAACTACTGATCCCAGCAAACCTTCCCTGAGTTTTGCTCCTTCCTTTGGGAACTGTTCCACAAATATTCTTT
Source organism: Leuciscus idus (assembly GCA_021554675.1). NCBI lineage: Eukaryota > Metazoa > Chordata > Actinopteri > Cypriniformes > Leuciscidae > Leuciscus > Leuciscus idus. Next base: position 60,141,586 of record CM038621.1, read on the forward strand.
GTGGGTTTTGAATTGTTATTTTGTATTTAGCTGTGCATAAGTCACAGTAGGGTGAGTTTGAAGGAAAGAGAGAAACACAGAACAGATAAAGAGCTTTTAAGGGCAGTTATTAGTGTATTTTCTACGCTTGAAGAGGAGGATCAACTAATCCTGTGCCGTCCAGTAATGTTTATGACAAAGCTGACATCAAGAGTTCAAGATATGATGATATTATATTATTTCTTATTCCTATTTTTATAAAAGACTGTATGATTTGAATCTTCTGCTTAATATGCTGGTATGGTTTATGTTTTTTTCATTTATTAATATCATAATGATCACTGAGATATACTGTGTTTCAGGTATCAGTGGAGTGGATGATCATGTGTTCATCAGTTCTGGTGGAAATGCTCGTCTGTCCTGTAATAATGCTCTTTCTGACTGCAAATCTAAAACTACATGGTTCTACTCTAACAGCTTCAGACATCCAGCAGCAGTTATACTGATTGAATTAGGGATAAAGAATAAAGACACAGAGAGACATGAGAGACTGAGTCTGGAGTCTGACTGCTCTCTGAACATCAAGAACGTCACAGAAGAAGATTATGGATCTTACAGCTGCAGACAATATGTGAACGGACAACAACAAGGACCTGATGTTTTTCTGTATGTTCTTCATGGTAAGTTTATGATTATGTGGTCATTTTAAAAAGGGCAGATTCTCCTTTTAAACTCAGATGATGATTGAAGAGTCTGTGATTTTTGTCTTGTGTTCAGTTTCAGTGTCTCCATCATCATTGTCATCATCATCATCATCATCATCATCATCATCATCTTCATCCTCACAGACTGAGATCAGTCCAGGCCGCTCTGTGACTCTCTCCTGTCAGTTGTATGCATATATTGGATACTCCTGTGATGATTGGGTTCATTCTGAGGGAGTTGAGCTGTTGTGGGTGAATCAGGCTGGTGTTGATCTGAAGAGAGACTCCAGATATCAGATATTATCATCATATCACTGTATCATCACTCTGACTACAACACTCCTGAATGAAGATAACAACAGAGAGTGGAGATGTCGGCTTCGTCAAAGAAATCAACTCAAGACCTCAGTCAGATACACTGTCAAGTATTCAGGTGAGAAAACACTCTTTTCAGACAGATTTGTCAAAACTTTCACACACTGGCTCTACTCTTTCTGACGGCTTCATACGTTTGGCAATTGTACAATATTAGTGGTCAAAGTCATAAACTGCATAGAAATCCTTATAATCCCCAATATTGACATACTAGACTAAAATAGACTCTTCTGATTTATGCAATATTTCATGTATGTTTTGGGAATTATAAGGATTTGTATGCAGTTTGAGGAATTCTAAGGCTTAATAATGTCATTGATTCAGGAAAGCTGAAGGTTTATGGGAAGCAGCTCACTGTGTTTCACTCTCATATAAACCAGGAATAAATGATACAGTAACATCTCTCTTCTCAACTACTGCCACTGTAAGCTGTGATGATTGAACACAAACTGCATGTCATGATCAATATGAAAATATGATGTTAATGTCCTGATGCGTCTGAACATTCATCTTCTGCAGCTCCAGTCGCTTCAACAACACTGACTCCAGTCAGAAGCTCAAACTCTGAGAAGACATCAAGCCGAACTACAGCAGCAGCTTCTACACAAGGTTCATGATCACATGATCACTGTCACACATCATCAGTCTCTCGCTTCAGTGGTTTGCACTGGCTCTCACAGACTGCTTTATCATCACACATATTATCATCAAAAAAAGCTCTTTAGTCAGATTTGTCAGTGAGTTTTGATACATATGACCGGTCTTGTACAGTCTGTTGTCTGATGCAAAATAATCATAATATACAGCTAGTGTAACTCACGCCACTCACATGATAAATGACTAAAATCATAGTGAGGATTTATTAAATGGCCCCTATTATGGATTTTTGAAAATGACCTTTCATGTAGTGTGTAACACAGCTCTAAGTGAATGAAAACATCCTGCAAAGTTTTAAATCTGAAAGTGCACCGTATATAAAGTTATTGTCTTTCAAAAGTAAGAGTCGACTCTGAGTCAATTAAATGAATTATTTTTCAAACGTTTCGTTGTGACGTCTAGACGAAACATTAGCATATTGCCCGCACACTTATTGCGCGCGCAGACACCAGGGAAAACTTGAACCTCAAACCGGCACTGATCCCTGTGGACACTGGACAGCATCATGTCGAGAAGACGCTGTGCTCTACAATGTGAAGCCCATACAGAAATGTAATATACTGTATGTCAATATATGTAAATTATATAATGTCAGTGCCCATGTATGTCTGCTGCCTATATGAGAATATATGCAAAATTCATATATGTAAAACACATACACATATGAAACATATATTTCAAAATATAGCAAAAATGGCCGTTTTCATGTAAGTGCCATATATTTTTATGGAAGTAGAATAATGTCAAATGTTTTTGAAATAAAAAGCCTGTTGAATTGCACTACTTGAAAAAAATATGCATTGCATTAACCATGCTTGCATTTTAATGCATTGTATTTTTAGTGCTTACATTTGTATGGGCTGAAATTCAACATGGTTGAATATTTAAGCTGTGAATATTTCAATTAAAAACATTTCAAACACCTTTTCATTATTAAAAATGCAATAATCCATATTCACCTTTCATATTTCACTTCCAAAATATTCAAACTGTTTAAAAATACAACCAATAATATTCAACAGGCAATTTTCGGTCCATTTTATTTCGCTTTGCAAATTCGCTTCCACAAATTCAGTGGTTCAAATTCGACAGTAAATTCAACATTGACGTCCAGGAACTGCAGGAAAAGCAGTAGATTGCCGAGCATACTCTCCATCTGCTGTTAGTCTACCTACCTCACCATCAGATGGTGCAAAAGCGCTTGTTGCTGACGAAGACATTCATTCATAAAATGAAAATGATTGTCAGTATATGCGGAAAAGATGATAAACACACAAAAGCTGTGTTTATGTTTCATTCAATAACTTCATTGTTACTTTCCCTGTGTATTCTACATGTCATCAGCTTTCTCTACCATGAACAGGATTATAATCGGTTTCCCTCAATACCTCATACTCAAGGATTTCCCTTCCGTTGATACAGTGATATGAAAGACCAATCTTGCACCTTATTAGGGAAGTAGGCTGTAGGCTACTATATAGGCTATAGGCAAGCAGAGGGACTCAGAATATGAACTTAACGCGCAAAGTTTCATGCTGAGCGTTTCGTGATATACTGGCATAAAATCAACACATACAGTATGCATACGTGTATTGCATTAGCTTAAACTGTCACAGCACTTGCATATTGTCCTCCTATTGTTAGTTTAACTGTAAATCGCTTTGGATAAAAGCGTCTGCTAAATGACTAAATGTAAAAATTGGCTTGACATTGGACATTCGCACATTTAGGGACCGTCTCTAAAGTTGCATACAACATTGGCATACACGTTTCTAACTTCAATAGCAAACTTAAATTTATTTGAATAAATATCAAAAATCCAAAGGGTGCGCATTATGCCTGACACTAAATGAACACTTTACAGTTGGTTTTATGACTGTAAGTCGTTCTATTCAAATGCTATCGGAGTTAGAAACGTGTATACCAAAGTCGTATACACTTTAGAGACGGTCCCTAAATGTGCGAATGTCCAACATCAAGCCATCTGTATGCCAATCTATCACTGGGAAACGCTCAGCATTAAGCTTTGCGCGTTATTCTGAGTCCATCTGCTTGCCTGCGAGTTTGGTCTTTTACATCACTGTAGTCCATTAAGCTACGTTAAGCGTTGTATATGTCCAGCAGGGGAATCCTTAAGTATTGAGGGAAACCCTAATAGCCTGCATGCAGCACATCGCCACAATATAAAGTTAAGGCAACTAAACAACCAAGGGAAATATATGTCAACCTCAAAAATGTAACATTGGATCTGTATATCCGCATCGGGGAATAACATTATAATCTCGTTCACGGTAGAGAAAGATGCATGTAGGCTACACAGGAAAAGTAACCGTGAAGACACTGAATTTAACATAAAACCGCCGTCATAATAATCACAAATACACTTACATTGCTGTAAATTAGTTTTATGAATGAATGACTTGTTCTAACTGTTGCTGGTCTTCAACACGCGCTTTTGCACCATCTGATGGTGAGGTAGGTAGACTAACAGCAGATGGAGAGTATGCTCGGCAATCTACTGCTTTTCCTGCAGTTCCTGGACGTCAATGTTGAATTTACTGTCGAATTTGAACCACTGAATTTGTGGAAGCGAATTTGCAAAGCGAAATAAAATGGACCGAAAATTGCCTGTTGAATATTATTGGTTGTATTTTTAAACAGTTTGAATATTTTGGAAGTGAAATATGAAAGGTGAATATGGATTATTGCATTTTTAATAATGAAAAGGTGTTTGAAATGTTTTTAATTGAAATATTCACAGCTTAAATATTCAACCATGTTGAATTTCAGCCCATAAAAATGTAAGCACTAAAAATACAATGCATTAAAATGCAAGCATGGTTAAAGGTACCGTATGTAAGAAATATATTTCAATTAATCATAAAATTGCCCTAATATGTCACTAGACATTAAGAAATCATGTTCATTTCAAATACTTATATCACTGACAACAGTAGTATGGCTAGGATATTGTCATTTAAAAAGTGGACTTGCAGCCCTCAACTGATGTTGATGTTGTCATTTTGTGTTTTGGCCTGAAGCGCCTCCCTCCACCATCTACCAATCACGAAGTCAGTAGTGTTTCGGGATCCGGGTTGCCAGCTTTGCTCTAACCTACCCTAACTCTAGTCGGATAAAAATGTCTAACGTTAATAAATCCAAAAGACCTCGTTACAATTCAGAAATTCTTCGTGACAAAGTCCGAAATAAAACCAGAATTTGTATTGGAGATGCTTTTGACAGATGGAGACGGCTGAAAACGGAGAAGAATTTTAAAACAGACGCCAACGTTGCTAATTTTCTCCTGGACAGGTAAGATTCATCTATGCTTGGATAACTTGTACTTGATGTCAATGGACATTTCATATAACGTTATTCATGACAGTCGAACAAAGTTATGCATGCTCGTGCAAAGTAACGTAACAGCTCACATGGACGTATGCTAACATTAGCAATGCATTATAGGAGCCCGTTTCTCTGTACTTATGCTGAGACGCTGAGGAAAACAACATTAGCACACCCATTAACTTATGGCAATTTGAAACGTAACTTAATTGAGACAGCAGCCTAACTTTACCTCAGAAAAAAATTATTCGTCATTCGTTCTTCTAAGTTACACATGCTGCAAGTTGACCTATATGACCATTGCTAATGTAATGTAGTTACTCTAACAATATATTCTGATGGGACTGAAAACAACCCTGTGACAGCCATTGGTGATATTGACTTTGTCCCGCGTTATAATTGCTGTGGAAAATGTTTTGGTTATTTTTTAGCCTACTTATGACATAAACTTTTTTCTTTTTTTTTTTTCTTTTCGTATTGAAAAAATAAGGAAGTTTTATTTTGTTGTTTATATGTTTTTTGTTTTGTTTTACTATTATCCTTTTTTTTCCTCCAATTTTTTTTAAAATTGTAATTGTATTTATATGTTCAACATAAAGAAATCAAATCAAATTAAATATCAAAAATAATAGAATGTCAAGTAATCTTTCACATCACATATTTTAGCGTTATGGACGTGTGCTGCAGGGTAAGTAAAAAAATACAGCTGGCCACTTTCACGTATAGCATCAGCTAAATGTATAGTTGTATCTTTGATATTGGTTACACATAGTGACATAGGCTTGTACTTACATTAATGACAGATACATAACGTAACAAAAGATTAGACTAACAGCTACCGTTCTGTCTGTCACATACGAGCATACATCTTTATGATTATACTGTCACATACAAGCATAAATCTTTACGATTATATTTAACTAATGACAATTAGTACATTTTTTAAATAAATAATGACTCATCAAAATATCTCTCATGAAGCATAAACACAATTAACAGAAAAAAACTTACTGTGTACGTCTCGTCGTCACTTGCCATTGGAAGCTCATTGAAAGCAGCATACGTTTCTGCTGAATCCTGCAGCTTATCTGGCAACCTCGAGTCAGGGGGGAGGGGGAGGTGATACACGGCTCTACAGTATTTTTAAAGTGATTGCAGTACCAGTTTTGGCCACAATCCTACATACGGTACCTTTAATGCAATGCCTATTTTTTTTCAAGTAGTGCAATTCAACAGGCTTTTTATTTAAAAAACATTTGACATTATTCTACTTCCATATATTTTCCCGTATATGCACATAAATGTGAAATATATGTAAGACGCATATATGTATACATGCATATATGTACTTATTTCTATAGTACATACTTTCACTTATATTAGGGATACAAATCGTATATATGAATGCATTGTAATTAAATGCCTATAGTTGGAGATTTTGTGTCTATTGTGTGAATAACAAATATAGTATTTTAAGACAATAATGCAGTGTTTTCTTTGTCATTTTTGACAAATACATCCACAAAGTACCATAACCATATGCCACAGCTTTAAAAATGCATCAGTATCACATGCATGTACACTGTAAAACTTTTCACTGTAAATTTACAGTAAAATACTGGCAGCTGGGTTGCCATCCACATACTGTATTTTTAAAACACTAGTACAGTAAACAGCATTTACAGTACTCCACTGTAATTTACATTTACATTTACATTTAGTCATTTAGCAGACGCCCTTATCCAAAGCGACTTACAAATTAGGACTAAGTTCAGCGAGTCATCATAAAGAGGCAAAAGCAACAACAACGCAGGAAGTGCTCAAAATACGAAGTTCAGGTATTATTCAGAGTAGCATAAGCCTGATAAGTGATGTTTCAAAGGGAAAGGATTATTTTTTTTATTTTTTTTTCTATAAGGTTAAGTGCTCACGGAAGAGATTGGTTTTCAGCTGTTTTTTGAATGTTGTCAGGGATTCTGCATTCCGGATGAGGGTGGGGAGAGCGTTCCACCAGCATGGAACTGTAAATGAGAATGTTCTGGAAAGTGATTTTGTGGCTTTCTGTGATGGAACCACGAGACGTCGCTCGTTGACCGATCGTAGGTGTCTGGTAGGGATGTAGACTCGTAGGAGTGAGTGAAAGTAGGAGGGAGCTGAGCCTGTGATAGTTCTGTAAGCAAGCGTCAGTGCCTTGAACTTGATGCGAGCAGCTAGAGGTAGCCAGTGCAGAGAGATGAACAGAGGAGTGACGTGGGCCCTCTTGGGCTCGTTGAAGACAAGACGAGCTGCAGCATTCTGGATCATCTGTAGGGGTTTGGTCGCACATGCTGGGAGTCCAGCCAGAAGGGCATTGCAGTAGTCAAGCCTAGAGATGACCAGGGCCTGGACGATAAGTTGTGTTGCATGCTCAGTTAGGAAAGGCCTGATCTTCCTGATGTTGTGCAGTGCAAACCTGCATGATCGAGCTGTCTTTGAAATGTGATCTGTGAAGGTCAGCTGGTCATCAAACGTTACTCCAAGATTTCTGACCGATCTTGATGGGGTGATTAATGATGACTCTAGCTGGATGGTGAAGTCGTGCTGTAGAGACGGATTGGCAGGGAGGACGAGAAGCTCAGTCTTTGCCAGGTTGAGCTGCAGGTGGTGTTCCTTCATCCATGTGGAGATGTCCGCCAGACAGCTTGAGACCCGTGCAGCTACTGTGGGATCATCTGGTTGAAAGGAGAGGAAGAGCTGTGTGTCATCAGCATAGCAGTGGTAGGAAAAACCGTGTGCCTGTATGATGTGTCCCAGTGATGTGGTGTAGATGGAGAAGAGGAGGGGACCAAGAACTGAACCCTGGGGAACCCCTGTGGTCAGCTGATGTGCTCTGGATACCTCGCCTCTCCATGCGACCTTGAAGGACCTACCTGTGAGATAGGACTCAAACCAGTGGAGTGAAGTTCCTGTGATGCCCAGTGATGAGAGGGTGGACAGAAGGATCTGATGATTCACTGTGTCGAAGGCAGCAGACAGATCCAGGAGAATGAGGACTGAAGATTTGGAAGCAGCTTTTGCGATCCGTAGGGCTTCTGTGACTGACAGTAATGCAGTCTCAGTTGAATGTCCTTTCTTGAAGCCAGATTGGTTGACATCCAGCTGGTTGTTTAGAGACAAGAAGGATGTTAGTTGGTTGAAGACAGCTCTTTCAAGTGTCTTCGCAATGAATGGTAGGAGAGAGATAGGTCTGTAATTCTCTACCAATGATGTGTTTAGCGTTGGTTTTTTGAGCAGTGGAGTAACCCGAGCCTGCTTGAATGCTGTAGGGAAGGTGCCAGTGTGGAGGGATGAGTTGATGATGTGTGTGAGTGATGGTAGAAGTGTGGGAGAGATGGCTTGTAGAAGGTGTGAGGGGATGGGGTCAAGCGGGCAGGTGGTAGGGTGACTGGAGAGGAGAAGTGTAGATACTTCTTCCTCGGTTAGCGAAGAAAAGGAGGACAGAGGGGTATTGGCTGTGGAAGGGGTCGGTCTGGGTTCCTGTGTGTGTGGAGCTGAGAACTGACTGCTGATAGCTGTTGTTTTGTTGGTGAAGAAGGTCGCAAAATCGTCAGCAGTTAAGGAGGAGGCGGGAGGTGGTGGAGGTGGACAGAGGAGAGAGTTGAATGTCTTGAAGAGTAATCGTGTGTTGGAGGAGCTGTTGATCTTGTTGTGGAAGTATGAAGATTTTGCAGCATGAACATCAACAGAGAAGGAGGAGAGGAGAGATTGATACATACGTAATTACCAAATACAGTATATACCACATACTTTTACAATATTAAACTTGTCTACAGCAATAAATTGTATTTTACAGGGAATGCTGCTTTTATTACTACATAATTAAAATATTATACTTTAAGGTTTCATAAGAGTAGTCACACTAGGAAAAAGAAAACAACATTTTCTGGGTTTTAAAACATTTATTTAGGTTAAAAGCAAAGATCAGAAAATTGCCTTCTGTGAACATGTTGGCGGAATTATTTTAAACATAAAATGCAATTTTAACACTTAACAACAAACAGGTAACAGTTAGCGCTTAATTAAAGGAATAGTTCACCCAAAAAATGTTTTATTAGCTCATGATTTACTCACCCTCAAGTCATCCTAGGTGTGTATGACATTCTGCTTTCAGACGAATACAATCAGAGTTATATTAATAAATGTCCTGGCTCTTCCAAGCTTTATAACGACAGTGAATTGCTGTTTCTGTTTTGAAGTCCATAAAAGTGCAAACGAAATCCCATTCAAAGTCTGCAAGTTTTCACAGAAGTGAGGAAACCTGTAGGCTTACAGTGGTGGTCTTGTTTTGCACAACTTGGCCAGTTTTCTTTGAAGTTACTTGTCCTTTCTTTGTTTTTGATCCACGTTCAGGATTGATGTCAAGAAAGCGTCTAAAAGGCAGAAAAACAATTAAACAGGGCCGGCCCGCGGTATAGGCAAATGCTAGGGGCGCCACTCATCCATAGGGGCGCCAGAATGAGTGAACGAGTGAATTATTATTATTTTTTTTACTTTTTTTTTTTTTTATATATATAATACTATTTTAAAACCATTAATTCGAAATACTACCAAAAAAAAAAAAAAAAGTCCGGCTCACCAATTGTCCCCCGCCCATCGAGTGCTTGAAGTGCGTCAGAAACAGAGCGCGCGGTAATTTGTTGTGTAGCGTGCGCGACTCCGCATCCAATGTAGACAGCACTGCTTTTGTTAACACCAGTGTTTCCAGATGTACGATAATTATCGTATTTGTACGATAATTTTGACCTCTGTACGATGTACGATCAATAATGAAAAAAATCCCATAATGTACGATAATTTAAAGGTCCCATGACATGCTACTTTTTGTAGGCTTTAATATAGGCCTTAGTGGTCCCTAGTACTGTATCTGAAATCTCTTTTCAAAAATTCAGCTTCGGTGCAGAATTATAGCCACTTTAAGCCAGTCCCAGAATGAGCTTCCTTCAGACAGGCCGTTTCGGTGTCTGTAGCCTTAAATGATAATGAGGAGGAGAAAGGCGGCGCAAGGTGGAGGGTGGGTGTGGCCTTGACCATCTTGCGCAACGGTACCGTGGCGTGCATGTTTATGTTGGATATATTGCAATGGCACGAAGACACGCAGTCGTTCAAGCATTTCAGTTTGACCCAGAATCTGATCCGGATGGAGAAGCAACAACGGATGAAGAAGTTGCAACTCAGCGGCTCCAGCACGACGTTTCCGAATGGTTAGTTTAAAATATTATGTCTGGATACGGTACTTTATTCGGATGGTTTACAGTTATCATCATGTAGCTAACGCTAACCTACTGTTGCCTTTTCATGAAAGATCTGTAACGTCTGTATTTATCTTATTACAATTACATCAAGCTCTGCGATCTTGAAATGCGGATATCGCGCGTGCCATATAACCAACAGGAAAACGGTTATCCAAATAGCAAAGACGTGTACAACACTCGCGTTACAGTGTGTGTATTCACACACATAAACTGCATAGCTGCATAGCTAATGTTACAGCCAGATTCTAAGTCTAACAATCTAGGTAACCATAAACAGTAAAGCAACACACTTATATATCATTAGTTGACTTACTTGTCCGAGGTGTGTAGCTGAGCCAAAGAGAGTGATCCAGACTTTAGTTTCAGACGTTCAGCAAGCCCAGCTCTGTATTAACCCTTCGGTGTTCATTTGTACATCCAATTATTGAGCAATTATTATGCTTCGCTCGCTCAAAAGCCATGATATCTCTCGTGGACAAACTAAAATCGCGCGCGCGCGTTCCTACTTCCTAGCGCATTTTCTCATGGGCGGAAAATATATTCTCTGGGCGGGCAAAGCAGAGACAGGGGAGGTAACATTTCCTCCTTATGACGTCATAAGGAGGAGATTCAAGATCAGCGCGTTTGAGCCTCCATTTTCTCAAAGGCAGAGAAAGATAGCAAAAGCTCGATTTACACCGATTGAAATTTCTAGAAACTTGGGGACCATATACAGGCTAGGGGAACTCATATTAATGTTAAAAAACCTCAGAAAGTGAAAATTTCATGTCATGGGACCTTTAAGAGTTTTCAGTCGTTCGTCCAAACACACATCCTACCGCTTCTCTCTCTGACCCCGAATCATTTCGCAGGCTCGCCTGCCTGCACGCATGTATACACACACACACACACACACACACACACACACACACAGGCACCACACGGTGTCGCCTGCACGTCAACACTACACTACAGTTTTGCACTACAATTTTTGTTTTTACACTACACTACAATTTTAATTATGGTCTGGCTCAAAATGTGGACTGTCGGCATATCTTTTGCACTTTGGCAAAAAAAAGTTAAGTAGCCAGACTTCCTCCAGTTAGTGTGAGCGTATTACACAGCTTGTTTAAATTGGCTGTAAAATTATTTGGAAAATAAAATGGTTGGAAAATAGCTATATTTTATGCGTTTGTTTCGTGTACGATAATTTTTCGCAAAAAACGATAATTTTGAGGTTTTGGTACGATACTGCGACATTTCTAATCTGGCAACACTGGTTAACACACAGCTCGTAGAAACGGGCCTGGCAGCTCGCGCCAGTTCTAGACGCGGTGAAAGTTTCCTGATTGTGACGGAAGGCCGAATTTACATGACACATTATAAATGAGCATAGTCTGCGATAGATACAGTGCCAAAAAGAAGAGAAGAGGATAAAAGGGGATAAAGACAGAGGTAAAGTGATGTAGTGAATGAACAATTTATGGCATAGGAGTACATTTACATTTACATTTATTCATTTAGCTGACGCTTTTATACAAAGCGACTTACAATTGCTATATATGTCAGAGGTCGCACGCCTCTGGAGCAACTAGGGGTTAAGTGTCTTGCTCAGGGACACATTGGTGTCTCACAGTGGATTCGAACCCGGGTCTCTCACACCAAAGGCATGTGTCTTATCCATTGCGCCACTACCACCCACTGGTAAGATACTATAATTTCATGGCAGTTATTTTTACCTTAAACTTAATGTTAGCAGTTGTTCTGAGTTCTCCAGAGTCCCCAGTGTGGTTTTGTAACAATCATGTCAGTTTTAAGACGCATTTTTTATTATCACTTTTTTATTAATGTTTTACTCTACAGTTGTGCAGTTGTGGGGATACAGTACAGGCCAAAAGTTTGGAAACATTACTATTTTTAATGTTTTTGAAAAAAGTTTCTTCTGCTCATCAAGCCTGCATTTATTTGATAAAAAATACAGAAAAAATAATAAATATTGTGATATATTATTGCAATTTAAAATAATTTAAATTATCATTTATTTCTGTGATGCAAAGCTGAATTTTCAGCATCATTACTCCAGTCTTCAGTGTCACATGTGACATCCAGTCTATCACATGATCCTTTAGAAATCATTTTAATATTCTGATTTATTATGAGTGTTGGAAACAGTTCTGCTGCTTAATATATTTGATGAATAAAATGTTAAAAAGAACTGCATTTATTTAAAATAAAATAAAAATATTTTCTAATTATATAAATCATCTTTACGATCACTTTTTATCAATTTAACACATCCTTGCTGAATAAAAGTATTGATTTATTTCAACCCCCCAAAAAAACCCAAAAAAACAACAACAAAAACGGACCCCAAATTACTGACCAGTAGTGTATATTGTTGTTACAAAAGATTTCTATTTTTAAAACATTTAAATATATTTTTTTTTTTACTATTTATTTATCAAAGTATCCTAAAAAAGTATCACAGGTTATGAAAAAAATATTAAGCAGCAGAACTGTTTCCAACTTTGATAATGAATCATCATATTAGAATGATTTCTAAAGGATCATGTGATAGACCGGATGTCACATGTGACACTGAAGACTGGAGTAATGATGCTGAAAATTCAGCTTTGCATCACAGAAATAAATTATAATTTAAAGTATAATAAATTGAAAACCAATTATTTTAAATTGTAATAATATATCACAATATTAATTTTTTTTCTGTATTTTTTATCAAATAAATGCAGGCTTGATGAGCAGAAGAAATTTCTTTCAAAAACATTAAAAATAGGTATGTTTCCAAACTTTTGGCCTGTACATTTTATGGCATAGTAATGATATTTATTTACAGGTTTATTCAAAATAGCAAAGTTCACATTAAATCTTTATTGTAAATCGTGCTATAAAAGATAATGGGGACTTGACTTGAATGCTATGTAATGCTCTTGGTATTTGTGTTTAGGCTGTAATGTGTGTGTGTGTGTGTGTGTGTGTGTGTGTGTGTGTGTGTGTGTGTGTGTATATAGGCATATATATATGTATATATATATATGTATATATATATATATATATATATATGTGTATATATATATATATATATATATATATATATATATGCTAAATCATGAACACAATGACGGGGTGAAATGGGCTGTGATGCATGGGGCGCCAGGTAAAATCTTGCCTAGGGCAGCAAATTGGTCAGGGCCGGCCCTGCAATTAAATATTATGAACTGAGTGTATATATTTTGACAGAGAGAGACAGCACAAAAGATTTGTAAAAAGAAACCAGATACCGGTTTTAACGACTAGTTTGTTTGGATAAAACTGAACAACATGAAAAAAAAAATGCAATGTTGGATGTCGTGATCAATAACTGATATTTTTTCTGCCCTGGTTAAAATACATCAACTCAATGTGTCTGTTTACATGCGCACTGTCAACTAACTAAACTTTTGAAAGTGGGGTTGCCAGATTTAAAGTTTTATTCTACTACTTTTGTCTACTCATCACCCAGCTCATTAACAATATCATCCCCTCATTAACAATATCATCCCCTCATCAGGTCCCATCAGAGTATCAGTGGAAAGGCAGCCATAGACTCAGTTTATATAGAGCACACAGAATCCAGCCCAAACCTTTGTGACAGAAATAATTTAACTTATTGCAAGCCTTGCAATGTTTATTGCATATATGATTACACGATAATGTTAAACATGACATTTACCACCAGACTAAAATGCATGTTTGCACCCAAAAATGAAAATTCTGTCATTATTACTCACCCTCAAGACTTTCGATCATCTTTGCAACACAAATGAAGTTATTTTTGATGAAATCTGAAAGGTTTCTGTCCTTCCATTGATATCGATGTCATTGCAACTGTCAAAGCCCAGAAAGGTGGTAAAAACATCGGTAAATAGTACATATAACTACAGTGGTTCAACCTAAATATTATGAAGTTACGAGGATACTTTTTGTGCGCAAAATAACCCCAAAATAACGACATTGTTGAATAATCTCTTCTTTTCCATGTCATTCTCCTACACTGTTGACGTAGTGTAAACAGTGCAGCGCTTATGGGTTCTACATCAGAACGTAGGCTCACTATTGGCTAGCTCCTGGGTCATCACACACGACCAGAGTCGGCCAATAATAAGCCTACGTTCTGACGTAGAACCCAGAAGCGCTGCACTGGCTTTTTCTACCCGAGGCAAACTTTTGTTTAAAAGCATAATTAGGATGGAAACGCCACTTTTAAGTTTGACCGTATTTTCGTTTTTGGTCAAATTGCCTTGTGAATGGGAGTGCTTGTGGCACTTCTATGATAGCATCAAAACTCGCTATTTTTAAAACACTAAGAAGGCTTGACACAACATGAAACTGTGCTTGAAGTATCACCAGACGCTCTACACATGAACTCCAGCATTGAGAACATTGTGTACACAGAGTTTAATAGAAAGATTTTGAACAACTCACTGAAGCTGTGTCCGCCGGCATTTAGTCAATTAGCAATAGTCGATCTAATAACTTTATTGTAGAGATGCTGTAAAGCCTAAACAATCTATGCTACTGTAATCTCCTATTATCTCTGTAAAGCTGAAACAGTCTATATTGTTAAAAGCGCTATATAAATGAAGGTGACTTGACACTGTTTACTCTACGTCAACAGCGTAGGAGAATGACGTGAAAGAGAAGAGACTGTTGAATAATGTCGTTATTTTGGGTTTTTTTGGTGTACAAAAAGTATTCTCGTCGCTTCATAATATTAAAGTTGAACCACTGTAGTTACATGGATTATTTAAACAATGTTTTTACTGCCTTTCTGGGCCTTAAAAGTTGCAAAGACGTTACTGTCTATGGGTGGTTCAGAAACCTCTCAGATTTCATCAAAAATATCTTCATTTGTGTTCTGAAGATGAACAAAGGTCTTACAGGTTTGGAACGACATGAGGGAAAGTAATTAATGACAGAATTTTCACTAATCATTTAATTGAAAACAACTTGCACTGACATATCTTAAAATATGTGACTGCCACTGTTTTGTCTCAAGATGCACACCAGTAATGTTTTTTTCTTTTTTTATTTTTTTTATTTTATTAATTTTTTTATAAAAGCTGCTTAAATACCCTAATTTTATTAAGGCCTAGACCTGGCTTAAGCTAAGCCCTGTATGGAAACCAGGGCCATATTGTTCATACCAGTAGTCAGCTTAATAAATACTGTCAAGTCAAGGTTGATGACACAATTCAGTCTAATATATATATGAATGGCAAATATGCCAATGACTAACCTCTGAACAAACTCAGGGGCTGCGTTCGAAACCGCATACTCAGTTAGTAGGTATTTAATTTCAATAAAATATAAGTACATATATGGCCATATATTACATTTTTGTATGGGTAAAGCCAGTTTATTTTCACTGCCCAAGGACGAGCGTGTGAAGAATCAGTGTTTAAAGTTCATCTTTACCACGCTATCACAGCAGTATAATCCTAAACTATTGCTGTGTTCCCTTTATTTCACTGACGACTGCTTCTCAAATCTCGGAGTTCAGTGCAGGATTCACAAACCACTTTTGCTCTTGAAAGATGGTGTTAAAAAAAATTTGTTTTGAGTTGCATATTGTGTAGGTCTCCTGCTATCTCACGTTATCACTGACATACTTCTGCTAATCAATTGTGGACCACTAATGCAGATTGTCTGTCATTCTCACTACTTTGAGGAAATATTTGTTTTACCAACGTTTATGTTACATCAGATCATTCACTCTTGAGCTCGGCTAATGTATACATTGTATACATGCACTGTTATTGATACAGTTTCCACGTGTTCACCGCAATATATTAGAAAAAATACTTGATAAATAAATTAGTACGAGTAAAATAATCGGTTTGTTGATGGACATATAGTTGTTAATGCTGATGGTGAGGAATTACAGTTGCAACATCTCATAATGTTCCTCAAACTGAGTAACGTTAGTGTATCAGTGAGAAACACTGAGTCCTGCTCGAGCCGTCCTTGCGATGGAGGTTCGGGTTGAATAACTAGTTCTTCCAGTGTTTCATCATCGGACTCGCGCTCGCATTGATATGGTCAAATCAATGTCATTGTTCGTTACTGTGTTTAGTTTACAGTGTAGAAAGCCTCAGGAGAGCTGACATTGTTATGGCAATGGGAGTTTTTGTTTTCGACGCGCTGTACACGGTAGGCCAATCACAACAGACTGAGCCGTCTGGCCAATCAGAGCAGAGTAGCTCGCGGAAAGGAGGGATTTAGAGAGATTGATTCATCTGACGAGTCGTTTGAGAATCATTGAAAATGTGTTGATGTGCAAATGTATATTATGAGGAAATTAAAGTTTTTTTTTTTTTTTTTTACCTTTGATGCATGTAAACCTGTTGTAGGAGACTCTACAACAACATTAGGAAACTTTAAAATAGCATAATAGGGGCCCTTTAAACACAACTCATCCCATGTTAGTGTGCCATCCCAGCACCAGAACTGAGTGTCACACTGATACGAAGCTGCTCTAGACTATAGCAGTGTGTAAAATAAATGCCTTATATTATTAATATTATTAATATTGCCTTGACAATATTTGTGCATTTTAATGTTTTCATACAGGAAACGTCTCAGGTTACGTATGTAACCCTGGTTCCCTGAGAGGGAACGAGACGCTGCGTCGAGACGCGGTGGGAACGCCCTGCGTGATTGCGTCGTGAAGCACGTGTATAATCAGTCCAATGGAAAGACGAGACGTCATAGGCGGGTGACGTCATCGACCAGGAAACTATAAGGCAGCCCCGCTGACACAGATCGCGTTAGCTTCTGAAAAGCCGAAGCAAGTCGATCACAGGCATGCAGGGAGTATGGCAAGGCGACGCAGCGTCTCGTTCCCTCTCAGGGAACCAGGGTTACATACGTAACCTGAGACGTTCCCTTTCAAGGGTACTTCGAGCTGCGTCGAGACGCGGTGGGAACCCTATACCCACGACGCCATATGACAAATGCCTGTTCTGTATGAAGACCATGCGCATACTAGGAAACAAGCACCCTAGACCCTGGAGTGGAGCCTAGGTCCAAGTCATAAAATCTAACAAATGTATGCGGTGAGGGCGCGCATCTCTGCGGCTGCCGTTCATTCATTCACAGAAACGCGATTAACTTGAGAAGGAAAAAAAACTTACTACATATTCGGATCCTCTCTCCTGCAATACCCGCACTCTGAGGTAGATTTTCCGTTATTATTATTCCTCACAGCGCTGCCAGATAGTGTAAACACGTAGGCTACAATGATATGATTAAACTTGTGTTTTCTCGAGCTGATATGGGGGCGTTCACAGGTTTGCCTCAGTAATTTGCGTTTGAATAGCGCGCGCTCTCCGTGGGCGGAGTCACATTACCTTTGAATGAGCTCTAATGAGCTCGACTGGAATCGCTCTCTTTTAACACAGATTTCACAAGATGAGAATATTTTTTTTTAATATAAATTACCTCATTTTAAAGAAGAGAATTCAAGCTTCATGCCTGTGTGACTGTATGCCTGTTTGACTCAGTATTCGTTGAGTTATTGTTCATTTTCGGACGCGTTTCAGAATGGTCTTCACTGACAGAGAGAAGGCAGAACTCGCATCACGTTTATTTTTCTTTATTTGGCAAAAAGCACAACACTTTGTTTTTATTGTGAGTATACACAAAAATAATACACATTTAACAGAATCGATTGATGTATGAAACTTGCTTGTAATATCAAAGTCAACAGAGCAAAATTAATTTCTTTTGAACTGAACTGAAAAAAATCCAGCAAAACGCGCGGGCGCGTTTGTCGACCTCAGAGGGTTAATACCCATAACATTACTATAGTAGAAGTTTAGGGATAAAACACAAACAGAAACCGGTTTATTCCACGATCTCGACACCTCAGTGTGGAGATAGGGAAAAAACGGCACTCCCTGACGAGGAGGCTGAGATATAGAGTTTTCCTTATACTTTCACTCTCATATATGTTCGGCTGGCCAGTAATATTTAACTTAGCAACAGCACTATATAAAACCTCCTTTTATAAGCTCCTCTTTATTCAACAGAGTTATGAGCTGACTTATTTATTTATTGAAAACTCATAAACATCTGCCTTATTTTCTTTTATTTATTTATTTTTAAAACAAAAACACTAACGATACCAATTCCTCGGAACTGGAAATCGCAGCATGAGTGCCTCATCCCGGGGAGGAGAAACCGCAGAGCGTGCTTCTCCCCGAGATAAGGCACGTGGATCGAACAGGTGTTTGTTAGAACCATTTGCGATCCCCAAGATGCGCGTCGACGCCGTGCCTCGGTAGCAGCGGGACCCGCGCCTCGGGGCGCGCTCACCGAACCGTCCTCCTCGAAGAACGGCCGGCGGGAGCGGAGCGTCCTCACGGACAGCTTCTCGCAATGCTCACAGTCAGCCCCCTCGAGAACTGACTGTTGGCATGCTCCACTCCCAAACAAGCAACACAAAGCTGAAGTGTGTGTCCCCACCCGTGATATAACGTGGGGAGGGAACAACACAGCGCTTGCTTGCTCTCTTTTGCCATAATAAATATATATATTGCAACTTGACAGACAACAATAAATATGACAAGGACAGAATACACAGATCGCTTGCTGAAGGCACAGAAGCTAACGCGATCTGTGTCAGCGGGGCTGCCTTATAGTTTCCTGGTCGATGACGTCACCCGCCTATGACGTCTCGTCTTTTATACACGTGCTTCACGACGCAATCACGCAGGGCGTTCCCACCGCGTCTCGACGCAGCTCGAAGTTCCCTTGAAAGGGAACGTTGTATGTTTTAGATGCCGTCAGTAAATAGATATTCCACATTTCAATGTTTCTGCAAACTTAGAAATGCAAGTGTGCTAGAAACTCACTTATAAATTATAACATGAATATCTATGAATGAATAAAGCATCAAATAGATTTATTTTTGGTCAATGGCGATAGTCATTCTCCTCCTGAAACCTTGAGATTGAAGTAAGATGATAATGATGACAGACATATTCATCATTTATAGTCAAGTATTATGTGATGATGGTGTTGTATATATGTGGCATTATGTGTTGAACTAAACTAACAGACGTGATCCACAGATCCAGGAGAAACTGAAGTCAGTGTGACTGCTGGATCATTATACAGAGGTACGACACATTCATTTATACTGACAGCTTTATAACATTAAACTATCAGTCAGTCTGTAAAAGCTTCATCAATAACTGTTGATAGTTGAATACCCTTGACTTCAGTCATGTACAGTTTCTCTTCTTCCTCTCATGTTTCCTGCAGTGATTGTGAGTATTGTTGAGATCGCAGTGTTTGCTGCTCCTACTGTGATTCTTCTTCAGATCATCTGTGCAAGAAGAGCTGGTGAGTTTTGAGCCGCACACAATCTGATGATTCACACTCATCTGATCTGGAACAATCTGCAATCATGATAAAACTCATACGAGAGGTCAGTCAATGCTTTTATTTTGCAGGGAGGAAGGACTCGAAGCACCCAGAGGAAATAGAGATGCCTGCAATATAACAATAAAATACTGGCGAGTTTTGAGCAAATCTGCAACAATATTTAAAATAGCAAAAACTTACAGAGGATTGTTTATCGTTTTATTTTATTCTTCTCAGAAAACAAAGAAAAAAACTCTGATCACCCTGAAGAAATAATGACAACAAGTTTAGATTAAAATGTGTTTTTTTGTGTTTTTTTTTACAACTAAAAGGCCAGATTTATCTTCATTTACATCCCAGTCAACACGTTGATCTCACAGTGATTTCTCCATATGATCACAATGTGAGTCACAAGTGTAACCTCACAGTGCACTCACTGTGTGCTCATATTATGGCCACAATGTGAGGTCACCCCAGCTAGAAATGTTATTGGACATGAACTTCATCGTTTAGACTTCAAATTTTTGTTGCAAATGAAAATTGGGTTGATGTGTTAGGCCGGCTACACACTGCCTTCGTGACACGCACGTCTCAGGTGCGGAAGTGCTGAAGAAAACGTGTGCATGCTAGAAATAGAACCGACACCTATTTTTCACGAAAAAAAAAAAATATATATATATATACTTATCGATTTTCAAATATTGAAATATTCTGTAGCCTATTTTGCCGTCAAAACTGCCGACGTTGTCTTTGCTGTATCGTCACCTAGCAGCAGCAGCGCCGCGTCAGACACGTTTCTGGTGTGCAAAGACATAGAAAACGCCACGCTCACGCAACAGAAACGCCACGTGTGTAGCCAGTGTGTCGCCGGCCTAAACATTTGATGTCAGGCTCCAACTTCATTAAACAACTCCACAAACAGCATTACCAGCTTCACTTATTACTAACCAAATTTACTTTATTTCTGTCATATGTGTGGAAAAGTTCTTATTGAGATTAACAGAATTAACAGGTTTAGATGTTGATGATTTATTAATAATAATAGTTGATAATAATGGTTTGATGTCTTTATAATGGTGATCAGTGTTTGCTTTAGTTGGTCAGTTTGACTCTTGATGTTTTAATGTTAGTTTTTCTCTGGCTGCTGGAACTGTGTGTTATGGCAAGAACAGTTACAGAAAATGTGATCAGATGATGTCATCTATTAACAGTCACATTATCTATCTATAAACTGTCATGTGTGTTATTAATTTCATATAATTGATTATAGTAATGTTTCTACAGTATGACATCCAAAAGTGTTTTAATAAAATGAACTGTATAATTACCAGTAGCAATTATAACTGTAGTTCCAGCATAGGTGCCTTCTGCTCTGGCATCGTCTGGTCTGTCGAATGTGTTAATTATGTATATGGTGTCGAGTGCAAGGCGCACACTATACTTTTTTTCTTTTTGCATCCTTTTCCTTCATCTGAAAAAAACCCGAAAAACTAATTAGCTTTAATGCAGTGCACATATACAGACAGCCTACACAATCATGTGAATGTCTCTAATTGTCCATTAGGCAAAAATAAAAGCAAATGTGGTTTTCTGGATCATAACAATCTGTTATGCTTGTGTCTCTTGTGTATGGATACATCCAGAAAAACATTTTCATGGAGTTGTGAAATGTTGAGCTTTTAGGGTTTGGAGCTGTTATCCGTCCGACTGGCAGGAGCGTGTAGTGGGTGTGGCCAAACTATTGCATATCACTATCACATGCATTCAAAACTTTTCAAGCAAAGGTTTTAGCCAGGAATGGGCAAACTCTGTCCTGGAGGGCCACTGTCCTGCAGAGTTTATCTCCAACCCTGATAAACTCTCCTGCCTGTAGCTTTCTAGTAATCCTGGAGACATTGATTAGCTGTGTTTGATGAGGGTCCCAGATAGTAAGCAACCATCCAAACAATGTTAAATCAATGTTAATGTGTCAATGTTAACTGCATTGAATCAACATCACTTTTGTAATTGCACTCGCAAGTAATGTGTGAACTCGTGAATAAAGTCTATAGTCTAAATATAAAGTCTAAATATAACTGAATTTAGTCTGACTGCAATGCTATAGCCTACCTAATCCACCGACCCATGTGGCGTTTCCTGATGGATCGAGGTCGTTCCTTAACTTCCTTTTCTACGTGCAATTAACACAAGCTCTAAGTGCGTGCGAGTAAGTGCCTATAGCAGGGGTCCTCAACTCTGGACCGCGAGATCCACTGGACTGGCTCACACAGACTGGTTTATCATCACACATATTATCTTTAATATTTTAATAAAGATTTGATAGATTTGTCAGTCTATGACATTTTGATACATGTCTTGTACAGTTTGTAGTCAGAATCAGAATGTAAATTGATCCACTGAAGGCAAGTGTAAATGAGAACCCAAGTGCAGTTTATCATAAACAAAACCAAGCATGAAACAAAAACATGGCATGGCATGAAAACTCAAAAACAAGACTTTCTTCTAAAGTCCACGATCATCTCCACTGTTTTGAGTGTGTTAAGCTCAAGGTAGTTATAACTGCACCAGACAGCCAGCTGTTCAACCTCCAGTCTGTAAGCAGACTCATCACCGTCCTGGATGAGGCCGATAAGTGTGGTGTTGCCTGCTAACTTCAGGAGTTTGACAGAGGGGTATTTTGCGGTGCAGTCGTTGGTGTACAGGGAGAAGAGCAGTGTGGAGAGAACGCACCCCTGGGGGGCGCCAGTGCTGATTATGAAGGTGTGGATGAGTATTTTCCCAGCCTCACTAACTGTTGCCTGTCTGTCAGGAAGTTGGTGATCCACTGACAGATGGAGGCGGGCACAGGGAGCTGGGTTAGTTTGGACAGGAGGATATTTGGTATGATGGTGTTGAAGGCCGAGCTGAAGTCCACAAACAGGATCCTCACATAAGTCCCTGGTTTGTCCAGATGTTGTAGGATATAATGCAGTCCCAAGTTGTGACCAAAACACTGCAGTCGTGTCCAATCATTTATGGACGTGGCCTTTACAATGTTGGCTCCATTGTCTATAGTTATGCAAACAAGATTTTCCTCCTCCAATTTCCCGTTTATGAGAGCATTATTTAATCCCTGTGCCAGTGCTTCGCCAGTGTGGTCCTCAGGAAAAAAACTAAACAATCTGTTGGCACCGACTTTTCAACTCAAAATCATGAGTAATGAAATTAATCATTATGCTCATGTATAACTATGCTCTGCTGGACCATACATCTGAAGTTGCTGCAAAATAATGTAAATCTCGCAGTTCCGTTTCAATTGCTCCACGACACTTGTTGCACAGAGCAGGTATTGCAACATGTGAAAAATAATTACGAGAGGGCTTGCAATAGCGCTTATCAAGGGTTTTAATCAGTTTTTTAAAGCCATCTTTTTCAACAGTGGTCACGGGAGCCATATCTTTTGCCAGGTGAAATGCTATTGCATCTGTAATTTCTTTGAGCTTGAAGGGAGTTTGATGGGTTGGGGTGCTGTGTTGAATTGTGTTGCTTTTCTAGACGTTTGTTTCGTCTGGCCGCTGGTACTTTGTGATTGAGCAGTTTTGTTTTTAACCATCTCATTTCCGGAGATTAATGCATCTAGCACAAGCACATCTGGCTCTCGCAATACCCAATGAGACGTCAAGGCGTCATCCCGCCCGCTGTGAGTTATGGCGCATTATCTCGTTGAATATCATTGGCAGAATCGTAGGAATGCAAGATTAAGATCGCGTGGGGGGTTGAATCGAAATCGCGATCTTTTAACAGGGTATCTGCAAATTTTTTAACAGCAAATTTAATAACTTTTAAGACCCTTTTAAGTCCTTTAAAAGGAAAATTTAAGACTTTACCACAACAAAAAAACAGGAAAATGTTCAGCGCGACAACACAGAATGATGTGGCGAAGCATTAGCGTGGCACAGCTCACCAGAGCCACGCTCAAGACAGGTCACAGGGACCCGAAAACTTTTATACCAAGTGCTGATTCACCTTACAACCCTGAAGTCACGGGTGACAAAAACGCTCAGCGAGCGGAACCCTCTTGACGAGTCACGAGTTTCCCGAGGGAACGATTTGTGTGCGACACATCCCACTCCGGTTCCGGGTGTGGCAGAAACATTGCCCGGCCTGATTCGCGTTAATGCACTGCAGGTGGTTTTCTCGGAGCAGTTTTGGGCACAAGCTTGCTCTGGGAAGTTGTCTGGGTGTGAAGGTCTCCTGTTGAAGTCTCCGGGGAAAAGGTTCCCTGTTGAAGTTGTCCGCATTGGGAGTTGTAATCGGCTGTGGTGAAGTCTCGTTGGGGTGAAAGCCGCCCATTGAAGTCTGCTGGATCAGAGTTCGTCTGTGGGAATCAGCTGGACTGATTTATCGATTGGATCTGCGCTGTGAAGGGAGAGAGAAAGATAAGTGAATTGATTTCATCTTACAAACATTCGAAAAGCTTGAAGAGGATGCAGTGAATGTAAATCTGACTGTTGGGGAAGCTATGTGTTTCAGAGTGTGCTGAAGAGGAACTGAGGATTGAATATCCCCCACGGGAGTATGACAAATGGATTGAGGCCTCTTATCAGCCCTATCGTGTGAGTGAATTGCAGTGCTTTTGCCTTATTGATACACATTGATTCATTGCTGTGGATTTGAAGTGAACACGAGTGTGGTGTGCTTTTGCTGAGAAGCGGCTCCAACCCCTGCTTACATGTTTGTGAAAAGTTATGATACCTGCTCTCCATTAGAATCCCAGAATGATTCAGCTGAGCTGGTGAAGTATCTTCTTGCGTTATCCTCTCTCGGGCCGTCTGAGCTCTGAGTACTATAATGCCTCGCTGAAACCTCCTCTTAATCCACTCTCTCTGTTTGTGAGCTCTAGGAGGGAACATATTGCTGTGGAAAAATCCTTACCTTCGGACTTACCGTCTGAGCTCAGAAGATATGCAGCATTGCTGAGGAAGTAAGCTTTCAAATCACTCTCTCTCTCTAATGTGCCCCGACGAAAGTATTCTGTACTGCGAAGAACCCTTACCTGTCTACTCACCGTCTGAGTCCTGGAAGTATGCAGCATCGCTGGTGAAGTAAGCTTTTGAATCATTGTCCCACTACTGTGCACTGACGAAAGTATCCTGTACTGAGAAGAATCCTTACCTTCCTACTTACCGTCTGAGTCTGAAAGTATGCAGCATCGCTGGTGAAGTAAGCTTTTAAACCACTGTCTCACTACTGGGCACCGACCAAAGTATTCTGTACTGCGAAGAATCCTTACCTTCTATTTACCGTCTGAGTCTGGAAGTATGCAGCATCGCTGGTGAAGTAAGCTTTTAAGCCACTGTCTCACTCACGTGTACTGACACAAGTGTCCTGTACTGAGAAGAATCCTTACCTTCCTACCCACCGTCTGAGTCTTGAAGTATGCAGCATTGCTGGTGAAGTAAGCTTTTGAATCATTGTCCCACTCCTGTGCACTGACGAAAGTATTCTGTACTGCGAAGAATCCTTACCTTCCACTTACCGTCTGAGTCCTGAAGAATGCAGCATTGCTGGTGAAGTAAGCTTTTAAGCCACTGTCTCACTCACGTGCACTGACGCAAGTATCCTGTACTGAGAAGAATCCTTACCTTCCTATTTACCGTCCGAGTCCTGAAGTGAGCCGCATCATTGGCGAAGTCGCCGTCAGGGCGAAACTGCGACGTTCGATCAGTACCTACCTGTAGCTGAAGAAGACCTAGAGTACACTGAAGTATATCACGCTTGTGCTCATTGATAAATTGTGTTCAATAAAGATTGTTAGTCCTTTGAAATTATCTCTTGTCTGTGTTGTCCATCTGTTGCGGACCTGTGGTGTCGGCTCCTCACGGTGGTGTCTAAGTCAGGGGTGGCTGGTCATCCGAGTCCACCCCGGCCCGCACCGGTGACATAAAGTGGCGTGGTCGGCAGGATTCCCACCGTGAGTTGTAGCGGCCACAGGTACGCGATGGTGGACGAAGAGGCACCAGCGGCTCGTCCGCAAGTCATGCCGATCTTTATGGGAGCTCCCTGGGCACAGCGCTATGGAGGGCCAGGATCGGAGTTGGGCTTGCACGATTGGAAGGCGCAGACGGAATATCTGGCCGGATTACAGGGACTGAGTATGAGCAGAGGAATATCAATCTAATATAACTCAATCCTAATGAGTTCATTCATTGTTAAATGAGAACTCCGGTCAATTTTAACATTGAGCTAATTTTTTTGTAAATTTGGAGTGCTGTCAGTACAGAGAACAATGACAAAAATCGGTGTTGCCTACACCGTGTTATCCTCTTTTTAAAATTTGCACCCTGTTGACTTCAATGGGGCACGTTTTAAACCTGCTTTTAGCCTCTTAACATCCTTGATGTGTCATTACAAGTGCCCAGCCAATGTGAGTGATTCCTTCAGAGTGAACATGGTGAATCTGACTGCAGTAGATGTGAAAGATATGAATAAAAATGATGTTAATTCAGCCAGCGCTCATACCTGTATTTACATCCTGTTTTCGGTCGAAGCCCACAGTAGTCGATTGTCGAGTTCACGCACATAGGTTTAGTATCTATGATCACGCGCGTGAACTCGACAATCGACTACTGTGGACTTCGACCGAAAACAGGATGTAAATACAGGTATGAGCGCTGGCTGAATTAACATCATTTTTATTCATATCTTTCACATCTACTGCAGTCAGATTCACCGTGTTCACTCTGAAGAAATCACTCACATTGGCTGGGCACTTGTAATCACACATCAAGGATGTTAAGAGACTAAAAGCAGGTTTAAAACTTGCCCCATTTAAGTCAACAGGGTGTAGGCAACACCGATTTTTTTCATTGTTCTCTGTACTGACAGCACTCCAAATTTACAAAAAAATGAGCTCAATGTTAAAATTGACCGGAGTTCTCCTTTAATACTTTCAATGTCTTTTAAATGTTAACAAAAAAATTGTACTGAATTGTTGTCTTTTGTCCTCTTTGTGTTCTGGCTTTCAGTTCTAGCACTTCCAGAACTGTTTTAATAACCTTTGGTCTAGTTTTAATTTAACAATGTGGAACTAGTGTGACTACATATTTTCAGTAGTATTTTCAGAGCGGTGAACTCACTGTTGAGGTTTGGAAACATGTTTCTGCTGAGTGTGAGAACTCTGTTAGTTTAACCACACGTTTTTAGAGAAACACATGTGGTTAATGAAGAAAGAAAGAAGAGGAACTGACATCTTAACCCACACAGAACTGGTCATCTCTGAACCCAGTTTGGACTGAACCTAGTCAAACAAAAATAACTTATTGAATTGATAAATAGTTGTTTGAATTGGAATGATAAATACAAGTATTTGTCTGGTACCTTTTATTTGGTGCTGAATAAGACAAAACATTTTAAAATGTACTTATTATTCAGTCCCATAAGTACATAAAAACAGTTATTTGTACATAATCACATTAATAACCTTATTAATATTTCAAGAGTAAATTAACTTCCATAAATTGCAGATCCTTTATGTCCTATAACATGTTTTCAGATGAGAAGTTTATGTATTTATAATCTTAATACTTTTAATTCTTCTTATAACTTTATCCACTGTATGTCCGACTGATTGCACTGTATTCCTCCTTTTGATTCTAAACTGAACTCAAATGGCACTGAGAATTGGGTAAGAGACAAACATAAACCACTTAATTGGGGAACTTGAGAGATGAAACCCTGCTGATGGCCTGGGTCTGTGGTGGAGTGGTGAGTTTGAGTTTAATGTGTCAGTTAAACTCAAGGTTCTGTGGGGTGCGGACTGGACAACAAATGTTTTTTTGGGGTTTGGACTGATGGGTTAGTGAACCCAAGGTTCCCCCGTGAGTCAGTCCTAGAGCTCCTCCTGTCCGATTTTAGGGAAAAAATCGGGTCCATCGGAGACGTCCAATAGATTTCATAGGTGAAAGAACACCTCAAACACAGTGTAATCACAATGGGAAAATCTCACAGTAAAACTGGGAGTTGTGAAAAATATGATAGACCGGTGTGTTGCCAGATGAGAAGTTTATCAATGTATCATCTTTTTACTATTTTAATTCTATTTATAACTGTATCATATTTCTATTTTAATAATTTCTTTTATAACTGTTTTAATTTTCCTTGGTTTTATTTTGTGATTATTTTCATTCCTTTCTGTGTAAAGCACTTTGAATTTCCATAGTGTATAAAATGTGCTAAATAAATAAACTTGCCTTGCCTATTTAATATGATTTAAGGGTGGAAAAAAATTAAGGCTGAATCGTACATTTTGATATTGTGAGAAATTTACAGTATGTGTCATAAGCAATCGCTTCCGCCTTCTTTTTGGGTCACTACCAGTTGTTTTGATCACATATATTAGATGATTATATACTAGGCTATATATTTATAGACATTTCAAACATACTAATTTGAAATAAGGTGAAATAATACGTCTTTATTATCAATTCATGGCCTGCAGGCTAGAAAATGAGGACAGTTTTACCGTCTTAGATCATTCTCATTAAATCATCTATGTTCTAAAGCAGCTCATTATCTGTCATCTTGCACTTATTATAAGAACAGGCAAAGCTTGATGATGTAAGCGTTTATCACAATATGACAGGAATGATAATTTGGTGTTTGGACCCTTTGACTAGCTGCTTTCAGCAATGCTTGTAATGTTATATTATATTTGTCAATAATAAAGCCTATATGTCAAATGTATGTATTTATGGTGAAATATATTTTCTCGATGCAGAAACCTCCTGATGAACCTCTGCTTGTATGGGCTCAAACCTTTACAGATACAGATGCAATGGATTCTGACAGTTTCTAGATGTGAGTTTGTGCAAATGTTAGTGTGCAGAATGATCCTGTGAATCTCAAGCATCATTACATTTTTAAATATCCAGCTCAAAAACAGCAGGCCTTAATGCACAATCAGTGTCCGAATTCACTCATTCACTCCTTCAAGTGCACTATATTAGTGGACTAATGTAGGGAATAGTGAATGAGGGTATAGAGGGCAGTTTCAGATATAGCCAGAGTATACAGTGTTCCCGTCTTATATCTCGGTGGAAGAAAGTATGTCTGAGAACCATTAATTAAGGTCTTTCACTTCCTATAGGATGGAACTATTCTAAATAAAATCAACCTATTAATTCCATTGTTTCATTATTCTGTGAACCTTAGATGATTCATTCACATTTGTATACCTGATACATTTTCATACATAATATTTTGTATAGTGTGGATGCTGTCAATAGATATTTTACATTTAAATGTCTGTTTCAGTGGTTCTTTGGGCTTCCAAATTACAAAAGCACAGACGTTGACACATAAAACATCTATTGACAGCATCAAAATGGTACAAAATGTTATGTATAAAAAAATTAAATAAATAAAAACATTAAAATAAGCTAAAACAAAAAAATTCATAATTTTTTAATTGTTTTGGAAACAATCTTGGAAATCTGGATATATGAGGTAGCATAATTTTAAAAGTGGGATTTTCTAAACATCGAAAAGTCATGTCAATAAAAAAAAAATATATATATAGTTATGCCACACAGCAAAATCCCCAGTGTTAATTAACACTGCCCAGTGTTTATATGAGTCCACACTCAGTGTTATAAATAACATTGAAGCAGTGTTGAAGTTAATGAGATAATTAAGTGATTAGTTGAGTTTGACCATTATTAAAGTCACCTGATGTTAACAAGCAGAATCACTGAAGGGGAAAAAGCTAAATATTTGAGTCCTCATTATGGTGATCCGTGTGTGATTAGCTGGGCTCTTGACCCTTAAAGTTTTAACTTTCGATTTTGTTTGGCTGCTATAACTGAGTTATGACAGCCAGATGACAGGCTGATTCTTGATTTCTGTGTGTCTAAATAAAATAAATTTTCAAAAATGTTGTATCAGAATGTAACGCAGTTCAGATGTTAAGGGAAGAAGGAGGCGGGAACCGGGATTTAAAGACTTTAATAATAAAATAAACAAATACAAAATGAAAGTACAGACAACAGCCCCTCACGAACGACTGCTGTCACATATAACAAAACACAAATAAAATCCAGGCCTGTCCTCTCTCGATCTCCACTGTCGTTGCTCCACGTTTTATGCTTCCGCTCCTCCGTAAGAGATATGAGACCAGTGCGTCTCAGAGGTGTCGCTCATTAGCAATCACGTCACCGGCCTCGCGCCATTCTCCCACGGCCTACAGCCTCGTCCTGCTCACCATACAGAACAAATAGTAAGAAATCCTTTAGATTATAAGGAAAATGTTCAAAATATTATGCTGTACAAAGACAGTGCTGCAGTAATCAATAAAGTAAACCTTACTCATAGATTAGGTTTAAGGAGACGAAGCAAAAAGGACAAGGTGAGCGAACACTTCCTCTATATTGTCCAGCTTCTCTCAACATTTTCCTCTTTTATGCAGTTTATGGCGTTATTTTTTAGTCAAAAGTTATGAGCGTGTAAGACATGCTCACGAGCACATTATGTTATTTCACACGCGCAAAAATGAACCTTCAGCTGGCATGATAAAAGTACTCGCGCACAAATTCAACAACCGAGAGGTGTACAGGTAGCTGCAAGCGAGCGCCTGGCATACTCTCATAGGTTAACTCTGCTTGTACAGTGGAATCCTGCTCGCGCGCAGCGGGCTTCTGCTCGCGGAGTGCGGTTTTCTCGCGCAGTGGATTTCTGCTCGCTCAGCTGATTTCTGCTCGCTCGAGTCTACATGACTTTTGACAATTTGGGGGCGGAAACCAAGGAGGGCACTGACCCTCTTATGATTGGTCACTTTCATCATGGAAAATCTTGGGAAATCCTAACCCCGCCCACCTTCTGACGCAGCGCGCGTCACTCAGCTCGCTCTGCTACTCCAGCTATCTCTGTGTATATTTTAGACAACGAAATATGTGATAAAACACCATACTAACTATTTTCGTTTTCATTTAAAGAAATCTTAAACATGATAGCCACACAAATGTGGTTCAGGCAACGCGTATTGATTATATTCACTGCACATAACGTTTGCCTA
This sequence comes from Leuciscus idus, assembly GCA_021554675.1. NCBI lineage: Eukaryota > Metazoa > Chordata > Actinopteri > Cypriniformes > Leuciscidae > Leuciscus > Leuciscus idus. The sequence continues at coordinate 60,172,398 of CM038621.1, forward strand.
TTTATAAAAAAAACAAAATATAAAACACAAACCTGCCTCTTTTCGTTTTAAATATAATATAAAACCATTAAACATTTTAATATGGTCCAGGCAATATGTGCATTTGTACCAAACAACAGATTTTGCAGTAAACAACAATTTAAATGACAAAACTCAACCCAGTCTCTTTTTGTTAAATTTCAGTTTTTATCAATAATAGCCATAATATTTTTTAAAAAGCGCTGACTTTGTATGTTTGACTGAATTGTTTGCTTTATTTGTATAGCTTCTTATAAAATGAATAAGAAGCTATACAAATTAAGCAAACAATTCAGTCAAACATACAAAGTCAGCGCTCTAATCTAACCATACAACGGTAAAGATAAATAGCTTATATGTATAGCTTTATTTGTATAGCTTCTTATACCTTTTACTTATACTTTATAATGGCTAATATTGATAAAAACTGAAATTTAACAAAAAGAGACTGGGTTGAGTTTTGTCATTTTAAATTGTAAATTGTAATAATTGTAGCCTATGTAAAATTTTTTAAAACTGTAATGTTGTTTACTGCAAAATCTGTTGTTTGGTACAAATGCACATATTGCCTGGACCATATTACATTTACATTTACATTTAGTCATTTAGCAGACGCCTTTCTCCAAAGCGACTTACAAATTAGGACAAAATTCAGCGAGTCATCATAAAGAGGCAAAAGCAACAACAACGCTAGAAGTGCTCAAAGTACGAAGTTCAGGTATTATTCAGAGTAGCATAAGCCTGATAAGTGATGTTACAAAGGGAAAGGAAAACGAATTTCCAGATGTTACAAAGGGAAAGGAAAACAAATTTCCAAATGTTACAAAGGGAAAGGAAATTTATTTATTTTATTTTTTATTTTTTTTCTCTATAAGGTTAAGTGCTCACGGAAGAGATTGGTTTTCAGCTGTCTTTTGAATGTTGTCAGGGATTCTGCATTCCGGATGAGGGTGGGGAGAGCGTTCCACCAGCATGGAACTGTGAATGAGAATGTTCTGGAAAGTGATTTTGTGGCTTTCTGTGATGGAACCACGAGACGTCGCTCGTTGACCGATCGTAGGTGTCTGGTAGGGATGTAGACTCGTAGGAGTGAGTGAAAGTAGGAGGGAGCTGAGCCTGTGATAGTTCTGTAAGCAAGCGTCAGTGCCTTGAACTTGATGCGAGCAGCTAGAGGTAGCCAGTGCAGAGAGATGAACAGAGGAGTGACGTGGGCCCTCTTGGGCTCGTTGAAGACAAGACGAGCTGCAGCATTCTGGATCATCTGTAGTGGTTTGGTTGCACATGCTGGAAGTCCAGCCAGAAGAGCATTGCAGTAGTCAAGCCTAGAGATGACCAGGGCCTGGACGATGAGTTGTGTTGCATGCTCAGTTAGGAAAGGCCTGATTTTCCTGATGTTGTGCAGTGCAAACCTGCATGATCGAGCTGTCTTTGAAATTTGATCTGTGAAGGTCAGCTGGTCATCAAACGTTACTCCAAGATTTCTGACCGATCTTGATGGGGTGATTAATGATGACTCTAGCTGGATGGTGAAGTCGTGCTGTAGAGACGGATTGGCAGGGAGGACGAGAAGCTCAGTCTTTGCCAGGTTGAGCTGCAGGTGATGTTCCTTCATCCATGTGGAGATGTCCGCCAGACAGCTTGAGACCCGTGCAGCTACTGTGGGATCATCTGGTTGAAAGGAGAGGAAGAGCTGCGTGTCATCAGCATAGCAGTGGTAGGAAAAACCGTGTGCCTGTATGATGTGTCCCAGTGATGTGGTGTAGATGGAGAAGAGGAGGGGACCAAGAACTGAACCCTGGGGAACCCCTGTGGTCAGCTGATGTGCTCTGGATACCTCACCTCTCCATGCGACCTTGAAGGACCTACCTGTGAGATAGGACTCAAACCAGTGGAGTGAAGTTCCTGTGATGCCCAGTGATGAGAGGGTGGACATAAGGATCTGATGATTCACCGTGTCGAAGGCGGCAGACAGATCCAGGAGAATGAGGACTGAAGATTTGGAAGCAGCTTTTGCGATCCGTAGGGCTTCTGTGACTGACAGTAATGCAGTCTCTGTTGAATGTCCTTTCTTGAAGCCAGATTGGTTGACATCCAGCTGGTTGTTTAGAGACAAGAAGGATGTTAGTTGGTTGAAGACAGCTCTTTCAAGTGTCTTCGCAATGAATGGTAGGAGAGAGATAGGTCTGTAGTTGTCTACAAGTGATGTGTTTAGCGTTGGTTTTTTGAGCAGTGGAGTAACCCGAGCCTGCTTGAATGCTGTAGGGAAGGTGCCAGTATGGAGGGATGAGTTGATGATGTGTGTGAGTGATGGTAGAAGTGTGGGAGAGATGGCTTGTAGAAGGTGTGAGGGGATGGGGTCAAGCGGGCAGGTGGTAGGGTGACTGGAGAGGAGAAGTGTAGATACTTCTTCCTCGGTTAGCGAAGAAAAGGAGGACAGAGGGGTATTGGCTGTGGAAGGGGTCGGTCTGGGTTCCTGTGTGTGTGGAGCTGAGAATTGACTGCTGATAGCTCTTGTTTTCTTGGTGAAGAAGTGCGCAAAATCGTCAGCAGTTAAGGAGGAGGCGGGTGGTGGTGGAGGTGGACAGAGGAGAGAGTTGAATGTCTTGAAGAGTAATCGTGTGTTGGAGGAGCTGTTGATCTTGTTGTGGAAGTATGAAGATTTTGCAGCATGAATATCAACAGAAAAGGAGGAGAGGAGAGATTGATACATACTCAGGTCAGATGCGTCTTTTGATTTGTGCCATTTCCTCTCCGCTGCCCTGAGTTCGGTCCGGTGTTCCCGAAGAACCTCAGATAACCAGGGGTTAGAGGGAGTAGCGCGTGCTGGCCTGGAGGAGAGGGGGCAGATAATGTCTAGAGAAGAGATTAGAGTGGAGCATAAGGTGTCCGTTGCGGTATTCACATCCAGAGATGAGAATTGTGAGGGTGGGGGAAGAGAGGATGACACGGCAGAGGAAAGATGGGAGGGGGAAAGTGAGCGCAGGTTTCGTCTGAAAGTGACTGGTGGTGGGGGTGGTGGTGCAGGGGTAGAGAGTTGTAGACTGAAAGTAATGAGGAAATGATCTGAAACGTGGAGAGGTGTCACCAGGATGTTTTCTGTGGTGCAGTTGCGTGTGTAAACCAGGTCCAGTTGGTTGCCTGATTTGTGAGTACCTGTGGTGATGAGTCGTTTGAGATCGAAAGAGGCTAGGAGTGAGGTGAAGTCTGTTGCATGTGGCTTTTCGAGATGAATGTTGAAGTCACCGAAGACTAGAAGTGGGGTGCCGTCCTCAGGGAAAGTGGACAGCAGCACATCCAGCTCATCTACAAAGTTACCCAGCTGGCCTGGGGGGCGATAAATGACTACAATATGGATTTTAATGGGAGTTGTAAGTGTAATAGCATGATATTCAAATGAGTTGTTGTTGCATAGAGAAGAGAGCGTGGAGTATTTGCAATTGTTAGAAACGAGAAGCCCTGCACCCCCACCTCTCCCAGACTGGCGGGGGGAGTGGGAGAAGGAGAAATTGCTAGAGAGAGCAGCAGGGGTTGCTGAGTCTTCTGGACGAATCCAGGTCTCAGTCAGCCCCAAGATACTAAGAGTAGAATGAGATGCAAAGGCTGGAATGAAGTCAGCTTTATTGACTGCTGACTGACAATTCCATAGACCCACGGAAAGAGAGAGAGGAGTGTGTGAGGATGTGAGGATGGGACGCAGATTGGCAGTATTGCGCTGTCTATTGCGCGTGATGAAAGGACGTTGCCGAGAGATAACAGGAATGTATTGAAAGCACATGTTGATTAAGGTGAACAATAGGATAAGTTGAGGGAAAAAGAAGGGAAGAGGAGATACTTAAGTGCCTTTCTGGTGTCCTTGCTCGGTGGAGTCGCGCAGGTAGAGTCGCTGGTCTTTACCCGAGTCGGTCTTCACATGAGGAGGCTGAACACGAGAGCTGAACGCTTCCGCTGACGCTTCCGCGACAGCGCGCAAAATACACAGATATACGGATAATGCTTTCACCGCTTGAGTGAGTACAGCTGTTTCGGTCGGCCAATTAAGTGTAAATAACGCGAAAATGTGCCAATTCCAAACTGCTAGGAGCAAAAGGCTTAAGTGCAAATGTAACAATAATTTTAAATTTCACTCGCGGCTGTTGTTAATTGTGCCAACGCGTCGAGCTAAAATACAGAATTCTGTGAAGTCAAAAATACAAAGTCACAAGAGGATCGAAGATAGGCTTACCTTGACTAAAATACAACACTGAATTAACAGGGGAACAGAGTATTCTGGCAAAAACACTTGCGCGTTCTTGCTGTGCCTCTAGTATGCTTGTCGCTGGTCCTGCTGGAATGATCTGAAATGCCCCTATTTATATCTGTTCTTACAGATGCTGTTTCGGTCGGCCAATTAAGTGTAAATAACGCGAAAATGTGCCAATTCCAAACTGCTAGGAGCAAAAGGCTTAAGTGCAAATGTAACAATAATTTTAAATTTCACTCGCGGCTGTTGTTAATTGTGCCAACGCGTCGAGCTAAAATACAGAATTCTGTGAAGTCAAAAATACAAAGTCACAAGAGGATCGAAGATAGGCTTACCTTGACTAAAATACAACACTGAATTAACAGGGGAACAGAGTATTCTGGCAAAAACACTTGCGCGTTCTTGCTGTGCCTCTAGTATGCTTGTCGCTGGTCCTGCTGGAATGATCTGAAATGCCCCTATTTATATCTGTTCTTACAGATGCTGTTTCGGTCGGCCAATTAAGTGTAAATAACGCGAAAATGTGCCAATTCCAAACTGCTAGGAGCAAAAGGCTTAAGTGCAAATGTAACAATAATTTTAAATTTCACTCGCGGCTGTTGTTAATTGTGCCAACGCGTCGAGCTAAAATACAGAATTCTGTGAAGTCAAAAATACAAAGTCACAAGAGGATCGAAGATAGGCTTACCTTGACTAAAATACAACACTGAATTAACAGGGGAACAGAGTATTCTGGCAAAAACACTTGCGCGTTCTTGCTGTGCCTCTAGTATGCTTGTCGCTGGTCCATATTAAAATGTTTAATGGTTTTATGTTATATTTAAAACGAAAAGAGGCAGGTTTGTGTTTTATATTTTGTTTTTTTTATAAATAGGCAAACGTTATGTGCAGTGAATATAATCAATACGCGTTGCCTGAACCACATTTGTGTGGCTATCATGTTTAAGATTTCTTTAAATGAAAACGAAAATAGTTAGTATGGTGTTTTATCACATATTTCGTTGTCTAAAATATACACAGAGATAGCTGGAGTAGCAGAGCGAGCTGAGTGACGTGCGCTGCGTCAGAAGGTGGGCGGGGTTAGGATTTCCCAAGATTTTCCATGATGAAAGTGACCAATCATAAGAGGGTCAGTGCCCTCCTTGGTTTCCTCCCCCAAATTGTCAAAAGTCATGTAGACTCGAGCGAGCAGAAATCAGCTGAGCGAGCAGAAATCCACTGCGCGAGCAAAACAGCACTCCGCGAGCAGAAGCCCGCTGCGCGCGAGCAGGATTCCACTGTACAAGCAGAGTTAACCTATGAGAGTATGCCAGGCGCTCGCTCGCAGCTACTTGTACACCTCTCGGTTGTTGAATTTGTGCGCGAGTACTTTTATCATGCCAGCTGAAGGTTCATTTTTGCGCGTGTGAAATAACATAATGTGCTCGTGAGCATGTCTTACACGCTCATAACTTTTGACTAAAAAATAACGCCATAGCAGTTCTTCTTGATTTGTGTGATTATATGCAGTTATTCATGAATTGAGCTCAAACAACATGCTGTAATAATCGTGGGTTGAAACAACTGTGATGTTCATTCAGGTTCGCTGTGATGATAAAGTGACTTATGCTTCCATCAGAGGAGCAAAAGCTGGAGCTCAGGAGAATTGCAGTCAACTTTATGCCTCTGTGAACAAGAACAAATCAGTCAAATAATTATACAAAACCCACATGAGCAGAGGAATATCAATCTAATATAACTCAATCCTAATGCGTTCATTCATTGTTAATACTTTCAATGTCTTTTACATGTTAATGAACAAACTGTATCAGATTGTTGTCTTTTGTCCTCTTTGTGTTCTGGCTTTGATTTCTAGCGCTTCCAGAACTGTTTTAATAACCTTTGGTCTTTAGTTTAATTTAGCAATGTGGAACTAGTGTGATTACATATTTTCAGTAGTATTTTCAGAGCGGTGAACTCACTGTTGAGGTTTGGAAACATGTTTCTGCTGAGTGTGAGAACTCTGTTAGTTTAACCACACGTTTTTAGAGAAACACATGTGGTTAATGAAGAAAGAAAGAAGAGGAACTGACATCTTAACCCACACAGAACTGGTCATCTCTGAACCCAGTTTGGACTGAAACTGCTAAAACAAAAATAACTTATTTAATGGATAAATACAAGTATTTGTCTGGTACCTTTTATTGGATGCTGAATAATACAAAACATTTTAAAATGTACTTATTATTCAGTCCCATAAGTACATAAAAACAGTTATTTGTACATAATCACATTAATAACCTTATTAATATTTCAAGAGTAAATTAACTTCCATAAATTGCAGATCCTTTATGTCCTTTAACATGTTTTCAGATGAGAAGTTTATGTATGTATAATCTTAATACTTTTAATTCTTCTTATAACTGTATCCACTGTATGTCCGACTGATTGCACTGTATTCCTCGTTTTGATTCTAAACTGAACTCAAATGGCACTAAGAATTGTGTAAGAGACAAACATAAACCACTTAATTGGGGAACTTGAGAGATGAAACCCTGCTGATGGCCTGGGTCTGTGGTGGAGTGGTGAGTTTGAGTTTGATGTGTCAATTAAACTCGAGGTTCTGTGGGTGCGGACTGGATCAACTCCATTCCTAGAGCTTCCCAACAAATGGGTTTTTGGGGGTTGGACTGATGGGTTAGTGAACCCGAGGTTCCCCCGTGAGTCAGTCCTAGAGCTCCTCCTGTCCGAGTTTAGGGAAAAATCGGGTCCATCGGAGACTTCCAATAGATTTCTTACGTAAAGAACACCTCAGACACAGTGTAATCACAATGGGAAAATCTCACAGTAAAACTGGGAGTTGTGAAAAATATGATAGACCGGTGTTTTGCCAGATGAGAAGTTTATCAATGTATAATCTTTTTACTCTTTTAATTCATTTTATAACTGTATCATATATCTATTTTAATTTATTTTATAACTGCTTTAATAATTTTCCTTGGTTCATACATAACATTTTGTACAGTGTGGATGCTGTCAATAGATATTTTACACATTTGTATACCTGATACGTTTTCATGCATAACATTGTCACGCTTGTTCTGTGTTGTTCCTCTGTTGTCACCAGTCACATGTCTGTCTTGTTCAGTTTTCCTGCTTGTTGTTATCAGTTCAGTTAAATCACCTGTGTCCTGTTAATTATCATCATCTGTCTCACCTGTTTCTGTTCTTCAGTGTTAGTATTTAGTTCCCTTCAGTTCAGTCAGTCTTTGTCTGTTCTTGTCTTTGTTTAGTGGTTTTTGGTGTAATGTAATCTTGCCTGTCTGTACCTGTGGAAATACCTTTTTGTGAGTAAAAGTTTATATTTGGAATCTTCTGTCTTCATCATCTTTTTCATCATCTTACACCAAACTGTGACAGAAGAATGGAGCAACTAAAATTTAATATGGAGGACTGTTTATATCAAAATGGTCGTTCACTGGAGGAGTATGTGGAGGTCTATACCTCAACCTTTATCAAGACGCAAGTTGGGATGAGGATTCTCTGAAACAGCAGTTCTGGAGCGGGATGGATGACCTACTCGCCCAGATGCTGCTGTTTGGGAGATGTTCACCTGCCGTTCCTCGAGTTCATCGAATACTCCGCCATCGTTACGCGATCAGTGAACTGGGATTCCTACTCTGGCGACTCGTAAAATTGCTCGTTTTCCGTACAGAAGAAGCGATGCATTTTTTTTTTCTTGCACTGAGGTGAAATGGCGGAAAGAAGCAAGCAAGGTAATTTTGATCTCACTTCTCACATACTTTCCTAATTCCTACTTACTTTTTTTTTTAACTTAGGCCTACCCAGACTTTTGTTAAATCTTCAGGGCACGGTTGCACAAACACCTGAATCAAAGATTGATGTTATGAACCAAATATTATGGAACGGAGAGATTTATAGCACTGAACGTGATATTACTGCAGTAACAAACCACCGTTTCCACATTGCTAATTCACGACGCATGCTTCAGTGTACATTGAAGAGAAATGTGCAAAAATTTGTCCAAAATAATCCTGATAACAGTGTGTGTTTATATTAAGGCGAGACACGGCAGGCAAAAACATCGTTTTTTTTTTTACTGGTCAATTTTGAGATTTTTGGATATTTGTCTTCAATAACATTCTTTCAGACTTGTGGTGAAAAAAAGTCAGAAATACACATTTAGGTCTTTATTTTACTACACTTTGTCTGTTCGCGTCTGTAGATTTCTCCTAAATTCAACAAAAGTTTGCGTTCCCTTTCAAGGGAACTCGAGCTGCGTCAAACGCTGTGGGAACGCCCCTGTGTGAGTGCGTCATGAAGCACGTATGGAATCAGTCCAATGGCGAGACGGAACGTCATAGGCGGGTGACGTCATCGACCAGGAAACTATAAAGCACCCCAAAGATCACAAATGCGCTAGCTTCTGTGCCTTCAGCAAGCGCTCTGTGTGTGAATATTGTCCAAGTGTTTTTTGTCTGTCATTTAGTGTCTACTAGGCAGGAGTTTTCACAACAAAAAAACATATATATATATATATATATATATATATATATATATATATATATATATATATATATATATATACCGATCTTCGTCGAAGAAGTCCTGACGCCACTGGCCTTCCAAAGCCTTCCAAGAGTTTCTCAGTGGGTCCTGCAGTCGATAGAGAAAGGATATGCTATCCAGTTCAGATCTCGTCCACCTCGATTCAGCGGGGTCCTGCCCACTGTGGTGGGCCCCGAGCAGGCTCTGGTAATGGAACAGGAGGTGAAAACGCTCTTGCAAAAGGAGGCTATAGAACGGGTTCCTCCTCCCAGCAAGGAGTCAGGTTATTACAGCCGATATTTCATCGTTCCAAAGAAGGATGGGGGGTTGCGTCCAATTTTAGATCTGCGCCTGTTAAATCGTTCTGTAGCGAAGCTCAAGTTCAAGATGCTCACTCTTAAGCAGATAGTGTCACAAATCAGATCCGAGGACTGGTTTGTCACGATAGATCTAAAAGACGCGTACTTCCATATCTCCATCCTTCCGCAACACAGGAAGTTCCTGAGGTTCGCTTTCGGGGGCGAAGCGTACCAATATCGTGTTCTTCCGTTCGGTCTAGCTTTATCTCCCCGCACATTTACGAAGTGCATGGACGCAGCGCTGGTTCCGCTGCGACTCCAGGGCATTCGTATTTTGAACTATATCGACGATTGGTTGATTTTAGCTCATTCGGAGCAGCAAGCGGCTCGGCATCGAGATGTCGTCCTCGCCCACATCAAGAAGTTGGGGTTGAGGCTGAATGCCAAGAAGAGTGTGTTATCTCCGTCACAGAGGACCTCTTTTCTGGGTGGGACCCGCACGATTAAAGTTACGCGGCGTTGCCTCCGTGCTCTGGTCATGTGGAGAGAACCTTGGTTTCTGTCCCAAGGACCTGTGCTGGGAGCTCTTTGTCGTCGTGTAACGCTAACGACAGATGCTTCCCTCACAGGTTGGGGGGCGATCATGAGTGGTCGTCCAGCCCAGGGTCTGTGGCAGGACCATCATCTTTCATGGCACATAAATTGTCTAGAGATGTTGGCGGTGTTTCAGGCTCTGAAACACTTCCTCCCAGACCTGAGAGGCCATCATGTTCTTGTTCGATCCAACAACACATCGGTGGTCTCCTACATAAATCATCAGGGGGGTCTGCGTTCGCGCCCGTTATACAAGCTGGCTCGCCAGATCCTTCTATGGTCCCAGGGGAAGCTGCTTTCTTTAAGGGTGATTTATATCCCGGGGTATTTGAATCAGGGGACGGACATCCTGTCGAGGCAGGGGCCGAGGCCCGGGGAATGGAGACTCCACCCCGAGGTGGTGGAGCTCCTTTGGAGGCATTTCGGTCGTGCCGAGGTAAACCTGTTTGCCTCCAGGGAGACATCACACTGTCCTCTGTGGTTCTCTCTAAGCCACCCAGCCCCTCTGGGGTTGGACGCTATGGTACAGGCGTGGCCGAGGTCACGTCTGCACGCTTTTCCCCCGATTGCTTTGCTCCCAGGAGTTCTGGAGAGGGTTCGCCGGGACGGGGTCAGCCTATTGTTAGTAGCCCCGTTTTGGCCGGCCCGAGTGTGGTTTGCGGACCTAGTGTCTCTCCTCGACGGCTCTCCCCTGGAGATTCCGATCAGGAGAGACCTTCTCTCTCAGGCGAGTGGGTCGATCCTTCACCCCCGCCCAGAACTGTGGAAACTGTGGGCCTGGCCCCTGAGGGGGTCCAGCTCATAGGTGCAGGTCTCTCAACCGAGGTTGTTGAGACCATTCTCCACTCCAGAGCTCCATCCACGAGGAGGTTATATGCCTTGAAGTGGAAATTATTCACTTCTTGGTGTGGAGAACACCAGCTGGACCCAGTTAACTGCCCGGTGGGTGCAGTGCTGGAGTTCCTGCAGCAGCGTTTCTCCACAGGGCTATCCCCCTCCACACTAAAGGTGTATGTGGCGGCACTAGCTGCCTACCATGTCCCTTTCAGTGGAGTCTCTTTGGGGAGACACCCGTTGATAACACGTTTCCTTCGTGGTAATTTGAGGCTGAGGCCACCAATTCGCACGAGGGTGCCGACTTGGGATTTGACCATTGTATTGGAAGGTCTCTCCCTGGCTCCTTTCGAGCCTATCGAAGAGGTTGCTGAGAAGTTTATCACTCTTAAGACTATCTTTCTCCTCGCTATCTCGTCTCTTAAAAGGATTGGAGACATTCAAGCACTTTCGGTTGCTCCCTCGTGCCTGGAATTTTTGCCTGGGATGGTGAAGGCCTTTCTCCATCCTAGGCCAGGCTATGTTCCTAAGGTTCCTACCAATGTTCCTAGACCTATAGTTCTGCAGGCCTTCTGTCCTCCTCCTTTTGTGTCGTCAGATCAGGAGAAACTTAACTTACTCTGCCCAGTTAGGGCTCTAGATGCTTATGTCCACAGAGCTGCCCTGTGGAGGAAATCGGAACAACTGTTTGTTTGTTTTGGACCACACAAGAAGGGGTGTCCGGCATCTAAACAGAGGATGAGCAAGTGGGTGGTTGAGGCCATCTCACTTGCTTACGAGTCGGCTGGTCAGCCTTCACCTTTGGCTGTGCGAGCTCATTCTACTAGGAGTATGGCTGCTTCTAAGGCTCTCTTATCAGGAGTGTCTCTTCATGATGTTTGTGATGCGGCAGGCTGGTCCTCACCGCATACTTTTGTCAGGTTCTATAGCCTGGACTTCGGCTCCACCCCTGGGGTGCAGGTGCTTTCGTCTGCTTGTGCGCTCTGACTTCACACTATGGACCCTTGCTCTTATGGCGACGTGGGTATTAGCGTTCCCACAGCGTTTGACGCAGCTCGAGTTCCCTTGAAAGGGAACGTCTCGGTTACGTATGTAACCTTAGTTCCCTGAATAGGGAACGAGACGCTGCGTCGTTCTGCCATACTCCCGGCATGCCCGTGATCTACTTGCTTCAGGCTTATCAGAAGCTAGCGCATTTGTGATCTTTGGGGTGCTTTATAGTTTCCTGGTCGATGACGTCACCCGCCTATGACGTTCCGTCTCGCCATTGGACTGATTCCATACGTGCTTCATGACGCACTCACGCAGGGGCGTTCCCACAGCGTTTGACGCAGCGTCTCGTTCCCTATTCAGGGAACTAAGGTTACATACGTAACAGAGACGTTCTTAATCAACATACTTCTCCGCGATCTCTGCCGTCGCTATTTGAAAATGTTTAGTAGCATACAGACTACAAAATAAATATGTACATACGTTGTGAAAGTAAAATCTGGTGTTTTCTTTAATACATTGTATTGCATTTTGTAGAAATATAGTGTAAGCCATGCATTGCTTGGAAATATTGAGATCTAGTAAATCAGTATAACATAGACATCTGTAGACATGAAGTGGCAGCTTCAGCCATTTGCAGCTATGAAAAGTTTGGCGGCTGCAGCAGCCATTTAGGTTTTGGCTGAGCCGGCTAGCCAGCCAATAACTTCATCAGCCAGCCATTATTCTCAAAACAAATGGCTTCGGGCTCTACCGTAATGTAATGTGAATGTAGCGGTGGCATATTATATGCTAATTCCAATTCCACCCTCACGCTCCGTCATGGCGATATCACGAGACCGCTTCACTCGACGAGAGATCTCGTCACATTTTAGCCTGAGTGGGGCGATTGAAACACAGGGGTGGAACGGATGAAACATAACAGTTTAAACGGCAACTATTCCTCTAATGCTTGTTTTTGTGAACAATACCTGACAATTTACTTATCTACATATTGTTACAAACATATTTTGTAATTTATTTTAATTTAAAGGTTCATATTAATCATCTTAGTTCTGTCACCCAATAAACAATAGGCGATAAGCCTATGCGCATTTTGTAATCTTTCTAATAGGCTATTTTGATGAAGACAGACAAATCCGTTTACATAATTAATTATCTTTAATTTCTTCCTTGAGTCATATTGAGTGTTTGCTTGTTGAATAGCCTGTTATTATGACGAAAACGAGGTAAACCGAAAGACGATAAATTACATTTATTAAAGATTGAAGATTGGACTAATTGTTGATTATTAAAGAGATAACATGTGTTGCGTAATTGAAAATGAATTTGCATTAACCCTCTGGGGTCTGAGTGGTTTTTGGGGTCCTTGAGATGTTCTGACATGCCCTGACATTTGTGCTTTTTTCAGTTGCTTATAAACATATTAATGGCAAAGGTATAATTACACTCTATTTAGCACAAACAGGGCTACCATAATATGTGAGCAACATGCATGTACATGTTTGTATTTTTGAGAGAATAATGTTTATGCATGGTTATTGAAAAAACTAAAAACTAAAGTTTCTGAAATAAGGCCACAAAACACATACTAAATATGTGACAATAAGACTTTTGACTAATTGATGTCATTGCCTAGAGTTTTTTCTTCAAAATGATGTGAAAATCATCCTGCCCTTATCATTCACATAACACAATACATTGATTTAAATCTTGTAAAACACTTTTTGTTTGTAAAGGCAATATGCGCAAGAGGCGTCAACCATTCAACAGCATCATGCATATCGTCGCTGTCGGGCGGAATCCTCGTATCTCCAAAACCATTATTTTTCAGGAAATTAAAAAAACTGCATATTTTTTGAGTTATTAAACATTGTATCGTTAAAGTTGGTATTATACCTTGTATTGCTATCATATACTGTTGTATACCAACATTAACACAACATTTCCCCAAAATCATGTTTAATCGGAGATACGAGATTTATGACTTGGGAGCGGGGAGATACGAGGTTACGCTGTCATTGATTAGAATGGTACGGACACAGACATCGCTGCTGCCAGCAGTGTTCATCAATGTCTGCGGTCGCTGACAAGAGATAAGGCTTTAAGAGCTATTCAAATCTAATGATTGTGGTTACATACATCTTCCTAAACTCCATTTTAAACGTTTAAGAGATATGAGTGATGCAATACCAAAATATTAGGCTGTCTAAAATAGGCGGAAATTAATATCTGCACGCAAACAAAATCGGCGGTCGCGTTGAGCCTTTTGACAAGAGAAAAGGCTTCAATAGTTAATCAAAGCTAACGACCGTGGTTACATACATCTTCGTAAACTCAATTTTAAAGGTTTAAGAGCTATAAGTGAAGCAGAACAAAAAATGATGAGCTGACTAACATTAGCTGTCTAATAACGTTAGGTGGAAATTTGCCTAATCTGCACGCAAACTTACCTCCGTGGCTCACGGGCTTCCTTCTGCACCGAAGCATTACAGCTATCGATTTTTAACAAAACAAGCCGACTCAATTGTATCTAACCTACTGTAACTATTTTCACTCGTTCTTGTCTAAAAAACAGACAGAGTTATGCAAAGATAGGCTTACTGGTGCCAGTAGACAGACCCTTTTTCTCCCATAAATAAAACCTGAGCTACTTGGGGTATTTTACATGCACAGTGCCAACTTCTAGTCAGTAAAATACTAATAAAAACAATAATTTAATGCTGGTATCCAAAACATTTAATTCAATTCAAGTATTATATTAGATACATTTTAAAACTTCAATGCACACATATAATAAGCCTAGTAATAATAAGCCTAGTAATACGTAGACATTTAAAATACATCAATAACTGATATCATAGTTTAACACAGATAAAATCAGAGTTAAGGCTTGCTTTACATGTTGCTCGACGAGGGTTTCTTAATCGTTGCGACTTTCAATCCTGAGGAGACAAAATGCCGCGGAAGCTCCCGCCGTAGAGTGAAGAAGAGGTGGAGTTACGAGGATTCTCAGACAGTTGAAGTGTCCAATGGAGTTACGAGATTTGCTCTCAAGCTATTTTCAACACTTTAGATTGGTTAATAATTTGTAAAAATAACAGACCCACGTGGGGACTGACCAATAGCATCGATTTGTGAAAAAATATGAAATTGACCAAATTTAGACATACGAGGTTTCCGCCCGACAGCGACGATATGTAGTGGTTCACACCTCAGGAGACAATGGGGCCCGCATACTTAATGAGCCGTTCATTCAGGTGTGTCACCTATAGCCACAAGAAAGAATGCAAGAGCAATATATATATATATATATACAGGTCCTTCTCAATAAATTAGCATATTGTGATAAAGTTCATTATTTTCCATAATGTAATGATAAAAATTAAACTTTCATATATTTTAGATTCATTGCACACCAACTGAAATATTTCAGGTCTTTTATTGTTTTAATACTGATGATTTTGGCATACAGCTCATGAAAACCCAAAATTCCTGTCTCAATAAATTAGCATATCATGAAAAGGTTCACTAAACGAGCTATTAACCTAATCATCTGAATTCACTAATGAACTCTAAACACCTGCAAAAGATTCCTGAGGCTTTTAAAAACTCCCAGCCTGGTTCATTACTCAAAACCGCAATCATGGGTAAGACTGCTGACCAGAAGGCCATCATTGACACCCTCAAGCAAGAGGGTAAGACACAGAAAGAAATTTCTGAACGAATAGGCTGTTCCCAGAGTGCTGTATCAAGGCACCTCAGTGGGAAGTCTGTGGGAAGGAAAAAGTGTGGCAAAAAACGCTGCACAACGAGAAGAGGTGACCTGACCCTGAGGAAGATTGTGGAGAAGGACCGATTCCAGACCTTGGGGGACCTGCGGAAGCAGTGGACTGAGTCTGGAGTAGAAATATCCAGAGCCACCGTGCACAGGCGTGTGCAGGAAATGGGCTACAGGTGCCGCATTCCCAAGGTCAAGCCACTTTTGAACCAGAAACAGCGGCAGAAGCGCCTGACCTGGGCTACAGAGAAGCAGCACTGGACTGTTGCTCAGTGGTTGCTCAAATTTTGCATGTCATTCGGAAATCAAGGTGCCAGAGTCTGGAGGAAGACTGGGGAGAAGGAAATGCCAAAATGCCTGAAGTCCAGTGTCAAGTACCCACAGTCAGTGATGGTCTGGGGTGCCATGTCAGCTGCTGGTGTTGGTCCACTGTGTTTTATCAAGGGCAGGGTCAATGCAGCTAGCTATCAGGAGATTTTGGAGCACTCCATGCTTCCATCTGCTGAAAAGCTTTATGGAGATGAAGATTTCATTCTTCAGCATGACCTGGCACCTGCTCACAGTGCCAAAACCACTGGTAAATGGTTTACTGACCATGGTATTACTGTGCTCAATTGGCCTGCCAACTCTTCTGACCTGAACCCCATAGAGGATCTGTGGGATATTGTGAAGAGAAAGTTGAGAGACGCAAGACCCAACACTCTGGATGAGCTTAAGGCCGCTATCGAAGCATCCTGGGCCTCCATAACACCTCAGCAGTGCCACAGGCTGATTACGGCCATGCCACGCCGCATTGAAGCAGTCATTTCTGCAAAAAGGATTCCCGACCAAGTATTGAGTGCATAACTGAACATAATTATTTGAAGGTTGACTTTTTTTTGTATTAAAAAAACGTTTCTTTTATTGGTCGGATGAAATATGCTAATTTATTGAGACAGGAATTTTGGGTTTTCATGAGCTGTATGCCAAAATCATCAGTATTAAAACAATAAAAGACCTGAAATATTTCAGTTGGTGTGCAATGAATCTAAAATATATGAAAGTTTAATTTTTATCATTACATTAGGGAAAATAATGACCTTTATCACAATATGCTAATTTATTGAGAAGGACCTGTATGTATATATATATATATATATATATATATATATATATATATTCTACCAAATTGGTTCACAGTTGGAAGCATTTCAATTTTTTTTTTTTTTTTTTTTTTGCACAAATTTTGCTTGCAAATTGTATAATATCCAAGGAAAAATTGTCTAGTAATTGTGCAGTTAATTCTCATACTGTATTTTCAGTTTTGGAATATGTATCCTCTCCCCAAATTTGTCAATAATAAAACACAATAAAAATTATTTAAAGAAAAGGCTTATATTTACCTTTTAAAATTTGTTTACATCTACCTTGTAAATATATTTTTTTATTAAAAAGGTTACAATTACAACAACAATTGAAGTGTAATCTTTCTTTGTAAAAACTAAAGTATACATTTTATCATATATATTTCAAAGTTAAGGATTCATTACTTCGAATATAGCCTACATTGACAAAACATACTATTAGGGATGGGACGTTATGAAAATTTCATATCATGATTATTAATGACCAAAATTATCGTGATTATCAATATTATCACGGTTTTGTTAAAACGAGATGAAAGTGTTCAAAAAGAACTGATGCTCACACTAAAAACAGTTTAATATTTGAAAATCAACAAACAACAAATAAAACAAGCAGCTCTATGCACTTTTTTAAGCAAGATTATATTCTGTGGCATTTCCTTCCTTATAATGAACGTCGTCAATAGCAATGCATTATAACACAGCGCACATCCATGTATCGCAACGGACGCGCACGCTCTCTCTCGTTTCATTCAAATACAACTTGCCGTCTTGCGTCTCCGTTCTTGGGCGATTGTTTTGTATGCTGTACAAAATGGATTTATAAACAGGTAAGATTTAAAACATTAATCTCAATTCAATATGTCCCCGTAATTGTGTGGTAAAAAAACAACAAAAAAAAAAAACGGTGTAATAAGTGTACAATGATAGTCTTGTTTGAACTTGTTCGTTCGTCTTTGGCTCAAAGCCACTTGCTGCGAACTTTTCTTCGCGGAAGCTTCACGTTTATTTCAAGTGAGTGAGATAAAATATTTCAACTCAAAACAACATTTTGTGCCCACTTATTTCCCAGACATAGTTTTTGGTAAGTTAACTTGCCTTGCGTTCGCTATAAACAGTGGGTGATGGTCACACAAGAGGTTTCGGCAGATTTGAAGTGTTTCCCCCCTATTGTAGTGACCATCCTCGATTAAGTTTCACTCAGGACTTTTGTAAAAGCCAAAATATGACCACACCTTAGATTTGGTCCTCTTAAGGGCTGAAAAATCTCTCGAGCACGGTCACTGCCTTTCGCCATTCCTTCTCGAATAAAAAAACAACAACATTGCGCGCTGCACCTGCGCCACACTGTTGCTGGCTGGACAGGATTTACAGTGAGTTATTAAAATCGCGATAATCAAACACGGTTTTAATGATAATTAAAATTTGAACGATAATACTAACCGTCAGTACATTTTATCGTGGTTTATAGTGTAACCGGTAATCGTCCCATCCCTACATACTATATTTAACATATTAGCAAAAATTGGCAAACAAAAGCTTATTTGAGGTGGCAGATATTTTACAGTAAAAATGTGTAATCTATCCAAAACTAATCAACGAAATGTTGTCTTTCATTTGTCTGTAACATAGGTCTTTCGTTTTTATTATAAGGAATATAAATGTTAATTTGCAATTTAATACGTTGCTTATACAAATACATTTTATTTCAACATATTTCAGTTGTGGTAAACAGCGCATCGCTGCCGTTCATTCATTCACACAGAAACGCGATTTACTTGAGAATGAAAAAAAACTTACTACAGTATTCCATCCGTTGCTCCTCGAAATACCAGCACTTCTGAGGTACGTTTTCCATTATTATTATTCCTCACAGCGCTGCGAGACAGTGTAGACAACTACACTTATCATCTGAATAAACTTGTGTTTTCTCGAGCTGATATGGGGGCGTTCACAGTTTGTATGGGATCGTCTCAGTCATTTGCGTTTGAATAGCGCGCGCTCTCCGTGGGCGGGGCCGATTATAACGTAATGAGCTGAGATAAGCTCGACTGGAATCGCTCTCTTTTAATACAGATTTCACAAGATGAGAATATTTGTTTTTTTATATAAATTACTTCATTTAAAAGAAGAGAATTCAAGCTTCATGCCTGTGTGTCTGTATGCCTGTTTGACTGAGTATTCGCTCAGTTATTGTTCATTTTCGGACGCGTTTCAGAATGGACTTCACTGGCAGAGAGAAGGCAGAACTCGCTTCGGTTTTATTTTTCTTTATTTGGCAAAAAGCACAACAGTTTGTTTTTATTGTGAGTATACACAAAAATAATACACATTTAACAGAATCGATTGATGTATGAAACTCCTATGGAAAATCAAAGTCAACTGAGTATTTATGAGTTTCTTTTACACTGATTAAAAAAAAAGCGAGCTGGTATCGCCGGCGATACCTCCGACCTCAGGGGGTTAAGCAAGCAGCTATTTTCCATTCCTGCTCATACTTCGGATATAAGAATCAGCAGTGTTGTTGTGCAAAATAAACCCAGAGACGATTGAAATCAATGTTTAGGAAGCCCACGTCCGTTTTTTTGTTGTTGTTTTTTTCGCAAAAGTATAACAATAAAATCATTAATTTGAGTATTTATCATGTTATAAATGAAAATGTAAGTATTGTGTCACAGGCCGGGGTGGCCGTCCCTCCCCTGCTGAGCGTACCACCTCGAGGAGTTACCCAGAGACACGACAGACCAAACAAGATAATTATCAAAAACGTATATTTTATTTAGTTAAAACAAGTCCAATCTCAACTTAAAATCCACTGACTGATCCACCTTTCTCTCTTCCACCAGGTTGCGGGGGAGGTTCACCCGACGGTTCCTCTCGACCAGAGGTAAGTAATGCAGCAGGCACTGGTAAGGTTTCGCCCCACGGTCCCTCTTCAGCCAGACATAAGTAATGGGGCGGACGCTGATAAGGATTCACACGATGACCCTTCTTCGGTTGGAGGTAAGTGATGGCACAGGCACTGGCAGGGGTTTCACACAGCAACTCCTCTTCGGTGGGAGGTAAGTAACGCACAGGCACTGGCGGGAGTTCGCACAACAGTTCCTCTTCGGCTGGAGGTAAGTAGTGGCACGGACACGGACAGGGGTTTCGCACAGCAGTTCCTCTTCAACTAGAGGTAAGTAATGACACAGGCACTGGCAGGGGCTTCACACAGCAGTTCCTCTTCGGCTGGAGGTAAGTAATGGCACGGGCACTGACAGGGGTTTCGCACAGCAGTTCCTCTTCGACTGGAGGTAAGTAATGACACAGGCACTGGCAGGGGTTTCACACAGCAGTTCCTCTTCGGCTGGAGGTAAGTAATGACCCAGGCGCTGGAAAGAGTTTCGCACGGCAGCTCCTCTTCAGCCGGAACGTGAGTACTGGAGCAAGCGCTGGTAGGGAATTGACAACAAAGGAAGGGGTTACTCTTCGCACAGGACAACATCAATTATTTGAGTGTCACCTCTCTTGGGATAGGGGGAAGGGTCGGGCAGGGAATCATCAGTAGTACTCCAATATTCCGTCACGGAGGGCCAGCAGGGAACTCTCTCATTCCTTCCACAGGCCAGTAGCAACAGTGTTCGATGACAGGGGACAATTTCTCTATGTGCACAGAACAATCACGATGAATAGAAGACTTGACCATCAGCAACTGAATCTTCTTACCACAAAGCAGCCATGGCAGTATTTAATGGAAGAGGACGGTTTCTCTATATTCACAGAACCACAGAGGTGGGTACAGGTTTCAATAGTCCTCAGCTGAGCCTTCTCCCCAACAGCAACAGCATTCAATGGCAGAGGACAGTTTCTCTATGTTCATAGAACAATCATTGGTGAATAGAAGACGTAACACTGAATCTTCTTACCACAGGGAGCGGCGGTGACGGTATTCAATGACAGGGGGCGGTTTCTCTATGTCCACAGAACAGAAATGGTGAGTGCAGGTTTCAACGGCCAGCAGCTGAGCCTTCGCCCCACCGGACAGTGGTAACAGCATTCAATGGCAGAGGGCAGTTTCTCACAAAACAGTGATAACAGCGTTCAATGGCAGGGGACAGTTTTTCTACGTTCACAGAACAATCATGGTGGGTAGAAGATTCAACACTCAACAACTAGATCTTCTTACCACAGAGCAATGATGGCAGGGGGACAGTTTCTCTGTGTTCACAGAACAACAGTGGGGAGTACAGGTTTCAACGATCCACAGCTGGCCTTCTTTCCATAGAACAGCGATGCATAGATCTCTCATAAATCCTCTTCAGTGGTGAGTACAGGGTAGACCTGCATTCCTGCACAGCATATGCTCAAGACACAACAGTTAATTCGTTTCAGTTTGACCTTCAAAACCCATGAGTAGACGACTGGGGAACGGGCAGACATAAACTTCAGTTTCCACACCAGTGCACAATTCAGTCACTTCAAATGATCACACGTGTTCACTTCACATTAAACACTGCAACTCACATCAACTCACAGTGAATAAGGTCTCTTATCGTGGTCCCAGTCGACTCCCTTCGCTCAACGGACAAACTGTACATCCAAGCTGTATAGATGGTAGACTATGGAAACACAACTGACATTGAAAAGCTTCAGAACAGAACTCACCGGGCGCCGGGGCGGTTTCACCACATCATGGCGGGTAGCGGGCACTACCGGCATTAACTTCCTAATAGAACTGGCAGATAACACTCGTCTGTTCGATGAAATAACACAGTTCAATCATACCACTTGTCACGGGGTGACAAAAATAATTAGAAAAGAGATTAAAAACCCTTGTGAATACAGTGCTATTTGGAGACCTCCTGTGGATGCCCGTCTCATTACACCGCAAATCTGTTGCTATGGCAGCGAGGCTAATGGCCCGATTGACCGCAGGTGTGGAGTAATTAACAGAGAGCGTTGGGAGAGGAACACGGATTCAGATGGGGCTTTAAAAAGAGAGAGGAAGCAGACTGCTGTGTGGTTCTCCTCCCGTGAGGGTGGTTCTCTGGTCGTGAGATACTGTGTTCTTTGCGGCGGGTTGTTTGGATTTGAGGCTGGGCTGTGAAATGAGCGAAGACTGAAGCTGAGAAACGGACAGAGGAGAGTGAAGTGTTTGTCAACAGAAACCCAAGGAATATTGTCAGCGGTGGGAAAGACGCAAAGTGATGAGTATCAGATCCGTTGTTTATATGCACTAACACTGAAGTGGTGTTGAGAGTTTGGAAAGTGTGTAGCACGAGTGAACCAGTACACCGAGTGAATTGTTGATCTGTCTCTAACCTTGTCCTCCCCTTGCTGGATGTGATGATTGCTGTACCCGTTTTCTGCTGTCTCTGGAGAGAAGTTGAGCCCTTGTGAGAGACGAGCGTTTATCCGGTGGGAGAAAGACCGGTGGGCGAGTGCTGGCCCGAATGCACGGTGTGCGAGTGGAATGCAGTGCCTGAAGTGACAATTCACCTGGTTTGCGTGATGGAGTGAGGTTTATCGTGTGGAGAAGTATAAATAGTCTGCTGTGCACTCTCCTCTATAGTCTTTCACCCGCTGTTTCTGAACAGGGTTTGTTACATCAAGCGCCCAACTTACTATTCGAGACAGCCTCGCTCTGTTAATGCTGCAGATCTATTAATTCCTGTTACATTGTTGCAGCGTACAGCTGAACTGAAGTGCCCCGCTCAAGTGTCCTCTTCGTCTGGTGGTCTCCACATGTTCCATTGAAAGTCGCTGTCCTGTTCGGAAAAGGAAAAGGTATTTGAATGAACGGTTGAGATGCTGTTGAACAGTTAAACCCTGCTACCTGGTTACAGTGCACAGCCGAAGTGGAGTGTCCCGCTCAAGTGTCCTCTTCGTCTGGTGGTCTCCACATGTCCCATTGAAAGTCGCTGTCCTGTTCGGAAAAGGAAAAGGTATTTGAATGAATGTTTGATACGCTGTTGAAACAGTCAAACCCTGCTACCTGGTTACCGTGCACAGCCGAAGTGGAGTGTCCCGCTCAAGTGTCCTCTTCGTCTGGTGGTCTCCACATGTCCCATTGAAAGTCGCTGTCCTGTTCGGAAAAGGAAAAGGTATTTGAATGAATGTTTGATACGCTGTTGAAACAGTCAAACCCTGCTACCTGGTTACAGTGCACAGCCGAAGTGGAGTGTCCCGCTCAAGTGTCCTCTTCGTCTGGTGGTCTCCACATGTCCCATTGAAAGTCGCTGTCCTGTTCGGAAAAGGAAAAGGTATTTGAATGAACGTTTGATACGCTGTTGAAACAGTTAAACCCTGCTACCTGGTTACAGTGCACAGCCGAAGTGGAGTGTCCCGCTCAAGTGTCCTCTTCGTCTGGTGGTCTCTACATGTCCCATTGAAGGCTTGTCCTGTTCAGAACGAGAGAAGGTATTGCAGCCGAATGTTTCATCTACTGTTGAATGGTTGAATCCTGTTGCAGTGTTGCAGTGTACCGCTGAAGCAGAGCGACTCGCTTAAAGCATCTTTCCTGCCTGGTGGTCTCCACACGCCCCTATCGAAAGCCGCTGCCCTGCTCAGAACGAGAGAAGGTATTACAGCCGAATGGTTATCGGCTGTTGAACTGCTAAACCTTGTTACATTGTTGCCGTGTACAGTTGAAGCGGAGCGACTCGCTTAAAGCATCCTTCCTGCCTGGTGGTCTCCACACGCCCCTATCGAAAGCTGCTGCCCTGTTCAGAAAGAGAGAAGGTATTTCAACTGAATGTTCGTAGATTGTTGAATAGTTAAACCCTGTTACCTGGTTACAGCGCACTGTTGAAGTGGAGCGTCTCGCTCAAAGTGTCCTCTCCGTCTGGTGGCCTTCACTCGCTCCAACGAAAGCTCCTGTCCTGTGTAGGAAGAGAGAAGGTATTTCAACTGAACGTTCGTAGATTGTTGAATAGTTAAACCCTGTTACCTGGTTACAGCGCACTGTTGAAGTGGAGTGTCTCGCTCAAAGTGTCCTCCCCGTCTGGTGGTCTCCACATGCCCCATCGAAGCCCCCGTCCTGTTCAGAAAGAGAGAAGTATCCTTGTCAAGTGTTCGCATACTGTTGACTGACGAACCCTGTTGTATCGTTGCAGTGCACAGCAAAGAGGGAGCGTCTCACTTAAAGTGTCCTCTGGCCTGGTGGCCCTCCGTGCTCACGTTACAAGCGGCTGCCGCCGCTGAGAAGGAAAGCGAGTAGCTGTGGTACTTACCTCGATCGAAGTGTCGTCCGGTTGTTCAAGGTTCTCTCCCGTCCCAGCACTCTCTGGATACCTACCTCGGGGCAGCATCCGGGGCCAGCTCCATCCTCGCCGTGAGTACTTACCCAGTGACTTACCTGACGGTGTGAGTCCCCCTTCGATCCCTCTCCAACGAGCTGCAGGGCTGTCACGAGCGTCCCGTCCTCCTTGGCCCAGGAGGGGCTATCGAATTGCCACTGGCGACCAGAAGGAAGATTTTAATTAGGACTTTTCAAATTTTGCTTTTAACTCAATAAAGAAATTGTTATTCCTTACTCCTCTTGTCCGTCTTGTTCCTTGGCACGCTCCTCGAGGTGGTACCCGGTCTCCAGGGGTGGGTGCAGTCTGGCTCGGCCCACCCCGACCTGTGACAGAACTTGGCGTAGTCGGCAGGATTACCGCCTCGAGTGGAGCGATCAAGGACCTAAATGGCAGAGGAAGAAGAGCTAGTGGCTCGGCAGCCGGTCATGCCTTTCTTTATGGGGACTCCGTGGGCCCAGAAGTACGGTGGTCCGGGGTCGGAATTAAGTCTGTCAGCATGGAAGGCCCAGGTGGAATACCTGGCAGGGCTCCAAGGGCTAAATGCCCTGCAGAAGGTACAGTTCGTGTTAAATTCATTAGAGGGAGAAGCAAGAAGAGAAGTACAGGCAGCACCGGAAGCAACCCGCACCACGGTTCGAGCCATCTTTGATTTCCTCACGGTACAATACGGAGACACCACCCCGGTAGCTGTCTTGAGAACACAATTCTTTAATTGTAGACAAGGGCCTCGACAAACTGTTCGGCCATTCGCGTTGCAACTGAGGGAACAGTTTACCAGGCTAAGGGGGAGACAGGACCACGGCCTGGGCGACGAGGAGACCCTATTGCGAGATCAGTTCCTGTTAGGATTACGGGAGGGCCCCGTGCGTCAGAGTCTGCGGGTGCAACTGAGACGGGATTCTGACCTCACGTTCGAAGAATTGCGGCGAGAGGCTCTAGCCCTTGAGCGTGATCACACCGAAGGTGTGGATCCTCCCAGCTGTCTGGCTGCGAACGCTGTTAGTGGGCCTTCGGCCCCTGCAACTTCAGATTGGAAGCATGCCCTCCGGGAAGAATTGAAAAGGGATATCCGTGAACAAATGTCTGATTTGTCCAAGTCTGTCATCGAAGAACTCCACCGAGAACGCCTCCATTCACTTCCTGCACCGCGGGAGCGGGCCTACTCTGACGGGAATCGCCCTCCAGAGCGTCGTTTTGCTCGAACTATGGGTCCCCGATTCCAGTGGGACGAACAGGGGCGTCCCATCTGTAACGGTTGTGGAGAAGCTGGACATTACATCCGTCAGTGCCCTTCCAGACGCGCTTCACAAGGGGGTTTTTAGAGTCTCCGGCCACTGTGGGTCAAGTGGTCGGGACCCCCTTTTCAGACCCTCCTTCTCCTGGACTGTCTAAGGAACGCCTGGTGGGCTGCTGTCCGGTTATCACGGTTCGAGTCAATAACAAGAAGGTACAATGTTTGTTGGACACGGGATCGCAAGTCACTCTGTTTGCGGAGAGCCTAGTTCAGGAACTATTCGGCACCCAGGGCCGGCCGACGACTGAGGCCCCCTGGTTAACTCTGCGGGGGGCCAATGGGCTCGACATCCCGTATGTGGGATATGTGGTGGCAGACCTAGAAATCCACGGTATGGTTGTACCCCAGAAGGGAGTGGTGGTGGTTCGTGACGTGTGTCTGGGGTCTCATCGCGCCCTATTGGGCATGAATGTCATCTCCGAATGCTGGGAAGAGCTGTTCCAGAGTGGGCCTGCCCGAGCAACTGCGACACCTGAGAGTAGAGAATGGGAGCGTATTCGAGCGGACTGTCGCCGAGTTTGCCTGGCCGAGCAGCAGGAGGACCGGGAGAGCATTGGGAGAGTGGCTTGCCGTTATGCTTTGTCCGTCCCGGCTCGAAGCGAGGCGATGGTCTGGGTCAGGGTGCCCCCTAGACTTTACCACCCGGAGGAGTGGGTGTTGGTGGAACCATACAACGAAGGTCCTAAGGTGGAGGTGGCCAGAGGACTGGCATCCGCCCAAAGAGGCCGAATTCGGGTGAGAGTTCGGAACACGAATCCTTTTCCAATCCAACTGTATCGTCATCAGTGTCTAGCCCGAGTCATCTCGGTGAAACCCCGGCAAGTACAAGAGCTAGGAGAAGTCAAGTTCAATCAAGTAGGCCCAACTGTAGTGGAGGTTGCTTTGGTGCAGACAGGGATACACCACAGAGAGGCTGGAGAAGGACTGCCGGCCCACCTTGGAGGTGAGTCCCTACGGGGAGAAGGGCTGGAGGAGGATCAGACGAGGCGGCTTAAGGATTTCCTATCTAAATGGCCACAGTTGTTCTCCACCCATGATGAGGACTATGGGTGTACTAACATCGTTAAGCATCAAATTCCCACTGGAGAGGCCACACCCAGTAGAGAGCGCTACCGACCGGTGCCCCCGACATTGTATTCTGAGGTTCGTGCGCTGCTGCGAGGGATGTTGGATAGAGGGATTATCCGCGAGAGCAGCAGCCCTTGGGCGGCCCCGATCGTTCTGGTGAGGAAGAAGACAGGTGCATGGAGATTCTGTGTGGATTATCGGAAGTTGAACCTAGTGACGAAGCGGGATGCTTTCCCATTGCCTCGAGTCGAGGATTCCCTTACGAGCCTCACACGGGCGGCCTGGTATTCTACACTGGACTTGGCGAGCGGTTACTGGCAGGTACAGGTGGACGAGCGGGACCGGGAGAAGACGGCCTTTACGACCCCCTTTGGGTTATATGAGTGGGACCGGATGCCGTTCGGCCTGTGCAACGCTCCTGCCACGTTCCAACGACTAATGCAGCGCTGTTTAGGGAGCCAGCTGATGGATACCACCCTGGTGTACCTGGATGACGTGATTATCTATTCCCCCGATTTTGAGTCTCACCTTCAGCATCTTGAGCAGGTGTTCCGCTCCCTGGAAAAGTATGGGCTGAAACTCCAACCGGATAAATGCCAGCTCTTCCGGAAGGAGGTAAAGTTTTTGGGCCATATTGTGAGCGCTGCAGGAATCGCTGTGGACCCAGAGAAAGTGTCGGCCGTACAGGGGTGGGCGGCCCCAAAGACCGTGCGCCAGGTTCGATCCTTCCTCGGCTTCGTGGGGTACTACAGGAGATTCATTAAAGATTTCTCTAAGATTGCCAAACCCATGAACCAGTTGCTGGGTGGAACGGGACATGCCAGGGGCCGAGGGTCCCCAGCGATTCAGTGGAGTCCGGCCTGCGAGACTGCCTTTCAAAGGCTTAAACAAGAGTTGTTACAAGCACCCATTCTGGCATACGCCGATTTCACACAGCCCTTCATTCTTTACACGGACGCTAGTCATCTGGGCTTGGGGGCTGTCTTAGCCCAGAAACAACAGGAGGAGGAGAGAGTGATCGCTTATGCTAGTCGGAGTCTACACCCCGCGGAGAGAAACGATGCCAACTATAGTTCCTTTAAGCTCGAGTTACTGGCCATGAAGTGGGCGCTCAGTGAGAAGTTCAAGGATTACCTATGGGGAGCAAAGGTAACCGTGGTGACCGATAACAACCCGCTGGTACACCTGCAAACCGCCAAGCTGGGGGCGGTAGAACAGAGGTGGGTGGCGCAATTGGCCAACTTTGAGTACCAGCTTCAGTACCGGCCAGGAAGGGAACATACCAACGCTGACGTGCTGTCTAGGTGGCCTGAAGGAGGGTCGGAGGATCCGAGATCCATGCTGGAGGCAGATCGCGACGAGGGGATGATGGTGGGCATTGTGGAGGCACCGGGGCAACTACCGGAGGAGCCACCTGCAAGTTGGGGATGGGATCCACAGCGCTGGAGGATGTGGCAGGACGAGGATGAGAACCTGTCAGTGGTCCGGGTCTGGTTGGAGCAGGACAAGTGGCCGGAGGGTGCGGAACGCCGGGCTCAAGCCCAAATTGTGAGGGGCCTGCTGGGCCAGAAGGAGAGGCTCCATCTGAAGGAGGGGGTGATTTGTCGGTCCCTCCAGGATACACACTTGGGTGACCCGGTTTGTCAGGTAGTGGTTCCCGAGGGGAGGTGTCACGCTTTGCTGGAAGCTTACCACACCAGGCTTGGTCATCAAGGGCAGGAGAGGACGATGGCACTCCTGCGACGCCACTTCTACTGGCCTGGGATGGAGGGGACTACGAGGGCCTACTTGCGGGGCTGTCCGCGCTGTACTTTGTTTAAAGCTAGGAAAGAGCCTCGAGCTCCCATGGTCCCCATTCGAGCCAAAGCACCAATGCATATCATCGCTATGGACTATCTGACGTTGGGTAGGCCGGTCGACCGTATTCAAAACATCTTAGTGATCACAGATTTGTTCACTAAATATGCCTGGGCCGTCCCAACCCTGGACCAGACCGCCATCACCACCGCTAATGCCCTGTGGAGGTACGTCATCCAGCCCTTCGGGTGCCCTGAAGTGTTCCATTCGGATCAAGGACCCAATTTCGAATCCAGGGTAGTACGTGAGTTGTGTCAATTGTATGGATGTAAGAAGACTCATACGACGCCCTATCATCCTCAGGGGAACGGAGGGTGTGAGAGGTTTAACCAGACGTTGATTGGTCTTTTGGGGACCTTGGAAGGTGACCAACAGGGACACTGGGTGGATAACCTCCCGGCGATGGTACAGGCATATAATAACAGCATTCATAGTACGACCGGCTACACACCAACTTACCTGATGTTCGGAAGGCATGTGAGGCTACCAGTGGACCTACTGCTGGGGACTGCGGCGGCTGAAGAAGGAGGCAGCGTAACGGGGTGGGTGACCAGACACCATCAACGCCTCCAACTGGCCTATGAACGGGTCTCAGACCGAATCAACCAAACCGCAGCCAAGAATAAGAGGTTGTATGACCGTACGGCAAGAAGTGCACCACTACTGCCTGGCGAGAGAGTTCTAGTTCGAGACAACCGACGACAAGGAAAGGGTAAGCTCAGTGATCGGTGGGAGCCCCAGCCGTATGTGATCCAACGACAGCCGCATCCTGATCAGCCTGTGTATGCCATCCGTCCCGAAGGGAGAGCGGGTCCAGAGCGGGTGCTCCACCGAAACCTTATGCGCCCTTGTCCAAACTACCCCAAACCAGCTGTAGAGAGACCGCCTACTGAGCCAGTGTGGATGCCTCCCGTGGTGGGATGGGCTGTGGTCCCTCAGAGAGTGGGGATAGGGCCAAGGCCCGAGGAACCGAATTCCCCGCCAAGACGGTCCCAAAGGGAGAACCGGGGACAACCCCCATCCAGGTATGGAGATTGGGTGTCCGGATCCCGTTCTAGGGACTAGAACGGTTTGGCAGGGGGGTATGTCACGGGGTGACAAAAATAATTAGAAAAGAGATTAAAAACCCTTGTGAATACAGTGCTATTTGGAGACCTCCTGTGGATGCCCGTCTCATTACACCGCAAATCTGTTGCTATGGCAGCGAGGCTAATGGCCCGATTGACCGCAGGTGTGGAGTAATTAACAGAGAGCGTTGGGAGAGGAACACGGATTCAGATGGGGCTTTAAAAAGAGAGAGGAAGCAGACTGCTGTGTGGTTCTCCTCCCGTGAGGGTGGTTCTCTGGTCGTGAGATACTGTGTTCTTTGCGGCGGGTTGTTTGGATTTGAGGCTGGGCTGTGAAATGAGCGAAGACTGAAGCTGAGAAACGGACAGAGGAGAGTGAAGTGTTTGTCAACAGAAACCCAAGGAATATTGTCAGCGGTGGGAAAGACGCAAAGTGATGAGTATCAGATCCGTTGTTTATATGCACTAACACTGAAGTGGTGTTGAGAGTTTGGAAAGTGTGTAGCACGAGTGAACCAGTACACCGAGTGAATTGTTGATCTGTCTCTAACCTTGTCCTCCCCTTGCTGGATGTGATGATTGCTGTACCCGTTTTCTGCTGTCTCTGGAGAGAAGTTGAGCCCTTGTGAGAGACGAGCGTTTATCCGGTGGGAGAAAGACCGGTGGGCGAGTGCTGGCCCGAATGCACGGTGTGCGAGTGGAATGCAGTGCCTGAAGTGACAATTCACCTGGTTTGCGTGATGGAGTGAGGTTTATCGTGTGGAGAAGTATAAATAGTCTGCTGTGCACTCTCCTCTATAGTCTTTCACCCGCTGTTTCTGAACAGGGTTTGTTACATCAAGCGCCCAACTTACTATTCGAGACAGCCTCACTCTGTTAATGCTGCAGATCTATTAATTCCTGTTACATTGTTGCAGCGTACAGCTGAACTGAAGTGCCCCGCTCAAGTGTCCTCTTCGTCTGGTGGTCTCCACATGTTCCATTGAAAGTCGCTGTCCTGTTCGGAAAAGGAAAAGGTATTTGAATGAACGGTTGAGATGCTGTTGAACAGTTAAACCCTGCTACCTGGTTACAGTGCACAGCCGAAGTGGAGTGTCCCGCTCAAGTGTCCTCTTCGTCTGGTGGTCTCCACATGTCCCATTGAAAGTCGCTGTCCTGTTCGGAAAAGGAAAAGGTATTTGAATGAATGTTTGATACGCTGTTGAAACAGTCAAACCCTGCTACCTGGTTACCGTGCACAGCCGAAGTGGAGTGTCCCGCTCAAGTGTCCTCTTCGTCTGGTGGTCTCCACATGTCCCATTGAAAGTCGCTGTCCTGTTCGGAAAAGGAAAAGGTATTTGAATGAATGTTTGATACGCTGTTGAAACAGTCAAACCCTGCTACCTGGTTACAGTGCACAGCCGAAGTGGAGTGTCCCGCTCAAGTGTCCTCTTCGTCTGGTGGTCTCCACATGTCCCATTGAAAGTCGCTGTCCTGTTCGGAAAAGGAAAAGGTATTTGAATGAACGTTTGATACGCTGTTGAAACAGTTAAACCCTGCTACCTGGTTACAGTGCACAGCCGAAGTGGAGTGTCCCGCTCAAGTGTCCTCTTCGTCTGGTGGTCTCTACATGTCCCATTGAAGGCTTGTCCTGTTCAGAACGAGAGAAGGTATTGCAGCCGAATGTTTCATCTACTGTTGAATGGTTGAATCCTGTTGCAGTGTTGCAGTGTACCGCTGAAGCAGAGCGACTCGCTTAAAGCATCTTTCCTGCCTGGTGGTCTCCACACGCCCCTATCGAAAGCCGCTGCCCTGCTCAGAACGAGAGAAGGTATTACAGCCGAATGGTTATCGGCTGTTGAACTGCTAAACCTTGTTACATTGTTGCCGTGTACAGTTGAAGCGGAGCGACTCGCTTAAAGCATCCTTCCTGCCTGGTGGTCTCCACACGCCCCTATCGAAAGCTGCTGCCCTGTTCAGAAAGAGAGAAGGTATTTCAACTGAATGTTCGTAGATTGTTGAATAGTTAAACCCTGTTACCTGGTTACAGCGCACTGTTGAAGTGGAGCGTCTCGCTCAAAGTGTCCTCTCCGTCTGGTGGCCTTCACTCGCTCCAACGAAAGCTCCTGTCCTGTGTAGGAAGAGAGAAGGTATTTCAACTGAACGTTCGTAGATTGTTGAATAGTTAAACCCTGTTACCTGGTTACAGCGCACTGTTGAAGTGGAGTGTCTCGCTCAAAGTGTCCTCCCCGTCTGGTGGTCTCCACATGCCCCATCGAAGCCCCCGTCCTGTTCAGAAAGAGAGAAGTATCCTTGTCAAGTGTTCGCATACTGTTGACTGACGAACCCTGTTGTATCGTTGCAGTGCACAGCAAAGAGGGAGCGTCTCACTTAAAGTGTCCTCTGGCCTGGTGGCCCTCCGTGCTCACGTTACAAGCGGCTGCCGCCGCTGAGAAGGAAAGCGAGTAGCTGTGGTACTTACCTCGATCGAAGTGTCGTCCGGTTGTTCAAGGTTCTCTCCCGTCCCAGCACTCTCTGGATACCTACCTCGGGGCAGCATCCGGGGCCAGCTCCATCCTCGCCGTGAGTACTTACCCAGTGACTTACCTGACGGTGTGAGTCCCCCTTCGATCCCTCTCCAACGAGCTGCAGGGCTGTCACGAGCGTCCCGTCCTCCTTGGCCCAGGAGGGGCTATCGAATTGCCACTGGCGACCAGAAGGAAGATTTTAATTAGGACTTTTCAAATTTTGCTTTTAACTCAATAAAGAAATTGTTATTCCTTACTCCTCTTGTCCGTCTTGTTCCTTGGCACGCTCCTCGAGGTGGTACCCGGTCTCCAGGGGTGGGTGCAGTCTGGCTCGGCCCACCCCGACCTGTGACACACTGCTTTCCAGCTTTTCCTTCTTTACTTGCAGTTTTCTCCGTCCTTTCACGATCTGCCCTCTCGTATACTGCCCGATGTGATCAGTAGATCAACAACAACAGATTTCCTCCAGTCTGCGTCCGCCCAAAAGAATTCTTGCCCCAAAACTTCGACGTCCGAACTTCTACGTACAAACTCCCAACACAAAACTTCCTCTGCTGCACTGCACATCAACCGGATCCTTTTATAATCCCCCTCGTGGCTCAATCTCTACTCCTCGCCCAGCTGCCACTCATTTCCTCATCAGCGAGCTCCGTCGGACTGTTTACCCAGGAAAACCCGGAACCGTTCCGGTGTTACATCAAACTCGCTCCCCCCGAAAACAAGTATAGAGCGGGACAGTTCCACTTATTCGTCACCCCGTGACAATTGCATCTAAAAAAACATTGGTATAATCTATCATTTACAGCAATAAACACACATGGCCCATTTTTGTCATTTTTATGGCTATGACTACTTTGACGCTCGTTAACTCATAATTCGATTCTGCGACTTTAGGCGGGGTTTCACAGGCGGGGTCACATATTTTCTAATTGTAACTCCTAACATCCACCAAACTTGGCTCAGACCTTCAAACTGTTCTGACTCGAGCTGCTTTATCTTTTATAACTGATCAGACATATGTTTTTCCAAAAATGACGATCAAAAACAGAATCAGAAAGAGCTTTATTGACAGGTATGTTTGCACATACGAGGGATTTGTTTCGCTGACAGAAGCTTCCACAGTACAACCAGAATAACAGTGACAGGACACAGATAATAAACATAATAGGTAACACTTTATAATAACTGCACGCTATTAATCATTAGTCTGATACGTTATTAGATAGAACTGTTATATATGAAAGGAGACAAAAGTAGACAGTATATGAAAAGTTATTAGCGTATGCCATGTGGTTGATGTACAGTGTTGCTGAGCAGAAATACATAATCATGTTTCACTTGATCCCCTCAAAGTTGCATTGGATTTTCTCCTCAGCGTAAAGGTTAAGAGGCTCATCTATCACTGTTTTCCATGTTCGTAGAGTTCGTTTCTGGAGTAAATATATAGGCTATAAACTGTGTGTTTACACAGCTTTTTAAATAATGCAGGTGCTGGTGTTTCAGTGCGTTCGGCCTGTCAGCGAACTCTAACATCAATGATAGTTCCTATAGTGCTGGTTTAGACCGACTCTGAAGTAGGAGTAAATGAGTTTCTCCAAAAGGAGTTCCTAGAAATAAAATCGTTCCTACTAGTTCCTGCAGTGCGAACACGGTTCCTCCATTGTGAAAGCCACTAATAGATTCTGCCAGCTCTTTTACTCACTCTGGATGAGTACAGTTCTTGGAGAGTGGGAAGGGTGTACCAGTGATTCGCTCAGCAGACTATCCGCTGTAGTCTTCTGAGATCTGATAGCTGAGCTGAACCAGACAGTTCTAGAAGAGCAGAGGATTCAGTGACTGCAGAGTATACTTGTATCAGCAGCTCCTGTGGCAACTTCTTCAGCTGGCGAAGGAAGTACATTGCTAAGAGTCAATGTGGAACTCCTACTTCAGGTCCTGAGAGATGGTGCTGAAAGACTCATGCTGTTCATGATGGTGAGTGGGAATGATGCTGAGGCGTTTCTCCTGAAGTCCACGATCATCTCCACTGTTTTAAGCGTATTAAAGGGTTAGTTCACCCAAAAATTAAAATTACCCCATGATTTACTCACCCTCAAATCATCCTAGGTGTATATTACATTCTTTATTATTAAAAATAATAGTTATTAAATTAAAAATAGTTATTAAAAAATGTCCTGGCTCTTCCAAGCTTTATAAACATATTATGCTATTTGTATGCTTTAGTAGAGTGAAAAAGTGAACTACAGCACCTTTACACTCAGATCTTGAAGAATTTGCAGTCCTGTGGCTCCCTCTAGTGCACAACATTAGTGGGTTATGAATCGCATTGATAAATATGGCAGATTTTTTTAATGATTACACATTTTTTAATGATTACTTTTTACTGATAATATACTCACATTAAGCTCAAATTCACTAATTCGTGATACCTTATTTCATGCTTTAACAGTTGAATTATAAACTTGCTATGAACTCTAAACAACCCAGTTAAAAAAAAAAAAAAAAAACTTTTTTTGTGTGATCATGTTGATGTTTATATAGATGTTTTGTCATTTTTTGTACATTTATTATTGCAGACAAAATATGTTTAGAACACAGGCATGAACACATAATTTCAAAATCTCCTGTAGACATCACATGTATGTTAAAATAATGTATCATTTTAGGCTATAAGAACTATAAAAATAGACGGAAGAATAATCAATATGAGCCTAACAATTAAAATGGAACAATTTTCCCTTTCGAAAATGCGGCAAATTATATCAAACCTAAAAGGTCCCGGAGCGGTTGCTCTCCCCTACACGTGCAAAGTTGAATGCAACAGCGAAATTTCATGTTAAACATCTTCTTTTTAACAGGCTCTAAGGAAGGAAAATGCCCTTAACGTGAAACTTTGCGTGCTGCGTTCATATAGGCTCTTGTCTGTATATAGTTTTCCTCCAGGAGAGCCTATTATAAAGAAAAAGATTTACGTTAATGCAGTAAGACGGTGATATTAAAACTCAGTAGCCTATACACCTTATTGAACATGCAACGCGCTATATCTCATTAATCGTTTTATAATGCTTTATTAATAAGGTAGGCCTACATTGTGTACTAAATTTGGTGTGTCAATATCACTTTCTTAAGCCACATTAAAGGACAAGTTCGATATTTTACACTTAGGGCCCTGTTTACAGATCGTTTCTGATGAAATAGAACGGTTAAGATCAAAATTGGGACACATGCTGCTGTCCCGAGAATTTTCGATTTCTGTGGTAGCACAGTTTTCCGCCAGAAACTGGACTGGAGTGTCTATTATTCAAGCTCTCAACGGAAGAATGTACGGGTGTGAGGCGTTTGGAAAAATAGGTCCACAGTTTTACAACGAATGGCAAAACACCTGTTGGAAAGCATCTTTTGAAGTGATTTTTGTGTGAGCATATCAGTGAACACCCCTGACCACTCGGTGAGTTTCACGTCTTTGTAAACGAAAGTTTAATGCGTTTTAGGAAGGACTGTTCCACAGAAACCGAAAATTCCCCCTCTGGGCGACCCCCACATGTTTATTTCCACTGTATGCCTCTCTGAGCATTTGTCTTTCCCTTGGCAAGCCACCTTGCCACCTGGGGTTGAAATATTCCACCTGCGGCTGGATAGCCCAGTTATTCTCCATATGCAGCCCCTCCGGGTCATATGTGTATTCTGTAAGTCCCCCCCTTTTGGGCTGGCACTTATTGCATATTTCCACTGAGATATGTTTCCCAGTGTACCTTGGTATTCCTGTGTTAAGTAGGAGTCCTTCGTCCCTGCTAGTCTCACGACAGGGATCTCAGACTTACGCAGGGCACTGGAAGACAGCTGAGGTGGCGTGATTAGACTGGGAACCCCATTCGTCGTCACGACGTAACTCGTAGTGACCACGAAAGGGAACGTCTCTGTTACGCATGTAACCCTCGTTCCCGGAGTAGGGAACGGAGACGTTACATCTCCCTGCCACTTCTGCTGTACCGCTGGAACACCGGAGTTCAGTCTCGGCTCCTCAGCGAAGAAACATATCTGCATGTTCCCAGCGTACTTCCTTATATATCCACGAGGTAAGGCAGAGTTTCGCAATGCAAATTCCGCAGACCCATGGGATTTCTTTGCCATTGACTCGTTTTATTTCTCGAAGATGAGAGGCTTTCCAAGCGAAACCCCATTCGTCGTCACAACGTAACGTCTCCGTTCCCTACTCAGGGAACGAGGGTTACATACGTAACCGAGACGTTTCTATTATAAAACTCACCTGAAGCTACACATGAAGATCCATACAGTGCAGAAACCACATCACCACAGTCTGAGATCACGGTAAGTAGTTCATCTTTATGTGCTGAGAAACAAAAGCCTCTTCTGTGTAAGTTAGTTTCCCAACAGCCACGATGAGAGAGACGACATTTTGTTGGTTGATTGGTTTCTACTAACTCATGTTCACAACAACACAAAAGTTCAGTCCGATTTTCACATGCAATTTGTCTGCTCAGACCAATGCAAAAAATAGCAGTAGATGCAAATTCACTCTCTCACTGTAGGTGACTTTCCTGAAAAAGCAGAAATAAAGCACTATACAACCTTCTGTTTCTGACATTGACTTGTTATGAAGAAGAATGTCAAACAGTATTTGCATGGTTTCAAACAGCCGTTCAGAATTTTGTATTTGCTATGGAGATTATTAAGAATACAGAGATGAGAGATGCTTCTAGATTATTTCTCAGTTAATCAAGTATAATTTGTTTTTTATGTGTACGCAAGGCTCTGCATACAGTGCATGTGATACAAAGTTCATCACCAGAATAGTATGCGCACCACTCGATTTAACCTTGCCATGCAGGTCGTACCTGTGCTTTGAATTGCATTGTTTTGCAGTAATCGGTTGTTCCACAAGGTGGCAGCACTGGCCCGGGCTGTTGATTCCCAGTATAAAACCAAACTAAAGGGACAGAACAACAGATGCCTGCATTGACAAGCAATTGTGTGAGGGGGTCAAGAGATAGCCGTAACTTTAGTTTAAAAGATTACAAAACATGGTTTCACTTTATTTTAATGGTAACTTGCATAAATGTAAAATGTAACTTTAACACATTCTGTTGATTATAAGTAACGTTGCACCTACATGTCTAACTAACTCTCATTAGAGTGTTAGTAGAGTATTAGTAGAGTCAGTAGAATGTCTAGAACGTCACTTTAAACTGCATGAGTAAGCCATGATTAGCTGGTTGTTTGCATAAAATAGTCCATAGAAAATCAATTGATTTAATTTGTCTTTTAGACCTCATGGATGATCAAGAAAGGAAAAACAGAAGCCAAAAAATGTTGCCACTATTTTTAGGAATTGTTTTAAATGCATGGCAGTTTCGGTGGTTTTGTAAGTTTTGAATATTTAAAGTGGACTTGACTAGGTCGGTTACTTTTGCACTTATATACAGACCTCCGAAATATAACAAAGATTTTATTTTGGAATTTTCTGAATTTGTATCTCCTATGACCACTTGCTTCTGACAGCCTTGTTATATAAGGTGATTTTAATATTCATATCGGCTGCCCGGATAGGCCCCTAGTACAAGATTTTGTAACTGTGTTAGATTATTTTAACCTTACTCAGTCTGTAGTGGGATCTACTCACTTACAAGGCCACACTTTAGATATGTCCTGGGGTGTTCCGGTGTGTGAGCTTGTTATAGAAAACATTGGGCTATCAGATAATTATATTATTAAATTTAATATTTTTTACTAGGCCCACTCGAGGCTGTGAGTCAGTTGGTCATCGTGTTAGGCCCATTAATGCTTTGACTGCCTCTGAGTTCTCTGAGGCGTTTAAGTCTCATACGCAGCTGTGTGTCATGGATTTGTCTCCATCTTGTCAGGGGTCAGATATGTTAGTGGCAAGTTTTAATTCAAAATGCAATGGTATTCTGGATTCCATAGCCCCCTTTAAAAAGGTAAAATCTAAAAAGGTAGCTCAGCCCTGACTTAATGCGGAGAGTCGAGTACTTAGGCAAAAATGGAGACAGGCTGAAAGGAGATGAAAATAAGATAAGCTCCAAGTGTCATATGAGATACTCAAAGACTGTATGATTACACACCAACAGTTTGTTGAATCTGCTAAGGCACGATATTTTTCAGTTTTAATCTCACAGAATCATTATTGTCCAAGAGTGTTACTTCTAGCAATAAATACAGTCCTGAACATTGTAGGCCCAGCTGTTGTTGATAATACTGAGACAGCCTGTGAAAGTTTTTCGCAATTTATTGTGGATAAGATCACTGCTACTAAAGCAAATATTTCTAATTCTGTTTTGAATCCAGCTTCTCTTCTAGTTCAGCCAGACTCTTGCACCACTGCTCAGTTATGGATGTTTGAGCCTGTTTCACTATCTAATCTGCTAGAAGTTATTCAACATCTTACACCATCTTATTGTTCTTTGAAACTTTGAGAAGTGCAGTTTCAGTGCTGCGTCAAGCCAAAGGATCTGTTGCTGTCTGTAGACTCTGGGAATTGTGCGGTTTTAGTGCTTCTTGACCTTAGCGTGGCTTTTGACACTGTGGATCATGGGGTCCTTCTTGACCGTTTGAAGGAGTGGGGTGGGATTAGGGGGCTTGCTTTTAAGTGGTTCTCCTCCTATTTGTATGGAAGTTATTTTGCCGTGGAGCTTGGAAGCTCTATTTCGTCTTCTCAGCCTATTTCCTCAAGGGTTCCTCAAGGTTCATGTCTTGGTCCTGTTTTATTTTCCCTATATATGCTCCCTCTGGGGTTAATCTGCCAAAAATATAATGTGTCTTACCATTGTTATGCTGATGATATCAAGCTATATGTGCCCGTGAGATGTAATGACGACTCCAACATTACAACTTTGTTTGAGTGTTTGGACAAAATAAGTGTGTGGTTGGCTGCTAATTTTTTGCAGCTCAACGAGTCAAACTCTGAAGTGGTGATTTTTGGTCCCCCAAAGTTAGCCAAACTGCTTTCTGTACATCTTGACCCCTTAGCCACTAATGTCAACACCCAAGCAAGGAACTTTGGTGTAATTTTTGATTCAGAGCTGAAATTTGACAAACAAGTCAATGCAGTGGTTAAAAGTAGTTTCTATCAATTGGGGAGCATCGCCAAATTGAAGATAATTTTTTCTTTTAAGGACATGGAAACTGTCATTCTTGCTTTTATTTCATCCAGATTGGATTATTGCAACTCGTTATATTTGGGATTGTCTAGAAAGTTGCTATGAAGGTTGCAGCTGGTTCAAAATGCAGCAGCCAGACTGTTGACAGGCACAGGGAAATGGTCTAGGACAGTGTGTCATGTATTGTCATGTATTGTCATGTCTTGTCATGTTATGTCTTGTTCTTGATCTTTCTCTCTACTCTGTCTCCCTCTGCTGGGGTTTTGGAGTTACTGTTTCTTTCCCTTTTCCCTTCCTCCAGCTGTTCCTCATCTTCTCTAACTACCTCGTTTACTCTCTTCTCCCCTCTGATTAGGTCCCTATTTCTCTGTCTGTTTCTGCTTCTTTCCTTGTCGGATTCTCACTAGATTTTCTCATGCAAGAAGTGAACAACAGTCCTGTTTGTCTTGTCCGAGTCCTGTCCTGTTGGCATCTGCCTGGTGAGCGCGATCTATACCATAGTAATCATCTTGATCTTTGTATTCTGTCCAGTTCATCTGATGCTGAAAGAGATCTGGTAACCACAGTTGTGATCTGAGCCTTGTCTACACTGAGAGACCCGCAGCCTGTCACCGCTATCACGGTCATCTCTGTCTGCTGCCAAAAGAGACTCTTTTTGATCTTTTCTGATTTTTCTTTTACAAAAGTATTTTTGTTTTGTTTTTTATCGCCCTCTCTGCGGGTTGCCTGTTTTGCCATTATCTCTCAAGAAGAGGATTTGCGTTCTACATTATTGCCACCCTGTGTTCTCATTAAAGACTCTATTTTTGTTAATTCGCTATTGGGTCCTCTCTTACCTGCATAACACAGTGGTTCCCAAACCTGTCCTGGAGTCCCCAACACTGCACGTTTTCTTTTTCTCCCTAATCAAACACACCTGATTCAACTCATCAGCTCATTAACCCATGTGACTGGAATTTTTTTCTCTTGAATTACCGCGGGGTGTGAATTGTACTAAAAAACCTTGCCTTATCTTCTCTAAAAAGCGTGCCACACATTCAGCTGACATAAACCACAATTTCAGTAAACGGAAAAACCTATTCAGTGATGAATTTTTTTCTGTGTTGACACAAATCTTGTGCGATGTCCTGTCCTAAACTGCCGAGATGATCACACAATGCCTGCCATAGGCTACACGTCTGCTAATGACATGTCCGATACGCATAATACCAATGACTCCTTTGAACCATTCACTTTAATGAAGGGTTAAAACAACTGATCTGTCCAACACTGAATTGGTGTATAAAATCGGTAACACTTTACAATAATCTTCCATTTATTAAACTCTAGTTAACTACATTAGTTAACATACTACCGTATTTTCCGGACTATAAGTCGCTTCGGAGTATAAGTCGCATCAGTCAAAAAATGCGTCATGAAGAGGAAAAAAACATATATAAGTCGCACTGGACTATAAGTCGCATTTATTTAGAAATTTATTTCACAAAATCCAAGACCAAGAACAGACATTTAATCTGGAAAGGCAAGTTATTCAACTATACAGAACAACAGGCTGAATAGGTGTCCGGTATGTTAACGCAACACATTAACAGTTATTCAGCTACACAATAGCATAAAGAACATATACCTGGGAGGCTGAATAGGCTAAATTAACATAAGCCAGCGAGTCCAACAAGCAAGTTACCAGTAAACAAGTTCACCAAGCTCCCGCGATCTCATTCCACATCATTTTCTTCATCCTTGGTGTCGCTTTTGAACAACTCCGCCAACTAGAGCGCCCTCTCGCGGCTGTAGACGGTAATGTTTTCTCTTGGTTCATCTCAGTCTGAATTAATTTTGATATATAAGTCGCACCTGAATATAAGTCGCAGGACCAGCCAAACTATGAAAAAAAGTGCGACTTATAGTCCGGAAAATACGGTATTAATAAACTGCACTTCTACGGCATTGTTAATATTAATTTTAATATTCAGGCTACTAATAGCCTACGTTATTGAAATCAAAAGTTGTATTTGTCAACATAGGGGAAAAGGAGAGATCTGGGCGCGGGGGGCCCATCTAAGATTATCTCGTCCTGGGCCCAGGCAAGACTGTCAGCTGGCCTGCATTTACCAATTGTTTCCCCTCATTTTGTTTTCTTTCCTTCTCCTGTCTTTCTTTCCTTTTTTTGGTGGCCTGATTTGGCTTTCTTTAAGAAAGACATTTCTACAGAAGAATTTTGTGCTCCACCAGATGCTCAACTAACTAACATGAACAAAATGCGTGCAGATGGACTAAACCATTTTGCGCATTAGCAAGGGGTGGGACCAGTCAGTCTTTCAACCAAGTTATTCAGCCAATACACTAACTTTACATTTCATCTGACATTCATTATGAAATTTAATTTTAAAATGAAAATATCCAGGTAAAATAAAATATATTCCAGACTTTTCAAGGGCCCTCTCTCCCCTTGGGGCCCTGGTAATCAGTACTGGTTTTAACCCCAGTCCGACGTCCCTGCTCTGTCCTGTGGACTATATCAGTAATAGTGTAGGGCAGGGGTCACCAAACTTTTTTCTCTGGGGGCCACATTATCGTTCCTGACTGTGATGGGGGGCTGGGGCCAGGTCAGCTATATAACATAGAATTGTATGACCCAGACCAAAATGACCACCAGC
This sequence comes from Leuciscus idus, assembly GCA_021554675.1. Classification (NCBI taxonomy): domain Eukaryota; kingdom Metazoa; phylum Chordata; class Actinopteri; order Cypriniformes; family Leuciscidae; genus Leuciscus; species Leuciscus idus. The sequence continues at coordinate 60,213,695 of CM038621.1, forward strand.
AGGCCTCATTGTGTAGTAGAGATTACTAGCCTGGCACAGCCATCCCCACTACTATATCCACACTACTATATCAACACTTGATTCCTGGCAAATATTTGTTTATCTTTACTAGTGGTTTGCAAAAGTTGTAATCGAATCTTCACACTTTGTTTTAATTAAAGTTATTCTCCACAAATAATCGTTGGTCCACTGTTCTTTGAAAACTCTGCACTCTCTTTTAGGAGTGGAACGGTACACAGAAGTCACAGTTCGGTTTATACCTCGGTTCAGACATCACGGTTCGGTACGAGTTCGGTACAATGGAGGGAAAAGCAAAACAAAAATGCAGAAGGCTTATGCATGTCTCAGGCTGGACCACCAAAGGAAAATAAATATCTTAAGTCTTGTATTTTTTAAAAAAAAGTTTTATTAATAAAGAAAAGGTATAGAACCAGTTTATTTGTGCACTGACAATAGTTTTATATAAGTAGTTCATTAATTCAATTAATAAAAATACCTTGATATGTTTGGTAATTGTACCTGAATGAATTGAAAATGAATCTGCTAAATTTCAGATTAATATATTTGTTTTCCTTAAAAAAATAATTAACAGTAACTTAAACACTTTGCAGTTTGAATGATGTCCTGCATAAACTAAATGACGGAGTATGTTTTTATGTTTCCACTGTTCGATCGCGGCCGCGCCTCACACACTCACACACACACACGCACACGCACACAAATATAAGTAAACACTTTACGACTTTTCGATCGCGCCCACACCTCTCTCTCAACATATTCCAGCATTGCAATCTTTACATCGCAGCCTGCTTCAGAGCTAAGGTGGGGCTACAGATTAGGTGTCCCTAAAGAATCCGCGTATCTAACAGTAGTTCCGCATTACATTAATTAAATTGCACGCGAGTTTTATTTATTTTTATACCGTGTATTCTCCGTGTAAATGTATGCACCAAACCGTGACGCCCGTACCATGACGTACCGTCCATGACGACTTTTGGGGATTGCCTCATAGGGCCGGTTCAAGTAATGGGGGGCAGAGGGGCTGGGGGGCCAGTCAAAGGGGGGTGGCGGGCCTGAATCGGCCCGCGGACCTTAGTTTGGTGGCCCCTGGTGTAGGGAATAGTGAATGAGGGTATATGGTGTGATTTGGGACACAGCCTCTGAGTGTTGATTCTGAACACTGATAATTCAGTTATATTGCAGTAGACTACTTTATCAAAAACAACAAATGTTACCCAGAATGCATTATTTTCTATGGTTTATTACTGTTTTAATGGAAAATGGTATGTTACTGTTAGAATTTGCCGTTTTTTTACATCTCAGTTTTACAGTGTCTGAGAATTAAAGATTGATAATTTACGGAGTGAGTTCAACAGTTCAATCACGAGCGTCACTCTTGCACAAACAACAGCTTCTTCTTTGCTGCTTTTTAAGCTAAGTTGAACTGCATTAGACTGTCATAAATATTCACATTAACTTTTAAATCTTACTCTACAATAGTTCCAAACACAAAGCATCACATCCCGAAGATTTGGATTACAGCACATGAATAAAATATTGTATATTTCATGAAAGCCTATTAATAAAATGATGCCCCATGATAAACAAAATTAATGAATTATTGCATGATTATGGTTAAATCATATAATCAATTCAATATTTTAAACTGTGGTATTTTAAGTAATCTTTGAAATTGCAAGTCATAACAGATGAAACATATATTAATTTCAAATGAAGTAAATTGTAAATCTGTCAAGTCAACTGCATTATAGTGCACTTAATTGTCCTGATTTGGATCAGATGATCACTGGATTGATCTGAGACACACTCCTCACACCAACAACCGGCCCTCATGTTGTTTGCCGTGATCATGCTGTGCCATCACTGCCACACACGGCTCAGCTCCGGCTGACAGGAGACCAGCAGAGAGTATTAAACTGGACAAGCTCTCTGTCACACCTGACGAGGTAAGAAGCCCAAATATGAGCCCCTTCCAAACACAAGACTCAATGCTGTTTGCTCTGTGACCTCTGCCGTTTTTATTAACGTCGACTGTCATTGAGGTTTGAGTCAGTTGCTCAGTATGACCTCTAGATGCCAGAAAAGCTGCTCTGAAGTCTCGCTGCTCACAGAGACTGAGGACTGACTTTACATTAGCAAGTGAAGGGTTTTCTTACACAACAATGTATTACTTTATTTCTCTACAAACTCCAAATGACAATAATTCACATTTAAACTCCCATTATATCTAATATTTCAGAATCAGAAAGAGCTTTATTGCCAGGTATGTTTGCACATACAAGGAATTTGTTTTGGTGACAGAAGCTTCCACAGTACAAACAGACTGACAGTGAGTGACTGGACACAGATAATAATAATAAAAATAAAAAAAATAGAATAAGTAAATAGGAAATAACAATATATATATATATATATTTTAAACTCAATATACATAAATAGACGATAGATGGTATGTGTGTACAAATGCAATGAAATGTACAGTAAATAAGTATGGTGTGTTAAATAAATAAATGTATAAATAGTGTTTAAGTATTGCACATGTTTATTGCTAAGTGCAGGCATTAACTGTTCATGAGGTGGATTGCCTGAGGGAAGAAACTGTTCCTGTGCCGTTCTGGTGCTCAGAGCTCTGTAGAGCCGACCAGACCACAACAGTTCAAAGAGGAAGAGGCCTGGGTGTGAGGGGTCCAGTATAGGGGGTTTCCCACCGGGTAGTTCTAGGAACTAACCACCTTTAGAGAAAAAAATCTGGTTGTATTCACACCGCCAGTAAGAACTCTGGAGTGACGTAAGCTGCGCTTTGTTTTGACGGCGCTGAAAACGCCAGAGCCTGAGCAAACAAACAGTGCTTGCATTCTCCGTGTTCATTAGTTTACGATCTGTGTATCAGTCCTGTCTAATACGTTATTAGATAGAACTGTTATACATAAAAGGAGACAATTGTAGACAGTCAGTATATGAAAAGTTATTAGCGTATGCCGTGTGGTTGATGTCCAGTGTTGCTAGTCAAGTCTCCTTTATTTATATAGTGCTTTTTACAATACAGATTGTGTCAAAGCAGCTTCACAGTGATAACATGAAAAAAATACAACAAAGTTTGTTTCTAGTAAGGCAGATCAATAATATTGTTGAATATTAAATGTCCCCAACTAAGCAAGCCAAAAGCCAAGGCAACAGTGGCAAGGAAGCAAAACTCCATCAGTGACAGAATGGAGAAAAAAAGTCGCTCAGTTCTCCTCTGGCCAATGAGCGAACAGTGTATGATTATGATCCAGGCAGCGTTACAGGTCAGAAGTCAGATTGGATTGGAACATTCAGAATATTATCCAGTTCATCTGGTTGAAGATCGGAGTCACGCCGGTAAGGAGACGAGTTTGCTGAGGATCAGTGCCGATGGCTGTCGTGTCGATGAGGCCTTCACAGGGCTGATGAGGCTGACACTTCAGGGATGCGTCGTGGACGTGTGCAGGCGCAGGTCCACCATCTGATCAGGATACGGCCCGGATACGGCTGACTACAGTAAACCTCGGAATAAACAGAAAGACTAACATTAGCGTAGATGCCATTCTTCGTATGACGTAACGAGTACATCAGGTGTTATAGGAAGTGTCCCCAGTTCCGGCTGACCTAATCTATGCAGCCTAATAATCATTTAACTGATTTGAATAATAGAAATGTATAATGTTCTATATGAATGCCAGGTAAAAGAGATATAGCAACGTTTTCTTACGTTGAAGTTTGTAAGTATCATCACAGTTCTTTTTTTTTTTTTTTTTATAATTTTATTTATAACAGTTTTTATACAAGCACAAAACAAAGAAAGATGCACAAAATGTATACAAAAAGTATGTTATACATAAAATAAACAAACAAAGGAAGGAAAAAAAACAAACAAAAAAAACAAACAAAAAGAAACAAAAAAAACACACACACACAAACCCCTCCCACCCAACCCGCACCAGATAGAAAAAAAAAAAATTACACCTTAAAACCATACATAAACTTTAACAAGACAAAACATTAACAATGGAGTGAAGAGATAAAAGAGAGAAGTTATCCATATTACATAGGCTCAAACATATTTCAACTCTTAGAAAGATGCCTAAGGAAGGAGCCCCAGACTTTATCAAATTTTTTAGAAGCATCCACTCTAGAGAAACGAATCCTTTCGAGCTTGAGGGCAGCAACCATTTCAGCAAGCCATTTATGAAAGCTGGGTGGTACAGTGGACTTCCAGTCCATCAAGATCACCCTTTTAGCCACCACCATACCAAACATAAGAGACAGTTGCTGAGAATGTGTCAATGCTAATATAGGGTCAGAACATCCAAACAATGCTAACCCCAAATCTGGACTGATATCTTCTCCAACAACGTTTGAGTACCACAGAAAAATATTCTGCCAAAACTCAGAAATCTCAGGACAAAACCAAAAAGTATGAGCATGCGTCCCATCAGCGCTCTTGCATCTATCGCATAACGGGGAAACTGAAGGGTAAATTTTATTAAGTTTAGATTTGGTATAGTGTAATCTATGCAACACTTTAAACTGAATAAATTGTAATCTTGCATTAACAGAACAGGTATGGATTCGCTTCAGCCCTTCTTCCCAAATCTCGTTTGAGATATTAATTCCGGTGTCATTTTCCCATGCTGCTTTGATGTGATCTGAAGAAACTGAAAAATGAGATGCAAACAAAGAAACAAACCGAGTCACCAATTGTTTGGCATTAGGGGGTTGACCAAAAAGATCATACAGATAATGATCCTGAGGTAACTCCTGAAACTCAGTAAAAGAATGTTTAATATAGTGGCGCACCTGTAGATATCGGAAAAATTGTGATTGGGAAAGATCAAAGGTTTTATACAAGTGCTCGAAAGTGGCAAATTTTCCATCAATATAGAAGTCCTTAATCATGGTCAGTCCTTTGCTTCTCCACAGTAAAAATACCTTATCTGACTGGCCAGGCAAAAAATTATGATTATCACAGATAGACTGGCGCACTGAGGAACGCGTAATATTCAAAACAGTCTTCAGTTGATTTAAAATTCTAATGGAATTGAGCACAACAACATTTTTACATTGTGACTTCTTTAAAGGTACAGGGTTCGAAAAAAGAATAGCAGCAAGAGAGCTACCAACAACTGACCGAGCCTCCACGTACAGCCACCTGGGTTGGATGTCCATCAGTTTATCAGCAGATTGATCACTAAGCCGCCAGAACATCATAGCCCTGGCATTAGCAGCCCAATAATAACGACGGAAAACAGGTAGCGCTAGACCACCCAACTCTTTTGGCTTCTGCAAATGGTCCTTAGAAATTCGATGTGCTCTATAACCCCAAATAAATGGCAAAATGACAGAATCTAATTGTTTAAAAAAAGAATGTGGCAAATATATAGGCAGGTTCTGAAAAAGATAAACAAAACGAGGTAGAGAGACCATTTTAATAGCATTGACCCGACCGATTAAAGATAACGGAAGCACCCTCCATTTATCAATAGATATTTTTAACTTATTTATGGCTTCTGCAAAATTTAGAGTGAAAATTTGTTTAAATTTTTTCGGAATGATTAACCCTAAATAAGTGAAATGATCCTCTGTTACTCTAAAGGGTAATGACCTCCGAAACTGAGCATCCAACCCTTCCCCCAAGGGCATGAAAACACTTTTCTCCCAATTAACAGAATAACCAGAAAAAGAGCCAAAAACCTCAAGTGATTCCATTAAAAATGGCAAAGCAGAAGAAGGGTCACTCAAATATAAAAGCAGGTCGTCTGCATATAAGGAAAGTTTAACCTCAGAATGACCACATGATATACCCCTGATCTCAGAATGATTACGAAGATGGATGGCCAGGGGTTCTAAAGCTAGATCAAATAACAATGGGCTTAGACAACAGCCCTGACGTGTACCTCGCTGAAGAGGAAAGAAAGCAGACCTATCTGAATTAGTGAGTATTGCAGATTTGGGAGAAGAATAAAGCATTTTTATGATTCGTTTATAATTCTCACCAAAGCCAAACCGATCCAGCACAGAAAACATATAACTCCATTCTATTCGATCGAAGGCCTTTTCAGCGTCTAAAGAAAGAACAGCTGCCTTAGAGCTCTTACTCTGATTACTGTACAAAATATTTAGCAGGCGACGTGAATTAAAAAAAGAAAATCGTCCTGGGACAAAGCCAGTTTGGTCTGGGTGAATTAACGAGGCCACATGCTTATTCAGACGGGTGGCCAAAATCTTGGTAATAACTTTTTGATCGCAATTAAGAAGACTTATTGGCCTATAACTAGAAGGCTCCGTAACCTTTTCTTCAAAAGGCATACATGTGCCTCATAAAAAGAGTCGGGAAATATTTCCTTCTCAATCGAATGGTTTACCATTCTAAGTAACAAAGGAGCAATTGCATTTGCATTAGCCTTATAGAATTCCACCCCAAACCCATCAGGGCCTGAGGCTTTACCATTAGAAAATGAATTAATTGCCTCCAAAATTTCACAGAGAGTAAACGGTTCCTCTAATTCCTCTCTGGCACATTCATTAAGTTTTGGAAAGTCCACCGCATCAAGAAATTGCTGTCCTGTAATGTTCAGTTCAGAACAGTTGGATGAGTAAAGCTGCTTATAAAATTCAACAAAACGATTATTGATTTCTTTAGGATGTGTTACTAAAGTACCATTCTGAGATTTAATTTGATGAATGGCCCTACTAGCCTGCACACCTTTTAGTTGCCTGGCAAGAAGCTTATCTGCCTTATCACCCAATTCAAATTGTTTCTGTTTAAGTTTAATTAACAAATTAGAGACATGATCACTCAAAATAGAGTTATATTCATATTTCAACTTAAGAATAGCGTTAAGGTCACTCTGAGCTTTAGATGAACGAAACATTTGTTCTAAAGATGGAAGTGTTGATTCTATCTCAGCCAGGCGCTTACGCTTCTCCCTCCTCAAAGAGGATTCATATGCAATAATATGACCTCTCAACACTACTTTACATGTTTCCCACAGACAAGAGTCTGAAACATCCCCCTTGTCGTTAGTCTCCAAAAATTGGTGTAAACACTTAGACATGTAAGACTGAAACTGTTTATCCATTAATAATTGAGGATTGAAACGCCAACAATACTGCGCCTTTGGTAGTGAAATTTTCAGACCCATAGAAACAGGGCTATGATCAGAAATCAAAATATTATTATACTTGGACTGAGTCACCCCCTGAATTAGTTTGGAGTCAATAATAAAGTAGTCAATACGTGTATAGGATTTGTGAACCTGAGAAAAAAAAGAATAATCACGAGCAGTCGGATTAAGTAATCTCCATATATCCACAAGATTCATGGATTTTATCAAATTATTTAAAACACCAACCGATTGAATAGGATGAGGAACTTGTGAAGAATGACGATCAAGATGAGGATCCAAATAACAGTTAAAGTCTCCAGCAATTATCACATTAGTCGAGTTAGTATCTGGAATAAGTCCAAATAATTTCCTGAAAAAAGCAGGATCATCTATGTTTGGTCCATAAACATTAATACATGTAATCGGGAAATTATTAATATATCCGGATACAATAATATATCTTCCCGCTGGGTCAGACACCACAGATTGCATTCGGAAAGGAATAGATTTCCTAAAAAGTATAGCCACCCCTCTGGCTTTAGAGGAAAAAGTGGATTGATAAACTTGTGAGATCCAATTTGCCCTAAGCCGAACCTGTTCGCTGGGTCTAATATGGGTTTCCTGAAGAAAAATAATATCAGCCGACAATGACTTTAAATGTGCAAAAACTTTTCCCCTTTTAATCGGGTGCCCCATTCCTCTTACATTCCAACTTACAAATGTAATATTCACTTCAGCATCGCTATTACTATTAGTAGTAGTGTCACTACTCATACGGCATCTTAAAGAACATAAACACAAAAATAGTAATAATCGTAGCATTATCTGGTGCAACACAAAACATAAAAAAAGAACTCAAGAACTCCCCAAAGCTGCTCCAAGAACCGAAGCAGCAAGTATTCCCCATCAGCTCGGAGACAACAAGAGTGCAAAGTTAAACTAAGCTTACCTTAGCCCCAAAAAGAGCAGAAATAACGAAACACACAAGGAGTAGGCTAACACACACCCACAGAAATAAAGCTGCTCTCCGCCGCGCAAATAATCATTCAACTGAAATACGTACCACGATGAAAAGAGAATAACAAAATAATCCCAAAATAGTCCACTTCAGATAATCGAGGACCATACTCAGATCAAGCTGAGTAGAGTCACACATAAAAGTTACGCTGAGTCATTCGACAAGTTATCAACAAACTTCTTAGCCTCCTCAGGAGATTCAAAAGTGCGCTCCCGCCCGTTGTGATGCAGTGTCAGTTTCGCTGGAAAACGCAGGGACCATTTCAATCCGGCCTCCCGTAGAGCTTTCGTGACTGAACTGAAAGCACGTCGCCTCGCGGTCACCTCCGGAGTATAGTCAGGGAAGATGTGAATCCGCTTTCCTTTATATTCCAGAGGAAACTTTTCACGGCTCAGACGAAGGATTAAATCTTTATCCCGATCATTGTGGATCCGTGCGATTATAGTGCGAGGTCTTTGTCCTTCAGACGGCTTGGGTAGCAGAGCCCGATGAGCTCGGTCGATTTTCACAGGTTTAGGGAAGTTGTCTCGACCGAAGAGCTCAGTGATCAAGTCTGAAATGAACACAGAGGGGCGTCCCCGTTCCTCACCCTCGGTTATTCCCACAAATTTGAGGTTTAGCCTGCGAGAGCGTCCCTCCAAGTCATTCAGTTTAGTCCAGAGAGATTTATTTTCCGCACGCAAATCTTCACACACCTTTTCGACCGCACCGAGGCGTAAATCAGTCCCGTTCAGGGCACCTTCAATCTCCACCACTTTTTGTTTAATGCCGGCCTGTTCTGACTGCAAGTTAACCAGCGTGGCGTCCAACGCATCCAAGCGAACACTTAGAGCTGTCATCTTGTCCTCTATCAGTTTTTTTAAATCATCTCCTTGGGCACCAATTGCAGCAAGTATCGCGTTCACATTTCCCTGTGCGATAGAATCACTTGAATTGGCGTCCTCCTTAGCTGCAACGGTTTTTGAAGATTTCTTCGACGCCATTTTGCGCACACCGAATAATCGCGCTCAATCCACTTAAACTTCACGAAATATTCAAAACAACTGACAACTGGTAACTCTCAAAAGGTTGTTATCGCCTGTTAGGTGAACTGATGGTACTTCATTTACAAAAACATTCAAAATCTAGTGTCAGCGGAGAAGAGCTCTGTAAAAAGCGACTACTCCATGAACTGCGCGCATGCGCCCCCCTCATCACAGTTCTGAGTTGAAATGTCAGATTTGAAGAAATTTACTGTAATTTGGCAAATAAATAAATGACTGAGAGTTACATGTGTATTATGAACATATGGAGCTGGTTAACTGATGCAAACTCTATATTAAAAAATAATTTGTTTACAAATCATGCACTATGGTAAAAAGTGTTTCTGAGGTCAGAACATAATTGTGCCAGAAGTCACGTGAAAATAAGCCTTTATTAATCCATAATCTTGTATGAAAACTGTTAAAAGTGCTTGCTGTTTTACTGCCTCTAGTGTTCATTTCTTTTAGAAACTGCAGTGATATGTACGTATTGGTACGTATTTCGCGTTTTGCAAAAATGTTGCCACAGGAACGTTTTTCCAATGAGCCTGTGTTGCATAAAAATTACCCTGAGGACACTGTATTGGGTCACTTAAAAATAACTATATTTCATTATGTTGAAATTGTGTTCTCTGACAAATAATCAGTAGCAACAATAGCTGGGTTTCCATCCAAACGTAAAGCGTAGTGTCACGATCTCAGACTGTGTTCCCGTCTTGTGTGAGGACTTTTGTGTTATTTCCTGTCCTGTGCCATGTTTTGTAGTTCTTTGTAGTTTTCATGTTGATTAGTCTCTCCTGGTGTGTCTTGTTAGTTCCCATGGTTACCCTCCTGTGTTCCCATGACAATCAACCACACCCCCTTGTTACCCTTGTTATCCTGTGTATAAATTGCCCTTGTGTTTCTCTTGTGGTTTGTCAGTCATCGTTTACTGTTAACTCTATTTCGCACAAGTCAAAAACCACCTCAAGTGAACGTGAAAACTTTTGTGAATTAAAGGGGTGGTATAATGCCCTTTTCACAAGATGTAAAATAAGTTTTTGATGGTCCAGAGTCTGTGTGTGAAGTTTTAGCTCAAAATACCCCACAGATATTTTATATAGCATGTTAAAATTGTCACTTTTTGAGGGTGAACAAAAACGCACCGGTTATGTGTGTGTCCCTTTAAATGCAAATGAGCTGCTGCTCCCGGCACAGATGGCAGAGCTACAACAGCTCATTCGCCAGCTTCGGTTACCTCACACAGTCATGCACTGAACATTTCTAAAATCTTTAGCCTATTATGTTCAATAGTGATGTAACGTTTTGTGCCGAGGCTTCTGACATGTGATCCAGTGGCGATTTCTTTAAGACTGCAAGGGAAGCTCGGCTTCCCCTATAATGTCAAAAAATGAATGGTCAAATATGTACTATTGTAATAACATTTTATTGACTAAAAATGCGTTAGAAAACGTTAATCTCAAGGACGAGTTCGTTCAGAATCAGTTACATACAGCAGGTCGGCTGACTCGATTTCCGTCTCATACATTCCCGTAGCGTCACAGTGCATTTCCCTGTTGAAGCCCAGCTTCCATTGACTTCAGTGGGGCTGCTTTGAACAGTTTTTTTCAGTGCTTCGAAACTAGACGGTGATTGGATAAATGCTGTGATTATGTCCCGCCCCCGGAAGCTCAGCTTCTCTGGGGGTGAATGAGGAGTGGGCTGGCCTGGACTCCGGGCTTCTGCGTGATGATTGGAGGGTCTGTCGAAAGGCTGCGTCTGATTTTGATTGACAGAGATTTCATGCAATAAAAAGTCGCTGATGTTGAAGCTGTTCGGCTCAGTCCCATCGCGGATTTTTAAAGACAAACTGCTGCAACCTATTTCTTGGTATTTGCTTGTCGAAATTGCTAGCCAATTTTCATAATACATTTCACACAATTATACATTTAAACCTTTATTATATTATTACTTATTATATATTTTTATATTATTATTAGTAATAATTAAAAAATTATTATTAAAATAATTTAAAAAAATCTTATTATTAGTAGCATTATACTTTATTATATTATTATTTATACCTTTATTATATTATTACATTAATTTTTCACAGAGCATTTTCTTGAAAAGGAACGTAGAATTTACATATAAATAAATGAATAATTTTTATGATGTAGGCCGAAAATGAGCTTCCCCTCTTTGAAAGACCAGCAGCCGCCACTGGTATGGAGGCTTGTATCGCTTTAGACCTATGACATCACTGATGACGTCCGAAGCCTGACTGGTTCAGGAAGCGACATTTTGAGAGATATATAAACCCATGGTTTAAACCCAGCCACTTTCCAGTTTAAAATAATAATATTGCCACTTCTGCCTATGATGACCAAAGAATTGATTTATACATACCACCAGAAAATACACATTATATTCATATAAATAGTATATTCATATAAATATATTCAAGTATATTCATATATTCATATAAATTAGTCTATGTGGAAATTTATTTAATTTTTTCACCGTTATTTCTGAGTCTTAACTGGCGCAAAACACAGTGTATCACAGATCACATCAGGTCATCTGTAATGTATCTGTTGTTTTACACTCTTTGACCACCGGGTGGTATTGTGAGTAAATGAAGCCTCGAGAAATGAACCCTTTTGTGAACCACTGGGCTGAAAAGCTTAAATGCTTCATGAGGCTTCATCTCACCACCACTAATATCTCACCACCACTAATATCTCACCACCACTAATCGTACAAAGATGGAGAGACTCTAAAAGAAGTGACAACATGTAGAAGAAACAGGACATTTCTGAATGGTTAGTTGATGGATTTATGTAGCTTATGTGTAGTTATCTTCTAGTCATTGATTAGCATATTCTGTCATGATAATCTATAAATCATGTTCCTGGTGGCGGACCCAGCCAGCAATGACATGTGGGGCCCAGATGGGTTAAGTTCGGGTTCCATGGGTACTGTGTGGGCATGGGCTTTGGCTGGGTGAAATCAGCGGGTCCCATGTAGGTTTTGTAGTATGAGTCCCACATAGGAAGCCCATATGAGCTGATTACATGGGCCCCATAAGGGACAGGCATGGGCCAATTGGGCATGGGTTTGAACTGAGAACACATATATGGGTCCTGCATAGCATATTTATGGGCCAAGTGGGCATGGGTTTGATCTGGGAACACATATATGGGTCTTGAATGGCATATTTATGGTCCAAGTGGGCATGGGTTTGAACTGGGAATGCATATATGGGTTCTGCATAGAATTTTTATGAGCCAAGTGGGCATGGGTTTGAACTGGGAACACATATATGGGTCCTGCATGGTTTATTTATGGGCCAAGTGGGCATGGGTTTGATCTGGGAACACATATATGGGTCTTGCATGACATATTTATGGGCCGAGTGGGCATGGGTTTGATCTGGTAACACATATATGGGTCCTGCATGGCATTTTTATGGGCCAAGTGGCCATGGGTTTGAACTGGGAACACATATATGGGTCCTGCATAGAATTTTTCTGGGCCAAGTGGCCATGGGTTTGAACTGGGAACACATATATGGGTCCAGCATGGTATATTTATGGGCCAAGTGGGCATGGTTTTGATCTGGGAACACATATATGGGTCTTGCATGACATATTTATGTGCCGAGTGGGCATGGGTTTGATCTGGTAACACATATATGGGTCCTGCATGGCATTTTTATGAGCCAAGTGGCCATGGGTTTGAACTGGGAACACATATATGGGTCCTGCATAGAATTTTTCTGGGCCAAGTGACCATGGGTTTGAACTGGGAACACATATATGGGTCCTGCATGGTATATTTATGGGCCAAGTGGGCATGGTTTTGATCTGGGAACACATATATGGGTCTTGCATGACATATTTATGGGCCAAGTGGGCATGAGTTTGATCTGGTAACACATATATGGGTCCTGCATGGCATTTTTATGAGCCAAGTGGCCATGGGTTTGAACTGGGAACACATATATGGGTCCTGCATAGAATTTTTCTGGGCCAAGTGGCCATGGGTTTGAACTGGGAACACATATATGGGTCCTGCATGGTATATTTATGGGCCAAGTGGGCATGGGTTTGAACTGGGAACACATATATGGGTCCTGCATGGTATATTTATGGGCCAAGTGGCCATGGGTTTGAACTGGGAACACATATATGGGTCCTGCATGGTATATTTATGGGCCAAGTGGGCATGGTTTTGATCTGGGAACACATATATGGGTCCTGCATGGTATATTTATGGGCCAAGTGGCCATGGGTTTGAACTGGGAACACATATATGGGTCCTGCATGGTATATTTATGGGCCAAGTGGCCATGGGTTTGAACTGGGAACACATATATGGGTCTTGCATGACATATTTATGTGCCGAGTGGGCATGGGTTTGATCTGGGAACACATATATGGGTCTTGAATGGCATATTTATGGTCCAAGTGGGCATGGGTTTGAACTGGGAATGCATATATGGGTTCTGCATAGAATTTTTATGAGCCAAGTGGGCATGGGTTTGAACTGGGAACACATATATGGGTCCTGCATGGTATATTTATGGGCCAAGTGGGCATGGTTTTGATCTGGGAACACATATATGGGTCCTGCATGGTATATTTATGGGCCAAGTGGCCATGGGTTTGAACTGGGAACACATATATGGGTCTTGCATGACATATTTATGTACCGAGTGGGCATGGGTTTGATCTGGGAACACATATATGGGTCTTGAATGGCATATTTATGGTCCAAGTGGGCATGGGTTTGAACTGGGAATGCATATATGGGTTCTGCATAGAATTTTTATGAGCCAAGTGGGCATGGGTTTGAACTGGGAACACATATATGGGTCCTGCATGGTATATTTATGGGCCAAGTGGGCATGGTTTTGATCTGGGAACACATATATGGGTCCTGCATGGCATTTTTATGGGCCAAGTGGCCATGGGTTTGAACTGGGAACACATATATGGGTCCTGCATAGAATTTTTCTGGGCCAAGTGGCCATGGGTTTGAACTGGGAACACATATATGGGTCCTGCATGGTATATTTATGGGCCAAGTGGGCATGGTTTTGATCTGGGAACACATAGGTCCTGTTAATTGATTGATTGATTCATGAGTATGCTCCCAATTATTGTGGATTCCTCTCAGGTGTGTTTCCCATATGGAAAAGGTTTGCTAAAAACACCTGTGATTCTTATATGTTCCAACAGAATATTGTAAGGGACATATATGCTGCAAAAACCACATATATAAATTGCATAATATTAATGTATTTTTAATCATATTATGTCATATATGTCCTACATACAACTAAAGCCATATATATTTTCATGATGTAAAAACATAGGAAAATAATGCTAATTTAATATGAATGTCCAGCATGGATGTGTATAAAACAGTGCAGTTTACCAATCAGTATAAGGCTTTACTTCACTCATGCTTGTTCTTATCTTGTCCTAAGTCGAGTCCTATGCCTGTAGTCAATCATGGTTACTGTATATACTGTATAATCAGCCTTAGATGAAACACAACATTTAAACTACACACACAAGCACACATTTATTAGAGTGTGTTCTACAAGATACAGTTGCATATTTCACATATCGATAGTTTTCATTTTAAATCCTGCATCACCAGATTTCATTTTCATTTGTGACAATTTCTCTAAACTTTATCACAGTACTACTATACAACAGTTCTATTCTTAACCTACACTAAAAAATAATTCCGTGGCTTAGTAAATATCACATTAATAATTAACTTTATTAACTTAATAAAATCTCTGAATATCATTTACTTGATAGTTTGAGTTGAACATACCGGAATAATTGACTAAAACTCAATTTTGTCTGAAATTGACAGTTATATCTAAGTTTGAAGTTTTTCACTAAAATAATTTAGTATTTGACTAACCAATTATTTATTTAAAATACACTGAGCTAATATATTTGTGAAATTTCCATCACCATATTTGAGAATGGATAATTAAACTGATCTGTTTCAAGAACCACAAATATTACTTAGATAAAATCAATATTATTAATATAATTTAACACGCATAAGAAATTGATTAAGTTTACTCAATTAAAACAATGCACCCCTCCCCCACCCTCTGACGTGACGACAGCTCAACGGTTGTGTGACTCGTGAGCGCGCGCTGTTTGAACTCTCTCACTCTCTCCAGTCCAGCACAGTTCTCCGAGTCCTCTCCTCTTCCCAGCGGCGCAGAATTGGTGCATTTCCTCTGTGAAATTCAGGTGTGTGTATGTTTTATTTTATCTGTATAATCATTAATGTACTTTAAATCATTTTACTGTATGCGAAAGAACATACAGAGACGCAAACGAGTTAAACGAGTGTCGACTCGCGTCTGTCTTTTCGCGTGATTGTAACGCCTTGCATAAAAAACACACGACTATATTCCTAAAGATAATGAATATAACTCATTTGGATGATGAAATGTCCTCAGAACTGTGCACTGTGTGTTTATTGGCAGGTGATTGAGTCAGTCGCATCGCAGCATCTCTCGGCCGTGAGTGACGCAGGCCGGCGGTGTAAAGTTAGAGGTTCCCCCGCACAGGCGAGTCCATCTCCGGGATGGGAATCAGCGCTGATCCGGTGGATATTGGATAACAGACCGGTTGATTACACTTTAATTACTTGAATGTTTAGGCCTAAATGTTTAATTTTTACTTCGAAAATGTTTCTTTCTTTAGTTTAAATGTAGGCAATATTGTATACGTGTTAAAAATAGTATAACATGCTGTATTGCTGTAGGCTAACTTACTCCTCGACAATAAAGGCCAATGAATGTCATGTAGTTATACCGGTGGTTGTATGGAATATTTTTACAAAGGTTTAGAGGAAATAAAAAAGTTAACATTACTGGCATATAAACACAGTTAATATTACTCATAAATATTTGTTTTTAAATGTCCCCCCCCCCAATTATTTCTACTCAATTTTATTTGTTAATGTACCAAATGCAGTTACTCAGATCTATTTAATTTGTTTTACTTACATTTACTCAGTTAATACAGTGTATGTAATTGATTTCACTGCTAAAAAAATCTAATCAATATTCTAAGTGTAAAAATGTTTCACCAAAAAAATTGAGTAAATCATCTTAAAAGTTTTTAGAGTGCATCACCACCAGAGTTAATGTCACATATTCCAGCCAATTTTCAACATTTTAATCACTGTTCTAGAAACATATTTGACTCAACTTTGTTCATTTGCAATATGTTATGATTTGTTCACAAACAACAGGCCCAGACACAATTAATGTAAATACGGTCTTACAATGTCATTGCTTTATAACTGCTCTTTCAAATCCTGTAGGAAAATTAACAGTCTTCATAAAGATCAGTGATATTCTGACAGTAATCCTCGAACCGGCTTCTGCACTGTACAATTTAAAGGGTTAGTTCACCCAAAAAAGAAAATTCTGTCAGTAATTACTCACCCTCATGTTGTTCCAACCGCATAAGACCTTCGTTCATCTTCGGAACACAAATTAAGATATATATGATGAAATCTGAGTGCTGGGTCACTCTCCATAGGCTGCTAGGTGGCCCAAACTTGCTGGCCCAGAAAAGTTATTAAAGAGATCGTTAATATAGTCCAAGTGACTACAGTGGCTCAATCTTAAGTATATCAAGCGACGAGAATACTTTTTGTGCGCAAAAACAAACAAAAATAACGACTTTATTCCACTATTCATTTCCTTCTCTCTGGGCCTCGTAGTGTTTTTGCGCAGCGCGTCTGTGTTACACGTCAGACACATGACCAGCGTCGGCCAATAGTGAGCCTACGTGGTGACGTGTAACACAGACGCGCTGCGCAAAAACACTACGCGAACCAACTAGAGGTCCAGAGAGAAGGAAATGAATAGTGCAATAAAGTCGTTTTTTTTGTTTGTTTTTTTTTCCGCACAAAAAGTATTCTCGTCGCTTGATATACTTAAGATTGAGCCACTGTAGTCACTTGGACTATATTAACGATCTCTTTAATAACTTTTCTGGGCCAGCAAGTTTGGGCCACCTAGCAGCCTACGGAGAAGTGATCAGCTCTCAGATTTCATCAAAAATATCTTAATTTGTGTTCTGAAGATGAACGAAGGTCTTACGCGGTTGGAACAACATGAGGGTGAGTAATTACTGACAGAATTGTAATTTTTGGGTGAACTAACCCTTTAAAGGGATACTCCACTTTAAAATGAAAATTTTGTCATCATATACTCACCCTCATGTTTCAATCCTGTATGAATTTCTTTCTTCTGCTGAACAGAAAGGAAGATATTTAGAAGAATGTCAGTAACCAGACAGTTTCTGGTCTCATTGACTTCCATATTAGGAAAAATATATACTATGGAAGTCAATGAGACCAGAAACTGTCTGGTTACTGATATTCTTCTAAATATCTTCCTTTCTGTTCAGCAGAAGAAAGAAATTCATACAGGATTGAAACAACATGAGGGTGAGTATATGATGACAGAATTTTCCTTTTAAAATGGAGTATCCCTTTAAAAAATTGCCAACTGCATATAAGTGAATCAGATGTTGGTCATCAAAACATGAAATCTGTATGAAACGCATAAATAAATGACACAAAATGTGTATAAATTCTATATGACTTTAATTTGAATAGCATATGATTCAATATAAGAACTTTAAATCATTTATATATGAATGTTATATGAGTTTTATATGTTTCTACTAATACCATACACTTTTGCATACTTTTGTCATGTAAAACTCATATAAGTCTTTTAACAGTATTCATATGTAATGCAAAAAAAAAAAAACTACAAGTTTTATGTGTGCTATTTAGTATGAAATGGGCCATTTTCGGTCTGATTTTGTATAGGACATATATTGGCCTTATATGAAACACAGAAGGTAATTCTGTCCGATTTAAGGAAGGAAGATATATGGTTGCAGTATATGAACCATGCAGGTTTTTTTCATATGTGTGACCATGCCATGTGATGTTCTATTTAAGCTGCACCTGTACCAATAAACAATTGATTGTGTATTCTCACTGCAACCTGTGTGAAGCATGTTTATTTTCTGTCTTTAGCCGGTATCTGGTCAAGCTCTGTTTAACAGGTCCTGCATGGCAGAGGTGCAAAGTAACTATGTAGGCCTATTGAGTTATGTAATTATTTACTGTACAATTTTTAGTAACTTGCAGTAACTCTACATGTAGGCTAATCAAGCATGTTGAGATTGAGTAATTGTAACTCAATACATTTCAAGTCACGCTAGTCACCAAAGAACAAACATTGCATATGTAGATCTTTTGCCAAAACAATCCATCAGTCATTTTTGTTAGTCATGCAGAAAATGAAAAATGTAACTTCCCAAAAATGTAAAAAACATCAAAATAGGTCAAAGTTTATGCTGTGTTGAATTATGCTGATTAGTGGACTCTTAGAAAAGTTGCAGGCCTACCGTAACACTTCAAATAATAGCCCAGTCCCAGACGCCTGTCCCTTGGGGCAGAAACACATATTTAGACAAATAACTAGGGATGCTCGATATTATCGGCCAATATCGGTATCGGTTTTTGAAATGGTTTAAAATGACTAAAGTATGTCATTTTATACCTTATTGGAAAGCTCGTTTCCTCTCAAAGCGAATGAGAGTTTGTTGTGACATTTAAATTGTTTTTTTAAAGATTAAGTTTGTTGTTCGATGTAACAATTTTGTATTAATGTATTTTTTTGGAGAGATGTTTTTTTTTCAGAGATTTTTTTTAAAAATATATTTTTGATTTGTTTACCGGTTTGTTGTGACATTTAAATTGTTTTTTAAAGATCACTTTTGTTGTTCAATTTAACAATATATTTCTTGCAGTTCAAAGCGTCAAGTGTCTTGTATTTATCTTGGACTTATATTCATTCTTCGTTTTTAGTTTTTCTTAAATTGTTTCCTTAAACCATTTGGCATGGTTGGGCTTAGATAGGCCTTGCATGAATTGCCTAGTTAGGACCCACATAAGATCCTTACAGAGCCCACTTTAAGCCCATAGGGGCATTCACGGTTGAATCCTGGTGCAAGCCCACTTTAAACCCCTTTAGGCAGGTGGGGCCCAAATGGGTCTGACATGAATTACCCAGTTAAGACCCACATAAGACCCTTACAGGTCCCACTTAAAACCCATCTGGGCATCCACGGCTGGCCCCCATGTGGATCCCGGGTGCAAGCCCATTTTAAACGCCCTTTAAGCAGGTGGGGCCCAAATGGGTCTGTCATGAATTTCCCGGTTAAGATCCCACATAACACCCTTATAGTACCCCCTATAAAGCCCATCTGGGCATCCACGGCTGGATCCTGGGTGCAAACCCACTTTAAACCCCTTTGGGCAGGTGGGGCCCCAATGGGTCTGGCATGAATTGCCCAGTTAGGACCCACATAAGACTCTTACAGAGCCCATTTAAAGCCCATCTGGGTAGATCCCGGGTGCAAGCCCACTTTAGACCCATTTGGGCAGGTGGGGCCCAAATGGGTCTGACATGAATTGCCCAATTAAGACCCATGCAGTACCCTTACAGGTCCCACTTTTAGTATGTCTGGGCTTCCACGGCTTGCCCCAATGTGGATCCCGGGTGCAAGCCCATAATGGGGCCCACATTTGCCGCCCATGAAGCCCTCATCTGGGCCCCACATGTCATTGCTGGCTGGGGAGTTTATGTAAATTTTAGGGTTTGTGATGTCACTAAGAGAAAGAGTAAAAGATATTGTTAAAAATAAGCTTGAAGCTCCACAACACACATCGAGGCACAAGAGATCTTTCTGATCGCTTCTTCAGCTGTATCATAGAGTCAGGACTAAACACTGATGAGATCAGAGGAAGTAACCAACCAGAGGAGGAGCTGATGATGTTTAAAGGAAGAGCTGTAACTATATATAATGAAGAGAAAGAGAAAGACTGACAGAAACACAAAATGGCTGATAAGTGTGATCTGTGTCTGCTGGGACTGATCATTCTCTCTTCACTTCTCACAGGTAAAGAAATTTGTATTTTCTCTAAAGGCATTTAGTGGAATTAGTCTGGAAAGAGTTTATTTGAACATGCTCAGTTTATTCTTGCACACATTCACATTGTGATCTCAGAGTTGTGTATTGATACACACAGATCATACTGTATTATTCCTGATACTGGACATAGTGTCACTCAAACATCTGATGATGAAGAATTATCTTCATATTAAGAGTGTAAGGGTGGATTTCCTGCAGAGGTTCAAGCTGCAAGACTGCCGAATGACTAAAGAAAAGTTGTCAGCAAGATGGTAGAAAACTGTACATTTCTTGTCTATTCCACCCACTGCTACTTATACCAACGACGGAAATAAGCGCAGTTACAATAGATTAATATGTGGGAGAGCGTTGCTATAGAGAGTGACAATATTGTATTGCAATATGTAGCACTTCAAAGTCAATACCAAATCAAAACTATTTAGCACATTATTTGTAATTGAAAAGGTTTAATGACAAAATATGGTTATAGTTATACTTAAAATAGTTACAAAATAGATGTATGAGATGATGATAATTTATACCATTAATCTTAGCCAGCATGTAAATATTTCCTGAGAGAGAGAGAGAGAGAGAGAGAGAGAGAGAGAGAGAGAGAAAAGAGGAAGTAAAGAAAGAGAGCCAGAGCATAAAAAAAGACAGAGCAACAGTTACAATCTTTTTTTTATCCTTTCCTGACCATGTGACTTTAACCCAACTGTGAAAAGTTTAAACTGACCAATCAGATAATTACAACTTCCCCCACCGTACTAAAGGTGTGACAATTCATCGACCCCCAAAATACACACATTTTGGCCTACAGGCCTTGATCACTATCTGTGTCTTTGGGAACTCAAAATGGTCCTTGTGGTGGAAAGAGGGGGTAGAAAAACAGTCAAGATTATTTCAGTTCTACAAGAGTGTGTCAGTGATTTGAACAGCTCTCTGATAAAGACTAACGCCGGTTTCACACTGCATGCATTAGCAGAGAGCGTAAGCAGCGCAGGAGCAGTGTGTATGGTGAGCAGGAGCAGGACACGCGCGTGTTGCTTTCACACTGGCAGCGTTTGTCACGCCCGGCTGAACCGCGGCGTGTGTACAGACAGAGTACTCTATAATGGATAAGTTGGCATTGCTTTATTTCGTTTTCAAATACATTTAGGAGAAAAGACTTGTCAAGAAGCTTATTTTATTAAACATGTCATTTATATATCTTTTGGTTCATCTTTGTTTTTATTGTTCTGGCAACAAGTTTGTTTTTGGACATTTGTTTTCTTTTTAAATTGCTGTTGGTCATTTGATTGACTGTTTAAAACACAATAGATATCATCAATGCACTTTTTGGATAAAACCGGTGTATTTTGGCCATGATCAATGCATTGTCACTTTAATTCAGCGTAAGCAGCGCAGCAAAAATAGACTCGGCGCCGAAACCCCCGCTGCACTGCTGTTCACGCGACGTTCTGCTTGACGCTCACGCGCTGCTCCTGCTCCCGGTGTGAATGCAGTCATTGATTAACATGGACGCCGAAAAAAATACGCGCTGTTCACGCGCCGCTGACGCTTGCGGTGTGAAACCGGCGTAATAGTTTATTCTGGAGAGTGTGTTGTTTGCATTAAGTGAGGAAAAAAGGGGTAACACTTTACAATAAGGGTATATGAATAATCATGTACTAATACCTGGATTAATACTTAATTCAACATGAACTACTGATAATTGAAAGCATGAACTAATCATGAACCACTGAAGAGTTATCCTGAACTACGATGGAGTCATTATGGATTCACGCATGAATAGCGGCAGCCTTAACTACATGTTAGTACATGATTGATAGTTAATGCATTCATTAACTTTTATGGATAAACCAAATCAAACTGCCTCTTTAAGAAGTACCCTGACTGCACCTCCGTTCTCTGACTTCTGGAAAAGTCACACAACAACTTAACTGAGCTGAATACTTGTTGTGTTAGAACATCATGTGCATTTGATATTAAGTTTAAAATAAATCATAAGCTGAATTTGGTAAGTAGTTAACAGTTAATTAATTATGATTGGGCCCTCTCACCCAGTCAACACGTTGATCTCACAGTGATCTCTCCATATGATCATCAATGACTACGTTTACATGCAGCCAATAACCCGTTCAAAACCGGGATATTAGCAATAACCCGGTCGCGCACAGCCATGTAAACACCGGCAAAAACCCGGATATGCTCATATCCCGGTTTTTAAAAACCCGGATATGACCCCTGGGGTACCCCTTTTCTAACCCGAATATTTGGTCATGTAAATGGCGATCGCTATCTGCCTCGAACTATTCATTATCCGTGTGCTGCTGCTGTTGTTGTTGTCTTTGGATACAGGAAGAAGAATCGGAAATGACGCACATTGCGTCTTAAGGTTGTCCGTACGTCCAGACGCTAACCGTGCGTCGCCGTTTACATCGGGATATTGCCAATTGATTACAAATTCCATGTATACAGGAGTAACTCTCTCTGCTCACGCATGTAAACGGGTTATTCCGAATGTTTCAGAAACCCAAATAGTGACCTTAACCCGACCATAACCCGAATTTTAACAGCTTGTAAACGTAGTCAATGTCACAGCGAGCTAAAAGTGTAACCTCACAGCGCACTCACTGAGCTCATACTATGATCACAATATGAGCTCATCCCAGATAGAAATGTTATTAGACATGGACTACAAAATCGCTCAGACGTCAAATTTTTGTTGAAAATGAAAACTGGGTTGACGTCTAAATATTTGTTTGATGTCAGTAGTTGATATGACGGACCACCTGTCAAAAAATGATTGATTGACAGGTGCCCCGCCCCTTCCGGTGACAGGTCCCGCCCCTTCCGGTGACATGTCCCGCCCCTTCCGGTGTCCCGCCCCTTCCGGTGTCCCGCCCCTTCCGGTGTCCCGCCCCTTCCGGTGACAGGTGTCCCGCCCCTTTTGACTTTTGATTGACAGTTTGACAGCTAGTTTTGACTTTTGATTGACAGGTTGACAGTTAGTATGACTTTTAATCATGTTTTGACAGCTAGTTTTGACTTTTGATTGACAGTTTGACAGCTTTTGATCATGTTTTGACAGCTAGTTTTGACTTTTGATGTCTTTTGAAGTCTTTTGAAGGCTTTTGAAGCCTTTTGATATTGACAGAAAGTGTTATAACAATATGTCATGGTATCTGACAGCTAGTTTGATGCCTTTTGAACATGACAGTTAGTGTTTTTGAAGCCTTTTGATCGTTTGAAGACACTGTGATTAAATAATACGTCATGGCTATATGACAGCTAGTTTTAATTGTTTGAAGCCTATTGAAGCCTTTTGAACATGACAGTTAGTGTCTGTGTGTGTGTGTGTGTGTGTGTGTGTGTGTGTGTGTGTGTGTGTGTGTGTGTGTGTGTGTGTGTGTGTGTGTGTGTTTTTGAAGTTGGTATCACACACACGATCCTCCCTACATATTCCTGAGCGTATCCGGGCTGTAATGTGAAACTGATAAGGATAAACTGTGGAAGTTTATCTCACACAAATGTTGAAAAACCATTCAGTTCTTTTAAAAGAATATAAATGAAATGTTTATAAAGATCTTACTAAAACCTCACTCAAAAAGTTTAAATAAAATGGAGTCACAAAAACAATTGCAATAAGTCTCTCAAAGCACCGTCTGTGTGGGCCGCGCGCGCGTGTCTCTCTTTCTCTCTCTCTCTCTCTCTCTCTCTCTCTGTCTGTGTGTGTGTGTGTGTGTGTGTGTGTGTGTGTGTGTGTGTGTGTGTGTGTGTCACGGGATTCCCCCTGCCACCCTTTTGAGCTCTGACATCTGAAACGTGCTGTTCAGACACTGTGATTAAACAATGTCGTACAAAAACATTCTATCCTTTAAAATAATGATCTTGCTCATTTAACTAAAGTTGAAAAAAACATACTGTTCTCATGCTAATTCAACTAAGGTTGAAAAACTGTGGAAGTTTATCTCACACAAACGTTGAAAAACCATTCGGTTCTTTTAAAAGAATATAAATGAAATGCTTATAAAATATATCTTACTAAAACCTCACACCAAAAGTTTGAATAAAATGAGAGTCACAAAAATTGCAATCAGTTAAATGTTTATATAGTTAAACAAGTATATGAATGGGTTCAAAATTGTTTTACACAACTTGTTTACTGAATTCATATAGTCATTCCTGAATGACCTCACACTGTCTCAAAACATAGGGAGTCATAGCGTCTCTCTCTCTCTCTCTCTCTGTGTGTGTGTGTGTCAGAGAGTTACACAAATTCAGTGATCAGGATATCAGGTGCTGAGTTTATTTATAAGAAGTATAATAAAGTTTAAATGATATATTTTAAAAACAAAAGACTGTTTAAATAAAATCTTTAAAGTTTGAATACATACACATCTTCTATTTATCTTTTAGAAGATTACTGTGACCTAAAGTATTATTGTTACTAAACAATGTCTGTTGAAAAACCGTACTTAGTCGTCTTAAATCTCATTTCAATTCAATCATTCAATGAATCATTTCAAGATTCAATCAGCATTTTTTGTCCATGCGGAGTCTCAATTTTTGTGGCTTTCCACAGCCATAATGATTTTTGTACCTTAACTGCATATTCTATCATCCCTTACACCTAAACACGCTGATCTTTCTGAATTTATTTCAAAGCATAATCGTAAAAGTTTAAATATGATATTTTAAAAATGAAAGATTGTTTTAGTTTGAAGTTTAAAGTTCTTAACTTTCTTGCTTGAAAAAATCTTTAAAGTTTGAATACATTCATATCTTCTATTTATCTTTTGATAAATAATTTTGTAATGATTTTGTTTAAATTGAACCTAAGGTATAATTGTTATTAAACAATGTCTGTTCAAAAACTTTAGATGGTTGAAAAACTGTACTTAGTCGTCTTAAATCTCATTTATATGAAAAGATTCAATCATAATTTTTGTCCATGCTGGGTTTCAATTTTTATGGCTTTCCATAGCCATAATGATTTTTGTACCGTAACTGCAAATTCAGCAATCAGGATATCAGGTGCTTAATTTATTTCAAAGTATAATCTTACAAGTTTAAATGATATATTTTAAAGATTGTTTAAATAAAATCTTTAAAGTTTGAATACATACACATCTTCTATTTATCTTTTAGAAGATTACTGTGACCTAAAGTATTATTGTTATTAATTAAACAATGTCTGTTCAAAAACTTTAGATGGTTGAAAAACTGTACTTAGTCGTCTTAAATCTCATTTATATGAAAAGATTCAATCATAATTTTTGTCCATGCGGGGTTTCAATTTCTATGGCTTTCCATAGCCATTATGATTTTTGTACCGTAACTGCAAATTCAGCAATCAGGTGCTTAATTTATTTCAAAGTATAATCTTACAAGTTTAAATGATATCTTTTAAAAATAAAAGATTGTTTAAATCAAATCTTTAAAGTTTGAATACATACACATCTTCTATTCATCTTTTAGAAGATTACTGTGACCTAAAGTATTATTGTTATTAATTAAACAATGTCTGTTCAAAAACTTTAGATGGTTGAAAAACTGTACTTAGTCGCCTTAAATTTCATTTATATGAAAAGATTCAATCATAATTTTTTGTCCATGCGGAGTTTCAATTTTTGTGGCTTTCCACAGCCATAATTGATTTTTGTACCTTAACTGCATATTCTATCATCCCTTACACCTAAACACGCTGATCTTTCTGAATTTATTTCTAAGCATAATCGTAAAAGTTTAAATATGATCTTTTAAAAATGAAAGATTGTTTTAGTTTGAAGTTTAAATTTCTTAACTTTCTTGCTTGAAAAAATCTTTAAAGTTTGAATACATTCATATCTTCTATTTATCTTTTAGAAGATTACTGTAATGATTTTGTTTAAATTGAACCTAAGGTATAATTGTTATTAAACAATGTCTGTTCAAAACTTTAGATGGTTGAAAAACTGTACTTAGTCGTCTTAAATCTCATTTATATGTAAAGATTCAATCATAATTTTTTGTCCATGCGGGGTTTCAATTTTTATGGCTTTCCATAGCCATAATGATTTTTGTACCGTAACTGCATATTCTATCCCTTACACCTAAACACGACCATCACAGAAAACTACATTTTCAAAAATGAAATAAATAAATAAATAAATAAATAAAATGTAAAAAAAAAGTTTTAGCTAAATAAATATATAAATAAAAACACCTTACATTTCCAGAGAGGTGAAGTAGTTCTTTATGCAACGATAAAAAACAATCCAAAAAGCAAATAGTTTAAGTTGTCAAACAAAACACCCCCAGATCCTTCAGAGATAAACTACAGTGTGAACTGAAGCTTCAGGATATAGGGTAACAGACCAGATGAGTCTCGGGGGACAATGTCACAGTAAATCTAGTCCGCGTTCCAGAGTACATCCAGAGTTTTATACTAAATTCATTTAAAAGCATAACCTTAAAAGTTTAAATTAGATATTTATATATGTCAATAAAAGTTTTATTAAAATCATATCTTCTATTTTTCTTCTTAGAAGACTTATGTATTATTTTTACTAAACAGCGTCTGTTCAAAAACTTTAGATGGTTGAAAAACTGTACTTAGGCGTCTTAGATCTTATTTATACAAAAATATTTCAAACAGTATTTTGTCCATACAACATGTTGTCAAAGTTTGTCACAATGTTTTGTTGTTGCGTTATTTTTAAGAAATCCGAGGACTCTACGTTGCTCTTATTTAGACTAAGTTGTATCATCAAGTTAAATGTAAATTTGCAAATCCAAATGATAGGAAAACTTTATGATAGGAAAGTACGGACAGCGCCTTTGACCAAGCCTCTACATATGGGGCACTTGCGTAGAGAAGGCGCACATTCTTTGCACACAACTAGGTGACCACAGGGGATGAAGACAATGTTCACTTCCTTATCCATGCAAACTTTGCATGTGCGCTCCTCTTGAAGTCTTCTTAACTGTTCCTCCATAGGCAAGTCTGCAAGATCTTGACTCGGTGATGCAGCTTCATTTGTCTGGGCCATCAGTTCTCTCAGCAGGCAGACATCATTCTTCTTGATCCAGTTGCGGAAGACCTCTGCTGCTGCATTTCCTTTCGACAGGACTAACTCAATGAGCTGCCCTGTCTGCTGCTTGACTGTAGTGTAGTTACGAATAATGTCATACTCTTTCTGTGAGATGACGTTCTCCTCTAGAAGATGGTCCATTAAGCACTGCACACTTTTTAGCCGCTGTGACACGGCAAGATGATGTTTCTTAAGAAAAGTAAGAAACTTACTTTCTCGCTCCTCCTCTCTCTTCTCATCTTCCGCACGTAGTAAATCAGACACCAATTCTTGAACGGTTTTGTAATTTTCTCCACTTGCGAGAATTTTGCTTTGAACGGTTTGCTTCACCACAGGATTGTTCATCATCACTGCATCTTCTCCAGGACCCAGGTGTACAACAGCTGGATCAACAAATTCTCTTGAGTCGCTGTCTCCATTAGTCAATAGCTGTTCAAATAGTCTTGGAAATCTTGCTTGAATCTGATGAACAAACTCTTGGCCCTTTTCTTGCAACAGGTATTCACATCTTGGAAACCACTTAGCATGTTCTCTCCATGGATCATCACCAGACTCCCAACATCTGAGTCCACCATCACAACAAAAGCACTTCACGTCATCATTACGACCAACATAGTAAAAACCAGCCTTAGCCAATTGGTCTGGTCGAACAGTTATTCTTGAGGGCCAGTTGACAAATGTGAGCAACCTTTCTTCACACTGTTGCATTGCCGATCCATTGGAAAGGCCGCCACCAGATAAAAGTACATTATCTGCACGGTCACCTCGAACGAAGCGGCAGTTGGGGTAATGCCTCTGGTGCTCTGATGCTGCCCGATCTCCCGGTTCCCAGTTGCTAAGCTGGCCTCCACAACTGAAGCAAGCCACTCTGTCGCCCTGGCCAACGTAGTAGAAACCACTTTTGGCAAGCTCAGCTGGAGCTAATGTAGCAAGAGTCCAATTCTGAAAGGTGTCAAGGCGTTCCAGTTCCCGACGCATGCCAGGATTGTGACAAGTCGGAGGTCGCTGGTGAGACATATCCTCAACTCCACGGGAGGAAATGGGGCTGGAGAGGGCCAGGTTGCTGAATGCCGTGTTTAAGTAACCCACCTGCTCCTCCATTTGGCCTGAAAAAGATGCCGTGGTGGTTGATGTTACGGCTGTCGCAGGGTTGGAAAGCTGTAAGATGGCTACGTTGCGAAGCGGGGGAAAAGGCAGAGTGAGAGGACGACAGGAGGTTTGCGGTGGCGGGTAAAAATGTGACCACAGGGTGTGTCCACTCAAGCCCTTCTCTCTGCTGGACATCCCATGACTAGTGTCTAGTCGTCCATGACAGAACACATAATCTTATTAAACTTATTAAATACCCTCTATGATGCAGGAACCGATGCTAAAAACAAAATCAAACACCACAATTTCAAAAATTGAAAAATCACCACACAATTTCAGGTATTCACATCTTGGAAATGGTTGCCACCTCGGGAATACAGTCATTTAAATGCAGAAATCAAATATTTAAATATTGAAATATTTAATCTTTTAAATCATGTAGTATTTTTAATTATTCTAAATATTATTATTCTAAATATTATCATGTATACTATTATAATACTATTATTATGAGCTCAGACATTTTTTAACCAGATTTTTTTTTATTTCAACATTATACTTTCGAGTATACATTGAAGTAGTGAAGGAAATGATAGATCGGCAGTACATGAAGTAAAACGACGTTTACAGATGGTCTAACCAGAATAGAAAATCTCTGCAGGCTATCATGTTTTGCTCTAGGGTATAGTTGACCAGACTTTCAACTATTTCACCAACGTCAGTTTTTGCATTTTTTGACACCAGTGACACGCAGAGATCTGTTACAAAAGTCCATATAGCGAGTATCTCTGTGATTTCGAATTCGTCACAACATTCACGCAGCACATCCAGAACTTTTTTGAGGATTACGCCGTTCGGCTCTTTGCCGTTAAAAAACATGGGTGTTACATCAGGCCATGGCTTTGTCAAGCCTCT
Organism: Leuciscus idus; assembly: GCA_021554675.1. Lineage (NCBI taxonomy): Eukaryota > Metazoa > Chordata > Actinopteri > Cypriniformes > Leuciscidae > Leuciscus > Leuciscus idus. The sequence continues at coordinate 60,243,005 of CM038621.1, forward strand.
TACGACATCCATTTCATTTTTGAGATGTGTCACACGTTTGGTATCCTGCGCACAATCGTTTTTCATTCCACACGCAGCATCGATGATCCTGTGCATCAAGCCAACCATCTGGCCTCTAAAATGATCTTTAAACATAGAGTCTAGCGTAGCTCTTAAAGGACACTCTTTGCCCGTGGCGCACTCACACGCCGGATGATACTTGTTCTCCATCCGTTTTTGCGTCGCCATTTTTTCAACTTTTCGAATAGTCCACTATTCGATGATGAAAGATGCTTTTCGTTCCTGGAATGTTCCTGGAATCTCCTGAGCGAGTCCTTGCGGCACAGTCGTCCAGGGTTTGTGCGTTAATGCTCGGAAGTTTGTGTTTTTGGGTCAGAAGCGAAGTTTGCGTCAGGTTCAGGCAAACAGGACTTTCAACTTTTTCCTTCAACCTTTGATCAATGAGATGATGCAGTAGCACAGCAGTCCGAGGCTAGTAGAGCTAGAAGTAGAGCTAGAGTGTGCAATGTCCTGAAATATTTATCAGGACAGCGATTGGGGTCCGCCCCCTCGCCCCACTGGAGGGGTTGAATAGGGTGTCGTCATCAGGAAAGCCATAAATAACTATGTAAATTATAGTCACGATGCATATGCCACCAGAGAGAAGTTTATTATCTTCACTCAATCCAGTTACAAAATCTGATTAAACACTGTATTCAGTTGGCTTTAAGTTAATTTTACAGACTATGAAGATATTAAAGTTCATAGACCTTTAGCGCATTCAAATGTATTGAGTTAAAATCAATATCGCATTAAACACATCATTACTGTGTTTAATAACTTCAATAGTTATCAAGCACCAGCTGATTTAAGTTTTTCTTCAAACAAAAGTAATTTTCTGATAAATCATCGTACACCTACATGTGTGTTTTGTTGTATGCACAGATTTTGAGGGTCGCTTATAGAAAGATGCGTCCTTGTCTTTGTTTCGCGGTATTTTAAAAAACATAGAACCAGAGAACAGAGAACCTTGTGCGGAATTCTATATCCGCATAAAGGGTTAAAATATAAAATATACATTTTAGCGCTATTTAAAAACTAGGACGGTATAATAATAATATAATGTAAATGTCTCACGTGAAGATGATGGTTTAAACCATCATTTTATCAAATCAAGCCAATTCATGTGAATACTGTCGTATATGAACAAAGAGAAGACCTAGAGTTCACTAACACTACAGCTACAGTAACAGTAGGAAACCGGTATCTGGGGGAAGGTGTAAAGAAAACGCCATACAAAACATTACAATCACACCCGGCAATACGATAAGTGTTACGCTAGTGATGTTAAAAATTGTTAAACAATTTCAAAACAGGGTGTTTCAGAAGAAATGCAAATAAATGTTACGCGTTAATATTTGGTCTTGTTTCAGAGTCGGTATGGTCCGGTGAAACTTTGATGAGGCCGAGAATAATAGCGCTGTTAAACATGCGCTTCAATAACAATGTCCAATATAAACAAGAATCCAACTCTAATGCGACTGAGCTTGTTTCACATATAATAGTTAGATGATTTATCTAACCATTGAAATTTACTATATATTAAAACATTCGGAATTATGCAGAATAAAAAGAAGATCATAAAAAGAAGAACAATTATTAAGACATAAAACACAATGGCTGTTTTCTGGATCGGGCCTAAAAGACAGATGCCTAAAACTCAAAGTATTGGTGGGTACAGAATAAAAAAATTAATCAACCCTCCTTTCACATAAAAATACCATGTATCAACTGTGATTCATTAGCTTAACTGTTGTTTAGCGACCCTCAAAATCTGTGCATACAACAAAACACACATGTAGGTGTACGATGATTTATCAGAAAATTACTTTTGTTTGAAGAAAAACTTAAATCAGCTGGTGCTTGATAACTATTGAAGTTATTAAACACAGTAATGATGTGTTTAATGCGATATTGATTTTAACTCAATACATTTGAATGCGCTAAAGGTCTATGAACTTTAATATCTTCATAGTCTGTAAAATTAACTTAAAGCCAACTGAATACAGTGTTTAATCAGATTTTGTAACTGGATTGAGTGAAGATAATAAACTTCTCTCTGGTGGCATATGCATCGTGACTATAATTTACATAGTTATTTATGGCTTTCCTGATGACGACACCCTATTCAACCCCTCCAGTGGGGCGAGGGGGCGGACCCCAATCGCTGTCCTGATAAATATTTCAGGACATTGCACACTCTAGCTCTACTTCTAGCTCTACTAGCCTCGGACTGCTGTGCTACTGCATCATCTCATTGATCAAAGGTTGAAGGAAAAAGTTGAAAGTCCTGTTTGCCTGAACCTGACGCAAACTTCGCTTCTGACCCAAAAACACAAACTTCCGAGCATTAACGCACAAACCCTGGACGACTGTGCCGCAAGGACTCGCTCAGGAGATTCCAGGAACATTCCAGGAACGAAAAGCATCTTTCATCATCGAATAGTGGACTATTCGAAAAGTTGAAAAAATGGCGACGCAAAAACGGATGGAGAACAAGTATCATCCGGCGTGTGAGTGCGCCACGGGCAAAGAGTGTCCTTTAAGAGCTACGCTAGACTCTATGTTTAAAGATCATTTTAGAGGCCAGATGGTTGGCTTGATGCACAGGATCATCGATGCTGCGTGTGGAATGAAAAACGATTGTGCGCAGGATACCAAACGTGTGACACATCTCAAAAATGAAATGGATGTCGTAAGAGGCTTGACAAAGCCATGGCCTGATGTAACACCCATGTTTTTTAACGGCAAAGAGCCGAACGGCGTAATCCTCAAAAAAGTTCTGGATGTGCTGCGTGAATGTTGTGACGAATTCGAAATCACAGAGATACTCGCTATATGGACTTTTGTAACAGATCTCTGCGTGTCACTGGTGTCAAAAAATGCAAAAACTGACGTTGGTGAAATAGTTGAAAGTCTGGTCAACTATACCCTAGAGCAAAACATGATAGCCTGCAGAGATTTTCTATTCTGGTTAGACCATCTGTAAACGTCGTTTTACTTCATGTACTGCCGATCTATCATTTCCTTCACTACTTCAATGTATACTCGAAAGTATAATGTTGAAATAAAAAAAAATCTGGTTAAAAAATGTCTGAGCTCATAATAATAGTATTATAATAGTATACATGATAATATTTAGAATAATAATATTTAGAATAATTAAAAATACTACATGATTTAAAAGATTAAATATTTCAATATTTAAATATTTGATTTCTGCATTTAAATGACTGTATTCCCGAGGTGGCAACCATTTCCAAGATGTGAATACCTGAAATTGTGTGGTGATTTTTCAATTTTTGAAATTGTGGTGTTTGATTTTGTTTTTAGCATCGGTTCCTGCATCATAGAGGGTATTTAATAAGTTTAATAAGATTATGTGTTCTGTCATGGACGACTAGACACTAGTCATGGGATGTCCAGCAGAGAGAAGGGCTTGAGTGGACACACCCTGTGGTCACATTTTTACCCGCCACCGCAAACCTCCTGTCGTCCTCTCACTCTGCCTTTTCCCCCGCTTCGCAACGTAGCCATCTTACAGCTTTCCAACCCTGCGACAGCCGTAACATCAACCACCACGGCATCTTTTTCAGGCCAAATGGAGGAGCAGGTGGGTTACTTAAACACGGCATTCAGCAACCTGGCCCTCTCCAGCCCCATTTCCTCCCGTGGAGTTGAGGATATGTCTCACCAGCGACCTCCGACTTGTCACAATCCTGGCATGCGTCGGGAACTGGAACGCCTTGACACCTTTCAGAATTGGACTCTTGCTACATTAGCTCCAGCTGAGCTTGCCAAAAGTGGTTTCTACTACGTTGGCCAGGGCGACAGAGTGGCTTGCTTCAGTTGTGGAGGCCAGCTTAGCAACTGGGAACCGGGAGATCGGGCAGCATCAGAGCACCAGAGGCATTACCCCAACTGCCGCTTCGTTCGAGGTGACCGTGCAGATAATGTACTTTTATCTGGTGGCGGCCTTTCCAATGGATCGGCAATGCAACAGTGTGAAGAAAGGTTGCTCACATTTGTCAACTGGCCCTCAAGAATAACTGTTCGACCAGACCAATTGGCTAAGGCTGGTTTTTACTATGTTGGTCGTAATGATGACGTGAAGTGCTTTTGTTGTGATGGTGGACTCAGATGTTGGGAGTCTGGTGATGATCCATGGAGAGAACATGCTAAGTGGTTTCCAAGATGTGAATACCTGTTGCAAGAAAAGGGCCAAGAGTTTGTTCATCAGATTCAAGCAAGATTTCCAAGACTATTTGAACAGCTATTGACTAATGGAGACAGCGACTCAAGAGAATTTGTTGATCCAGCTGTTGTACACCTGGGTCCTGGAGAAGATGCAGTGATGATGAACAATCCTGTGGTGAAGCAAACCGTTCAAAGCAAAATTCTCGCAAGTGGAGAAAATTACAAAACCGTTCAAGAATTGGTGTCTGATTTACTACGTGCGGAAGATGAGAAGAGAGAGGAGGAGCGAGAAAGTAAGTTTCTTACTTTTCTTAAGAAACATCATCTTGCCGTGTCACAGCGGCTAAAAAGTGTGCAGTGCTTAATGGACCATCTTCTAGAGGAGAACGTCATCTCACAGAAAGAGTATGACATTATTCGTAACTACACTACAGTCAAGCAGCAGACAGGGCAGCTCATTGAGTTAGTCCTGTCGAAAGGAAATGCAGCAGCAGAGGTCTTCCGCAACTGGATCAAGAAGAATGATGTCTGCCTGCTGAGAGAACTGATGGCCCAGACAAATGAAGCTGCATCACCGAGTCAAGATCTTGCAGACTTGCCTATGGAGGAACAGTTAAGAAGACTTCAAGAGGAGCGCACATGCAAAGTTTGCATGGATAAGGAAGTGAACATTGTCTTCATCCCCTGTGGTCACCTAGTTGTGTGCAAAGAATGTGCGCCTTCTCTACGCAAGTGCCCCATATGTAGAGGCTTGGTCAAAGGCGCTGTCCGTACTTTCCTATCATAAAGTTTTCCTATCATTTGGATTTGCAAATTTACATTTAACTTGATGATACAACTTAGTCTAAATAAGAGCAACGTAGAGTCCTCGGATTTCTTAAAAATAACGCAACAACAAAACATTGTGACAAACTTTGACAACATGTTGTATGGACAAAATACTGTTTGAAATATTTTTGTATAAATAAGATCTAAGACGCCTAAGTACAGTTTTTCAACCATCTAAAGTTTTTGAACAGACGCTGTTTAGTAAAAATAATACATAAGTCTTCTAAGAAGATAAATAGAAGATATGATTTTAATAAAACTTTTATTGACATATATAAATATCTAATTTAAACTTTTAAGGTTATGCTTTTAAATGAATTTAGTATAAAACTCTGGATGTACTCTGGAACGCGGACTAGATTTACTGTGACATTGTCCCCCGAGACTCATCTGGTCTGTTACCCTATATCCTGAAGCTTCAGTTCACACTGTAGTTTATCTCTGAAGGATCTGGGGGTGTTTTGTTTGACAACTTAAACTATTTGCTTTTTGGATTGTTTTTTATCGTTGCATAAAGAACTACTTCACCTCTCTGGAAATGTAAGGTGTTTTTATTTATATATTTATTTAGCTAAAACTTTTTTTTTACATTTTATTTATTTATTTATTTATTTATTTCATTTTTGAAAATGTAGTTTTCTGTGATGGTCGTGTTTAGGTGTAAGGGATAGAATATGCAGTTACGGTACAAAAATCATTATGGCTATGGAAAGCCATAAAAATTGAAACCCCGCATGGACAAAAAATTATGATTGAATCTTTACATATAAATGAGATTTAAGACGACTAAGTACAGTTTTTCAACCATCTAAAGTTTTGAACAGACATTGTTTAATAACAATTATACCTTAGGTTCAATTTAAACAAAATCATTACAGTAATCTTCTAAAAGATAAATAGAAGATATGAATGTATTCAAACTTTAAAGATTTTTTCAAGCAAGAAAGTTAAGAAATTTAAACTTCAAACTAAAACAATCTTTCATTTTTAAAAGATCATATTTAAACTTTTACGATTATGCTTAGAAATAAATTCAGAAAGATCAGCGTGTTTAGGTGTAAGGGATGATAGAATATGCAGTTAAGGTACAAAAATCAATTATGGCTGTGGAAAGCCACAAAAATTGAAACTCCGCATGGACAAAAAATTATGATTGAATCTTTTCATATAAATGAAATTTAAGGCGACTAAGTACAGTTTTTCAACCATCTAAAGTTTTTGAACAGACATTGTTTAATTAATAACAATAATACTTTAGGTCACAGTAATCTTCTAAAAGATGAATAGAAGATGTGTATGTATTCAAACTTTAAAGATTTGATTTAAACAATCTTTTATTTTTAAAAGATATCATTTAAACTTGTAAGATTATACTTTGAAATAAATTAAGCACCTGATTGCTGAATTTGCAGTTACGGTACAAAAATCATAATGGCTATGGAAAGCCATAAAAATTGAAACCCCGCATGGACAAAAATTATGATTGAATCTTTTCATATAAATGAGATTTAAGACGACTAAGTACAGTTTTTCAACCATCTAAAGTTTTTGAACAGACATTGTTTAATTAATAACAATAATACTTTAGGTCACAGTAATCTTCTAAAAGATAAATAGAAGATGTGTATGTATTCAAACTTTAAAGATTTTATTTAAACAATCTTTAAAATATATCATTTAAACTTGTAAGATTATACTTTGAAATAAATTAAGCACCTGATATCCTGATTGCTGAATTTGCAGTTACGGTACAAAAATCATTATGGCTATGGAAAGCCATAAAAATTGAAACCCAGCATGGACAAAAATTATGATTGAATCTTTTCATATAAATGAGATTTAAGACGACTAAGTACAGTTTTTCAACCATCTAAAGTTTTTGAACAGACATTGTTTAATAACAATTATACCTTAGGTTCAATTTAAACAAAATCATTACAAAATTATTTATCAAAAGATAAATAGAAGATATGAATGTATTCAAACTTTAAAGATTTTTTCAAGCAAGAAAGTTAAGAACTTTAAACTTCAAACTAAAACAATCTTTCATTTTTAAAATATCATATTTAAACTTTTACGATTATGCTTTGAAATAAATTCAGAAAGATCAGCGTGTTTAGGTGTAAGGGATGATAGAATATGCAGTTAAGGTACAAAAATCATTATGGCTGTGGAAAGCCACAAAAATTGAGACTCCGCATGGACAAAAAATGCTGATTGAATCTTGAAATGATTCATTGAATGATTGAATTGAAATGAGATTTAAGACGACTAAGTACGGTTTTTCAACAGACATTGTTTAGTAACAATAATACTTTAGGTCACAGTAATCTTCTAAAAGATAAATAGAAGATGTGTATGTATTCAAACTTTAAAGATTTTATTTAAACAGTCTTTTGTTTTTAAAATATATCATTTAAACTTTATTATACTTCTTATAAATAAACTCAGCACCTGATATCCTGATCACTGAATTTGTGTAACTCTCTGACACACACACACACAGAGAGAGAGAGAGAGAGAGACGCTATGACTCCCTATGTTTTGAGACAGTGTGAGGTCATTCAGGAATGACTATATGAATTCAGTAAACAAGTTGTGTAAAACAATTTTGAACCCATTCATATACTTGTTTAACTATATAAACATTTAACTGATTGCAATTTTTGTGACTCTCATTTTATTCAAACTTTTGGTGTGAGGTTTTAGTAAGATATATTTTATAAGCATTTCATTTATATTCTTTTAAAAGAACCGAATGGTTTTTCAACGTTTGTGTGAGATAAACTTCCACAGTTTTTCAACCTTAGTTGAATTAGCATGAGAACAGTATGTTTTTTTCAACTTTAGTTAAATGAGCAAGATCATTATTTTAAAGGATAGAATGTTTTTGTACGACATTGTTTAATCACAGTGTCTGAACAGCACGTTTCAGATGTCAGAGCTCAAAAGGGTGGCAGGGGGAATCCCGTGACACACACACACACACACACACACACACACACACACACACACACACACAGACAGAGAGAGAGAGAGAGAGAGAGAGAGAGAAAGAGAGACACGCGCGCGCGGCCCACACAGACGGTGCTTTGAGAGACTTATTGCAATTGTTTTTGTGACTCCATTTTATTTAAACTTTTTGAGTGAGGTTTTAGTAAGATCTTTATAAACATTTCATTTATATTCTTTTAAAAGAACTGAATGGTTTTTCAACATTTGTGTGAGATAAACTTCCACAGTTTATCCTTATCAGTTTCACATTACAGCCCGGATACGCTCAGGAATATGTAGGGAGGATCGTGTGTGTGATACCAACTTCAAAAACACACACACACACACACACACACACACACACACACACACACACACACACACACACACACACACACACACACACAGACACTAACTGTCATGTTCAAAAGGCTTCAATAGGCTTCAAACAATTAAAACTAGCTGTCATATAGCCATGACGTATTATTTAATCACAGTGTCTTCAAACGATCAAAAGGCTTCAAAAACACTAACTGTCATGTTCAAAAGGCATCAAACTAGCTGTCAGATACCATGACATATTGTTATAACACTTTCTGTCAATATCAAAAGGCTTCAAAAGCCTTCAAAAGACTTCAAAAGACATCAAAAGTCAAAACTAGCTGTCAAAACATGATCAAAAGCTGTCAAACTGTCAATCAAAAGTCAAAACTAGCTGTCAAAACATGATTAAAAGTCATACTAACTGTCAACCTGTCAATCAAAAGTCAAAACTAGCTGTCAAACTGTCAATCAAAAGTCAAAAGGGGCGGGACACCTGTCACCGGAAGGGGCGGGACACCGGAAGGGGCGGGACACCGGAAGGGGCGGGACATGTCACCGGAAGGGGCGGGACCTGTCACCGGAAGGGGCGGGGCACCTGTCAATCAATCATTTTTTGACAGGTGGTCCGTCATATCAACTACTGATGTCAGGCTCCAACTTCATTAAACAACTCCACAAACAGCATTACCAGCTTCACTTATTACTAAACAGGGCCCGGTTCCCCAAAACGTTCTTATCGCTAAATAGTTCTTAACCTATTCCTTAACCTCTCTCTTAACGTTATGGCACGATTCCCGACACGTTCGTACGCTAAGTATATCTTCTGTAAGTCACACTTTCGTAAGGTTGGTCTGGACCACTCTTAGCTTTACCTTATCACTGTTGCAGGTCTATACGAATATAATTCTGAAGGTTTAATACACCCAGACAGTATTCAATTAGGCTAATTCAAGTGTTTTCATGCAAAGAATAAAATTGTCATTACACTGATTGTTGTTAGATTTTTTATTATATTATTATACAATATTATTAATTTAATTAAAAAGTGCTTTTAAAGGCCAGTGAAAGCATAGGCTACTGTCAGTTAAGTCCTATTCGGACGCTAATATTGTTTCTCATGGGCTTGTATGGTATTTTAAACATTTATAGGGGTGAGTCTGTGATTTTAGTGCCGTCCGAATCCATAATATCAGTGTTTTTTCTCACCCAACGTAAAAATCTCATTCCGCGTAAAAATCCCTGGCCAAATTAGTACCTAATGTTTTTTGACAAACAGGTCGTGTGGTGATTTAATTGCCGTATGAATCCACATCTGAGTTTCCAAGAAGAGATTCAAAATCCACTGTTTAAATCCTTTTTGATCACTGCCGAGCACCGAGATGTAGGCCTACACTTTTATTACTGAAATGCTGGAAAGTATTTCCAAGAACAATATTTCATCGCAGCTCCACCTGAAGAAGAAAGCACGTACAAATTTGAAATGGTTATTATGGCAGCAATATATGATACAATTAAAAAATATGTAGGCTAGGCTATTATAGGCTATTATAGTTTGGATTATTTTTTATAATATCCCATGAGTCCTAATAAATGCAATTTCAACTATTTCTGAAGTGCTTCTTTTATAAAGAACACCGCTTTCTCACATAAACAGCCCCTGCACGAGAGAATAATTGATTCTCAAGCCATCGATATCAACCAATTCAGCACCATCGCCACGGACAGCACCTGGTAACGTCGCACGTAAGAAGGTATATCTTAAGCACCTTCCTAAGGTATGGTTTGGGGAACACACTTAGGAACATAAACAACTTTGGTAAGATATATCTTTCGAGTCTTCTTAGCGCGCTAAGAGTGAGCGTTATCGGGGAACCGGGCCCTGATTTACTTCTGTCATATATGTACAAAAGTCCTTATTGAGATTAACAGAGGTTTAGATGTTGATGATTTATTAATAATAATAGTTTGGTTTGATGTCATCATTATGGTGATTAGTGTTTGCTTTAGTTGGTCAGTTTGACTCTTGATGTTTTAATGTTAGTTTTTCTCTGGCTGCTGGAACTGTGTGTTATGGCAAGAACAGTAAGAGGAAATGTGATCAGATGATGTCATCTTCTTGATGATGACGATAATGATATAATCATCATGTTGTGTTCTGATCTGTGATGCTTGTGTCTCTTGTGCATGGATACGTCCAGAAAACATTTTCGTGGAGTTGTGAAATGTTGAGCTTTTAGGGTTTGGAGCTGTTATCCGTCCGACTGGCAGGAGTGTGTAGTGGGTGTGGCCAAACTATTGCATATCACTATCACATGCATTCAAAACTTTTTATCAAGTAAAGGTTTTAGCCAGGAATGGGTAAACTGCAGAGTTTATCTCCAACCCTGATAAACTCTCCTGCCTGTAGCTTTCTAGTAATCCTGGAGACATTGATTAGCTGTGTTTGATGAGGGTCCCAGATAGCAAGCAACCATCCAAACAATGTTAAATCAATGTTAATGTGTCAATGTTAACTGCATTGAATCAACATCACTTTTGCACCCGCAATTAATGTGTGAACTCGTGAATAAAGTCTATAGTCTAAATATAAAGTCTAAATATAACTGAATTTAGTCTGACTGCAACGCTATAGCCTACCTAATGCAGCGACCCATGTGGCGTTTCCTGATGGATCGAGGTCGTTCCTTAACTTCCTTTTCTATGTGCAATTAACACAAGCTCTAAGCACGTGCGAGTAAGCGCCTATAGCAGGGGTCCTCAACTCTGGACCGCGAGATCCACTGGACTGGCTCACACAGACTGGTTTATCATCACACATATTGTCTTTAATATTTTAATAAAAAAGCTCTTTAAATAGATTTGTCAGTTTATGACATTTTGATACATGTCTTGCACAGTTTGTTGTCAGAATCAGAAAGAGCTTTATTGATTTATTGACAGGTATGTTTGCACATACGAGGAATTTGTTTTGGTGACAGAAGCTTCCACAGTACAAACAGAATAACAGTGACAGGACACAGATAATAAAAATAATAAAAATAATAAAAATATAATTTGTAAAATACACAATATACAAAAAAATAAAAAAAATAAAAAAATAGATAATAGATAGTATGTACAGGTATGTATGAACAAATGCAAGCACATGTAAATAAGAAGCCTGGTGTATTAAATAAACAAATGTATAAATAGTGTTTAAATATTGCACATGTTTATTGCTAAGTGTAGGCATTAACTGTTCATGAGGTGGATTGCCTGAGGGAAGAAACTGTTCCTGTGCCTGGCCGTTCTGGTGCTCAGAGCTCTGTAGAGCCGACCAGACGAAGTTCAAAGAGGAAGTGGCACTGGTCTACTCTTCTGCTACACACTTTTTCTTCACAAAAGGAGTACATATTTTTAAGGGCGTAGTATAAGTAGGCGAATTGGAACGCAGCATAAGTCTCATACATCACGGAAATTTGTTAATGGTAGGGAAAGAGTTAATTCCAAAAATTAGACCCCTGGGTGTGAGGGGTCCAGGGTGATTCTGCCAGCTCTTTACTCACTCTGGATGAGTACAGTTCTTGGAGAGTGGGGAGGGGTGTACCAGTGATTCTCTCAGCAGACTATCCGCTGTAGTCTTCTGAGATCTGATAGCTGAGCTGAACCAGACAGTTCTAGAAGTGCAGAGGATTCAGTGACTGCAGAGTATACTTTTATCAGCAGCTCCTGTGACAGGTTGAACTTCTTCAGGTGGGCCTTTTTGACAGTGGAGTCAATGTGATTGTCCCACTTCAGGTCCTGAGAGATGGTAGTGTAAGTTTGCGCTCGATCGACCCAAATATGGCATCCGACCAGCGCGGAAGGTCTTTACGTGTTACTGTCCTTTTCTCGAGGCAAAGTATTTTTTGATTAAATGCAATACACTTGAATATGTATTCTCTCGTTATTTCATCTGACTCCATAAATGAAAAGGTTTTAATGATATCTGTGCATCATTAAATGTGAGAGAATGTTTGACTATTCCTTTTAACTCTTTAATGAAAATAATGTCAAAGTCGGTTAGAATAATCAAATGTAACAATTTATTATGTCAGGTAAATGTATCATGCCAATTTCATTCATAATCAGTTCAAAGATAATCGATACAAAACATCAAATGCTCTGGAATAGAGAGAAGAGATGCAACCCAACATTAAGATATACATGGGCTAATCTGAGGTACAGAAAGGCCCCGAACCCTTTGCTACATTTCATTATATAGACAGACCTCTTTCACATGGAAACATGTACTAACAAAAGAAATGGGGGTAGGAGACCATTTGCCCGGAAACCACCTTCCTTTGTGTGTCAGTTATCCCTAAACTCTTAAAAACCTTATTACCTTTTGTTTTACTTATTTTGAAATGAGACATTTGTACCAGTCGCAATGAGACATTTCAAATGATACTAAATATGTATAATACTCAATGATAATCATTCACATTAAACTATACATTTTCTTGGGTGAATTCAGGTGATCTGAGCATGAGAGAGAGGGGCTGAGAAAAGGGGGAAAGAGATGTAGATTAGGATGACTCGGAGGTGAGACTTTTGTCTCGATAGTGCACGAGGGCTAGTTCAAATGTTAATTTCCAGAGAGGTCTTTTGTCCTCTCAGGGTCTGGTCGCTCTTCAACCAGACTGTCCGGCATTTTGTAATTTCTCAATTCTTACAGTAGTGCCCAGGAACCTGAATGACTCCACTGCTTCCACAGTGCTGTTCATGATGGTGAGTGGGGGGAGTGCAGGGGGTTTCTCCTAAAGGGTTGATAATACAATGCTAAATCAGATATGTACAATAACATTACGATGTCCAGCAGTCGATTTAAATAGTACATTGGGTTTGATTTGTCGTTTAATGAGATCTAATATATGTTGTCAGTGCAGAGAATTTTAACCTGAATAGAACCATAACCATAAATTGAACCTCTTATTCAACAGACAAACTAAATAACTGCTCTTCTAGTTAATTAACTGGAGATGTTATTGTTACATACAAATTTTACAAAGTGGTGGGGACAAAACGGACCCTGGCAAAAAGTAGTGGGGACATATCCCACCCGTTCCACCCGCAAATTACGCCTATGCCTCCACCAAAGACCATTTCTGACCCAGGAAAAAACATTGGTATTGTAGTTTTGAGATTGTTGTTTTGTAAAGTTGTTACATGGTATTTTAGCATGCTCTCTAAATTCATGACTTTTAATCACACACAAAAAGAAATCAATTGCTGATTTCACTTCTCCCATCTCAGCCTACAATATGTAGACAATACTTTTATTAGTTTAAATTAGTAACAAATTTGTACATGTCAAGACTGCTAGGTTTTCGGTCATTTGAGAGTTTGTTGCTAGTCCACATCAGGGAATGCACATAGCAAACAGTTGCCATTCCATTATTTGTGTTATTGTGCTTTTACCCTAGTTTGTAGGGTATAGAGATGTCTGTGAACAGTCATGGTTTGTGTTGTGAATAAATGTTAAAATGTAATACAACAAGTGTATTTGATGTCACATAACATGACTGACTTTTTAATACCTTGTATTTACCACACATGTTTTTAAATGTGCATGTCACCATTAAAGCCTTGTCTTGCATGTGTACTATATCTTCGGATTATGACTAGTACGCAAGTAATATCACAGATTTATCATGGACAAACAACTTTTCTAGCAGGAATACTATAGAATGTTGGGGTTTCAGCCAGTACTGCAGGGGGCGCAATGCAGCAGAGCCAGCAGAAAGACTGTTGATGTCGAGGCCATGAGGCCTAGCATCCTTTGAAGATTCTGAGAGGGCAACAGGCTCCTACTCTGAACGAAGTCAAAAGCCGTTGAATGTTCTGGGCGCGCTCGGGTGTCAGACAAACCTTCAGCCAAAGTCTATTATTGAACCCAGGAAGAGATTCTCTGACTGGGGAGCAGTGAGCTCTTGGTTACGTTGATCCTAGGCATCCCAAATGGCTGAGGAGCACAGATCTGAGAGAGTTTAATTCCGCCTCTGACTGGGCCAGAATGAGCCAATCATCGAGGTAATTGAGGATGTGCATTCCCTTCTGTCTCAGGGGAAAAACACTGCACCCATGCACTTCTTACCCATGCGAGGTGCCAGAGACAGTCCAATGGTAGGACTGTATACTGGTATGCAACCCATTCGAAATGCAAACCTCAACGGTTTGTGAAGGGGGGCAATCTTCCAGAAGTATGCATCTTTCAGATCCACTGAGAAAAAACAAGCCCCTGGGCATACTAGCATGAGGATTCATTTCAAAGTTAGCATCTTGAACAGCCATTTCGTGAGGGAATGGTTCAGATGTCTGAGGTCTGGGATTGGCCTGATGCCGCCATCCGTCTTGGGAACGAGGAAGTAACGGCCATAGAAGCCTGACAGCATTTTCGCCAGTAAGCTCAGTTCTTCAGTGCGGAGGACGTGAGCCACGTTGCTCTTCACTGAAGCATTGACTATGTCCATGAAGCGGGGTGGTCTGTGAGTGAATTGGAGCGAGTAACCTCATGTCATCATGTCCAGAACCCATTTCACACCGGGGATAGCTTTCCAAGCCTCGGCCCCGCTAGGTCGACAACTCGCCACGCTAGGTCGGGGACTGGTGTTCAT
This sequence comes from Leuciscus idus, assembly GCA_021554675.1. Lineage (NCBI taxonomy): Eukaryota > Metazoa > Chordata > Actinopteri > Cypriniformes > Leuciscidae > Leuciscus > Leuciscus idus. Next base: position 60,258,022 of record CM038621.1, read on the forward strand.
AGGAGTAGTGTTTGGCTGGGCGGAGGCGCGGCTTACGGCTTTGCTTCGGGGCCTGGGTCGCTGCTGAGCTGCAGAATGCGAGCGTAGAGAGACGAGACTTGCGCTTTGCCATGAATGTTCATCCTTGATGAATGGGCTTGCGTGGGCACAGCCCTGGCAAGTGACACGCACATTGGCGCGGGGCTGTAAAACAACCACTGGCTAAAGATGCTCTTTAGAGAGTGATATGCTCAATAATTGTCCCTGATAGCCACAGGGGAGAGACATCTTTTTCAGTTGCAGACCCTTAAGCACTGTGCTTGCTCCAGCAGGAGAGTGAGACACGCGGCTGTGGCACGCATAGACACACTCAGAGGCGCTACAGAGATAGAGACTATAAATTAGTTTATGTCGAAACATAACCAACATCACCTGATCACCTTTTCTCTTGTCTGGTTGTTACAACCCAGTTATGCTTAAAACAGAGAAGTCTTTCCTTTGAGTTTTCGGCGTACAGACTACACCGTTGTCAAAAAGATCCCCATTCACACGTATTCTGCTGCCAGGCCATCAGATGGCGATGAAACACTATAGGCTGAACACGTAATACGCATGTGCATGACCTCATCGTCTTCAGAGATTCACATTTTGATTGTTTACGAGGAGACCGTTTTCAAAAACTTGCACTTTGAAACCCGTTTTCAAACATTTGCATTATCAGGCCCCAAAACACCATTGTTGTGTAAATTAACGTATAAAGTGTAACGTTGAAAACGGTGTTGTGTAAACAGCCCCTAAGAGTTAAAATAACAGTGAAACAGTGTTAAAGTTATAATTAAGATATAATTAAGTTATAATTAATTATTCAGTGATTAATTGACAATTATTGAAGCCACCTGATGTTAACAAACAGAATCACTGAAGGAGAAAATCACACAGTTATGGTGATCAGTGTTTGCTTTAGTCGGGCTCTTGACTTTTTAATGCACCCTTATTTTACCACTTTTGAGTGTGGTATAAAATAAATTCCCAGGAGAGTTAATTTAACAGTGGAGTTTTTACTGTGTATATATAAATGAAGTGTGATCTTGATGCATCTGTCAGTGCAACACTTCTGGAGGTTGTGAATTTGTGGTTTCACAAGCACAAACTTAGTAGCCTAATAAAAGCTTCATGGTACACACACATAGCAACACAATGTGTTAGTGATGTGATGAAAAAAAAAAAAAAGTGTCAATGAAAAAAAGACACATAAAAAATACCCTGAGGACACTGTATTGGGTCACTTAAAAACAACTATATTTCATTATGCTGGAATTGTTTTCTCTGACAAATAATCATAAGCTACAATAGCTGGGTTTCCATACAAACATAAAGTTTAGAAATGTTGCGTTTCCATCACTCGTTTCTGATGCGATACTTCAAAATATGCATAAAAACAGGGTAATGGAAACATAGCTAATGAGAGGAAAAATATATGTTTGTATTGCTTTGTGTGGAACTGTTCCTTCAAAGCACTTTGTTCAGTGTCAAACATAACACTTCTTTATGGATTTGGTTGGTTTCTGGACGCCACTGTACAGTTCAGCTCACTTTCTGATCAAGAGCTTTTCAAAGTCAACACAGTTTTACACCAGAGATCTTTCTGATCGCTTCTTCAGCTGTGTCATAGAGTCAGGACTAAACACTGATGAGATCAGAGGAAGTTACCAACCAGAGGAGGAGCTGATGATGTGTAAAGGAAGAGCTGTAACTATATATAATGAAGAGAAAGACTGACAGAAACAGAAAATGGCTGATAAGTGTGGTCTGTGTCTGCTGGGACTGATCATTCTCTCTTCACTTCTCACAGGTAAAGAAATCTGTATTTTCTCTAAAGACATTTAGTGGAATTAGTCTGGAAAGAGTTCATTTGAACATGCTCAGTTTATTCTTGCACACATTCACGTTGTGATCTCAGAGTTGTGTATTGATACACACAGATCATACTGTATTATTCCTGATACTGGACATAGTGTCACTCAAACATCTGATGATGAAGAATTATCTGTCTCGTTGAAGGCATTTAAATCTTATTGTGCACAGTTTTTGATTTTATAATAAATACTCCATATTGTCTGATTAAAACACTGGTGTTAGTGATGAGCAAATGAAGCTTTGGTGAAGCACTGAACCACTTAGAAGAATTGTTTTGAAAATGGGTTCATTACTCATAGCTTTAGTAACAGCGCCTGGAGAAGTGCCAAGGCTGCATCTAAATGATCCCGGCTAGATAGTGGACAGGAGGCTTTAAGACAGCCTTTAAGATTTAGTCCCTGGGTGAAATCAGACCGTCACATTACGATCAACAAGTAGCCAGCATACTTGATCACATTTTCTCTTGCTATAATAAACACTTATACTGCCCTGCAAAGGCAAAAGACCTTAACTCGCTAGAGTGTGAAACTGAGAAAAATGACTTGAAAGTTTCTGTTTTGTCCAGACAAAAGTATTATTGGTAGGACTCCCAAAATTTGACAACTAGTTGCTATAATGAAGAAATGTTTGTATGCAAAAAATCTCGAGCTCAAACTTGACCTTTGACCCTTGTTTGGCTGTTACTGTACTCTGCCTTTGTATCATATGCCAAAAATAAGGAGTCGTGCAAAGGCAAAAGGCAGTAACTGACATATAATCAATATTTGCTTGCTGTCCCCCATACTTACATCCATTATAAGAACACCTAACCAAGGTCTAGTCATCATGGTATGTGTTTTAAATTATATAGAAGACCTTTGGTTGTTCCTATTTAGTGCTATAATGATCAGGATAGTGCGGCAACACTAACAAAGTTAAACAGTATGACAGTTACAGATAAACAGATAAGTAAAATGTAAACAGATAAGTTACTTTGCAGTACAGTATGAATAAATGCAATAAATATTTCCACAAAAAAGATAATTTAATTATAATTGAATAGAAATGTTTTTTAAACAAATTACAGAGGAGCAGTAATTTATCAATTTGCAACAAGAATATTTCATATTCATTAGGCGTTTTTAGGACTTTATTTTGAAATAGCAATAAACATGAAAAATCATGAAAGATTGGTAGAAAGCTCAGTTTGTTTTCATACCAAGAGTTCAAAAAATAACACCAATTAAATTATCTAAAAAAAATTAAAAAGTCAGATTTTTAAAAAATATATAAAAAAAAATATTATGGATTCTTGATTTGTGATGCGGCTGCCAGCTATAACACACATATGCGCTCTTTTTATGCGTTTATTAGAGGTTGAATTAAAATGACGGTGACATTTAAAGGGTTAAGGGCCACCAAACTGCTCAAGATGCACAGTCAACGAACTCGACTTGGATTACTGCTTTTTAATTCTGAGATAATATAGACAGAGTCAACCGAAAAAAAGTTGGAATTACTTTTACCATTTAGGTTAGCCTACTTTGTACGGACGTTAGCGATAACTAGCTTAGTGCTATATGGATTTGTGTAAGATCTGACATGAACACCTGCAAGAAGGAAATATGGCTCAAACACGTATGGATTGTTGTGGATACAGCAGATGACGTGCATTGCTATGGATTATGGATTATGCATCTTCCATGGATTATATCGGATTGCATGGAAAGGTAGGATGCCTGTGTATTTAATAATTGGTTTTCGGCGTCTGATGTGAGGCGAGTGTCAACGTTAGCGCTAACTTACGTGACACAAATTACATTTAGCTAGCTCCGGGCTGTCACTGACATTGATAGATCTGAACCATCGCCCTGAACGAAAATAACAACATTTATGACAACCTATTAGCTTGCATACCATCTAAGTATGGCTTGTTCACCTTGCTTTGTTTCTGATTGCATAATTGGAGCAGTTTTTCTGGCCAAAGATGTATTGTGTGTATGTTACGTGGTTTGGTGACAATTAAAGAGCGGCAAACTTTGACAGTATGACAAAGCCAGAGTACAGTAACATCACAGCGGCACCGTAACATCTCTCTTGATGCCAGGCTAAACAAAGTCAGAACACCTTAACTCAACTTCAGCGTGCTGGAACAAAGGCAAAGAGCCGTAACAACTGTTACGGCGTTCTGCTGTGGTTTCTCGTATGGTTTTGGAAGTTACGGTTGTCATAGCCCTTTATTTTCTCGTTAAAACAATCAAATTGACTCACGATATTTATTCACATGATAAAGGAGGTCTCAAATACCACAAAAATGACACTAACTCATTTTTGACCAAACATGATGTTACGGCGTTTTGCCTTTGTAGGGCAGTATAGCAGAAAAACTAACATCAAATAGTCAAGGCCAAAGAGCCCAACTAAAGCAAACACCGATCACCATAACGGTGACCAAACCAAACTATTACGTTCAAACAAACTTCGACATCTAAACCTCTTTTAAAAGGTTCAGTTCTGTGTCTGCTGGGAAGCTTCCCGCTAAAACTTTATAAGAATGTTAGGGGATAATGTTCTATCAGTGTTAGGACTAAACATGTTTAAAATGTTTTAGAGAGTGTTATCCTTCCTTTAGGAGAACATTCTGGTAACAAAAATAAAATGATCTACAGAAATCATTACAAGAACATAACAACATTGATAGAACAACAACATTTCTATCTGGGATGAGCTCACCCATATGACAAAAACCTGCATGCTTCATATACAGCAACCATATATCTTCCTTACTTAAATCAGCCAGAATTACCTTCTGTGTTTCATGAAAGGCCAATACATGTCCTATACAAAATCAGACCGATTATGGCCCATTTCATACTAAATAGCACACATACAAGATTTTTGCAATATATATATATATATATATATATATGAATACTGTAAAAAGTCTTATGAGTTCTACATGACAAAAGTATGCAAATGTGTATGGTATTAGTAGAAAATAACTGATATTCATATACAAGTCATTTAAAGTTCTTATATTGAATCATATGCTAGTCAAATTAAAGTCATAGAATTTATACACATTTTGTGTCATTTGTTTATGCGTTTCATACAGATTTCATGTTTTGATGACCAACATCTGATTCACTTATATGCAGTTGGCAAATGTTTAAATTGTACAGTACAGAAGCCGGTTCGAGGATTACTGTCAGAATATCACTGACCTTTATGAGGACTGTGAGGATTTTCCTACAGGATTTGAAAGAGCAGTTGAAAAGCAATGACATTGTAAGACTGTATTTTAATTGTGAACTGTCTGGGCCTGTTGTTTGTGAACAAATCATATTATTGCAAATTAACAAAGTTGAGTCAAATATGTTTCTAGAACAGTGATTAAACTGTTGAAAATTGGCTGGAATGTGTTTTTGTATATGTGACATGAACTCTGGTGGGGATGCACTCTAAAAACTTTTAATATGATTTACTAATTTTTTTTTGGTGAAACATTTTTACACTTATAATATTGATAAAAATTGTAAGCAGTGAAATCAATTGCATACACTGTATTAACTGAGTAAATGTAAGTAAAACAAATTAAATAGATCTGAGTAACTGCATTTGGTACATTAACAAATAAAATCGAGTAGAAATAATTGGGGGGGGGGGATTATTAAATTTAAAATGTTAAATTTAACATTTAAAAACAAATATTTATGAGTAATATTAACTGTGTTTATATGCGAGTAATATTAACTTTTTAATTTCCTCTAAACCTTTGTAAAAATATTCCATACAACCACCAGTATAACTACATGACATTGGCCTTTATTGTCGATGAGTAGCCTACAGAAATACAGCATATTTTATACTATTTTTAACACGTATACAATATTGCCTACATTTAAACTCATGTAACAAACATTTTCGAAGTAAAAATGAAACATTTAGGCCTAAACAACCAGTGTAATCAACCGGTCTGTTATCCAGTATCCACCGGATCAGCGCGTGTTCCCATCCCGGAGATGGACTCGCCTCTGCGGGGGAACTTATAACTTTACACCGCCGTCCTGCGTCACTCACGGCCGAGAGATGCTGCGACGCGACTGACTCCATCACCTGCCAATAAACAAACAGTGCACAGTTCTGAGGACATTTTATCATCCAAATTAGTTAAATTCATTATCTTTAGGAATATAGTCGTGTGTTTTTATGCAAGGCGTTACAATCACGCGAAAAGACAGGCGCGAGTCGACACTCGTTTAACTCGTTTAAAGGGACATTGTGTAGGATTTTCTCCCATCTAGCGGTGAAATTGTATTTTGCATTCAAACGAATAGTGCTCTCCAGCGCCTCGCTTTTTCAACTGCGTGTTGCATCTACGGTAGCCGTTATGTACCAAAAAGCTATGACAGGATGTCTTATAATAGCACTTCATCGAGTTTTCCTTCGGGTGAACTGGTTTGTTATTTCAAACAAACTGCAACTTGACACAACGAACAAACGAACGTTACAGTTTTGAACAAACAAAACTTACAACCTTGTTTTTAGGGCCTTCTCTACTTTACTCAATAGCTGCTATTCATCAAAGAGCCGGTTTAACTTTTAACTATAAATGTTCTACTGTCTATATAATAAAGTACACAACCAAGCAATGAAAAAAAAGCTTGTAATTAAGACCGTAACATTGACTTACCTGTCGAGAAGAAAGCAGGCAACTTCAGCGTCTCTTTTGAAAAGCTTTCTCCTGCATTAGCTATCCCGACATTAACCCTTGTTTTTTGTAATCTCCGGTCACGTTTCCTTTTACAGTCTATTTTGGACTTTTTCTGGACTTTTTTTTTTTACTTTTATCCTGTGACTCAGCATATGTATGGTCCTCCATTATAAATAACCGTGCAGTGCAGCCTTTTAAACTTGCCGGGGCAGTGACAAGCGCCTCTCACTGCTCTGCTCCTCCGCTTCTGCTGGCTTCAGTCACGTGACGCTGGCTCTGAACGAAAACGCTTTGTGGAAACGCGTTGGCCTAGTACTTTTTGTCCCCCTCTGCTATTATAGTTTTTCAAGATGGCGGAACTACATGGAAGCCTCCGTGGACCTACCCGTCCCATGTATATAAAAATAATAAATTCTTCGTTTACGAGGATAAGCCAGATAATTAGCAGAGGTATTTGTACACCATTGAGGACATATTTATGAATAAAAATATTGATTTTAGCTAATAAAATACCTAAAAAACTACACATTGTCCCTTTAAGGTGAGTAACATTGCGTCTCTGTATGTTCTTTCGCATTAAATAAAATGATTTAAAGCACATTAATGATTATACAGATAAAATAAAACGTACACACCTGAATTTCACAGAGGAAATGCACCAATTCTGCGCCGCTGAGAAGAGAAGAGGAGAACTGTTAATTTCTTATGCGCGTTAAATATTAATAATATTGATTTTATTTAAGTAATATTTGTGGTTCTTGAAACAGTTTAATTATCCCTTCTCAAATATTGCGATGGAAATTTCACAAATATATTAGCTCAGTGTATTGTAAATAAATAATTGGTTAGTCAAATACTAAATTATTTTAGTGAAAAACTTCAAACTTAAATATAACTGTAAATTTCAGACAAAATTAATTGTTGGAGTTTTAGTAGATTATTTCAGTAAGTAAATGATATTCAGAGATTTTATTAAGTTTGTAACATCTCCTTTCTTTTAAAGATGTTACTCTGAGGGGGTCAGAATTTTGAAATGTACTGAAAAAAATAACTCTTCACAAAACAAATGATCATTTGCTTAAATTTTATTTTCTTCACCAGTGCTTAATAAATGTGTCACAAAGACAATAGAAATAAAGTCAGAGGTCTTTGTCTCTTCAATAAAGAGTGAAGAAAACTTATCTCTTGGCATGTCCTGTCTTTGATAAGGTGTGTGATGATGAAGTGATGATGAAGATGAAATGAGTCACAGATCCCCCAGGTTATTTGAGTGCGATGCAATGATAGTAATCCTATAATCCTCCATACGAGAAAAGATCGCTTGAGATGAAGATGCTCAGTGAATAGCTGTCCTCAGCGCCACATAGCTGACCATGTGCAAGGCCATGTGCTGCAGCCTTGATGCTGGTGTGGACCGCTCTTGGATTCACTGTCTCTAGAATCCAATCCGGGCTCACAAAAGAACATGTGGTAATTAAAAGTCCTTTCTAGAAAGAAATCAAATAACTAACATCAGTGATCTCAAACAAACACAACATCAAATATAAACCAAACCATACTCACAGTTGAGCAGAAACTCAAAGTGTTCTCAACACAGGACTTTGGATGAGAAAGAAGGTAGCACAAGATCAATCCTCAGATTTCCCTCTACCAAACCAACTGACTTACTCTATGGTGTTAGTGTTTATATACCCAGTTACCTCCAGGCAATAGAAAAAATGAAAAAATGATTTAAAATGAAAACTATTGATATGTGAAATATGCAACTGTATCTTGTAGAATACACTCTAATAAATAATTTTGTAATTAAAATGTGTGCTTGTGTGTGTAGTTTAAATGTTGTGGTTCATCTAAGGCAGATTATACAGTATATAACCATGATTGACTACAGGCATAGTCTTTGATTGACTTAGGATGAGAAAAATAGGCTCGACTTGAAAAATTGAGTGGATATATGGAGGAAATGTATACCAAAAAAGCTAGTAAAACAATCATTGTTTGTGGAGACTTCAACATAGATATGCTCAATCCAAATAAGCATAAATTGACAGAAAATGTCATCAGTACAATCTACAGCTTGAATTTGTACCCTAAAATCACTAGACCTACGAGGATAACGACCCATAGTGCCACATTAATTGACAATATTCTAACAAATGAAATCTTTAATGATGCAATAAGTGGAATATTAATAAGTGACATCAGTGATCATTTGCCCGTATTTACAGTGTTTGATAGCGATTGTAAGCCTCATCAGGAACCATTAAGCAAATTCAAAAGATTAAGATCAGAAGAATCCTTGAATGTTTTTAAGAATGATTTATTTGTACAAAATTGGGACAGTGTATATGATAAGAGCAATGTGCATGATGCCTATGAGTTTATGAGAATATTTAAAAAACTATATGACAAAAATTGCCCATTGAAGAAAATAGGTACAATTTCAAAGAAAAAAGGACATCCCTGGATTACAAAGGGATTGAAGAATGCAATCAAAAAGAAGAATTTGCTTTATAAGGAGTTTTTTAAACAAAGAACTAAAGAGGCGGAAAATAAGTATAAGAAATATAAAAATAAATTGACCAATATCTTGAGAAAAACTAAGAAAGATTATTACAATAAATTAATAGAAAATAAGAAATCTGATGTAAGGGAAATGTGGAAAATATTGAATAAAGTAATAAAAAAAATCTTCTGGCCAGTTAAGTTATCCTAAATATTTTAATATGGTAGATAAAGATAATTATAATATGACAGAGGTGGCAAATACTTTCAATGCATTTTTTGTTAATATTGGGAAAGAGCTGGCAGAGAATATTCTTTTTTGTTCAGGCAGTGATCTTCAGTTGCTAGTGCAGGAGACAAATAAGGAATTAGAGAAGATTCAATTATGGTTTGATACAAACAAATTATCACTAAATTTAAAGAAAAGTAAATGAATGATGTTTGGTAATGGTCAAAATAATTTGCAAATTGAAATTAAGCTGGATGGAGTGAACATTGAAAAGTCATAATTGACAATAAAGCGAACTGGAAACCTCACATTAGTCATGTTACAGTAGGAGGAAGGTTTCAAGGAGTATAGCAATAATTGGGAGAGCAAGGCAAGTTTTAATTCAGAAGTCTTTACGTATGCTCTATTGTTCATTAGTTTTGCCATATTTCACTTATTGTGTAGAAATGTGGGGAAACAATTACACAACAACAGTTCAGCCACTTGTTATTTTACAGAAGAGAGCTTTAAGGATCATTCATGGGGCGGGTTATAGGGAACATACTAATATATTTTTTATGGAGTCCAGATTACTAAAATTTTTGTTCAAAATTTACAGACTGTGCAAATTCCATATAAGGCAAAGCGTAATGATTTACCTCAAAATGTACAAAAGTTATTTACTCGGAGAGAAGGAGGGTATGTGTTGAGAGGAAAATTCAATTTCATATTACCAATGGTACACAGTAGGAAGACAAGTTTTTGTGTTTCCATACAAGGGGTGAAACTGTGGAACAACTTAAAGGTATAGCGGAGGATCTTTCCAAATTTTAGATAAGACCCGCCCTCTCCACTTTTTGAAAAGTTTGATTGATTCACCAGAATGATTGACAATTAGGAGGACCACTAGTTTAGACTACCCACCAGGAAGTAAAACATCCTCTGCTATACCTTTAAATGAGAAGCTTAAGGAATGTCCAAATATAAAACAATTCAGGAAAAGATTTAAAGAAATGATTTTTGAACGTTATAAAAATGAAGGAAAATGAGTTGGTTAAGCTAGAAAATTTGTTGCTAACATATTGTATAAATGTATGAAGATTTATGTGCTTGTGTTTTGTAAAAAAGTGGATAATACCAAAGGAAGTAAACTAATGCATTAAGAGTTTGAAAGAGGGGGTGGGAATTAATAAGTGTTAAACTTCATCCCACTCCTTTTCAAGCAGCGGTGAATTTGATTTGTTTGATCATCAGTGTTCTTTCAATTATTGTCTTATGTTGTACATACTGTACACTTTTTCATTGTATGCTTGAAATAAAATGACGAAAGAAAGAGGACAAGATAAGAACAAGCATGAGTGAAGTATATGGAAGGCGTTTTCTGCCAAATTTAAATAAATAAAATGATTAAAATGAAAATTATGTAATTTCATTACAGAAAACTGTACGGAAAATATGTGACAAAATTGAGAATGAAATGAAATTATTTCATTTTCACGGTGACAGTGCATCATCCCTGTCAAATTGAAAAATAAAATGCAATTGGTGATTTCACATTTCATTTTCACTACAGACTACGTGACTGCCGATATTAAAATGAAAAGCCAAACGTGAAAAATAAACTACAAATACAGTTTTTACAATGCTCTTTATTTACTCTCACGCAATAATAGTGACACAATTCAAATTCAAATGTAAATTTTCGTTTTCATTTTAATTCCTCTTTTATTTCACAGTTTTCATTTTCGTTTTCATTTTCAAAGACAACCTGCATGCAAATTCTATGTTAATGAGTGGGTGTGGCTTATTCTAGTAACGGCGCTAGAGACACGCCTTCTGTAAAGTGAAGTCGTCGACGTCCCGTGTGCATGAGTTGAATGTGTGAAACGAAATTATTTAAATGTGATTATATTGTAATCGAGACGACGAGATATGGCGAAATCTGTAAGTGAGCTTTTGCGGGAAGCTGCCGCAGCATTAGAACGTGGAAACAACCAGCCTGACCATGTTAGTTATGATGTTAGACTAGACCATAATCGATGAGGTTCATTCATGTATTAGGCTGTTTTGGAAATTCAACAATTTGGGTGTACAAAAGTCTTAGTAACACAATTTCTACAACAATTATAGCCAGACATTTATACCCGCTCGCTTTAACCGAGGACCTCGGCCAATGTTTCATATTCGCGTCGTGCCTAACAACGCCCTTCAGCCGTGACTTATTCAGATTAATTTAATAGATTTATACTCTAATTAAACGTGGAAAATAGACTAATAACTACCACTAATAAATTGAATTTGACCTAAACCGTTTTCTGATTTTAATATTTAGTCATAACTACTTTTCTTCCTGGAACTACAGTATGTAGGGTTTGTTTCTGGTGAGACACTTATTAGTGGCGCACTATACACTCTCAGAAAAAAAGGTACACGGTGGTACAAATAATGTTCCTCAAAGAACAGTTTTGTACCTTTTCAATAATAGTACCTTTAATGGTACAGGAAAGACCACTGAAGATACTGTTTTGTACCTGTTAAGGTACAATTGAAATTAAGGTACATAATTGTTCTCACATCAAGGGTACAGTTATGGGCCAAATTACTGTTTCATTCATGATTGGTTGCTGTGTTGAGTATTTGGCATAGCAACAAGACACTGATTGGTCGAAATCGCTTCAGCCACGAAATTTTCCGAACTGACAGCGGGAAGCAGGCTAACGTTACACAACTGCAGCGCGGTCGAGAGTTTATTTTATCAAATTTGAAGATGAAATTTAAAGGTGAGTTCTGATAATTTATGTATATATTTAGTTCACAATTCTTAAATATAAATGTTTCAGCCACTTAACGTTAATTTAGCGAGTTAAATTAGCTTTGCTCCAAATGCTTTTTAGCCATTTGACTTGTATAACGTTACACTTTTTATTTTTTTTAATGCAATTATTGAATAGTATTAAGTCATCACGTGTGGCCTACAATATATGGCGTTTGTTCTCCATTATCCACTATAACTGTTAAATGTTAACTTTGCTATTAGGCAACATGAAACTGATTGCCCAAGGTTGCTGCAGCCGTTACTGCATTTTCAAATAGACCGGAGAGCGGGAACTTCGGGAAGCAGACGAGCACGAGCACCACCACAAGCCACGGCTTCGCCCTCTTTATCGTCAGAAGTACTTTAGCTGGACTCGAATTATAAGACGAAGACGAAGAGAAGAGGAAATTCAAAGGTGGGTTTTATGTTTGTTTAACCAAATAAAAATGTATAAAACGTTACAGCTACTCAACATGATAATAGCGAGTGTAACGTTAAATAGCTTAACTTAATTGTACGAATCCAGTCAGTGATATTAGTCGTCTGCAAATATATTTTAAAGCAATTGAGTTTCTGTGTCGTAAGTTCACATTTAATACATTATTGTTGTAAATGAATGCTCAAGCAGAGGTGCCATGCTGGTGTACTTTACATTAGTCCACAATACTGTATGCGGTTTTGGAACAACGTGATTGAACGCCAACGAACAGTGCGCAGATAAAATCACTCGTTCTGTGTTTAAATGAATGCGATTAACGTTACCTGATTCTGTCCTAAGTCATATACATGTCATATACATTCATTTTATCATAGACCTTTGTTGAAACTCATGTGTCTTTGATTTTTAGATCATGATGGGGTAAACTGTCAGTGCTGGTCTCACTGATCACACATCTGAAAGTCTTCCTGCGTCCTCAGCTGTGAGGCAAGTATGTATGAGTTATTTGAGTTTCTTAATCTTATGATATTCTTTTTTCTGATGAGGTTGAATTTATTTTTCTAAGACAAAATGTTTGCCATAATGACAGAGTGATGTCAATCTTGATAAAGCACAGTAACTGCACTTCAAATTAATTCTGAAAGATTTCTGTCACTTAACTGAAAGTATATTCACCTAAAACTCTGACATTCACAAAGTATAGTAGCATACAGGTACCAAATGTCAATATGAAATGTAACATGCAAAATGGCAATGCATTTCTGTATTTATATTTACATTTTCTATATGATATGTGCAACATCATTCTGGAGCAAAACAAATATTCAAAATCAATACCATAATAATTTGCATTACTACACTAGCTTTAACATAAAATTAAAACATACATTTGAAAATTGTATATGTTCAAAAATAAAAAATAAGATGTATTACAGAAATTAGATGTTTAAAATGTTCAAGCAAATATTATAGCAAAATTATAATTTAGGTTATTTTTCCTAGTTGCTTTTACACTCAAAGTTAAGGCACTTGATGCAATGATCAGCTCGGAATCCTTTTTTTAAATCCAGATTGAATTTTGCCACGTTCATCGCGAGTATTTAATAAAAATGCAATCATAAGTGTCTTAACTGTGAGTGTAAATGCAATTAAGAAAAATAGCATTTAAATTATCATTTTGCTACAATTTTAGGTTGAACATGTTAAAGGGTTAGTTCACCCAAAAATGAAAATTCTTTCATCAATTACGAGCTTTCTGACCCCCCATAGACAGCTAAGCAACTACCACTTTGATGCTTTAAAAAGTTCCTAAAGTGATTGTAAAACTAATCCATATGAATTGAGTGTTTTAGTCTAAATTTTGTGCTTCCTTTATGATGAACAGGTTGAATTTAGGCTTTTATTCATCAATTCACATCAGATACGGTAAACGGAAGCTCTAGCGTGTTCGCTTGACATGCGAAAACAAATGAGGTTCATTCTCGTGTGTTGCGCAGCACGTTTGAGAAAGAGGTTTGTTCTCACGTGTCAAGCATGTTCGGTTGAGCTTCTGAAATCTGTTCATCATTTAAAGCGATCATGTCTCTTCAGAAAATTTGAACTACGTTAAACTGCTCGATTCAAATGGATTGGTCTTACGATCTCTTTATGAACTTTTTGAAGCATCAAAGTTTTAGTTGCATGGACTGTCAATGGGGGGACAGAAAGCTCTCAGATTCCATTAAAAAGATCTTCATTTGTGTTCCAAAGATGAATGAAAGTCTTACAGGTTTGGAACAACATGAGAGTGAATAATTAATGACAGTTTTTTTTTAATTTTGGGTGAATTATGCCTTTAAACATCTCTAATCATTTTTGTAATATGTTTAAATTATATGTTAAAACAAGTGTAGGAGATGGCTAATTTAATTATATTATTGAATTTGAATTGTCACTTTGCCCCAAACATTGCACATATGGTATGGAAAATGTAAATTTAAATAAGAAATACATTGCCATTTTATATATTACATTGCCATTTTGCATATTAAATTTCAAAATGTCTTTTGATATGGACTGGTAAATGGACTGCATTTATATAGCGCTTTCACAGACCCAATGGCCACCAAAGCGCTTTACAATATTGCCTCACATTCACCCATTCACTCACTCATTCATACACCGACGGCGGTGTCAGCCATGCAAGGCGATCCAGCTCGTCGGGAGCAGCTGGGGTTAGGTGTCTTGCTCAAGATTTGCTTGGTTTTGATACCTGTATGCTACCATAATAAAGAGATCGTAAAATAATTTGAATCGAGCAGTTTAGTCCAAGTTTTTCTGTAGAGATACGATCATTTTATATGATGAACAGATTTAATTTAGGCTTTTATTCATATATAAATATTCATCAATTCACACATCAGTTGCAGTAAATGGAAGCTTAAGTATGTTTGCTAGACGTGCGTAAACCGATGATGTTCATTCTCGTGTGTTTTGCAGCACGTTTGAGCTTCCGCAAGAACCATTGAGGTTTGTTCTCGCTTGTCAAAGCAAGTGCGGTTGAGCTTCTGTTTGTTCAATGTTTAAATGTGAATAAAATCCTAAATTGAATCTGTTTATTATACTAAGCGGTAGTCTCTTCAGACATTTTTTACTAAACTTCTCAATTCAAATGGATTAGTTTAACATTTTACTTTTCTGGGTGTTTTATATGAAGCTTTAAGTGAATCATTTAAAACTTTGTGGAAATTGTAAAAATGCAGAAAGTTTTTTTTTGGTGTGAAACTTGTTTTCTTATCTGCATTTCAGTTATTCCAGAAAATGGACCAAATGCATGCTGTGGTTGATTTAAGGTGTTTCCAGGATTCCTTAAAGGTATAGTTCAGCAAAAAAATGTTGTTCTGTCATTAATTATACACCCTCATGTCATTCCGAACCTGTAAGACCATCGTTTATCATCGTTTATCTTCGGAACACAAATGAAGATATTTTTGATGAACTCCAAGAGCTTTCTGTTCCTCCATTGGTAGCCTACGCAACTAATACATTCAAGCCCCAGAAAGGTAGTAAAGACACCATTAAACTAATCCAAGTGACTCCAGTGGTTTAACCTCAATTTTATGAAGCGTTGCAAGTGCTTTGTTTTGCCAAAAAAACACAAAAAAACATAATTTACCTCTATATTTACAAAATAATATTATCTAAAGCACATTCACGGAACAACACCCGGTCTTGAGTCAACACAATACACATGCGTCGTCGTGCTCACCCTACTGGATTGAAGGTCAGTATTTTCGTAAATAAAGTGGTAAATTGTGTTTTTTGCTAAAACAAAGCACCTGCATTGCTTTATAAAATTGGTTAAACCACTGAAGTCACATGGATTACTTCAATGATGTCTTTCCTATCGTTCTGGGCCTTGAATGTGTTACAGTAGTTGCATTGCTCCCAATGGAAGGACAGAAAGCTCTCAGAATTTCATTAAAAATATCTTCATTTGAGTTCCGAAGATGAACAAAGGTCTTATAGGTGTGAAATGACATGAGGGTGAATAATTAACAAAATAATTGTCATTTTTGGGAGAACTAACCCTTTAAGTAAAATTGTCCAATGTGTTGAGGTTGTCTAAGCTGAAATCCGTTATAGAAGCACATTACATGGATGCCAAACGATATATTGCAGGATTTATAGTTCACCCAAAAAATGAAACAGTCAATGGGGCCCCATTGACTTCCATAGTATGAAAATAGTATGAAAAATATTCTATGGAAGTTAATGGGGCCCCATCAATTGTTTCATTTTCAATTCTCAAAATATCTTCTTTTTTGTTCAAGTAAACAGATTTGGAACAACTTGAGGGCGAGTACATTTTCAGTTCTAGGTGAACTATCCCTTTAAGTCTAGAGGTCAAATTTGAGCTTGTCATTGGGAGTATAAATTTAATACATTTACGTCTGTCTTTTCTAATATTGATTCTTCATTATGTTCAGGAAGAACCCGCTACATCTCAACCCACTACATCTCAACCCACTGCAGATCTTGGGAACTTCTTGACTGGATGTGTCTTCAGTGAGAGGAGAATCTTCAGCAGTGTAAAAATGGAGGGATCTGAAATTGCTGAGCAGTTCGGTTGGAGGATGGTGTTTTAAAAAAAAAAAGTTAAATAAATGCAAGGGTATTGTGTGAAAAGTTGGGGGGGGGGGGACAAGTCTAGCTTTGTTGTAGATGAGAAAATATATTTTATGTACTGTAACATTTTAGTGTAATTGCATTTTAAATTCTTTCAAATCTTTTTAAAGAAGTGATATTCTGTTAATTTTGCTAAGTCTTTATTGTATTGTGAAGTCTTTGATGTATTTACACAAAGAAATACTTTACTGTAAGTTGGAATGAAAGTATTCAAACGTTCATATGTATTTGATATGTATTTACAGAAATGATTAAATTGATGCCTTTTGGATTCAGTTGTTGTATGTGCATGTTATTCAATAGAAAAATAGCCTTTAATAGTTCTAGTAGGAACAAATTTGACACAGTTAAGGTACAAAGGGGCTTGTCACTGGGGTGGTACCTTAAAGGATCAAATTTGTACTTTTGATAAAGGTACAATATCGTACCAACAAGTTTAAAAAAAAAAAAAGGTACAATTTGGTTGCCCATGGTACAAATCATGTCCTTTAAGGTACAAACTGGAATGGAACAAATTTGTTCCTCTATATTAAGGTACAATTTTGTACCAGTAAAAGGTACCGCCCCAGTGACAAGGGTTTGTACCTTCTTTGGTACAAAATTGTACCTTTTTTTCTGAGAGTGTAGGTGCTCTCGGCGTGTTAGGCCGGCGACACACTGGCTGCGTGGCGTGAGCGTGGCGTTCCTGTTACGTGTCAGCTGCGTGAAAATGACATCAACATATTTTCCTAGGCTGCGTTCCAGTCCAAAATTGTCATGCCCTTCACTCGCTAACTTCCCTCCATCTCGTTCACTCGGATGTACGTCATTGCTTACGTTGCACGAGTGTCCACTACTGGCGGAAACTGCGTTGGGCTGAATTGGAACATCCTAAGCCCTTGATCACTTGGAATCAGCTATGGAGTTTATTTTATTTTATTTTATTTATTTTTTCCTTTAATAATTTGTTTAATGCAGCATCCATATCCATATAAGTGTGTTTGGGTTGTTTTAAATAAAAATATATATAATTAATATATCATATAAAATGTGAAGTGGTGCTTGCAGTGGCAAAATTCGCCACTGGGCAGATGCTAACACAATTAACATGTTGTGATACCATGATATACCATGTTTTAGCATTATTTACCACAATTTACCATGTTTCTAAGATAATTTACTACGATGTATCACATTCCAGCATGCTTTACTATGATTAACATGTTGTTAGAATGATTCTAGCTTGATTATCATGTTGTTAGCATGATTAGCATGTTGGTAGCATGATGCTAGCATGATTAGCTTTTTGCTAGCATGCTTTTAACAAAATGCTAGCATGTTTTTAGCTAGATGCTAACATGGTTAACATGTTACTAGCATGATGCTAACATGATTAGCATTTTGCTAACATGATGCTTGCTTGAGTAGCATGTTGGTAGCATTATGCTAGCATGATTAGCATGTTGCTAACATGATGTTAGCTTGATTAGCATGTTACTAGCATGTTTTTAGCAAGATGCCAGGTTGTTCTGGGTGGTTGCTAGGCAGTTGCTAGGTGTTCTGGGTGGTTGCTAGGCGGTTGCTAGAGTATTCTGGGTGGTTTCTAGGCGGTTGCTAGGGTATTATGGGTGGTTGTTAGGGCGTTGCTAGGCAGTTGCTAGGGTGTTTTTGGCGGTTGCTAGGCAGTTGCTAGGGTGTTCTGGGCGGTTTCTAGGTGGTTGCTAGGCAGTTGCTAAGGTGTTCTGGGTGATTGCTAGGCGGTTGCTAGGGTATTCTTGGTGGTTGCTAGGGCATTGCTAGGTGGTTGCTAGGGTGTTCTGGGTGGTTGCTATGGTGTTGCTAGGTGGTTGCTAGGGTGTTCTGGGTGGTTGCTAGGGTGTTTGCTAGGTGTTTGCTAGGGTGTTCTGGGTGGTTGCTATGGTGTTGCTAGGCAGTTGCTATGGTATTCTGGGTGGATGCTAGGGCGTTGCTAGGCAGTTGCTAGGGTGTTCTGAGAGGTTGCTAGGCAGTTTCTAGGGTGTTCTGGGTGGTTGCTAGGGTATTTTTGGTGGTAACTAGAGAGTTTCTAGACGTTGCTAGGGTGTTCAGGGTGGTTGCTAAGGTATTTTTGGTAGTTGCTATGGTGTTTCTAGGTGGTTGGTAGTTGTCAAAGATGGTTACTATGGAGTTCTTAAAATCTTTAATAACGAGTGCGTTTTCATGGCGTTTTCTATGTCTTTGCATTTGTCTTTGGCATTTTACTCTAATATATGTTGACTGCTGAGTCTATGATTAATAATGTCAATAAATAATAAAAGAACTACAAATAACTTTTATCTTTTGTTTTGTTGTACTGGTGGTGTAAATACAATCACTCTCCTAGTGCATGTTTAATCATATTGTATTAAATGATTTGTTAATGCATTATTTTGTCATGACTTTACTTGAGACGGCCGTAATCATGATCAAATTCACTGTTAACTACTTCCCAAACTCAGCTCATGATTGATCATAAACTTACTATCAAACACACAACGAGTGTTCAGCTCAGTGAAGTGATGTTGTGTGGTCAGAGAACAGAAGTACAGTATCATCACGACTGTGTCTGGATGGAGAGTGAACTACTGATCCCAGCAAACCTTCCCTGAGTTTTGCTCCTTCCTTTGGGAACTGTTCCACAAATATTCTTTGTGGGTTTTGAATTGTTATTTTGTATTTAGCTGTGCATAAGTCACAGTAGGGTGAGTTTGAAGGAAAGAGAGAAACACAGAACAGATAAAGAGCTTTTAAGGGCAGTTATTAGTGTATTTTCTACGCTTGAAGAGGAGGATCAACTAATCCTGTGCCGTCCAGTAATGTTTATGACAAAGCTGACATCAAGAGTTCAAGATATGATGATATTACATTATTTACATTTGTTTCAAAGTCAGAGTATTTATTATTCCTTCTTAAAGAGGCGTTTGATTTTGTTTATCCATAAATGTTAATGAATGCATTAACTATCAAACACCGGAAAAAGACTGTATGATTTGAATCTTCTGCTTATTATGCAAGTATTTATGGTTTCATTTATTAATATCATAATGATCACTGAGATATACTGTGTTTCAGGTATCAGTGGAGTGGAGGATCATGTGTTCATCAGTTCTGGTGGAAATGTGCGTCTGTCCTGTAATAATGCTCTTTCTGACTGCAAATCAACTACATGGAACTATAACAGCATCAGACATTCAGCAACAGTTGAACTGATTGAATTAGGGATAAAGAATAAAGACACAGAGAAACATGAGAGACTGAGTCTGGAGTCTGACTGCTCTCTGAACATCAAGAACGTCACAGAAGAAGATTATGGATTATACATCTGCAGACAATATGTGAACGGACAGAAACAAGGACCTGATGCATTTGTTTCTCTGTATGTTCTTCATGGTAAGTTTATGATTATGTGGTCAATTTAAAAAGGGCAGATTCTCCTTTTAAACTCAGATGATGATTGAAGAGTCTGTGATTTGTGTCTTTTGTTCAGTTTCAGTGTCTCCATCATCATCATCATCATCATCTTCATCATCATCCTCACAGACTGAGATCAGTCCAGGCCGCTCTGTGACTCTCTCCTGTCAGTTGTATTCAGATACTGGATTCTCCTGTGATCAATGGTTCAGTTATCAGGGAGTTGAGCTGTTGTGGGTGAATCAGGCTGGTGTTGATCTGAAGACAGACTCCAGATATCAGATATTATCATCATCAGATCAATATCGCTGTATCATCATCACTCTGACTACAACACTCCTGAATGAAGATGACAACAGAGAGTGGAGATGTCGGCTTACTCACAGAAATCAACTCAAGACCTCAGTCAGATACACTGTCAAGTATTCAGGTGAGAAAACACTCTTTTCTGACAGATTTGTCAAAACTTTCACACACTGGCTCTACTCTTCCTGATGGCTTCATACGTTTGGCAATTGTAAAATATTAGAGGTCAAAGTCATAAACTGCATAAAAATCCTTATAATTCCCAATATTGACCTCCTATGGGTCATACTAGGCTAACATAGACTCTTCTGATTTATGCAATATTTCATGTATGACCCGTGAGGGACGTCAATATTGGGAATTATAAGGATTTGTATGCAGTTTGAGGAATTCTAAGGCTTAATAATGTCATTGATTCAGGAAAGCTGAAGGTTTATGGGAAGCAGCTCACTGTGTTTCACTCTCATATAAACCAGGAATAAATGATACAGTAACATCTCTCTTCTCAACTACTGCCACTGTAAGCTGTGATGATTGAACACAAACTGCATGTCATGATCAATATGAAAATATGATGTTAATGTCCTGATGCGTCTGAACATTCATCTTCTGCAGCTCCAGTCGCTTCAACAACACTGACTCCAGTCAGAAGCTCAAACTCTGAGAAGACATCAAGCCGAACTACAGCAGCAGCTTCTACACAAGGTTCATGATCACATGATCACTGTCACACATCATCAGTCTCTCGCTTCAGTGGTTTGCACTGGCTCTCACAGACTGCTTTATCATCACACATATTATCATCAAAAAAAGCTCTTTAGTCAGATTTGTCAGTGAGTTTTGATACATATGACCGGTCTTGTACAGTCTGTTGTCTGATGCAAAATAATCATAATATACAGCTAGTGTAACTCACGCCACTCACATGATAAATTAATAAAATCACTTATACGGAGCTGTTGTAGGAGACTCTACAACAACATTAGGAAACTTTAAAATAGCATAATAGGGGCCCTTTAAACACAACTCATCCCATGTTAGTGTGTCATCCCAGCACCAGAACTGAGCGTCACACTGATACGAAGCTGCTCGAGACTACAGCAGTGTGTAAAATAAATGCCATGACATTGTGTAATCATATTTCTGTTTCCATCTTGTTTTTAAAAGTTGTAACATCAACTAGAGCAACAACACTGATTCCAGACACCACACCAATCTCTCTGAATCAAGGTGTGTATGAACGAACTACAGCAGCAGCTTCTACACACAGTTCAGGATCACTGTCACACACATCAACCTCGAAGGATTCCTCAATATTTGTGCATTTTTATGTTTTCATACAGGAAACGTTGTATGTTTTAGATGCCGTCAGTAAATAGATATTCAACATTTCAATGTTTCTGCAAACTTAGAAATGCAAGTGTGCTAGAAACTCACTTATAAGTTATAACATGAATATCTATGAATGAAAGCATCAAATAGATTTATTTTTGGTCAATGGCGATAGTCATTCTCCTCCTGACACCTTGAGATTGAAGTAAGAAGATAATGATGACAGACTCGTGCACATATTCATATTTCTGTGATATGAAGCTCAAGTATTATGTGATGATGATGTTGTGTATATGTGGCATTATGTGTTGAACTGAACTAACAGACGTGATCCACAGATCCAGGAGAAACTGAAGTCAGTGTGACTGCTGTATCATTATACAGAGGTACGACACGTTCATTTATACTGACAGCTTTATAACATTAAAGGACAAGTTCGGTATTTTACACTTAAAGCCCTGTTTTCTAGCCTAGTTAAAACCAGACCATTCTCAGTAGTAAGATGGATGACAACAAACAGTACTGGCTTGGGGGGGATCAAAACAACATGATGTTTAGTTCTTAAGCACACAATCATCAAAACGGCTCTTACGTGCGGGGGCTGAATCCTCGTCCTCGTTGTATTTGGACTCAAAGACGACGTGAAAGATGGACAACGGCAAGCATGATTGTTCCAAAAAATAGCATGTGCACAGCCGTTCTTCGTTCCCGAGAGTCCTCTTACAGAATCGGTTTTACCTCCCGTACACAGCCTGCAAAAATCCCTCTCAGCCCCACTTCTTCTCTTCCCAATCTCTCTCTCACACACTGATTTCTCCCACTGCGTACCCCCCCTTCCTTCACTCCAAAGTCTCTTTTTATAATCCGCATCTCAGATACGTGTCCCAATCGCCGATCGCCACCCTCTCCTCGCGCACCTGACACTCATTTCCTCGTTTGATCATAGCTCATAGGACAACCGGTGTGGTGAAGTATCCGGTCACTCTGAAATGATGGGTCCGGGCTGAGGACCCAAGCAATCCGATTGGTTCAAAGCACGTTTTATGGGTAATCGCTTTAGTGCCTGCTTACAAATCATACAAAATCACTTTATTATAGAAGACGTTTGTACTACGTTATAACGAGTCATTCATGTATTTAATGTATTTTAAATTATACGTTTCATATACTAGTATTTAACCGAAGCTATAGATTGTGAAATTAAACATTTCTCGTTGTTAGTGTGTTTTTTAGTTAGCTTAGATAGTAGCATAGCATACAGCTAACGTTATCTGATGATCGTGCTATGAGCTTTACCTGAGCTTATACTGCCTTACCGTATTCACAGCAATTCGTAGTGCAATTATAATTATGTCATTGTTTTTTATCGCAATAATCAGCGCAATATGTTACAAGTACAATTCTATTTATTAAAAGAGCCATAACATAATGTTTATTTGTGTATATTACTATTTTTCTTATTAACAGTTTAGACATTTAAATAAATTACAGAATGCTAGCTATGTTTTGTGGGTATATATATTAATTGGTTGTCAAGCCTTGACTAAAGAACAGTATAATAAAATTATAGAATCACAGAATAGATTTTTAAGTATGTATAGGGCATAATATGGGCAATAGGGCATAATATGCTTTTTTATGTCATTTATGTACTAATGCATATGATTTATGGCATAATTAATTCTTAATACAGAACATCATACAACACAATAACATTTAATGTAATAAAATTAGTGAACCAAAACTTGTATAAAAATTTAATTAAATTACACAATACAATACATAATGAATTTAACTGAATTATGAGATGTAATATATTACATTTTTATTAACACAAAACTGCAAGCAAAATGCACATCGTTTTAGGACATTTATAGAGCTTTTAAAAATACACAACAATATAAAGCAGCTTTAAACAGACATACTTTTGTATGTCATTACTTTCCTAAATATACCTCCAGGAAGTAACTATACTTCCTGCTCAGCTACTGTTCGGACGCTCTTGCTTACTGCTCCGCGTTTTGCTCTATCGCTTTTACATTTTATCTCCTATTTTTTCTATATTTTATTTCCTTTATTTTATTTCCTTTTATCACCTAATTTTAACTTCAGCAAATCAGCACAGTGCTCATACGACAAAGTTTGGATTACTACAAAAACTGAGAATTCTTTTACCCGACCAGCTTACATACCGGGAAAGGAAAACACAACTGCCTACAAGGATAAGAGAAAATGCCTCTTCTGGAATCTACTTGCTGCACCAACTGCCACAGACTTTTACAAAGGATTGCAGTTCTAGAAACAAAGTTACTTACGGGACCACCAAACCAGACGGAGCACACAACAGAGCTTCGTCATGGACACCCTCAGCATACCGGTGAGTCCCATGAAACTAGTACTCCTCGACAGGTAGAGAAACAAGCCGATCGACTTACTAATCGATGGCACAAACAGGGAGCTAAACCCAAAGGCACTCGAGACATCAGATTGTCACGAGCATCACATATTACCGCAGTAGCATCCTCTACCCCAGATACAGCTCTGACAAGGATTACAAACACTGGTCTGCTACCACTGCCTATACATCTTGAGAACAGATTTGAAGTACTAATGAATGTAAATGAGGAATCCACAAATGTGATGAATGTGATCGAACACAGACTGAATAGGCCAGTAGCTAACACTGATGCTAACTGGCGCTCAAGGTCGAGCAGACAGCGGCACTCAGCTCAGAGCGCAGCCGAGCCCAGGACTCTGATAGTGGGGGACTCCATAATCAGAAACCTTAGCACCAGGGATACAACTACGTGCTGCCTTCCACAAGCAACAACTTCTGATATAAACAGGGAACTTCAGAACATTCTGATGAAACATAAGACTGCTAATCGACTCATCATACATGTGGGGAAGAATGATATTCATAAAGAGCAGTCAGAACTCCTTAAGAAGGATTTCAATAAACTTTTTGAAACACTTAAAAGACTGAAAGTTCAAACATTCATCAGTGGACCACTCCCAGCAAGAGGAACAAACAGGTTTTCACGGTTGCTTGGGCTAAATACATGGCTGCAAAAAACCTGCAATATAAAAGCAGTGAACTTCATTGACAATTTCAATCTTTTCTGGAGTCAACGACAACTGTTTCATCGGGATGGCCATCACCCAAACAAACTTGGTTCAAGAGTGTTAAAGGACAATATCTACTTCTCCCTAAATCATCCTTCTGCGGTTTGTGCCAATCCACTCAATCTGAACGGCACACACACACCTGGACACAGTATGAATGACCACGGGACTTCACTTCAGCAGCAAAATGGACATGATAACACCACTCCGCCACAACAACCTCTGCTCACGGACACAATCTCAGCTGAGCCCTGCCCACAGAGCTCACCACAGACAGCCATATCAGAACTGCTTGAAGATTCAGCACCCAAGGACGACTTCCTGGAAAACAGCCAGGGAAGCCAGGACAGCATATTACAGCCTCCTATAACACCAGAGCAACAGCCCCTTTCACCAGACACTTTCTCCCTCTCCCCTGCAACGCCACTACTGTGCTTCTCACAGAAAATGGAAGAACTGGTGCATGCTGGAACCAGACTATCCCACTCTTTTGCTGCAAGCCCCCAGATACCAACTAAAAAAAAGACAGGCACCACTACCACCAAAGCCTGCAGGCCCAGCTCACCCTCCCCCTCCTCCTGTGAGAGCTCTTCGGCCTCTGCCACAACGCCAGGGCCCACACCCTCCTCCTTCTGCTCGAGGTGAACCAAAAACAACTGATACCAGCTCTCAGTGATATGTGTCGGGTCCCCGTTTTGATAACAGTAACTTTCTCAAATGTTTACAAAACAAGCGGGAACCCAGTGTGCCTGTATCTTTCTCTATTGCTGTTCTATTACATGATAGAAAGTCTAAGGCCTTCAATAGCCGTACAGCAAACCCAACTAATCTGGTGCCTATTACACGTCAAACTAATATTGCTGTGGGGAAAAGTAAGTCTGTTAAGTTAGCACTCTTTAACATCCGCTCACTTAAAAATAAATCACTTCTAGTCAACGACTTAATAACCACAAACAACCTGGATTTTATGCTTCTAAATGAAACCTGGCTAGAAGACAGCTGCAGTGCAACAATCCTAAATGAAGCAGCCCCTCCTAACTTTACTTTTATGAGTGTCTGCAGAGCTGTTAAGAGAGGTGGGGGTCTAGCTGCTCTTTTTAAAGATATCTATCAATGTAAGCAAATATCATTTGGGAATTACTTGTCTTTCGAATATCTGGGTATTGTGTTAAAAGGTGCTCCACGCATTTTACTTTTCATTATTTACAGGCCTCCAAAATACTCTCCAGCCTTTGCTGAGGACTTTACAGAACTGTTATCAACAATTACCTCAGAGTTTGACTGTTTTGCCATTGCTGGAGATTTTAACATCCATATAGATAATGCAGAAAACAATATGGCAAAAGAAATCAAAACTGTTTTAAAAACTTTTGATCTGACTCAGCATGTACATGGACCCACACACAATCGTGGACACACTTTAGATTTACTTATCAGTAAGGGTCTAAACATTTCATCGATTGTTATTAAGGATGTAGCACTGTCTGATCATTTCTGTATTTTCTTTGATATATTGATCTCTCCTGCCACTGAAGCTAGATCTGTGTCTGTCAAGAAGAGATGCTTAAATGAGAACACTAGTGTCCTATTTATGAAGGCTATATCTTTAACACCAAGCATATCTGCATACTCTGTTGATTTTCTCCTTGATTCTTTTAACTCAAAAGTTAAAGGTGTAATTGATGATATTGCTCCTGTGAAAGTCAGGAAGAAGAGTGGCAGACAAAAGGCACCTTGGAGAAACTCAACAGCAGTGCAAAATATGAAAAGACAATGCAGAAAAGCAGAGCGCATGTGGCGGAAGACAAAACTTGTAGTCCATTATAACATCTACAAAGACAGCCTTCATGCTTTCAATATGGAACTAGGCAAAGCTAGACAGACTTTCTTCTCAAATATTATAAACAGTAATTTAAACAACACACGCACTCTTTTTGCTACTGTAGAGAGACTGACAAACCCCCCAAGCCAGATTCCCAGTGAAATGCTCTCAGACAGCAAGTGCCGTGAGTTTGCTTCTTTCTTCTCTGAGAAAATCAATAATATCAGAAAGGTGATCAGCACATCCTTGACTTGCGCTGGGGTCAGACAGATCAAACCACCTGAGAAAGTAGTTACTATGTCTGATTTCAAAGAAATTGATGGCAAAATTTTGGAAGAAACCGTACAGCACCTTAAAACATCAACCTGCGCTCTTGACACACTTCCCACATCGTTTTTCAAAAGTGTGTTAAACAGTTTAGAAGCAGATCTTCTAGAAGTGGTAAATGCCTCACTTCTCTCTGGGAGTTTTCCAAACTCCCTAAAAACTGCAGTTGTCAAGCCCCTCCTGAAAAAGAGCAATCTGGATAAGACCATATTAAGCAACTATAGACCAATCTCAAATCTTCCTTTCATAGGTAAGATCATTGAAAAAGTTGTCTTCAATCAGCTGAACAAATTCTTATGCTCGAATGGATACTTTGACAATTTTCAATCTGGTTTCCGACCGCACCACAGCACAGAGACAGCGCTCATAAAGATAATAAACGATATTCGCTTAAATACTGACTCAGGCAAATTATCAGTGCTGGTACTACTCGACCTCAGTGCTGCATTTGACACTGTCGATCACAACATACTTCTGGACAGGCTGGAAAACTGGGTGGGGCTTTCTGGGATAGTCCTAAAATGGTTCAGGTCATACTTAGATGGGAGAGGTTATTATGTGAGTATAGGAGACCATAAGTCTGAGTGGACATCCATGACATGCGGAGTCCCTCAAGGCTCAATTCTTGCGCCACTCCTGTTCAACCTGTATATGCTCCCAATGAGCCAAATAATGAGAAAGAACCAAATCTCTTACCACAGCTATGCAGACGACACACAGCTCTACTTAGCCCTATCGCCCAACGATTATAGCCCCATTGACTCCCTGTGCCAATGCATTGATGAAGTCAACAGTTGGATGTGTCAAAACTTTCTTCAGTTAAACAAAGACAAAACTGAAGTCATTGCGTTTGGAAACAAAGATGAAGTTCTCAAGGTGAACGCATACCTTCACTCTAGGGGTCAAACAACCAAAAATCAAGTCAGGAATCTTGGTGTGACACTAGAGTCAGAGCTTAGTTTCAGTAGTCATGTCAAAGCAATAACTAAATCAGCATACTATCATCTGAAAAATATTGCAAGAATTAGATGCTTTGTTTCCAGACAAGACTTAGAGAAACTTGTGCATGCTTTCATCACCAGCAGGGTGGATTATTGTAATGGACTCCTCACTGGCCTTCCCAAAAAGACCATAAGACAGTTGCAGCTCATACAGAACGCTGCCGCTAGGATTCTGAGCAGAACCAGAAAATATGAACATATCACACCAGTCCTCAGGTCTTTACACTGGCTCCCAGTTAAACTTAGGATTGATTTTAAAGTATTATTACTGGTATATAAATCATTCAATGGCCTAGGACCTCAATACATTGCAGATATGCTCACTGAATATAAACCCAACAGATCACTCAGATCATTAGGATCAAATCAGCTTGAAATACCAAGGGTTCACTCTAAGCATGGCGAGTCTGCTTTTAGCTATTATGCCAGCCGCAGCTGGAACCAGCTTCCAGAGGAGATCAGATGTGCTCCTACTGTAGTCACATTCAAATCCAGACTCAAAACACATCTGTTTAACTATGCATTTACTGAATGAGCACTGTGCCAATGTTCGTCCGACTGTTTGTACTGTATTTTATTTTTAATTTTTCTAAACTGTTTTAATTATTCTTATTTCTTTTTATTATTTTAATTTCTTCTATGTAAAGCACTTTGAATTGCCATTGTGTATGAAATGTGCTATATAAATAAACTTGCCTTGCCTAAATACTTTTGTGATAGTTCTCTGGCTATACATTGTGAAGATTTTAAAACAATTAATGTTGAGTTAGCTGTGTTTACATTTTTAATGAACTGTAAGGTTAAAGTTTTTTGAGAACTAATGAGACACAAATGGATGCAGTGTCTTTTGCTGTATGAAAAGTCAAATCTTTAGTTTGAAGTAAATTCATGTTGTATATGCAGTCAATTCTTTGTGGAACCATCCTAAGGCCTAGATGATGCAGTCAGTCAATTTCCCCTTTAGATGGTGGGGTCGTGACCTGTAGGCGAGGAGGCTGGACTAGGTGTCATGGACTGGCTTGAGGGAACTCTGTAAAAACACACAAACATGCTGCAACACATCATGTTCAACTGGACATTTGCACAGTCTTTAGTGCTATGGAACATCACTCACTGTTTTTACTCTGATATGCAAGCCCAAAGGTGCAACGCAGCAGAACGCAGTTAGCTCGTTGAACCTGGGGTGTTGTGACATTAAAAGGCTATTTTAATGACACACTCCACAAGATAAGATATATCAGCCCAAAAGTGACTGAAACCTTCCGTTCGTCTCAGTATTATAAGGCTGATCTGTAAAAAAGATTTAAAAAAGTAATTACTTAATGAGTTAGTTCACCAAAACATATAAAAATCAGCCATCAGTTTCTCCCAACATATTATCAAATGATACCAGGATGAGAAAATGATGATGGGTTGTTAATTATTTACACTTGAGGGGCTGTATGAAACCATCTTGTGGTTCGGGAATTTGAGTCTACAATTATCTTACCCATTTCGTGACGTCCGAAAAGATGCCTTGCCAGTAGTATGCGCTTGCAATCTTATTGCATGTCCTTGTTCTCCCATGATGCCCACCTGTAACTGAGTTGTCATGGCTGTCCCGAAGGACTCGTTCCTTCTGTTTCTCATCCATGACAACTAGACAGTTTGATCCGTCTGCAGTCTTGTAATAAAGATGTCCACCTGTATTAGAGACATAAAGAGGTAATGTGAGGGAACGCATGTTATTTATTGAAGAAGATATTATGTAAATGTAGTTGTTTTATCATAAGAAAACGTAGCGGATACTGTAAATCACAGAATACATTTAACACATTAAAAGGCAATGATATTTTTTCTACTTCCCCTGCATAATGAACCTCTTAGCAGAACGCCTGACAATTCTCTTCCGTCCGGTGTCGGCGTTCCCTTGGTAAACTCCACGCTCCAGGTACTCCTTCACCTCAGCATGCAACGCAAACTGTAACATAACTTTAATGCAAAGCAAAAGTAATGATAATAGGTTGATTAAACATATTAATTGTGCAGTCAATCGATCTAAAAAATTAACTAGATTAATTACACTTTTGTTCTGATTAATTGCGATTGATCGCAATCATAAACACTCAAGTTTCAGTAACACTGTATAATAATGTTCAGTTGTAAGTCATTTATAAGTGGTTAGTTAATGATGAACTAATCATTTACAGAACATTCATAAATGATTAGCAAATGATATACTAACATTTTATGTATGTTTTGTAAATTCCATTACACGTCATTTACAAGTGATTAGTAAATGATTAACTAATCTTTTATAAAACATGAATATGCGTTTCATACATGTAAAAAAAAAAAAAAAAAAAAAATGTTTTACCGTAAATCCTCTAATATAGGCCTGGGCCTTTATTTTACTCAAGCGCATCGCGGCCCAGGCCTTTATTGGAAGGAGGCCAGAATTAGAGACAGGCCTTTATTTCTATTTGAGCAAAACGGACTACCAGTAGAATGAATAAAAACGAGATTTTGTGTCTATTTGAACCTATAAAATACTAGGTTAATTTATTGAAAACGTACAGTTACCATATAACATTATGGTATGCATACAGAGCATTAACAACAAATAAATATAATATAAATGATATTTTTTTGTGAAAAGCAATGATTCATTTTGAAACAGTATTTGTTCCAGCTTAGCTCCACAACAGCGCGCATCTGTGCATTCATTCATTCATTCATTCATTCACACACACACAGAAATGCGATTCATATTTAAAAAGTCTTTTTGCGTGTAATTTACAGACACTATATTGCGATTAGAACAAAGCAAATATAGAACTGACCTATTTCTCAGCTGGATCCGTTCCTCTAAATAATACTTCCAAGCACTTCTGAGGTACATTTTCCAGGACTATTATTACTTAGATAGATGTGTGTTATCCAGCTGATTGTGGGCGTTCACAGGTTTGCGTGGATCGCCTCAGATTATTTGCGTTTGAATAGCGCGCGCTCTCCGTAATTAAGATCAAAGTCAACAGAGTATTTTGAATCTCGAAAAAAAGCGAGCCTATAGCGCCAGCGCGATTGTCGATCCCAGGGGGTTAAAAAATTTATTTTCGCCAAAAATCCTCTTTGGCTCCGCAGCTGCCATGGTAAACAACATTAGCCTACCAGTGACTGAAGTCTCATGTGCGAGTCAAGAGCGAAGTGATTGACATGACCAGGCTACCGTAGCAATGGCTTGGATTCATTAGCAAACATTGCCCCCCTGTGGTATTTGCATGTTACTATCACAAGCATAATGTTGTGGCCTGCCCAGAAAAACGTTGGTTCTAATAATAGCCCCGGCCACTATTAGAGACCGGCCTTTATTTACCTCAGCCGACAGCGAGACCGGCCAATGTTAGAGACCCGGCCGCTAATGGAATACAGGCCAATATTAGAGGATTTACGGTATGTATGTAGCAATTAGAGGGTGCAGAAAGTGTTGTAAATGCCTTGAATACACATACAGCTCATTTGTAACAGGTAAGTATCATTTGTAAAAGGTAAGTGTAACACAGTTACAAGTAATTAATAGTTTACACTTTAGATTAGGGGATGCAGAAAGTGTTGTAAATGATTTATTCCTGCGTTTACACATCTATAACAGGTGTTGAACACTGTTGTGTCGTGTGTACTGTGTAGTGTAGTGTGCACTGCAGTGTAAGTGCTGACTGGTGAGGGTATAGACAGCTGTCTTCTGTAGTGTAGTGTACTGTAGTGTGTAGTGTAGTGTGCACTGCAGTGTAAGTGCTGACTGGTGAGGGTATAGACAGCTGTCTTCTCTGAAACACATGAATCTTTAACCACTGTGCACCTGATGTGAGCAAAACATACAAAAAAATGTAACATAATGAACATTTATGAGACGCATAGTCATATTTTGTAAATGATTAGTTAATCATTAAAGGGTAACTAAACCCTAAACCAACTTTTTTTATTTAATGATCTGTAAGAATGAGGCTTTATTAGTGCTGTTCATTGATTCGAGTAACTTTTTTGACATTTGGGTATAAAGTGTTTTAATTTTACAATATATGGTGTAAAAACGTCTGAGTGCTGCCCTCTTAAGGTTGAACGGTGGCTACTGCAGTTGAATTTTCCTATTGGATGTTGCGGTGGCAAGTGACGTAAAAGGTGGCAGGTGACGTAAGCAGGTTCCAGCTCTACCACGCCCCTGGTACGAGCTCACCACGCCCTTGGTATGAGCTAGCGTAGATTTATCTGTGTACAGTGGTCAGGAGGGTACGTAGGTGTAGTGTTGCTGGTTGCAACACCACTGCTGGACTGCATAACTTTCCAGCAGACTTGGAAAATAGGCGCCAGTGTTTGCATGCACTTGGCCTGGAAGACCGTGAGTGTGAAACCTGCATTTTCGCGGGATTGCTTCTCCAACGCAATAGAGGTGGAAATGGGCTTCTCCACACAGCTCGCGCTGAAAAGCGACGCAGTGACAAACGCTCCTGCATGGACTCCACCACCGCAGCGGCGTCTTGATGTGAGTGATCATATATTTTAATCACAATTTATGGTTAGGCTAAAGTTAATCCTCTGGGGTCGACAAACGCGTCGGCGCATTTTGCTGGATTTTTTCACATAGCGGCAAAATATGAATATGCCTATATAGAGAGCGCGCGCTATTGACATCAACTTGATAAAACCAGAGAATGGCGGGCTCTGATCAAACTCATCAGATGCATGTACTTTACGTCGTCTTGCGACCCTGTGAGCAAACTCCATTTTAGAGTCTGACAGCAGCAGGTCTCAGGTGCACGCCCCTCCTCACGGTTCGTCCCCTCTATCTCCGCTGGGGTCTGCCCACTTTTCTAGCATTTTTCAAATATTGACAGTGGGTGGAGTCAGGCTCTGACCAGGGGTTTAGTTACCCTTTAACTAATCAATTGTAAATGACTTGTAACGAAATGTACAAAACATACATAAAATGTTAGTATATCACTTATTAATCATTTATGAACGCATAGTCATGTTTCATAAATAATTAGTTAATCATTTACTAATCACGTGTAACGGAATAAAAAAATAAAAAAACATACATAAAATGTTAATATATCACTTGCTAATCATTTATGCATGTTTTGTAAATGATTAGTTCATCATTAACTAACCACTTATTAATGACCTACAACTGAACGTTATTATAAAGTGTTACCCAAGTCTCTATACGTTTTTACTATATTTTATCATTTAATCATTTCACATTTAATCTCCAGATTAATGTAGAAAAACATTAAATAACTAAATAAAGACATTATATTTTAACTACTTGTTTAATGTAGTTTTTTTTTTATATACATGAAGGCCAGTATCACTGATACTAATACAGCTACTGATGTCTTGATAAATATGGGAAATAAAAAGAAATTGAATAAAGCATAAAACACTCTGCACTGCATAATTTATAAATTAGATATAAATGAATCCTTTTTAAAGCTACAAAAGTTCTTTAGTTATGAGCAGTGAGTAATTTTCTCTGTTCCCATTGTTATTTGATTGACCTCGTGTGAGACAGCTATATTGGGTGCTGTCCCTTTAAGACCTGCAGTTGCCGACTGCCAATTACTGCTGCGCAGTGCGCACCATATGGTGCGCGTGACTGTCAGGACATGTGTGTGTCGTTTCGCGCTCGAATGTTTTTAAACCATTTGCTTTAAGTGCATGTTAAATGTAACGCTAGCTAAAGAATGACAGAAAAAAAACGAATGCTGCGTTATTTTTATCGCGTTAAACTGGACTAAAATAATCGCATGCGTTAACTTTGATAGCACGAGTTATTAATATATTCAATGCAACTGTGCCCAGGCTTTGATGTATTTATGCAAGTGCCTACACGAGCTGAGACATTTAATTTTTAATTCTTCATTCAAATAATATTTCATGCAATATATTTATTTTTTTTTGAAAGAAAAGCATGCTCATGCAATAATTATGAACTTTGTCTTAAGTATCTATAACGGTAAAAATTATTACAGGCCGATAATTTCGTTTATATTAAAATATAACTACAATTAAACATTATTAAAATACACCGGGTGATGGATATACTTACTGAAATGTTGGATGATGAGAAAAAAAACACAATAATTAATGTAAAGTTAAATTGATAATTAAAGTGTATTTTTGAATGAAGTAAGGTAAATGTATTGGTCGCAGAGATGAAATTGTCCAGAGATGTTTTGTCACAGAGATGAAACTGTCCAGAGAGATGTACATATGTCCAAAGATGAAATTTTCGCAGAGATACTTTGTAGAATTTCTGACGAAAGGGACCTGTGAAACATGGCAATCGTATATATAGTCCTGCATTTAAAAAAAAAAGTGATGAGACATTCTCATTGGTCATTTTCAAGTGTCTTTAAAAATGACAATATTTTATTGATGAGTCGCGTTAAAGCTGCAGTCGGCAAGTCTGGCAGATTGGGTCGATTAGCCAAAATTTTGAATCTTTACAACTCTCATGCCCCTCCCCACTACCAGCGAGCACCCTCCCATCGAGGTCGTGCTCGTCAGTGCGTCACTGTGCGTGTGTACCTGATTTTCTGTGAACGCGTCCGTCTCTTCAGCATCTATCAACACCATGGACTCGGAGGTAGGCTGCCCTGGCTAATCTATCCATAGATAGCAATAACCGAGGAATTGGAAGCTTGTTAGTAGATTTTCTCTCCGCCATCACGCTTCATGCAATCTCCAGGCGAACTTCAGGCGTGGCGTGTGCATGTGATATTAACGTGCGCGAGTGAGGGGGGGATCTGTGGCTTGTGCACGACCTGTGATTGACAGTCAGATCTCACACCCCCCTGCGCTGATTGGACCTGATGAAGCGGGAGCGCTGGATTTTTGCAAAACAAATAACACGCTCCAGGGGCCTGTACCATGAAGCCGGTTTAGGTGGCTAGCCAGCTATGTTTCAGTTTAGTTTCCGCCAACCCTGGGTTTTAGGTACTATGAAAGTAGCTTGGCTTGAATCGGTGTTCGTTGCCATGGTATCTTACGCTGCACGGCTAACCTGCTCCGGGGCAGGTTATGTTCTGGATTCAAGATCTCAGACTGAAGTTTGACCAATCAGCTGAGAGCAAAGAAACATATAGGTGACGTAACTTATTCCCAGTGTCTGTTACAATGACTTCACCTTTTCTTCCAAATCCGGTGGACATCTCAGCGCAAATTGTTTGACGAGCACTTCGTAGAGAAAGAGTTTTTAGCCAGACAAAATCCCCTTGCCTTTTCTGATAGTTACTTGTATGAAAGATACAGATTTTCCGTGGAAGGAATGTCTTATCTTTGCGAACTTCTTGAGCCGCACATAAAGAATTTAACACGTCGAATTCATGCACTTACTGTACCGCAAATGGTATTGCGTTTTTTTATTTTTTTTTTAAGTGGTACATACTTGTACGGTGGGTGACGCACAGAAGCTATAGGGGAAAACACGGTTTGTCGAACCATTCGTAAGGTGGTTCTCGCTCTGCAGGAGTACATGAATTGTTTCATTAATAGTGTTCCCCGGACATTTATCGGCCATGTCCATAAAAGAGGGCTTTTATAAAATTGCCGGTAAGATATATTGATAGGGTGACATCACATGAACACATTTTTTTTTTTTTTAAGCAAATTGCACAAATGTACTATACAATATAATACATGTTAAGAATTATTTTAAATCTTTATTATTATTCTGCTAATCTTATGATAGGATTCCCTAGCTTTCTTAGTAGTACAAATACGTTCTATATTTATGTAAAATTAGGTATATATGTATGTGTAGCCTATGTGTAATATAGCCTATAGCCTATTTTTATAATATATAAAAAATGTGCATGTATAATTTTTTATATATTATAAAAATAGGCTATATTACACATATAGGCTACACATACATACATAATTTTACATAAATATAGAACGTATTTGTTTAACTTACACATTAACAATCAGCAAACTTTCTCCAACAGTCTTCTCTTGCTTTGGCAGCAGAGACCGTATTGTTTCGAGCTTGAAATACATATTTAAATTCATCGTAATTCTGAATGATTATCTCTTGCTCCTCGCGGGAAAATATATCGCTCACGCTCTACCCGCGATTGGTTGTTCAGTGTCGACGTCACTCTTTTATGTGCACGCGCGCGTGGAGTAATCATAGCTTGAGGATCAAAGCCTGAGTTGACAGAGAAAGTTGATGAGCTGCATCATGGTACCAATAAAGCCTGATTACATCGGTTTGGTTTTGTCAACTCAAAACTAATCCTGTAACCTCGAGTTTGTTCAGCTACCTTCATGGTACAGGCCCCAGGTGGAGTTAGAAGCTCGGGTTTTTTTCTAAAACCACCTTATTTATGTTGTTCTGCAGGATTATAGTGTCGATTACACTGAATATGATCAAAAAATTTTTGCCGACGGCAGCTTTAAATTGTTTTTTTTAAACCTGTGTAACATTATATATATATATATATATATATATATATATATATATATATATATATATATATATATATATATATATATATATATTTCCCTTTCGATGTGTGCAAAAATATTGTATTGGTGAAAAAAACATTATCTCTAATACGTTTTTATTTCATTTTTTATGTACAAACGGCATGGCAATATCATTACATCTTTGAATTAGAATATACAGAACAGGTGCATAAAATAAATACAAATAAAACAAGAAAAATAATAATCATAGTATTAAACAAAAAAGATTGAAAGGTTAAAGGGGCTTGGTTGTGTTTTTGTTTTGTAAATCATATTCTTCTTTAATGCAAACATTATTTATTGCATTCTTTTTTTTTTTCATCACTTTAAGGGCTTTTATATAAGACAAACTCATTAAGAAGTTATCTCTCATTTACAACTCTTCTCATTTATTACTCATTTACAAGTAAAGTAATACATTACAAGTAACATGCATTACATAATCAGATCACTTTTTGATGTTACGAGTAAATTAATGCAATACATGTCACATACATTATGTAAGCACGTTACATTCTAATAATACAAATACATTTATTTACATAACAGGTAAGTAAGGTAGAAGGTACTCCTTTGCAGAGATCCCAAACCTAACTAAGCATTTAACAAACAGAAAGGAAGTCGTGACATCCCATTGCCAGATTTTCTCCAGTCCTAAAAGTAAAACAAAAAACACAATCTGTTTTTAAAAGATTTTTTAGAAAGTCATGGTCTCTTTTGAGCCTTTGTCAGTGATTCTTGATTTCTTTCAAGACAACATACTCTGAAATACTTCCCATCCCATACATGAAAAAAATACATGCCGTGTTGGTGATATCATATTTTATATATATTAATATATTCTTACATAGGCTATATAAAATAAAATGACACAACCCTGTCTCTTTTTGTTAAATTTCAGTTTTATTGATCAATAATAGCCATTATAAAAGTATAAGTAGCCTAAAAGGTATACGAAGCTATACAAGTCAAGAAATACAGTAAGTTAAACGATTCAGTCAAACATAAGTCAGCAGGCTACAACGTTAAAGATAAATAGCCTAAATAATTTAACGTTATATAAAGTTATGAAACTAAAACTTTGCCCTCAGCCAAAACGATTTGCCAGGGAACAAATTATAGATTAATGAGATCAAAGATCGTTAGATATAGCCTACACAAGATGAATTATATCTCATGTTTAACCACTAGACTAGAGACATAAACCAGCGGCAGACATCAGCAGAACTAGCCGAGGTAAGGCTGTTCCAGGCGGGATACATGAGCGCTGAGCGCCCGGTGATCCCTTGGATCTCACATCTCCGAAAACGTCAGATCAAAATTTTAAATAGCCGCTATCTGTATAAACAAACAACATATTTGAGATTGAAACAACTACATTGTTGACTGAAAAACTCTTAAAACTACATTTCATACACAATAACAGTAGTATTTTTAAATTGTGCGGTCTTTCTCCTCTGCTACTTGAGATTATAAATATTAGCTATAGAATATACACAATTTTACGGTGGCCGAGAGAGCTCAACGCGCTGCAACTATACACACAGATATAACGCATATTTTAAAAACGTTGTTGTATAAAATGTATATTTATTTGCAACAGTTATGTTAACAGCAATAATACTATATTTCTGGTAAGAACAGCTATTCAGCTGATGGACACGCGCTGCGTTGTCATGGGAACATCCCAGGTGAAAATAATGAGGAAAATATTACGTTGTCTTTCGTTGCTCCCTTCATCAACATAATGGCACACAAGTGCCCCGCTCCCTCCAAAGTGCCCAATTCAAGGGCTCTGCCGTCTGCCCTTTTAAGAGAGTAGGGCATAGGTAAAGCTCACGAGCAATAAGCACGTCCCAGCCGTCCGTCCGTCACTTATTGGGTTCCCCGGAAACATTTCCGTTGTGTTCTGTCCTATTTGCAGCGCGTTTCTGTATTTGGTTGTGTTCTGTCCTATTTGCAGCGCGTTTCTGTATTTGGTTGTGTTGTGAGTATTTGGAGCACACATGTGTTGTAAAACTGATGAAGATGTTTTCTTAATTTGCGGGTGTTTTTTCTATTTGCATGTGTTTTCTTCAGTTGCAGCGCGTTGAGCTCTCTCGGCCACCGTAAAATTTACATATACAATATACAATTTAATTTAATCTTACCTTGCATATAGCAGCGGGAGTTAGCATTCTACATAAAGCTACACATAATAACACTAAAGAGAAGTGTTGCGAGAACAGATTTAGATCAGGCATACTACTGGCATACTAATAGGGTCCTACGCCCGGACAATTCACACCGAGTAACCGGAAAATTCACCACACCGAACCGGCCGGGTGTCGCACCGGAACTGCTCCGGCGGGGAAACACCCTCTAAGAAAAAGGTTTTGCTTGCCTCTAGTCAGCCCATGACACTAATACTAATTTTCATGGTATCCCACAGAAAAAAAAAAAAAAAAGTGGCAGCAACTAAAATTTTACAATAAAACCATAATTCAATCAGTTAAATCGTTAAGCATAAAAGGTTCATGGCTGTAGGCTACATGACTTTACAAACATGTGACATATTAAATAAATATAATTCAGTGTCTATTTCAATGTGCCGCAGCTGTTTCATGTGGTATAATGCTCTTTTCACATAATTAAATGTTCTCTAATCCAACCGTTACATTTTTTAATAAGGCTAATGAAATTAACATGCGAGTTCTCCTCCGCCAACAGAGGCTGGTCCTGCACGACCACTGACAGATGAAGAGCAGATACACAATATTGGAAGAATATTAAAATCCAACAGGAAAAAAATTACTGTTGCTTTTGTATTTGTAGGAAATAAAAATGACCAAATAAATTGTGAATAATTAGTGTGTATTTAACAGCTGTGGTGGTTACGGCATATCTCTCTACCCTTCCATCTGGCATCCTCCCATTCCATACAGTAATCTCTGGTTCATTTTCGGCAGGAGCAATTATGGGAATATGTGTGTTATCAATACATCCAACCACACTGGAAATCATAAAGGAAATTCTAATTATTAGGTTACTTTCAGAGGTCACAGCAAGATGTTATCAAGTGAACGTCATTCATCAGATTTGCCTCATTTAAAACAATTTCTCCACCACTGACCTAGCCTGGTTAAAACCAGACTATTCTCAGTAGTAACTGAGTTATGGTCTGGCAAAGCTTCATTAATAACTCATTTCCAAAGGGGCGTCACCAACGGACGTCGCTCAAATGCCTCTGGGCGCGATTGGATAGACCTAAAACCAATCAGAGCGATCGTCATCGTGTAAAGCCATTTGCTGCGTCCCAATTCGCCTAAGTTACACTACGCCATAAAAGTATGTACTCTTTTTGTGAAGAAAAGGTATTTACTTTTAGCCTGACTACGTCAGACTTCCTACTTCCGCTAATTTCATTTCGCTCCTGTAGTCAGTCTGAGATAGCAGCCTATCTTTCAGTTTTCCACCGGCCTGAAAACAGCCGGGCCAATCAACGAACAGAGGGCGGGCTGAGAGCCGTGACGTAGACGCTGATTGTACCGTGGATGCGTAGATTTACTTCACATAATCTGCAAAAGTCATTCACAGCCATGTTCACTCCGGTATTTCGCTCGATGGTTTAGTTTTTGCATCATACATGCGTTTACAGTGGAAGTTAGATGCGGCTGAGCATGCGCATAACACACGCCATAACCAAACGTTATGTGATTGGCTTACGGGTAACCAATGATTTTAAACTTCAAACAAGCGCCCCCCCCGCGAGAGAGAAAACACTTCTCTATTATGCCCTTCCAGACTCTGTATACGAAGCAAAGTGAAGTAGCAGAGTCTGGTATTACCAGGCTAATTTACTTTTGAATGTGTAGCAAAAAAGTAGGCAAGCTTTGGGACATACTACTGCGTCATCTTTATCGGACGGATCTGTCGCGTGCATCCTGTCACGTAAACTGCCCTGTCAATCATCTTGTCACAGTTAAAATCCTCTATTAAATCTAATTTCATTTCCTACCGTTTCGGAGAGAAATGTAGTAGCACGTTCATCTGCCAGTGGGTCTTTCATGGAGACTGTCCTCATGTGTTTGCAATTTGAATATAATAATGCATATAAAAGTTGCTGCGCTTCACCAACGGACGTCGCTCAAATGCCTCTGGGCACAATTGGATAGACCTAAAACCAATCAGAGCGATCGTCATCGTGTAAAGCCCGCCCCAACGTTTCTGATTGGTGCCGCGATTTCGACGGATTAGAAATGAGCTTGAATGGGCTCTTTGCCAGACTACTTGCAGAGCAAATCTAAATTTGCCGGAAGTTGTCTGGGTTTTCCCAGGCTACCTGTTTTCAGATCGTTTCTGATGAAATCCTTCCTAAAACACATTAAACTTTAGTTTACAAAGACGTGAAACTCACTGAGTGGTCAGGGGTGTTCACTGATATGCTCACACAAAAATCGCTGCAAAAGATGCTTTCCAACAGGTGTTTTACCATTTGTTGTAAAACTGTGGACCTATTTTTCCAAACGCCTCACACCCGTACATTCTTCCGTTGAGAGCTTGAATAATAGACACTCCAGCCAGGCGGCGGAGTAATACCGTAACTCACAGCCAGTGGCGGCTGGTGCTAAAAAAATTTGGGGGGGCGCAACAAACTGAATTATTAATCCAGGACTGAATGTAGGCTAATTGTTAAATAACAATTTAACAGTGATAATAATGTAGCTATCATTAGCCTAAAGTTTAGCTAAAACTTCAGCCAGTAGGGTTGGGAAATATCCAATTGCCAAATAAATCTGAATTTTTGGGCTAAATGGCGATGTATGGTATAATCTGAGTATTTTATTATAATTTTTCTATTTGAAAAAAAAAAACTGTATTTAATTTTTTTATATATATATTTTTTATATTTTTTTATTTTTATATTTTATTTATTCAATGTTCATATTGAAGGTTACAAAAACAAACATAGTGTAACCTTGCTGTCTATCTGCAGTCTATCCAAAAAAGGGGTCAAATCACATTACATTCTAACATTGCAACATTACAATCTAAAAACAAAATAATGCTTTTTAAAGAAGTAGTTAAATTTACTAAACTTAAAAAAAAACACTAAAAAAACACTAATATCATAAAAATACACATGCAGGTTTGAAATTCTCTAGAACATTTATGTTCACCAACAACAACAAATATTCAACAACAAATATTTTAGCTAAATATATTTATAATTTAGTGCTAATGTATATTTTAGTCAGAATAATTGCGCTCCTATTCTATTGCGCTCCGTCTGTTCGGCGCTCATGCACGCGGCGGCGCTCGTTCATGGAAGTTTAGCTTGCAGAAAGCTCGCCCACCCATGACAGCAAACTGGAAATATTGACTTTCTAACATTTACAGATGGAGAATATGTCCGTGAAATGTAAGTTATGCACTGAGGAAATTTCTACCACAGAAACCGAAAATTCTCGGGCCAGCAGCATGTGTCCAAATTTCAATCTTAACCTTTCTATTTCATTAGAAACGATCTGAAAACAGGGCTTTAAGTGTAAATACCGAACTTCAAACTGTCAGTCAGTCTGTAAAAGCTTCATCAATAACTGTTGATAGTTGAATACCCTTGACTTCAGTCATGTACAGTTTCTCTTCTTCTTCTCATGTTTCCTGCAGTGATTGTGATTATTGTTGAGATCGCAGTGTTTGCTGCTCCTACTGTGATTCTTCTTCAGATCATCTGTGCAAGAAGAGCTGGTGAGTTTTGAGCCGCACACAATCTGATGATTCACACTCATCTGATCTGGAACAATCTGCAATCATGATAAAAACACATACGAGAGGTCAGTCAATGCTTTTATTTTGCAGGGAGGAAGGACTCGAAGCACCCAGAGGAAATAGAGATGCCTGCAATATAACAATAAAATACTGGCGAGTTTTGAGCAAATCTGCAACAATATTTAAAATAGCAAAAACTTACAGAGGATTGTTTATCGTTTTATTTTCTTCTTCTCAGAAAACAAAGAAAAACTCTGATCACCCTGAAGAAATAATGACAACAAGTTTAGATTAAAATGTGTTTTTTGTTTTGTTATTTTTTTTTACAAATAAAAGGCCAGATTTATCTTCATTTACATCCCAGTCAACACGTTGATCTCACAGTGATCTCTCCATATGATCACAATGTGAGTCACAAGTGTAACCTCACAGCGCACTCACTGTGTGCTCATATTATGGCCAAAATGTGAGGTCACCCCAGCTAGAAATGTTATTGGACATGAACTTCATCGTTTAGACGTCAAATTTTGGTTGAAAATGAAAATTGGGTTGATGTGTTAGGCTGGCTACGTGACACACACGTCTCAGGTGCAGAAGTGCTGAAGAAAACGTGTGCATGCTAAATAGAACCGACGCCTATTTTTCACGCGACACAAAAAACAAAAACAAAAAATATACTTATCGATTTTCAAATATTGAAATATTCTGTAGCCTATTTTGCCGTCAAAACTGCCGACGTTGTCTTTGCTGTATCATCACCTAGCAGCAGCGGCGCCGCGTCAGACATGTTTCTGGTGTGCAAAGACATAGAAAACGCCACGTGTATAGCCAGTGTGTAGCCGGCCTAAACATTTGATGTAAATATATAAAT
Source organism: Leuciscus idus (assembly GCA_021554675.1). Lineage (NCBI taxonomy): Eukaryota > Metazoa > Chordata > Actinopteri > Cypriniformes > Leuciscidae > Leuciscus > Leuciscus idus. Next base: position 60,301,203 of record CM038621.1, read on the forward strand.
AAATAAATATTTGTTTGATGTCAGGCTCCAACTTCATTAAACAACTCCACAAACAGCATTACCAGCTTCACTTATTACTAACCAAATTTACTTTATTTCTGTCATATGTGTGGAAAAGTTCTTATTGAGATTAACAGAATTAACAGGTTTAGATGTTGATGATTTATTAATAATAATAGTTGATAATAATGGTTTGATGTCATCATTATGGTGATCAGTGTTTGCTTTAGTTGGTCAGTTTGACTCTTGATGTTTTAATGTTAGTTTTTCTCTGGCTGCTGGAACTGTGTGTTATGGCAAGAACAGTTACAGAAAATGTGATCAGATGATGTCATCTATTAACAGTCACATTATCTATCTATAAACTGTCATGTGTGTTATTAATTTCATATAATAGATTATAGTAATGTTTCTACAGTATGACATCCAAAAGTGTTTTAATAAAATAAACTGTATAATTGCCAGTTGCAATTATAACTGTATAAGTTCCAGCATAGGTGCCTTCTGCACTGGCATCGTCTGGTCTGTCAAATGTGTTAATTATGTATATGGTGTCGAGTGCAAGGCGCGCACTATACTTTTTTCTTTTTGCATCATTTTCCTTCATCTGAAAAAAAACAAAAAAATTTTCTTTAATGCAGTGCACATATATGGACAGCCTACACAATCATGTGAATGTCTCTAATTGTCCATAAGGCCAAAATAAAAGCAAATTTGATCTTCTGGATCATAACAATCTGTTATGCTTGTGTATCTTGTGTATGGATACATCCAGAAAACATTTTCATGGAGTTGTGAAATGTTGAGCTTTTAGGGTTTGGAGCTGTTATCCGTACGACTGGCAGGAGTGTGTAGTGGGTGTGGCCAAACTATTGCATATCACTATCACATGCATTCAAAACTTTTCAAGCAAAGGTTTTAGCCAGGAATGGGTAAACTCTGTCCTGGAGGGCCACTGTCCTGCAGAGTTTATCTCCAACCCTGATAAACTCTCCTGCCTGTATCTTTCTAGTAATCCTGGAGACATTGATTAGCTGTGTTTGATGAGGGTCCCAGATAGCAAGCAACCATCAAAACAATGTTAAATCAATGTTAATGTGTCAATGTTAAAGGGATAGTTCACTTTGAAATTAATTTTTGATATGTTTTAGCTTACCTCAAGGGCATCCAAGATGTAGGTGTCTTTGTTTCCGCAGTAGTTTCAATTTTGATATTTTTAGGTCAAACCGTTCTTGTCTGTCAGTCATATAATGCAGGTCGATGGTCACTGTCTCAAAACACAAGCACAGAGTCCAAATTAAAACAATTCCCCATCGTCCAAATGAAACAATTCCCCATCATAAGTACACATTGATGGCCTAAGACACGAAACGAGCGGTTTGTGTGAGAAAACGAACAGTATTTATATCGTTTTTACCTCTTGTAACCACAGCCACATCCAAGTGATCTGAGGGCGCGGGCGCTTCGGTCTGCGCAAGCGCCGGAAGTGATCTCTCTCGCCTGTACGTCACTCATTGTTTACACGGAGATTTCGGAAGTGTTACCTTTCACTGTGAAGATCTAAACCTATTTAGATATACAGGAAATCGCAATGGAAGACGATTTCGATATATCAACAGACAACGTTGAATTTTTTTCACAACCATATTTATTTGAACCAGAATACACAGATCAAGAACTCAGAGCGATGGAGGAAGCATCCGCTGCAGCAGCACGTCTTCAAGCCTCAGAGAGACAGAGATCTCTTCAAAATTGGTGGTGTTCTTGCAGCAAGTGTTGTGAGATGCCAACAGAAGTGGAGAGCATATGTTGTCAGCTTTACAAATAGAAAGGACACATACAAAGACGTTGTTCACATACCTCCGTTGGATGCGAAAACATCATAGGCACAGCTGATGATGTCAGTACTAAGCGATCCACTCCTTGGTTTATAAAATCATCAGGGGAAAAATGATCGCTGCAGACCCTCCTCAACTTTAGTAAGTTTATGGGTGTGTTGATATCCAGCCGAAGAGCGATCAACCATAACTTCAAGAGAAAAGGCTCATAAATTGGGAATTCGTGAAAACACCACTCCCGGATGAGTTCGCGCGAGCATACGTAACTTAATTGTTTTCTTTTACGACGGTTGAAACATCCCGGATAAGTGCAAATTAGTACCATTTCTATTAGCCGTCTTACCTACAATCTCTGTTCTGTGTAAACAATGAGTGACGTACAGGCGCGAGAGATCACTTCCGGCGCTTGCGCAGACCGAAGCACCCGCGCCCTCAGATCACTTGGACGTGGCTGTGGTTACAAGAGGTAAAAACGATATAAATACTGTTCGTTTTCTCACACAAACCGCTCGTTTCGTGTCTTAGGCCATCAATGTGTACTTATGATGGGGAATTGTTTCATTTGGACGATGGGGAATTGTTTTAATTTGGACTCTGTGCTTGTGTTTTGAGACAGTGACCATCGACCTGCATTATATGACTGACAGACAAGAACGGTTTGACCTAAAAATATCAAAATTGAAACTACTGCGGAAACAAAGACACCTACATCTTGGATGCCCTTGAGGTAAGCTAAAACATATCAAAAATTAATTTCAAAGTGAACTATCCCTTTAACTGCATTGAATCAACATCACTTTTGCACTCGCAATTAATGTGTGAACTCGTGAATAAAGTCTATAGTCTAAATATAAAGTCTAAATATAACTGAATTTAGTCTGACTGCAACGCTATAGCCTACCTAATGCAGCGATCCATGTGGCGTTTCCTGATGGATCAAAGTCGTTCCTTAACTTCCTTTTCTACGTGCAATTAACAGTTTGTAGTCAGAATCAGAATGTAAATTGATCCACTGAAGGCAAGTGTAAATGAGAACCCAAGTGCAGTTTATTATAAACAAAACATGAAACAAAAACAAGACAAGAACTTGAACAGACCTCACAAACAGCGGATTACAGCTAACAATACTTGACAAAGACACATGGCAAACATGAGGGCTTAAATACACACAAGACTAATGACTAGACAAGGGACACCTGTGAACAATGATCAGACAATTAACCAATGACAAGACACATGGCAGGATCACATGACAAACAGGGAATCACATGACAGACATGGAACCATGACAAGACACAGAAACATGACAAGAACAAACCCAAAATGTGACACAGAATCAGAAAGAGCTTTATTGCCAGGTATGTTTGCACATACAAGGAATCTGTTTTGGTGACAGAAGCTTCCACAGTACAACCAGAATAACAGTGACAGGACACAGATAATAAAAATAATAAAAATATAATTAGTAAAATACACAATATACAAAAATAGATTTAAATAATAAAATAAAAAACACAATATAAAAAAATAGACAATAGATGGTGCTCAGAGCTCAGTAGAGCCGACCAGACGGCAACAGTTCAAAGAGGAAGTGGCGCTTGTCTACTCTTCTGCTACACACTCAAAAGTATGTACTTTTTCTTCACAAAAGGAGTACATGCTTTTAAGGGCGTAGTATAAGTAGGCAAATTGGGACGCAGCATAAGTCTCATAAATCACGGAAATGTATGTTAATGGCAGGGAAAGCTGAGGGTCTGATTAGTGTTTTCCATGTCATTTCAGACACAGATAAATGCAAGCACATACAATAATCTATGCATAGACCTAATGAATGAAGATCCAGTCAGACAACTGTAGGAAAGATCAGGATCAGAAATTTATTTAAAAGTGCTTTGTTCAGCTACTACTTTCAGTGCTGTGAAGACGTCAAACTTCCAATATGGTCAACAATGGGATTAATTCCTAAAATTAGACCCCTGGGTGTGAGGGGTCCAGGGTGATTCTGCCAGCTCTTTACTCACTCTGGATGAGTACAGTTCTTGGAGAGTGGGGAGGGGTGTACCAGTGATTCGCTCAGCAGACTATCCGCTGTAGTCTTCTGAGATCTGATAGCTGAGCTGAACCAGACAGTTCTAGAAGTGCAGAGGATTCAGTGACTGCAGAGTATACTTGTATCAGCAGCTCCTGTGACAGGTTGAACTTCTTCAGGTGGGCCTTTTTGACAATGAGATTGTCCCACTTCAGGTCCTGAGAGATGCTAGCGCCCAGGAACCTGAATGACTCCACTGCTTCCACAGTGCTGTTCATGATGCTGAGAGTGGGGAGTGCAGGGGGTTTCTTCTAAAGTCCACGATCATCTCCAATGTTTTGAGTGTGTTAACCTCAAGGTTGTTATAACTGCACCAGACAGCCAGCTGTTCAACCTCCAGTCTGTAAGCAGACTCATCACCGTCCTGGATGAGGCCGATAAGTGTGGTGTTGCCTGCTAACTTCAGGAGTTTGACAGAGGGGTATTTTGCGGTGCAGTCGTTGGTGTACAGGGAGAAGAGCAGTGGGGAGAGAACGCACCCCTGGGGGGCGCCAGTGCTGATTATGCAGGTGTGGATGAGAATTTTCCTAGCCTCACTAACTGTTGCCTGTCTGTCAGGAAGTTGGTGATCCACTGACAGATGGAGGCGGGCACAGGGAGCTGGGTTAGTTTGGACAGGAGGATGTTTGGTATGATGGTGTTGAAGGCTGAGCTGAAGTCCACAAACAGGATCCTCACATAAGTCCCTGGTTTGTCCAGATGTTGTAGGATATAATGCAGTCCCAAGTTGTGACCAAAACACTGCAGTCATGTCCAGTCATTTATGGACGTGGCCTTTACAATGTTGGCTCCATTGTCTATAGTTATGCAAACAAGATTTTCCTCCTCCAATTTCCAGTTTATGAGAGCATTCTTTAATCCCTGCGCCAGTGCTTCGCCAGTGTGGTCCTCAGGAAAAAAAACCCAGTCTGTAGGCACCGACTTTTCCTCAAAATCATGAGTAATGAAATTAATCGTTATTAATCGTTACAAGTCCAATGAAAACAAACTAAACAGAACACAACAGTGACAGATATAAAATAAATTCCCAGGAGAGTTCATTTAACACTGGAGTTTTTGCTGTGTATATATAGATGAAGTGTGATCTTGACGCATCTGTCAGTGCAACACTTCTGGAGGTTGTGAATTTGTGGTTTCACAAGCACAAACTTAGTAGCCTAATAAAAGCTTCATTGTGGACACACACATTTAGCAACACAATGTGTTAGTGATGTGATGGGAAAAAAAAGTGTAAATGAAACAAATAAAAAATAAATAGACACATAAAAATTATTCTGAGGACACTGTATGTTTTGCGTTTCCATCATTCGTTTCTGATGTGATACTTCAAAATATGCATAATATGACCATACGGGGTGCCAGTGGCTCAGTGGTTCATGTAGGTTGTCTACAAACCAGAAGGTTGATGGTTCAATCCCCACAGCACTGCATCATGGTGTGCGTCAGTACAGAGGCCACAACATTTTGAGGTAGAGGAGACAGCCTCACTCCAACCATTAGAAGGAAGGAAGCACTGAAGTGATCGAACACCTTCGGGATCTCCTCACGGAGAGAAGACTCAATTCAATGAATAGTTCCACTTCTAAGGGGGAGAGAGCCTCTTTTTGAGAGGGTGCTCTCACAGAAGTGATGGTTTCTACGGCATAAAAATTAGTGAGGTAGTAACCAGAACCTCCGCTTCCCGTTCTTTTTAGAACCAGACCTAGAACTCTCCAAGGTCTAGACGTGGGTGCCGTTGTGCCCCATCCCTGAGAATGTACTCAGAGGAAGGAGTCAGGAAGGCTGTCGAGAGGAGAGGTCGGTTGGGCCAATAAGGGGCAACTAGCAAGACCTGCTCCATCTCTTCCTGATTTTAGCACCGTAGTGCAAGAAGGCTCACTGGGGAACACATTTCTGCGGGGGCCCCATGGCCAGCTGTGGCCAGAGTTCTTTCTGTGTCGAAGGATATCCACTCAGACAGGAGAAGAAACAACTGGCAGAGGGACGAGTCCAGAGGGGCAACAGACGTGGCTGTGCGGCCCCGAACTGGTCCCAAAAAGAGTCTCCACTGTATCTGAACCAGAGGCTGTCGTGAGGCTTGTCAGCGGCACGATTGAGCAAGCCAGCAGAAATAAGTGGAATGAAGCGACCTTAGAAGCTTCTGGCTCCGAGGAGGTGGCGGGTGAGTTGCAACATGCGAGGGGAGCGCAGCTCGACGGTCGCAATGTTGTCAGAACAGTACATGCTCGCTGAGCAGCGGTGTCTCGAAGCGAGGAAACTGTAAGCAACTCGAGGCAATGAATGCCAATGCAGTCAGAGAGCGCCCAGACCTCTGTTACTGCATGCCCTTTATACGTGGCCCCTCAGCCGACATTAGTTGTGATCACGAGAACTGTTTGTGATTTTGCTACAGCAAAATGTTTTTCTTTTTTGTCTGAAGGATTATATTGCTAATTGTAAATAACAAGAGGATGTTGGTTAGAAGTCTATTATTAAATGCTATAGATTCAGAATATGCTGAAGTTTGTATACAAGTTTGCTGCTATACAGGCACACATTTATTTTCCTGTTGGTTCTTTGCAATGTTGGGACATATGCTGGCAAATTTAACCTAACAGTTGACTTGCCAAATCACTTCCATTTGTTTTATTAATAAAATTAATATAGGAAGTAAATTCTTTATGGGTCATCATAAATACTTTGCTTTAAAAGTGCTAAGTAGTCACACACACACACAAAAGATGCATTGATAATCGTTACCCTCTGAATCGTAATCGAATCGAATCGTGAGGTGCCTAGAGATTCCCACCCCTATTTGCTTTAGTTGGGCTTTTGAGCCTTGACTTTTTATGTACCCTTATTTTAACACTTTTGAGTGTGGTCTAAGATAAGTTCCCAGGAGAGTTAATTTAACACTGGAGTTTTTGCTGTGTATATATAGATGAAGTGTGATCTTGACGCATCTGTCAGTGAAACACTTCTGGAGGTTGTGAATTTGTGGTTTCACAAGCACACACTTAGTAGCTTAATAAAAGCTTCATGGTACACACACATATAGCAACACAATGTGTTAGTGATGTGATGGGAAAAAAAAGTGTACATAAAAAAAATTGACACATAAAAATTACTTTGAGGACACTGTATTGGGTCACTTAAAAATAACTATATTTCATTATGTTGAAATTGTTTTCTCTGACAAATAATCAGTAGCTACAATAGCTGGGTTTCCATCCAAAGGTAAAGTTTAGAAATGTTGCGTTTCCATCACTCGTTTCTGATGAATATCAGAATTCTTCAAAATATGCATAAAAACAGGGTGATGGACACATAGCTAATGAGAGGATAAATATATGTTTGTATTGATTTGTGTGTAACTGTTCATTTTAAAGCACTTTGTTCAGTGTCAAACATAATACTTCTTTATGGACTTGGTTGGTTTCTGGACGCCACTGTACAGTTCAGCTCACTTTCTGATCCAGAGCTTTTCAAAGTCAACACAGTTTTACACCAGAGATCTTTCTGATCGCTTCTTCAGCTGTGTCATAGAGTCAGGACTAAACACTGATGAGATCAGAGGAAGTAACCAACCAGAGGAGGAGCTGATGATGTTTAAAGGAAGAGCTGTAACTATATATAATGAAGAGAAAGACTGACAGAAACACAAAATGGCTGATAAGTGTGATCTGTGTCTGCTGGGACTGATCATTCTCTCTTCACTTCTCACAGGTAAAGAAATCTGTATTTTCTCTAAAGACATTTAGTGGAATTAGTCTGGAAAGAGTTCATTTGAACATGCTCAGTTTATTCTTGCACACATTCACGTTGTGATCTCAGAGTTGTGTATTGATACACACAGATCATACTGTATTATTCCTGATACTGGACATAGTGTCACTCAAACATCTGATGATGAAGAATGATCTTCATATTAAGAGTGTAAGGGTGGATTTCCTGCAGAGGTTCAAGCTGCAAGACTGCCGAATGACTAAAGAAAAGTTGTCAGCAAGATGGTAGAAAACTGTACATTTCAATTTTTTTGAATTTCTATCATGATGGTTCTTCTCCATATGAATGTACCAAAAGAGTTGGTTATTTAAACTTTATCTATAATGGGGAAAATTACTTTGATATATATATATATATATATATATATATATATATATATATATATATATATATATATATATATATATAATATATATATATATATATATATATATCCTAATAACAACATAGTTGCGTGACATAAAAACGAATGACTCGAAGGACTAGAGATGAACTAATTGCAACTTTTTTCTTATTCTAAATGTGATCAACATTTGATGTGTTTTGGGGAATTTGGCTATTGACATGTAACATGTTAAATACATTCTGCTGAAATGAACGAAATGACTTGAAAAAAGATTTGTTCATTTTGATGAACGAGATTCAAAGATCCGAGTCAGTAAAATGATCCGAACTTCCCACTACTAATGTGATCAGATGATGTCAGTTACTTGATGATGACGATAACGATATAATCATCATGTAGTGCTCTGGGGTGCGTTTCCCGAACAACGACGTAACTCGCTGCTTAACTATCATAGTACGATGCTTCGTTGAGGAAATCAGCTAGCTAGTCTCGACTGTTTCCCGAAACTGTATTGTCGCAAAGTGGTCGTTCAACGACGTTGGTTTATGACGTCACGCAGGTGGTGGAGTAATAACTTCTGTTAATGAATCTGTTTGAGATCAAATTAACGGTAGATGTTTTGTTACAAATTACAGACATGTCATCTGAGGACTATTTCTAATTTTTCTCAGTTATTTTGCTTTATTTCCAGATTCAATCATAGGCTCGTTCTTACATAGTAGAGCACGTTCACATGCGCTCTCTTCAAAAACGGTGCTTTAAATCTCTTGACAAACTAAAAGACGTAAATTACATTTGTATGTATTCTAAATAAAAGACACGGGTTGTACTGAATGTCAGCTTGCTTATTTTGCTCAAGATAAGGATTTATTTAGTCCACATGTCATGCAAACTAGAAACTCTGCTTCTAACCACAGGTCGAGAGCTGTCGTTCCAACTACACAACTTTGTGAATGTTCGTTAGAACGATGCTTTTGGGAAACACACCCCTGATCAGATGACCTCTTCTAGACTGTCATGTGTGTTATTAATTACATATAATTGATTAGAGTAAAACATATAGAAACACTAAACATTTTGAACGACTGTTTCACTTAGATACACTCAAACCTCAAGAATCAGCGCATGAATCTCAATAACGGTGACGTGCTTCATAAAGAAAACCAGGGATGGGTAAACTCTGTCCTGGAGGGCCACTGTCCTGTAGAGTTTATCTCCAACCCTGATAAACTCTCCTGCCTGTAGCTTTCTAGTAATCCTGGAGACATTGATTAGCTGTGTTTGATGAGGGTCCCAGATAGCAAGCAACCATCAAAACAATGTTAAATCAATGTTAATGTGTCAATGTTAACTGCATTGAATTTGTCCAATCACATTTGCCATTTATCTGCCTCGACTTTCTAAAACGCACAGTACCTCAACCATGTTTTAGTATTTTTCTCTAAATGCACACGACATATATAAGCAGTCTCTATTTAATAAAATGCATAATGTGCTTGTATACAATAAATGAGAGTACATGACAGGCTACAGCCCTCCAACCTCCCACCACATTTCCCTCTTATAACACCATGAACCACTATTGCTCCATTAATAATTGACTATGTACATTGCAAATACAATCTGGATTACTTACTTTTATTTTGTGTAATTTACAACGTAATGGTGTTGCATGCTCATAGTTTCATTTGCACTTGATCAGTGAGGCGATACAGCGCGCGCCGAGGGGGTATTTACTTTAGGGTCAATATGACCCAGTCGACTTTTCTTTAGTTAAAAAAAAAAGTATATTTACTTTTGTGTTTCTTATTCTAAAGTTAATAATTTTATACATTTGGATTATTGAAATAAATAATATGTAACTGCATTCAAGTCTTTTCTTTTAGTGGCATTACTGGAAATTTATGTGGCATTACTGCAAAAACAAGAAACTTCAAAATAACAACAAAAAAATACTGATTTAATGTATTTTAAAATGTTTAAATATATTTAATAAAAGCTGTTATAAGAGCAGTCATTCACATCCCAAAAAATTAATGGATCTATATGGCGCCTCTGCTGGAAGTGTATGGTAATTACACTTTTTGGGCAAAACTATATTATCTGCAAAAAAAACTTCTAACCAGCAGATGAAGAATTATGCATCTCACACCTAGATCAATATCCAGAAACAACTCTTATTTAATTTCGATCATCATTAACCCTTTCGCACGTACGATCACACCGGTGTGATCAGTCTAGGCTGGTCCCTGGAGCGTACGATCACACCGGTGTGATTAGAACGGTCAGTGCATCACGTGATCAACTGCTAAATTCAAATGGGCTTTCGCGCGTTGGCTGGCACTGAGCCAGAGACAGGCGCGCTCAGAGCTGTCATATATCACAACTTTTCAGTGTTTTCATCCACATAATGTTTATTTTAGGTTTCAGACATACAAGTACTTATAAAACAATACATTTAGAGTTTGTAAAATACACACTGATGTCAAAGGAAGAGGCAATAATAATCCTTTCCATTATCATTAGTTTTATTCATATCAGATACACATTGTGTAAGTAACTTTAAAGTTTACTCTATTCTTCTCCCAGTTCACCTGCCACTTACTTGTATGTATTTCGGGAGAAGTGGATGAATTCACGTGTTGTAAATCCAACAGATCCGATTCTCTGAACTGCGTCTGCGGCACAAACTAAGATGGCGGCGCCCATCGCGCATACAGCTCAACTAACTTGATCGTTATAAATGTGTTTAAACAACAAAACACTTCCACTTGCATATATTTGACAATCAGAATATCAGATATTTCATGCCATATCAAACAAATTTGTGAATATTTTTTTAAATTTTTTTTTTATTTTATTTATGAATTTTGACAGCTTACAACAACATAGCACAATAAAACTTCTCTCTGCTGTGCCTTTTTTTTTTCAAACAACAACAACAAAAACCCCAACATAGAAAACAACATAATTAGACATTTAAGGTTAGAAAATTAAGCAGTTTAAATACCATTAAACCAGACCAACAAAAGATAAACAAGACAAAACAAAACAAAAAGAAACAAAAAATAAAACAATAATAATAATAATAATAAGTAAAATAAAATAGTGAGTTTAACAAATAGGATCAGATTTTCAGCAGTTAAGCCATCACATTTAAGACGTGGCTGATTTGTCATGACATGGTATAGAGCACATTTTATAAGTTTCCATATATTTTAAGAATGGCTGCCATGCTTTATTAAATTTAGACAATGAACCAGTTAGAGTACATCTCATCTTTTCCATGTTTAAAAACCTCATAATGTCAGCGATCCATTGGTCATGTGTTGGGGGATGTTCCTGTTTCCACCTTAAGAGTATGAGACGCCGCGCAAGCAAAGAGGCAAAAGCTATAGCGTTTGAATAATGTTTAGTTAAAGAAATGTTAGAGGGTACCACCCCAAAAAGTGCAGTCAAAACAGAGGGAGTGAAATTAACTCTATACACCTCAGAAAAAGTGTTGAATATAGATGTCCAATATTTATTGAGATTAGGACATGTCCAGAAGGTATGTAAAAGTGAACCAATATCTGCTTTACAGCGATTACACATTGGATCACTATCTGGATAAAACTTAGCCAACTTCTCCTTAGAAATATGCAAACGATGAAGAACCTTAAATTGAAGGAGTCCATGTCTGGCGCAAATAGAGGATGAATGCACCCTCTTCAGCATAGAGTCCCAAAGATCATCTGATAAATTTATCGCCAAATCTTTTTCCCAGTGAGCTTTAATAATGGAGAGAGAAGGGGTGTGTATTTCTAACAGTAAACAGTACATTTCTTTAATCACTCCCTTCTTACGAGCATTGATGTCAAGAATATTATCCAGAGGAGTTATCTCTGGCAAGTTAGGAAAGGTTGTGTATCTACTAGCTATAAAATGGCGTATCTGCAGATAACGGTAAAAGTGAGTACCAGGTATATTAAATTGGTCGGTCAACTGTGAGAATGAAGCAAAAATTCCATCTATAAAAAGGTCTTTTAAAGTCTGTAAACCTTTACTGCTCCAAGCCTCAAAAGCCGAATCATTCATGGAGGGTGGAAACATGTGATTTGAGCACAGAGGTGCTTTCCTTGATATTCCAAATAGACCAAATTTCTTCCTATATTGTACCCAGATTCTAAGGGAGTCATAAAGCAGAGGGTTGTGTTTATATGTGTGCAATTCTAAGGGAAGTGCTGAGCTCAGCAGAGCAGGTAAAGATGTTTTCCCACAATTAGATGCTTCAATGTGCACCCAAGAGGGAGTTTCGAAATTTGAATCACTAAACCAGTAAAGCATGTTGCGTATATTAGCTGCCCAATAGTAAAGTTGAAAACTTGGTAAGGCCAGACCACCTAGTGATCTAGGCCTTTGCATAAAATCTTTGCGTATACGTGCAGATTTACCATTCCAAATCAATTTTAAAATAAGTTTATCTAAAGTAACAAAAAACTTTTTTGGTAAATAGAGTGGAATACAAAATTTGTGAATATTTTGAATAACAAAGGAAAAATGACATAAAAGCAGATCATCATTCATTCAGCCCTGTTGTTGCTGCGGTGTGTCACGTGACAAGCAATGACGCGTCACCATGGAAACCATAAAGTGACGCATTCTAAATAACGGTTGCCTTGAAAAACTCACGCTGGGGGTCAGCCAGAATATTTTAAACTTACGTGTGAAAGGGTTAATGTTTTTATTTAATTTTAATTTTTTTTTTATAAAAAGGTAATATTTCATATGCATGCTAATGGTGTAGCTGAGGTATTTTGCAGTAAATAGGTACAAAAGTACTTCAAATCTCCCAAAACATAGCATCAATTCATAGATGAGAAGTAAACCAAATATATATATATATATATATATATATTTGTATTATTAAAAATGTAAAAAAAAAAATAAAAAAAAACTACAATCACTCTCCTTGTGCATGTTTAATCATATTGTATTAAATGATTTGTTAATGCATTATTTTGTCATGACTTTACTTGAGACGGCCCTAATCATGATCAAATTCACTGTTAACTACTTCCCAAACTCAGCTCATGATTGATCATAAACTTACTATCAAACACACAACGAGTGTTCAGCTCAGTGAAGTGATGTTGTGTGGTCAGAGAACAGAAGTACAGTATCATCACGACTGTGTCTGGATGGAGAGTGAACTACTGATCCCAGCAAACCTTCCCTGAGTTTTGCTCCTTCCTTTGGGAACTGTTCCACAAATATTCTTTGTGGGTTTTGAATTGTTATTTTGTATTTAGCTGTGCATAAGTCACAGTAGGGTGAGTTTGAAGGAAAGAGAGAAACACAGAACAGATAAAGAGCTTTTAAGGGCAGTTATTAGTGTATTTTCTACGCTTGAAGAGGAGGATCAACTAATCCTGTGCCGTCCAGTAATGTTTATGACAAAGCTGACATCAAGAGTTCAAGATATGATGATATTACATTATTTACATTTGTTTCAAAGTCAGGGTATTTCTTATTCCTTCTTAAAGAGGCGTTTGATTTGGTTTATCCATAAATGTTAATTAATGCATTAACTATCAAACACCGGAAAAAGACTGTATGATTTGAATCTTCTGCTTATTATGCTGGTATGGTTTATGGTTTCATTTATTAATATCATAATGATCACTGAGATATACTGTGTTTCAGGTATCAGTGAATTATGATCATGTGTTCATCAGTTCTGGTGAAAATGCTCGTCTGTCCTGTAATAATGCTCTTTCTGACTGCAAATCTAAAACTACATGGATCTACTATAACAGATTCAGACATTCAGAGACAGTTGCACTGATTGAATTAGGGATAAAGAAGAAAGACACAGAGAGACATGAGAGACTGAGTCTGGAGTCTGACTGCTCTCTGAACATCAAGAACGTCACAGAAGAAGATTATGGATTATACAACTGCCAACAATATGTGAACGGACAGAAACAAGGAACTGATGCACTTGTTTCTCTGCATGTTCTTCATGGTAAGTTTATGATTATGTGGTCAATTTAAAAAGGGCAGATTCTCCCTTTAAACTCAGATGATGATTGAAGAGTCTGTGATTTGTGTCTTGTGTTCAGTTTCAGTGTCTCCATCATCATCATCATCATCATCATCATCTTCATCCTCACAGACTGAGATCAGTCCAGGCCGCTCTGTGACTCTCTCCTGTCAGTTGTATTCATATACAGGATTCACCTGTGATTATTGGGTTCGTTCTGAGGGATTTGAGCTGTTGTGGGTGAATCAGGCTGGTGTTGATCTGAAGACAGACTCCAGATATCAGATATTATCATCATTATCATCAGATCAATATCACTGTATCATCACTCTGACTACAACACTCCTGAATGAAGATAACAACAGAGAGTGGAGATGTTGGCTTACTCACAGAAATCAACTCGAGACCTCAGTCAGATACACTGTCAAGTATTCAGGTGAGAAAACACTCTTTTCTGACAGATTTGTGAAAACTTTCACACACTGGCTCTACTCTTTCTGATGGCTTCATACGTTTGGCAATTGTAAAATATTAGTGGTCAAAGTCATAAACTGCATAAAAATCCTTATAATTCCCAATATTGACCTCCTATGGGTCATACTAGGCTAAAATAGACTCTTCTGATTTATGCAACATTTCATGTATGACCCATGAGGGACGTCAATATTGGGGATTATAAGGATTTGTGCAGTTTGAGGAATTCTAAGGCTTAATAATGTCATTGATTCAGGAAAGCTGAAGGTTTATGGGAAGCAGCTCACTGTGTTTCACTCTCATATAAACCAGGAATAAATGATACAGTAACATCTCTCTTCTCAACTACTGCCACTGTAAGCTGTGATGATTGAACACAAACTGCATGTCATGATCAATATGAAAATATGATGTTAATGTCCTGATGCGTCTGAACATTCATCTTCTGCAGCTCCAGTCGCTTCAACAACACTGACTCCAGTCAGAAGCTCAAACTCTGAGAAGACATCAAGCCGAACTACAGCAGCAGCTTCTACACAAGGTTCATGATCACATGATCACTGTCACACATCATCAGTCTCTCGCTTCAGTGGTCTGCACTGGCTCTCACAGACTGCTTTATCATCACACATATTATCTACAAAAAAAGCTCTTTACTCAGATTTGTCAGTGAGTTTTGATACATATGACCGGTCTTGTACAGTCTGTTGTCTGATGCAAAATAATCATAATATACAGCTAGTGTAACTCACGCCACTCACATGATAAATTAATAAAATCATAGTGAGGATTTATTAAACACAACTCTTCCCATGTTAGTGTGAGCAGCTTTCAGCACTGATACTGTAGCTCTGGACTACAGCAGTTTGTAAAATAAATGCCTTGATATTATGTTCACTTAACATTTAACATAACTTATTATGTAACTCACGCCACTCAGGAAAAATGATCTGTGTGTCCAGCGAATTATCAAAAAGAGTTGTCCTTATTCTCTTAATGAGTAATGAGTGTGTTTTGGGTGTAATGTGAAATAAACGGATCTGCTCGTGTGTGAGTTTAAAGTTGTGTGTGTGTGTGTGTGTGTGTGTGTGTGTGTGTGTGTGTGTGTGTGTGTGTATGTGTGTGTGTGTGTGTGGTTAAAGGGACAATCTACGGGACAAGCCGGATTCACCATATCTTTATGTACACATTATTTTTTTATGAATTTTTGAACTTGACATTACAGGAGGGAGCGTTAAAGTGGACATAAGCCCATTATAGTAGAGGCACTGCTCCAACGAAATCCAAATTTTAAGCAGTTTTTACTGTAGAATTATTTTTGTATGAACTACATGTAACGTGTAACAATGACACTATAAAATGTAAAAAGTGTTACCTAGAGTTTTTATTAGAATTATGTATATATTTTATAACTAAACATTTTATATACACATTTGGCTAATGATTGTTCGCTGAAGTAGTGTTTTTGTACAAAAGATAAATACCAACTCAAACTAGAATCTTTTGCAGAATTTTTAATCTCTTTGATACATCGATATAGAAGAATATGTTTAAATCACTTTAGAAGGAAGCAAAGAAATTACTGGTCCAACTTCTCCCTCTTTTTAAAGTGTGGAAAAGGGAAAATAAGTTCAAAGATCGAGAGTCCAGCAACACCTGTAGTCGGCCTATATGCAACAACTTTATTGAAGATGTTTTAAAGATGAACTGAACTGAAAAAATCAACATTGATAACGTGTTGTTTATGACAATTAAAAGTAAATTACACAAAAAAATATATATAAAAAAATATCAATATAGCTTTTTTTTAAGCAACACAAAAATTGCGTTTGTTAGTATAAGAATGCTGGCAATTCTGATGACGTCACTGGAATGGTAGGACCTGCGAAGGCATATAGGCAGCTGCAGCTGCAGGTCCTATACACACGAAAATGAGTCATTTTGGTTATGCGTTTGAGCCATAGACTGTAAAAAATAGGTTTGAGCCTATGAGGTACAGGCCAGTAGTACCTGACTACCACCACAAGGAGGACGATCAGTTTCAGGCTCCACCTACAGTACAGGATCGTTTGGGGGGAAGTGACTGGTGTGGGTGCGGGCGCTGCCGGAGCATGGACACTGCACCGGAATCGATCTGTTGCAGAGAGGTCAACCTGGAACATTTATTTTTGAAATGCGATATGGAATTAGACCATATATCGATATAGTTCAAATTTGTGATCCTTGCTCCCCGCGCCCCCGCGCCTCCTTTTGCACTCTGCGTGCGTGTTTAGAGCATGTTATGTTATGAGAGGCGAATCATGACTACTTCAGAAAACCCAGCACAATAGGAACTACCTGGCAGTGACATAAGTGTACGCTGAAATAAAGTTTTTCACCTCAGAAAGACGGACTTTCTTGTCATGTCAGCCGTTATCCTGTTCTCGTAGCGCACACTCTTCAATTGCACGCGCAAATGTAGCGGCGCGCGCTGTATCGCCTCACTGATCAAGTGCAAAAGAAACTATGAGCATGCAACGCCGTTACGTTGTAAATTACAATAAATAAAAGTAATGCAGGTATGATCCAGATTGTATTTGCAATGTACATAGTCAATTATTAATGGAGCAATAGTGGTTCATGGTGTTATAAGAGGGAAATGTGGTGGGAGGTTGGAGGGCTGTAGCCTGTCATGCACTCTCATTTATTGTATACAAGCACATTATGCATTTTATTAAATAGAGACTGCTTATATATGTCGTGTGCATTTAGAGAAAAATACTAAAACATGGTTGAGGTACTGTGCGTTTTAGAAAGTTGAGGCAGATAAATGGCAAATGTGATTGGACGAATTCATCCAATGGGATCGCTTGTTAAGTTAGCTGCGCAAAATGTTAAAATCAAAATACTGTATGGCCGGTTACTGCACAGATACCTCTTACTATGGACCTAGCAGCTAACGTTAGTTCTGCGAGTTGAACTCCCTGCATCAACAATGTTTCCTGACACGATGAACATCAGCTAGCTTCAGGGTGAGTAGAGAGGGACATTGGATTCTGTTGACAGACGTGCTGCGGTTTAGTTAGCTACTAGTAAACGCATTATTATCGACCTGTGATATCGTCGGATTCATGATTTATTTATACAGTTTATATGGTCGGAGTGGTGGCTAGCTTGTGGAGTTTGACAAAAGTGCTTCCAACGTGTTTAGCTGCTAGCCCTTTCTCTAGGTTGGATCGTTTGGTATCTAGCTTGGTTTTGTGACTCAATTTCAATGAATGCCGAGTGTGTCAGTCTCAGTTTTGTTGAACAGTTTTGTCTATAAAGCCTGGTTTCCTTGTCAAAGGTAGCCTGTGAAAATGTATCATAACCCCAGCTGCCTTAGCCCTATACCATTCATTACTACAGCCAGGGGCAATACAGTATGAACCCCCCCTAGACCTGTTGGTTTCTGTTTCCTCAGCCATGTCAGCTAGCCTCACACTATGTACATGCTATGGCTGCTCTGCTTGTGTTGGTTAGCAACAGAGTAGCTTACCATGCCAGTGACGTAGTGGAATGCTGAAATCCAACATGGCGGCGCCCGTGTAACAACAACAACATTTTCAACGTACCATTTTATCCCTTTTAACAAATTCTGCCATTTTAATAATTGTACCAATGAGAATAAATAAAATACATCTGTTATATCACCTTTACTCAAATTTTCAGTTCAGGTCATCTTTAATACGCTGATTTCACGCAGCCGTTATTTTGAAATCGAAAGCGAGGCTCCGGTGGGAAGAAAACCGGAAGTGTCGCCTTTAATCACAGGAGAGTCGTGAATGCGATGGCGTATTGTTGTGTTTAATGATGTTGTGTCAATTCTAAAAATGTACAAACATTTCTTTCATACTTTAGACTATATACAGTGAAATTCATTTATAAATAAAATATTTTTTTTATATATAATTCAGAATGTAAAAAACGAAGCAGGAATGAACTATATACATATCCTATATTGGATATTAACATCCAATAGTGTAAATCGCGGCAGCAGCTTCAGGTTGGTAATCCAAGGCATTGTTGTTTATCTTTACTTCCGGGGTTCTTCCCACCGGAGCCTCACTTTCGATTTCAAAATGGCGGCTGCGTGAAATCAGCGTATACTAAAGGTTTTAAGCCGCCTAGTCGACAAAAACAGTTAGTGCTGTTTTAAAATTTACAAAGCATTCAGACAGTAATAAAGTAGATGTAGAAATTTGACAAATCTGTAATCTTTACTTTTACTGTTTCAGTGAGTGTACTTTAATAAGCAGTAAAATAATTGTGGGGAATCATATTAAAAGAGGTACAGATGAAATGTGTAAGGGTTAGATTGTATACAGTTGTTGGTTTGCAGTGGCAATACTCCATTATTCACTGCTAGGCAGGGCCCCAAAATTATCCTGCTTAGGGCCCCCAGATTTACAGAGCCGGCCCTGTGTACACAATAATAATCTTTTACATTGTAATCCTTTTATTTTTAATATTTGGCATGTTTGTCAATTCAATTCAATTCAATTCAATTCAATTCAATTCAATTCAATTCAATCAACTTTACTGATCCCACAAGGGGCAATTAGTTAGTGTGCTGCTGCACGTCCCTGTGTGTGAAGTAAGCAGAGTGTGTGTAATAAGCAGAGTGTGTGTAATAAGCAGAGTGTGTGTGTGTGTAATAAGCAGAGTGTGTGTAGTAAGCAGAGTGTGTGTGTGTGTAATAAGCAGAGTGTACGTGCGTTGTGGACCCGCCTATAGGCGCACATTTACTAACACGCTCTTTAAATAACAAAACAAAATATTGCGCCATTGACTTTAGAGCAGGTTTCAGTTGGTCAATGGCTCAGTCTAATTCAGTTCCTCAAAATAGCAACGCACCGACAATGCGCCTGAACACCCATGAGTGCACAGGTGCACAGATGCTCACATGCATTTTCTATTTAAACAACAATGTTGCAGAACATGAAAATGAAAACTGTGTCGGGCTGAAACTAGCAAAACACACTTGTGTCGCGCCTGGCACTGTATTGCGCGGGTGTATGAATGGGCCAATAGTGAGGATTTATTACCCATATAGCAGTTTGTGAAATAAATGCATTGATATTGTGTTCATGCATTAAAATATGACATATTTCTATTTCCATTTTGTTTTTAATAGTTGTAACATCAACTACAGCAACAACACTGATTCCAGACAACACAGCAAACTCTCAGAATCCAGGTGTGTATGTGTAGTACTCCTGAAAAGGTGTATAAGGATTAACCCTTAAAGACCTAGAACATTTTTGGGGCGCCTGACTCACCTGTACTTTTCTTTGTTTTTCTAACCCATTCTAGCAGCAAGCATCAAGTGCCATATATCATTTTAAACAGGAGAACCTAAAGTTTCCAGCTAGCTCATTTAAAGTCCCAGTTTTACATTTCTTTTGTCAGAGAATTGATGAAATTAACAGGATTTTAAGAAAAACGGCAGCAAAAAATGTGGTGTTTTCAGTGTGAACTCAAACAGAACTTCCTGAAGTTTTGTTTTTTTCTTTTAGAAAGTTAGACTTGGTTGTTTTAGACTTCCAGATGAAATTTTGTCTACATGTAACAATCCCTCAGCAAGTTATAGCCATTTATTATAATATTATTCTAGGCGTTTTTGAGTAAAGACAGGTGTATTACATTTTCTGACAATGTAGATGTGTCCAAATAAGTTCAGGAGGTAAAGTAAATAGAAAAGTTGTTATATTACAACAGAACACTGACGCAAACATTTTTCTTCAGACAATTATATTATAATTTGAATATGAACAACAAATGCAAACAATATAACAAGTAGTGACAACTGTGCAATATAAATACTAACAATACAATATACAGAGTGTAAATGAACAAATGGTTCAAATAATCTTCACAAACTAAATACCAAAAGAAATAAACAGTGCAAATGAAGAAATGGTTCATTGAGGGTAATATACTGAGTGCTAATGAACAAATAGTGCAAATAATCTTCACAAACTAAATATAAAAAAACAGTGCAAATGATTCAAACAATCTTCTGAATCGGAAGGTTTCACCAGGTCTAACGACTCGTTTAAAAAAATAAATTCTAACACATCCTCCGATTTGTACTGCTGTTTTTTTTACATACTCATGCTCTTTCGTGTTTTATGCTCTTTCATGTTTTGCGCTCTTTCGTGTTTTGCGCCATGGTCAAAAACTTTGCATCCGTTAGTTTTCATGCGTAGTTTTCAATGTGTATAAAGAAACGTGATTGGTTGTTAAAATCACCAATCACTATGTTTGTTGGTTGAGTTGATGACCGTTTGGACGAATCTGGGCATGGGGGTGGGACTAAGCATCAACAATCGTTCCTGTTTGGAAACACCACATGTGTTTCCTTGACGAATCACTGCTGCAGATTTTGATGACGCAATCACCGGCACTACGGAGCCACTGAATGACCAATAGAGACACCCGTGATAGCACATCTTTACGGTGCATTTTAAAGCATACAGATTGGATTAGCGACTCAAAAGTTATTAAACATTTTAGAACGATAGTTATTTTATGCCGCGGGCGGCCGTATCGGTCTTTAAGGGTTAAAGAAAAATGAAATAAAAGAGAGCGCTGCAGTGATGGCTTCTTTGTTGGTGTATTTACTCAGAATCAAGCATAAGAGAATATGCATATAACAAAAGCTCAAAATGTATATCACTTTTTTTTTTACAGTAATGACTCGTTGTAGACATAAGTGCCATCACACTAGAAGGAATAAGAAAAATATGATCAACAAGCTATTCAACACTCTCTCTGTACAGTTCTCATGCTCTAGCCTCAGAATGACATGTGGCGTTTACAGCTGATAGTAACACTCTAATCTCATGCTTTTTACAAACACAATAAGACTGAAACAACATCATGTACTCTCATACACTCAAATAACATCAACATAATGACCATTTATAATGAATAGCGGGCTATCGCGCTAATCGCGAAACACTCATGCTAACCATGTGCTCAGGCATACTAAACTCATGACACACTATTAATATAGTAAAAAACAACTACTTTAAACACACACAACTCATCAGTATTGCATTAACAATGTTTATACTCAAAACCGAAGTGTGTTTTAGTTACCTGAAAAGGTGTATAAGGATTTAAAAAAATGAAATAAAAGAGAGCGCTGCAGTGATGACTTCTTTGTTAGTGTATTTACTCAGAATGAAGCGCATCACGGGCGCGCACCACCCATTGAAGTGTGTGATGACGTAATCACGCTGGTATGCCAAGCGAAAATAAATTATTTAATAAATGCACATAACACTCTTTTTAAACAAAGCACAAATAAGACATTTTACAGTATTTAAAAGTATTAGAAAAATAACATTTTACTATATTATAATGGAATTGAAGAAATTGTTCAAACATAAACAGCTTGTACTCACTATATTACATATGTTCATCATCTTCATTTGACCGACTCATGGAGTTTTTTCTATTTCCATTTTGTTTTTAATAGTTGTAACATCAACTACAGAAACAACACTTACTCCAGATACCACAGCAAACTCTCTGAATCCAGGTGTGTATGAACATCATCCTCATTTGACCGACTCATGGAGTTTTCTAGAATCAGTCTCTGAATCCTCTCTGGATTACACTTTCCATGTTGTCAGTCGGGTTTTGTTTTTGGTCTGTGTGACTCCGCCCACTGCCAGTTCAGCCAATAGTATTCCCACACCCCGGGATGCCAGATAGCAGGAAAACACAGCGTATCGCAGTCATCAAACAAACTGGGTCAGAGATTGCAGATTCCACACAACCTAAAAAGCCTCGGTATCCATCTAAACATCTCTATGAACAAGAACTTATTAAAACACGGATAAATCAACTTACAATGTCTAAGTCTCCTCGACTTTCATTGTCAATTGCGCTCGTTCTGTTGCGTGTCCTCAAACTGGCGACCGGCGTAAGTGTCGAGTCTGAGGAGGCGGGGAAACTACGATCTCTGATATTTTGAACATAACTCATCCCATGTTAGTGTGAGCAGCTTTCAGCACTGATACTGTAGCTCTGGACTACAGCAGTTTGTACAATAAATGCCTTGATATTGTGTTCATGCTTTAAAATATTATATATTTCTATTCCCAATTTGTTTTTAATACATCAACTACAACAACAGCACTTACTCCAGATACCACAGCAAACCCTCTGACTCCAGGTGTGTGTGAACATCATCCTCATTTGACCGACTCGTTGTTCGAACAGCTGATCACAGATTTTGACTCAAGCCATGTTTAATTTGTAATCTACATCACTTTCTAATTCCATTCTTTTGTACATCACCAACAACCCATAAACATGAAAACTAATACCGTAATGTAAAAAGTAACTGTAATTAAATGTCAGACACATCATTCTCATCCAGACAATCCTAAACAATCATGTCACATTCATTTAGTGAACATATGAGGTACAGTCTGTTAGTGTACAGACGGCTTTTAATACATATCAATTTCTATAAAATCATCATCACAAGCATCAATTTACATGATAAATAAAGATAATCATGCTATTAAATATGCCATTTTTATGTATTTGGTTAAACACAGTAATATAGTCCTGCTAATGGTGTCTCTCTATATAGACTCTCTCTCAGTGACTCTCTATACTCTCTTTCTCAGTGACTGTGATTGTGATTGTTGTTGCGGCTTCATTCGCTCTTCTCCTTCTGGCTCTTATTCTCTGGGTGATTCGTAAAAAAAGAGCAGGTGAGTTTTTCATATTTTGTAACAACAGACAAAAACATCTGATAAAACAAAATTCTTCTAGACTCTTTTAAAATCTGATTGTCATCTGCATTAGAGACTGTGTGTGTGTTTGATCATAAACTTTCCCGTGACATTATGTTTCAGGCAACAGAAGAGGGACTGGTGACTCTGTGGTAAGTATTGCAGGTTGATCCATGAGTTATTAATGTTCATAAGGACTGACCCTGAAATATGACACTCTTATTACTCATTATTATTAAATGTCAGGGTTCTCAGCAGACAGTTCTGTCAGTCTTGTCTTAGTCTAATGTGTCTCTGTCTGTGTTGTGTTTGAGCACATGGCTCTGTCTTTATTTGTGTTGGCCATGTGTTCCTCTTGTCCCGTCTCCTAGTGTCCAGTTACGCCCTCTTGTTTAGTCGTTGATGAGTCCTCGTCAGTCTGAGTGTGTGTTCACCTGTTCTTTGTCTGAGGGGCTGTTCACATCATAGACATAATAAATACATAGACGCCCTATTGGCCGCTGGATCGTACGTCAACGGCGCCGCCATACTGCGGAGGGCAACTTTCCCATACCTCTCATAACAAGAAATGATAAAAATGCCTATTTCGTGTTCTGCTTGGGGCTTTACAAATCGCCACACAATTGAAAACAGGTCTCAGGGAATTACCTTTCTGGTTGTATTTCATTTACTATGTTTATTTTCAGAGGAGAAAGGCCGCGAAATTTTAAAATACTACTGTTATTGTGTCACGAAATGTAGTTTTAAGAGTTTTTCAGTCGACAATGTAGTTGTTTAAAGTTCAAATCTGTGGTTTATTTATAAAGATAGCGCCTATTTAAAAATGTTATCTGGCGGTTTCGGAGTTGTGAGATCCAGCGATCACCGGGCGCTCAGTGCTCATGTACCCCGCCGAGAACAGCCTTACCTCGGCTAGTGCTTCTGACGTTCGCCGCTGGATCTGATGTCTTTAGTCTAGTGGTTAAACATGAGAATAATTCATCTTGTGTATATCTAACGGGCGATCTTTGGTCTCATTAATCTATAATAATTTGTTCCTTGTCAAATCGTTTTGGCTGAAGGCAAAGTGAAGTTTCATAACTTTATATATTTAGGCTATTTAACTTTAACGTTGTAGCCTGCTGTATGTTTGACTCAATCGTTTACTTTATTTCTTGACTTGTATAGCTTCTTATACCTTTTAAAAACTGAAATTTAACAAAAAGAGACAGGGTTGTGTCATTTTATTTTATATAGCCTATGTAAGAATATTTTAAAATATATAAATTTACATTATTTATTATTGTTATTATAATAATATACCACTTGCGATTATCAATCTATTATAGTTATGCTGTTAAATTATTGTACTATTCATAGTAACTATATTATACATAAACTATATGCTATTATCAATATATTATTATTATATTATAGTACTTATGATATTATATAATTATACTTTTCATTACTATTTTATTTGCTTCTCACTTTATCTTATATTTACTATTTGCATTGCACTGTAGTTATACCATATATCATATGTATTACCATAAAGGATCCATCAGTTATCTTTGTTATTGCTAAAATCAGGTCAATGACAGAATATGCTTTTTCCACAATAAGAAAACTTTATTTTATTTAATGTGAAAATTAAATTATATCTCAGTTTGGGGGTGTTCACAATTGTTATCCAAGAATAAAAAGCCAAATACATGACAAGCCTGAGCTTTGGCCATTCCTTATTAAAAAAATATTTTATAAGTCTAACTATCGAGATTTTAAATAACTAGAGATGGACCTTTTTTTTACACCACATACAAACCACTGAAATCGGTTGATAAAGGAAATTTTTTTTTTTTTTTTTTTTTTACCGCAGCTCACCTGTTTACTTGCATTTGATTACAGCGCAGTCTTGCTCTCCGCAAAATGGCGGACGCGTTGACGTATCGCAGCAACGTTCCAAAGCGGGCCAATAGGGCGTCTATGTATTTATTATGTCTAATCAACTAAAAATGTAAAACTTTTTATGCGTTTTGCCCGTTCATTTACACGACAATGGTGTTCTGGGTCCCTGAAAATGCAAAGTTTTGAAAACGGGTTTCAAAGTGCAAGTATTTGAAACCGGTCTCCATGTAAACAACAAAATGTGAAACTCTGAAGACGATGAGGTCATGCACGCGTATTACATGTTCAGTCTATAGTGTTTCATCGCCATCTGATGGCCTGGCAGCAGAATACAGTTTTTTTTTGTTTTTTTTTTGTGGATCTGTGTGAATGGGGATCGTTTTGACAATGGTGTCGTCTGTACGCGGAAAACTTGAAGGAAACATTTTTAAGCATATCATTTTCGTGTAAACGTACCCTGAGTGTGTTGTGCCTGTTACTAATTGCCCATTGTTCTAGTTGTGGATTTCATCATGAAAATATTATTGATGGATGGTATTTTTTCCATATTTCCATTGATGTTTAGGAGCAGACAGATGATGTGACTTATACTGAAGTCGCTGCGTACAGTAAAAAACGAGGCAAAAAGAACAAGGTGAGCGAACACTTCCTTGATGTTGTCCAGCTTCTCTCAACATGATTGTTGTATATTTTCCTCTTATATGCAGATCTTCTTGATTTGTGTGATTATATGCAGTTCTTCATGAATTGAGCTCAAACAACATGCTGTAATAATTGTGGGTTGAAACAACTGTGATGTTCATTCAGGTTCGCTGTGATGATAAAGTGACTTATGCTTCCATCAGAGGAGCAAAAGCTGGAGCTCAGGAGAACTGCAGTCAACTTTATGCCTCTGTGAACAAGAACAAATCAGGCAAATAATTATACTAAACCTTCATGAGCAGAGGAATATCAGTCTAATATAACTCAATCCTAATGGGTTCATTCATTGTTAATACTTTCAATGTCTTTTACATGTTAACAAACAAACTGTAACAGATTGTTGTCTTTTGTCCTCTTTGTGTTCTGGCTTTGAGTTCTAGCGCTTCCAGAACTGTTTTAATAACCTTTGGTCTTTAGTTTAATTTAGCAATGTGGAACTAGTGTGATTACATATTTTCAGTAGTATTTTCAGAGCGGTGAACTCACTGTTGAGGTTTGGAAACATGTTTCTGCTGAGTGTGAGAACTCTGTTAGTTTAACCACACGTCTTTAGAGAAATATTTAAAGAAACAAGAGGAACTGACATCTTAACCCACACAGAACTGATCATCTCTGAACCCAGTTTGGACTGAACCTGGTAAAACAAAAATTACTTATTTAATGGATAAATACAAGTATTTGTCTGGTACCTTTTATTTGATGCTGAATAATACAAAACATTTTAAAATGTACTTATTATTCAGTCCTATAAGTACGTAAAAACAGTTATATGTACATATCATATTAATAACCTTAACTTCCATAAACTGCCATTAAAAACATGTTAAGGAATACATAAAGTATCTGCAATATATGGAAGTTAATTTTCTCTTGTTTTGTCTTATTCAGCATCCAATAAAAGGTACCAGACAAATACTTGTATTTATCCATTAAATAAGTTATTTTTGTTTGACCAGGTTCAGTCCAAACTGGGTTCAGAGATGATCAGTTCTGTGTGGGTTAAGATGTCAGTTCCTCTTCTTTCTTTCTTCATTAACCACACGCTTTTCTCTAATAAATTAATAAACTCTTCCAAACCTCAACAGTGAGTTCATCGCGCTGAAAATACTCCTGAAAATATGTAGTCACACTAGTTCCACATTGTTAAATTAAAACTAGACCAAAGGTTATTAAAACAGTTCTGGAAGCGCTAGAACTCAAAGCCAGAACACAAAGAGGACAAAAGACAACAATTAGGCAGAAACGCATGTGTGTTAGTTTGATCATACTGGTTTTAGACAAACTGCACAAAATGTTATGTATGAAAACTTATCAGGCATACAAACGTATATGAATCATCTACGGTTCACAGAAAATTTTAATAATGGAATTAATAAATTGATGTTATTCTTTACATTTTTATTAAAATGATTATTTGTTAAGAAGCCGTTGAATGGCCGTATTCTGTTGTTTAATATGATTAATGGTGGAAAACACTGAATTGAGGCTGAAATGTACAGTATGTGTAATAAGCAAAGCTTCTGTCTACTCCTTTTGGGTCACTGCGAGTTGTTTTGATCACATAGATTATATGATTATATATATATAGGCCTACAGTTTGTTTTGAGCTTTTATTCTGTTTGTGTTTTTTCTAACCCTATGGACCAAAATAAAAAAATATATATATAAATTGAAGTCATAAAAATTTTTTTTACAAAGAGCCCATTTTTCTTGTGCATTTTCCCAGTGAAATTATTAACTCCATACTAGGCTATCTATTGATAGAGTTTTCAAACACACTGTTCACAGAAAGAATTGAAATTTAGGCATTTAGGCCAACCGTCTCCATTGGCTTTGTATTGCCTGAAGCTTTTGACTTATAACAAAAAACAATGTCTAAAAGCTGCTATGTGACAAGGTGTACAGCAAACAAGCTACAAAACCCTAGAAACAAGTTTTTATAAGCTGTTGACCCCAAAAAACGAGTGTTTAAGGACACAAAAGTGGATACAGGCAACTGAGATAGAGACGCGGGAGGGGAACGTAATCGGCGACCAGTATAGCTTAGCTTAGCTTAGCTTACAGAAATATAATATATAAAACTGACATTTGACTAAGTAACAAAATGTTGAGTGTCAGGATCCCACAATTAACCCATTCTTCCAGCGCATGCTTCACGTCTTATTGCCTGTATCCACTGTGGCATCATGAGAGGTAGAGGATCACCAAAGTGTGGGTTGCTTCACAAATCGAGTCCAGGCAGAGATCAAGTCACTGGTTTCTTTATAATAATCAACTCAAAACTCCAACACTTTTTAACCAAAACACTTTTCCAGCTTCTCTTTATGCTCTCTAACAAAAAACAGCCAGTCTCTCTGTCCTCAGCTCATTAACAGCTTTTCTCCTTCACTCACAACAGCTGTGTCCCTGGTAACTGTAGTCCGGGACCTGGTGGCCATCTTGGTTTGTAGTCCCATTGCTGCAACCACCTAGATGGCACATACCTTGCCTCTATGACACCCTCTCACGATGCCACACCACCTTTGTCTCCTTAAATGCTTGTTTTTTTGGGTCGACAGCTTATAAAAACTTATTTCTGTGTTCTTTAGCTTGTTTGCTGTAGACCCTTCAGGGAAAATTAAGGTTGATTATGTCCCTATCAACACATGACCAACATCACCTGACTGTATTTTCTCTCAGCTTTTCTTGACAAATGTGCGTTAAAAACACACAATCAGCCAAAGAAGGAATGACACTGAAAATGTCAAAGGTCAGTTGTAGAATTATGATTCAGCTTCTGTCAAAAATGATTGATGACCGTGAAATTGATTAACTCTTGACATTGTCCCGCCCCCTGTCCTTGGGTTGACCTGACCTCACATGACAGTGTCACCTTTGACCTTGTATCCTCCGGGGGTTGGAAATGACCTTTGACCGTTGACTAATTGGTTGATGTGTATGCCCTCGTGAGTATAAGGTATCTATTGATTAAGGTTTGAACTTTGTCCCAGTTATAAAGTCATGAAGGGTTATTTTTGTGAGCTCTGACGTCCGGTTGTGTCACATGCCATTCCAGCACATAGTGGGGGATTACGGGGGCACAGTGGAAGTAATAACTTTTTATCACTTCCACCCGGCACCGGACGGAGTTCAACCTCCCTCGTCTGTCGTTCTTCAGACGTTACACTACTCTCTCAATATTCAAAGTGCAAACAGAGACCGGAGCCACAACTACACAGTCCAGAGATAGGTTTGAAAGCTCTGTTGCGCAACGAATCCTCCGCCATCGTCACGCGATCAGTGAACTGGGATTCCTACTCTGGCGACTCGTGCTGGATGAGCAGAACAGACGTTTACAATAGTTTACTATGTTTTTGTTGTTGTTTTTTTTAAAGCAAAACGACCTTGGAGGCAGTGACACGGTGAGCACCGTAATGTAATGTGAATGTAGCGGTGGCATATTATATGCTAATTCCAATTCCACCCTCACGCTCCGTCATGGCGATATCACGAGACCGCTTCACTCGACGAGAGATCTCGTCACATTTTAGCCTGAGTGGGGCGATTGAGACACAGGGTGGAACGGATGAAACATAACAGTTTTTAAACGGCAACTATTCCTCTAATGCTTGTTTTTGTGAACAATACCTGACAATTTACTTATCTACATATTGTTACAAACATATTTTGTAATTTATTTTAATTTAAAGGTTCATATTAATCATCTTTGTTCTGTCACCCAATAATCAATAGCCGATAAGCCTATGCGCATTTTGTAATCTTTCTAATAGGCTATTTTGATGAAGACAGACAAATCCGTTTACAATTAATTATCTTTAATTTCTTCCTTGAGTCATATTGAGTGTTTGCTTGTTGAATAGTTGAATAGATTGAAGTTGTTGAATAGATTGAAGATTGGACTAATTGTTGATTATTAAAGAGATAACATGTGTTGCGTAATTGAAAATGAATTTGCATTAAGCAAGCAGCTATTTTCCGTTCCTGCTCATACTTCGGATATAAGAATCAGCAGTGTTGTTGTGCGAAATAAACCCAGAGACGATTGAAATCAATGTTTAGGAAGCCCACGTCCGGTTTTTTTTGTTTGTTTTTTCGCAAAAGTATAACAATAAAATCATTAATTTGAGTATTTATCATGTTATAAATGAAAATGTAAGTATTGCATCTCAAAACCATTGGTATAATCTATCATTTACAGCAATAAACACATGGCCCATTTTTGTCATTTTTATGGCTATGACTACTTTGACGCTCGTTAACTCATAATTCGATTCTGCGACTTTAGGCGGGGTTTCACAGGCGGGGTCACATATTTTCTAATTGTGACAGGTTGAACTTCTTCAGCTGGCGAAGGAAGTACATTGCTTTTTGACACTGGCGTCTATGTGGAAGTCCTCCTTCAGGTCCTGAGAGATGGTGCTGAAAGACTCATGCTGTTCATGATGGTGAGTGGGAATGATGCTGAGGCGTTTCTCCTGAAGTCCACGATCATCTCCACTGTTTTAAGCGTATTAAAGGGTTAGTTCACCCAAAAATTAAAATTACCCCATGATTTACTCACCCTCAAATCATCCTAGGTGTATATTACATTCTTTATATAAAATGAGTTATATAAAAAAAATGTCCTGTCTCTTCCAATCTTTATAAACATATTATGCTATTTTTATGCTTTAGTAGAGTAAAAAAGTGAACTACAGCACCTTTACACTCAGATCTTGAAGAATTTGCAGTCCTGTGGCTCCCTCTAGTGCACAACATTAGTGGGTTATGAATCGCATTGATAAATATGGCAGATTTTGTTTATAGATTACACATTTTTTAATGATTACTTTTTACTGATAATATACTCACATTAAGCTCAAATTCACTAATTCGTGGTACCTTATTTCATGCTTTAACAGTTGAATTATAAACTTGCTATGAACTCTAAACAACCCACTTAAAAAAAACAAAAAAAAAACTTTTTTTGTGTGATCATGTTGATGTTTATAGATGTTTTGTCATTTTTTGTACATTTATTATTGCAGACAAAATATGTTTAGAACACAGGCATGAAAACATAATTTCAAAATCTCCTGTAGACATCACATGTATGTTAAAATAATGTATCATTTTAGGCTATAAGAACTATAAAAATAGACGGAAGAATAATCAATATTAGCCTAACAATTAAAATGGAACAATTTTCCCTTTCGAAAATGCGGCAAATTATATCAAACCTAAAAGGTCCCGGAGCGGTTGCTCTCCCCTACACGTGCAAAGTTGAATGCAACAGCGACATTTCATGTTAAACGTCTTCTTTTTAACAGGCTCTAAGGAAGGAAAATGCCCTTAACGTGAAACTTTGCGTGCTGCGTTCATATAGGCTCTTGTCTGTATATAGTTTTCCTCCAGGAGAGCCTATTATAAAGAAAAAGATTAACGTTAATGCAGTAAGACAGTGATATTAAAACTCAGTAGCCTATACACCTTATTGAACATGCAACGCGCTATATCTCATTAATCGTTTTATAATGCTTTATTAATAAGGTAGGCCTACATTGTGTACTAAATTTGGTGTGTCAATATCACTTTCTTAAGCCACATTAAAGGACAAGTTCGGTATTTTACACTTAAAGCCCTGTTTACAGATCGTTTCTGATGAAATAGAACGGTTAAGATAAAAATTTGGACACATGCTGCTGTCCCGAGAATTTTCGATTTCTGTGGTAGCACAGTTTTCCGCCAGAAACTGGACTGGATTGTCTATTATTCAAGCTCTCAATGGAAGAATGTATGGGTGTGAGGCGTTTGGAAAAATAGGTCCACAGTTTTACAACGAATGGCAAAACACCTGTTGGAAAGCATCTTTTGCAGCGATTTTTGTGTGAGCATATCAGTGAACACCCCTGACCACTCGGTGAGTTTCACGTCTTTGTAAACGAAAGTTTAATGCGTTTTAGGAAGGACTGTTCCAGTGCACCTATGCAGCCATTGTGGAGGTGGGGGGGGTGCTACCACAGAAACCGAAAATTCCCCCTCTGGGCGACCCCCACATGTTTATTTCCACTGTATGCCTCTCTGAGCATTTGTCTTTCCCTTGGCAAGCCACCTTGCCACCTGGGGTTGAAATATTCCACCTGCGGCTGGATAGCCCAGTTATTCTCCATATGCAGCCCCTCCGGGTCATATGTGTATTCTGTAAGTCCCCCCCTTTTGGGCTGGCACTTATTGCATATTTCCACTGAGATATGTTTCCCAGTGTACCTTGGTATTCCTGTGTTAAGTAGGAGTCCTTCGTCCCTGCTAGTCTCACGACAGGGATCTCAGACTTACGCAGGGCACTGGAAGACAGCTGAGGTGGCGTGATTAGACTGGGAACCCCATTCGTCGTCACGACGTAACTCGTAGTGACCACGAAAGGGAACGTGTAACCCTCTTTCCCGGAGTAGGAAACGGAGACGTTACATCTCCCTGCCACTTCTGCTGTACCGCTGGAACACCGGAGTTCAGTCTCGGCTCCTCAGCGAAGAAACATATCTGCATGTTCCCAGTGTACTTCCTTATATACCCACGAGGTAAGGCAGAGTTTCGCAATGCAAATTCCGCAGACCCATGGGATTTCTTTGCCATTGACTCGTTTTATTTCTCGAAGATGAGAGGCTTTCCAAGCGAAACCCCATTCGTCGACACAACGTAACGTCTCCGTTCCCTACTCAGGGAACGAGGGTTACATACGTAACCGAGACGTTTCTATTATAAAACTCACCTGAAGCTACACATGAACTTCCATATCATGGGATCCTTCTTGACCGTTTGAAGGAGTAGGGTGGGATTAGGGGGCTTGCTTTTAAGTGGTTCTCCTCCTATTTATATGGAAGTTATTTTGCCGTGGAGCTTGGAAGCTCTATTTCGTCTTCTCAGCCTATTTCCTCAAGGGTTCCTCAAGGTTCATGTCTTGGTCCTGTTTTATTTTCCCTATATATGCTCCCTCTGGGGTTAATCTGCCAAAAATATAATGTGTCTTACCATTGTTATGCTGATGATATCCAGCTATATGTGCCCATGAGATGTAATGACGACTCCAACATTACAACTTTGTTTGAGTGTTTGGACAAAATAAGTGTGTGGTTGGCTGCTTGGTCTTTCTTTCCTTTTTTTGGTGGCCTGATTTGGCTTTCTTTAAGAAAGACATTTCTACAGCAGAATTTTGCGCTCCACCAGATGCTCAACTAACTAACATGAACAAAATGCGTGCAGATGGACTAAACCATTTTGCGCATTAGCAAGGGGTTGGAACAGTCAGTCATTCAACCAAGTTATTCAGCCAATACACTAACTTTACATTTCATCTGACATTCATTATGACATTTAATTTTAAAATGAAAATATCCAGGTAAAATAAAATATATTCCAGACTTTTCAAGGGCCTCCCCTGGTAATCAGTACTGGTTTTAACCCCAGTCCGACACCCCTGCTCTGTCCTGTGGACTATATCAGTAATAGTGTAGGGAATAGTGAATGAGGGTATAGGGTGTGTTTGGGACACAGCCTCTGAGTGTTGATTCTGAACACTGATAATTCAGTTATATTGCAGTAGACTACTTTATCAAAAACAACAAATGTTACCCAGAATGCATTATTTTCTATGGTTTATTACTGTTTTAATGGAAAATGGTATGTTACTGTTACAATTTGCTGTTTTTTTACATCACAGTTTTATAGTTTTAGGTCTGAGAATTAAAGATTGATCATTTACTGAGTGAATTCAACAGTTCAATCACGAGCGTCACTCTTGCACAAACAACAGCTTCTTCTTTGCTGCTTTTTAAGCTAAGTTGAACTGCATTAGACTGTCATAAATATTCACATTAACTTTTAAATCTTACTCTACAATAGTTCCTAACACAAAGCATCACATCCCGAAGATGTGGATTACAGCACATTAATAAAATATTGTATATTTCATGAAAGCCTATTAATAAAATGATGCCCCATGATAAACAAAATTAATGAATTATTGCATGATTATGGTTAAATCATATAATCAATTCAATATTTTAAACTGTGGTATTTTTTTTAATTAATCTTTGAAATGGCAAGCAGTGTTGGGCAGTAACGCGTAACGCAGTTACTTTTGACAATAACTAATACTGTAACGCATTACTTTTGAAGTAAATTAACTCTGTTACCGTTACCATATGGTGCGTTGTCCGTTACTTTTTTTAATTAATTAATTTTGGCTGAAGTGTAGCCTACAGCCTAACCTGTTTACAGCAGCGACGCATTGTAGGATTGGTGGATGCCAACCACTGTAAACACGCAGACGCACTGAGGGCGTTTCCGTTTATTCCAGTATGTGCGGCAGTCATGGCGAGTCAAGGCGAGAGCAAGACGAGTTTCTCAAAGTGGAAATATGCTCATTATTTCACTTTAGTTGAGCATAAAGACAAAAACCTTTTAGTCAAATGTAAGCTGTGTCTTTCTGGTTCGAAGGTCCTATCGACTGCGATAAACAGCAACTCGAATCTGTCGAAGCACCTCCAGAAACTACATGCCTCGACGAAGCTAGAAGCTAACCCGGTGTCGGTGGACACACTCGAAGTGAGTCAAGCCCCCCCAGCCAAACAACAGCGACTAGATTTTAACCGGACTGTTAGCCAGGGACAGATCAACAAAGCTATTGCACGGTATATTGTTGAAAACATGCAGCCTGTCTCTACTGTGGAGTCGTCGGTGTTCAGGCAGTTCGTTAGCATGATAACATGTTCAGGCGGCACACAGCAAATGGGACAAAAAACTTTTTCCAACTACTTGGATAAAGAATATTCAAAAATGGAAAGTGAGCTGAAGACAACATTTGAGGGGCTAGACTACATCGCGACCACTGCAGACATTTGGTCTGTCCACAACAACAGCTTCCTAGGCATGACAGCCCACTGGATAAACACCGCTACTCCAAAACGCCAGAAAGCTGCGTTGGCCTGTACTGCCCTGCAAAGGCAAAAGACCTTAACTCGCTAGAGTGTGAAACTGAGAAAAATGACTTTAAAGTTTCTGTTTTGTCCAGACAAAAGTATTATAGGTAGGACTCCCAAAATTTTACAACTAGTTGCTATAATGAAGAAATGTTTGTATGCAAAAAATCTTGAGCTCAAAATTGACCTTTGACCCTTGTTTGGCTGTTACTGTACTCTGCCTTTGTATCATGTGCCAAAAATAAGGAGTCGTGCAAAGGCAAAAGGCAGTAACTGACATATAATCAATATTTGCTTGCTGTCCCCCATACTTACATCCATTATAAGAACACCTAACCAAGGTCTAGTCATCATGGTATGTGTTTTAAATTATATAGAAGACCTTTGGTTGTTCCTATTTAGTGCTATAATGATCAGGATAGGGTGGCAACACTAACAAAGTTAAACAGTATGACAGATAAGTTACTTTGCAGTACAGTATGAATAAATACAAGAAATATTTTCACAATAAAGATAATTTAATTATAATTGAATACAAAGGTATATTTATTTAAATGCCAGATATAGAGTAATAATTAATTAAACATTAGACCAAGACATTAGAGATTAGAGACTGCTCATTCCTCATCCACGTTCACAGGCAGCGATACCCAGAAGGCCCTTCTGCTGGAAGGCATAAGAGGACACAGTTTTTTGATAATTTCAGTCTTCTTGCCCTCTTCAATCCCCCGGTCATGTGACCTGAGGAGAGAGGGTACATTCATGCTGAACTTCTTCTGGAGAAAGTCCAATTCAATGAAGCTTTCATCTGTGTGGGTGAGCTTGTAAAATAAACTCCTCGACCCACGTCGCAGCTGAATTTCAGCCATTTCGCTCAACTTGTGGGCCGTCTTGACCTTCGTGGTGGAATGGCCATCCCTCCAATTCAGTACATTGGTATTTTTCATATGTAAAGCCTCAACTTTTCCAGAGTTGGAAGTGGCCACTACACTAAAAAAGTCCTCATAGTCATAGACAGCACCGCCAGGCCTCCTCTTCATCTCCAGCTCGACCCCATGGTGAAAACTGTCGGCGCTCATGAAGGTGTATCCCTTCTCAAAGTACTTCAATGTGATATCCTCCCTTTCCGAGGTGGCAGCATTGATGGTGCAGACTAACGTACACAACAGACACCAGTTCTTGTTCTGGGATGCACAATTGTCCACCCAGTAGATGCTGTGTCTGACATCTCGCTCTTTCTCCAATGCCATCACATAAGCTGATGCTATTTCTTGAGCACTTCTGCCCGCCATGCCCTCATGCCAGACCACAGAGATGGTGTGTTTTTTATTCCCTTTCTTCCCCACTGAAGCAAAGGTCTCATGGTATGCCACTATACGCCGGGTGAAGATGGCAGTTTTAACTCCAGGCATGTGTGGCAACATAATAACCTTCTGGAGGTCCACACTCCTCACTGATGTGTCTCCCTGCCAGTCCTTCTCTGCGTCAGCCTGATATGCGAGTCTGCCCTGCAAAGCAGAATTTTTATGTTTGCGCCAGTGCTCACATTGCAAGCAGTCGATGACATCGTCATCACAAGCATGTTTATGCTGTTCATGCAGTAAGCACTCCTCACATTCCTCCTCTCCAAGCTTTGTGAAGCTGATGTTTTTTTGCCGCACTGCTTTGCGATATGTTTCGTAGGAGCACCTGTTGCCCTTTTCCAGCCAGTCTGCATACATCAGTTTGATGCTAATGTCACTAGGGAGGTAGCGGCGATGGGGAGCATGTTCCCTCCTATAATGACTGACGGAAGGGTGAAAAGACTCAATGTGATCCAACAATGGCTGCAGGTCCAGTTTGTTGCCTGGTGTGTGTCTCCCTCTTTGATCCTTTGTGATCCTCTCATTTCCCATATCACTTCTCATCACCGACAGGACCAGGCTGTCATTTGTTGGGTGGTACCCCAAAGTGGCCAAAAATAAATTCTTGCAGACCTGCTGTGGAACCTGATCCTCATTTTTAAGACTGTAAACAAAAGACCTGCTGCGTCGACTTGTTCCTTTTGGGACAAACAATCTTGCTCGAACACAGTAATCCTTAAAAGAGTCTGAAATGAAAATTATAATTAGAGAAACTATAATTAGAGACTTGGAAATATCAAAAATATGATGTAAGACATTATGACATTAATTTGAACGACTAGGCATACCATTGTCCAGAATTATCTTTTTTGTTGTGTTTGGTGCTTCTGGACCACATTGAACAGGCTTGTCCCTACAAGGTTCTGAAATGATATGAAACAAGGAGATGATTAATACTGGTATACTACTATTTCTTAGTTGATACTTTTGCCCAACACAACAAATTTTATATTTTGCATATAGGGACCTAACAAATCACCTGAGGAAGGAAGTTTAACCACAGCCTCCATAATAAAAAAAATAAAAATAAAAAAAAGCCCATGTTTACAAACAACCTATCTGTAAAAAGAGAAGCACCTTGTGACCAAGCTGGTCAATCAAATTTAACCCTTTAACTGTCACTGTCCATATTTAGAACAATAATATCTTAGTAAACCTAAAGTAATCTTAACAAACTATTATCATTTGAAAGCTTACAATCTCTAGTTTTCATATTTTGGTGGATGTTTTTAAAATAAATTGCAGAGGAGCAGTAATTTATCAATTTGCAACAAGAATATTTAATATTCATTAGGCGTGTTTACGCCTTTATTTTGAAATAGCAATAAACATGAAAAATCATGAAAGATTGGTAGAAAGCTCAGTTTGTTTTCATACCAAGAGTTAAAAAATAACACCAATTCAATTTTATAAAAAAAAAAAATTGTCAGATTTTTTAATTTTATATATGTAAACAAAAATATTATGGATTCTCGATTTGTGATGCGGCTGCCAGCTATTATAACGCACAAATATGCTCTTTTTATGCGTTTATTAGAGGTTGAATTCAAATCAAATACTGCCAAACCACCCATTCTACTTCTGAATAAGATGTCTACTTCATAAATTGTATGAAAATTATGGAAATACTTGGTTCAGATCACTC
The DNA here is from genome assembly GCA_021554675.1 of Leuciscus idus. Classification (NCBI taxonomy): domain Eukaryota; kingdom Metazoa; phylum Chordata; class Actinopteri; order Cypriniformes; family Leuciscidae; genus Leuciscus; species Leuciscus idus. The sequence goes on from CM038621.1 coordinate 60,339,114, forward strand.
AAAGCATATATGAAAATGGAGACGCCCTTATATGGTCAGTAAGGAAGCTTGGCTGTCCATCTAGTGAAAAAGTTTGTTACTGTGCCCAAATAAAATCTTACTGAAAGCTCATTTTTTGAGATATCAACCTAAAATTTGGAACACAACTTGTCCATAGGTCTATTACAAAGCATTCTTGAATTACAACCATTTAAGTTTGGATAGTGATTTTCATGTCTATGCGAAAAAAGGGAGGGGAGGGGAGGGGTTGGGGGTGGTGACGGTGACAGTTAAAGGGTTAAGGGCCACCAAACTGCTCAAGATGCACAGTCAACGAACTCGACTTGGATTACTGCTTTTTAATTCTGAGATAATATAGACAGAGTCAACCGAAAAAAAGTTGGAATTACTTTTACCATTTAGGTTAGCCTACTTTGTACGGACGTTAGCGATAACTAGCTTAGTGCTATATGGATTTGTGTAAGATCTGATATGAACACCTGCAAGAAGGAAATATGGCTCAAACACGTATGGATTGTTGTGGATACAGCGGATGACGTGCATTGCTACACTGTCAGAAAAAATTTGCAAAATTTGTACCTTTAGGGGTACAACGGCTTGTCACTGGGGCAGTACCCTCATGGGTACACCCGTTGTACCCTTTCACATGGGTACATATCAGTACCCTTGCAGTTTGTACCTTTCAAAGACAAATATGTACCTCTGGTGACTAAATTGTACCTTATAAAGGTGCAAATTTGTCCTTTTAAGGGTACTGCCCCAGTGACAAGCGTTTTGTACCTTATGATGGCAAATTTGTACTCCATACAGCACATTAAAAAGGCCAGAATGCTCTTTATCATTTATTAAACATTCAAAACTACATTTTTCACAGGATGAATATTTTAAGCACTATCACAATGTGTCATAACAGGATTGAGCAATTTTACTTCAACTTTTAATACTATTTTATATGTTTAAAAAAATTAAACAGTAAGAATATTAAGCTTAATATTATATTAAGCTTTTTTTTTCTAAATCAGTACAATACATTTAACCTTTTTTTTTTTTTTTTTTTCATGAAATGCAATGTTAAATCAGTACTAAATCTCATTTTAAGTAAATTTTTCTACTTTTAAAACAGTTTTGAACATCAAAAATGACAAAGCAATCTTTACTCCAGCAGTACACATTTCATTAATTGTAACTTTATACCCTTAAAACATTTGATCACAAACACACATTTCACGAAACACAGTACTACACATTTAATTTGAACTTTTTAAACATTCTTGAGGATCACAAACAATTTATTATCAGCAGAGTATCTGTCAAGGGCCTGAAAGTCCATCTCTTGCCTTGGTTTCATAATACTGCATTCAAAGTCAACTTTTACTGTATACACATGGAAGTGTGAATCATACGACACTGGTATTAAAGGGATGGTTAACTTTAAAATGAAAATTCTGTCATCCTTTACTCACCCTCAAGTTGTTTCAAACCTGTATGAATTTCTTTCTTCTGCATAACACAAGGGAAGATATTTTGAAGAATGCCAGTAACCAAACAGTTAACTGGAACCATTGACTTCCATAGTAGGAAAAAAAAAATACTATGGAAGTCAATGGTTCCAGTTAACTGTTTGGTTACTGACATTCATCAAAATATCTTCCTTAGTGTTCAGCAGAAGAAAGAAATTCATACATGTTTGAAACAACTTGAGGGTGAGTAAAGGATGACAGAATTTTCATTTTAAAGTGAACTATCCCTTTAAAAACTCGCCACACAGAAGGGATTTTCTTCTACACCTTGTGCATTGATATGGTTGTGTGATTTTCAGCACGGGATATTAATTATTCGGGTGACAGTTATTGGAAGGGGCTTGCCACCCACCTCAGTAATCTTTTCTATGGCATGCTGCAGGAAAGTCAATGTATTCTTCATGTAGGGTGGATAAGCCAAGTTGAAAACATAGTAAGCACTGAAGGCTGCAATTATCAGACTCTTCTTCAACTCCTATTCCCCTGCACACCTCCACACCATCCACTTTGACGAGGACTTGAAGCCTCTTGGAGAAAGCCATTTTCCAGTCAGTTTCTACCAATTGTATGGTTGGGTATGGAGTATCAGCATCAAACTGTGAGAAGAAAAGAAAATGTTAAACATCTATCAGTAAAACAATGCAACATCTATCAGAACTGAATAACCGGACCTGTGTCAGAGTATTACAAAATGACAGTTTAACAAATAAGTTGTCATTTGTTTTATGTTTTACCGCTATGTTTTATGTCAATACCTGGTAGATCTTCTGCAAGCATCTCTTCTCTTGCTTCTTTGTAGATTTTGGCTAATGGAGAATTTCTTTGATCAAGCTCAAGCATCTTTGGCACAATACTGGTCAAGCCGTCCTTGAAGCACTGGCTTAAACTGACAGTTGATGAATGCATTCGGTCAACTTCATCACACAACTGAAAATAAACAGAAAGAGAAAGTTAATCATTCACATGAACTATTTATATATATATATATATATATATATATATATATATATATATATATATATATATATATATTCTATGCAGCCTCTTTCATTGTCATTTCCCTTTAGTAATATCATTGTACAAATATTTCTAAGCTTGAATGCACATATATTTGTTCACCTGAGGGTTTAGAAAATTAAATGTTTTTACAAAAGAGTAAATGATAACTGTAAATGATCATTTTAGTATACTTTTAGCTTACATCAACATTCAACATTTATTTTAAGCTGAGAACTGATATAAAATCGGTGATATCACTGACCCCTGAGGGTGTTTTTAAGAAAGGGTATTTCTTAAGTATATCCTCCACAGTCATCCCATCTCTTATCTCCCTCCTTCACCATGCAGAAGTTTGCTGCGTTCGGTCTTTTACCACCAAGGTGTCTGGTCGCATCTTGCCGTACTGGATATGCAGGACATTCACATGACCCTCAATAGAGGATGAATTCTCACCAATGACAGCAATCTCCTATTGGATCAAATTTAAAAGTACAGAACAATAATTAAAATAAAAATGATAAAAGTTAAACCTCAAAACCACGTCATTCATTATTTCCTTACCTTACATTTTTATGATCACAAAGAGAGATATTAAATTTAAAACTGCAACATTTTGCACAATGAATTCCTTAAAAAAAAGTATTATGCAAATCCATGTCACAATTGACCAAATTTCAGAAACTTCCCTGGCTCCAATTTGTGATTTTGTTAATATATTTTTTTTCTGAAAAAAGACAAACTTAAATATTGATGAAAACCAAAATATTAAATGTAATGAATATTGACTGATTAATCCACTATTTTGTAGAGGAGGTCAAAATGACCATTTTCACCTGAGACCACTAAACATAGGACAAATATAATACACAATAATCAATGTAATACTTGCATTTCTGTAGTCGAAGTCTGTTGGTGGGATTCTGCTGGCACTGGCTCTAGTGTTAGTGTTATCACCTCCATCTCATGTGCAAATTTGTTGAACTTGGACTGTTTTTTTAAAGGAGCCTTGAAATAAATATGATAATGTTCTCTGTGAGGCCACAATCTATTGTTTCCCCGTCCAGCTAATTTTCTGAAAAAAGAAAAGAAAGAATGATCAATGTGAGCTTGAGGTTTTAACAGCAACAATAAAATCAATGTCTTTTTTTAAATAATTTTTAAACTTTCAATGCAAATTCATCAGTATAAAATATTACTTTAATTTAGAAAAATACACTATAATAACTGTACATATACACTCTCAGAAAAAAGGTACAAAGCTGTCACTGGGGCAGTACCCTAAGGTACAAAAGCTAAAAGGTACCAATATGTACACTTGAAGTACTAGGCCTAATATGTACAGAGAGTAACGGTTACCTTTTTTCTGAGCATATGATTAGAAGCAAACTTATTTAAATTAGCAGCTCAAAGATTAGAAACGTATTTTACGAGTTTACCAGTTTTGATAAATGGTGAACAAACTTCACTTTCTTTTTAGGAGGGGCTCGATATGCTGCGGGACGCCTCGATCTCCGAGTCCGAGCCATCGCCTCAGTTGACTGCTGCTTAACTTACATAGTTCGCTCGTGATGGCTGACAGGACTAAATGATTAACGTTACTCTCATGGACTAACGTTTACAACGTTATTTAAATATTTAACGTTACCAAATAAAACTGATATAAAATCAACTCACACGGATGATATTCGTAAATTATTTAATTCCAGACTGACTAGAAGCGTTAAAATAGAAACAGGCCAAGCGTTCGCTCGCGTCCGGTAACTTAAGGAGTTGTAAGAAAATTGTGGGAAACTGAATTTAAAAATATGTTGGCTTATATTGAGGTTTTTTTTTTTACACAAAACGCGATGGGTTTGAACGGTTTGAACTGTTTCTATGGCCGCGGTCTCGCGGTAGAGTAACGTTAAGTTAACCATATGAGTTATGCTAAAAGATATATCTTAATTTATGGCTAAAAATTCAAATAATTGTAATACCAGTAACGTTACGTTGATTTTGTCAGGTCAGTATTTTCGAAGAAAGGTTTTCCCTCACGCGTCAGTAGGCCTAATGTTACAGACGCTATGTCAAGTGCACATAACGTAACTCGAAAGGGAACCAACGGATTTTCACAATACTTAAAACTAAACATACCTCTGAATTTCTGTGCTTCGTCTTCGGTGATATTTATTCCGGCTTCTTTCTGAAGAAGATCCTCTGTCGACAGCGTCAGGAGTGAGACAGACATCATGGAATAACCGTCGTTTCTTGTGCACAGTCCTTCTTCACTTCTTCTCGCGCATAAAGTGTATCATGTTTATAATAACATTTTTGGTATGTTCTTACCTTGCTCTTGATGTCTGCGTTTCAAGGCCATCTCCACCAACATTTTTCCACGAGAGTAATGGGCCATTACGCTATCACAGAGTAATAATAGAAACAAGCACTGGGCAGTCTACACTTTATTTCAAAATGTGTGTTGTGTTACGTGGTTTGGTGTGAAGAGCGGCAATTAAAGAGCGGGAAACTTTGACAGTATGACAAAGCCAGAGTACAGTAACATCACAGCGGCACCGTAACATCTCTCTTGATGCCAGGCTAAACAAAGTCAGAACACCTTAACTCAACTTCAGCTTGCTGGAACAAAGGCAAAGAACCGTAACAACTGTTACGGCGTTCTGCTGTGGTTTCTCGTATGGTTTTGGATGTTACGTTTGTCATAGCCCTTTATTTTCTCGCTAAAACAATCAAATTGACTCACGATATTTATTCACATGATAAAGGAGGTCTCAAATACCATAAAAATGACACTAACTCATTTTTGACCAAACATGATGTTACGGCGTTTTGCCTTTGTAGGGCAGTGTAAAAGGATCAAAGGTAGACACACGTATGATGTCATTGCTGCTGAAATCGATCACATTCATTCATTATATGGACTGTCAACGAAAGCTACAGCTACGGTTACTGATAACGGCTCTAACTTTGTAAAAGCCTTCCAAATGTATCAGCCGGAATCGCTCTCTGACGATGATGATGATGAAGAGGACGAAGAGGTTACCTTCACAAATGTTGCAGATGTGCTTGACACCTCCACAGAGGAGGGGATTGTTTTACCCCCACACCTGAGGTGTGCCTCTCACACACTTAACTTCATTTCATGCTCTGATGTGGACAAGTGGCTGCTTTCAAATCCTGGGACTAAAGGAATTTACAGAAGTGCTACCGCCAAGTGCACAGCACTGTGGAGTAAGGCTAGCCGGTCGACTTTGGCTTCAGAGTTAGTGGGCGATTTGGTTGGCAAAAAACTGCTTGTGCCATGCTCCACAAGGTGGAATTCATTTTATGATGCTGTGGCAAGAATAGTTGAAATACCCATGACTGACTTGAGTACCATCTCTAATCGTTTAGAGCTAAAATGTATTGGTGTTAAATGTATACACAGTTTCTGAGGGAATACTGTGCCATCATGAAGCCTCTCACAGTTGCTCTCGATGTCCTGCAAGGAGAAGAAAACTGTTACTATGGCACCCTCCTGCCCACAATAGAAGTTTTGATGTCGAAGCTACTGGAGATAAAAGAAGGCCTGATTATTGCAACTGGCCTGATGCCATAGTTCAGGTAAGAAACATTCATCAATATTCAAAAGAAGTTTGTAGATGTAAACATTCATATTTTTAGCTGAGCAAGCACCAATATAGCCTAAGAAATGGAAAGATTGTAAAGTGCACAACATCATTTTTGATTCTATTCACACACACACACACACACACACACACACACACACACACACACACACACACACACACACACTGTACTGTCTGTGTAACACTTCTGTAACAGTTACAGTATACTAGGCTCAGTGCTAGGTTCCACTACAGGAGCAGTGATTGATGTAAGATGCATTAATAACCACAGACCACAGAATCAGTTTAAATTGCCGGCTTAATACGTTTAGTTGACATCATAAAACGGACAGTTGACATACAGTTAACATTAATTTCAAAATCACTTCAAGGAAAAAAAATATTTCCCCCTCTTTTTGTGTTCACGTGAGTTAGTTTATGAATCCTTTTTCTTTTATTTAAACCTACTATTTGGCTTAAAAGGATACTATTTTCAACCTAGGTTATTATTAGTCTCCAGTTGTATCACTAATTTATGTGAGTTAACTCAGCTTTATTCTGGATAAAGTTTAGTTCTTAAGTTTCAAGGTTTAGTTCAAGTTTGGTTAAATTCCCTGTTAGTTTCAACCGTTTTCTATTTTGTTGTTCGTACCCCAAAAAAAATATTACATGTCAGAAAACACCATTACAGCATTAACATGAAGGGTTAACAAATAAAACAATAGCAAAAAAAATAAAACAAAACAACTCAAATTGTATTCAGCAAAAGACTGAATAAACTTGTATTTCACAAGTAATTGTCTTTGTTCTCTTAAGTGTCAGTCCTTTAGTAATTGTCCTGAACGGTTAATCCAGTGTCTCTGTGGATCCACAGCAGCTCTGCAGTGAAATATGGATCAATCCTACCAGTTTCTGATGAAAACCATGCAACATCCGGCAGAGGCGCTTTGCTCCTGTGTGATGCACAGTTCATGGGGTCACTGGGTGGCTCACCATCTTACATCTCGCACGTGGAATCCAACTCCGATATTCGCTCAGAATTTCCGGTCCAAACCTTAATGGCCTAGCATAATAATAAAATAATATGCACAAAAAAAATCAAATACTACATCTGGTAGCTTCACATATTGATAAAAGCTTGTTTTTTAGCTTAATTTGCACTTCATGAAATGGCGCATTCGCCATCATGGCGGCAGAAAAAAACTTAACATCACAGGACATTGAACTACAGGCCTGTGCTTCAATCCACCATTCCAACACAAAACATCATAAATGAACTACCTTAGCTTTCCATCTTCATGAAAGTACCGATACATCACAACAAAATGTTCCACACATAAAATAAAATACATTCTTTTAACTCACCAAGTCCCGTTCGGCAATGAACACAAGTATGAAATATCGCCAGGTCACGGCAGGTTGGAACACACAACTAGTGATGTGACATTTGAACCGAGGCGTCGGAGCTTGTGTCGAGAAAAAATGGGCGTGCCAGATGAAGCCGCGATTCGAGGCTTGTGTTGTTAACGTGAAAATCACGTGACTGATGACAAACGAGGCCTCGGTTTGTGTGGATACGTCATCGGTTCGGTCTGAGTGTCGCTTCTGGATAAAAGGCGGTTCGAAACTCGCGCCACCTTGTGGGTGTTGTCAGCAGTAGTAAAAAGCAGATGTAGTAGTGTTAAAGAGTCATAGAGAGTTAAATAACTATCATTGTCATTGTCGTTGTCGTTATTGTGTCATATGTGTTAGGGCTGTATATTATTACATTATCAGGTTAGAATAGTTATAGTATATTGTTATTATTAATTATAGTAGGCTTAGCTATATTATAGTCTTGTTATATTAATTAGATACGATTATTTGGATTGCTCTGGATTTTTTTATTTGGATTGTCCTTTTGGATTTGTTTGCTTTTTGTGACTCTTCCTTTTTCCTAAGAATGGAGACAGCAAGAAAGAGGGAATCCTGCCCTGTCTGGGCTCAACAGAAGCATCAGTATCCTCATTTATACCAGCTGGCACTGGCATTTTTTAAATAAGTGTGTTACCCCCAACACACTTGAAATTATTCTGTTTCTCAATAAAAATCGATTGTAATCCTTCCTTCCAGACTATTCTGTTGCAGTTTACTTTATTACACTCCCTCCAACATAAGCACTGCACTCAACACAGTGTCACTGTTGTTGTTCATACTGTCACTATCCAAACGCATTATTAAATTAATGCATATTTAAAGGTATAGCAGAGGATGTTTTACTTCCTGGTGGGTAGTCTAAACTATTGGTCCTCCTAATTGTCAATCATTCTGGTGAATCAATCAAACTTTTCAAAAAGTGGAGAGGGCGGGTCTTATCTAAAATTTGGAAAGATCCTCCGCTATACCTTTAATTAACTGTGTGTGTGACTCTGCACAAGTAAATTCAGACAGAGAAAGATACATATTTTATATTATACACAGTAATGGACAAATGTCTGCTCATGTCTTTTTATTATTGCAAATGAAAGGTTACATACATCAACAGCGAGTACAAAATAAATAAATACATATTTTTATTCATACAAATATTTTTCTAAAATATATATATTTTTCTAAAAAATATATATTTTTCTAAAAAATATATATATATTGTATAAAATTGGGGGGGGGGGGGGGGGGGGGGGGACACACTGGTTCAGAATGAATGAATTTGTCTGCTATTTCTTTGCACAGTAGCTAGGTAGCTATTGAATTTCATGCTAAAGCTACTGTTCGGACGCTCTTGCTTACTGCTCCGCGTTTTGCTCTATCGCTTTTACATTTTATCTCCTATTTTTTCTATATTTTATTTCCTTTATTTTATTTCCTTTTATCACCTAATTTTAACTTCAGCAAATCAGCACAGTGCTCATACGACAAAGTTTGGATTACTACAAAAACTGAGAATTCTTTTACCCGACCAGCTTACATACCGGGAAAGGAAAACACAACTGCCTACAAGGATAAGAGAAAATGCCTCTTCTGGAATCTACTTGCTGCACCAACTGCCACAGACTTTTACAAAGGATTGCAGTTCTAGAAACAAAGTTACTTACGGGACCACCAAACCAGACGGAGCACACAACAGAGCTTCGTCATGGACACCCTCAGCATACCGGTGAGTCCCATGAAACTAGTACTCCTCGACAGGTAGAGAAACAAGCCGATCGACTTACTAATCGATGGCACAAACAGGGAGCTAAACCCAAAGGCACTCGAGACATCAGATTGTCACGAGCATCACATATTACCGCAGTAGCATCCTCTACCCCAGATACAGCTCTGACAAGGATTGCAAACACTGGTCTGCTACCACTGCCTATACATCTTGAGAACAGATTTGAAGTACTAATGAATGTAAATGAGGAATCCACAAATGTGATGAATGTGATCGAACACAGACTGAATAGGCCAGTAGCTAACACTGATGCTAACTGGCGCTCAAGGTCGAGCAGACAGCGGCACTCAGCTCAGAGCGCAGCTGAGCCCAGGACTCTGATAGTGGGGGACTCCATAATCAGAAACATTAGCACCAGGGATACAACTACATGCTGCCTTCCACAAGCAACAACTTCTGATATAAACAGGGAACTTCAGAACATTCTAATGTAACATAAGACTGCAAATCGACTCATCATACATGTGGGGAAGAATGATATTCATAAAGAGCAGTCAGAACTCCTTAAGAAGGATTTCAATAAACTTTTTGAAACACTTAAAAGACTGAAAGTTCAAACATTCATCAGTGGACCACTACCAGCAAGAGGAACAAACAGGTTTTCACGGTTGCTTGGGCTTAATACATGGCTGCAAAAAACCTGCAATATAAAAGCAGTGAACTTCATTGACAATTTCAATCTTTTCTGGAGTCAACGACAACTGTTTCATCGGGATGGCCATCACCCAAACAAACTTGGTTCAAGAGTGTTAAAGGACAATATCTACTTCTCCCTAAATCATCCTTCTGCGGTTTGTGCCAATCCACTCAATCTGAACGGCACACACACACCTGGACACAGTATGAATGACCACGGGACTTCACTTCAGCAGCAAAATGGACATGATAACACCACTCCGCCACAACAACCTCTGCTCACGGACACAATCTCAGCTGAACCCTGCACACAGAGCTCACCACAGATAGCCATATCAGAACTGCTTGAAGATTCAGCACCCAAGGACGACTTCCTGGAAAACAGCCAGGGAAGCCAGGACAGCATATTACAGCCTCCTATAACACCAGAGCAACAGCCCCTTTCACCAGACACTTTCTCCCTCTCCCATGCAACGCCATTACTGTGCTTCTCACAGAAAATGGAAGAACTGGTGCATGCTGGAACCAGACTATCCCACTCTTTTGCTGCAAGCCCCCAGATACCAACTAAAAAAAGACAGGCACCACTACCACCAAAGCCTGCGGGCCCAGCTCGCCCTCCCCCTCCTCCTGTGAGAGCTCTTCGGCCTCTGCCACAACGCCAGGGCCCACACCCTCCTCCTTCTGCTCGAGGTGAACCAAAAACAACTGATACCAGCTCTCAGTGATATGTGTCGGGTCCCCGTTTTGATAACAGTAACTTTCTCAAATGTTTACAAAACAAGCGGGAACCCAGTGTGCCTGTATCTTTCTCTATTGCTGTTCTATTACATGATAGAAAGTCTAAGGCCTTCAATAGCCGTACAGCAAACCCAACTAATCTGGTGCCTATTACACGTCAAACTAATATTGCTGTGGGGAAAAGTAAGTCTGTTAAGTTAGCTCTTTTAAACATTCGCTCACTTAAAAATAAATCACTTCTAGTCAACGACTTAATAACCACAAACAACCTGGATTTTATGCTTCTAAATGAAACCTGGCTAGAAGACAGCTTCAGTGCAACAATCCTCAATGAAGCAGCCCCTCCTAACTTTACTTTTATGAGTGTCTGCAGAGCTGTTAAGAGAGGTGGGGGTCTAGCTGCTCTTTTTAAAGATATCTATCAATGTAAGCAAATATCATTTGGGAATTACTTGTCTTTCGAATATCTGGGTATTGTGTTAAAAGGTGCTCCACGCATTTTACTTTTCATTATTTACAGGCCTCCAAAATACTCTCCAGCCTTTGCTGAGGACTTTACAGAACTGTTATCAACAATTACCTCAGAGTTTGACTGTTTTGCCATTGCTGGAGATTTTAACATCCATATAGATAATGCAGAAAACAATATGGCAAAAGAAATCAAAACTGTTTTAAAAACATTTGATCTGACTCAGCATGTACATGGACCCACACACAATCGTGGACACACTTTAGATTTACTTATCAGTAAGGGTCTAAACATTTCATCGATTGTTATTAAGGATGTAGCACTGTCTGATCATTTCTGTATTTTCTTTGATATATTGATCTCTCCTGCCACTGAAGCTAGATCTGTGTCTGTCAAGAAGAGATGCTTAAATGAGAACACTAGTGTCCTATTTATGAAGGCTATATCTTTAACACCAAGCATATCTGCAGACTCTGTTGATTTTCTCCTTGATTCTTTTAACTCAAAAGTTAAAGGTGTAATTGATGATATTGCTCCTGTGAAAGTCAGGAAGAAGAGTGGCAGACAAAAGGCACCTTGGAGAAACTCAACAGCAGTGCAAAATATGAAAAGACAATGCAGAAAAGCAGAGCGCATGTGGCGGAAGACAAAACTTGTAGTCCATTATAACATCTACAAAGACAGCCTTCATGCTTTCAATATGGAACTAGGCAAAGCTAGACAGACTTTCTTCTCAAATATTATAAACAGTAATTTAAACAACACACGCACTCTTTTTGCTACTGTAGAGAGACTGACAAACCCCCCAAGCCAGATTCCCAGTGAAATGCTCTCAGACAGCAAGTGCCGTGAGTTTGCTTCTTTCTTCTCTGAGAAAATCAATAATATCAGAAAGGTGATCAGCACATCCTTGACTTGCGCTGGGGTCAGACAGATCAAACCACCTGAGAAAGTAGTTACTATGTCTGATTTCAAAGAAATTGATGGCAAAATTTTGGAAGAAACCGTACAGCACCTTAAAACATCAACCTGCGCTCTTGACACACTTCCCACATTGTTTTTCAAAAGTGTGTTAAACAGTTTAGAAGCAGATCTTCTAGAAGTGGTAAATGCTTCACTTCTCTCTGGGAGTTTTCCAAACTCCCTAAAAACTGCAGTTGTCAAGCCCCTCCTGAAAAAGAGCAATCTGGATAAGACCATATTAAGCAACTATAGACCAATCTCAAATCTTCCTTTCATAGGTAAGATCATTGAAAAAGTTGTCTTCAATCAGCTGAACAAATTCTTATGCTCGAATGGATACTTTGACAATTTTCAATCTGGTTTCCGACCGCACCACAGCACAGAGACAGCGCTCATAAAGATAATAAACGATATTCGCTTAAATACTGACTCAGGCAAATTATCAGTGCTGGTACTACTCGACCTCAGTGCTGCATTTGACACTGTCGATCACAACATACTTCTGGACAGGCTGGAAAACTGGGTGGGGCTTTCTGGGATAGTCCTAAAATGGTTCAGGTCATACTTAGATGGGAGAGGTTATTATGTGAGTATAGGAGACCATAAGTCTGAGTGGACATCCATGACATGCGGAGTCCCTCAAGGCTCAATTCTTGCGCCACTCCTGTTCAACCTGTATATGCTCCCAATGAGCCAAATAATGAGAAAGAACCAAATCTCTTACCACAGCTATGCAGACGACACACAGCTCTACTTAGCCCTATCGCCCAACGATTACAGCCCCATTGACTCCCTGTGCCAATGCATTGATGAAGTCAACAGTTGGATGTGTCAAAACTTTCTTCAGTTAAACAAAGACAAAACTGAAGTCATTGCGTTTGGAAACAAAGATGAAGTTCTCAAGGTGAACGCATACCTTCACTCTAGGGGTCAAACAACCAAAAATCAAGTCAGGAATCTTGGTGTGACACTAGAGTCAGAGCTTAGTTTCAGTAGTCATGTCAAAGCAATAACTAAATCAGCATACTATCATCTGAAAAATATTGCAAGAATTAGATGCTTTGTTTCCAGACAAGACTTAGAGAAACTTGTGCATGCTTTCATCACCAGCAGGGTGGATTATTGTAATGGACTCCTCACTGGCCTTCCCAAAAAGACCATAAGACAGTTGCAGCTCATACAGAACGCTGCCGCCAGGATTCTGAGCAGAACCAGAAAATATGAACATATCACACCAGTCCTCAGGTCTTTACACTGGCTCCCAGTTAAACTTAGGATTGATTTTAAAGTATTATTACTGGTATATAAATCATTCAATGGCCTAGGACCTCAATATATTGCAGATATGCTCACTGAATATAAACCCAACAGATCACTCAGATCATTAGGATCATATCAGCTTGAAATACCAAGGGTTCACTCTAAGCATGGCGAGTCTGCTTTTAGCTATTATGCCAGCCGCAGCTGGAACCAGCTTCCAGAAGAGATCAGATGTGCTCCTACTGTAGTCACATTCAAATCCAGACTCAAAACACATCTGTTTAACTATGCATTTACTGAATGAGCACTGTGCCAATGTTCGTCCGACTGTTTGTACTGTATTTTATTTTTTATTTTTCTAAACTGTTTTAATTATTCTTATTTCTTTTTATTATTTTAATTTCTTCTATGTAAAGCACTTTGAATTGCCATTGTGTATGAAATGTGCTATATAAATAAACTTGCCTTGCCTTGCCTTGCCTAGGTGTCACTAGTGAGCAATGCTGAATGAAGCTTCGAGTAATGAACCTTTGGCTGAAGCAATGGGCTGCGAGGTATCAGTGGTTCAGGAAGCCTCATTTTGCCATCACTACACACAACAAACAAACAAAAAAAAAACTCCTTCAAGGCACAAAATTAACTTTAAATGGACTCTTTACTTATTCTTCTTGTTTTCCTCTGTTTTCAGCAGCAGCTCTACAACGACTGTCTGCGTTTCTCCCTCGTTAACAAGCAGGAAAAAACAAAACAACCTGATTGGCTGTGGTTAGTCTCAGGAGTCACGCTGCAACTTGACTCTTCAAAATAAGAGTCTGAACACATTTTAAACCATGTTAAATGAAGAAAATAAATAAATAAAATGAATTCACATATTTTTAACCCCTTTTCTATGTTCTTAAACCTAAATGAAACGTATGAAATAAAGCATTTGACTATTTTAATGCATTTTAAATTTCTTTTAACCTATTTGTTGACTATTCATTGCTTGCAATGCATTTCTTTATGACTGTTTTTATTAACAACTTTAGGTTGAAATGGTGCTTTGTAACCAGGGTTATATCTGCACCTACCCACCGGATGAAAAATAAACAGTAATAATACCATAATTCCTTTTTTGCAAAATAAAGTTTTAGTTTTGTCCAATCAGTTGCACGTATATTTTCAGTTTCTTAATGTGTGTGTTTTTGTGATGTTTAAATAAATGATTTTATAACTCAAAAATCACATAGTGTTGTACAGCTTTCATAGAATGTACATAGAGGGAATCTTTCACTCATTCTAATATCTGTGTCACTGTGTTTTTTTTTTTTTTTTGCAGGCAATCAAAACACGATTTGCATCCGTCTTGGAAAGCAACGATGCAATACTGGCAGCTGTCACACTTCCTATGTTCAAACTGCGATGGTTGAGAGACCAGAGGAAGAAAGAGATGGTCAAAGGAATGCTGGCAGCAGAGTGTCACAAGCTCATCCCTCGCCCTGGCCCTGTTCAGCAAGCAGCCAAGATGCCTGTGTCTCCGACAACACCAGACTCAAGCTCCTATAATGTGCAGGACTTTTTCTGTTTTGAGGAGGCTGATGATACCTTCAGCACTGTGGAAACTGAAGTAATGACCTACTTGAGAACAGCCGTAACAGGGATGGAGATTCTTAAACAATTTCCCACAATAAAGGAAATTTCTCTGAAGAAAAATGCAGCTACTCCATCCAGTGCACCTGTCGAGAGACTTTTTAGCCTGGGAAGTCTGGTACTGTCTCCAAAGAGGAACAAGCTGTCTGACCAAAGGTTTGAGAGACTTCTTCTCATGCGGTACAACCACTGGTTTGAAGGGTAAAACTCAACTTAAACGTTCATTCAAGCACACATTTGTTATAAAAAAATATTTGTTTGTTAAAAATAAGGGTTAGTTTAGTAGCCACAGTGCCATTTCTTTTATATCTTAGAACACTAATTTTATGCATTATAAAATGCATTACGTTGTATTGCTAGGAAAAATGCTGTTTTTTTTTTTTTTTTTTTTTTTTTACATTTTTATGGACATTTACAACAGCAGATTTTGCACTTTGAATACACACAGCTTACTTTACATAAGTTGGTGACATGCAACTCTTAATTTTTAAACAGCATTTATATTTTTTATGTTTTTTTTTTAATGCATATCATTTGTTTGTCAATAATAGCAGTTTTTTGGTGCTGAGTTTCTCGAAATTGATTCTGAATAATTCAGATTGCTTTCATTTATTTATTTCAAAATGTTTTGTGTTATGTTGTACATTGTTAATAGTTTTCATACTTAAGCTGTGAAAGGAACATTTTTAAGGGCTCAACACAACAGCTTTTATGATGCAGAAGCCACTTTAGTTTTTGATTCTGAATATATTATTCAGCTTGATTTGTTATTTATTTCAGAAATCCTTGTGATATATTTAGTTTGTGCTGGTCTGACTTAAATAAAATAGTGTTTAAAAAAAATTACTTTCTGTTTAAGTCAGTTTTGTGTTTGTATAGACCATAACGCATAAAAGGGCATTAATGGGAACATTAAAGAACGTTCTTTAAAAAAGTAACTAAAAAGTTACTTTTAACAGTAATGCATTACTTTTTGGTGTAAGTAATCAACAAAGTAATTGAGTTACTTTTTGAATGAAGTAACTAGTAACTGTAACTAGTTACTATTTCTTAGTAACTAGCACAACAATGATGGCAAGTCATAACAGATGAAACATATTCATTTCAAATTAAGGAAATTGTAAATCAGTCAAGTCATCTGCATTATAGTGCACTTAATTGTCCTGATTTGGATCAGATGATCACTGGATTGATCCGAGACACACTCCTCACACCAACAACCGGCCCTCATGTTGTTTGCCGTGATCATGCTGTGCCATCACTGCCACACACGGCTCAGCTCCGGCTGACAGGAGACCAGCAGAGAGTATTAAACTGGACAAGCTCTCTGTCACACCTGACGAGGTAAGAAGCCCAAATATGAGCCCCTTCCAAACACAAGACTCAATGCTGTTTGCTCTGTGACCTCTGTTTTTATTAACGTCGACTGTCATTGAGGTTTGAGTCAGTTGCTCAGTATGACCTCTAGATGCCAGAAAAGCTGCTCTGAAGTCTCGCTGCTCACAGGGACTGAGGACTGACTTTACATTAGCAAGTGAAGGGTTTTCTTACACAACAATCTATTACTTTATTTCTCTACAAACTCCAAATGACAATAATTTACATTTAAACAGACAGAAGCCCATTAGACTCAATTAAACTCCCATTATATCTAATATTTCAGAATCAGAAAGAGCTTTTTTGCCAGGTATGTTTGCACATACAAAAGAAAATGGAATAAGTAAATGGGAAATAACAATATACAAATTTTTTTTTTTAAATACTCAATATACAGAAATAGACGATAGATGGTATGTGTGTACAAATGCAATGAAATGTACAGTAAATAAGTATGGTGTGTTAAATAAATAAATGTATAAATAGTGTTTAAGTATTGCACATGTTTATTGCTAAGTGCAGCCATTAATTGTTCATGAGGTGGATTGCCTGAAAACTGCTGGGTTGTGTTAACCCAATTTTGGGTCAAATATGGTCTCACCCAACGTTGGGTTAAAAATTTAATTTAAAAATGGACAAACCCAGCCGTTGGTTTACAGTTTTAATGTAACCAATGCAATTTGTCCATTTTTAAATTGCATTTTTGTCCATTTTTGATTTTGTCCAAAATGCAATTTGTCCATTTTTAAATTGCATTTTTTAACCCAACGTTGGGTGAGACCATATTTGACCCAAAATTGGGTTAACACAACCCAGCAGTTTTTAGAGTGAAGAAACTGTTCCTGTGCCTGGCCGTTCTGGTGCTCAGAGCTCTGTAGAGCCGACCAGACCACAACAGTTCAAAGAGGAAGAGGCCTGGGTGTGAGGGCTCCAGTATAGGGGGTTTCCCACCAGGTAGTTCTAGGAACTAACCACCTTTAGAGAAAAAAAAATCCTGGTTGGATTCGCACCGCCAGTAAGAACTCTGGAGTGACATAAGCTGCGCTTGTGACTTTTATTTTGACGGCACGGTGGAACTTTATTTTGACGGCGCTGAGAACGCCTGAGCCTGAGCAAACAAACAGTGCTTGCATTCTCCGTGTTCATTCGTTTACGATCTGTGTAACAGTCCTGTCTAATATGTTATTAGATAGAACTGTTATACATAAAAGGAGACAATTGTAGACAGTCAGTATATGAAAAGTTATTAGCTTATGCCGTGTGGTTCATGTCCAGTGTTGCTAGTCAAGTCACCTTTTTTTATTACAATACAGATTGTATCAAAGCAGCTTCACAGTGATAACAAGAAAATAATACAACAAAGTTTGTTTCTAGTTAGTAAGGCTTACTAACAATATTGTTGAATATTAAATGTCCCCAACTAAGCAAGCCAAAATCCAAGGCAACAGTGGCAAGGAACCAAAACTCCATCAGTGACAGAATGGAGAATAAAACCTTGGGAGAACCCAGGCTCAGTCGCTCAGTTCTCCTCTGGCCAACGAGCGAACAGTGTATGATTATGATCCAGGCAGCGTTACAGGTCAGAAGTCAGATTGGATTGGAACATTCAGAATATTATCCAGTTCCATCTGGTTGAAGATCGGAGTCACTCCGGTATGGAGACGAGTTTGCTGAGGATCAGTGCCGATGGCTGTCGTGTCGATGAGGCCTTCACAGGGCTGATGAGGCTGGCACTTCAGGGATGCGTCGTGGACGTGTGCAGGCGCAGGTCCACCATCTGATCAGGATACGGCCCGGATACGGCTGACTACAGTAAACCTCGGAATAAACAGAAAGACTAACATTAGCGTAGATGCAATTCTTCGTATAACATAACGAGTACATCAGGTGTTATAGGAAGTGTCCCCAGTTCCGGCTGACCTAATCTATGCAGCCTAATAATCATTTAACTGATTTGAATTATAGAAATGTATAATGTTCTATATGAATGCCAGGTAAAAGAGATATAGCAACGTTTTCTTACGTCGAAGTTTGTACGTATCATCACAGTTCTGAGTTGAAATGTCAGATTAGAAAAAAAAATACCGTCGTTTGGCAAATAAATAAATGACTGAGAGTTACATGTGTATTACAAACATATGGAGCTGGTTAACTGATGCAAACTCTATATTAAAAAATAATTTGTTTACAAATCATGCACTATGGTAAAAAGTGTTTCTGAGGTCAGAACTTAATTGTGCCAAAAGTCACGTGAAAATAAGCCTTTATTAATCCATAATCTTGTATGAAAACTGTTAAAAGTGCTTGCTGTTTTACTGCCTCTATTGTTCATTTCTTTTAGAAACTGCAGTGATATGTACGTATTGGTACGTATTTTGCGTTTTGCAAAAATGTTGCCACAGGAACGTTTTTCCAATGAGCCTGTGTTGCATAAAAATGACCCTGAGGACACTGTATTGGGTCACTTAAAAATAACTATATTTCATTATGTTGAAATTGTGTTCTCTGACAAATAATCAGTAGCAACAATAGCTGGGTTTCCATCCAAACGTAAAGCGTAGTGTCACGACCTCAGCCTGTGTTCCCGTCTTGTGTGAGGACTTTTGTGTTATTTCCTGTCCTGTGCCATGTTTGTAGTTCTTTGTAGTTTTCATGTTGATTAGTCTCTCCAGGTGTGTCTTGTTAGTTCCCATGGTTACCCTCCTGTGTTCCCATGACAATCAACCACACCCCCTTGTTACCCTTGTTATCCTGTGTATAAATTGCCCTTGTGTTTCTCTTGTGGTTTGTCAGTCATCGTTTACGGCTAACTCTATTTCGCACAAGTCAAAAACTACCTCAAGTGAACGTGAAAACTTTTGTGAATTAAAGGGGTGGTATAATGCCCTTTTCACAAGATGTAAAATAAGTTTTTGATGGTCCAGAGTCTGTGTGTGAAGTTTTAGCTCAAAATACCCCACAGATATTTTATATAGCATGTTAAAATTGTCACTTTTTGAGGGTGAACAAAAACGCACCGGTTATGTGTGTGTCCCTTTAAATGCAAATGAGCTGCTGCTCCTGGCACAGATGGCAGAGCTACAACAGCTCATTCGCCAGCTTCGGTTACCTCGCACAGTCATGCACTGAACATTTCTAAAATCTTTAGCCTATTATGTTCAATAGTGATGTAACGTTTTGTGCCGAGGCTTCTGACATGCGATCCAGTGGCGATTTCTTTAAGACTGCAAGGGAAGCTCGGCTTCCCCTATAATGTCAAAAAATGAATGGTCAAATATGTACTATTGTATTAACATTTTATTGACTAAAAATGCGTTAGAAAACGTTAATCTCAAAGACGAGTTCATTCAGAATCAGTTACATAGATACAGCAGGTCGGCTGACTCGATTTCCTTCTCATACATTCCCGTAGCGTCACAGTGCATTTCCCTGTTGAAGCCCAGCTTCCATTGACTTCAGTGAGGCTGCTTTGAACAGTTTTTTTCAGTGCTTCGAAACTAGACGGTGATTGGATAAATGCTGTGATTATGTCCCGCCCCCGGAAGCTCAGTGTCTCTGGGGGTGAATGAAGAGTGGGCTGGCCTGGACTCCGGGCTTCTGCGTGATGATTGGAGGGTCTGTCGAAAGGCTGCGTCTCCTTTTGATTGACAGCGATTTCATGCAATAAAAAGTCGCTGATGTTGAAGCTGTTCGGCTCAGTCCCATCGCAGATTTTTCAAAGACAAACTGCTGCAACCTATTTCTTGGTATTTGCTTGTCGAAATTGCTAGCCAATTTTCATAATACATTTCACACAATTATACATTTATACCTTTATTATATTATTACTTATTATATATTTTTATATTATTATTAGTAATAATTAAAAAAATTATTATTAAAATAATAAAAAAAACATATTATTAGTAGCATTATTATTATACTTTATTATATTATTATTTATACCTTTATTATATTATTACATTCATTTTTCACAGAGCATTTTCTTGAAAAGGAACGTAGAATTTACATATAAATAAATGAATAATTTTTATGATGTAGGCCGAAA
This sequence comes from Leuciscus idus, assembly GCA_021554675.1. NCBI lineage: Eukaryota > Metazoa > Chordata > Actinopteri > Cypriniformes > Leuciscidae > Leuciscus > Leuciscus idus. Next base: position 60,359,557 of record CM038621.1, read on the forward strand.
ATGAGCTTCGCCTCTTTGAAAGACCAGCAGCCGCCACTGGTATGGAGGCTTGTATCGCTTTAGACCTATGATGTCATTGATGACGTCCGAAGCCTGACTGGTTCAGGAAGCGACATTTTGAGAGATATATAAACCCATGGTTTAAACCCAGCCACTTTCCAGTTTAAAATAATAATGTTGCCACTTCTGCCTATTATGACCAAAGAATTGATTTATACATACCACCAGAAAATACACATTATATTCATATAAATAGTATATTCATATAAATATATTCAAGTATATTCATATAAATTAGTCTATGTGGAAATTTATTTTATTTTTTCACCGTTATTTCTGAGTCTTAACTGGCGCAAAATACAGTGTATCACAGATCATATCAGGTCATCTGTAATGTATCTGTTGTTTTACACTCTTTGACCACCAGGTGGTATTGTGAGTAAATGAAGCCTCGAGAAATGAACCCTTCTGTGAACCACTGGGCTCAAAAGCTTCAATGGCTTCATGAGGCTTCATCTCACCACCACTAATATCTCACCACCACTAATCGGACAAAGATGGAGAGACTCTAGAAGAAGTGACAACATGTAGAAGAAACAGGACATTTCTGAATGGTTAGTTGATGGATTTATGTAGCTTATGTGTAGTTATCTTCTAGTCATTGATTAGCATATTCTCTCATGATAATCTATAAATCATGTTCCTGGGGGCGGAGTTTATGTAAATTTTAGGGTTTGTGATGTCACTAAGAGAAAGAGTAAAAGAGATTTTGTTAAAAATAGGCTCGAAGCTCCACAACACACATCGAGGCACAAGAGATCTTTCTGATCGCTTCTTCAGCTGTGTCATAGAGTCAGGACTAAACACTGATGAGATCAGAGGAAGTTACCAACCAGAGGAGGAGCTGATGATGTTTAAAGGAAGAGCTGTAACTATATATAATGAAGAGGAAGACTGACAGAAACACAAAATGGCTGATAAGTGTGATCTGTGTCTGCTGGGACTGATCATTCTCTCTTCACTTCTCACAGGTAAAGAAATCTGTATTTTCTCTAAAGGCATTTAGTGGAATTAGTCTGGAAAGAGTTCATTTGAACATGCTCAGTTTATTCTTGCACACATTCACGTTGTGATCTCAGAGTTGTGTATTGATACACACAGATCATACTGTATTATTCCTGATACTGGACATAGTGTCACTCAAACATCTGATGATGAAGAATTATCTTCATATTAAGAGTGTAAGGGTGGATTTCCTGCAGAGGTTCAAGCTGCAAGACTGCCGAATGACTAAAGAAAAGTTGTCAGCAAGATGGTAGAAAACTGTACATTTCTTGTCTATTCCACCCACGGCTACTTATACCAACGACGGAAATAAGCGCAGTTACAATAGATTAATATGTGGGAGAGCGTTGCTATAGAGAGTGACAATATTGTATTGCAATATGTAGCACTTCAAAGTCAATACCAAATCAAAACTATTTAGCACATTATTTGTAATTGAAAAGGTTTAATGACAAAATATGGTTATAGTTATACTTAAAATAGTTACAAAATAGATGTATGAGATGATGATAATTTATACCATTAATCTTAGCCAGCATGTAAATGTTTCCTGAGAGAGAGAGAGAGAGAGAGAGAGAGAGAGAGAGAGAGAGAGAGAGAGAGAGAGAGAGAGAGAAAAGAGGAAGTAAAGAAAGAGAGCCAGAGCATAAAAAAAGACAGAGCAACAGTTTCAATCTTCTTTTATCCTTTCCTGACCATGTGACTTTAACCCAACTGTGAAAAGTTTAAACTGACCAATCAGATCATTACAACTTCCCCCACCGTACTAAAGGTGTGACAATTCATCGACCCCCAAAATACACACATTTTGGCCTACAGGCCTTGATCACTATCTGTGTCTTTGGGAACTCAAAATGGTCCTTGTGGTGGAAAGAGGGGGTAGAAAAACAGTCAAGATTATTTCAATTCTACAAGAGTGTGTCAGTGATTTGAACAGCTCTCTGATAAAGACTAACGCCGGTTTCACACTGCATGCATTAGCAGAGCGTAAGCAGCGCAGGAGCAGTGCGTATGGTGAGCAGGAGCAGGACACGCGCGTGTTGCTTTCACACTGGCAGCGTTTGTCACACGCGGCTGAACCGCGGCGTGTGTACAGACAGAGTACTCTATAATGGATAAGTTGGCATTGCTTTATTTCGTTTTCAAATACATTTAGGAGAAAAGACTTGTCAAGAAGCTTATTTTATTAAACATGTCATTTATATATCTTTTGGTTCATCTTTGTTTTTATTGTTCTGGCAACAAGTTTGTTTTTGGACATTTGTTTTCTTTTTAAATTGCTGTTGGTCATTTGATTGACTGTTTAAAACACAATAGATATCATCAATGCACTTTTTGGATAAAACCGGTGTATTTTGGCCATGATCAATGCATTGTCACTTTAATTCAGCGTAAGCAGCGCAGCAAAAATAGACTCGGCGCCGAAACCCGCGCTGCACTGCTGTTCACGCGACGCTCCTGCTTGACGCTCACGCGCTGCTCCTGCTCCCGGTGTGAATGCAGTCATTGATTAACATGGACGCCGAAAAAAATCCGCGCTGTTCACGCGCCGCTGACGCTTGCGGTGTGAAACCGGCGTAATAGTTTATTCTGGAGAGTGTGTTGTTTGCATTAAGTGAGGAAAAAAGGGGTAACACTTTACAATAAGGGTATATGAATAATCATGTACTAATACCTGGATTAATACTTAATTCAACATGAACTACTGATAATTGAAAGCATTAACTAATCATGAACCACTGAAGAGTTATCCTGAACTACGATGGAGTCATTATGGATTCACGCATGAATAACGGCAGCCTTAACTACATGTTAGTACATGATTGATAGTTAATGCATTCATTAACTTTTATGGATAAACCAAATCAAACTGCCTCTTTAAGAAGGAATAAGAAGTACCCTGACTGCATCTCCGTTCTCTGACTTCTGGAAAAGTCACACAACAACTTAACTGAGCTGAATACTTGTTGTGTTAGAACATCATGTGCATTTGATATTAAGTTTAAAATAAATCATAAGCTGAATTTGGTAAGTAGTTAACAGTTAATTAATTATGATTGGGCCCTCTCACCCAGTCAACACGTTGATCTCACAGTGATCTCTCCATATGATCATCAATGTCACAGTGAGCTAAAAGTGTAACCTCACAGCGCACTCACTGAGCTCATACTATGATCACAATATGAGCTCATCCCAGATAGAAATGTTATTAGACATGGACTACAAAATCTCTCAGACATCAAATTTTTGTTGAAAATGAAACTGGGGTTGATGTCTAAATATTTGTTTGATGTCAGGCTCCAACTTCATTAAACAACTCCACAAACAGCATTACCAGCTTCACTTTTTACTAAACAGGGCCCGGTTCCCCAAAACGTTCTTATCGCTAAGTAGTTCTTAACCTATTCCTTAACCTCTCTCTTAACGTTATGGCACGATTCCCGACACGTTCGTACGCTAAGTATATCTTCTGTAAGTCACACTTTCGTAAGGTTGGTCTGGACCACTCTTAGCTTTACCTTATCACTGTTGCAGGTCTATACGAATATAATTCTGAAGGTTTAATACACCCAGACAGTGTTCAATTAGGCTAATTCAAGTGTTTTCATGCAAAGAATAAAATTGTCATTACACTGATTGTTGTTAGATTTTTTATTATATTATTATACAATATTATTAATTTAATTAAAAAGCGCTTTTAAAGGCCAGTGAAAGCATAGGCTACTGTCAGTTAAGTCCTATTCGGACGCTAATATTGTTTCTCATGGGCTTGTATGGTATTTTAAACATTTATAGGGGTGAGTCTGTGATTTTAGTGCCGTCCGAATCCATAATATCAGTGTTTTTTCTCACCCAATGTAAAAATCCCTGGCCAAATTAGTACCTAATGTTTTTTGACAAACAGGTCATGTGGTGATTTAATTGCCGTATGAATCCACATCTGAGTTTCCAAGAAGAGATTCAAAATCCACTGTTTAAATCCTTTTTGATCACTGCCGAGCACCGAGATGTAGGCCTACACTTTTATTACTGAAATGCTGGAAAGTATTTCCAAGAACAATATTTAATCGCAGCTCCACCTGAAGAAGAAAGCACGTACAAATTTGAAATGGTTATTATGGCAGCAATATATGATACAATTAAAAAATATGTAGTCCTAATAAATGCAATTTCAACTATTTCTGAAGTGCTTCTTTTATAAAGAACACCGCTTTCTCACATAAACAGCCCCTGCACGAGAGAATAATTGATTCTCGAGCCATCGATATCAACCAATTCAGCAGCATCGCCACGGACAGCACCCGGTAACGTCGCACGTAAGAAGGTATATCTAAGCACCTTCCTAAGGTATGGTTCGGGGAACACACTTAGGAACATAAACAACTTTGGTAAGCAGGGCCGGCCCTGACCAATTTGCTGCCCTAGGCAAGATTTTACCTGGTGCCCCATGCATCACAGCCCATTTCACCCCGTCACTGTGTTCATGATTATTTAGCCTATATATATATTTTTAATAAACCTGAAAATAAATATCATTACTAATTTTGGCAAATACATTTTAAAAATGCCATATACAGTACAGACCAAAAGTTTGGAAACTGAATTTTCAGGATCATTACTCCAGTCTTCAGAGTCACATGTGACATCCAGTCTATCACATGATCCTTTAGAAATCATTCTAATATTCTGATTTATTATGAGTGTTGGACACAGTTCTGCTGCCTAATATATTTGATGAATAAAAGGTTAAAAAGAACTGCATTTATTCAAAATAAAACAATATTTTCTAATAATATAAATCTTCTTTACTATCACTTTTTATCAATTTAACACATCCTTGCTGAATAAAAGTATTGATTTATTTAAAAACAAAAAAGAAAGAAAAAAATTACCTTGAAATTCTTGCCATGAACAACAATATCTTACTCCTATGCAATTAGATAAACTGTTCATTCACTACATCACTTTACCTCTGTCTTTATCCCCTTTTATCCTCTTCTCTTCTTTTGGCACTGTATCTATCGCAGACTATAATGCTCATTTATAATGTGTCATGTAAATTCGGCCATCCGTCACAATCAGGAAACTTTCACCGTGTCTAGAACTGGCGCGAGCTGGCAGGCCCGTTTCTACGAGCTGTGTGTTAGCAAAAGCAGTGCTGTCTACATTGGATGCGGAGTCGCGCACGCTACACAACAAATTACCAACAACTGATCGCGCGCGCGCTCTGTTTCTGACGCACTTCAAGCACTCGCTGGGCGGGGGAAGATTGATGAGCCGGACTTTTTTTTTTTTTTTTTTGCTTTATTTGGTAGTATTTCGAATTAATGGTTTTAAAATAGTATTATAAAAAATAAAAATAAAAAAATATATAAAAATAAAAAAACACTCGTTCACTCATTCTGGCGCCCCTATGGATGAGTGGCGCCCCTAGCATTTGCCTATTCCGCCTATGCCGCGGGCCGGCCCTGTTGGTAAGATATATCTTTCGAGTCTTCTTAGCGCGCTAAGAGTGAGTGTTATCGGGAAACCGGGCCCTGATTTACTTCTGTCATATATGTACAAAAGTCCTTATTGAGATTAACAGAGGTTTAGATGTTGATGATTTATTAATAATAATAGTTTGGTTTGATGTCATCATTATGGTTATCAGTGTTTGCTTTAGTTGGTCAGTTTGACTCTTGATGTTTTAATGTTAGTTTTTCTCTGGCTGCTGGAACTGTGTGTTATGGCAAGAACAGTAAGAGGAAATGTGATCAGATGATGTCATCTTCTTGATGATGACGATAATGATATAATCATCATGTTGTGTTCTGATCTGTGATGCTTGTGTCTCTTGTGCATGGATACGTCCAGAAAACATTTTCGTGGAGTTGTGAAATGTTGAGCTTTTAGGGTTTGGAGCTGTTATCCGTCCGACTGGCAGGAGTGTGTAGTGGGTGTGGCCAAACTATTGCATATCACTATCACATGCATTCAAAACTTTTTATCAAGTAAAGGTTTTAGCCAGGAATGGGTAAACTGCAGAGTTTATCTCCAACCCTGATAAACTCTCCTGCCTGTAGCTTTCTAGTAATCCTGGAGACATTGATTAGCTGTGTTTGATGAGGGTCCCAGATAGCAAGCAACCATCCAAACAATGTTAAATCAATGTTAATGTGTCAATGTTAACTGCATTGAATCAACATCACTTTTGCACCCGCAATTAATGTGTGAACTCGTGAATAAAGTCTATAGTCTAAATATAAAGTCTAAATATAACTGAATTTAGTCTGACTGCAACGCTATAGCCTACCTAATGCAGCGACCCATGTGGCGTTTCCTGATGGATCGAGGTCGTTCCTTAACTTCCTTTTCTACGTGCAATTAACACAAGCTCTAAGCGCGTGCGAGTAAGCGCCTATAGCAGGGGTCCTCAACTCTGGACCGCGAGATCCACTGGACTGGCTCACACAGACTGGTTTATCATCACAAATATTATCTTTAATATTTTAATTAAAAAGCTCTTTAAATAGATTTGGCAGTTTATGACATTTTGATACATGTCTTGTACAGTTTGTTGTCAGAATCAGAAAGAGCTTTATTGATTTATTGACAGGTATGTTTGCACATACGAGGAATTTGTTTTGGTGACAGAAGCTTCCACAGTACAAACAGAATAACAGTGACAGGACACAGATAATAAAAATTATAAAAATAATAAAAATCTAATTAGTAAAATACACAATATACAAAAAAATAAAAAAAATAAAAAAATAGATAATAGATAGTATGTACAGGTATGTATGAACAAATGCAAGCACATGTAAATAAGAAGCCTGGTGTATTAAATAAATAAATGTTTAAATAGTGTTTAAATATTGCACATGTTTATTGCTAAGTGTAGGCATTAACTGTTCATGAGGTGGATTGCCTGAGGGAAGAAACTGTTCCTGTGCCTGGCCGTTCTGGTGCTCAGAGCTCTGTAGAGCCGACCAGACGACAACAGTTCAAAGAGGAAGTGGCGCTGGTCTACTCTTTTGCTACACACTTTTTCTTCACAAAAGGAGCACATATTTTTAAGGGCGTAGTATAAGTAGGCGAATTGGAACGCAGCATAAGTCTCATACATCACGGAAATTTGTTAATGGTAGGGAAAGAGTTAATTCCAAAAATTAGACCCCTGGGTGTGAGGGGTCCAGGGTGATTCTGCCAGCTCTTTACTCACTCTGGATGAGTACAGTTCTTGAAGAGTGGGGAAGGGTGTACCAGTGATTCGCTCAGCAGACTATCCGCTGTAGTCTTCTGAGATCTGATAGCTGAGCTGAACCAGACAGTTCTAGAAGTGCAGAGGATTCAGTGACTGCAGAGTATACTTGTATCAGCAGCTCCTGTGACAGGTTGAACTTCTTCAGGTGGGCCTTTTTGACAGTGGAGTCAATGTGATTGTCCCACTTCAGGTCCTGAGAGATGGTAGTGTAAGTTTGCGCTCGATCGACCCAAAACTGGCATCCGACCAGCGCGGAAGGTCTTTACGTGTTACTGTCCTTTTCTCGAGGCAAAGTATTTTTTGATTAAATGCAATACACTTGAATATGTATTCTCTCGTTATTTCATCTGACTCCATAAATGAAAAGGTTTTAATGATATCTGTGCATCATTAAATGTGAGCGAATGTTTGACTATTCCTTTTAACTCTTTAATGAAAATAATGTCAAAGTCGGTTAGAATAATCAAATGTAACAATTTATTATGTCAGGTAAATGTATCATGCCAATTTCATAATCAGTTCAAAGATAATCGATACAAAACATCAAATGCTCTGGAATAGAGAGAAGAGATGCAACCCAACATTAAGATATACATGGGCTAATCTGAGGTACAGAAAGGCCCCGAACCCTTTGCTACATTTCATTATATTGACAGACCTCTTTCACATGGAAACATGTACTAACAAAAGAAATGGGGCTAGGAGACCATTTGCCAGGAAACCACCTTCCTTTGTGTGTCAGTTATCCCTAAACTCTTAAAAACCTTATTACCTTTTGTTTTACTTATTTTGAAATGAGACATTTGTACCAGTCGCAATGAGACATTTCAAATGATACTAAATATGTATAATACTCGATGATAATCATTCACATTAAACTATACATTTTCTTTGGTGAATTCAGGTGATCTGAGCATGAGAGAGAGGGGCTGAGAAAAGGGGGAAAGATATGTAGATTAGGATGACTCGGAGGTGAGACTTTTGTCTCGATAGTGCACGAGGGCTAGTTCAAATGTTAATTTCCAGAGAGGTCTTTTGTCCTCTCAGGGTCTGGTCGCTCTTCAACCAGACTGTCCGGCATTTTGTAATTTCTCAATTCTTACAGTAGTGCCCAGGAACCTGAATGACTCCACTGTTTCCACAGTGCTGTTCATGATGGTGAGTGGGGGGAGTGCAGGGGGTTTCTCCTAAAGGGTTGCTAATACAATGCTAAATCAGATATGTACAATAACATTACGATGTCCAGCAGTCGATTTAAATAGTACATTGGGTTTGATTTGTCGTTTAATGAGATCTAATATATGTTGTCAGTGCAGAGAATTTTAACCTGAATAAATACATAGATCCGACTATTTTAAATGTGTACTTTAATGGTCCAGTGGTAGAACTTTTGCCAAGCGTGTCAGAGGTTACGGGTTCTAATCCGCATTCGTATAGTTTTTTGTTTTGTTTTTCCCATCAAAACCATATATGTTCATCAGTGGTTGTATATTAAGCACGGATGCGTTTGTGTGCATTTTGTTTTGTGATTTTACCAGAACGAATAGAGAGTCTCCGCAACAGCGTTAAGCAATAGATTGAAGTGCGGGTCCGTGTGAAGACAAGAGACAAGAGAACACACCGTATCCGCTCCACTGATATCAGCGGCAACAAGCACTTTGATCACTTGATTTCAAAAACAACACATGTTAGCGCTAGATCGCCTCTTATTCAACAGACAAACAAAATTACTGCTCTTCTAGTTAATTAACTGGATATGTTATTGTTACATACAAATTTTACAAAGTGGTGGGGACAAAATGGACCCTGGCAAAAAGTGGTAAGCACCTGGCAAATTTGTACATGTCAAGACTGCTAGGTTTTCGGTCATTTGAGAGTTTGTTGCTAGTCCACATCAGGGAATGCACATAGCAAATAGTTGCCATTCCATTATTTGTGTTATTGTGCTTTTACCCTAGTTTGTAGGGTATAGAGATGTCTGTGAACAGTCATGGTATGTGTTGTGAATAAATGTTCAAATGTAATACAACAAGTGTATTTGATGTCACATAACATGACTGACTGTAGCAACTTACCTTGTATTTTTAATACCTTGTATTTACCACACATGTTTTTAAATGTGCATGTCACCATTAAAGCCTTGTCTTGCATGTGTACTATATCTTCGGATTATGACTAGTACGCAAGTAATATCACAGATTTATCATGGACAAACAACTTTTCTAGCAGGAATACTATAGAATGTTGGGGTTTCAGACAGAACTGCAGGGGGCGCAATGCAGCAGAGCCAGCAGAAAGACTGTTGATGTCGAGGCCATGAGGCCTAGCATCCTTTGAAGGTTCTGAGAGGGCAGCGGGCCCCTACTCTGAACGAAGTCAAAAGCCGTTGAATAGTCTGAGCGCGCTCGGGTGTCAGACAAACCTTCAGCCAAAGTCTGTTATTGAACCCAGGAAGAGATTCTCTGACTGGGGAGCAGTGAGCTCTTGGTTACGTTGATCCTAGGCATCCCAAATGGCTGAGGAGCACAGATCTGAGAGAGTTTAATTCCGCCTCTGACTGGGCCAGAATGAGCCAGTCATCGAGGTAATTGAGGATGTGCATTCCCTTCTGTCTCAGGGGAAAAACACTGCACCCATGCACTTGTTACCCATGCGTGGTGCCAGAGATAGTCCAATGGTAGGACTGTATACTGGTATGCAACCCATTCGAAATGCAAACCTCAAGAACGGTTTGTGAAGGGGGGCAATCTGGATATGAAAGTATGCATCTTTCAGATCCACTGAGAAAAAACAAGCCCCTGTGCATACTAGCATGAGGATTCATTTCAAAGTTAGCATCTTGAACAGCCATTTCGTGAGGGCATGGTTCAGATGTCTGAGGTCTGGGATTGGCCTGATGCCGCCATCCTTCTTGGGAACGAGAAAGTAACGGCCATAGAAGCCTGACAGCATTTTCGCCAGTAAGCTCAGTTCTTCAGTGCGGAGGACGTGAGCCACGTTGCTCTTCACTGAAGCATTGACTATGTCCATGAAGCGGGGTGGTCTGTGAGTGAATGGGAGCGAGTAACCTCATGTCATCATGTCCAGAACACATTTCACACCGGGGATAGCTTTCCTAGCCTCGGCCCCGCTAGGTCGACAACTCGCCACGCTAGGTCGGGGACTGGTGTTCATAGAAGTAGTGTTTGGCTGGGCGGAGGCGCGGCTTACGGCTTTGCTTCGGGGCCTGGGTCGCTGCTGAGCTGCAGAATGCGAGCGTAGAGAGACGAGACTTGCGCTTTGCCATGAGTGTTCATCCTTGATGAATGGGCTTGCGTGGACACAGCCCTGGCAAGTGACACGCACATTGGCGCGGGGCTGTAAAACAACCACTGGCTAAAGATGCTCTTTAGAGAGTGATATGCTCAATAATTGTCCCTGATAGCCACAGGGGAGAGACATCTTTTTCAGTTGCAGACCCTTAAGCACTGTGCTTGCTCCAGCAGGAGAGTGAGACACGCGGCTGTGGCACGCATAGACACACTCAGAGGCGCTACAGAGATAGAGACTATAAATTAGTTTATGTCGAAACATAACCAACATCCCCTGATCACCTTTTCTCTTGTCTGGTTGTTACAACCCAGTTATGCTTAAAACAGAGAAGTCTTTCCTTTGAGTTTTCGGCGTACAGACGACACCGTTGTCAAAAAGATCCCCATTCACAAGTATTCTGCTGCCAGGCCATCAGATGGCGATGAAACACTATAGGCTGAACACGTAATACGCATGTGCATGACCTCATCGTCTTCAGAGATTCACATTTTATTTGTTTACGAGGAGACCGTTTTCAAAAACTTGCACTTTGAAACCCGTTTTCAAACATTTGCATTATCAGGCCCCAAAACACCACTGTTGTGTAAATTAACGTATAAAGTGTAACGTTGAAAACGGTGTTGTGTAAACAGCCCCTAAGAGTTAAAATAACAGTGAAGCAGTGTTAAAGTTATAATTAAGATATAATTAAGTTATAATTAATTATTCAGTGATTAATTGAGTGATAATTGACAATTATTGAAGACACCTGATGTTAACAAGCAGAATCACTGATTGCCACAGTTGGGCTTTTGACCCTTGACTTTTTAATGCACCCTTATTTTAACACTTTTGAGTGTGGTATAAAATAAATTCCCAGGAGAGTTAATTTAACACTGGAGTTTTTACTGTGTATATATAAATGAAGTGTGATCTTGACGCATTTGTCAGTGCAACACTTCTGGAGGTTGTGAAGTTGTGGTTTCACAAGCACAAACTTAGTAGCCTAATAAAAGCTTCATGGTACACACACATAGCAATACAATGTGTTAGTGATGTGATGGGGGAAAAAAAAGTGTCAATGAAAAAAAGACACATAAAAAATACCCTGAGGACACTGTATTGGGTCACTTAAAAACAACTATATATTCATTATGCTGGAATTGTTTTCTCTGACAAATAATCATAAGCTACAATAGCTGGGTTTCCATCCAAACATAAAGTTTAGAAATGTTGCGTTTCCATCACTCGTTTCTGATGCGATACTTCAAAATATGCATAAAAACAGGGTAATGGAAACATAGCTAATGAGAGGAAAAATATATGTTTGTATTGATTTGTGTGGATCTGTTCATTCAAAGCACTTTGTTCAGTGTCAAACATAATACTTCTTTATGGACTTGGTTGGTTTCTGGACGCCACTGTACAGTTCAGCTCACTTTCTGATCCAGAGCTTTTCAAAGTCAACACAGTTTTACACCAGAGATCTTTCTGATCGCTTCTTCAGCTGTGTCATAGAGTCAGGACTAAACACTGATGAGATCAGAGGAAGTTACCAACCAGAGGAGGAGCTGATGATGTTTAAAGGAAGAGCTGTAACTATATATAATGAAGAGGAAGAGAAAGACTGACAGAAACACAAAATGGCTGATAAGTGTGATCTGTGTCTGCTGGGACTGATCATTCTCTCTTCACTTCTCACAGGTAAAGAAATCTGTATTTTCTCTAAAGACATTTAGTGGAATTAGTCTGGAAAGAGTTCATTTGAACATGCTCAGTTTATTCTTGCACACATTCACGTTGTGATCTCAGAGTTGTGTATTGATACACACAGATCATACTGTATTATTCCTGATACTGGACATAGTGTCACTCAAACATCTGATGATGAAGAATTATCTGTCTCGTTGAAGGCGTTTAAATCTTATTGTGCACAGTTTTTGATTTTATAATAAATACTCCATATTGTCTGATTAAAACACTGGTGTTAGTGATGAGCAAATTAAGCTTTGGTGAAGCACTGAACCACTTAGAAGAATTGTTTTGAAAATGGGTTCATTACTCATAGCTTTAGTAACAGCGCCTGGAGAAGTGCCAAGGCTGCATCTAAATGATCCCGGCTAGATAGTGGACAGGAGGCTTTAAGACAGCCTTCAAGATTTAGTCCCTGGGTGAAATCAGACCGTCACATTATGATCAACAAGTAGCCAGCATACTTGATCACATTTTCTCTTGCTATAATAAACACTTATACTGCCCTGCAAAGGCAAAAGACCTTAACTGACATATAATCAATATTTGCTTGCTGTCCCCCATACTTACATCCATTATAAGAACACCTAACCAAGATCTAGTCATCATGGTATGTGTTTTAAATTATATAGAAGACCTTTGGTTGATCGTATTTAGTGCTATAATGATCAGGATAGTGTGGCAAGCAGCACTAACAAAGTTAAACAGTATGACAGTTACAGATAAACAGATAAGTAAAACGTAAACAGATAAGTTACTTTGCAGTACAGTATGAATACATGCAATAAATATTTCCACAAAAAAAGATAATTTAATTATAATTGAATAGAAATGTTTTTTAAACAAATTACAGAGGAGCAGTAATTTATCAATTTGCAACAAGAATATTTCATATTCATTATAGGCGTTTTTAGGACTTTATTTTGAAATAGCAATAAACATGAAAAATCATGAAAGATTGGTAGAAAGCTCAGTTTGTTTTCATACCAAGAGTTAAAAAAATAACACCAATTAAATTATCTAAAAAAATAAAAAAAGTCAGATTTTTTAAAAATATGTAAACAAAAATATTATGGATTCTCGATTTGTGATGCGGCTGCCAGCTATAACGCACATATGCGCTCTTTTTATGCGTTTATTAGAGGTTGAATTAAAATGACGGTGACAGTTAAAGGGTTAAGGGCCACCAAACTGCTCAAGATGCACAGTCAACGAACTCGACTTGGATTACTGCTTTTTAATTCTGAGATAATATATAGACAGAGTCAACCGAAAAAACTTTGGAATTACTTTTACCATTTAGGTTAGCCTACTTTGTACGGACGTTAGCGATAACTAGCTTAGTGCTATATGGATTTGTGTAAGATCTGACATGAACACCTGCAAGAAGGAAATATGGCTCAAACACGTATGGATTGTTGTGGTCCGATACAGCAGATGACGTGCATTGCTATGGATTATGGATTATGCATCTTCCATGGATTATATCGGATTGCATGGAAAGGTAGGATGCCTGTGTATTTAATAATTGGTTTTCGGCGTCTGATGTGAGGCGAGTGTCAACGTTAGCGCTAACTTACGTGACACAGATTACATTTAGCTAGCTCCGGGCTGTCTCTGACATTGATAGATCTGAACCATCGCCCTGAACGAAAATAACAACATTTATGACAACCTATTAGCTTGCATACCATCTAAGTATGGCTTGTTCACCTTGCTTTGTTTCTGATTGCATAATTGGAGCAGTTTGTCTGGCCAAAGATGTATTGTGTGTATGTTACGTGATTTGGTGACAATTAAAGAGCGGCAAACTTTGACAGTATGACAAAGCCAGAGTACAGTAACATCACAGCGGCACCGTAACATCTCTCTTGATGCCAGGCTAAACAAAGTCAGAACACCTTAACTCAACTTCAGCGTGCTGGAACAAAGGCAAAGAGCCGTAACAACTGTTACGGTGTTCTGCTGTGGTTTCTCGTATGGTTTTGGAAGTTACGGTTGTCATAGCCCTTTATTTTCTCGTTAAAACAATCAAATTGACTCACGATATTTATTCACATGATAAAGGAGGTCTCAAATACCACAAAAATGACACTAACTCATTTTTGACCAAACATGATGTTACGGCGTTTTGCCTTTGTAGGGCAGTATAGCAGAAAAACTAACATCAAATAGTCAAGGCCAAAGAGCCCAACTAAAGCAAACACCGATCACCATAACGGTGACCAAACCAAACTATTACGTTCAAACAAACTTCGACATCTAAACCTCTTTTAAGAGGTTCAGTTCTGTGTCTGCTGGGAAGCTTCCCGCTAAAACTTTATAAGAATGTTAGGGGATAATGTTCTATCAGTGTTAGGACTAAACATGTTTAAAATGTTTTAGAGAGTGTTATCCTTCCTTTATGTGACCGTATGACTCGGATCAGCTTACACTAATAAGGCCCGTACTCAAGACCCCAAATTTTCAAGCCTCCCCAAACAGGCTTTCAACTAAATGAAAAGGACGAGCAGAGACAAAACCACAGACTACAATTTTATTTATCAATTAATTACTAAAAACACATTGAGCTCAACATCAATGATAAAAACAATTTAATCACTGTGAATGAATCAGCCCAATGGGCTTCGTTTTAGTCGGTTCACATGGGCCGGCCACCTATACACTGGCCAAACACACACAAAAAGAAAAAAAACAAGTTCTTTTGTTACTAACAAAAGAACAATTCACAAAAAAAAGATAAACTAAATAAGTTGGTTTCTTTCTTCGGTGTTATGTCCTTGCATAAAACCTTTCACTGCTCAAATAATAAAACAAAATACAAATCAAACACTTCAAACCAACCAAAACCAAAAATACAATTATTATTTAAACCCACTCAGCACTCACCAAATAAACCAAAGTCAAAAAGAACAAAAGAACAAATAAACCACAATTAATCAGCTCTGTAATGGAGCAGTATCAATGTAAAGCAAGACAAAGAAATTATACAACCAACCCAAAATAACAAAATAAACAAAGTGGATGAATTAGTTAATAAACAAACCTAATAATAATAATAATAATAATAATAATAATACAATAAAGCATACAAAACAATTTCAATTCAATTATATTGCACGCACACTTAAACAAAATACACAGTCACGAATAGACACAAATCAATGAAATTACGCCAGCGAAGTGAGCGAACACCAAGTGGCGCCAGAATCACAGACCACGGGTTTACAGCGCATCCAACGTGAGCGTTGTACAGGCAATAGAACACGTTCAATGCAATCGCGAACATTCAATGAATCATCCCGCGTCCCAAACTGGAAACGCTATTTAAGCCGCAGCAAAGCAGTAGCTGGCAACTTCTGAAAAACAAATAGACATTTTGGTTTGCTTTCTTCTCCCTCCCCACTCCTCTCAGATTTGTAATCAAACAGGGTAAGGGAAAAATAATATTACCTTTCACGTGTAAGATACTCACTCACACATGCTCACTAACAATGCCAGGACGCACCCGACTAATCTAAAATTACGCCAAACAAACACATTAATCAATCATGTGAATTAAGTTAAATTCCCACGAACACCCTTATTCTAAATTTATAATTCCCTCCCGTCTATGAGCCACCAGTTTAATCAAATCTACCTTTCCCGAGGAATGAAGGAGATACAAGATCACAAACCGGTCACATCAGTACAAATGTCATGAGGAAACTAACTCTCACCTGTATCTATATAGCTACGTGATTACCTGACGTACTTAATGCAATCCGTGCGCGATTTTTAAAAGGGCCACGCAGACTATTCTTAAAGGGGCAATCCCACTACATTTAGGAGAACATTCTGGTAACAAAAATAAAATGATCTACAGAAATCATTACAAGAACATAACAACATTGATAGAACAACAACATTTCTATCTGGGATGAGCTCACATATGACAAAAACCTGCATGCTTCATATACAGCAACCATATATCTTCCTTACTTAAATCAGCCAGAATTACCTTCTGTGTTTCATGTAGCCTAAGGCCAATACATGTCCTATACAAAATCAGACCGATTATGGCCCATTTCATACTAAATAGCACACATACAAGATTTTTGCAATATATATATATATATGAATACTGTAAAAAGTCTTATGAGTTCTACATGACAAAAGTATGCAAATGTGTATGGTATTAGTAGAAAATAACTGATATTCATATACAAGTCATTTAAAGTTCTTATATTGAATCATATGCTAGTCAAATTAAAGTCATAGAATTTATACACATTTTGTGTCATTTGTTTATGCGTTTCATACAGATTTCATGTTTTGATGACCAACATCTGATTCACTTATATGCAGTTGGCAAATTTTTTAATTGTACAGTACAGAAGCCGGTTCGAGGATTACTGTCAGAAAATCACTGACCTTTATGAGGACTGTGAGGATTTTCCTACAGGATTTGAAAGAGCAGTTGAAAAGCAATGACATTGTAAGACTGTATTTACATTAATTGTGAACTGTCTGGGCCTGTTGTTTGTGAACAAATCATTTTATTGCAAATTAACAAAGTTGAGTCAAATATGTTTCTAGAACAGTGATTAAACTGTTGAAAATTGGCTGGAATGTGTTTTTTGTATATGTGACATGAACTCTGGTGGTGATGCACTCTAAAAACTTTTAATATGATTTACAAAATTTTTTTTGGTGAAACATTTTTACACTTATAATATTGATAAAAATTGTAAGCAGTGAAATCAATTGCATACACTGTATTAACTGAGTAAATGTAAGTAAAACAAATTAAATAGATCTGAGTAACTGCATTTGGTACATTAACAAATAAAATCAAGTAGAAATAATTGGGGGGGGGGGGACATTTAAAAACAAATATTTATGAGTAATATTAACTGTGTTTATATGCGAGTAATATTAACTTTTTAATTTCCTCTAAACCTTTGTAAAAATATTCCATACAACCACCGTTATAACTACATGACATTGGCCTTTATTGTCGATGAGTAGCCTACAGAAATACAGCATATTTTATACTATTTTTAACACGTATACAATATTGCCATTTAAACTCATGTAACAAACATTTTCGAAGTAAAAATGAAACATTTAGGCCTAAACAACCAGTGTAATCAACCGGTCTGTTATCCAGTATCCACCGGATCAGCGCGGGTTCCCGTGCCGGAGATGGACTCGCCTCTGCGGGGGAACTTATAACTTTACACCGCCGTCCTGCGTCACTCACAGCCGAAAGATGCTGCGACGCGACTGACTCCATCACCTGCCAATAAACAAACAGTGCACAGTTCTGAGGACATTTTATCATCCAAATTAGTTATATTCATTATCTTTAGGAATATAGTCGTGTGTTTTTTATGCAAGGCGTAACAATCACGTGAAAAGACAGGCGCGAGTCGACACTCGTTTAACTCGTTTAAAGGGACATTGTGTAGGATTTTCTCCCATCTAGCGGTGAAATTGTATTTTGCATTCAAACGAATAGTACTCTCCAGCGCCTCGCTTTTTCAACTGCGTGTTGCATCTACGGTAGCCGTTATGTACCAAAAAGCTATGACAGGATGTCTTATAATAGCACTTCATCGAGTTTTCCTTCGGGTGAACTGGTTTGTTATTTCAAACAAACTGCAACTTGACACAACGAACAAACGAATGTTACAGTTTTGAACAAACAAAACTTACAACCTTGTTTTTAGGGCCTTCTCTACTTTACTCAATAGCTGCTATTCATCAAAGAGCCGGTTTAACTTTTAACTATAAATGTTCTACTGTCTATATAATAAAGTACACAACCAAGCAATGAAAAAAAAGCTTGTAATTAAGACCGTAACATTGACTTACCTGTCGAGAAGAAAGCAGGCAACTTCAGCGTCTCTTTTGAAAGCTTTCTCCTGCATTAGCTATCCCGACATTAACCCTTGTTTTTGTAATCTCCAGTCACGTTTCCTTTTACAGTCTATTTTGGACTTTTTCGACGACGAGGACTCCTTATCCTGTGACTCAGCAGTGATAACTGTGCAGTGCAGCCTTTTAAACTTGCCGGGGCAGTGACAAGCGCCTCTCACTGCTCTGCTCCTCCGCTTCTGCTGGTTTCAGTCACGTGACGCTGGCTCTGAACGAAAACGCGTTGTGGAAACGCATTGGCCTAGTACTTTTTGTCCCTCTCTGCTATTATAGTTTTCAAGATGGCGGAACAACATGGAAGCCTCCGTGGACCTACCCGTCCCATGTACAGACCTATCTCTCTCCTACCATTCATTGCGAAAACACTTGAAAGAGCTGTTTTCAACCAAGTAACATCCTTCTTGTCTCTAAACAACCAGCTGGATGTCAACCAATCCGGCTTCAAGAAAGGGCATTCAACTGAGACTGCATTACTGTCGGTCACAGAAGCCCTACGGACCGCAAAAGCTGCTTCCAAATCTTCAGTCCTCATTCTCCTGGATCTGTCTGCTGCCTTCGACACTGTGAATCATCAGATCCTTATGTCCAGCCTCTCATCACTGGGCATCACAGGAACTTCACTCCACTGGTTCAAGTCCTATCTCACGGGTAGGTCCTTCAGGGTCGCATGGAGAGGCGAGGTATCCAGAGCACATCAGCTGACCACAGGTGTTCCCCAGGGTTCAGTTCTTGGTCCCCTCCTCTTCTCCATCTACACCACATCACTGGGACACATCATACAGGCACACGGCTTCTCCTACCACTGCTATGCTGATGACACACAGCTCTTCCTCTCGTTTCAACCAGATGATCCCACAGTAGCTGCACGGATCTCAAGCTGTCTGACGGACATCTCGGCATGGATGAAGGAACATCACCTGCAGCTCAACCTGGCAAAGACTGAGCTTCTCGTCCTCCCTGCCAATCCGTCTCTACAGCACGACTTCACTATCCAGCTAGACTCATCATCAATCACCCCATCAAGGTCGGTCAGAAATCTTGGAGTAACAGTTGATGACCAGCTGACCTTCACAGATCACATTTCAAAGACAGCTCGATCATGCAGGTTTGCACTGCACAACATCAGGAAGATCAGGCCTTTCCTAACTGAGCATGCAACACAACTTCTCGTCCAGGCCCTGGTCATTACTAGGCTTGACTACTGCAATGCTCTTCTGGCTGGACTTCCATCATGTGCAACTAAACCTCTACAAATGATTCAGAACGCTGCAGCTCGTCTTGTCTTCAACGAGCCCAAGAGGGCCCACGTCACTCCTTTGTTCATCTCTCTGCACTGGCTACCACTCGCTGCTCGCATCAAGTTCAAGGCATTGACGCTTGCTTACAGATCTATCACACGCTCAGCTCCCTCCTACTTTCACTCACTCCTACGAGTCTACACCCCTACCAGAAGCCTACGATCGGCCAACGAGCGACGTATCGGGCTTATGCAACTCTGAATAATGCCTGAACTTCGTATTTTGAGCACTTCTTGCGTTGTTTTTGCCTCTTCATGATGACTCGCTTAACTTAGTCCTAATCTGTAAGTCGCTTTGGATAAAAGCGTCTGCTAAATGACTAAATGTAAATGTAAATGTATATAAAAATAATAAATTCTTCGTTTACGAGGATAAGCCAGATAATTAGCAGAGGTATTTGTACACCATTGAGGACATATTTATGAATAAAAATATTGATTTTAGCTAATAAAATACCTAAAAAACTACACATTGTCCCTTTAAGGTGAGTAACATTGCGTCTCTGTATGTTCTTTCGCATTAAATCAAATGATTTAAAGCACATTAATGATTATACAGATAAAATAAAACGTACACACCTGAATTTCACAGAGGAAATGCACCAATTCTGCGCCGCTGAGAAGAGAAGAGGAGAACTGTTCTGGACTGGAGAGAGTTCATACAGCGTGCGCTCACTCAACCGTTGAGCTGTCGTCACGTCAGAGGGTGGGGGAGGGGTGCATTGTTTTAATTGAGTAAACTTAATTTCTTGTGCGTGTTAAATATTAATAATATTGATTTTATTTAAGTAATATTTGTGGTTCTTGAAACAGATTAGTTTAATTATCCATTCTCAAATATTGTGATGGAAATTTCACAAATATATTAGCTAAGTGTATTGTAAATAAATAATTGGTTAGTCAAATACTAAATTATTTTAGTGAAAAACTTCAAACTTAAATATAACTGTAAATTTCAGGCAAAATTAATTGTTGGAGTTTTAGTAGATTATTTCAGTAAGTAAATGATATTCAGAGATTTTATTAAGTTTGTAACATCTCCTTTCTTTTAAAGATGTTACTCTGAGGGGGTTCAACAGAATTTTGACATGTACTGATAAAAATAACTCTTCACAAAACAAATGATCATTTGTTTAAATTTTATTTTCTTCGCCAGTGCTTAATAAATGTGTCACAAAGACAATAGAAATAAAGTCAGAGGTCTTTGTCTCTTCAATAAAGAGTGAAGAAAACTTATCTCTTGGCATGTCCTGTCTTTGATAAGGTGTGTGATGATGAAGTGATGATGAAGATGAAATGAGTCACAGATCCCCCAGGTTATTTGAGTGCGATGCAATGATAGTAATCCTATAATCCTCCATACGAGAAAAGATCGCTTGAGATGAAGATGCTCAGTGAATAGCTGTCCTCAGCGCCACATAGCTGACCATGTGCAAGGCCATGTGCTGCAGCCTTGATGCTGGTGTGGACCGCTCTTGGATTCACTGTCTCTAGAATCCAATCCGGGCTCACAAAAGAACATGTGGTAATTAAAAGTCCTTTCTAGAAAGAAATCAAATAACTAACATCAGTGATCTCAAACAAACACAACATCAAATATAACCCAAACCATACTCACAGTTGAGCAGAAACTCAAAGTGTTCTCAACACAGGACTTTGGATGAGAAAGAAGGTAGCACAAGATCAATCCTCAGATTTCCCTCTACCAAACCAACTGACTTACTCTATGGTGTTAGTGTTTATATACCCAGTTACCTCCAGGCAATAGAAAAAATGAAAAAAATGATTTAAAATGAAAACTATTGATATGTGAAATATGCAACTGTATCTTGTAGAATACACTCTAATAAATAATTGTGTAATTAAAATGTGTGCTTGTGTGTGTAGTTTAAATGTTGTGGTTCATCTAAGGCTGATTATACAGTATATAACCATGATTGACTACAGGCATAGGGCTCGACTTAGGATGAGAAAAATAGGCTCAACTTGAAAACTTTAGTGAATATATGGAGGAAATGTATACCAAAAAAGCTAGTAAAACATTCATTGTTTGTGGAGACTTCAACATAGATATGCTCAATCCAAATAAGCATAAATTGACAGAAAATGTCATCAGTACAATCTACAGCTTGAATTTGTACCCTAAAATCACTAGACCTACGAGGATAACGACCCATAGTGCCACATTAATTGACAATATTCTAACAAATGAAATCTTTAATGATGCAATAAGTGCAATATTAATAAGTGACATCAGTGATCATTTGCCCGTATTTACAGTGTTTGATAGCGATTGTAAGCCTCATCAGGAACCATTAAGCAAATTCAAAAGATTAAGATCAGAAGAATCCTTGAATGTTTTTAAGAATGATTTATTTGTACAAAATTGGGACAGTGTATATGATAAGAGCAATGTGCATGATGCCTATGAGTTTATGAGAATATTTAAAAAACTATATGACAAAAATTGCCCATTGAAGAAAATAGGTACAATTTCAAAGAAAAAAGGACATCCCTGGATTACAAAGGGATTGAAAAATGCAATCAAAAAGAAGAATTTGCTTTATAAGGAGTTTTTTAAACAAAGAACTAAAGAGGCGGAAAATAAGTATAAGAAATATAAAAATAAATTGACCAATATCTTGAGAAAAACTAAGAAAGATTATTACAATAAATTAATAGAAAATAAGAAATCTGATGTAAGGGAAATGTGGAAAATATTGAATAAAGTAATAAAAAAATCTTCTGGCCAGTTAAGTTATCCTAAATATTTTAATATGGGAGATAAAGATAATTATAATATGACAGAGGTGGCAAATACTTTCAATGCATTTTTTGTTAATATTGGGAAAGAGCTGGCAGAGAATATTCTTTTTTGTTCAGGCAGTGATCTTCAGTTGCTAGTGCAGGAGACAAATAAGGAATTAGAGAAGATTCAATTATGGTTTGATACAAACAAATTATCACTAAATTTAAAGAAAACTAAATTAATGATGTTTGGTAATGGTCAAAATAATTTGCAAATTGAAATTAAGCTGGATGGAGTGAACATTGAAAAGGTTAATGAAATAACATTTTTAGGAGTCATAATTGACAATAAAGCGAACTGGAAACCTCACATTAGTCATGTTACAGTAGGAGGAAGGTTTCAAGGAGTATAGCAATAATTGGGAGAGCAAGGCAAGTTTTAAATCAGAAGTCTTTACGTATGCTCTATTGTTCATTAGTTTTGCCATATTTCACTTATTGTGTAGAAATGTGGGGAAACAATTACACAACAACAGTTCAGCCACTTGTTATTTTACAGAAGAGAGCTTTAAGGATCATTCATGGGGCGGGTTATAGGGAACATACTAATATATTTTTTATGGAGTCCAGATTACTAAAATTTAAAGATTTGGTGGATTTACAGACTGTGCAAATTCCATATAAGGCAAAGCGTAATGATTTACCTCAAAATGTACAAAAGTTATTTACTCGGAGAGAAGGAGGGTATGTGTTGAGAGGAAAATTCAATTTCATATTACCAATGGTACACAGTAGGAAGAAAAGTTTTTGTGTTTCCATACAAGGGGTGAAACTGTGGAACAACTTAAATGAGAAGCTTAAGGAATGTCCAAATATAAAACAATTCAGGAAAAGATTTAAAGAAATGATTTTTGAACGTTATAAAAATGAAGGAAAATGAGTTGGTTAAGCTAGAAAATTTGTTGCTAACATATTGTATAAATGTATGAAGATTTATGTGCTTGTGTTTTGTAAAAAAGTGGATAATACCAAAGGAAGTAAACTAATGCATTAAGAGTTTGAAAGAGGGGGTGGGAATTAATAAGTGTTAAACTTCATCCCACTCCTTTTCAAGCAGCGGTGAATTTGATTTGTTTGATCATCAGTGTTCTTTCAATTATTGTCTTATGTTGTACATACTGTACACTTTTTCATTGTATGCTTGAAATAAAATGACGAAAGAAAGAGGACAAGATAAGAACAAGCATGAGTGAAGTATATGGAAGGCGTTTTCTGCCAAATTTAAATAAATAAAATGATTAAAATGAAAATTATGTAATTTCATTACAGAAAACTGTACGAAAAATATGTGACAAAATTGAGAATGAAATGAAATGATTTCATTTTCACGGTGACAGTGCATCATCCCTGTCAAATTGAAAAATAAAATGCAATTGGTGATTTCACATTTCATTTTCACTACAGACTACGAGACTGCCGATATTAAAATGAAAAGCCAAACGTGAAAAATAAACTACAAATACAGTTTTTACAATGCTCTTTATTTACTCTCACGCAATAATAGTGACACAATTCAAATTCAAATGTAAATTTTCGTTTTCATTTTAATTCCTCTTTTATTTCACAGTTTTCATTTTCGTTTTCATTTTCAAAGACAACCTGCATGCAAATTCTATGTTAATGAGTGGGTGTGGCTTATTCTAGTAACGGCGCTGAGACACGCCTTCTGTAAAGTGAAGTCATCGACGTCCCGTGTGCATGAGTTGAATGTGTGAAACGAAATTATTTAAATGTGATTATATTGTAATCGAGATGACGAGATATGGCGAAATCTGTTAGTGAGCTTTTGCGGGAAGCTGCCGCAGCATTAGAACGTGGACACAACCAGCCTGACCATGTTAGTTATGATGTTAGACTAGACCATAATCGATGAGGTTCATTCATGTATTAGGCTGTTTTGGAAGTTCAACAATTTGGGTGTACAAAAGTCTTAGTAACACAATTTCTACAACAATTATAGCCAGACATTTATACCCGCTAGCTTTAACCGAGGACCTCGGCCAATGTTTCATATTCGCGTCGTGCCTAACAACGCCCTTCAGCCGTGACTTATTCAGATTAATTTAATAGATTTATACTCTAATTAAACGTGGAAAATAGACTAATAACTACCACTAATAAATTGAATTTGACCTAAACCGTTTTCTGATTTTAATATTTATATTAATATTAAGGTGTTCTGGGTGATTGCTAGGCGGTTGCTAGGGTATTCTTGGTGGTTGCTAGGGCATTGCTAAGTGGTTGCTAGGGTGTTCTGGGTGGTTGCTATGGTGTTGCTAGGTGTTTGCTAGGGTGTTCTGGGTGGTTGCTATGGTGTTGCTAGGTAGTTGCTATGGTATTCTGGGTGGATGCTAGGGCATTGCTAGGCAGTTGCTAGGGTGTTCTGAGTGGTTGCTAGGCAGTTTCTAGGGTGTTCTGGGTGGTTGCTATGGTATTTTTGGTGGTAACTAGAGAGTTTCTAGACGTTGCTAGGGTGTTCAGGGTGGTTGCTAAGGTATTTTTGGTAGTTGCTATGGTGTTACTAGTTGGTTGGTAGTTGTCAAAGATGGTTACTATGGAGTTCTTAAAATCTTTAATAACGAGTGCGTTTTCGTTTTCTTTGTCTTTGGCATTTTACTCTAATATATGTTGACTGCTGAGTCTATGATTAATAATGTCAATAAATAATAAAAGAACTACAAATAACCTTTATCTTTTGTTTGTTTGTTTTGTTGTACTGGTGGTGTAAATACAATCACTCTCCTAGTGCATGTTTAATCATATTGTATTAAATGATTTGTTAATGCATTATTTTGTCATGACTTTACTTGAGAGGGCCCTAATCATGATCAAATTCACTGTTAACTACTTCCCAAACTCAGCTCATGATTGATCATAAACTTACTATCAAACACACAACGAGTGTTCAGCTCAGTGAAGTGATGTTGTGTGGTCAGAGAACAGAAGTACAGTATCATCACGACTGTGTCTGGATGGAGAGTGAACTACTGATCCCAGCAAACCTTCCCTGAGTTTTGCTCCTTCCTTTGGGAACTGTTCCACAAATATTCTTTGTGGGTTTTGAATTGTTATTTTGTATTTAGCTGTGCATAAGTCACAGTAGGGTGAGTTTGAAGGAAAGAGAGAAACACAGAACAGATAAAGAGCTTTTAAGGGCAGTTATTAGTGTATTTTCTACGCTTGAAGAGGAGGATCAACTAATCCTGTGCCGTCCAGTAATGTTTATGACAAAGCTGACATCAAGAGTTCAAGATATGATGATATTACATTATTTACATTTGTTTCAAAGTCAGGGTATTTCTTATTCCTTCTTAAAGAGGCGTTTGATTTGGTTTATCCATAAATGTTAATTAATGCATTAACTATCAAACACTGGAAAAAGACTGTATGATTTGAATCTTCTGCTTATTATGCTGGTATTTTTTATGTTTTTTTCATTTATTAATATCATAATGATGACTGAGATATACTGTGTTTCAGGTATCAGTGGAGTGGAGGATCATGTGTTCATCAGTTCTGGTGAAAATGTGCGTCTGTCCTGTAATAATGCTCTTCCTGACTGCAAATCAACTACATGGAACTATAACAGATTCAGTCATTCAGCAGCAGTTGAACTGATTAATGGAGGGATAAAGAAGAAAGACACAGAGAGACATGAGAGACTGAGTCTGGAGTCTGACTGCTCTCTGAACATCAAGAACGTCACAGTAGAAGATTCTGGATTATACAACTGCAGACAATATGTGAACGGACAGAAACAAGGACCTGATGCACATGTTTATCTGCATGTTCTTCATGGTAAGTTTATGATTGTGTTCAATTTAAAAAGGGCAGAATCTCCCTTTAAACTCAGATGATGATTGAAGAGTCTGTGATTTGTGTCTTGTGTTCAGTTTCAGTGTCTCCATCATCATCATCATCATCATCATCATCATCATCATCATCTTCATCCTCACAAACTAAGATCAGTCCAGGCCGCTCTGTGACTCTCTCCTGTCAGTTGTATTCATATACTGTATACTCCTGTGATGATTGGGTTCGTTCTGAGGGAGTTGAGCTGTTGTGGGTGAATCAGGCTGGTGTTGATCTGAAGACAGACTCCAGATATCAGATATTATCATCATCAGATCAATATCACTGTATCATCACTCTGACTACAACACTCCTGAATGAAGATAACAACAGAGAGTGGAGATGTCAGGTTACTCACAGAAATCAAGTCAAGACCTCAGTCAGATACACTGTCAAGTATTCAGGTGAGAAAACACTCTTTTCTGACAGATTTGTGAAAACTTTCACACACTGGCTCTACTCTTTCTGATGGCTTCATACGTTTGGCAATTGTAAAATATTAGTGGTCAAAGTCATAAACTGCATAAAAATCCTTTTTTGGGGGAATTGGGAATTATAAGGATTTGTATGCAGTTTGAGGAATTCTACGGCTTAATAATGTCATTGATTCAGGAAAGCTGAAGGTTTATGGGAAGCAGCTCACTGTGTTTCACTCTCATATAAACCAGGAATAAATGATACAGTAACATCTCTCTTCTCAACTACTGCCACTGTAAGCTGTGATGATTGAACACAAACTGCATGTCATGATCAATATGAAAATATGATGTTAATGTCCTGATGCGTCTGAACATTCATCTTCTGCAGCTCCAGTCGCTTCAACAACACTGACTCCAGTCAGAAGCTCAAACTCTGAGAAGACATCAAGCCGAACTACAGCAGCAGCTTCTACACAAGGTTCATGATCACATGATCACTGTCACACATCATCAGTCTCTCGCTTCAGTGGTTTGCACTGGCTCTCACAGACTGCTTTATCATCACACATATTAGCATCAAAAAAAGCTCTTTAGTCAGATTTGTCAGTGAGTTTTGATACATATGACCGGTCTTGTACAGTCTGTTGTCTGATGCAAAATAATCATAATATACAGCTAGTGTAACTCACGCCACTCACATGATAAATTAATAAAATGATAGGGCCCTATTTTAACGATCTAAGCTCATGGTCTAAAGCGCGCGGCACAAGTGAACTTAGGGAGTCTGAATCCACTTTTGCTAGTTTAACGACAGGAAAAATGATCTGTGCGCATGATCTAAAAGTGTTGTCCTTATTCTCTTAATGAGTAATGGGTGTGTTTTGGGTGTAATGTGAAATAAACCAATCAGAGTCTCATCTCCCATTCCCTTTAAAAGCCAGTTGCGCTTGCGGATTCACTATTAACATGACGGAATTTTCAAGCGGAAATACTGAACGCTTCTCTAGCGAGGAAACGGATCTGCTTGTGTGTGAGTTTAAAGTTGTGTGTGTGTGTGTGTGTGTGTGTGTGTGTGTGTGTGTGTGTGTGTGTGTGTGTGTGTGTGTGTGTGTGTGTGTGTGTGTGTGTGTGTGTGTGTGTGTGTGTGTGTGTGTGGTTAAAGGGACAATCTACGGAACAAGCCGGATTCACCATATCTTTATGTACACATTATTTTTTTTATGAATTTTTGAACTTGACATTACAGGAGGGAGCGTTAAAGGGGACATAAGCCCATTATAGTAGAGTTGCTTCTCTAATTAATCCACATTTTAAGAAGTTTTTACTGTAGAATACTTTATGTATGAATTACATGTAACGTGTAACAATGACACTGTAAAATGTAAAAAGTGTTACCTAGAGTTTTTATTAGATTTATGTATATATATTATAACTAAACATTTTATATACACATTTGGCTAATGATTGTTCGCTGAAGTAGTGTTTTTGTAGTTGGAATATACAAAAGATAAATACCAACTCAAACTAGAATCTTTTGCAGAATTTTTAATCTCTTTGATACATCGATATAGAAGAATATGTTTAAATCACTTTAGAAGGAAGCAAAGAAATTACTGGTCCAACTTCTCCCTCTTTTTAAAGTGTGGAAAAGGGAAAATAAGTTGAAAGATCGAGAGTCCAGCAACACCTGTAGTCGGCCTATATGCAACAACTTTATTGAAGATGTTTTAATACTAAAGGTTTTAAGCCACCTAGTCGACAAAAACAGTTAGTGCTGTTTTAAAATTTACAAAGCATTCAGACAGTAATAAAGTAGATGTAGAAATTTGACAAATCTGTAATCTTTACTTTTACTGTTTCAGTGAGTGTACTTTAATAAGCAGTAAAATAATTGTGGGCAATCATGTTAAAAGAGGTCCAGATGAAATGTGTAAGGGTTAGATTGTATACAGTTGCTGGTTTGCAGTGGCAATACTCCATTATTCACTGCAAGGCAGGGCCCCAAAATTATCCTGCTTAGGGCCCCCAGATTTACAGAGCCGGCCCTGTGTACACAATAATAATCTTTTACATTGTAATCCTTTTATTTTTAATATTTGGCATGTTTGTCAATTCAATTCAATTCAATTCAATTCAATCAACTTTATTGATCCCACAAGGGGCAGTTAGTTAGTGTGCTGCTGCACGTCCCTGTGTGTGTAGTAAGCAGAGTGTGTGTAATAAGCAGAGTGTGTGTAATAAGCAGAGTGTGTGTGTGTGTGTGTGTGTGTGTGTGTGTGTGTGTGTGTGTGTGTGTGTGTGTAATAAGCAGAGTGTACGTGCGTTGTGGACCCGCCTATAGGCGCACATTTACTAACACGCTCTTTAAATAACAAAAAAAATATTGTGCCATTGACTTTAGAGCAGGTTTCAGTTGGTCAATGGCTCAGTCTATTTCAGTTCCTCAAAATAGCAACGCACCGACAATGCGCCTGAACACCCATGGGTGCACAGATGGGCACATGCATTTGCTATTTAAACAACGTGTCGAAGGACGTGAAAATGAAAACTGTGTCGGGCTGAAACTAGTTAAACACACTTGCGTCTCGCCTGGAGCTGTATTGCGCGGGTGCATGAATGGGCCCATAGTGAGG
The DNA here is from genome assembly GCA_021554675.1 of Leuciscus idus. NCBI lineage: Eukaryota > Metazoa > Chordata > Actinopteri > Cypriniformes > Leuciscidae > Leuciscus > Leuciscus idus. The sequence goes on from CM038621.1 coordinate 60,388,846, forward strand.
ATTTATTTAACATACAGCAGTTTGTAAAATAAATGTGACATATGACATATTTATATTTCCATTTTGTTTTTAATAGTTGTAATATTAACTACAGCAACAACACTTACTCCAGACACCACAGCAAACTCTCTGAATCCAGGTGTGTATGAACATCATCTTCATTTGATCAACTCGTTGTTCGAGCAGCTGATCACAGATTTTGACTCAAGCCATGTTTAATTTGTAATCTACATCACTTTCTAATTAAATTCTCTCCATATAGCAGTTTGTGAAATAAATGCCTTGATATTGTGTTCATGCATTAAAATATGACATATTTCTATTTCCATCTTGTTTTTAATAGTTGTAACATCAACTACAGCAACAACACTGATTCCAGACAACACAGCAAACTCTCCGAATCCAGGTGTGTATGTGTAGTACTCCTGAAAAGGTGTATAAGGATTAAAGAAAAATGAAATAAAAGAGAGCGCTGCAGTGATGACTTCTTTGTTGGTGTATTTACTCAGAATCAAGCATAAGAGAATATGCATATAACAAAAGTTCAAAATGTATATCACTTTTTTTTTACAGTAATGACTCGTTGTAGACATAAGTGACTTTAAACATTCCATCACACTAGAAGGAATAAGAAAAATATGATCAACAAGCTATTCAACACTCTCTCTGTACAGTTCTCATGCTCTAGCCCCAGAATGACGTGTGGCGTTTACAGCTGATAGTAACACTCTAATCTCATGCTTTTTACAAACACAATAAGACTGAAACAACATCATGTACTCTCATACACTCAAATAACATCGACATAATGACCATTTATAGTGAATAGCGGCGAAACACTCATGCTAACCATGTGCTCAGGCATACACACTATTAATATAGTAAAAAAAAAAAAAACTACTTTTAACACACAACTCATCAGTATTGCATTAACAATGTTTATACTCAAAACCGAAGTGTGTTTTAGTTACCTGAAAAGGTGTATAAGGATTTAAAAAATTGAAATAAAAGAGAGCGCTGCAGTGATGACTTCTTTGTTGGTGTATTTACTCAGAATGAAGCGCATCACGGGCGCGCACCACCCATTGAAGTGTGCGATGACGTAATCACGCTGGTATGCCAAGCAAAAATAAATTATTTAATAAATGCACATAACACTCTTTTTAAACATAAAGCACAAATAAGAAATTGAACAGTCTTTAAAAGTATTAGAAAAGTAACATTTTACTATATTATAATGGAATTGAAGAAATTGTTCAAACATAAACAGCTTGTACTCACTATATTACATATGTTCATCATCTTCATTTGACCGACTCATGGAGTTTTCTAGAATCAGTCTCTGAATCCTCTCTGGATTACACTTTCCATGTTGTCAGTCGGGTTTTGTTTTTGGTCTGTGTGACTCCGCCCACTGCCAGTTCAGCCAATAGTATTCCCACACCCCGGGATGCCAGATAGCAGGAAACACAGCGTATCGCAGCCATCAAACAAACTGGGTCAGAGATCGCAGATTCCACACAACCTAAAAAGCCTCGGTATCCATCTAAACATCTCTATGAACGAGAGCTTATTAAAACACGGATAAATCAACTTACAATGTCTAAGTCTCCTCGGCTTTCATTGTCAATTGCGCTCGTTCTGTTGCGTGTCCTCAAACTGGCGACCGGCGTAAGTGTCGAGTCTGAGGAGGCGGGGAAACTACGATCTCTGATATTTTGAACATAACTCATCCCATGTTAGTGTGAGCAGCTTTCAGCACTGATACTGTAGCTCTGGACTACAGCAGTTTGTACAATAAATGCCTTGATATTGTGTTCATGCTTTAAAATATTATATATTTCTATTCCCAATTTGTTTTTAATACAACAACTACAACAACAGAAGTGATTCCAGATACCACAGCAAACTCTCCGTATCCAGGTGTGTATGAACATCATCCTCATTTGACCGACTCGTTGTTCGAGCAGCTGATCACAGATTTTGACTCAAGCCATGTTTAATTTGTAAATCTACATCACTTAATAATTCCATTCTCTTGTACATCACCAACAATCATAAACATGAAAACTAATACCGTAATGTAAAAAATAACTGTCATTTAATGTCAGACACATCATTCTCATCCAGACAATCCTAAACAATCATGTCACATTCATTTAGTGAACATATGAGGTACAGTCTGTTAGTGTACAGATGGCTTTTAATACATATCAATTTCTATAAAATCATCATCACAAGCATCAATTTACATGATAAATAAAGATAATCATGCTATTAAATATGCCATTTTAATGTATTTGGTTAAACACAGTAATATAGTCCTGCTAATGGTGTCTCTCTCTCTCTCTCTCTCTCTCTCTCTCTCTCTCTCTCTCAGTGACTGTGATTGTGATTGTTGTTGCCGCTTCATTCGCTCTTCTCCTTCTGGCTCTTATTCTCTGGGTGATTCGTAAAAAAAGAGCAGGTGAGTTTTTCATATTTTGTAACAACAGACAAAAACATCTGATAAAACAAATATGTAATTTAGACAAATTTCTTTCTCTAAAAGTGAAGAGAAATCAATGAGTTAACAAAAATAATGTTTCTATTCTACAGCACTAGATTCTTCTAGACTCTTTTAAAAACTGATTGTCATCTGCATTAGAGACTGTGTGTGTGTTTGATCATAAACTTTCCCGTGACATTATGTTTCAGGCAACAGAAGAGGGACTGGTGACTCTGTGGTAAGTATTGCAGGTTGATCCATGAGTTATTAATGTTCATAAGGACTGACCCTGAAATATGACACTCTTATTACTCATTATTATTAAATGTCAGGGTTCTCAGCAGACAGTTCTGTCAGTCTTGTCTTAGTTTAATCTGTCTCTGTCTGTGTTGTGTTTGAGCACATGACTCTGTCTCTATTTGTGTTGGCCATGTGTTCCTCTTGTCCCGCCTCCTAGTGTCCAGTTACGCCCTCTTGTTTAGTCATTGATGAGTCCTCGTCAGTCTGAGTGTGTGTTCGCCTGTTCTTTGTCTGAGGGGCTGTTCACATCATAGACATAATAAATACATAGACGCCCTATTGGCCGCTGGATCGTACGTCAATGGCGCCGCCATACTGCGGAGGGCAACTTTCCCATACCTCTCATAACAAGAATTGAGAAAATGCCTATTTCGTGTTCTGCTTGGGGCTTTACAAATCGCCACACAATTGAAAACAGGTCTCAGGGAATTACCTTTCTGGTTGTATTTCATTTACTATGTTTATTTTCAGAGGAGAAAGGCCGCGAAATTTTAAAATACTACTGTTATTGTGTCACGAAATGTAGTTTTAAGAGTTTTTCACTCGACAATGTAGTTGTTTAAAGTTCAAATCTGTGGTTTATTTATAAAGATAGCGCCTATTTAAAAATGTTATCTGCCGGTTTCGGAGTTGTGAGATCCAGCGATCACCGGGCGCTCAGCGCTCATGTACCCCGCCGAGAACAGCCTTACCTCGGCTAGTGCTTCTGACGGTCGCCGCTGGATCTGATGTCTTTAGTCTAGTGGTTAAACATGAGAATAATTCATCTTGTGTATATCTAACGGGCGATCTTTGGTCTCATTAATCTAATTTGTTCCTTGTCAAATCGTTTTGGCTGAAGGCAAAGTGAAGTTTCATAACTTTATATATTTAGGCTATTTAACTTTAACGTTGTAGCCTGCTGTATGTTTGACTCAATCGTTTACTTTATTTCTTGACTTGTAGGCTATAGCTTCTTATACCTTTTAAAAACTGAAATTTAACAAAAAGAGACAGGGTTGTGTCATTTTATTTTATATAGCCTATGTAAGAATATTTTAAAATATATAAATTTACATTATTTATTATTGTTATTATAATAATATACCACTTGCGATTATCAATCTATTATAGTTATGCTGTTAAATTATTGTACTATTCATAGTAACTATATTATACATAAACTACATGCTATTATCAATATATTATTATTATTATATTATAGTACTTATGATATTATATAATTATACTTTTCATTACTATTTTATTTGCTTCTCACTTTATCTTATATTTACTATTTCCATTGCACTGTAGTTATACCATATATCATATGTATTACCATAAAGGATCCATCAGTTATCTTTGTTATTGCTAAAATCGGGTCAATGACAGAATATGCTTTTTCCACAATAAGAAAACTTTATTTTATTTAATGTGAAAATTAAATTATATCTCAGTTTGGGGGTGTTCACAATTGTTATCCAAGAATAAAAAGCCAAATACATGACAAGCCTGAGCTTTTCCTTATTAAAAAAATATTTTATAAGTCTAACTATCGAGATTTTAAATAACTAGAGATGGAACTTTTTTTACACCACATACAAACCACTGAAATCGGTTGATAAATGTGTTTTTTTGAAAAACCGCAGCTCACCTGTTTACTTGCATTTGATTACAGCGCAGTCTTGCCCTCCGCAAAATGGCGGACGCGTTGACGTATCGCAGCAACGTTCCAAAGCGGGCCAATAGGGCGTCTATGTATTTATTATGTCTATGGTTCACATGACATGGTTTTCAACTAAAAATGTAAAACTTTTTATGCGTTTTGCCCGTTCATTTACACGACAATGGTGTTCTGGGTCCCTGAAAATGCAAAGTTTTGAAAACGGGTTTCAAAGTGCAAGTATTTGAAACCGGTCTCCATGTAAACAACAAAATGTGAATCTCTGAAGACGATGAGGTCATGCACATGCGTATTACATGTTCAGTCTATAGTGTTTCATCGCCATCTAGTGGCCTGGCAGCAGAATACAGTTTTTTTTTTTTTTTTTGTGGATCTGTGTGAATGGGGATCGTTTTGACAATGGTGTCGTCTGTACGTGGAAAACTTGAAGGAAACATTTTTAAGCATATCATTTTCGTGTAAACGTACCCTGAGTGTGTTGTGCCTGTGACTAATTGCCCATTGTTCTAGTTGTGGATTTCATCATGAAAATATTATTGATGGATGGTATTTTTTCCATATTTCCATTGATGTTTAGGAGCAGACAGATGATGTGACTTATACTGAAGTCGCTGCGTACAGTAAAAAACGAGGCAAAAAGAACAAGGTGAGCGAACACTTCATTGATGTTGTCCAGCTTCTCTCAACATGATGTTTGTATATTTTCCTTTTATATGCAGTTCTTCATGAATTGAGCTCAAACAACATGCTGTAATAATTGTGGGTTGAAACAACTGTGATGTTCATTCAGGTTCGCTGTGATGATAAAGTGACTTATGCTTCCATCAGAGGAGCAAAAGCTGGAGCTCAGGAGAACTGCAGTCAACTTTATGCCTCTGTGAACAAGAACAAATCAGGCAAATAATTATAAAAAACCCACATGAGCAGAGGAATATCAATCTAATATAACTCAATCCTAATGAGTTCATTCATTGTTAATGCTTTCAATGTCTTTTACATGTTAACAAACAAACTGTAACAGATTGTTGTCTTTTGTCCTCTTTGTGTTCTGGCTTTGAGTTCTAGCGCTTCCAGAACTGTTTTAATAACCTTTGCTCTAGTTTTAATTTAACAATGTGGAACTAGTGTGACTACATATTTTCAGTAGTATTTTCAGAGCGGTGAACTCACTGTTGAGGTTTGGAAACATGTTTCTGCTGAGTGTGAGAACTCTGTTAGTTTAACCACACGTTTTTAGAGAAACATTTAAAGAAAGAAGAGGAACTGACATCTTAACCCACACAGAACTGGTCATCTCTGAACCCAGTTTGGACTGAACCTGGTAAAACAAAAATTACTTATTTAGTGAATAAATACAAGTATTTGTCTGGTACCTTTTATTTGATGCTGAATAATACAAAACATTTTAAAATGTACTTATTATTCAGTCCCATAAGTACGTAAAAACAGTTATATGTACATATCATATTAATAACCTTAACTTCCATAAACTGCCATTAAAAACATGTTAAGGAATACATAAAGTATCTGCAATATATGGAAGTTAATTTTCTCTTGTTTTGTCTTATTCAGCATCCAATAAAAGGTACCAGACAAATACTTGTATTTATCAATTCAATAAGTTATTTTTGTTTTACCAGGTTCAGTCCAAACTGGGTTCAGAGATGATCAGTTCTGTGTGGGTTAAGATGTCAGTTCCTCTTCTTTCTTTCTTCTTTAACCACACGCTTTTCTCTAATAAATTAATAAACTCTTCCAAACCTCAACAGTGAGTTCACCGCTCTGAAAATACTCCTGAAAATATGTAGTCACACTAGTTCCACATTGTTAAATTAAAACTAGAGCAAAGGTTATTACAATAGTTCTGGAAGCGCTAGAACTCAAAGCCAGAACACAAAGAGGACAAAAGACAACAATTAGGCAGAAACGCATGTGTGTTAGTTTGATCATACTGGTTTTAGACAAACTGCACAAAATGTTATGTATGAAAACTTATCATGCATACAAATGTATATGAATCATCTACAGTTCACAGAAAATTTTAATAATGGAATTAATAAATTGATGTTATTCTTTACATTTTTATTAAAATGATTATTTGTTAAGAAGCCGTTGAATGGCCGTATTCTGTTGTTTAATATGATTAATGGTGGAAAACACTGAATTGAGGCTGAAATGTACAGTATGTGTAATAAGCAAAGCTTCTGTCTACTCCTTTTGGGTCACTGCGAGTTGTTTTGATCACATAGATTATATGATTATATATATAGGCCTACAGTTTGTTTTGAGCTTTTATTCTGTTTTTGTTTTTTCTAACCCTATGGACCAAAAAAAAAAAAAAAAAAAAAAAATTTAAGTCATAAAACATTTTTTTACAAAGAGCCCATTTTTCTTGTGCATTTTCCCAGTAAAATTATTAACTCCCTACTAGGCTATATATTGATAGAGTTTTCAAACACACTGTTCACAGAAAGAATTGAAATAGAAACAGAGCGCATTTAGGCATTTAGGCCAACCGTCTCCATTGACTTTGTATTGCCTGAAGCTTTTGACTTATAACAAAAAACAATGTCTAAAAGCTGCTATGTGACAAGGTGTACAGCATACAAGCTACAAAACCCTAGAAACAAGTTTTTATAAGCTGTTGACCCCAAAAAACGAGCGTTTAAGGACACAAAAGTGGATACAGGCAATTGAGATAGAGACGCGGGAGGGGAACGTAATCAGCGATCAGTATAGCTTAGCTTAGCTTACAGAAATATAATATATAAAACTGACATTTGACTAAGTGACAAAATGTTGAGTGTCAGGATCCCACAATTAACCCATTCTTCCAGCGCATGCTTCACGTCTTATTGCCTGTATCCACTGTGGCATCATGAGAGGTAGAGGATCACCAAAGTGTGGGTTGCTTCACAAATCGAGTCCAGGCAGAGATCAAGTCACTGGTTTCATTATAATAATCAACTCAAAACTCCAACACTTTTTAACCAAAACACTTTCCCAGCTTCTCTTTATGCTCTCTAACAAAAAACAGCCAGTCTCTCTGTCCTCAGCTCATTAACAGCTTTTCTCCTTCACTCACAACAGCTGTGTCCCTGGTAACTGTAGTCCAGGACCAGGTGGCCATCTTGGTTTGTAGTCCCCATTGCTGCAACCACCTAGATGGCATACCTTGCCTCTATGACACCCTCTCACGATGCCACACCACCTTTGTCTCCTAAACGCTTGTTTTTTTTTGGGTCGACAGCTTATAAAAACGTATTTCTGTGTTCTTTAGCTTGTTTGCTGTACACCCTTCAGGGAAAATTAAGGTTGATTATGTCCCTATCAACACATGACCAACATCACCTGACTGTATTTTCTCTCAGCTTTTCTTGACAAATGTGCATTAAAAACACACAATCAGCCAAAGAAGGAATGACACTGAAAATGTCAAAGGTCAGTTGTAGAATTATGATTCAGCTTCTGTCAAAAATGATTGATGACCGTGAAATTGATTAACTCTTGACATTGTCCCGCCCCCTGTCCTTGGGTTGACCTGACCTCACATGACAGTGTCGCCTTTGACCTTGTATCCTTCGGGGGTTGGAAATGACCTTTGACCGTTGACTAATTGGTTGATGTGTATGCCCTCGTGAGTATAAGGTATCTATTGATTAAGGTTTGAACTTTGTCCCAGTTATAAAGTCATGAAGGGTTATTTTTGTGAGCTCTGACGTCCGGTTGTGTCACATGCCATTCCAGCACATAGTGGGGGATTACGGGGGCACAGTGGAAGTAATAACTTTTTATCACTTCCTCCTTGCTCAGACGGAGTTCAACCTCCCTCGTCTGTCGTTCTTCAGACGTTACACTACTCTCTCAATATTCAAAGTGCAAACAGAGACCGGAGCCACAACTACACAGTCCAGAGATAGGTTTGAAAGCTCTGTTGCGCAATGAATCCTCCGCCATCGTCACGCGATCAGTGAACTGGGATTCCTACTCTGGCGACTCGTGCTGGATGAGCAGAACAGACGTTTACAATAGTTTACTATGTTTTTGTTGTTGTTTTTTTTAAAGCAAAACGACCTTGGAGGCAGTGACACGGTTAGCACCGTAATGTAATGTGAATGTAGCGGTGGCATATTATATGCTAATTCCAATTCCACCCTCACGCTCCGTCATGGCGATATCACGAGACCGCTTCACTCGACGAGTGAACAAATAACAGATTATGCTATTTTTATGCTTTAGTAGAGTGAAAAAGTGAACTACAGCACCTTTACACTCAGATCTTGAAGAATTTGCAGTCCTGTGGCTCCCTCTAGTGCACAACATTAGTGGGTTATGAATCGCATTGATAAATATGGCAGTTTTTTTTTAATGATTACACATTTTTTAATGATTACTTTTTACTGATAATATACTCACATTAAGCTCAAATTCACTAATTCGTGGTACCTTATTTCATGCTTTAACAGTTGAATTATAAACTTGCTATGAACTCTAAACAACCCAGTTAAAAAAAAAAAAAAAAAAAGAAATAATTTTCATGTGATCAATTTTTGTGTGATCATGTTGATGTTTATAGATGTTTTGTCCTTTTTTGTACATTTATTATTGCAGACAAAATATGTTTAGAACACAGGCATGAAAACATAATTTCAAAATCTCCTGTAGACATCACATGTATGTTAAAATAATGTATAATTTTAGGCTATAAGAACTATAAAAATAGACGGAAGAATAATCAATATTAGCCTAACAATTAAAATGGAACAATTTTCCCTTTCGAAAATGCGGCAAATTATATCAAACCTAAAAGGTCCCGGAGCGGTTGCTCTCCCCTACACGTGCAAAGTTGAATGCAAAAGCGAAATTTCATGTTAAACGTCTTCTTTTTAACAGGCTCTAAGGAAGGAAAATGCCCTTAACGTGAAACTTTGCGTGCTGCGTTCATATAGGCTCTTGTCTGTATATAGTTTTCCTCCAGGAGAGCCTATTATAAAGAAAAAGATTAACGTTAATGCAGTAAGACGGTGATATTAAAACTCAGTAGCCTATACACCTTATTGAACATGCAACGCGCTATATCTCATTAATCGTTTTATAATGCTTTATTAATAAGGTAGGCCTACATTGTGTACTAAATTTGGTGTGTCAATATCACTTTCTTAAGCCACATTAAAGGACAAGTTCGGTATTTTACACTTAATGCCCTGTTTACAGATCGTTTCTGATGAAATAGAACGGTTAAGATAAAAATTTGGACACATGCTGCTGTCCCGAGAATTTTCGATTTCTGTGGTAGCACAGTTTTCCGCCAGAAACTGGACTGGAGTGTCTATTATTCAAGCTCTCAATGGAAGAATGTACGGGTGTGAGGCGTTTGGAAAAATAGGTCCACAGTTTTACAACGAATGGCAAAACACCTGTTGGAAAGCATCTTTTGCAGTGATTTTTGTGTGAGCATATCAGTGAACACCCCTGACCACTCGGTGAGTTTCACGTCTTTGTAAACGAAAGTTTAATGCGTTTTAGGAAGGACTGTTCCAGTGCACCTATGCAGCCATTGTGGAGGTGGGGGGGTGCTACCACAGAAACCGAAAATTCCCCCTCTGGGCGACCCCTACATGTTTATTTCCACTGTATGCCTCTCTGAGCATTTGTCTTTCCCTTGGCAAGCCACCTTGCCACCCCTGGGGTTGAAATATTCCACCTGCGGCTGGATAGCCCAGTTATTCTCCATATGCAGCCCCTTCGGGTCATATGTGTATTCTGTAAGTCCCCCCCTTTTGGGCTGGCACTTATTGCATATTTCCACTGAGATATGTTTCCCAGTGTACCTTGGTATTCCTGTGTTAAGTAGGAGTCCTTCGTCCCTGCTAGTCTCACGACAGGGATCTCAGACTTACGCAGGGCACTGGAAGACAGCTGAGGTGGCGTGATTAGACTGGGAACCCCATTCGTTGTCACTGACGTAACTCGTAGTGACCACGAAAGGGAACGTCTCTGTTACGCATGTAACCCTAGTTCCCGGAGTAGGGAACAGAGACGTTACGTCTCCCTGCCACTTCATCTGTACCGCTGGAACACCGGAGTTCAGTCTCGGCTCCTCAGCGAAGAAACATATCTGCATGTTCCCAGCGTACTTCCTTATATACCCACGAGGTAAGGCAGAGTTTCGCAATGCAAATTCCGCAGACCCATGGGATTTCTTTGCCATTGACTCGTTTTATTTCTCGAAGATGAGAGGCTTTCCAAGGGAAACCCCATTCGTCGACACAACGTAACGTCTCCGTTCCCTACTCAGGGAACGAGGGTTACATACGTAACCGAGACGTTTCTATTATAAAACTCACCTGAAGCTACACATGAACTTCCATACAGTGCAGAAACCACATCACCACAGTCTGAGATCACGGTAAGTAGTTCATCTTTATGTGCTGAGAAACAAAAGCCTCTTCTGTGTAAGTTAGTTTCCCAACAGCCACGATGAGAGAGACGACATTTTGTTGGTTGATTGGTTTCTACTAACTCATGTTCACAACAACACGAAAGTTCAGTCCGATTTTCACATGCAATTTGTCTGTTCAGACCAATGCATAAAATAGCAGTAGATGCAAATTCACTCTCTCACTGTAGGTGGCTTTCCTGGAAAAGCAGAAATAAAGCAATATACAACCTTCTGTTTCTGACATTGACTTGTTATGAAGAAGAATGTCAAACAGTATTTGCATGGTTTCAAACAGCCGTTCAGAATTTTGTATTTGCTATGGGGATTATTAAGAATACAGAGATGAGAGACGCTTCTAGATTATTTCTCAGTTAATCAAGTATAATTTGTTTTTTATGTGTACGCAAGGCTCTGCATACAGTGCATGTGATACAAAGTTCATCACCAGAATAGTATGCGCACCACTCGATTTAACCTTGCCATGCAGGTCGTACCTGTGCTTTGAATTGCATTGTTTTGCAGTAATCGGTTGTTCCACAAGGTGGCAGCACTGGCCCGGGCTGTTGATTCCCAGTATAAACCAAACTAAAGGGACAGAACAACAGACGCCTGCATTGACAAGCAATTGTGTGAGGGGGTCAAGAGATAGCCGTAACTTTAGTTTAAAAGATTACAAAACACGGTTTCACTTTATTTTAATGGTAACTTGCATAAATGTAAAATGTAACTTTAACACATTCTGTTGATTATAAGTAACGTTGCACCTACATGTCTAACTAACTCTCATTAGAGTGTTAGTAGAGTATTAGTAGAGTCAGTAGAATGTCTAGAACGTCACTTTAAACTGCATGAGTAAGCCATGATTAGCTGGTTGTTTGCATAAAATAGTCCATAGAAAATCAATTGATTTAATTTGTCTTTTAGACCTCATGGATGATCAAGAAAGGAAAAACAGAAGCCAAAAAATGTTGCCACTATTTTTAGGAATTGTTTTAAATGCATGGCAGTTTCGGTGGTTTTGTTAGTTTTGAATATTTAAAGTGGACTTGACTAGGTCGGTTACTTTTGCACTTATATACAGACCTCCGAAATATAACAAAGATTTTATTTTGGAATTTTCTGAATTTGTATCTCCTATGACCACTTGCTTCTGACAGCCTTGTTATATAAGGTGATTTTAATATTCATATCGGCTGCCCGGATAGGCCCCTAGTACAAGATTTTTTAACTGTGTTAGATTATTTTAACCTTACTCAGTCTGTAGTGGGATCTACTCACTTACAAGGCCACACTTTAGATTTGTCCTGGGGTGTTCCGGTGTGTGAGCTTGTTATAGAAAACATTGGGCTATCAGATAATTATATTATTAAATTTAATATTTTTTACTAGGCCCACTTGAGGCTGTGAGTCAGTTGGTCATCGTGTTAGGCCCATTAATGCTTTGACTGCCTCTGAGTTCTCTGAGGCGTTTAAGTCTCATACGCAGCTGTGTGTCATGGATTTGTCTCCATCTTGTCAGGGGTCAGATATGTTAGTGGCAAGTTTTAATTCAAAATGCAATGGTATTCTGGATTCCATAGCCCCCTTTAAAAAGGTAAAATCTAAAAAGGTAGCTCAGCCCTGACTTAATGTGGAGAGTCGGTTACTTAGGCAAAAATGGAGACAGGCTGAAAGGAGATGAAAATAAGATAAGCTCCAAGTGTCATATGAGATACTCAAAGACTGTATGATTACACACCAACAGTTTGTTGAATCTGCTAAGGCACGATATTTTTCAGTTTTAATCTCACAGAATCATTATTGTCCAAGAGTGTTATTTCTAGCAATAAATACAGTCCTGAACATTGTAGGCCCAGCTGTTGTTGATAATACTGAGACAGCCTGTGAAAGTTTTTCGCAATTTATTGTGGATAAGATCACTGCTACTAAAGCAAATATTTCTAATTCTGTTTTGAATCCAGCTTCTCTTCTAGTTCAGCCAGACTCTTGCACCACTGCTCAGTTATGGATGTTTGAGCCTGTTTCACTATCTAATCTGCTAGAAGTTATTCAACATCTTACACCATCTTATTGTTCTTTGAAACTTTGAGAAGTGCAGTTTCAGTGCTGCGTCAAGCCAAAGGATCTGTTGCTGTCTGTAGACTCTGGGAATTGTGCGGTTTTAGTGCTTCTTGACCTTAGCGTGGCTTTTGACACTGTGGATCATGGGGTCCTTCTTGACCGTTTGAAGGAGTGGGGTGGGATTAGGGGGCTTGCTTTTAAGTGGTTCTCCTCCTATTTATATGGAAGTTATTTTGCCGTGGAGCTTGGAAGCTCTATTTCGTCTTCTCAGCCTATTTCCTCAAGGGTTCCTCAAGGTTCATGTCTTGGTCCTGTTTTATTTTCCCTATATATGCTCCCTCTGGGGTTAATCTGCCAAAAATATAATGTGTCTTACCATTGTTATGCTGATGATATCCAGCTATATGTGCCCATGAGATGTAATGACGACTCCAACATTACAACTTTGTTTGAGTGTTTGGACAAAATAAGTGTGTGGTTGGCTGCTTGGTCTTTCTTTCCTTTTTTTGGTGGCCTGATTTGGCTTTCTTTAAGAAAGACATTTCTACAGCAGAATTTTGCGCTCCACCAGATGCTCAACTAACTAACATGAACAAAATGCGTGCAGATGGACTAAACCATTTTGCGCATTAGCAAGGGGTTGGAACAGTCAGTCATTCAACCAAGTTATTCAGCCAATACACTAACTTTACATTTCATCTGACATTCATTATGACATTTAATTTTAAAATGAAAATATCCAGGTAAAATAAAATATATTCCAGACTTTTCAAGGGCCCTCTCTCCTCTGGTAATCAGTACTGGTTTTAACCCCAGTCCGACGCCCCTGCTCTGTCCTGTGGACTATATCAGTAATAGTGTAGGGAATAGTGAATGAGGGTATAGGGTGTGTTTGGGACACAGCCTCTGAGTGTTGATTCTGAACACTGATAATTCAGTTATATTGCAGTAGACTACTTTATCAAAAACAACAAATGTTACCCAGAATGCATTATTTTCTATGGTTTATTACTGTTTTAATGGAAAATGGTATGTTACTGTTACAATTTGGTGTTTTTTTACATCACAGTTTTATAGTTTTAGGTCTGAGAATTAAAGATTGATCATTTACGGAGTGAGTTCAACAGTTCAATCACGAGCGTCACTCTTGCACAAACAACAGCTTCTTCTTTGCTGCTTTTTAAGCTAAGTTGAACTGCATTAGACTGTCATAAATATTCACATTAACTTTTAAATCTTACTCTACAATAGTTCCTAACACAAAGCATCACATCCCGAAGATGTGGATTACAGCACATTAATAAAATATTGTATATTTCATGAAAGCCTATTAATAAAATGATGCCCCATGATAAACCAAATTAATGAATTATTGCATGATTATGGTTAAATCATATAATCAATTCAATATTTTAAACTGTGGTATTTTTTTTTATTAATCTTTGAAATGGCAAGCAGTGTTGGGCAGTAACGCGTAACGCAGTTACTTTTGACAATAACTAATACTGTAACGCATTACTTTTTAAGTAAATTAACTCTGTCACCGTTACCATATGGTGCGTTGTCCGTTACTTTTTTTAATTAATTAATTTGGGCTGAAGTGTAGCCTACAGCCTAACCTGTTTACAGCAGCGACGCATTGTAGGATTGGTGGATGCCAACCACTGTAAACACGCAGACGCACTGTGGGCATTTCCGTTTATTCCAGTATGTGCGGCAGTCATGGCGAGTCAAGGCGAGAGCAAGACGAGTTTCTCAAAGTGGAAATATGCTCATTATTTCACTTTAGTTGAGCATAAAGACAAAAACCTTTTAGTCAAATGTAAGCTGTGTCTTTCTGGTTCGAAGGTCCTATCGACTGCGATAAACAGCAACTCGAATTTGTCGAAGCACCTCCAGAAACTACATGCCTCGACGAAGCTAGAAGCTAACCCGGTGTCGGTGGACACACTCGAAGTGAGTCAAGCCCCTCCAGCCAAACAACAGCGACTAGATTTTAACCGGACTGTTAGCCAGGGACAGATCAACAAAGCTATTGCACGGTATGTTGTTGAAAACATGCAGCCTGTCTCTACTGTGGAGTCGCCGGCGTTCAGGCAGTTCGTTAGCATGATAACATGTTCAGGCGGCACACAGCAAATGGGACAAAAAACGTTTTCCAACTACTTGGATAAAGAATATTCAAAAATGGAAAGTGAGCTGAAGACAACATTTGAGGGGCTAGACTACATCGTGACCACTGCAGACATTTGGTCTGTCCACAACAACAGCTTCCTAGGCATGACAGCCCACTGGATAAACACCGCTACTCCAAAACGCCAGAAAGCTGCGTTGGCCTGTACTGCCCTGCAAAGGCAAAAGACCTTTTGAAACTGAGAAAAATTACTTTAAAGTTTCTGTTTTGTCCAGACAAAAGTATTATAGGTAGGACTCCCAAAATTTACAACTAGTTGCTATAATGAAGAAATGTTTGTATGCAAAAAATCTTGAGCTCAAAATTGACCTTTGACCCTTGTTTGGCAGTTACTGTACTCTGCCTTTGTATCATGTGCCAAAAATAAGGAGTCGTGCAAAGGCAAAAGGCAGTAACTGACATATAATCAATATTTGCTTGCTGTCCCCCATACTTACATCCATTATAAGAACACCTAACCAAGGTCTAGTCATCATGGTATGTGTTTTAAATTATATAGAAGACCTTTGGTTGTTCCTATTTAGTGCTATAATGATCAGGATAGTGCGGCAACACTAATACATAACAGTATGACAGATAAGTTACTTTGCAGTACAGTATGAATAAATACAAGAAATATTTTCACAATAAAGATAATTTAATTATAATTGAATACAAAGGTATATTTTCACAATAAAGATAATTTAATTATAATTGAATACAAAGGTATATTTATTTAAATGCAAGATATAGAGTAATAATTATTTAAACATTAGACCAAGACATTAGAGATTAGAGACTGCTCATTCCTCATCCACGTTCACAGGCAGCGATACCCAGAAGGCCCTTCTGCTGGAAGGCATAAGAGGACACAGTTTTTTGATAATTTCAGTCTTCTTGCCCTCTTCAATCCCCCGGTCATGTGACCTGAGGAGAGAGGGTACATTCATGCTGAACTTCTTCTGGAGAAAGTCCAATTCAATGAAGCTTTCATCTGTGTGGGTGAGCTTGTAAAATAAACTCCTCGACCCACGTCGCAGCTGAATTTCAGCCATTTCGCTCAACTTGTGGGCCGTCTTGACCTTCGTGGTGGAATGGCCATCCCTCCAATTCAGTACATTGGTATTTTTCATATGTAAAGCCTCAACTTTTCCAGAGTTGAAAGTGGCCACTACACTAAAAAAGTCCTCATAGTCATAGACAGCACCGCCAGGCCTCCTCTTCATCTCCAGCTCGACCCCATGGTGAAAACTGTCGGCGCTCATGAAGGTGTGTCCCTTCTCAAAGTACTTCAATGTGATATCCTCCCTTTCCGAAGTGGCAGCATTGATGGTGCAGACTAACGTACACAACAGACACCAGTTCTTGTTCTGGGATGCACAATTGTCCACCCAGTAGATGCTGTGTCTGACATCTCGCTCTTTCTCCAATGCCATCACATAAGCTGATGCTATTTCTTGAGCACTTCTGCCCGCCATGCCCTCATGCCAGACCACAGAGATGGTGTGTTTTTTATTCCCTTTCTTCCCCACTGAAGCAAAGGTCTCATGGTATGCCACTATACGCCGGGTGAAGATGGCAGTTTTAACTCCAGGCATGTGTGGCAACATAATAACCTTCTGGAGGTCCACACTCCTCACTGATGTGTCTCCTTGCCAGTCCTTCTCTGCGTCAGCCTGATATGCGAGTCTGCCCTGCAAAGCAGAATTTTTATGTTTGCGCCAGTGCTCACATTGCAAGCAGTCGATGACATCGTCATCACAAGCATGTTTATGCTGTTCATGCAGTAAGCACAACTCACATTCCTCCTCTCCAAGCTTTGTGAAGCTGATGTTTTTTTGCCGCACTGCTTTGCGATATGTTTCGTAGGAGCACCTGTTGCCCTTTTCCAGCCAGTCTGCATACATCAGTTTGATGCTAATGTCACTAGGGAGGTAGCGGCGACGGGGAGCATGTTCCCTCCTATAATGACTGACGGAAGGGTGAAAAGACTCAATGTGATCCAACAATGGCTGCAGGTCCAGTTTGTTGCCTGGTGTGTGTCTCCCTCTTTGATCCTTTGTGATCCTCTCATTTCCCATATCACTTCTCATCACCGACAGGACCAGGCTGTCATTTGTTGGGTGGTACCCCAAAGTGGCCAAAAAGAAATTCTTGCAGACCTGCTGTGGAACCTGATCCTCATTTTTAAGACTGTAAACAAAAGACCTGCTGCGTCGACTTGTTCCTTTTGGGACAAACAATCTTGCTCGAACACAGTAATCCTTAAAAGAGTCTGAAATGAAAATTATAATTAGAGAAACTATAATTAGAGACATGGAAATATCAAAAATATGATGTAAGACATTATGACATTAATTTGAACGAATAGGCATACCATTGTCCAGAATTATCTTTTTTGTTGTGTTTGGTGCTTCTGGACCACATTGAACAGGCTTGTCCCTACAAGGTTCTGAAATGATATGAAACAAGGAGATGATTAATACTGGTATACTACTATTTCTTAGTTGATACCTTTGCCCAACACAACAAATTTTATATTTTGCATATAGGGACCTAACAAATCACCTGAGGAAGGAAGTTTAACCACAGCCTCCATAATAAAAAAAATAAAAATAAAAAAAAGCCCATGTTTACAAACAACCTATCTGTAAAAAGAGAAGCACCTTGTGACCAAGCTGGTCAATCAAATTTAACCCTTTAACTGTCACTGTCCATATTTAGAACAATAATATCTTAGTAAACCTAAAGTAATCTTAACAAACTATTATCATTTGAAAGCTTACAATCTCTAGTTTTCATATTTTGGTGGATGTTTTTAAAATAAATTGCAGAGGAGCAGTAATTTATCAATTTGCAACAAGAATATTTAATATTCATTAGGCGTGTTTAGGCCTTTATTTTGAAATAGCAATAAACATGAAAAATCATGAAAGATTGGTAGAAAGCTCAGTTTGTTTTCATACCAAGAGTTAAAAAATAACACCAATTCAATTTTATAAAAAAAAAAATTGTCAGATTTTTTAATTTTATATATGTAAACAAAAATATTATGGATTCTCGATTTGTGATGCGGCTGCCAGCTATTATAACGCACAAATATGCTCTTTTTATGCGTTTATTAGAGGTTGAATTCAAATCAAATACTGCCAAACCACCCATTCTACTTCTGAATAAGATGTCTACTTCATAAATTGTATGAAAATTATGGAAATACTTGGTTCAGATCACTCAAAGCATATATGAAAATGGAGACGCCCTTATATGGTCAGTAAGGAAGCTTGGCTGTCCATCTAGTGAAAAAGTTTGTTACTGTGCCCAAATAAAATCTTACTGAAAGCTCATTTTTTGAGATATCAACCTAAAATTTGGAACACAACTTGTCCATAGGTCTATTACAAAGCATTCTTGAATTACAACCATTTAAGTTTGGATAGTGATTTTCATGTCTATGCGAAAAAAGGGAGGGGAGGGGAGGGGTTGGGGGTGGTGACGGTGACAGTTAAAGGGTTAAGGGCCACCAAACTGCTCAAGATGCACAGTCAACGAACTCGACTTGGATTACTGCTTTTTAATTCTGAGATAATATAGACAGAGTCAACCGAAAAAAAGTTGGTATTACTTTTACCATTTAGGTTAGCCTACTTTGTACGGACGTTAGCGATAACTACCTATTAGTGCTATATGGATTTGTGTAAGATCTGACATGAACACCTGCAAGAAGGAAATATGGCTCAAACACATATGGATTGTTGTGGAT
Organism: Leuciscus idus; assembly: GCA_021554675.1. Lineage (NCBI taxonomy): Eukaryota > Metazoa > Chordata > Actinopteri > Cypriniformes > Leuciscidae > Leuciscus > Leuciscus idus. The sequence continues at coordinate 60,407,733 of CM038621.1, forward strand.
ACAGCGGATGACGTGCATTGCTACACTGTCAGAAAAAATTCGCAAAATTTTTACCTTTAGGGGTACAACGGCTTGTCACTGGGGCAGTACCCTCATGGGTACACCCGTTGTACCCTTTCACATGGGTACATATCAGTACCCTTGCAGTTTGTACCTTTCAAAGACAAATATGTACCTCTGGTGACTAAATTGTACCTTATAAAGGTGCAAATTTGTCCTTTTAAGGGTACTGCCCCAGTGACAAGCGTTTTGTACCTTATGATGGCAAATTTGTACTCCATACAGCACATTAAAAAGGCCAGAATGCTCTTTATCATTTATTAAACATTCAAAACTACATTTTTCACAGGATGAATATTTTAAGCACTATCACAATGTGTCATAACAGGATTGAGCAATTTTACTTCAACTTTTAATACTATTTTATATGTTTAAAAAAATTAAACAGTAAGAATATTAAGCTTAATATTATATTAAGCTTTTTTTTTCTAAATCAGTACATTTAACTTTTTTTTTTTTTTTTTAATGTAATGCAATGTTAAATCAGTACTAAATCTCATTTTAAGTAAATTTTTCTACTTTTAAAACAGTTTTGAACATCAAAAATGACAAAGCAATCTTTACTCCAGCAGTACACATTTCATTAATTGTAACTTTATACCCTTAAAACATTTGATCACAAACACACATTTCACGAAACACAGTACTACACATTTAATTTGAACTTTTTTAACATTCTTGAGGATCACAAACAATTTATTATCAGCAGAGTATCTGTCAAGGGCCTGAAAGTCCATCTCTTGCCTTGGTTTCATAATACTGCATTCAAAGTCAACTTTTACTGTATACACATGGAAGTGTGAATCATACGACACTGGTATTAAAGGGATAGTTAACTTTAAAATGAAAATTCTGTCATCCTTTACTCACCCTCAAGTTGTTTCAAACCTGTATGAATTTCTTTCTTCTGCATAACACAAAGGAAGATATTTTGAAGAATGCCAGTAACCAAACAGTTAACTGGAACCATTGACTTCCATAGTAGGAAAAAAAAAATACTATGGAAGTCAATGGTTCCAGTTAACTGTTTGGTTACTGACATTCATCAAAATATCTTCCTTAGTGTTCAGCAGAAGAAAGAAATTCATACATGTTTGAAACAACTTGAGGGTGAGTAAAGGTTGACAGAATTTTCATTTTAAAGTTAACTATCCCTTTAAAAACTCGCCACACAGAAGGGATTTTCTTCTACACCTTGTGCATTGATATGGTTGTGTGATTTTCAGCACGGGATATTCATTATTCGGGTGACAGTTATTGGAAGGGGCTTGCCACCCACCTCAGTAATCTTTTCTATGGCATGCTGCAGGAAAGTCAATGTATTCTTCATGTAGGGTGGATAAGCCAAGTTGAAAACATAGTAAGCACTGAAGGCTGCAATTATCAGACTCTTCTTCAACTCCTATTCCCCTGCACATCTCCACACCATCCACTTTGACGAGGACTTGAAGCCTCTTGGAGAAAGCCATTTTCCAGTCAGTTTCTACCAATTGTATGGTTGGGTATGGAGTATCAGCATCAAACTGTGAGAAGAAAAGAAAATGTTAAACATCTATCAGTAAAACAATGCAACATCTATCAGAACTGAATAACCGGACCTGTGTCAGAGTATTACAAAATGACAGTTTAACAAATAAGTTGTCATTTGTTTTATGTTTTACCGCTATGTTTTATGTCAATACCTGGTAGATCTTCTGCAAGCATCTCTTCTCTTGCTTCTTTGTAGATTTTGGCTAATGGAGAATTTCTTTGATCAAGCTCAAGCATCTTTGGCACAATACTGGTCAAGCCGTCCTTGAAGCACTGGCTTAAACTGACAGTTGATGAATGCATTCGGTCAACTTCATCACACAACTGAAAATAAACAGAAAGAGAAAGTTAATCATTCACATGAACTATTTTTATATATATATATTAATATTCTATGCAGCCTCTTTCATTGCCATTTCCCTTTAGTAATATCATTGTACAAATATTTCTAAGCTTGAATGCACATATATTTGTTCACCTGAGGGTTTAGAAAATTAAATGTTTTTACAAAAGAGTTATAACTGTAAATGATCATTTTAGTATACTTTTAGCTTACATCAACATTCAACATTTATTTTAAGCTGAGAACTGATATAAAATCGGTGATATCACTGACCCCTGAGGGTGTTTTTAAGAAAGGGTATTTCTTAAGTATATCCTCCACAGTCATCCCATCTCTTATCTCCCTCCTTCACCATGCAGAAGTTTGCTGCGTTCGGTCTTTTACCACCAAGGTGTCTGGTCGCATCTTGCCGTACTGGATATGCAGGACATTCACATGACCCTCAATAGAGGATGAATTCTCACCAATGACAGCAATCTCCTATTGGATCAAATTTAAAAGTACAGAACAATAATTAAAATAAAAATGATAAAAGTTAAACCTCAAAACCACGTCATTCATTATTTCCTTACCTTACATTTTTATGATCACAAAGAGAGATATTAAATTTAAAACTGCAACATTTTGCACAATGAATTCCTTAAAAAAAAGTATTATGCAAATCCATGTCACAATTGACCAAATTTCAGAAACTTCCCTGGCTCCAATTTGTGATTTTGTTAATATATTTTTTTTCTGAAAAAAGACAAACTTAAATATTGATGAAAACCAAAATATTAAATGTAATGAATATTGACTGAGTAATCCACTATTTTGTAGAGGAGGTCAAAATGGGACAAATATAATACACAATAATCAATGTAATACTTGCATTTCTGTAGTCGAAGTCTGTTGGTGGGATTCTGCTGGCACTGGCTCTAGTGTTAGTGTTATCACCTCCATCTCATGTGCAAATTTGTTGAACTTGGACTGTTTTTTTAAAGGAGCCTTGAAATAAATATGATAATGTTCTCTGTGAGGCCACAATCTATTGTTTCCCCGTCCAGCTAATTTTCTGAAAAAAGAAAAGAAAGAATGATCAATGTGAGCTTGAGGTTTTAACAGCAACAATAAAATCAATGTCTTTTTTAAAATAATTTTTAAACTTTCAATGTAAATTCATCAGTATAAAATATTACTTTAATTTAGAAAAATACACTATAATAACTGTACATATACACTCTCAGAAAAAAGGTACAAAGCTGTCACTGGGGCAGTACCCTAAGGTACAAAAGCTAAAAGGTACCAATATGTACACTTGAAGTACTAGGCCTAATATGTACAGAGAGTAACGGTTACCTTTTTTCTGAGCATATGATTAGAAGCAAACTTATTTAAATTAGCAGCTCAAAGATTAGAAACGTATTTTACGAGTTTACCAGTTTTGATAAATGGTGAACAAACTTCACTTTCTTTTTAGGAGGGGCTCGATATGCTGCGGGACGCCTCGATCTCCGAGTCCGAGCCATCACCTCAGTTGACTGCTGCTTAACTTACATAGTTCGCTCGTGATGGCTGACAGGACTAAATGATTAACGTTACTCTCATGGACTAACGTTTACAACGTTATTTAAATATTTAGCGTTACCAAATAAAACTGATATAAAATCAACTCACACGGATGATATTCGTAAATTATTTAATTCCAGACTGACTAGAAGCGTTAAAATAGAAACAGGCCAAGCGTTCGCTCGCGTCCGGTAACTTAAGGAGTTGTAAGAAAATTGTGGGAAACTGAATTTAAAAATATGTTGGCTTATATTGAGTTTTTTTTTTTTACACAAAACGCGATGGGTTTGAACGGTTTGAACTGTTTCTATGGCCGCGGTCTCGCGGTAGAGTAACGTTAAGTTAACCATATGAGTTATGCTAAAAGATATATCTTAATTTATGGCTAAAAATTCAAATAATTGTAATACCAGTAACGTTACGTTGATTTTGTCAGGTCAGTATTTTCGAAGAAAGGTTTTCCCTCACGCGTCAGTAGGCCTAATGTTACAGACGCTATGTCAAGTGCACATAACGTAACTCGAAAGGGAACCAACGGATTTTCACAATACTTAAAACTAAACATACCTCTGAATTTCTGTGCTTCGTCGTCGGTGATATTTATTCCGGCTTCTTTCTGAAGAAGATCCTCCGTCGACAGCGTCAGGAGTGAGACAGACATCATGGAATAACCGTCGTTTCTTGTGCACAGTCCTTCTTCACTTCTTCTCGCGCATAAAGTGTATCATGTTTATAATAACATTTTTGGTATGTTCTTACCTTGCTCTTGATGTCTGCGTTTCAAGGCCATCTCCACCAACATTTTTCCACGAGAGTAATGGGCCATTACGCTATCACAGAGTAATAATAGAAACAAGCACTGGGCAGTCTACACTTTATTTCAAAATGTGTGTTGTGTTACGTGGTTTGGTGTGAAGAGCGGCAATTAAAGAGCGGGAAACTTTGACAGTATGACAAAGCCAGAGTACAGTAACATCACAGCGGCACCGTAACATCTCTCTTGATGCCAGGCTAAACAAAGTCAGAACACCTTAACTCAACTTCAGCGTGCTGGAACAAAGGCAAAGAACCGTAACAGCTGTTACGGTGTTCTGCTGTGGTTTCTCGTATGGTTTTGGATGTTACGGTTGTCATAGCCCTTTATTTTCTCGCTAAAACAATCAAATTGACTCACGATATTTATTCACATGATAAAGGAGGTCTCAAATACCACAAAAATGACACTAACTCATTTTTTACCAAACATGATGTTACGGCGTTTTGCCTTTGTAGGGCAGTGTAAAAGGATCAAAGGTAGACACACGTATGATGTCATTGCTGCTGAGATCGATCACATTCATTCATTATATGGACTGTCAATGAAAGTTACAGCTACGGTTACTGATAACGACTCTAACTTTGTAAAAGCCTTCCAAATGTATCAGCCGGAATCGCTCTCTGACGATGATGATGATGAAGAGGATGAAGAGGTTACCTTCACAAATGTTGCAGACGTGCTTGACACCTCCACAGAGGAGGGGATTGTTTTACCCCCACACCTGAGGTGTGCCTCTCACACACTTAACTTCATTTCATGCTCTGATGTGGACAAGTGGCTGCTTTCAAATCCTGGGACTAAAGGAATTTACAGAAGTGCTACCGCCAAGTGCACAGCACTGTGGAGTAAGGCTAGCCGGTCGACTTTGGCTTCAGAGTTAGTGGGCGATTTGGTTGGCAAAAAAACTGCTTGTGCCATGCTCCACAAGGTGGAATTCATTTTATGATGCTGTGGCAAGAATAGTTGAAATACCCATGACTGACTTGAGTACCATCTCTAATCGTTTAGAGCTAAAATGTATTGGTGAGAGGGAGTTTCAGTTTCTGAGGGAATACTGTGCCATCATGAAGCCTCTCACAGTTGCTCTCGATGTCCTGCAAGGAGAAGAAAACTGTTACTATGGCACCCTCCTGCCCACAATAGAAGTTTTGATGTCGAAGCTACTGGAGATAAAAGAAGGCCTGATTATTGCAACTGGCCTGATGCCATAGTTCAGGTAAGAAACATTCATCAATATTCAAAAGAAGTTTGTAGATGTAAACATTCATATTTTTAGCTGAGCAAGCACCAATATAGCCTAAGAAATGGAAAGATTGTAAAGTGCACAACATCATTTTTGATTCTATTCACACACACACACACACACACACACACACACACACACACACACACACACACACACACACACACACACACTGTACTGTCTGTGTAACACTTCTGTAACAGTTACAGTATACTAGGCTCAGTGCTAGGTTCCACTACAGGAGCAGTGATTGATGTAAGATGCATTAATAACCACAGACCACAGAATCAGTTTAAATTGCCGGCTTAATACGTTTAGTTGACATCATAAAACGGACAGTTGACATACAGTTAACATTAATTTCAAAATCACTTCAAGGAAAAAAAATATTTCCCCCTCTTTTTGTGTTCACGTGAGTTAGTTTATGAATCCTTTTTCTTTTATTTAAACCTACTATTTGGCTTAAAAGGATACTATTTTCAACCTAGGTTATTATTAGTCTCCAGTTGTATCACTAATTTATGTGAGTTAACTCAGCTTTATTCTGGATAAAGTTTAGTTCTTAAGTTTCAAGGTTTAGTTCAAGTTTGGTTAAATTCCCTGTTAGTTTCAACCGTTTTCTATTTTGTTGTTCGTACCCAAAAAAAAAATATTACATGTCAGAAAACACCATTACAGCATTAACATGAAGGGTTAACAAATAAAACAATAGCAAAAAAAAATAAAACAAAACAAAACAACTCAAATTGTATTCAGCAAAAGACTGAATAAACTTGTATTTCACAAGTAATTGTCTTTGTTCTCTTAAGTGTCAGTCCTTTAGTAATTGTCCTGAACGGTTAATCCAGTGTCTCTGTGGATCCACAGCAGCTCTGCAGTGAAATATGTATATTGCTGTATATTATTACATTATCAGGTTAGAATAGTTATATATTGTTATTATTAATTATAGTAGGCTTAGCTATATTATAGTCTTGTTATATTAATTAGATACGATTATTTGGATTGCTCTGGATTTTTTTATTTGGATTGTCCTTTTGGATTTGTTTGCTTTTTGTGACTCTTCCTTTTTCCTAAGAATGGAGACAGCAAGAAAGAGGGAATCCTGCCCTGTCTGGGCTCAACAGAAGCATCAGTATCCTCATTTATACCAGCTGGCACTGGCATTTTTTAAATAAGTGTGTTACCCCAACACACTTGAAATTATTCTGTTTCTCAATAAAAATCGATTGTAATCCTTCCTTCCAGACTATTCTGTTGCAGTTTACTTTATTACACTCCCTCCAACATAAGCACAGCACTCAACACAGTGTCACTGTTGTTGTTCATACTGTCACTATCCAAACGCATTATTAAATTAATGCATATTTAATTAACTGTGTGTGTGACTCTGCACAAGTAAATTCAGACAGAGAAAGATACATATTTTATATTATACACAGTAATGGACAAGTGTCTGCTCATGTCTTTTTATTATTGCAAATGAAAGGTTACATACATCAACAGCGAGTACAAAATAAATAAATACATATTTTTATTCATACACATTTTTTTCTAAAATATATATATTTTTCTAAAAAATATATATATATTGTATAAAATTGGGGGGGGGGGGGGGGGGGGGGGGGGGGACACACTGGTTCAGAATGAATGAATTTGTCTGCTATTTCTTTGCACAGTAGCTAGGTGTCACTAGTGAGCAATGCTGAATGAAGCTTCGAGTAATGAACCTTTGGCTGAAGCAATGGGCTGCGAGGTATCAGTGGTTCAGGAAGCCTCATTTTGCCATCACTACACACAACAAAACAAACAAAAAAAAACTCCTTCAAGGCACAAAATTAACTTTAAATGGACTCTTTACTTATTCTTCTTGTTTTCCTCTGTTTTCAGCAGCAGCTCTACAACGACTGTCTGCGTTTCTCCCTCGTTAACAAGCAGGAAAAAACAAAACAACCTGATTGGCTGTGGTTAGTCTCAGGAGTCACGCTGCAACTTGACTCTTCAAAATAAGAGTCTGAACACATTTTAAACCATGTTAAATGAAGAAAATAAATAAATAAAATGAATTCACATATTTTTAACCCCTTTTCTATGTTCTTAAACCTAAATGAAACGTATGAAATAAAGCATTTGACTATTTTAATGCATTTTAAATTTCTTTTAACCTATTTGTTGACTATTCATTGCTTGCAATGCATTTCTTTATGACTGTTTTTATTAACAACTTTAGTTTGAAATGGTGCTTTGTAACCAGGGTTACATCTGCACCTACCCACCGGATGAAAAATAAACAGTAATAATACCATAATTCCTTTTTTGCAAAATAAAGTTTTAGTTTTGTCCAATCAGTTGCACGTATATTTTCAGTTTCTTAATGTGTGTGTTTTTGTGATGTTTAAATAAATGATTTTATAACTCAAAAATCACATAGTGGTGTACAGCTTTCATAGAATGTACATAGAGGGAATCTTTCACTCATTCTAATATCTGTGTCACTGTGTTTTTTTTTTGTGTGTGTGTTTTTTTGCAGGCAATCAAAACACGATTTGCATCCGTCTTGGAAAGCAACGATGCAATACTGGCAGCTGTCACACTTCCTATGTTCAAACTGCGATGGTTGAGAGACCAGAGGAAGAAAGAGATGGTCAAAGGAATGCTGGCAGCAGAGTGTCACAAGCTCATCCCTCGCCCTGGCCCTGTTCAGCAAGCAGCCAAGATGCCTGTGTCTCCGACAACACCAGACTCAAGCTCCTATAATGTGCAGGACTTTTTCTGTTTTGAGGAGGCTGATGATACCTTCAGCACTGTGGAAACTGAAGTAATGACCTACTTGAGAACAGCCGTAACAGGGATGGAGATTCTTAAACAATTTCCCACAATAAAGGAAATTTCTCTGAAGAAAAATGCAGCTACTCCATCCAGTGCACCTGTCGAGAGACTTTTTAGCCTGGGAAGTCTGGTACTGTCTCCAAAGAGGAACAAGCTGTCTGACCAAAGGTTTGAGAGACTTCTTCTCATGCGGTACAACCACTGGTTTGAAGGGTAAAACTCAACTTAAACGTTCATTCAGGTCCTTGCTAGTAAGCACCTTTTGTTGTTTCAAATAAATAAGCACACATTTGTTATTAAAAATATTTGTTTGTTAAAAATAATGGTTAGTTTAGTAGCCACAGTGACATTTCTGTTATATCTTAGAACACTAATTTTATGCATTATAAAATGCATTACGTTGTATTGCTAGGAAAAATGCTGGGTTTTTTTGTTGTTTTTTTACATTTTTATGGACATATACAACAGCAGATTTTGCACTTTGAATACACACAGCTTACTTTACATAAGCTGGTGACATGCAACTCTTAATTTGTGGTTAGGTTGAAACTTGCTCATAGATTTCATTTTTAAACAGCATTTATATTTATGTTTTTTTTTTTTATGCATATCATTTATGTTTGTCAATAATAGCAGTTTTTTGGTGCTGAGTTTCTCGAAATTGATTCTGAATAATTCAGATTGCTTTCATTTATTTATTTCAAAATGTTTTGTGTTATGTTGTACATTGTTAATAGTTTTCATACTTAAGCTGTGAAAGAAAATTTTTAAGGGCTCAACACAACAGCTTTTATGATGCAGAAGCCACTTTAGTTTTTGATTCTGAATATATTATTCAGCTTGTTTTGTTATTTATTTCAGAAATCCTTGTGATATATTCAGTTTGTGCTGGTCTGACTTAAATAAAATAGTGTTTAAAAATTACTTTCTGTTTAAGTCAGTTTTGTGTTTGTATAGACCATAACGCATAAAAGGGCATTAATGGGAACATTAAAGAACGTTCTTTAAAAAAGTAACTAAAAAGTTACTTTTAACAGTAATGCATTACTTTTTGGTGTAAGTAATCAACAAAGTAATTTAGTTACTTTTTGAATGAAGTAACTAGTAACTGTAACTAGTTACTATTTCTTAGTAACTAGCACAACACTGATGGCAAGTCATAACAGATGAAACATATTCATTTCAAATGAAGTAAATTGTAAATCAGTCAAGTCATCTGCATTATAGTGCACTTAATTGTCCTGATTTGGATCAGATGATCACTGGATTGATCTGAGACACACTCCTCACACCAACAACCGGCCCTCATGTTGTTTGCCGTGATCATGCTGTGCCATCACTGCCACACACGGCTCAGCTCCGGCTGACAGGAGACCAGCAGAGAGTATTAAACTGGACAAGCTCTCTGTCACACCTGACGAGGTAAGAAGCCCAAATATGAGCCCCTTCCAAACACAAGACTCAATGCTGTTTGCTCTGTGACCTCTGCCGTTTTTATTAACGTCGACTGTCATTGAGGTTTGAGTCAGTTGCTCAGTTTGACCTCTAGATGCCAGAAAAGCTGCTCTGAAGTCTCGCTGCTCACAGGGACTGAGGACTGACTTTACATTAGCAAGTGAAGTGTTTTCTTACACAACAATCTATTACTTTATTTCTCTACAAACTCCAAATGACAATAATTCACTTGTTTGTTTTTTTTTTTATACTCAATATACAAAAATAGACGATAGATGGTATGTACAAATGCAATGAAATGTACAGTAAATAAGTATGGTGTATTAAATAAATAAATGTATAAATAGTGTTTAAGTATTGCACATGTTTATTGTGGAGGCATTAACTGTTCATGAGGTGGATTGCCTGAGGGAAGAAACTGTTCCTGTGCCTGGCCGTTCTGGTGCTCAGAGCTCTGTAGAGCCGACCAGACCACAACAGTTCAAAGAGGAAGAGGCCTGGGTGTGAGGGGTCCAGTATAGGGGGTTTCCCACCGGGTAGTTCTAGGAACTAACCACCTTTAGAAAAAAAAATCCTGGTTGTATTCGCACCGCCAGTAAGAACTCTGGAGTGACGTAGGCTGCTCTTTATTTTGACGGCGCTGAGAACGCCAGAGCCTGAGCAAACAAACAGTGCTTGCATTCTCCATGTTCATTAGTTTACGATCTGTGTAACAGTCCTGTCTAATACGTTATTAGATAGAACTGTTATACATAAAAGGAGACAATTGTAGACAGTATATGAAAAGTTATTAGTGTATGCCTAGGAGTGAAGTAAGCTGCGCTTGTGACTTTTATTTTTACTGCCTCTATTGTTCATTTCTTTTAGAAACTGCAGTGATATGTACGTATTGGTACGTATTTTGCGGTTTGCAAAAATGTTGCCACAGGAACGTTTTTCCAATGAGCCTGTGTTGCATAAAAATGACCCTGAGGACACTGTATTGGGTCACTTAAAAATAACTATATTTCATTATGTTGACATTGTGTTCTCTGACAAATAATCAGTAGCAACAATAGCTGGGTTTCCATCCAAACGTAAAGCGAAGTGTCACGATCTCAGCCTGTGTTCCCGTCTTGTGTGAGGACTTTTGTGTTATTTCCTGTCCTGTGCCATGTTTTGTAGTTCTTTGTAGTTTTCATGTTGATTAGTCTCTCCTGGTGTGTCTTGTTAGTTCCCTTGGTTTCCCTCTTGTGTTCCCATGACAATCAACCACACCCCCTTGTTACCTTGTTATCCTGTGTATAAACTGCCCTTGAGTTTCTCTTGTGGTTTGTCAGTCATCGTTTACGGCTAACTCTATTTCGCACAAGTCAAAAACTACCTCAAGTGAACGTGAAAACTTTTGTGAATTAAAGGGGTGGTATAATGCCCTTTTCACAAGATGTAAAATAAGTTTTTGATGGTCCAGAGTCTGTGTGTGAAGTTTTAGCTCAAAATACCCCACAGATATTTTATATAGCATGTTAAAATTGTCACTTTTTGAGGGTGAACAAAAACGCACCGGTTATGTGTGTGTCCCTTTAAATGCAAATGAGCTGCTGCTCCCGGCACAGATGGCAGAGCTACAACAGCTCATTCGCCAGCTTCGGTTACCTCACACAGTCATGCACTGAACATTTCTAAAATCTTTAGCCTTTTATGTTCAATAGTGATGTAACGTTTTGTGCCGAGGCTTCTGACATGCGATCCAGTGGCGATTTCTTTAAGACTGCAAGGGAAGCTCGGCTTCCCCTATAATGTCAAAAAATGAATGGTCAAATATGTACTATTGTATTAACATTTTATTGACTAAAAATGCGTTAGAAAACATTAATCTCAAAGACGAGTTCGTTCAGAATCAGTTACATACAGCAGGTCGGCTGACTCGATTTCCTTCTCATACATTCCCGTAGCGTCACAGTGCATTTCCCTGTTGAAGCCCAGCTTCCATTGACTTCAGTGGAGCTGCTTTGAACAGTTTTTTTCAGTGCTTCGAAACTAGACAGTGATTGGATAAATGCTGTGATTATGTCCCGCCCACGGAAGCTCAGCGTCTCTGGGAGTGAATGAGGAGTGGGCTGGCCTGGACTCCGGGCTTCTGCATGATGATTGGAGGGTCTGTCGAAAGGCTGCGTCTCCTTTTGATTGACAGCGATTTCATGCAATAAAAAGTCGCTGATGTTGAAGCTGTTCGGCTCAGTCCCATCGCGGATTTTTCAAAGACAAACTGCTGCAACCTATTTCTTGGTATTTGCTTGTCGAAATTGCTAGCCATTTTTCATAATACATTTCACACAATTATACATTTATACCTTTATTATATTATTACTTATTATATATTTTTATATTATTATCAGTAATAATTAAAAAAATAATTATTAAAATAATAAAAAAAACATCTTATTATTAGTAGCATTATTATTATACTTTATTATATTATTATTTATACCTTTATTATATTATTACATTCATTTTTCACAGAGCATTTTCTTGAAAAGGAACGTAGAATTTACATATAAATAAATGAATAATTTTTATGATGTAGGCCGAAAATGAGCTTCCCCTCTTTGAAAGACCAGCAGCCGCCACTGGTATGGAGGCTTGTATCGCTTTAGACCTATGACATCACTGATGACGTCCGAAGCCTGACTGGTTCAGGAAGCGACATTTTGAGAGATATATAAACCCATAGTTTAAACTCAGCCACTTTCCAGTTTAAAATAATAATGTTCCCACTTCTGCCTATTATGACCAAATAATTGATTTATACATACCACCAGAAAATACACATTATATTCATATAAATAGTATATTCATATAAATATATTCAAGTATATTCATATATTCATATAAATTAGTCTATGTGGAAATTTATTTTATTTTTTCACCGTTATTTCTGAGTCTTAACTGGCGCAAAATACAGTGTATCACAGATCATATCAGGTCATCTGTAATGTATCTGTTGTTTTACACTCTTTGACCACCAGGTGGTATTGTGAGTAAATGAAGCCTCGAGAAATGAACCCTTTTGTGAACCACTGGGCTGAAAAGCTTCAATGCTTCATGAGGCTTCATCTCACCACCACTAATATCTCACCACCACTAATATCTCACCACCACTAATATTTCACCACCACTAATCGTACAAAGATGGAGAGACTCTAGAAGAAGTGACAACATGTAGAAGAAACAGGACATTTCTGAATGGTTAGTTGATGAATTTATGTAGCTTATGTGTAGTTATCTTCTAGTCATTGATTAGCATATTCTGTCATGATAATCTATAAATCATGTTCCTGGGGGTGGAGTTTATGTAAATTTTAGGGTTTGTGATGTCACTAAGAGAAAGAGTAAAAGAGATATTGTTAAAAATAGGCTCGAAGCTCCACAACACACATCGAGGCACAAGAGATCTTTCTGACCGCTTCTTCAGCTGTGTCATAGAGTCAGGACTAAACACTGATGAGATCAGAGGAAGTAACCAACCAGAGGAGGAGCTGATGATGTTTAAAGGAAGAGCTGTAACTATATATAATGAAGAGAAAGAGAAAGACTGACAGAAACACAAAATGGCTGATAAGTGTGATCTGTGTCTGCTGGGACTGATCATTCTCTCTTCACTTCTCACAGGTAAAGAAATCTGTATTTTCTCTAAAGACATTTAGTGGAATTAGTCTGGAAAGAGTTCATTTGAACATGCTCAGTTTATTCTTGCAAACATTCACGTTGTGATCTCAGAGTTGTGTATTGATACACACAGATCATACTGTATTATTCCTGATACTGGACATAGTGTCACTCAAACATCTGATGATGACGAATTATCTTCATATTAAGAGTGTAAGGGTGGATTTCCTGCAGAGGTTCAAGCTGCAAGACTGCCGAATGACTAAAGAAAAGTTGTCAGCAAGATGGTAGAAAACTGTACATTTCTTGTCTATTCCACCCAGTGCTACTTATACCAACGACGGAAATAAGCGCAGTTACAATAGATTAATATGTGGGAGAGCGTTGCTATAGAGAGTGACGATATTGTATTGCAATATGTAGCACTTCAAAGTCAATACCAAATCAAAACTATTAAGCACATTATTTGTAATTGAAAAATTAATGACAAAATATGGTTATAGTTATACTTAAAATAGTTACAAAATAGATGTATGAGATGATGATAATTTATACCATTAATCTTACCCAGCATGTACATGTTTCCTGAGAGAGAGAGAGAGAGAGAGCGAGAGAGAGAGAGAGCAAGAGAGAGAGAGAGAGAGAGAGAGCGAGAGAGAGAGAGCGAGAGAGAGAGAGCGAGAGAGAGAGAGAGAGAGAGAGAGAGAGAGAGAGAGAGAGAGAGAAAAGAGGAAGTAAAGAAAGAGAGCCAGAGCATAAAAAAAGACAGAGTAACAGTTACAATCTTTTTTTTATCCTTTCCTGACCATGTGACTTTAACCCAACTGTGAGACGTTTAAACTGACCAATCAGATAATTCGAACTTCCCCCACCGTACTAAAGGTGTGACAATTCATCGACCCCCAAAATACATTTTGGCCTACAGGCCTTGATCACTATCTGTGTCTTTGGGAACTCAAAATGGTCCTTGTGGTGGAAAGAGGGGGTAGAAAAACAGTCAAGATTTCAATTCTACAAGAGTGTGTCAGTGATTTGAACAGCTCTCTGATAAAGACTAATAGTTTATTCTGGAGAGTGTGTTGTTTGCATTAAGTGAGGAAAAAAGGGGTAACACTTTACAATAAGGGTATATGAATAATCATGTACTAATACCTGGATTAATACTTAATTCAACATGAACTACTGACAATTGAAAACATTAACTAATCATGAACCACTGAAGAGTTATCCTGAACTACGATGGAGTCATTATGGATTCACGCATGAATAACGGCAGCCTTAACTACATGTTAGTACATGATTGATAGTTAATGCATTCATTAACTTTTATGGATAAACCAAATCAAACTGCCTCTTTAAGAAGGAATAAGAAGTACCCTGACTGCACCTCCGTTCTCTGACTTCTGGAAAAGTCACACAACAACTTAACTGGGCTGCATACTTGTTGTGTTAGAACATCATGTGCATTTGATATTAAGTTTAAAATAAATCATAAGCTGAATTTGGTAAGTAGTTAACAGTTAATTAATTATGATTGGGCCCTCTCACCCAGTCAACACGTTGATCTCACAGTGATCTCTCCATATGATCATCAATGTCACAGTGAGCTAAAAGTGTAACCTCACAGCGCACTCACTGAGCTCATACTGTGATCACAATATGAGCTCATCCCAGATAGAAATGTTATTAGACATGGACTACAAAATCGCTCAGACGTCAAATTTTTGTTGAAAATGAAAACTGGGTTGACGTCTAAATATTTGTTTGATGTCAGGCTCCAACTTCATTAAACAACTCCACAAACAGCATTACCAGCTTCACTTTTTACTAAACAGGGCCCGGTTCCCCAAAACGTTCTTATCGCTAAGTAGTTCTTAACCTATTCCTTAACCTCTCTCTTAACGTTATGGCACGATTCCCGACACGTTCGTACGCTAAGTATATCTTCTGTAAGTCACACTTTCGTAAGGTTGGTCTGGACCACTCTTAGCTTTACCTTATCACTGTTGCAAGTCTATACGAATATAATTCTGAAGGTTTAATACACCCAGACAGTGTTCAATTAGGCTAATTCAAGTGTTTTCATGCAAAGAATAAAATGGTCATTACACTGATTGTTGTTAGATTTTTTATTATATTATTATACAATATTATTAATTTAATTAAAAAGTGCTTTTAAAGGCCAGTGAAAGCATAGGCTACTGTCAGTTAAGTTCTATTCGGACGCTAATATTGTTTCTCATGGGCTTGTATGGTATTTTAAACATTTATAGGGGTGAGTCTGTGATTTTAGTGCCGTCCGAATCCATAATATCAGTGTTTTATCTCACCCAATGTAAAAATATCATTCCGCGTAAAAATCCCTGGCCAAATTAGTACCTAATGTTTTTTGACAAACAGGTCGTGTGGTGATTTAATTGCCGTATGAATCCACATCTGAGTTTCCAAGAAGAGATTCAAAATCCACTGTTTAAATCCTTTTTGATCACTGCCGAGCACCGAGATGTAGGCCTACACTTTTATTACTGAAATGCTGGAAAGTATTTCCAAGAACAATATTTCATCGCAGCTCCACCTGAAGAAGAAAGCACGTACAAATTTGAAATGGTTATTATGGCAGCAATATATTATACAATTAAAAAATATGTAGGCTAGGCTATTATAGGCTAATTATAGTTTGGATTATTTTTAATAATATCCCATGAGTCCTAATAAATGCAATTTCAACTATTTCTGAAATGCTTCTTTTATAAAGAACACCGCTTTCTCACATAAACAGCCCCTGCACGAGAGAATAATTGATTCTCGAGCCATTGATATCAACCAATTCAGCAGCATCGCCACGGACAGCACCGGGTAACATCGCACGTAAGAAGGTATATCTTAAGCACCTTCCTAAGGTATGGTTCGGGGAATACACTTAGGAACATAAACAACTTTGGTAAGATATATCTTTCGAGTCTTCTTAGCGCGCTAAGAGTGAGCGTTATCGGGAAACCGGGCCCTGATTTACTTCTGTCATATATGTACAAAAGTCCTTATTGAGATTAACAGAGGTTTAGATGTTGATGATTTATTAATAATAATAGTTTGGTTTGATGTCATCATTATGGTGATCAGTGTTTGCTTTAGTTGGTCAGTTTGACTCTTGATGTTTTAATGTTAGTTTTTCTCTGGCTGCTGGAACTGTGTGTTATGGCAAGAACAGTAAGAGGAAATGTGATCAGATGATGTCATCTTCTTGATGATGACGATAATGATATAATCATCATGTTGTGTTCTGATCTGTGATGCTTGTGTCTCTTGTGCATGGATACGTCCAGAAAACATTTTCGTGGAGTTGTGAAATGTTGAGCTTTTAGGGTTTGGAGCTGTTATCCGTCCGACTGGCAGGAGTGTGTAGTGGGTGTGGCCAAACTATTGCATATCACTATCACATGCATTCAAAACTTTTCATCAAGCAAAGGTTTTAGCCAGGAATGGGTAAACTGCAGAGTTTATCTCCAACCCTGATAAACTCTCCTGCCTGTATCTTTCTAGTAATCCTGGAGACATTGATTAGCTGTGTTTGATGAGGGTCCCAGATAGCAAGCAAGCTTTCAAACAATGTTAAATCAATGTTAATGTGTCAATGTTAACTGCATTGAATCAACATCACTTTTGCACCCGCAATTAATGTGTGAACTCGTGAATAAAGTCTATAGTCTAAATATAAAGTCTAAATATAACTGAATTTAGTCTGACTGCAACGCTATAGCCTACCTAATGCAGCGACCCATGTGGCGTTTCCTGATGGATCGAGGTCGTTCCTTAACTTCCTTTTCTACGTGCGATTAACACAAGCTCTAAGCGCGTGCGAGTAAGCGCCTATAGCAGGGGTCCTCAACTCTGGACCGCGAGATCCACTGGACTGGCTCACACAGACTGGTTTATCATCACAAATATTATCTTTAATATTTTAATAAAAAACCTCTTTAAATAGATTTGTCAGTTTATGACATTTTGATACATGTCTTGTACAGTTTGTTGTCAGAATCAGAAAGAGCTTTATTGATTTATTGACAGGTATGTTTGCACATACGAGGAATTTGTTTTGGTGACAGAAGCTTCCACAGTACAAACAGAATAACAGTGACAGGACACAGATAATAAAAATAATAAAAATAAAAAATATATAATTAGTAAAATACACAATATACAAAAAAATAAAAAAAATAAAAAAAATAAAAAAATAGATAATAGATGGTATGTAAAGGTATGTATGAACAAATGCAAGCACATGTAAATAAGAAGCCTGGTGTATTAAATAAATAAATGTTTAAATTGTGTTTAAATATTGCACATGTTTATTGCTAAGTGTAGGCATTAACTGTTCATGAGGTGGATTGCCTGAGGGAAGAAACTGTTCCTGTGCCTGGCCGTTCTGGTGCTCAGAGCTCTGTAGAGCCGACCAGACGAAGTTCAAAGAGGAAGTGCCGCTGGTCTACTCTTTTGCTACACACTTTTTCTTCACAAAAGGAGCACATATTTTTAAGGGCGTAGTATACAGTAAGTAGGCGAATTGGAACGCAGCATAAGTCTCATAAATCACGGAAATTTGTTAATGGTAGGGAAAGAGTTAATTCCAAAAATTAGACCCCTGGGTGTGAGGGGTCCAGGGTGATTCTGCCAGCTCTTTACTCACTCTGGATGAGTACAGTTCTTGGAGAGTGGGGAAGGGTGTACCAGTGATTCGCTCAGCAGACTATCCGCTGTAGTCTTCTGAGATCTGATAGCTGAGCTGAACCAGACAGTTCTAGAAGTGCAGAGGATTCAGTGACTGCAGAGTATACTTGTATCAGCAGCTCCTGTGACAGGTTGAACTTCTTCAGGTGGGCCTTTTTGACAGTGGAGTCAATGTGATTGTCCCACTTCAGGTCCTGAGAGATGGTAGTGTAAGTTTGCGCTCGATCGACCCAAAACTGGCATCCGACCAGCACGGAAGGTCTTTACGTGTTACTGTCCTTTTCTCGAGGCAAAGTATTTTTTGATTAAATGCAATACACTTGAATATGTATTCTCTCGTTATTTAATCTGACTCCATAAATGAAAAGGTTTTAATGATATCTGTGCATCATTAAATGTGAGCGAATGTTTGACTATTCCTTTTAACTCTTTAATGAAAATAATGTCAAAGTCGGTTAGAATAATCAAATGTAACAATTTATTATGTCAGGTAAATGTATCATGCCAATTTCATAATAGGGGTGTAAATATTAATCGATTTGCATCGATGCATCGATTATACAGCCGACGATTCGATGCATCGATGCGTCCGCAAGAGTCTCTCTTTATTTTGCCGCCTGTCTATTTTCAGCATCTGCTCCGACATATACGTACAACCTACTAAGCTGCGGGTGGCGCTAACCTCATTATTGTCTTCTACTTCACACCGCTTCATACAAGTTACTTACGTTTCACAGTCTATCTATGTTCACACACATTGTTGAGTCTGACTTTCAAGAGCGATGGATCCCTCAGAGCGAGCTGGCAATGACAGTGAAATGTTACACACTCCAGTCGGCGTCAAGTCATGGGTGTGGATGTATTTTGGCTTCAGGAAAACAGATTCAGAGCAGAATAAGAGATGTTGCTGTTTGTCTGATTGCGCCCGTTTCACACATACTCCGTTTGAAGTGCGTATGCGGTGCGTATTTTTTTCAGTACCCATGTTAACAGGTCAGAGCTTTCACACTGCACGCGGTTGCGGTCCGTTTATCCGTTCCAGTTGCGGTGCGTATACAGCAGTGCAGAGATCGTTTCCGCACCGAGTCTATTTCTGCTGTGCTGCACGCGCTGAATTAAAGTGACAGCGCATGTTTCGTGGTCAAAATGAACACAGATTGACATGAAAATGTAGTAATTTCACCATAAATGCGTTTAATTAAATAAATTGTTGTAATCTCACCATAAATGTGTTTAATTTAATTCTACTATTTTTCACAGTCATCTTTTTTACTTTAAGACCGGGGTAAAGCAAGGAAAACTACAATTTACCTCAACAAGGCGACATAATGAACAACATTCATTCGTGGAGGTGGAAAAACAATTTCTTTGTGACATGCAATTGTATTCTGTATTCTCAATAAAAGGCAAATTATATATTATTTTTGTTGATTTATTTGAAACTTAATAGATATCATGTAAAAATCTAGTATTGAATCGTATCGAATCGAATCGTATCGTATCGCGGGGAATTCTGAAGTATCGAAAATAATCGAATCGTTGGCTTAAGAAATCGGTATCGTATCGAATCGTCATGTAGGCTCCGATTTACACCCCTATTTCATAATCAGTTCAAAGATAATCAATACAAAACATCAAATGCTCTGGAATAGAGAGAAGAGATGCAACCCAACATTAAGATATACATGGGCTAATCTGAGGTACAGAAAGGCCCCGAACCCTTTGCTACATTTCATTATATAGACAGACCTCTTTCACATGGAAACATGTACTAACAAAAGAAATGGGGGTAGGAGACCATTTGCCAGGAAACCACCTTCCTTTGTGTGTCAGTTATCCCTAAACTCTTAAAAACCTTATTACCTTTTGTTTTACTTATTTTGAAATGAGACATTTGTACCAGTCGCAATGAGACATTTCAAATTATACTAAATATGTATAATACTCAATGATAATCATTCACATTAAACTATACATTTTCTTGGGTGAATTCAGGTGATCTGAGCATGAGAGAGAGGGGCTGAGAGAAGGGGGAAAGAGATGTAGATTAGGATGACTAGATTGTAGATTAGTGCACGAGGGCTAGTTCAAATGTTAATTTCCAGAGAGGTCTTTTGTCCTCTCAGGGTCTGGTCGCTCTTCAACCAGACTGTCCGGCATTTTGTAATTTCTCAATTCTTACAGTAGTGCCCAGTAGTGTTGTCACGATACCAAAATTATTGTTTCGATACCGATACCAAGTCAAGTATTGCGATTTCGATACTTTTTCGATACTTTTCCTGAAAAGGGAGAAACACTCTCAAATATCATTGCTGTGCTTTATTTTAAAACCGGGACAATATACTAATCATATAACACACTAATATGAACATATGAACAGCAGATATATTAAACATTTGAACAAAGTATGAAATATAAAAATATAAAAAATAAATTAGAGCAATGACATTCAAGGTAATTTTTTTTTTATAAATTTAGCAGCATTATCTCAGTTATCATAAGAAACATAAGAGCTTTATCTTGATTCTGAACTTTGAATAAAAATATGAACAGCGATTATATTAAACAATGTTTAATATTGGTAACATATGATAAGCCTCATTGGTGATATATTTGACATGTGGGGAGAGAGTTGTGGAAGGCCTATACTTCATGTTAAAAATAAATATATAGCAGCAAAGACAACGTCGGCAGTGTTGACGGCAAAATAGGCTACAGAATAATTCGTTCTGTATTGAGAGGTGCAATATTTGAAAATCGATAATATTTTTTTAAATTACATTTATATTGTATTTATGTCAAAACTTTCAAACATCAAAATGTCATTTATTAATATGTATTCGTGTCAAAATGACATAGAAACATATTTTCCTATTCTATTTTGCCTGGAACGCTTCCAACACGCTTGCGTGTCGCGTGAGAAATAGGCGTCGGTTCTATTTCTAGCATACACGCGTTTCCCTCGAGCTGCGCCCAGACGCGTGTGTCACGCAGGCAGTTAACATGGGAGCCGAAATAAAAACGGACACGACACGCAGCCAGTGTGTCGCCGGCCGTACAAATCTGGAACGCGGTCATTCTTAGAAGTATCGATACTAATAAATTAAGGAATCGTGACGTTTTTAATTTCCGATTTACTTTTGAAGTATCGGTGCACCGTGCAACAGAGAAAGGTAGGCAACGTACTTCCAAATATGTCACTCCTCGCGTCATCTTTTTCCACGAGTCGTGGACCACTTGTGCTCGCACATGCAACCATCTCGCTGTAGTGTTTTGTCACATGACACTGACAGCGGCAGGTTCTTTGCTGCGTGCGTCAGGAAAAAAACACAGACGTCCATAGGGAGGCGTTTTTTTTTTTTTTTTTTTTAAGTATCGATACTGATAAATTTAGGTATCGTGACGTTTTTAATTTCCGAGTATCGCGATACTTTTGAAGTATCGGTACACCGTGCAACACTAGTGCCCAGGAACCTGAATGACTCCACTGCTTCCACAGTGCTGTTCATGATGGTGAGTGGGGGGAGTGCAGGGGGTTTCTCCTAAAGGGTTGCTAATACAATGCTAAATCAGATATGTACAATAACATTACGATGTCCAGCAGTCGATTTAAATAGTACATTGGGTTTGATTTGTCGTTTAATGAGATCTAATATATGTTGTCAGTGCAGAGAATTTTAACCTGAATAAATACATAGATCCGACTATTTTAAATGTGTACTTTAATGGTCCAGTGGTAGAACTTTTGCCAAGCGTGTCAGAGGTTACGGGTTCTAATCCGCATTCGTATAGTTTTTTGTTGTTTTTTTCCATCAAAACCATATATGTTCATCAGTGGTTGTATATTAAGCACGGATGCGTTTGTGTGCATTTTGTTTTGTGATTTTACCAGAACGAATAAAGAGTCTCCGCAACAGCGTTAAGCAATAGATTGAAGTGCGGGTCCGTGTGAAGACAAGAGACAAGAGAACACACTGTATCCGCTCCACTGATATCAGCGGCAACAAGCACTTTGATCACTTGATTTCAAAAACAACACATTTTAGCGCTAGATCGCCTCTTATTCAACAGACGAACTAAATTACTGCTCTTCTAGTTAATTAACTGGATATGTTATTGTTACATACAAATTTTACAAAGTGGTGGGGACAAAATGGACCCTGGCAAAAAGTGGTGGGGACATATCCCACCCATCCCACCCGCAAATTACGCCTATGCCTCCACCAAAGACCATTTCTGACCCAGGAAAAAACCTTGGTATTGTAGTTTTGAGATTGTTGTTTTGTAAAGTTGTTACATGGTATTTTAGCATGCTCTCTAAATTCATGACTTTTATCACACACAAAAAGAAATCAATTGCTGATTTCACTTCTCCCATCTCAGCCTACAATATGTAGACAATACTTTTATTAGTTTAATTTGTACATGTCAAGACTGCTAGGTTTTCGGTCATTTGAGAGTTTGTTGCTAGTCCACATCAGGGAATGCACATAGCAAACAGTTGCCATTCCATTATTTGTGTTATTGTGCTTTTACCCTAGTTTGTAGGGTATAGAGATGTCTGTGAACAGTCATGGTATGTGTTGTGAATAAATGTTAAAATGTAATACAACAAGTGTATTTGATGTCACATAACATGACTGACTGTAGCAACTTACCTTGTATTTTTAATACCTTGTATTTACCACACATGTTTTTAAATGTGCATGTCACCATTAAAGCCTTGTCTTGCATGTGTACTATATCTTCGGATTATGACTAGTACGCAAGTAATATCACAGATTTATCATGGACAAACAACTTTTCTAGCAGGAACACTATAGAATGTTGGGGTTTCAGCCAGTACTGCAGGGGGCGCAATGCAGCAGAGCCAGCAGAAAGACTGTTGATGTCGAGGCCATGAGGCCTAGCATCCTTTGAAGGTTCTGAGAGGGCAACGGGCCCCTACTCTGAACGAAGTCAAAAGCCGTTGAATAGTCTGAGCGCGCTCGGGTGTCAGACAAACCTTCAGCCAAAGTCTATTATTGAACCCAGGAAGAGATTCTCTGACTGGGGAGCAGTGAGCTCTTGGTTACGTTGATCCTAGGCATCCCAAATGGCTGAGGAGCACAGATCTGAGAGAGTTTAATTCCGCCTCTGACTGGGCCAGAATGAGCCAGTCATCGAGGTAATTGAAGATGTGCATTCCCTTCTGTCTCAGGGGAAAAACACTGCACCCATGCACTTCTTAAACATGCGTGGTGCCAGAGACAGTCCAATGGTAAGACTGTATACTGGTATACAACCCCTTCGAATGCAAACCTCAAGAACGGTTTGTGAAGGGGGGCAATCTGAATATGAAAGTATGCATCTTTCAGATCCACTGAGAAAAAACAAGCCCCTGGGCATACTAGCATGAGGATTCATTTCAAAGTTAGCATCTTGAACAGCCATTTCGTGAGGGCATGGTTCAGATGTCTGAGGTCTGGGATTGGCCTGATGCCGCCATCCTTCTTGGGAACGAGGAAGTAACGGCCATAGAAGCCTGACAGCATTTTCGCCAGTAAGCTCAGTACTTCAGTGCGGAGGACGTGAGCCACGTTGCTCTTCACTGAAGCATTGACTATGTCCACGAAGCGGGGTGGTCTGTGAGTGAATTGGAGCGAGTAACCTCATGTCATCATGTCCAGAACCCATTTCACACCGGGGATAGCTTTCCAAGCCTCGGCCCCGCTAGGTCGACAACTCGCCACGCTAGGTCGGGGACTGGTGTTCATAGGAGTAGTGTTTGGCTGGGCGGAGGGGCGGCTTACGGCTTTGCTTCGGGGCATGGGTCGCTGCTGAGCTGCAGAATGCGAGCGTAGAGAGACGAGACTTGCGCTTTGCCATGAATGTTCATCCTTGATGAATGGGCTTGCGTGGGCACAGCCCTGGCAAGTGACACGCACATTGGCGCAGGGCTGTAAAACAACCACTGGCTAAAGATGCTCTTTAGAGAGTGATATGCTCAATAATTGTCCCTGATAGCCACAGGGGAGAGACATCTTTTTCAGTTGCAGACCCTTAAGCACTGTGCTTGCAACAGCAGGAGAGTGAGACACGCGGCTGTGGCACGCATAGACACACTCAGAGGCGCTACAGAGATAGAGACTATAAATTAGTTTATGTCGAAACATAACCAACATCCCCTGATCACCTTTTCTCTTGTCTGGTTGTTACAACCCAGTTATGCTTAAAACAGAGAAGTCTTTCCTTTGAGTTTTCGGCGTACAGACGACACCGTTGTCAAAAAGATCCCCATTCACACGTTTTCTGCTGCCAGGCCATCAGATGGCGATGAAACACTATAGACTGAACACGTAATACGCATGTGCATGACCTCATCGTCTTCAGAGATTCACATTTTGATTGTTTACGAGGAGACCGTTTTCAAAAACTTGCACTTTGAAACCCGTTTTCAAACTTTTGCATTATCAGGCCCCAAAACACCATTGTTGTGTAAATTAACGTATAAAGTGTAACGTTGAAAACGGTGTTGTGTAAACAGCCCCTAAGAGTTAAAATAACAGTGAAGCAGTGTTAAAGTTATAATTAAGATATAATTAAGTTATAATTAATTATTCAGTGATTAATTGAGTGATAATTGACAATTATTGAAGACACCTGATGTTAACAAGCAGAATCACTGATTGCCACAGTTGGGCTTTTGACCCTTGACTTTTTAATGCACCCTTATTTTAACACTTTTGAGTGTGGTATAAAATAAATTCCCAGGAGAGTTAATTTAACACTGGAGTTTTTGCTGTGTATATATAGATGAAGTGTGATCTTGACGCATTTGTCAATGCAACACTTCTGGAGGTTGTGAATTTGTGGTTTCACAAGCACAAACTTAGTAGCCTAATAAAAGCTTCATGGTACACACACACATAGCAACACAATGTGTTAGTGATGTGATGGGAAAAAAAAAGTGTCAATGAAAAAAAGACACATAAAAAATACCCTGAGGACACTGTATTGGGTCACTTAAAAACAACTATATTTCATTATGCTGGAATTGTTTTCTCTGACAAATAATCATAAGCTACAATAGCTGGGTTTCCATCCAAACATAAAGTTTAGAAATGTTGCGTTTCCATCAATCGTTTCTGATGTGATACTTCAAAATATGCATAAAAACAGGGTGATGGAAACATAGCTAATGAGAGGAAAAATATATGTTTGTATTGATTTGTGTGGAACTGTTCCTTCAAAGCACTTTGTTCAGTGTCAAACATAATACTTCTTTATGGACTTGGTTGGTTTCTGGACACCACTGTACAGTTCAGCTCACTTTCTGATCCAGAGCTTTTCAAAGTCAACACAGTTTTACACCAGAGATCTTTCTGATCGCTTCTTCAGCTGTGTCATAGAGTCAGGACTAAACACTGAGTTGATGAGATCAGAGGAAGTAACCAACCAGAGGAGGAGCTGATGATGTTTAAAGGAAGAGCTGTAACTATATATAATGAAGAGAAAGAGAAAGACTGACAGAAACACAAAATGGCTGATAAGTGTGATCTGTGTCTGCTGGGACTGATCATTCTCTCTTCACTTCTCACAGGTAAAGAAATCTGTATTTTCTCTAAAGACATTTAGTGGAATTAGTCTGGAAAGAGTTCATTTGAACATGCTCAGTTTATTATTGCACACATTCACGTTGTGATCTCAGAGTTGTGTATTGATACACACTAGTGATGTATGTCTCGAGACCGGTCTTGGTCTCGAGACGTGGTCTCGGTCTTGTCACGGCCTTGACGGTCTTTGGTCTTGGTCTTGTCTTGGTCTCGCTGTCTCAGACCGACATAGTGGTCGGGGAATTTAGCAATACAATACTACATGTGTGTGTGTAACCATAGCGACAAAACTACCACTTAAGCCTATAATTTCGTTTTTAAAAATTGAATTATGTATTTAAAAGTTGCAGAATGGATTCATTTGGAGACTCCGAAATCGGCAGAGATAGGCAGGCATTTGCTTAAGATGAATTTGTGACTTTGATATCTGTGTGTGTGTGTGTGTGTGTGTGTGTGTGTGTGTTGTTTGATTACAGTATTGTATTTAAGATGGTGTTAGACTAAATAAATGGTCTTTTAAATATCATCTGCATATCTCCGTTGTGTTGACTAAACATTAGGCCTAATCCAAGTTTATAATTTTATAATCTTTAATTTGATGTTACGATTTCATCTACACATTAAGTATAATTTCAATTGGTTACATATTTCTCATTCTTTAGACAGTTGTTGGAGGAGCAAGATGGTGTTGGAGGTGTTTGATGTTTTGTCAGATGAACCAGTCAGTACCAGTCATGTCAGTCCTCAACAGTACACAAAAGTTAAGGGAGTCTCAATCCTCTAATAGTGCAGTAACAGCCGTCATGCAATTGCTACACATAGTTGATCTCACCCAGTCTGCAAAAACATTTACAGTGAGCTCACAGTCACACACATGACATGGTCTGTCTCTGTATTGTTCTGCCTGTGTAGTTAAAGTAATACCGTCTAATATGTATTGAATGTAAACTGCGGCTGAACCATAGTATGCTGCTGTTCTTGAATTCATACAAGTTGCTTAGCTTCAACACTAGTCTGTTTTTTTTCCCCTCCGGTCTCGACTTGGTCTCGGTCTTGGTCTCGACTTGGTCTTGGTCTTGACTTGGTCTGTCTTGGTCTTGGTCTTGGTCTTGGTCTTGTCTTGGTCTCGATACCCTCTGGTCTTGGTAGTGTCTTGGTCTCGGTTTAGGCGGTCTTGACTACAAGTCTAATACACACAGATCATACTGTATTATTCCTGATACTGGGCATAGTGTCACTCAAACATCTGATGATGAAGAATTATCTGTCTCGTTGAAGGCGTTTAAATCTTATTGTGCACAGTTTTTGATTTTATAATAAATACTCCATATTGTCTGATTAAAACACTGTTGTTAGTGATGAGCAAATTAAGCTTTGGTGAAGCACTGAACCACTTAGAAGAATTGTTTTGAAAATGGGTTCATTACTCATAGCTTTAGTAACAGCGCCTGGAGAAGTGCCAAGGCTGCATCTAAATGATCCCGGCTAGATAGTGGACAGGAGGCTTTAAGACAGCCTTTAAGATTTAGTCCCTGGGTGAAATCAGACCGTCACATTATGATCAACAAGTAGCCAGCATACTTGATCACATTTTCTCTTGCTATAATAAACACTTATAGCAGCCAGAGAAAAACTAACATCAAATAGTCAAGGCCAAAGAGCCCAACTAAAGCAAACACCAATCACCATAACGGTGACCAAACCAAACTATTACGTTCAAACAAACTTCGACATCTAAACCTCTTTTAAGAGGTTCAGTCCTGTGTCTGCTGGGAAGCTTCCCGCTAAAACTTTAGAAGAATGTTAAGGGATAATGTTCTGTTGTTCTATACAAAATCAGACCGATTATGGCCCATTTCATACTAAATAGCACACATACAAGATTTTTGCAATATATATATATATGAATACTGTAAAAAGTCTTATGAGTTTTACATGACAAAAGTATACAAATGTGTATGGTATTAGTAGAAAATAACTGATATTCATATACAAGTCATTTAAAGTTCTTATATTGAATCATATGCTAGTCAAATTAAAGTCATATAGAATTTATACACATTTTGTGTCATTTGTTTATGCGTTTCATACAGATTTCATGTTTTGATGACCAACATCTGATTCACTTATATGCAGTTGGCAAATTTTTAAATTGTACAGTACAGAAGCCGGTTCGAGGATTACTGTCAGAAAATCACTGACCTTTATGAGGACTGTGAGGATTTTCCTACATGATTTGAAAGAGCAGTTGAAAAGCAATGACATTGTAAGACTGTATTTACATTAATTGTGAACTGTCTGGGCCTGTTGTTTGTGAACAAATCATATTATTGCAAATTAACAAAGTTGAGTCAAATATGTTTCTAGAACAGTGATTAAACTGTTGAAAATTGGCTGGAATGTGTTTTTGTATATGTGACATGAACTCAGGTGGTGATGCACTCTAAAAACTTTTAATATGATTTACAAAAAAATTTTTGGTGAAACATTTTTACACTTATAATATTGATAAAAATTGTAAGCAGTGAAATCAATTGCATACACTGTATTAACTGAGTAAATGTAAGTAAAACAAATTAAATAGATCTGAGTAACTGCATTTGGTACATTAACAAATAAAATCGGGGGGGGGGGGACATTTAAAAACAAATATTTATGAGTAATATTAACTGTGTTTATATGCGAGTAATATTAACTTTTTAATTTCCTCTAAACCTTTGTAAAAATATTCCATACAACCACCGGTATAACTACATGACATTGGCCTTTATTGTCGATGAGTAGCCTACAGAAATACAGCATATTTTATACTATTTTTAACACGTATACAATATTGCCTACATTTAAACTCATGTAACAAACATTTTCGAAGTAAAAATGAAACATTTAAGCCTAAACAACCAGTGTAATCAACCGGTCTGTTATCCAGAATCCACCGGATCAGCGCTGATTCCCGTGCCAGAGATGGACTCGCCTCTGCGGGGAAACTTATAACTTTACACCGCCGTCCTGCGTCACTCACAGCCGAAAGATGCTGCGACACGACTGACTCCATTACCTTCCAATAAACAAACAGTGCACAGTTCTGAGGACATTTTATCATCCAAATTAGTTATATTCATTATCTTTAGGAATATAGTCGTGTGTTCTCTTACGAGAGGTCTCTCGTACTTGCGTAAGTATCTTACGCTAGGGGAAAACCTCTTTTCCTCGAGATATTGAAGCCAAAAATTATCCTTGATTTTGCAATAATGTAAAACGCATTGCAGCAGCATGCAGACATGGGCGAGACAGCTCGCGCGCCCATTGGCTGCTCTGCGGCAACTGCACCAGCCTATCGATAGAGGCCCCTCATGACATCAGAACCAATGAGGGTGCTTCGCGCCCATTACGTCATGTCCCGCCGAAATCGGGTGGGGCTAGGGCTATAAATACGGCCCAGAGAGGCTGGTTTGGTCAGTTTTTCATCTCTTCAGCGGGCTCACGCATCGCTGGATCCTGAGAGGAAGCCGCGCCGTCTGATTGCAAGCACCCAGCGGGATTGGTCTGCATCTGAAGCTGCCGGTCGACAACTCGCCGCCTTCAGTCGCCGTTCCTGCTGACGCTTTCCGGCGTACATATATCCTTTTATTGCTGTGTGTGTGTTCGCCGCTGCGACACGCACACTTATTTCCTCTAAAAGAGCACGAGCGTCTTTTTCAAGATGCCTCGTTCATCCTGCTGCTCATGCCGAGCTCCACTCAGCGACGGGGACCACCATGTCATCTGTGTTTCCTGCCTGGGTGAGGATCACGCAGCTATCGCGCTAGCTGAGGGCGGCTGCCCTCACTGCGAATTAATGTCTATGGTGACTCTGCGGACTCGCCGGGCATTTTTCCGCGAAGCTGCGCCCGCGCCTTCGCCCGCTGAGCTGCCGCGCCGTAAAAAGCGCCGCGCTCAGCGGGTCCCTGAACCTCCTCCATCCTGCGAAAGCTCGCCGGTGCGCCCGCCAGCTTCGTCGCCTGCTTCACCTCAGTCTCTCACCGCCGGTCAGCGGCCGCCGTCTGCCACCGCTTCCGCCATTGAGGATTACGAGGAAGCTGTACAGGTGGAGGACGACAGTTGCTCTCTCCTAACGTCGGGCAGTGAGGACTGGTCGAGCTCCGCGGACCTCGCACCATCTTCTCACCGGCCCTCTGGGAAAAGAGCCAGCATCGAGGCGGAGCTTATGCGTCTGCTCGAGCAGGCCGTCGAGAGCCTCGGCCTTGAGTGGTCGACGCCCCAGCAGCCGCCTGGACGGCTGTTTTCTACAAAGGGACCGTGCTTCACAGCCTTCAAGACCAGCCCCCTTCCTTCCTGAGCTTCACGAAGAGGTAGCTAAGTCTTGGAGCGCTCCCTTTTCAGCCAGAGTGCGTGCTCCCGTGTCCGCAGCATTCTCCGTAGTCGACGGTGCTAAGGACAAAGGGTACCACTCTCTTCCTCCCGTCGAGGAAGCGGTAGCCGCCCATCTTTGCCCGCCCTCTGCTGGACGGCGTGCTAAGACGGCGCTGCCATCAAAAGCCTGCCGCACTACCTCAGCTCTGCACGGTCGCGCTTACACCGCCGCCGGGCAGGCTGTCTCGGCGCTTCATTCAATGGCCATACTCCAGATCTTCCAGGCCAACCTTCTCCGCAAAATGGACGAGGAAGGACCGGGAGCTGTGAATCTCACGGATTTGAGGAGCGCGACGGATCTCGCCCTTCGCGCCACTAAATCCGCCGCGCAGGCCATAGGGCGGAACATGGCTTCTCTCACCGTGGCTGAAAGGCACCTATGGTTAACGCTCTCGGAGATGCCGGACTCGGAGCGCTCTGCGTTTCTCGACGCCCCCGTCTCCCCCGCTGGCCTCTTCGAATCTTCTGTCAAGGATTTCGCAGACAGATTCGCCGAGGTTCAGAAGACATCGCAGGCCATGAAACATTTCCTGTCCAAGCGCTCGAGCTCCGCACCAGGTCGCTCTAAACAGCCGTCTGCTCGCAGCTCCCAGCCGCAACCCTCAGCTGCCGCCGCCCCACAGCGCCAACAGACCAGGGATCAGAGACTGCGCTCTCGCTCCGCCGGCCGCCGCCCCCCGCCGCGTGGGCCACGGCCGAAGATTGAGTTAAAGCCAGAGGCCTCTAAGTCTTCCTAGCCAGTTTACGGAAGCGACACCAAAAATTTTCGCTCGCTCAGTTCCAGTAATTGCGACTGTTCCAGCGTATTCTGCAGTAAACAAGTCGGCAGTACAGCCCGCTTGCCTGCACACAAACGCCGTTTTTACGGCGACCCAGATAAATCCCAAAAAGAGTGTATTTTCTGGTATTCCGGCCACGGCCGATGGTGTTATGAGTGTAGTAAAAATGCCCACTGCCCAGTGCCCATTCCTACACACAGACACGGCCCGCCACACACGGCCCGCACAAATAAAATCGAAAAGTGCCCGCAAACACTACACGCTACATGTCTCACGGTTTCTGTAAAAACGAAACCAACGCACATACAGTCTGCACAAACAGACGGTGTTCTCAGCGTTATGCATGGGCCCGTTGTCCCGCGCCCTCATTCGCTCACAGACATATTAAACCCCACGGGGCTCACCACGCTCGATCTCTCTCAGCACACAGCTGCAGGAGAACTGAGCGCGGGCAGGCTGCCCGCTGTGATCAGCGCGCCCCCAGTCTCGCACGCTGTAAACGCGGCGCTCATGTTACAGCACACTGTTGCTCTCCGCTCGCCACTTGGCCGCGACCAGAGCCCAGATATCATTCTACCCCTAGCCACTCACGCGAAAGCATGGGCAGAGCTCCCCGGGGTATCAAAGTGGGTGCTGAGAATTATAGAAAGAGGCTATTCGCTACAGTTTGGTCGACGCCCACAACGCAAAGCGGCGCGAATCGAAACTATGGTGAAAAAGGAAGTAGCACACCTACTTCGAGCCGAAATAGTGAAGTTACTGAGCAAAGGGGCTATAGAACCCTTATCACAAGCTCAGAGCGAAGGGGGCATGTACAGCAGATATTTTCTGGTACCCAAGAAAGACGGGGGTCTCAGACCCATTCTAGATCTAAGACGACTAAACAAAGCACTTCTGAAACGACGGTTCAGAATGCTCACGACCAAGAAAATCCTCTCGCAAATTTGCCAAGGGGACTGGTTCATGTCGATAGATCTGAAAGACGCTTATTTTCAAATACAAATAGCGTCACGTCACAGGCGATTTTTGAGATTCGCCTTCGAGGGCGAGGCATATCAGTACACAGTCCTGCCATTTGGCCTTTCCCTGGCACCTCGCGCATTCACGATGTGTATGGATGCAGCGCTCGCACCCCTCAGGCTCCGAGGCATACGAGTGCTGAATTATTTGGACGATTGGCTGGTTCTAGCTCGATCACAGTCGGAGCTCATAGAACACAGGACCATATTACTCGATCACCTCGAGAATTTAGGTCTCACAGTCAATTGGGCGAAGAGTTCGCTGTCTCCCAGTCAGAAAATATATTTTCTACACCATGTCTTAGTCCGTTCGGACAACAGGAATTTTTCTCCAAGAGCAGGAACGCGCTGGCTCACGTCTGGCCCCGCTGCCCGCTCTATGCGTTTCCCCCTGTCACGCTCCTACCTCAGGTGTTAGAGCGAATCAGGAAGAGCGGATGCCCAGTGCTACTCGTCGCCCCATTTTGGACAAACCAAGCCTGGTTTCCAGTCCTGATGCAGCTGACGAGTACCGCCCCGTGGCCGATACCGGTGAGGAGGGATCTCCTCTCGCAGGCAAACGGCTCGATCTGGCATCCTTGCCTGGAGCGTTGGTCCCTACATGTGTGGGCCATCAACGGGTACCCGTTAACCTCCCAGCGGGAGTGTTAAACACGATCACACAGGCTAGAGCTCCATCTACGAGGCGGCTCTATTCCTCAAAATGGTCTGTGTTCACTAGCTGGTGTACAGCGAGTGGTACTCCGCCCTCACGCTGTGGGGTGACGGAGGTTCTCTCCTTTTTACAAGAGCTTCTGGATAAGGGCAGAACCCCATCCACGCTCAAAGTTTATGTGGCGGCCATAGCAGCGTTCACTGAACCACCGCTCGGCCAGTCATTAGGAAGGAACGATCTGGTCATTCGCTTCCTTAGGGGAGCTAAGAGGCTGAACCCTCCCAGACCTCCCTCAGTTCCCGTTTGGGACCTTTCCACGGTTCTGGAAGCCATGAAAGGTGCCCCATTCGAGCCAATACAGTCAATAGACCTGAAATTCTTGTCTTTCAAAACAGTGTTTCTTCTGGCTCTCGCTTCAGTGAAGCGCATAGGGGATTTGCAAGCGCTCTCAGTGAGCGCGACGTGTATGGAGTTTGGGCCTAACGACTCGAGAGTCATACTCAAACCAAAGCACGGATATGTTCCTAAATCCCTCAATACACCGTTTAGGGCACAGGTGATCTCCCTGTCGGCCCTGCCGGTATCTGAAGAGGAAGGGGACGCAGGCTTCCTTTGCCCGGTCAGGGCGTTAAGGGCCTATGTGTCTCGCTCATCTGTTTTCAGACAGACAGAGCAGCTCTTTGTTTTGTTCAGCGGACGTTCTAAGGGACTAGCTGCGTCAAAACAGAGTCTATCCAGATGGATAGTTGATGCTATAGCGCTAGCTTACACATCCAGGGGCCTGCAATGCCCGATAGGTGTCAAAGCGCACTCCACAAGAGGCATGGCCTCGTCGTGGGCTTGGTCCAGTGGGATTGCCTTGCAAGATATCTGTATGGCGGCAGGCTGGGCCTCCCTGTCTACATTTATAAGGTTTTATAACCTCGAGGTTCCCGCTTTGCAAGCTAGGTTGCTCTCGGTTAAATTTTTCAGTATTGCCCGCCCGATGCTATCGGCTCGGGATGCTGAAACTGCTAGAGCGTCGATCACGGATCGTCTGTATACTTCTGTGGGCAGTACGTAAGTCCCCCATATTTACCAGTCCAGGCCGAGTTCGCCCTGGCTGTGTGGAACACTTACATTTACATTTAGTCATTTAGCAGACGCGTTTATCCAAAGCGACTTACAGATTAGGACAAAATTAAGCGAGTCATCATGAAGAGGCAAAAACAACGCAAGTAGTGCTCAAAAAACAAAGTTCAGGCATTATTCAGAGTAGCATAAACACGACAAGTGAGGTTTTAAAGGGAAGGGGAAGGAATTTTTTTTTAATTTTTTTTTTATAAGGTTAAGTGCTCACGGAAGAGATGGGTTTTCAGCTGTTTTTTGAATGTTGTCAGGGATTCTGCATTCCGGATGAGGGTGGGGAGAGCGTTCCACCAGCATGGAACTGTGAATGAGAATGTTCTGGAAAGTGATTTTGTGGCTTTCTGTGATGGAACCACGAGACGTCGCTCTTTGACCGATCGTAGGCTTCTGGTAGGGATGTAGACCCGTAGGATTGAGTGAAAGTAGGAAGGAGCTGAGCCTGTGATTGATCTGTAAGCAAGCGTCAATGCCTTGAACTTGATGCGAGCAGCGAGAGGTAGCCAGTGCAGAGAGATGAACAGAGGAGTGACGTGGGCCCTCTTGGGCTCGTTGAAGATAAGACGAGCTGCAGCATTCTGAATCATTTGTAGAGGTTTGGTTGCACATGATGGAAGTCCGGCCAGAAGAGCATTGCAGTAGTCAAGCCTAGAAATGACCAGGGCCTGGACGAGAAGTTGTGTTGCATGCTCAGTTAGGAAAGGCCTGATCTTCCTGATGTTGTGCAGTGCAAACCTGCATGATCGAGCTGTCTTTGAAATGTGATCTGTGAAGGTCAGCTGGTCATCAAACGTTACTCCAAGATTTCTGACCGACCTTGATGGGGTGATTGATGATGATTCTAGCTGGATAGTGAAGTTGTGCTGTAGAGACGGATTGGCAGGGAGGACGAGAAGCTCAGTCTTTGCCAGGTTGAGCTGCAGGTGATGTTCCTTCATCCATGTCGAGATGTCCGCCAGACAGCTTGAGATCCGTGCAGCTACTGTGGGATCATCTGGTTGAAATGAGAGGAAGAGCTGTGTGTCATCAGCATAGCAGTGGTATGAGAAACCATGTGCCTGTATGATGTGTCCCAGTGATGTGGTGTAGATGGAGAAGAGGAGGGGGCCAAGAACTGAACCCTGGGGAACCCCTGTGGTCATTTGATGTGCTTTGGATACCTCGCCTCTCCATGCGACCCTGAAGGACCTACCTGTGAGATAGCCCTCGAACCAGCGGAGGGAAGTTCCTGTGATGCCCAGTGATGAGAGGCTGGACATAAGGATCTGATGATTCACAGTGTCGAATGCAGATATAACATGCTCTTATCAGAGCTCCATATTACAGGAATGATGCTATTCTAGCCCCTCTTCCCGGATTCTCTGAGTCCCTTGTGATTAGGCACTGTATGAGCCCCGGGCACCTGCCCTTGGGACTTTAGTGTTATGTCTCAAGCACGCACAGCGTTTTACATTGTGTTCCCCTAGCGTAAGATACTTACGCAAGTACGAGAGACCTCTCGTAAGAGAACGTACTCGGTTACTAACGTAACCTCGGTTCTCTCTAGAAGAGGGAACGAGTACTTGCGTATCTTGCCGTGCATGCGTCATGTTCTGATTCGCTTCAGCGATGAAAAACTGACCAAACCAGCCTCTCGGGGCCGTATTTATAGCCCTAGCCCCACCCGATTTCAGTGGGACATGACGTAATGGGCGCGAAGCACCCTCATTGGTTCTGACGTCATGAGGGGCCTCTATCGATAGGCTGGTGCAGTTGCCGCAGAGCAGCCAATGGGCGCGCGAGCTGTCTCGCCCATGTCTGCATGCTGCTGCAATGCGTTTTACATTATTGCAAAATTAAGGATAATTTTTGGCCTCAATATCTCGAGGAAAAGAGGTTTTCCCCTAGCGTAAGATACTTACGCAAGTACTCGTTCCCTCTTCTAGAGAGAACCGAGGTTACGTTAGTAACCGAGTACGTTTTTTATGCAAGGCGTTACAATCACGCGAAAAGACAGGCGCGAGTCGACACTTGTTTAACTCGTTTAAAGGGACATTGTGTAGGATTTTCTCCCATCTAGCGGTGAAATTGTATTTTGCATTCAAACGAATAGTACTCTCCAGCGCCTCGCTTTTTCAAATGTGTGTTGCATCTACGGTAGCCGTTATGTACCAAAAAGCTATGACAGGATGTTTTATAATAGCACTATAATAGCAGTTTTCCTTCGGGTGAACTGGTTTGTTATTTCAAACAAACTGCAACTTGACACAACGAACAAACGAATGTTACAGTTTTGAACAAACAAAACTTACAACCTTGTTTTTAGGGCCTTCTCTACTTTACTCAATAGCTGCTATTCATCAAAGAGCCGGTTTAACTTTTAACTATAAATGTTCTACTGTCTATATAATAAAGTACACAACCAAGCAATGAAAAAAAAGCTTGTAATTAAGACCGTAACATTGACTTACCTGTTGAGAAGAAAGCAGGCAACTTCAGCGTCTCTTTTGAAAGCTTTCTCCTGCATTAGCTATCCCGACATTAACCCTTGTTTTTGTAATCTCCGGTCACGTTTCCTTTTACAGTCTATTTTGGACTTTTTCGACGACGAGGACTCCTTATCCTGTGACTCAGCAGTGATAACCGGGCAGTGCAGCCTTTTAAACTTGCCGGGGCAGTGACAAGCGCCTCTCACTGCTCTGCTCCTCCGCTTCTGCTGGCTTCAGTCACGTGACGCTGGCTCTGAACGAAAACGTGTTGTGGAAACGCGTTGGCCTAGTACTTTTTGTCCCTCTCTGCTATTATAGTTTTTCAAGATGGCGGAACAACATGGAAGCATCCGTGGACCTACCTGTCCCATGTATATAAAAATAATAAATTCTTCGTTTACGAGGATAAGCCAGATAATTAGCAGAGGTATTTGTACACCATTGAGGACATATTTATGAATAAAAATATTGATTTTAGCTAATACAATACCTAAAAAACTACACATTGTCCCTTTAAGGTGAGTAACATTGCGTCTCTGTATGTTCTTTCGCATTAAATCAAATGATTTAAAGCACATTAATGATTATACAGATAAAATAAAACGTACACACCTGAATTTCACAGAGGAAATGCACCAATTCTGCGACGCTGAGAAGAGGAGAGGAGAACTGTTCTGGACTGGAGAGAGTTCATACAGCGCGCGCTCACTCAACCGTTGAGCTGTCCTCACGTCAGAGGGTGGGGGAGGGGTGCATTGTTTTAATTGAGTAAACTTAATTTCTTATGCGTGTTAAATATTAATAATATTGATTTTATTTAAGTAATATTTGTGGTTCTTGAAACAGATTAGTTGAATTATACATTCTCAAATATTGCGATGGAAATTTCACAAATATATTAGCTAAGTGTATTGTAAATAAATAATTGCGTCAAATACTAAATTATTTTAGTGAAAAACTTCAAACTTAAATATAACTGTAAATTTCAGACAAAATTAATTGTTGGAGTTTTAGTAGATTATTTCAGTAAGTAAATGATATTCAGAGATTTTATTAAATTTGTAACATCTCCTTTCTTTTAAAGATGTTACTCTGAGGGGGTTCAACAGAATTTTGACATGTACTCATAAAAATAACTCTTCACAAAACAAATGATCATTTGCTTAAATTTTATTTTCTTCACCAGTGCTTAATAAATGTGTCACAAAGACAATAGAAATAAAGTCAGAGGTCTTTGTCTCTTCAATAAAGAGTGAAGAAAACTTATCTCTTGGCATGTCCTGTCTTTGATAAGGTGTGTGATGATGAAGTGATGATGAAGATGAAATGAGTCACAGATCCCCCAGGTTATTTGAGTGCGATGCAATGATAGTAATCCTATAATCCTCCATACGAGAAAAGATCGCTTGAGATGAAGACGCTCAGTGACAGTGGCGGTTCTACATTGAATTACACCCTGGGCGAGCCCCCCTTCGAGCGCCCAGGGTGCCCAGGAAACAAGACAAAAATACTAATTAAGAAAAGCATTTTTTTGCAGTGTAATAACTGAACTTGTAACAGTTTTGTTGCAAAGCACAATATTATGGTGAAATTAGATCTCGTGTTTGAGTTAAAACCGAATTATTGTTAAGCATAGCAAGAATCATAGCAAAAAGATTAACAAATAAGAGTTAGCCTATACCCACCAATTAATATTGCCCCTTCATTCATGACATGGATAACGTTACCGTAATCATACAGAGAAAACATAGTTGCATACCTTTATCTTTCGCTCGTTTCTAAATTGGGCACCTGATGGCTTTGACCTTTCTTGTCCATCTCTTATTTGGCACTCGACATCGACAATCAACAGATTTCCCCTGATCCCCCCCATACCAACTGTCACTCACGACATTTTTTACAGTCTATGGTCACGACCAGAAGTCAAGACTAAAACAATTTACCTTGGTGGTGGTGACCAAGAAGTAATCGTTTTGTATTACCTATTTTTATTAGCCATTCAGAAAATTCAGAAAAACAAAAATGTGCAGGAAATATAGAGGCCTGTATTTAATAATAATAATAATAATAATTCGTTACATTTATATAGCGCTTTTTCTGAGACCTCAAAGCGCTTTACATAGAAGGGGGAATCTCCTCAACCCAAATGGAACGGGAATATTTATAATATTATGAATGAAATGTGCGTTATTTGGAAGGAAGTCGAGGTGTGACTGACTAACTATATGTGGTTCATCTAAGGCTGATTATACAGTATATAACCATGATTGACTACAGGCATAGGGCTCGACTTAGGATGAGAAAAATAGGCTCGACTTGAAACATTTTGTGGATATATGGAGGAAATGTATACCAAAAAAGCTAGTAAAACATTCATTGTTTGTGGAGACTTCAACATAGATATGCTCAATCCAAATAAGCATAAATTGACAGAAAATGTCATCAGTACAATCTACAGCTTGAATTTGTACCCTAAAATCACTAGACCTACGAGGATAACGACCCATAGTGCCACATTAATTGACAATATTCTAACAAATGAAATCTTTAATGATGCAATAAGTGGAATATTAATAAGTGACATCAGTGATCATTTGCCCATATTTACAGTGTTTGATAGCGATTGTAAGCCTCATCAGGAACCATTAAGCAAATTCAAAAGATTAAGATCAGAAGAATCCTTGAATGTTTTTAAGAATGATTTATTTGTACAAAATTGGGACAGTGTATATGATAAGAGCAATGTGCATGATGCCTATGAGTTTATGAGAATATTTAAAAAACTATATGACAAAAATTGCCCATTGAAGAAAATAGGTACAATTTCAAAGAAAAAATGACATCCCTGGATTACAAAGGGATTGAAAAATGCAATCAAAAAGAAGAATTTGCTTTATAAGGAGTTTTTTAAACAAAGAACTAAAGAGGCGGAAAATAAGTATAAGAAATATACAAATAAATTGGCCAATATCTTGAGAAAAACTAAGAAAGATTATTACAATAAATTAATAGAAAATAAGAAATCTGATGTAAGGGAAATGTGGAAAATATTGAATAAAGTAATAAAAAAATCTTCTGGCCAGTTAAGTTATCCTAAATGTTTTAATATGGGAGATAAAGATAATTATAATATGACAGAGGTGGCAAATACTTTCAATGCATTTTTTGTTAATATTGGGAAAGAGCTGGCAGAGAATATTCTTTTTTGTTCAGGCAGTGATCTTCAGTTGCTAGTGCAGGAGACAAATAAGGAATTAGAGAAGATTCAATTATGGTTTGATACAAACAAATTATCACTAAATTTAAAGAAAACTAAATTAATGATGTTTGGTAATGGTCAAAATAATTTGCAAATTGAAATTAAGCTGGATGGAGTGAACATTGAAAAGGTTAATGAAATAACATTTTTAGGAGTCATAATTGACAATAAAGCGAACTGGAAACCTCACATTAGTCATGTTACAGTAGGAGTAAGGTTTCAAGGAGTATAGCAATAATTGGGAGAGCAAGGCAAGTTTTAAATCAGAAGTCTTTAC
This sequence comes from Leuciscus idus, assembly GCA_021554675.1. NCBI lineage: Eukaryota > Metazoa > Chordata > Actinopteri > Cypriniformes > Leuciscidae > Leuciscus > Leuciscus idus. The sequence continues at coordinate 60,447,521 of CM038621.1, forward strand.
GTATGCTCTATTGTTCATTAGTTTTGCCATATTTCACTTATTGTGTAGAAATGTGGGGAAACAATTACACAACAACAGTTCAGCCACTTGTTATTTTACAGAAGAGAGCTTTAAGGATCATTCATGCAGGCGGGTTATAGGGAACATACTAATATATTTTTTATGGAGTCCAGATTACTAAAATGTAAAGATTTGGTGGATTTACAGACTGTGCAAATTCCATATAAGGCAAAGCGTAATGATTTACCTCAAAATGTACAAAAGTTATTTACTCGGAGAGAAGGAGGGTATGTGTTGAGAGGAAAATTCAATTTCATATTACCAATGGTACACAGTAGGAAGAAAAGTTTTTGTGTTTCCATACAAGGGGTGAAACTGTGGAACAACTTAAATGAGAAGCTTAAGGAATGTCCAAATATAAAACAATTCAGGAAAAGATTTAAAGAAATGATTTTTGAACGTTATAAAAATGAAGGAAAATGAGTTGGTTAAGCTAGAAAATTTGTTCCTAACATATTGTATAAATGTATGGAGATTTATGTGCTTGTGTTTTGTAAAAAAGTGGATAATACCAAAGGAAGTAAACTAATGCATTAAGAGTTTGAAAGAGGGGGTGGGAATTAATAAGTGTTAAACTTCATCCCACTCCTTTTCAAGCAGCGGTGAATTTTATTTGTTTGATCATCAGTGTTCTTTCAATTATTGTCTTATGTTGTACATACTGTACACTTTTTCATTGTATGCTTGAAATAAAATGACGAAAGAAAGAGGACAAGATAAGAACAAGCATGAGTGAAGTATATGGAAGGCGTTTTCTGCCAAATTTAAATAAATAAAATGATTAAAATTAAAATTAAAACCAGATTAACGATTTCATTACAGAAAACTGTACGAAAAATATGTGACAAAATTGAGAATGAAATGAAATTATTTCATTTTCACGGTGACAGTGCATCATCCCTGTCACAGACTACGAGACTGCCGATATTAAAATGAAAAGCCAAACGTGAAAAAGAAACTACAAATACAGTTTTTACAATGCTCTTTATTTACTCTCACGCAATAATAGTGACACAATTCAAATTCAAATGTAAATTTTCGTTTTCATTTTAATTCCTCTTTTATTTCACAGTTTTCATTTTCGTTTTCATTTTCAAAGACAACCTTGAATGCAAATTCTATGTTAATGAGTGGGTGTGGCTTATTCTAGTAACGGCGCTAGAGACACGCCTTCTGTAAAGTGAAGTCGTCGACGTCCCGTGTGTTTGAGTTGAATGTGTGAAACGAAATTATTTAAATGTGATTATATTGTAATCGAGACGACGAGATTTGGCGAAATCTGTAAATGAGCTTTTGCGGGAAGCTGCCGCAGCATTAGAACATGGACACAACCAGCCTGACCATGTTAGTTATGATGTTAGATTAGACCATAATCGATGAGGTTCATTCATGTGTTAGGCTGTTTTGGAAATTCAACTATTTGGGTGTACAAAAGTCTTAGTAACACAATTTCTACAACAATTATAGCCAGACATTTATACCCGCTCGCTTTAACCGAGGACCTCGGCCAATGTTTCATATTCGCGTCGTGCCTAACAACGCCCTTCAGCCGTGACTTATTCAGATTAATTTAATAGATTTATACTCTAATTAAACGTGGAAAATAGACTAATAACTACCACTAATACATTGAATTTGACCTAAACCGTTTTCTGATTTTAATATTTAGTCATAACTACTTTTCTTCCTGGAACTACAGTATGTAGGGTTTGTTTCTGGTGAGACACTTATTAGTGGCGCACTATAGGTGCTCTCGGCGTGTTAGGCCGGCGACACACTGGCTGCGTGGCGTGAGCGTGGCGTTTCTGTTGCGTGTCAGCTGCGTGAAAATGACATCAACATCTTTTCCTAGGCTGCGTTCCAGTCCAAAATTGTCATGCCCTTCACTCGCTAACTTCCCTCCGTCTCGTTCACTCGGATGTACGTCATTGCTTACGCTGCACGAGTGCCCACTACTGGCGGAAACTGCGTTGGGCTGAATTGGAACATCCTAAGCCCTTGATCACTTGGAATCAGCTATGGAGTTTATTTTATTTTATTTTATTTATTTTTTCCTTTAATAATTTGTTTAATGCAGCATCCATATCCATATAAGTGTGTTTGGGTTGTTTTAAATAAAAATATATATAATTAATATATCATATAAAATGTGAAGTGGTGCTTGCAGTGTCAAAATTCGCCACTGGGCAGATGCTAACACAATAGCGTACCGCACGATATACGTCACCTTTTCTCATTAATATTCATTAAGCTAGCGACGGTTGCTAGGGGGGTCAAACTCGCGCGTGTCACTCATGCTAGACGCATGTAAACAGTTTACGGACGAGATGTCTACTGAGCTAAACCTGCTAACTCTGTCCGAGAATGATGTCCCCGGTGCCAAATTCACTGGTATAGAAGTAGAAGAACATACAAATATTCAATTGAAGAGATGGCTTGAGTGTAGAGGGCTGAAAAAGACGGGAAAAAGAGCCGACCTGATCCAGAGGTAACGTTAGATTGTTATCGACAGAATTTCTCCCCCAAAAAACATCGCCTTACGCCACTGACAGTGACATTTTGCAGTTTCAACAAGCTATCTTTTACCACCCTATGTCCTGTCTGTCATATATACTATGTCCTCTGGTTGTCTTACGTCTGACAGTTGTTGGGGGTAATTCGGGAAACGAATAAAGAATACATCCTTCATATGTGGACGGTCATAGTGTCTGGAGTCGTTTCTGCAAGTTCCATAGCAGCAGTGTTTACTCGGCATGTTCTTATTTGAGGGATAACCGGCAGAAAACAAGCAGTACTAGCATGAATCATAAGCGAGCGCGCTTCTATGTTGACCCCCTTCCGGTTTACGTTGCTGACGTCACGCGGCCTTGCGGTCTAAAAATAGCACTCGTGCGGCACGCTATTAACATGTTGTGATACCATGATATACCACGTTTTAGCATTATTTACCACAATTTAACATGTTTCTAAGATGATTTACTACGATTTATCACATTCCAGCATGCTTTACTATGATTAACATGTTGTTAGAATGATTCTAGCATGATTAGCATGTTGTTAGCATGATTAGCATGTTGTTAGCATGCTTTTAACAAAATGCTAGCATGTTTTTAGCTAGATGTTAACATGGTTAGCATGTTACTAGCATGATGCTAACATGATTAGCATTTTGCTAACATGATGCTAGCTTGATTAGCATGTTGCTAGCATGTTTTTAGCAAGATGCCAGGTTGTTCTGGGTGGTTGCTAGGCAGTTGCTAGGTGTTCTGGGTGGTTGCTAGGCGGTTGCTAGAGTATTCTGGGTGGTTGTTATAGTGTTGCTAGGTTATTCTGGGTGGTTTCTAGGCGGTTGCTAGGGTGTTCTGAGTAGTTGCTAGGCAGTTTCTAGGGTGTTCTGGGTGGTTGCTAGGGTATTTTTGGTGGTAACTAGAGAGTTTCTAGACGTTGCTAGGGTGTTCAGGGTGGTTGCTAAGGTATTTTTGGTAGTTTCTATGGTGTTACTAGGTGGTTGGTAGTTGTCAAAGATGGTTACTATGGAGTTCTTAAAATCTTTAATAACGAGTGCGTTTTCATGGCGTTTTCTATGTCTTTGCATTTGTCTTTGGCATTTTACTCTAATATATGTTGACTGCTGAGTCTATGATTAATAATGTCAATAAATAATAAAAGAACTACAAATAACCTTTATCTTTTGTTTGTTTGTTTTGTTGTACTGGTGGTGTAAATACAATCACTCTCCTAGTGCATGTTTAATCATATTGTATTAAATGATTTGTTACTGCATTATTTTGTCATGACTTTACTTGAGACGGCCCTAATCATGATCAAATTCACTGTTAACTACTTCCCAAACTCAGCTCATGATTGATCATAAACTTACTATCAAACACACAACGAGTGTTCAGCTCAGCTCAGTGAAGTGATGTTGTGTGGTCAGAGAACAGAAGTACAGTATCATCACGATGGATGTCTGGATGGAGAGTGAACTACTGATCCCAGCAAACCTTCCCTGAGTTTTGCTCCTTCCTTTGGGAACTGTTCCACAAATATTCTTTGTGGGTTTTGAATTGTTATTTTGTATTTAGCTGTGCATAAGTCACAGTAGGGTGAGTTTGAAGGAAAGAGAGAAACACAGAACAGATAAAGAGCTTTTAAGGGCAGTTATTAGTGTATTTTCTACGCTTGAAGAGGAGGATCAACTAATCCTGTGCCGTCCACTAATGTTTATGACAAAGCTGACATCAAGAGTTCAAGATATGATGATATTACATTATTTCTTATTCCTATTATTATAAAAGACTGTATGATTTGAATCTTCTGCTTTGTATGTTGGTATGGTTTATGTTTTTCATTTATTAATATCATAATGATCACTGAGATATTCTGTGTTTCAGGTATCAGTGGAGTGGATCATGTGTTCATCAGTTCTGGTGAAAATGTGCGTCTGTCCTGTAATAATGCTCTTTCTGACTGCAAATCTAAAACTATATGGATCTACAGCAGCTTCAGACATTCAGTAGCAGTTGCACTGATTGAATTAGGGATAAAGAATAAAGACAAGACAAGAAAGAATTCCTCAAACTGCATACAAATCCTTATAATTCCCAATATTGACCTCCTATGGGTCATACTAGGCTAAAATAGACTCTTCTGATTTATGCAATATTTCATGTATGACCCGTGAGGGACGTCAATATTGGGAATTATAAGGATTTGTATGCAGTTTGAGGAATTCTAAGGCTTAATAATGTCATTGATTCAGGAAAGCTGAAGGTTTATGGGAAGCAGCTCACTGTGTTTCACTCTCATATAAACCAGGAATAAATGATACAGTAACATCTCTCTTCTCAACTACTGCCACTGTAAGCTGTGATGATTGAACACAAACTGCATGTCATGATCAATATGAAAATATGATGTTAATGTCCTGATGCGTCTGAACATTCATCTTCTGCAGCTCCAGTCGCTTCAACAACACTGACTCCAGTCAGAAGCTCAAACTCTGAGAAGACATCAAGCCGAACTACAGCAGCAGCTTCTACACAAGGTTCATGATCACATGATCACTGTCACACATCATCAGTCTCTCGCTTCAGTGGTTTGCACTGGCTCTCACAGACTGCTTTATCATCACACATATTATCATCAAAAAAAGCTCTTTAGTCAGATTTGTCAGTGAGTTTTGACACATATGACCGGTCTTGTACAGTCTGTTGTCTGATGCAAAATAATCATAATATACAGCTAGTGTAGCTCACGCCACTCACATGATAAATTAATAAAATCATAGTCCCTATTTTAACGATCTAAGCTCATGGTCTAAAGCGTGCGGCACAAGTTCACTTAGGGCGTCTGAATCCACTTTTGCTAGTTTAATGACAGGAAAAATTATCTGTGCGCATGATCTAAAAGTGTTGTCCATATTCTCTTAATGAGTAATGAGTGTGTTTTGGGAATAACGTGAAATAAACCAATCAGAGTCTCATCTCACATTTCCTTTAAAAGCCAGTATACGCTCGTTGGCGGATTCACTATTAACATGACGGAATTTGCAAGCGGAAATACTGAACGCTTCTCTAGCGAGGAAACGGATCTGCTCGTGTGTGAGTCTAAAGTTGTGTGTGTGTGTGTGGTTAAAGGGACAATCTACGGGACAAGCCGGATTCACCATATGTACACAATAATAATCTTTTACATTGTAATCCTTTTATTTTTAATATTTGGCAGAGTGTGTGTGTGTGTAATAAGCAGAGTGTGTGTAATAAGCAGAGTGTGTGTGTAATAAGCAGAGTGTACGCGCGTTGTGGACCCGCCTATAGGCGCACATTACTAACGCGCTCTTTAAATAACAAAAAAAATATTGCGCCATTGACTTTAGACCAGGTTTCAGTTGGTCAATGGCTCAGTCTAATTCAGTTCCTCAAAATAGCAACGCACCGACAATGCGCCTGAACACCCATGAGTGCACAGATGCTCACATACATTTGCTATTTAAACAACGTGTCGCAGGACGTGAAAATGAAAACTGTGTCGGGCTGAAACTAGCAAAACACACTTGTATTGCGCGGGTGTGTGAATGGACCCATAGTGAGGATTTATTAAACATACAGCAGTTTGTAAAATAAATGCCTTGACATTGTGTTCATGCGTTAAAATATGACATATTTCTGTTTCCATTTTGTTTTTAACAGTTGTAACATCAACTACAGAAACAACACTTACTCCAGATACCACAGCAAACCCTCCGAATCCAGGTGTGTATGAACATCATCCTCATTTGACCGACTCATGGAGTTTTCTACAATCATGAATCTTCTCTGAAGTTGTTCGAGCAGCTGATCACAAATTTTGACTCAAGCCATGTTTAATTTGTAATCTACATCACTTTCTAATTAAATTATCTTGTACATCACCAACAATCATAAACATGAAAACTAATATCGTTAGTACATATGAGGTACAGTCTGTTAGTGTGCGGATATATATAAACAACTCTCTGGACTACTTGTTGGCGGAGGGGGCGGAGTTTAGGGATAGGGACCAATCGGGTTGCAGCCTCAACAAGGGGGTGGGGGGAATATTGTAGTGAAAATGACCTCAGAGGACGTCAGTATTAAAGGTGCTGTATGTAACTTCTTCACTCTACTAAAGCATAAAAATACCATAATATGTTTGCAGATATTTAGGAAACATGCTGAGTTCACTTCCTCGTTTCTCTGAAAAACACTTCTACAGCCAGTTATTTACTTATTATTTATATTCAGTCAGATTTTGTTTTGGTCTGTGTGACTCCGCCCACTGCCAGTTCAGCCAATAGTATTTCCACACCCCGGGATGCCAGATAGCAGGAAAACACAGCGTATCGCAGCCATCAAACAAACTGGGTCAGAGATCGCAGATTCTACACAACCTAAAAAGCCTCGGTATCCATCTAAACATCTCTATGAACGAAAGCTTATTAAAACACGGATAAATCAACTCATCAATTTACAGTGTGTAAGTCTCCTCGGCTTTCACTGTCAGTTGCGCTCGTTCTGTTGCGTGTCCTCAAACTGGCGACCGGCGTAAGTGTCGAGTCTGAGGAGGCGGGGAAACTACGATCTCTGATATTTTGAACATAACTCATCCCATGTTAGTGTGAGCAGCTTCAGCACTGATACTGTAGCTCTGGACTACAGCAGTTTGTAAAATAAATGCCTTGATATTGTGTTCATGCATTCAAATATTATATATTTCTATTTCCAATTTGTTTTTAATACATCAACTACAACAACAGAAGTGATTCCAGATACCACACCAAACTCTCTGAATCCAGGTGTGTATGAACACATATGACCGGTCTTGTACAGTCTGTTGTCTGATGCAAAATAATCATAATATACAGCTAGTGTAACTCACGCCACTCACATGATAAATTTATAAAATCATAGTGAGGATTTATTAAATGGCCCCTATTATGGATTTTTGAAAATGACCTTTCATGTAGTGTGTAACACAGCTCTAAGTGAATGAAAACATCCTGCAAAGTTTTAAATCTGAAAGTGCACCGTATATAAAGTTATAGTCTTTCAAAAGTAAGAGTCGACTCTGAGTCAATTAAATGAATTATTTTTCAAACGTTTCGTTGTGACGTCTAGACGAAACATTAGCATATTGCCCGCACACTTATTGCGCGCGCAGACACCAGGGAAAACTTGAACCTCAAACCGGCACTGATCCCTGTGGACACTGGACAGCATCATGTCGAGAAGACGCTGTGCTCTACAATGTGAAGGTACCCATACAGAAATGTAATATACTGTATGTCAATATATGTAAATTACATATATAATGTCAGTGCCCATGTATGTCTGCTGCCTATATGAGAATATATGCAAAATTCATATATGTAAAACACATACACATATACGAAACATATAGTTTAAAATATAGCAAAAATGGCCGTTTTCATGTACAGTAAGTGCCATATATTTTCCCGTATATGCACATAAATGTGAAATATATGTAAGACGCATATATGTATACATGCATATATGTACTTATTATGACCGCCGCTAGCGTAGCTAGCGAAAGCGGTCATATAGGGATTGTCAAATTTTTTTATTTTTTCCCGTCACCTTACTGAATTTTTCGTCAACGATACCAGGGACACCGAAGCACCGGGGAACATGAAATTTGGTGGGCATGTAGCCCTACTAGACTTCTAAGGAAAAATTTCGTTTGGTCCCCGGGGGCCACTCCCCCCCCCGCGCTGGGGCCCCCGTAAATTTTTCGTCAACGATACCAGGGACACCGAAACACCGGGGAACATGAAATTTGGTGGGCATGTAGCCCCACTAGACTTCTAAGGAAAAATTTCGTTTGGTCCTCGGGGGCCACTCCCCCCCCCGCGCTGGGCCCCCCCAAACCCAAAAAAATGCAGTTTTTCCTAAATAACTACCTGAACCGTGGCACCGAGGATGAAGAAATTTTTATGGTATGTTGGTCTACTAGACTTTTACGGAAAAATTTCGTTTGGTCCGCGGGGGCCATTTCCCCCCCCCGCGCTGGGGCCCCCGTAAATTTTTCGTCAACGATACCAGGGACACCGAAACACCGGGGAACATGAAATTTGGTGGGCATGTAGCCCCACTAGACTTCTAAGGAAAAATTTCGTTTGGTCCTCGGGGGCCACTCCCCCCCCGCGCTGGGCCCCCCCAAACCCAAAAAAATGCAGTTTTTCCTAAATAACTACCTGAACCGTGGCACCGAGGATGAAGAAATTTTTGTGGTATGTTGGTCTACTAGACTTTTACGGAAAAATTTCATTTGGTCCCCGGGGGCCACTTCCCCCCCCCCCGCGCTGGGGCCCCCGTAAATTTTTCGTCAACCATACCAGGGACACCGAAACACCGGGGAACATGAAATTTGGTGGGCATGTAGCCCCACTAGACTTCTAAGGAAAAATTTCGTTTGGTCCCCGGGGGCCACTCCCCCCCCCGCGCTGGGCGCCCCCAAACCCAAAAAAATGCCGTTTTTCCTAAATAACTACCTGAAACGTGGCACCGAGGATGAAGAAATTTTTATGGTATGTTGGTCTACTAGACTTTTACGGAAAAATTTTGTTTGGTCCCCGGGGGCCACTTCCCCCCCCGCGCTGGGGCCCCCGTAAATTTTTCGTCAACTATACCAGGGACACCGAAGCACCGGGGAACATGAAATTTGGTGGGCATGTAGCCCCACTAGACTTCTACGGAAACATTTCGTTTGGTCCCCGGGGGCCACTCCCCCCCCGCGCTGGGCCCCCCCAAACCCCAAAAAATTCAGTTTTTCCTAAATAACTACCTGAACCGTGGCACCGAGGATGAAGACATTTTTATGGTATGTTGGTCTACTAGACTTTTACGGAAAAATTTCGTTTGGTCCCCGGAGGCCACTTCCCCCCCCGCGCTGGGGCCCCCGTAAATTTTTCGTCAACGATACCAGGGACACCGAAACACCGGGGAACATGAAATTTGGTGGGCATGTAGCCCCACTAGACTTCTACGGAAAAATTTCGTTTGGTCCCCGGGGGCCACTCCCCCCCCGCGCTGGGCCCCCCCAAACCCAAAAAATGCAGTTTTTCCTAAATAACTACCTGAACCGTGGCACCGAGGATGAAGAAATGTTTATGGTGTGTTCGTCTACTAGACTTTTACGGAAAAATTTCGTTTGGTCCCCGGGGGCCACTCCCCCCTCCCCGCGCTGGGGCCCCAGTAAATTTTTCGTCAACGATACCAGGGACACCGAAGCACCGGGGAACATGAAATTTGGTGGGCATGTAGCCCCACTAGACTTCTACGGAAAAATTTCGTTTGGTCCCCGGGGGCCACTCACCCCCCGCGCTGGGCCCCCCCAAAACCAAAAAAATTCAGTTTTTCCTAAATAACTACCTGAACCGTGGCACCGAGGATGAAGAAATTTTTATGGTATGTTGGTCTACTAGACTTTTACGGAAAAATTTCGTTTGGTCCCCGGGGGCCACTCCCCCCCCCGCGCTGGGGCCCCCGTAAATTTTTCGTCAACGATACCAGGGACACCGAAGCACCGGGGAACATGAAATTTGGTGGGCATGTAGCCCCACTACACTTCTACGGAAAAATTTCGTTTGGTCCCCGGGGGCCACTCCCCCCCCGCGCTGGGCCCCCCCAAACCCAAAAAATGCAGTTTTTCCTAAATAACTACCTGAACCGTGGCACCGAGGATGAAGAAATGTTTATGGTATGTTGGTCTACTAGACTTTTACGGAAAAATTTCTTTTGGTCCCCGGGGGCCACTTCCCCCCCCGCGCTGGGGCCCCCGTAAATTTTTCGTCAACGATACCAGGGACACCGAAGCACCGGGGAACATGAAATTTGGTGGGCATGTAGCCCCACTACACTTCTACGGAAAAATTTCGTTTGGTCCCCGGGGGCCACTCCCCCCCCGCGCTGGGCCCCCCCAAACCCAAAAAATGCAGTTTTTCCTAAATAACTACCTGAACCGTGGCACCGAGGATGAAGAAATTTTTATGGTATGTTGGTCTACTAGACTTCTACGGAAAAATTTCGTTTGGTCCCCGGGGGCCACTCCCCCCCCCGCGCTGGGCCCCCCCAAACCCAAAAAAATGCAGTTTTTCCTAAATAACTACCTGAACCGTGGCACCGAGGATGAAGACATTTTTATGGCACATCAACCTAGCCCATAATCACTCATTTGTGATTTGCGCCCCTCCCATAAAAAATGAAAATGCAATATTATTCTGCTTTAATCGCCCCTATCTTCAGTGGAGATGTTCAGAACTGCACCATATTTCATGTGTATGATTAACTTGACAACCTCTGGGGGTATCCTCTGCTAAGTTTTGTAGAATTTCATCCATGGGGGGGTATAAAATAAATTCATTTATGTGCACATTTAGTGACTGTACACTCATCGGCCTGTAGATGGTGCTGTTGAGCGAAGGGTTGCTGGTTTAGGATGATACTGTCACACACACACATGCAGGAATACAAACAAACGCAAGCATGCACACACATTGACATCCACACGCACAGACACACACCCATACACACACATACAAATCCACATGCACAGACACACACACACAAACACACACGCGCACACATGTACGCACACATACATACACGCACAGACACACACACACACACACAGACACACACATACACAAACACACACACATACACACACACACACACACACACACACACACACACACACACACACACACACACAGACAGACATGCACATACTATTACTTTTTTTAGGTATATACATAAACACGCAATACAGCCAAATTACTCCACGTCATTTATTTTTGTGGAAAGCCAGTGCAGGCCTGAGCGGCGGTCATATTTTGTAAAATACTGGCAGCTGGGTTGCCAGCCACATACTGTATTTTTACAACACTAGTACAGTAAACAGCATTTACAGTACTCCACTGTAATTACCAAAATACAGTATATACCACATACTTTTACAATATTAAACTTGTCTACAGCAATAAATTGTATTTTACAGGGAATGCTGCTTTTATTACTACATAATTAAAATATTATACTTTAAGGTTTCATAAGAGTAGTCACACTAGGAAAAAGAAAACAACATTTTCTGGGTTTTAAAACATTTATTTAGGTTAAAAGCAAAGATCAGAAAATTGCCTTCTGTGAACATGTTGGCTGAATTATTTTTTAAACATAAAATGCAATTTTAACACTTAACAACAAACAGGGTAACACTTAGCACTTAATTAAAGGAATAGTTCAGTCAAAATGTTTTATTAGCTCATGATTTACTCACCCTCAAGTCATCCTAGGTCTATATGACATTCTGCTTTCAGACGAATACAATCGGAGTTATATTAATAAATGTCCTGGCTCTTCCAAGCTTTATAATGGCAGTGAATTGCTGTTTCTGTTTTGAAGTCCATAAAAGTGCAAACGAAATCCCATTCAAAGTCTGCAAGTTTTCGCAGAAGTGAGGAAACCTGTAGGCTTACAGTGGTGGTCTTGTTTTGCACAACTTGGCCAGTTTTCTTTGAAGTTACTTGTCCTTTCTTTGTTTTTGATCCACGTTCAGGATTGATGTCAAGAAAGTGTCTAAAAGGCAGAAAAACAATTAAATTTTATGAACTGAGTGTATATATTTTGACAGAGATAGACAGCACAAAAGATGTGTAAAAAGAAACCAGATACCGGTTTTAACGACTAGTTTGTTTGGATAAAACTGAACAACATGAAAAAAAAATGCAATGTTGGATGTCGTGATCAATAACTGATATTTTTTCTGCCCTGGTTAAAATACATCAACTCAGTGTGTCTGTTTACATGCACACTGTCAACTAACTAAACTTTTGGAAGTGGGATTGCCAGATTTAAAGTTTTATTCTACTACTTTTGTCTACTCATCACCCAGCTCATTAACAATATCATCCCCTCATTAACAATATCATCCCCTCATCAGGTCCCATCAGAGTATCAGTGGAAAGGCAGCCATAGACTCAGTTTATATAGAGCACACAGAATCCAGCCCAAACCTTTGTGACAGAAATAATTGAACTTATTGCAAGCCTTGCAATGTTTATTGCATATATGATTACACGATAATGTTAAACATGACATTTACCACCAGACTAAAATGCATGTTTGCACCCAAAAATGAAAATTCTGTCATTATTACTCACCCTCAAGACTTTCGATCATCTTCGCAACACAAATGAAGATATTTTTGATGAAATCTGAAAGGTTTCTGTCTTTCCATTGATATCAATGTCATTGCAACTGTCAAAGCCCAGAAAGGTGGTAAAAACATCAGTAAATAGTACATATAACTACAGTGGTTCAACCTAAATATTATGAAGTGACGAGGATACTTTTTGTGCGCAAAATAACCCCAAAATAACGCCATTGTTGAATAATCTCTTCTTTTCCATGTCATTCTCCTACACTGTTGACGTAGTGTAAACAGTGCAGCGCTTATGGGTTCTACATCAGAACGTAGGCTCACTATTGGCTAGCTCCTGGGTCATCACACACGACCAGAGTCGGCCAATAATAAGCCTACGTTCTGACGTAGAACCCAGAAGCGCTGCACTGGCTTTTTCTACCCGAGGCAAACTTTTGTCTAAAAGCATAATTAGGATGGAAACGCCACTTTTAAGTTTGACCGTATTTTCGTTTTTGGTCAAATTGCCTTGTGAATGGGAGTGCTTGTGGCACTTCTATGATAGCATCAAAACTCGCTATTTTTAAAACACTAAGAAGGCTCGACACAACATGAAACTGTGCTTGAAGTATCACCAGAGGCTCTACACATGAACTCCAGCATTGAGAACATTGTTTGTGTAGACAGAGTTTAATAGAAAGATTTTGAACAACTCACTGAAGCTGTGTCCGCCGGCATTTAGTCAATTAGCAATAGTCGATCTAATAACTTTATTGTAGAGATGCTGTAAAGCCTAAACAATCTATGCTACTGTAATCTCCTATTATCTCTGTAAAGCTGAAACAGTCTATATTGTTAAAAGCGCTATATAAATGAAGGTGACTTGACACTGTTTACTCTACGTCAACAGCGTAGGAGAATGACGTGAAAGAGAAGAGATTGTTGAATAATGTCGTTATTTTTGGGGTTTTTTGTGTACAAAAAGTATTCTCGTCGCTTCATAATATTAAAGTTGAACCACTGTAGTTACATGGATTATTTAAACAATATTTTTACTAGCTTTCTGGGCCTTAAAAGTTGCAAAGACGTTGCTGTCTATGGGTGGTTCAGAAACCTCTCAGATTTCATCAAAAATATCTTCATTATCAAATATGTGACTGCCACTGTTTTATCTCAAGATGCACACCAGTAATGTTTTATTTTTATTTTTTTTATAAAAGCTGCTTAAATACCCTAATTTTATTAAGGCCTAGACCTGGCTTAAGCTCTGTATGGAAACCAGGGCCATATTGTTCATACCAGTAGTCAGCTTAATAAATACTGTCAAGTCAAGGTTGATGACACAATTCAGTCTAATATATATATGAATGGCAAATATGCCAATGACTAACCTCTGAACAAACTCAAGGAAAAATAAGGAACTCATAGGAGGAGGCAAACAGCGCTGCCAGGCCAGTGATGAAGTCAGGCTGTCATCCTTTCACACACACCTTGACTTTCCAAACTTAATATCCAGCACTGGTTGCTTAGAGATTGACCTGTAATGGAATAAAAAAATAAAATAATAATAATAATAATATTAATAATTAAAATAACTACTGTGGGTTCCACTGTGGTTCGATGTAGTTGTCTATTCATAGTTCTATGAATTACATTTTTCAACTAAAAATTAAAATTGGTTAGGGTTAGAATGCTAAAATGCACTGGCATATAATTTTGTTTGCTTTAAGCATAAACTCACTTAATTTTGACTTATTCTTTCAGAAAACAAGACAATTATTTTTACTTGTCTATTAAATGCTTCTTCATGTAAGAATTTTAGATATCTGGACTGGAAACAAGATAAAAACAGTAATTAAGAAAAACATATTTTGCAGTGGGGTGAGTAAATGATGGCTTTTCATTTTAGGTTTAAACTACCCCTTTAATGTTTACATACCAGGAAATAAGGCGTGGATTCTCTGGCAAATGTAGATTGCTGGACATCAGCGTTGCAAATTCCTGAAACAATTTTTAAAAAGGACAGCACAACCATGATCAACAGAACCAAAACATAAAACATATTACAGATTAATGAGATTTGCTGAATAATCTCTACTTATCTGCTTGAAGGATAACACCGTCTAACTTCTCTTTGAATTGTGGGAGTAACGTTTGTTGTAGGACCATGGGATGGCAATCAGGAATACTACATTTGAAAACAACATTAGGAACATGGATTTTCATGTGCTAGCAAAATTCTGACAACGATTCAAAAGCACGATCACAGAACTGACAGCATTTGATAGCATTTTTTTGTTTTTGTTTTTTTACCACATAGACTATAACTGTAACACTACTTAAAAGCACTTACATTAACACTGGCCATCAGATTACAAAGCCTGAAACGAAAAAAAATACAGTATATATCAAAAGCACGTCATGCAAATAGCATGGTAAATGTTGCCTATTGTGAGAATTGTAGAAGTTACTGGGTAAACAGGTGGAACAGAGTCAGTGAATTGCTTGTGGCCGCGGTAGTAATGTTAAACCGCGTTCACAAAATCAAACCAAATAACGTTACGTGGAAACAATGTAGAAATGCGAACGCAAAACAAAAACTTATATATTGGCTTACCGTATCACTCAGTTGAATAATTCTCCATCTTCTCAAACTCTAAATCCCACTTATGGTCACGCGCAGGTTAGATTATTCAGATGACAAATTCTTCCATCCGTCTTCATGTAACGTTAACGTCGTCCATTTTCTGCTGCGTCACTGGCAACTAATGTTTGAAACACGAACCGAAGCTCACAAAAGCTTAAAAAGTGCTCACAGATTCGCAGACATTGTTTATCTTGATAACAGGAAATGATTATTCTGTTCAGCTGAATCCCGCTGACAAAACAAGTTTGCCTGTAGTAGGTTTTTATTTAATTTTTTAATTTTTTTATTGTATAAATTTCACAATCCATAAACACAAAAAATATACAGCAAAATATACAAACATTAAATTATAAATAACAAGCATGATATTACAAAGGAATAAAAAAAATAAAATAAAGAGAGAAAACAGACTTACAAACTTCCGTAATACTAAGGAAAACAGGAATTTTTATTAAAAAGTTTTGAAAATATACCAGTTATTATTATAGCTTTCTTATTTTTAACTAATTTAAGAGACTCAAAATATATGTAAATTTCAATTTTGAATAATTTGAAATTTTGTTTGGATTTGGAAAATTTTGCTTTATGAATATGGAATTTACCTAATAAAATACATAATTTACAATATTACAAACATTTCTATCTTTACAAGCAAAATTAGTAATAATCTGTTTCCCTTCAAGTGTGATTGTATGTGTTGTTTTAGATGCCATATCATTTTCAACATTTTTCCAGAATGTAATGCAATATGAACAACCATAAAAAAGATGAGTTACCGATTCTTGTTCTGTCTTACAAAAACTACAATAATTATCAACAGACGTGAATTTCGAGATAAATAAATTTGTGGGATATATATTGTGCAATATTTTCAAATGTAATTCCCTAACTTTTTATTAGTACAGTTGCTGCTCATAATATCCATACCATTTATATAAGGAGTAAAATTTTAAAGTCTGGAACTCCATTTTGTTTTATATAACTGTTCATTAGTTCTAATATGCCATTAGGTATAGATTTGAAAACGGAGTTATATTCTTTGAACGTTATTGGGAATGCCTTCTCTCTAAGAAATGATTCATAGCTAAATAATTGGTTATTACAATCCAAAAGGTCTTTTAAAAATATAATATCTCTATCAATCCATTTCTGCAAATAAAGTGACTTGTTCTCTTTAGTAATGCATTCATTATTCCATAAAATGGACTTGTGTGGAGAGAAGTTGTGGGAATGACAAAGCTTCCAGGCCAAAAGAGCTTGTTGATAAAATTGGGATAGTTTTAACGGCAATCTTGTAATATTGTAATTACATTTCAATAAAAATGTTAAGCCTCCTACACTTTTAAAAATGTTGTTGGGAATATAATACCATAAGGACTCTGGTGCTCTCAAACATTCCTTCAACCATTTCACCTTAAAGGTGTAATTCAAGTCCAAAAAGTCCAAAAGTTCAAATCCTCCTTAGAACCAGAGAGCACTGCTTTTTTTAACATGATGGTGTCTGTTTTTCCACACAGAATTCGTAAATATGGTATTTATATCTTTACATGTTGAATCATGGACATTAAGAGATAGGGCAGGATAGACAAATCTTGAAATCCCTTCAGCTTTACTCAAAAGAATCCTTCCTAAAATAGAGATGAAGCCATAAATTCAGTATTGTTTTAGTTTCCTTCAATTTAGTTGTTGACGTTCCTTGTGATCCTTGCAAATATGAATACCTAAATATTTGACACATTTCTTAACAGGTATATTAAACATTTGATCCTCTTCTGTCTGATACATTTAGATTTGTTAAGCGTTAAACCCGAGGCAGCTGAAAATTGGTCAATTATGGTTATAGCATTATCAATCTGATGCTTGTCACTCAAAAAAAAAAAAAGAGCTGTATCATCCGCTAATTGAGTTACTCTAATTTCTTTACCAAAAATAGACCATCCTTTAATAATAGAACTATGTTTAATATGTAGTGACAATAATTCAACCACCAGCAGGAACAAAAGCGGTGAGATAGGGCAGCCCTGGCGAACTGATCTCAGGACAGGAAATCTGTTTGTGGTGTTTGGATATAGTATCACAGAACTAGCAATGTTTTTATAAAGCATTTCAACTGTAGATATAACATTTGGTCCGAAATTAAAAATCTGAAGTGTTTTAAGTAAAAAAGAATGTTCTACCGTATCAAATGCTTTATAAAAATCAAGAAATACTATCAATGCATCAGTATTAATGTTATCAGAATAGTCCAGCAGGTCGAGAACAAGTCTTATATTAGAGCTAATGTGACGGTTAGACATAAAACCTGTTTGTGTTTCACTTATTATCTCATGAAGACCTCTTTTTAACCGTTTAGCAAAAATTAATGATAACATTTTGTAGTCAATATTTAAGAGTGTAATAGGCCTCCAATTTTCTATCATTAAATGATCTTTATCAGGCTTAGGGAGAAGACATATTAAACCTTGCTTCATACTCGCGGACATTTCCTTTTTTAAAGTACATTCTTTAAATAAATCAAATAGAGGATTTTTAATAATTTCCCAAAAATGCAGATAAAATTCGACTGAAAGCCCATCATTACCTGGAGATTTCCCTTTTTTCATTGAGCTAACAGCCTCTGAGATTTCCACTTTAGTAACGGGACGATCGCAATCCATTTGAAATTGTTCAGATATAGTTGGTGAAATAAATACATTTAATATTAATATTAATCAATATTAATATTTAATTTTAAATAAATGTATCAATTTATTTGATTCGATAAATCTATCACATTCATCCAATTGAATATTCGACTTGTATATATTGCTATAAAATGTACCAACATGTCTTGAAATGTCTAAAGGATTAGAAGTAATGTTATTATCAATTTTAAGAGTAGTTCAATTATTTCTCTTGCGATTTCGTTTCTCTAAAGCAAAGAAATAACTTGAATTTCTTTCCCCTTGTTCCAGCCATTTTGCTCGAGATCTTACAAAAGCCCCTTTAGCCATTTCAATATACATATTATCTATTTCCTTTTTTAATTGTTTCATTATTGTTTCTTCTTCCTCTGAAAGATTATCTTTATTCATTAAAATATTTAATTTATCCATAATATTTATTTCTTTAGATATATATTTTTTTGATTACTTTACTTCGATTAATTGCTATTTCTCTAATTTTAAATTTGAAAAATTCCCATTTTTGTATGTGATTCAATTCGTTATCATCAAATATGCTTTTTGCTGTTTTTTGGACTAAATCACAAAACTCATCATCTTTTAGTAAATTATTATTTAGTTTCCAATAACCACGTATATTACCCTTTGGTTGTTTTGTTCCTGCTAAATGGATTGAAATGAATTTATGATCAGAAAATGGAGCATAGCTATGTGATGATTCTGACACAAATTGCAGACAAGAGGGAATTCTAGACTGAATTCTCGCCAGTTGTTCACAAATATATGCAGTACTTTTGAATCTTGAATGTGGGATTAATCTCACAGGTACTCTATCTACAAGATCATCTGGAGCATCATTATAGTCGCCTCCAATAATCAAATGTGAATCCTTATATTTGTTTTTAAAGGCTTCAAGTTTTACAGCAAGTTGTAAAAACATTGTTTTTGCTTGAGCTGTATTGTTATAGTTATATAAATTGCAAACTATAAAGAAGGAATTGTCTAATTTGAAAACCAAAATTATCCATCTACCCACCTTTGAAGTCACTGATTCAATTATATCTCCTTTAAATGTATTAAGTAGAATGGCGACACCTGCTGATTGTTGAGATGCATGACAGAAATATCATATCTCACTCCACTGTGCTTTCCAAAACTTCACATCATTGTCCACCGAATGAGTCTCTTGTAAAAAAATCAAGTCAGCATTTTTTCGTCGACTGAATAAAAAGATTGATTTCCAAACATATTGCTCTTTTAATTGTCTACAAAGAGAGCAAATTAACCTTTTAAGATTGGGTGTGGCCTAATTAACTTGAAGGTTGTACTCCACATTAGAGAAGATTAACAAGTTATACTATTGTACCTCACATTAGAGAAGATTAACAAGTTATACTATTGTACCTCACATTAGAGAAGATTAACCAGTTATGCTGTGTGTCTCACACCATTAATGATGACAGCAGGACCCTGCCATTTAGTTTTTTTTTCCGTCAGCACGCGCTTGCTTCACAAGAGGCCAAGTTTATTTCTACATTGTCTCTCCTGATGGTTTAAATCCTCAGTCATCCGGAGATTCTATCTCTTCATGACATCAGCGTTGAGGGAAGCTCTCCATAGTTTGCATCTGAAGGTACGCATGGTAAACTGAATGATGATTGGACGTGTGCTTTTATCTTCTCTCGGGTGTCCAACCCTGTGCACAGTATCCACCATGAATCCAAGCTTGCTCTTTTCTTCTGGAAGGATTTCTGCAATAATCTCCAGCACCTCCTTCCTCACATCCTCGTTACTGCTTTCTGTAAAATTCAGAAGACGAAGATTCCACCTCCTACTGTACCGCTCCGACTCTTCTTGTTTCTCCCTCAGGATTGTCATCTGGTCACTCATCTTCTTTACTGTGTCCTCAGTACCTTTCCACAGGATTTCTAGCCCTTTCACATTTTCTTGAACTCTAGCAATCTCGGCTGTATTTTTCATTACCATTTCTTCGAACTTCAAAAAACAGTCGTTTAAACCATTAATGGCTTTTAGGATGTCAGCATTTGAAACTGTTCCCTCTTCTTTGGTGCAGACCTTTTTGGGGTTTGGGCTTTTTGAGGGAGTATCAGGAAGAGGTGTACATAAACTGGGGAACGAATCTTCATTATCTATATCCATGGTCAAGCCTTCCTTTCTCACCTTCTTAGCATCTCTCTTTGACATCTTAGCACACGTGTCCTAGCTATTAGCAAAACTCTGGTTTACGGTGCACAGCGCACGTGTCCTGGTTTAACACAACTTTGGCTAACAACGAACAGTTCGTTAGCTAATTGCTATCACAATATTTGACCGGCTAATGTCCTTTTAATCGAGCGAATAAACTTACTGGATGCAAAAGCAACATTCCACTCCTTCTTTTGTCAATGACAGTCTCAATAAGTTCTTTTAAATCATTGGTACTCGGTCAGAGTCTCAGAGCTCAGAATAAGACGTCTGCATAGGTCGCCATCTTGGACCAACCCCCCTGCCTGTAGTAGCTGCCTACTGTCTGCTCCGTCTGCTCGCGTCACATTTGAACTGAATTGAGCGCGAAAGAAATCAATCCCACAATGCAATGCCTTTACAGTCAGTATGATACTGTATTACGAATTTATCGGGATGAAAACAGAAATGTGCTGTATATTTGCAGCTGTTCTGTAAAAGATACAGCCTAAAACTGTATTATGGAAATACAGTACAATTCAGTAAGAAATTCGCTGTAAATTTACAGTAAAGGGTTACAGTGTATGTTTACATACATTTATTAAATATGTGGAAAACAAATATGTATGTCACATATTTATACTTAATGTTGTCCATATATGTGAGAAACCAATACTATACTGTAATATATGCAGATATATGGTATCATATATGGATGAACTCAAATATTTTCTTCACATGTTTGGACACATAAATGTTCATATATGTTGCAGGCATATATTGTGTTCTCAGATAAGTCAAATATATGTATAGATATATGTCATGCTATTTAAAATATAAGTACATATGGCCATATATTACATTTTTGTATGGGTAAAGCCAGTTTATTTTCACTGCCCAAGGACGAGCGTGTGAAGAATCAGTGGTTAAAGTTCATCTTTACCGCAATATCACAGCAGTATAATCCTAAACTATTGCTGTGTTCCCTTTATTTCACTGACGACTGCTTCTCAAATCTCGGAGTTCAGTGCAGGATTCACAAACCACTTTTGCTCTTAAAAGATGGTGTTCAAAAAAATTTGTTTTGAGTTGCATATTGTGTAGGTCTCCTGCTATCTCACGCTATCACTGTCTTACTGACATACTTCTGCTAATCAATTGTGGACCACTAATGCAGATTGTCTGTCATTCTCACTACTTTGAGGAAATATTTATTTTACCAACGTTTATGTTACATCAGATCATTCACTCTTGAGCTCGGCTAATGTATACATTGTATACATGCACTGTTATTGATACAGTTTCCACGTGTTCACCGCAATATATTAGAAAAAATACTTGATAAATAAATTAGTACAAGTAAAATAATCGGTTTGTTGATGGACATATAGTTGTTAATGGTGATGGTGAGGAATTACAGTTGCAACATCTCATAATGTTCCTCAAACTGAGTAACGTTAGTGTATCAGTGAGAAACACTGAGTCCTGCTCGAGCCGTCCTTGCGATGGAGGTTCGGGTTGAATAACTAGTTCTTCCAGTGTTTCATCATCGGACTCGCGCTCGCATTGATATGGTTAAATCAATGTCATTGTCCGTTACTGTGTTTAGTTTACAGTGTAGAAAGCCTCAGGAGAGCTGACGTTGTTATGGCAATGGGAGTTTTTTGTTTTCGACGCGCTGTACACGGTAGGCCAATCACAACAGACTGAGCTGTCTGGCCAATCAGAGCAGAGTAGCTCGCAGAAAGGAGGGATTTAGAGAGATTGATTCATCTGACGAGTCGTTTGAGAATCATTGAAAATGTGATGATGTGCAAATGTATATTGTGAGGAAATTAAACAGTTTTTTTTAATTTTTTTTTTACCTTTGATGCATGTAAACCTGTTGTAGGAGACTCTACAACAACATTAGGAAACTTTAAAATAGCATAATAGGGGCCCTTTAAACACAACTCATCCCATGTTAGTGTGCCATCCCAGCACCAGAACTGAGTGTCACACTGATACGGAGTCGCTCTAGACTATAGCAGTGTGTAAAAGAAATGCCTTATATTATTATGCTAGCGAAAGCGGTCATATAGGGATTGTCAAAGTGTTTTTTTTTTGGTTTTTTTGTCATCTACTGAATTTTTCGTCAACGATACCAGGGACACTGAAACACTGGGGAACATGAAATTTGGTGGGCATGTAGCCCCACTAGACTTTTACGGAAAAATTTATTTTGGTCCCCGGGGGCCACTCCCCCCCCGCGCTGGGCCCCCCGAAACCCCCAAAATGCAGTTTTTCCTAAATAACTACCTGAACCGTGGCACCGAGGATGAAGACATTTTTATGGTATGTTGGTCTTAAGGGCCCACATCAACCTAGCCCATAATCACTCATTTGTGATTTGCGCCCCTCCCATAAAAAATGAAAATCCAATATTATTCTGCTTTAATCGCCCCTATCTTCAGTTGAGATGTTCAGAACTGCACCATATTTCATGTGTATGATTAACTTGACATCCTCTGGGGGTATGCTAAGTTTCGTAGAATTTCATCCATGGGGGGGTATAAAATAAATTCATTTATGTGCACATTTAGTGACTGTACACTCATCGGCCTGTAGATGGTGGTGTTGAGCGAAGGGTTGCTGGTTTAGGATGATACTGTCACACACACACATGCAGGAATACAAACAAACGCAAGCATGCAGACACACTGACATCCACACGCACAGACACACACCCATACACACACATACAAATCCACATGCACAGACACACACACACACAAACACACACGCGCACACACATGTACGCACGCATACATACACGCACAGACACACACACACATACACAGACAGACATGCACATACTACTACTTTTTTTAGGTATATACATAAACACGCAATACAGCCAAATTGCTCCACGTCATTTATTTTTGTGGAAAGCCAGTGCAGGCCTGAGCGGCGGTCATATTTTGTACCGCCATGCGGTACATCTACTTAATATTATTAATACTGCCTTGACAATATTTGTGCATTTTAATGTTTTCATACAGGAAACGTTGTATGTTTTAGTAAATAGATATTCCACATTTCAATGTTTCTGCAAACTTAGAAATGCAAGTGTGCTAGAAACTCACTTATAAGTTATAACATGAATATCTATGAATGAATAAAGCATCAAATAGATTTATTTTTGGTCAATGGCGATAGTCATTCTCCTCCTGAAACCTTGAGATTGAAGTAAGATGATAATGATGACAGACATATTCATCATTTATACTCAAGTATTATGTGATGTATTATGTGATGATGATGTTGTGTATATGTGGCATTATGTGTTGAACTGAACTAACAGACGTGATCCACAGATCCAGGAGAAACTGAAGTCAGTGTGACTGCTGGATCATTATACAGAGGTACGACACATTCATTTATACTGACAGCTTTATAACATTAAACTATCAGTCAGTCTGTAAAAGCTTCATCAATAACTGTTGATAGTTGAATACCCTTGACTTCAGTCATGTACAGTTTCTCTTCTTCCTCTCATGTTTCCTGCAGTGATTGTGATTATTGTTGAGATCGCAGTGTTTGCTGCTCCTACTGTGATTCTTCTTCAGATCATCTGTGCAAGAAGAGCTGGTGAGTTTTGAGCCGCACACAATCTGATGATTCACACTCATCTGATCTGGAACAATCTGCAATCATGATAAAAACACATACGAGAGGTCAGTCAATGCTTTTATTTTGCAGGGAGGAAGGACTCGAAGCACCCAGAGGAAATAGAGATGCCTGCAATATAACAATAAAATACTGGTGAGTTTTGAGCAAATCTGCAACAATATTTAAAATATAAACTTACAGAGGATTGTTTATCGTTTTATTTTCTTCTTCTCAGAAAACAAAGAAAAAACTCTGATCACCCTGAAGAAATAATGACAACAAGTTTAGATTAAAATGTGTTTTTTTGTGTGTTTTTTTACAACTAAAAGGCCAGATTTATCTTCATTTACATCCCAGTCAACACGTTGATCTCACAGTGATCTCTCCATATGATCACAATGTGAGTAACAAGTGTAACCTCACAGTGCATGTGTGCTCATATTATGGCCACAATGTGAGGTCACCCCAGCTAGAAATGTTATTGGACATGAACTTCATCGTTTAGACGTCAAATTTTTGTTGCAAATGAAAATTGGGTTGATGTGTTAGGCCGGCTACACACTGCCTTTGTGACACGCACGTCTCAGGTGCGGAAGTGCTGAAGAAAACGTGTGCATGCTAGAAATAGAACCGACGCCTATTTTTCACGCGACAAAAAAAATAAAAAATAAAAAAAAAATATACTTGAAATATTCTGTAGCCTATTTTGCCGTCAAAACTGCCGACGTTGTCTTTGCTGTATCGTCACCTAGCAGCAGCAGCGCCGCGTCAGACACGTTTCTGGTGTGCAAAGACATAGAAAACGCCACGCTCACGTAACAGAAACGCCACGTGTGTAGCCAGTGTGTCGCCGGCCTAAACATTTGATGTCAGGCTCCAACTTCATTAAACAACTCCACAAACAGCATTACCAGCTTCACTTATTACTAACCAAATTTACTTTATTTCTGTCATATGTATGGAAAAGTTCTTATTGAGATTAACAGAATTAACAGGTTTAGATGTTGATGATTTATTAATAATAATAATAGTTGATAATAATGGTTTGATGTCATCATTATGGTGATCAGTGTTTGCTTTAGTTGGTCAGTTTGACTCTTGATGTTTTAATGTTAGTTTTTCTCTGGCTGCTGGAACTGTGTGTTATGGCAAGAACAGTTAGAGAAAATGTGATCAGATGATGTCATCTATTAACAGTCACATTATCTATCTATAAACTGTCATGTGTGTTATTAATTTCATATAATTGATTATAGTAATGTTTCTACAGTATGACATCCAAAAGTGTTTTAATAAAATGAACTGTATAATTACCAGTAGCAATTATAACTGTAGTTCTAGCATAGGTTCCTTCTGCTCTGGCATCGTCTGATCTGTCGAATGTGTTAATTATGTATATGGTGTCGAGTGCAAGGCGCACACTATACTTTTTTTCTTTTTGCATCCTTTTCCTTCATCTGAAGAAAAAACGAAAAACAAATTAGCTTTAATGCAGTGCACATATACAGACAGCCTACACAATCATTTGAATGTCTCTAATTGTCCATAAGGCAAAAATAAAAGCAAATTTGATCTTCTGGATCATAACAATCTGTGATGCTTGTGTCTTTTGTGTATGGATACATCCAGAAAAAACATTTTCATGGAGTTGTGAAATGTTGAGCTTTTAGGGTTTGGAGCTGTTATCCGTCCGACTGGCAGGAGCGTGTAGTGGGTGTGGCCAAACTATTGCATTACACTATCACATGCATTCAAAACTTTTCATCAAGCAAAGGTTTTAGCCAGGAATGGGTAAACTCTGTCCTGGAGGGCCACTGTCCTGCAGAGTTTATCTCCAACCCTGATAAACTCTCCTGCCTGTAGCTTTCTAGTAATCCTGGAGACATTGATTAGCTGTGTTTGATGAGGGTCCCAGATAGTAAGCAACCATCCAAACAATGTTAAATCAATGTTAATGTGTCAATGTTAACTGCATTGAATCAACATCACTTTTGCACTCGCAATTAATGTGTGAACTCGTGAATAAAGTCTATAGTCTAAATATAAAGTCTAAATATAACTGAATTTAGTCTGACTGCAACGCTATAGCCTACCTAATGCAGCGACCCATGTGGCGTTTCCTGATGGATCGAGGTTGTTCCTTAACTTCCTTTTCTACGTGCAATTAACACAAGCTCTAAGCGCGTGCGAGTAAGCGCCTATAGCAGGGGTCCTCAACTCTGGACCGCGAGATCCACAGGACTGGCTCACACAGACTGGTTTATCATCACACATATTATCTTTAATATTTTAATAAAGATTTGATAGATTTGTCAGTCTATGACATTTTGATACATGTCTTGTACAGTTTGTAGTCAGAATCAGAATGTAAATTGATCCACTGAAGGCAAGTGTAAATGAGAACCCAAGTGCAGTTTATCATAAACAAAACCAAGCATGAAACAAAAACATGGCATGGCATGAAAACTCAAAAACAAGACTTTCTTCTAAAGTCCACGATCATCTCCACTGTTTTGAGTGTGTTAAGCTCAAGGTTGTTATAACTGCACCAGACAGCCAGCTGTTCAACCTCCAGTCTGTAAGCAGACTCATCACCGTCTTGGATGAGGCTGATAAGTGTGGTGTTGTCTGCTAACTTCAGGAGTTTGACAGAGGGGTATTTTGCGGTGCAGTCGTTGGTGTACAGGGAGAAGAGCAGTGGGGAGAGAACGCACCCCTGGGGGGCACCAGTGCTGATTATGAAGGTGTGGATGAGAATTTTCCCAGCCTCACTAACTGTTGCCTGTCTGTCAGGAAGTTGGTGATCCACTGACAGATGGAGGCGGGCACAGGGAGCTGGGTTAGTTTGGACAGGAGGATGTTTGGTATGATGGTGTTGAAGGCCGAGCTGAAGTCCACAAGCAGGATCCTCACAAACAGGATCCAAACACAGTCCCTGGTTTGTCCAGATGTTGTAGGATATAATGCAGTCCCAAGTTGTGACCAAAACACTGCAGTCGTGTCCAATCATTTATGGACGTGGCCTTTACAATGTTGGCTCCATTGTCTATAGTTATGCAAACAAGATTTTCCTCCTCCAATTTCCAGTTTATGAGAGCATTCTTTAATCCCTGTGCCAGTGCTTCGCCAGTGTGGTCCTCAGGAAAAAAAAACAATCTGTTGGCACCGACTTTTCAACTCAAAATCATGAGTAATGAAATTAATCATTATGCTCATGTATAACTTTGCTCTGCTGGACCATACATCTGAAGT
This sequence comes from Leuciscus idus, assembly GCA_021554675.1. Classification (NCBI taxonomy): domain Eukaryota; kingdom Metazoa; phylum Chordata; class Actinopteri; order Cypriniformes; family Leuciscidae; genus Leuciscus; species Leuciscus idus. The sequence goes on from CM038621.1 coordinate 60,474,659, forward strand.
TGCTGCAAAATAATGTACATCTCGCAGTTCCGTTTCAATTGCTCCACGACACTTGTTGCACAGAGCAGGTATTGCAACATGTGAAAAATAATTACGAGAGGGCATGCAATAGCGCTTATCAAGGGTTTTAATCAGTTTTTTAAAGCCATCTTTTTCAACAGTGGTCACGGGAGCCATATCTTTTGCCAGGTGAAATGCTATTGCATCTGTAATTTCTTTGAGCCTGAGGGAGTTTGATGGGTTGGGGTGCTGTGTTGAATTGTGTTGCTTTTCTAGACGTTTGTTTCGTCTGGCCGCTGGTACTTTGTGATTGAGCAGTTTTGTTTTTAACCATCTCATTTCTGGAGATTAATGCATCTAGCACAAGCACATCTGGCTCTCGCAATACCCAATGAGACGTCAAGGCGTCATCACACCCGCTGTGAGTTATGGCGCATTATCTCGTTGAATATCATTGGCAGAATCGTAGGAATGCAAGATTAAGATCGCGTCGGGGTTGAATCGAAATCGCGATCTTTTAACAGGGTATCTGCAAATTTTTTAACAGCAAATTTAATAACTTTTAAGACCCTTTTAAGTCCTCTAAAAGGAAAATTTAAGACTTTAGCCACGCTCAAGACAGGTCACAGGGACGCGAAAACTTTTATACCAAGTGCTGATTCACCTTACAACCCTGAAGTCACGGGTGACAAAAACGCTCAGCGAGCGGAACCCTCTTGACGAGTCACGAGTTTCCCGAGGGAACGATTTGTGTGCGACACATCCCACTCCGGTTCCGGGTGTGGCAGAAACATTGTCCGGCCTGATTAGCGTTAATGCACTGCAGGTGCGAGAGAGAGAGGAGCGGTGTTCACACAGGCTTCCTGCTTCACAAGCCAAAGATAAAAGGGCCATTCAGAGAAGTTTCTCGGCGCAGCTGGTTTTCTCTGAGCAGTTTTGGGCACAAGCTTGCTCTGGGAAGTTGTCTGGGTGTGAAGGTCTCCTGTTGAAGTCTCCGGGGAAAAGGTTCCCTGTTGAAGTTGTTGGGAGTTGCATTGCAATACTCCGCATTGGGAGTTGTAATCGGCTGTGGTGAAGTCTCGTTGGGGTGAAAGCCGCCCATTGAAATCTGCTGGATCAGAGTTCGTCTGTGGGAATCAGCTGGACTGATTTATCGATTGGATCTGTGCTGTGAAGGGAGAGAGAAAGATAAGTGAATTGATTTCATCTTACAAACATTCGAAAAGCTTGAAGAGGATGCAGTGAATGTAAATCTGACTGTTGGGGAAGCTATGTGTTTCAGAGTGTGCTGAAGAGGAACTGAGGATTGAATATCCCCCACGGGAGTATGACGAATGGATTGAGGCCTCTGATCAGCCCTATCGTGTGAGTGAATTGCAGTGCTTTTGCCTTATTGATACACATTGATTCATTGCTGTGGATTTGAAGTGAACAGTTATGATACCTGCTCTCCATTAGAATCCCAGAGTGATACAGCTGAGCTGGTGAAGTATCTTCTTGTGTTATCCTCTCTCGGGCCGTCTGAGCTCTGAGTACTATAATGCCTCGCTGAAACCTCCTCTTAATCCACTCTCTCTGTTTGTGAGCTCTAGGAAGGAACATATTGCTGTGGAAAAATCATTACCTTCGGACTTACCGTCTGAGCTCCGAAGATATGCAGCATCGCTGAGGAAGTAAGCTTTCAAATCACTCTCTCTCTAATGTGCCCCGACGAAAGTATTCTGTACTGCGAAGAACCCTTACCTGTCTACTCACCGTCTGAGTTCTGGAAGTATGCAGCATCGCTGGTGAAGGTAAGCTTTTAAACCACTGTCTCACTACTGTGCACTGACGAAAGTATTCTGTACTGCGAAGAACCCTTACCTGTCTACTCACCGTCTGAGTCCTGGAAGAATGCAGCATCGCTGGTGAAGTAAGCTTTTGAATCATTGTCCCACTACTGTGCACTGACGAAAGTATCCTGTACTGAGAAGAATCCTTACCTTCCTACTTACCGTCTGAGTCTGGAAGTATGCAGCATCGCTGGTGAAGTAAGCTTTTAAACCACTGTCTCACTACTGGGCACCGACCAAAGTATTCTGTACTGCGAAGAATCCTTACCTTCTATTTACCGTCTGAGTCTGGAAGTATGCAGCATCGCTGGTGAAGTAAGCTTTTAAGCCACTGTCTCACTCACGTGCACTGACGCAAGTATCCTGTACTGAGAAGAATCCTTACCTTCCTATTTACCGTCCGAGTCCTGAAGTGAGCCGTATCATTGGCGAAGTCGCCGTCAGGGCGAAACTGCGACGTTCGATCAGTACCTACCCGTAGCTGAAGAAGACCTAGAGGACACTGAAGTCTATCACGCTTGTGCTCATTGATAAATTGTGTTCAATAAAGATTGTTAGTCCTTTGAAATTATCTCTTGTCTGTGTTGTCCATCTGTTGCGGACCTGTGGTGTCGGCTCCTCACGGTGGTGTTTAAGTCAGGGGTGGCTGGTCATCCGAGTCCACCCCGGCCCGCACCGGTGACATAAAGTGGCGTAGTCGGCAGGATTCCCACCGTGAGTTGTAGCGGCCACAGGTACGCGATGGTGGACGAAGAGGCACCAGCGGCTCGTCCGCAAGTCATGCCGATCTTTATGGGAGCTCCCTGGGCACAGCGCTATGGAGGGCCAGGATCGGAGTTGGGCTTGCACGATTGGAAGGCGCAGACGGAATATCTGGCCGGATTACAGGGACTGAGTATGAGCAGAGGAATATCAATCTAATATAACTCAATCCTAATGAGTTCATTCATTGTTAAATGAGAACTCCGGTCAATTTTAACATTGAGCAAATTTTTTTGTAAATTTGGAGTGCTGTCAGTACAGAGAACAATGACAAAAATCGGTGTTGCCTACACCGTGTTATCCTCTTTTTAAAATTTGCACCCTGTTGACTTCAATGGGGCACGTTTTAAACCTGCTTTTAGCCTCTTAACATCCTTGATGTGTCATTACAAGTGCCCAGCCAATGTGAGTGATTCCTTCAGAGTGAACACGGTGAATCTGACTGCAGTAGATGTGAAAGATATGAATAAAAATTATGTTAATTCAGCCAGCGCTCATACCTGTATTTACATCCTGTTTTCGGTCGAAGCCCACAGTAGTCGATTGTCGAGTTCACGCACATAGGTTTAGTATCTATGATCACGCGCGTGAACTCGACAATCGACTACTGTGGACTTCGACCGAAAACAGGATGTAAATACAGGTATGAGCGCTGGCTGAATTAACATAATTTTTATTCATATCTTTCACATCTACTGCAGTCAGATTCACCGTGTTCACTCTGAAGAAATCACTCACATTGGCTGGGCACTTGTAATCACACATCAAGGATGTTAAGAGACTAAAAGCAGGTTTAAAACTTGCCCCATTTAAGTCAACAGGGTGTAGGCAACACCGATTTTTGTCATTGTTCTCTGTACTGACAGCACTCCAAATTTACAAAAAAATGAGCTCAATGTTAAAATTGACCGGAGTTCTCCTTTAATACTTTCAATGTCTTTTAAATGTTAACAAAAAAATTGTACTGAATTGTTGTCTTTTGTCCTCTTTGTGTTCTGGCTTTCAGTTCTAGCGCTTCCAGTACTGTTTTAATAACCTTTGGTCTAGTTTTAATTTAACAATGTGGAACTAGTGTGACTACATATTTTCAGTAGTATTTTCAGAGCGGTGAACTCACTGTTGAGGTTTGGAAACATGTTTCTGCTGAGTGTGAGAACTCTGTTAGTTTAACCACACGTTTTTAGAGAAACACATGTGGTTAATGAAGAAAGAAAGAAGAGGAACTGACATCTTAACCCACACAGAACTGGTCATCTCTGAACCCAGTTTGGACTGAACCTGGTCAAACAAAAATAACTTATTGAATTGATAAATAGTTGTTTGAATTGGAATGATAAATACAAGTATTTGTCTGGTACCTTTTATTTGGTGCTGAATAAGACAAAACATTTTAAAATGTACTTATTATTCAGTCCCATAAGTACATAAAAACAGTTATTTGTACATAATCACATTAATAACCTTATTAATATTTCAAGAGTAAATTAACTTCCATAAATTGCAGATCCTTTATGTCCTATAACATGTTTTCAGATGAGAAGTTTATGTATGTATAATCTTAATACTTTTAATTCTTCTTATAACTTTATCCACTGTATGTCCGACTGATTGCACTGTATTCCTCCTTTTGATTCTAAACTGAACTCAAATGGCACTGAGAATTGGGTAAGAGACAAACATAAACCACTTAATTGGGGAACTTGAGAGATGAAACCCTGCTGATGGCCTGGGTCTGTGGTGGAGTGGTGAGTTTGAGTTTGATGTGTCAGTTAAACTCAAGGTTCTGTGGGGTGCGGACTGGACAACAAATGTTTTTTTGGGTTTGGACTGATGGGGCAGTGAACCCGAGGTTCCCCCGTGAGTAAGTCCTAGAGATCCTCCTGTCCGATTTGAGGGAAAAATCGGTTCCATTGGAGACGTCCAATAGATTTCTTAGGTGAAAAGAACACCGCAAACACAGTGTAATCACAATGGGAAAATCTCACAGTAAAACTGGGAGTTGTGAAAAATAAGATAGACCGGTCTTTTGCCAGATGAGAAGTTTATCAATGTATCATCTTTTTACTCTTTTAATTCATTTTATAACTGTTTTAATTTTCCTTGGTTTTATTTTGTGATTATTTTAATTCCTTTCTATGTAAAGCACTTTGAATTTCCATAGTGTATAAAATGTGCTATACAAATAAACTTGCCTTGCCTATTTAATATGATTTAAGGGTGGAAAAAAATTAAGGCTGAATCGAGGCTGAATGAACGTACATTTTGAAATTGTGAGAAATGTACAGTATGTGTCATAAGCAATCGCTTCCGCCTTCTTTTTGGGTCACTACCAGTTGTTTTGATCACATATATTAGATGATTATATACTAGGCTATATATTTATAGACATTTCAAACACACTGATTTGAAATAAGGTGAAATAATACGTATTTATTATCAATTCATGGCCTGCAGGCTAGAAAATGAGGACAGTTTTACCGTCTTAGATCATTCTCATTAAATCATCTATGTTCTAAAGCAGCTCATTAACTGTCATCTTGCACTTATTATAAGAACAGACAAAGCTTGATGATGTAAGCGTTTATCACAAGATGACAGGAATGATAATTTGGTGTTTGGACCCTTTGACTAGCTGCTTTCAGCAATGCTTGTAATGTTATATTATATTTGTCAATAATAAAGCCTATATGTCAAACGTGTGTATTTATGGTGAAATATATTTTCCATCATTGGACATATTTTCTTGTGCAGACTCGATGCAGAAACCTCCTGAGGAACCTCTGCTTGTATGGGCTCAAACCTTTACAGATACAGATGCAATGGATTCTGACAGTTTCTAGATGTGAGTTTGTGCAAATGTTAGTGTGCAGAATGATCCTGTGAATCTCAAGCATCATTACATTTTTAAATATCCAGCTCAAAAACAGCAGGCCTTAATGCACAATCAGTGTCCGAATTCACTCACTTGTTTTCATTCACTCCTTCAAGTGCACTATATTAGTGGACTAATGTAGGGAATAGTGAATGAGGGTATAGAGGGCAGTTTCAGATATAGCCAGAGTATACAGTGTTCCCGTCATATATATCGGTGGAAGAAAGCATGTCTGAGAACCATTAATGTCTTTCACTTCCGATAGGATGGAACTATTCTAAATAAAATCAACCTATTAATTCCATTGTTTCAATATTCTTTGAACCTTAGATGATTCATACACATTTGTATACCTGATACGTTTTCATACATAACACAACATGTCAATAGATATTTTACATTTCAATGTCTGTTTCAGTGGTTCTTTGAGCTTCCAAATTACAAAAGCACAAACATTGACACATAAAACATCTATTGACAGCATCAAAATGGTACAAAATATTATGTATGAAAAAAAAAAACTAACATTAAAATAAGTTAAAACAAATAATTCATAATGTTTTTTTTTATTGTTTTGGAAACAATCTTGGAAATCTGGATATATGAGGTAGCATAATTTTAAAAGTGGGATTTTTTAAACACCAAAAAGTCATGTAAATAAAAAAATATGTATAGTTATGCCACACAGAAAAATCCCCAGTGTGTCATGAACGCGAGAGGAAGCAAGATGCAGGTAAAAGATGTTTATTATAAATAAACAGTGAAGGTCAGGTCTACACAAACATGACACACAGGGCAGGAGAGTGACGCAGGGACCGGGGCCGGCGGGTTAATGCGAGAATAAAACACGGGTTTTAATTTGGATACATGAAATGACGGAAAGTTTGAGTCGGACTGCCACCGGACTAAGGATCTTGGTGACAGTAAACGGGCCAATAAATTTGGGAGCTAGTTTATTAGAAACAGAGCGGAGCGGAATGTTCTTGGTTGAAAGCCACACTTTTTGACCAACGATGTATACGGGAGGCTTTGACCGGTGGCGATCGGCCTTAGCCTTGGTGCGCGCGACAGCTTTGCGGTTTTCCATATGCGGTGACAGCTTTGGACAAAGGCGTGGGCGGAGGGGGACCGCGACTTCGGATTCCAGGCTAGGAAAAACTGGTGGCTGGTACCCTAAACTACACTCAAACGGAGATAGGCCCGTGGATGACACTGGCAACGAGTTGTGAGCGTACTCAACCATAGAGAGCTGCTGACTCCAGGAGGAAGGATTCTTGGATACCAAACATCGCAACACTCTTTCCAAATCTTGGTTGGCTCTCTCGGTCTGGCCATTGCTTTGGGGATGAAACCCAGAAGACAGACTGACACTCGCTCCCAGTAATTTACAAAACTCTCGCCAAAATTTGGACACAAACTGGGGCCCCCTGTCGGAAACCACGTTCATTGGGAGGCCATGTAAGCGAAAAACGTGGTCTACTACAGTCACTGCTGTCTTCTTGGCGGAGGGTAATTTAGGCAAGGGAATCAAATGAGCCGCCTTCGAGAACCGGTCCACTACAATCAAAACGACCGTCATGCCCTGGGAGGGCGGGAGGGCAGTAGGGCAGTGATAGAATGTAGCGCTATGTGGGACCAGGGTCTCGAAGGGACAGACAGCGGTTGGAGTAACCCATCTGGGGGTTGATTGGAAGTCTTACCAGTGGCACAAACCGAGCAAGCCAAGACAAAACTGCGAATGTCACGAGCCATTAATGGCCACCAGAATCGTTGCCTGACCAAAAAACTGGTACGATTAACCCCTGGATGACAAGCCACGTTAGAACAATGCCCCCACTGAATAACGTCAGACCGTAATAATCACAAATAATCAATTCAGTGGGCCACCGGGCGGGGGCGTAACCCCTTCTAAGGCCGTCTTGACCTTCGACTCGATCTCCCATGTGAGTGTGGAGACAATTAGGGTCTCTGGTAAAATGCACTCGGGAGTGGACGGGCGTTCGGAATGGTCAAAAATATGCGATAAAGAATCTGGTTTTATGTTTTTGGAACCCGGGCGGTACGAAAGAGAAAAATCAAAACGACCGGAAAAAAGAGCCCACCGAGCCTGCCTGGAGTTGAGTCTTTTGGCGGTTCTGATATATTCCAAGTTCTTGTAATCGGTCCAGACGATAAAAGGTACCCCCGACCCTTCTAACCAATGACGCCATTCTTCCAACGCTAACTTGACTGCCAACAACTCTCTGTTACCAATGTCATAGTTATGTTCGGTAGGAGATAAACAATGGGAGAAAAACGCGCACGGGTGTGTCCTGTCGTCTGTGGAAGAACGTTGGGAAAGAATTGCACCTACCCCCACCTCTGACGCGTCGACCTCCACCACAAACTGACGTGAAGGATCAAGGGCTATTAGGATGTGAGCCGAAACGAAGCGACTTTTCAGTTTGGCAAATACAGCCTCAACTGTATCGGACAACCTGAACGTAGTTCTGGGGGAGGTCAAGGCAGTCAGAGGAGTTGGCTGAAATTGCGAATGAAACGCCGATAGAAATTGGCGAATCCCAGAAACCTCTGTAGGGCCTTACGGGAATCTGGACTTGGCCAATCTACCACAGCCTTAACCTTGTCAGGATCCATACGTACTCCCCTCAGACGAGATGATGTATCCTAGAAAAGAAACAGACTGTGCATTAAAATCGCATTTCTCCGCCTTGACAAAAAGCCCATTCTCTAGCAACCTTTGAAGTACTCGTCGGACGTGCTGCACGTGTTCCTGGAGAGAAGATGAAAAAATCAATATGTCATCCAGGTAGACATATATGAACTGATCAACCATATCTCGCAGCACAGCGTTGACGAGTGCCTGGAAGACTGCTGGGGAGTTTGACAGACCAAAGGCATGACCAAATATTCAAAGTGCCCCCTGGGGGTGTTAAACGCGATCTTCCATTCATCCCCCTTCCTGATGCGAACTAAATGATAGGTATTCTGTGAATCCAATTTTGTGAAGACTGATGCTCCCCACAACCTCTCAAAGGCTGAAGACATCAACGGCAAAGGATAAGTATTCTTTAGGTTGGGTTAGGTTAGGTATACTTTATTGTCCCAAAGGGAAATTTGTTTTGGGCTCACGAATACAGCCACTGCAGCACCAAACATATAAAACAAACACATTACAGAGAAGAAAGATACACATTTACAGTCAAGTAATTGGCCTCACGCCTCACACTACTGTATACACTGGAAAGTAATTGGCATCATGCCACTCTATACACTGGAAAGTAATTGGCATCACACCACTCTATACACTGGAAAGTGATTGGCATCACACCACTCTATACACTGGAAAGTAATTGGCATCACACCACTCTATACACTGGAAAGTGATTGGCATCACACCACTCTATACACTGGAAAGTGATTGGCATCACGCCACTCTATACACTGGAAAGTAATAGGCATCACGCCACTCTATACACTGGAAAGTAATTGGCATCACGCCACTCTATACACTGGAAAGTGATTGGCATCACACCACTCTATACACTGGAAAATAATTGGCATCACGCCACTCTATACACTGGAAAGTAATTGGCATCACGCCACTCTATACACTGGAAAGTAATTGGCATCACTCCACTCTATACACTGGAAAGTAACTGGCATCACACCACTCTATACACTGGAAAGTAATTGGCATCACGTCACTCTATACACTTGAGTGGCAAAAAAAAAAAAAAAACATTACACAAATACCAAACTTAGAATAATAATTTCTACTTGGTATTATGTAATAACTTAACAGCTGAAGGAATGAATGAGTTCTTGAACCAGGTTAGTCTACAGCTAGGCATTCTTAATCTTCTCCCAGATGGCAGCATTACGAACTCAGAGTACAGGGCATGTGTTGTATCATGCATAATCTTTTTTGCCTCCCTCAATGTAGATTTTTCATATAAGGTCTGGAGATAAAAAGGTTCTGTTCTGCCCATGATCTTCATGGCCGTTTGAATAAAGCGTCCAAGCCTAGATTTCAGATGTACTGTTAAATTACCGTACCAAAGATGTATTCCGTAACTGATCACATTCTCCAATACAGCCTGATAAACAACATCATAATCCTACTACTGACCTCATAAAGTCTGAGCCTTCTCAAGAAATACAGTCTTTGTTGTAGCCAAGTGCACAAAGTATCTATATGAACCTGCCATGTAAGAGAACAGTCAACGTAAACACCCAGATATTTATATGAGGACACTTGTGTGATAGGAACATCATGAATAATAGGGCTATGGTTTCCGATTGACTTTGGATCAACTATCATCTCCTCAGTTTTCTTCACATTTCCAATCAGATGGTTGGCATCACACCACTCTATAAACTGATTAATCTCAGAGCAGTAAGACGAAATGTCTTGGTCTTTATATAATAAGCTCAGAATCGCAGTATCATCACTAAATTTCACAATATAGTTGTTCCTATTATTCCTCACACAACTGTTTGTGTACAGTGTAAAGAGAACTGGGGAGCTCACACACCCTTGCGGGGCTCCTGTACTAATGTCATGAGAGTCGGAGATCTTCCTATTAACCTTAACCTGTTGGGTTCTATTCGTTAAAAAAGAAAAATACCATTTAATAATAAAAGGATTTACAGCCATCTGTTTTAATTTCTCCAATAATAAATACGGTTGCAAAGTATTAAAAGCTGAACTAAAATCAATAAAAAGTAGGCGCGTGTGTGCCTTTGAATCGTCCAGATGTTTAGATACTAGATGGGTGATACTTCCTACTGCATCATTCGTACTCCTGCCCTGTCTGTACGCAAACTGCCATGGATCTAGTTTTGACATTACTTCACTTTTCAATAAGGACACAATGTACTTCTCAAAGCATTTCATTATTATTGATGTCAATGCTACAGGTCTAAAATAATTATTCTCGGACGGATGTGGCTTTTTTGGAATTGGAATGATCACAGCTTCCATATTAGTAACAGCCTTCATTGTATTCCACATTTTTTTCGAATTTGAAGTGGAAAACTGACGCTCAATAAGATCTTTCTGTCGTCCCCTTGCTTCTTTTAGCTGATGATTAAGCTCTTTTTGTATTATTTTCAACCCAGCAAGATCATGGTTTTTAAACGCAGCCTTTTTCCTATTAATGCAATTCTTAATTTCTTTAGTTATATAAGGTTTGTTGTTTGGATATATAATAACATTGTTTTTAGTGAGTACATCGTCCACACAAAAATGTATATAATCCGTTATTGTCTCAGTAGTCGTATTAATGTCCATATCATTAAAAACATTCCAATCTGTGCAGAGGAAACACCCTTTGAGTCTCTCTGTGGCATCGTCCGACCCTACAGTTACTTCCTTCATGCATGGTTTACTGCGTTTGAGCATAGTCCTGTATGTAGGAATTAGATGGATAGTGTTGTGGTCGGAGTTAGCCAGCGGTGGTTTCGCTCTGGCCTCATAAGCCTTTTTAATGTTACCATAGCACTTGTCCAGGGTTCTGTCCATTCTTGTCCCACATTTTATATATTGTTCGAAACCAGGCAAGAACAGTTCAAGCTTGCACTGATTAAAATCACCTAATATGAATACTGGAGCCTCTGGCGAGCACTGTAGTTGTTGGTGAACACAATCCGCTATACACTCTGCTGCTCTAGCTGCATTTTCACTAGGAGGGACATAGACCGCACAAACAACGACGCTACCAAACTCCCTCGGTAGATAAAAAGGTCTCATTTTCAAGCACAGAACTTCAGCATCAGGACAGCAGATTGTGTCTTTAATTGTGTACTGTTTTCACCAAGCGTTACTCACATACACAGCCAGACCGCCGCCTCTGATTTTCCCCGACTGTGCATTCCTGTCCGCCCGCACCAGCGAGAATCCTTCCAGCCCCAGAGCAGCGTCCGGGACATCAAGGTGCAGCCATGTTTCCGTAAACACCATCAAACTTGAAGCGCGATATAAAAATAAATAAATGGACAGCGTTAACTAACTCTCTTATGCCTAATGTAGTGAGTGTTCAAGCTACGGAGAAAATGAAATAAAGTTTGAATTTGTCATGCTTTGTTCTGATCAGAGCACGTGAGCGGAGAGCGCATTTCTGAATATTCCTCTCCGCTCGCTCATTCCGCTCAGGGTCGCTCGCTCAACCCAGAATGGCCTGCAGGTTCGAAAATATGTGGAATAAGGGCTGCTAGTCGACTTTTTTCTAGTCGACTAGTAGTTGTTCATTTAAGCCATTAGTGGACAAATCGCCCCTTTATATTAATTTTATTACGTAAATAGGCTATATACAGGATAATGAGCATGTACATAATATAGCCGCACTCAGGCGCACGACCGTACGCATAAAGATTGCCACAAAGAACCGGCAAAAGTATGAATGTGTCAAAAATAGCAAGGAGACATTTAATTGTTTAATAATGAATTGGTGTTTTCTGTGTCGCTGCAAAGATGAAGTTGGCGATGCGGACTCGCCAAGAACGCCAGAGAGAAATGCACATTTCACATGGATTACATAATCAGAGAGTAGCCTATTTCATTTCATTTTGAATAGTTTCGTTTAAAAGTAGACATTTCAAGCTTTCTATAATAGATAGCCTATATTTCTCAAATCTGTGATGCACAAGCTCAGTTTTGGCGCCCTCCAGTTCACGTGCAATGCAAGTGATTGTGCCAGTGCCTTATTACATTGTCTGCTATATACAGTATTTGCTTCTTATTTATTAAATACAGGCAATTGGTTGATAAAACATTGATCAAAATTAAGATACAATTTATACAAAACAAAACTCAATGAAGTGGTCAAAATCATGTCTTACCCACTCCATGTCTCCAGTCATATTGCGCATCTCATGATGTATCTTTATCTTTCTCATGTTGCATATGCTCACTTTCATAATCAACATTAATTAAATAAAAAAAGAACATTAGCCTATAATATTTAAACATAAATATGAAACTAAATGTTTTCTTTAATGGCTACAACACATATACAGTACAGAGAATTTTCATGTCTTGTCGTCAGCCACAACATAATGACGTCACATATTTTCCAACTCAGCCCCCAGCCCCCCTCGCATGAAACAGCTTCCAGCGCGCCTGCAGACGGGTGCAGTGGAGCAAGAGCCCGGGTCGCAAACAGAGCAGCGCCACCGGAAGTTGGGTAATGTCCCTTTACTGTGATGTTGGTCAACCCCTGGTAATCAATACAAGATCGCAGAGAACCATCCTTCTTGCCCACAAAAAAGAACCCCGCCCCTGCTGGAGAAGAGGAAGGCCGGATGAACCCTGTTGCTAGAGAAACAGAAATATAATTCTCCATGGCCTCCCTTTCTGGAACAGAAAGTGAATATAACTTGCCCTTAGGCGGAGACTTACCTGGCAGTAAATCTATGGCACAGTCGTAGGGGCGGTGCGGAGGAAGAGAAGCAGCACAGGACTTACTGAACACTTCCTTCAGGTCGAGGTACACAACGGGCACGTTAGATAAATCCACTGCCTGAAACACAGAAACAGGTACAGACGGACAAGCAGACAAAAGACAATATTCATAACACTGAGATCTCCATGCGGAAATGGAGTGCTGGCGCCAGTCCACCCTGGGGTTGTGTTGTGTGAGCCAGGGGTGACCAAGAACTATGGGTGCCAGAGGTGAGTCCATGAGGAGGAATGACAGAGTTTCCGTACGGTTGCCTGATGTGGTGAGTGTTATGGGTCTGGTGGTGAGTGAAATATTGGGGAGTTCTTGACCGTTGAGGGTGTTGACGGATATGTTATGAGTAAGTGAGGTGACAGGAATGTGAAGTCTATGAGCGAGCTTACGGTCCATAAAGTTGGAGCCCCATCATGGTGGACGGCAACAGGCTCTGGGCCACGGCAAACGGCGGCAATTCCTCCGCTCCCTCACGGATGGCAGCCGCCCCTCCAGCACCTAGGCGGCCGGCAGCGAGCTCGTCCGTCCCCCCGGCAACTCACTCCAGCGCACCGCCTTGAGCGTCCATGGCGACGGAAACTGCCCGCCATGCTTGATGGCACCATGAATTCCCCACAGCGGCAAGGGCTCTTTGACAGCGCGTTTCTCGTTCTTCCCGGGATTCGACACCAGTGTAACGCAGTTCAGATGTTATGGGAAGAAGGAAGCGGGAACCGGCATTTAAAGACTTTCATAATAAAATAAACAAATACAAAATAAAAGTAAAGATAGCAGCCCCAGATGGATGACTGCTGTCACATATAACAAAACACAAATAAAATCCAGGCCTGTCCTCTCTCGATCTCCACTATCGTCGCTCCTCCTTTTATGCTTCCGCTCCTCCGTGAGAGATACGAGCAATCACGCCACCGGCCTCGCGCCTTCCTCCCACTGCCCTCAGCCTCGTCCTGCTCGCCACACTGAACAAATTATAAGAAATCCTTTAGATTACAAGGAAAATGTAAAAAAAAAAAGATTATGCTGTACAAAGACAGTGCTGCAGTAATCAATAAAGTAAACCTAACTCAGAGATTAGGTTTTAGGAGACAAAGCAAAAAGAACAAGGTGAGCGAACACTTCCTTGATGTTGTCCAGCTTCTCTCAACATGATAGTTTGTATTTTCTTATATGCAGTTCTTCATGAATTGAGCTCAAACAACATGCTGTAATAATTGTGGGTTGAAACAACTGTGATGCTCATTCAGGTTCGCTGTGATGATAAACTGACTTATGCTTCCATCAGAGGAGAAAAAGCTGGAGAACTTCAGTTCACGTTATGCCTCTGTGAACAAGAACAAATCAGTCAAATAATTATACAAAACCCACATGATCAGAGGAATATCAATCTAATATAACTCAATCCTAATTGGTTCATTCATTGTTAATACTTTCAATGTCTTTTACATGTTAACAAACAAACTGTAACAGATTGTTGTCTTTTGTCCTCTTTGTGTTCTGGCTTTGAGTTCTAGCGCTTCCAGCACTGTTTTAATAACCTTTGGTCTTTAGTTTTAATTTAACAATGTGGAACTAGTGTGATATTTTCAGTAGTATTTTCAGAGCGGTGAACTCACTGTTGAGGTTTGGAAACATGTTTCTGGTGAGTGTGAGAACTCTGTTAGTTTAACCACACGTTTTTAGAGAAACACGCGTGGTTAATGAAGAAAGAAAGAAGAGGAACTGACATCTTAGCCCACACAGAACTGGTCAAAACACATACTAAATATGTGTCCATAAGACTTCTGAATAATGCATTTTGTTGCCTAGAGTTTTTTCTTCAAAATGATGTGAAAATCATCCTGCCTAATCATTCAAATAAAACAATACATTGATTTAAATTTTGTAAGACACTTTTTGTTTGGAAAGGCAATATGCACAATAAAAATAATTTAAAGAGAAGGCTTATATTGACCTTTTAAGATTTTGTTTACATCTATCCTTGTATATATATATATATATATATATATATATATATATATATATATATATATATTTGCTATTTTATTAAAAAGGTTATACAATTACAACAACAATTAAAATGTTAACAATATTTCCAGTGTAATCTTTCTTTGTAAAAACTAAAGTATACATTTTATCATACGTACATCTCTGTATAGCAATAGAGTTTGGTAAAAGCTGTTCATTCATTCACACACAAAAACGTGATTCATATTTAAATAGTCTTTTTGCCAGCTGTAGCTACACAACAGCGCGCATCTGTGCGTTCATTCATTCACACACAGAAACGCGATTCATATTTAAACAGTCTTTTTGCGTGTACAGACACTTGCAATTAGAACAAAGCAAATATTGTACTGACCTATTCCTCAGCCGGATCCGTTGATCCTCGAAATGAAACTTCCAGCACTTCTGAGATAAATTTTCCAGGATTATTATTAAGATAGTATTATTCCTCACAGCGTCGTAAAGTACATGAGTCTGAAAGTGAACTCACGGTGTGTGTTATCCAGCTGATGTGGGCGTTTCACAGGTCTGTATCACCTCAGATAATTTGCGTTTGAATAGCGCGCGCTCTCTGTGGGCGGGGTCACATTAAAACTTAATGAGCTGAGATGAGAACTACTGACATCTCTCTCTTTTCATACATATTACATAAACTGAGAATATTAGTTTTTTATAAAAATTACTTCATTTAAAAGAAAAGAATTCAAGCTTCATGCCTGTGTGTCTGTGTGACTGTTTGACTGAGTATTCGCTGAGTTACAGTTCATTTTCGGACGTGTTTCAGAATGGACTACACTGACAGAGTAGGCAGAACTTGTAAGATCAAAGTCAACAGAGTATTTTGAGTCTCTCTTGCACTGATAAGAAAAAAAGCGAGCCTATCACGCCGGCATGATAGCCGACCTCAGGGGGTTAAAATGTACTTATTATTCAGTCCCATAAGTACATAAAAACAGTTATTTGTACATAATTGCATTAATAACCTTATTAATTCCGCCTCTGACTGGGCCAGAATGAGCCAGTCATCGAGGTAGTTGAGGATGTGCATTCCCTTTTGTCTCAGGGGAAAAACACCGCACCCATGCACTTCTTAAACGTGCGTGGTTCCAGAGACAGTCCAATGGTAGGACTGTATACTGGAATGCAACCCCTTCGAATGCAAACTTCAAGAACGGGCTGTGAAGGGGTCATTTTGGATATGAAAGTATGCATCTTTCAGATCCACTGAGAAAAAACAAGCCCCTGGGCATACTAGCGTGAGGATTCGTTTCAAACTTAGCTTCTTGAACAGCCATTTCACGAGTTCACATGTACATGAAATCAGATGTAGTATTTTAAGTGTATTTGGCATGTTGTCCGGGGGAGGGCTCCGAGCTCGGAATTTGGCCCGAACCCAGAGTACTCCCCCTTTTTACTGGGATAGAAACCAGCCGAGAGTGAGGAGATGGGGTGGTGGAGGGTGCTGTGAAACTTGTCATGAGACAGAGGTGAGGAAAGGCTTCATTTATACCGGCTTCCTCTTGTGCTGATTGGTTGATTACCTGAACGTGCCCAACCCGAACTTTGTTACATAAAACTTCATTTCACGAGTTCGCACGTACATGAAATCAGATGTAGTATTTTAAGCGTATTTGGCATGCTGTCTGGGGGAGGGCTCCGAGCTTGGAATTTGGCCTGAACCCAGAGTACTCCCCCAAAAAGCCAGGTAAGCGCAGGACAGCGATCATAAAATTAAGTGAAATTAACCCCCCAAAAAGTGAAGGGCACGAGAAGGTATTTGCAAAAAACGAGTTTGACCGTTCGACCTGGAGGGCTCGCTCTCACAGCATCCGACGGGAGCTTGGATGCTCACGGCATCGGACGGGTAAGCCCCGCCAGCAGTTGAACTGTCAGCTCGAGTACGACGCGAGATTTATACGAGTGTGATTTGGGAACAAGTTTAGCCGTTCGACGGGTAAGCTCCACCAGCAGTCGAACAGAGGGCGCCCGCTGAACTCGGTCGGGGGGCTCGACCGGTGCTTCGAAGGGGGCTGGGACACGGGAATAGACCCCTCGCGGCCCAACGAATGGGGAGCCCACGCGGCGACACGAGCGCAGCCGTCCGGCAATGACTAAGACAGGCAGGCTCTCACTGCAATTCGAACGGGAGGGCTCGACCGGCGCTTCGGAAGGGGGACTGGGCCCGGCCCACGAACGGGGAGCCATCACTGCGTGCGAACGGGCGAGCCTGCAATTGTTTGTAAAAATACACTGTATTTTAGATATACTTATTGTAGCGGGCGTGAATACGGCGAGCCAAAATGGTTTTGAAAAGTGGTTTGGAGAGTGACAATGAATGGAGCACAGCAGGTGATGGAAATTAACAATTTAATTAGTTAGGGCTTGGTGAGCGTTTTTGATGTGGAAGCGGCTGGATCTGATGTAGGTTTTGAAAGCTTCTGATGACCAGCGACCAAGGGTTTGAATTTGTGATGCGATCTGGGAAAACCCGTCGGATGTTGCGCTGGGCCGTTTTCAGTAAATTCCAAAATAGTTTGAATGTCAGTTTTTTGTCAAATTTTTTTTTTCATTAAATTATTATTCTATAACATCTTTTCTCTTATCTCTGAAAATATATGTTGGCAAAATTCCCTTGTTTAGTGCAGAAAAACAGCGATAGTGTTAAGCTGAAAATACTCTCTTTCTCTAATGCATTCTATGCGACCATTTTCTCTAACGCACGGCAGAGGTAAAAAAAAAAAATAAAAAATCGCCGTATATCCCATACACCTGTCCGTCTCTTAACACTACAAAGATAGTTTACCTATAAAATAAACCACATAACATGTACAGTGAATGTGTATTAGTGCGCATTTCACGCCAATCCTGTTTAAAAAAAAGAGTGCCAAGCGTCCCGACGGTGACAGTTAATTAAACCTGTTTTTCTCAAAATTCCGTTCCAGAAAATCATAGCCATCGGCTGACTTCAGATAAACATAACTTTTGCTACCAACAAGCTATGATAAAAATAAAAACAGATTTGGAAAGGGCTTGATATCAGCTTCCATATGATATCAAAACCTGTAATAGGTAAAATTTCACCATGTGGTGGGTTTTCCCAGATCGCATCACATTTGTTGTTGGGAAAGACCGTTTTGTGCGGCTGTGGTTGCTGCTCCGATACGAAAGGAATGACTTGGAAATGTATTTGCTGCGATACCGGATTGGGTGAGGACTGCTTTAAGATGTTTTTGGAACCAGAATCTCATGGCTGGATGATTGGAGTCGTCTGCGAAGAGTGAATCGAGTGGGGATTTGAACATGGAACGTTTATACTGCAGGAAATTTATAAGAGAATGGTACGGTTGAATGGGAGTTGGCAGAATGAAAATGTAAACGAAGTGACCTTTTTTAGCTCGATCAGTTTTTCTTTGTTTAATGAAGAAAGATATCTACGACCTGTAAATCTGAAATTTTAGGGTGGATATTCGTGTCGAAGTTAGATGTGATTGTTAGTTCGGAGCAGCAGAGAAAACCGAAGAAAGCTAGGATGAACATTGCTTCTAGTGTGCAGGCGGTGTTGGTGGAATGGTATCCGAGACGGAGTGTTGCAATACATTTGGTGAGTATGTCAATTTTAATAGGTTGTCTGGTATCCGGGGCGAGTGGGATGAGTTCTTTGAATTCCTTTAATGAGAAGGGACGTTTGAGAGTTATTAATGGCGGGGGCAGGCTTACCGTAGGCTAATTTATGGAAAAATGTAATGCCGCTTAGATAGCTTTTTATGGATCCGGCTTGGAGACCTTTAACTCTGTTAAGGTGAGATATGAATGATGTAACGGTTAAAAGAGAAAAATCGGGAAACGGCAGATTGTGAGAGAGGGAAATTAAAGATTTCCATATGTTTGGAGGGTTCTAGGTGAAACTGCTTGGAGGATAGAATTGATAGAGGTGTCCAGAAGGGATTTTAGCGGATGATTTATGGGAAGATCAGCTGAGAATAATGAGGGACTGGGGTTGGAATGGGATCCGCTTCTGGCGCCAGCATCCTGAATTTCTGGAAAGAGAAACGGGAGAGAGAGTCAGCGATTTGATTTTGTGCGCCTGGAACGTGTTTGGCAGATCCAGATGAGGCGTCTGAGGAGTGGCATTAACGCAGGTGAGCGAGCCCAGGCTCGCTGAAGGCCTGCGGCGGCGTGACGCCGGGGCGGGACCCCGGCACTGCGTGTGAGGAAGGTGGAGACGCTGCAGGACGAGAGATCGGGGCCCGGCGGGCCTTGCTCGTTCGAGCCGATGAAGTGGGAGCTGAATGAGAAGGGTGAGTAGATTGCAAGGAGACATATAGATGAAATAATTCTGCTTTATTCAATCTTCGTGAAAAGTTGATGTCAGAATTAATTAGGGCTTGTCTCAGCCCTTTAACAGTCCATTTCCCTATGGCAGGGATGTTTGGATGGACCGGAGAGGAGGTAGACAAAGAGGAAGATGGTGGATTTCTCGCCGGCGGTGGTGAGGGGAGTCCTCGGCGTCTTGGCGTGCGTGGAGAGGATCGTGTGAGCCGGTTTGAGGATGGAGGCTTGATGATGTTGGTGGTTGGAGAAGGAATGATCCTTGGATCGGCGGATTGCGATGGAGGCTCATCTGTGACGAAAGAATCGTCATCAGAAGGGAAGAGCTCTAACTTGGAAATGACAGCAAAAGGGCGGGGCCAAATGCTGTGAAACTTGTCATGAGACAGAGGTGAGGAAAAGCTTCATTTATACCGGCTTCCTCTTGTGCTGATTGGTTGATTACCTGAACGTGCTCCTCCCGAACTTTGTTACATAAAACTTCATTTTGTGAGTGCGTAGCTCAGTTGTCTGAGGTCTGGGATGGGCCTGATGCAGCCATCCTTCTTGGGAACGAGGAAGTAACAGCCATAGAAGCCAGTAAGCTCAGTACTTCAGAGCGGCGGACGTGAGCCACATTGCTCTTCAGTGAAGCATTGACTTTGCCCGCGAAGCGGGGTGGTCTGTGAGGGAATTGGAGTAACCTCATGTCATCATGTCCAGAACCCATTTTGACACACCGGGGATAGCTTTCCAAGCCTCGGCCCAGGTGGCTAAGGGCTGAATTAGTTCAGAAGCTCGCCACGCTGGGCCGGGGACTGGTGTTCATAGAAGTAGTGTTTGGCCGGGCGGAGGCGCAGCTTACGGCTTTGCTTCGGGGCCTGGGTCGCTGCAGAACACGAGCGCAGCGAGGCGAGACTTGCACTTTGCCATGAGTGTTCAACCTTGATGAATGCGGCTTGCGTGGGCACAGACCTGGCAAGTGACACGCACATTGGCGTGGGGCTGTAAAACAACCACTGGCTAAAGATGCTCTTTAGAGAGTGATATGCTCAATAATTGTCCCTGATAGCCACAGGGCAGAGACATATTTTTCAGCTGCAGACCCTTAAGCACTGTGCTTGCTGTGTGACACGCGGGACATAGGCTGACATGGGCTCACTTAGCCCCTAGTGGTCTGCAAATGCAGCTAGGCGGAGCTCGTGCGCTCCCAGCGAGAGTACTAGTCTTTGATGAATGTGGCTTGCGTGTGCATAGCCCTAGCAAGTGACACACTCAGATACTTTAACCCTCTGAGGTCTGAGCTGTTTTCTGGGCTCTGGAGGTGTTCTGACATGCTCTGACATTTGTGTTTTTTTCTGTTACTTGTGACATTTTCATGGCTAAAGTCTAATTACACTGTATTCAGCACAAACTCTGCTACAATAATATATCAGCAGCATGTATGTAAAAGTTTGTAGTTTTGAGATAATGACATTTATGCGTGGTTTGTGAAAATACAAAAAAAAATTCTCACTGAAATAAGGCCATGAAACCCATACTGATTATTTCTTCACAAGACTTTTGAAAATTGTATGACATAGCCTAGAATATTTGCTCCAAAACTATGTGAAAATCACCCTGACTGCTCATTCAGATAAGACAATATATTGATTTAAAATTTCTAAGACGTGTTTTGTGTGACAAAGCCATATGCGAAGAGGCGTGATCATCTCATGAATATGTAAGGTTTTAACACCTGAGAAAGACAAAGACACTCCCCTAACTGCCCTATTAGGAGCGATCAGGCCCTGTCATTCAGAGCAACCTTGCACAAAGAATGAGGAGATTTAAAAAAGAATGGCTTTTAGATTGTTTGGATTTATTTACAACACAACACAATCCAAAAATACAAATGACAAAAGAGCACATTGAAAACAATGATCCAAAGACAGAGACCTTTGTGCCATTCCTAAAAACATTGTACATACCTTTCATTTCCAAGGTGTTTGATTTTCACTTTACCATGTTCATGTACAGAGACTCATGTGAATGTTGAAGTCAGCAGGACTCAGTTGCATCTGGTCCCTGAAAGAAAAAAAAAAGAGAAAAAACTGTGAACATACTGATATCAAGAGAAACTATAGGGCTGCACGATTTTGGGAATAGATTTTAGATTTTTCTGGTTAAAATTTCTTTTTAAAATTCACAGAATACACACACACACACACATGTTTCCAACAATATATAATGAACACCAGGTTTGTTGTGCCTTGTAGGCATAGGCTACGCAGTGCTGCATAAAATAATAATAACAATAAATTAAATCTTCCAAAAGATTTCAAGAACAACTACGCTAGAGAAAAATATATTGATTATCATATGTTACTTCAAATGTTTCCATTCGTTATGATGATATGAAATGAGATAATAGTAAAAACATAAAGCCTAATGTTTGGTGCATTTTTCCTTTCAAACGCACAGCGCGCTCCAAAATGTGATACCACAGCGCGCTCCAAAATATGATACATTCAAACGCCATCGCGCTCCAAAATATTAAACATTATGGTTATACATATCTATGTTTGAGCAGATATCCACAAACAGTATTTAACAGTAAACATGGGTCTAAATAGTATAATATTCACCATATATCTAGCAACAGTTCAACTGCAATGTGAAGTTTATGCAACAATACCATAAACTAATAAGTAAGAATTTCTTACCTTACATCTTTCTTGTCTTCAAATCGCGTTCTTCTTCTTCTGAGGTAAATCCATGTAAGCTCACAGCGTGTCTTCCAAACTCGACGAAAAGCAGAGACTTGTGAAGTTTGTTGGTGTTTTGTGTTTGAGGTAACGAGGGCGTTCGCGTTCCATGTGGACGATTTGCATGTGAATCACTTTTGCGCGAGTGGGCGTGTCGAATTAAAAAGTAATTAGCAAGCGTTTGAGATACTGGACATCCTGTTGGTTTTATACAAATTACTTAAACAGAGAATATTTGTTTTCAGTTTGAATCCGATCATTTAAAAGTACACACTTAAATGTGTATAAAGGTATATGGCTCATAAATGTGTGAGAAGTATTCGCTGAGTTTTGTTTCAGTTTATAGACGTGCTCAAGAAAAAAAAGTTCACCGCGACGGAGAGGCAGAACGCACACCCTGTTTATTTTCTTTATTTTACAAAAGCACAATGTTTTGATTTGATTGTAAGTGGACACATACAAAAGTAGAAATATCACAGATTATTTTTTTATATTTCTTTTTTCTGTATAACCATAAATGATGGAGTAATTTAAGTTTATGTTGCTGCTATGTGAAAAAAATCCAGCAAAACGCGTCTGCGCGTTTCTCGACCTCAGAGGGTTAAGAATAAACTGCGGCAAAAGACGTTCTAATGAGTCTCAACTGATAATCACAGCGGAGAACATCACACTTAGCACTGTGCTCAGCTGAGCGTAGTCAGCGTTGTGCTCGCTCTCACTGTTTTTGGAATTTTCCTGCTACAGAGATAGTGAGACGCGCGGGAAATAGACTTTATCACTTACTCCCGTTTATTCAGCCCTGTTTCGGTGCTGAAGAATGAGGGGAAGAGTTGCCGAATCATTTCATAATTGATGAACCTTACACAGTTATTGAAGCAAATCACCACTAAACTGAACTGATCTAAATAATGACTCTATTGTCTTTACAGGAGTCAGGAGAATCTGTTTGCATCATTATTTTTCTGGTTATCCCAGTTAAGACACATGATGTTAACAAGCAGAATCACTGAAGGAGAAAATCACACAGTTATGGTGATCAGTGTTTGCTTTAGTTGGGCCCTTGACTTTTTATGTACCCTTATTTTAACACTTTTGAGTCTGGTCAAATAAATTCCCAGGAGAGTTAATTTAACACTGGAGTTTTTGCTGTGTATATATAGATGAAGTGTGATATTGACGCATCTGTCAGTGCAACACTTCTGGAGGTTGTGAATTTGTGGTTTCACAAGCACAAACTTAGTAGCCTAATAAAAGCTTCATGGTACACACATACATTTAGCAACACAATGTGTTAGTGATGTGATGGGGGGGGGGGGGGGGGGGGGGGGGGGGGGAATTGTTTTCTCTGACAAATATTGTTTTCTCTGACAAATAATCATAAGCTACAATAGCTGGTTTCCATCCAAACGTAAAGTTTAGAAATGTTGTGTTTCCATCACTCGTTTCTGATGCGATACTTCAAAATATGCATAAAAACAGGGTGAATGGAAACAATGGAATATATGTTTGTATTGATTTGTGTGGAACTGTTCATTCAAAGCACTTTGTTCACTGTCAAACATAATACTTCTTTATGGACTTGGTTGGTTTCTGGACGCCACTGTACAGTTCAGCTCACTTTCTGATCCAGAGCTTTTCAAAGTCAACACAGTTTTACACCAGAGATCTTTCTGATCGCTTCTTCAGCTGTATCATAGAGTCACGACTAAACACTGATGAGATCAGAGGAAGTAACTAACCAGAGGAGGAACTGATGATGTGTAAAGGAAGAGCTGTAACTCTATATAATGAAGAGGAAGACTGACAGAAACACAAAATGTCTGATAAGTGTGATCTGTGTCTGCTGGGACTGATCATTCTCTCTTCACTTCTCACAGGTAAAGAAATCTGTATTTTCTCTAAAGACATTTAGTGGAATTAGTCTGGAAAGAGTTCATTTGAACATGCTCAGTTTATTCTTGCACACATTCACGTTGTGATCTCAGAGTTGTGTATTGATACACACAGATCATACTGTATTATTCCTGATACTGGACATAGTGTCACTAAAACATCTGATGATGAAGAATTATCTTCATATTAAGAGTGTGTCAGTGATTTGAACAGCTCTCTGATAAAGACTAATAGTTTGATACTACTGATAACTGAAAGCATGAACTAATCATGAACCACTGAATAGTTATCCTGAACTACGATGGAGTCATTATGGATTCACGCATGAATAACGGCAGCCTTAACTACATGTTAGTGCATGTTTGATAGTTAATGCTTTCATTAACATTTATGGATAAACCAAATCAAACTGCCTCTTTAAGAAGGAACAAGAAGTACCCTGACTGCACCTCCATTCTCTGACTTATGGAAAAGTCACACAACAACTTAACTGGGCTGAATACTTGTTGTGTTACAATATGATCACAATATGAGCTCATCCCAGATAGAAATGTTATTGGACATGGACTACAACATCGCTCTAATGTCAAATATTGGAAACTTCATTAAACAACTCCACAAACAACATTACCAGCTTCACTTATTACTAACCAGATTTACTTCTGTCATATTTGTACAAAAGTCCTTATTGAGATTAACAGAGCTTTAGATGTTGATGATTTGTTAATAATAATAGTTTGGTTTGATATCACCATTATGGTGATCAGTGTTTGCTTTAGTTGGGCACTTTGACTTTTGATGTTTTAATGTTAGTTTTTCTCTGGCTGCTGGAACTGTGTGTTATGGCAAGAACAGTAAGAGAAAATGTGATCAGATGATGTCATCTACTTGATGATGACGATGACGATATAATCATCATGTTTTGTTCTGATCAGCTGATCTCTTCTAGACTTTCAAATGTGTTATTATTTGAATTTATTACATGGCTTGGTTGAATTCTAATGTTATTTTTTGATAACCGACCGCTGCTAAGTATAACACACCATTTCCTAGCCTACAATTCGTGCCATTCAGCGTAAGCACCGCTCCACTGTGATGTTTCCAAGCACATTTTGCGCATGTAAAGAGGGTGATTTTTTTGAAGAGGGATCGATATTGGAATGTGAGTGAAGTACAAAGAAGTGTACTTTCCTCCGTAATTTCCTACGGGGGGACATGTCCCCCCCCACCCCCCCACTCCCACTTTTAAAAATCCAAAATCGCTATTTATTTATATAGTGTGCACGCGATGTTCCCGGACGTGGACGCGCGCGCATCGACATAGGCTCGGTCCTGCTCCTCCGTGGTATCGCGGTTGCGGCACAGGCGATGAAACGTCAGAAACAACAACAGGTGACTAAGCTATCGTTATATGATCCCGCTCTTATTCATGCAAATGCTTTTAAACCATTCATGCGCGACAAGACAAAAGAGAACGCGCTGTCAGTAAATGTCCTCCTGACACACACACGACACGACACGACCCACAGATAGACAGACGCGCGCCAGTATCAAGTTCTCTTTCGCGCTAGAAAGAACAACACACATGTATGCCAAAATGTTCGTTTTGTCGAGTATCCTCACAAGAACAGTCTTAAATGAGTTAAATAAAATCTTAAATGAAAGTAAAGAGTAGTGAGAGAATGGGATGCGTGAGATCGTCAGCTGTGGCTGGTCCTAAAGTGGCAGCAGCTAATTCTCGGAGAAAATTATTAACAGCTCTTGACTAAAGAATGCGTGTAGCTTTAATACGGATTTCTCTATATTTAGTTCATAATTTATGCAGTGCGGAATGTTTTGATAACCTTATCCAATTTCTGTATATTTCATATCTGTTAGACAGGAAAGGCACATGTAAATATGACATTTATAATGGGTTTATGTAAGGTTTGTTTTAAGTTCACTTAAATTAAAAGTTTTTATATTTTTTGAAGTCTAATAAATATTTAAAATTTGGGGGGATAATCATTTTCATTTTTTCTTAGAAGCCTATAATAAATAATAGTTTAGCATCCAAATAAATTGCGAATATGGAAAAAAAAAAAAGTATTCGAATGAGAGAGTTACGTGGGCCCAACGAAATTATTTCGTTTTGGCTTGTTTATAGATATTTTTTTCATTATTGTTCTGTTCTGAATATCATTAAATTTAAAGGATTTGTTGTGGAATATTTTTAGTGAATTTTTTAAGCATACATCAAACGATAGTAGGCTATATTAATTGGTTAAAATTCTTACAATGGTTAATGGTTAACCGGTTAATTAGCATCCCTGTAGCTTTAGCTAGATCAAAAGAGTGCAGAATCAACTTTGCATTGCGATCGCGTCACGGATAAGCCACTGCACGTGAATCATCAAAAGCGGTTGTTAAGAAAAGGCTTAAGAATAGGCCTATATAGGCCTATGGGTCGCGTCAAAAAATGTAAGGCCAAAATCAGACCGATTATGGCCCATCATACTAAATAGCACACATACAACTTGTAGGGGATTTTTTGCATTATATATATGAATACTGTAAAAAGTCTTATGAGTTTTACATGACAAAAGTATGCAAATGCGTATGGTATTAGTAGAAAATAACTGATATTCATATATAAATCATTTGAAGTTCTTATATTGAATCATATGCTAGTCAAATTAAAGTCATATAGAATTTATACACATTTTGTGTCATTTGTTTATGCGTTTCATACAGATTTCATGTTTTGATGACCAACATCTGATTCACTTATATGCAGTTGGCAAATGTTTTAATTGTACAGTGCAGAAGCTGGTACGAGGATTACTGTCAGAATATCACTGACCTTTATGAGGACTGTGAGGATTTTCCTACAGGATTTGATGGTACTCTAAAAACATTTAATATGATTTACTACATTTTTTTGGTGAAACATTTTTACACTTAGAATATTGATAAAAATTTTAAGCAGTGAAATCAATTACATACACTGTATTAACTGAGTAATGTAAGTAAAACAAATTAAATAGATCTGAGTAACTGCATTTGGTACATTTACAAATAAAATCGAGTAGAAATAATTGGGGGGGGGGGGGGGGGGACATTTAAAAACAAATATTTATTAGTAATATTAACTGTGTTTATATGCGAGTAATATTAACTTTTTAATTTCCTCTAAACCTTTGTAAAAATATTCCATACAACCACCGGTATAACTACATGACATTGGCCTTTATTGTCGATGAGTAGCCTACAGAAATACAGCATATTTTATAATATTTTTAACACGTATACAATATTGCCTACATTTAAACTCATGTAACAAACATTTTCTAAGTAAAAATTAAACATTTAGGCCTAAACAACTAGTGTAATCAACCAGTCTGTTATCCAGTATCCACCGGATCAGCGCTGGTTCCCGTGCCAGAGATGGACTCGCCTCTGCGGGGGAACTTATAACTTTACACCGCCGTCCTGCGTCACTCACAGCCGAAATATGCTGCGACGCGACTGACTCCATCACCTGCCAATAAACAAACTTTTACCATCAACAACAATAAACAAATTTTATCATCCAAATTAGTTATATTCATTATCTTTAGGAATATAGTCGTGTGTTTTTATGCAAGGCGTTACAATCACGCGAAAAGACAGGCGCGAGTCGACACTCGTTTAACTCGTTTAAAGGGACATTGTGTAGGATTTTCTCCCATCTAGCGGTGAAATTGTATTTTGCATTCAAACGAATAGTGCTCTCCAGCGCCTCGCTTTTTCAAATGCGTGTTGAATCTACGGTAGCCGTTATGTACCAAAAAGCTATGACAGGATGTCTTATAATAGCACTTCATCGAGTTTTCCTTCGGGTGAACTGGTTTGTTATTTCAAACAAACTGCAACTTGACACAACGAACAAACGAACGTTACAGTTTTGAACAAACAAAACTTACAACCTTGTTTTTAGGGCCTTCTCTACTTTACTCAATAGCTGCTATTCATCAAAGAGCCGGTTTAACTTTTAACTATAAATGTTCTACTGTCTATATAATAAAGTACACAACCAAGCAATGAAAAAAAAGCTCGTAATTAAGACCGTAACATTGACTTACCTGTCGAGAAGAAAGCAGGCAACTTCAGCGTCTCTTTTGAAAGCTTTCTCCTGCATTAGCTGTCCCGACATTAAACCTTGTTTTTTGTTATCTCCGGTCACGTTTCCTTTTACAGTCTATTTTGGACTTTTTCGGGAGTTTTTTTTTTTTACTTTTATCCTGTGACTCAGCATATGTATGGTCCTCCATTATAAATAACCGTACAGTGCAGCCTTTTAAACTTGCTGGGGCAGTGACAAGCGCCTCTCACTGCTCTGCTCCTCCGCTTCTGCTGGTTTCAGTCACGTGACGCTGGCTCTGAACGAAAACGTGTTGTGGAAACGCGTTGGCCTAGTACTTTTTGTCCCTATTATAGTTTTTCAAGATGGCGGAACTACATGGAAGCCTCCGTGGACCTACCCGTCCCATGTATATAAAAATAATAAATTCTTCGTTTACGAGGATAAGTCAGATAATTAGCAGAGGTATTTGTACACCATTGAGGACATATTTATGAATAAAAATATTGATTTTAGCTTATAAAATACCTTAAAAACTACACATTGTCCCTTTAGGGTGAGTAACATTGCATCTCTGTATGTTCTTTCGCATTAAATCAAATGATTTAAAGCACATTAATGATTATACAGATAAAAAAAAACGTACACACCTGAATTTCACAGAGGAAATGCACCAATTCTGCGCCGCTGAGAAGAGAAGAGGAGAACTGTTCTGGACTGGAGAGAGTTCAAACAGCGTGCGCTCACTCAACCGTTGAGCTGTCCTCACGTCAGAGGGTGGGGGAGGGGTGCATTGTATTAATTGAGTGAACTTAATTTCTTGTGCGTGTTAAATATTAATAATATTGATTTTATTTAAGTAATATTTGTGGTTCTTGAAACAGATTAGTTTAATTATCCATTCTCAAATATTGTGATGGAAATTTCACAAATATATTAGCTAAGTGTTTTGTAAATAAATAATTGGTTAGTCAAATACTAAATTATTTTAGTGAAAAACTTCAAACTTAAATATAACTGTAAATTTCAGACAAAATTAATTGTTGGAGTTTTAGTAGATTATTTCGGTAAGTAAATGATATTCAGAGATTTTATTAAGTTTGTAACATCTCCTTTCTTTTAAAGATGTTACTCTGAGGGGGTTCAACAGAATTTTGACATGTACTGATAAAAATAACTCTTCACAAAACAAATGATCATTTGCTTAAATTTTATTTTCTTCACCAGTGCTTAATAAATGTGTCACAAAGACAATAGAAATAAAGTCAGAGGTCTTTGTCTCTTCAATAAAGAGTGAAGAAAACTTATCTCTTGGCATGTCCTGTCTTTGATAAGGTGTGTGATGATGAAGTGATGATGAAGATGAAATGAGTCACAGATCCCCCAGGTTATTTGAGTGCGATGCAATGATAGTAATCCTATAATCCTCCATACGAGAAAAGATCGCTTGAGATGAAGATGCTCAGTGAATAGCTGTCCTCAGCGCCACATAGCTGACCATGTGCAAGGCCATGTGCTGCAGCCTTGATGCTGGTGTGGACCGCTCTTGGATTCACTGGCCCTCATTTATCATTCTTGCGTAGAAACTGGCGTATATGTTGGCGTAAGATTATGCTTGCACTCCTCTCACCTCCTGATTTATGAAGCTGTGCGTACCTTTGAAATCCAGGTGTACGCAATACCTGCCTTTGATAAATGCCGCGGCTGAAAACGATTGTCATTAGAATAACACGCCCCTATCCGATTGTTAAGTCTGACGTCACGCGTGACGTTTAGCCTTTTCCGGGTCCAAGCGCTCCTCTCGTCCAGAAATAACAATGGTGGAACCTGTAAATTTATTTACGATCACGTCCTTCTTAGTGAGGCACCCTTGGCGGTCAAAAAGGGTTTAAATTCCTTTAACACCAACAGAGTGGTTAGTGTAGCTTAGTGTAGTGTAGGTGGCATAATTAAGGGTAGAGTCCAGGCATCAATGAAAAAGAAGATTTACGAGGTTGAAGTGAGTTAGCTCGGGACACGGGACACAGCACTGCGGCATTGTAAAAACACTCAATAATAACCAAAACACTAGCGAAAGCGGTAGGTAGGTAGAGAGGACCTGGACTTTGGACCCGGAAAGAGTATTATCGGAGAATGGTTACGTCACAACTTAACAACCGAATATATTCAAGTCTCCGCTTCCCCCACGCCCTCATTTTACGCCATGGACACACAGAAGACGGCAAAGAAGAGAAACTTGGATGAGCAAATGACCTATCACAATGCATTATTTTACAGCACGTGTTTTGAAACAATTAGCATTTAATTTCGTATCACCTCACATGTATTGGGGTGTACAATAGTGATGATGATGTGATGTGGAGTAGCCTACCATTCATTCACATGGAATAATTGCATGACAATTTGTAATATTCTTATTCTTATTCTTATGATTTTTATTATTAATGACGCTTATTGTTATTTAGAAGAAGAATGGCGTTATTATTATTATTATTATTATTTAAAAGAAGAAGAATGTCATTTTTATTATTTTGTCAGTCTGAATTATTTTTTGGTCATTGAAAGCCTTTCATTACTGACCAAAAGAAAGAGGTATACTTTGTCTTTTGTCTTATTTTTCGTGTTCGCATTTATGAGGAAAAAACAATGTTACGTGACAGTTATCCATAACGGATGCGACCGCTCTGAAAGCGGCATGCTTTAAAACTTTCACAGAGACCTCAAACAGAAAGCACAAAGCCTTTCTTTAAAGCGAATTTCGTTTTGTATTAATTGTATCTTAATTTTAATCAGTGTTTCATTATCCAATTTTCTGGATTTAATAAATAAAAAGTAAATAGCAGAGATAATCACACCACGGAGGCGCCAGCGCCTGAACTGGAGCTAACGTTAAGCTATCATCCATGAACCAAAACTCAACGTATAAGGTAGCCTACTTGCCTCACACACCTACAAAAAAATAGAAATATATCTACTATCTACAGAAATCTCTACTTTTAAACAGAACCATTCAAAACAAAATAAAACGATGTAATCCGTATGAAATGTGCCTATTTCTCTCCGGCGCGTTCACTACTGCGAAGATCGCGAGTCAGACTTAATCTTTGCAGCCGACACAGAAAACCAAATGTTTTTATTGGTTTATTAAGTACAAACAGGCGAGTTATGAAAAATTGAGTGTGAGGGATTTGTTCACTTCACACAAAAATATCTTGGAATGAGATGGCTAACTGTAGTAGCGTTCAGTCCACTGTCTATAATAGCCTAATTTAGAGATCACTTTTTTTTTTTTACCCGACTACCTACAACTTTAATCGGTTAACGTTGATACTGTCAACCATCGGTCAAACGGTCATCGGTTAACATCCCTATGTTGTTGTTTTTTTTTTACAGTGGGTCATAATATATCATATCTTTTAGTTTGTCAGTGCGTTTTGTGGTGTTAGGAATTGTTTTTCTGTGCATTTCCGCACTAACTCAAAACGTGCGTACACCATCTCCTGAGCTGGCGTAGGATTTGAGCGTGCCGTACGCCAACGTCCATATTGATAAATCTCAAAGTCACCGTGGTTTTGGGTGTACGCCAGGTGTACGCTGGAAATTTGGTGTACGCACTTTTGATAAATGAGGGCCACTGTCTCTAGAATCCAATCCGGGCTCACAAAAGAACATGTGGTAATTAAAAGTCCTTTCTAGAAAGAAATCAAATAACTAACATCAGTGATCTCAAACAAACACAACATCAAATATAAACCAAACCATACTCACAGTTGAGCAGAAACTCAAAGTGTTCTCAACACAGGACTTTGGATGAGAAAGAAGGTAGCACAAGATCAATCCTCAGATTTCCCTCTACCAAACGAACTGACTTACTCTATGGTGTCAGTGTTTATATACCCAGTTACCTCCAGGCAATAGAAAAAATTGATATGTGAAATATGCAACTGTATCTTGTAGAATACACTCTAATAAATAATTTTGTAATTAAAATGTGTGCTTGTGTGTGTAGTTTAAATGTTGTGGTTCATCTAAGGCTGATTATACAGTATATAACCATGATTGACTACAGGCATAGGGCTCGACTTAGGATGAGAAAAATAGGCTCGACTTGAAATATTTAGTGAATATATGGAGGAAATGTATACCAAAAAAGCTAGTAAAACAATCATTGTTTGTGGAGACTTCAACATAGATATGCTCAATCCAAATAAGCATAAATTGACAGAAAATGTCATCAGTACAATCTACAGCTTGAATTTGTACCCTAAAATCACTAGACCTACGAGGATAACGACCCATAGTGCCACATTAATTGACAATATTCTAACAAATGAAATCTTTAATGATGCAATAAGTGGAATATTAATAAGTGACATCAGTGATCATTTGCCCGTATTTACAGTGTTTGATAGCGATTGTAAGCCTCATCAGGAACCATTAAGCAAATTCAAAAGATTAAGATCAGAAGAATCCTTGAATGTTTTTAAGAATGATTTATTTGTACAAAATTGGGACAGTGTATATGATAAGAGCAATGTGCATGATGCCTATGAGTTTATGAGAATATTTAAAAAACTATGACAAAAATTGCCCATTGAAGAAAATAGGTACAATTTCAAAGAAAAAAGGACATCCCTGGATTACAAAGGGATTGAAAAATGCAATCAAAAAGAAGAATTTGCTTTATAAGGAGTTTTTTAAACAAAGAACTAAAGAGGCGGAAAATAAGTATAAGAAATATACAAATAAATTGACCAATATCTTGAGAAAAACTAAGAAAGATTATTACAATAAATTAATAGAAAATAAGAAATCTGATGTAAGGGAAATGTGGAAAATATTGAATAAAGTAATAAAAAAATCTTCTGGCCAGTTAAGTTATCCTAAATATTTTAATATGGGAGATAAAGATAATTATAATATGACAGAGGTGGCAAATACTTTCAATGCATTTTTTGTTAATATTGGGAAAGAGCTGGCAGAGAATATTCTTTTTTGTTCAGGCAGTGATCTTCAGTTGCTAGTGCAGGAGACAAATAAGGAATTAGAGAAGATTCAATTATGGTTTGATACAAACAAATTATCACTAAATTTAAAGAAAACTAAATTAATGATGTTTGGTAATGGTCAAAATAATTTGCAAATTGAAATTAAGCTGGATGGAGTGAACATTGAAAAGGTTAATGAAATAACATTTTTAGGAGTCATAATTGACAATAAAGCGAACTGGAAACCTCACATTAGTCATGTTACAGTAGGAGGAAGGTTTCAAGGAGTATAGCAATAATTGGGAGAGCAAGGCAAGTTTTAAATCAGAAGTCTTTACGTATGCTCTATTGTTCATTAGTTTTGCCATATTTCACTTATTGTGTAGAAATGTGGGGAAATAATTACACAACAACAGTTCAGCCACTTGTTATTTTACAGAAGAGAGCTTTAAGGATCATTCATGGGGTGGGTTATAGGGAACATACTAATATATTTTTTATGGAGTCCAGATTACAAAAATTTAAAGATTTGGTGGATTTACAGACTGTGCAAATTCCATATAAGGCAAAGCGTAATGATTTACCTCAAAATGTACAAAAGTTATTTACTCGGAGAGAAGGAGGGTATGTGTTGAGAGGAAAATTACATTTAATATAACCAATGGTACACGGTAGGAAGAAAAGTTTTTGTGTTTCCATATGTGGCAACCCGGAGGTGGATTTGAAAGATAATTAGCCAACTACGCCACTCAGGGAGTTA
The DNA here is from genome assembly GCA_021554675.1 of Leuciscus idus. Lineage (NCBI taxonomy): Eukaryota > Metazoa > Chordata > Actinopteri > Cypriniformes > Leuciscidae > Leuciscus > Leuciscus idus. The sequence continues at coordinate 60,508,384 of CM038621.1, forward strand.
CACCCAGAGAATTTAATGTCTCTAATAGGACACGCAAGTTCGTTCACCAATAATCGCTCAGAGACATGGGTAACAATACAAAACAGTTGACTTTATTAAGTTACACAATCACTTTAAAACAATCATTAAAATATATCAGGCCTCAGCCAAGCACAGCTCATCATAAGGGTTTGGTTCTAAGAAGGTCACAGGAACACCAGCTAACTGGGGCTTACCAGCAGGGTCAGGCTATCAGAGATTAGGCTGCCTATAGCAGAGAAATCATTCCTTTCACCAGTGCACGCAAACACACGCACTCACACCATACTCCACGGATGGACACGGCACACTGTGAACACACCACCACCACTTAGAAGGGAATAGAGCTGGCCTCCCTGCCTTTGGCACCCAGATCCTGTGACACAAGAACAGAGCAATCTTAATAAGAGTCACTAAAAATGCACACAGAATAATTAAAGCGCTGAATTGCCCTATGTCGATTTAAATTAAACAACAAAACCCAAAATAAGAATTAACAAAACTGGAAAAGAAATGTACATGGCCTATTTGCCTTCAAATTACAAGTCATAAATTAAACAAATAAATTAAACAAAAAGAGTTAAAGAAATACAAAAGACAATGGATTTTAGTTTACAGAAAAATAAACCAAACTGATCTCAATAGTTTGCAGGAAAATACACTAAACTGGTTTTAACAGTTTACAGAAAAATAAACCAAACCGATCTCAATCAGTTTACAATAATTAACTGAACAGCAAAACAAAATACAAACTAGAAAAATCAAAAGAAAAATAATAAAGTTGCATTTAATAGGATAAACCAAATAAGCCACACAAAATAAATGCACTGCAAAACAAACCCCAAAAAAGATAAAGCTCTTTGCAAAATAGAAAACCAATTAATAAAAGACAAACTATATTAGAATATGCAAAGGCAAAGAGCAGAGAGTATCACTGCTATTCAAATATAAATAAAGACGACTTAAACAAAACAAAAGAAAAATAGAAAATGTAAAGCAAAATCAACACAAAACAAAACAGCAATGTTATCCGTGGGCAGGACGTGAAACGCGCCCAACTTGCAGTCGCACCAGCAGTGCGAGATCTGCATGAGAAACAAATCCGTTGATTTGAACCATACGAGAGGGAATGGCGATCAAGCAATCAGCTTACGCTCTCCAACGTTTTAGGGAGAGCACCTGGAATAAAATAGAATGTCACCATTTAATATTACTATTATAGAGCCTCACCCGAACTTAGTAAACGCCTGTTAGACATACCAATGACGAATATGATGCGTGCATACTCAGGAGCGCACACACACCCAACAACGGCAGTCACAGCAATAGTGCGAGACCCGCACGAGGAAACGGAACAGCTGACTCGCACTTTATGAGAGGAAATGGCAATCAAGCAATCAAGAGCTTACTAAGGTGCAAGAAAAACACATGCAACCAGGGAAAATTAGTTACTAAATTTAGAAACAATCTCATAAAGTCACCAAGCGTTCCTACCTCTCTAATGTCCACACCTGATGCCGGAAGCAGCCACAGTACTGTTTGCGGCGCGTCAGTGACGTCGACAAATGACGTTGACCTCAAGCACAGGTCTATCGCACTTTATATCCCCATGGTGACAGCCAATTGGCTTACGATCCACATATCATTATAAAGGAAGGTAAAGGGCTTTCCTACCACAATCTACCCCCCTTTTCTATGTCGTCGTCCCGACGATCCAAAAAAAAGGAAAGGAATTCTCAGAACAATAAGATGGTTAATCCCAAGGCCTAAACAAAGCTGAGATGGCCCTAGACACTGGCCCAATGGGAACCTCAACCTCTCTTTCTGTCCCTCTCACAGTGCGTGGGAGACGATGCATGTTAGAGTGCTGACCCGCCGTGGTGCGTCCCGTCCTGCGTGTGGCAACCGGCCCATCACCCATTGAACACGAAGGTAAATCCAAGGATACCTCCGGTTCAACAGTTAGAGGATTGGAATGACCTCTATTACCCAACAATAACTCATTTGTGGGATCGAATGGCACTAAATGACCCAAACCCTCAGGTGCAGGTACTTGAGCAGGTTGCGGGATCTCTGGCACTAATACCAACAAGTCAACATAGTCCATCTCATCCTCCAGCGGGGAAACCCCTGGTCCATTCACTGGACCAGTAAGCTGATCCACTTGTATGGATTCTCTCCGAATACGGTGTAACGGAGAGCAGATCACCAGTTGCATGGTGATTAAATCAAATTAATTAATGCAGTCTAAATCTACAAAACCCCTGTCTCGCTCTGACTCAAGCTATTCTCACATTCCAAAGCACTCTCATTTACGACACCTCTGTTGTTTTGAGATTGCTCGGCGCAAGACGTACAGCCCAAACGGCGCCGAAAAATGGTGTAAATCATTGACTATCTCTCTCTCTACATGATCTCTTACGTCTAAATCAACAAAGACCGTCTGTTTAGGGCTTGGAGAGCCTAACGCTGACCAATGAGAGCGATCCCGAAAGCACCCCCCCCAGGGAGTCTCTCGGACACTGATTTACACATAGACACTAATTAACTCTTCACAACAATAAAACAGTGTTGTAGGGACCAGATGCCAAAAACATGTGGTCTCTGCCGAGTGCATCAATCCAAGGACTCAAACGCACGTACACACATTTACACCCTCACCCTCCCCGGCTCGGAAAGCCAAAAGTTCAACGCGTGGTGTGAACTCTGTGTGACACACACACACACACAGAAACACACGCAGGCCCCACCACGTGTGATCCAAAATCCTTGTATAAAATATTTTAAATGTATTTTCGTGATGTGTATGATCCCCTGTCCCAAATATTATGCCTATGTAGTTTATTGGCCTGTAATCACTCTGTGGTGCCCACAATTACAAGAAATGATGTACCTCCTTGATTTTAGATATTAGAACTGTCATTCGCGGTATTGCCGTGTTCCACGAACCCCAACGATGCTGAATCTTTAACACAAAATATCAGAGAATGCATTGTTTTATTAAATACCAGTGTTATTAAGTTATGGACGAATTCATCGTTCCAAAACCCCGCGGAAAGGGGGGCGTATAAACCTCGAAACGTCAGGAGGTGGGCCCATACGTTGTTAAAGACGATTGGCCCACGTACGTGAGGGAGGCGTGAGTTTAGCCCTTTAAAATTTCGCGCCCCTCTCCTCTCAGTGCAGTCCGCCAGAGAGAGAGAAAGACGACACGCCTCCTTCCCTCAAGGAAGCTTCGCTCGCTTTTATTTTCCTTTTTATTTTCCTTTATTTCCAAGTCTTTTCTTAGAACTACTATTTACTGAAGTTGATAGTCTGCTGAAACCAACCCACAAAATCAACTTAAGGCTAAGATAATCTTTGCTGAGTCTTCGCTCGCTTCAAGTCGCCATAGCAACCAGAACGCTGTGACCACGTGATCCAGGGGCCTTTATCCAACACACACACAGAAGGCCGACCTTCCAAACAGAGTAACGTAGATCTTTTAAATTTGCAATCTGAAGGAAATGCTGTTTAAAGTTGTCTAAATATTACTAAGAAACGTTGGGGTTTTGTGGTGAATGACTAAAACTGTTTCTATCTCTCTCTCTAAATTCTCTTTCACACACACAAACATACACGTTCACACACACACACATACTCTCACCCACGTGTGCCGAGATAAACACACTGCCACGTGCTCACGGAGCCGTCGGCAAACCCATCTCTCCTTGCAAAACGCTACCCTCTCAACATCTCACACGCACACCTAAAATCAGTCTTATCTCCATTCTTCACTATTAGTTTCCTCTCGCTGATTCTCTCTCTCTCTCTCTCTCCCTTCCTTTCTCTCAAACCATTTTATTTTGTTGTATTTCTGTATTACGATCGTTATATTGCCTGTTTTGTTTATGCATTTTTACTCCTGCGTGATTTAAAATAATTGTGTAATCGCTAGCTTGTTTAAATAAACTTTGTTAAATCATTTGAATTAAGTTTGCCTGTTTTGTTTCAAATTCTGAGTCCCTGAGTAGTGCAGATTTTACCTTATAAGCTCTACGATCTCTTTTATTCTTAAAAGAAACCTAAAATTGTCTAAAACACGAAGATAATTATCTTCTTTGTGGCCACAAGAAAGTGTTATCTATCAGTGTTAAAGACGCCCGATTTCTGTTCATAAATCATACATTCTGTCCGCCGGACGGCCAGTCTGTGATAAATGAACCTTCTTCAACTTCTACCTCAAATTCCCCCAAATTGAGTAAATTCTACCCGTCTCTATCAGTGATTATTACAAGTAATTGTGTAATCGCTGATACAAGCCGAGGTTTTGACCTATTCCCTATTTTGAATAAATTAATTTATGGAAGCAACAGATGCATATTCACATTGATGAATATTACCGCTAATTTGAGCTAATTAATTCCCCAACACAAAGTCATTGTTGTTACAACGGTTCTTCAAAAGTGAACGGTGAACACATCGTACCTTATCCAAATCCTCAACTGGTGCAATAGTGTAAACAACGCCTCCCTCCTTTGGCGCCCTCACTACCTGATAAACGATGGGACTCCACAAGTCCTGGATCTTGTGGCGGCCTCTCACACTGTGATCACGGAGGTAGACCAACTGACCCTCTTTTAGGGGTAAGTCACGGACATGCTGGTCATGTTGTGACTTGCGATAATCTGCAGCAGCTTTCAGACATTCACGCGCTCCCTCGAAAGCGACCTGTAGTCGCATCTGGTGTTCCACGATCCAGTTGTGCACACTACCCGCACAGGGCTCTGTTACCCTACCGAGCAAGAAGTCCACGGGCAGCCGAGGCTCTTGGCCAAACATTAAAAAATAAGGGGATTCTCCAGTTGCCTGGTGAGGAGTGGTGTTATAACAAAAGGTCACTTGCGACAGGCAAGCGGTCCACTCCCTCTTTCTAGAGCTCGGCAATGTCCGCAACAAGTTATGCAAGGTTCGATTAAATCTTTCACACTGACCGTTACCGGCAGGGTGATAGGGGGTTGTACGCGACTTCTTCACCTGGTAAAACTCGCACAACTGGCGAATAAGAGCCGACTCAAAATTACGGCCTTGGTCAGAGTGAATGCGTCCCGGAACTCCAAACTTATAAAACCACTCATCAACCAACACCCGGGCAACAGTCTCAGCTCGCTGATCACGCGTTGGCACAGCCATTGTAAACTTGCTAAATACGTCGGTCATTACCAAGACGTTTTCCTGTCCCGAAGAGGAAGGTTCTAGCACCGTAAAATCAACAGCAAGGATTTCGTTGGGTCTAGAACTCAGCAAGTGGCCCATAAAGCCACGAGCTGCTGGTCGAATGTCCTTCGCAAGTTCACAACGGTCACACTCTTGGCACCAACGAGTAATGTCAGCCGACATACCCGGCCAATAACATCTCTGCCGTATTAGTTCACCAGTTTGCTCGATCCCCTGATGTCCATGCTGTTGGTGCAACTACGTCAGAACCTTCCGTCTGAGTACATCCAGTAAAACCATCTGAAAAACATCCTCACCTCCATCAGGACGAGAAATCCTGCGATATAGTACTCCCTCTTTCAGTACCAAGCGATCCCATTGCTGGAGCAAGGTCAAGACTGGCTTAGTCAACTTTTTACGCTCCTCAGGCCCTGGACGCTTTCCTTGTTCCCAAAACTGCCCCACAACCCCAATAACTGGGTCAGCTTCCTGCAGGGAACATGTATCTAGCACAGAATAGCCAGGCAAAACACTCATTGTTGACACCACTGCCTGTGCTACCCGCCCCATACTAATGGCCTGATGCAATGACGCTGGAACAGCACTACCACCTACTAAACCTTCTGGAATGCCCCCAGCAGTCGGATCCTGTCTGGAAAGAGCATCCGCATTACGATTGCTCTTTCCTGACCTGTACCTTACCTCAAAGTCAAATGCTGCCAATTCAGCTGCCCACCGTTGTTCTGTGGCCCCTAGCTTGGCAGTAGCCAAATGACTGAGGGGATTGTTGTCCGTGTACACCAGACACTTGTGGCCAAGAAGGTACTCTCTAAATTTCTCAGCCATGGCCCACTTGAGCGCAAGAAACTCCAACTTCATGGAGCTATAATTGGACATATTGCGCTCAGTGGGCCTTAGGCTGCGGCTAGCGTATGCTATAGGACGCACTTTACCTTGATGTTCTTGAGAGAGCACCGCTCCCAAACCTCCGTAACTGGCATCCACTTCCAGTATAAAAGGGCGAGAAAAATTAGCATAAGCCAGTACTGGAGCCATGGTTAACTTGCTCTTCAAACCCTCAAATGCTTCTTGACACTGATCAGTCCACACTTGAGCCAGACTCTGTCCCTTCCTTCTCCCTGACTTACCACCAGTCACCTCAGCTACCAACTTATGCAGGGGGGAAGCCAATCTGGCAAACCCCTCCACGAAGCGCCTGTAGTAACTGGCAAAACCCAAAAACGTCCGTAATTCAGACACACTGGTAGGGCACCGCCACTGTGCCACAGCCTCAATTTTACTTGGGTCAGTTGCCACCCCTTCGGCTGAGATGACATGCCCCAAGTATCTTACTTCTTGTCTGAAGAACGCACACTTTTCAAGTCTTGCCTTAAGGCCTTCCTGTCTCAAACGGTCCAGAACCACCTCCAATCGCTCCAAGTGTTGAGCTATTGAAGAAGAGTACACAATTATGTCATCGAGATAAAGTAGCAAGGATTGTCGCTGTTGGTCGCCAAACATCCTCTCCATGAGTCTCTGAAACGTGCTGGGCGCATTGCAAAGACCAAAGGGCATCCTGTTCCATTCAAATAAACCAAATGGAGTACAGAAAGCAGTTGTAGACTTGTCTTGTTCCGTGACAGGGACTTGATTATACCCACTGGCAAGATCTAATGTTGAAAACCACCGAGCCCCTGTCAACGAATCCAAAGACTCCTCTATACGCGGCAATGGGAATGCATCCTTTCTGGTCTTTGCGTTCAGGTGACGGTAGTCTACGCACATGCGTAGACTACCATCCTTCTTCTTAACCAACACTATGGGGGATGCATAAGGGCTACTACTCTCTCTTATGACCTGTGTCTCCAGGAGCTGATTAATGTGGGTCTTAACCACTTCATAATCTGACGGCGGTATCCGTCGGTACCGCTGCCTGACAGGGGTATCATCCAGTAAGGGAATATCATGAGAAATAAGACGGGTGCAACCTAAATCTCTCTCGTGAGCTGAAAACACCACTTGATATTTCTGAAGCAGCGTCCTTACCTGCACTTGCTCCTCTTTTGACAAAACAGACCAATCAACAGACTCAATCTGCTGAGCCAACGGAGAGGCTGTCTCCAAAGACAGAGACTGGACTGTAGCAACGACCGGGTCAACTTCCACAACTCCTGTAGGTAAACTGATGACATAAGCCTCCCTCAAACTACCAATCACAGTTGTTGGATACAATACCACATCCACAGTGCCCACATTTACAATAGGAACCCAAACTGTACCATGGGTCACTCTGACTAGTGCAGGGGATGCTAAGAGCCCAGCCGGCAAACCTGACTCAGGGGGCTCAAACAGGACTGTAGAGCCAGAATACTTGGAAGAGCAGGTGGCAGTAACTAACTTCATGGTGCCCCCGGGGATTCGACACGTCCGGTGTCCCCGTACACGTACATTCCCTGCAAGGTCTGAACAACTCTTAGTACTCACTTGTTGACAATGCTGTAAGGCTTGCAAAACACTCGGAGACTGTGCAACAACAGGCAATTCAAAAAGGGCAGTGCCATGCTGTCCAAACAGATCCTGATAACAACGGCCTAGTATGTTCATCCCCAGGACACCAGGAACATCTTTACACATACCGCCTGGAGGGTCTCGGACAACCAACACACCACATCCTGAAACTACCCTCTCGCAAAGTTTGACATCGAGCTCCAGGTAGCCAACATATGGGATCGTAAGCCCATTGGCTGCCCTAAGTTGTAACCATTGACAAGATTTAAGGCGATCTTGACCCCAAGGTTCGAAATGCTGCAAAAAGCAACTTTCTGTAATTGTGGATACCATGGACCCGGTATCCACCAAACACGGTACTGATACTCCTCCCGTACAAACAACAAGATGTGGACATGACATTAGATGAGACAATGAGCGGGGAATAGCTAAATTACTTGAGCCAATTACTTCCCCAACCGGGTTGTGACTCGACAGCCCGGCGGGGACTAGTTTCCCGAAAACTGTAGATTACGAGACTGCCCATTTCCAATCGTATTAGCGCCAGTTAACGGTGGCATAGGGCGTGGGGAAAGCCTTTCCCCATCACAATCCCTTGCAAAATGCCCGGGTCGTTGACAACGTCTACAAATCACAGTGCCGGAACAAGGAGATCGACCCCGAACATGAGGAGTTTGAAGACGGGCGAAACTTTGGGTAAGCTGATCTAACTGCCGCTGCTGTTGTTTGAATAAATCCTGCAGTTCACCCAGCTCTGACTGCTGTGGTGAACTCTCAGCCCCCGCAGCAGGCCCACCCCGCACACCATACTGAACGCCATAAGCTAATGGCATAGAATGACTACGCCCTCTCGCCCCGCCAGGCATTCCTTCTCGTTCCCACCTAATCGCCTCGCCTCTAACTTCAAGCAATGTAGCGGTGGGTTGACGACGGACCAGTTGTTTAAGTTCACGCCGCAATGAACTATCAGTAACATATTCCACAAACTGGTCTCGCAACAAAATCTCACCATTGGAAATTACATTAGGGGAGCAACTTTTGACCCTCTCCAGAAGGCCCATCAAAGCAAGGGAAAACTCTAATAGGGTTTCCCCTTCGAGTTGCCTTCTGGAGAAAAAGGCTTCCTGTAAGGCCACGTTAGATTGAGAGCAGCCATATAGTTCACGCAAGGCTAAAATAATTTTATCAGGGTCCCCACGCTCAATCTCAGGACGATAACGAACTTCCTCACGAGCCTCTCCCTCTAGATGGTCAAATAGGAAAAATGCTTGATCTGCATTAGACAAATGGCGTATCCTCATACAGGCCTTTGCCTCCTCTACCCACTCGTCAATACCCATACCGGTTTTACCGTTAAACTTCGGACATCTACGGTCTCGGGGTACAAAAACAAACCTTTCGGGTGCAGAGGTGCTGGCAACAGATAACTGAGGGATTACTGGTGGTACTGCAGCAGTGCTAGCAGCAGCAGCAGCAGCATCAGGATCAGGCAGCTCAACTGCCACCTGAGCCTGCTGCAACCTCACATTATCAGCTTTCAATTGAGCCACCAGTTCTCTCAATTCCTGCAATTCAGCCTCCATCTTATCAAAAGAGACAAAACGAACTTACCAAAGACGAGTGCTATCTCACAGGAATATTACAAAGGAGGATAACCCACCCACGGAAACACTGCTGCCCTGTTCAAACGCAAAAAGTCACAGACAACTGAAAAAAAAGAAAAACAATTTAACCAAAATCAAACCTCAAAATGTACCCATGTCTCTGCCAAAATATTTAAGATGCATCCTGCCGACTATACGCCAGAATGTGGCAACCCGGAGGTGGATTTGAAAGATAATTAGCCAACTACGCCACTCAGGGAGTTACACCCAGAGAATTTAGTGTCTCTAATAGGACACGCAAGTTCGTTCACCAATAATCGCTCAGAGACATGGGTAACAATACAAAACAGTTGACTTTATTAAGGTACACAATCACTTTAAAACAATCATTAAAATATATCAGGCCTCAGCCAAGCACAGCTCATCATAAGGGTTTGGTTCTAAGAAGGTCACAGGAACACCAGCTAACTGGGGCTTACCAGCAGGGTCAGGCTATCAGAGATTAGGCTGCCTATAGCAGAGAAATCATTCCTTTCACCAGTGCACGCAAACACACGCACTCACACCATACTCCACGGATGGACACGGCACACTGTGAACACACCACCACCACTTAGAAGGGAATAGAGCTGGCCTCCCTGCCTTTGGCACCCAGATCCTGTGACACAAGAACAGAGCAATCTTAATAAGAGTCACTAAAAATGCACACAGAATAATTAAAGCGCTGAATTGCCCTATGTCGATTTAAATTAAACAACAAAACCCAAAATAAGAATTAACAAAACTGGAAAAGAAATGTACATGGCCTATTTGCCTTCAAATTACAAGTCATAAATTAAACAAATAAATTAAACAAAAAGAGTTAAAGAAATACAAAAGACAATGGATTTTAGTTTACAGAAAAATAAACCAAACTGATCTCAGTAGTTTGCAGGAGAATACACTAAACTGGTTTTAACAGTTTACAGAAAAATAAACCAAATCGATCTCAATCAGTTTACAATAATTAACTGAACAGCAAAACAAAATACAAACTAGAAAAATCAAAAGAAAAATAATAAAGTTGCATTTAATAGGATAAACCAAATAAGCCACACAAAATAAATGCACTGCAAAACAAACCCAAAAAAAGATAAAGCTCTTTGCAAAATAGAAAACCAATTAATAAAAGACAAACTATATTAGAATATGCAAAGGCAAAGAGCAGAGAGTATCACTCAAATATAAATAAAGACGACTTAAACAAAACAAAAGAAAAATAGAAAATGTAAAGCAAAATCAACACAAAACAAAACAGCAATGTTATCCGTGGGCAGGACGTGAAACGCGCCCAACTTGCAGTCGCACCAGCAGTGCGAGATCTGCATGAGAAACAAATCCGTTGATTTGAACCATACGAGAGGGAATGGCGATCAAGCAATCAGCTTACGCTCTCCAACGTTTTAGGGAGAGCACCTGGAATAAAATAGAATGTCACCATTTAATATTACTATTATAGAGCCTCACCCGAACTTAGTAAACGCCTGTTAGACATACCAATGACGAATATGATGCGTGCATACTCAGGAGCGCACACACCCAACAACGGCAGTCACAGCAATAGTGCGAGACCCGCACGAGGAACCGGAACAGCTGACTCGCACTTTATGAGAGGAAATGGCAATCAAGCAATCAAGAGCTTACTAAGGTGCAAGAAAAACACATGCAACCAGGGAAAATTAGTTACTAAATTTAGAAACAATCTCATAAAGTCACCAAGCGCTCCTACCTCTCTAATGTCCACACCTGATGCCGCGTCAGTGACGTCGACAAATGACGTTGACCTCAAGCACAGGTCTATCGCACTTTATATCCCCATGGTGACAGCCAATTGGCTTACTATCCACATATCATTATAAAGGAAGGTAAAGGGCTTTCCTACCACACATACAAGGGGTGAAACTGTGGAACAACTTAAATGAGAAGCTTAAGGAATGTCCAAATATAAAACAATTCAGGAAAAGATTTAAAGAAATTATTTTTGAACGTTATAAAAATGAAGGAAAATGAGTTGGTTAAGCTAGAAAATTTGTTGTTAACATATTGTATAAATGTATGAAGATTTATGTGCTTGTGTTTTGTAAAAAAGTGGATAATACCAAAGGAAGTAAACTAATGCATTAACCCTGAGAATCAAATTTGACCCCTGTTAATTGCTGCTACCCCAAAAAAAAAAAAAAAAAAGAAAAGTAAAGGTGGTTGCTAGGGTATTTTTGGTGGTAACTAGAGAGTTTCTAGACGTTGCTAGGGTGTTCAGGGTGGTTGCTAAGGTATTTTTGGTAGTTGCTATGGTGTTACTAGTTGGTTGGTAGTTGTCAAAGATGGTTACTATGGAGTTCTTAAAATCTTTAATAACGAGTGCGTTTTCATGGCGTTTTCTATGTCTTTGCATTTGTCTTTGGCATTTTACTCTAATATATGTTGACTGCTGAGTCTATGATTTATAATGTCAATAAATAATAAAAGAACTACAAATAACCTTTATCTTTTGTTTTGTTGTACTGGTGGTGTAAATACAATCACTCTCCTAGTGCATGTTTAATCATATTGTATTAAATGATTTGTTAATGCATTATTTGTCATGACTTTACTTGAGAGGGCCCTAATCATGATCAAATTCACTGTTAACTACTTCCCAAACTCAGCTCATGATTGATCATAAACTTACTATCAAACACACAACGAGTGTTCAGCTCAGTGAAGTGATGTTGTGTGGTCAGAGAACAGAAGTACAGTATCATCACGACTGTGTCTGGATGGAGAGTGAACTACTGATCCCAGCAAACCTTCCCTGAGTTTTGCTCCTTCCTTTGGGAACTGTTCCACAAATATTCTTTGTGGGTTTTGAATTGTTATTTTGTATTTAGCTGTGCATAAGTCACAGTAGGGTGAGTTTGAAGGAAAGAGAGAAACACAGAACAGATAAAGAGCTTTTAAGGGCAGTTATTAGTGTATTTTCTACGCTTGAAGAGGAGGATCAACTAATCCTGTGCCGTCCAGTAATGTTTATGACAAAGCTGACATCAAGAGTTCAAGATATGATGATATTACATTATTTCTTATTCCTATTATTATGAAAGACTATGATTTGAATCTTCTGCTTTGTATGTTGGTATGGTTTATGTTTTTTTCATTTATTAATATCATAATGATGACTGAGATATACTGTGTTTCAGGTATCAGTGGAGTGGATGATGATCATGTGTTCATCAGTTCTGGTGGAAATGTGCGTCTGTCCTGTAATAATGCTCTTTCTGACTGCAAATCTAAAACTACATGGAGCTACTATAACAGCTTCAGACATTCAGTAGCAGTTATACTGATTGCTGGAGGGATAAAGAATAAAGACACAGAGAAACATGAGAGACTGAGTCTGGAGTCTGACTGCTCTCTGAACATCAAGAACATCACAGAAGAAGATTATGGATCTTACAGCTGCAGACAATATGTGAACGGACAGAAACAAGGATCTGATGCTGATGTTTTTCTGCATGTTCTTCATGGTAAGTTTATGATTATGTGGTCAATTTAAAAAGGGCAGATTCTCCCTTTAAACTCAGATGATGATTGAAGAGTCTGTGATTTGTGTCTTGTGTTCAGTTTCAGTGTCTCCATCATCATCATCATCTTCATCATCATCATCTTCATCCTCACAGACTGAGATCAGTCCAGGCCGCTCTGTGACTCTCTCCTGTCAGTTGTATGCATATATTGGATACTCCTGTGATGATTGGGTTCATTCTGGGGGATTTGAGCTGTTGTGGGTGAATCAGGCTGGTGTTGATCTGAAGACAGACTCCAGATATCAGATATTATCATCATCAGATCAATATCACTGTATCATCACTCTGACTACAACACTCCTGAATGAAGATAACAACAGAGAGTGGAGATGTCAGGTTACTCACAGAAATCAACTCCAGACCTCAGTCAGATACACTGTCAAGTATTCAGGTGAGAAAACACTCTTTTCAGACAGATTTGTGAAAACTTTCACACACTGGCTCTACTCTTTCTGATGGCTTCATACGTTTGGCAATTGTAAAATATTAGTGGTCAAAGTCATAAAGTGCATAAAAATCCTAATAATTCCCAATATTGACCTCCTATGGGTCATACTAGGCTAAAATAGACTCTTCTGACTTATGCAATATTTCATGTATGACCCATGAGGGACGTCAATATTGGGAATTATAAGGATTTTTATGCAGTTTGAGGAATTCTAAGGCTTAATAATGTCATTGATTCAGGAAAGCTGAAGGTTTATGGGAAGCAGCTCACTGTGTTTCACATATAAACCAGGAATAAATGATACAGTAACATCTCTCTTCTCAACTACTGCCACTGTAAGCTGTGATGATTGAACACAAACTGCATGTCATGATCAATATGAAAATATGATGTTAATGTCCTGATGCGTCTGAACATTCATCTTCTGCAGCTCCAGTCGCTTCAACAACACTGACTCCAGTCAGAAGCTCAAACTCTGAGAAGACATCAAGCCGAACTACAGCAGCAGCTTCTACACAAGGTTCATGATCACATGATCACTGTCACACATCATTAGTCTCTCGCTTCAGTGGTTTGCACTGGCTCTCACAGACTGCTTTATCATCACACATATTATCATCAAAAAAAGCTCTTTAGTCAGATTTGTCAGTGAGTTTTGATACATATGACCGGTCTTGTACAGTCTGTTGTCTGATGCAAAATAATCATAATATACAGCTAGTGTAACTCACGCCACTCACATGATAAATTAATAAAATCATAGTGAGGATTTATTAAATGGCCCCTATTTCATGTAGTGTGTAACACAGCTCTAAGTGAATGAAAACATCCTGCAAAGTTTTAAATCTGAAAGTGCACCGTATATAAAGTTATAGTCTTTCAAAAGTAAGAGTCGACTCTGAGTCAATTAAATGAATTATTTTTCAAACGTTTCGTTGTGACGTCTAGACGAAACATTAGCATATTGCCCGCACACTTATTGCGCGCGCAGACACCAGGGAAAACTTGAACCTCAAACCGGCACTGATCCCTGTGGACACTGGACAGCATCATGTCGAGAAGACGCTGTGCTCTACAATGTGAAGGTACCCATACAGAAATGTAATATACTGTATGTCAATATATGTAAATTACATATATAATGTCAGTGCCCATGTATGTCTGCTGCCTATATGAGAATATATGCAACATTCATATATGTAAAACACATATATGAAACATATATTTCAAAATATAGCAAAAATGGCCGTTTTCATTTAAGTGCCATATATTTTCCCGTATATGCACATAAATGTGAAATATATGTAAGACGCATATATGTATACATGCATATATGTACTTATTTCTATACATACTTTCACTTATATTAGGGATACAAATCTTATATATGAATGCATTGTAATTAAATGCCTATAGTTGGAGATTTTGTGTCTATTGTGTGAATAACAAATATAGTATTTTAAGACAATAATGCAGTCATTTTTGACAAATACATCCACAAAGTACCATAACCACATGCCACAGCTTTAAAAATGCACCAGTATCACATGCATGTACACTGTAAAACTTTTCACTGTAAATTTACAGTAAAATACTGGCAGCTGGGTTGCCATCCACATACTGTATTTTTACAACACTAGTACAGTAAACAGCATTTACAGTACTCCACTGTAATTACCAATACAGTATATACCACACACTTTTACAATATTAAACTTGTCTACAGCAATAAATTGTATTTTACAGGGAATGCTGCTTTTATTACTACATAATTAAAATATTATACTTTAAGGTTTCATAAGAGTAGTCACACTAGGGAAAAGAAAACAACATTTTCTGGGTTTTAAAACATTTATTTAGGTTAAAAGCAAAGATCAGAAAATTGCCTTCTGTGAACATGTTGGCTGAATTATTTTTTAAACATAAAATGCAATTTTAACACTTAACAACAAACAGGTAACACTTAGCGCTTAATTAAAGGAATAGTCATAGGCGTAATTTGCGGGTGGGACGGGTGGGACATGTCCCCACCACTATTTTCTAAGGTCGATATTGTCCCCACCACTTTTTAAACATCTCGCGGCACGAATGTACCAATACAAATAAACAAAACATCTCCAGTTAACTAGCAGAACATTCATTTCGTTCGTATTTTAAATAAGAGGCGATCTAGCGCTGAAATGTGTTGTTTTTTAAATCAACTGATCAAAGTGTTCGTTGCCGCTGCGATCAGTGGCACGGATAGCCTACTATTTGTTTCTGGCTCGCACACAGTCTTCACTCGGACGCGCGCTTCAATCCATTGTGGAGAGACTCTCTATTCGTTCCGGTGAAATTACAAAACAAAATGCACACAAACGTGTTCCTGCCTGATATACAACCACTGAAAAACATAATCGGCTTTGATAAAAAAAATATATATACGAGTGCGGATTAGAACCCATAACCTCGGACACGCTTGGCAAAAGTTCTACCCCTGGACCACTTAAATACACGCTTAACACAGTCGGATCAACATATAATAGCCCTCATTGAATGACCACTTAAACCCAATCAATGTACTATTTAAATCGATTGCTGGACATCGTAATGTTATTGTTTATCTGTTTTATGATTTAGCATTGTGTTACACCCTCCCCCTCCCCCTCCCCCTCCCCCTCCCCCAACCTGTCCCAACCACTTTTTAAAACAAAGTTACGCCACTGGGAATAGTTCACCCAAAATGTTTTATTAGCTCATGATTTACTCACCCTCAAGTCATCCTAGGTGTGTATGACATTCTGCTTTCAGACGAATACAATCAGAGTTATATTAATAAATGTCCTGGCTCTTCCAAGCTTTATAATGGCAGTGAATTGCTGTTTCTGTTTTGAAGTCCATAAAAGTGCAAACAAAATCCCATTCAAAGTCTGCACGTTTTCGCAGAAGTGAGGACACCTGTAGGCTTACAGTGGTGGTCTTGTTTTGCACAACTTGGCCAGTTTTCTTTGAAGTTACTTGTCCTTTCTTTGTTTTTGATCCACATTCAGGATTGATGTCAAGAAAGCGTCTAAAAGGCAGAAAAACAATTCAATACTATGAACTGAGTGTATATATTTTGACAGAGAGAGACAGCACAAAAGATTTGTAAAAAGAAACCAGATACCAGTTTTAACGACTAGTTTGTTTGGATAAAACTGAACAACATGAAAAAAAAAATGCAATGTTGGATGTCGTGATCAATAACTGATATTTTTTCTGCCCTGGTTAAAATACATCAACTCAATGTGTCTGTTTACATGCGCACTGTCAACTAACTAAACTTTTGAAAGTGGGGTTGCCAGATTTAAAGTTTTATTCTACTACTTTTGTCTACTCATCACCCGGCTCATTAACAATATCATCCCCTCATTAACAATATCATCCCCTCATCAGGTCCCATCAGAGTATCAGTGGAAAGGCAGCCATAGACTCAGTTTATATAGAGCACACAGAATCCAGCCCAAACCTTTGTGACAGAAATAATTTAACTTATTGCAAGCCTTGCAATGTTTATTGCATATATGATTACACGATAATGTTAAACATGACATTTACCAGACTAAAATGCATGTTTGCACCCAAAAATGAAAATTCTGTCATTATTACTCACCCTCAAGACTTTCGATCATCTTCGCAACACAAATGAAGATATTTTTGATGAAATCTGAAAGGTTTCTGTCCTTCCATTGATATCAATGTCATTGCAACTGTCAAAGCCCAGAAAGGTGGTAAAAACATCAGTAAATAGTACATATAACTACAGTGGTTCAACCTAAATATTATGAAGTGACGAGGATACTTTTTGTGCGCAAAATAACCCCAAAATAACAACATTGTTGAATAATATTATGGGTCTGGGGTCTGGGGTGGCGGGATGGGGGGCTTCTATGATATTAGACTGCGTAGCCTATAATAAAAGATAATGAATTTCAAACCTGAACCAAACATATTTTTATTCAAAGATCAACAGTCTGTCATTATTCTTTAGTCTGCCACAAAAAAAAAAAAAAACACATTAAAATCATGAACTCAAATGTCATTGTGAAAAGAAAAAAAACAATGACTGTTGTAAGTAACAGTGCGTAAATCAGACCTTTCAGTATAGCCTAACGCTAATAAGCTTAAATGAAAATAACAAGATAATTGTGTAGTGAAGTATTTTTTTTTGCAGTGCCGCGAACAATCAAATCACAATCAATCACTCCTTTACGCGTGCAGTGACTGTCCTCGCGGCTGCAGCAACTTGCGCTCTAATAATAGGCAAAATAGGCTACAGAATATTTAGTTCTGTATTGACAGGTGCAATATTTGAAAATCGATCATATTTTTTTTATTATTACATTTATATCTGCATTTATGTAAAAACTTAAACTTTCAAACATCAAAATGTCATTTATTAATATGTTTTCATGTCAAAATGACAAACAAACATCTTTTCCTATTCTATTTTGCCTTGCGTGTCGCGTGAAAAATAGGCGTCGGTTCTATTTCTAGCATGTGCGCGTTTTCCGCGCGGCTCGAGGCGCGCGTGTCACGCAGGCAGTGTGCAAGCTCTAACGGACGAGTTAACCTGTTAACAGGGGAGCCGAAATAAAAACGGACACGCCACGCAGCCAGTGTGTCGCCGGCCTCAACCTCCGCAGACAGTTTTTAATGTTTATCAGACAATAACTACTCAAGATTTTGCTTTAGTATAATTTTCGGGACAATTTGGGCCAGATTCGGGATTCGGGACAACAGTTTAGATTTCGGGACTGTCCCGAATTTTTCGGGACGTCTGGTCACCCTATAGGAGAATGACGTGAAAGAGAAGAGATTGTTGAATTATGTCGTTATTTTGGTTTTTTTTTGTGTACAAAAAGTATTCTCGTCGCTTCATAATATTAAAGTTGAACCACTGTAGTTACATGGATTATTTAAACAATGTTTTTACTGCCTTTCTGGGCCTTAAAAGTTGCAAAGACGTTGCTGTCTATGGGTGGTTCAGAAACCTCTCAGATTTCATCAAAAATATCTTCATTTGTGTTCTGAAGATGAACAAAGGTCTTACAGGTTTGGAACGACATGAGGGAAAGTAATTAATGACAGAATTTTCACTAATCATTTAATTGAAAACAACTTGCACTGACATATCTTAAAATATGTGACTGCCACTGTTTTGTCTCAAGATGCACACCAGTAATGTTTATTTTATTATTATTATTATTATTATATATTTTTTTTTTATATAAAAGCTGCTTAAATACCCTAATTTTATTAAGGCCTAGACCTGGCTTAAGCTAAGCCCTGTATGGAAACCAGGGCCATATTGTTCATACCAGTAGTCAGCTTAATAAATACTGTCAAGTCAAGGTTAATGACACAATTCAGTCTAATATATATATGAATGGCAAATATGCCAATGACTAACCTCTGAACAAACTCAAGGTGCTGCCTCTTCGTGGTACTGCCTCTTCCTGGTACTGCCTCTTACTGGTACTGCCTCTTCCTGGTACTGCCTCTTACTGGTACTGCCTCTTCCGGGTACTGCCTCTTCCTGGTACTGCCTCTTCCTGGTGCTGCCTCTTCCTGGTGCTGCCTCTTCCTGGTACTGCCTCTTACTGGTACTGCCTCTTCCGGGTACTGCCTCTTCCTGGTACTGCCTCTTCCTGGTGCTGCCTCTTCCTGGTGCTGCCTCTTCCGGGTACTGCCTCTTACTGGTACTGCCTCTTCCGGGTGCTGCCTCTTCCTGGTGCTGCCTCTTCCTGGTGCTGCCTCTTCCTGGTACTGCCTCTTCCTGGTACTGCCTCTTACTGGTACTGCCTCTTCCTGGTGCTGCCTCTTCCTGGTGCTGCCTCTTCCTGGTGCTGCCTCTTCCTGGTGCTGCCTCTTCCTGGTACTGCCTCTTCCTGGTACTGCCTCTTACTGGTACTGCCTCTTCCTGGTGCTGCCTCTTCCTGGTACTGCCTCTTCCTGGTACTGCCTCTTCCTGGTACTGCAAGCTGAACTCATAGGAGGCGGCAAACAGCGCTGCCAGGCCAGTGATGAAGTTAGGCTGTCATCCTTTCACACACACCTTGACTTTCCAAACTTAATATCCAGCACTGGTTGCTTAGAGATTGACCTGTAATGGAATAAAAAAATAAAATAATAATAATAATATTAATAATTAAAATAACTACTGTGGGTTCCACTGTGGTTCGATGTAGTTGTCTGTTCATAGGTCTATGAATTACATTTTTCAACTAAAAATTAAAATTGGTTAGGGTTAGAATGCTAAAATGCACTTGCATATAATTTTGTTTGCTTTAAGCATAAACTCACTTAATTTTGACTTATTCTTTCAGAAAACAAGACAATTATTTTTACTTGTCTATTAAATGCTTCTTCATGTAAGAATTTTAGATATCTGGACTGGAAACAAGATAAAAACAGTAATTAAGAAAAACATATTTTGCAGTGGGGTGAGTAAATGATGGCTTTTCATTTTAGGTTTAAACTACCCCTTTAATGTTTGGAAATAAGGCGTGGATTATCTGGCAAATGTAGATTGCTGGACATCAGCGATGCAAATTCCTGAAACAATTTTTAAAAAGGACAGCACAACCATGATCAACAGAACCAAAACATAAAACATATTACAGATTAATGAGATTTGCTGAATAATCTCTATTTATCTGCTTTAAGGATAACACCGTCTAACTTCTCTTTGAATTGTGGGAGTAACGTTAGTTGTAGGACCATGGCATTGCAATCAGGAATACTACATTTGAAAACAACATTAGGAACATGGATTTTCATGTGCTAGCAAAATTCTGACAACGATTCAAAAGCACGATCACAGAACTGACAGCATTTGATAGCTTTTTTTTTTTTTTTTTACCACATAGACTATAACTGTAACACTACTGAAAAAAGCACTTACATTAACACTGGCCATCAGATTACAAAGCCTGAAACGAAAAAAATATATATCAAAAGCATGTCATGCAAATAGCATGGTAAATGTTGCCTATTGTGAGAAATGTAGAAGTTACTGGGTAAACCGGTGGAACAGAGTCAGTGAATTGCTTGTGGCCGCGGTAGTAATGTTAAACCGCGTTCGCAAAATCAAACCAAATAACGTTACGTGGAAACAATGTAGAAATGCGAACGCAAAACAAAAACTTATATATTGACTTACCGTATCACTCAGTTGAATAATTCTCCATCTTCTCAAACTCTAAATCCCACTTATGGTCACGCGCAGGTTAGATTATTCAGATGACAAATTCTTCCATCCGTCTTCATGTAACGTTAACGTCGTCCATTTTCTGCTGCGTCACTGGCAACTAATGTTTGAAACACGAACCGAAGCTCACAAAAGCTTAAAAATTGCTCACAGATTCGCAGACATTGTTTATCTTGATAACAGGAATGATTATTCTGTTCAGCTGAATCCCGCTGACAAAACAAGTTTGCCTGTAGTAGGTTTTTTTTTTTTTTTTTTTTTTTTTTGTATAAATTTCACAATCCATAAACACAAAAAATATACAGCAAAATATACAAACATTAAATTATAAATAACAAGCATGATATTACAAAGGAATAAAAAATATATAAAAATAAATAAAAATAAAGAGAGAAAACAAACTTACAAACTTCCGTAATACTAAGGAAAACAGGAATTTTTATTAAAAAGTTTTGAAAATATCCGTTATTATTATAGCTTTTTTATTTTTAACTAATTTAAGAGACTCAAAATATATGTCAATTTCAATTTGGAATAATTTGAAATTTGGTTTGGATTTGGAAAATTTTGCTTTATGAATATGGAATTTACCTAATAAAATACATAATTTACAATATTACAAACATTTCTATCTTTACAATCAAAATAAGTAATAATCTGTTTCCCTTCAAGTGTGATTGTATGTGTTGTTTTAGATGCCATATAATTTTCAACATTTTTCCAGAATGTAATGCAATATGAACAACCATAAAAAAGATGAGTTACCGATTCTTGTTCTGTCTTACAAAAACTACAATAATTATCAACAGACGTGAATTTCGAGATAAATAAATTTGTGGGATATATATTGTGCAATATTTTCAAATGTAATTCCCTAACTTTTTATTAGTACAGTTGCTGCTCATAATATCCATACCATTTATATAAAGAGTACAATTTTAAAGTCTGGAACTCCATTTTGTTTTATATAACATATTATTATAATTTTTACGATTACGATACACGGACGCAAGAGAGGACGCTGGCGTGAATGTCGCCGCTTCTCACGTCCACGTTCCCCGTTTATAAATTCGCTGATTTAATCCTGTGTTTCTGCAACCGTCAGTTACCTTGTTAACAAGTTGCCTCTATTTAATCTGTTGGCTCCGCAAGTAGCCATCAACTTCAACTTTACTGTGCGATTAGCAGCTAGTCTCCATCAACGTTACCTGGACCATCTCAGCTGACTACTACTACTGGACAAACTGTGGTCTTACCTTTGGACAGGCTACACCGGCTTCACCTCCAGTCCATCTCCGTCGTTACTGCTGACTCTACCTGGAGCGCAGCTTGCGGCTCTGCTAACGTCACTTAGCCAAGCTGGGCGCGCTCCTGGCATGGCTTTCCTTAAATACTCCACAACGGAACTAAAGAAACTCTACTCCTTCATCTCCCCGAGTTGTCTGGATGTCATAAAGTTTCTACATATTCTGCGTCGTCCTCGTTATGTGCACAGGGCCACCCGACATAAGTTTGTCCACTCGAGTACAACTCCAGCTGTGTCAGGTGTTCGGTGCCACACTTCCGTGTTGCGACGTCATCAGAGCAATCGTCACGCAGAGCTAATCAACCTGCGTCCTCTGGCCTCTGTTGACTCGACTGCTCCCCCTGTTGCTACTTTCAACAACCAGATTGCAACTTTCATGCTCCTGAACACCCGTTCACTGAATAATAAGGCTGGATTAATACACGACATTATCATTGATAAGAAATTGGAGTTCATGTGCCTGACAGAGACATGGCAAGCTCAGCAGGATTTCCTATCACTCAACCATGCCACACCCCCAGGCTATGTTTACATCCAAAAGCCTCGCTGTCAGGGCCGTGGTGGTGGGTTGGCTGTTATTCACCGCTCTGACATCCTTGTTAAGGAGCTCCCCACAAACTCAGCAACTTTTGAATATATTCATTTTGTGTTGGCTGGGGCTGCACAGCTCCAGGTAGTCCTTGTCTACCGCCCTCCAAAAGCTTCCAACACTTTTCTCTCTGAGTTTTCTGAGTTACTCACAGCTGTCTGCCCCATGTCCCCGTCCACCATCATTATGGGAGATTTTAACATCCATGTGGACTCTAGCAGTTGCCCTTTTGCTGCTGAGTTCCTGTCTCTCCTGGACTGTTTCAATGTGTCACAGCATGTGCAGGGTCCCACACATGTCAAAGGGCATACCTTGGACCTGGTGTGTACCTTTGGCTTAACCCCTGTTCACCTCGAGTGCCTTGACCTCGCTGTGTCGGACCACCATGCCGTCCAGTTCTCTGTACCGATGCCACAACCTAAGCACCGTGCTAAACGAACAATCACATTCAGGAACATCAGGCGCGTGTCCATACCCACGCTGTCAAACATGCTTGCAACACACCTTGCCTCGCATCCTACCTGCCATACTGCAGATGGCCTTGTGGAGCACTACAATACCGCCCTCTCTCTGAGCCTGGATGCAGTAGCCCCTCTGAAGACCCGGTCCATCTCCTTCACCCAGCCAGCTCCTTGGTTCACCCCTGAGCTCCGCCTCATGAAAGCGGCTGGGCGGCGGCTTGAAAGACTGCACAAAAAATCTGGCCTTGTTGTCCATCACGAGATCTTCAAAGACCATGTCAGGGACTACAAAAAAGCTCTCTCTCAGGCAAAAACATCATACTACTCCACTCTCATCAATAATCAACAGAATCCCAAGCGTCTCTTCTCAACGATTAACCGTCTTCTCCGCCCCCCAGATGCCCCCCAACCCTCTGATGCTGCTGAACTCTGCTCAGAATTCAGCAGGTTTTTTCAGGAAAAGGTGGACACCATTTATCAGCAGCTTCACCAGACAGGAATTCCGTCCATTCCTGCCCATCAACCGCTGGACTTAAACTCAACTGCCTCAGTCCACCCACCACAGTGCTCTCTCTCCTCCTTTGCCGCCCTGGAACACAACCAAGTCATGGACCTGGTGTCTAAAGCTAAGTCCACCTTCTGCAAGCTGGACCCCATGCCTACTACCTTGGTAAAGGCATGTTTGCCTACTCTGTGCCCTGCCATGGCTAGTATCATCAACATCTCGCTGGTACTAGGGGTGGTCCCCACCAGCTTCAAAACTGCTGTGGTGATCCCCACACTGAAAAAGCCTGGCTTGGACCCGGATGATCCCAGCAACCACCGCCCTATATCCAACCTACCCTTCCTCAGCAAAATTCTGGAAAGAGCTGTGGCGGTTCAGCTACAGCAACACATGTCCCACCATGAGCTTTGTGAACCCTTCCAATCTGGCTTCAGACCCCACCATAGCACCGAGACCGCCCTCATCAAAATCATGAATGACCTCCTTACAGCTGCCGATAATGGCCTCATCAGTCTCCTCATCCTCCTGGACCTCTCTGCGGCTTTTGATACTGTCTCCCACGCCATCCTCCTCAACCGCCTTCATGAATACTTAGGACTCACTGACTCTGCTCTTTCCTGGTTTCAGTCTTACCTCTCCGGTAGGAAACAATACATCACCATCAAAGACTCAAACTCAACCCCTGCTCCAGTCAATCATGGTGTGCCCCAGGGATCGGTACTTGGCCCCCTTCTGTTCACCATTTACATGCTCCCCCTTGGTCAAATCATTCGTCACCATGGACTCAGTTTCCACTGCTATGCTGACGACACACAGCTCTACATAAGCACCAAACCCTCGGCTCAGCTTCCTCCCATATCCCTTGTCGACTGCCTGCATAAAATAAAAACTTGGATGACTGCCAACCTACTCAAACTTAATAATAAGAAGACGGAGCTCTTGGTGGTGGCCCCCCCATCACTGGCTAAGAAGGTTGGTGATCTTTTCCTGGTTGTGGATGGCTATACCATCAGGCCATCCCCAGAGGTACGCAACCTTGGTGTCATCCTGGACCCCATACTCTCACTCCAGGCCCATATCAAAACCACCACCAAGTCGGCGTTCTTTCACCTCAAAAACATCTCCAGACTCCGGCCATCACTCTCTGACTCTGTGACTGAAACACTCATCCATGCCTTCATCACATCCCACTTGGACTACTGCAATGGTGTACTGTATGGACTGCCCAGTAAGACCCTGGATAGACTGCAGTATGTCCAAAACTCAGCTGCCAGGGTCCTGACACGATCGAAGCCATGGCAGCACATCACCCCTACACTCAAGAAGCTTCACTGGCTCCCTGTCAAATCCCGCATTTCATACAAAATTCTGCTCCTAACCTACAAATCACTCCATGGACTTGCACCCCAGTACCTCGCAGATCTCCTCCACCGTTGCTCACAGCCAAGGTCCCTGCGATCCTCTGACAAGGACCAGCTTGCCACTCCTCGCACCAGGCTACGGACCTTTGGTGATAGAGCATTCTGTGTTTCTGCCCCCACCCTCTGGAACAAACTACCTCTCCACATACGTCATGCCCCCACACTGTTGTCCTTCAAAAAGCACCTCAAGGCATACTTGTTCACAGAGGCCTTTGGTCTCTAACTCCCCCCCCCCCCCCAACCAGTTCCCACCCCTTGTAAAGCGGCCTTGGGTTTCTTGAAAGGCGCTATAAAAGTCAAAGTTATTATTATTATTATTATATAATATCTCTATCAATCCATTTCTGCAAATAAAGTGACTTGTTCCCTTTAGTAATGCATTCATTATTCCATAAAATGGACTTGTGTGGAGAGAAGTTGTGGGAATGACAAAGCTTCCAGGCCAAAAGAGCTTGTTGATAAAATTGGGATAGTTTTAACGGCAATCTTGTAATATTGTAATTACATTTCAATAAAAAATGTTAAGCCTCCTACACTTTTAAAAATGTTGTTGGGAATATAATACCATAAGGACTCTGGTGCTCTCAAACATTCCTTCAACCATTTCACCTTAAAGGTGTAATTCAAGTCCAAAAAGTCCAAAAGTTCAAATCCTCCTTAGAACCAGAGAGCACTGCTTGTTTTAACATGATGGTGTCTGTTTTTCCACACAAAATTCGTAAATATGGTATTTATATCTTTACATGTTGTATCATGGACATTAAGAGATAGGGCAGGATAGACAAATCTTGAAATCCCTTCAGCTTTACTCAAAAGAATCCTTCCTAAAATAGAGATGAAGCCATAAATTCAGTATTGTTTTAGTTTCCTTCAATTTAGGCGAAAAGTTAAGTTGTTGACGTTCCTTGTGATCCTTGCAAATATTAATACCTAAATATTTGACACATTTCTTAACAGGTATATTAAACATTTTATCCTCTTCTGTCTGATACATTTAGATTTGTTAAGCGTTAAACCCGAGGCAGCTGAAAATTGGTCAATTATGGTTATAGCATTATCAATCTGATGCTTGTCACTCAAAAAAAAAAAAAGAGCTGTATCATCCGCTAATTGAGTTACTCTAATTTCTTTACCAAAATAGACAATCCTTTAATAATAGAACTATGTTTAATATGTAGTGACAATAATTCAACCTCCAGCAGGAACAAAAACGGTGAGATAGGGCAGCCCTGGCGAACTGATCTCAGGACAGGAAATCTGTTTGTGGTGTTTGGATATAGTATCACAGAACTAGCAATGTTTTTATAAAGCATTTCAACTGTAGATATAACATTTTGTCCGAAATTAAAAATCTGAAGTGTTTTAAGTAAAAAATAATGTTCTACCGTATCAAATGCTTTATAAAAATCAAGAAATACTATCAATGCATCAGTATTAATGTTATCAGAATAGTCCAGCAGGTCGAGAACAAGTCTTATATTAGAGCTAATGTGACGGTTAGACATAAAACCTGTTTGTGTTTCACTTATTATCTCATGAAGACCTCTTTTTAACCGTTTAGCAAAAATTAATGATAACATTTTGTAGTCAATATTTAAGAGTGTAATAGGCCTCCAATTTTCTATCATTAAATGATCTTTATCAGGCTTAGGGAGAAGACATATTAAACCTTGCTTCATACTCGCGGACATTTCCTTTTTTAAAGTACATTCTTTAAATAAATCAAATAGAGGATTTTTAATAATTTCCCAAAAATGCAGATAAAATTCGACTGAAAGCCCATCATTACCTGGAGATTTCCCTTTTTTCATTGAGCTAACAGCCTCTGAGATTTCCACTTTAGTAATGGGACGATCGAAATCCATTTGAAATTGTTCAGATATAGTTGGTGAAATAAATACATTTAATATTAATATGAATTAATATTAATATTTAATTTTAAATAAATGTATCCATTTATTTGATTCGATAAATCTATCACATTCATCCAATTGAATATTCGACTTGTATATATTGCTATAAAATGTACCAACATGTATTGAAATGTCTAAAGGATTAGAAGTAATGTTATTATAAATTTTAAGAGTAGTTCAATTATTTCTCTTGCGATTTCGTTTCTCTAAAGCAAAGAAATAACTTGAATTTCTTTCCCCTTGTTCCAGCCATTTTGCTCGAGATCTTACAAAAGCCCCTTTAGCCATTTCAATATACATATTATCTATTTCCTCTTTTAATTTTTTCATTATTGTTTCTTCTTCCTCTGAAAGATTATCTTTATTCATTAAAATATTTAATTTATCCATAATATTTATTTCTTTAGATATTTGATTACTTCGATTAATTGCTATTTCTCTAATTTTAAATTTGAAAAATTCCCATTTTTGTATGTGATTCAATTCGTTATCATCAAATATGCTTTTTGCTGTTTTTTGGACTAAATCACAAAACTCATCATCTTTTAGTAAATTATTATTTAGTTTCCAATAACCACGTATATTACCCTTTTGTTGTTTTGTTCCTGCTAAATGGATTGAAATTAATTTATGATCAGAAAATGGAGCATAGCTATGTGATGATTCTGACACAAATTGCAGACAAGAGGGAGATATAAGCCATAGATCAATTCTAGACTGAATTCTCGCCAGTTGTTCACAAATATATGCAGTACTTTTGAATCTTGAATGTGGGATTAATCTCACAGGTACTCTATCTACAAGATCATCTGGAGCATCATTATAGTCGCCTCCAATAATCAAATGTGCATCCTTATATTTGTTTTTAAAGGCTTCAAGTTTTACAGCAAGTTGTAAAAACATTGTTTTTGCTTGAGCTGTATTGTTATAGTTATATAAATTGCAAACTATCAAGAAGGAATTGTCTAATTTGAAAACCAAAATTATCCATCTACCCTCCTTTGATGTCACTGATTCAATTATATCTCCTTTAAAGGGATAGTTCACTTTGAAATAAAATTTTGGTATGTTTTAGCTTACCTCAAGGGCATCCAAGATGTAGGTGTCTTTTTTTCCGCAGTAGTTTCAATTTTGATATTTTTAGGTCAAACCGTTCTTGTCTGTCAGTCATATAATGCAGGTCGATGGTCACTGTCTCAAAGAGCATGCACAGAGTCCAAATTAAAACAATTCCCCGTCGTCCAAATTAAACAATTCCCCATCGTAAGTACACATTGATGGCCTAAGACACGAAACGAGCGGTTTGTGTGAGAAAACGAACAGTATTTATATCGTTGTTACCTCTTGTACACAGCCACGTCCAAGTGATCTGAGAGCGTGGGCGGGTATAGATATATACAATAGAAGTCGCCTTGGCTACAGCAGTTCATTGGAACGAAACTGTAGCCAAGGTGACATCTAGTGCTTGCTTCACAAGAGGCCACAGTTTATTTCTACATTGTCTCTCCTGATGGGTTAAATCCTCAGTCATCCGGAGATTTTTTTCTCTTCATGACAGCTCTCCATAGTTTGAATCTGAAGGTACGCATGGTAAACTGAATGATGATTGGACGTGTGCTTTTATCTTCTCTCGGGCGTCCAACCCTGTGCACAGTATCCACCATGAATCCAAGCTTGCTCTTTTCTTCTGGAATGATTTCTGCAATAATCTCCAGCACCTCCTTCCTCACATCCTCGTTACTGCTTTCTGTAAAATTCAGAAGACGAAGATTCCACCTCCTACTGTACCGCTCCGACTCTTCTTGTTTCTCCCTCAGGATTGTCATCTGGTCACTCATCTTCTTTACTGTGTCCTCAGTACCTTTCCACTGGATTTCTAGCCCTTTCACGTTTTCTTGAACTCTAGAAATCTCGGCTGTATTTTTCATTACCATTTCTTCGAACTTCAAAAAACGGTCGTTTAAACCATTAATGGCTTTTAGGATGTCAGCATTTGAAACTGTTCCCTCTTCTTTGGTGCAGACCTTTTTGGGGTTTGGGCTTTTTGAGGGAGTATCAGGAAGAGGTGTACATAAACTGGGGAACGAATCTTCATTATCTATATCCATGATCAAGCCTTCCTTTCTCACCTTCTTAGCATCTCTCTTTGACATCTTAGCACACGTGTCCTAGCTATTAGCAAAACTCTGGTTTACGGTGCACAGCGCACGTGTCCTGGTTTAACACAACTTTGGCTAACAACGAACAGTTTGTTGGCTAATTGCTATCACAATATTTGACCGGCTAATGTCCTTTTAATCGAGCGAATAAACTTACTGGATGCAAAAGCAACATTCCACTCCTTCTTTTGTCAATGACAGTCTCAATAAGTTCTTTTAAATCATTGGTACTCGGTCAGAGTCTCGGAGCTCAGAATAAGACGTCTGTATAGGTCGCCATCTTGGACCAACCCCCCTGCCTGTAGTAGCTGCCTACTGTCTGCTCCGTCTGCTCGCGTCACATTTGAACTGAATTGAGCGCGAAAGAAATCAATCCCACAATGCAATGCCTTTACAGTCAGTATGATACTGTATTACGAATTTATCGGGATGAAAACAGAAATGTGCTGTATATTTGCAGCTGTTCTGTAAAAGATACAGCCTAATACTGTATTATGGAAATACAGTACAATTCAGTAAGAAATTCACTGTAAATTTACAGTAAAGGGTTACAGTGTATGTTTACATACATTTATTAAATATGTGGAAAACAAATATGTATGTCACATATTTATACTTAATGTTGTCCATATATGCGAGAAACCAATACTATACTGTAATATATGCAGATATATGGTATCATATATGGATGAACTCAAATATTTCCTTCACATGTTTGGACACATAAATGTTCATATATGTTGCAGGCATATATTGTGTTCTCAGATAAGTCAAATATATGTATAGATATATGGCATGCTATTTAAAATATAAGTACATATATGGCCATATATTACATTTTTGTATGGGTCAAGCCAGTTTATTTTCACTGCCCAAGGACGAGCGTGTGAAGAATCAGTGGTTAAAGTTCATCTTTACCACGCTATCACAGCAGTATAATCCTAAACTATTGCTGTGTTCCCTTTATTTCACTGACGACTTCTCAAATCTCGGAGTTCAGTGCAGGATTCACAAACCACTTTTGCTCTTGAAAATGTTCAAAAAAATTAGTTTTGAGTTGCATATTGTGTAGGTCTCCTGCTATCTCATGTTATCACTGTCTTACTGACATACTTCTGCTAATCAATTGTGGACCACTATTACTTATAACTGTGTCTATTAATGCATATTGTCTGTCATTCTCACTACTTTGAGGAAATATTTGTTTTACCAACGTTTATGTTACATCAGATCATTCACTCTTGAGCTCGGCTAATGTATACATTGTATACATGCACTGTTATTGATACAGTTTCCACGTGTTCACCGCAATATATTAAAAAAAATACTTGATAAATAAATTAGAACAAGTAAAATAATCGGTTTGTTGATGGACATATAGTTGTTAATGCTGATGGTGAGGAATTACAGTTGCAACATCTCATAATGTTCCTCAAACTGAGTAACGTTAGTGTATCAGTGAGAAACACTGAGTCCTGCTCGAGCCGTCCTTGCGATGGAGGTTCGGGTTGAATAACTAGTTCATCCAGTGTTTCATCATCGGACTCGCGCTCGCATTGATATGGTCAAATCAATGTCATTGTTCGTTACTGTGTTTAGTTTACAGTGTAGGAAGCCTCAGGAGAGCTGACATTGTTATGGCAATGGGAGTTTTTGTTTTCGACGCGCTGTACACGGTAGGCCAATCACAACAGACTGAGCTGTCTGGCCAATCAGAGCAGAGTAGCTCGCGGAAAGGAGGGATTTAGAGAGATTGATTCATCTGACGAGTCGTTTGAGAATCATTGAAAATGTGATGATGTGCAAATGTATATTATGAGGAAATTAAACAGTTTTTATTTTATTTTATTTTTTTACCTTTGATGCATGTAAACCTGTTGTAGGAGACTCTACAACAACATTAGGAAACTTTAAAATAGCATAATAGGGGCCCTTTAAACACAACTCATCCCATGTTAGTGTGCCATCCCAGCACCAGAACTGAGCGTCACACTGATACGAAGCTGCTCTAGACTATAGCAGTGTGTAAAAGAAATGCCTTATATTATTAATATTATTAATATTGCCTTGACAATATTTGTGCATTTTAATGTTTTCATACAGGAAACGTTGTATGTTTTAGATGCCGTCAGTAAATAGATATTCCACATTTCAATGTTTCTGCAAACTTAGAAATGCAAGTGTGCTAGAAACTCACTTATAAGTTATAACATGAATATCTATGAATGAATAAAGCATCAAATAGATTTATTTTTGGTCAATGGTGATAGTCATTCTCCTCCTGAAACCTTGAGATTGAAGTAAGATGATAATGATGACAGACATATTCATCATTTATGTGATATGAAGCTCAAGTATTATGTGATGTATTATGTGATGATGATGTTGTATATACGTGGCATTATGTGTTGAACTGAACTAACAGACGTGATCCACAGATCCAGGAGAAACTGAAGTCAGTGTGACTGCTGGATCATTATACAGAGGTACGACACGTTCATTTATACTGACAGCTTTATAACATTAAACTATCAGTCAGTCTGTAAAAGCTTCATCAATAACTGTTGATAGTTGAATACCCTTGACTTCAGTCATGTACAGTTTCTCTTCTTCCTCTCATGTTTCCTGCAGTGATTGTGATTATTGTTGAGATCGCAGTGTTTGCTGCTCCTACTGTGATTCTTCTTCAGATCATCTGTGCAAGAAGAGCTGGTGAGTTTTGAGCCGCACACAATCTGATGATTCACACTCATCTGATCTGGAACAATCTGCAATCATGATAAAAACACATACGAGAGGTCAGTCAATGCTTTTATTTTGCAGGGAGGAAGGACTCGAAGCACCCAGAGGAAATAGAGATGCCTGCAATATAACAATAAAATACTGGCGAGTTTTGAGCAAATCGGCAACAATATTTAAAATAGCAAAAACTTACAGAGGATTGTTTATCGTTTTATTTTCTTCTTCTCAGAAAACAAAGAAAAAACTCTGATCACCCTGAAGAAATAGTGACACCAAGTTTAGATTAAAATGTTTTTGTTTTTTTTACAAATAAAAGGCCAGATTTATTTAAATTTACATCCCAGTCAACACATTGATCTCACAGTGATCTCTCCATATGATCACAATGTGAGTCACAAGTGTAACCTCACAGCGCACTCACTGTGTGCTCATATTATGGCCACAATGTGAGGTCATCCCAGCTAGAAATGTTATTGGACATGAACTTCATCGTTTAGACGTCAAATTTTGATAGAAAATGAAAATTGGGTTGATGTGTTAGGCCGGCTACACACTGGCTTCGTGACACGCACGTCTCAGGTGCGGAAGTGCTGAAGAAAACGTGTGCATGCTAGAAATAGAACCAACCCCTATTTTTCAGGTGACACAAAAATAAATAAATAAATACTTATCGATTTTCAAATATTGAAATATTCTGTAGCCTATTTTGCCGTCAAAACTGCAGACGTTGTCTTTGCTGTATCGTCACCTAGCAGCAGCAGCGCCGCGTCAGACACGTTTCTGGTGTGCAAAGACATAGAAAACGCCACGCTCACGCAACAGAAACGCCACGTATGTAGCCAGTGTGTAGCCAGTGTGTAGCCAGTGTGTCGCCGGCCTAAACATTTGATGTCAGGCTCCAACTTTATTTTTTATCTAAATTTACTTTATTTCTGTCATATGTGTGGAAAAGTTCTTATTGAGATTAACAGAATTAACAGGTTTAGATGTTGATGATTTATTAATAATAATAGTTGATAATAATGGTTTGATGTCATCATTATGGTGATCAGTGTTTGCTTTAGTTGGTCAGTTTGACTCTTGATGTTTTAATGTTAGTTTTTCTCTGGCTGCTGGAACTGTGTGTTATGGCAAGAACAGTTAGAGAAAATGTGATCGGATGATGTCATCTATTAACAGTCACATTATCTATCTATAAACTGTCATGTGTGTTATTAATTTCATATAATTGATTATAGTAATGTTTCTACAGTATGACATCCAAAAGTGCTTTAATAAAATAAACTGTATAATTACCAGCTGCAATTATAACTGTATAAGTTCCAGCATAGGTGCCTTCTGCTCTGGCATTGTCTGGTCTGTCGAATGTGTTAATTATGTATATGGTGTCGAGTGCAAGGCGCGCACTATACTTTTTTTCTTTTTGCATCCTTTTCCTTCATCTGAAAAAAAAAAACGAAAAACAAATGAGCTTTAATGCAGTGCACATATACAGACAGCCTACACAATCATGTGAATGTCTCTAATTGTCCATAAGGCAAAAATAAAAGCAAATGTGATCTTCTGGATCATAACAATCTGTTATGCTTGTGTCTCTTGTGTATGGATACATCCAGAAAAACATTTTCATGGAGTTGTGAAATGTTGAGCTTTTAGGGTTTGGAGCTGTTATCCGTCCGACTGGCAGGAGCGTGTAGTGGGTGTGGCCAAACTATTGCATATCACTATCACATGCATTCAAAACTTTTCAAGCAAAGGTTTTAGCCAGGAATGGGTAAACTCTGTCCTGGAGGGCCACTGTCCTGCAGAGTTTATCTCCAACCCTGATAAACTCTCCTGCCTGTAGCTTTCTAGTAATCCTGGAGACATTGATTAGCTGTGTTTGATGAGGGTCCCAGATAGTAAGCAACCATCCAAACAATGTTAAATCAATGTTAATGTGTCAATGTTAACTGCATTGAATCAACATCACTTTTGCACTCGCAATTAATGTGTGAACTCGTGAATAAAGTCTATAGTCTAAATATAAAGTCTAAATATAA
The DNA here is from genome assembly GCA_021554675.1 of Leuciscus idus. Lineage (NCBI taxonomy): Eukaryota > Metazoa > Chordata > Actinopteri > Cypriniformes > Leuciscidae > Leuciscus > Leuciscus idus. The sequence goes on from CM038621.1 coordinate 60,542,129, forward strand.
CTGAATTTAGTCTGACTGCAACGCTATAGCCTACCTAATGCAGCGACCCATGTGGCGTTTCCTGATGGATCGAGGTCGTTCCTTAACTTCCTTTTCTACGTGCAATTAACACAAGCTCTAAGCGCGTCCGAGTAAGCGCCTATAGCAGGGGTCCTCAACTCTGGACCGCGAGATCCACTGGACTGGCTCACACAGACTGGTTTATCATCACACATATTATCTTTAATATTTTAATAAAGATTTGATAGATTTGTCAGTCTATGACATTTTGATACATGTCTTGTACAGTTTGTAGTCAGAATCAGAATGTAAATTGATCCACTGAAGGCAAGTGTAAATGAGAACCCAAGTGCAGTTTATCATAAACAAAACCAAGCATGAAACAAAAAACATGGCATGGCATGAAAACTCAAAAACAAGACTTTCTTCTAAAGTCCACGATCATCTCCACTGTTTTGAGTGTGTTAAGCTCAAGGTTGTTATAACTGCACCCGACAGCCAGCTGTTCAACCTCCAGTCTGTAAGCAGACCGATCACTGTCCTGGATGAGGCCGATAAGTGTGGTGTTGCCTGCTAACTTCAGGAGTTTGACAGAGGGGTATTTTGCGGTACTGGGAGCTGGGTTAGTTTGGACAGGAGGATGTTTGGTATGATGGTGTTGAAGGCCGAGCTGAAGTCCACAAACAGGATCCTCACATAAGTCCCTGGTTTGTCCAGATGTTGTAGGATATAATGCAGTCCCAAGTTGTGACCAAAACACTGCAGTCGTGTCCAATCATTTATGGACGTGGCCTTTACAATGTTGGCTCCATTGTCTATAGTTATGCAAACAAGATTTTCCTCCTCCAATTTCCAGTTTATGAGAGCATTCTTTAATCCCTGCGCCAGTGCTTCGCCAGTGTGGTCCTCAGGAAAAAACCCAATCTGTTGGCACCGACTTTTCAACTCAAAATCATGAGTAATGAAATTAATCGTTATGCTCATGTATAACTTTGCTCTGCTGGACCATACATCTGAAGTTGCTGCAAAATAATGTACATCTCGCAGTTCTACCAGAAAGACTCGGGAGAGTTATTTCAATAAACCATACATTTATTGACAGCTCAGCAAGCTGATAATCTACAAAGTCATTTGGCGTAGGCCCCGTCCGTAGTGCATAGTCCGAGAGTATCGGATCTGCAATTCCTGCCTAAAGATGAAGGCAGGGGTGCAGCCGACCCCCCTCCTGGGAGGTATGGACGGGACCATCCTGGTGGTGGTGGGGAGGATGGGGGTAATCGTCGCTTCAGTATCTGCGAACTCAAACATGTGTAAGTACCGTGCTTTTATACGATAAGCATAATAATATGATTGGATAGAAGTGAAGCAATAAGTGACGTAATAATTGAGTCTTCCCAGCAGAACTTATGCTAAAGCTTTCATTTCCATTTCAATTGCTCCACGACACTTGTTGTACAGAGCAGGTATTGCAACATGTGAAAAATAATTATGAGAGGGCATGCAATAGCGCTTATCAAGGGTTTTAATCAGTTTTTTAAAGCCATCTTTTTCAACAGTGGTCACGGGAGCCATATCTTTTGCCAGGTGAAATGCTATTGCATCTGTAATTTCTTTGAGCCTGAGGGAGTTTGATGGGTATGGTGTTGAATTGCGTTGCTTTTCTAGACGTTTGTTTCGTCTGGCCGCTGGTACTTTGTGATTGAGCAGATTTGTTTTTAATCATCTCATTTCAGGAGATTAATGCATCTAGCACAAGCACATCTGGCTTTCGCAATACCCAATGAGACGTCAAGGCGTCATCACGCCCGCTGTGAGTTATGGCACATTATCTCGTTGAATATCATTGGCAGAATCGTAGAAATGCAAGATTAAGATCGCGTGGGGGGTTGAATCGAAATCGCGATCTTTTAACAGGGTATCTGCAAATTTTTTAACAGCAAATTTAATAACTTTTAAGACCCTTTTAAGTCCTCTAAAAGGAAAATTTAAGACTTTACCACAACAAAAAAAAACAGGAACATGTTCAGCGTGACAACACAGAATGATGTGGCGAAGCATTAGCGTGGCACAGCTCACCAGAGCCACGCTCAAGACAGGTCACAGGGACGCGAAAACTTTTATACCAAGTGCTGATTCACCTTACAACCCTGACATGGTTGACTATGTATAAACTACCAGCCTTTAAGGTACTTCAGGTAATTTCTAAATTCTGGCCCCTCATAGCAGTTTGAAAAAGACATGGAAGACAGCCCCAGGACATTACAAAAGCCCACAAATACATAAAAGTTAAAGTATTCATCATACTTTCTCTAAATTATGGGTAAATGTGGCTGCCAAATAGCCTTGAGGTGGGTTTGGGGGTTCTCCCCCAAGAAAATGTTGTTCAGGGTCTGATTAGTGTTTTCCATGTCATTTCAGACACAGATAAATGCAAGCACATTCAATAATCTATGCATAGACCTAATGAATGAAGATCCAGTCAGACAACTGTAGGAAAGATCAGGATCAGAAATTTATTTAAAAGTGCTTTGTTTAGCTACTACTTTCAGTGCTGTGAAGACGTCAAACTTCCAATAAGGTCAACAATGGGATTAATGCCAACCTGGCAATCCAAAGAAGATATACATGTATAACAGTATACAAACAGAATAGCATGAAAACAGTCATGCTTATGGAGTTGAATCCCCCCAAACTGTTCTCCATGTTCCAGTTGTAGGAGATCCATGAATTTCCAATTTACTGCGGGTCCATCCACTGACACAGAAAGCATGTTCCTTAAATTAAGTTCCTTGGTGCCCTCCTGAAATTCTAAAAAAATAAAATCAAAACAAAGTCCACCTCAAGAATGATAACGTTTTCATTCATGTTCACTCAGATTAGATGGTTTGTCTAAAGTAGTGATTCTCAAACTGTGGTCTGGGGACCACTGGTGGTATGCCAGATTACCAAAGAGGTCTGTGAGCAAAAGTCATCAACAAAAATGTGATGACTGACATGGACTGTGACACTGTTGATAATTTCCGATTCACTTCTCATGACTTGTTTTCTAATCATGCACATTATTAGCATGTGAAGTTAGCCATGGTTTCAGAAGACTAAAATGGCCTTTATTTTTACATGCATAGGGATGATCATTAAGCCAAATATGTCAAGATTGTTTTTTTTTTAAATTGGTTAAGTGGTCCTTGGTTTGAAAAAAAGTTTGAGAAACACATCTTAAGCCATAATAGTGAATGCGCGGAAATTGGGCCTATGTGATATGGTTTAGTGTCAAAATTGTTAACCGAAAATTAAGAAGCACAAAACAGATATTTGGAGTCTAATTATGAAATGGCCTACATTATTTAATTCAATTCAATTTTACTTTTCACATAAAAAATATGCAAGAAGCATAATGCATATTGAATGCTCAATAAAGTTATTTACAGCACTACCTTCCATTCAGAATGCAGTAGGCCTATTAGGGATGCACTGAATATTCGGCCACCGAAAATCTTCGGCCGAAAATGGCCCAAAAGTGCATTTTCGGTTTTCGGCCGAAAGACTTTTATCACCGAAACAATACGGCCGAAATGTTGTGATGACGCAAACAGCAGATACCGCGACCTGCACGTGCTTGTCTGAAGCAACATATCTGCGGTGTGGACGTATTTCAATATATCTGAGAGTGACCCACGGACAGCGATTTTCAAAACACAGACATCCCAAGTCTTCCGGAAGTTCCGGGAGTCTCCCGCGTATTGATAGCGGCTCCCTGATGCCCGCAAATTAGTTTAAATCTCCCGGAATCGCGAGCGAGCATGAGCGCGCATACGTAGCGCGCACGCGGCAGAGAGAGGGAGCGAGAGACCTTGCGTGTACCAGAGCAGCCGTCATTTCTCAGAGGTGTCTGTGTTTACCTTAGCTGTTTATGGTTTATGAGCATATAGCTGCAGATATTATTATGGGCTATGGCAGTATTGGCCTAAATGCACTTTGTTTTTATGAGAGAACATTTCATTTTTAAACCTTTCTGCAGGCCAGTAGGCTTTTACATTATTATTTAATGTACACATGAGTGGGGTCAAGTTAAACATTTAATTTTATATACTTTGCAATGTGCTAAATAAATATTTGCATACAATTTTAATTGATTTATTCTTTGAAACTTTAATATTAATTTATGCAATTGCAATGCCTTGATTTTAGTAAAGTTAGTACACAGTCATAGCCATAAATGCAATGGTACTAATAATCGGTTTTCGGCCTTGGTTTCCTCTTTTTCGGTTTTCGGTTTCGGCCAAGAATTTTCATTTCGGTGCATCCCTAAGGCCTATGCCTAGATGTCACCCACAACATTTTTTTTAACTGATTGGCTGGGACAATATATCGATGCATCGTGAATCGAGAAATTATTCTGGATCGATTCCAATTTTTCTGAATGCATCGCGATTCTCTCTAGAATCGATTCTGAGTTTAGTTTTTAACAGCAGATGGCACTGCGTGCTTTAGATGCCTTACACACACCACTTCAACCTACTATAAAATAATAATTCATAAAGTTCGAAAAGGTTGAAGCGAAGTACAAGGGTGTTTGCAGTGGGCTGTTTACATTAATCTCGCGTCATAAAAGCATTATATCAAGTACATTCTCAGACTCAGCCGAACGCACGAGCGCTCTTCTTCGTGAGCATTTGAGTGTGTGGTTAAAAACTAGCCCAATAGAGCGCCATCTGCAAAAACTAAGCTCAGAATCAATTCGCAATGCATTCGGAAAAAATTGGAATCAATCCAAGAATCGCGATGCATCGATATATTATCCCAAATATTCATTAGGAAATAACATGAAAACACACAAAGCATTTTAACATATTCAAAGCATTTTAAATGTTACTTTGAGAGACTTACCTTAAAATGCTCCAGCAAGTCTTCTGCCGCTGAGTGGTCCAAAAACTGAGAACCAAGATAGCGAGACCTGACAATCGGGGTGCCGGTCTCGTCGGTTGACCAATGTCTGATGTGCAAGTCCAACTGTTTAGTTTTCGCTGTTGTGTTCATGGACTCATCGAACATTATGATGAAAGTGTCTTTGTTTGCCTGTGCAATTAGTTCCTTCTTTAGGTATGGGGTGTTGAGGCAAAAACAAATAACTAACAAAACAGCATCAGGCATAAGAGACATCAAGATCAAATTGTCCTTAAAAGATATTTATTTCTTGCAAGAAATGTTCCCAGTCCATCCACAGACCAGCTGCAGGCGGAGTGAGACCCAGAGCAGAGGTTGGCCAGCATTTTTATAGTGTTATCTCTTTCAAAAGCTATCTCTTACAGCCCCCACTAAAACAAAAGACACAGAGGAACTAGAGTTCTCAACGGGCCTGAAAATTACAACCCGACCCGACCCGGCCCGTGGCTTTTAAAGCCCGGACCCGATATAACCCGACACATCAACATGAATTATCTGCCCGAACCCGGCCCGCGGCCCGACGCCGCGTCGGAATTTTTTTTCTCATACACGTAATTATCATGACCAGCAGACGCGAATTCAAATCAACCTTTAATGTTCACGCCTTTTAACAATACAAACAACTGAAACAATAAACTTTAAATATATAAATAGGCTGTAGTAGCGACGGTGAATTCACCTGCGGCAAGTTTACTTTTCACCATCTTCTTCTCCAGGCTAAAGGCGTGCACGCAGCGGCGTCAGGTCTGCCCCCGGCCTCTCTCCATGATGCACGTTGCACGCAGCAGCCAGACTTTCTTTACGGTGAACAGCAGCGATGATTAATAAATGTTTTTGTTTTTTACTGAGCGGAAAAGATTAAGCCCGCGGTCCGACCCGACCCGAGTCATTTGCTTATATTTTCGACCCGAACCCGGCCCGAACCCGCGGGTCCCGTCGGGTTTGTCGGGCCGACCCGACCCGTTGAGAACTCTAAGAGGAACCCCTGTGGCTCCCCTAACCCCCTAATCTTCTCACCTCTGGGTCACACATACACACCCTGCAGCTGTATTAACATCATAAAAGAAACTCAAAATACAGCCAAAGAACGCATGGCATTTGTTTGTTAAATCATTGATAACACAAATTTAAAGAAAAGATGAATTTTTCCACAACAACATTCCTCCTCTTTATCATTCTCTGATAAACAACATAGAAAAATTCACTCTTGTTTTCTAATCAAACCCATTATACTATTAAATCTTTGAGAATAGAATTAATTCAAGTCTTAATTCAAGAACAGTTATACCCTTCATGTCTGATTTTTTTTTTGTATACCTGATCCCTCTACTTGAACTTTGAAAGAAATACGATTTTTTTTTAAAGTAAAAAGCTTGTAACAAATAAATAAGCATTTTATCTGAAACCGGGCTAAAAATGAACAAACATTGTTATCGCATTTTCCTGGTTGAGAACCAGACCCTCAGTCATCCCAGACATAGCTCAAAGCATATAGTAAGAAAAACGTAAATGATTATAATTGCAACTTCCGTCACTCGTACCATCTGCATATTTTGTTTATCCCTAGGATAGACTGTACCCATTAATAACAAAATTATCAGAATAACACATACAATCATAACACTATGTATTTGTATATGTAGCTTTTTCAATTAATCACAATATTTTGTCAGGAAATGGTTTTACTTCTAAAGCTATATTTAATTAAAATCTATTTAATAAAATCTAACCCGAAAAGTTTTATAATTTGATCATTCGTTGTTCGAAATTATCCCTGACTTTTCCATTACATACCGTTTTTTTTTCTTATCACCATACTTCACATTAATTAATAGATCTTCTACCTGAAAACACATTTTTCTTTGCACAAGTCAAATTATTAGATTTATATCAATACTAAGCCCTAATTTGATTCAATCAAATAAAAATCACAAAACTTTTCTTCAACCATTAATTGGTCAACATTTTCTCCAGATATGTTGATCATCTCGTTGCCTCATGGACGTTCCATCTTCACCAATATGACACTTTGCATGCCGTAGAGAGGATTTTTCCAACGTTGGCAGGGGAGATAGTTTCTAGCACATATCATTGATCCCCCACTTTATTCTTTGCGTTGACGTTTTGGGTTGCTGACGTTGGTTGGTGTGGTTAAGGTCAGATGCTTGGACCCAGGTCTAACACCCTTCAATCATTTTCAAATCCTTACAAGATTTTCCCTTAGATCACGATCGCACCCCCACTGGAATGAGTCGTTTACTGTCTGCTGTCACCTGCGAATGGAGACCTTAAGTGATTTTGTTAGTGACCGCTTGTCTTGTCGTCCCTTTTGGTGTGACCTGTGAAATTTTCAACCTGAAACATATCATCGGATAATTTCTTGCTCATTGAGTAGCACTCAGGGTCCTTTTCCCCTGAAAAACACTCAACCCACGTTGCTCATGTTAACAAAACAATACAGAATCAGTTCTGTTTGGTTCAATCCATCCTGACATCATTTGGAACAGAATCAGTTCTGTTTGATGCAATCCGTTCTGACATCCTGAAAAATGAAAATTTTAAGTTATGCGCTGCGCAGGTGTTGCACCTTTCTTTCTGACACAATAATAACCCAGGCCAGGATAACTAGTCAAATTCATTCATACTATTGTTTTCACTGGGCACAGTCTGCCCTGCCATTTCACTCCTGTGCTGGTTTTAGACAAATGGTTCTTCTAACCTAAGTCCTTCTGACCCCCTCCTAGGCTTTCCTAAATGCAAATGGTCCTTTTGACCCCTCTGAAGAGTTGAAAGGCTCTTATCTGACCATTTGTTCATGTGTGTGTGTGTGTGTCTTTGCTCATGCCATGTGCGCAAAAGTCTGCATCTTCTGTAAAGAAAAACAAATGTTGAGGTTATTGTCACATAGTTTTCTTTTGTCTGCTGTGCTGCCGCATCTGCCCTGGCGTTTCCTGTCGAAACAATTACAATTCTTGTTATTAGCACACTTAAAAATACAAACAATGCACACAGCAATTTTGTTCGGGGGAAAAATGACTTCTTGCAGGGCTTTTACCCAATTAAACCCAGTGCACGAGATCTCATCTCGTGCATCAATTTAACATAATAAGATTCTCTTACATTTATCAGACGCTTTTATCCAAAGCGACTTACATTTCAAGATACACATTTACATTCTTATCAGTTCTTGCTTTCCCTCGGAAATCAAACCCATGACCTTGGCGTTACAGGTGTCAAACTCTAATGTTTGAGCTACAGGAAAACTGCAATATTTGTTAATATTTATTTGGTAACATTTGTTTGGATAAAGTTTGCTAACCCAAACATTGTCCTTCAGCCAAATTTCCTTTAGACATCTTTCTCTGCCTCTGAAACAAAAATATTACTTAAAGCTGCCGTCGGCAACATTTTTTTGATCATATTCAGTGTAATTGACACCATAATCCGACAGAACAACATAAATAAGGTGGTTTTAGAAAAAAACCCGAGCTTCTAACTCCACCTGGAGCGTGTTATTTGTTTTGCAAAAATCCAGCGCTCCCGCTTCATCAGGTCCAATCAGCGCAGGGGGGGGGGGGGGTGAGATCTGACTGTCAATCACAGGTCGTGCACACGCCACAGATCCCCCCTCACTCGCGCACGTTAATATCACATGCACACGCCACGCCTGAAGTTCGCCTGGAGATTGCATGAAGCGTGATGGCGGAGAGAAAATCTACTAACAAGCTTCCAATTCTTCGGTTATTGCTATCTATGGATAGATTAGCCAGGGCAGCCTACCTCCGAGTCCATGGTGTTGATAGATGCTGAAGAGACGGACGCGTTCACAGAAAATCAGGTACACACGCACAGTGACGCACTGACGAGCACGACCTCGATGGGAGGGTGCTCGCTGGTAGTGGGGAGGGGCATGAGAATTGTAAACATTCAAAATTTTGGCTAATCGACCCAATCTGCCAGACTTGCCGACGGCAGCTTTAAAGCCACAATTTCATCTTCTTGTCAAATTGTTTTAAAAGGGCAACGGCCCCGAGTCTCACAGCGTATCCTGCTTTTCAGGCCTGTTGTTGGTCTCGCAATTCAGTCATCTACAAACATTCTCCAGGTCATCAATTGGTCAGGTCAGGTTGTGGTGTGCACACTTTCGTCAACGTCAGTCGAATGACAATCTCCCCCTTTTTACAATACATAGCCTAACTGTTAAGGGCTCTCTGGATAGTCTGATATTTACTTAGCCTACGTGTTTGTTGCTGTCAAATCTATAACATTTTCTCAACACATGACTGACGGCTATCTACGACTTCACAATTCTAATTTACACATCAATACTTAAACCTGTCCAGAAAGTAATTCAAATCTACTGCACATCATAAATGACCAAAATAACAATTAACAGACAGAGCTCGATGATCAATCAACTTAAAGCTTGTCCTATGTTCTGTGTTGCCTTCTCATCAGATTGACTCACAATCCTCAGCTTACTTTCAACTTTGTCATTTGCCTTAACCAATCTATAATGCTAAAACACTCTTTCCAGAGGTTAATGACAAATTTATACACACTATTCAGACAGAATGGTTGTCCTAAACGAACACATACTGTACAAACACTCATCCCTGACTATGAACTGCTCGTATTTCTTGTTCATATCTTTTCTCTAAAAAGATTTAAATTTTAAATGACATTTTAACCTTACATTTTCCTGTATCTTTTATCTAATGTTTTATTTATGGCCTCTTAACCAGTTTCAAAGCATGTCTGTTCATTATTCATTTGATTTTAGAAAAGTCAGCTGGATTGTTTTGGTTCATTATCTTACTTTGCTTCAGCTTTCTTTGGCTGACTGATAACAGAAAGATAGACAGAGTACCATCCCTTCCACCACAGTCCATCCCTTCCACCACAGTCTCTTTCTCTCTCACTATAAGCAAATAATCTTTTCAACAGCCTCCTAGGACTGTAACTAAAATAATCATAGTCATAGTCAACCCTTAATAGTTCACAAATGTCAAAATACAAATGTTTGACTCAAATTAGAACCATTACAATAATCTAACATACATTATGCTATGATCTTTTCTAAGGTTATCTTTAGTTTAAATACTCAATTCACCTAACCTTCGTTTTTCAGAAATTTCTCTTGACTCATCACAAGCTGTTCTCATCTTTTAGCCACCACCATGTCTAACGACCTTCAGAAGTTAAAACTAGTTCAATATCAAACATTTTTTCCTTGCCCATAAGGCAACCAACATCATGTTCCTTATATAAATTAATATGTTTTGTTACGGTCTCCACAACAAATAATGACAATCACCTCACGGTCTCAGTTGGCTCTTGAAAGCCCATTTCCATTAGCTCTTAAGCAATAATTTTCTTTCCTTCAGGGTGTTGTCTCCCTGGCATAGATGCAGACACATGTCACAATGGAAGACAAGCCATACAATCAACGCGGTTTCTGGTGAGTGGCATATAAAGGAACTCACATTTTCTGGGTCAGACCGCCGTAACTTCTCACAGCTCATCTGGCCTCTCAATGATCTGCTGATGCTGGTGGCCACTCAGTCAATCAGCACCACTCTCATATCCATCTCACATAAAAACACCTCCATCAGGAGATGCCCAGTGTTTTTGCGTGACCCCCTGTCTTAGGTTGACCTTCGGCCAGAAGGATCTTACCCGTCCTTGGGGTAATCACTTCGTACACACTTGGTTACCGCTCTTCCCCATTACAGAATCTGTGACCGTTTTCTTCAACATAATCTGTTGTTTTCTGGAGCTTAGGAAAAGGCGCATTCAAGAGTCATCAGAGCCATTCGGACTGCCTACTAGTGTTAAACATAGGGAGACAGATTAATAACAGCAGTATTTAATCACTTAAATTCATTAATCATTTTAAAGGCAGCAACCTAGCTGCTTAGATTATAGTCAGTGAATTTAGATCACAATCGTACATTCAGTGTACTGTTACTTCTGTAGCCGGAGCCATCAGCCCTGTTTTATGGTGGAGGCTAAAATGAGACGAAGTCACTGGTCCTAAAATAAACAAGTTCAAAACAGTATTATTTTAAAGACTTCTTTAAAGTCTTTCAGTTTTACTTTTAAAATGTTTTAAGTACAAATTGCCCTTTGAATGGCAATGATTTCCTTTAACATCTCTGTGTCTATGATTTTCAACTGAAACACTGTGCTTTACACAGGCTCAGACAACAGCTTTCAGCTGACATTGAATGAGAGAGAGACTCTTGAGGCATTCAGGACTGATACACTGCATTCTCATAAACCTTTAACTTCCGACTTTATCTACCATCTTTTTCAACTCTAGCCCATCTTAAGGCATCTTTTCCATAAATTACATGTATTGTAATTTAGACATTACAAATTTCCACTCAGAATGAGTCTCTGTTGCACTGAAACTGTGGCAGTTTCAGTCACAGCACATACCAATTTCAGATAAGCAAACCTGTTTTGGCCAATTCACAATCTTCTTTTGAACCCAAAACATCAGCTGTTAGCTCTTTTCATAGTCAACAACAAGCTTTTGTTTAATCAAATGCCTTTTTTTACACATTTTACATTTTGCAACTGTTAATCCTGTAACACTGCTTCTGTTTATTTTATCTTAAAGAAATAATAAGAATTATTCTAGTTCTTAATAACGTTTAAAATTTCATTTCAATTTTAGTTGTCAGGTTTTCAATTGCCATAATTTAATACCTTACTTCAATGTTTTCTCTAGGAGTTTATCAATCTGCTTCTATGATTCATACTAACTTTTGAGGCTGCGCTCTCTGCTTGTCATACATTTTATGATTATCACTATAAATCATTCGTTAGATTTGTCTCTCTATATCATCTAAAACCTTATCAAAGCGTTTCATTCAAAACACAATCATCCTTTTAGTGACCGGTACTTTTAAAATATTTTGCAACTCATTTAGCTCATCTGTAATTTTACGTCAACCGGTACTTTTTATGGTTCTTTCCTTTCAAAAGGAATTCCTTGCACTTAATATCTTTCAATCTTCTTAACAACTTTCAAAAGTTTATCTATCAACTTTCTTTTCTCCCTCATTTACTTTTACAGTCATACAGTGGGCATTTTACAGTCACTGAATGACCCCGCTGACCGCAGTAAAACACTCTCTGTTATTCTATCTACAATCACTGTGATCTTTCTAACATCTCCACCCTACTTTACACCCCTGAAGCAGAGTGTTCTTATTCAGGAAATGCAAACAGAGCCGCTGATGAGTTCTCTGCATTTTCCCACACTGTCCCAGCTGCAAATTCAATTACAATAGCCGAATCATAATCTTCATCATATTAACACTGATCATATTAACACTGCTGATTAACACTGCTGATGATAACACTGATCATATTAACACTGATCTACTTTCTAACCCATATCAACACAGACTTTTCTTTAAATTTGTGTTATTTTGGCACTTTCTTTGTTTGGAGCCAGTCAAGTTACTGTTTATCTTTCCAATCAGAATCAAACTTTTACAAAAACATAATCTGCAAATCTCTTTAAACTGAGAGCTTCAGAGCAGAGCTGCTTACAGCATTTGCTCTCCTTTGTATCAGGACTATTCAGTTACTCTTCATACAGTATAAAGAAATTTAGCATGTCATTAATTTCATTAACACTGGTTTGATAGCTTATTCAAATGGTTAGTATGCAGATTCAACTTAATATTATCATTATTCAGTCCCACTTATCTCTACTGTTTCACAGAAATCACAAGATTCCTCAAATCTTGTTCTCAGTCTCTAAATTACATAGACAGCTATCCTAACCGCTTGCACCTTCAACTCTTGTTACAAAAATATGGCAATCTATTCTTCAATACTCTCTTTCCCTAAATGCTAATTCTTTCTGCATTTATTTTCGTTTTCTTCTATCTTCTTCAGTTCAACAAACTACTGTCTGTTTACAGTTTTACATGCTGAACACGACTACAACAACCCTTTGTTTAACAATCATCCGTTTCCCAATTTCATGCATGCATTTCTGGCTGTAATTTTTTTTTTCCATTTTACAGAAAACCGGTGTATAAAATTATCTGGTTTAGGCCTACTGTTAGATGACCCCATTTTGGCTGAATCTCCCTTCTGGATTTCACAATTTCGACACGTGTCTTACAGTATCTGTCAAACGTCTTCAACAGATCCGATCTTTTTTCGTCACCCAAAATCGGTCGGGTTTCTGTAATTACGTTTTACTCAAAATCTTCCCATAAGCACTTTCTAGCGGTCTATTAATTCTGATTTGATGTGGCTCTTCCGTCCACTCGTACGATTGATTTGATGTGGCTCTTCCGTCCACTTGTACGATATTTCCTCAGGTTACAGAGATTTTGAGTAAAACTAACTAATCAGCAATTGTGATTATCTGAATCACCTGTGATTATCTGAATCACCAGTGGCACTTCCGTCCACCAACGAGCTAAGTGTGGTAGAAACCGATCCGAATCTGTCAGATCAATTTCTTCCCCAAACAATTGTGATTATCTGAATCACCTCTCGCTCGTACCAAAGCAAAACTCAGCCAACATGGTTCACGTTCACTCACAATTATCAAATTGCACCACACAATAAAAAAAAAAAAAAAAATTTAACTGTCTCTTACCCGAGATGCTTTTACTGCCTCCGAGTTCTTTCTGAATCCAGTGGGTTCCTCCTGGCCCTGATAGCAGTTTTGGCTCTTCTCTCTCAATTCGGCGAGGTAAGACTAAAGCCTTTTGTGCTTTAGGGTGATCAGTCCGTCAATCCGCTTTCTCAGGGCCAGAAGAAACCTCATGGATCCCACGCTTCTGACACCAATTTGTTGAGGCAAAAACAAATAACTAACAAAACAGCATCAGGCATAAGAGACATCAAGATCAAATTGTCCTTAAAAGATATTTATTTCTTACAAGAAATGTTCCCAGTCCATCCACAGACCAGCTGCAGGCGGAGTGAGACCCAGAGCAGAGGTTGGCCAGCATTTTTATAGTGTTATCTCTTTCAAAAGCTATCTCTTACAGCCCCCACTAAAACAAAAGACACAGAGGAACCCCTGTGGCTTCCCTAACCCCCTAATCTTCTCACCTCTGGGTCACACACACACACCCTGCAGCTGTATTAACATCATAAAAGAAACTCAAAATACAGCCAAAGAACGCATGGCATTCGTTTGTTAAATCATTGATAACACAAATTTAAAGAAAAGATGAATATTTCCACAACAGGGGCAACACCAAATCGTGCTAAGTATGCGGTTTTGTCCCTTCCACATATGAACGTACTCGCACACTCTGAGTCAGGGAAAATTGCTTGGAAAACTAGGTGGATGTCCTCATTTGAGGTGTACGAGTGGTGGCGGCTTACGGTTTGAAATAAAGTTTCGGTTTGCTAATACAATACTAAATCAGATATGTACAATAACATTACGATGTCCAGCAATTGATTTAAATAGTACATTGGGTTTGATTTGTTGTTCAATGAAATCTAATATATGTTGTAAGTGTAGAGAATTTTCGCCTGAATAAATACATAGATCCGACTATATTAACCTGTTAAGCTGCAACGCCACTTTTGAAAAATCCCCAGAAATGACATACCCAAACTGAAACAGATACAGTTCATGAACCCTTTGCACTAAAAGCACAAGTATGATCTCATTTGAAAGCTGACACCTGGTAGTTTATTGTAAATGTAGAATTAATTATTGTCATAATGAAAAAAACATTTTTTAAATAGCTTCAAAGTTTTGTAAAGTTATTAGAAATTTATTTTTATTAAACATATTCATGAAAATAAAATTGAAGTGGGCCCTGGAGCAATCTAGAAATGCACTGCAGCTAAAGCCATATGTGTGACCATGTTATATTTAAAATCTGAAAATGATAAGTCTAAAACTCTGTATTTGGTTAAATGTTTTTCAAGATCATGTCAAATTACGTTATTTTGATTAGACTCTAAAAATGCTACTGATGTTTAGTCATCATCTAAGTCATCTATTCAGTCTATTGTCTCTATTGTTTTGTGGTGCAAACAAGCCCCATTCAGTCTCAGTCTCCCCAGTACACATTCACACCTCTCCAGCCTGGTTATGGATCTAAATATGCATATCTTTTGTCTGCATTATAGTTACTAACGACTGGCTATTCACAGGCTATTCATAGGGTTTCAATCCCTAATTTATTTTATCAAAGTTCTCACTTATATTTGAAACTGTATCAAATGCACTAAAACATTTCAGAAAAGCATTACTATTTAGAAAAAAACCCATAAAAGAATAACTTCTAGGTGACAGGTGCACCTGAGCTAGCTAGCATGTTAGCTTAGCACACCATCAATACACGACCATTTATGAGATTAAAACTATGTTTGTGCTTCAAACTTATTTAATAACGCAAGTCGATTGTTTTAAATAATCTTCTGTGATCTAATTTGGCTTCAGATAAAAAAAAAAAATCTGAAAGAAAATATATTATTTATAGTATGCACGATGATAAAGTCTATATCGATTAGCATATTACATTATAAATATAATCTATTATTATAAAAATACCTGGCATTACTTGAAGAACACTCAAATATCAAATATCATTTGCAATCATGTTTATTGTCTTCAAAACGTCTGTATCTGCATATTACAGCGATCTCTGTGTTAGCTTTGTGTGTAGCTGCTATCAGTGACGTCCTTGAAGGTCACATGATTATGTCTCTTCTTCATGTTCCATATATGGAGTATTTTTGTGCATATAGCGCCCTCAGGCTATTGGTATGAATTGAAAACACAGCACATCTCAGTAAGAAGCGCTCATAATGATTACATCGACGCATTTGGGTATAAATTCAATAAATATTATTCCTGTCTATAGAAATATGATGTGAATCTATGAGAATATATCAATATTTCTCCAAGTCTGTACATTTTTTAGCTAAAAGCCCTGAGGGACGTTGTTTTGTATAGCACTGTCATGACAACAGCACGGAGTTTTTTTTTCTGAATGGACCAGCTGACGGTCATAAATCATATTAAAGGTATCAACGCATTTTTCCATTTCATAACTCCTGACACAAAATAAGACATAACTGTCACTATAAGTTTCTCAGAATACAATAGTTGTCAAATACTGAAACTTGAGTCTTATATCTTTTTAATGATGTATAGTTTGTCAAGGTAAAACCAAGGGGCAACATTCTGATCTGAAAAATGAAGCCTACCCGGAAGTGCGAAAAACTGCAATACATCGAAAATCCGCTAGGGGAAGGTCCCAAAAGGGAGCAAATGTCCATAGCCCCCAAAAATGTCCGTTTTCACAGCATAAAATCATGTTTTTACAGGTTGGTCCCATGGACTTTTATTGGATTTTTCGATAGGTTCCGAGTGCCTGACAACGGCGAGGGTAGTGAATTTTTTTCTAACTCGTTAGTTTAGATAGTATTTAGATATAAAATGTATGACAATAAGGGCGTGGTTAACTTTGATTGACAGCTTGATTGACAGCTGAAAGGCAGAATGACAACATAAGAAGCGCCATTTTTTAATACAGTTGACATATAATACTACTGTTTCTGTATCATGAAATGTAGTTTTAAGAGTTTTTCAGGCGAGAATGTAGTTGTTTAAAGCTCAAATCTGTGGTTTATTTATAAAGATTTATGAAAATTGTATCCAGTTGTGAGATCCAGCGATGACCGGGCGCTCGGCGCGATGTACCCCGCCTGGAGCAGCCTTTCATCGGCTAGACGTTTTGAGGTTTGCCGCTGACTCTGGCGTCTCTGTAGTGGTTAAACATGAGATATAATTCGTCTTGTCTATATCTAACGGGCGATTTTTGGTCTCGTGGGCAATCGTTTTGGCTGAGGGGAAGTTTCATAACTTTATAAGCTATATTTAACTTGTACCGTTGTATGGTTAGACTAGATCGAGCGCATGACTTTTTATGTTTGACTGAATTGTTTGCTTTATTTGTATAGCTTATTGTAACTTTACCTTTTACTTATACTTTTATAATAGCTAATATTGATAAAACTGAAATTTAACAAAAAGAGACTGGGTTGAGTTTTGTCATTTTAAATTTTAATACAACGAAGATGATCTGTAATGTTGTTTACTGCAACATCTGTTGTTTAATACAAATGCACATATTGCCTGGACCATATTAAAATGTTTAATATTTTTATATTATATTTAAAACGAAAAGAGGCAGGTTTGTGTTTTATATTTCGTTTTGTTATAAATAGGCAAACGTTATGTGCAGTGAATATAATCAATACGCGTTGCCTGAACCACATTTGTGTGGCTATAATGTTTAAGATTTCTTTAAATGAAAACGAAAAGAGTTAGTATGGTGTTTTATAACATATTTCGTTGCCTAAAATATACACAGAGATAACCGGAGTAGCAGAGCGAGCTGAGTGACGCGCGCTGCGTCAGAAGGTGGGCGGGGTTAGGGTTTCCCAAGATTTTCCAAGATGGCGCCGCCCATACCCCCCATAAACGGCTTCAAACCCGTTCTTCAGAAAGTCTATGGGTGACGTCACAGACGCTTTGTCCATATTTTTTACAGTCTATGGGTAAAACATTTAATCTGATAGTTACTTTGAACTAAATAAATAAAAAAACGCTTCAGTGCGCCGACGCACTGGTGAGGGTTAACAGGTTAAATGTGTACTTTAATGGTCCAGTGGTAGAACTTTTGCCAAGCGTGTCAGAGGTTACGGGTTCTAATCCGCATTCGTATGTTTACATTTTTTTTTTTATCAAAACCGAATATGTTCATCACTGGTTGTACATTATAAGCACGGACGCGTTTGTGTGCATTTTGTTTCGTGATTTCACCAGAACGAATAGAGAGTCTCCGCTGGGGTGTGAACCTACACTTGTTCGATTATGATTATCATGTCATCGATTCAGTTCAATTCGATATCACAATGCACTGCATCCTCAATTAATACAATTAATAAATTTAATTAATCAATACAATTAATCAGTGTATTATGTTACCATTAAAGATGCGCGCATCAACCGTCGCCGAATCTGCTGTTGAAGGTGACGATCATCCATTTATAATCACGCGTAACAACACAGAATAATTGTAATTTGACCATCGGGTGCGGATACTTAAATCAGAGAAAATTATTCGGGCTCATCCGCTTACTCTAAAGCAGTCAGACTCAGCCAGGCGTTAACAGCTCGGGGTGAAAACAGTTAACGTGGTTTATCAAGTTAGTGGTATTACCTCCTGCATATTATATTTGTGCGTGACATGAGCGCATACAGTGCGTGTCTTCTGCAGGTCGTGCTTACCAGGTTGTTCATAAAAGCCGAAATGTGCCCAGATGTAGGCTTTTAAAGTAGTTGGATCATTTTTAATTACTCGCACTCGCGTCTCGTCTCCCTCTGCCATGGTATGCTACCGCGACAAAGCACGTACGCGACAAATGACGTCAGAAAAGCGTCAGTACATTATAATCGGTTATGGTCTATTACTGAACCGATACAGAATTGTCCTCGTCTGCATCGCGATGCATCGTAGAAACGATTCATTTCGACACCCCTAGTCTCCGCAACGGCGTTAAGCGATAGATTGAAGCGTGGGTCCGTGTGAAGACTGTGCGCGAGCCACAAGAGAACACACTGTATCCGCTCCACTGATATCAGCGGCAACAAGCACTTTGATCACTTGATTTCAAAAGCAACACATTTTAGCGCTAGATCACCTCTTATTTAACAGACAAACTAAATTAATGCTCTGCTAGTTAACTGGAGATGTTTTATTTATTTGTATTGGTAGGTACAAAAAGTCACCATTAAAGCCTTGTCTTGCATGTGTACTATATCTTCAGATTATGACTAGTACGCAAGTAATATCACAGGTTTATCATGGACAAACAACTGTTCTAGCAGGAACACTTTAGAATGTTGGGGTTTCAGCCAGTACTGCAGGGGGCGCAATGCAGCAGAGCCAGCAGACGGACTGTCGATGTCGAGGCCATGAGGCCTAGCATCATTTGAAGGTTCTGAGGGCAACGGGCCCCTACTCCGAAGTCAAAAGCTGTTGAATGTTCTGGGCGCACTCGGGTGTCAGACAAACCTTTAGCCAAAGTCTTACTGCATCCAGGAAGAGATTCTCTGACTGGGGAGCAGTGAGCTCTTGGTTACATTGATTCTGAGTCCTAGGCATTCAAAATGGCTGAGGAGCACAGATTTGAGAGAGTTTAATTCTGCCTCTGACTGGGCCAGAATGAGCCAGTCATCGAGGTAGTTGAGGATGTGCATTCCCTTGTGTCTCAGGGCAAAAACACTGCACCCATGAACTTCTTAAACGTGCGTGGTTCCAGAGACAGTCCAATGGTAGGATTGTATACTGGTATGCAACCCCTTCGAATGCAAACCTCAAGAACGGTTTGTGAAGGGGGGCAATCTGGATAAAACAAGAAAAAACAAGCCCCTGGGCATACTAGCATGAGGATTCGTTTCAAAGTTAGCATCTTGAACAGCCATTTCGTGAGGGCGTAGTTCAGATGTCTGAGGTCTGGGATGGGCCTGATGCCGCCATCTGTCTTGGGAATGAGGAAGTAACGGCCATAGAAGCCTGACAGCATTTTCGCCAGTAAGCTCAGTACTTAAAGGCAGGGTAGGTAAAAAAATGTATTAAAAACTTTCTTCCAAATTTGTTTAAACTTTATATATATATCAATGCATAATTAAAATGTAAGAACTCTGATAAAAAGAGTATAAAAATTTAGTGACTCTAGACCGTTTAATCTGTATTAAACACAGCTCATTATTTCCATTCGGGACGAAACATAGGATTGGCTTAGGCGGCTGTCACTCTCTCGCAACCATGGCAACCACCCATTTGCCACACAGAACCTGCCCACTTGCGCGTACCCGTTTGATTTGAGGAATTCAAGAGGCACCTAGGAATACCAAAACAATGGCAGAGAAAGAGCAAGCAAAATTCACAGTACCGGCCTATGCAGTTAGTGAAGGCAAACCAGGAAAAAAAAGGAAGACAGTAACAGTACAAGAAAAGGCATTGAACAAAAAGTCTTTGGATAAACAAAGAAATAAAACGCGAGTTAATATCGGCGTGGCTTTCCAGCGATGGCGAGAACTGAGGGACCTCAAGGGGCTGAAAAGTGACTCCTCGATGGCTTTATTTCTGCTGGACAGGTACATTTTTCTTTTTGTATTTTGATCATACATATTTTTTTGTTTATTTTTTCATGAAGCATGTGTCATTAGCACACGTAGCTGCGTAATATAGGCTAGCTAACATAACATTACTTAGCGAGCTGTAGTAGAGATAATCTATAATCTATCGTAGTATAATCTATTGGTCTAGCTCAAGATGATAGCTATAGTGTTGAATTGTGCATAATTTAAACTTTACCAATATCAATATGCTAGCTTGATAGTGAGTACTAAAATACATCTTATTTGTTTATATTCATAATGATAAAGTTAAATTTTTTTATTACATGTGATTCTGACATGATGTCACTGCATGCACTGCGCTCCTTCCTCTCCGCTCGTCTCAGGTAAACAATGCGTCTTCAGCTCAGCTGTCGGAGTCGCGCGTTCATGTGTTTTGGGGGCGTGGCTTTGGAAGGAGCCCAGAAGGGAGGGGGTGGAGTGAATGGAAATAATGAGCTGTCTTTAAAACAGTCGTGAGAGGTCTACAGACACTCGATTTTTATACTTTCTTTTTCAGAGTACTTAGATTTTAATTATGCATTGATATATATATAAAGTCTAAACAAATTTGGAAGAAAGTTTTTTTATAAATTTTTTACCTACCCTGCCTTTAAGTGCGGAGGACGTGAGCCACGTTGCTCTTCACTGAAGCATTGACTTTACCCGCAAAGCGGGGTGGTCTGTGAGTGAATTGGAGTGAGTAACCTCATGTCATCATGTCCAGAACCCATTTTGACACACCGGAGATAGCTTTCCAAGCCTCGGCCCGGGGGGCTAAGGGCTGAATTAGTTCAGACGGCAGCTTGCCACACTGGGTCGGGGACTGGTGTTCATAGAAGTAGTGTTTGGCTGGGCGGAGGCGCGGCTTACGTGAGATAATTGAGTGATAATTGACAATTATTGAAGACACCTGATGTTAATAAGCAGAATCACTGAAGGAGAAAATCACACCATTATGGTGATCAGTATTTGCTTTAGTTGGGCCATTGACCATTGTACCCTTATTTGAACACTTTTGAGTGTGGTCTTGTCAGGGTGTGGTGCAGGCAGAAGAAGACGAGAAGGCAAAAGGCTCCAATACAAACTTTTACTTACAATATAATTCCAATAGGTACAGGCTAACAGGATGCACGCACGCACACACACACACACAAACTAAGACTTAGAACAGACAAAGACTGACTGAACTGAAGGAACTTAAATACTAACACTGATGAACACTGATGAACACTAATGACAGAAACACAGGTGGAACAGATGATAATTAACTAGACACAGGTGATACAACTAAACTAATAGGTAATGATGGTGAAGGTGACATGTGACATGACAGGCAGACAAGTCCAATGAAAACAAACTAAACAGAACACAACAGTGACAGATCTAAAATAAATTCACAGGAGAGTTAATTTAACACTGGAGTTTTTGCTGTGTATATATAGATGAAGTGTGATCTTGACGCATCTGTCAGGGCACAAACTTAGTAGCCTAATAAAAGCTTCATTGTGCACACACACATTTAGCAACACAATGTGTTAGTGATGTGATGGGAAAAAAAGTGTAAATGAAAAAAATAACAAATAAATAGACACATAAAAATTATTCTGAGGACACTGTATTTTTTGCGTTTCCATCATTCGTTTCTGATGTGATACTTCAAAATATGCATAATATGACCATATGGGGTGGCAGTGGCTCAGTGGTTCATGTAGGTTGTCTACAAACCAGAATGTTGATGGTTCAATCCCCACAGCACTGCATCATGATGTGCGTCAGTACAGAGGCTACAACATTTTGAGGTGGAGGAGACAGCCTCACTCCAACCATTAGCAGGAAGGAAGCACTGAAGTGATCGAACACCTTCGGGATCTCCTTACGGAGAGAAGACTCAATTCAATGAATAGTTCCACTTCTAAGGGGGAGCGAGCCTCTTTTTGAGAGGGTGCTCTCACAGAAGTGATGGTTTCTACGGCATAAAAATTAGTGAGGTAGTAACCAGAACCTCCGCTTCCCGTTCTTTTTAGAACCAGACCTGGAACTCTCCAAGGTCTAGACGTGGGTGCCGTTGTGCCCCATCCCTGAGAATGTACTCAGAGGAAGGAGTCAGGAAGGCTGTCGAGAGGAGAGGTCGGTTGGGCCAATAAGGGGCAACTAGCAAGACCTGCTCCATCTCTTCCTGATTTTAGCACTGTAGTGCAAGAAGGCTCACTGGGGAAGAAGGCTTTCTGTGTCGAGGGATATCCACTCAGACAGGAGAAGAAACAACTGGCAGAGGGACGAGTCCGGAGGGGCAACAGACGTGGCTGTACGTCTCCACTGTATCTGAACCAGAGGCTGTCGTGTGGCTTGTCAGCGGCACGATTGAGCAAGCCAGCAGAAATAAGTGGAATGAAGCGACCTTAGAAGCTTCTGGCTCCGAGGAGGTGGCGGGCGAGTTGCAACATGCGAGGGGAGCGCAGCTCGACGGTCGCAATGTTGTCAGAACAGTACATGCTCGCTGAGCAGCGGTGTCTCGAAGCAAGGAAACTGTAAGCAACTCGAGGCAATAAATGCCAATGCAGTCAGAGAGCGCCCAGACCTCTGTTACTGCATGCCCTTTATACGTGGCCCCTCAGCCAACATTAGTTGTGATCACGAGAACTGTTTGTGATTTTGCTACAGCAAAATGTTTTTCTTTTTTGTCTGAAGGATTATATTGCTAATTGTAAATAACAAGAGGATGTTGGTTAGAAGTCTATTATTAAATGCTATAGATTCAGAATATGCTGAAGTTTTTATACATGTTTGCTGCTAGTACAGGCACACATTTATTTTCCTGTTGGTTATTTGCAATGTTGGGACATATGCTGGCAAATGTAACCTAACAGTTGACTTGCCAAATCACTTCCATTTGTTTTATTAATAAAATTAATATAGGAAGTAAATTCTTTATGGGTCATCATAAATACTTTGCTTTAAAAGTGCCAAGTAGTCACACACACACACACAAAAGATGCATTGATAATCGTTACCCTCTGAATCGTAATCGAATCGAATCGTGAGGTGCCTAGAGATTCCCACCCCTATTTGCTTTAGTTGGGCTTTTGACCCTTGACTTTTTATGTACCCTTATTTTAACACTTTTGAGTGTGGTCTAAGATAAGTTCCCAGGAGAGTTAATTTAACAGTGGAGTTTTTGCTGTGTATATATAGATGAAGTGTGATCTTGACGCATCTGTCAGTGCAACACTTCTGGAGGTTGTGAATTTGTGGTTTCACAAGCACAAACTTAGTAGCCTAATAAAATCTTCATGGCACACACACATAGCAACACAATGTGTTAGTGATGTGATGGGGAAAAAAAAGTGTACATAAAAAAAATGGACACATAAAAATTACTCTGAGGACACTGTATTGGGTCACTTAAAAATAACTATTTTTCATTATGTTGAAATTGTTTTCTCTGACAAATAATCAGTAGCTACAATAGCTGGTTTCCATCCAAAGGTAAAGTTTAGAAATGTTGCGTTTCCATCACTCGTTTCTGATGAATATCAGAATTCTTCAAAATATGCATAAAAACAGGGTGATGGAAACATAGCTAATGAGAGGATAAATATATGTTTGTATTGATTTGTGTGGAACTGTTCATTTTAAAGCACTTTGTTCACTGTCAAACATAATACTTCTTTATGGACTTGGTTGGTTTCTGGATGCCACTGTACAGTTCAGCTCACTTTCTGATCCAGAGCTTTTCAAAGTCAACACAGTTTTACACCAGAGATCTTTCTGATCGCTTCTTCAGCTGTATCATAGAGTCAGGACTAAACACTGATCAGATCAGAGGAAGTTACCAACCAGAGGAGGAGCTGATGATGTGTAAAGGAAGAGCTGTAACTATATATAATGAAGAGGAAGACTGACAGAAACACAAAATGGCTGATAAGTGTGATCTGTGTCTGCTGGGACTGATCATTCTCTCTTCACTTCTCACAGGTAAAGAAATCTGTATTTTCTCTAAAGACATTTAGTGGAATTAGTCTGGAAAGAGTTCATTTGAACATGCTCAGTTTATTTTTGCACACATTCACATTGTGATCTCAGAGTTGTGTATTGATACACACAGATCATACTGTATTATTCCTGATACTGGACATAGTGTCACTAAAACATCTGATGATGAAGAATTATCTTCATATTAAGAGTGTAAGGGTGGATTTCCTGCAGAGGTTCAAGCTGCAAGACTGCCGAATGACTAAAGAATTTCTATCATGATGGTTCTTCTCCATATGAATTTACCAAAAGAGTTGGTTATTTAAACTTTATCTATAATGGGGAAAATCACTTTGATATATATATATATCCTAATAACAACATATAGTTGCGTGACATAAAAACGAATGACTCGAAGGACTAGAGATGAACTAATCAATTCTGTATCCTTGCATTGCAACTTTTTCTTATTCTAAATGTGATCAACATTTGATGTGTTTGGGGAATTTGGCTATTGACATGTAACATGTTAAATACATTCTGCTGAAATGAACGAAATGACTTGAAAAAAGATTTTTTTCATTTTGATGAACAAGATTCAAAGATCCAAGTCAGTAAAATGATCCGAACTTCCCACTACTAATGTGATCAGATGATGTCAGCTACTTGATGATGACGATAACGATATAATCATCATGTAGTGCTCTGGGGTGCGTTTCCCGAACAACGACGTAACTCGCTGCTTGACTATCATAGTACGATGCATCGTTGAAGAAATCAACTAGCTAGTCACGACTGTTTCCCGAAACTGTATTGTCGCAAAGTGGTCGTTCAACCACGTTGGTTTATGACGTCACGCAGGTGGTGGAGTAATAACTTCTTTTAATGAATCTGTTTGAGATCAAATTAACGCTAGATGTTTTGCTATAAATTACAGACATTGCATCTGAGGACTATTTCAAATTTTTCTCAGTTATTTTGCTTTATTTCCAGATTCAATCATAGGCTCGTTCTTACATAGTAGAGCACGTTCACACATGCACACTCTTCAAAAACGGTGCTTTAAATCTCTTGACAAACTAAAAGATGTAAATGACATTTGTATGTATTCTAAATAAAAGACACAGGTTGTACTGAATGTCAGCTTGCTTATTTTGCTCAAGATAAGGATTTATTTAGTCCACATGTCATGCAAACTAGAAACTCTGCTTCTAACCACAGGTCGAGAGCTGTCGTTCCAACTACACAACTTTGTGAATGTTCGTTAGAACGATGGTTTCGGGAAACACACCCCTGATCAGCTGACCTCTTCTAGACTGTCATGTCTGTTATTAATTACATATAATTGATTAGAGTAAAACATATAGAAACACTAAACATTCTGAACTACTGTTTCACTTAGACACACTCAAAGGGGGGGGGGGTATTTACTTTTATGTACTAAAATGTGTTTCTTATTCTAAAGTTAATAATTTTATACATTTGGATTATTGAAATAAATAATATGTAACTGCATTCAAGTATTTTCTTTTAGTGTCATTACTGCACATTTATGTGGCATTACTGCAAAAACAAGACACTTCAAAAGACCTCAAATAACAAAACAAAAATATTGATTTAATGTATTTTAAAATGTTTAAATATATATATTCATAACAAAAGCTGTTATAAGAGCAGTCAGTCACATCCAAAAAAAAGAATGGATCTCTATGGCGCCTCTGCTGGAAGTGTATGGTAATTACACTTTTTGGCAAAACTATATTATCTGCAAAAAGAAATTCTAACCAGCAGATGAAGAATTATGCATCTCACACCGAGATCAATATCCAGAAACAACTCATATTTCATGTTGATCATCATTAATGTGTTCTTTTTTTTCATAAAAAGGTAATATTTCATATGCATGCTAATGGTGTAGCTGAGGTATTTTGCAGTAAATAGGTACAAAAGTACTTCAAATCTCCCAAAACATAGCATTAATATATAGATGAGAAGTAAACCAAAAAAAATATATATAATATTTGTATTATTAAAAATGTAAAAAAATATATTATAATAATAATACAATGGCGTGGCGTTTCTGTTGCGTGTCAGCTGCGTGAAAATGACATCAACATCTTTTCCTAGGCTGCGTTCCAGTCCAAAATTGTCATGCCCTTCACTCGCTAACTTCCCTCCGTCTCGTTCACTCGGATGTACGTCATTGCTTACGTTGCACGAGTGCCCACTACTGGCGGAAACTGCGGCGGGCTGAATTGGAACATCCTAAGCCCTTGATCACTTGGAATCAGCTATGGAGTTTATTTTATTTTATTTTATTTATTTTTTCCTTTAATAATTTGTTTAATGCAGCATCCATATCCATATAAGTGTGTTTGGGTTGTTTTAAATAAAAATATATATATAATTAATATATCATATAAAATGTGAAGTGGTGCTTGCAGTGTCAAAATTCGCCACTGGACAGATGCTAACACAATTAACATGTTGTGATACCATGATATACCACGTTTTAGCATTATTTACCTCAATTTACCATGTTTCTAAGATGATTTACTACGATTTATCACATTCCAGCATGCTTTACTATGATTAACATGTTGTTAGAATGATTCTAGCATGATTAGCATGTTGTTAGTATGATTAGCATGTTGGTAGCATGATGCTAGCATGATTAGCATGTTGCTAGCATGCTTTTAACAAAATGCTAGCATGTTTTTAGCTAGATGCTAACATGGTTGGCATGTTACTAGCATGATGCTAACATGATTAGCATTTTGCTAACATAATGCTAGCTTGATTAGCATGTTGGTAGCATTATGCTAGCATGATTAGCATGTTGCTAACATGATGTTAGCTTGATTAGCATGTTGCTAGCATGTTTTTAGCAAGATGCCAGGTTGTTCTGGGTGGTTGCTAGGCAGTTGCTAGGTGTTCTGGGTGGTTGCTAGGCGGTTGCTAGAGTATTCTGGGTGGTTGTTATAGTGTTGCTAGGGTATTCTGGGTGGTTTCTAGGCGGTTGCTAGGGTATTATGGGTGGTTGTTAGGGCAATGCTAGGCAGTTGCTAGGGTGTTTTGGGCGGTTGCTAGGCAGTTGCTAGGGTGTTCTGGGCAGTTTCTAGGTGGTTGCTAGGCAGTTGCTAAGGTGTTCTAGGTGGTTGCTAGGCAGTTGCTAAGGTGTTCTGGGTGATTGCTAGGCGGTTGCTAGGGTATTCTTGGTGGTTGCTAGGGCATTGCTAGGTGGTTGCTAGGGTGTTCTGGGTGGTTGCTATGGTGTTGCTAGGTGTTTGCTAGGTTGTTCTGGGTGGTTGCTATGGTGTTGCTAGGCAGTTGCTATGGTATTCTGGGTGGATGCTAGGGCGTTGCTAGGCAGTTGCTAGGGTGTTCTGAGTGGTTGCTAGGCAGTTTCTAGGGTGTTCTGGGTGGTTGCTAGGGTATTTTTGATGGTAACTAGAGAGTTTCTAGACGTTGCTAGGGTGTTCAGGGTGGTTGCTAAGGTATTTTTGGTAGTTGCTATGGTGTTACTAGTTGGTTGGTAGTTGTCAAAGATGGTTACTATGGAGTTCTTAAAATCTTTAATAACGAGTGTGTTTTCATGGCGTTTTCTATGTCTTTGCATTTGTCTTTGGCATTTTACTCTAATACATGTTGACTGCTGAGTCTATGATTAATAATGTCAATAAATAATAAAAGAACTACAAATAACCTTTATCTTTTGTTTTGTTGTACTGGTGGTGTAAAGGAATACAGATATTCTCCTAGTCCATGTTTAATCATATTGTATTAAATGATTTGTTAATGCATTATTTTGTCATGACTTTACTTGAGACGGCCCTAATCATGATCAAATTCACTGTTAACTACTTCCCAAACTCAGCTCATGATTGATCATAAACTTACTATCAAACACACAACGAGTGTTCAGCTCAGTGAAGTGATGTTGTGTGGTCAGAGAACAGAAGTACAGTATCATCACGACTGGGTCTGGATGGAGAGTGAACTACTGATCCCAGCAAACCTTCCCTGAGTTTTGCTCCTTCCTTTGGGAACTGTTCCACAAATATTCTTTGTGGGTTTTGAATTGTTATTTTGTATTTAGCTGTGCATAAGTCACAGTAGGGTGAGTTTGAAGGAAAGAGAGAAACACAGAACAGATAAAGAGCTTTTAAGGGCAGTTATTAGTGTATTGTCTACGCTTGAAGAGGAGGATCAACTAATCCTGTGCCGTCCAGTAATGTTTATGACAAAGCTGACATCAAGAGTTCAAGATATGATGATATTATATTATTTACATTTGTTTCAAAGTCAGGGTATTTCTTATTCCTTCTTAAAGAGGCGTTTGATTTGGTTTATCCATAAATGTTAATGAATGCATTAACTATCAAACACCGGAAAAAGACTGTATGATTTGAATCTTCTTATTATTATGCAAGTATGGTTTATGGTTTCATTTATTAATATCATAATGATCACTGAGATATACTGTGTTTCAGGTATCAGTGGAGAGGATCATGTGTTCATCAGTTCTGGTGGAAATGTGCGTCTGTCCTGTAATAATGCTCTTTCTGACTGCAAATCTAAAACTACATGGAGCTACAGCAGATTCAGACATTTAGGGACAGTTGAACTGATTAAATTAGGGATAAATAATAAAGACAAAGAGAAACATGAGAGACTGAGTCTGGAGTCTGACTGCTCTCTGAACATCAAGAACGTCACAGAAGAAGATTATGGATTATACAACTGCAGACAATATGTGAACGGACAGAAACAAGGATCTGATGCACTTGTTTTTCTGCATGTTCTTCATGGTAAGTTTATGATTATGTGGTCAATTTAAAAAGGGCAGATTCTCCCTTTAAACTCAGATGATGATTGAAGAGTCTGTGATTTGTGTCTTTTGTTCAGTTTCAGTGTCTCCATCATCATCTTCATCCTCATCATCATCATCATCTTCATCCTCACAGACTGAGATCAGTCCAGGCCGCTCTGTGACTCTCTCCTGTCAGTTGTATTCATATACTGGATTCTCCTGTGATGATCGGGTCAGTTCTGAGGGAGTTGAGCTGTTGTGGGTGAATCAGGCTGGTGTTGATCTGAAGACAGACTCTAGATATCAGATATTATCATCATCATATCAATATCCCTGTATCATCACTCTGACTACAACACTCCTGAATGAAGATAACAACAGAGAGTGGAGATGTCGGCTTACTCACAGAAATCAACTCCAGACCTCAGTCAGATACACTGTCAAGTATTCAGGTGAGAAAACACTCTTTTCTGACAGATTTGTGAAAACTTTCACACACTGGCTCGACTCTTCCTGATGACTTCATACGTTTGGCAATTGTAAAATATTAGTGGTCAAAGTCATAAACTGCATAAAAATCCTTATAATTCCCAATATTGACCTCCTATGGGTCATACTAGGCTAAAATAGACTCTTCTGATTTATGCAATATTTCATGTATGACCCATGAGGGACGTCAATATTGGGAATTATAAGGATTTGTATGCAGTTTGAGGAATTCTAAGGCTTAATAATGTCATTGATTCAGTAAAGCTGAAGGTTTATGGGAAGCAGCTCACTGTGTTTCACTCTCATATAAACCAGGAATAAATGATACAGTAACATCTCTCTTCTCAACTACTGCCACTGTAAGCTGTGATGAT
The DNA here is from genome assembly GCA_021554675.1 of Leuciscus idus. Lineage (NCBI taxonomy): Eukaryota > Metazoa > Chordata > Actinopteri > Cypriniformes > Leuciscidae > Leuciscus > Leuciscus idus. Next base: position 60,571,929 of record CM038621.1, read on the forward strand.
TGAACACAAACTGCATGTCATGATCAATATGAAAATATGATGTTAATGTCCTGATGCGTCTGAACATTCATCTTCTGCAGCTCCAGTCGCTTCAACAACACTGACTCCATATACAGTTAGTGTAACTCACGCCACTGCTATGATAAATTAATAAAATCATAGGGCCCTATTTTAAAAATCTAAGCTCATGGTCTAAAAGTGTTGTCCTTATTCTCTTAATGTGTAATGAGTGTGTTTTGTCTCTATTCTCTTAATGAGTAATGGGTGTGTTTTGGGTGTAATGTGAAATAAACCAATCAGAGTCTCCCTTTTAAATGTAATGTAACTAACCCTGTAATGTAGGCTAAATGTAATGCTCATGCCATCGCAGATTCACTATTAACATGACGGAAAAACTGAACGCTTCTCTAGCAAGAAAACGGGTCTGCTCGTGAGTGAGTTTAAAGTTGTGTGTATGTGTATGTTTGTGTGTGTGTGTTTGTGGTTATTAATTAATAAGCAGAGTGTGTGTAATAAGTGTACGTGCGTTGTGGACCCTCCAGTCAGGTTTTGATACGACCGGTCTTGTACAGTCTGTTGTCTGATGCAAAATAATCATAATATACAGCTAGTGTAACTCACGCCACTCACATGATAAATTAATAAAATCATAGTGAGGATTTATTAAACACAACTAATCCCATGTTAATGTGAGCAGCTTCCAGCACCAGAAATGCCTCACAGCGCAAGTTCACTGAGGGCGTCTGAATCCACTTTTGCTAGTTTAAGGACAGGAAAAATGATCTGTGTGTCCAGCGCGTGTCCTTATTCTCTTAATGAGTAATGAGTGTGTTTTGTCTCTATTCTCTTAATGAGTAATGAGTGTGTTTTGTCTCTATTCTCTTAATGAGTAATGAGTCTGTTTTGGGCGTAACGTGAAATAAACCAGTCAGAGTCTCATCTCCCATTCTCTTTAAAAGCCAGTTGCGCTCGCGGATTCACTATTAACATGACGGAATTTGCAAGCGGAAATACTGAACGAGTATTTCCTAGCAAGAGAACTTCTCTAGCGAGGAAACGGATCTGCTCGTGTGTGAGTTTAAAGTTGTGTGTGTGTGTGTGTGTGTGTGTGTGTGTGTGTGTGTGTGTGTGTGTGTGTGTGTGTGTGTGTGTGTGTGTGTGTATGTGGTTAATGGGACAATCTACGGGACAAGCCGGATTCACCATATCTTTATGTACACAATAATAATCTTTTACATTGTAATCATTTTATTTTTAATATTTGGCATGTTTGTGTGCTGCTGTGCGTCTGTGTGTGTAGTAAGCAGAGTGTGTGTAATAAGCAGAGTGTGTGTGTGTGTGTGTGTAATAAGCAGAGTGTACGCGCCTATATTACTAACGCGCTCTTTAAATAACAAAAAAAATATTGCACCATTGACTTTAGACCAGGTTTCAGTTGGTCAATGGCTCAGTCTAATTCAGTTCCTCAAAATAGCAACGCACCGACAATGCGCCTGAACACCCATGAGTGCACCGATGCACAGATGCTCACATACATTTGCTATTTAAACAACGTGTAGCAGGACGTGAAAATGAAAACTGTGTCAGGCTGAAACTAGCAAAACACACTTGCATCTCGCCTGGCGCTGTATTGCGCGGGTGTGTGAATGGACCCATAGTGAGGATTTATTAAACATACAGCAGTTTGTAAAATAAATGCCTTGATATTGGGTTCATGCATTAAAAAATGACATATTTCTATTTCCATTTTGTTTTTAACAGTTGTAACATCAACTACAGCAACAACACTTACTCCAGAAACCACAGCAAAGTCTCAGAATCCAGGTGTGTATGAACATCATCCTCATTTGACCGACTCATGGAGTTTTCTAGAAACATGAATCTTCTCTGAAGTTGTTCGAACAGCTGATCACAAATTTTGACTCTTGTACATCACCAACAACCCATAAACATGAAAACTAATATCGTTAGTAATACATATGTTAGTGATATATATAAACAACTCTCTGGATAACTTGTTGGCGGAGGGGGCGGAGTTTAGGGATAGGGACCAATCGGGTTGCAGCCTCAACAAGGGGGTGGGGGGAATATTGTAGTGAAAATGACCTCAGAGGACGTCAGTATTAAAGGTGCTGTATGTAACTTCTTCACTCTACTAAAGCATAAAAATACCATAATATGTTTGCAGATATTTAGGAAACATGATAAGTTCACACACTCATTTCTCTGAAAAAAGTCTCCTCGGCTTTCATTGTCAATTGCGCTCGTTCTGTTGCGTGTCCTCAAACTGGCAACCGGCGTAAGCGTAGAGTCTGAGGAGGCGGGGAAACTATGATCTCTGATATTTTGAACATAACTCATCCCATGTTAGTGTGAGCAGCTTTCAGCACTGATACTGTAGCTCTGGACTACAGCAGTTTGTACAATAAATGCCTTGATATTGTGTTCATGCATTAAAATATTATATATTTCTATTTCCATTTTGTTTTTAATAGTTGTAACATCAACTACAACAACAACACTTACTCCAGATACCACAGCAAACTCTCTGAATCCAGGTGTGTATGAACATCATCCTCATTTGACGACTCTATGGAAGTAAAATAATGTCAAATGTTTTTGAAATAAAAAGCCTGTTGAATTGCACTACTTGAAAAAAAATAGGCATTGCATTAACCATGCTTGCATTTTAATGCATTGTATTTTTAGGGCTTGCATTTTTATGGGCTGAAATTCAACATGGTTGAATATTTAAGCTGTGAATATTTAAATTAAAAACATTTCAAACACCTTTTCATTATTAAAAATTCAATAATCCATATTCACCTTTCATATTTCACTTCCAAAATATTCAAACTGTTTAAAAATACAACCAATAATATTCAACAGGCAATTTTCGGTCCATTTTATTTCGCTTTGCAAATTCGCTTCCACAAATTCAGTGGTTCAAATTCGACAGTAAATTCAACATTGACGTCCAGGAACTGCAGGAAAAGCAGTAGATTGCCGAGCATACTCTCCATCTGCTGTTAGTCAACCTCACCAGCAGGTGGTGCAAAAGCGCTTGTTGTTGACGAAGACCAGCGAAATTAGAGCAAGTCATTCATTCATAAAATTCATTTACAGCAATGTAAGTGTATTTGTGATTATTATGACGGCTGTTTTATGTTAAATTCAGTGTCTTCACGGTTACTTTTCCTGTGTAGCCTACATGCATCTTTCTCTACCGTGAATGAGATTAATGTTATTCCCCGATGCGGATATACAGATCCAATGTTACATTTTTGAGGTTGACATATATTTCTCTTAGTTGTTTAGTTGCCTACTTTATTGTGGCGATGTGCTGCATATAGGGTTTCCCTCAATACTTAAGGATTCCCCTGCTGGACATATACAACGCTTAACGTAGCTTAATGGACTACAGTGATGTAAAAGACCAAACTCGCAGGCAAGCAGATGGACTCAGAATAACGCGCAAAGCTTCATGCTGAGCGTTTCCCAGTGATAGACTGGCATAAAGTTGGCTTGACGTTGGACATTCGCACATTTAGGGACCGTCTCTAAAGTGTATACGACTTTGGTATACACATTTCTAACTCCGATAGCATTTGAATAGAACGACTTACAGTCATAAAACCAACTGTAAAGTGTTCATGTGGTGTCAGGCATAATGCGCACCCTTTGGATTTTTGATATTTATTCAAATAAATTTAAGTTTGCTATTGAAGTTAGAAACGTGTATGCCAATGTTGTATGCAACTTTAGAGACGGTCCCTAAATGTGCTAATGTCCAATATCAAGCCAATTTTTACATTTAGTCATTTAGCAGACGCTTTTATCCAAAGCGATTTACAGTTAAACTAACAATAGGACAACAATATGCAAGTGCTGTGACAGTTTAAGCTAATGCAATACACGTAGGCATACTATATATATATATTATATATACTGTATATATATATATATATATATATATATAGAGAGAGAGAGAGAGAGAGAGAGAGAGAGAAAATAGAATAGAATAGAAGAGAAAGTGTTAGTATTAATTGATCAAGTGTTTTATGCCAGTATATCACGAAACGCTCAGCATGAAACTTTGCGCGTTAAGTTCATATTCTGAGTCCATCTGCTTGCCTGTAGCCTATATAATAGCCTACAGCCTACTTCCCCAATAAGGTGCAAGATTGGTCTTTCATTTCACTGTATTAGTCCATTAAGCTAGCGTTTGTCCCAACGGAAGGGGAATCCTTGAGTATGAGGTATTGAGGGAAACCGATTATAATCCCGTTCATGGTAGAGAAAGCTGATGACATGTAGGCTACAGGGAAAGTAACAATGAAGTTATTGAATGAAACATAAACACAGCTTTTGTGTGTTTATCATCTTTTCCGCATATACTGACACAGATAATCATTTTCATTTTATGAATGAATGTCTTCGTCAACAACAAGCGCTTTTGCACCATCTGATGGTGAGGTCGACTAACAGCAGATGGAGCGTATGCTCGGCAATCTACTGCTTTTCCTGCAGTTCCTGGACGTCAATGTTGAATTTACTGTCGAATTTGAACCACTGAATTTGTGGAAGCGAATTTGCAAAGCGAAATAAAATGGACCGAAAATTGCCTGTTGAATATTATTGGTTATATTTTTAAACAGTTTGAATATTTTGGAAGTGAAATATGAAAGGTGAATATGGATTATTGAATTTTTAATAATGAAAAGGTGTTTGAAATGTTTTTAATTGAAATATTCACAGATTAAATATTCAACCATGTTGAATTTCAGCCCATAAAAATGCAAGCCGTAAAAATACAATGCATTAAAATGCAAGCATGGTTAATGCAATGCCTATTTTTTTTCAAGTAGTGCAATTCAACAGGCTTTTTATTTCAAAAACATTTGACATTATTTTACTTCCATACGACTCGTTGTTCGAACAGCTGATCACAGATTTTGACTCAAGCCATGTTTAATTTGTAATCTACATCACTTTCTAATTCCATGTAACATCTCTCTTCTCAACTACTGCCACTGTAAGCTGTGATGATTGAACACAAACTGCATGTCATGATCAATATGAAAATATGATGTTAATGTCCTGATGCGTCTGAACATTCATCTTCTGCAGCTCCAGTCGCTTCAACAACACAGACTCCAGTCAGAAGCTCAAACTCTGAGAAGACATCAAGCCGAACTACAGCAGCAGCTTCTACACAAGGTTCATGATCACATGATCACTGTCACACATCATCAGTCTCTCGCTTCAGTGGTTTGCACTGGCTCTCACAGACTGCTTTATCATCACACATATTATCATCAAAAAAAGCTCTTTAGTCAGATTTGTCAGTGAGTTTTGATACATATGACCGGTCTTGTACAGTCTGTTGTCTGATGCAAAACTCCACTGCTATGATAAATTAATAAAATCATAGGGCCCTATTTTAAAGGTCCAAAGCGCACAGCGCAAGTTCACTAAGGCGTCTAAATCCACTTTTTTTTAGATTAAAACATTCGTCGAGACAGTTTCTTCAAGTTGGCTTGAGAAAGTTTGAAGTTTAAAGTAGTTTAACGTTTTGCTAGTTTAACGACAGGAAAAATGATCTGTGCGCCCAGTGCATGTTCTAAAAGTGTTGTCCTTTTTCTCTTAATGAGTAATGGGTGTGTTTTGGGCGTAACGTGAAATAAACCAATCAGAGTCTCATCTCCCTTTAAAAGCCAGTTGCGCTCGTGATATGGCGGATTCGCTATTTACATGTCAGAATTTGCAAGCGGAAATACTTAACGCTTCTAGCGAGGAAACGGATCTGCTCGTGTGTGAGTTTAAAGTTGTGTGTGTGTGTGTGGTTAATGGGACAATCTACGGGACAAGCAGGATTCACCATATCTTTATGTACACAATAATAATATTTTACATTGTAATCGTTTTATTTTTAGTATATGGCACATTTGTGTGCTGCTGTGTGTCCCTGTGTGTGTAGTAAGCAGAGTGTGTGTAATAAGCAGAGTGTGTGTAATTAGCAGAGTGTGTGTGTGTAATAAGCAGAGTGTACGTGTGTTGTGGACCCGCCTATAGGCGCACATTACTAACGCGCTCTTTAAATAACCAAAAAAATATTGCGCCATTGACATTAGACCAGGTTTCAGTTGGTCAATGGCTCAGTCTAATTCAGTTCCTCAAAATAGCAACGCACCGACAATGCGCCTGAACACCCATGAGTGCACCGATGCACAGATGCTCACATACATTTGCTATTTAAACAACGTGTCGCAGGACGTGAAAATGAAAACTGTGTCGGGCTGAAACTAGCAAAACACACTTGCATCTCGCCTGTATTGCGCGGATGTATGAAAGGGCCCATAGTGAGGATTTATTAAACATACAGCAGTTTGTAAAATGAATGCCTTGACATTGTGTTCATGCATTAAAATATGACATATTTCTATTTCCATTTTGTTTTTAATAGTTGTAACATCAACTACAGCAAAAACTCCAGACACCACACCAAACCCTCTGAATCCAGGTGTGTATGAACATCATCCTCATTTGACCGACTCACGGAGTTTTCTACAATCATGAATCTTCTCTGAAGTTGTTCGAACAGCTGATCACAAATTTTGACTCAAGCCATGTTTAATTTGTAATCTACATCACTTTCTAATTAAATTCTCTTGTACATCACCAACAACCCATAAACATGAAAACTAATATCGTTAGTACATATGAGGTACAGTCTGTTAGTGTGCGGATATATATAAACAACTCTCTGGTCTACTTGTTGGCGGGGGGGGCGGAGTTTAGGGATAGGGACCAATCGGGTTGCAGCCTCAACAAGGGGGTGGGGGGAATATTGTAGTGAAAATGACCTCAGAGGACGTCAGTATTAAAGGTGCTGTATGTAACTTCTTCACTCTACTAAAGCATAAATACCATAATATGTTTGCAGATATTTAGGAAACATGCTGAGTTCACTTCCTCGTTTCTCTGAAAAACACTTCTACAGCCAGTTATTTACTTATTATTTATATTCAGTCGGATTTTGTTTTGGTCTGTGTGACTCCGCCCACTGCCAGTTCAGCCAATAGTATTCCCACACCCCGGGATGCCAGATAGCAGGAAACACAGCGTATCGCAGCCATCAAACAAACTGGGTCAGAGATTGCAGATTCCACACAACCTAAAAAGCCTCGGTATCCATCTAAACATCTCTATGAATGAGAGCTTATTAAAACACGGATAAATCAACTTACAATGTCTAAGTCTCCTCGGCTTTCATTGTCATGGCGCTCGTTCTGTTGCGTGTCCTCAAACTGGCGACCGGCGTAAGCGTCGAGTCTGAGGAGGCGGGGAAACTACGATCTCTGATATTTGAACATAACTCATCCCATGTTAGTGTGAGCAGCTTTCAGCACTGATACTGTAGCTCTGGACTACAGCAGTTTGTAAAATAAATGCCTTGATATTGTGTTCATGCATTAAAATATTGTACATTTCTATTTCCATTTTGTTTTTAATAGTTGTAACATCAACTACAGCAACAGCACTTACTCCAGATACCACAGCAAACTCTCTGACTCCAGGTGTGTATGAACATCATCCTCATTTGACCGACTCGTTGTTCGAGCAGCTGATCACAGATTTTGACTCAAGCCATGTTTAATTTGTAATCTACATCACTTTCTAATTCCATTCTCTTGTACATCACCAACAACCATAAACATGAAAACTAATACCGTAATGTAAAAAGTAACTGTCATTAAATGTCAGACACATCATTCTCATCCAGACAATCCTAAACAATCATGTCACATTCATTTAGTGAACATATGAGTAACAGTCTGTTAGTGTACAGATGGCTTTTAATACATATAAATTTCTATAAAATCATCATCACAAGCATCAATTTACATGGTAAATAAGGATAATTATGCTATTAAATATCCAATTTTTATGTATTTGGTTAAACACAGTAATATAGTCCTGCTAATGGTGTCTCTCTCTCTCTCTCTCTCTCTCTCTCTCTCTCTCTCAGTGATTGTGATTGTGATTGTTGTTGCCGCTTCATTCGCTCTTCTCCTTCTGGCTCTTATTCTCTGGGTGATTCGTAAAAAAAGAGCAGGTGAGTTTTTCATATTTTGTAACAACAGACAAAAACATCTGATAAAATAAATATGTAATTTAGACAAATTTCTTTCTCTAAAAGTGAAGAGAAATCAATGACTTAAAAATAATGTTTCTATTCTACAGCACTAGATTCTTCTAGACTCTTTTAAAAACTGATTGTCATCTGCATTAGAGACTGTGTGTGTGTTTGATCATAAACTTTCCCGTGACATTATGTTTCAGGCAACAGAAGAGGGACTGGTGACTCTGTGGTAAGTATTGCAGGTTGATCCATGAGTTATTAATGTTCATAAGGACTGACCCTGAAATATGACACTCTTATTACTCAGATTATAAAATGTCAGGGTTCTCAGCAGACAGTTCTGTCAGTCTTGTCTTAGTTTAATGTGTCTCTGTCTGTGTTGTGTTTGAGCACATGGCTCTGTCTCTATTTGTGTTGGCCATGTGTTCCTCTTGTCCCGTCTCCTAGTGTCCAGTTACGCCCTCTTGTTTAGTCGTTGATGAGTCCTCATCAGTCTGAGTGTGTGCTCACCTGTTCTTTGTCTGAGGGGCTGTTCACACGACACGGTTTTCAACTGAAAACGTAAAACTTTTTATGCGTTTTGCCCGTTCGTTTACACAACTACGTTTTGGGTCCCTGAAAACACAAAGTTTTGAAAACGGGTTTCAAAGTGCAAGTTTTTGAAAACGGTCTCCTCGTAAACAATCAAAATGTGAATCTCTGAAGACGATGAGGTCATGCACATGCGTATTACGTGTTCAGTCTATAGTGTTTCATCGCCATCTAGTGGCCTGGCAGCAGAATACAGCGTTTTTAGTTGTTTTTGTGGATCTGTGTGAATGGGGATCGTTTTGACAACGGTACACGGAAAACTCAAAGGAAAAACCTTTTAAGCATATAGTTTTCGTGTAAACATACCCTGAGTGTGTTGTGCCTGTGACTAATTGCCCATTGTTCTAGTGGTGGATTTCATCATGTGTTGTTCCTGTTGTGTGGGTCAAGTCAAGTCAATCATCCTGTCATGTTACAATAGGATCTGTCATCATAACGTCATGTCTGTATTATAGATTTTCACAAAACATTTATGTGAAATTGCCAGGACACGCGTTTTACACATATATTACCTGAACATTTGCAGAACCTGAGGAAAATATCATCGATGGATGGCATTTAATAGCTTGATTTTTCCATATTTCCATTGATGTTTAGGAGCAGACAGATGATGTGACTTATACTGAAGTCGCTGCGTACAGTAAAAAACGAGGCAAAAAGAACAAGGTGAGCGAACACTTCCTCGATGTTGTCCAGCTTCTCTCAACATGATTTTTGTATATTTTCCTCTTATATGCAGTTCTTCTTGATTTGTGTGATTATATGCAGTTCTTCATGAATTGAGCTCAAACAACATGCTGTAATAATTGTGGGTTGAAACAACTGTGATGTTCATTCAGGTTCGCTGTGATGATAAAGTGACTTATGCTTCCATCAGAGGAGCAAAAGCTGGAGCTCAGGAGAACTGCAGTCAACTTTATGCCTCTGTGAACAAGAACAAATCAGTCAAATAATTATACAAAACCCACATGAGCAGAGGAATATCAATCTAATATAACTCAATCCTAATGGGTTCATTCATTGTTAATACTTTCAATGTCTTTTACATGTTAATGAACAAATTGTAACAGATTGTTGTCTTTTGTCCTCTTTGTGTTCTGGCTTTGAGTTCTAGCGCTTCCAGAACTGTTTTAATAACCTTTGGTCTTTAGTTTAATTTAGCAATGTGGAACTAGAGTGACTACGTATTTTCAGGAGTATTTTCAGAGCGGTGAACTCACTGTTGAGGTTTGGAAACATGTTACTGGTGAGTGTGAGAACTCTGTTAGTTTAACCACATGTTTTTAGAGAAATATTTAAAGAAAGAAGAGGAACTGACATCTTAACCCACACAGAACTGATCATCTCTGAACCCAGTTTGGACTGAACCTGCTAAAACAAAAATAACTTATTTAATGGATAAATACAAGTATTTGTCTGGTACCTTTTATTTGATGCTGAATAATACAAAACATTTTAAAATGTACTTATTATTCAGTCCCATAAGTACATAAAAACAGTTCCCTATCGTTCGGTCACTCTCGACGTTTCGTTGTGACCGACGTTTTAGGATCTCGTTTAGAGGACCGATCTACTTTGAGTGTAACTAAACGAGTTAAAAACAGTTATTTGTACATAATCACATTAATAAGAGTAAATTAACTTCCATAAATTGCAGATCCTTTATGTATTCCATAACATGTTTTTAATAAATGTTTAAATTATATATATATATATATATATAATATACAAAATTGATGTTACTTAAAGGAAGGCTATAGGCTATTCTTTACATTTTGATAGAATAATTATTTGTTAAGAAGAAAAAAAAAATTTCTTTCTTCATTAACCACACGCTTTTCTCTAATAAACTAATAAACTCTTCCAAACCTCAACAGTGAGTTCACCGCTCTGAAAATACTCCTGAAAATATGTAGTCACACTAGTTCCACATTGCTAAATTAAAACTAGAGCAAAGGTTATTAAAATAGTTCTGGAAGCGCTAGAACTCAAAGCCAGAACACAAAGAGGACAAAAGACAACAATTAGGCAGAAACGCATGTGTGTTAGTTTGATCATACTGGTTTTAGACAAACTGCACAAAATGTTATGTATGAAAACTTATGTATATGAATCATCTACAGTTCACAGAAAATTTTAATAATGGAATTAATAAACTGATGTTATTCTTTACATTTTTATTAAAATTATTATTTGTTAAGAAGCCGTTGAATGGCCGTATTCTGTTGTTTAATATGATTAATGGTGGAAAACACTGAATTGAGGCTGAAATGTACAGTATGTGTAATAAGCAAAGCTTCTGTCTACTCCTTTTGGGTCACTGCGAGTTGTTTTGATCACATAGATTATATGATTATATATATAGGCCTACAGTTTGTTTTGAGCTTTTATTCTGTTTGTGTTTTTTCTAACCCTATGGACCAAAATAAAATAAAAATATTATAAATAGAAATTATAAAAAATTTTTTTACAAAGAGCCCATTTTCTTGTGCATTTTCCCAGTAAAATGATTAACTCCCTACTAGGCTATATATTGAAAGAGTTTTCAAACACACTGTTCACAGAAAGATTTGAAATAGAAACAGAGCGCATTTAGGCATTTAGGCCAACCGTCTCCATTGGCTTTGTATTGCCTGAAGCTTTTGATTAATAACAAAAAACAATGTCTAAAAGCTGCTATGTGACAAGGTGTACAGTAAACAAGCTACAAAACCCTAGAAACAAGTTTTGATAAGCTGTTGACCCCACAATTAACCCATTCTTCCAGCGGATGCTTCACGTCTTTGCCTGTATCCACTGTGGCATCATGAGAGGTAGAGGATCACCAAAGTGTGGGTTGCTTCACAAATCGAGTCCAGGCAGAGATCAAGTCACTGGTTTCTTTATAATAATCAACTCAAAACTCCAACACTTTTTAACCAAAACACTTTCCCAGCTTCTCTTTATGCTCTCTAACAAAAAACAGCCAGTCTCTCTGTCCTCAGATCATTAACAGCTTTTCTCCTTCACTCACAACAGCTGTGTCCCTGGTAACTGTAGTCCAGGACCAGGTGGCCATCTTGGTTTGTAGTCCCCATTGCTGCAACCACCTAGATGGCACATACCTTGCCTCTATAACACCCTCTCATGATGCCACACCACCTTTGTCTCCTTAAATGCTTGTTTTTTTGGGTCAAAATCTTATAAAAACTTATTTCTGTGTTCTTTAGCTTGTTTGCTGTACACCCTTCAGGGAAAATTAAGGTTGATTATGTCCCTATCAACACATGACCAACATCACCTGACTGTATTTTCTCTCAGCTTTTCTTGACAAATGTGCGTTAAAAACACACAATCAGCCAAAGAAGGAATGACACTGAAAATGTCAAAGGTCAGTTGTAGAATTATGATTCAGCTTCTGTCAAAAATGATTGATGACCGTGAAATTGATTAACTCTTGACATTGTCCCGCCCCCTGTCCTTGGGTTGACCTGACCTCACATGACAGTGTCGCCTTTGACCTTGTATCCTTCGGGGGTTGGAAATGACCTCTGACCGTTGACTAATTGGTTGATGTGTATGCCCTCGTGAGTATAAGGTATCTATTGATTAAGGTTTGAACTTTGTCCCAGTTATAAAGTCATGAAGTTGCTTTTTTTTTAAGCAAAACGACCTTGGAGGCAGTGACACGGTGAGCACCGTAATGTAATGTGAATGTAGCGGTGGCATATTATATGCTAATTCCAATTCCACCCTCACGCTCCGTCATGGCGATATCACGAGACCGCTTCACTCGACGAGAGATCTCGTCACATTTTAGCCTGAGTGGGGCGATTGAAACACAGGGGTGGAACGGATGAAACATAACAGTTTTTAAACAGCAACTATTCCTCTAATGCTTGTTTTTGTGAACAATACCTGACAATTTACTTATCTACATATTGTTACAAACATATTTTGTAATTTATTTTAATTTAAAGGTTCATATTAATCATCTTTGTTCTGTCACCCAATAATCAATAGCCGATAAGCCTATGCGCATTTTGTAATCTTTCTAATAGGCTATTTGATGAAGACAGACAAATCCGTTTACAATTAATTATCTTTAATTTCTTCCTTGAGTCATATTGAGTGTTTGCTTGTTGAATAGCCTGTTATTATGAAGAAAACGAGGTCAACCGAAAGACGATAAATTACATTTATTAAAGATTGAAGATTGGACTAATTGTTGATTATTAAAGAGATAACATGTGTTGCGTAATTGAAAATGAATTTGCATTAAGCAAGCAGCTATTTTCCGTTCCTGCTCATACTTCGGATATAAGAATCAGCAGTGTTGTTGTGCGAAATAAACCCAGAGACGATTGAAATCAATGTTTAGGAAGCCCATGTCCGTTTTTTCAGTGCGTTCGGCCAGTCAGCGAACACTAACATCAATGATAGTTCCTATAGTGCTGGTTTAGACCGACTCTGAAGTAGGAGTAAATGAGTTCCTCCAAAAGGAGTTCCTAGAAATAAAATCGTTCCTACTAGTTCCTGCAGTGCGAACACGGTTCCTCCATTGTGAAAGCCACTAATAGATTCTGCCAGCTCTTTACTCACTCTGGATGAGGACAGTTCTTGGAGAGTGGGGAAGGGTGTACCAGTGATTCTCTCAGCAGACTATCTGAGATCTGATAGCTGAGCTGAACCAGACAGTTCTAGAAGTGCAGAGGATTCAGTGACTGCAGAGTATACTTGTATCAGCAGCTCCTGTGACAGGTTGAACTTCTTCAGCTGGTGAAGGAAGTACATTGCTTTTTGACACTGGCGTCTATGTGGAACTCCTCCTTCAGGTCCTGAGAGATGGTGCTGAAAGACTCATGCTGTTCATGATGGTGAGTGGGAATGATGCTGAGGCGTTTCTCCTGAAGTCCACGATCATCTCCACTGTTTTAAGTGTATTAAAGGGTTAGTTCACGCAAAAATGAAAATTACCCCATGATTTACTCACCCTCAAATCATCCTAGGTGTATATTACATTCTTTATATAAAATGAGTTATATTAAAAAATGTCCTGGCTCTTCCAAGCTTTATAAACATATTATGCTATTTTTATGCTTTAGTAGAGTGAAAAAGTGAACTACAGCATCTTTACACTCATATCTTGAAGAATTTGCAGTCCTGTGGCTCCCTCTAGTGCACAACATTAGTGGGTTATGAATCGCATTGATAAATATGGCAGATTTTTTTAATGATTACACATTTTTTAATGATTACTTTTTACTGATAATATACTCACATTAAGCTCAAATTCACTAATTCGTGGTACCTTATTTCATGCTTTAACAGTTGAATTATAAACTTGCTATGAACTCTAAACAACCCAGCTAAAAAAATAAAATAAAATAAAAAAACTATTATTGCAGACAAAATATGTTTAGAACACAGGCATGAAAACATAATTTCAAATCTCCTGTAGACATCACATGTATGTTAAAATAATGTATCATTTTAGGCCAGGGGATTTCAACCGGTGGTCCGCGGCCCCCTGGTGGTCCGCGGCGGCATTGCATGTGGTCCGTGACAATTTCACTATTAAAATAACTTTTTTTCCATAAAAAAAAAGTTTGTCTTAAAAAAAAGGCAAGTCAGTCAGTAATAAATACATTGGCATTCAGTAAAGTGTCGAACCCATGAAAAGTAGAACCATTGTCCGCTTTACATAAAACAAATCACAACATGACCTTGTGTGAGTGAGTGAGTGAGTAGCGGTCACACCAAACGCGAATAGAGCGTCTGGCGCAAGTGATTTTCATGTCTAGTCAATGTAAAGATGCGTTTACGCGCATCTGGAGGTCCTGCAGCGCGAATGAAGCCCCGTTCACACTGCCAGCGATTTTGTCGCTGCATGTCGCTAGTCTCTGTACTGTGAAGTCGCTTGTGGGCGTTCATAGTGCTGTCGCTCTAATGTGACTGGTTGACTGCACGTCTGGCCATATCTATACAAAATACCATCACAAGAAGTGATATATACAACTATATCATTTTAATTTGACTAGGATTTAGGCTCAAAAGAAACAGTATGCTGTTGGGAGAGTTATTGCTGTTGTTTTTATATTACCACAGCAGTGTTCAGTGGATTAAATCATTTAGCCTACTGGATTAACGATCGATCAATCAACAGATTAACTCATACTGTCATACATTACTAAAACGTCATTCGAATTTGACAAATAATCAATTTTCTTGTCCCTAACAGTCAACATAATGCAGGGGAAACTGTAAAATGATCTGCAGCAGTGCTAAACTTGCATCATAATTACAACACTCGAACTAAATGTGTGAATTAAACTCACTGAGACTGTCGATAGTTTCTTTTCCATGCATCATTTTATTATATCCATGTATGTGGTTACAGTCAAATCATATAAAACAGTGAAATCGCCCTCGAACTCCTGTCTTGCCTGCACTCGAGACGGTGACGTGAGCTGAGCTCCTCTGAAAGTCTTCTTTCCTATTGGTTGTCGCTCGCGAAAATCGCTTCTCATTTGCATAAAGTTGAAATTTCTGAACTTTTGTCGCGCGTCTCGTGTCGCTTGACACGCCCACATTCTGTCGCCAACGGTCACTGTCGCTCGTGTCGCCGGAAGTCGCCAGCGCTCCATTGAAATGAATGGGATCATGTCGCTTTGTCGCTGCGTGTCGCTGGCAGTGTGAACGGGGCTTAAGGCGTTTAGCGCGGCGCGGTCGCGCGAATGAGGAAAATTGAGCGTCTGGTGCGATACGCGCGAGTGATTTGAGGGTGAGAGAGCGAGAGAGAGAGAGAGAGAGAGAGAGAGAGAGAGAATTCTGATTAGTCGAGAGCATGTATCGCGTTTAGGCTAAAAATAGGTTTGGCGCTTATCGCGATTTGGAAATAACCTGCATCTTGCAGTACATTTTAAACAAGGAAATATAGCGATTTGGCATGAAATGTTGATGGAGCCGTGAATAGGTTCAGTACACAGCAAAATTACATGACAAACTCTTTTTGTTCATTTTTTTATGCCATTTCCTTAATTTGACGTCTGACTGTGCTATCTGACAAAGGAATCCACACACAGACACACACAATAGTGGGCCGCCAATTACTTGTTAGTCAGAATGGTGGTCCCTGGCACAGAACCAGTTGAAAACCCCTGTTTTAGGCTATAAGAACTATAAAAATAGACGGAAGAATAATCAATATTAGCCTAACAATTAAAATGCGGCAAATTATATCAAACCTAAAAGGTCCCGGAGCGGTTGCTCTCCCCTACACGTGCAAAGTTGAATGCAACAGCGAAATTTCATGTTAAACGTCTTCTTTTTAACAGGCTCTAAGGAAGGAAAATGCCCTTAACGTGAAACTTTGCGTGCTGCGTTCATATAGGCTCTTGTCTGTATATAGTTTTCCTCCAGGAGAGCCTATTATAAAGAAAAAGATTAACGTTAATGCAGTAAGACAGTGATATTAAAACTCAGTAGCCTATACACCTTATTGAACATGCAACGCACTATATCTCATTAATCGTTTTATAATGCTTTATTAATAAGGTAGGCCTACATTGTGTACTACCACAGAAACCGAAAATTCCCCCTCTGGGCGACCCCCACATGTTTATTTCCACTGTATGCATCTCTGAGCATTTGTCTTTCCCTTGGCAAGCCTTGCCACCCCTGGGGTTGAAATATTCCACCTGCGGCTGGATAGCCCAGTTATTCTCCATATGCAGCCCCTCCGGGTCATATGTGTATTCTGTAAGTCCCCCCCTTTTGGGCTGGCACTTATTGCATATTTCCACTGAGATATGTTTCCCAGTGTACCTTGGTATTCCTGTGTTAAGTAGGAGTCCTTCGTCCCTGCTAGTCTCACGACAGGGATCTCAGACTTACGCAGGGCACTGGAAGACAGCTGAGGTGGCGTGATTAGACTGGGAACCCCATTCGTCGTCATGACGTAACTCGTAGTGACCACGAAAGGGAACGTCTCTGTTACGCATGTAACCCTCGTTCCCGGAGTAGGAAACGGAGACGTTACATCTCCCTGCCACTTCTGCTGTACCGCTGGAACACCGGAGTTCAGTCTCGGCTCCTCAGCGAAGAAACATATCTGCATTTTCCCAGCGTACTTCCTTATATACCCACGAGGTAAGGCAGAGTTTCGCAATGCAAATTCCGCAGACCCATGGGATTTATTTGCCATTGACTTGTTTTATTTCTCGAAGATGAGAGGCTTTCCAAGCGAAACCCCATTCGTCGTCACAACGTAAGGGAACGAGGGTTACATACGTAACCGAGACGTTTCTATTATAAAACTCACCTGAAGCTACACATGAAGATCCATACAGTGCAGAAACCACATCACCACAGTCTGAGATCACGGTAAGGGACCGTTCGGTATTTATGGAAGGGGCCACCGGAGGAAAATAGGGGAGGGTCATGTCTTTTTATTCTTTGTTGAGGGGAGGGTCATTCAACTTTTTTTAGTCTAGGGGGAGGGTCACCCAACTTTTATATACATGAAAACAGCAACATTTCAAAGTGGCTTGTTTGGTGATATTTTTTTCCATTTAGCTCCATGTTGATCTCGCGTTATCAGCCCCCCTTCGATATCAGATGGGTCTGACCCAACAAAAATCCAGTTTGGCGCTGTTTGACAGTGCGCGCGCACTTCAGTTCGCGCTTAGAAAAAATGCATCATGTCAGAACAGAATGCCAATGAAATGTTTACCCGGCAAAGCTTTAAAGCACGAGCAAATAATGAACTTTTGTGATTGCGAATAAGTGCACAGTGTCCTGTGAGTGTAACTCTACCACTGCATTAACATGTGATGTGAACGTCGAGTTTTACAGTATTGCGACTGAGGCGCCAGAACTGCTGCTGATAGAATGTGCGCTGTAGCGATACTACCATATTTTAGTTCCATTCTTATTTTGTTTCCACGATGTGTAAGATGTAGGCAGAGCCGCCTTAACCTAATGTTAGGCCCCGGGGCTGAGAGGTTTTGTAGGCCCCCCATCCCCTAGATTTATAGAGTCTCATTTAAAAAAAGTGTAAAAGACTATCTAGGTAATCTACATCACAAAATGCATTTTGAGATGCAAATTCTTTCGAGACCTACAACAGTGAGTTTTTTTATATTGTTTTTAATTTTAATATTGTTATTAACATATCACTGAGCACATAAACACAAGACAGTTTATTTAACAACCACACACAGCAACTAAATTTCAACTTGATGCAAATGAGAAGCGATTTTCGCGAGCGACAACCAATAGGAAAGAAGCCTTTCAGTTGAGCTCAGCTCCCGTCACCTTCTCGAGTGCAGTGCAGGCAAGACAGAAGAGTTCGAGGGCGATTTCACTGTTTTATATGATTTGACTGTAACTAACCACAAACATGGATATAATAAAATAATGCATGGAAAAGAAACTGTCGACAGTCTCAGTGAGTTTAATTCATACATTTATAGTTCGAGTGTTGTAGTTTTATGATGCAAGTTTAGCACTGCTGCAGTTCATTTTACAGTTTCCCCTGCATTATGTTGACTATTAGGGACAAGACAATTTATTATTTGTCAAATTCGGATGACGGTTTAGTAATTTATGACAGTATGAGTGAGTTTAATTTGTAGATTGATCGATCGTTAATCTAGTAAATGATTTAATCCCTGAACACTGCTGTGTGGTAATATAAAAACACTCTCCCAACAGCATACTGTTTCTTTTGAGCCTAATTCCTAGTCAAATTAAAATGATATAGGCCTAGTTGTATAATATCACTTGTGATGGTGTTTTGTATAGATGTGGCCAGACGAGCAGTCTACGCCTCATTCGCGCCGCGGGACCTCTAGACGCGCGTAAACGCGTCTTTGCATTGACATTGAAATCACTCGCGCCAGACGCTCTATTCGCGTTTGGTGTGAACGCACCATAACAATAACATTAGAGCGACAGCACTACCAACGCCCACAAGGGACTAGCGACATACAGCGACAAAATCTGACAAGTTAAAATAATACCTTTTCAGCTCATCATGAACCTGAACATGGGAGGCCCCTGAACTTGGGAGGCCCCTGGGCTTCAGCCCAGGTAAGCCCGTGCATTAATGCGGCCTTGGATGTAGGGCTACCACATCTTTAAATTACTATTAGTATTATTTAAGTTAACATAATAAAATACGTAGACCTACACCACAAAAACTAGTTGAGGATAAATTCGTTAAAATTGGGCGATTCCAGTGTTATAGACATAGACATCATATTAGATAGACGCCCTATCGACCACTACTGCCTACTGGCGCTGACGAGCGGTGGAGCCGCCATCTTAAACCGGTCACCCGCTCCATTCACTGTAATGTGTTTGGCTGGTGCAATGAGCTGTCAGTGCATTTAATGAATCATTTCTCACTTAAAACCGAACTGATTTTTACGCGGGGTTTTTTTCTGCAAAGGTCATATATGTAGCTATGATACAGGACACATGGTTCGGCGTATATTATTAATATTCATAGTAGGCTTAAAAATAATAGAATATTCTGATGATATAAAGTGACCAGACTTCTCCGAGATCAAAACAGGGAACATTTTGACTATCAATGTGATCGAAAAAAACTAATGTTGTGTCTTCAAAAACAAAACGGGGACAGAGGTAACGTTCGTTTTTTTCTGTATTAAGCCAGGGACAGGCAACCGAAACCGGGGACGTATGTTCACCCTGTGATGATGTAGGCATGATATTTTGCAAATCACACACTAATATGATAGATAGAGAAGCAGAAAGAGACAGTGGCAGTAAAGTCCGATTTTTTAAAAATAATTTAGCTTGTTATATGTCTCTCTGTCTCTCACACACACACACAGTGAAGCTATACCACCAAAATACTAAGTTAGCTAAGCTACAAGTGACTGCCCAACACAACTAATCTTTGCACTTGTGTAAAATTCGCTGGCCAATGTTATACCAGTAATATTTGTTTTATTTCTACAATAGCATTATTGTGTCAGTTGTAATCTCAGTGTTATGGAATATGACTTATCAAGTCTCAGTTCATAGCCGTGTAACTTAAACACCGGTTGGTACAGTAAACATAGCCTAGCTGGCTACGATTTAGTACAGTAATATCAAATATCCTTGTTCTCAACTCTCTGGTAATATTCTATTCACAAAATACAACCAAACCAACTTGTGAAAAGTAATCCCCCGAGCCCCATTTGCGATGGTCCGCCGATTTGAGCAGGAATATGCTGTACAGAGCTCGGCATCTCAACTGCTGCAACGCAACGAAACTAGAAGTAGACCGGTTTAAGATGGCGGCCGCATTTCTCGGCGCCCAGCGGCCAATAGGGTATCTAGTCTCTATATGATATCTATGGTTATAGACGTAACATTTGCAGTCAAAACTTGAAATATAAATTGGTTGATTGGTTTCTACTAACTCATGTTCACAACAACACGAAAGTTCAGTCCGATTTTCACATGAAATTTGTCTATTCAGACCAATGCATAAAATAGCAGTAGATGCAAATTCACTCTCTCACTGTAGGTGGCTTTCCTGGAAAAGCAGAAATAAAGCAATATACAACCTTCTGTTTCTGACATTGACTTGTTATGAAGAAGAATGTCAAACAGTATTTGCATGGTTTCAAACAGCCGTTCAGAATTTTGTATTTGCTATGGGGATTATTAAGAATACAGAGATGAGAGACGCTTCTAGATTATTTCTCAGTTAATCAAGTATAATTTGTTTTTTATGTGTACGCAAGGCTCTGCATACAGTGCATGTGATACAAAGTTCATCACCAGAATAGTATGCGCACCACTCGATTTAACCTCGCCATGCAGGTCGTACCTGTGCTTTGAATTGCATTGTTTTGCAGTAATCGGTTGTTCCACAAGGTGGCAGCACTGGCCCGGGCTGTTGATTCCCAGTATAAAACCAAACTAAAGGGACAGAATAACAGACGCCTGCATTGACAAGCAATTGTGTGAGGGGGTCAAGAGATAGCCGTAACTTTAGTTTAAAAGATTACAAAACATGGATTCACTTTATTTTAATGGTAACTTGCATAAATGTAAAATGTAACTTTAACACATTCTGTTGATTATAAGTAACGTTGCACCTACATGTCTAACTAACTCTCATTAGAGTGTTAGTAGAGTATTAGTAGAGTCGGTAGAATGTCTAGAACGTCACTTTAAACTGCATGAGTAAGCCATGATTAGCTGGTTGTTTGCATAAAATAGTCCATAGAAAATCTATTGATTTAATTTGTCTTTTAGACCTCATGGATGATCAAGAAAGGAAAAACAGAAGCCAAAAAATGTTGCCACTATTTTTAGGAATTGTTTTAAATGCATGGCAGTTTCGGTGGTTTTGTTAGTTTTGAATATTTAAAGTGGACTTGGTTACTTTTGCACTTATATACAGACCTCCGAAATATAACAAAGATTTTATTTTGGAATTTTCTGAATTTTTATCTCCTATGACCACTTGCTTCTGACAGCCTTGTCAACCCATGTGATAATGAGCTGATGAGTTGAATCCGGTGTGTTTGATTAGGGAGACAAAGAAAACATGCAGTGCTGGGGGCACTCCAGGACAGGTTTGGGAACCACTGGTCAAGGATTTCTCCGGTGCTGGCATATTTACACTGGCTTTCTGTTGAATTTAGAGTCCAATATAAAGTTTTGACCATGGTTTTAAAAGGTTTGCATGGTCTTTATCATGGCTCCGGAGTATTTATCATACCTGTCAACCCTCCCGTTTTACCCGGGATTCTCCTGTATTTTGCCTGGCTATCCTGCTATCATCCCATTTAAATATTTTCCCGTATTTTTTGTCTTTCTATAAAAATATTAAAAACAAATCCCACTGGGCGCAAACCAGTTAAGCAGAAATCCCGCCCTTCAGCTAATTTCATTGGTTAAGGTTACTTAACCCCGGTTACTTAACCCCCTGAGGTCGGCTATCACGCCGGCGCGATAGGCTCGCTTTTTTTCTTATCAGTTCAAAAGAGACTCAAAATACTCTGTTGACTTTGATCTTACAAACAAGTTTCATACATCAATCGATCCTGTTAAGTGTGTATTATTTTTGTGTATACTCACAATAAAAACAAAGTGTTGTGCTTTTTGCAAAATAAAGAAAAATAAACATGATGCAAGTTCTGCTTTCTCTCTGTCAGTGAAGTCAATCCTGAAACACATCCGAAAATGAACTGTAACTCAGCGAATACTCAGTCAAACAGGCATACAGACACACAGGCATGAAGCTTGAATTCTCTTCTTTTAAATGAAGTAATTTATATAAAAAAACAAATATTCTCAGTTTATGTAATATGTATGAAAAGAGAGAGATGTCAGTCGTTCTCATCTCATCTCATTAAGTTTTAATGTGACCCCGCCCACGGAGAGCGCGCGCTATTCAAACGCAAATGATCTGGGGCAATCCATGCAAACCTGTGAAACGCCCACATCAGCTGGATAACACACACCGCGAGTTCACTTTCAGACTCATGTACTTTACCATGCTGTGAGGAATAATACTATCTTAACCCTCTGAGGTCGACAAACGCGCGGGCGCGTTTTGCTGGATTTTCTCCACATTGTAGCACTATAAACTTAAATTACTCCGTCATTTATGGTCATACAGAAAAAAGAAATATAAAAAAAGAATCTGTGATATTTCTCCTTTTGTATGTGTCCACTTACAATCAAATCAAAACATTGTGCTTTTGTAAAATAAAGAAAATATACAGGGTGTGCGTTCTGCCTCTCCGTCGCGGTGAACTTTTTTTTCTTGAGCACGTCTATAAACTGAAACAAAACTCAGCGAATACTTGTCACACATTTTTGAGCCATATACCTTTATAAACATTTAAGTGTGTACTTTTAAATGATCGGATTCAAAACGAAAACAAATATTCTCTGTTTAAGTAATTTGTATAAAACCAACAAGATGTCCAGCTTCTCAAACGCTTGCTCATTACAGTTAATTTGGCCACGCCCACTCGCGCAAAAGTGATTCACATGCAAATCTCCACATGGAACGCGAAAGCCCTCCTTACCTCAAACACAAAACACCAAAACACTTCACAAGTCTCTGCTTTTCGTCGAGTTTGGAAGACACGCTGTGAGCTTACATGGATTTACCTCAGAAGAAGAAGAACGCGATTTGAAGACAAGAAAGATGTAAGGTAAGAATCTTACTTATTAGTTTATGGTATTGTTGCATAAACTTCACATTGCAGTTGAACTGTTGCTAGATATATGGTGAATATTATACTATTTAGACCCGTGTTTACTGTTAAATACTGTTTGTGGATATCTGCTCAAACATAGATATGTATAACCATAATGTTTAATATTTTGGAGCGCGCGATCGCGTTTGAATGTATCATATTTTGGAGCGCGCGCGTGTGGGTTTGAATGTATCATATTTTGGAGCGGGATCGCGTTTGAATGTATCATATTTTGGAGCGCGCTGTGGGTTTGAATGTATCATATTTTGGAGCGCGATCACGTTTGAAAGGAAAAATGCACCAAACATTAGGCTTTATGTTTTTACTATTATCTCATTTCATATCATCATAACGAATGGAAACATTTGAAGTAACATAAGATAATCAATATATTTTTCTCTAGCATTGTTACTGAAATCTTTTGGAAGATTTATAGGCTGCTATTATATAGGTTATTGTTATAATTATTTTATGCAGTACTGCACATAGCTTATGCCTACAAGGCACAACAAACATGCTGTTCATTATATTATATATTATTGGAAACATTTGTGTGTGTGTGTGTGTGTGTGTATTCTGTGAATTTTAAAAAGCAATTTTAACCAGAAAAATCTAAAATGTATTCCCAAAATCGTGCAGGCCTAGTTTCTCTTGATACCAGTATGTTCACTTTTTTTCTTTTCTTTCAGGGACCAGATGCAACTGAGTCCTGCTGACTTCAACATTCACATGAGTCTCTGTCTCTGTGCCGGGGCGGCAGTGGCTCAGTGGTTCATGTAGATTTGTCTACAAACCGGAAGGTTGGTGGTTCAATCCCCGGTTCCACCTGACCAAGTGTCGAGGTGTCCTTGAGCAAGACACCTAACCCCAGCTTCTCCCGACGAGCTGGATCGCCTTGCATGGCTGACACCGCCGTCGGTGTATGAATGGGTGAATGTGAGGCAATATTGTAAAGCGCTTTGGTGGCCATTGGGTCTGTGAAAGCGCTATATAAATGCAGTCCATTTACCATTTTTACATGAACATGGTAAAGTGAAAATCAAACACCTTGGAAATGAAAGGTATGTACAATGTTTTTAGGAATGGCACAAAGGTCTCTGTCTTTGGATCATTGTTTTCAATGTGCTCTTTTGTCATTTGTTGTGTATTTTTGGATTATGTTGTGTTTTAAATAAATCCAAACAATCTAAAAGCCATTCTTTTTTAAATCTCCTCATTCTTTGTGCAAGGTTGCTCTGAATGACAGGGCCTGATCGCTCCTAATAGGGCAGTTAGGGGAGTGTCTTTGTCTTTCTCAGGTGTTGAAGGCTTACATATTCATGAGATGATCACGCCTCTTCGCATAAGGCTTTTTCACACAAAACACGTCTTAGAAATTTAAAATCAATATATTGTCTTATCTGAATGAGCAGTCAGGCTGATTTTCACATAGTTTTGGAGCAAATATTCTAGGCTACGTCATACAATTTTCAAAAGTCTTGTGAAGAAATAATCAGTATGGGTTTCATGGCCTTATTTCAGTGACAATTTTTTTTGGTATTTTCACAAACCACGCATAAATGTCATTATCTCAAAACTACAAACTTTTACATACATGCTGCTGATATATTATTGTAGCAGAGTTTGTGCTAAATACAGTGTAATCAGACTTTAGCAATGACAATGTCACAAGTAACAGAAATAAGCACAAATGTCAGAGCATGTCAGAACACCTCCAGGGCCAGAAAACAGCTCAGACTTCAGAGGGTTAATAATAATCCTGGAAAATACACCTCAGAAGTGCTGGAAGTTTCATTTTGAGGAGCAACAGATCCAGCTGAGGAATAGGTCAGTTCTATATTTGCTTTGTTCTAATCGCAAGTGTCTGTACACGCAAAAAGACTGTTTAAATATGAATCGCGTTTCTGTGTGTGAATGAATGAACGCACAGATGCGTGCTGTTGTGTAGCTACAGCTGGCAAAAATACTGTTTTATAATGAATCACGTTTTTGTGTGTGAATGAATGAACAGCTTTTACCAAACTCTATTGCTATACTGAGATGAGTAAAAATCGACTACAAAAATCAGATAGATTATAAAGTTTTTACTGTAAAATACTGCCACATCAAATAAGCTTATAATGTTGCCAATTTCTGCTCATATGTTATATATATATTATGTTTTGTCAAAAATAAAGTCATCAACTAAGATGTAATTATAGTGTTTGTTCCAATGTAGGCTATATTCAAACTAATGAATCCTTAACTTTGAAATAAATATGAAAAAATGTATACTTTAGTTTTTACAAAGAAAGATTACACTGGAAATATTGTTAAAATTGTAATTGTTGTTTTAATTGTATAACCTTTTTAATAAAATAGTAAAAAAATATATATACAAGGATAGATGTAAACAAAATCTTAAAAGGTCAATATAAGCCTTCTCTTTAAATTATTTTTATTGTGTTTTATTAGTGACACATTTGGGTAGAGAAAATATTCAAAAACTTTCTGAAAATACAGTATGAGAACAATTAACTGTACAATTACTAGAAATGTTTACCTTGGATATTATACAATTTGCAAGCACAATTTGTGAAAAAAACAACAACTGTGTTTCCAC
This sequence comes from Leuciscus idus, assembly GCA_021554675.1. Classification (NCBI taxonomy): domain Eukaryota; kingdom Metazoa; phylum Chordata; class Actinopteri; order Cypriniformes; family Leuciscidae; genus Leuciscus; species Leuciscus idus. The sequence continues at coordinate 60,597,493 of CM038621.1, forward strand.
CTGTGAACCATATATATATATATATATATATATATATATATATATATATATATATATATATATATATATATATATATATATATTGTCCTTGCATTCTTTCCTGTGGCTCAGTGACACACCTGAATGAAAGGCTCATTATGCTCAGTGTGAGATACAGGCAATTGGATACAGGCAATTGAGACAGAACGTAACGTATAGCTTAGCTTACAGAAATATAATATATAAAACTGACATTTGACTAAGTAACAAAATATTTACTGCACAAATAGTGTATTTTTAGTGCATACTGAGTGTCAGGATCCCACAATTAACCCATTCTTCCAGTGGATGCGTCACGTCTTATTGCCTGTATCCACTGTGGCATCATGAGAGGTAGAGGATCACCAAAGTGTGGGTTGCTTCACAAATCGAGTCCAGGCAGAGATCAAGTCAACAGCTGTGTCCCTGGTAACTGTAGTCCAGGACCAGGTGGCCATCTTGGTTTGTAGTCCCCATGCTGCAACCACCTAGATGGCACATACCTTGCCTCTATGACAGGAGTTCTCAATCCTAGTCCTCGAGGGCCACTTTCCTGCAGATTTTAGCTCCAACCCTAATCAAACACACCTGAACCAGCTAATTAAGCTCTTCAGGATTACGAGGCCCTCGAGGACTAGGATTGAGAACCCCTGCTCTATGACATACCCTCTCACAATGCCACACCACCTTTGTCTCCTTAAACGCTTGTTTTTTGGGGGTCGACAGCTTATAAAAACTTATTTCTGTGTTCTTTAGCTTGTTTGCTGTAGACCCTTCAGTGAAAATTAAGGTTGATTATGTCCCTATCAACACATGACCAACATCACCTGACTGTATTTTCTCTCAGCTTTTCTTGACAAATGTTCGTTAAAAACACACAAGGTCAAAGGTCAAAGAACCCAATAACAGCAAACACTGTTCACCACAATGGTGACTTCAAACTAATCCATAATTTTCCATAAAATGTCATCATCTAAACCTCTGATAATTCTCAATGAGAGCTTCTGTAGACGTCTGACAGAAATAAAGTCAGTCTGGTCAGTAATAAGTGAAGCTGGTAATGCTGTTTGTGGAGTTGTTTAATCCTCCTCTGCTGAGATTTTCACAGATTTAATGTATTTTATCTTCAGTTAGTTGTAGTTTGTGTTTCTCTTTCCTTCAGTGATTCAGCTTGTTAACAGCAGGTGTTCATCAGTGTCTGCACAAGATCCCGGTCCCTATGCATAGGCAGTCCTGATGGGCCCCCACGTTCCTCAACCACCCCCCACCCCCCAAAAGAAAAAAATAATAATAAAATAATATGGCCTCTGTAGGCCTAGATGTTTATAGGATATTAACTATTAACTGTAATGCTTAGAGTAACCTGATAATTTGGCATGTGTGTATGTCTACACACATTTCAAACCTCCTTTCCCAACGTTCTATAGACTTTACTTTGGTTATTGGTACCCAGAACTGGGCCCTCATTCAATTATGGATAAAAAATAAATAAAATAGGCCTATTTGTGGAAAAAATATGTAATATTTGAGTTACATAAAAGCTTTTTATTTGTATTCTTCCTAATTGTCCTTGAAATAGTGGCCAAGACCCCCCACCCCCCAACACAAAAATGGTTTGGCCACTGATAAAAATTTGATGTTGTAATTTGATTTGAAGTTCAGGACGCTCAAAATGTCCGGTCAGCACAAGTCCGGTGCTCAGAAAAGGAAAGAAAAGAGAAGAAGAGAAGAAGAAAATAGAGGCCTGGGAGATTTTCTAAACAAATATTTTAAAAAAGGTGGTGACGGTGAAGCTGAAACTAGTAAAGTCAACGTAGAGCAAGGTAAGAAACAGCGCAGCCAACGTTTACGAGCCTTGTCAGGAGTTTTCCTGTTGAATTTTTAGTTTTAGTTTTTTGGCCGCCAAAGCCTTATTTGATCGGTAAGTGATGTAGAATAGAATGACTGCTGCGCCTGACAGGCGCTTAACGAGCAGAGAGAGAGAGAGAGAGAGAGAGAGAGAGAGAGAGAGAGAACACACTGAGCGCTGTCTCCCTCGCGCATATTAATCAAAGTCAATTGACACGATAGTAAAAGGTCGGAAGACCGCAGTTTCACGTGGAGCATTTGGAATTTTTTTTTCTCTTGAATTACCGCGGGGTGTGAATTGTACTAAAAAACGTTGCCTTATCTTCTCTAAAAAGCGTGCCGCACATTCAGCTGACATAAACCACAATTTCAGTAGGCCTAAACGAAAAAACCTATTCAGTGATGAAATGTTTTCTGTGTTGACACAAATCTTGTGCGATGTCCTGTCCTAAACTGCCGAGATAATCACACAATGCCTGCCATAGGCTACATCTGCTAATGAAATGTCCGATACGCATAATACCAATGACTCCTTTGAACCATTCACTTTAATGAAGGGTTAAAACAACTGATCTGTCCAACACTGAATTGGTGTATAAAATCGGTAACACTTTACAATAATCTTCCATTTATTAAACTCTAGTTAACTACATTAGTTAACATACTATCAGAGATGGGAAGTAACGAAGTACAAATACTTCGTTACTGTACTCAAGTAGATTTTTCAGATATTTTTACTTTACTTTACTATTTATTTTTGTGCCGACTTTTTACTTTTACTCCTTACATTTTAACATGAATATCGGTACTTTCTACTCCTTACATTTAAAAAAATTGGCTCGTTACTTTAGTTTCAAATAATTTCAGTGGAGTCGTAATTATTTTTGCGTCATCAACCCTTCGCAGGGAGTTTGATTGACAGGCGATCTGACCAATCATAATCCGCCATTTTGTCCGACAAAGCAGTCAGGAGAGTTAGTAGATTAACATTGGAGGATTTAAACTTGAAAAACGAAATGTACCGACATCTTTCCGCATAAAAACATCATTCCCTCTTATGTTCATTCATGTTTATGTGATGCTATAAATTAACTAGAAAGAAGAGATGATCGGTTCACGAGCAACTTTATCTGAGGCTCTACAGTGATCTGTCACGACACATTAAAGAGCCACAAAACGGTATTTATTGTTTAAATTTCTTTTAAAAAATGACCAAATTTGAAAGGTGAGTATTTGTTTCATATAAAAAAATAGCCTGGTCTGTCCTGTCTCTCAGCACCTTGTCAGTGTCCTCTCTGCTCCGCGATGTGTGTTTAAGTGTGTGAGAACATGGTGTGACGTGAGAGCGGCGTCGCTTGTCGGACATAGCAACAGTAACTAAAGGGAACGGAAGGGAATGGTTTGGGACTGTTCGCAAACCGGTCTTTGCGAACGGTCAAATTAATGAGAATATACGTTGCACACTTGACCCATCACTACAAGACGACTCGACAGATTCGGCGGCATTCATTCGCGGAAAAATCATTACATAGCCTACATGTAGATTCCTTTAAATGTTAAGGGGAAGATTAAAAAAGAGAAACTGGGTCTGTGAATTTCCAAGCCTGTACTTTGTTACTTTTACTTGAGTAAAGAAGTTAAATCAGTACTTCTACTTTTACCAGAGTATTTTTTAACACAAGTATCTGTACTTCTACTTGAGTATGAGAAGTGAGTACTTTTGCCATCTCTGCATACTATTAATAAACTGCACTTCTACGGGATTGTTAATATAAATTTTAATATTCAGGCTACTAATAGCCTACGTTATTTAAATCAAAAGTTGTATTTGTCAAAATAGAGGAAAGGGGAAAAGGGAAAAGGAGAGATCTGGGTGCGGGGGGCCCATCTAAGATTATCTCGTCCCAGGCCCAGGCAAGACTGTCAGCTGGCCTGCATTTACCAATTGTTTCCCCTCATTTTGTTTTCTTTCCTTCTCCTGTCTTTCTTTCCTTTTTTGGTGGCCTGATTTGGCTTTCTTTAAGAAAGACATTTCTACAGCAGAATTTTGCGCTCCACCAGATGCTCAACTAGCTAACATGAACAAAATGCGTGCAGATGGACTAAACCATTTGGCGCATTAGCAAGGGGTGGGACCACTAACTTTACATTTCATCTGACATTCATTATGAAATTTAATTTGGAAATGAAAATATCCAGGTAAAATAAAATATATTCCAGACTTTTCAAAGTGCCCTCTCTGGTACCCCTGGTAATCAGAACTGGTTTTACCCCCAGTCCGACGTCCCTGCTCTGTCCTGTGGACTATATCAGTAATAGTGTAGGGAATAGTGAATGAGGGTATAGGGTGTGTTTGGGACACAGCCTCTGAGTGTTGATTCTGAACACTGATAATTCAGTTATATTGCAGTAGACTACTTTATCAAAAACAACAAATGTTACCCAGAAAGCATTATTTTCTATGGTTTATTACTGTTTTAATGGAAAATGGTATGTTACTGTTCGAATTTGGCATTTTTTTACATCACAGTTTTATAGTTTTAGGTCTCAAAATTAAAGATTGCTTCCACATAAGCAGACTGAGAGTGAGTGACTGGACACAGATGAAAAAAATAAATAAAAAAAATTTTAAATGAGGAGAAGTAAGCTTCTATCACCCCCATGATAAACAAAATTAATGAATTATTGCATGATTATGGTTAAATCATATAATCAATTCAATATTTTAAACTGTGGTATTTTTTTTTTTATTAATCTTTGAAATGGCAAGCAGTGTTGGGCAGTAACGCGTAACGCAGTTACTTTTGACAGTAACTAATACTGTAACGCATTACTTTTTAAGTAAATTAACTCCGTTACCGTTACCATATGGTGCATTGTCCGTTACTTTTTTAAATTAATTAATTTTGGCTGAAGTGTAGCCTACAGCCTAACCTGTTTACAGCAGCGACGCATTGTAGGATTGGTGGATGCCAACCACTGTAAACACGCAGACGCACTGTGGGCGTTTCCGTTTATTCAAGTATGTGCGGCAGTCATGGCGAGGCAAGGCGAGAGCAAGACGGAAATATGCTCATTATTTCACTTTAGTTGAGCATAAAGACAAAATCTTTTAGTCAAATGTAAGCTGTGTCTTTCTGGTTCGAAGGTCCTATCGACTGCGATAAACAGCAACTCGAATCTGTCGAAGCACCTCCAGAAACTACATGCCTCGACGAAGCTAGAAGCTAACCCGGTGTCGGTGGACACACTCGAAGTGAGTCAAGCCCCTCCAGCCAAACAACAGCGACTAGATTTTAACCGGACTGTTAGCCAGGGACAGATCAACAAAGCTATTGCACGGTATGTTGTTGAAAACATGCAGCCTGTCTCTACTGTGGAGTCGCCGGCGTTCAGGCAGTTCATTAGCATGATAACATGTTCAGGCGGCACACAGCAAATGGGACAAAAAACTTTTTCCAACTACTTGGATAAAGAATATTCAAAAATGGAAAGTGAGCTGAAGACAACATTTGAGGGGCTAGACTACATCACGACCACTGCAGACATTTGGTCTGTCCACAACAAAAGCTTCCTAGGCATGACAGCCCACTGGATAAACACCGCTACTCCAAAACGCCAGAAAGCTGCGTTGGCCTGTAAAAGGATCAAAGGTAGACACACGTATGATGTCATTGCTGCTGAAATCGATCACATTCATTCATTATATGGACTGTCAACGAAAGCTACAGCTACGGTTACTGATAACGGCTCTAACTTTGTAAAAGCCTTCCAAATGTATCAGCCGGAATCGCTCTCTGACGATGATGATGATGAAGAGGATGAAGAGGTTACCTTCACAAATGTTGCAGACGTGCTTGACACCTCCACAGAGGAGGGGATTGTTTTACCCCGAGGTGTGCCTCTCACACACTTAACTTCATTTCATGCTCTGACGTGGACAAGTGGCTGCTTTCAAATCCTGGGACTAAAGGAATTTACAGAAGTGCTACCGCCAAGTGCACAGCACTGTGGAGTAAGGCTAGCCGGTCGACTTTGGCTTCAGAGTTAGTGGGCGATTTGGTTGGCAAAAAACTGCTTGTGCCATGCTCCACAAGGTGGAATTCATTTTATGATGCTGTGGCAAGAATAGTTGAAATACCCATGACTGACTTGAGTACCATCTCTAATCGTTTAGAGCTAAAATGTATTGGTGAGAGGGAGTTTCAGTTTCTGAGGGAATACTGTGCCATCATGAAGCCTCTCACAGTTGCTCTCGATGTCCTGCAAGGAGAACAAAACTGTTACTATGGCACCCTCCTGCCCACAATAGAAGTTTTGATGTCGAAGCTACTGGAGATAAAAGAAGGCCTGATTATTGCAACTGGCCTGATGCCATAGTTCAGGTAAGAAACATTCATCAATATTCAAAAGAAGTTTGTAGATGTAAACATTCATATTTTTAGCTGAGCAAGCACCAATATAGCCTAAGAAATGGAAAGAATGTGCACAACATCATTTTTGATTCTATTCACGCACACACACACACACACACACACACACACACACACACACTGTACTGCACCTACCCACTGGATGAAAAATAAACTGTAATAATACCATAATTCCTTTTTTGCTAAATAAAGTTTTAGTTTTGTCCAATCAGTTGCACGTATATTTTCAGTTTCTTAATGTGTGTGTTTTTGTGATGTTTAAATAAATGATTTTATAACTCAAAAATCACATAGTGGTGTACAGCTTTCATAGAATGTACATAGAGGGAATATTTCACTCATTCTAATATCTGTGTCACTGTGTTTTTTTTTTTTTTTGCAGGCAATCAAAACACGATTTGCATCCGTCTTGGAAAGCAACGATGCAATACTGGCAGCTGTCACACTTCCTATGTTCAAACTGCGATGGTTGAGAGACCAGAGGAAGAAAGAGATGGTCAAAGGAATGCTGGCAGCAGAGTGTCACAAGCTCATCCCTCGCCCTGGCCCTGTTCAGCAAGCAGCCAAGATGCCTGTGTCTCCGACAACACCAGACTCAAGCTCCTATAATGTGCAGGACTTTTTCTGTTTTGAGGAGGCTGATGATACCTTCAGCACTGTGGAAACTGAAGTAATGACCTACTTGAGAACGTACTCGGTTACTAACGTAACCTCGGTTCTCTCTAGAAGAGGGAACGAGTACTTGCGTAAGATATCTTACGCTAGGGAAAACCTCTTTTCCTCGAGATATTGAAGCCAAAAATTATCCTTAATTTTGCAATAATGTAAAACGCATGCGTACTTGCGTAAGATATCTTACGCTAGGGGAACACAATGTAAAACGCCGTGCGTGCTTGAGACATAACACTAAAGTCCCAAGGGCAGGTGCCCGGGGCTCATACAGTGCCTAATCACAAGGGACTCACAGAGAATCCGGGAAGAGGGGCTAGAATAGCATCATTCCTGTAATATGGAGCTCTGATAAGAGCATGTTATATCAAGTGTTCCACACAGCCAGGGCGAACTCGGCCTGGACTGGTAAATATGGGGGACTTACGCACTGCCCACAGGAGTATACAGACGATCCGTGATCAACGCTCTAGCAGTTTCAGCATCCCGAGCCGATAGCATCGGGCGGGGAATACTGAAAAATTAAACCGAGAGCAACCTAGCTTGCAAAGCGGGAACCTCGAGGTTATAAAACCTTATAAATGTAGACGGGGAGGCCCAGCCTGCCGCCATACAGATATCTTGCAAGGCAATCCCACTGGACCAAGCCCACGACGAGGCCATGCCTCTTGTGGAGTGCGCTTTGACACCTATCGGGCATTGCAGGCCCCTGGATGTGTAAGCTAGCGCTATAGCATCAACTATCCATCTGGATAGACTCTGTTTTGACGCAGCTAGTCCCTTAGAACGTCCGCTGAACAAAACAAAGAGCTGCTCTGTCTGTCTGAAAACAGATGAGCGAGACACATAGGCCCTTAACGCCCTGACCGGGCAAAGGAAGCCTGCGTCCCCTTCCTCTTCAGATACCGGCAGGGCCGACAGGGAGATCACCTGTGCCCTATACGGTGTATTGAGGGATTTAGGAACATATCCGTGCTTTGGTTTGAGTATGACTCTCGAGTCATTCGGCCCAAACTCCATACACGTCGCGCTCACTGAGAGCGCTTGCAAATCCCCTATGCGCTTCACTGAAGCGAGAGCCAGAAGAAACACTGTTTTGAAAGACAAGAGTTTCAGGTCTATTGACTGTATTGGCTCGAATGGGGCACCTTTCATGGCTTCCAGAACCGTGGAAAGGTCCCAAACGGGAACTGAGGGTGGTCTGAGAGGGTTCAGCCTCTTAGCTCCTCTAAGGAAGCGAATGACCAGATCGTTCCTTCCTAATGACTGGCCAAGCGGTGGTTCAGCGAACGCTGCTATGGCCGCCACATAAACTTTGAGCGTGAATGGGGTTCTGCCCTTATCCAGAAGCTCTTGTAAAAAGGAGAGAACCTCTGGCACCCCACAGCGTGAGGGTGAAGTGCCACTCGCTGTACACCAGCTAGTGAACACAGACCATTTGAGGAATAGAGCCGCCTCGTAGATGGAGCTCTAGCCTGCGTGATCGTGTTTAACACTCCCGCTGGGAGGTTAACGGGTACCCGTTGATGGCCCACGCATGTAGGGACCAAAGCTCCGGGCGAGGATGCCAGATCGAGCCGTTCGCCTGCGAGAGGAGATCCCTCCTCACCGGTATCGGCCACGGGGCGGTACTCGTCAGCTGCATCAGGACTGGAAACCAGACTTGGTTTGTCCAAAATGGGGCGACGAGTAGCACTGGGCATCCGCTGTCCCTGATTCGCTCTAACACCTGGGGTGGGAGCGTGACAGGGGGAAACGCATAGAGCGGGCAGTGGGGCCAGACGTGAGCCAGCGCATCCCTGCTCTTGGAGAAGAATTCCTGACAATGAGCGTTCTCTTGAGACGCAAATAGGTCTATTTCCGCTCTGCCAAATGTCCGCCATAGCATTTTGACTGTCTGTGGATGTAAAGACCATTCTCCTGTCGGCAGATTGTTTCTGGACAGTCTGTCTGGTCCCACATTCAGATGGCCGGGCACATGCGCTGCCCTGAGCGAGCGCAGACTGTGCTGAGCCCAGACCAGGAGGCGTTCCGTCAGCCTGTGAAGGATTCTGTATCTGATACCTCCTTGGTGATTTATATAAGCCACCACTGACATGTTGTCCGAACGGACCAAGACGTGGTGTCTTTTTATCTGGGGACAAAAGCGCCTCAGCGCGTTGTCGACTGCCATCATTTCCAGGCAGTTTATATGCAGAAGCTTTTCCCGTTCCGACCACTGGCCGAATAACGGTCTGCCCTCGAGCAGCGCTCCCCATCCCGAGGTTGAGGCGTCCGTAGACACCACCTTCACACTCGAGGAAGTCCCCAGGCTTACACCTGACTGGTACCAGTCGGTCACTGTCCAAGGTTTCAGAGCTGCGACGCATTTCTGATCGACCTTGAGGCGCGCGAGACCGGAGGTCCAAGCTCTGCGCGGCGCGCGCTTTCAACCAATACTGCAGCGGGCGCATGCGAAGCAGACCCAGCTGAAGCACTGAGGATGCTGAAGCCATGAGACCCAGCATCCTTTGAAACTTTTTGAGCGGGGCTAAAGCGCCGTGGCGAAAAATCTCTGTCATGCGCTGAATACTTAGTCTGCGCTGCGGCGACAGCTGTGCTGTCATAGACAGCGAGTCCAGATCTGTGCCCAGAAAAGATGTTTTCTGACTGGGAGACAGTGAACTCTTTGCCCAATTGACTGTGAGACCTAAATTCTCGAGGTGATCGAGTAATATGGTCCTGTGTTCTATGAGCTCCGACTGTGATCGAGCTAGAACCAGCCAATCGTCCAAATAATTCAGCACTCGTATGCCTCGGAGCCTGAGGGGTGCGAGCGCTGCATCCATGCACATCGTGAATACGCGAGGTGCCAGGGATAGGCCGAATGGCAGGACTGTGTACTGATATGCCTGGCCCTCGAAGGCGAATCTCAAAAATCGCCTGTGACGTGACGCTATTTGTATTTGAAAATAAGCGTCTTTCAGATCTATCGACATGAACCAGTCCCCTTGGCAAATTTGCGAGAGGATTTTCTTGGTCGTGAGCCTCCTGAACCGTCGTTTCAGAAGTGCTTTGTTTAGTCGTCTTAGATCTAAAATGGGTCTGAGACCCCCGTCTTTTTTTTTTTTTTTTTTTTTTTTTGGGGTACCAGAAAATATCTGCTGTACATGCCCCCTTTGCTCTGAGCTTGTGATAGGGGTTCTATAGCCCCTTTGCTCAGTAACTTCGCTATTTCGGCCCGAAGTAGGTGTGCTACTTCCTTTTTCACCGTAGTATCGATTCGCGCCGCTTTGCGTTGCGGGCGTCGACCGAACTGTAGCGAATAGCCTCTTTCTATAATGTCTAGCACCCACTTCGAAACCCCGGGTAGCCTTGCCCATGCGTTTGCACGAATGGCTAGGGGTTGAATGCGAAGCGCGCTCTGGTCGCTCAGCGACAGAGGGGCTTCAGTGTGCTGCAACATAAGCGTCGCGCTTATGACATTTGAGGCAGGGGGCGCGCTGATAACAGCGGGCAGATTGCCCGCGCTCGACTCCTCTGCGGTGGTCAACCGAGAGGGGGAGGGCTGGGCGAGTCCCGTAAGACCTGTCATGTCTATGTGTGAATGTGGGCGTGGGATAGCGGGCACATTCACAACACTGAGAGTATTGTCTGCCTGAGCAGAGCAAAAATGCATGTTGGTTTCGTTTTACAGAAACCTTGAGACATGCAGAACGTAGTGTTTGTGGGCACTGGGCAGTGGGCACATTTACCACATTTAATGCGCAATCGATCTGGGTCGATTTCATGTGCGCGAGCCCTGTGCGACGGGCTGTGTTTCTGTGTAGGAATGAGCACTGGGCAGTGGACATTTTGTCTACACTCATAACACCATCGGCCGTGGCCGGAACACCAGAGAATACACTCTATGGGATTTATCTGGGTAGCCGTAAAGCGGCGTTTGTGTGCAGGCAAGCGGGCTGTGTCGCCGACTTGTTTACTGCAGAATACACTGGAACAGTCGCATTTACTGGAACTGAACGAGCGAGAAGTTGCCATAGAAACAGAGAGCGTCAACATGCTGGCGCTTGTTTGCAGGTGTGCGTGTATTACAATAGACTCGTCCACTGCAATATTGACATTTCCAGAGAAATGTGTGAGAATGGAGGTAGTGACGCACGGAAACCATAGAAACGGTGCTTGGGTGCAGGCGAGCGGGTTGTACAACGCGCTCGTTGGCTGCAAAAATACACATCTGCAGTCGCCTTTTCAGGGAACTGACAGAGCGAGCATTGACGGCAATTTATTTTTTTATTTTTTTGCCGTTAGACCCAGGCTCGAACACGGATCTCCCGCGTGAAAACCTGAGAATCTGCCACTGGGCCACAGGGGAAGACACAAAAGCTTTTATATAGCGCGAGTATTATCAGAGAAACCTGTGTTTCTGTGTAGGAATGAGCACTGGGGAGGCAGTGGGCATTTTGTCTACACTCATAACACCATTGGCCGTGGCCGGAACACCAGAAAATACACTCTATGGGATTTATCTGGGTAGCCGTAAAGCGGCGTTTGTGTGCAGGCAAGCGGGCTGTGTCGCCGACTTGTTTACTGCAGAATACACTGGAACAGTCGCATTTTCTGGAACTGAACGAGCGAGAAGTTGCCATAGAAACAGAGAGCGTCAACATGCTGGCGTTCGTTTGCAGGCGTGCGTGCATTACAACAGGCTCGCTCACTGCAGTATGACATTTCCAGTCGCCTGAACTTCAGAGGGGAATGAGAAATAGAATTCGGCCCGGCCGCAGCGGGACATTAACACTCTTTTCTCCTTTCGCCAGTGACGCACGGGAACCATAGAAACGGTGTTTGGGTGCAGGCGAGCGGGTTGTACAACGCGCTCGTTGGCTGCAAAATGCACATCTGCAGTCGCCTTTCAGGGAACTGACAGAGCGAAGCATTGGAGGCATAATTAATCTGCCGTTAGACCGAGATTCGAACCCCGGTCTCTCGTGTGAAAAACCAAAAATTCCGCCACTGAGCCACAGCGGGGAACACAAAGGCTTTCAGATGCACGAGCATATAAGAGCGTCAACACGTTTTCTTCGGCGTTTGCTTGCCGGCGCTGCAATATTTATATTTCCAGTCGCCTGATCAGGGAACTGAGAAATGTGTGAGAATATTGAGGTCAGTCCAGCTCGGACTAAAACACTATTTTCTCCTTTCGCTGGTGATTGACGCGTGAATGGGGCGCAGAGGCAGGGTAGCTTTCTTGTACGTAAAGAAAATCTAACCCCGACCGTCCGCTTCCCGCCTCCCCTGTGAACGGCGCATTTTGCGCGGCTCGAACAGAGGGAGAGAGAAAGCTAGCCCCGTGACCGTCCGCTCCTGACATCCCCTGTGAACGGCGCGGTTTGCGCGGCTCGAACAGAGGGAGAGCAGGTATCATCCTCCAAGCAGGCAAGGCAAGCGGGCGCACCGGCGAGCTTTGCGGGTTGGGGGGGAAAGGGGCGTCTTGAAAAAGACGCCCGGCTCTTTTAGTGCAATGAGAGTGTGTGTCGCGGCGGCGAACACACACACATACACAAAACACAGTGGCAGAGAAAAGGATATGTACGCCGGAAAGCGTCAGCAGGAACGGCGACTGAAGGCGGCGAGTTGTCGACCGGCAGCTTCAGATGCAGATTAATCCCGCTGGGTGCTTGACTCAGACGGCGCGGCTTCCTCTCAGGATCCAGCGATGCGTGAGCCCGCTGAAGAGATAAAAAACTGACCAAACCAGCCTCTCTGGGCCGTATTTATAGCCCTGGCCCCACCTGATTTCGGCGGGACATGACGTAATGGGCGCGAAGCGCCCTCATTGGTTCTGACGTCATGAGGAGCCTCTATCGATAGGCTGGTGCAGTTGCCGCAGAGCAGCCAATGGGCGCGCGAGCTGTCTCGCCCATGTCTGCATGCTGCTGCAATGCGTTTTACATTATTGCAAAATTAAGGATAATTTTTGGCTTCAATATCTCGAGGAAAAGAGGTTTTCCCTAGCGTAAGATATCTTACGCAAGTACGAGAGACCTCTCGTAAGAGAACAGCCGTAACAGGGATGGAGATTCTTAAACAATTTCCCACAATAAAGGACATTTCTCTGAAGAAAAATGCAGCTACTCCATCCAGTGCACCTGTCGAGAGACTTTTTAGCCTGGGAAGTCTGGTACTGTCTCCAAAGAGGAACAAGCTGTCTGACCAACGGTTTGAGAGACTTCTTCTCATGCGGTACAACCACTGGTTTGAAGGGTAAAACTCAACTTAAACGTTCATTCAAGCACACATTTGTTATTAAAAATATTTGTTTGTTAAAAATAATGGTTAGTTTAGTAGCCACAGTGACATTTCTTTTATATCTTAGAACACTAATTTTATGCATTATAAAATGCATTACGTTGTATTGCTAGGAAAAATGCTGTTTTTTTTGTTTTGTTTGTTTGTTTGTTTTTTACATTTTTATGGACATATACAACAGCAGATTTTGCACTTTGAATACACACAGCTTACTTTACATAAGCTGGTGACATGCAACTCTTAATTTTTAAACAGCATTTATATTTTTTATGTTTTTTTTTTTAATGCATATCATTTGTTTGTCAATAATAGCAGTTTTTTGGTGCTGAGTTTCTCGAAATTGATTCTGAATAATTCAGATTGCTTTCATTTATTTATTTCAAAATGTTTTGTGTTATGTTGTACATTGTTAATAGTTTTCATACTTAAGCTGTGAAAGGAACATTTTTAAGGGCTCAACACAACAGCTTTTATGATGCAGAAGCCACTTTAGTTTTTGATTCTGAATATATTATTCAGCTTGTTTTGTTATTTATTTCAGAAAACCTTGTGATATATTCAGTTTGTGCTGGTCTGACTTAAATAAAATAGTGTTTAAAAATTACTTTCTGTTTAAGTCAGTTTTGTGTTTGTATAGACCATAACGCATAAAAGGGCATTAATGGGAACATTAAAGAACGTTCTCTAAAAAAGTTACTAAAAAGTTACTTTTAACAGTAATGCACTACTTTTTGGTGTAAGTAATCAACAAAGTAATTGAGTTACTTTTTGAATGAAGTAACTAGTAACTGTAACTAGTTACTATTTCTTAGTAACTAGCACAACACTGATGGCAAGTCATAACAGATGAAACATATTCATTTCAAATGAAGGAAATTGTAAATCAGTCAAGTCAACTGCATTATAGTGCACTTAATTGTCCTGATTTGGATCAGATGATCACTGGATTGATCTGAGACAAACTCCTCACACCAACAACCGGCCCTCATGTTGTTTGCCGTGATCATGCTGTGCCATCACTGCCACACACGGCTCAGCTCCGGCTGACAGGAGACCAGCAGAGAGTATTAAACTGGACAAGCTCTCTGTCACACCTGACGAGGTAAGAAGCCCAAATATGAGCCCCTTCCAAACACAAGACTCAATGCTGTTTGCTCTGTGACCTCTGCCGTTTTTATTAACGTCGACTGTCATTGAGGTTTGAGTCAGTTGCTCAATTTGACCTCTAGATGCCAGAAGAGCTGCTCTGAAGTCTCGCTGCTCACAGAGACTGAGGACTGACTTTACATTAGCAAGTGAAGGGTTACACACCAATTTATTACTTTATTTCTCTACAAACTCCAAATGACAATAATTCACTTCTTTTTTTTTTTTACATAGATGGTATGTACAAATGCAATGAAATGTACAGTAAATAAGTATGGTGTATTACATAAATAAATGGAGGCATTAACTGTTCATGAGGTGGATTGCCTGAGGGAAGAAACTGTTCCTGTGCCTGGCCGTTCTGGTGCTCAGAGCTCTGTATAGCCGACCAGACCACAACTGTTCAAAGAGGAAGAGGCCTGGGTGTGAGGGGTCCAGTATAGGGGGTTTCCCACCGGGTAGTTCTAGGAACTAACCACCTTTAGAAAAACAAATTCTGGTTGTATTCGCACCGCCAGTAATAACTCTGGAGTGACGTAAGCTGCGCTTGTGACTTTTATTTTGACGGAACGGTGGAACTTTATTTTGACGGCGCTGAGAACGCCAGAGCCTGAGCAAACAAACAGTGCTTGCATTCTCCATGTTCATTAGTTTACGATCTGTGTAACAGTCCTGTCTAATACGTTATTAGATAGAACTGTTATACATAAAAGGAGACAATTGTAGACAGTCAGTATATGAAAAGTTATTAGCTTATGCCGTGTGGTTCATGTCCAGTGTTGCTAGTCAAGTCACCTTTTTTTATTACAATACAGATTGTATCAAAGCAGCTTCACAGTGATAACAAGAAAATAATACAACAAAGTTTGTTTCTAGTTAGTAAGGCAGATCAATAATATTGTTGAATATTAAATGTCCCCAACTAAGCAAGCCAAAATCCAAGGCAACAGTGGCAAGGAACCAAAACTCTATGGAAGTAGAATAATGTCAAATGTTTTTGAAATAAAAAGCCTGTTGAATTGCACTACTTGAAAAAAAAAATAGGCATTGCATTAACCATGCTTGCATTTTAATGCATTGTATTTTTAGTGCTTACATTTTTATGGGCTGAAATTCAACATGGTTGAATATTTAAGCTGTGAATATTTCAATTAAAAACATTTCAAACACCTTTTCATTATTAAAAATTCAATAATCCATATTCACCTTTCATATTTCACTTCCAAAATATTCAAACTGTTTAAAAATACAACCAATAATATTCAACAGGCAATTTTCGGTCCATTTTATTTCGCTTTGCAAATTCGCTTCCACAAATTCAGTGAATTCAACATTGACGTCCAGGAACTGCAGGAAAAGCAGTAGATTGCCGAGCATACTCTCCATCTGCTGTTAGTCGACCTCACCATCAGATGGTGCAAAAGCGCTTGTTGTTGACGAAGACATTCATTCATAAAATGAAAATGATTATCTGTGTCAGTATATGCGGAAAAGATGATAAACACACAAAAGCTGTGTTTATGTTTCATTCAATAACTTCATTGTTACTTTCCCTGTGTATTCTACATGTCATCAGCTTTCTCTACCATGAACAGGATTATAATCGGTTTCCCTCAATACCTCATACTCAAGGATTTCCCTTCCGTTGATAGTGATATGAAAGACCAATCTTGCACCTTATTAGGGAAGTAGGCTGTAGGCTATTATATAAGCTACAGGCAAGAAGATGAACTCAGAATATGAACTTAACGTGCAAAGTTTCATGCTGAGCGTTTCGTGATATACTGGCATAAAATCAACACATACATATATATATATATATATATATATATATATATATATAGTATGCATACTAGGGGTGTAACGATACGCGTATTCGTATCGAACCGTTCGGTACGAGGCTTTCGGTTCGGTTTTCGGTACGCATTACGTACCGAACGGTTCGTTGGACCATCGTTATTTCAAATGAAGGCGCGTCGCGGGTGGCAAGCACGCTCATAGAGGCTGGTGCGACCACAACATCAACTGGCAAATGCAATGTAAGGAGCGAAACTGAGCTACTCTTTTTGTGTTTGTGTGGACCGTTTATCAGTTTTGTGAAGCGGGACTCGCGAGCCCTATATGCGCGAGCCTGATCAAGCAATACCACACAGCGCTAAGAGATCCAGACCAGTAAAGAAAGCATTTGAATTCGCCACTTAAGTAATAACATCGCTGTGAGATCTAGTGAGAAACATGCACATTTATCTGTTATTAACGGATCAAACAGCGCTGACGTGGAAACCAGGAAGAAACATCGTGCCATGAATGAACTGGCCGGTGTCCACAGATCAGCAACATTCACCGTGGAATGGATTTGCTGTAGTAGCCTAACAGTAACTGCAAGGTATGGAAGTTTGTCAGGAATAGTGGGCTATAATGCCTTCAAGTAACATTACGTCGGTTTTATTTTGACATTATGAATACAATTGCTGCCCTCAAATGTTAATCTGAACTAAAATAAACCTTTGTTTATAACTAGCCTACTACTACAATATTACATTTCATTTTGTCCAAGGAGCTGTTTTGTTTTATATGCTCATAAGAAGAGTCAAGTATAGCTCCATTATTGCTCTGTAAAAAAATCAAAAAAAAAAAAAAAAATCATACTTTATGATGTTAGTTTCAAAAAAAAAAAAAAAAAAAATTAATTCAAGGAAATTTATCTGCCATTTATTTATTTTTGCTGTATGGAAAACGTACCGAACCGTACCGAACCGTGACACAAGTGTATCGTATCGAACCGAACCGTGAATTTTGTGAACCGTTACACCCCTAATGCATACGTGTATTGCATTAGCTTAAACTGTCACAGCACTTGCATATTGTCCTCCTATTGTTAGTTTAACTGTAAATCGCTTTGGATAAAAGCGTCTGCTAAATGACTAAATGTAAAAATTGGCTTGATATTGGACATTAGCACATTTAGGGACCGTCTCTAAAGTTGCATACAACATTGGCATACACGTTTCTAACTTCAATAGCAAACTTAAATTTATTTGAATAAATATAAAAAATCCAAAGGGTGCGCATTATGCCTGACACTAAATGAACACTTTACAGTTGGTTTTATGACTGTAAGTCGTTCTATTCAAATGCTATCGGAGTTAGAAACGTGTATACCAAAGTCGTATACACTTTAGAGACGGTCCCTAAATGTGCGAATGTCCAACATCAAGCCATCTGTATGCCAATCTATCACTGGGAAACGCTCAGCATTAAGCTTTGCGCGTTATTCTGAGTCCATCTGCTTGCCTGCGAGTTTGGTCTTTTACATCACTGTAGTCCATTAAGCTACGTTAAGCGTTGTATATGTCCAGCAGGGGAATCCTGAAGTATTGAGGGAAACCCTAATAGCCTTCATGCAGCACATCGCCACAATATAAAGTTAAGGCAACTAAACAACCAAGAGAAATATGTCAACCTCAAAAATGTAACATTGGATCTGTATATCCGCATCGGGGAATAACATTATAATCTCATTCACGGTAGAGAAAGATGCATGTAGGCTACACAGGAAAAGTAACCGTGAAGACACTGAATTTAACATAAAACAGCCGTCATGAATGAATTTTATGAATGAATGACTTGTTCTAACTGTTGCTGGTCTTCAACAAGCGCTTTTGCACCACCTGCTGGTGAGGTTGACTAACAGCAGATGGAGAGTATGCTCGGCAATCTACTGCTTTTCCTGCAGTTCCTGGACGTCAATGTTGAATTTACTGTCGAATTTGAACCACTGAATTTGTGGAAGCGAATTTGCAAAGCGAAATAAAATGGACCGAAAATTGCCTGTTGAATATTATTGGTTGTATTTTTAAACAGTTTGAATATTTTGGAATTGAAATATGAAAGGTGAATATGGATTATTGAATTTTTTATAATGAAAAGGTGTTTGAAATGTTTTTAATTGAAATATTCACAGCTTAAATATTCAACCATGTTGAATTTCAGCCCATAAAAATGTAAGCACTAAAAATACAATGCATTAAAATGCAAGCATGGTTAATGCAATGCCTATTTTTTTTCAACAGGCTTTTTATTTCAAAAACATTTGACATTATTCTACTTCCATAAAACTCCATCAGTGACAGAATGGAGAAAAAAACCTTGGGAGAACCCAGGCTCAGTCGCTCAGTTCTCCTCTGGCCAACGAGCGAACAGTGTATGATTATGATCCAGGCAGCGTTACAGGCCAGAAGTCAGATTGGATTGGAACATTCAGAATATTATCCAGTTCCATCTGGTTGAAGATCGGAGTCACGCCGGTATGGAGACGAGTTTGCTGAGGATCAGTGTCGATGGCTGTCGTGTCGATGAGGCCTTCACAGGGCTGATGAGGCTGGCACTTCAGGGATGCGTCGTGGACGTGTGCAGGCGCAGGTCCACCATCTGATCAGGATACGGCCCGGATACGGCTGACTTCAGTAAACCTCGGAATAAACAGAAAGACTAACATTAGCGTAGATGCAATTCTTCGTATGACGTAACGAGTACATCAGGTGTTATAGGAAGTGTCCCCAGTTCTGGCTGACCTAATCTATGCAGCCTAATAATCATTTAACTGATTTGAATAATAGAAATGTATAATGTTCTATATGAATGCCAGGTAAAAGAGATATAGCAACGTTTTCTTACGTCGAAGTTTGTACGTATCATCACAGTTCTGAGTTGAAATGTCAGATTAGAAAAAAAATACCGTCGTTTGGCAAATAAATAAATGACTGAGAGTTACATGTGTATTATGAGCATATGGAGCTGGTTAACCCTCTGGGGACCAAAAACGCGCCCGCGCGTTTTGCTCGTTTTTTTTTTTTAATGAAAAATAAACACAAAATGCTCTGTTAATTTTGATCTTTCATTTTCGTGTAATACATCAATCGATCCTGTTCAGTTTCTATTTTTTTTCTGTATACTCACAATACAAATAAAGTGTTTTGCTTTTTGACAAATAAAGAAAAACTAACATGATGCTATTTCTGCCTTCTCTCTGTCAGTAAACTCCCATTTGAAACGCGTTCGAAAATTATCTATAACTCCGCGAAAATTCAGTCAAACAGGCAAACAGACCCACGGGCATAAAGCTTGAGATCGCAGCTTTTAAATGAAGTAATTTATATAAAAAACAAATATTATCAGCTTCTGTAATCTGTATAAAAAGAGAGCGACTCCAGTCGAGCTCATTAGGAGCCATTCAAAAGTAATTTGACCACGCCCCGGAGAGCGCGTGCTATTCAAACGCAAATTCTGAGAACCATTTCAGTCTGTGAAACGCCCCCACATCAGCTGTAAACAAAGAGGCATAATATAGCCTACCTTATGGAGAAAATTTTCCGTGCTGATATGAGGAGCAGATCCCGCTGAGGAGTGAGGTAGGCTAAGTTATCCTTTCTCAAGTGTTAATGTGGAATAACGTTATGGAATAACGTTGTAGGCTTATGTAAACAAAAAGATGAATCGCGTTTCTATAATATGAATAGCGTTTCTGTGAGATGAATGAAGGGTACATATTTGTAAAGACTGTTTAGCCTAAATATGAATCGCGCGTCTGTGTGTGAAAGAATAAACTGCTTTTACAGTTACAGTTACTGCGTTACAGTCAGGCGAAGTATGAAAGACAACATTTTGTTGACTAGATTTGGGTACAGTTTTTACTGTAGAATATACTGTCACATCAAATAAGCTTTTCTGCTCATATATATAAAATACTATTTTGTCAAAAATAAAGTCATAGACTAAGATGTTCCAATGTTGGCTATATTCAAACTAATGAATACATATGATAAAATGTAGGCCTATAATCTTTTTTTTTTTTTTTTATAAAGAAAGAGTACTTTTTTTGCAGAAATATTGCTGAAATTGTAATTATTGTTGTAATTGTAACCTTTTTAATAAAATAGCAAAACATATTTACAAGATAGATGTAAGCAAAATCTTAAATGGTCAATATAAGTCTTCTTCTAAATATATAGGCTATTTTGTCCTTGCATTGTGGCTCAGTCAGTGTCACACCTGAATGAATGGCTAATTATGCAGAGTCATTATGCAGAGTGGGTGGGACTGGGTAATCTAAGGTGTAAACTACTCCTCCCCCTCGCATATTGGCTTTCCAAGCAAAACCTGTTTTACACCATTTAAATCAATGTATTTTTTTCTTGTGAACGATAAAGCAAGACTATTTTCACATAATTTTGAAGCTAGAACTCCAAGAGAAAACATCCATTAGTCAAAAGTCTTGTGGGCACATATTTTGTATGAGTTTTGTGGTCTTATTTCAGCAACTTTCATTTTTATTTTTTTAAATAACCACGCATAAACATTATTCTCTTAAAAATACAAACATCTACATACATGTTGCTCGCATATTATGGTAGGCCTGTTTGTGCTATATAGAGTGAATTTACACCTTTGCCATTAACATGTTTATAAATAACTGAAAAAAGCACAAATGTCAGAGCATGTCAGAACATCTCAAGGGCCCCAAAAACAGCTTGGTCCCCAGAGGGTTAACTGATGCAAACTCTATATTAAAAAATAATTTGTTTACAAATCATGCACTATGGTAAAAAGTGTTTCTGAGGTCAGAACATAATTGTGCCAGAAGTCACGTGAAAATAAGCCTTTATTAATCCATAATCTTGTATGAAAACTGTTAAAAGTGCTTGCTGTTTTACTGCCTATAATGTTCATTTCTTTTAGAAACTGCAGTGATATGTACGTATTGGTACGTATTTCGCGTTTTGCAAAAATGTTGCCACAGGAACGTTTTTCCAATGAGCCTGTGTTGCATAAAAATGACCCTGAGGACACTGTATTGGGTCACTTAAAAAATAACTAATTTCATTATGTTGAAATTGTGTTCTCTGACAAATAATCAGTAGCAACAATAGCTGGGTTTCCATCCAAACGTAAAGCGTAGTGTCACGATCTCAGACTGTGTTCCCGTCTTGTGTGAGGACTTTTGTGTTATTTCCTGTCCTGTGCCATGTTTGTAGTTCTTTGTAGTTTTCATGTTGATTAGTCTCTCCTGGTGTGTCTTGTTAGTTCCCTTGGTTACCCTCTTGTGTTCCCATGACAATCAACCACACCCCCTTGTTACCTTGTTATCCTGTGTATAAATTGCCCTTGTGTTTCTCTTGTGGTTTGTCAGTCATCGTTTACGGCTAACTCTATTTTGCACAAGTCAAAAACCACCTCAAGTGAACGTGAAAACTTTTGTGAATTAAAGGGGTGGTATAATGCCCTTTTCACAAGATGTAAAATAAGTTTTTGATGGTCCAGAGTCTGTGTGTGAAGTTTTAGCTCAAAATACCCCACAGATATTTTATATAGCATGTTAAAATTGTCACTTTTTGAGGGTGAACAAAAACGCACCGGTTATGCGTGTGTCCCTATAAATGCAAATGAGCTGCTGCTCCCGGCACAGATGGCAGAGCTACAACAGCTCATTCGTCAGCTTCGGTTACCTCACACAGTCATGCACTGAACATTTCTAAAATCTTTAGCCTATTATGTTCAATAGTGATGTAACGTTTTGTGCCGAGGCTTCTGACATCCAGTGGCGATTTCTTTAAGACTGCAAGGGAAGCTCGGCTTCCCCTATAATGTCAAAAAATGAATGGTCAAATATGTACTATTGTATTAACATTTTATTGACTAAAAATGCGTTAGAAAACGTTAATCTCAAAGACGAGTTCGTTCAGAATCAGTTACATATAGCAGGTCGGCTGACTCGATTTCCGTCTCATACATTCCCGTAGCGTCACAGTGCATTTCCCTGTTGAAGCCCAGCGTCCATTGACTTCAGTGGAGCTGCTTTGAACAGTTTTTTTCAGTGCTTCGAAACTAGACAGTGATTGGATAAATGCTGCGATTATGTCCCGCCCACGGAAGCTCAGCTTATCTGGGGGTGAATGAAGAGTGGGCTGGCCTGGACTCCGGGCTTCTGCGTGATGATTGGAGGGTCTGTTGAAAGGCTGCGTCTCCTTTTGATTGACAGTGATTTCATGCAATAAAAAGTCGCTGATGTTGAAGCTGTTCGGCTCAGTCCCATCGCGGATTTTTCAAAGACAAACTGCTGCAACCTATTTCTTGGTATTTGCTTGTCGAAATTGCTAGCCAATTTTCATAATACATTTCACACAATTATACATTTATACCTTTATTATATTATTACTTATTATATATTTTTATATTATTATTAGTAATAATAAAAAAATTATTATTAAAATAATTTAAAAAAATCGTATTATTAGTAGCATTATTATTATACTTTATTATATTATTTATACCTTTATTATATTATTACATTCATTTTTCACAGAGCATTTTCTTGAAAAGGAACGTAGAATGTATATAAATAAATGAAAAATGTTTATGATGTAGGCCGAAAATGAGCTTCCCCTCTTTGAAAGACCAGCAGCCGCCACTGGTATGGAGGCTTGTATCGCTTTAGACCTATGATGTCACTGATGACGTCCGAAGCCTGACTGGTTCAGGAAGCGACATTTTGAGAGATATATATAAACCCATGGTTTAAACCCAGCCACTTTCCAGTTTAAAATAATAATGTTGCCACTTCTGCCTATTATGACCAAAGAATTGATTTATACATACCACCAGAAAATACACATTATATTCATATAAATAGTATATTCATATAAATATATTCAAGTATATTCATATATTCATATAAATTAGTCTATGTGGAAATTTATTAAAATTTTTTCACCGTTATTTCTGAGTCTTAACTGGCGCAAAATACAGTGTATCACAGATCATATCAGGTCATCTGTAATGTATCTGTTGTTTTACACTCTTTGACCACCGGGTGGTATTGTGAGTAAATGAAGCCTCGAGAAATGAACCCTTTTGTGAACCACTGGGCTGAAAAGCTTCAATGCTTCATGAGGCTTCATCTCACCACCACTAATATCTCACCACCACTAATCGTACAAAGATGGAGAGACTCTAGAAGAAGTGACAAAATGTAGAAGCAACAGGACATTTCTGAATGGTTAGTTGATGGATTTATGTAGCTTATGTGTAGTTATCTTCTAGTCATTGATTAGCATATTCTGTCATGATAATCTATAAATCATGTTCCTGGGGGCGGAGTTTATGTAAATTTTAGGGTTTGTGATGTCACTAAGAGAAAGAATAAAAGAGATATTGTTAAAAATAGGCTCAAAGCTCCACAACACACATCGAGGCACAAGAGATCTTTCTGATCGCTTCTTCAGCTGTGTCATAGAGTCAGGACTAAACACTCAGTTGATGAGATCAGAGGAAATAACCAACCAGAGGAGGAGCTGATGATGTTTAAAGGAAGAGCTGTAACTATATATAATGAAGAGAAAGAGAAAGACTGACAGAAACAGAAAATGGCTGATAAGTGTGATCTGTGTCTGCTGGGACTGATCATTCTCTCTTCACTTCTCACAGGTAAAGAAATCTGTATTTTCTCTAAAGGCATTTAGTGGAATTAGTCTGGAAAGAGTTCATTTGAACATGCTCAGTTTATTCTTGCACACATTCACATTGTGATCTCAGAGTTGTGTATTGATACACACAGATCATACTGTATTATTCCTGATACTGGACATAGTGTCACTCAAACATCTGATGATGAAGAATTATCTTCATATTAAGAGTGTAAGGGTGGATTTCCTGCAGAGGTTCAAGCTGCAAGACTGCCGAATGACTAAAGAAAAGTTGTCAGCAAGATGGTAGAAAACTGTACATTTCTTGTCTATTCCACCCACGGCTACTTATACCAACGACGGAAATAAGCGCAGTTACAATAGATTAATATGTGGGAGAGCGTTGCTATAGAGAGTGACAATATTGTATTGCAATATGTAGCACTTCAAAGTCAATACCAAATCAAAACTGTTTAGCACATTATTTGTAATTGAAAAAGGTTTAATGACAAAATATGGTTATAGTTATACTTAAAATAGTTACAAAATAGATGTATGAGATGATGATAATTTATACCATTAATCTTACCCAGCATGTAAATGTTTCCTGAGATAGAGAGAGATAGAGAGAGAGAGAGAGAGAGAGAGAGAGAGAGAGAAAAGAGGAAGTAAAGAAAGAGAGCCAGAGCATAAAAAATGAGAGCAACAGTTTCAATCTTTTTTTATCCTTTCCTGACCATGTGACTTTAACCCAACTGTGAGACGTTTAAACTGACCAATCAGATCATTACAACTTCCCCCACCGTACTAAAGGTGTGACAATTCATCGACCCCCAAAATACACACATTTTGGCCTACAGGCCTTGATCACTATCTGTGTCTTTGGGAACTCAAAATGGTCCTTGTGGTGGAAAGAGGGGGTAGAAAAACAGTCAAGATTATTTCAGTTCTACAAGAGTGTGTCAGTGATTTGAACAGCTCTCTGATAAAGACTA
Organism: Leuciscus idus; assembly: GCA_021554675.1. Lineage (NCBI taxonomy): Eukaryota > Metazoa > Chordata > Actinopteri > Cypriniformes > Leuciscidae > Leuciscus > Leuciscus idus. The sequence goes on from CM038621.1 coordinate 60,622,354, forward strand.
ATAGTTTATTCTGGAGAGTGTGTTGTTTGCATTAAGTGAGGAAAAAAGGGTAACACTTTATAATAAGGGAATATGAATAATCATACTAATACCTGGATTAATACTTAATTCAACATGAACTACTGATAATTGAAAGCATGAACTAATCATGAACCACTGAAGAGTTATCCTGAACTACGATGGAGTCATTATGGATTCACGCATGAATAGCGGCAGCCTTAACTACATGTTAGTACATGTATGATAGTTAATGCTTTCATTAACATTTATGGATAAACCAAATCAAACTGCCTCTTTAAGAACGAATAAGAAGTACCCTGACTGCACCTCCATTCTCAGACTTCTGGAAAAGTCACACAACAACTTAACTGAGCTGAATACTTGTTGTGTTAGAACATCATGTGCATTTGATATTAAGTTTAAAATAAATCATAAGCTGAATTTGGTAAGTTGTTAACAGTTAATTAATTATGATTGGGCCCTCTCACCCAGTCAACATGTTGATCTCACAGTGATCTCTCCATATGATCATCAATGTCACAGTGAGCTAAAAGTGTAACCTCACAGCGCACTCACTGAGCTCATACTATGATCACAATATGAGCTCATCCCAGATAGAAATGATATTAGACATGGACTACAAAATCGCTCAGACGTCAAATTTTTGTTGAAAATGAAAACTGGGTTGACGTCTAAATATTTGTTTGATGTCAGGCTCCAACTTCATTAAACAACTCCACAAACAGCATTACCAGCTTCACTTATTACTAAACAGGGCCCGGTTCCCCAAAACGTTCTTATCGCTAAGTAGTTCTTAACCTATTCCTTAACCTCTCTCTTAACGTTATGGCACGATTCCCGACACGTTCGTACGCTAAGTATATCTTCTGTAAGTCACACTTTCGTAAGGTTGGTCTGGACCACTCTTAGCTTTACCTTATCACTGTTGCAGGTCTATACGAATATAATTCTGAAGGTTTCATACACCCAGACAGTATTCAATTAGGCTAATTCAAGTGTTTTCATGCAAAGAATAAAATTGTCATTACACTGATTGTTGTTAGGTTCAGGTTCAGGTTTATTGATATAGCCCATTTCATACACAGAACGGTAACCCAATGTGCTTTACATCATCATAACAATAAAAATATAATTAAAACAAGTTAAAATAAAATACAAGTTCAGTCAGTCAGTAAATCAAATACAAAACATCAAATACAAAACATCAAATACAAAACCCCCCGATTAGTAAAAGGCATCAGAGAAAAGTTTAGTTTTTAGTCTAGATTTAAAAATAGAGATAGAAGAAGAGGTCTTAATATCCATTGGAAGAAGGTTCCAAAGACGAGCCGCATAACAGCTGAAAGCTGCCTCTCCTTGCTTAGTACGAGCACTGGATTGTACCAGTTGAAGTTTTCCTGCTGATCTAAGTGATCTTATAGGGCTATAAGTTTCAAACATTTCTGTTATATAGAGAGGTCCTTGGCCGTTTAATGATTTAAAAAGAAGAAAAAGGACTTTAAAATCAATTCTATAAATCACTGGTAACCAGTGTAGAGATTTTAAAATAGGAGTAATATGTTCTCTTCTTTTGGTTCTGGTCAATAGCCTTGCTGCTGCATTTTGAATTATTTGAAGAGGTTTTATTGTTTTTTTAGGAAGCCCAGTGAAGAGACCATTGCAGTAATCAACCCTGCTGGTAATAAAAGCATGAATAAGCTTTTCTAAATCCACTGTTAGTATGAAGTTTTTAACCTTTGCGATGTTTTTTAAATGAAAAAAAACTCGATTTTGTAACTGCCTTCATGTGGCTTTTGAAGCTTAGGTCGCTATCAATAATTACCCCTAGGTTCTTAACGGTTTCTGCTACCTCAAAACCTTTTGATTCCAATAGTGTGGCAGTCTTTAATCTCTGATCTTTTCTCCCGAAGATGATTACTTCAGTTTTATCTGTGTTTAATTTAAGAAGGTTTTTAGACATCCAGTCTTGAACTTGATTGAGACAATGATAAAGAGATTCAAGAGGAGCGAATTCGTTGGGCGACAAGGATAAGTATAACTGTGTATCATCTGCGTAACTATGGTAACTAATGGAATTGTTTTTCATAATTTGGCCAAGTGGAAGCATGTATAAATTGAACAAAAGAGGGCCAAGGATTGAACCCTGAGGGACACCACATGTTAGGGGCAAAGGGGCTGAGGCATGTTGACCAATAGACACATAAAAACTCCTGTGCTCTAAATAAGACTTTAGCCAGCAGATGATTGAGCCAGAAAGACCCACACAGCATTCAAGTCTTTCTATTAGTATGCTGTGGTCCACGGTGTCAAACGCCGCACTGAGGTCCAACAACATAAGAACAGTGGTTTGTCCAGCATCATTATTTAGCCGGATGTCGTTGACTATTTTAACCAGAGCTGTTTCAGTACTATGGTATTCTCTAAAACCTGACTGGTAAAGATCGAAACAGGAAGTTGAGGTCAGAAAAGCAGAGACTTGATTAAAAACTATTTTTTCCATTATTTTGCCGATGAAAGGTAAATTAGATATGGGTCTGTAGTTGTTAAGGACAGACCCATCCAAGTTGTTCTTTTTAAGTAAAGGCTTTACAATGGCTATTTTAAGGGACGTGGGAAATACGCCGCTCAGTAGAGAAGTATTAATTATTAAAAGCACGTCAGTTGCTATTAAATGAAGAACAGATTTGAAAAAGCTAGTAGGTAAAATGTCCAACTCAGATGTAGAGGAACTTAGACTTTGTACAATCTTTTCAAGGGTATCAAGGTCAACGGGGCTAAAATTTGAAAGAGTGTTGAACTCATCTCTCAGACTAGTTGGTAGTTCAAGGCAAGAAATGCTATGTGAAGTATATGAGACATGATGTCTTATGTTCTCTACTTTGCTCTTAAAAAAACAGGCAAATTCATTGCACTTATCAACAGAGACTAATTCAGTAGGCAGATGAGGGGAAGGATTAGTAAGCTTCTCAATAGTGGAAAATAGCACACGGGTATTATTTGCTTTGCTGTTAATAATACTAGAAAAATGAGCTTGCCTTGCTCTACAAATTACAGAATTGTATTCGTGAAGTGTCCCTTTATGGATCAGATAATCTGAATTAAGTTTAGATTTGCGCCATTTCCTTTCTGTTCTCCTACATTCTTTCTTTTGCATTTTAACTGACGGGTCATTCATCCATGGAGTTTTCTGTTTGCTCGTGGATTTTTTCAGTTTTAAAGGAGCAATGTCATCCATTATGTTTGTCATTCTTAAGTTAAAAACTTCCAACAAGTTATCAGCAGTCTTTTGGAATGGATTTTTTGACTCAAAGAGTGCTTGTTCAAAACGAGCACAAGTTCCGTCATTTATAGTTCTCTTTCTAATCATAATGGAATTGTTCTGATGATAGAGGGACAAGCAGACTTTGATAAAAATGCAACTGTGATCAGAAAAGGCCAAATCCACAACAGATGTAGAGACAGTTACACCCTTTGTGATAACAAGATCAAGTGTATGCCCCTGAGAGTGAGTGGGGCCCTGTATATGTTGTGTCAGATTGAAGGTATCAATCAAGGCCAGAAAGTCTCTAGCATGAAGATTTTCAGGGTTATCTACATGGATGTTAAAATCACCTGATATAACAATACTATCAAAATAGACACAGATTTCAGAGAGCAATTCACAGAAATCTTCAAGGAAGACTGTGACTGATAAAGTAGGAGGTCTATATACAGTTAGCAGCAAAATTTTTGGGCAGCCTTTGAGAACAGCACAAAGATATTCAAAAGAAGCATAGTCACCATAAGATAATTGTTGAAACTGAAAAGAAGCTTTAAAAATTTTAGCTATTCCTCCCCCACGTCTATTTTCACGATTAACACTTATAAAATTATAATCAGACGGAGAAGATTCAATTAGGGTAGTATTATAATTTACTGAATCAAGCCAGGTTTCAGTTAAAAGTAATACATCAAGTTTATATGTGGAGATAAGATCGTTAATTAAAAAAGACTTTTTGTTGAGTGACCTGATATTTAACGAAGCAAGTTTTACTGTCCGAAAAATATTTTTATTTTTTTCCACAGAGACAGGCGATTTCTTAGGAATAAGAATTAAGTTAGACAAGTTAAGTCTGTGAACTGGGGTGCATTTAAGTCTATTCCACTTTGCTATTCTGGAACCAAGTTGCACGGTAATAGGAGCCTGTACGGACAAGACAGAGGTATGCAGGTATGCTGGGGTCATGCATAGATCTATAGAGAGGTCTATGCAGGGGGATAGTTCAGCAAGGCCCTCATAATTACTATGCTGGGTAGAGCGAGGGCAAGCTGGGGGAGGGTTAGGCTGAGCATTATGTCAATCAATACCAAAGGCTATATAATTCACTAAATTGGCAGTGAGCAGCTTAGTCCCCCCCCTATTTAGGTTGAATCTGTCAGCATTAAAGAGATCATGCCTAGTCCAAAAGGAATCAAAGTTAGGAATAAAATTAAAACCAGCAGCCAAACAGAAATGGCAGAGCCATTGATGCAGCCCATAGAGACGACTAAAATGTTCAGAACCCATAACAGGAGATGGGAGTGGACCAGATAGAATGCAGCGCTTTCCATGAAATTCAATTTGAAGACATAGTTCCTCAAGGTCTGAATGCAGTCTCGCTGATTGCCTGTCCATTATTTCATTAGTCCCGGTATGTATAATGACAATTTTAACCGATGTATGTAAGTAAAAAAGTTTAGGCAAAAGGTTGATGAAATCACCAGTCTTACCATTAGACAGACAATAGGTGATACAGGCTGGAAGTTTAATTCCCTTGATGGAGGAGTCACCAAGCAGAAGAACTTCTGGCAGTGAGGTGTCATTATACATGTAGGAAGAGAGATTTTGATGAATTAAATGTGTGGCAGGAGACTGAAGCTCCCGATAACTAGGGGGCGTTGCTGGCTCAGCGCCAGCAGTTGTCGCAAGCCGAGAAAGGGCCAGGTGCATGACGTCATCACTCGACGCAGAGAAGCCATCTGCTACAGGAGAAAACACCGGTGGAACACATCCATTGTCGCCACTAACTTCAAAGGAAGAGAAGCAGCGACGGCGTTTTCCACATCTGACTGTAGGCATGGGAGAGATGGACCGCTTTCTCGACTTGTAGATGGGAGTTTTGCCCGGCCTCGTATGGTTAGGCAAAGCAGGCTGTTTCTCCGTAGAGTGTAACGGGGAGCTTGTAGCCTCACACTCAGCCTCCAGGCCAGCCCCTTGAAGTGTCTCCAGCGGTGCATAATAGTTTGAAAGAGTGAGAAGGCTCACATCATCACCCGGAGAAAAAAAGGGGAGAGAACCCCGTCGGCCATCCCTCGCCCCGACTGTTGTCCAGGTGTTCAATGGATCGGTAGCAACGATACTAATGGGGGCCTTGGCCGCATCATCCGTAGCGCCGGGTTTAGACGCTGGATGTAATAAATCCACCCGTGAGAGGAGTGAAGACTGTCGCCGGAGAACATTATCCAGCAGGGCCTCTATGGAGCGGAGCTCAGACCTCAAATTGGCTGCCTCGGCATTCACGGAGAAGGCACCGCACATGCAATCCTCTGTACTCATAGTCTTTTAGACAGGTAAAGTTGCAGATATATTATGATCAGCATAAGCCAGTCTGGAAATTCATAATACTCCAATGTGCACTGATTTAATCGAATGATCTTTTTTGTCTGTTTCCATAGGCTGTGGTCTGGAGTTTCTCCTGGTGCTGTGTGGTTTTTAGATTTTTAGATGTTGTTAGATTTTTTATTATATTATTATACAATATTATTAATTTAATTAAAAAGCGCTTTTAAAGGCCAGTGAAAGCATAGGCTGCTGTCAGTTAAGTCCTATTCGGACGCTAATATTGTTTCTCATGGGCTTGTATGGTATTTTAAACATTTATAGGGGTGAGTCTGTGATTTTAGTGCCGTCCGAATCCATAATATCAGTGTTTTTTCTCACCCAACGCAAAAATCTCATTCCGCGTAAAAATCCCTGGCCAAATTAGTACCTAATGTTTTTTGACAAACAGGTCGTGTGGTGATTTAATTGCCGTATGAATCCACATCTGAGTTTCCAAGAAGAGATTCAAAATCCACTGTTTAAATCCTTTTTGATCACTGCCGAGCACCGAGATGTAGGCCTACACTTTTATTACTGAAATGCTGGAAAGTATTTCCAAGAACAATATTTCATCGCAGCTCCACCTGAAGAAGAAAGCACGTACAAATTTGAAATGGTTATTATGGCAGCAATATATGATACAATTAAAAAATATGTAGGCTAGGCTATTATAGGCTATTATAGTTTGGATTATTTTTTATAATATCCCATGAGTCCTAATAAATGCAATTTCAACTATTTCTGAAGTGCTTCTTTTATAAAGAACACCGCTTTCTCACATAAACAGCCCCTGCACGAGAGAATAATTGATTCTCGAGCCGTCGATATCAACCAATTCAGCAGCATCGCCACGGACAGCACCTGGTAACGTCGCACGTAAGAAGGTATATCTTAAGCAGCTTCCTAAGGTATGGTTCGGGGAATACACTTAGGAACATAAACAACTTTGGTAAGATATATCTTTCGAGTCTTCTTAGCGCGCTAAGAGTGAGCGTTATCTGGGAACCGGGCCCTGATTTACTTCTGTCATATATGTACAAAAGTCCTTATTGAGATTAACAGAGGTTTAGATGTTGATGATTTATTAATAATAATAGTTTGGTTTGATGTCATCATTATGGTGATCAGTGTTTGCTTTAGTTGGTCAGTTTGACTCTTGATGTTTTAATGTTAGTTTTTCTCTGGCTGCTGGAACTGTGTGTTATGGCAAGAACAGTAAGAGGAAATGTGATCAGATGATGTCATCTTCTTGATGATGACGATAATGATATAATCATCATGTTGTGTTCTGATCTGTGATGCTTGTGTCTCTTGTGCATGGATACATCCAGAAAACATTTTCGTGGAGTTGTGAAATGTTGAGCTTTTAGGGTTTGGCGCTGTTATCCGTCCGATTGGCAGGAGTGTGTAGTGGGTGTGGCCAAACTATTGCATATCACTATCACATGCATTCAAAACTTTTCATCAAGCAAAGGTTTTAGCCAGGAATGGTTAAACTCTGTCCTGGAGGGCCACTGTCCTGCAGAGTTTATCTCCAACCCTGATAAACTCTCCTGCCTGTATCTTTCTAGTAATCCTGGAGACATTGATTAGCTGTGTTTGATGAGGGTCCCAGATAGCAAGCAACCATCCAAACAATGTTAAATCAATGTTAATGTGTCAATGTTAACTGCATTGAATCAACATCACTTTTGCACTCGCAATTAATGTGTGAACTCGTGAATAAAGTCTATAGTCTAAATATAAAGTCTAAATATAACTGAATTTAGTCTGACTGCAACGCTATAGCCTACCTAATGCAGCGACCCATGTGGCGTTTCCTGATGGATCGAGGTCGTTCCTTAACTTCCTTTTCTACGTGCAATTAACACAAGCTCTAAGCGCGTGCGAGTAAGCGCCTATAGCAGGGGTCCTCAACTCTGGACCGCGAGATCCACTGGACTGGCTCACACAGACTGGTTTATCATCACAAATATTATCTTTAATATTTTAATAAAAAACCTCTTTAAATAGATTTGTCAGTTTATGACATTTTGATACATGTCTTGTACAGTTTGTTGTCAGAATCAGAAAGAGCTTTATTGATTTATTGACAGGTATGTTTGCACATACAAGGAATTTGTTTTGGTGACAGAAGCTTCCACTGTACAAACAGAATAACAGTGGCAGGACACAGATAATAAAAAAAATAAAAAAAATAATAAATATAATTAGTAAAATACACAATATACAAAAAACAAACAAAAAAAATAAAAAAAACAAAAAAATAGATAATAGATGGTATGTAAAGGTATGTATGAACAAATGCAAGCACATGTAAATAAGAAGCCTGGTGTATTAAATAAATAAATTTTTAAATTGTGTTTAAATATTGCACATGTTTATTGCTAAGTGTAGGCATTAACTGTTCATGAGGTGGATTGCCTGAGGGAAGAAACTGTTCCTGTGCCTAGCCGTTCTGGTGCTCAGAGCTCTGTAGAGCCGACCAGACGACAACAGTTCAAAGAGGAAGTGGCGCTGGTCTACTCTTTTGCTACACACTTTTTCTTCACAAAAGGAGCACATATTTTTAAGGGCGTAGTATAAGTAGGCGAATTGGAATGCAGCATAAGTCTCATAAATCACGGAAATTTGTTAATGGTAAGGAAAGAGTTAATTCCAAAAATTAGACCCCTGGGTGTGAGGGGTCCAGGGTGATTCTGCCAGCTCTTTACTCACTCTGGATGAGTACAGTTCTTGGAGAGTGGGGAAGGGTGTACCAGTGATTCTCTCAGCAGACTATCCGCTGTAGTCTTCTGAGATCTGATAGCTGAGCTGAACCAGACAGTTCTAGAAGTGCAGAGGATTCAGTGACTGCAGAGTATACTTGTATCAGCAGCTCCTGTGACAGGTTGAACTTCTTCAGGCGGGCCTTTTTGACAGTGGAGTCAATGTGATTGTCCCACTTCAGGTCCTGAGAGATGGTAGTGTAAGTTTGCGCTCGATCGACCAAAAACTGGCATCCGACCAGCGCGGAAGGTCTTTACGTGTTACTGTCCTTTTCTCGAGGCAAAGTATTTTTTGATTAAATGCAATACACTTGAATATGTATTCTCTCGTTATTTCATCTGACTCCATAAATGAAAAGGTTTTAATGATATCTGTGCATCATTAAATGTGAGCGAATGTTTGACTATTCCTTTTAACTCTTTAATGAAAATAATGTCAAAGTCGGTTAGAATAATCAAATGTAACAATTTATTATGTCAGGTAAATGTATCATGCCAATTTCATAATCAGTTCAAAGATAATCGATACAAAACATCAAATGCTCTGGAATAGAGAGAAGAGATGCAACCCAACATTAAGATATACATGGGCTAATCTGAGGTACAGAAAGGCCCCGAACCCTTTGCTACATTTCATTATATAGTCAGACCTCTTTCACATGGAAACATGTACTAACAAAAGAAATGGGGGTAGGAGACCATTTGCCAAACCACCTTCCTTTGTGTGTCAGTTATCCCTAAACTCTTAAAAATCTTATTACCTTCTGTTTTACTTATTTTGAAATGAGACATTTGTACCAGTCGCAATGAGACATTTCAAATGATACTAAATATGTATAATACTCGATGATAATCATTCACATTAAACTATACATTTTCTTGGGTGAATTCAGGTGATCTGAGCATGAGAGAGAGGGGCTGAGAAAAGGGGGAAAGAGATGTAGATTAGGATGACTCGGAGGTGAGACTTTTGTCTCGATAGTGCACGAGGGCTAGTTCAAATGTTAATTTCCAGAGAGGTCTTTTGTCTATTATTTAAATAGTACATTGGGTTTGATTTGTCATTTAATGAGATCTAATATATGTTGTCAGTGCAGAGAATTTTAACCTGAATAAATACATAGATCCGACTATTTTAAATGTGTACTTTAATGGTCCAGTGGTAGAACTTTTGCCAAGCGTGTCAGAGGTTACGGGTTCTAATCCCCATTCGCATATTTATTTTTATTTTAATTTTTTTATCAAAATCATGTTCATCAGTGGTTGTATATTAAGTTTGTGTGCATTTTGTTTTGTGATTTTACCAGAACGAATAGAGAGTCTCCGCAACAGCGTTAAGCAATAGATTGAAGTGCGGGTCCGTGTGAAGACAAGAGACAAGAGAACACACTGTATCCGCTCCACTGATATCAGCGGCAACAAGCACTTTGATCACTTGATTTCAAAAACAACACATTTTAGCGCTAGATCGCCTCTTATTCAACAGACGAACTAAATTACTGCTCTTCTAGTTAATTAACTGGATATGTTATTGTTACATACAAATTTTACAAAGTGGTGGGGACAAAATGGACCCTGGCAAAAAGTGGTGGGGACATATCCCACCCGTCCCACCCGAAAATTACGCCTATGCCTCCACCGAAGACCATTTCTGACCCAGGAAAAAACCTTGGTATTGTAGTTTTGAGATTGTTGTTTTGTAAAGTTTTTACATGGTATTTTAGCATGCTCTCTAAATTCATGACTTTTATCACACACAAAAAGAAATCAATTGCTGATTTCACTTCTCCCATCTCAGCCTACAATATGTAGACAATACTTTTATTAGTTTAATTTGTACATGTCAATTTGTACATTTGTACAAATTTGTACATGTCAAGACTGCTAGGTTTTCGGTCATTTGAGAGTTTGTTGCTAGTCCACATCAGGGAATGCACATAGCAAACAGTTGCCATTCCATTATTTGTGTTATTGTGCTTTTACCCTAGTTTGTAGGGTATAGAGATGCCTGTGAACAGTCATGGTATGTGTTGTGAATAAATGTTAAAATGTAATACAACAAGTGTATTTGATGTCACATAACATGACTGACTGTAGCAACTTACCTTGTATTTTTAATACCTTGTATTTACCACACATGTTTTTAAATGTGCATGTCACCATTAAAGCCTTGTCTTGCATGTGTACTATATCTTCGGATTATGACTAGTACGCAAGTAATATCACAGATTTATCATGGACAAACAACTTTTCTAGCAGGAATACTATAGAATGTTGGGGTTTCAGACAGTACTGCAGGGGGCGCAATGCAGCAGAGCCAGCAGAAAGACTGTTGATGTCGAGGCCATGAGGCCTAGCATCCTTTGAAGGTTCTGAGAGGGCAACGGGCCCCTACTCTGAACGAAGTCAAAAGCCGTTGAATAGTCTGAGCGCGCTCGGGTGTCAGACAAACCTTCAGCCAAAGTCTATTATTGAACCCAGGAAGAGATTCTCTGACTGGGGAGCAGTGAGCTCTTGGTTACGTTGATCCTAGGCATCCCAAATGGCTGAGGAGCACAGATCTGAGAGAGTTTAATTCCGCCTCTGACTGGGCCAGAATGAGCCAGTCATCGAGGTAGTTGAGGATGTGCATTCCCTTCTGTCTCAGGGGAAAAACACTGCACCCATGCACTTCTTAAACATGCGTGGTGCCAGAGACAGTCCAATGGTAGGACTGTATACTGGTATGCAACCCATTCGAAATGCAAACCTCAAGAACGGTTTGTGAAGGGGGGCAATCTGGATATGAAAGTATGCATCTTTCAGATCCACTGAGAAAAAACAAGCCCCTGGGCATACTAGCATGAGGATTCATTTCAAAGTTAGCATCTTGAACAGCCATTTCGTGAGGGCATGGTTCAGATGTCTGAGGTCTGGGATTGGCCTGATGCCGCCATCCTTCTTGGGAACGAGGAAGTAACGGCCATAGAAGCCTGACAGCATTTTCACCAGTAAGCTCAATACTTCAGTGCGGAGGACGTGAGCCACGTTGCTCTTCACTGAAGCATTGACTATGTCCACGAAGCGGGGTGGTCTGTGAGTGAATTGGAGCGAGTAACCTCATGTCATCATGTCCAGAACCCATTTCACACCAGGGATAGCTTTCCAAGCCTCGGCCCCGCTAGGTCGACAACTCGCCACGCTAGGTCGGGGACTGGTGTTCATAGAAGTAGTGTTTGGCTGGGCGGAGGCGCGGCTTACGGCTTTGCTTCGGGGACTGGGTCGCTGCTGAGCTGCAGAACGCGAGCGTAGAGAGACGAGACTTGCGCTTTGCCATGAATGTTCATCCTTGATGAATGGGCTTGCGTGGGCACAGCCCTGGCAAGTGACACGCACATTGGCGCAGGGCTGTAAAACAACCACTGGCTAAAGATGCTCTTTAGAGAGTGATATGCTCAATAATTGTCCCTGATAGCCACAGGGGAGAGACATCTTTTTCAGTTGCAGACCCTTAAGCACTGTGCTTGCTCTAGCAGGAGAGTGAGACACGCGGCTGTGGCACGCATAGACACACTCAGAGGCGCTACAGAGATAGAGACTATAAATTAGTTTATGTCGAAACATAACCAACATCCCCTGATCACCTTTTCTCTTGTCTGGTTGACTGAACACGTAATACGCATGTGCATGACCTCATCGTCTTCAGAGATTCACATTTTGATTGTTTACGAGGAGACCGTTTTTAAAAACTTGCACTTTGAAACCCGTTTTCAAACATTTGCATTGTCAGGCCCCAAAACACCATTGTTGTGTAAATTAACGTATAAAGTGTAACGTTGAAAACGGTGTTGTGTAAACAGCCCCTAAGAGTTAAAATAACAGTGAAGCAGTGTTAAAGTTATAATTAAGATATAATTAAGTTATAATTAATTATTCAGTGATTAATTGAGTGATAATTGACAATTATTGAAGACACCTGATGTTAACAAGCAGAATCACTGATTGCCACAGTTGGGCTTTTGACCCTTGACTTTTTAATGCACCCTTATTTTAACACTTTTGAGTGTGGTATAAAATAAATTCCCAGGAGAGTTAATTTAACACTGGAGTTTTTACTGTGTATATATAAATGAAGTGTGATCTTGACGCATTTGTCAGTGCAACACTTCTGGAGGTTGTGAATTTGTGGTTTCACAAGCACAAACTTAGTAGCCTAATAAAAGCTTCATGGTACACACACATATAGCAACACAATGTGTTAGTGATGTGATGGGAAAAAAAAAGTGTCAATGAAAAAAAGACACATAAAAAATACCCTGAGGACACTGTATTGGGTCACTTAAAAACAACTATATTTCATTATGCTGGAATTGTTTTCTCTGACAAATAATCATAAGCTACAATAGCTGGGTTTCCATCCAAACATAAAGTTTAGAAATGTTGCGTTTCCATCACTCGTTTCTGATGCGATACTTCAAAATATGCATAAAAACAGGGTGATGGACACATAGCTAATGAGAGGAAAAATATATGTTTGTATTGATTTGTGTGGAACTGTTCCTTCAAAGCACTTTGTTCAGTGTCAAACATAATACTTCTTTATGGATTTGGTTGGTTTCTGGACGCCACTGTACAGTTCAGCTCACTTTCTGATTCAGAGCTTTTCAAAGTCATCACAGTTTTACACCAGAGATCTTTCTGATCGCTTCTTCAGCTGTGTCATAGAGTCAGGACTAAACACTCAGTTGATGAGATCAGAGGAAGTTACCAACCAGAGGAGGAGCTGATGATGTTTAAAGGAAGAGCTGTAACTATATATAATGAAGAGGAAGACTGACAGAAACACAAAATGGCTGATAAGTGTGATCTGTGTCTGCTGGGACTGATCATTCTCTCTTCACTTCTCACAGGTAAAGAAATCTGTATTTTCTCTAAAGACATTTAGTGGAATTAGTCTGGAAAGAGTTCATTTGAACATGCTCAGTTTATTCTTGCACACATTCACGTTGTGATCTCAGAGTTGTGTATTGATACACACAGATCATACTGTATTACTCCTGATACTGGACATAGTGTCACTCAAACATCTGATGATGAAGAATTATCTGTCTCGTTGAAGGCGTTTAAATCTTATTGTGCACAGTTTTTGATTTTATAATAAATACTCCATATTGTCTGATTAAAACACTGTTGTTAGTGATGAGCAAATTAAGCTTTGGTGAAGCACTGAACCACTTAGAAGAATTGTTTTGAAAATGGGTTCATTACTCATAGCTTTAGTAACAGCGCCTGGAGAAGTGCCAAGGCTGCATCTAAATGATCCCGGCTAGATAGTGGACAGGAGGCTTTAAGACAGCCTTTAAGATTTAGTCCCTGGGTGAAATCAGACCGTCACATTATGATCAACAAGTAGCCAGCATACTTGATCACATTTTCATTGCTATAATAAACACTTATACTGCCCTGCAAAGGCAAAAGACCTTAACTCGCTAGAGTGTGAAACTGAGAAAAATGACTTGAAAGTTTCTGTTTTGTCCAGACAAAAGTATTATAGGTAGGACTCCCAAAATTTGACAACTAGTTGCTATAATGAAGAAATGTTTGTATGCAAAAAATCTTGAGCTCAAACTTGACCTTTGACCCTTGTTTGGCTGTTACTGTACTCTGCCTTTGTATCATATGCCAAAAATAAGGAGTCGTGCAAAGGCAAAAGGCAGTAACTGACATATAATCAATATTTGTTTGCTGTCCCCCATACTTACATCCATTATAAGAACAACTAACCAAGGTCTAGTCATCATGGTATGTGTTTTAAATTATATAGAAGACCTTTGGTTGTTCCTATTTAGTGCTATAATGATCAGGATAGGGTGGCAAGCAACACTAACAAAGTTAAACAGTATGACAGTTACAGATAAACAGATAAGTAAAACGTAAACAGATAAGTTACTTTGCAGTACAGTATGAATAAATGCAATAAATATTTCCACAAAAAAGATAATTTAATTATAATTGAATAGAAATGTTTTTTAAACAAATTACAGAGGAGCAGTAATTTATCAATTTGCAACAAGAATATTTCATATTCATTAGGCGTTTTTAGGAATTTATTTTGAAATAGCAATAAACATGAAAAATCATGAAAGATTGGTAGAAAGCTCAGTTTGTTTTCATACCAAGAGTTCAAAAAATAACACCAATTAAATTATAAAAAAATAAATAAAAAAAGTCAGATTTTTAAAAAATATCTAAACAAAAATATTATGGATTCTTGATTTGTGATGCGGCTGCCAGCTATAACACACATATGCGCTCTTTTTATGCGTTTATTAGAGGTTGAATTAAAATGACGGTGACATTTAAAGGGTTAAGGGCCACCAAACTGCTCAAGATGCACAGTCAACGAACTCGACTTGGATTACTGCTTTTTAATTCTGAGATAATATAGACAGAGTCAACCGAAAAAAAGTTGGAATGACTTTTACCATTTAGGTTAGCCTACTTTGTAAGGACGTTAGCGATAACTAGCTTAGTGCTATATGGATTTGTGTAAGATCTGACATGAACACCTGCAAGAAGGAAATATGGCTCAAACACGTATGGATTGTTGTGGTCCGATACAGCAGATGACGTGCATTGCTATGGATTATGGATTATGCATCTTCCATGGATTATATCGGATTGCATGGAAAGGTAGGATGCCTGTGTATTTAATAATTGGTTTTCGGCGTCTGATGTGAGGCGAGTGTCAACGTTAGCGCCAACTTACGTGACACAGATTACATTTAGCTCCGGGCTGTCACATGCAGCCAATAACCCGTTCAAAACCGGGATATTAGCAATAACCCGGTCGCGCACGGCCATGTAAACACCGGCAAAAACCCGGATATGCTCATATCCCGGTTTTTAAAAACCCGGATATTATACCTGAGGTACCCCCTTTCTAACCCGAATATTTGGTCATGTAAACGCGTATCGGCATATCCCCATCAAAAGGGACATTGATTTGTGTTCTGCGCATGTTCTATTCGCAAGGAATCTTGGTCTTTTGAGTAGGGACGGCGCATACAGAAACCCGCGTGCAGTATACCGGAAGTAAACAAGAAGTAGAGGTAAACATGGCGAGACGCAGCACAGCACCACACTTTTGGAGCGAGGAGGAAAGCGCAAACAAAGGCGATCGCTATCTGCCCCGAACTATTCATTATCCGCGTGCTGCTGCTGTTGTTGTTGTCTTTGGATACAGGAAAAAGAATCGGAAATGACGCATATTGCGTCTTAAGGAAGTCCGTACGTCCAGACGCTAACCGCGCGTCGCCGTTTACATCGGGATATTGTAAATTCCATGTATACAGGAGTAACTCTCTCTGCTCACGCATGTAAACGCGTTATTCCGAATGTTTCAGAAACCCAAATAGTGACCCTAACCCGACCATAACCCGGATATTGGCTGCATGTAAACGTAGTCACTGATAGATCTGAACCATCGCCCTGAACGAAAATAACAACATTTATGACAACCTATTAGCTTGCATACCATCTAAGTATGGCTTTTTCACCTTGCTTTGTTTCTGACTGCATAATTGGAGCAGTTTTTCTGGCCAAAGATATATTGTGTGCATGTTACGTGGTTTGGTGACAATTAAAGAGCGGCAAACTTTGACAGTATGACAAAGCCAGAGTACAGTTACATCACAGCGGCACCGTAACATCTCTCTTGATGCCAGGCTAAACAAAGTCAGAACACCTTAACTCAACTTCAGCGTGCTGGAACAAAGGCAAAGAGCTGTAACAACTGTTACGGCGTTCTGCTGTGGTTTCTCGTATGGTTTTGGAAGTTACGGTTGTCATGGCCCTTTATTTTCTCGTTAAAACAATCAAATTGACTCACGATATTTATTCACATGATAAAGGAGGTCTCAAATACCACAAAAATGACACTAACTCATTTTTGACCAAACATGATGTTACGGCGTTTTGCCTTTGTAGGGCAGTGTAGCAGCCAGAGAACATCAAATAGTCAAGGCCAAAGAGCCCAACTAAAGCAAACACCGATCACCATAACGGTGACCAAACCAAACTATTACGTTCAAACAAACTTCGACATCTAAACCTCTTTTAAGAGGTTCAGTTCTGTGTCTGCTGGGAAGCTTCCCGCTAAAACTTTATAAGAATGTTAGGGGATAATGTTCTATCAGTGTTAGGACTAAACATGTTTAAAATGTTTTAGAGAGAGTTATCCTTCCTTTAGGAGAACATTCTGGTAACAAAAATAAAATGATCTACAGAAATCATTACAAGAACATAACAATATTGATAGAACAACAACATTTCTATCTGGGATGAGCTCATATTGTGGCCACAAAAAACCTGCATGCTTCATATACAGCAACCATATATCTTCCTTACTTAAATCAGCCAGAATTACCTTCTGTGTTTCATGTAAGGCCAATACATGTCATATTCAAAATCAGACCGATTATGGCCCATTTCATACTAAATAGCACACATACAAGATTTTTGCATTATATATATATATATATATATGAATACTGTAAAAAGTCTTATGAGTTCTACATGACAAAAGTATGCAAATGTGTATGGTATTAGTAGAAAATAACT
The DNA here is from genome assembly GCA_021554675.1 of Leuciscus idus. Lineage (NCBI taxonomy): Eukaryota > Metazoa > Chordata > Actinopteri > Cypriniformes > Leuciscidae > Leuciscus > Leuciscus idus. The sequence goes on from CM038621.1 coordinate 60,639,364, forward strand.
GATATTCATATACAAGTCATTTAAAGTTCTTATATTGAATCATATGCTAGTCAAATTAAAGTCATAGAATTTATACACATTTTGTGTCATTTGTTTATGCGTTTCATACAGATTTCATGTTTTGATGACCAACATCTGATTCACTTATATGCAGTTGGCAAATTTTTTAATTGTACAGTACAGAAGCCGGTTCGAGGATTACTGTCAGAATATCCCTGACCTTTATGAGGACTGTGAGGATTTTCCTACAGGATTTGAAAGAGCAGTTGAAAAGCAATGACATTGTAAGACTGTATTTACATTAATTGTGAACTGTCTGGGCCTGTTGTTTGTGAACAAATCATATTATTGCAAATTAACAAAGTTGAGTCAAATATGTTTCTAGAACAGTGATTAAACTGTTGAAAATTGGCTGGAATGTGTTTTTGTATATGTGACATGAACTCTGGTGGTGATGCACTCTAAAAACTTTTAATATGATTTACTACATTTTTTTTTGGTGAAACATTTTTACACTTATAATATTGATAAAAATTGTAAGCAGTGAGATCAATTACATACACTGTATTAACTGAGTAAATGTAAGTAAAACAAATTAAATAGATCTGAGTAACTGCATTTGGTACATTAACAAATAAAATCGAGTAGAAATAATTGGGGGGGAAACATTTAAAAACAAATATTTATGAGTAATATTAACTGTGTTTATATGCGAGTAATATTAACTTTTTAATTTCCTCTAAACCTTTGTAAAAATATTCCATACAACCACCGGTATAACTACATGACATTGGCCTTTATTGTCAATGAGTAGCCTACAGAAATACAGCATATTTTATACTATTTTTAACACGTATACAATATTGCCTACATTTAAACTCATGTAACAAACATTTTCGAAGTAAAAATGAAACATTTAGGCCTAAACAACCAGTGTAATCAACCGGTCTGTTATCCAGTATCCACCGGATCAGCGCGGGTTCCCATCCCGGAGATGGACTCGCCTCTGCGGGGGAACTTATAACTTTACACCGCCGTCCTGCGTCACTCACAGCCGAAAGATGCTGCGACGCGACTGACTCCATCACCTGCCAATAAACAAACAGTGCACAGTTCTGAGGACATTTTATCATCCAAATTAGTTATATTCATTATCTTTAGGAATATAGTCGTGTGTTTTTATGCAAGGCGTTACAATCACGTGAAAAGACAGGCGCGAGTCGACACTCGTTTAACTCGTTTAAAGGGACATTGTGTAGGATTTTCTCCCATCTAGCGGTGAAATTGTATTTTGCATTCAAACGAATAGTACTCTCCAGCGCCTCGCTTTTTCAACTGCGTGTTGCATCTACGGTAGCCGTTATGTACCAAAAATCTATGACAGGATGTCTTATAATAGCACTATAATAGCAGTTTTCCTTCGGGTGAACTGGTTTGTTATTTCAAACAAACTGCAACTTGACACAACGAACAAACGAATGTTACAGTTTTGAACAAACAAAACTTACAACCTTGTTTTTAGGGCCTTCTCTACTTTACTCAATAGCTGCTATTCATCAAAGAGCCGGTTTAACTTTTAACTATAAATGTTCTACTGTCTATATAATAAAGTACACAACCAAGCAATGAAAAAAAAAGCTTGTAATTAAGACCGTAACATTGACTTACCTGTCGAGAAGAAAGCAGGCAACTTCAGCGTCTCTTTTGAAAGCTTTCTCCTGCATTAGCTATCCCGACATTAACCCTTGTTTTTTGTAATCTCCGGTCACGTTTCCTTTTACAGTCTATTTAGGACTTTTTCGGGACTTTTTTTTTTTTACTTTTATCCTGTGACTCAGCATATGTATGGTCCTCCATTATAAATAACCGTACAGTGCAGCCTTTTAAACTTGCCGGGGCAGTGACAAGCGTCTCTCACTGCTCTGCTCCTCCGCTTCTGCTGGTTTCAGTCACGTGACGCTGGCTCTGAACGAAAACGTGTTGTGGAAACTGGCCTAGTACTTTTTGTCCCTCTCTGCTATTATAGTTTTTCAAGATGGCGGAACTACATGGAAGCCTCCGTGGACCTACCCGTCCCATGTATATAAAAATAATAAATTCTTCGTTTACGAGGATAAGTCAGATAATTAGCAGAGGTATTTGTACACCATTGAGGACATATTTATGAATAAAAATATTGATTTTAGATAATAAAATACCTTAAAAACTACACATTGTCCCTTTAAGGTGAGTAACATTGCGTCTCTATATGTTCTTTCGCATTAAATAAAATGATTTAAAGCACATTAATGATTATACAGATAAAATAAAACGTACACACCTGAATTTCACAGAGGAAATGCACCAATTCTGCGCCGCTGAGAAGAGAAGAGAAGAGAAGAGGAGAACTGTTAATTTCTTATGCGCGTTAAATATTAATAATATTGATTTTATTTAAGTAATATTTGTGGTTCTTGAAACAGTTTAATTATCCCTTCTCAAATATTGCGATGGAAATTTCACAAATATATTAGCTAAGTGTTTTGTAAATAAATAATTGGTTAGTCAAATACTAAATTATTTTAGTGAAAAACTTCAAACTTAAATATAACTGTAAATTTCAGACAAAATTAATTGTTAGAGTTTTAGTAGATTATTTCAGTAAGTAAATGATATTCAGAGATTTTATTAAGTTTGTAACATCTCCTTTCTTTTAAAGATGTTACTCTGAGGGGGTTCAACAGAATTTTGACATGTACTGATAAAAATAACTCTTCACAAAACAAATGATCATTTGCTTAAATTGAATTTTCTTCACCAGTGCTTAATAAATGTGTCACAAAGACAATAGAAATAAAGTCAGAGGTCTTTGTCTCTTCAATAAAGAGTGAAGAAAACGTATCTCTTGGCATGTCTGTCTTTGATAAGGTGTGTGATGATGAAGTGATGATGAAGATGAAATGAGTCACAGATTCCCCAGGTTATTTGAGTGCGATGCAATGATAGTAATCCTATAATCCTCCATACGAGAAAAGATCGCTTGAGATGAAGACGCTCAGTGACAGTGGCGGTTCTACATTGAATTACACCCTGGGCGAGACCCCCTTCGAGCGCCCAGGGTGCCCAGGAAACAAGACAAAAATACTAATTAAGAAAAGCATTTTTTTGCAGTGTAATAATTGAACTTGTAATAGTTTTGTTGCAAAGCACAATATTATGGTGAAATTAGATCTCGTGTTTGAGTTAAAACCGAATTATTGTTAAGCATAGCAAGAATCATAGCAAAAAGATTAACAAATAAGAGTTAGCCTATACCCACCAATTAATATTGCCCCTTCATTCATGACATGGATAACGTTACCGTAATCATACAGAGAAAACATAGTTGCATACCTTTATCTTTCGCTCGTTTCTAAATTGGGCACCTGATGGCTTTGACCTTTCTTGTCCATCTCTTATTTGGCACTCGACATCGACAATCAACAGATCCCCTGATCCCCCCCATACCAACTGTCACTCACGACATTTTTTACAGTCTATGGTCACGACCAGAAGTCAAGACTAAAACAATTCACCTTGGTGGTGGTGACCAAGAAGTAATCGTTTTGTATTACCTATTTTTATTAGCCATTCAGAAAATTCAGAAAAACAAAAATGTGCAGGAAATATAGAGGCCTGTATTTAATAATAATAATAATAATTCGTTACATTTATATAGCGCTTTTTCTGAGACCTCAAAGCGCTTTACATAGAAGGGGGGAATCTCCTCAACCCAAATGGAACGGGAACGGGAATATTTATAATATTATGAATGAAATGTGCGTTATTTGGAAGGAAGTCGAGGTGTGACTGACTAACTATATGTGGTTCATCTAAGGCTGATTATACAGTATATAACCATGATTGACTACAGGCATAGGGCTCGACTTAGGATGAGAAAAATAGGCTCGACTTGAAAAATTTAGTGAATATATGGAGGAAATGTATAACAAAAAAGCTAGTAAAACAATCATTGTTTGTGGAGACTTCAACATAGATATGCTCAATCCAAATAAGCATAAATTGACAGAAAATGTCATCAGTACAATCTACAGCTTGAATTTGTACCCTAAAATCACTAGACCTACGAGGATAACGACCCATAGTGCCACATTAATTGACAATATTCTAACAAATGAAATCTTTAATGATGCAGTAAGTGGAATATTAATAAGTGACATCAGTGATCATTTGCCCGTATTTACAGTGTTTGATAGCGATTGTAAGCCTCATCAGGAACCATTAAGCAAATTCAAAAGATTAAGATCAGAAGAATGATTTATTTGTACAAAATTGGGACAGTGTATATGATAAGAGCAATGTGCATGATGCCTATGAGTTTATGAGAATATTTAAAAAACTATATGACAAAAATTGCCCATTGAAGAAAATAGGTACAATTTCAAAGAAAAAAGGACATCCCTGGATTACAAAGGGATTGAAAAATGCAATCAAAAAGAAGAATTTGCTTTTTAAGGAGTTTTTTAAACAAAGAACTAAAGAGGCGGAAAATAAGTATAAGAAATATAAAAATAAATTGACCAATATCTTGAGAAAAACTAAGAAAGATTATTACAATAAATTAATAGAAAATAAGAAATCTGATGTAAGGGAAATGTGGAAAATATTGAATAAAGTAATAAAAATTTAAATCTTCTGGCCAGTTAAGTTATCCTAAATATTTTAATATGAGAGATGAAGATAATTATAATATGACAGAGGTGGCAAATACTTTCAATGCATTTTTTGTTAATATTGGGAAAGAGCTGGCAGAGAATATTCTTTTTTGTTCAGGCAGTGATCTTCAGTTGCTAGTGCAGGAGACAAATAAGGAATTAGAGAAGATTCAATGATGGTTTGATACAAACAAATTATCACTAAATTTAAAGAAAACTAAATGAATGATGTTTGGTAATGGTCAAAATAATTTGCAAATTGAAATTAAGCTGGATGGAGTGAACATTGAAAAGGTTAATGAAATAACATTTTTAGGAGTCATAATTGACAATAAAGCGAACTGGAAACCTCACATTAGTCATGTTACAGTAGGAGTAAGGTTTCAAGGAGTATAGCAATAATTGGGAGAGCAAGGCAAGTTTTAAATCAGAAGTCTTTACGTATGCTCTATTGTTCATTAGTTTTGCCATATTTCACTTATTGTGTAGAAATGTGGGGAAACAATTACACAACAACAGTTCAGCCACTTGTTATTTTACAGAAGAGAGCTTTAAGGATCATTCATGGGGCGGGTTATAGGGAACATACTAATATATTTTTTATGGAGTCCAGATTACTAAAATTTAAAGATTTGGTGGATTTACAGACTGTGCAAATTCCATATAAGGCAAAGCGTAATGATTTACCTCAAAATGTACAAAAGTTATTTACTCGGAGAGAAGGAGGGTATGTGTTGAGAGGAAAATTCAATTTCATATTACCAATGGTACACAGTAGGAAGAAAAGTTTTTGTGTTTCCATACAAGGGGTGAAACTGTGGAACAACTTAAATGAGAAGCTTAAGGAATGTCCAAATATAAAACAATTCAGGAAAAGATTTAAAGAAAAGATTTTTGAACGTTATAAAAATGAAGGAAAATGAGTTGGTTAAGCTAGAAAATTTGTTGCTAACATATTGTATAAATGTATGAAGATTTATGTGCTTGTGTTTTGTAAAAAAGTGGATAATACCAAAGGAAGTAAACTAATGCATTAAGAGTTTGAAAGAGGGGGAGGGAATTAATAAGTGTTAAACTTCATCCCACTCCTTTTCAAGCAGCGGTGAATTTGATTTGTTTGATCATCAGTGTTCTTTCAATTATTGTCTTATGTTGTACATACTGTACACTTTTTCATTGTATGCTTGAAATAAAATGACGAAAGAAAGAGGACAAGATAAGAACAAGCATGAGTGAAGTATATGGAAGGCGTTTTCTGCCAAATTTAAATAAATAAAATGATTAAAATGAAAATTATGTAATTTCATTACAGAAAACTGTATGAAAAATATGTGACAAAATTGAGAATGAAATGAAATTATTTCATTTTCACGGTGACAGTGCATCATCCCTGTCAAATTGAAAAATAAAATGCAATTGGTGATTTCACATTTCATTTTCACTACAGACTACGAGACTGCCGATATTAAAATGAAAAGCCAAACGTGAAAAAGAAACTACAAATACAGTTTTTACAATGCTCTTTATTTACTCTCACGCAATAATAGTGACACAATTCAAATTCAAATGTAAATTTTCGTTTTCATTTTGATTCCTCTTTTATTTCACAGTTTTCATTTTCGTTTTCATTTTCAAAGACAACCTGCATGCAAATTCTATGTTAATGAGTGGGTGTGGCTTATTCTAGTAACGGCGCTAGAGACACGCCTTCTGTAAAGTGAAGTCGTCAACGTCCCGTGTGTATGAGTTGAATGTGTGAAACGAAATTATTTAAATGTTATTATATTGTAATCGAGACGACGAGATATGGCGAAATCTGTAAGTGAGCTTTTGCGGGAAGCTGCCGCAACATTAGAACGTGGACACAACCAGCCTGACCATGTTAGTTATGATGTTAGACTAGACCATAATCGATGAGGTTCATTCATGTATTAGGCTGTTTTGGAAATTCAACTATTTGGGTGTACAAAAGTCTTAGTAACACAATTTCTACAACAATTATAGCCAGACATTTATACCCGCTAGCTTTAACCGAGGACCTCGGCCAATGTTTCATATTCGCGTCGTGCCTAACAACGCCCTTCAGCCGTGACTTATTCAGATTAATTTAATAGATTTATACTCTAATTAAACGTGGAAAATAGACTAATAACTACCACTAATACATTGAATTTGACCTAAACCGTTTTCTGATTTTAATATTTAGTCATAACTACTTTTCTTCCTGGAACTACAGTATGTAGGGTTTGTTTCTGGTGAGACACTTATTAGTGGCGCACTATAGGTGCTCTCGGCGTGTTAGGCCGGCGACACACTGGCTGCGTGGCGTGAGCGTGGCGTTTCTGTTACGTGTCAGCTGCGTGAAAATGACATCAACATCTTTTCCTAGGCTGCGTTCCAGTCCAAAATTGTCATGCCCTTCACTCGCTAACTTCCCTCCGTCCGATGTACGTCATTGCTTACGTTGCACGAGTGCCCACTACTGGCGGAAACTGCGTTGGGCTGAATTGGAACGTCCTAAGCCCTTGATCACTTGGAATCAGCTATGGAGTTTATTTTATTTTATTTTATTTATTTTTTCCTTTAATAATTTGTTTAATGCAGCATCCATATCCATATAAGTGTGTTTGGGTTGTTTTAAATATAAAATATATATAATTAATATATCATATAAAATGTGAAGTGGTGCTTGCAGTGTCAAAATTCACCACTGGGCAGATGCTAACACAATTAACATGTTGTGATACCATGATATACCACGTTTTAGCATTATTTACCACAATTTACCATGTTTCTAAGATGATTTACCACGATTTATCACATTCCAGCATGCTTTACTATGATTAACATGTTGTTAGAATGATTCTAGCATGATTAGCATGTTGGTAGCATGATGCTAGCATGATTAGCATGTTGCTAGCATGCTTTTAACAAAATGCTAGCATGTTTTTAGCTAGATGCTAACATGGTTAGCATGTTACTAGCATGATGCTAACATGATTAGCATTTTGCTAACATGATGCTAGCTTGATTAGCAAGTTGCTAACATGATGTTAGCTTGATTAGCATGTTGCTAGCATGTTTTAGCAAGATGCCAGGTTGTTCTGGGTGGTTGCTAGGCAGTTGCTAGGTGTTCTGGGTGGTTGCTAGGCGGTTGCTAGAGTATTCTGGGTGGTTGTTATAGTGTTGCTAGGGTATTCTGGGTGGTTTCTAGGTGGTTGCTAGGGTATTATGGGTGGTTGTTAGGCGTTGCTAAGCAGTTGCTAGGGTGTTTTGGGTGGTTGCTAGGCAGTTGCTAGGGTGTTCTGGGCGGTTTCTAGGTGGTTGCTAGGCAGTTGCTAAGGTGTTCTGGGTGATTGCTAGGCGGTTGCTAGGGTATTCTTGGTGGTTGCTAGGGCATTGCTAGGTGTTTGCTAGGGTGTTCTGGGTGGTTGCTAGGGGGGTTGCTAGGTGTTTGCTAGGGCGTTCTGGGTGGTTGCTATGGTGTTGCTAGGCAGTTGCTATGGTATTCTGGGTGGATGCTAGGGCGTTGCTAGGGTGTTCTGAGTGGTTGCTAGGCAGTTTCTAGGGTGTTCTGGGTGGTTGATAGGGTATTTTTGGTGGTAACTAGAGAGTTTCTAGACGTTGCTAGGGTGTTCAGGGTGGTTGCTAAGGTATTTTTGGTAGTTGCTATGGTGTTACTAGGTGGTTGGTAGTTGTCAAAGATGGTTACTATGGAGTTCTTAAAATCTTTAATAACGAGTGTGTTTTTTTCATGGCGTTTTCTATGTCTTTGCATTTGTCTTTGGCATTTTACTCTAATATATGTTGACTGCTGAGTCTATGATTAATAATGTCAATAAATAATAAAAGAACTACAAATAACCTTTATCTTTTGTTTTGTTGTACTGGTGGTGTAAAGGAATACAGATATTCTCCTAGTCCATGTTTAATCATATTGTATTAAATGATTTGTTAATGCATTATTTTGTCATGACTTTACTTGAGACGGCCCTAATCATGATCAAATTCACTGTTAACTACTTCCCAAACTCAGCTCATGATTGATCATAAACTTACTATCAAACACACAACGAGTGTTCAGCTCAGTGAAGTGATGTTGTGTGGTCAGAGAACAGAAGTACAGTATCATCACGACTGTGTCTGGATGGAGAGTGAACTACTGATCCCAGCAAACCTTCCCTGAGTTTTGCTCCTTCCTTTGGGAACTGTTCCACAAATATTCTTTGTGGGTTTTGAATTGTTATTTTGTATTTAGCTGTGCATAAGTCACAGTAGGGTGAGTTTGAAGGAAAGAGAGAAACACAGAACAGATAAAGAGCTTTTAAGGGCAGTTATTAGTGTATTGTCTACGCTTGAAGAGGAGGATCAACTAATCCTGTGCCGTCCAGTAATGTTTATGACAAAGCTGACATCAAGAGTTCAAGATATGATGATATTACATTATTTACATTTGTTTCAGAGTCAGGGTATTTCTTATTCCTTCTTAAAGAGGCGTTTGATTTGGTTTATCCATAAATGTTAATTAATGCATTAACTATCAAACACCGGAAAAATACTGTATGATTTGAATCTTCTGCTTTTTATGCTGGTATGGTTTATGTTTTTTCATTTATTAATATCATAATGATCACTGAGATATACTGTGTTTCAGGTATCAGTGGAGAGGATCATGTGTTCATCAGTTCTGGTGGAAATGTTTCTCTGTCCTGTAATAATGCTCTTTCTGACTGCAAATCTAAAACTACATGGACCTCTAACAGATTCAGTCATTTAGCAGTTGCACTGATTGAATTAGGGATAAAGAAGAAAGACACAGAGAGACATGAGAGACTGAGTCTGGAGTCTGACTGCTCTCTGAACATCAAGAACGTCACAGAAGAAGATTATGGATTATACATCTGCAGACAATATGTGAACGGACAGAAACAAGGATCTGATGCACTTGTTTTTCTGCATGTTCTTCATGGTAAGTTTATGATTATGTGGTCAATTTAAAAAGGGCAGATTCTCCCTTTAAACTCAGATGATGATTGAAGAGTCTGTGATTTGTGTCTTTTGTTCAGTTTCAGTGTCTCCATCATCATCTTCATCCTCATCATCATCATCATCTTCATCCTCACAGACTGAGATCAGTCCAGGCCGCTCTGTGACTCTCTCCTGTCAGTTGTATTCATATACTGGATTCTCCTGTGATGATTGGGTTCGTTCTGAGGGATTTGAGCTGTTGTGGGTGAATCAGGCTGGTGTTGATCTGAAGACAGACTCCAGATATCAGATATTATCATCATCAGATCAATATCGCTGTATCATCATCACTCTGACTACAACACTCCTGAATGAAGATAACAACAGAGAGTGGAGATGTCGGCTTACTCACAGAAATCAACTCAAGACCTCAGTCAGATACACTGTCAAGTATTCAGGTGAGAAAACACTCTTTTCTGACAGATTTGTGAAAACTTTCACACACTGGCTCTACTCTTTCTGATGACTTCATACGTTTGGCAATTGTAAAATATTAGTGGTCAAAGTCATAAACTGCATAACAATCCTTATAATTCCCAATATTGACATAGACTAAAATAGACTCTTCTGATTTATGCAATATTTCATGTATGACCCATGAGGGACGTCAATATTGGGGATTATAAGGATTTGTATGCAGTTTGAGGAATTCTAAGGCTTAATAATGTCATTGATTCAGGAAAGCTGAAGGTTTATGGGAAGCAGCTCACTGTGTTTCACTCTCATATAAACCAGGAATAAATGATACAGTAACATCTCTCTTCTCAACTACTGCCACTGTAAGCTGTGATGATTGAACACAAACTGCATGTCATGATCAATATGAAAATATGATGTTAATGTCCTGATGCGTCTGAACATTCATCTTCTGCAGCTCCAGTCGCTTCAACAACACTGACTCCAGTCAGAAGCTCAAACTCTGAGAAGACATCAAGCCGAACTACAGCAGCAGCTTCTACACAAGGTTCATGATCACATGATCACTGTCACACATCATCAGTCTCTCGCTTCAGTGGTTTGCACTGGCTCTCACAGACTGCTTTACAGTGTTGTGTGTAACGCGTTACAAAGTAACGCGTTACAGTAACGTAACTACTTTTTTGGGTAAAAAGTAGTGTAACGAGTTACTACTAAAAATTTGGTAACGAAACGTAGTTCCTTTTTCAATTCGCCGCTACGTTACTTTTCCCATGGATATATTTGACAGCGACACTGCCTCAGCTGCGCGCTTGAGAGAAGAGAACTGTTGAGAACTGAAGAAAACGATTTAAGGCCATTGCACACTGAGTCCGAAATTCGCATCCGAAATTTTCGCACGTTAAAAAAAAAATTCGACCTCACGTTATGTCAATCACGCTTGCACACTGTCTACGAAACTTTCGTCCGTAATAAAAAAATTCGGATCGGGTTCGATTTTCTGCGTTTTTCGCATCCACAGCCAGTATTTTGAGAGGTTTTTTCACAATTCAGAGCCACCGTACAACTAAAAGCGAACGACAAGATCCACAATGGATTTAGCAGCCAATTCGATCACTAATCATGTATTATTTGGGTATAAAATATAACCTGTATACAGCTGTTCTGTCTGCCCAGCGCTTCCGCCGCCCGCTTGCGTGTGTGTGTGTGCCCATACCTTAGACATACTGCCAGTCTCTGTTCAGGATCGATTGGTTCACGGAAATTGGTGGTCTTGTTTTTAATATGTGGCTCCAGTATCGCTAGCAAAGCATCAAACTGTTCCACTGACATTCTGAGGTAAATTTTGAATCGCTCGGGATAATTTCGCAACTCCTTGATAAGGAGTTGAAACTCTCCTTCCTCTCGGCGCAATCTCAGTATTGGGTGGACCCAATATTTCCTCTTTCTTTTTCTCTTTTTAAGAAGAAAGAGGGCAACAAAATCATCCCCACTGCTACCCTTGACGAATACATTTTGTATTTTTTGCGTTTTTTTCCGCAAAGGTTTAATACGCATCGGACTCAGTGTGCAAGGTTTCTGTGCGTGACGAATTTTAAGGCTGACGAACACGAAAAAACGGATACGAAAATTTCGGACTCGGTGTGCAATGGCCTTTAGTTTCATATTTATGTTTAAATTAAATTAAATTAAAAAATTGCGCAATATATCGGGAGACAAATGGAGTGTGGAGACATGATTTTGACCACTTTATTAAGTTTGTTTTTGTAGAAAACCTGTATTTAAAGTGAATTTCGTTTTGTATTAATTGTATCTTAATTAATCAATGTTTTATCAACCAATTGGCTGAATTTAATAAGAAGTAAATTAAAGAAAACTATTTAGTTTCATATTTATGTTTAAATAAAATAAATAAATAAATAATTTAATCTATGTTGATTATATGAAAAGTGAAAAGCGTGAGTAAGATCATAATTTTGTGCAATATATCGGGAGATAAATGGAGTGGGCAGACATGATTTAGACCACTTTATTAAGTTTGTTTTTGTAGAAAGACTTTCTTTAAAACGAATTTCGTTTTGTATTAATTGTATCTTAATTTTAATCAATGTTTTACCAACCAATTAATTTTCCTGAATTTAATAAATAAGTAAATATGGCATGCAAAATAATCATGACGGCACCAGCGCGTGAACTGGAGCTCCTCTCCATACTGTAAATGAACCGAAACTCATAAGCTACTTGTCTCACAGACCTGAGAAATATATAGAAAGCTTGAATATGTGTACTTTTAAACAAAATATTTTTTTTTCTCTCAAAATCTCTTTTTTTTCTCCTACTCCCTTGATAGAGTGAGTCGTATGTCTGAAAACTAAGCTTATGTCTTCTATATCATTTTGTCCTATGTTATTAAGACGCGATTCGCACCGGTGTTAGAGAGCAGGGAAGCTTTATTGGCTGTTGCCGAAATTTAAAGTTCGGTGGATAGGGGAAGCGGAGCGGAGAGAAGTGGCGCGAGCACGCGGCTCATCGCGGAGTGTCGCACTCTACCCCATGATGCAGAGCCGGCTGCAATGAGAAGGACTTTTTTTCTTTTGAAATTGATACTATTTTTTATAATAAAGAGCACAAAATAATTACCTGTTATGTCCTCCATTGTATAACTTTGTCTACATATTTAGGAACAGATATTGGGTTCTGCCCAAAGTCAAGCAACATAAAAGTAACGTAAAAGTAACGAGTAACGTAAAAAGTTACTTTCCAAACGGGGTAACTAAGTAAAGTAACGGATTACTTTTTTTTAAAGTAACGAGTAACGAGCAAACACTACTTTTTAAAAGTAACTTCCCCAACACTGCTGCTTTATCATCACACATATTATCATCAAAAAAAGCTCTTTAGTCAGATTTGTCAGTGAGTTTTGATACATACGACCGGTCTTGTACAGTCTGTTTTCTGATGCAAAATAATCATAATATACAGCTAGTGTAACTCACGCCACTCACATGATAAATTAATAAAATCACTTATACGGAGTTGTTGAGGAGACTCCACAAAAACATTAGGAAACTTTAAAATAGCATAATAGGGGCCCTTTAAACACAACTCTTCCCATGTTAGTGTGTCATCCCAGCACCAGAACTGAGCGTCACACTGATACGGAGTCGCTCTAGACTATAGCAGTGTGTAAAAGAAATGCCTTGACATTGTGTAATCATATTTATGTTTCCGAACGAACTACAGCAGCAGCTTCTACACACAGTTCATGATCACATGATCACTGTCACACACATCAACCTCGAAGCATTCCTCAATATTTGTGCATTTTAATGTTTTTAATACAGGAAACATTGTATGTTTTAGATGCCGTCAGTAAATAGATATTCCACATTTCAATGTTTCTGCAAACTTAGAAATGCAAGTGTGCTAGAAACTCACTTATAAGTTATAACATGAATATCTATGAATGAATAAAGCATCAAATAGATTTATTTTTGGTCAATGGCGATAGTCATTCTCCTCCTGAAACCTTGAGATTGAAGTAAGATGATAATGATGACAGACATATTCATCATTTCTGTGATATGAAGCTCGAGTATTATGTGATGATGATGTTGTGTATATGTGGCATTATGTGTTGAACTGAACTAACAGACGTGATCCACAGATCCAGGAGAAACTTTAGTCTGTGTGACTGCTGGATCATTATACAGAGGTACGACACGTTCATTTATACTGACAGCTTTATAACATTAAAGGACAAGTTCGGTATTTTACACTTAAAGCCCTGTTTTCTTGCCTGGTTAAAACCAGACCATTCTCAGTAGTAAGATGGATGACAACAAACAGTACTGGCTTGGGGGGGGGATCAAAACAACATGATGTTTAGTTCTTAAGCACACAATCATCAAAACGGCTCTTACGTGCGGGGGCTGAATCCTCGTCCTCGTTGTATTTGGACTCAAAGACGACGTGAAAGATGGACAACGGCAAGCATGATTGTTCCAAAAAATAGCATGTGCACAGCCGTTCTTCGTTCCCCGAGAGTCCTCCTTTACAGAATCGGTTTTACATCCCGTCAACAGCCTGCAAAAATCCCTCTCAGCCCCACTTACTCTCTTCCTGATCTCTCTCTCACACACTGATTTCTCCCACTGCGTACCCCCCTTCCTTCACCCCAAAGTCTCTTTTTATAATCCGCATCTCAGATACGTGTCCCAATCGCCGATCGCCACCCTCTCCTCGCGCACCTGACACTCATTTCCTCATTTGATCATAGCTCATAGGTAGGGTGACCAGACGTCCCGAAAAATTCGGGACACTCCCGAAATCTAAGCTATTGTCCCGAATCTGGCCCTAATTGTCCTGAAAATTATACTAAAGCAAAATCTTGAGTAGTTATTGTCTGATAAAACATTAAAAACTATCCGTGGAGGTTTAGTCGTCCTGCAGCCAGCCCCCGCCGGGTCCTCATTGGCTTTTTTGTTTCTTTTTTTGAAGTTCTACAAAGATACCGTAGGTGCGAATTTAGACATTGATAAGTGAGCGCAAGTTGCAGCAGCCGCGAGGACAGGACAGGTTTGAAATTCATTACCTTTTATTATAGGCTATGTAGTCTAATATCATATATATGATATGACATCCCTCCATCGTCATCCGAACACCGTCCCGAATTTCAGCCAATCTCATCTGGTCACCCTACTCATAGGACAACCGGTGTGGTGAATTTTCCGGTTACTCGGTGTGAATTGTCCGGGCGTAGGACCCAAGCAATCCGATTGGTTCAAAGCACGTTTTATGGGTAATCGCTTTAGTGCCTGCTTACAAATCATACAAAATCACTTTATTATAGAAGACATTTGTACTACGTTATAACGAGTCATTAATATATTATGTATTTTAAATTATACGTTTCATATACTAGTATTTAACCGAAGCTATAGATTGTGAAATGAAACATTTCTTGTTGTTAGTGTGTTTTTTAGTTAGCTTAGATAGTAGCATAGCATAGAGCTAACGTTATCTGATGATCGTGCTATGAGCTTTACCTGAGCTTATACTGCCTTACCGTATTCACAGCAATTCGTGGTGCAATTATAATTATGTCATTGTTTTTTATCGCAATAATCAGCGCAATATGTTACAAGTACAATTCTATTTATTAAAAGAGCCATAACATAATGTTTATTTGTGTATATTACTGTTTTTCTTATTAACAGCTTAGACATTTAAATAAATTACAGAATGCTAGCTATGTTTTGTGGGTATATATATTAATTGGTTGTCAAGCCTTGACTAAAGAACAGTATAATAAAATTATAGAATCACAGAATAGATTTTTAAGTATGTATAGGGCATAATATGGGCAATAGGGCATAATATGCTTTTTTATGTCATTTATGTACTAATGCATATGATTTATGGCATAATTATTTCTTAATACAGAACATCATACAACACAATAACATTTAATGTAATAAAATTAGTGAACCAAAACTTGTATAAAAATTAAATTAAATTACACAATACAATACATAATGAATTCAACTGAATTATGAGATGTAATATATTACATTTTTATTAACACAAAACTGCAAGCAAAATGCACATCGTTTTAGGACATTTATAGAGCTTTTAAAAATACACAACAATATAAAGCAGCTTTAAACAGACATACTTTTGTATGTCGTTACTTTCCTAAATACTTTTGTGATAGTTCTCTGGCTATACATTGTGAAGATTTAAAAACAATTAATGTTGAGTTAGCTGTGTTTAAATTTTTAATGAACTGTAAGGTTAAAGTTTTTTGAGAACTAATGAGACACAAATAGATGCAGTGTCTTTTGCTGTATGAAAAGTCAAATCTTTAGTTTGAAGTAAATTCATGTTGTATATGCAGTCAATTCTTTGTGGAACCATCCTAAGGCCTAGATGCAGTCAGTCAATTTCCCCTTTAGATGGTGGGGTCGTGACCTGTAGGCGAGGAGGCTGGACTAGGTGTCATGGACTGGCTTGAGGGAACTCTGTAAAAACACACAAACATGCTGCAACACATCATGTTCAACTGGACATTTGCACAGTCTTTAGTGCTATGGAACATCACTCACTGTTTTTACTTTGATATGCAAGCCCAAAGGTGCAACACAGCAGAACGTAGTTAGCTCGTTGAACCTGGGGTGTTGTGACATTAAAAGGTTATTTTAATGACACACTCCACAAGATAAGATATATCAGCCCAAAAGTGACTGAAACCTTCCGTTCGTCTCAGTATTATAAGGCTGATCTGTAAAAAAGATAAAAAAAAGTAATTACTTAATGAGTTAGTTTAATGAGTTAGTTCACCAAAACATATAAAAATCAGCCATCAGTTTCTCCCAACATATTATCAAATGATACCAGGGTGAGAAAATGATGATTGGTTGTTAATTATTTACACTTGAGGGGCTGTATGAAACCATCTTGTGGTTCGGGAATTTGAGTCTACAATTATCTTACCCCTTTCGTGACGTCCGAAAAGATGCCTTGCCAATAGTATGCGCTTGCAATCTTATTGCATGTCCTTGTTCTCCCCTGATGCCCACCTGTAACTGAGCTGTCACGGCAGTCCCGAAGGACTCGTTCCTTCTGTTTCTCATCCATGACAACTAGACGGTTTGATCCGTCTGCAGTCTTGTAATAAAGATGTCCACCTGTATTAGAGACATAAAGAGGTAATGTGAGGGAACGCATGTTATTTATTGAAGAAAATATTATGTAAATGTAGTTGTTTTATCATAAGCAAACGTAGCGGATACTGTAAATCACAGAATACATTTAACACATTAAAAGGCAATGATATTTGTTCTACTTCCCCTAATGAACCTCTTAGCAGAACGCCTGACAATTCTCTTCCGTCCGGTGTCGGCGTTCCCTTGGTAAACTCCACGCTCCAGGTACTCCTTCACCTCAGCATGCAACGCAAACTGTAACATAACTTTAATGCAAAACAAAAGTAATGATAATAGGTTGATTAAACGTATTAATTGTGCAGTCAATCGATCTAAAAAATTAACTAGATTAATTACACTTTTGTTCTGATTAATTGCGATTGATCGCAATCATAAACACTCAAGTTCCAGTAACACTGTATAATAATGTTCAGTTGTAAGTCATTTATAAGTGGTTAGTTAATGATGAACTAATCATTTACAGAACATTCATAAATGATTAGCAAATGATATACTAACATTTTATGTATGTTTTGTAAATTCCATTACACGTCATTTACAAGTGATTAGTAAATGATTAACTAATATTTTATAAAACATGAATATGCGTTTCATACATGTTTAATAATAAAAAAAAAATATTATGTATGTAGCAATTAGAGGGTGCAGAAAGTGTTGTAAATTATTTATTCATGCGTTTACACATCTATAACAGGGGTTGAACACTGTAGTGTCGTGTGTAGTGTAGTGTGTACTGCAGTGTAAGTGCTGACTGGTGAGGGTATAGACAGCTGTCTTCTGTAGTGTGTAGTGTAGTGTGCACTGCAGTGTAAGTGCTGACTGGTGAGGGTATAGACAGCTGTCTTCTGTAGAGTGTAGTGTAGTGTGCACTGCAGTGTAAGTGCTGACTGGTGAGGGTATAGACAGCTGTCTTCTGTAGTGTGCAGTGTAGTGTGCACTGCAGTGTAAGTGCTGACTGGTGAGGGTATAGACAGCTGTCTTCTGTAGTGTGTAGTGTAGTGTGCACTGCAGTGTAAGTGCTGACTGGTGAGGGTATAGACAGCTGTCTTCTGTAGTGTGTAGTGTAGTGTGCACTGCAGTGTAAGTGCTGACTGGTGAGGGTATAGACAGCTGTCTTCTGTAGTGTGTAGTGTAGTGTGTACTGCAGTGTAAGTGCTGACTGGTGAGGGTATAGACAGCTGTCTTCTGTAGTGTGTAGTGTAGTGTGCACTGCAGTGTAAGTGCTGACTGGTGAGGGTATAGACAGCTGTCTTCTGTAGTGTAGTGTACTGTAGTGTGTAGTGTAGTGTGCACTGCAGTGTAAGTGCTGACTGGTGAGGGTATAGACAGCTGTCTTCTGTAGAGTGTAGTGTAGTGTGCACTGCAGTGTAAGTGCTGACTGGTGAGGGTATAGACAGCTGTCTTCTGTAGAGTGTAGTGTAGTGTGCACTGCAGTGTAAGTGCTGACTGGTGAGGGTATAGACAGCTGTCTTCTGTAGAGTGTAGTGTAGTGTGCACTGCAGTGTAAGTGCTGACTGGTGAGGGTATAGACAGCTGTCTTCTGTAGTGTGTAGTGTAGTGTGCACTGCAGTGTAAGTGCTGACTGGTGAGGGTATAGACAGCTGTCTTCTGTAGTGTGTAGTGTAGTGTGCACTGCAGTGTAAGTGCTGACTGGTGAGGGTATAGACAGCTGTCTTCTGTAGTGTAGTGTACTGTAGTGTGTAGTGTAGTGTGCACTGCAGTGTAAGTGCTGACTGGTGAGGGTATAGACAGCTGTCTTCTGTAGAGTGTAGTGTAGTGTGCACTGCAGTGTAAGTGCTGACTGGTGAGGGTATAGACAGCTGTCTTCTGTAGTGTGCAGTGTAGTGTGCACTGCAGTGTAAGTGCTGACTGGTGAGGGTATAGACAGCTGTCTTCTGTAGTGTGCAGTGTAGTGTGCACTGCAGTGTAAGTGCTGACTGGTGAGGGTATAGACAGCTGTCTTCTGTAGTGTGTAGTGTAGTGTGCACTGCAGTGTAAGTGCTGACTGGTGAGGGTATAGACAGCTGTCTTCTGTAGTGTAGTGTACTGTAGTGTGTAGTGTAGTGTGCACTGCAGTGTAAGTGCTGACTGGTGAGGGTATAGACAGCTGTCTTCTGTAGAGTGTAGTGTAGTGTGCACTGCAGTGTAAGTGCTGACTGGTGAGGGTATAGACAGCTGTCTTCTGTAGTGTGCAGTGTAGTGTGCACTGCAGTGTAAGTGCTGACTGGTGAGGGTATAGACAGCTGTCTTCTGTAGTGTGTAGTGTAGTGTGCACTGCAGTGTAAGTGCTGACTGGTGAGGGTATAGACAGCTGTCTTCTGTAGTGTGTAGTGTAGTGTGCACTGCAGTGTAAGTGCTGACTGGTGAGGGTATAGACAGCTGTCTTCTGTAGTGTAGTGTACTGTAGTGTGTAGTGTAGTGTGCACTGCAGTGTAAGTGCTGACTGGTGAGGGTATAGACAGCTGTCTTCTGTAGAGTGTAGTGTAGTGTGCACTGCAGTGTAAGTGCTGACTGGTGAGGGTATAGACAGCTGTCTTCTGTAGTGTGCAGTGTAGTGTGCACTGCAGTGTAAGTGCTGACTGGTGAGGGTATAGACAGCTGTCTTCTGTAGTGTGTAGTGTAGTGTGCACTGCAGTGTAAGTGCTGACTGGTGAGGGTATAGACAGCTGTCTTCTGTAGTGTAGTGTACTGTAGTGTGTAGTGTAGTGTGCACTGCAGTGTAAGTGCTGACTGGTGAGGGTATAGACAGCTGTCTTCTGTAGAGTGTAGTGTAGTGTGCACTGCAGTGTAAGTGCTGACTGGTGAGGGTATAGACAGCTGTCTTCTGTAGTGTGTAGTGTAGTGTGCACTGCAGTGTAAGTGCTGACTGGTGAGGGTATAGACAGCTGTCTTCTGTAGAGTGTAGTGTAGTGTGCACTGCAGTGTAAGTGCTGACTGGTGAGGGTATAGACAGCTGTCTTCTGTAGTGTGTAGTGTAGTGTGCACTGCAGTGTAAGTGCTGACTGGTGAGGGTATAGACAGCTGTCTTCTGTAGTGTGTAGTGTAGTGTGCACTGCAGTGTAAGTGCTGACTGGTGAGGGTATAGACAGCTGTCTTCTGTAGAGTGTAGTGTAGTGTGCACTGCAGTGTAAGTGCTGACTGGTGAGGGTATAGACAGCTGTCTTCTGTAGTGTGTAGTGTAGTGTGCACTGCAGTGTAAGTGCTGACTGGTGAGGGTATAGACAGCTGTCTTCTGTAGAGTGTAGTGTAGTGTGCACTGCAGTGTAAGTGCTGACTGGTGAGGGTATAGACTGCTGTCTTCTCTGAAACACATGAATCTTTAACCACTGTGCACCTGATGTGAGCAAAACATACAAAAAAATGTAACATAATGAACATTTATGAGACGCATAGTCATATTTTGTAAATGATTAGTTAATCATTAACTAATCAATTGTAAATGACTTGTAACGAAATGTACAAAACATACATAAAATGTTAGTATATCACTTATTAATCATTTATGAACGCATAGTCATGTTTCATAAATAATTAGTTAATCATTTACTAATCACGTGTAACGGAATAAATAAAAAAACATACATAAAATGTTAATATATCACTTGCTAATCATTTATGCATGTTTTGTAAATGATTAGTTCATCATTAACTAACCACTTATTAATGACCCAAGTTACCCAAGTCTCTATAGGTTTTTACTATATTTTATCATTTAATCATTTCACATTTAATCTCCAGATTAATGTAGAAAAACATTAAATAACTAAATAAAGACATTATATTTTAACTACTTGTTTAATGTAGTTTATATATATATATATATATATATATATATATATATATATATATATATATATATATATATATATATATATATATATATATACATGAAGGCCAGTATCACTGATACTAATACAGCTACTGATGTCTTGATAAATATGGGAAATAAAAAGAAATTGAATAAAGCATAAAACACTCTGCACTGCATAATTGTGACCCTGGACCACAAAACCAGTCTTATGGGTAATTTTATTAAAATTGAGATTTATACATCACCTGAAAGCTGAATACATAATCTTTCCATTGATGTATGGTTTGTTAGGATAGGATCATATTTGGCCGAGATACAACTATTTGAAAATCTGGAATCTGAGGGTACAGAAAAAACTAAATATTGAGAAAATCGCCTTTAAATTTGTCCATTTCTATTGGCGATTGTGCTGCATCCATTCACAAAAATAAATGTTTTATATATTTAAGGTGGGAAATTTACAAAATATCTTCATGGAACATGATCTTTACTTAATATCCTAATGATTTTTGTCATAAAAGAAAAATCTATAATTTTGACCCATACAATGTTTTGTTGGCTATTGCCACAAATATACCCGTGCAACATAAGACTGGTTTTGTGATCCAGGGTCACAATTTATAAATTAGATATAAATGAATCCTTTTTAAAGCTACAAAAGTTCTTTAGTTATGAGCAGTGAGTAATTTTCTCTATTTGATTGACCTCGTGTGAGACAGCTATATTGGGTGCTGTCCCTTTAAGACCTGCAGTTGCCGAATGCCAATTACTGCTGCGCCTGACCATATATATGTTGTCATGGTGCGCGTGACTGTCAGGACATGTGTGTGTCGTTTCGCGCTCGAATGTTTTTAAACCATTTGCTTTAAGTGCATGTTAAATTTAACGCTAGCTAAAGGATGACAGAAAAAAAACGAATGCTGCGTTATTTTTATTGCGTTAAACTGGACTAAAATAATCGCATGCGTTAACTTTGATAGCAGGAGTTATTAATATATTCAATGCAACTGTGCCCAGGCTTTGATGTATTTATGCAAGTGCCTACACGAGCTGAGACCTTTAATTTTTAATTCTTCATTCAAATAATATTTCATGCAATAAAAATTGCAAATATTTTTGTTCCGAAAGAAAAGCATGCTCATGCAATAATTATGAACTTTGTCTTAAGTATCTATAACGGTAAAAATTATTACAGGCCGATAATTTCGTTTATATTAAAATATAACTACAATTAAACATTATTAAAATACACCAGGTGATGGATATACTTACTGAAATGTTGGATGATGAGAAAAAAAAACACAATAATTAATGTAAAGTTAAATTGATAATTAAAGTGTATTTTTGAAATAAGTAAGGTAAATGTATTGGTCACAGAGATGAAACTGTCCAGAGAGATGCACAGATGTCCAAAGATGAAATTTTCACAGAGATACTTTGTAGAATTTCTGACGAAAGGGACCTGTGAAACATGGCAATCGTATATATAGTCCCGCATTTAAAAAAAAAAGTGATGAGACATTCTCATTGGTCATTTTCAAGTGTCTTTAAAAATGACAATATTTTATTGATGAGTCGTGTTAAATTGTTTTTTTTTAAACCTGTGTAATATATATATATATATTGCCCTTTCGATGTGTGCAAAAATATTGTATTGGTGAATTTTTTTTTATCTCTAATACGTTTTTTTTTTTTTTTTTTTTTTTTCATGTACAAACGGCATGGCAATATCATTACATCTTTGAATTAGAATATACAGAACAGGTGCATAAAATAAATACAAATAAAACAAGAAAAATAATAATCATAGTATTAAACAAAAAAGATTGAAAGGTTAAAGGGGCTTGGTTGTGTTTTTGTTTTGTAAATCATATTCTTCTTTAATGCAAACAATATTTATTGCATTCTTTTTTTTTCATCACTTTAAGGGCTTTTATATAAGACAAACTCATTAAGAAGTTATCTCTCATTTACAACTCTTCTCATTTATTACTCATTTACAAGTAAAGTAATACATTACAAGTAACATGCATTACATAATCAGATCACTTTTTGATGTTACGAGTAAATTAATGCAATACATGTCACATACATTATGTAAGCACGTTACATTCTAATAATACAAATACATTTATTTACATAAAAGGTAAGGTAGAAGGTACTCCTTTGCAGAGATCCCAAACCTAACTAAGCATTTAACAAACAGAAAGGAAGTCGTGACATCCCATTGCCAGATTTTCTCCAGTCCTAAAAGTAAAACAAAAAACACAATCTGTTTTTAAAAGATTTTTTAGAAAGTCATGGTCTCTTTTGAGCCTTTGTCAGTGATACTTGATTTCTTTCAAGACAACATACTCTGAAATACTTCCCATCCCATACATGAAAAAAATACATGCCGTGTTGGTGATATCATATTTTATATATATTAAAATATTCTTACATAGGCTATATAAAATAAAATGACACAACCCTGTCTCTTTTTGTTGAATTTCAGTTTTATTGATCAATAATAGCCATTATAAAAGTATAAGTAGCCTAAAAGGTATACGAAGCTATACAAGTCAAGAAATACAGTAAGTTAAACGATTCAGTCAAACATAAGTCAGCAGGCTACAACGTTAAAGATAAATAGCCTAAATAATTTAACGTTATATAAAGTTATGAAACTAAAACTTTGCCCTCAGCCAAAACGATTTGCCAGGGAACAAATTATAGATTAATAAGATCAAAGATCGTTAGATATAGCCTACACAAGACGAATTATATCTCATGTTTAACCACTAGACTAGAGACATAAACCAGCGGCAGACATCAGCAGAACTAGCCGAGGTAAGGCTGTTCCAGGCGGGATACATGAGCGCTGAGCACCCGGTGACCCCTTGGATCCCTAAGATCAAAATTTTAAATAGGCGCTATCTGTATAAACAAACAACATATTTGAGATTGAAACAACTACATTGTCGACTGAAAAACTCTTAAAACTACATTTCATACACAATAACAGTAGTATTTTTAAATTTCGCGGTCTTTCTCCTCTGCTATTGACACAACTTGAGATTATAAATATTAGCTATAGAATATACACAATTTTACGGTGGCCGAGAGAGCTCAACGCGCTGCAACTGAAGAAAACACATGCAAATAGAAAAACACCTTCATCAGTTTCACAACACGTGTGTTAGGGATGAGCGAGTACAGCATTATCTGTATCTGTATCTGTTAACCATATGAATGATCTGTATCTGTATCTGTACTCGGACTAGGCGGGGCCTAACCCGGAAGTGGGCGGGATTTAACCCGGAAGTGGGTCGGGTTGTCTTGAAATGGGCGGGGCTTTAACCGGTATGTTATTTTAAGCATGCAATTGATATGGGTTGATCAGAAATTGTTATATTTATTGCTGATTAGAAAACTATTTACATGACAGCATCAGCATTGAGCTGCAGATCAATGGGTTTGATCACGATAACAAACGAACTACAGAACAAGTTTTGCAGCAATGAATACAACATGCGGTTGCAATTATGAAGTAAAATGTAATGAACAAGAGTTTTCATCTCAACTAGGGCTGGGTGATATGGACCAAAAGTCATATCCCGATATATTTAGGCTGAATTTCGATATACGATATATATATCCCAATATTTTTTATTTTTCATGTTTTATTTTTTTCAAAATTTGTTAACACACACACAAGTACTGTCCCCCTTTACTTAACATAAATTGTAAGAATATGACTAATAGTAAAGACTAGTACTAATAAACATTAGGCCTATGCTAAAGGTATTAAATAGCAGTCCCAAACTAGTTTTTGTTAATACAATGTTGGTATGAGCCACTACAGTCATTTAAAAATATAAAAAAATAACACAAAGAAAAATAGTGGCATTTTGGGGTTAATATGGAAACGACAGTTACCATGGTGAATACACAATACTAACAAGAACTGTTAATGAAACATGGAAACTGCTCCTGGTGAATAGAATGAAAATCATACCTGCATTACTTTTATTTCGTGTAATTTACAACGTAACGGCGTTGCATGCTCGTAGTTTCTTTTGCACTTAGCCTATACAGTGAGGCAATACAGCGCGCGCCGCCGCATTTGCGCGTGCAATTGAGTGTGCGCTACGACTACAGTATAACGGCTGACAGGACAAGAAAGTCCGTTTTTCTGAGGTGAAAGACTTTATTTCATGTTATAACATAACATGCTCTAAACACGCACGCAAAGTGGAAAAGGAGGGGCGGGGGCGCGGGGAGCAGTGCAGAGAGCTCCGGGTCAGCTGGCTTGGAGCAAGGATCACAGCGCAAATTTTAACTATATCGATATATGCGATATGGTCTAATTCCATATCGCATTTAAAATATATATATATATTCTTTATATCGATATATCGCCCAGCCCTAATCTCAACATAACTTTCTTTTTTTTAAATCCGAGCACAGATATTGACTCGTATTACTCGTATAATACTCGTAGGCTACTTGACAAAAGTGCTTTATCCGTACCGGATACTCGTTTCAGCCGAGTATCCGGCTCAACTCTAACGTGTGTGCTCCAAATACACGGGTTTCTTGTATACAAACAATACCGGATGCGCGCGCATCCAGGAGGCAAAAAAACGCTATCTGTTATGCCGAGTTCTGTAATAAAAGAATAAAAGAACATTGTAATTAACGTAGATTTCGCATTGTTTGTAATTTTTTGTTGACTCAATAATAAACTGCAATTTCAGAGTTGGATCTGTTTGTTTGTGTTGATCATATTAATAACATTATGTAAAAAGTCCAACTGTTTACGAATCAAAATCCGGACATACTGTGATGCATGTATGAATTATCATGTTAGACTAAGTTAGTAATGTAATAGTCAATGTTAGCAGTGCAGCATCTAGAGCCCGAATTTGCTTTTATATAAGTAACCTTGTTTACGTTACTTTACGACCTGCAACATTTCATGACTGCACACATATAACGTTACTTACTGTAAATCAAAGATTTGACGGTGGATTATGTGCTGTCATGAGCACACACTAGAGTTTAACTGCTCAACCAGTTATGAACAGTGAAAAAAATACATGTTTATTTTTTCAAACAGCTATTTAGATCGCAAATTTGACATTTAGTATACCAAGTGTGTACTACAAGAAAACATTCAAATAAATCCTGTTCTTTTGAATTTTCTATTCATCAAAGAATCCTAAATAAAATATGTCACAAAAATAAGAAGCAGCAAAACTGTTTTCAACATTGATAATTATCAGAAATGTTTCTTAAGCATCAAATCATCATATTAGAATGATTTGTGAAGGATCATGTGACACTGAAGACTGGAGTAATGATGCTGAAAATTCAGCTTTGATAAATTACACGTTTTCTTTTTGAATGCATTTTAAAATGTATGTTCCAATAATATTTCATAATATTCCTGTTTTACAGAATTTTTTAGCACAAGAGACTGCTTTCAAAAACATAAAAATCTTACCAACCCCAAACTTTTGAACAGTAGTGTATACATGGATTTCGAATAAAATAAATTATAATTATATATATCAGGCCATACAATTGCTGGCCACTTGTCATCCACAATCCAAAGATCGTCATGTATTGCGTAGGGATCCGGCAAGATCTCACCATTGCTGAGAGTACGTTTTTTAATATTATCGCCACGTACATGTGTGAAGTCATGAAATGTTGCAGGTCGTAAAGTAACGTAAACAAGGTTAACTTATATAAAAGCAAATTCGGGCTCTATAGATGCTGCACTGCTAACATTGGCTGTTACATTACTAACTTAGTCTAACATGATAATTAGCATTTTGACTTAACGACAACACCACCACTATGCTACTAGCCTACCCTAAACCCTTTAACGTTACTCTGGTACAAAGGCCGCGGGTCTTTTCTGCCTCCTGGTTGCGTGCGCATGCAGTGATGACGTCGCCGAGAAATCCATGTATACTCACAACACAACCAAATTCAGAAACGTGCTGCAAAAGTTCACAACACAACCAAATACAGAAACGCGCTGCAAACAGAACAGAACACAACGGAAATGTTTCCGGGGAACCCAATAAGTGACGGACCCGGCTGGGACGTGCTTACAGCTGTCTACTTTTATTATTATTAATTTTTTTTGCAAAACATACAGAGATGACACGTTTATGACATACAACTTTGAATACAATATACAAAATGTATTTACAATATGTTCAATGTCATAAGAATATTAAAAAGAACAATGAGCTGAAGACTAAAATAAATAAATAAATAAATAAATAAAAAAAGAGAGAAAAAGAACATGAGGGAAAGACATTAATTTATACATCGGTTACATTGTACACATTTTGTCATGTTATGTTAAAATAAGTTTCATAAGAAATGTTAGAATGCAGCTAGGGTCCAAATATGAGACGGCATGTTTTAAAGTTGAGACACTCACACACAGATATAACGCATATTTTAAAAACTTTGTTGTATAAAATCTATATTTATTTGCAACAGTTATGTTAACAGCAATAATACTATATTTCTGGTAAGAACAGCTATTCAGCTGATGGACACGCGCTGCGTTGTCATGGGAACATCCCAGGTGAAAATAATGAGGAAAATATTACGTTGTCTTTCGTTGCTCCCTTCATCAACATAATTGCACACAAGTGCCCCGCTCCCTCCAAAGTGCCCAATTCAAGGGCTCTGCCGTCTGCCCTTTTAATAGAGTAGGGCATAGGTAAAGCTCACAAGCAATAAGCACGTCCCAGCCGTCCGTCCGTCACTTATTGGGTTCCCCGGAAACATTTCCGTTGTGTTCTGTCCTATTTGCAGCGCGTTTCTGTATTTGTTTGTGTTGTGAACTTTTGCAGCGCTGTATTTGGTTGTGTTGTGAGTATTTGGAGCACACATGTGTTGTAAAACTGATGAAGATGTTTTCTTAATTTGCGGGTGTTTTTTCTATTTGCATGTGTTTTCTTCAGTTGCAGCGCGTTGAGCTCTCTCGGCCACCGTAAAATTTACATATACATTGTTTTAATTTAATCTTACCTTGCATATAGCAGCGGGAGTTAGCATTCTACATAAAGCTACCACATAATAACACTAAAACAGCTTACGTTAGCTACAAGTTATTGCGAGAACAGATTTAGATCAGGCATACTACTGGCATACTAATGGGGTCCTACACCCGGACAGTTCACACCGAGTAACCGGAAAATTCACCACACCGGAACCGGCCGGGTGTCGCACCGGAACTGCTCCGGTGGGGAAACACCCTCTAAGAAAAAGGTTCCGCTTGCCTCTAGTCACCCCGTGACACTAATACTCATTTTCATGGTATCCCACAAAAAAAAAAAAAGAAAAGTGGCAGCAACTAAAATTTTACAATAAAACCATAATTCAATCAGTTAAATCGTTAAGCATAAAAGGTTCATGGCTGTAGGCTACATGACTTTACAAACATGTGACATATTAAATAAATATAATTCAGTGTCTATTTCAATGTGCCACAGCTGTTTCATGTGGTATAATGCTCTTTTCACATAATTAAATGTTCTCTTATCCAACCGTTACAGTTTTTAATAAGGCTAATGAAATTAACATGTGAGTTCTCCTCCGCCAACAGCAAGAAGGCATAGGCTGGTCCTGCACCACCACTGATAGATGAAGAGCAGATACACAATATTGGAAGAATATTAAAATCCAACAGGAAAAAAATTACTGTTGCTTTTGTATTTGTAGGAAATAAAAATGACCAAATAAATTGTGAATAATTAGTGTGTATTTAACAGCTGTGGTGGTTACGGCATATCTCTCTACCCTTCCATCTGGCATCCTCCCATTCCATACAGTAATCTCTGGTTCATTTTCGGCAGGAGCAATTATGGGAATATGTGTGTTATCAATACATCCAACCACACTGGAAATCATAAAGGAAATTCTACTTATTAGGTTACTTTCAGAGGTCACAGCAAGATGTTATCAAGTGAACGTCATTCATCAGATTTGCCTCATTTAAAACAATTTCTCCACCACTGACCTAGCCTGGTTAAAACCAGACTATTCTCAGTAGTAACTGAGTTATGGTCTGGCAAAGCTTCATTAATAACTCATTTCCAAAGGGGCGTCACCAACGGATGTCGCTCAAATGCCTCTGGGCACAATTGGATAGACCTAAAACCAATCAGAGCGATCGTCATCGTGTAAAGCCATTTGCTGCGTCCCAATTCGCCTAAAATACACTACGCCATAAAAGTATGTACTCTTTTTGTGAAGAAAAGGTATTTACTTTTGAATGTTTAGCAAAAAAGTAGGCACGCTTTGGGACATACTACTGCGTCATCTTTATCGTACGGATCTGAATGTAGGCTAATTGTTACATAACAATTTAACATTGATAATAATGTAGCTATCATTAGCCTAAAGTTTAGCTAAAACTTCAGCCGGTAGGGTTGGGAAATATCCAATTGCCAAATAAATCGGAATTTTTGGGCTAAATGGCGATGTATGGTTTAATCTGAGTATTTTATTATTATTTTTCTATTTGAAAAAAACAAACAAAATTTTTTTTTTATTATTTTTTTATATTTAATATTCTGATCAATATTGTCCTACAAACAATGTTCATATTGAAGGTTATAAAAACAAACATAGTGTAACCTTGCTGTCTATCTGCAGTCTATCCAAAAAAAGGGGTCAAATCACATTACATTCTAACATTGCAACATTACAATCTAAAAACAAAATAATGCTTTTTAAAGAAGTAGTTAAATTTACTAAACTTAAAAAAATAAAAAAATAAAAAACACTAATATCATAAAAATACACATGCAGGTTTGAAATTCTCTAGCACATTTATGTTCACCAACAACAACAAATATTCAACAACAAATATTTTAGCTAAATATATTTATAGTTTAGTGCTAATGTATATTTTATTCAGAATAATTGCGCTCCTATTCTATTGCGCTCCTTCTGTTCGGCGCGCATGCACGCGGCGGCGCTCGTTCACGGAAGTTTAGCTTGCAGAAAGCTTGCCCTCTCATGACAGCAAACTGGAAATATTGACTTTCTAACATTTACAGATGGAGAATATGTCCGTGAAATGTAAGTTATGCACTGAGGAAATTATTGGATGTCACTTCAGCTTATGGCTAAATATTATTAGAGGTATAATTGTTTCCAGCAATCGCTGCACAAGTGAAGTTTACGTATGACGAAAGCACGTTAGTGCGAGCCCTCCCAGAACCCATAGAGAATGCATTGCAGTGCCTGCAGTTCGAAAAAAAAATCTTTGAATGTAAGTCTATGGGAACACTCTGGGCGATTTTCGGCCATAGTGAAATCGCCCAAAAAGAGGCGGTACTCCACAGAACGTGACTTGGCGCTGATTGGACTATATCCAGAGGCAGAACAACAGTGAGTGACTGCTAGCGTAACTCTGTGGCTGCTACCACAGAAACCGAAAATTCTCGGGCCAGCAGCATGTGTACAAATTTCAATCTTAACCTTTCTATTTCATCAGAAACGATCTGTAAACAGGGCTTTAAGTGTAACATACGCTCAAATACCGAACTTCAAACTATCAGTCAGTCTGTAAAAGCTTCATCAATAACTGTTGATAGTTGAATACCCTTGACTTCAGTCATGTACAGTTTCTCTTCTTCCTCTCATGTTTCCTGCAGTGATTGTGATTATTGTTGAGATCGCAGTGTTTGCTGCTCCTACTGTGATTCTTCTTCAGATCATCTGTGCAAGAAGAGCTGGTGAGTTTTGAGCCGCACACAATCTGATGATTCACACTCATCTGATCTGGAACAATCTGAAATCATGATAAAAACTCATACGAGAGGTCAGTCAATGCTTTTATTTTGCAGGGAGGAAGGACTCGAAGCACCCAGAGGAAATAGAGATGCCTGCAATATAACAATAAAATACTGGTGAGTTTTGAGCAAATCTGCAATATTTAAAATAGCAAAAACTTACAGAGGATTGTTTATCGTTTTATTTTCTTCTTCTCAGAAAACAAAGAAAAAACTCTGATCACCCTGAAGAAATAATGAGTTTAGATTAAAATGTGTTTTTTTGTGTGTTTTTTTACAACTAAAAGGCCAGATTTATCTTCATTTACATCCCAGTCAACAAGTTGATCTCACAGTGATCTCTCCATATGATCACAATGTGAGTCACAAGTGTAACCTGACAGTGCACTCACTGTGTGCTCATATTATGGCCACAATGTGAGGTCACCCCAGCTAGAAATGTTATTGGACATGAACTTCATCGTTTAGACGTCAAATTTTTGTTGTAAATGAAAATTGGGTTGATGTGTTAGGCCGGCTACACACTGCCTTCGTGACACGCACGTCTCAGGTGCGGAAGTGCTGAAGAAAACGTGTGCATGCTAGAAATAGAACCGACGCCTATTTTTCACGCGACAAAAAAATAAATAAATATATATATATATATACTTATCGATTTTCAAATATTGAAATATTCTGTAGCCTATTTTGCCGTCAAAACTGCAGACGTTGTCTTTGCTGTATCGTCACCTAGCAGCAGCAGCGCCGCGTCAGACACGTTTCTGGTGTGCAACGACATAGAAAACGCCACGCTCACGTAACAGAAACGCCACGTGTGTAGCCAGTGTGTAGCCGGCCTAAACATTTGATGTCAGGCTCCAACTTCATTAAACAACTCCACAAACAGCATTACCAGCTTCACTTATTACTAACCAAATTTACTTTATTTCTGTCATATGTGTGGAAAAGTTCTTATTGAGATTAACATAATTAACAGGTTTAGATGTTGATGATTTATTAATAATAATAGTTGATAATAATGGTTTGATGTCATCATTATGGTGATCAGTGTTTGCTTTAGTTGGTCAGTTTGACTCTTGATGTTTTAATGTTAGTTTTTCTCTGGCTGCTGGAACTGTGTGTTATGGCAAGAACAGTTAGAGAAAATGTGATCAGATGATGTCATCTATTAACAGTCACATTATCTATCTATAAACTGTCATGTGTGTTATTAATTTCATATAATTGATTATAGTAATGTTTCTACAGTATGACATCCAAAAGTGCTTTAATAAAATAAACTGTATAATTACCAGCTGCAATTATAACTGTATAAGTTCCAGCAAAGGTGCCTTCTGCTCTGGCATCGTCTGGTCTGTCGAATGTGTTAATTATGTATATGGTGTCGAGTGCAAGGCGCACACTATACTTTTTTTCTTTTTGCATCCTTTTCCTTCATCTGAAAACAAAAACAAAAAACAAATTAGCTTTAATGCAGTGCACATATACAGACAGCCTACACAATCATGTGAATGTCTCTAATTGTCCATAAGGCCAAAATAAAAGCAAATGTGATCTTCTGGATCATAACAATCTGTTATGCTTGTGTCTCTTGTGTATGGATACATCCAGAAAAACATTTTCATGGAGTTGTGAAATGTTGAGCTTTTAGGGTTTGGAGCTGTTATCCGTCCGATTGGCAGGAGCGTGTAGTGGGTGTGGCCAAACTATTGCATATCACTATCACATGCATTCAAAACTTTTCAAGCAAAGGTTTTAGCCAGGAATGGGTAAACTCTGTCCTGGAGGGCCACTGTCCTGCAGAGTTTATCTCCAACCCTGATAAACTCTCCTGCCTGTATCTTTCTAGTAATCCTGGAGACATTGATTAGCTGTGTTTGATGAGGGTCCCAGATAGCAAGCAACCATCCAAACAATGTTAAATCAGTGTTAATGTGTCAATGTTAACTGCATTGAATCAACATCACTTTTGCACTCGCAATTAATGTGTGAACTCGTGAATAAAGTCTATAGTCTAAATATAAAGTCTAAATATAACTGAATTTAGTCTGACTGCAACGCTATAGCCTACCTAATGCAGAGACCCATGTGGCGTTTCCTGATGGATCGAGGTCGTTCCTTAACTTCCTTTTCTATGTGCAATTAACATAAGCTCTAAGTGCGTGCGAGTAAGCGCCTATAGCAGGGGTCCTCAACTCTGGACTGCGAGATCCACTGGACTGGCTCACACAGACTGGTTTATCATCACACATATTATCTTTAATATTTTAATAAAGATTTGATAGATTTGTCAGTCTATGACATTTTGATACATGTCTTGTACAGTTTGTAGTCAGAATCAGAATGTAAATTGATCCACTGAAGGCAAGTGTAAATGAGAACCCAAGTGCAGTTTATCATAAACAAAACCAAGCATGAAACAAAAACATGGCATGGCATGAAAACTCAAAAACAAGACTTTCTTCTAAAGTCCACGATCATCTCCACTGTTTTGAGTGTTTTAAGCTCAAGGTTGTTATAACTGCACCAGACAGCCAGCTGTTCAACCTCCAGTCTGTAAGCAGACTCATCACCGTCCTGGATGAGGCCGATAAGTGTGGTGTCGCCTGCTAACTTCAGGAGTTTGACAGAGGGGTATTTTGCGGTGCAGTTGTTGGTGTACAGGGAGAAGAGAAGTGGGGAGAGAACGCACCCCTGGGGGGCGCCAGTGCTGATTATGAAGGTGTGGATGAGAATTTTCCCAGCCTCACTAACTGTTGCCTGTCTGTCAGGAAGTTGGTGATCCACTGACAGATGGAGGCGGGCACAGGGAGCTGGGTTAGTTTGAACAGGAGGATGTTTGGTATGATGGTGTTGAAGGCCGAGCTGAAGTCCACAAACAGGATCCTCACATAAGTCCCTGGTTTGTCCAGATGTTGTAGGATATAATGCAGTCCCAAGTTGTGACCAAAACACTGCAGTCGTGTCCAATCATTTATGGACGTGGCCTTTACAATGTTGGCTCCATTGTCTATAGTTATGCAAACAAGATTTTCCTCCTCCAATTTCCAGTTTATGAGAGCATTCTTTAATCCCTGCGCCAGTGCTTCGCCAGTGTGGTCCTCAGGAAAAAACCCAATCTGTTGGCACCGACTTTTCAACTCAAAATCATGAGTAATGAAATTAATCGTTATGCTCATGTATAACTTTGCTCTGCTGGACCATACATCTGAAGTTGCTGCAAAATAATGTACATCTCGCAGTTCCATTTCAATTGCTCCACGACACTTGTTGCACAGAGCAGGTATTGCAACATGTGAAAAATAATTATGAGAGGGCATGCAATAGCGCTTATCATGGGGTTTTAATCAGTTTTTTAAAGCCATATTTTTCAACAGTGGTCATGGGAGCCATATCTTTTGCCAGGTGAAATGCTATTGCATCTGTAATTTCTTTGAGCCTGAGGGAGTTTGATGCGTATGGTGTTGAATTGCGTTGCTTTTCTAGACGTTTGTTTCGTCTGGCCGCTGGTACTTTGTGATTGAGCAGATTTGTTTTTAATCATCTCATTTCAGGAGATTAATGCATCTAGCACAAGCACATCTGGCTTTCGCAATACCCAATGAGACGTCAAGGCGTCATCACGCCCGCTGTGAGTTATGGCACATTATCTCATTGAATATCATTGGCAGAATCGTAGAAATGCAAGATTAAGATCACGTGGGGGGTTGAATCGAAATCGCGATCTTTTAACAGGGTATCTGCAAATTTTTTAACAGCAAATTTAATAACTTTTAAGACCCTTTTAAGTCCTCTAAAAGGAAAATTTAAGACTTTACCACAACAAAAAAAAACAGGAACATGTTCAGCGTGACAACACAGAATGATGTGGCGAAGCATTAGCGTGGCACAGCTCACCAGAGCCACGCTCAAGACAGGTCACAGGGACGCGAAAACTTTTATACCAAGTGCTGATTCACCTTACAACCCTGACATGGTTGACTATGTATAAACTATCAGCCTTTAAGGTACTTCAGGTAATTTCTAAATTCTGGCCCCTCATAGCAGTTTGAAAAAGACATGGAAGACAGCCCCAGGACATTACAAAAGCCCACAAATACATAAAAGTTAAAGTATTCATCATACTTTCTCTAAATTATGGGTAAATGTGGCTGCCAAATAGCCTTGAGGTGGGTTTGGGGGTTCTCCCCCAAGAAAATGTTGTTCAGGGTCTGATTAGTGTTTTCCATGTCATTTCAGACACAGATAAATGCAAGCACATTCAATAATCTATGCATAGACCTAATGAATGAAGATCCAGTCAGACAACTGTAGGAAAGATCAGGATCAGAAATTTATTTAAAAGTGCTTTGTTCAGCTACTACTTTCAGTGCTGTGAAGACGTCAAACTTCCAATATGGTCAACAATGGGATTAATGCCAACCTGGCAATCCAAAGAAGATATACATGTATAACAGTATACAAACAGAATAGCATGAAAACAGTCATGCTTATGGAGTTGAATCCCCCCAAACTGTTCTCCATGTTCCAGTTGTAGGAGATCCATGAATTTCCAATTTACTGCGGGTCCATCCACTGACACAGAAAGCATGTTCCTTAAATTAAGTTCCTTGGTGCCCTCCTGAAATTATAAAAAAATAAAATCAAAACAAAGTCCACCTCAAGAATGATAACGTTTTCATTCATGTTCACTCAGATTAGATGGTTTGTCTAAAGTAGTGATTCTCAAACTGTGGTCTGGGGACCACTGGTGGTATGCCAGATTACCAAAGAGGTCTGTGAGCAAAAGTCATCAACAAAAATGTGATGACTGACATGGACTGTGACACTGTTGATCATTTCCAATTCACTTCTCATGACTTGTTTTCTAATCATGCACATTATTAGCATGTGAAGTTAGCCATGGTTTCAGAAGACTAAAATGGCCTTTATTTTTACATGCATAGGGATGATCATTAAGCCAAATATGTCAAGATTGTTTTTTTTTAAATTGGTTAAGTGGTCCTTGGTTTGAAAAAAAGTTTGAGAAACACATCTTAAGCCATAATAGTGAATGCGCGGAAATTGGGCCTATGTGATATGGTTCAGTGTCAAAATTGTTAACCGAAAATTAAGAAGCACAAAACAGATATTTGGAGTCTAATTATGAAATGGCCTACATTATTTAATTCAATTCAATTTTACTTTTCACATAAAAAATATGCAAGAAGCATAATGCATATTGAATGCTCAATAAAGTTATTTACAGCACTACCTTCCATTCAGAATGCAGTAGGCCTATTAGGGATGCACTGAATATTCGGCCACCGAAAATCTTCGGCCGAAAATGGCCCAAAAGTGCATTTTCGGTTTTCGGCCGAAAGACTTTTATCACCGAAACAATACGGCCGAAATGTTGTGATGACGCAAACAGCAGATACCGCGACCTGCACGTGCTTGTCTGAAGCAACATATCTGCGGTGTGGACGTATTTCAATATATCTGAGAGTGACCCACGGACAGCGATTTTCAAAACACAGACATCCCAAGTCTTCCGGAAGTTCCGGGAGTCTCCCGCGTATTGATAGCGGCTCCCTGATGCCCGCAAATTAGTTTAAATCTCCCGGAATCGCGAGCGAGCATGCGCGCGCATACGTAGCGCGCACGCGGCAGAGAGAGGGAGCGAGAGACCTTGCGTGTACCAGAGCAGCCCTCATTTCTCAGAGGTGTGTGTGTTTACCTTAGCTGTTTATGGTTTATGAGCATATAGCTGCAGATATTATCATGGGCTATGGCAGTATTGGCCTAAATGCACTTTGTTTTTATGAGAGAACATTTCATTTTTAAACCTTTCTGCAGGCCAGTAGGCTTTTACATTATTATTTAATGTACACATGAGTGGGGTCAAGTTAAACATTTAATTTTATATACTTTGCAATGTGCTAAATAAATATTTGCATACAATTTTAATTGATTTATTCTTTGAAACTTTAATATTAATTTATGCAATTGCAATGCCTTGATTTTAGTAAAGTTAGTACACAGTCATAGCCATAAATGCAATGGTACTAATAATCGGTTTTCGGCCTTGGTTTCCTCTTTTTCGGTTTTCGGTTTCGGCCAAGAATTTTCATTTCGGTGCATCCCTAAGGCCTATGCCTAGATGTCACCCACCCACAACATTTTTTTTAACTGATTGGCTGGGACAATATATCGATGCATCGTGAATCGAGAAATTATTCTGGATCGATTCCAATTTTTCTGAATGCATCGCGATTCTCTCTAGAATCGATTCTGAGTTTAGTTTTTAACAGCAGATGGCACTGCGTGCTTTAAATGCCTTACACACACCACTTCAACCTACTATAAAATAATAATTCATAAAGTTCGAAAAGGTTGAAGCGAAGTACAAGGGTGTTTGCAGTGGGCTGTTTACATTAATCTCGCGTCATAAAAGCATTATCTCAAGTACATTCTCAGACTCAGCCGAACGCACGAGCGCTCTTCTTCGTGAGCATTTGAGTGTGCGGTTAAAAACTAGCCCAATAGAGCGCCATCTGCAAAAACTAAGCTCAGAATCAATTCGCAATGCATTCGGAAAAAATTGGAATCAATCCAAGAATCGCGATGCATCGATATATTATCCCAAATATTCATTAGGAAATAACATGAAAACACACAAAGCATTTGAACATATTCAAAGCATTTTAAATGTTACTTTGAGAGACTTACCTTAAAATTAGAGGTCGACCGATTAATCGGTCGGACGATTAATCGGCCGATTTTTTGCATTTTTTAACATAATCGGCATCGGCCAATATCCACCTATATCAAGCCGATTATTATGCAGGCGCACACGTGTACGACGCACGCTGCCCCTAGAGTCATTTTCCAGCAGAGTGAGCAGACTGCAGACCTTCAGCTTCCAGTGCCTAAGGAAAACGGTAAGGATTCAATTCTTATAACTCTTTTATATTTAATTAAAAACTTTTGATATGTTACTGCCAACTTCGAGAAAAAACATGACATGACGTTCGGCTACTTTGTTTGGATATTGATAGCGTAGTTGAGGTTGCATTATCACAGCAGAAGGGTTGCTATCATGTCACAAGCAAGAATTTTGCAATTACAGACAGTGAATTTGAGACTTTTATTTTTTCTGTTTGTGTCTGTTGTCACTCAATGCAGAGAAATAAGTAATAAAAAAGAGACCAACGCACTATAAGCTAGTGAAGGACTGGCTTTGCTTTGCTAGCGTCGACGTTGTGGCACTGGTGCCTTAACGACCGTTATCTACCGGACCGAATATCAACACGGATTTCTGTGCTTCATTTCGGTGCTACTGTTATGACTTTGTTTCTCTTGGATGCTCTGAAAACGGACGTTAGAATAACAGAAACATCGCTTCGCTGCATGTGACGCTAGTCAGCAGCTAACTTTAGCATACCGTTAGCTAGTAGCAGCTGGATTAAACACAGTTAAAATGCTGGCCAAACAGTGTAATGTTGTGTGACTGTATTTCACTGTAGACTAGGGGTGGAGCGGTACATGTATACATATTGAACGATCGAGAAGTCGCAGAGTGTTTACTTATATTTGTGTGTGTGCGTGTGTGTGTGAGAGAGAGAGGGAGAGGCGCGGGAGCGATCGAGAAGTTGTAGAGTGTTTACTTATATTATTTGTGTGTGTGTGTGTGTGTGAGAGAGAGAGAGGGAGAGGGAGAGGCGCGGGAGCGATCGAGAAGTCGCAGAGTGTTTACTTATATTTGTGTGTGTGTGTGTGTGTGTGAGAGAGAGAGGGAGAGGCGCGGGAGCGATCGAGAAGTCGCAGAGTGTTTACTTATATGTGTGTGTGTGTGTGTGTGTGTGTGTGTGTGTGTGTGTGTGTGTGTGTGTGTGTGGGAGAGGCGCGGGCGCGATCGAACAGTGGAAACATGTACAATTTACTAGTGAAATACGTTATTACTACTACTATATTATTAAATCATTCAATTTTGACCATATGGCCTAAAGGTTTTTTTTTTCCCCTTTTTTGCGATAATTAGGTTATGTCCATTTAGCTTTGTCCGTCAAACAAAACAAACAAACCATGAATACATGTTTCAGGACAGTTTTTGGGAAGAGGATAGAAATGTTTTTAGCCTTGTATTACTTACAATGCACTGAATTATTAGCTGAATTATGAAACATTTTTTAGATTTTATATCTATACCTATCTATAAAATGACTTGAAGATGACGTCAAGATACTATACAAAAAATACTAACATAACCTTGTATTTTTCCCCTGTTTTAGTCATTACAGTCTGATGGCTGAAAAGAAAACCACCCCCTTATGGCAGCGCTTCACCCAGCCAACACCAGGGAAGGCCAAATGCAATATATGCAGCAAGTTGGTAAGCATGGGGGCTGAGAAAGGCAAAAGTAAAAATACTACAAACATGTGGAATCACCTGAAGGCAAACCACATCCAGGATTACAAAGAGGCAGTAAAAGAAAAAGAAGATGCAGCGGCTGCTGCATCCGCCAATCTCAGTCAGCCTACTGTAGCACAAATGTTCGATTCGCAAAGAAAATGGCAAAATTCTGACCCGAGGTCAAAAAAGATTGATACACAAATACTTGAAATGATTGCTACCGACAACCAGCCATTTACAGTGGTCTCGGATGTTGGCTTTCGGCGTTTAATTGCAACACTGGAACCCCGGTATAGCCTCAAGACTGAAAAATATTACCGCACAGACATGCTGGAAAACATAATGAAAGGTGTGGAGAGGAAAATCAAAACACTGATCACCTCAGAGAATGCTGGCCCTCATTTGGCGTTCACGACAGACTGTTGGTCTGGGGAGACGGAGTCATTGATGAGTCTTACATGCCATTTCATTAATAGTGACTGGGAAAGAAAACAAGTGGTACTAAATGTTAAGGCCATGTCTGGCTCCCACACTGGAGAAAACATCAGCAAGATGTTCCTTAGCATGCTGAAACATTGGGACATCACCCCCGACAGAGTTGTGCTTGTGCTCCGAGACAGTGGTGCTAATATGATTAAAGGCCTCAGATTGGCAGAAATACCAGATCTCAGCTGCAGTGCACACACATTACAACTTGTGGTAAATGAGGTCATCAGCAGTCAGAGAGCAGTGGGGGAAGTTAT
This sequence comes from Leuciscus idus, assembly GCA_021554675.1. Taxonomy (NCBI): domain Eukaryota; kingdom Metazoa; phylum Chordata; class Actinopteri; order Cypriniformes; family Leuciscidae; genus Leuciscus; species Leuciscus idus. Next base: position 60,678,997 of record CM038621.1, read on the forward strand.
CGCCAAGTTAAAGACATGTGCTACACACTTCAGCCACTCTGTGCTTGCAAAACAGCGTCTGAGTGACATTCAAGAAGAACTTGACCTCCCCCGTCACAGCATAATTCAGGCTGTTCCCACCCGTTGGAACTCCACGTTACACATGTTGCAGAGGATGCTGGAGCAGAAGCGTGCTCTGAACATTTATGCTGGAGAACATGGAAAGTTTACAACCCCAACTGCAGACCAGTGGGCCCTCATCTCAAATTTGATCGAGACACTGGGCCCCATTGAGGAAGTGACTGTTGAAATGAGTAAGGCAGAGGCGTCCATCTCCTGCATCATTCCCAGCATTGCTGTGCTGAAGATGGTGCTTCAGGCAGAGGGTCCCACTACGAGTGGTATCAAAACACTCAGGGAAACCATGTTTCAAAGCTTGGAGAGGAGATTTTCAAAGATGGAGGAGAACAGATGTTTGGTGCTGGCGACGCTGCTGGATCCTCGCTATAAGGGTCAGATCTTTGCAGTGGAGACACTGAATAAGGCCAAAGAATGGGTGAAAGAAGAGAACGCCATCGTGTCTGAACAGTGCAAAACAGCCACCACTGAAGTCCAAGAATCAGATCCGAAACGGAGACGGGAGGAGGAGGAAGAGGAAGAACAACCCGGTCCCTCTGGTCTTCTTGAACGGATGTACGCAAACATTTTGGGGGCACATGGTGGAACTCCTGCTGAAGAAAATGATGAGCAACACATCACTGAGCAGCTGGATCAGTACCTCCGAGAGCCACTGATTGACAGAAAGACTGGTCTGCCACTAGAATGGTGGAAACAGAATGCATCCCGCCTACACCTTCTAGCACCACTTGCAAGAAAATTCCTTTGTCCACCGCCCTCCTCTGTTCCCAGCGAGATAATATTCAGTGAGATTGGGATTATCTATGGAAAGAAGAGGAGCAGGCTCACAGGGGAACATGCAGAGCAGTTGTGTTTCCTGCACTACAACCTGCAGCTCTTAAACTGGGAGTATTAGCCTAAGAACTTTCAGTGGAGAATGGCTGGGCTGAAGAAGACTCAGGGTCTGGAAGTTGGATTAAAACTAAATATAATATTATGCACATACTATTTTTATTGTTGTTTACAAATCTTCCTTCCCTCAGAAACAAGGAGATATCTAAAGCAGAATATCTAATGCTGCTAAGTCAAGTGCACTAAACACTTTTATTCACTTAGTAACTTCAAGAATGTTTTATTTAAAATGATTAGGTAGCCATAAGATTTGTTGTGTTCACTTGTTGTTACTTACTGTATATAGTTTTATTCAAACCTAAAACAAAGAAATCTTGCTGGTTGCTACTGTGTGTCAGCACTACTATTGTTAAAATGGTTAATTTATTTTATTTTTCTCAGAAGTTTGATAAATGCTGCTAAGTGCACTAAACTTTATTTTTTCATTGAAAAGTTTATTTGACAGCTTACTTTCTTCTTACCTGTTTCGTTTATTTAATATATTTGTTATACATTATTTATACAATGTTTTTACATTATACATTTTTAATTTAAGTGTACAAGTTCAGATTGGTGTGTTCAATAAATGTTTTTGTTGAGAAATTTTGTCTATCTTAGTAATTATTTGTGTACTTACATTATATCTTTCAAATAGAGGTTAAAAACAAGCACATATCGGCTAAATATCGGCCAAAATAAATCGGCAGCATTTATCGGCCATCGGCCGATCCGGATTTAAAAAAATCGGCATCGGCATCGGCCTGAAAAAAACCATATCGGTCGACCTCTACTTAAAATGCTCCAGCAAGTCTTCTGCCGTTGAGTGGTCCAAAAACTGAGAACCAAGATAGCGAGACCTGACAATCGGGGTGCCGGTCTCGTCGGTTGACCAATGTCTGATGTGCAAGTCCAACTGTTTAGTTTTCGCTGTTGTGTTCATGGACTCATCGAACATTATGATGAAAGTGTCTTTGTTTGCCTGTGCAATTAGTTCCTTCTTTAGGTATGGGGCAACACCAAATCGTGCTAAGTATGCGGTTTTGTCCCTTCCACATATGAACGTACTCGCACACTCTGAGGCAGGGAAAATTGCTTGGAAAACTAGGTGGATGTCCTCATTTGAGTTGTACGAGTGGTGGCGGCTTACGGTTTGAAATAAAGTTTCGGTTTGCTAATACAATATTAAATCAGATATGTACAATAACATTACGATGTCCAGCAATTGATTTAAATAGTACATTGGGTTTGATTTGTTGTTCAATGAAATCTAATATATGTTGTAAGTGTAGAGAATTTTCGCCTGAATAAATACATAGATCCGACTATATTAAATGTGTACTTTAATGGTCCAGTGGTAGAACTTTTGCCAAGCGTGTCAGAGGTTACGGGTTCTAATCCGCATTCGTATGTTTAAATTTTTTTTTTAATCAAAACCGAATATGTTCATCACTGGTTGTACATTATAAGCACGGACGCGTTTGTGTGCATTTTGTTTCGTGATTTCACCAGAACGAATAGAGAGTCTCCGCTGGGGTGTGAACCTACACTGGTTCGATTACGATTATCATGTCATCGATTCAGTTCAATTCGATATCACGATGCACTGCATCCTCAATTAATACAATTAATAAATTTAATTAATCAATACAATTAATCAGTGTATTATGTTACCATTAAAGATGCGCGCATCAACCGTGGCCGAATCTGCTGTTGAAGGTGACGATCATCCATTTATAATCACGCGTAACAACACAGAATAATTGTAATTTGACCATCGGGTGCGGATACTTAAATCAGAGAAAATTATTGGGGCTCATCCGCTTACTCTAAAGCAGTCAGACTCTGCCAGGTGTTAACAGCTCGGGGTGAAAACGGCTAACGTGGTTTATCAAGTTAGTGGTATTACCTCCTGCATATTATATTTGTGCGTGACATGAGTGCACACAGTGCGTGTCTTCTGCAGGTCGTGCTTACCAGGTTGTTCATAAAAGCCGAAATGTGCCCAGATGTAGGCTTTTAAAGTAGTTGGATCATTTTTAATTACTGGCACTCGCTTCTCGTCTCTCTCTGCCATTGTATGCTACCGCGACAAAGCACGTACGCGACAAATGACGTCAGAAAAGCGTCAGTACATTATAATCGGTTATGGTCTATTACTGAACCGATACAGAATCGTCCTCGTCTGCATCGCGATGCATCGTAGAAACGATTAATTTCGACACCCCTAGTCTCCGCAACGGCGTTAAGCGATAGATTGAAGCGTGGGTCCGTGTGAAGACTTTGCGCGAGCCACAAGAGAACACACTGTATCCGCTCCACTGATATCAGCGGCAACAAGCACTTTGATCACTTGATTTCAAAAGCAACACATTTTAGCGCTAGATCACCTCTTATTTAACAGACGAACTAAATTAATGCTCTGCTAGTTAACTGGAGATGTTTTATTTATTTGTATTGGTAGGTACAAAAAGTCACCACTAAAGCCTCGTCTTGCATGTGCACTATATCTTCAGATTATGACTAGTATGCAAGTAATATCACAGGTTTATCATGGACAAACAACTGTTCTAGCAGGAATACTTTAGAATGTTGGGGTTTCAGCCAGTACTGCAGGGGGTGCAATGCAGCAGACCCAGCAGACGGACTGTCGATGTCGAGGCCATGAGGCCTAGCATCATTTGAAGGTTCTGAGGGCAATGGGCCCCTACTCTGAACGAAGTCAAAAGCTGTTGAATGTTCTGGGCGCACTCGGGTGTCAGACAAACCTTTAGCCAAAGTCTTACTGCATCCAGGAAGATATTCTCTGACTGGGGAGCAGTGAGCTCTTGGTTACATTGATTCTGAGTCCTAGGCATTCAAAATGGCTGAGGAGCACAGATTTGAGAGAGTTTAATTCTGCCTCTGACTGGGCCAGAATGATCCAGTCATCGAGGTAGTTGAGGATGTGCATTCCCTTGTGTCTCAGGGCAAAAACACTGCACCCATGAACTTCTTAAACGTGCGTGGTTCCAGAGACAGTCCAATGGTAGGATTGTATACTGGTATGCAAACCTCAAGAACGGTTTGTGAAGGGGGGCAATCTGGATAAAACAAGAAAAAACAAGCCCCTGGGCATACTAGCATGAGGATTCGTTTCAAAGTTAGCATCTTGAACAGCCATTTCGTGAGGGCGTAGTTCAGATGTCTGAGGTCTGGGATGGGCCTGATGCCGCCATCTGTCTTGGGAATGAGGAAGTAACGGCCATAGAAGCCTGACAGCATTTTCGCCAGTAAGCTCAGTACTTAAGTGCGGAGGACGTGAGCCACGTTGCTCTTCACTGAAGCATTGACTTTACCCGCAAAGCGGGGTGGTCTGTGAGTGAATTGGAGTGAGTAACCTCATGTCATCATGTCCAGAACCCATTTTGACACACCGGAGATAGCTTTCCAAGCCTCGGCCCGGGTGGCTAAGGGCTGAATTAGTTCAGACGGCAGCTTGCCACGCTGGGTCGGGGACTGGTGTTCATAGAAGTAGTGTTTGGCTGGGCGGAGGCGCGGCTTACGTGTGATAATTGAGTGATAATTGACAATTATTGAAGACACCTGATGTTAATAAGCAGAATCACTGAAGGAGAAAATCACACCATTATGGTGATCAGTATTTGCTTTAGTTGGGCCATTGACCATTGTACCCTTATTTGAACACTTTTGAGTGTGGTCTTGTCAGGGTGTGGTGCAAGCAGAAGAAGACGAGAAGGCAAAAGGCTCCAATACAAACTTTTACTTACAATATAATTCCAATAGGTACATGCTAACAGGCTGCACGCGCACACACACAAACTAAGACTTAGAACAGACAAAGACTGACTGAACTGAAGGAACTTAAATACTAACACTGATGAACACTGATGAACACTAATGACAGAAACACAGGTGGAACAGATGATAATTAACTAGACACAGGTGATACAACTAAACTAATAGGTAATGATGGTGAAGGTGAAATGTGACATGACAGGCAGACAAGTCCAATGAAAACAAACTAAACAGAACACAACAGTGACAGATCTAAAATAAATTCCCAGGAGAGTTAATTTAACACTGGAGTTTTTGCTGTGTATATATAGATGAAGTGTGATCTTGACGCATCTGTCAGGGCACAAACTTAGTAGCCTAATAAAAGCTTCATTGTGCACACACACATTTAGCAACACAATGTGTTAGTGATGTGATGGGAAAAAAAGTGTAAATGAAAAAAATAACAAATAAATAGACACATAAAAATTATTCTGAGGACACTGTATTTTTTGCGTTTCCATCATTCGTTTCTGATGTGATACTTCACAATATGCATAATATGACCATATGGGGTGGCAGTGGCTCAGTGGTTCATGTAGGTTGTCTACAAACCAGAAGGTTGATGGTTCAATCCCCACAGCACTGCATCATGGTGTGCGTCAGTACAGAGGCCACAACATTTTGAGGTAGAGGAGACAGCCTCACTCCAACCGTTAGCAGGAAGGAAGCACTGAAGTGATCGAACACCTTCGGGATCTCCTCACGGAGAGAAGACTCAATTCAATGAATAGTTCCACTTCTAAGGGGGAGCGAGCCTCTTTTTGAGAGGGTGCTCTCACAGAAGTGATGGTTTCTACGGCATAAAAATTAATGAGGTAGTAACCAGAACCTCCGCTTCCCGTTCTTTTTAGAACCAGACCTAGAACTCTCCAAGGTCTAGACGTGGGTGCCGTTGTGCCCCATCCCTGAGAATGTACTCAGAGGAAGGAGTCAGGAAGGCTGTCGAGAGGAGAGGTCGGTTGGGCCAATAAGTCAAGTTTATTTGTATAGCGCTTTTCACAATACAGATTGTATCAAAGCAGCTTCACAGTATTAAATTAAAATAATACAACAAAGTTTGTTTCAAGAGGAATTTATTGATTGATAAAATTAAATTAAATATCCCCAAAATATCCCCAACTGAGCAAGCCAAAGGCAACAGTGGCAAGGAACCGAAAAACTTCATCAAGTGACCTAATGGTGTCCTAAAACTCCATCAGGTGACCTAATGGAGAAAAAAAAACCTTGGGAGAACCCAGGCTCAGTCGGGGGCCAGTTCTCCTCTGGCATTTATGAGCTAGAGGCCGGATTGTAGTTTGAACTGTAGGATTATATGAATGCCTGGCTGAAGAGATGCGACTTTAATCTAGTTTTAAACTGGGAGAGCGAGTCTGAGCAACGAACAGTATCAGGAAGACTATTCCAGAGTTTTGGAGCCAAATGTGAGAATGCTCTCCCTCCTTTGGTGGTTCTGGATATCCTAGGTATGACCAAAAGCCTTGAATTTAGTGATCTTAAAGAGCGCGATGGATTATAGGGTGATAAAAGATCCGTTAAATAGACTGGAGCTAAGCCGTTTAGGGCTTTATAGGTCAGTAGCAATACCTTGTAATTAATACGGAACTTTATAGGTAACCAATGCAGTGATGATAAAATCGGTGTTATATGATCATATTTTCTTGATCTAGTAAGAACTCTAGCGGCGGCATTTTGGACTAACTGTAGCTTGTTTATTGAGGATGCAGGACAACCAGCTAGTAAAGCATTACAGTAATCCAGTCTCGAGGTCATGAATGCATGAACTAACTTTTCTGCATCAGAAATTGATAGCATATTACGTAGCTTAGCAATGTTTCTAAGGTGGAAAAATGCTGTTTTTGTAACATATGAAATATGATTTTCAAAAGACAGGTTGCAATCGAGTATAACACCCAGGTCTTTTACTGTAGAGGATAAAGTAACAGGACATCCTATGATGTTAAAGTTGTATTGTGCGAGGTTTTGTGGGCGGTTTTTTGAACCGATAAGTATTACCTCTGTCTTGTCTGGATTTAATAAAAGAAAATTACGGGTCATCCAATCTTTTATATCTTTAACACACTCTGTCAATTTGGAAAATTTTGCGTTTTCATCCGGCCGTGATGAAATATATATTTGAGTGTCATCAGCATAACAATGGAAACTAATTCCATGTTTCCTTATAATATTTCCAAGTGGCATCATATATATTGAAAATAACAGAGGGCCTAATACAGATCCCTGCGGCACTCCATAGTTTACTGGAGTTATGATCGATTTTTCTCCATTTAAATAGACAAAATGGTAGCGGTCAGATAGGTATGATTTGAACCAGCTTAGTGCTTGTCCTTGAACACCAGTATAATTTTGTAGTCGATCTAAGAGTATTGTGTGATCTATAGTATCGAACGCAGCACTAAGATCAAGTAAAACTAGTATTGAGATACAGCCTTGGTCAGAAGCTAAAAGTAAATCATTTGTGATTTTAACGAGCGCAGTTTCAGTGCTATGATGCGGTCTGAATCCAGACTGAAACTTTTCATAGATCTCATTTTGTTGCAAGAAAGAGCCCAGTTGAGCGGACACCACTTTTTCTAATATTTTAGACATAAATGGAAGATTTGAAATGGGTCTATAATTTGCTAGATTATTATGATCTAATTGTGGTTTCTTAATGAGAGGTTTTATAACTGCCAGTTTAAATGTTCTTGGAACATGACCTAAAGATAAAGACGAGTTAATAATATTGAGGAGAGGCTCTTCCACTACAGGTAACACTTCTTTCAGTAGTTTAGTTGGTATAGGATCTAATAAACATGTTGTTGTTTTAGATGAAGTGATAAGTTTATTTAACTCTTTTTGTTCTATAGTTGTAAAGCACTGTAATTGTTCTTGCGGGGTGATAATTGAAGCTGAATTATAAGGCGCGATTGAAGATTGAACGTTTACAATTGTGGTTCTGATGCTTTCTATTTTCTCAGTGAAGAAGTTCATGAAATCATTACTACTGAACTGTAACGGGATATTTTGTTCGGGTGACGTCTGTTTATTTGTTAGTCTAGCCACGGTGTTAAATAAAAACCTTGGATTGTTTTGGTTGTTTTCTATTAGTTTGCGGAGGTGCTCAGCCCTGGCCGCTTTTAGGGCCTTTTTATAACGTGACATACTGTCTTGCCGCAATAAGGGGCAACTAGCAAGACCTGCTCCATCTCTTCCTGATTTTAGCACTGTAGTGCAAGAAGGCTCACTGGGGAAGAAGGCTTTCTGTGTCGAGGGATATCCACTCAGACAGGAGAAGAAACAACTGGCAGAGGGACGAGTCCGGAGGGGCAACAGACGTGGCTGTGCGGCCCCGAACTGGTCCCAAAAAGAGTCTCCACTGTATCTGAACCAGAGGCTGTCGTGAGGCTTGTCAGCGGCATGATTGAGCAAGCCAGCAGAAATAAGTGGAATGAAGCGACCTTAGAAGCTTCTGGCTCCGAGGAGGTGGCGGGTGAGTTGCAACATGCGAGGGGAGCGCAGCTCGACGGTCGCAATGTTGTCAGAACAGTACATGCTCACTGAGCAGCGGTGTCTCGAAGCAAGGAAACTGTAAGCAACTCGAGGCAATGAATGCCAATGCAGTCAGAGAGCGCCCAGACCTCTGTTACTGCATGCACTTTATACGTGGCCCCTCAGCCGACATTAGTTGTGATCACGAGAACTGTTTGTGATTTTGCTACAGCAAAATGTTTTTCTTTTTTGTCTGAAGGATTATATTGCTAATTGTAAATAACAAGAGGATGTTGGTTAGAAGTCTATTATTAAATGCTATAGATTCAGAATATGCTGAAGTTTGTATACAAGTTTGCTGCTAGTACAGGCACACATTTATTTTCCTGTTGGTTCTTTGCAATGTTGGGACATATGCTGGCAAATGTAACCTAACAGTTGACTTGCCAAATCACTTCCATTTGTTTTATTAATAAAATTAATATAGGAAGTAAATTCTTTATGGGTCATCATAAATACTTTGCTTTAAAAGTGCCAAGTAGTCACACACACACAAAAAAAGATGCATTGATAATCGTTACCCTCAGAATCGTAATCGAATCGAATCGTGAGGTGCCTAGAGATTCCCACCCCTATTTGCTTTAGTTGGGGTTTTGACCCTTGACTTTTTATGTACCCTTATTTTAACACTTTTGAGTGTGGTCTAAGATAAGTTCCCAGGAGAGTTAATTTAACACTGGAGTTTTTGCTGTGTATATATAGATGAAGTGTGATCTTGACGCATCTGTCAATACAACACTTCTGGAGGTTGTGAATTTGTGGTTTCACAAGCACAAACTTAGTAGCCTAATAAAATCTTCATGGCACACACACACATATAGCAACACAATGTGTTAGTGATGTGATGGGAAAAAAAAAGTGTACATAAAAAAAATGGACACATAAAAATTACTCTGAGGACACTGTATTGGGTCACTTAAAAATAACTATTTTTCATTATGTTGAAATTGTTTTCTCTGACAAATAATCAGTAGCTACAATAGCTGGTTTCCATCCAAAGGTAAAGTTTAGAAATGTTGCGTTTCCATCACTCGTTTCTGATGAATATCAGAATTCTTCAAAATATGCATAAAAACAGGGTGATGGAAACATAGCTAATGAGAGGATAAATATATGTTTGTATTGATTTGTGTGGAACTGTTCATTTTAAAGCACTTTGTTCACTGTCAAACATAATACTTCTTTATGGACTTGGTTGGTTTCTGGACGCCACTGTACAGTTCAGCTCACTTTCTGATCCAGAGCTTTTCAAAGTCAACACAGTTTTACACCAGAGATCTTTCTGATCGCTTCTTCAGCTGTATCATAGAGTCAGGACTAAACACTGATGAGATCAGAGGAAGTAACCAACCAGAGGAGGAACTGATGATGTGTAAAGGAAGAGCTGTAACTATATATAACGAAGAGGAAGACTGACAGAAACACAAAATGGCTGATAAGTGTGATCTGTGTCTGCTGGGACTGATCATTCTCTCTTCACTTCTCACAGGTAAAGAAATCTGTATTTTCTCTAAAGACATTTAGTGGAATTAGTCTGGAAAGAGTTCATTTGAACATGCTCAGTTTATTCTTGCACACATTCACATTGTGATCTCAGAGTTGTGTATTGATACACACAGATCATACTGTATTATTCCTGATACTGGACATAGTGTCACTCAAACATCTGATGATGAAGAATTATCTTCATATTAAGAGTGTAAGGGTGGATTTCCTGCAGAGGTTCAAGGTGCAAGACTGCCGAATGACTAAAGAAAAGTTGTCAGCAAGATGGTAGAAAACTGTACATTTCGATTTTTTTTGAATTTCTATCATGATGGTTCTTCTCCATATGAATGTACCAAAAGAGTTGGTTATTTAAACTTTATCTATAATGGGGAAAATCACTTTGATATATATATATCCTAATAACAACATATAGTTGCGTGACATAAAAACGAATGACTCGAAGGACTAGAGATGAACTAATCAATTCTGTATCCTTGCATTGCAACTTTTTCTTATTCTAAATGTGATCAACATTTGATGTGTTTGGGGAATTTGGCTATTGACATGTAACATGTTAAATACATTCTGCTGAAATGAACGAAATTACTTGAAAAAAGATTTTTTTCATTTTGATGAACAAGATTCAATGATCCAAGTCAGTAAAATGATCCGAACTTCCCACTACTAATGTGATCAGATGATGTCAGCTACTTGATGATGACGATAACGATATAATCATCATGTAGTGCTCTGGGGTGCGTTTCCCGAACAACGTAACTCGCTGCTTGACTATCATAGTACGATGCATCGTTGAAGAAATCAACTAGCTAGTCACGACTGTTTCCCGAAACTGTATTGTCGCAAAGTGGTCGTTCAACGACGTTGGTTTATGACGTCACGCAGGTGGTGGAGTAATAACTTCTTTTAATTAATCTGTTTGAGATCAAATTAACGCTAGATGTTTTGCTATAAATTACAGACATTGCATCTGAGGACTATTTCTCATTTTTCTCAGTTATTTTGCTTTATTTCCAGATTCAATCATAGGCTCGTTCTTACATAGTAGAGCACGTCCACATGCGCACTCTTCAAAAACGGTGCTTCAAATCTCTTGACAAACTAAAAGACGTAAATTACATTTGTATGTATTCTAAATAAAAGACACAGGTTGTACTGAATGTCATCTTGCTTATTTTGCTCAAGATAAGGATTTATTTAGTCCACATGTCATGCAAACTAGAAACTCTGCTTCTAACCACAGGTCGAGAGCTGTCGTTCCAACTACACAACTTTGTGAATGTTCGTTAGAACGATGGTTTCGGGAAACACACCCGAAAATAATAACTTTATTATTCTAAAGTTAATAATTTTATACATTTGGATTATTGAAATAAATAATATGTAACTGCATTCAAGTATTTTCTTTTAGTGTCATTACTGCACATTTATGTGGCATTACTGCAAAAACAAGACACTTCAAAAGACCTCAAATAACAAAACAAAAATATTGATTTAATGTATTTTAAAATGTTTAAATATATATATTCATAACAAAAGCTGTTATAAGAGCAGTCAGTCACATCCAAAAAAATGAGTGGATCTCTATGGCGCCTCTGCTGGAAGTGTATGGTAATTACACTTTTTGGCAAAACTATATTATCTGCAAAAAGAAATTCTAACCAGCAGATGAAGAATTATGCATCTCACACCTAGATCAATATCCAGAAACAACTCATATTTCATGTTGATCATCATTAATGTGTTCTTTTTTTTTCATAAAAAGGTAATATTTCATATGCATGCTAATGGTGTAGCTGAGGTATTTTGCAGTAAATAGGTACAAAAGTACTTCAAATCTCCCAAAACATAGCATTAATATATAGATGAGAAGTAAACCAAAAAATATATATATAATATTTGTATTATTAAAAATGTAAAAAAATATATTATAATAATAATACAATGGCGTGGCGTTTCTGTTGCGTGTCAGCTGCGTGAAAATGACATCAACATCTTTTCCTAGGCTGCGTTCCAGTCCAAAATTGTCATGTCCTTCACTCGCTAACTTCCCTCCGTCTCGTTCACTCGGATGTACGTCATTGCTTACGTTGCACGAGTGCCCATTACTGGCAGAAACTGCGTTGGGCTGAATTGTAACGTCCAAAGCCCTTGATCACTTGGAATCAGCTATGGAGTTTATTTTATTTTATTTTATTTATTTTTTCCTTTAATAATTTGTTTAATGCAGCATCCATATCCATATAAGTGTGTTTGGGTTGTTTTAAATAAAAAAATATATAATTAATATATCATATAAAATGTGAAGTGGTGCTTGCAGTGGCAAAATTCGCCACTGGGCAGATGCTAACACAATTAACATGTTGTGATACCATGATATACCACGTTTTAGCATTATTTACCACAATTTACCATGTTTCTAAGATGATTTACTACGATTTATCACATTCCAGCATGCTTTACTATGATTAACATGTTGTTAGAATGATTCTAGCATGATTAGCATGTGATTAGCATGTTGGTAGCATGATGCTAGCATGATTAGCATGTTGCTAGCATGCTTTTAACAAAATGCTAGCATGTTTTTAGCTAGATGCTAACATGGTTAGCATGTTACTAGCATGATGCTAACATGATTAGCATTTTGCTAACATAATGCTAGCTTGATTAGCATGTTGGTAGCATTATGCTAGCATGATTAGCATGTTGCTAACATGATGTTAGCTTGATTAGCATGTTGCTAGCATGTTTTTAGCAAGATGCCAGGTTGTTCTGGGTGGTTGCTAGGCAGTTGCTAGGTGTTCTGGGTGGTTGCTAGGCGGTTGCTAGAGTATTCTGGGTGGTTGTTATAGTGTTGCTAGGGTATTCTGGGTGGTTTCTAGGCGGTTGCTAGGGTATTATGGGTGGTTGTTAGGGCAATGCTAGGCAGTTGCTAGGGTGTTTTGGGTGGTTGCTAGGCAGTTGCTAGGGTGTTCTGGGTGGTTTCTAGGTGGTTGCTAGGCAGTTGCTAAGGTGTTCTGGGTGATTGCTAGGCGGTTGCTAGGGTATTCTTGGTGGTTGCTAGGGCATTGCTAGGTGGTTGCTAGGGTGTTCTGGGTGGTTGCTATGGTGTTGCTAGGCAGTTGCTATGGTTGTTCTGAGTGGTTGCTGGGCAGTTTCTAGGGTGTTCTGGGTGGTTGCTAGGGTATTTTTGATGGTAACTAGAGAGTTTCTAGACGTTGCTAGGGTGTTCAGGGTGGTTGCTAAGGTATTTTTGGTAGTTGCTATGGTGTTTCTAGGTGGTTGGTAGTTGTCAAAGATGGTTACTATGGAGTTCTTAAAATCTTTAATAACGAGTGCGTTTTCATGGCGTTTTCTATGTCTTTGCATTTGTCTTTGGCATTTTACTCTAATATTATGTTGACTGCTGAGTCTATGATTAATAATGTCAATAAATAATAAAAGAACTACAAATAACCTTTATCTTTTGTTTTGTTGTACTGGTGGTGTAAATACAATCACTCTCCTAGTGCATGTTTAATCATATTGTATTAAATGATTTGTTAATGCATTATTTTGTCATGACTTTACTTGAGACGGCCCTAATCATGATCAAATTCACTGTTAACTACTTCCCAAACTCAGCTCATGATTGATCATAAACTTACTATCAAACACACAACGAGTGTTCAGCTCAGTGAAGTGATGTTGTGTGGTCAGAGAACAGAAGTACAGTATCATCACGACTGTGTCTGGATGGAGAGTGAACTACTGATCCCAGCAAACCTTCCCTGAGTTTTGCTCCTTCCTTTGGGAACTGTTCCACAAATATTCTCTGTGGGTTTTGAATTGTTATTTTGTATTTAGCTGTGCATAAGTCACAGTAGGGTGAGTTTGAAGGAAAGAGAGAAACACAGAACAGATAAAGAGCTTTTAAGGGCAGTTATTAGTGTATTTTCTACGCTTGAAGAGGAGGATCAACTAATCCTGTGCCGTCCAGTAATGTTTATGACAAAGCTGACATCAAGAGTTCAAGATATGATGATATTACATTATTTACATTTGTTTCAAACTCAGGGTATTTCTTATTCCTTCTTAAAGAGGCGTTTGATTTGGTTTATCCATAAATGTTAATTAATGCATTAACTATCAAACACCGGAAAAAGACTGTATGATTTGAATCTTCTGCTTATTATGCTGGTATGGTTTATGTTTTTTTCATTTATTAATATCATAATGATCACTGAGATATACTGTGTTTCAGGTATCAGTGGAGTGAAGGATCATGTGTTCATCAGTTCTGGTGAAAATGCTCGTCTGTCCTGTAATAATGCTCTTTCTGACTGCAAATCTAAAACTACATGGATCTACAGCTTCAGACATTCAGCAGCAGTTGCACTGATTGAATTAGGGATAAAGAAGAAAGACACAGAGAAACATGAGAGACTGAGTCTGGAGTCTGACTGCTCTCTGAACATCAAGAACGTCACAGAAGAAGATTATGGATTATACATCTGCCAACAATATGTGAACGGACAGAAACAAGGACCTGATGCACTTGTTTCTCTGTATGTTCTTCATGGTAAGTTTATGATTATGTGGTCAATTTAAAAAGGGCAGATTCTCCTTTTAAACTCAGATGATGATTGAAGAGTCTGTGATTTGTGTCTTGTGTTCAGTTTCAGTGTCTCCATCATCATCATCATCATCTTCATCCTCACAGACTGAGATCAGTCCAGGCCGCTCTGTGACTCTCTCCTGTCAGTTGTATTCATATACTGGATTCTCCTGTGATTATTGGGTTCGTTCTGAGGGAGTTGAGCTGTTGTGGGTGAATCAGGCTGGTGTTGATCTGAAGACAGACTCCAGATATCAGATATTATCATCATCAGATCAATATCCCTGTATCATCACTCTGACTACAACACTCCTGAATGAAGATAACAACAGAGAGTGGAGATGTCGGCTTACTCACAGAAATCAACTCCAGACCTCAGTCAGATACACTGTCAAGTATTCAGGTGAGAAAACACTCTTTTCTGACAGATTTGTGAAAACTTTCACACACTGGCTCTACTCTTTCTGATGGCTTCATACATTTGGCAATTGTAAAATATTAGTGGTCAAAGTCATAAACTGCATAAAAATCCTTATAATTCCCAATATTGACCTCCTATGGGTCATACTAGGCTAAAATAGACTCTTCTGATTTATGCAATATTTCATGTATGTTTTGGGAATTATAAGGATTTGTATGCAGTTTGAGGAATTCTAAGGCTTAATAATGTCATTGATTCAGGAAAGCTGAAGGTTTATGGGAAGCAGCTCACTGTGTTTCACTCTCATATAAACCAGGAATAAATGATACAGTAACATCTCTCTTCTCAACTACTGCCACTGTAAGCTGTGATGATTGAACACAAACTGCATGTCATGATCAATATGAAAATATGATGTTAATGTCCTGATGCGTCTGAACATTCATCTTCTGCAGCTCCAGTCGCTTCAACAACACTGACTCCAGTCAGAAGCTCAAACTCTGAGAAGACATCAAGCCGAACTACAGCAGCAGCTTCTACACAAGGTTCATGATCACATGATCACTGTCACACATCATCAGTCTCTCGCTTCAGTGGTTTGCACTGGCTCTCACAGACTGCTTTATCATCACACATATTATCATCAAAAAAAGCTCTTTAGTCAGATTTGTCAGTGAGTTTTGATACATATGACCGGTCTTGTACAGTCTGTTGCCTGATGCAAAATAATCATAATATACAGCTAGTGTAACTCACGCCACTCACATGATAAATGTATAAAATCATAGTGAGGATTTATTAAATGGCCCCTATTATGGATTTTTGAAAATGACCTTTCATGTAGTGTGTAACACAGCTCTAAGTGAATGAAAACATCCTGCAAAGTTTTAAATCTGAAAGTGCACCGTATATAAAGTTATAGTCTTTCAAAAGTAAGAGTCGACTCTGAGTCAATTAAATGAATTATTTTTCAAACGTTTCGTTGTGACGTCTAGACGAAACATTAGCATATTGCCCACACACTTATTGCGTGCGCAGACACCAGGGAAAACTTGAACCTCAAACCGGCACTGATCCCTGTGGACACTGGACAGCATCATGTCGAGAAGACGCTGTGCTCTACAATGTGAAGGTACCCATACAGAAATGTAATATACTGTATGTCAAAATAGCGAATTTCTTACTGAATTGTACTGTATTTCCATAATACAGTATTAGGCTGTATCTTTTACAGAACAGCTGCAAATATACAGCACATTTCTGTTTTCATCCCGATAAATTCCCATACAGAAATGTAATGTATGTCAATATATGTAAATTACATAATGTCAGTGCACATGTATGTCTGCTGCCTATATGAGAATATATGCAAAATTCATATATGTAAAACACATACACATATATGAAACATATATTTCAAAATATAGCAAAAATGGCCGTTTTCATGTAAGTGCCATATATTTTCCCGTATATGCACATAAATGTGAAATATATGTAAGACGCATATATGTATACATGCATATATGTACTTATTTCTATACATACTTTCACTTATATTAGGGATACAAATCTTATATCTGAATGCACTGTAATTAAATGCCTATAGTTGGAGATTTTGTGTCTATTGTGTGAATAACAAATATAGTATTTTAAGACAATAATGCAGTCATTTTTGACAAATACATCCACAAAGTACCATAACCACATGCCACAGCTTTAAAAATGCATCAGTATCACATGCATGTACACTGTAAAACTTTTCACTGTAAATTTACAGTAAAATACTGGCAGCTGGGTTGCCATCCACATACTGTATTTTTACAACACTAGTACAGTAAACAGCATTTACAGTACTCCACTGTAATTACCAAATACAGTATATACCACATACTTTTACAATATTAAACTTGTCTACAGCAATAAATTGTATTTTACAGGGAATGCTGCTTTTATTACTACATAATTAAAATATTATACTTTAAGGTTTCATAAGAGTAGTCACACTAGGAAAAAGAAAACAACATTTTCTGGGTTTTAAAACATTTATTTAGGTTAAAAGCAAAGATCAGAAAATTGCCTTCTGTGAACATGTTGGCTGAATTATTTTTTTTTTAACATAAAATGCAATTTTAACACTTAACAACAAACAGGTAACAGTTAGCGCTTAATTAAAGGAATAGTTCACTCAAAATGTTTTATTAGCTCATGATTTACTCACCCTCAAGTCATCCTAGGTGTATATGACATTCTGCTTTCAGACGAATACAATCAGAGTTATATTAATAAATGTCCTGGCTCTTCCAAGCTTTATAATGGCAGTGAATTGCTGTTTCTGTTTTGAAGACCATAAAAGTGCAAACGAAATCCCATTCAAAGTCTGCAAGTTTTCACAGAAGTGAGGAAACCTGTAGGCTTACAGTGGTGGTCTTGTTTTGCACAACTTGGCCAGTTTTCTTTGAAGTTACTTGTCCTTTCTTTGTTTTTGATCCACGTTCAGGATTGATGTCAAGAAAGCGTCTAAAAGGCAGAAAAACAATGAAATATTATGAACTGAGTGTATATATTTTGACAGAGAGAGACAGCACAAAAGATGTGTAAAAAGAAACCAGATACCGGTTTAACGACTAGTTTGTTTGGATAAAACTGAACAACATGAAAAAAAAATGCATGTCTAATCTATGCACCAGTCTGCGTACACGTCAGATCAGATCACTCGGACATGGCTGTGTATAAGTGGTAAAAACGATATAAATACTGTTCGTTTTCTCACACAAACCGCTCGTTTCGTGTCTTAGGCCATCAATGTGTACTTACGATGGGGAATTGTTTAATTTGGACGACGGGGAATTGTTTTAATTTGGACTCTGTGCATGGTCTTTGAGACCGTGACCATAGACCTGCATTATATGACTGACAGACAAGAACGGTTTGACCTAAAAATATCAAAATTGAAACTACTGCGGAAAAAAAGACACCTACATCTTGGATGCCCTTGAGGTAAGCTAAAACATATCAAAAATGTATTTCAAAGTGAACTATCCCTTTAATATGTAGTGACAATAATTCAACCACCAGCAGGAACAAAAACGGTGAGATAGGGCAGCCCTGGCGAACTGATCTCAGGACAGGAAATCTGTTTGTGGTGTTTGGATATAGTATCACAGAACTAGAAATGTTTTTATAAAGCATTTCAACTGTAGATATAACATTTTGTCCGAAATTAAAAATCTGAAGTGTTTTAAGTAAAAAATAATGTTCTACCGTATCAGATGCTTTATAAGTATTAATGTTATCAGAATAGTCCAGCAGGTCGAGAACAAGTCTTATATTAGAGCTAATGTGACTGTTAGACTTAAAACCTGTTTGTGTTTCACTTATTATCTCATGAAGACCTCTTTTTAACCGTTTAGCAAAAATTAATGATAACATTTTGTAGTCAATATTTAAGAGTGTAATAGGCCTCCAATTTTCTATCATTAAATGATCTTTATCAGGCTTAGGGAGAAGACATATTAAACCTTGCTTCATACTCGCGGACATTTCCTTTTTTAAAGTACATTCTTTAAATAAATCAAATAGAGGATTTTTAATAATTTCCCAAAAATGCAGATAAAATTCGACTGAAAGCCCATCATTACCTGGAGATTTCCCTTTTTTCATTGAGCTAACAGCCTCTGAGATTTCCACTTTAGTAATGGGACGATCGCAATCCATTTTAAATTGTTCAGATATAGTTGGTGAAATAAATACATTTAATATTAATATTTAATTTTAAATAAATTTATAAATTTATTTGATTCGATAAATCTATCACATTCATCCAATTGAATATTCGACTTGTATATATTGCTATAAAATGTACCAACATGTCTTGAAATGTCTAAAGGATTAGAAGTAATGTTATTATACATTTTAAGAGTAGTTCAATTATTTCTCTTGCGATTTCGTTTCTCTAAAGCAAAGAAATAACTTGAATTTCTTTCCCCTTGTTCCAGCCATTTTGCTCGAGATCTTACAAAAGCAAGTAATTTTTTGATTACTTTACTTCGATTAATTGCTATTTCTCTCATTTTAAATTTGAAAAATTCCCATTTTTGTATGTGATTCAATTCGTTATCATCAAATATGCTTTTTGCTGTTTTTTGGACTAAATCACAAAACTCATCATCTTTTAGTAAATTATTATTTAGTTTCCAATAACCACGTATATTACCCTTTTGTTGTTTTGTTCCTGCTAAATGGATTGAAATGAATTTATGATCAGAAAATGGAGCATAGCTATGTGATGATTCTGACACAAATTGCAGACAAGAGGGAGATATAAGCCATAGATCAATTCTAGACTGAATTCTCGCCAGTTGTTCACAAATATATGCAGTACTTTTGAATCTTGAATGTGGGATTAATCTCACAGGTACTCGATCTACAAGATCATCTGGAGCATCATTATAGTCGCCTCCAATAATCAAATGTGCATCCTTATATTTGTTTTTAAAGGCTTCAAGTTTTACAGCAAGTTGTAAAAACATTGTTTTTGCTTGAGCTGTATTGTTATAGTTATATAAATTGCAAACTATAAAGAAGGAATTGTCTAATTTGAAAACCAAAATTATCCATCTACCCTCCTTTGAAGTCACTGATTCAATTATATCTCCTTTAAAGGGATAGTTCACTTTGAAATTAAATTTTGGTATGTTTTAGCTTACCTCAAGGGCATCCAAGATGTAGGTGTCTTTTTTTCCGCAGTAGTTTCAATTTTGATATTTTTAGGTCAAACCGTTCTTGTCTGTCAGTCATATAATGCAGGTCTATGGTCACTGTCTCAAAGACCATGCACAGAGTCCAAATTAAAACGATTCCCCATCGTCCAAATTAAACAATTCCCCATCGTAAGTACACATTGATGGCCTAAGACACGAAACGAGCGGTTTGTGTGAGAAAACGAACAGTATTTATATCGTTGTTACCTCTTGTACACAGCCACGTCCAAGTTATCTGAGAGCGCGGGCGGGTATAGATATATACAATAGAAGTCGCCTTGGCTACGGCAGTTCATTGGAACGAAACCGTAGCCAAGGCGACATCTAGTGCTTGCTTCACAAGAGGCCACAGTTTATTTCTACATTGTCTCTCCTGATGGGTTAAATCCTCAGTCATCCGGAGATTATTTCTCTTCATGACAGCTCTCCATAGTTTGAATCTGAAGGTACGCATGGTCCTCCTTCCTCACATCCTCGTTACTGCTTTCAGTAAAATCCAGAAGACGAAGATTCCACCTCCTACTGTACCGCTCCGACTCTTCTTGTTTCTCCCTCAGGATTGCCATCTGGTCACTCATCTTCTTTACTGTGTCCTCAGTACCTTTCCACTGGATTTCTAGCCCTTTCACATTTTCTTGAACTCTAGCAATCTCGGCTGTATTTTTCATTACCATTTTAGGATGTCAGCATTTGAAACTGTTCCCTCTTCTTTGGTGCAGACCTTTTTGGGGTTTGGGCTTTTTGAGGGAGTATCAGGAAGAGGTGTACATAAACTGGGGAACGAATCTTCATTATCTATATCCATGATCAAGCCTTCCTTTCTCACCTTCTTAGCATCTCTCTTTGACATCTTAGCACACGTGTCCTAGCTATTAGCAAAACTCTGGTTTACGGTGCACAGCGCACGTGTCCTGGTTTAACACAACTTTGGCTAACAACGAACAGTTCGTTAGCTAATTGCTATCACAATATTTGACCGGCTAATGTCCTTTTAATCGAGCGAATAAACTTACTGGATGCAAAAGCAACATTCCACTCCTTCTTTTGTCAATGACAGTCTCAATAAGTTCTTTTAAATCATTGGTACTCGGTCAGAGTCTCGGAGCTCAGAATAAGACGTCTGCATAGGTCGCCATCTTGGACCAACCCCCCTGCCTGTAGTAGCTGCCTACTGTCTGCTCCGTCTGCTCGCGTCACATTTGAACTGAATTGAGCGCGAAAGAAATCAATCCCACAATGCAATGCCTTTACAGTCAGTATGATACTGTATTACGAATTTATCGGGATGAAAACAGAAATGTGCTGTATATTTGCAGCTGTTCTGTAAAAGATACAGCCTAATACTGTATTATGGAAATACAGTACAATTCAGTAAGAAATTCGCTGTAAATTTACAGTAAAGGGTTACAGTGTATGTTTACATACATTTATTAAATATGTGGAAAACAAATATGTATGTCACATATTTATACTTAATGTTGTCCATATATGCGAGAAACCAATACTATACTGTAATATGCAGATATATGGTATCATATATGGATGAACTCAAATATTTTCTTCACATGTTTGGACACATAAATGTTCATATATGTTGCAGGCATATATTGTGTTCTCAGATAAGTCAAATATATGTATAGATATATGTCATGCTATTTAAAATATAAGTACATATATGGCCATATATTACATTTTTGTATGGGTAAAGCCAGTTTATTTTCACTGCCCAAGGACGAGCGTGTGAAGAATCAGTGGTTAAAGTTCATCTTTACCATGCTATCACAGCAGTATAATCCTGAATCGGAGTTCAGTGCAGGATTCACAAACCACTTTTGCTCTTGAAAGATGGTGTTCAAAAAAATTTGTTTTGAGTTGCATATTGTGTAGGTCTCCTGCTATCTCACGTTATCACTGTCTTACTGACATACTTCTGCTAATCAATTGTGGACCACTATTACTTATAACTGTGTCTATTAATGCAGATTGTCTGTCATTCTCACTACTTTGAGGAAATATTTGTTTTACCAACGTTTATGTTACATCAGATCATTCACTCTAGAGCTCGGCTAATGTATACATTGTATACATGCACTGTTATTGATACAGTTTCCACGTGATCACCGCAATATATTAGAAAAATACTTGATAAATAAATTAGTACAAGTAAAATCGGTTTGTTGATGGACATATAGTTGTTAATGCTGATGGTGAGGAATTACAGTTGCCACATCTCATAATGTTCCTCAAACTGAGTAACGTTAGTGTATCAGTGAGAAACACTGAGTCCTGCTCGAGCCGTCCTTGCGATGGAGGTTCGGGTTGAATAACTAGTTCTTCCAGTGTTTCATCATCGGACTCGCGCTCGCATTGATATGGTCAAATCAATGTCATTGTCATTACTGTGTTTAGTTTACAGTGTAGGAAGCCTCAGGAGAGCTGACGTTGTTATGGCAATGGGAGTTTTTGTTTTCGACGCGCTGTACACGGTAGGCCAATCACAACAGACTGAGCTGTCTGGCCAATCAGAGCAGAGTAGCTCGCGGAAAGGAGGGATTTAGAGAGATTGATTCATCTGACCAGTCGTTTGAGAATCATTGAAAATGTGATGATGTGCAAATGTATATTATGAGGAAATTAAACAGTTTTTTTTTTTTTTTACCTTTGATGCATGTAAACCTGTTGTAGGAGACTCTACAACAACATTAGGAAACTTTAAAATAGCATAATAGGGGCCCTTTAAACACAACTCATCCCATGTTAGTGTGTCATCCCAGCACCAGAACTGAGCGTCACACTGATACGGAGTCGCTCTAGACTATAGCAGTGTGTAAAAGAAATGCCTTATATTATTAATATTATTAATATTGCCTTGACAATATTTGTGCATTTTAATGTTTTCATACAGGAAATGTTGTATGTTTTAGATGCCGTCAGTAAATAGATATTCCACATTTCAATGTTTCTGCAAACTTAGAAATGCAAGTGTGCTAGAAACTCACTTATAAGTTATAACATGAATATCTATGAATGAATAAAGCATCAAATCGATTTATTTTTGGTCAATGGCGATAGTCATTCTCCTCCTGAAACCTTGAGATTGAAGTAAGATGATAATGATGACAGACATATTCATCATTTCTGTGATATGAAGCTCAAGTATTATGTGATGATGATGTTGTGTATATGTGGCATTATGTGTTGAACTGAACTAACAGACGTGATCCACAGATCCAGGAGTGACTGAAGTCAGTGTGACTGCTGGATCATTATACAGAGGTACGACACGTTCATTTATAGTGACAGCTTTATAACATTAAACTATCAGTCAGTCTGTAAAAGCTTCATCAATAACTGTTGATAGTTGAATACCCTTGACTTCAGTCATGTACAGTTTCTCTTCTTCCTCTCATGTTTCCTGCAGTGATTGTGATTATTGTTGAGATCGCAGTGTTTGCTGCTCCTACTGTGATTCTTCTTCAGATCATCTGTGCAAGAAGAGCTGGTGAGTTTTGAGCCGCACACAATCTGATGATTCACACTCATCTGATCTGGAACAATCTGCAATCATGATAAAAACTCATACGAGAGGTCAGTCAATGCTTTTATTTTGCAGGGAGGAAGGACTCGAAGCACCCAGAGGAAATAGCGATGCCTGCAATATAACAATAAAATACTGGTGAGTTTTGAGCAAATCTGCAACAATATTTAAAATAGCAAAAACTTACAGAGGATTGTTTATCGTTTTATTTTCTTCTTCTCAGAAAACAAAGAAAAAACTCTGATCACCCTGAAGAAATAGTGACACCAAGTTTAGATTAAAATGTTTTTGTTTTTTTTACAAATAAAAGGCCAGATTTATTTAAATTTACATCCCAGTCAACACATTGATCTCACAGTGATCTCTCCATATGATCACAATGTGAGTCACAAGTGTAACCTCACAGCGCACTCACTGTGTGCTCATATTATGGCCAAAATGTGAGGTCATCCCAGCTAGAAATGTTATTGGACATGAACTTCATCGTTTAGACGTCAAATTTTGATAGAAAATGAAAATTGGGTTGATGTGTTAGGCCGGCTACACACTGGCTTCGTGACACGCACGTCTCAGGTGCGGAAGTGCTGAAGAAAACGCGTGCATGCTAGAAATAGAACCGACGCCTATTTTTCACGTGACACAAAAATAAATAAATAAATACTTATCGATTTTCTAATATTGAAATATTCTGTAGCCTATTTTGCCGTCAAAACTGCAGACGTTGTCTTTGCTGTATCGTCACCTAGCAGCAGCAGCGCCGCGTCAGACACGTTTCTGGTGTGCAAAGACATAGAAAACGCCACGCTCACGCAACAGAAACGCCACGTATGTAGCCAGTGTGTAGCCAGTGTGTAGCCAGTGTGTCGCCGGCCTAAACATTTGATGTCAGGCTCCAACTTCATTAAACAACTCCACAAACAGCATTACCAGCTTCACTTATTACTAACCAAATTTACTTTATTTCTGTCATATGTGTGGAAAAGTTCTTATTGAGATTAACAGAATTAACAGGTTTAGATGTTGATGATTTATTAATAATAATAGTTGATAATAATGGTTTGATGTCATCATTATTGTGATCAGTGTTTGCTTTAGTTGGTCAGTTTGACTCTTGATGTTTTAATGTTAGTTTTTCTCTGGCTGCTGGAACTGTGTGTTATGGCAAGAACAGTTAGAGAAAATGTGATCAGATGATGTCATCTATTAACAGTCACATTATCTATCTATAAACTGTCATATGTGTTATTAATTTCATATAATTGATTATAGTAATGTTTCTACAGTATGACATCCAAAAGTGCTTTAATAAAATAAACTGTATAATTACCAGCTGCAATTATAACTGTATAAGTTCCAGCATAGGTGCCTTCTGCTCTGGCATCGTCTGCTCTGTCGAATGTGTTAATTATGTATATGGTGTCGAGTGCAAGGCGCACACTATACTTTTTTTCTTTTTGCATCCTTTTCCTTCATCTGAAAAAAAAAAAAACGAAAAACAAATGAGCTTTAATGCAGTGCACATATACAGACAGCCTACACAATCATGTGAATGTCTCTAATTGTCCATAAGGCAAAAATAAAAGCAAATGTGATCTTCTGGATCATAACAATCTGTTATGCTTGTGTCTCTTGTGTATGGATACATCCAGAAAAACATTTTCATGGAGTTGTGAAATGTTGAGCTTTTAGGGTTTGGAGCTGTTATCCGTCCGACTGGCAGGAGTGTGTAGTGGGTGTGGCCAAACTATTGCATATCACTATCACATGCATTCAAAACTTTTCAAGCAAAGGTTTTAGCCAGGAATGGGTAAACTCTGTCCTGGAGGGCCACTGTCCTGCAGAGTTTATCTCCAAGCCTGATAAACTCTCCTGCCTGTAGCTTTCTAGTAATCCTGGAGACATTGATTAGCTGTGTTTGATGAGGGTCCCAGATAGTAAGCAACCATCCAAACAATGTTAAATCAATGTTAATGTGTCAATGTTAACCGCATTGAATCAACATCACTTTTGCACTCTCAATTAATGTGTGAACTCGTGAATAAAGTCTATAGTCTAAATATAAAGTCTAAATATAACTGAATTTAGTCTGACTGCAACGCTATAGCCTACCTAATGCAGCGACCCATGTGGCGTTTCCTGATGGATCGAGGTCGTTCCTTAACTTCCTTTTCTAATTGCAATTAACACAAGCTCTAAGCGCGTGCGAGTTAGCGCCTATAGCAGGGGTCCTCAACTCTGGACCGCGAGATCCACTGGACTGGCTCACACAGACTGGTTTATCATCACACATATTTTCTTTAATATTTTAATAAAGATTTGATAGATGTGTCAGTCTATGACATTTTGATACATGTCTTGTACAGTTTGTAGTCAGAATCAGAATGTAAATTGATCCACTGAAGGCAAGTGTAAATGAGAACCCAAGTGCAGTTTATCATAAACAAAACCAAGCATGAAACAAAAAACATGGCATGGCATGAAAACTCAAAAACAAGACTTTCTTCTAAAGTCCACGATCATCTCCACTGTTTTGAGTGTGTTAAGCTCAAGGTTGTTATAACTGCACCAGACAGCCAGCTGTTCAACCTCCAGTCTGTAAGCAGACTCATCACCGTCCTGGATGAGGCCGATAAGTGTGGTGTTGCCTGCTAACTTCAGGAGTTTGACAGAGGGGTATTTTGCGGTGCAGTCGTTGGTGTACAGGGAGAAGAGCAGTGGGGAGAGAACGCACCCCTGGGGGGCGCCAGTGCTGATTATGAAGGTGTGGATGAGAATTTTCCCAGCCTCACTAACTGTTGCCTGTCTGTCAGGAAGTTGGTGATCCACTGACAGATGGAGGCGGGCACAGGGAGCTGGGTTAGTTTGGACAGGAGGATGTTTGGTATGATGGTGTTGAAGGCCGAGCTGAAGTCCACAAACAGGATCCTCACATAAGTCCCTGGTTTGTCCAGATGTTGTAGGATATAATGCAGTCCCAAGTTGTGACCAAAACACTGCAGTCATGTCCAATCATTTATGGACGTGGCCTTTACAATGTTGGCTCCATTGTCTATAGTTATGCAAACAAGATTTTCCTCCTCCAATTTCCAGTTTATGAGAGCATTCTTTAATCCCTGTGCCAGTGCTTCGCCAGTGTGGTCCTCAGGAAAAAAAACAATCTGTTGGCACCGACTTTTCAACTCAAAATCATGAGTAATGAAATTAATCATTATGCTCATGTATAACTTTGCTCTGCTGGACCATACATCTGAAGTTGCTGCAAAATAATCTACATCTCGCAGTTCCGTTTCAATTGCTCCACGACACTTGTTGCACAGAGCAGGTATTGCAACATGTGAAAAATAATTACGAGAGGGCATGCAATAGCGCTTATCAAGGGTTTTAATCAGTTTTTTAAAGCCATATTTTTCAACAGTGGTCACGGGAGCCATATCTTTTGCCAGGTGAAATGCTATTGCATCTGTCATTTCTTTGAGCCTGAGGGAGTTTGATGGGTTGGGGTGCTGTGTTGAATTGTGTTGCTTTTCTAGACGTTTACCACAACAAAAAAAACAGGAAAATGTTCAGCGCGACAACACAGAATGATGTTGCACAGCTCACCAGAGCCACGCTCAAGACAGGTCACAGGGACGCGAAAACTTTTATACCAAGTGCTGATTCACCTTACAACCCTGAAGTCACGGGTGACAAAAACGCTCAGCGAGCGGAACCCTCTTGACGAGTCACGAGTTTCCCGAGGGAACGATTTGTGTGCGACACATCCCACTCCGGTTCCGGGTGTGGCAGAAACATTGCCCGGCCTGATTAGCGTTAACCCTCTGAGGTCTGAGGGGTTTTTGGGGTCCTTGAGATGTTCTGACATGCCCTGACATTTGTGCTTTTTTCAGTTGCTTATAAACATATTAATGGCAAAGGTATAATTACACTCTATTTAGCACAAACAGGGCTACCATAATATGTGAGCAACATGCATGTACATGTTTGTATTTTTGAGAGAATAATGTTTATGCATGGTTATTGAAAAAACTAAAAACTAAAGTTTCTGAAATAAGGCCACAAAACACATACTAAATACGTGTCAATAAGACTTTTGACTAATTGATGTCTTTGCCTAGAGTTTTTTCTTCAAAATGATGTGAAAATCATCCTGCCCTTATCATTCACATAACACAATACATTGATTTAAATCTTGTAAAACACTTTTTGTTTGTAAAGGCAATATGCGCAAGGGGCATCAACCATTCAACAGCATCATGCATATGTAGTGGTTCACACCTGAGGAGACAATGGGACCCGCATACTTAATGAGCCATTCATTCAGGTGTGTCACCTATAGCCACAAGAAAGAATGCAAGAGCAATATATATACAGTATATATATATATATATATATATATATATATATATATATATATATTCTACCAAATTGGTTCACAGTTGGAAGCATGTCAATTTTTTTTTTTTTTCACAAATTTTGCTTGCAAATTGTATAATATCCAAGGAAAACATGTCTATTAATTGTGCAGTTAATTCTCATACTGTATTTTCAGTTTTGGAATATGTATCCTCTCCCCAAATTTGTCAATAATAAAACACAATAAAAATTATTTAAAGAAAATGCTTATATTTACCTTTTAAAATTTGTTTACATCTACCTTGTAAATATATATTTTTTTATTAAAAAGGTTACAATTACAACAACAATTGAAGTGTAATCTTTCTTTGTAAAAACTAAAGTATACATTTTATCATACATATTTCAAACTTCAAATATAGCCTACATTGACAAAACATACTATATTTAACATATTAGCAAAAATTGGCAAACAAAAGCTTATTTGAGGTGGCAGATATTTTACAGTAAAAATGTGTAATCTATCCAAAACTAATCAACGAAATGTTGTCTTTCATTTGTCTGTAAAATAGGTCTTTCGTTTTTATTATAAGGAATATAAATGTTAATTTGCAGTTTAATACGTTGCTTATACAAATACATTTTATTTCAACATATTTCAATCGATTTTACTCAGTATAGCAAAATAGTTTGCTAAAAGCAGATCATTTATTCACACACAGAAACGCAATTCAAATTTAAACCGTCTTTTTGCGAGTTGTGGTAAACAGCGCATCTCTGCCGTTCATTCATTCACACAGAAACGCGATTTACTTGAGAATGAAACAAAAAACTTACTACATTATTCCATCCGTTGCTCCTCGAAATACCAGCACTTCTGAGGTAAGTTTTCCATTTTTCGTCACAAGTTTTCCTCACAGCGCTGCGAGACAGTGTAGACAACTACACTTATCTGAATAAACTTGATGTGTTTTCTCGAGCTGATATGTGGGCGTTCACAGTTTGTATGGGATCGTCTCAGTCATTTGCGTTTGAATAGCGCGCGCTCTCCGTGGGCGGGGCCGATTAAAAGGTAATGAGATGAGATGAGCTCGACTGGAATCGCTCTCTTTTAATACAGATTTCACAAGATGAGAATATTTGTTTTTTATATAAATTACTTCATTTAAAAGAAGAGAATTCAAGCTTCATGCCTGTGTGTCTGTATGCCTGTTTGACTGAGTATTCGCTCAGTTATTGTTCATTTTCGGACGCGTTTCAGAATGGACTTCACTGGCAGAGAGAAGGCAGAACTCGCTTCGTGTTTATTTTTCTTTATTTGGCAAAAAGCACAACACTTTGTTTTTATTGTGAGTATACACAAAAATAATACACATTTAACAGAATCGATTGATGTATGAAACTCCTATGGAAAATCAAAGTCAACAGAGTATTTATGAGTTTCTTTTACATTGATAAAAAAAAAGCGAGCTGGTATCGCCGGCGATACCGTAGACCTCAGGGGGTTAATGCACTGCAGGTGGTTTTCTCGGAGCAGTTTTGGGCACAAGCTTGCTCGGGGAAGTTGTCTGGGTGTGAAGGTCTCCTGTTGAAGTCTCCGGGGAAAAGGTTCCCTGTTGAAGTTGTCCGCATTGGGAGTTGTAATCGGCTGTGGTGAAGTCTCGTTGGGGTGAAAGCCGCCCATTGAAGTCTGCTGGATCAGAGTTCGTCTGTGGGAATCAGCTGGACTGATTTATCGATTGGATCTGCGCTGTGAAGGGAGAGAGAAAGATAAGTGAATTGATTTCATCTTACAAACATTCGAAAAGCTTGAAGAGGATGCAGTGAATGTAAATCTGACTGTTGGGGAAGCTATGTGTTTCAGAGTGTGCTGAAGAGAACTGAGGATTGAATATCCCCCACGGGAGTATGACGAATGGATTGAGGCCTCTGATCAGCCCTATCGTGTGAGTGAATTGCAGTGCTTTTGCCTTATTGATACACATTGATTCATTGCTGTGGATTTGAAGTGAACACGAGTGCGGTGTGCTTTTGCTGAGAAGCGGCCCCAACCCCTGCTTACACGTTTGTGAAAAGTTATGATACCTGCTCTCCATTAGAATCCCAGAGTGATACAGCTGAGCTGGTGAAGTATCTTCTTGCGTTATCCTCTCTCGGGCCGTCTGAGCTCTGAGTACTATAATGCCTCGCTGAAACCTCCTCTTAATCCACTCTCTCTGTTTGTGAGCTCCAGGAAGGAACATATTGCTGTGGAAAAATCCTTACCTTCGGACTTACCGTCTGAGCTCCGAAGATATGCAGCATCGCTGAGGAAGTAAGCTTTCAAATCACTCTCTCTCTAATGTGCCCCGACGAAAGTATTCTGTACTGCGAAGAACCCTTACCTTCCTACCCACCGTCTGAGTCTTGAAGTATGCAGCATTGCTGGTGAAGTAAGCTTTTGAATCATTGTCCCACTACTGTGCACTGACGAAAGTATTCTGTACTGAGAAGAATCCTTACCTTCCACTTACCATCTGAGTCTGGGAGTATGCAGCATCGCTGGTGAAGTAAGCTTTTAAACCACTGTCTCACTACTGTGCACCGACGAAAGTATCCTGTACTGAGAAGAACCCTTACCTGTCTACTCACCGTCTGAGTCCTGGAAGTATGCAGCATCGCTGGTGAAGTAAGCTTTTGAATCATTGTCCCACTACTGTGCACTGACGAAAGTATCCTGTACTGAGAAGAATCCTTACCTTCCTATTTACCGTCCGAGTCCTGAAGTGAGCCGTATCATTGGCGAAGTCGCCGTCAGGGCAAAACTGCGACGTTCGATCAGTACCTACCCGTAGCTGAAGAAGACCTAGAGGACACTGAAGTCTATCACGCTTGTGCTCATTGATAAATTGTGTTCAATAAAGATTGTTAGTCCTTTGAAATTATCTCTTGTCTGTGTTGTCCATCTGTTGCGGACCTGTGGTGTCGGCTCCTCACGGTGGTGTCTAAGTCAGGGGTGGCTGGTCATCCGAGTCCGCCCCGGCCCGCACCGGTGACATAAAGTGGCGTAGTCGGCAGGATTCCCACCGTGAGTTGTAGCGGCCACAGGTACGCGATGGTGGACGAAGAGGCACCAGCGGCTCGTCCGCAAGTCATGCCGATCTTTATGGGAGCTCCCTGGTCACAGCGCTATGGAGGGCCAGGATCGGAGTTGGGCTTGCACGATTGGAAGGCGCAGACGGAATATCTGGCCGGATTACAGGGACTGAGTATGAGCAGAGGAATATCAATCTAATATAACTCAATCCTAATGAGTTCATTCATTGTTAAATGAGAACTCCGGTCAATTTTAACATTGAGCTAATTTTTTTGTAAATTTGGAGTGCTGTCAGTACAGAGAACAACGACAAAAATCGGTGTTGCCTACACCGTGTTATCCTCTTTTTAAAATTTGCACCCTGTTGACTTCAATGGGGCACGTTCATACCTGTATTTACATCCTGTTTTCGGGTGAAGTCCACAGTAGTCGATTGTCAAGTTCACGCGCGTGATCATAGATACTAAACCTATGCGCGTGAACTCGACAATCGACTACTGTGGACTTCGACCGAAAACAGGATGTAAATACAGGTATGAGCGCTGGCTGAATTAACATCATTTTTATTCATATCTTTCACATCTACTGCAGTCAGATTCACCGTGTTCACTCTGAAGGAATCACTCACATTGGCTGGGCACTTGTAATGACACATCAAGGATGTTAAGAGGCTAAAAGCAGGTTTAAAACTTGCCCCATTTAAGTCAACAGGGTGTAGGCAACACCGATTTTTGTCATTGTTCTCTGTACTGACAGCACTCCAAATTTACAAAAAAATTAGCTCAATGTTAAAATTGACCGGAATTCTCCTTTAATACTTTCAATGTCTTTTAAATGTTAACAAACAAATTGTGCTGAATTGTTGTCTTTTGTCCTCTTTGTGTTCTGGCTTTGAGTTCTAGCGCTTCCAGAACTGTTTTAATAACCTTTGGTCTAGTTTTAATTTAACAATGTGGAACTAGTGTGACTACATATTTTCAGTAGTATTTTCAGAGCGGTGAACTCACTGTTGAGGTTTGGAAACATGTTTCTGCTGAGTGTGAGAACTCTGTTAGTTTAACCACACGTTTTTAGAGAAACACATGTGGTTAATGAAGAAAGAAAGAAGAGGAACTGACATCTTAACCCACACAGAACTGGTCATCTCTGAACCCAGTTTGGACTGAACCTGGTCAAACAAAAATAACTTCCCAGCGGGCACCTTGACGTCAATTTGACATCAACAAATAGTCAAGATTTTGACCACCATGTATGACATGCATGAATATGCATATTTTCATTATATTTTGTAATTATTTCCTTGTGGTTGTAAAGATGCCTAACAAAGGTATCAATCTAACGTGTTTTTTCTGGTCCCTACATCTCAGGTCAATATCATTGACATTAAATCGATGTTGATTTGATGTCAGGAAACAAGACGTCAAATTGATGTGAAATTTATGTCAAAACAATGTCTATAATGTCTGAAAAAAGTATATTTATTACTCATTGTAAATCAATGTGACTCATTTTCCACATCTAAAAGACCTAGCCTGAATGATCTTGAAAGTTGTAGACCTAGGTCTATGTATTTTGCATGTGTGTTTTTATTTAGCATATTTACATTTAGTTCACATTTAAGATGACAGCAGACACTATAATTGCATATACTATAAAAGGTAAATTTAATCTGATTTTGGAGCTTGATATTGAATGATATCAAAATAGCATTAAAATGACATCAACATCATGGCATCCTGATGTCAAATAGATGCCCAGCAGGCACAGGATATAGACTATAACATCGGTCAGGCGTTGGATTTTGGTTGAAAATTTAAGTCGGTTTGATGTCTAAATCCAATGTTTGTTTGACGTCAGGCTCCAACGTTGGGCAGTCGTTGAATTTTGGTTGGAATAAACCAAACAAAAAGGTGAAATGCATGGCCGTACACTTATTACCAGCTTCACTTAAAACTAACCAGATGTACTTTATTTAATTTCCGGTTTAAAGAAATAATATTTTGTATTTTAAAGTCACCATGATGGTGGTTAGCGTTTGCTTTAGTTGTGCTCTTGACCCTTTACTCTTTAAATTAAACTTTTCTCTGATTGCTATAAATGTGTGTTTATAAAACACAATTGTTATAGCTAAGAAAGCCAAGAGAAAATGAGATCAGGTGATGTTGGCTGTTTATTGACGACGAAGATGATATCATCATGTTATTGCCAGAATCCCTGATCTTACTTAGTGTCTAATGCTTTGATTGTATAGGATTTGTGGTTTTAACATTGTTTTATTCATAATATAAGTCATTTGATTCTACAGCATATCTGTGTTATCAAAAAATATACTTGATTTTTAAAAACTATTTAGTGCACAAAAACCTTTCATCTATGGCAGTACTTAGACACACACAGACATCAAGAAACAGCATATGAATCTCAACAATGGTGACAATCAAACAAAATATCCAGATAATCAGATCAACTCCAGCTGCATAATTTATTAAAGCCGCAATGCATGCTGGGAGATAAGGGTGAGTTTTGATTGGTGGTACCCAGCATGCACTGCAGCATGAAGCATTTCATTGATTGTCACCATTGTTGAGAGTCATACGCTGATTCTTGATGGCTAAGTAATGATGTAGAGCAGAAAGTTTAATGCACTAAATGTTTTGAAAATCCTTTATATTATTTAACAAACAACATTGCTCTCATGCTGTAACATCAGTTATCTTCTATTATGAAACCATATTACAAACACAGGTCCTATATAATCAAAACATTAGACACTGAATAAGATCAGAGATTCAGGCATTTACATGATGATATCATCATCATCATCAATAATCAGCCAATTTCACCTGATCTCATGGCTTATTTTGCTACAACAAATGTGCTTTATAAACACACAATTATAGCAGCCAAAGAAAATGTTAAACTAGAAAGTCAAGAGTCCAACTAAAGCAAATGCAAACCACCATCATGGCGACTTTAAAATACAACTATTGATTAAACCGGCAATTAAATAAAGTAAATCTGGTTAGCTTTAAATGAAGCTGGTAATAAGTGTACGGCCATGCATTTCACCTTTTTGTTTGGTTTATTCCAACCAAAATTCAACGACTGCCCAACGTTGGAGCCTGCCCATATAGCAACATTGTTTCGGCCCAGATCCGGCCCACATCTGGCACTTGTGGAATGCGGATCTGGCCCACATGCAGCGTGGAATGACGGCACTTGGGTGGCCCAATCCTGTTTGCCAGATCTGGGCCACAAGCAGGCCATAGCAATGCCACATGTCAGCCAAGAGCAAAGAAATAAACCAGAACTGGACCTTATCTGAGCCATAAAATCTGTGTATATTAAATATGGAGTCATCCCAGCCTTAATAAGCCTGTTAACAAGCGGAATCACTGAAGAAAAGAAGAGAACAGAAAAAGAGACGAGCAGAAACACAAGAACTACAACTGACTTCAGCCACAGCCTTAGATGAAATCAACTGAAGAGAAAAGAAGACATTAAATCTGTGAAGATCTCAGCAGAGGAGGATTAAACAACTCCACAAACAGCATTACCAGCTTCACTTATTACTAACCAGACTGACTTTATTTCTGTCAGACGTCTACAAAAGTTTTTATTGAGAATGAACAGAGGTTTAACTCTAATGTGTTTCATTTGAAGTCACCATAAGAGTGACTAGTGTTTCCATTAGTTGGACTCTTATCTCTTATTATATCTTTTGTCTTATTTGGCTTCTGTGACAGTGTGTTTTTCAAACACATTTACAGCAGCAAAGAAAGCTAAAGTGAAATGAGATCAGGTGAGGATGGTTTCCTGTTGATGGTTTTATAATCATCATGAGATAACCTTTTTCACTGATGTCTTTGGAATCTAACAGTTGTGTTGATCCATTAATATCTTCATATCACAAACCCTGTGTTACTGCATAATGAGATCTAGCAATATTATAACAGTCAGTTTAAAGCTTTTAACAAACATGAGATAAAAAAAAATTAGCTTAAGCTGACACACACAGATATCAACAATCAGCGTATGAATCTCAACAATGGTGACAATCACAAATATTTTGATCACTGAAAAGCTACTAATTCACAACAGAAACAACAGCAAAAAAATTAAGCAAATATTTAGAATCAAACAAAATTATAGGACAATTCAGCTGCATAATTTATTCATGTTGCAATGCATGCTGGGAGTTTTGTACTATGCTGGTACCCAGCATGCATTGCAGCAAAGTACTTTTGATTGTCACCATTGTTGAGATTCATACGCTGATTGTTGATGTCTGTGTGCGTCTTATTAAACTGACTTTTTGGTGCTCATGCTTGATAAAGTCTTCTAACTTGTTATAATAAATCTGGATCTCATGCTGCAGTAACACACAGAGTTTGTGATGTGAAGATATTAATGGATCAACACAATTGTTAGATTCCATAAACATCAGTGAAAAAGGTTATTTCATGATGATTATAAAACCATCAACAGGAATCCATCATCACCTGATCTCATTTCACTTTAGCTTTCTTTGCTGCTGTAAATGTGTTTGACACACACACTGTCACAGAAGCCAAAGAAAGACAAAATATATAATAAGAGTTAAGATCCCAACTAATGGAAACACTAACCACTGTTATGGTGACTACAAATGAAACATATTAGAGTTAAACCTCTGTTAATTATCAATAAAAACTTCTGTAGACGTCTGACAGGAATAAAGTCAGTCTGGTTAGTAATAAGTGAAGCTGGTAATGCTGTTTGTGGAGTTGTTTAATCCTCCTCTGCTGAGATCTTCACAGATTTAATGTCTTCTTTTCTCTTCAGAACAAGAACTACAACTGACTTCAGCCACAGTCTTAGATGAAATCAACATCTAAGGCTGTGGCTGAAGTCAGTTGTAGTTCTTGTGTTTCTGCTTGTCTCTTTTTCTGTTCTCTTCTTTCCTTCAGGGATTCTGCTTGTTAACAGGCTTATTAAGGCTGGGATGACTCTATATTTAATATACACAGATTTTGTGGCTCAGATAAGGTCCAGTTCTGGTTTATTTCTTTGCTCTTGGCTGACATGTGGCATTGCTATGGCCTGCTTGTGGCCCAGATCTGGCAAACAGGAGTGGCCCACCCAAGTGCCGTCATTCCACGCTGCATGTGGGCCAGATCCGCATTCCACAAGTGCCAGATGTGGGCCGGATCTGGGCCGAAACAATGTTGCTATCTGGGCAGGCTCCAACGTTGGGCAGTCGTTGAATTTTGGTTGGAATAAACCAAACAAAAAGGTGAAATGCATGGCCGTACACTTATTACCAGCTTCATTTAAAGCTAACCAGATTTACTTTATTTAATTGCCGGTTTAATCAATAGTTGTATTTTAATTATCTGGGCCGAAACAATGTATCTATCTGGGTGACGTCAAACAAACATTGGATTTAGACATCAAACCGACTTAAATTTTCAACCAAAATCTAACGTCTGACCGACACTGTAGTCTATATCCTGTGCCTGCTGGGATCGACATCATGACATCTTGACATCAAATAAATGTTGAATTGACATCAAATACCAACAAAGCATGACAACAAAATAACATCAAAATGACATCAGCAGAGGTCAAAATCTTGACATCAAATTGACATCGACACTTTGACGTCAATATGACTTTCATTTTTGACCTATTTCTTGACGTAATTTTGACATCAATGTTTGATGTCACATTGATGTTAAATTGACACCAAATGCCCACTGAGATCACTGCAACGTTTTATGTGATGGGAATAGATCTAAATACTTAAAAAACTTCTCACGATTCGTTAATCTCGATAGCTGTAATAGTAAAAACGTATAATAGTAAATGTTTTCGAGAGAGTTTCACATGTAATGCTAAATATTTCATATGCAAGCATGTCAGCCAATCACAGCAGTGGGCATTTACACTGAAGTCTCACAGCAGCCAATCACAGCAGAGGGTGTTTACACTGAAATCTCACACAGACACGCTCCTTCAAAGAGCGTTCAGAGGCTAAAATCAGGCTAGGAAAAATGCCTTTTATTTCTAAATTATAACAACTTTTGATAAAAAAAAAAAAAAAAAAAAAAAAACATACTAACATTATAAGGGCACCCCAGGAAACATTCTAAAATAATAAAATAATCCATGCAATGGGACCTTTAAAGAGTTTCTGTTGAGTTTTGTGGGTCACCATTGTGCTGAAGAGTAGAGCCTGAGCTTCAGTTCTGGATGAGCAAAAAAACACTGATGTTATTTATGTTGCATGTTGCTTTACTTAACAGTGATTGTGTACTTGTTAATGCATTGATGTGTACTGTTGTTAACTAACACTTATCTGCAAAAGGACTGAATTAAATCGATGTTTTGTGAACTCATTTAAATTAATTATATTTTTTAGAAAAATATTTTTGTTTAGTGGACTCAAATGAAATATGATCACAGTATAAATATGAAATGGCAATTGATCAATTTAAGATAGAATCAGTTAAATCAGTTTACAACATCATGACGTCTTGACGTCAAATAAATGTTGAATTGACATCAAATACCAACAAACAAAGCATGTCAATCAAAATAACATCAAAATAACATCAGCAGAGGTCAAAATCTTGACATCAAATTGACATCGACACTTTGACGTCAATATGACTTTCATTTTTGACCTATTTTGTGACGTAATTTTGACATCAATGTTTGATGTCACATTGATGTTAAATTGACATCAAATGCCCACTGGGTTATTGAATTGATAAATAGTTTGAATTGGATTGATAAATACAAGTATTTGTCTGGTACCTTTTATTTGATGCTGAATAAGACAAAACATTTTAAAATGTACTTATTATTCAGTCCCATAAGTACATAAAAAGAGTTATTTGTACATAATCACATTAATAACCTTATTAATATTTCAAGAGTAAATTAACTTCCATAAATTGCAGATCCTTTATGTATTCCTTAACATGTTTTTAATAAATGTTTATATGTGGTCAGTTAATATATATATATATATAATAAATATACATATAAATTTATATATGAATTTTTATTTTATTTATTTATTTATTTATTTATTTAATATACAAAATTGATGTTACTTAAAGGCAGGGTAGGTAGGATTAAAAAAAAACTTCCAAATTTGTGGAATGATGAATTTCTTAATTTTTGCTATAAATTAGACTTTTCTATGTGGGACATGTTTTGTCCCGACTCTCAAGAATCAGTGACAAAACATTTTAAAATGTCAGTCCCATAAGTACATAAAAACAGTTATTTGTACATAATCACATTAATAACCTTATTAATATTTCAAGAGTAAATTAACTTCCATAAATTGCAGATCCTTTATGTCCTATAACATGTTTTCAGATGAGAAGTTTATGTATGTATAATCTTAATACTTTTAATTCTTCTTATAACTGTATCCACTGTATGTCCGACTGATTGCACTGTATTCCTCCTTTTGATTCTAAACTGAACTCAAATGGCACTGAGAATTGGGTAAGAGACAAACATAAACCACTTAATTGGGGAACTTGAGAGATGAAACCCTGCTGATGGCCTGGGTCTGTGATGGAGTAGTTAGTTTGAGTTTGATGTGTCAGTTAAACTCAAGGTTCTGTGGGTGCGGACTGGACAACAAATGTTTTTTGGGGGTTTGGACTGATGGGTTAGTGAACCCAAGGTTCCCCCGTGAGTCAGTCCTAGAGCTCCTCCTGTCCGATTTTAGGGAAAAAATCTGGTCCATCGGAGACGTCCAATAGATTTCATAGGTGAAAGAACACCTCAAACACAGTGTAATCACAATGGGAAAATCTCACAGTAAAACTGGGAGTTGTGAAAAATATGATAGACCAGTGTGTTGCCAGATGAGAAGTTTATCAATGTATCATCTTTTTACTCTTTTAATTCTATTTATAACTGTATCATATTTCTATTTTAATAATTTCTTTTATAACTGTTTTAATTTTCCTTGGTTTTATTTTGTGATTATTTTCATTCCTTTCTGTGTAAAGCACTTTGAATTTCCATAGTGTATAAAATGTGCTAAATAAATAAACTTGCCTTGCCTATTTAATATGATTTAAGGGTGGAAAAAAATTAAGGCTGAATCGAGGCTGAATGAACGTACATTTTGATATTGTGAGAAATGTACAGTATGTGTCATAAGCAATCGCTTCCGCCTTCTTTTTGGGTCACTACCAGTTGTTTTGATCACATATATTAGATGATTATATACTAGGCTATATATTTATAGACATTTCAAACATACTGATTTGAAATAAGGTGAAATAATACGTCTTTATTATCAATTCATGGCCTGCAGGCTAGAAAATGAGGACAGTTTTACCGTCTTAGATCATTCTCATTAAATCATCTATGTTCTAAAGCAGCTCATTAACTGTCATCTTGAACTTATTATGAGAACAGGCAAAGCTTGATGATGTAAGCGTTTATCACAAGATGACAGGAATGATAATTTGGTGTTTGGACCCTGTGACTAGCTGCTTTCAGCAATGCTTATAATGTTATATTACATTTGTCAATAATAAAGCCTATATGTCAAACGTGTGTATTTATGGTGAAATATATTTTCTCGATGCAGAAACCTCCTGAGGAACCTCTGCTTGAATGAGCTCAAACCTTTACAGATACAGATGCAATGGATTCTGACAGTTTCTAGATGTGAGTTTGTGCAAATGTTAGTGTGCAGAATGATCCTGTGAATCTCAAGCATCATTACATTTTTAAATATCCAGCTCAAAAACAGCAGGCCTTAATGCACAATCAGTGTCCGAATTCACTCATTCACTCCTTCAAGTGCACTATATTAGAGGACTAATGTAGGGAATAGTGAATGAGGGTATAGAGGGCAGTTTCAGATATAGCCAGAGTATTTATACAGTGTTCCCGTCTTATATATCGGTGGAAGAAAGTATGTCTGAGAACCATTAATGTCTTTCACTTCCGATAGGATGGAACTATTCTAAATAAAATCAACCTATTAATTCCATTGTTTCATTATTCTGTGAACCTTAGATGATTCATACACATTTGTATACCTGATACATTTTCATACATAACATTTTGTATAGTGTGGATGCTGTCAATAGATATTTTACACTTAAATGTCTGTTTCAGTGGTTCTTTGGGCTTCCAAATTACAAAAGCACAGACGTTGACACATAAAACATCTATTGACAGCATCAAAATGGTACAAAATGTTATGTATAAAAAAAATAAATAAAAAAAAAAACATTAAAATAAGCTAAAACAAAAAATTCATAATTTTTTAAGTGATTTGGAAACAATCTTGGAAATATGGATATATGAGGTAGCATAATTTTAAAAGTGGGATTTTCTAAACATCGAAAAGTCATGTAAATTAAAAATATATATATATATAGTTATGCCACACAGCAAAATCCCCAGTGTTAAATTAACACTGCCCAGTGTTTATATGAGTCCACACTCAGAGTGTTATAAATAACATTGAAGCAGTGTTGAAGTTAATGAGATAATTAAGTGATTAATTGAGTTTGACCATTATTAAAGTCACCTGATGTTAACAAGCAGAATCACTGAAGGGGAAAAAGCTAAATATTTGAGTCATCATTATGGTGATCAGTGTGTGATTAGCTGGGCTCTTGACCCTTAAAGTTTTAACTTTCGATTTTGTTTGGCTGCTATAACTGAGTTATGACAGCCAGATGACAGGCTGATTCTTGATTTCTGTGTGTCTAAATAAAAGAAAATTTCAAAAATGTTGTATCAGAATGTAACGCAGTTCAGATGTTAAGGGAAGAAGGAGGCGGGAACCGGCATTTAAAGACTTTAATAATAAAATAAACAAACAAAAAAAAAAAGTACAGACAACAGCCCCTCACGAACGACTGCTGTCACATATAACAAAACACAAATAAAATCCAGGCCTGTCCTCTCTCGATACTTCCGCTCCTCCGTAAGAGATACGAGACCGGTGCGTCTCACAGGTGTCGCTCATTAGCAATCACGTCACCGGCCTCACGCCGTCCTCTCACAGCCCACAGCCTCGTCCTGCTCACCACACAGAACAAATAGTAAGAAATCCTTTAGATTATAAGGAAAATGTTCAAAATATTATGCTGTACAAAGACAGTGCTGCCAGAGCCGTCGCAATGGGGTAGGCAAGGTAGGCAGCTGCCTAGGGCCCCCAGCTGAAGGGGGCCCCCGATAGCCGCACGGTCGTTTAGGTTGTGTATCTGCCCTCGTCAAACAGTATCAACCACTGTAAACAAACCATCACAGTGAGACAGCGCAATCCCTCTCCAGTACTGCTCCGTGAGAGGGCCCCCCCAAACTAGAGGGATTCCTCCTATGCAACGACAAACACTATGAGTGCCCTAATCACTGTAATGTTGAAGTGACATCCACCGTCGCGCACCCCCCATCAGGTCCCCCAGCTGTCAGTAACAGCGCTACGCGGGCATTTAAATTTAAAAATGTCATCATGAAGCGCTCATACCCTTCAGGATTTTCCAAAAGACAGAGAAAGAAAGAAGAAAAACGCCAAAGACACAGCGGCAAGTAAACCATTATTATCTCCAAATACAACTGTCTGACGTGTTTTCACATCTCTGCGAACATAAACCTTGACATCAGTGACCAAACACAACGGTATGTGAGCATTGTTAGAGGGTGAAAAAGTTCAACTAACAGTCATACACAACTTTGTTCTGTTTGCAGAATTTAAGCATAAAATACACACTAGACAACTTCTCGCCCCTTCACTGTTGTAGCTACAGCGTTCGAAAACTTCCTTTGAGCCAAATCCTCTTGATGCATCATGCACGAGCCCAGATTAAGGCAAAAGATCATGTATAAAGGCAAAAGCTAGAGAAGTGTTGTAACTTACTCTTGACGGCTGTCTGCCCGCGGTTGCGGT
Organism: Leuciscus idus; assembly: GCA_021554675.1. Lineage (NCBI taxonomy): Eukaryota > Metazoa > Chordata > Actinopteri > Cypriniformes > Leuciscidae > Leuciscus > Leuciscus idus. The sequence continues at coordinate 60,720,551 of CM038621.1, forward strand.
CACCGGTAAAAACTTTGTCAATTCCAAACAAAATGAGCTGGTCCTATGACTCCCATACCATGCAGTTAGGTCCAAACAAAATAATCCATCAAGTCCGGTTACATTTTAGGTGTAAGTTACGCAGGCTATCAATTTCCGTTGGTGATGTTTCTATTCCATCTGGAGAAAAATGCCCTTTTTCCTTCGCGTTTGTCCTTTTATTCTTCTCCATCAACACATCTCAACACTTTGTAGGCTACCGTACGCAACAGGTAGTTTTGCGTATGACGTTACTGTCTGTGGCATTATGGGAAGTGAAGTTATTTTCCTGTAAAGTAAATATCGAATCCTCCACACTTCACTTTCATGATATGCTATGAGAATAACAATAAACGTATGGCTATTCACTTTTGTTTTCTTTTTTTTTTCTTTTTTTTGCTTTATTAGGTGCTTTGCTTAAATTTCTTAAACACTTTGTGTAGCGTACTACAGAGTAATTCATGACTCTTAAAATGCACCAGAATTCAAGAAATCCCATCGGAATTTTAAAAATTTTCCTGAGGGAGGACTTGGGACCTCACTTCACTCTTTTGCCTAGGGCCCCCAAATATCTTGAAACGGCCCTGAGTGCTGCTGTAATCAATAAAGTAAACCTTACTCATAGATTAGGTTTAAGGAGACGAAGCAAAAAGAACAAGGTGAGCGAACACTTCCTCTATGTTGTCCAGCTTCTCTCAACATTTTCCTCTTATATGCAGATCTTCTTGATTTGTGTGATTATATGCAGTTCTTCATGAATTGAGCTCAAACAACATGCTGTAATAATTGTGGGTTGAAACAACTGTGATGTTCATTCAGGTTCGCTGTGATGATAAAGTGACTTATGCTTCCATCAGAGGAGCAAAAGCTGGAGCTCAGGAGAACTGCAGTCAACTTTATGCCTCTGTGAACAAGAACAAATCAGGCAAATAATTATACAAAACCCACATGAGCAGAGGAATATCAATCTAATATAACTCAATCCTAATGGGTTCATTCATTGTTAATACTTTCAATGTCTTTTACATGTTAACAAACAAACTGTATCAGATTGTTGTCTTTTGTCCTCTTTGTGTTCTGGCTTTGAGTTCTAGCGCTTCCAGAACTGTTTTAATAACCTTTGGTCTAGTTTTAATTTAACAATGTGGAACTAGTGTGATTACATATTTTCAGTAGTATTTTCAGAGCGGTGAACTCACTGTTGAGGTTTGGAAACATGTTACTGGTGAGTGTGAGAACTCTGTTAGTTTAACCACATGTTTTTAGAGAAACACATGTGGTTAATGAAGAAAGAAAGAAGAGGAACTGACACACAGAACTGGTCATCTCTGAACCCAGTTTGGACTGAACCTGGTCAAACAAAAATAACTTATTGAATTGATAAATAGTTGTTTGAATTGGAATGATAAATACAAGTATTTGTCTGGTACCTTTTATTTGATGCTGAATAATACAAAACATTTTAAAATGTACTTATTATTCAGTCCCATAAGTACATAAAAACAGTTATTTGTACATAATCACATTAATAACCTTATTAATATTTCAAGAGTAAATTAACTTCCATAAATTGCAGATCCTTTATGTCCTTTAACATGTTTTCAGATGAGAAGTTTATGTATGTATAATCTTAATACTTTTAATTCTTCTTATAACTTTATCCACTGTACGTCCGACTGATTGCACTGTATTCCTCCTTTTGATTCTAAACTGAACTCAAATGGCACTGAGAATTGGGTAAGAGACAAACATAAACCACTGAATTGGGGAACTTGAGAGATGAAACCCTCGTTAGGGAGACGTCCAATAGATTTCTTACGTAAAGAACACCTCAGACACAGTGTAATCACAATGGGAAAATCTCACAGTAAAACTGGGAGTTGTGAAAAATATGATAGACCGGTGTTTTGCCAGATGAGAAGTTTATCAATGTATAATCTTTTTACTCTTTTAATTCATTTTATAACTGTATCATATATCTATTTTAATTTATTTTATAACTGCTTTAATAATTTTCCTTGGTTCATACATAACATTTTGTACAGTGTGGATGCTGTCAATAGATATTTTACACATTTGTATACCTGATACGTTTTCATGCATAACATTGTCACGCTTGTTCTGTGTTGTTCCTCTGTTGTCACCAGTCACATGTCTGTCTTGTTCAGTTTTCCTGCTTGTTGTTATCAGTTCAGTTAAATCACCAGTGTCCTGTTAATTATCATCATCTGTCTCACCTGTTTCTGTTCTTCAGTGTTAGTATTTAGTTCCCTTCAGTTCAGTCAGTCTTTGTCTGTTCTTGTCTTTGTTTAGTGGTTTTTGGTGTAATGTAATCTTGCTTGTCTGTACCTGTGGAAATACCTTTTTGTGAGTAAAAGTTTATATTTGGAATCTTCTGTCTTCATCATCTTTTTCATCATCTTACACCAAACTGTGACAGAAGAACAGAGCAACTAAAATTTAATATGGAGGTGTAACGTAAACGACTCTGGGTAAATGTGAATTAGCTCAAGGATATAGGGAATTTTGGAAATATTAATAATTATAACTCATGGTCATAATAATTCAGAAATCGCATGTACATTTATTTGATCAATTGTCGAGATTACCTTGTTCTGTAACTGGTTTGGTCATCAGTCATTCGTCCAGCGAATAAATGTAAGATTATCACAGTTAAGAAGGGGGTATCCCTTTACAAACTCCAAGAAAGTTTTATCTTCTGGCCACGAACATCAAACTTTCTGAGTTTATGAATTAAGAACTACTAAATGTAGTTTACAATATCGAGCTTTGTAGTTTAGATCTTTTAGTTTCATTGACTTATAAGGTGGGTTTTCAAACACAGAGACAATTAAAAGTATAAATGGGTTTATTAATAAAATGGCACACACTAGAGATTATATAAGCTACAGATATAAACGTCCGTAAAAATGCAAACAATAAACAAACAAACATTTAACCGAACCAAAACATAAAACATAGCGTGATCAGAATGAAATGAAATGAAAGAAAGAAAGATATAGAGAGAAGGGAAAAGCTAGTAATTATTACATACAGAAACCTAAGTTCACGAGACACCTGGAACAGCTTTTATAGGAATCAATATAGCCTACTTGCAAGATTCTGTGCTCTTTCGGGTGAGGCTGAGGCTGAGGCAGGACAGCGCGGACGGTATCCTGTTTCTGCTGTGTCTTCCGGTGTCGCGGGAAGCTTAAAAAGGCTCACTGAATGTAACGTTACCGAGAAAGTTCAGATTCATCTCCCGGGCAGGGAGAGGTTGCAAATCTTGGTTGCAAAGGACGCAGCTACGACTCGAACATGTGTTCGTTCGATAGAGAAGGCCAGGGCCTCCTTCAGATGTTCCTTGGAGAAGCGCTGCGCCGGGGAGAAGAGGAGGAAGGGTGAGAGATCAGGGATGAGAGTTGAGAGAGAGCGTGTAACAGGCGAGTCCCGTCTTTTGAGGGAATCCTGTGTACGCCTCCTTTTGCGTGAAGGGCAAATCATCTGTCGAGATTTTTCGAGCGGGAAGATTCCTTTGTCCGGTTAGACACGCCCACTCGAATGAGTCATGATTGACTTTAACTTGAGAGGATTTTCTCCAGACATATGAACTGTATAAAACAATGCGCATCACTGCATTCTGCTATCGGAATTCAACTCCGTTAGCTGGAGAGGATTACAGAGATATCAAAAATAGAATATAGACGTTGTAGCAATGCAAAGATACATTATTATGCATTAGTATAGGCATTTGCAGTTCTATTAATGTTACAATAGGACATATATGCTTCCCTATGGTTTACACACACCTCTTAACACAAAAAGGGATATTTTTAGTACAGTTAAGAGTGACTTTATGGGTAAAAGTCCTTTTCTGTAGGGGGTTTCTGTTTCAAAGTCCAGAGTGTGTTTGTGTGTGTGCGTTGGAATGTTGCGCACCCGTGGTCTCCTTTGCATAGGGCTGGATGAGCTTGGTGGTCAACTTTTATGACCTGCCATTGAGATCGGGTTACGGGATGCGATTCTACTGGGAGAACATTCTTCAAAAATACATTTCAGAGCCAAACACTCGAAGATCATAACTATATGATCAAAACAACATTAATCACACATGCATACAGGAAGTTCAGATACAAGTCTGAGTTACATACATTAAAGGATGTTTGTGTGTGTGTGTGTGTGTGTGTGTGTATGTACGTGTGTGTGGAGTATCTGGAATGTCACGAGGCTGTAAAGTCACAGGGAGTCCATGCTCAAATGGGGGTTTTAGAGGGGATTCTCCAAAACAGGGTTCCCTATGTGACTCAAATGTCCCTCTGGGGAGCCACAAAGATGCCATTTTGACCGTTCAAGCAGACTTAGAGGCGCCATGAACAAACTCGTTGTCTCGATGTGTTTGGAGATCAGGATTTACTAATTTGAACAGAATGTGACCGCATGTCATAGTCATTGTCGTTACAGAGGACTGTTTATATCAAAATGGTCGTTCACTGGAGGAGTATGTGGAGGTCTATACCTCGACCTTTATCAAGACGCAAGTTGGGATGAGGATTCTCTGAAACAGCAGTTCTGGAGCGGGATGGATGACCTACTCGCCCAGATGCTGCTGTTTGGGAGATGTTCACCTGCCGTTCGTCGAGTTCATCGAATCCTCCGCCATCGTCACGCGATCAGTGAACTGGGATTCCTACTCTGGCGACTCGTGCTGGATGAGCAGAACAGACGTTTACAATAGTTTACTATGTTTTTTTGTTGTTTTTTTAAAGCAAAACGACCTTGGAGGCAGTGACACAGTGAGCACCGTAATGTAGATCCCGAAGCCGCCGCCATTTGCGCCATTTAGAATTTCAGCCGCCGCCAGCCAATAATTTCGTAAGCCAAATTGAGCCGCCATCTGATAAAGTTTGGCTGAGCCGGCTAGAATTATTTGCATCAAATAATAATTCTATCACATAGAGACATACACACACGAAATATATAACCAATACACGAGATCTATTTTCCCACTGGATTCATAACAGCACAGTCTTGTGCTCGTTGCTACGATACACAGACTCACAGTGAATTGAGGAGACTGGCGCCCAGTCTATTTTTAACGCGCCGCTTACGCTGAATTAAAGTGACAATGCATTGATCATGGCCAAAATACACCGCAATTTTACCCAAAAAGTGCATTGATGGTGTATGTTGTGTTTTAAACGGTCAATCAAATGACCAACAGCAATTTAAAAACAAAACAAATGTCCAAAAACAAACTTGTTGCCCGAACAATAAAAACAAAGATGAACCAAAAGTTATATAAATGAAATTATTAATAAAATACAAAAATACTTGCTTCTTGACAAGTCTTTTCTCCTAAATGTATTTGAAAACAAAATAAGCAATGGCAACTCACCCATTATAGAGTACTCTGTCTGTACACACAGTGGCGGTTCTACATTGAATTACACCCTGGGCGAGACCCCTTTCGAGCGCCCCCCCGGCGCCCCCCAAATATAATTTTTGTTACCCCATTGGCAGATAATGTTTTGCTTGTTTTAAGCAAAAACTCAATTTTTATTTATTTCCCCAGAAAACAAGACTTAATATCTTATGTAATTTTACTACTTTAGTAAAATAACGTTATGCATCTTTATTTAAGAAATGTTTGATATTTGGACTGGAAACAAGACAAAAATACTAAGTAAGAAAAGCATTTTTGCAGTGTAATAACTGAACTTGCAACAGTTTTGTTGCAAAGAACAATATTATGGTGAAATTAGATCTCGTGTTTGAGTTAAAAACGAATTAGAGTTTTAAAGTTTAAAGTTTAAAGAGTTATACCAACCAATTAATATTGCCCCTTCATTCATGACATGGATACCGTAATCATATAGAGTAAACATAGTTGCATTGCATACCTTTATCTTTCGCTCGTTTCTAAATTGGGTACCTGATGGCTTTGACCTTTCTTGTCCATCTCTTATTTGGCCCTCGACATCGACAATCAACAGATCCCCTGATCCCCCCATAACTGTCACTCACGCTCACGAGTCACGACCAGAAGTCAAGACTAAACCAATTCACCTTGGTGGTGGTGACCAAGTAATCGTTTTGTATTACCTATTTTTATTAGCCATTCAGACCATTCAGAAAAACAAAAATGTGCAGGAAATATAGAGGCCCATATTTATAATATTATGAATGAAATGTGCGTTATCTGGAAGAAAGTCGAGGTGTGACTGATAACTTCGATAACTATATGGATCCCCCCCCCCCCCCCCCCCTGTCCGTTCCATTTGGGAGAGACCCAGAGGTGAACTGTCATCCGCGCCCGCGCCTCCGCGCCCCCTCCCCTTTCCCCTTCTCAAACAAACAGCTTCTGTGCACGCCTGCAGCAGCAGGGGGCGCAAATGTGGCAATTCCCCACACAATGAAATGATAGATAATAGAAAACCGCTTCGCGGCGCAGATTTTTATTTATTTTTTTCTGCTCGTGCCGGCGGTGCCGCCCCCCCCAAAATGCCGCCCCGGGCGATTGCCCGGTTCGCCCGTGCCTAAAACCGCTACTGTGTACACACGCCGCGGTTCAGCCGCGCGTGACAAACGCTGCCAGTGTGAAAGCAAAACGCACGTGTCCTGCTCCCGCTCACCATACGCACTGCTCCTGCGCTGCTTATGCTCTGCTAAAGCGTGCAGTGTGAAACCTGCGTAAGTTATCTTTTGAGCCTTATATTGCGCTAATACTGTCAAATACAGACAATGTTTACATAAACAAAGTTGGTTATGTCTAAAGTGAAAGCAAACAGAGGAAATTAATTAAAATCTGCTTGTCATATGCGTGTATATTAGACGCGTCGCGTGCAGTTCTTAAAGAGACAGTAGCCCTAATAATAAACATGCTGCCGCTTGTCCTTAAAGAGATAGTTCACCCAAAACCAAACAGTTGCTGGTCCCCATTGACTTCCATACATAGTAGGAAAAAATATACTATGGAAGTCACAGGGGAACATCAACTGTTTGGTTACTCACATTCTTTCAAATAACGTTTATTTTCAACAGAAGAAAGAAACTTATTCAGGTTTAAAACAACTTAAGAGAGTAAATTATGACTTTTGGGGGGGAGAACTATCCCTTTAATGTTAATAAAACAACAAAACACACAGAGGAAATCATTCACTGCTCTTGACTGAGAACTTTAAGTCTGTTGTGTTTTATTTTCATATTTGTTCATTTAATTACTTTCTTCAATTCTACTGTTAAATACACCTATAGCTGAAAAAAATAAAGCACTGTTTATTTCATTTGTATATTAAGTTGTGTATGTGTAATATGTATCTCTGTTCTTAATTTTTAATAACAAAGAAAATAGTGACAAAGATTTTTATTTTCGCCACTTTGGCCTAAATGTCTGCCATTCTTTTTTATTTTATATTTTGTTACCTATATTTTGTTACCTATAAGGCTTTGCTTTTAAAATAGGGACATTAGTTTGGCTGTAATGCTCAGTCACATGCAAAATAGTAAAACCAACATGAAAAAAGAATCGTGATAAAATCATGATTTTCCTGAAAAAATAAATAAAATCGTGATATGATATTATTGCCATATCGCCCACCCCAGGTGTAAAAAAGTGCCTAGATGTGCTTAGATGCTAAAAAGATGTGTTATTATTGATCATTATATCACACTACAATTAAACATAATGAAACATGCATTTGAATTTAAATTGTTTTATTAGCTTAGCTAATATAATTTATTAGCTTTTTCTAGAGATTGCAGTCATGCATGACATGGTGAAAAATGACTTGAAATAATACTGAAAATAGGTTAAGATGAATGTTAAAGGTGTGCCCCCTAAAAGCACAAGTGGCCCCTGCCTGGCCCCCCCAGTTACTGTGGTCTAGAACCGCCACTGTGACTACTTTGACGCTCGTTAACTCATAATTCGATTCTGCGACTTTAGGCGGGGTTTCACAGGCGGGGTCACATATTTTCTTATTGTAACTCCTCCTAACATCCACCAAACTTGGCTCAGACCTTCAAACTGTTCTGACTCGAGCTGCTTTATCTTTTATAACTGATCAGACATACGTTTTTCCAAAAATGACGATCAAAAACAGAATCAGAAAGAGCTTTATTGACAGGTATGTTTGCACATACGAGGGATTTGTTTCGGTGACAGAAGCTTCCACAGTACAACCAGAATAACAGTGACAGGACACAGATAATAAACATAATAGGTAACACTTTATAATAACTGCACGCTATTAATCATTAGTCTGATACGTTATTAGATAGAACTGTTATATATAAAAGGAGACAAAAGTAGACAGTATATGAAAAGTTATTAGCGTATGCCGTGTGGTTGATGTACAGTGTTGCTGAGCAGAAATACATAATCATGTTTCGCTTGATCCCCTCAAAGTTGCATTGGATTTTCTCCTCAGCGTAAAGGTTAAGAGGCTCATCTATCACTGTTTTCCATGTTCGTAGAGTTAGTTTCTGGAGTAAATATATAGGCTATAAAATGTGTGTTTACACAGCTTTTTAAATAATGCAGGTGCTGGTGTTTCAGTGCGTTCGGCCAGTCAGCGAACACTAACATCAATGATAGTTCCTATAGTGCTGGTTTAGACCGACTCTGAAGTAGGAGTAAATGAGTTCCTCCAAAAGGAGTTCCTAGAAATAAAATCGTTCCTACTAGTTCCTGCAGTGCGAACACGGTTCCTCCATTGTGAAAGCCACTAATAGATTCTGCCAGCTCTTTTACTCACTCTGGATGAGGACAGTTCTTGGAGAGTGGGGAAGGGTGTACCAGTGATTCGCTCAGCAGACTATCCGCTGTAGTCTTCTGAGATCTGATAGCTGAGCTGAACCAGACAGTTCTAGAAGTGCAGAGGATTCAGTGACTGCAGAGTATACTTGTATCAGCAGCTCCTGTGACAGGTTGAACTTCTTCAGGTGCAGGAGGTACATTGCTTTTTGACACTGGCGTCTATGTGGAACTCCTCCTTCAGGTCCTGAGAGATGGTGCTGAACGACTCATGCTGTTCATGATGGTGAGTGGGAATGATGCTGAGGCGTTTCTCCTGAAGTCCACGATCATCTCCACAGTTTTAAGTGTATTAAAGGGTTAGTTCACCCAAAAATGAAAATTAGTCCATGATGTACTCACCCTCAAATCATCCTAGGTGTATATTACATTCTTTATATAAAATGAGTTATATTAAAAAATGTCCTGGCTCTTCCAATCTTTATAAACATATTATGCTATTTGTATGCTTTAGTAGAGTAAAAAAGTGAACTACAGCACCTTTACACTCAGATCTTGAAGAACTTTGCAGTCCTGTGGCTCCCTCTAGTGCACAACATTAGTGGCTTATGAATCGCATTGATAAATATGGCAGATTTTTTTTAATGATTACACATTTTTTAATGATTACTTTTTACTGATAATATACTCACATTAAGCTCAAATTCACTAATTCGTGGTACCTTATTTCATGCTTTAACAGTTGAATTATAAACTTGCTATGAACTCTAAACAACCCAGTAAAAAAAAAAAAAAAAAAAAAAGATTTTGTGTGATCATGTTGATGTTTATAGATGTTTTGTCATTTTTGTACATTTATTATTGCAGACAAAATATGTTTAGAACACAGGCATGAAAACATAATTTCAAAATCTCCTGTAGACATCACATGTATGTTAAAATAATGTATCATTTTAGGCTATAAGAACTATAAAAATAGACGGAAGAATAATCAATATTAGCCTAACAATTAAAATGGAACAATTTTCCCTTTCGAAAATGCGGCAAATTATATCAAACCTAAAAGGTCCCGGAGCGGTTGCTCTCCCCTACACGTGCAAAGTTGAATGCAACAGCGAAATTTCATGTTAAACGTCTTCTTTTTAACAGGCTCTAAGGAAGGAAAATGCCCTTAACGTGAAACTTTGCGTGCTGCGTTCATATAGGCTCTTGTCTGTATATAGTTTTCCTCCAGGAGAGCCTATTATAAAGAAAAAGATTAACGTTAATGCAGTAAGACGGTGATATTAAAACTCAGTAGCCTATACACCTTATTGAACATGCAACGCGCTATATCTCATTAATCGTTTTATAATGCTGCATTAATAAGGTAGGCCTACATTGTGTACTAAATTTGGTGTGTCAATATCACTTTCTTAAGCCACATTAAAGGACAAGTTCGGTATTTTACACTTAAAGCCCTGTTTACAGATCGTTTCTGATGAAATAGAACGGTTAAGATAAAAATTGGGACACATGCTGCTGACCCCCACATGTTTATTTCCACTGTATGCCTCTCTGAGCATTTGTCTTTCCCTTGGCAAGCCACCTTGCCACCCCTGGGGTTGAAATATTCCACCTGCGGCTGGATAGCCCAGTTATTCTCCATATGCAGCCCCTCCGTGTCATATGAGTATTCTGTAAGTCCCCCCCTTTTGGGCTGGCACTTATTGCATATTTCCACTGAGATATGTTTCCCAGTGTACCTTGGTATTCCTGTGTTAAGTAGGAGTCCTTCGTCCCTGCTAGTCTCACGACAGGGATCTCAGACTTACGCAGGGCACTGGAAGACAGCTGAGGTGGCGTGATTAGACTGGGAACCCCATTCGTCGTCACGACGTAACTAGTAGTGACCACGAAAGGGAACGTCTCTGTTACGCATGTAACCCTCGTTCCCGGAGTAGGAAACGGAGACGTTACGTCTCCCTGCCACTTCTGCTGTACCGCTGGAACACCGGAGTTCAGTCTCGGCTCCTCAGCGAAGAAACATATCTGCATGTTCCCAGCGTACTTCCTTATATACCCACGAGGTAAGGCAGAGTTTCGCAATGCAAATTCCGCAGACCCATGGGATTTCTTTGCCATTGACTCGTTTTATTTCTCGAAGATGAGAGGCTTTTCCAAGCGAAACCCCATTCGTCGTCACAACGTAACGTCTCCGTTCCCTACTCAGGGAACGAGGGTTACATACGTAACCGAGACGTTTCTATTATAAAACTCACCTGAAGCTACACATGAACTTCCATACAGTGCAGAAACCACATCACCACAGTCTGAGATCACGGTAAGTAGTTCATCTTTATGTGCTGAGAAACAAAAGCCTCTTCTGTGTAAGTTAGTTTCCCAACAGCCACGATGAGAGAGACGACATTTTGTTGGTTGATTGGTTTCTACTAACTCATGTTCACAACAACACAAAAGTTCAGTCCGATTTTCACATGCAATTTGCCTGTTCAGACCAATGCATAAAATAGCAGTAGATGCAAATTCACTCTCTCACTGTAGGTGGCTTTCCTGGAAAAGCAGAAATAAAGCAATATACAACCTTCTGTTTCTGACATTGACTTGTTATGAAGAAGAATGTCAAACAGTATTTGCATGGTTTCAAACAGCCGTTCAGAATTTTGTATTTGCTATGGGGATTATTAAGAATACAGAGATGAGAGACGCTTCTAGATTATTTCTCAGTTAATCAAGTATAATTTGTTTTTTATGTGTACGCAAGGCTCTGCATACAGTGCATGTGATACAAAGTTCATCACCAGAATAGTATGCGCACCACTCGATTTAACCTTGCCATGCAGGTCGTACTTACTTTTGCACTTATATACAGACCTCCGAAATATAACAAAGATTTTATTTTGGAATTTTCTGAATTTTTATCTCCTATGACCACTTGCTTCTGACAGCCTTGTTATATAAGGTGATTTTAATATTCATATCGGCTGCCCGGATAGGCCCCTAGTACAAGATTTTGTAACTGTGTTCGATTATTTTAACCTTACTCAGTCTGTAGTGGGATCTACTCACTTACAAGGCCACACTTTAGATTTGTCCTGGGGTGTTCCGGTGTGTGAGCTTGTTATAGAAAACATTGGGCTATCAGATAATTATATTATTAAATTTAATATTTTTTACTAGGCCCACTCGAGGCTGTGAGTCAGTTGGTCATCATGTTAGGCCCATTAATGCTTTGACTGCCTCTGAGTTCTCTGAGGCGTTTAAGTCTCATACGCAGCTGTGTGTCATGGATTTGTCTCCATCTTGTCAGGGGTCAGATATGTTAGTGGCAAGTTTTAATTCAAAATGCAATGGTATTCTGGATTCCATAGCCCCCTTTAAAAAGGTAAAATCTAAAAGGTCGCTCAGCCCTGACTTAATGCGGAGAGTCGAGTACTTAGGCAAAAATGGAGACAGGCTGAAAGGAGATGAAAATAAGATAAGCTCCAAGTGTTATATGAGATACTCAAAGACTGTATGATTACTCACCAACAGTTTGTTGAATCTGCTAAGGCACGATATTTTTCAGTTTTAATCTCACAGAATCATTATTGTCCAAGAGTGTTATTTCTAGCAATAAATACAGTCCCGAACATTGTAGGCCCAGCTGTTGTTGATAATACTGTGACAGCCTGTGAAAGTTTTTCGCAATTTATTGTGGATAAGATCACTGCTACTAAAGCAAATATTTCTAATTCTGTTTTGAATCCAGCTTCTCTTCTAGTTCAGCCAGACTCTTGCACCACTGCTCAGTTATGGATGTTTGAGCCTGTTTCACTATCTAATCTGCTAGAAGTTATTCAACATCTTACACCATCTTATTGTTCTTTGAAACTTTGAGAAGTGCAGTTTCAGTGCTGCGTCAAGCCAAAGGATCTGTTGCTGTCTGTAGACTCTGGGAATTGTGCGGTTTTAGTGCTTCTTGACCTTAGCGTGGCTTTTGACACTGTGGATCATGGGGTCCTTCTTGAACCGTTTGAAGGAGTGGGGTGGGATTAGGGGGCTTGCTTTTAAGTGGTTCTCCTCCTATTTATATGGAAGTTATTTTGCCGTGGAGCTTGGAAGCTCTATTTCGTCTTCTCAGCCTATTTCCTCAAGGGTTCCTCAAGGTTCATGGCTTGGTCCTGTTTTATTTTCCCTATATATGCTCCCTCTGGGGTTAATCTGCCAAAAATATAATGTGTCTTACCATTGTTATGCTGATGATATCCAGCTATATGTGCCCATGAGATGTAATGACGACTCCAACATTACAACTTTGTTTGAGTGTTTGGACAAAATAAGTGTGTGGTTGGCTGCTAATTTTTTGCAGCTCAACGAGTCAAACTCTGAAGTGGTGATTTTGGTCCCCCAAAGTTAGCCAAACTGCTTTCTGTACATCTTGACCCCTTAGCCACTAATGTCAACACCCAAGCAAGGAACTTTGGTGTATTTTTTGATTCAGAGCTGAAATTTGACAAACAAGTCAATGCAGTAGTTAAAAGTAGTTTCTATCAATTGGGGAGCATCGCCAAATTGAAGATATTTTTTTCTTTTAAGGACATGGAAACTGTCATTCTTGCTTTTATTTCATCCAGATTGGATTATTGCAACTCGTTATATTTGGGGTTCCCAAACCTGTCCTGGAATCCCCAACACTGCACGTTTTCTTTGTCTCCCTAATCAAACACACCTGATTCAACTCATCAGCTCATTAACCCATTTAATTGTTTTCTCTTGAATTGCCGCGGGGTGTGAATTGTACTAAAAAACCTTGCCTTATCTTCTCTAAAAAGCGTGCCACACATTCAGCTGACATTGACCACAATTTCAGTAAACAGAAAAACCTATTCAGTGATGAAATGTTTTCTGTGTTGACACAAATCTTGTGCGATGTCCTGTCCTAAACTGCCGAGATAATCACACAATGCCTGCCATAGGCTACACGTCTGCTAATGACATGTCCGATACGCATAATACCAATGACTCCTTTGAACCATTCACTTTAATGAAGGGTTAAAACAACTGATCTGTCCAACACTGAATTGGTATATAAAATCGGTAACACTTTACAATAATCTTCCATTTATTAAACTCTAGTTAACTACATTAGTTAACATACTATTAATAAACTGCACTTCTACGGCATTGTTAATATTAATTTTAATATTCAGGCTACTAATAGCCTACGTTATTGAAATCAAAAGTTGTATTTGTCAACATAGGGGAAAAGGAGAGATCTGGGTGCGGGAGGCCCATCTAAGATTATCTCGTCCTGGGCCCAGGCAAGACTGTCAGCTGGCCTGCATTTACCAATTGTTTCGCCTCATTTTGTTTTCTTTCCTTCTCCTGTCTTTCTTTCCTTTTTTTGGTGGCCTGATTTGGCTTTCTTTAAGAAAGACATTTCTACAGCAGAATTTTGCGCTCCACCAGATGCTCAACTAACTAATATGAACATAATGCGTGCAGATGGACTAAACCATTTGGCGCATTAGCAAGGGGTGGGACCAGTCAGTCATTCAACCAAGTTATTCAGCCAATACACTAACTTTACATTTCATCTGACATTCATTATGAAATTTAATTTTAAAATGAAAATATCCAGGTAAAATAAAATATATTCCAGACTTTTCAAGGGCCCTCTCTCCCCTTGGGGCCCTGGTAATCAGTACTGGTTTTACCCCCAGTCCGACGCCCCTGCTCTGTCCTGTGGACTATATCAGTAATAGTGTAGGGAATAGTGAATGAGGGTATAGGGTGTGATTTGGGACACAGCCTCTGAGTGTTGATTCTGAACACTGATAATTCAGTTATATTGCAGTAGACTACTTTATCAAAAACAACAAATGTTACCCAGAATGCATTATTTTCTATGGTTTATTACTGTTTTAATGGAAAATGGTATGTTACTGTTAGAATTTGGCGTTTTTTTTTACATCTCAGTTTTACAGTGTCTGAGAATTAAAGATTGATCATTTACTGAGTGAGTTCAACAGTTCAATCACGAGCGTCACTCTTGCACAAACAACAGCTTCTTTTGGGGCAGTCATGGCCTAGTGGTTAGGGAGTTGAACTGGTAACCCAAAGGTTGCTGGTTCGATTCCAGAACCGGTGGGAAATGACTGAGGTGCCCTTGAGCAAGGCACCTAACCCCTAATTGCTCCCCGGGCGCCACACAAAGGCTGCCCGCTGCTCTGGGTGTGTGTATCCACGTTTGCAGTGTGTGTGTTAACTACACTACTCTGCTCCTAATGTGTGTGCATTAACTTGGATGGGTTAAATGCAGAGGTCAAATTCCAAGTATGGGTTACCATACTTGGCCGACGTGTCACTTTCACTTTGTTGCTTTTTAAGCTAAGTTGAACTGCATTAGACTGTCATAAATATTCACATTAACTTTTAAATCTTACTCTACAACAGTTCCTAACACAAAGCATCACATACCGAAGATGTGGATTACAGCACATGAATAAAATATTGTATATTTCATGAAATCTTATTAATAAAATGATGCCCCATGATAAACAAAATTAATGAATTATTGCATGATTATGGTTAAATCATATAATCAATTCAATATTTTAAACTGTGGTATTTTAAGTAATCTTTGAAATTGCAAGTCATAACAGATGAAACATATTCATTTCAAATGAAGGAAATTGTAAATCTGTCAAGTCAACTGCATTATAGTGCACTTAATTGTCCTGATTTGGATCAGATGATTACTGGATTGATCTGAGACACACTCCTCACACCAACAACCGGCCCTCATGTTGTTTGTATTGTCCTGTATTGTTTGTATTGTCCTTATACTGTTCGTTGCTCAGACTCGCTCTCCCAGTTTAAAACTAGATTAAAGTCGCATCTCTTCAGCCAGGCATTCATGTAATATTTTTAATCTTACAGTTCAAACTACAATCCGGCCTCTAGCTCATAAATGCCAGAGGAGAACTGGCCCCCGACTGAGCCTGGGTTCTCCCAAGGTTTTTTTTCTCCATTAGGTCACCTGATGGAGCTTTAGGACACCATTAGGTCACTTGATGGAGTTTTTCGGTTCCTTGCCACTGTTGCCTTTGGCTTGCTCAGTTGGGGATATTTTGGGGATATTTAATTTAATTTTATCAATCAATAAATTCCACTTGAAACAAACCTTGTTGTATTATTTTAATTTAATACTGTGAAGCTGCTTTGATACAATCTGTATTGTGAAAAGCGCTATACAAATATACTTGACTTGACTTGACTTGACTTGTTTGCCGTGATCATGCTGTGCCATCACTGCCACACACGGCTCAGCTCCGGCTGACAGGAGACCAGCAGAGAGTATTAAACTGGACAAGCTCTCTGTCACACCTGACGAGGTAAGAAGCCCAAATATGAGCCCCTTCCAAACACAAGACTCAATGCTGTTTGCTCTGTGACCTCTGCCGTTTTTATTAACGTCGACTGTCATTGAGGTTTGAGTCAGTTGCTCAATTTGACCTCTAGAAGGAATTTGTTTACAAGGAATTTGTTTTGGTGACAGAAGCTTCCACAGTACAAACAGACTGACAGTGAGTGACTGGACACAGATAATAATAATAAAAAAAAAAAAAAATTGAATAAGTAAATAGGAAATAACAATATATATATATATTTTTTTTTAAAACTCAATATACATAAATAGACGATAGATGGTATGTGTGTACAAATGCAATGAAATGTACAGTAAATAAGTATGGTGTGTTAAATAAATAAATGTATAAATAGTGTTTAAGTATTGCACATGTTTATTGCTAAGTGCAGGCATTAACTGTTCATGAGGTGGATTGCCTGAGGGAAGAAACTGTTCCTGTGCCTGGCCGTTCTGGTGCTCAGAGCTCTGTAGAGCCGACCAGACCACAACAGTTCAAAGAGGAAGAGGCCTGGGTGTGAGGGGTCCAGTATAGGGGGTTTCCCACCGGGTAGTTCTAGGAACTAACCACCTTTAGAAAAACAAATTCTGGTTGTATTCGCACCGCCAGTAATAACTCTGGAGTGCCGTAAGCTGTGCTTGTGACTTTTATTTTGACGGCACGGTGGAACTTTATTTTGACGGCGCTGAGAACGCCAGAGCCTGAGCAAACAAACAGTGCTTGCATTCTCCGTGTTCATTAGTTTACGATCAGTCCTGTCTAATACGTTATTAGATAGAACTGTTATACATAAAAGGAAACAATTGTAGACAGTATATGAAAAGTTATTAGCGTATGCCGTGTGGTTGATGTCCAGTGTTGCTAGTCAAGTCTCCTTTATTTATATAGTGCTTTTTACAATACAGATTGTGTCAAAGCAGCTTCACAGTGATAACATGAAAAAAATACAACAAAGTTTGTTTCTAGTAAGTAAGGCAGATCAATAATATTGTTGAATATTAAATGTCCCCAACTAAGCAAGCCAAAAGCCAAGGCAACAGTGGCAAGGAAGAAAAACTCCATCAGTGACAGAATGGAGAAAAAAAGTCGCTCAGTTCTCCTCTGGCCAATGAGCGAACAGTGTATGATTATGATCCAGGCAGCGTTACAGGTCAGAAGTCAGATTGGATTGGAACATTCAGAATATTATCCAGTTCCATCTGGTTGAATATCGGAGTCACGGCGGTATGGAGACGAGTTTGCTGAGGATCAGTGCTGATGGCTGTCGTGTCGATGAGGCCTTCACAGGGCTGATGAGGCTGGCACTTCAGGGATGCGTCGTGGACGTGTGCAGGCGCAGGTCCACCATCTGATCAGGATACGGCCCGGATACGGCTGACTACAGTAAACCTCGGAATAAACAGAAAGACTAACATTAGCGTAGATGCAATTCTTCTTATGATGTAACGAGTACATCAGGTGTTATATGAAGTGTCCCCAGTTCCGGCTGACCTAATCTATGCAGCCTAATAACCATTTAACTTATTTGAATAATAGAAATGTATAATGTTCTATATGAATGCCAGGTAAAAGAGATATAGCAACGTTTTCTTACGTTGAAGTTTGTACGTATCATCACAGTTCTGAGTTGAAATGTCAGATTTGAAGAAATTTACTGTCATTTGGCAAATAAATAAATGACTGAGAGTTACATGTGTATTATGAACATATGGAGCTGGTTAACTGATGCAAACTCTATATTAAAAAATAATTTGTTTACAAATCATGCACTATGGTAAAAAGTGTTTTTGAGGTCAGAACATAATTGTGCTAGAAGTAAGGTAAAAATAAGCCTTTATTAATCCATAATCTTGTATGAAAACTGTTAAAAGTGCTTGCTGTTTTACTGCCTCTATTGTTCATTTCTTTTAGAAACTGCAGTGATATGTACGTATTGGTACGTATTTCGCGTTTTGCAAAAATGTTGCCACAGGAACGTTTTTTCCAATGAGCCTGTGTTGCATAAAAATGACCCTGAGGACACTGTATTGGGTCACTTAAAAATAACTATATTTCATTATGTTGAAATTGTGTTCTCTGACAAATAATCAGTAGCAACAATAGCTGGGTTTCCATCCAAACGTAAAGCGAAGTGTCACGATCTCAGCCTGTGTTCCCGTCTTGTGTGAGGACTTTTGTGTTATTTCCTGTCCTGTGACATGTTTTGTAGTTCTTTGTAGTTTTCATGTTGATTAGTCTCTCCTGGTGTGTCTTGTTAGTTCCCTTGGTTACCCTCTAGTGTTCACATGACAATCAACCACACCCCCTTGTTACCTTGTTATCCTGTGTATAAATTGCCCTTGTGTTTCTCTTGTGGTTTGTCAGTCATCGTTTACTGTTAACTCTATTTTGCACAAGTCAAAAACCACCTCAAGTGAACGTGAAAACTTTTGTGAATTAAAGGGGTGGTATAATGCCCTTTTCACAAGATGTAAAATAAGTTTTTGATGGTCCAGAGTCTGTGTGTGAAGTTTTAGCTCAAAATACCCCACAGATATTTTATATAGCATGTTAAAATTGTCACTTTTTGAGGGTGAACAAAAACGCACCGGTTATGTGTGTGTCCCTTTAAATGCAAATGAGCTGCTGCTCCCGGCACAGATGGCAGAGCTACAAAAGCTCATTCGCCAGCTTCGGTTACCTCACACAGTCATGCACTGAACATTTCTAAAATATTTAGCCTATTATGTTCAATAGTGATGTAACGTTTTGTGCCGAGGCTTCTGACATGCGATCCAGTGGCGATTTCTTTAAGACTGCAAGGGAAGCTCGGCTTCCCCTATAATGTCAAAAAATGAATGGTCAAATATGTACTATTGTATTAACATTTTATTGACTAAAAATGCGTTAGAAAACGTTAATCTCAAAGACGAGTTCGTTCAGAATCAGTTACATACAGCAGGTCGGCTGACTCGATTTCCTTCTCATACATTCCCGTAGCGTCACAGTGCATTTCCCTGTTGAAGCCCAGCTTCCATTGACTTCAGTGGAGCTGCTTTGAACAGTTTTTTTCAGTGCTTCGAAACTAGACGGTGATTGGATAAATGCTGTGATTATGTCCCGCCCATGGAAGCTCAGTGTCTCTGGGGGTGAATGAAGAGTGGGCTGGCCTGGACTCCGGGCTTCTGCGTGATGATTGGAGGGTCTGTCGAAAGGCTGCGTCTCCTTTTGATTGCCAGCGAATTCATGCAATAAAAAGTCGCTGATGTTGAAGCTGTTCGGCTCAGTCCCATCGCGGATTTTTCAAAGACAAACTGCTGCAACCTATTTCTTGGTATTTGCTTGTCGAAATTGCTAGCCAATTTTCATAATACATTTCACACAATTATACATTTATACCTTTATTATATTTTTACTTATTATATATTTTTATATTATTATTAGTAATAATTAAAAAAATTATTATTAAAATAATAAAAAAACATCTTATGATTAGTAGCATTATTATTATACTTTATTATATTATTATTTATACCTTTATTATATTATTACATTAATTTTTCACAGAGCATTTTCTTGAAAAGGAACGTAGAATTTACATATAAATAAATGAAACATTTTTATGATGTAGGCCGAAAATGAGCTTCCCCTCTTTGAAAGACCAGCAGCCGCCACTGGTATGGAGGCTTGTATCGCTTTAGACCTATGACATCACTGATGACGTCCGAAGCCTGACTGGTTCAGGAAGCGACATTTTGAGAGATATATAAACCCATGGTTTAAACCCAGCCACTTTCCAGTTTAAAATAATAATGTTGCCACTTCTGCCTATTATGACCAAATAATTGATTTATACATACCACCAGAAAATACACATTATATTCATATAAATAGTATATTCATATAAATATATTCAAGTATATTCATATATTCATATAAATTAGTCTATGTGGAAATTTATTTTATTTTTTCACCATTATTTCTGAGTCTTAACTGGCGCAAAATACAGTGTATCACAGATCATATCAGGTCATCTGTAATGTATCTGTTGTTTTACACTCTTTGACCACCGGGTGGTATTGTGAGTAAATGAAGCCTCGAGAAATTAACCCTTTTGTGAACCACTGGGCTGAAAAGCTTCAATGCTTCATGAGGCTTCATCTCACCACCACTAATATCTCACCACCACTAATCGTACAAAGATGGAGAGACTCTAGAAGAAGTGACAACATGTAGAAGAAACAGGACATTTCTGAATGGTTAGTTGATGGATTTATGTAGCTTATGTGTAGTTATCTTCTAGTCATTGATTAGCATATTCTCTCATGATAATCTATAAATCATGTTCCTGGGGGCGGAGTTTATGTAAATTGTAGGGTTTGTGATGTCACTAAGAGAAAGAGTAAAAGAGATTTTGTTAAAAATAGGCTCGAAGCTCCACAACACACATCGAGGCACAAGAGATCTTTCTGATCGCTTCTTCAGCTGTGTCATAGAGTCAGGACTAAACACTGATGAGATCAGAGGAAGTAACCAACCAGAGGAGGAGCTGATGATGTTTAAAGGAAGAGCTGTAACTATATATAATGAAGAGGAAGACTGACAGAAACACAAAATGGCTGATAAGTGTGATCTGTGTCTGCTGGGACTGATCATTCTCTCTTCACTTCTCACAGGTAAAGAAATCTGTATTTTCTCTAAAGACATTTAGTGGAATTAGTCTGGAAAGAGTTCATGTGAACATGCTCAGTTTATTCTTGCATACATTCACGTTGTGATCTCAGAGTTGTGTATTGATACACACAGATCATACTGTATTATTCCGGATACTGGACATAGTGTCACTCAAACATCTGATGATGAAGAATTATCTTCATATTAAGAGTGTAAGGGTGGATTTCCTGCAGAGGTTCAAGCTGCAAGACTGCCGAATGACTAAAGAAAAGTTGTCAGCAAGATGGTAGAAATCTGTACATTTCTTGTCTATTCCACCCACTGCTATACCAACGACGGAAATAAGTGCAGTTACAATAGATTAATATGTGGGAGAGCGTTGCTATAGAGAGTGACAATATTGTATTGCAATATGTAGCACTTCAAAGTCAATACCAAATCAAAACTATTTAGCACATTATTTGTAATTGAAAAGGTTTAATGACAAAATATGGTTATAGTTATACTTAAAATAGTTACAAAATAGATGTATGAGATGATGATAATTTATACCATTAATCTTAGCCAGCATGTAAATGTTTCCTGAGAGAGAGAGAGAGCGAGAGAGAGAGAGAGAGAGAGAGAGAGAGAGAGAGAAGAGGAAGTAAAGAAAGAGAGCCAGAGCATAAAAAAAGACAGAGCAACAGTTTCAATCTTTTTTTATCCTTTCCTGACCATGTGACTTTAACCCAACTGTGAAAAGTTTAAACTGACCAATCAGATAATTTGAACTTCCCCCACCGTACCAAAGGTGTGACAATTCATCGACCCCCAAAATACACACATTTTGGCCTACAGGCCTTGATCACTTTATGTGTCTTTGGGAACTCAAAATGGTCCTTGTGGTGGAAAGAGGGGGTAGAAAAACAGTCAAGATTATTTCAGTTCTACAAGAGTGTGTCAGTGATTTGAACAGCTCTCTGATAAAGACTAACGCCGGTTTCACACTGCATGCATTAGCAGAGCGTAAGCAGCGCAGGAGCAGTGCGTATGGTGAGCAGGAGCAGGACACGCGCGTGTTGCTTTCACACTGGCAGCGTTTGTCATGCCCAGCTGAACCGCGGCGTGAGTACAGACAGAGTACTCTATAATGGATAAGTTGGCATTGCTTTATTTCGTTTTCAAATACATTTAAGAGAAAAGACTTGTCAAGAAGCTTATTTTATTAAACATGTCATTTATATATCTTTTGGTTCATCTTTGTTTTTATTGTTCTGGCAACAAGTTTGTTTTTGGACATTTGTTTTCTTTTTAAATTGCTGTTGGTCATTTGATTGACTGTTTAAAACACAATAGATATCATCAATGCACTTTTTGGATAAAACCGGTGTATTTTGGCCATGATCAATGCATTGTCACTTTAATTCAGCGTAAGCGGCGCAGCAAAAATAGACTCGGCGCCGAAACCCCCGCTGCACTGCTGTTCACGCAACGCTCCTGCTTGACGCTCACGCGCTGCTCCTGCTCCCGGTGTGAATGCACTCATTGATTAACATGGATGGATAAACCAAATCAAACTGCCTCTTTAAGAAGGAATAAGAAGTACCCTGACTGCACCTCCGTTCTCTGACTTCTGGAAAAGTCACACAACAACTTAACTGGGCTGAATACTTGTTGTGTTAGAACATCATGTGCATTTGATATTAAGTTTAAAATAAATCATAAGCTGAATTTGGTAAGTAGTTAACAGTAAATTAATTATGATTGGGCCCTCTCACCCAGTCAACACGTTGATCTCACAGTGATCTCTCCATATGATCATCAATGACTACGTTTACATGCAGCCAATAACCCGTTCAAAACCGGGATATTAGCAATAACCCGGTCGCGCACAGCCATGTAAACACCGGCAAAAACCCGGATATGCTCATATCCCGGTTTTTAAAAACCCGGATATGACCCCTGGGGTACCCCTTTTCTAACCCGAATATTTGGTCATGTAAACGCGTATCGGCATATCCCCATCAAAAGGAACATTGATTTGTGTTCTGCGCATGTTCTATTCGCAAGGAATCTTGGTCTTTTGAGTATAGACGGCGCATACAAAAACCCGCGTGCAGTATACCGGAAGTAAACAAGAAGTAGAGGTAAACATGGCGAGAAGCAGCACAGCACCACACTTTTGGAGCGAGGAGGAAAGCGCAAACAAAGGCGATCGCTATCTGCCCCGAACTATTCATTATCCGTGTGCTGCTGCTGTTGTTGTTGTCTTTGGATACAGGAAGAAGAATCGGAAATGACGCACATTGCGTCTTAAGGTTGTCCGTACGTCCAGACGCTAACCGTGCGTCGCCGTTTACATCGGGATATTGCCAATTGATTACAAATTCCATGTATACAGGAGTAACTCTCTCTACTCACGCATGTAAACAGGTTATTCCGAATGTTTCAGAAACCCAAATAGTGACCTTAACCCGACCATAACCCAAATTTTAACAGCTTGTAAACGTAGTCAATGTCACAGTGAGCTAAAAGTGTAACCTCACAGCGCACTCACTGAGCTCATACTATGAACACAATATGAGCTCACCCCAGATAGAAATGTTATTAGACATGGACTACAAAATCGCTCAGACGTCAAATTTTTGTTGAAAATGAAAACTGTGTTGACGTCTAAATATTTGTTTGATGTCAGGCTCCAACTTCATTAAACAACTCCACAAACAGCATTACCAGCTTCACTTATTACTAAACAGGGCCCGGTTCCCCAAAACGTTCTTATCGCTAAGTAGTTCTTAAAGAGGCGTTAATTTGGTTTATCCATAGATTTTTATTAATGCATTAACTATCAAACACCAGAAAATGATTGTATGATTTGAATCTTCTGCTTTTTATGCTGATATGTTTTATGTTTTTTCATTTATTAATATATAGCATAATGATCACTGAGATAGTCTGTGTTTCAGGTATCAGTGGAGTGGATCATGTGTTCATCAGTTCCGGTGAAAATGTCCGTCTGTCCTGTAATAAAGCTCTTTCTGACTGCAAAACAACATTATGGATCTACAGCATCAATAATTCAGCATCAGTTGAACTGATTACTAAAGGGAAAAAGAATAAAGACACAGAGAAACATGAGAGACTGAGTCTGGAGTCTGACTGCTCTCTGAACATCAAGAACATCACAAAAGAAGATTCTGGATATTACACCTGCAGACAATATGTGAATGAGAGACAACAAGGATCTGATGCACATGTTTTTCTGCATGTTCTTCATGGTAAGTTTATGATTATGTGGTCAATTTAAAAAGGGCAGATTCTCCCTTTAAACTCAGATGATGATTGAAGAGTCTGTGATTTGTGTCTTGTGTTCAGTTTCAGTGTCTCCATCATCATCATCATCATCATCATCATCATCATCATCTTCTTCATCTTCATCCTCACAGACTGAGATCAGTCCAGGCCGCTCTGTGACTCTCTCCTGTCAGTTGTATTCATTTGTTGGATACTCATGTGATGACTGGGTCTGTTCTGAGATAATTGAGCTGTTGTGGGTGAATCAGGCTGGTGTTGATCTGAAGACAGACTCCAGATATCAGATATCATCATCATATCACTGTATCATCACTCTGACTACAACACTCCTGAATGAAGATGACAACAGAGAGTGGAGATGTCAGCTTACTCAGAGAAATCAACTCCAGACCTCAGTCAGATACACTGTCAAGTATTCAGGTGAGAAAACACTCTTTTCAGACAGATTTGTCAAAACTTTCACACACTGGCTCTACTCTTTCTGATGGCTTCATACGTTTGGCAATTGTAAAATATTAGTGGTCAAAGTCATAAACTGCATAAAAATCCGTATAATTCCCAATATTGACCTCCTATGGGTCATACTAGGCTAAAATAGACTCTTCTGATTTATGCAATATTTCATGTATGACCCATGAGGGACGTCAATATTGGGAATTATAAGGATTTGTATGCAGTTTGAGGAATTCTAAGGCTTAATAATGTCATTGATTCAGGAAAGCTGAAGGTTTATGGGAAGCAGCTCACTGTGTTTCACTCTCATATAAACCAGGAATAAATGATACAGTAACATCTCTCTTCTCAACTACTGCCACTGTAAGCTGTGATGATTGAACACAAACTGCATGTCATGATCAATATGAAAATATGATGTTAATGTCCTGATGCGTCTGAACATTCATCTTCTGCAGCTCCAGTCGCTTCAACAACACTGACTCCAGTCAGAAGCTCAAACTCTGAGAAGACATCAAGCCGAACTACAGCAGCAGCTTCTACACAAGGTTCTATGGAGCTTATAATATGACAAAATTATTTGAATTTGAATTGTGGAAATTTGAATTATTTGCAAGTGTAATCTAACAAAATTGAATTTTAGGTGGTAGTTTAAATAGTTCTGAATTTGATTTTTTTTTTTACGAATATTGAACATTTGAAATTTAACAAATTGAAATGTTTTTATGGTTGAATTTTATAAACATTTATTTTCAAACAGCTATTTTTTTATTTAATTTTTTTATTCGTATATTGCAAATACTCAGTTTAAAAAAATACAGATTCAAGTTTTCAAGATGAAGAAATTCGGAACTTCAAATTCAGTTTTCTAAAATTCAATCTCAAAAATTCAAGTTCAAAAATTCAGATCTTACAGAAAGTAGGTCACAGGTCATCCACAGGGAAGAGTAAAGGATCTCAGATAAGTCGAACAGAGCATTTTGGCTGCACTGCAGTAGTTTTCTGCCGCAAACGCGGTGGTGGTTCAAGAGAATCCGTGTATCTTTCGTTCAGTCGTTTTTTTATTTAATATTAAGAGTAGAAAAATGAGAAAACAGCTTGAGTATTAGATTTCTTCTAATATTCTAGTAATAATAGTCCGCTGCAGCAGTTGCAGGAGCTTTCAAAACACGTGTATTGCAACTACAGGCTACATTTAATTTTCTCATCAAACAACTAGACTAACGAATGGCTCGGCACAACAGAAGAGCTTAGACAGGGCTTTCTCTCTGTGTAGACCAGCAGTTGGTCTGAATTTGCTATAACCTATAGCCTATTTTCTGGACTGTAAAGAGACCGAGACGTGCTAAAGCAGCGCATCATGTTGTTTTATTTATTTTTCAATGACATGATATTTTGTAGTCATTTTGAATGTACACAAATAAAAATATACATTTTACTGTTTCGGATGATGTCATATTATCTGTATGACTATAAATAACAGAGTATTAAGTTATTTCCCAGCAGTGGAACAAATCCAAGTGATGGCGCTCGCGCATCGCGCTCTCACACAGCATAGTATCAGTTCTGGCGTTGCTTCATATCGCAGACTGTTCATTATCAAAATGAAACACAGTCAACCAAACATATAAAAAGTTATTCTGCCTAATTTAATTGGTCTGTTGTACAATATAAAGGGCAAGCTGTGCCGCACACAGTCCTACTTGTTATTCCAAACATTTCCCTGGCTGTGAAGACGCTGATTTAGCCTATAGGTGTATGGGACTCGACTGAAGAATGACGCCTTTTTATTTGTATTATAATATAATTTATTAAAATACATAATCTTCTGAGTTTTATGATGTAGGCCTTGTGTGTTTTATTAAAATGTATTATAATTTACATCTCAAAAGGATGCGCTTTGTGCATTCTCTGACATTATATTTATTTAATTAATTAATATTGAGTATCAATTGATGTTAAACAAAACGGTGTGTTATTTTCTCTGGCAACTAAACTTCCACACACACAAAAAAAAAAACTTCCAAAGCAAAGCCATTGTGCGTTCTCTCCTCGCTCCGCAGCTTTTCCACACAGATTTTGAGAACTGGCCAGCTAAAAAAAAATAGGCCAAAGAAGTAGACTTACGGCTAGTGTCCGGGAAATGCGAGGTACGTTCATATTTATAAATAAACATAACTGATTTTGTCTACACCTAAATACATTTCCTAATAATAACAGTGATTAAGCCCAAATGTGGGTGGGGGTAATGAACACAATATGTTTTTTTTGTTTGTTTGTTTTTTGCCCAAATGGTCTCCACTCTGTGCATTTTGTAATAATACAGCAAAAAATTTTAACTGACCGTATTTGCCAGAAAATAAGTCGCATGCACATGAGTGCAAGTCACACCGGATCATGTTGAGAGAGAAACGCGTCATAATTTTTTTTATTTTTTTTTATATCAGCCTATTCAGCAATAGTGTAAAAGACCTGTAAATAAAATACAACATTTACATGATAAACACTATTAACATGTAGGCTATGTGTTGCCTATTTTACTTTCCCTTAGGCTACTGTATGACAAATTAATGCAGAAAACAACAAGAATGAAAAATAAGAAGCCATGTATAATAAAATAATATAGGCTACAGAGACTATAAAAATAGCCTATATTGTGCCCTTTATTACAAACAACATTTAGCCTATTTTAAACGCCAAGCCTAAACAAATTTATTTAAATCGAAACGGTCGCGCATCTCTCATTCAGTCAAAAGTTTTCATATTTGCAATGTAACGTGTGGATGCTAACTATTAATATAAAGAAGGCTTCATACTTCTGTCGAGTCCCAATATACACCTATAGGCTAAATCAGCGTCTTCACAGCCAGGGAAATGTTTGGAATAACAAGTAGGACTGTGTGCGGCACAGCTTGCCCTTTATATTGTACAACAGACCAATTAAATTAGGCAGAATAACTTTTTATATGTTTGGTTGACTGTGTTTCATTTTGATAATGAGCAGTCTGCGATATGAAGCAACGCCAGAACTGATACTATGTTGTGTGAGAGCGGAATGCGCGAGCGCCATCACTTGGATTTGTTCCATTGCTGGGAAATAACTTAATACTCTGTTATTTAGTCATACAGATAATATGACATCATCCGAAACAGTAAAATTTATGTTTTTATTTGTGTACATTCAAAATGACTACAAAATATCATGTCATTGAAAAATAAATAAAACAACATGATGCGCTGCTTTAGCGCGTCTCGGTCTCCTTCAAGATCTTTCTGGCGCTCACCAAAAATGAACCAAAATACAGAGAATAGCCTTCTTGGCGCGCCTACTTTTGAAAGTCAACATTTAGATTATTTAACGTTAAATGCATTATATATGCCTGAGTCACTTTGGAATAAATCACAGCGCGTTTCATGATAAAACGTGACTTAGCCTATACAGTCGAGAAAATAGGCTATAGGTTATAGCAAATTCAGACCAACTGCTGGTCTACACAGAGAGAAAGCCCTGTCTAACCTCTTCTGTTGTGCCGAACCATTCGTTAGTCTAGTTGTTTGATGAGAAAATTAAAGGAACCGTATGTAGGATTGTGGCCAAAACTGGTACTGCAATCACTTTAAAAATACTGTAGAGCGGTGTATCCCCTCCCCCTCCCCCCTGACTCGAGGTTGCCAGATAAGATGCAGGATTCAGCAGAAACGTAGGCTGCCTGCTTCAATGAGCATCCAATGGCAAGTGACGACGAGACGTACACAGTAAGTTTTTTTTTTCTGTTAATTATGTTTATGCTTCATGAGAGATATTTTGATTAGTAATTATATATTTAAAAAATTTTCTAATTGTCATTAGTTAAATATAATCGTAAAGATTTATGCTCGTATGTGACAGTATAATCATAAAGATGTATGCTCGTATGTGACAGACAGAACGGTAGCTGTTAGTCTAACTTGTAACGTTATGTATCTGTCATTAACGTTAAAATATGTGATGTGAAATACAGGTCAATTTGCAGCATGTGTAACTTAGTCCACGATATACATGAAGAACGAATGACAAATAATTTTTTCTGAGGTAAAGTTAGGCTTGGGCGTGCTAATGTTGTTTTCCTCAGCGTCTCAGCATAATGACAGAGAAACGGGCTGCTATAATGCATTGCTAATGTTAGCATACGTCCATGTGAGCTAACGTTACGTTACTTTGCTCGAAAATGCATAACTTTGTTCGACTGTCATGAATATATGAAATGTCCATTGACATCAAGTACAAGTTAGCCAAGCATAGATGAATCTTACCTGTCCAGGAGAAAATTAGCAACGTTGGCGTCTGTGTTCAAATTCTTCTCCGTTTTCAGCCGTCTCCATCTTTCAAAAGTATCTCCAATACAAATTCTGGTTTTATTTCGGACTTTGTCACAACGAATTTTTGAATTATATCGAGGTCTTTTTGATTTAGTAACGTTAGACATTTTTATCCGACTAGAGTTAGGGTAGGTTAGTGCAAAGCTGGCAACCCGGATCCCGAAACACTACTGACTTCGTGATTGGTAGATAGGTGGAGGGAGGCGCGTCAGGCCAAAACACAACATGACAACATCAACATCAGTTGAGGGCTGCAAGTCCACTTTTTAAATGACAATATTCTAGCCATACTACTGTTGTCAGTGATATAAGTATTTGAAATGAACATGATTTCTTAATGTCTAGTGACACATCAGGGCCATTTTATGATTAATTGAAATAGATTTCTTACATACAGCTCCTTTAAATGTAGCGTATAGTTGCAATACACGTGTTTTGTAAGCTCCGTGCAACTGCTGCAGCGGACTATTATTACTAGAATATTAGAAGAACTCTAATACTCAAGCTGTTTTCTCATTTTTCTACTCTTAATATTAAATAAAAAAACGACTGAACGAAAGATACACGGATTCTCTTGAACCACCACCGCGTTTGCGGCAGAAAACTACTGCAGTGCAGCCAAAATGCTCTGTTCGACTTATCTGAGATCCTTTACTCTTCCCTGTGGATGACCTGTGACCTACTTTCTGTAAGATCTGAATTTTTGAACTTGAATTTTTGAACTTGAATTTTAGAAAACTGAATTTGAAGTTCCGAATTTCTTCATCTTGAAAACTTGAATCTGTATTTTTTTTAACTGAATATTTGCAGTATACGAATTCAGAACAAAAAAGAAAAAAACTAGCTGTTTGAAAATACATGTCTATAAAATTCAGCCATAAAAACATTTCAGTTTGTTAAATTTCAAATGTTCAATATTCGTTTTAAAAAAAAATCTAATTCAGAACTATTTAAACTACCACCTAAAATTCAATTTTGTTAGATTACACTTGCAAATAATTCAAATTTACACAATTCAAATTCAAATCATTTTGTCATATTATAAGCTCCATAAGGTTCATGATCACATGATCACTGTCACACATCATCAGTCTCTCGCTTCAGTGGTTTGCACTGGCTCTCACAGACTGCTTTATCATCACACATATTATCGAAGCACCGGGGAACATGAAATTTGGTGGGCATGTAGCCCCACTACACTTCTACGGAAAAATTTCGTTTGGTCCCCGGGGGCCACTCCCCCCCCGCGCTGGGCCCCCCCAAACCCAAAAAAATGCAGTTTTTCCTAAATAACTACCTGAACCGTGGCACCGAGGATGAAGAAATTTTTATGGTATGTTGGTCTACTAGACTTTTACGGAAAAATTTCGTTTGGTCCCCGGGGGCCACTTCCCCCCCCTGCGCTGGGGCCCCCGTAAATTTTTCGTCAACGATACCAGGGACACCGAAACACCGGGGAACATGAAATTTGGTGGGCATGTAGCCCCACTAGACTTCTACGGAAAAATTTCGTTTGGTCCCCGTTTGGAAAAAAAAATCAACTTTCGGTGCCTGACTTTTTTCACCGTCCCCTATAAAACATCTCGCGGCACGAATGATCCGATAACAAAACATCTCCAGTTAACCAGCAGAGCATTCATTTAGTTCGTTTGTTAAATAAGAGACGATCTAGCGCTGAACTGTGTTTTTTAAATCAAGTGATCAAAGTGCTCGTTGCCGCTGCGATCAGTGGCGCGGATTCAGTGTTTTCTCTTGTGGCTCGCGCACACCGCACTTTCTTCACTCGGACACGCGCTTCAATAGGTTGCAGAGATCGATCTATTTATGAGGTGCCGTCTATATGAGTATGTGCGCGGAGAGTTTGTGTGTGTGTGCTCGCGTCTCAGATGAGTATATGCGCTGAGAGTTTGTGTGTGTGTGTGCTCGCGTCTCAGATGAGTATGTGCGCGGAGAGTTTGTGTGTGTGTGCTCGCGTCTCAGATGAGTATATGCGCTGAGAGTTTGTGTGTGTGTGTGCTCGCGTCTCAGATGAGTATGTGCGCGGAGAGTTTGTGTGTGTGTGCTCGCGTCTCAGATGAGTATATGCGCTGAGAGTTTGTGTGTGTGTGTGTGTGTGCTCGCGTCTCAGATGAGTATATGCGCTGAGAGTTTGTGTGTGTGTGTGTGCTCGCGTCTCAGATGAGTATGTGCGCGGAGAGTTCCGCGCGTCTCGTGTGTGTAGAGTTTGCGTGTGTGTGCGTGAGCGACTTTAGATGTGACGTTGTGCATTTCATATTGTTGGAGCATTCAGCAGTATACATGTATGTGTGACTACTTAGTATATGTGTATGCAAGCGTTTTATGTGTGCATGAATGAAGTTCGATTTAAGCTTTAGACAGCGCCTCATATCTATTCGTTCTGGTGAAATCACAAAATATAATGCACACAAAGTGTCCCTGCTTGATATACAACCACTGATGAGCATAATCAAAAAAAAATAAAAAATTGCGGATTAGAACCCAAAACCTCTGACACTCTTGACTAAAGTTCAAGTTCAGCTGCAGTGTTCCTCTTCGGGTAAGTCTAGTATTTTAATGCCAACTGCAAATCTTGCATATCAAGTATGAAGTACAGTATATCAAGTATATTTATATGAGGCTATACTATGTGTGTTAAATATTTCTGCTCAGTGTCAGATATTTCTCTGTTTTGTAAAAGTCTATAATAAATTATATAATATATTATATATATATATAATATATATATAATTAATATGAGAAGAAAAAATTTGATCTTAACTTAAGTGTTTTCAGCTACATCAGTAGCCTTTTAAACGGCACAATTTTTTATTTAATCAGAAATCAGAAAATCGTTTTCAGAAAACACACACAGGTATTATTTTTTTTTGATAAAGTGTGTGCGGTTTCGTTTTCTTAAGTACCGGTTTAAGAACCGTTTAAGAACCGGAACTGTTTGAAAAATACCGAGTAGGTACTGGTATCGGATAAAACACAACCAATACCCAACCCTAGTCCGCACACTTATTGCGCGCGCAGACACCAGGGAAAACTTGAACCTAAAACCGGCAGCTGATCCCTGTGGACACTGGACAGCATCATGTCGAGAAGACGCTGTGCTCTACAATGTGAAGGTAAAGCCAGTTTTTTTTCACTGCCCAAAGACGAGCATGTAAAGAATCAGTGGTTAAAGTTCATCTTTACCACGCTATCACAGCAGTATAATCCTAAACTATTGCTGTGTTCCCTTTATTTTACTGACGACTGCTTCTCAAATCTCGGAGTTCAGTGCAGGATTCACAAACCACTTTTGCTCTTGAAAGATGGTGTTCAAATTCAAAAAACTTAGTTTTGAGTTTTATATTGTGTAGGTCTCCTGCTATCTCACGTTATCACTGTCTTACTGACATACTTCTGCTAATCAATTGTGGACCACTATTACCTATAACTGTGTCTATTAATGCAGATTGTCTGTCATTCTCACTACTTTAAGGATATATTTGTTTTACCAACGTTTATGTTACATCAGATCATTCACTCTTGAGCTCGGCTAATGTATACATTGTATACATGCACTGTTATTGATACAGTTTCCACGTGTTCACCGCAATATATTAGAAAAAATACTTGATAAATAAATTAGTACAAGTAAAATAATCGGTTTGTTGATGGACATATAGTTGTTAATGCTGATGGTGAGGAATTACAGTTGCAACATCTCATAATGTTCCTCAAACTGAGTAACGTTAGTGTATCAGTGAGAAACACTGAGTCCTGCTCGAGCCGTCCTTGCGATGGAGGTTCGGGTTGAATAACTAGTTCTTCCAGTGTTTCATCATCGGACTCGCGCTCGCATTGATATGGTCAAATCAATGTCATTGTTCGTTACTGTGTTTAGTTTACAGTGTAGAAAGCCTCAGGACAGCTGACGTTGTAATGGCAATGGGAGTTTTTGTTTTCGACGCGTTGTACACGGTAGGCCAATCACAACAGACTGAGCTGTCTGGCCAATCAGAGCAGAGTAGCTCGCGGAAAGGAGGGATTTAGAGAGATTGATTCATCTGACGAGTCGTTTGAGAATCATTGAAAATGTGATGATGTGCAAATGTATATTATGAGGAAATTAAACAGTTTTTTTTTTTTTTTACCTTTGATGCATGTAAACCTGTTGTAGGAGACTCTACAACAACATTAGGAAACTTTAAAATAGCATAATAGGGGCCCTTTAAACACAACTCTTCCCATGTTAGTGTGCCATCCCAGCACCAGAACTGAGCGTCACACTGATACGGAGCTGCTCTAGACTATAGCAGTGTGTAAAAGAAATGCCTTGACATTGTGTAATCATATTTCTGTTTCCATCTTGTTTTTAATAGTTGTAACATCAACTACAGCAACAACACTGATTCCAGACACCACAGCAATCTCTCTGAATCCAGGTGTGTATGAACAAACTACAGCAGCAGCTTCTACACACGGTTCATGATCACTGTCACACACATCAAGGATTCCTCAATATTTGTGCATTTTAATGTTTTCATACAGGAAACGTTGTATGTTTTAGATGCCGTCAATAAATAGATATTCCACATTTCAATGTTTCTGCAAACTTAGAAATGCAAGTGTGCTAGAAACTCACTTATAAGTTATAACATGAATATCTATGAATGAATAAAGCATCAAATAGATTTATTTTTGGTCAATGGCGATAGTCATTCTCCTCCTGACACCTTGGGATTGAAGTAAGAAGATAATGACAGACTCGTGCACATATTTATCATTTCTGTGATATGAAGCTCAAGTATTATGTGTTGATGATGTTGTGTATATGTGGCATTATGTGTTGAACTGAACTAACAGACGTGATCCACAGATCCAGGAGAAACTGAAGTCAGTGTGACTGCTGTATCATTATACAGAGGTACGACACGCTCATTTATACTGACAGCTTTATAACATTAAACTATCAGACAGTCTGTAAAAGCTTCATCAATAACTGTTGATAGTTGAATACCCTTGACTTCAGTCATGTACAGTTTCTCTTCTCTTCCTCTCATGTTTCCTGCAGTGATTGTGATTATTGTTGAGATCGCAGTGTTTGCTGCTCCTACTGTGATTCTTCTTCAGATCATCTGTGCAAGAAGAGCTGGTGAGTTTTGAGCCGCACACAATCTGATGATTCACACTCATCTGATCTGGAACAATCTGCAATCATGATAAAACACATACGAGAGGTCAGTCAATGCTTTTATTTTGCAGGGAGGAAGGACTCCAAGCACCCAGAGGAAATAGAGATCCCTGCAATATAACAATAAAATACTGGCGAGTTTTGAGCAAATCTGCAACAATATTTAAAATAGCAAAACTTACAGAGGATTGTTTATCGTTTTATTTTCTTCTTCTCAGAAAACAAAGAAAAAACTCTGATCACCCTGAAGAAAGAGTGACACCAAGTTTAGATTAAAATGTGTTTGTTTTTGTTTTTTTTTACAAATAAAAGGCCAGATTTATCTTCATTTACATCCCAGTCAACATGTTGATCTCACAGTGATCTCTCCATATGATCACAATGTGAGTCACAAGCAGGCCCGGCTCCAGATATGAGATGAAAAGTGGGCCGGGCGGATTGTGGGGGTTGGGGAGGGGGTGAGAGGGTGTTCTTTAATGCTTTAGTCTCAAATGTCTATTGATATAGTTTTAATATGATACATTTAAGGCAATTGTAAGGGTTTTTTGTTTGTTATTGTTGTGTTTGTTTGTGTTTTCTTAATTATAATATTTTTTGTATATATTTTGAAACTATTTAGTAACTTTATATATATGAAGACTTCAGATGCAAAAGCCTCTAAGTGCCATCTGAAATTTTCTCCTAAAATGAGCATTTTTATCAAGCTCATATATTTAGGTATATCTCGTATATTTCACTTTAATGACAATTAATAGGTAATTTACATTGCCATTAAAATGAAATAACTGAACATAAACATACAAGCTTGATAAAAACGTTTCAATGTTAGAATGTAATACATTTAAATTAATAATGTACACATTTTGTATTTATCTTTCTAGTGTACTCATTTCGTTTTTTCTTTCTTTGTTTTTTCTTTTTTATTATTGTATTATGTACAGGATCTTTGAATTACATGTGACCTAAGATTTAAATGTTCATAATGACCGAAAAAATAAACTACTACTACTACTACTAATGTGATTTGAACAACCTTTTTGCACATAATATATTGCTGTCACAGTGTTGGGTTTGTCATGTGTCTTGTCTGGTTTGTTGTGAGCACATGGCTTGTCTTGTATTCCTTGTGCCATGTGCTCTCCTGTCAATTGTCTAGCCCCTCCCATCTTGTTACCTGATTATTTAATTATTTGCCCCACCTGCTTTCCCCGTTATCCTCTTGTTTGCTTCCCTATTTAGTCTCCCTGTGTTTGCAGTCCTGTGCTGGTTCGTTATTTATGTTTCCCTTGTGTTCTGGTCCTGACTTTTGCCTGTCTTGTTTTTCCCCCTTGAGGAGGTTTTTGTTTGTAGTTTTGTTTTGTTTAATAAAGATCCTTCCTGCACTTGAATCCTCTCTCACTAATTCAATGAGTCGTGACAGAACGAACCAGCCAAGATGAGGATTCAGCAGAAGGATTCCCACCAACCACTGATCACCCCTGTTTCCTGCCCTCACTATGAGCGCATCATGAGGTTCAGTAATTTGATCAGCCCCGCCCAAGCTGCTCGCCCTGCCGGCCCCGCCCAAGCTGCTCGCCCTACCGGCCCCGCCCAAGCTGCTCGCCCTGCCGGCGCCACCCCAGCGACCTGGCACGTCTGCCGATCCAGAGCCTGTGTCTTCGGACAGGATGGCCTCCGCCGAGCCTGTTCACGTCACGCCAGCCGAGCCTGGGTCTTCGGACAAGAGGGCCGCCGCCGAGCCTGTTCACGTCACGCCTGCCGAGCCTGTGCTTTTGGAGAGGATGACCGACGCCGAACCTGTGGCTCCTGAGCCGGTGGTGTCGGTTCCAGTTCCTGAGCCGGTGGTGTCGGTTCCAGTGGTGTCGGTTCCAGTTCCTGAGCCGGTGGTGTCGGTTCCAGTTCCTGAGCCGGTGGTGTCTGTTCCTGAGCTGGTGCCTGTTCCTTAGCCACCCGAGGGGTCGTCTCCGCCGTGGCCGCCCGAGGGGTCGTCTCCGCCGTGGCCGCCCGAGGGGTCGTCTCCGCCGTGGCCGCCCGAGGGGTCGTCTCCGCCGTGGCCGCCCGAGGGGTCGTCTCCGCCGTGGCCGCCCGAGGGGTCGTCTCCGCCGTGGCCGCCCGAGGGGTCGTCTCCGCCGTGGCCGCCCGAGGGGTCGTCTCCGCCGTGGCCGCCCGAGGGGTCGTCTCCGCCGTGGCCGCCCGAGGGGTCGTCTCCGCCGTGTCCGCCCGAGGGGTCGTCTCCGCCGTGTCCGCCCGAGGGGTCGTCTCCGCCGTGTCCGCCCGAGGGGTCGTCTCCGCCGTGTCCGCCCGAGGGGTCGTCTCCGCCGTGTCCGCCCGAGGGGTCGTCTCCGCCGTGTCCGCCCGAGGGGTCGTCTCCGCCGTGGCCGCCCGAGGGGTCGTCTCCGCCGTGGCCGCCCGAGGGGTCGTCTCCGCCGTGGCCGCCCGAGGGGTCGTCTCCGCCGTGGCCGCCCGAGGGGTCGTCTCCGCCGTGGCCGCCCGAGGGGTCGTCTCCGCCGTGGCCGCCCGAGGGGTCGTCTCCGCCGTGGCCGCCCGAGGGGTCGTCTCCGCCGTGTCCGCCCGAGGGGTCGTCTCAGCCCTGGCTGCCTGCACGATCTTCTCCGCCCTGGCCGCCAGATGGGTCGTCTCCGCCGTGGCCGCCCGAGGGGTCGTCTCAGCCCTGGCTGCCTGCACGATCTTCTCCGCCCTGGCCGTCCGATGGACTGTCATCTCCGCGGCCGTCCGATGGACTGTCATCTCCGCCCTGGCCATCAGTTAAGCCATCACCCCCTGTCCATGTTCCCTTCCATGGACCTGGCCCCCATTCCTTCCCCTGATCCCTTACTGTTCTACCTCACACCCTGGACTCTTGTTTTGTGTTGTGGTCTTGTAGCGTCTGGTAGCCGCTCCGTAGAGGGGGGGTTATGTCACAGTGTTGGGTTTGTCATGTGTCTTGTCTGGTTTGTTGTGAGCACATGGCTTGTCTTGTATTCCTTGTGCCATGTGCTCTCCTGTCAATTGTCTAGCCCCTCCCATCTTGTTACCTGATTATTTAATTATTTGCCCCACCTGCTTTCCCCGTTATCCTCTTGTTTGCTTCCCTATTTAGTCTCCCTGTGTTTGCAGTCCTGTGCTGGTTCGTTATTTATGTTTCCCTTGTGTTCTGGTCCTGACTTTTGCCTGTCTTGTTTTTCCCCCTTGAGGAGGTTTTTGTTTGTAGTTTTGTTTTGTTTAATAAAGATCCTTCCTGCACTTGAATCCTCTCTCACTAATTCAATGAGTCGTGACAATTGCATAGCCTACATTACATTCACTATTTGTTTCCATATCAAATAGTGCAGGGGTCTCCAACACGTCGCTCGCGAGCTACCAGTAGCTCGTGGCCTGATTGGAGGTAGCTCGCCAAGGGCCGTTCACATATCGCGTCGTTTGCGCGCTCGCGCTCATTTTTCCAGGCGCAGCGAGTCAACATGAAGGATGGGAGTGCACCCAAACACTACGGGTGTTTTTATTCTTCTCCGTAAATAAATCTTTTTTTCGGTGGTGGAAATCTATTAGCTACTAAAACTTTGTCATTGTGGAGAGCGCAGTGCACTGTTGCATAGCAACGACAGACGCAACAGGAAAATCGGACCGAATTTTACTATTAATAATAAAAGATAAGCTAATGTGCATAGACCAACGCTACTTTTGCGTCATCGAAGGGTAACGCCTCTTTTTTTGGGAAAACAAACGGATTCCCCTGAGAACAGAACTCGCTCTAGATCTGCAAAGTTTCTTGATAGCAAAAATGGCACAAACATACACACTCTCTTTGCCGGCCGAGGACCGTGAGCGGTATTTAAAGAAGCTACTTGATACGGGGTTACAGAGGTGTCCCTTTGAAATGGTCAAAAACTGGATTAATGACCCCACGCAGTGGCCAAATAAGGACTATTCAGACATCTAAGTTACCACTATCTCGTGGAATCACCAAGTAACGTTAAGTAGCCTATTTTTTTTTATTTATTTTTTTGTCATTAACACCCTCACAGTATGACAAACTAGATGAGGCCATGTCAATTAGGAGTCGGTGGTTTAATGTTACATGGATCATATTTCACTTGATTTAAGCTATTGACAGTTTTGTTGTTGACTACTAAGTTAACGTTAGTTAGAAAGACGAAGCTGCTATCAGCTACGTGATTAGCTCTCACTAAAGTGGACTTTTTTTGCCGTACACTGTAAACCTTTTTACAACTTTTTACAACTTTCTAAGTCCTAGACCTTTCTAGACACAAGCCATGAACCAGCCAAGTCCACTTTAGTCCTAGCCTGCCACTATTTCAACAGTAAAATCAGTTAACAGCCAAGGTGCCTAGTGAGAGCTAATTACGTTGCTGCTAGCAGCTTCGTCTTTTTAACTAGTAACGTTATAGCTAGTCGACAACAAAACTATGTCAATAGCTTAAATCAAGTGAAATATGATCCAATTAAACCGCCGACTCCTCTTGACATGGCTTCATCGTCTAGTTTGTCATACTGTGAGTGTGTTAAACTTAATGACAAAAAAATAGGCTATACTTACTTGGTGATTCCACGAGATAGTGGTAGATAGTCCATATTTGGCCACTGCGTGGGGTCATTAATCCAGTTTTCGACCATTTCAAAGGGACACCTCTGTAACCCCGTATCCAGTAGCTTCTTTAAATACCGCTCACGGTCCTCGGCCGGTGTCATGCCGAAAAGTGATGGTCTGCCGAAAATTTATTGCATTATTTATTGCAATAAGTAGAGGCTTCAATCACTTTGTTGTAAGTAGAATACTGCATTTTATGAAAGAGAGGTGTGGTGGCAAAGAGAGTGTGTATGTTTGTGCCATTTTTGCTATCAAGAAACTTTGCAGATCTAGAGCGAGTTCTGTTCTCAGGGGAATCCGTTTGTCTTCCCCCAAAAAGGGGCGTTACCCTTCGATGACGCAAAAGTAGCGTTGGTCTATTGTAAATGTCAGTAATTTATCTTTTTTGACTCATTATTTTTATACAAACTTTTCTGTCAAAACTTTATTTGAACTTGTACATGTTAGTAGATAACATGTTGCAAAAATCTCCTTTAAAATCTGGCCATCATTTTTAATGTTATTATTTTAATGTTTATGTAAACAAAAAGTGCATATATTGATGCTAAGTTTATTTGTTATTTGTTGGTTTTCGACATAAAACTTGGTGAATTGATTTTATTGTGTAGTATTACTTTTTGAACAGGATTCTGTGATAACCGTGATCATTTTGGTCACTATAATCATGAAATGAAATTTTCATGCCATTTCATCTCTAGTTATCATGTACTATAAAATCAACTATAATTATGTGTTTTTACAGTATAATATGCAAAGTTCAATTTTCTATAATTTTTTTTTATTTTTTTATCTCTGATTCTGTTCTTTTCTCTGACATTTAAGGGTGACATATAGGCCAACAAAAACTCTTTTAGGTCTAAAACAGTTTGGATAGTTGTTAATATAAGAGTTATGAGACATTATTTAAGATATTTAAGTGTTGTATTAGGGACTGTTCGTTTTTTATTTAAGGAGCCACCGGAGGAGTTTTGAGATCTGTTGTCAAAAAAGACATGATCCTCCCTTCGCCAGCAATACATTTTTCTATGACCCACCAAAATGATTGTGAAAAAAGGCATGACCCTCCCCGATAATTTATTGAGTAGCCTACTTCTGTACTGCGCTTGGCAAAGATGTTCAGATAGCCATTGTTTGTTTGTTTTTTAAAACCATAGGCTAAACTCTTGCTTTCTCATCTTACTAGGGCTGTAACGATAGACCAAACCTACGATTCGGTTCGTATCACGATTTTTGATTTTTGATTTGAAAAAAATCATGTTTTTGGTGCTGATGCGGTGTGACTCGATCAACATGTGGGTGGCGCTGCCAACAAAGCATCTAAAAGCTGTCACAAAGAACCGGCAAAAGTAATTATTATGAATATGTCAAATATAGCAAGGAGACATTTTAATTGTTTATTAATAAACACGTGTTTTCTGTGTCGACTGCAAAGATGAAGTTGACGATGCGTCGCGATCTTCTCAGAACGCGCCAGAGAGAAATGCACATTTCATAAGCAGAAAGCAGTCTGTTTTCCTTCATTTTGAATTGTTCTGTTTAAAAGTAGACATTTCAAGCTTTCTATATATTTCTCAGGTCTGTGAGGCAAGCCTTACGCTGAGTTTCGGTTCATTTATTAGACGAGTCCAGTTCTCGCCCGCGCCTCCGTGTCATGATGATCTATTTTCTACTATATTTACTTCTTAGGCTATTTAAATCCAGATAAAACATTGATTAAAATTAAGATACAATTAATAAAAAAACGAAATTCACTTTAAAGAAAGGCTTTGTGCTTTCTGTTTGAGGTCTCTGTGAAATTTTTAAAGTCGCTTTCAGAGCAGTCATGTCCGTAATGGAGAACTGTCACGCCCGTAACATTGTTTTTGTTTTTTTTCACATAAATGCGACCACGAAAAATAAAATAAAAATAATATGTTATGTTCTGTGGAGGCCGATCTTTATTTATCCGGTGGGTATATATCTTTTGGTTTGCACAGTGTAATTTATAGAATTACTAAAAAATATTTTGCCACCTAAAAGTTAAAGATTTTGTGTGTCACGTCACATGTGTTTTTGTGGTGTAGGTCTACGTATTTATGTTAACTTAAATAAACACTGTGCACTTATTCGCAATCACAAAAGTTCATTATTTGCTCGTGCTTTAAAGCTTTGCCGGGTAAACATTTCTTTGGCATTCTGTTCTGACATGATGCACTTTTTCAAAGCGCGAACTGAAGTGCGCGCGCACTGTCAAACAGCGCCAAACTGGATTTTTGTTGGGTCAGACCCATCTGATATCGAAGGGGGGCTGATAACGCGAGATCAACATCGATCTAAATGGAAAAAAAATAGCACCAAACAAGCCACTTTGAAATGTTGCTGTTTTCATGAATATAAAAGTTGGGTGACCCTCCCCCTAGACTAAAAAAGGAGGTGACCCTCCTCTCAACAAAGAATAAAAAGACATGACCCTCCCCTATTTTCCTCCGGTGGCCCCTTCCTTAAATACCGAACGGTCCCTTACATGAGTAGCTCTCGGCCACTTTAATTTTTAAAAAGTAGCTCTCAAATGAAAAAAGGTTGGAGACCCCTGAAATAGTGGATATATCCTTCATATATATCAACATTGTTTGTATCATTGGGCAGGATGTGAACATTTTTTTTAAATAAATACAGATTTTCTTTATCCAAATAGAAAAACGTAGAAAGTACCGAGATATATATATCATATAGCCTATCGTCATTTAACCAAAAAAATACAGAGACCAGCCCAGCCCTAGATAACGATATAATCCTCATTTAGTGTTCTGGGGTCTCATTTATAAACGTGGCGTACGCACAAAACGGGGCTGAAAATGTGCGTACGCCACTTCCGACGCATAAGTTGTGATTTATAAAAACAAACTTGACGGGAAAATTTGTGCACCTTCACGCAAACTCTGACCCATGCGTACGAACGTTTTGGAGATGGAGCAGTTTGTCGACACCGATGGTGAGCTGGAGTTAAGTGTCTTTTTGGTCACTTTTAGACAGAAAATCTAAAGAAAATTAAACATATACAGAAAGATAATACAAATATAATTTCACTCACCAAGCCTGTCACTTGAAGCAAATATCCATCCCTTCTTAAATGTCCGCGCTAGCGAGCGCGTTGGGCCGTTTAGTGAAACTGACGCAAATAACAGTTTAAATAAATAAAATAATGATTTAAACTATGTTTTACTTCTGATATAAACATTTAGATTAAATATGCCATTCAAATTAATGGAGTTAAACACTTAAACATGACATCATTACTGAGAAGTTACTGAGAAGTTACAACATTTTTTATACTCAAATTCAACCAATAGAAATATTTGTTCTGGATGTTTTTGAACCCTTTTCCTGTGGCGTTGCTGTGTTTTAATGTTTTAACCAAAGAGATAATTGCTTATCATGATAATACCAGATTGTCTGAGAAAATAGTTTCGTGCAAATAATGCCCAAGGCCTATCTGTTTCCATTAAAAATATAAATCAATTAAAAATACAATTCGGCCAGTGGAAAAGATTGAGAAAAACTTTCTCTGAAATGTATTTTACACTATTTGATTTATGTATTCAAAAACAAGGCAAGGTTAGGCAACTTGATTTTTATTAATGTAATGTGTCTTGTACCGTTAAACGTTATCACGTGGATGAATAATCATATGCACATGATATGCAGATGAGGATCTGCATAGTAAAACTAGGCGTTGTAAGCTCCATATATGGTTATTTCGGGGAGGAGACGCATATGCGCATAATCTTCCGCTGACTGGGATTTATAAAGTGAATTCTGCGCAGGTTCTGGCGTACGAACGGTTTTATAAGTCTGATTTTTTATTTTATTTTTTCTTCGTACGCACCATTTTTGGCTTTCGGGCTCACGTACACAACTGTCATGTGTGTTATTAATTTCATAGAATTGATTATAGTAATATTTCTTCAGTATGACATCCAAAAGTGTTTTAATAAAATAAACTATATCATTTTTTAATTCCCCCCCAAAGTGTATTTTAAATGTTGTTGTGTGAAACATGCAATTGATTCTGTTATGACTCATATAAACAGGCTTACATTGGTTATAATAATGCCTTTATGTAAAGGAAAACACTGTAATAGATTTCTTATAAGGGAAATCTTTATGTAAAGGAAACCATTATTATTGGTTTATAGAAAAGACACTGAGACATTTTTATTTGAAAGTGGTTTATTGGTTTATAGAAAAGACACTGAGACATGTTTCTATAAAATTGTTTTATTGATACATTTGATTGGTTAAAGAAAAAGACACTGTAACCCATTTGTGGAAAAGTCATTAATTGAGATTTATATATAAAAAAAAAAAAAACACACTTAATGTTGTAAGCATTTATTTATTATAGCAGAGTAGAGAGAAATTGAAAATGTATTAGAGCTGTGCCAAAGAAAGAAGAAAAAATGCAAGCATTACCCGTTTGATGAGGAGCATGAGGCGCAGGAGAAAGGCAGAGGATCCAGACCCAGCAAGCAAAGGAGAACAAAGGAAAGAGCTTTATATATGAAGTTGGTAAGGGGGTTTCCAGAACTGAGGACAGTTCAAGACTTAGGATTGGACAGATCGTCTGTGAAGGACTGAATCTGTGCGGAGGGTGTGTGTGGACTATAAAAGTATTGTCAGGAATGACAAGAGGAGACGCGGATTCAACGAGACCACCAGTCCGCCTCTCCGGTATTAGAAGTCTCTTGCCATGGGCCTCCTGCAGTCAAAATGTGTAAACTGCTTGTTTTTGATTTGATTCAATTTGCTTTTATATATTAATATTTTGTATGTGAACTAATTAACCTAAATGTAATAAAAACGACTTATTTTATATATATATATTAAAAAAAAAACAGCCTGCCATAGTCTCTGCTTTATGAAAAATGAGCTGAACTAACCACGGAGAAGTCTTCTGACTAAATTGTAAGTATGGAAATTTAAATACTGAGGCTATGTTCACACTTAGCGTCTTTTTTCAAACTGCCAGCGTCTGTTCTACATTATAACCCTATGGAGTAAACCGTTTTTTCAAAAAAGTCCTGAGCGCTTTTTTAGACGCCACCGCCGGCGTCTTTTTCTGCAGCTCAGAGCGTCTTTTTAAGTTGAAAAAAGTTCAACTTTTCTGAAAAGAACGCCCTACGTCAAGCGCCTTTTTGACAGCTGACCAATGACAAGCGAGTAGCGAGACCTGTCGTTTCCATAACAACAAGAACAACTGTCTGTCGTGCACAAACGTCTTTGTGAACCGACATTCTCCTCCCCGGTAACTTCAAAAGCCAACGCAAGAGCCAACTTTCTCTTTCTCGACATTTTTTGCATCACACAGCACTAGGCTACTGTTGCAGCTCTTGTTATAGCAGCCCGGTCTCACCCCAAAACGTCATATACTGACGCGTCTTGACCATGCGTCAACATACGACGAAAAGGGTACCCCCATAACGTCAATATGAGACGCAGACAGAAGCGCACCAGCAGCGCCTCCTAGCGGTACCCTAACGCATACCTAAACCTACCCATAACCCGAATCGTCACATATGGACGTTATGGGGGTACCCTTTTCG
This sequence comes from Leuciscus idus, assembly GCA_021554675.1. Classification (NCBI taxonomy): domain Eukaryota; kingdom Metazoa; phylum Chordata; class Actinopteri; order Cypriniformes; family Leuciscidae; genus Leuciscus; species Leuciscus idus. The sequence continues at coordinate 60,764,871 of CM038621.1, forward strand.
TCGTATGTTGACGCATGGTCAAGACGCGTCAGTATATGCGCCAGTGATGCGCGGGTCAATGTATAAACAACCCGCACCCGACCGACGTTTTCAACTAACCCGCCCGCAACTCGGACCGCAAAAAAAAAAAGAAGAAAATATTGTACCCGACCCGCTTCCTGACCCGCATTTTTTAAAAGTAGTAAATGCATAGCAAGAAGTACACATGACAAAGCCAGCACTTTGGTCATCATCTTTCATTATTTCGGCAAATGTCTCCCACATTTTGCTCTTTCTGTTTTTTGTATTTGCGGAGCTTCCACTCCCCAGTCTTCACCTTTTCTCTTGCCGCCTCCATCTCTACCTGCAGACTGAGCTCGTGCCTTCGCGCCAGTTATTCAGCCAATAAAGTGTAGCAGGCCTATGTATTTCATAGAAAATTGCATGTGAGCGGAGTGGAGCGGGAGCGAGCGGGCGGATCTTGGACAGAGCGCAGAGCGGCATTTTTAAAAGGATGGAGCGTCGCCCTATTTCCCGCTCCAATTTCGCTCCGCGCACACCACGATTCTGAAGCATGCTCAGCCTGACTCAGTTGATGACTGCAAGATGGATTCTATTTTCAGTCAAAACTCGGCTCAATAATGGAGTTCAAAAAGTAGGCTACTTCAAAAAGGAAAATAAGAAGTCATACAGGTAGGCTACACTATAATATAAAACTAACTATAATGTGGTAGAAGAAAACGAATGTGGAGACATCGTTTCAGTCAGTAAAGATTCATTTTGGAATCTAAAAAGACACATCTCTCGAAAACATGCAGTGTGCTATGTGAACACGCTGGGAAGAAAGCAAAAGGTTAGCAAATTGAATGGCCTACGGTAACTTGTAACAAAGTGTAAATTAAATATAGCGTAATATTCAAACAATTGATACAAGCCCATTTCAATTTTAATCCTGCGCGCTGCGCAAAAGTTCAGTTATAAGAATGTTGGCCTAATAGTTAATTTAGCCAACTTTTAAAACGTTTATGTATATTTTTTTATATTTTTGTTTATTTAAATTTTATTTATATTATTAGGCCCATTTATTCGTTTTATTTTACAGCAGTTTGTGTGTACAATGGATATAAGCCCATTTAAATTTTAATCGTGCGCGTTGCGCAAAAGTTAACTTATCAAAATTCTGGCCTAATAGTAAATTTATTTAAAAGAAATGTATGTAGGCTATATTTTTGTTTATATAATTGTTATTTATATTATTAGGCCCATTTATTCGTTAAATTTTACAGGACTTTGTGTAGGCTATATTCCTTATAGCCTAGGCCTAATTTGAAATAAAACATTTCTATTTGAAAAATGTTGTTGTTGCTCATTAGTTCTTTAGGAGGTAAGGCTGTGGTCTAAGCTAACAGTGATATACATGTAGATTTTTTTTCCTTTTTTGGAGCGAGCGGGGGGCGATTTTGGTGGAGCGCGGAGCAAACTGCGTTGAGCGCTGAGCGATAATGAGCGGAGCGGCCTGATGTTTGAGCGGGGGAGCGGAGGGGTGGACAGTTCCGTGAGCGATGAGCGGAGATTCTCACCGCTCCACTCCGCTCATATGCTCTCTAGTACTATATAAATTACAAAGGTTTAATTGGCATCTTTATTTCAAACGACCCGACCGACCGCGACCCGAATATCATTAAAAATATTTTTGGATGACTCGTAACCGCGGGTAACCGCGGGTGACCGCAGGCACCCGCTCATTTCGGATCAACCCGCGCATCACTGATATGCGCCAGCCACAAAAGACGCGCTCGGCTGCTATTTGTAACCGAACGCTGCCAGCGTTTTTTTTTGCTAAAAAAACGCCGTTGTCAACTTTTTCTTGTCAAAAAAGACGCTAAGTGTGAACATAGCCTTATTGTTTAGAACGGATTCGACTTACTTTACCTAACCTGAGAAAAATCAAAATAAGGTAGAAGGTGTATTTAATTAAGAACCACACAGGGGGTTAGATTAAGCACCATAAAACAATGTGTACTTTAATTGTACACATTAAAGTTGTTTTGTAAAGTTGTTACATTGTATTTTAGCATGCTCTCTAAATTCATGACTTTTATCACACACAAAAAGAAATCACTTGCTGATTTCACTTCTCCCAACTCAGCCTAGATTTCGGCCCAAAATTGCAGATTGCATTAAATAATTGTTTTAAATAATTGTATATCAGTGAGGGTTAGGAATTGTCGGGAACCAGTATTGTACAATATTAGAAAATCATTTTAGGAACAAAAACCACATAAACTTGAAAAATGTTTATGATATGTGAATGGAGAACAAGGATCTGATGCTGAAGTTTATCTGCATGTTCTTCATGGTAAGTTTATGATTATGTGGTCAATTTAAAAAGGGCAGATTCTCCTTTTAAACTCAGATGATGATTGAAGAGTCTGTGATTTGTGTCTTGTGTTCAGTTTCAGTGTCTCCATCATCATCATCATCATCATCATCATCATCTTCATCTTCATCATCATCTTCATCCTCACAGACTGAGATCAGTCCAGGCCGCTCTGTGACTCTCTCCTGTCAGTTTTCTCACCTGAATACTTGACAGTGTATCTGACTGAGGTCTGGAGTTGATTTCTGTGAGTAAGCCGACATCTCCACTCTCTGTTGTTATCTTCATTCAGGAGTGTTGTAGTCAGAGTGATGATACAGTGTAAAGAAATTTCTCTAAACTGTAGAATTATTGAAAATGAATTTTTGAGTAATTCAATGACCCATTACCAATGATTCCTCGATTATACTATGCAGTGGCATTCAGCTACGCTCTACTATTTATTTTCCCTTGCAGGAAAGTTGAGATGTGCATTCCCTGATGTGGACTCGCAACAAACTCTCAAATGCCTGAAAACCTAGCAGTCTTGACATGTACACATTTGTTACTAATTTAAACTAATAAAGTATTGTCTGCATATATAGTTGCCATTTTATTCTTTGTGTTATTGTGATTTTACCCTAGTTTGTAGGGTATAGAGATGTTTGTGAACAGTCATGGTATGTGTTGTGAATAAATCTTAAAATGTAATACAACAAGTGTATTTGATGTCACACAACATGACTGACTGTAGCAACTTACCTTGTATATCAACATGTCACCACTAAAGCCTTGTCTTGCATGTCTGTATACTCGTGCGTAATTTAAAACTATTGTATGTAATTCTGTTTTTTGTCAGAGTTGGATTCCAAAATCTACGGCCACGACAGTTTACAGATACGCGATTTTGTGTGTTTTTTAGAGTACAACTCTAAAATGTACGACTGTGACAGTTTACAGACACGGCGCTTGTTTTCACAACAGCTCTGTTACACACACGACATGCGAATTACGACCACGAAGTGCGGTGTGCGAAACGACTGTCAAAAATACGTCATCAAGGTCACAGGCATTACTATCCGAGGGAAGATGAATCGATTCAATGAAGTGCGCATGCGCCCCACCAACGGTTTAAACCACTGGCGCCGAAATGGCGGATCAGCAGCCAAGCGCTCACTCCTCGTCTCAAGTAAGTTAATAATTATTATTATTTTTTAATCTGACATGTTTAAGCAGGGGTCATCAAACTTGTTCCTGGCGGTCATGAGGTCAGAGCTAAACTCTGAAGGACACCGGCCCTCCAGGACCGAACTTGACGACCCCTGTGTTTAAGGGTTAACGTAAGTTATAACTAATAACAGAGTGGAGCAATATTACAGAGATAGTATAGTAGGTAAGATAAGCTCTCAGAGTACATGTAAAGTTAGGTGCTTAAAGAAGACAGTTGTTTAGGAGGTCATCACTGCAGCCTGTAGCGCGATGAGATAGGGCTACATAAAAGAATGAGCAATTTTAAGTGTTGACTTCCTAACAGCCGTGTTACGTGCACTGTACGTTAATACACAGGTCATGTAATAAGTGTTCACTGTTTAAAGGACAAGTTCGGTATTTTACACTTAAAGCCCTGTTTACATATCGTTTCTGATGAAATAGAACGGTTAAGATTACAATTTGGACACATGCTGGTGTCCCGACAATTTTAGGTTTCTTTCGTCCTTGAAAATGAGTTGATTACTTACATCAAGACAAACAAAAAATGTATTACAAGTTTTTTTAAATTGTTTGTTAACATGGACAAATGGTGCATAATCTAATTACATATGTGCTAATTTGCATAAATACCACAACTGGTCTAAACATTGGGTATAGCCAGGTGAACATGTCTTGTTGAATCTTGGTGACACATAACAGTAAAAGTCTAAATGTTAAGGTCTGAATGGAACCCATTTAGGGGCTACCCATGAGCATTAATACATAGAGGCAGGAAGAAGTACTTTGGTTCCTACTTAGGCTGGTTCCTTTATTACTTTTTAAGAGATGGGGTTTGGGGCTGGGCCCGTGGGACTGTTTCTGGGGGACGAGTCTGAGGCGAGAACAGGAGACAATTGTAAGGAGAATGCAGAAGACAAAAGGTAGGCAAAATAAAAAGTAAATCCCCAGAAACAGTCCCACGGACCCAGCCACAAACCCCATCTTCCTGCCTCTATGTATTAAAGGGATAGTTCACCCAAAAATGAAAATTCTGTCATCATTTACTCACCCTCAAGTTGTTTCAAACCTGTTTGAATTTCTTTTTTTCTGCTGAACACAAAAGAAGATATTTTGAAAAATGTCTGTAACCAAACAGTTGAGGCAAGACCATTGGAAAGTGAAATGCTCATTGGGTCAGCAGGGTCAGACAAAAACAGGTGGAGAAGAAAATACGCATGTTAACAGCAAAAGAATTAAGAATTAAGGTTCCATTGACTTCCATAGTATTTTTGTTTTCATACTATGGAAGTCAATGGGGTCCATCAACTGTCTGGTTACCGACATTTTTCACTTTTGTGTTCAGCAGAAAAAAGAAATTCATACAGGTTTGAAACAACTTGAGGGTGAGTAAATGATGACAGAATTTTTGGGTGAACTATCCCTTTAATGCTCATGGGTAGCCCCTAAATGGGTTCCATTCAGACCTTAACAACATTAAGTATTTTTCTGTTATCAACAAGATTCAACAAGACATGTTCACCTGGCTAGACCCAATGTTTAGACCTGTTGTGGTATTTATGCAAATTAGCACATAAGTAATTAGATTATGCACCGTTTGTCCATGTCAAACAAACAATTAAAAAAAACTTGTAATACATTTTTTGTTTGTCTTGATGTAAGTAATCAACTCATTTTCATGGTGATATCTAAAGGTTAAAAATGTTACCCTATTCACGTGAGAATAAGAATGAATAGGCGTATGAATAGGCTATATTTGGGTCTTTTTCGAAACTTTCCCCTAATGGGATTCTTCTGGGCTTTTTTTTTCCTTACTCGGGACATATTGAGGATACAAAATCAGTTGAGTTTGCTTCTGTTGCAATTTGTTCAAGGTTGACCCCCATTTTGTCTTAAAATGACTGGACTATAATAAAAGATAGAATTTTGTCTAAGTAATATTAATGTCAGAGTAATTTGACTTACAGGGACCGCTGATGACGCAGCTACTAGAACGCCTCAGGTCACGAATAAGTGCAGTTTTAGATGGACATCAGCTGGACTTGGACTATTTTCAATATGTTATCAATCAAGAAGTGTTTATTTTGTCATCAGCCTCCACTATCTTTGATGTGCCAAATTATATTTTGGAGACCCTCATGGATTTACAATTCATGCAGCTCTTTCCCAAGAGGTGGCCCCAGTTCTTACGAGGGAATGTGGTGGTGGACGAGGTCGACCTAAGTTTATTGTTTCCGAGGAAATGCTGTCCCGTCTCATAGAGATGTCTTTACCAGTTTCTTGTATTGCAAACATTTTAGGAGTAAGCCAGTCAACAATCTTCCGCCGAATGCGTGACTTGGGTTTGTCTGTAAAAACTACGTATAGCACCATATCTGACAATGAATTGGATAATGCCATTTTGGCCATCAAAAGAAGACTACCAAATGCTGGATATAGGATGATAAAAGGCTGCCTGCAAGCAGACGGACATAGAGTGCAGTGGAACCGCATAAAAGAATCCATGCACAGAGTGGATGCCCCTGGAATATTGGAAAGGATGACACAGCTGGGGTGTATTGTCAGGAGGTCATATTTTGTTCAAAGTCCACTGTCCTTAGTCCATATTGACACGAATCACAAGCTCATAAGGTATGTTCTTATATTTTACCTACGAAAGAGTAATGTTATGCAATATTACGTTTAACATGGTTTTACTTTGAAGGTACAACATCATCATATTTGGTGGGATAGATGGGTTCTCACGAAAGGTAAACACATATATTTCCAACCCAGTGGAATCTATCTATCAATCAATAATATTACTTATCTATCTATAATCTGACTATCTATCTGTGTTTGAATGTATTGAATGCATTCATTCTTTTTTGGTATAGATCATGTACCTGAAACCAGCAACAAACAACCGTTCAAGCACTGCCTTATCATTCTTTCTCCAGTCTGTGCAAAAACATGGATGGCCTTCAAGGTAGGAGAAAATTGTTTTTCTGCTCCTCACTTCCTTGCGTTTAGTTAAACCCTCATCCGTCCCTCAGGTCATTTTGACCCAAAACTGATTTTCCCAAAAATTATAAAAATCGTGTGTTGATCGTACCGGTCCAAGATTTCTTTACTTTTGTCATACTTGCACCAGGAATACACACACACACACACACAAACTGAGTGGATTTGAGGAGTTTAAATGGGTGCAATAAAAAAAGTAACAAAAGGGTCCCTCATGGGTCATTTTGACCCACATAGGAATGAATGGAATTTATGAGAAAACTGTTTTTTTTTTTTTATATATATACAAAATCTGAGACAATAAAGATTTATACCCAAATGAAGGGCTAAGACTACAGAATATCCCCAATGCAGAAAACACACACACACACACACACACACACACGATACACACACTCCAATAGAACATATTATAATGTTTCATGTTTCTCCTGGGATATGACTGTCATTTTTCCTTTTTTTTTTTTTGACTTAACAGTTACATTTAAGAGACTGAGTTTATATCATAGTAATATTTTTTTATAGATTTTTTAAATATTTTTTATAGATTTTTTTTTTTTTTTTTACAAAATACGGATTTTTTTTATGTAAAAATTTTTCTTAAAAAAATATACAGAATAAAAGATAAATATAATAAAAATCACCCAAAAATTATAGTAAATGAGTAATGATGAGTAAATTTCATTTTTAGTCCATCTCTGCAAAATAGACTTCAGGGTAGGAGATGGACAAAAAATTAACTAAATATTAACTCCCAAAACTTACTGTCAGTTTCTGGAAGATGAATTCTTCAAACAGTGGTAGAAGAGGATGTGGTGCTGGTCCTTCAAGAGTCACTCTCAATCTGTCTGTCAATAACGCCTATGAAAGAACAGTCTTCATGTATTTTACTACACTTCAGCTTGTGATTCTTATTAAGAGGGGGTCCATTTTAGGATTCTTTACCTAATCTAAGTCTCTGAGACCCTGACACCTTACTCTTCTGGAGACTCCAGGTAGGTTGCAGTTCTGGAAAATGGTGGCGCTGGAGACTAAAGGGTTCCTGATGGTTTCACACTTAATTCTTTTGCAGTTAACATGTGTCTTTTCTTCTCCACCTGTTTTTGTCTGACCCTGCTGACCCAATGAGCATTTCACTGTCCAATGGTCATGCCTCAACTGCCATTTATAGTATTGCATTAGTATTGCATCCTTCTCATGGGCATTTAATAATTTTTGACTTTTCAGTCTGAGTTAAATCTCTTTTTTGGCTTGTTTTATCTGTAAAATAAAACGAGCCTAATAATTCTGCACACCTGAATTAAAGGCATTTTTCATTTCCAGCCTTCATGAACAATTATATATCACTTAAAAATGATTAAATACAAAATTAATAGTAGTTAAGATTAATATGGCTTGGAATTGGCAAAATGTGCCTGGGACTAAAATATGATCAGAAAATCAATGTGCCTAATAATTCTGCATGCCCTGTACTGTCAAATTGTGCTTTTGCATGATGTAATTTTTTTTTTTTATTATTCATTTAAGAATTTGGAACTGTTTGGAACAGACTGGGAGACGTTTGATAGTGTGACAGAAGATGATGTTGGAGTTCATGTTCCAGAAATTGAGTGCCCAATCACTCCTGCTCTGATGGAAACAGTAAAATCCATCTTTAATCCTCTTGCAACATCTGACTGTTATGGCAGAGATATTTATACATCTTTGGTTCAATATTTTGAAAGTCTTTAAAATACACAAACAACTGTGTGAAACCATTGTAAACATTTATTTTGCAAATTGTGTATATATTTTGAAAACTGTAACAAAGCAGCACATTGAATGAATCATGAAAACTAATTTGTAAATAAATTCAGAACAGTTAATGATTTTGAGTTGTTTCTTTAACATGAAAAATCTTTCAACAAATATTGTCAAAGGAACAGTTTTACTTATGTCAATAAACAGTGATTCAAAGAGAAGCTGAAAGTTGCTGTTTCAACATGCTTTCCCCACCAAATACATTTAAACATTGTCAAATGACTCCCCATATTTCATAGCTATTTCCATTATGTTTTTAAATTCATTCAGTGTTTTCAGGTGAGCTGTAGGAAACATAATTGTGCGAGTACATGCGCTTACAGTTGGAAAACACACAGTGTGTTTTGTGTCACAGTCGTGATTGAACTTCACAGTGATGTTGAAATCCTTCTGGTCACTGGGGAGAATAGGCTTATGTCTCTGGCCTGTCATCCACTGCATAACTTTACCTGCAGTCATTTGTTCAGCTTCACCATCTTAAAAACAGGGAGGGAGGGAGGCTTAAAGTTCTGTTAATCTTGTTTTCATTCCACTAAGTATGTTGTGCTATTATGATAATACATACCACGATCCTCAACTTCCTGTAGGAAATCCTGGAAAAAGTTCATTACATTTACTTCTTTGGTGTATTTCACAGAACCTTTGTCACTAAAGACAGGGTGGCAATTCTCCAGAATGAAGCCTGCATCCACCTTAAATAAAAGAGATAGTGTTAGCATTTCTATATGCCTGTCACATTTAAAGGCATAGTTCACTTTGAAATAAAATGTTGGTATGTTTTAGCTTACCTCAAGGGCATCCAAGATGTAGGTGTCTTTGTTTCCGCAGTAGTTTCAATTTTTATATTTTTAGGTCAAACCGTTCTTGTCTGTCAGTCATATAATGCAGGTCTATGGTCACTATCTCAAAGAGCAAGCACAGAGTCCAAATTAAACAATTCCCCATCGTAAGTACACATTGATGGCCTAAGACAGGAAACGAGCGGTTTGTGTGAGAAAATGAACAGTATTTATATCGTTTTTACCTCTTATACACAGCCATGTCCAAGTGATCTGAGGGCGCGCGCGCTTCCTGGTGTGTGACGTGTGTGCGCGTTCTGGCTTAGTCTACGCAAGCGCCGTAAAGTGTACAAGAGGTAAAAACAATATAAATACCGTTCATTTTCTCACACAAACCGCTCGTTTCGTGTCTTAGGCCATCAATGTGTACTTACGATGGGGAATTGTTTAATTTGGACTTCTCTGTGCATGCTCTTTGAGACAGTGACCATCGACCTGCATTATATGACTGACAGACAAGAACGGTTTGACCTAAAAATATAAAAATTGAAACTAATGCGGAAACAAAGACACCTACATCTTGGATGCCCTTGAGGTAAGCTAAAACATACCAAAATTAAATTTCAAAGTGAACTATCCCTTTAACATGTCCTCATTATGAAAACACCATAAGAACCACAATGATTTACCCTGTCATCTTTTTCCCCTGGGACAAACAATGGTAGACATAAGTCTGGATGCATTTCCATGACTTTCTGGAGATCGTAGAGCTGCAGGCCTTTTCTCAGCTGATCAAGCATTGGAACAACTCTCATAGTGGAGTGTAAAACAATGGCTCTAGAGGCAATGTAATGGTTTCATCAAATGTTTAAAACAATAAACAATATTAAAAAAATATACAGTAACTCAATTTTGATGTACTATATGATAAATGTGATGCTTTTTGTTATGTACTACACTACATTTCATAAGATTACAAATGCAGGTAAAATTTAAACTTTTTGTACTCCGAGGAGAATAAAAAGTATAGTGCACCTGATTATGTTGCTTTTCATGTCGGCAGACACTCTTCCAGTGTATCCACAGCTTAAAATCTCATCTGTAAGCTCACTCATGTCATCTGTTGAGTTAACCTAAATACAGAGAAATAGAATACAGAATACTCATTTACTTTTACAGAGTTAAAGGGATACTCTACCGTTTTTTCATATTAAACTATGTTATTCCCTTAACTAAGACGAGTTGATGCATACCTATCTCATCTCAGTGCGTGCACTTAATCGCTCTGGCGCGCGGTGACACTTTGATAGCACTTAGCTTACCCCAGTATATTCAATGGTATCTAACAGCAATGAATTTAGAAGTGACGAAACACATCAACATTTTCCCTATTTGAAAACAGTTACACGAGTAGTTATACGACCAAGTAGGGTGACACAAAATAAAACGCGGCACTTTTCTAAGCGGGTTAAAAAGCATAACTATAATGTATGGCGTAATAGCACTTTTGGGAATACTTCGACTGGCGCAGTAAAAAGTCACGCCTGATCCTCTTCCTCTCACTTCAGGCGTGATCAGGCGTGACTTTTTTTGAAAAAGAAAAGAAAAGCGCCACGTTTTATTTTGTGTCACCATACTTGGTCATATAACTACTCGTGTAACTGTTTTCAAATAGGGAAAACGTTGATGTGTTTGGTCACTTCTAAATTCATTGCTGTTAGATACCATTGAATATACTGGGGTAAGCTAAGTGCTATCAAAGTGTCGCCGCGCGCTAGAGCGATTAAGTGCACGCACTGAGAGGAGATAGGTATGTATCAACTCGTCTTAGTTAAGGGAATAACATAGTTTAATATGAAAAAACGGTAGAGTATCCCTTTAAACATTACTATATTTTACTTACATTTCAGGTTACTATTTTACCTTCTCAATGAGCAGGGAGAATTCTAAATCTGTGACATCACTGGTAGTCACCTGTATACTGTCATAATCTCCAGTGCGAAGATATTGGAAACACCACGCACGCAAAAAAAACACCACCACGGCGGTGGTCCTCCTTGTGCTAGACTGACAGCCATAATTTCTCCTGCACTTCTAATACCATACCACAGTGGATAAAACAAAACCTTGAATCAACCAAAAAGGTTTATTGAAACATGTTGAAAAATTTAACTGATCAAATCTTGCATACCTGAAGTAGTTACGATCCAAGCTGTTGAGACAATAGACTGGATTTTTCCCTTTTTTATCTACACCAGCGATAAAAAGTCTTGTTTCAATCTCTGCAATCATTTCTAGACAACAAATACAACCGGTTTAAAATCTGATCTGACAAAATGTCTGCTTTAAAATATAAAACATACATTTTATAATAAACTAAATTAATTATACCTGTTAAGAACTCCTTGCTAAGAGCACCAGAGTCAACCCCAGCTTCTCCAAAAAAGGTAACCTTTAGTCTGCCTTTTGGTGACGATTTCTTTTGGCGCTGCCACTGCTGCATTCCTCTGTTGTAGATGTCATTCCGAGAAATGCAGATGGAAAAGGTGTTGGTTTGATCAACTTTACTGCCGATCCAATTCAGAATCTCCCCAGAACTTTGTAATAGAAATAAACAGAAACGAAACATGAAATGTACCAGCAAAGCAAAACAAACACTTTCTTAATATACCATTTTTACCTTTGAAGTGTATTTATTGGGTCACTGAAGTCATCATCATATTCTGCAGTTCTGCACACAAACAAAAACAAAAATTAAATGCTTTAATATTTCAAATTGCTGGATAGGAAACATTTAAATTATTAATATTAGATAAGTGACACTAAACTATTTAGTAATTTACCGTAATCCACAGTTGGCTGCATGTATCTCTATAACATCACTGTCAAAGGTTTTCTTGCACAGTGGACATTCAGCAGTCTGATGTGACATTAAAATACTGAGTTAAATTACACACAAACAATCGTTTAGGAACCATGCATAAACCATAAACTGAAAATTCATATATTTTTTTAAACACATAAATAGATAAATAAATATCCTTTTCACCTTCTCTGTACAGACTTCATTTATATTTGAAGCACAGCTTTCAATATCTGGTGACTTTTCCAATTCCTGAAAACGTAAAAATCACATAAAAATTGTGTTTTCAGAGCTTATGAAATATAAACAAAAGATCAGTATAATTATTTTATTTTTTTTTAAACACGCCTCTTTCCAAGTGTCAATAGAAGTTGAATTATCTTCTTGTGGGGAGTCTGGGGACTTCTCCATCGACTGGAAATAAAACAGAAACTCATCAACCTTGTTTTTAGAGCTCACTGATGACTAAAATAAACACCTTAGACTTACATCATCACTTGAGATACACAGATCCACATGTTCCATCTTACAGTGTTTTATGTGTACTGGAAGGCACTGAAGGGGAACCATTTAGCTGCAGAGTGTACACTGGGCTTTGGGCATTTTTTCAAATTCCCTTGCATCAGGTGGTAATGGAGTTGTGTCAATTTGCTCTTGCAGAGGAACTACATACATTGTGCTCTTTCCATTGCTGCTCACGGTTTTTAATTGCTGTCCATTATACCCATCAGGGTCAGGAGGGATGACAGTCAATTTCCGTTGACCACCTCCACCTATGATTCAAAGTATTTAACAGAATATAGAAATAGACAATACACCAAAAATATTTAACAGATAAAATCCATCTGATATCTATAAACGCATATGATTTCAATTCACATAAGTTTTAAGAGGTTAGGAAAAAAATTTCAAAACGATCCTACATACCTGAGCACTTGTGCAGCAACCATCCTCCGCAGATTTTAGCCAGTTTTGGATATGCATTAACAAGCACCTCTGATAGCTTAATTATCAAAGGCAGATTAAAAAAAGATTAAGGAAATTCACCCAACACAAAAAAAACATGAAAAAATACATTATTGATCTTACCTCTGAATGAGTCATGTTTTCGGTTATAGTTAATGATCTTCTCCCAAGTCCTGCAAGTGTAAGTTGTAATTCTGTCTCTTCTTTGGGCGTTTTCTCATATTGTTGGTCAAGGAGAAAAAAACCCATCAAAAAGCTTTTCTGTGGCCGTTTATATGGTCCAAAACGTTTTTTACCCCTCACTTCCTTTCTGAAGAATCCAGGAAATTACCTAAAAAGGACTTCATTTTTATTTTGAGCCAGTTCAGAACATTGAGAACACTCACATGCACACTAATATATGTGATGTAATGTTAATGTGTGATGAAACTTATATACAGTATGTAATAAAAAAGATATACTGTACAAACTGTATATTCCACCAGTACAGACATACACATATTTTATTAAAACAACAATTACATTGAATCTCACACCTAGCCATTTCCTGCTGAACTGACTGCACATTTGACTTGGACCTTCTTTCTTCTGCTGACTGTACACTGATATTGGACTGGTTCCCCACTTTCGGTTGTCCAACACTTAAGGTGTTGGTCAACATCGACACCAGATTCTGGGCTGTATGCAAGATGTCACCTAATGGAACCTGATGAACAATGAAATATGACTTCAATACTTAAACAGTGAACACTTATATTACATGACCTGTGTATTAACGTACAGTGCACGTAACACGGCTGTTCTCATTCTTTTATGTAGCCCTATCTCATCGCGCTACAGGCTGCAGTGATGACCTCCTAAACAACTGTCTTCTTTAAGCACCTAACTTTACATGTACTCTGAGAGCTTATCTTACCTACTATACTATCTCTGTAATATTGCTCCACTCTGTTATTAGTTATAACTTACGTTAACCCTTAAACACAGGGGTCGTCAAGTTCGGTCCTTCAGAGTTTAGCTCCGACCTCATGACCGCCAGGAACAAGTTTGATGACCCCTGCTTAAACATGTCAGATTAAAAAATAATAATAATTATTAACTTACTTGAGACGAGGAGTGAGCGCTTGGCTGCTGATCCGCCATTTCGGCGCCAGTGGTTTAAACCGTTGGTGGGGCGCATGCGCACTTCATTGAATCGATTCATCTTCCCTCGGATAGTAATGCCTGTGACCTTGATGACGTATTTTTGACAGTCGTTTCGCACACCGCACTTCGTGGTCGTAATTCGCATGTCGTGTGTGTAACAGAGCTGTTGTGAAAACAAGCGCCGTGTCTGTAAACTGTCACAGTCGTACATTTTAGAGTTGTACTCTAAAAAACACACAAAATCGCGTATCTGTAAACTGTCGTGGCCGTAGATTTTGGAATCCAACTCTGACAAAAAACAGAATTACATACAATAGTTTTAAATTACGCACGAGTATATTAAAAGTACACACAAATGTTTTGAATTACGTACGATTATTTTTATTCCACAAAAACCCTGCCTTACTGACTTACTTGACTAACTAATCAAACTGAATGCATGAGCGGTATAAGCGCTACCGCATTGTATTCATCTTTATCAATGACAAAGGTATCATGATTGCTTTATGTCTCAGTTGAGTGGTGTCAGTATGTAACATTTTAGTGTGATTCCGAAATCCTTTGAATATGCCAATTATTCTGGAGCCACATGGCTTAGTGTACAAAGGTTCCATTCTGCAAAAAACCTCACAAAAAATCAGATTTTCTTGAACTCCATGTATAAGGCAGTAGCTATCATTGGTCATTCTGTAACATTCTTTTGTCTTTGGCGTACCAGAGTTAACATTTGATTTCTTAGAACTTGATATTGCTTGCCTCTCTGCCAATCTGTTAGCTACTTGAATCAGTGGATCACTTGAACCGCGGATAAACCTCTTGATTTGACCCATATTGTTCTCAAACTTGTACGCTGAACAATAGTGTAATGATCTGTTGTAATTTGCAACATCAGTGAGATGTAGCAAGCAATGCACATTATATGAGATGAAACTCATGCTATACAGGCTGCTACCTTTTTCAACAAAATATGTTAACAGCTCATCTGCATAATCACGATGCTCCATTAGGTTTTCACTGTGCAAGATGCGCATTCCAATACTAAGTGAAAGGAAGTGAATATACTTCTCCTTATCGAGAACATATTTCAAAATCACTGGTCCAGTATAAAGCAAAAATGTTCGGAATTCAGTTGCTTTCCAGTGCTTCAGTTCATCTAACCCCCTGGGTTTCCTATTGAATTCAGGAGGTATGTGATGTCGGACAGCTTGATGAAAATAAGTAATGGTGCTAAGATGTCCAGCTGATAATCTATGGGCCAAAGGTCCTTCTTTCCACAGCATCAACATTCGCTTAGTCACTCCTAGATCTACACAATGCATGGGATCTATTGGGAACTGCCTGATCATATCAATGTCCAGATTCAAAAGAATGCTATCCGTTTTGTGATGTTCAGGATTTGTCTTCTGTCTAAATGACTCATTGGTTCTGAGATTTCCTTTATACAAAAAAAGCATTTTGCTCTCATGAACTCCCTTTACATCACAAAAATCACAGCCATAGCGGCCATTAAACTGAACTATTCCTTTGATGAGGGCTCGTGCTGGTGCATCACATATGATGTTTTTGAGGACAATTATCTTCCCTTAAAAGCCTGTTTCCATCAGTTCTTGCAGCTCCTCCATAAAATCCCTCAAAAACTCCAAATCATTTGGTTTCTTTGCTCCAGAAAACAGAGCAACAACAAAAGGACTGTTTTTCACTTCATCAATGTTGATGACAGCACACTGAAGTGGCCACATTGTGAGGTTTTTGGACTTGAAAATGGGTAGGCCATCAATATTCAAAGAAATCTCAAAGTGGTCGTATTTTGAAGTGTCTTGCTCAGACAGAGTATGCGTAAGACCTTCCTTTAATCCAAAATATGTGTATTTGCCACCTATCAAAAACAAGATTTTACAGTTCAGTGAAATTTCTGAATAATATTGCCAAATGAGTGCATGGACATTTTCAAAGTTAAAATGTACCTGATTTTTCAGTTATTCTCAAACTGCCAGAACGAGGTGTTTTCAATAGTGTTCGTCTGTCTGCTGGAACATCAATGTCATGTTCCTTCAAAATCTTAAGCAAATGAGTGAGAGAGGTCATGGAGATGTTGAATTTCATTGCCCACTCAGACAGCTTTTTCTCCAGAGACAAAGCTAGCTCTGAGTTACTTTCACTGGTAACATCCATGGAATCATTTAGTCTATCAATTTCATACCATAGCACTTGATCTTGCATATTAATTATGGTATTCTGTTGTGATTCTGAATCATACTGTTCTTGCAAGTCTTCATTTAGATGCTGCTCCACAACATTCAGCATATTTCCTGAGTCGTCTGATGAGTAGTCTGATTCAAGTTCTCTGGAGGAGTGTTCACTATCAGAAGTGTTTTCATTTTTCTTCCGAAGAGCCAAAATGATCTTTTTTGATTTTCTACGAGCTTTTTGTTGCTGTCTTTTCAATGCCTTAATTTTTGTTTCCAAATCCTAACAGGCCAAAAAGAACTTCTGTATTAGTAAAACATTATATGAAACACATAAATCTTTTACACATTTTTTTTTTGTTTGAGAGGACAACCTTAGCCACTCTCACTAGCCCCTTTCACACAGCGCTTTGAACCCGGCAAATTGCCGGCAAATTGCCAGAGCGCCTTCTGTGTGAACGCAAACTCGACCCGGGATTTAAGCCGGGATCGATGCCGGGTCGGGACCTAGTAACATTGCCGTGTTCAGTCCCGGAACGCGCGCTGTGTGAACAAAAGCCGTAACAATGCCGTGTCGTAGTGATGACGCTGAAGCCGGGCTCGTTCTCCAGCTGTGAAACGGTATGTAATGCGCAAGTTTATGATCGAATCAGAGAAACAAATGCACAGGCGTGGTTTCTCGAGAGAGAGATCGCAGCTCATAAGCAAACTTAAGACGCTGCTGAGATTACAAGTCACATCGATGTCACGTGTCTTTACGGCATTTTTACGGGTTGTGTGTGAACGCACTCTCTGATTCCGGAAAATCACTGGCAGTGTGAATGACCAAAATCAAACGAACCCGGGTCAAATCCCGGGTCACTTTATCCGTGTATTTTCCGGAATCTCTGTGTGAAAGGGGCTATAGATTACTGTATTTGATAATTGTTTAAGAAGTCTTCTTTGGACAATTGTTGTGTATCCTAAAGAAAGTGTGTATCATAAAGTACTTTAAACTACACTTTTGTAGATCTACACTTTACATTCTTAATGATGTAGTGTTGCATCTGATGTCTGGGTAAAGTTGCTTGTTATGTTAATAAGAGGATGAATGTCAGTCACTTTGAGTTTTGGTAAATGGGAAGTGACGTTGAAGCTTTTAACATAAAACAGCTACAGTTCCGCAGATAGAAGTTGTTGTTAAAAAACTAGTCATATAGCGTGGTGAAATAAGGCTTTTTATCTTTAATATGAGTGTCTAAGAGTAGGCGTACTTCATCTTTTTATCCAAAGAGCAATGATAGTTTACGCTATTCCACCAGTGCAGCATTCTTGCTTACTGTTGTTTTACAGCGCTTGTTAATTATTGAAATATAAGTATAAATAAAAAAAAATTATATATTGAAATATAAAGTTAGTAATGTTGTAATGATCTGACATAACAGGCCTAACAATTCACAAATACTGATATGCAAACTAGCTGCAGCTAGCAATTTTGGTGTGATTACTGAAGGTAAAATGGCTGGTGCACATGTAGCATGTGTGAGCAGTACTCTGCTAAAAAAAAAAAAAGACCAGACCACATTGCACATCTAAAAGTATGTAAATAGGCCACTCACCATTTCTGCGGTGTAACAATACCATGCACAACTTTTTCTTCTTCTTTACATGTTTTATGGTGGTTGGAAGACCAGCTTAGATGGTGCATTTACCACCGCCAACTGGACCGGAGTGTGAAGCATTCACAATGAGCTCACGCTTTACACACATGCTGAGCATCACAGTATGAGGATCAGATGAACTCACGTTGAGCTCACGCTTTACACACATGCTGAGGATCACAGTATGAGGATCAGATGAACTCACCTTGAGCTCACGCTTTACACACATGCTGAGGATCACAGTATGAGGATCAGATGAACTCACCTTGAGCTCACGCTTTACACACATGCTGAGGATCACAGTATGAGGATTGTGTGATGTCACTGTGATCATCGCATGATCTCACGTGTTGACTGGGTATCAAACACTGGAAAAAGACTGTATGATTTGAATCTTCTGCTTATTATGCTGTTATGGTTTCATTTATTAATATAATAATGATCACTGAGATATACTGTGTTTCAGGTATCAGTGGATTGAATGAGACTCATGTGTTTATCCGTTCTGGTGAAAATGTGTCTCTGCCCTGTAATAATGCTCTTTCTGACTGCAAATCTAAAACTAGTTTAATGACAGGAAAAATGATCTGTGCGCATGATCTAAAAGTGTTGGCCTTATTCTCTTAAAGTCCCTGTAAAGTCAAAATGAAGTATGTGTTCTGAGTTTGTCACACCACAGAAAAATGTGTTATTAGCCACCCAGCCAAATTTGAATGAAAAAAAAAGCCGGCAAGTACATAAAATAAGCTATCAAAATCTTGAAAAAATTAGCAGGAGTCTCTGCTCTCAAACGCTGGGGGCGTGTCCGCTGGCTGCGCTGAAACCACGCCCACTCGCGGGAAAGCTACCGTCGCCACACTCAACTGTCTGTCACCGCTACAGCCGGAATGGATGCTCCTAGCAGCTTAATTGTTTTTACAAAGCCATACATGTTCGAGCCTGGACTACCTACTATAATTATAACATAAGCACACAAGGCAACCATTGGTGGGCACGCACTGCCAACGATGGCACCAGTTGTCGGCGCGACGGGAGGATGAAGGCCGAGGCGAGAGATAGTCGGCTCGGCCCCATTCACCAGTAACAGCGGATTATCAGTGAATCCCAGTTGTCTCAGACGAAAGTTTATAAAACTATCCCATGTAAAATGATCACTACAGAGGCAGGTTTTGGCGGTGATCCTCAGCTCTCCATCAAGGTGGCTCTTCACAAAATTAATCCACCTCTTGTTGATGTGATACGTTAGTTTTTCGGAAATTTAAATAAGGACAGTGATCTGTTTTGTACGTGATCGCATCCAGGTTATATGCATTTCCGTGATGAGGCATACCTAGCTAGCAAACTGTAGGCTGTAGTAACCATAGATATCATATAAAGCCTTTATATGATATCTATGGTAGTAACTAACAGTACTGACAGTAACTCGCGATCGGCAAAATGATGTGAATGTGCTCTATTTATATTGTTAGGGGAGGGGAGGGGACAGCGTCAGGGGCTCCAGTGCGTCATCAAGTAGGGGCGTGTCCAGGAGCTCAGGGGCTTCAGTGCGTCATCGAGCCCCCATTTTAGCCCCGCCCAAAAAATCCGGAACACAGCAATGGTGAAAAACTGTTTAACGGTCTAACTCCACAATTCAGTACTTCACAGTTCACAGTCTTTGTAATATGTTTTAGCAAAACATTTCTAACATTTATAATGTGTTTAGAATTTTTTTTTTTAATTGCCTTTACAGGGACTTTAATGAGTAATGAGTGTGTTTTGGGTGTAATGTGAAATAAACCAATCAGAGTCTCATCTCCCATTCCCTTTAAAAGCCTGTTGCGCTCGTTGGCGGATTCACTATTAACATGACGGAATTTGCAACCGGAAATACTGAACGCTTCTCTAGCGAGGAAACAGATCTGCTCGTGTGTGAGTTTAAAGTTGTGTGTGTGTGTGTGTGGTTAATGAAAAGGTACCAGACAAATACTTGTATTTATCCATTAAATAAGTTATTTTTGTTTTACCAAGTTCAGTCCAAACTGGGTTCAGAGATGATCAGTTCTGTGTGGGTTAAGATGTCAGTTCCTCTTCTTTCTTTCTTCTCAACAGTGAGTTCATCGCTCTGAAAATACTACTGAAAGTATGTAGTCACACTAGTTCCACATTGCTAAATTAAAACTAAAGACCAAAGGTTATTAAAACAGTTCTGGAAGCGCTAAAACTCAAAGCCAGAACACAAAGAGGACAAAAGACAACAATTAGGCTGAAACGCATGTGTGTTAGTTTGATCATACTGGTTTTAGACAAACTGCACAAAATGTTATGTATGAAAACTTATCAGGCATACAAATGTATATGAATCATCTAAGGTTCACATAAAATTTTAATAATGGAATTAATAAATTGATGTTATTCTTTACATCTTTAATAGCTTGATTTTTTTCCATATTTCCATTGATGTTTAGGAGCAGACAGATGATGTGACTTATACTGAAGTCGCTGTGTTCAGTAAAAAACGAGGCAAAAAGGACAAGGTGAGCGAACACTTCCTTGATGTTGTCCAGCTTCTCTCAACATGATAGTTTGTATTTTCCTCTTATATGCAGATCTTCTTGATTTGTGTGATTATATGCAGTTCTTCATGAATTGAGCTCAAACAACATGCTGTAATAATTGTGGGTTGAAACAACTGTGATCCGTCCTTCGGATGAGACGTAAAACCGAGGTCCTGACTCTCTGTGGTCATTAAAAATCCCATGGCACTTCTCGTAAAGAGTAGGGGTGTAACCCCGGTGTCCTGGCCACATTCCACCCATTGGCCCTTAACAATCATGGCCTCCTAATAATCCCCTTCCATTGAATTGGCCCTATCACTCTCTCTCCTCTCTCCACCTATAGCTGGTGTGTGGTGAGCGCACTGGCGCCGTTGTACTGTGGCTGCCGTCGCATCATCCAAGTGGATGCTGCACACTGGTGGTGGTTGAGGAGAGATCCCCTGATATGATTGTAAAGCGCTTTGGGTGTACAGTAGTACATATGAAAGCGCTATATAAATGCCTCATTCATTCATTCATTCATGTTCATTCAGGTTCGCTGTGATGATAAAGTGACTTATGCTTCCATCAGAGGAGCAAAAGCTGGAGCTCAGGAGAACTGCAGTCAACTTTATGCCTCTGTGAACAAGAACAAATCAGGCAAATAATTATACAAAACCCACATGAGCAGAGGAATATCAGTCTAATATAACTCAATCCTAATGGGTTCATTCATTGTTAATGCTTTCAATGTCTTTTACATGTTAACAAACAAACTGTAACAGATTGTTGTCTTTTGTCCTCTTTGTGTTCTGGCTTTGAGTTCTAGCGCTTCCAGAACTGTTTTAATAACCTTTGCTCTAGTTTTAATTTAGCAATGTGGAACTAGTGTGACTGACTACATATTTTCAGTAGTATTTTCAGAGCGGTGAACTCACTGTTGAGGTTTGGGAACATGTTTCTGCTGAGTGTAAGAACTCCGTTAACCACATGTTTTTAGAGAAACATTTAAAGAAAGAAGAGGAACTGACATCTTAACCCACACAGAACTGGTCATCTCTGAACCCAGTTTGGACTGAACCTGGTAAAACAAAAATAACTTATTTAATGGATAAATACAAGTATTTGTCTGGTAACTTTTATTGGATGCTGAATAATACAAAACATTTTAAAATGTACTTATTATTCAGTCCCATAAGTACATAAAAACAGTTCCCTATCGCTCGGTCACTCTCGACGTTTCGTTGTGACCGACGTTTTAGGATCTCGTTTAGAGGACCGATCTACTTTGAGTGTAACTAAACCAGTTAAAAACAGTGATTTGTACATAATCACATTAATAAGAGTAAATTAACTTCCATAAATTGCAGATCCTTTATGTATTCCTTAACATGTTTTTAATAAATGTTTAATATATATATATATATATATATATATATATATATATATATATATATATATATATATAATATACAAAATTGATGTTACTTAAAGGAAGGCTATAGGCTATTCTTTACATTTTGATAGAATAATTATTTGTTAAGAAGAAGAAAAAAAAACATGTTAAGGAATACATAAAGGATCTGCAATATATGAAAGTTAATCTTATCTTGTTCAGCATAAAATAAAAGGTACCAGACAAATACTTGTATTTATCCATTAAATAAGTTATTTTAGTTTCACCAGGTTCAGTCCAAACTGGGTTCAGAGATGATCATTTCTGTGTGGGTTAAGATGTCAGTTCCTCTTCTTTCTTTCTTCTTTAACCACATGCGTTTCTCTAATAAACTAATAAACTCTTCCAAACCTCAACAGTGAGTTCACCGCTCTGAAAATACTCCTGAAAATATGTAGTCACACTAGTTCCACATTGCTAAATTAAAACTAAAGACCAAAGGTTATTAAAATAGTTCTGGAAGCGCTAGAACTCAAAGCCAGAACACAAAGAGGACAAAAGACAACAATTAGGCAGAAACGCATGTGTGTTAGTTTGATCATACTGGTTTTAGACAAACTGCACAAACTGCACAAAATGTTATGTATGAAAATTTATCAGGCATACAAATGTATATAAATCATCTACGGTTCACAGAAAATTGTAATAATGGAATTAATAAAATGATGTTACTTAAAGGAAGGTTATTCTTTACATTTTTGTTAAAATAATTATAAAGCCGTTGAATGGCCGTATTCTGTTGTTTAATATGATTAATGGTGGAAAAAACACTGAATTGAGGCTGAAATGTACAGTATGTGTAATAAGCAAAGCTTCTGTTTACTCCTTTTGGGTCACTGCGAGTTTGTTTTGATCACATTATATATATATAGGCCTACAGTTTGTTTTGAGCTTTTATTTTGTTTTTGTTTTTTCTAACCCTATGGACCAAAAAAAATATATATATATAAGTAGAAGTCATAATTTTTTTTACAAAGAGCCCATTTTTCTTGTGCATTTTCCCAGTAAAATGATTAACTCCCTACTAGGCTATATATTGATAGAGTTTTCAAACACACTTCACAGAAAGAATTCAATTCACAGAAAGAATTGAAACAGAAACAGAGCGCATTTAGGCAATTAGGCCAGCCGTCTCCATTGACTCTGTATTGCCTGAAGCCGCCTCCTTGTCATTTCTGACTTATAACAAAGAACAATGTCTAAAAGCTGCTATGTGACAAGGTGTACAGCAAACAAGCTACAAAACCCTAGAAACAAGTTTTTATAAGCTGTTGATGAGCCTTTCCAGCTTCTCTTTTTGCTCTCTAACAAAAAACAGCCAGTCTCTCTGTCCTCAGCTCATTAACAGCTTTTCTCCTTCACTCACAACAGCTGTGTCCCTGGTAACTGTAGTCCGGGACCAGGCGGCCATCTTGGTTTGTAGTCCCCATGCTGCAACCACCTAGATGGCACATATCTTGCCTCTATGACACCCTCTCACGATGCCACACCACCTTTGTCTCCTTAAACGCTTGTTTTTTTGGGTCGACAGCTTATCAAAACTTATTTCTGTGTTCTTTAGCTTTACAGCGTTTGCTGTAGACCCTTCAGGGAAAATTAAGGTTGATTATGTCTTATGGTGATGCGTATTGTGGTGATGCGCTCCATGATAATGATTAGGGGCGGACCGGGTATGCGCGGCGGATATAAAAGAGGAACGGGAATGGCGCCTAAGCGAGCGCGTCATTCTCGTTCTGGAAGTGACGTCATCCTGGCACGCAGTGTTTACGTTCGGGAGGTAAGAAATGTTGGTAGCTGTTTAATTCTGAACGTGCGTTAGAAAAGATAATTTAAGATTTGTTCAATTCACAGTGCGACTGAGGAGGACTGTAAACTCATTGATAACGTATCCGTTACGGCAAGCCTGTAATTTGCACCCTATTGAGTGTACGGAGCGGTGTGATTCACCATTTACCGGTAAGTCATACTCACTTCAATATCAGGTTCACAAGACCAAAAATTCGCAAATTATAAACGATGCGATATATTGTTTTTTTAGTGATCGATCCTATAATTCGCACCCTAGTGAGTGCACTGAGTGGTGTGATTCACTATTTACTGGTAAGTCATACTCATGTCAATGTAAGTTCATGAGATCATAAATGTGTAAATTACAATTATCGTGTGTTCTATATTTCGTTAGTAATACAGGGGTGGTGTTACAGCAGGCTTGGTGGGAGTAGCTGGGCTTAGTGACGACCGATTGGATTGTGTCTCCCCTTGCCAGAAACTCCTCGACCATTTCTCAGTGACTATTACTGGAACCGCGTATTTGTTGTGATCATCTGACTAATACCTTCTCTTATCTCTCATCCGTTTTGAGACGGCCGAAAATGCGCTATTGTTCCGGCCGTCTCAAAACGGATGAGAGATAAGAGAAGGTATTAGTAGTGACGCATTCCAAATCTAGCAAATTCAGTGCTGATCTCCGGGCTGGAGTACAGCGGCGAATAACTGGGTTATCATTTCTACTTGATTTGTTTTAGCAGAAACATTGTCATTGAAAGTATTTACATTTGTAAAATTGTTATTGTCTGTTTTTGAATGTCTTGCATGTATTTCTAAATACGACCGGAGAAGGGTATACTTTTAAAATACTGTAATCATCAGGCAACACAGTGTTGGAAAGCTATTAATGAGCATTGGCCAGTGAGTGGTTACTTTTATGTGTAAACAACTGATTCCATCTGTCCACAAACCAAAAGACTATTACGTGGAAAGTGCGGTGTGTGTGTGTGTATGGTTGCTTATGTCTCAATTTGTCCTTTCTTCCCTTTATTCAGAGTTGGGGTGCCAGCTCCACGCCCACGTCTTCTGGTGTGGTGGTGCTTATCACTTGCAGTGTTCACAGAGGGTGATTGGGGTGCTGTGTGGTGAGAGTACTAACTGTTGCAGTGTTTACCGGGCAGGCGAACCGAATCCCCAATTCTGAAATGGATAAGTGCTATGGTTGATATATTTATTCTAATGTGTGTTTGTATTATGCCTTTTGGTATTTTGTTTCTTATTTGTATTTAATAAACGATTTGAAACGTTTCCTTGTTGTCTGTTATCTGACCCAGTTACCGCGTATCTGTGTGCTTTGCACTTGATGTACAAGCGGGTCCCCGGCCCATTTTCCGGGGTGGCGTAGTCTATTTTGTGCCATAATTGGTATTGTATTGCGCTTAAGAGAGCGAATTGCCACACTATCAACACATGACCAACATCACCTGACTGTATTTTCTCTCAGCTTTTCTTGACAAATGTGCGTTAAAAACACACAAGGTCAAAGGTCAAAGAACCCAATAACAGCGACACTGTTCACCACAATGGTGACTTCGAACGAATCCATAATTTTCAATAAAATGTCATCATCTAAACCTCTGATAATTCCCAATGAGAGCTTCTGTAGACGTCTGACAGAAATAAAGTCAGTCTGGTCAGTAATAAGTGAAGCTGGTAATGCATTATTTTCTATGGTATATTACTGTTTTAATGGAAAATGGTATGTTACTGTTAGAATTTGGCGTTTTTTTTAAGATTGATCATTTACTGAGCGAGTTCAACAGTTCAATCACGAGCGTCACTCTTGCACAAACAACAGCTTCTTCTTTGCTGCTTTTTAAGCTAAGTTGAACTGCATTAGACTGTCATAAATATTCACATTAACTTTTAAATCTTACTCTACAACAGTTCCTAACACAAAGCATCACATCCCGAAGATTTGGATTACAGCACATGAATAAAATATTGTATATTTCATGAAAGCCTTTTAATAAAATGATGCCCCATGTTAAACAAAATTAATGAATTATTGTATGATTATGGTTAAATCATATAATCAATTCAATATTTTAAACTGTGGTATTTTTTTTAATTAATCTTTGAAATGGCAAGCAGTGTTGGGCAGTAACGCGTAACGCAGTTACTTTTGACAGTAACTAATACTGTAACGCATTACTTTTTAAGTAAATTAACTCCGTTACCGTTACCATATGGTGCGTTGTCCGTTACTTTTTAAAATTAATTAATTTTGGCTGAAGTGTAGCCTACAGCCTAACCTGTTTACAGCAGCGACGCATTGTAGGATTGGTGGATGCCAACCACTGTAAACACGCAGACGCACTGTGGGCGTTTCCGTTTATTCCAGTATGTGCGGCAGTCATGGCGAGTCAAGGCGAGAGCAAGACGAGTTTCTCAAAGTGGAAATATGCTCATTATTTCACTTTAGTTGAGCATAAAGACAAAAACCTTTTAGTCAAATGTAAGCTGTGTCTTTCTGGTTCGAAGGTCCTATCGACTGCGATAAACAGCAACTCGAATTTGTCGAAGCACCTCCAGAAACTACATGCCTCGACGAAGCTAGAAGCTAACCCGGTGTCGGTGGACACACTCGAAGTGAGTCAAGCCCCCCCAGCCAAACAACAGCGACTAGATTTTAACCGGACTGTTAGCCAGGGACAGATCAACAAAGCTATTGCACGGTATGTTGTTGAAAACATGCAGCCTGTCTCTACTGTGGAGTCGCCGGCGTTCAGGCAGTTCGTTAGCATGATAACATGTTCAGGCGGCACACAGCAAATGGGACAAAAAACTTTTTCCAACTACTTGGATAAAGAATATTCAAAAATGGAAAGTGAGCTGAAGACAACATTTGAGGGGATAGACTACATCGCAACCACTGCAGACATTTGGTCTGTCCACAACAAAAGCTTCCTAGGCATGACAGCCCACTGGATAAACGCCGCTACTCCAAAACGCCAGAAAGCTGCGTTGGCCTGTAAAAGGATCAAAGGTAGACACACGTATGATGTCATTGCTGCTGAAATCGATCACATTCATTCATTATATGGACTGTCAACGAAAGCTACAGCTACGGTTACTGATAACGGCTCTAACTTTGTAAAAGCCTTCCAAATGTATCAGCCGGAATCGCTCTCTGGCAATGATGATGATGAAGAGGATGAAGAGGTTACCTTCACAAATGTTGCAGATGTGCTTGACACCTCCACAGAGGAGGGGATTGTTTTACCCCCACACCTGAGGTGTGCCTCTCACCCACTTAACTTAATGTCATGCTCTGACGTGGACAAGTGGCTGCTTTCAAATCCTGGGACTAAAGGAATTTACAGAAGAACTACCGCCAAGTGCACAGCACTGTGGAGTAAGGCTAGCCGGTCGACTTTGGCTTCAGAGTTAGTGGGCGATTTGGTTGGCAAAAAACTGCTTGTGCCATTCTCCACAAGGTGGAATTCATTTTATGATGCTGTGGCAAGAATAGTTGAAATACCCATGACTGACTTGAGTACCATCTCTAATCGTTTAGAGCTAAAATGTATTGGTGAGAGGGAGTTTCAGTTTCTAAGGGGAATACTGTGCCATCATGAAGCCTCTCACAGTTGCTCTCGATGTCCTGCAAGGAGAAGAAAACTGTTACTATGGCACCCTCCTGCCCACAATAGAAGTAAGAAACGTTCATCAATATTCAAAAGAAGTTTGTAGATGTAAACATTCATATTTTTAGCTGAGCAAGCACCAATATAGCCTAAGAAATGGAAAGAATGTAAAGTGCACAACATAATTTTTGATTCTATTCACATTTTCATCTTTCACTCATTCTAATATCTGTGTCACTGTGTTTTTTTTTTTTTTTTGCAGGCAATCAAAACACGATTTGCATCCGTCTTGGAAAGCAACGATGCAATACTGGCAGCTGTCACACTTCCTATGTTCAAACTGCGATGGTTGAGAGACCAGAGGAAGAAAGAGATGGTCAAAGGAATGCTGGCAGCAGAGTGTCACAAGCTCATCCCTCGCCCTGGCCCTGTTCAGCAAGCAGCCAAGATGCCTGTGTCTCCGACAACACCAGACTCAAGCTCCTATAATGTGCAGGACTTTTTCTGTTTTGAGGAGGCTGATGATACCTTCAGCACTGTGGAAACTGAAGTAATGACCTACTTGAGAACAGCCGTAACAGGGATGGAGATTCTTAAACAATTTCCCACAATAAAGGAAATTTCTCTGAAGAAAAATGCAGCTACTCCATCCAGTGCACCTGTCGAGAGACTTTTTAGCCTGGGAAGTCTGGTACTGTCTCCAAAGAGGAACAAGCTGTCTGACCAAAGGTTTGAGAGACTTCTTCTCATGCGGTACAACCACTGGTTTGAAGGGTAAAACTCAACTTAAACGATCATTCAAGCACACATTTGTTATAAAAAAATATTTGTTTGTTAAAAATAAGGGTTAGTTTAATAGCCACAGTGCCATTTCTTTTATATCTTAGAACACTAATTTTATGCAGTACAAATTTTTTTTTTACATTTTTATGGACATATACAACAGCAGATTTTGCACTTTGAATACACACAGCTTACTTTACATAAGTTGGTGACATGCAACTCTTAATTTTTAAACAGCATTTATATTTTTTATGTTTTTTTTAATGCATATCATTTGTTTGTCAATAATAGCAGTTTTTTGGCGCTGAGTTTCTCGAAATTGATTCTGAATAATTCAGATTGCTTTCATTTATTTATTTCAAAATGTTTTGTGTTATGTTGTACATTGTTAATAGTTTTCATACTTAAGCTGTGAAAGGAACATTTTTAAGGGCTCAACACAACAGCTTTTATGATGCAGAAGCCACTTTAGTTTTTGATTCTGAATATATTATTCAGCTTGTTTTGTTATTTATTTCAGAAATCCTTGTGATATATTCAGTTTGTGCTGGTCTGACTTAAATAAAATAGTGTTTAAAAATTACTTTCTGTTTAAGTCAGTTTTGTGTTTGTATAGACCATAACGCATAAAAGGGCATTAATGGGAACATTAAAGAACGTTCTTTAAAAAAGTAACTAAAAAGTTACTTTTAACAGTAATGCATTACTTTTTGGTGTAAGTAATCAACAAAGTAATTGAGTTACTTTTTGAATGAAGTAACTAGTAACTGTAACTAGTTACTATTTCTTAGTAACTAGCACAACACTGATGGCAAGTCATAACAGATGAAACATATTAATTTCAAATGAAGGAAATTGTAAATCTATCAAGTCAGCTGCATTATAGTGCACTTAATTGTCCTGATTTGGATCAGATGATCACTGGATTGATCTGAGACAAACTCCTCACACCAACAACCGGCCCTCATGTTGTTTGCCGTGATCATGCTGTGCCATCACTGCCACACACGGCTCAGCTCCGGCTGACAGGAGACCAGCAGAGAGTATTAAACTGGACAAGCTCTCTGTCACACCTGACGAGGTAAGAAGCCCAAATATGAGCCCCTTCCAAACACAAGACTCAATGCTGTTTGCTCTGTGACCTCTGCCGTTTTTATTAACGTCGACTGTCATTGAGGTTTGAGTCAGTTGCTCAGTTTGACCTCTAGATGCCAGAAAAGCTGCTCTGAAGTCTCACTGCTCACAGGGACTGAGGACTGACTTTACATTAGCAAGTGAAGGGTTTTCTTACACAACAATGTATTACTTTATTTCTCTACAAACTCCAAATGACAATAATTCACTTTTTTTTTTTTTTTTTTACTCAATATACAAAAATAGACTATAGATGGTATGTACAAATGCAATGAAATGTACAGTAAATAAGTATGGTGTATTACATAAATAAATGTATAAATAGTGTTTAAGTATTGCACATGTTTATTGTGGAGGCATTAACTGTTCATGAGGTGGATTGCCTGAGGGAAGAAAGTGTTCCTGTGCCTGGCCGTTCTGGTGCTCAGAGCTCTGTAGAGCCGACCAGACCACAACAGTTCAAAGAGGAAGAGGCCTGGGTGTGAGGGGTCCAGTATAGGGGGTTTCCCACCGGGTAGTTCTAGGAACTAACCACCTTTAGAAAAACAAATTCTGGTTGTATTCGCACCGCCAGTAATAACTCTGGAGTGACGTAAGCTGCGCTTGTGACTTTTATTTTGACAGCGCTGAGAACGCCAGAGCCTGAGCAAACAAACAGTGCTTGCATTCTCCGTGTTCATTAGTTTACGATCTGTGTATCAGTCCTGTTAAATACGTTATTAGATAGAACTGTTATACATAAAAGGAGACAATTGTAGACAGTCAGTATATGAAAAGTTATTAGCGTATGCCGTGTGGTTCATGTCCAGTGTTGCTAGTCAAGTCACCTTTTTTTATTACAATACAGATTGTATCAAAGCAGCTTCACAGTGATAACAAGAAAATAATACAACAAAGTTTGTTTCTAGTAAGTAAGGCAGATCAATAATATTGTTGAATATTAAATGTCCCCAACTAAGCAAGCCAAAATCCAAGGCAACAGTGGCAAGGAAGCAAAACTCCATCAGTGACAGAATGGAGAAAAAAACCTTGGGAGAACCCAGGCTCAGTCACTCAGTTCTCCTCTGGCCAACGAGCGAACAGTGTATGATTATGATCCAGGCAGCGTTACAGGTCAGAAGTCAGATTGGATCAGAACATTCAGAATATTATCCAGTTCCATCTGGTTGAAGATCGGAGTCACGGCGGTATGGAGACGAGTTTGCTGAGGATCAGTGCCGATGGTTGTCGTGTCGATGAGGCCTTCACAGGGCTGATGAGGCTGGCACTTCAGGGATGCGTCGTGGACGTGTGCAGGCGCAGGTCCAACATCTGATCTGGATACAGCCCGGATACGGCTGACTTCAGTAAACCTCGGAATAAACAGAAAGACTAACATTAGCGTAGATGCAATTCTTCGTATGACGTAACGAGTACATCAGGTGTTATAGGAAGTGTCCCCAGTTCCGGCTGACCTAATCTATGCAGCCTAATAACCATTTAACTTATTTGAATAATAGAAATGTATAATGTGGTTCTTCAACTACGGGCACTTTTGGCCTTGTGAATTTGAGGTAAAAAAAAAGTGTTCAAATCAAAATTGTCACAGTCTAACAGTTAAATATAACTAGTCTAGTTTAATGATCCATAAGAGAACGCACTTACATTATAAGACAAATTGGTGTTTTTTGACATATTTTCCGATCCGCACTGAACAAATGTCATTTCCATCACATGTAAATATTTGATTATTATTTAAAATTATTATGATATACATAATTTCTTAACAGTGTAAGAGCACTTTCACACATAGTTTTACCAATTTATACCTATATTGCAATTACCATAGATTTGTGGATTAAGTAAATTAATTGTCATGAGGCCCAAACACAAAGCTTACATCCACCACAACCTGAAATATAATATTGCATTGGTTAGATACATTTCAGAAAAATAACTACTTGTGTTATTACATTAAGTGGAACATTATCCCATAAACTATGTAGACATTCTTAATGAGTGATTCGAATTTTGTACATATTTTCTAAAAAGTTATGAGGTGGTGGAAATGACTGGGTGTTGTGGAAATGACAATGAATGGACGTCCATGTAGAATAACAGAAAACATTTATTTGAAACCCATTTAACAAATCATTATCCATTAGTCTGTTTGGTTCCATAACCAGATGAACAGTTACAGTCTTACTGTAAACAACTTTAACCACAAATAGTCACAAAAAAATGTAAGTTACGCATAAATTGTAATTGTAACATTCTAATTGTAATAAAACTTTATTAAAAAGATAAAAGTTATTATCTAATAATAATAAAATATTCATATGCAGCCACTCAATCTATGAATTGCACCTTGTAAGCATAAATGTCATTTCCACCTCACCTTTGTCATTTCCACCCAAGAAGGTAATGTGGTGGAAATGACGGTGGTGGAAATGACAATCCTACAGTATTTTGTAAAAAAATCCAAGCTAGTATTACAGATTAGCTATGAATTGGTAGTTAGCATTGCATGCATGCAAAATAAATCTATTTGTGTTAAAAAATCTATTTATTTACAAACTCATTTATTGTTACGCCATGTTTGGAAAGGACATACAATAAAAATATTTTCATTTCAAGCAACATTTACCTTGAGTTTTCTTCTCCAAGTTGCTGAATAAATTTCAAATCTCCTCCATGTCAGACATGTGCTGTGATGTCATTGTTCATCTCCATAGAAACTATCCAAACAATCTTTCAAAAAAACTTTTTTAAAGGGACATTACAGCGTTGTGGTGGAAATTACGGCAATACTGTGGGACAACTACATTTTGTATATAAAATCACATTAATAGTTGTCTGACCTTAAATACCTCAATTATGTTTTGATTCTTTTACTGATACTTTATTCAGTCATACTAAAAAAAAATTGATAAATATTTTTTTTACACTTCTTTTTCATTATTGAAGATCAGAAGTCTGGGTGTGGGACAAGCACAAAACAGCAATATTTCCATGTATAATGATGTTTAAAAAGGTAAAAAATCATCGTAGACTACCGGTAAAAAGTTCCTAAAGTACTTTCATTGTAAATTTAACTATGAAAGTGTTAATTTTTCAAAATTAAATGTTTTTTATAAAATATGATCAAAGGACATGAAAGTGCCCGTAGTCTAAGAATTGCCCATTAATGCCAGGTAAAAGAGATATAGCAATGTTTTCTTACGTCGAAGTTTGTACGTATCATCACAGTTCTGAGTTGAAATGTCAGATTAGAAAAAAAATACCGTCGTTTGGCAAATAAATAAATGACTGAGAGTTACATGTGTATTATGGAGCTGGTTAACTGATGCAAACTCTATATTAAAAAATTATTTGTTTACTAATCATGCACTATGGTAAAAAGTGTTCCCTATCGTCCGGTCACTACGACGTACGTCGTGGTGAACGACGAATAGGAATCTCGCTAGAGAGGCCAATCTACTTCGAGTGAAACTAAAACAAGCCAATACACATTGGCGTGCAATCATTTGCATCAGCTGCGCAGCCTCGCAGCGCGGGTATTTAACGAGCAGCTGGTGTGATTGCACTTCAGCTTTTTGCTTCGGAGCCAAGCACTTCGATGCAGTCTACAAAACAGAGTGACTTCAAGACGAGCCTTTCGGACCTCTCCTTCCCGGTGCGGGCGTTACAGCACGGCAGCGCGAGCAGTCTTTTTCTTTCTCTCCTCTTTTCTCTGTCTTTTTTTGTTTTTCAAACTGAGCAAACAAAAAAGGCTGTTATAACAGCTGGTAAGGTGCGCCATTTGAGCGCTAAAGAGCTGTTCTTACAGCTGGTAAGATCTGCCAGCAGAGAGAGAGAGACAGCGCACAGACAGGTGCACATTCCTGTCTGTGTTCGCAGTGACTGTTCCCCTGCGTGTTTCAGCACCAGTGAGAGCAGTCCCTAAAAGAGCTTACACAGATAGACAGCGTCTTTTTAAAGATGACTTTCTATCTGTGTGTTTCTGGATGCGGTCGTTACCTGGGTTCACGGGATGGTCACCAACGCTGCCTCGTGTGTCTGGGCATTAAACACGCTGAGGCAGCATTGGTGGATGAGTCATGTACCCATTGTGGGAAGATGACCATCGCGGAGCTGCGGTCGAGACTCACGTTCCTGCAAAGGGGCGGAGTCCCTGTGCCTCTGCCTCGATCCAATCCTCCTCAGAGGGTTGCTTCGGGCAGTGACACGGGTGACCTGAGGATTACAGTGAGCGCGTCTCCTTCGGGGAACCAACCCTCTAGGAACCCTCACCCCTCTCACGCTCCGCAGCCAGTGGAGCCCCCATTGGAGAAAGCTGGACCATCCTCGCGGTGTGTACCGGTTGTCTCCTTTGGGGCTCCCCCTGAAGACCAGATGTCGATCGCTGCATCGGAGGGTGGGTCAGACCTCTCTGCGGACGACGACTCGGCACCGCTGCCTCCTTCGGGTGTGCCAGCGGTGCCTGAGACGGACCCGGAGATGATGGCCATGCTTTCCCGGGCCGCCAAAGGGGTCGGGCTCGTGTGGAATCCTCCACCGTGTCCCGAACCCTCGAGGTTGGACGATTGGTATCTCGGGGTGGCGCGTGCTGGTTCTCAGCAACCCACCCCAGTGCCTTTCTTCCCGGAAGTGCATGAGGAGCTTACGGGGACATGGACGGCACCTTTCACTGCCAGAAACCGTCCCAGTTGTTCCTCCTCCCTCACCACCCTTGATGGCGGGGCGGCTAAGGGATACACGCGTATCCCGCCAGTGGAACGGGCCGTTGCGATGCAACTGTGCCCTAACTCCACTTGGCGTGGAGAACCGTGTCTTCCTTCCCGGGCCTGTAAGTACTCGTCGGATTTAACCGGCAAGGCTTACAAGGCCTGTGGGGAAGCCGCCTCTGCCATGCACGCTATGGCGTTGCTGCAGGTCCATCAGGCCAAGGCACTGAAGGACCTGCACGAGGGTGGTCACGATCCCCAAGTTCTTCAGGAACTTCGTATCGCGACGGACCTCGCGCTTCGTGCGACGAAGGTGACCGCGCGGTCGGTGGGTCGTGCGATGTCCACCTTGGTGGTCCAGGAACGCCATCTCTGGCTGTGTCTGGCCGACATGAGGGAGACCGACAAGCTCCGGTTCCTTAACTCCCCCGTGTCCCAGACCGGCCTCTTCGGCGACGCGGTCGAGAACTTCGCCCAGCAGTTCTCGGCTGTACAAAAGCAGACTGAGGCCATCAGACACATCCTGCCGCGACGGCCAGCTGCTGCTCCCACCCCACCGCCTGTGGCCCCTCAGTCTGCTCGTCGCCGAGGGCGGCCTCCTGCGTCTGCCCCTGCTCCCGCGCCGCCGCAGCAGCCTCCATCTAAACGGCGCCGTGGAGCCAGTCGCAGGCGGGCCGCCCCGCCCGTCCAGGACCCCGCTAAGAAGGGCGGCAAAGCCAGGAGCAAGCGGCCCTAGGACGGGCGACCCAGAGATGGCAGGGACTGCTCTTCAGGAGACGATGACCGCATCGCTCCATCCCCCGGAAGAGGGCCGGGTGGAAAATCCTTTGTTTCCTTTTGTTTTTGTTCCGCCGCTGGCCTCAAAACCAGCGGTACCCAAATTTTCAATAAAAGAGCAGTTTCTTCCGTCTCTGGGTCCGAAGAGCAGTGGGGGGAGAGAATCCTCACCACTCTCATCCGCCTCTTCTATCGCCAGCAGGCAGCAGTGTGCAGTTCGAGAACGCAACCAAGCCGCCTCCTGCACCTCCGGCCTCGTGGAACCAGGTAAGTGTTGCACAGCACACTCAGACTCCGCTACGGGCCGCCTCCCAGAGAGAGCCTCCCGAGCCGAGCCCCTGTGTTCCACCTCGCTGCCCCACTCCGGGTACGCCTACGGTCCCTTTGGTCCCGCTTGTACGGTCTCTGCGAGCCTGGCTAGCGCTCCCCAGTCCGTCTCGCTGGCTCATTCGGACCATCAGGCTCGGCTATGCGATTCAGTTCGCCCGGCGTCCCCCCAAGTTTCGGGCCATCCACTCCACTACAGTGAGAGCAGCCGATGCCCATGTCTTGCGCGCGGAGATCGCAGTCCTACTGGCGAAGGACGCGATAGAGCCGGTCCCTCCAGCCGATATGAGGTCAGGGCACTACAGTCCCTACTTCATTGTACCCAAGAAAGGTGGTGGGTTACGACCGATCTTGGACCTGCGAGTTTTGAATCGGAGCCTTCACAAGCTACCGTTCAAAATGCTTACGCAGAAACGCATTTTCGAATGCATCCGTCCCCAGGATTGGTTTGCAGCGATCGACCTGAAGGACGCGTACTTTCATGTCTCGATTCTTCCTCGACACAGGCCGTTTCTGCGCTTTGCGTTCGAGGGTCGAGCATATCAGTACAAGGTCCTGCCCTTCGGGCTGGCCCTGTCTCCTCGTGTCTTCACGAAAGTCACGGAGGGGGCCCTTGTTCCCATGAGAGAACAGGGCGTTCGCATTCTCAACTATCTCGACGACTGGCTCATACTGGCACACTCTCGAGATCAGTTATGCGAACACAGGGACCTCGTGCTCAGGCACCTCAGCCAGCTGGGCCTTCAGGTCAACTGGGAGAAGAGCAAACTCGCCCCCCGTGCAGAGGATCTCTTATCTCGGTATGGAGTTGGATTCGGTCGCTCAGACAGCGCGTCTCACAGAGCAACGCGCTCAGTCGGTGCTGAACTGCTTGAACACGTTCAAAGGCAGGACGGCGGTCCCACTGAAATTCTTTCAGAGGCTCCTGGGGCATATGGCAGCGGCAGCAGCGGTAACTCCGCTTGGGCTGCTTCATATGAGACCGCTTCAGCACTGGCTTCACGGCCGAGTCCCGAGATGGGCGTGGCATCACGGCACTCACCGGGTGGCAATCACACCGGCGTGCCGCCAGACCTTCAGCCCGTGGTCAGACCCCTCGTTCCTTCGGGCAGGAGTCCCCTTGGAACAGGTGTCCAGGCATGCTGTGGTATTCACAGATGCCTCTGCCACCGGCTGGGGTGCCACGTACAACGGGCATGCAGTATCAGGGGTGTGGACGGGCCCCCAACTGCACTGGCACATCAACTGCCTCGAGTTGCTAGCAGTTCGTCTCGCTCTGAGCCGCCTAAAAAGGCCGCTACAGGGCAGAGACGTGCTGGTCCGTACGGACAACACTGCGACCGTTGCGTACATCAACCGTCAAGGTGGTCTACGCTCCCGTCGCATGTCGCAACTCGCCCGCCATCTCCTCCTTTGGAGTCAGAAGCATCTGAGGTCGCTTCGAGCCATGTATGTCCCCGGTGTGCTCAACCGTGTGGCCGACGAGCTATCACGAGCTGTGCTCCCGGGAGAATGGCGACTCCACCCCCAGGTGGTTCAGCTGATCTGGAGAGAGTTCGGAGAGGCTCAGGTAGACCTGTTTGCCTCCTCAGAGACCTCCCACTGCCAGTTGTTTTACTCCCTGACCGAGGGAACACTCGGCACGGATGCACTGGCACACAGCTGGCCCCGGGGCCTCCACAAATATGCATTTCCCCCAGTGAGCCTACTTGCACAGACCCTGTGCAAAGTCAGGGAGGACGAGGAGCAGGTCCTTCTGGTGGCTCCCTATTGGCCCACCCGGACTTGGTTCCCAGAACTCATGCTCCTCGTGACAGTTCCTCCCTGGCCCATTCCTCTGAGGAAGGATCTTCTGACTCAGAGACGGGGCACCCTATGGCACCCGCGTCCGGACCTCTGGAAACTCCATGTCTGGTCCCTGGACGGGATGCGGAGGTTCTAGGTGACTTACCCCCAGAGGTACTTAACACCATCACTTCTGCGCGAGCGCCGTCTACGAGACGTGCGTACGCCTTGAAGTGGAACCTGTTCGTCGAGTGGTGTTCCTCCCGTAGAGAGGACCCCCGAAGATGTTCGATAGGGTCAGTGCTTTCCTTCTTGCAGCAAGGGTTGGAGCGAAGGCTGTCTCCCTCCACCCTTAAAGTACATGCTGCTGCTATTTCAGCATATCATGACCACATAGATGGCAAAACAGTTGGGAAGCACGACCTGGTCGTCAGGTTCCTTAGGGGGGCGAGACGATTAAATCCTCCTCGTCCCCCCTCCATACCCTCTTGGGACCTTTCCCTGGTGCTCCGAGCACTTCAGGATGCTCCCTTTGAGCCTTTGCAGTCAGCAGACTTAAAGCTTCTCTCCTTGAAGACTTTGCTGCTGATTGCACTGGCTTCGATCAAGAGGGTAGGGGACCTGCAAGCATTTTCGGTCGACGAATCGTGCCTAGAGTTCGGGCCGGGTGACAACCATGTTGTACTGAGACCCCGGCCTGGCTATGTGCCCAAGGTTCCTACCACTCCCTTTAGAGATCAGGTAGTGAACCTGCAAGCGCTGCCCCTGGAGGAGGCAGACCCAGCCCTGGCTTTGCTCTGTCCCGTTCGCGCTCTGCGTATGTACGTGGACAGAACTCAAAGCATCAGGACCTCAGACCAGCTCTTTGTCTGTTACGGAGGCCAGCAGAAGGGAAAGGCTGTCTCCAAGCAGAGGATGGCCCACTGGATAGTGGATGCCATCGCCTTGGCTTACCAAGCTCAAGGCGTGCCCTGCCCGCTCAGGTTGCATGCACACTCCACGAGAAGCGTTGCATCCTCCTGGGCGCTGGCACGTGGCTCCTCGCTAACAGATATCTGTAGAGCTGCGGGCTGGGCGACACCTAACACGTTCGCTAGATTCTATAGCCTACGTGTAGAGCCCGTGTCCTCCCGTGTTCTCACCCTAAACGGGTAGAAGCACTGTGAGTACCGGCTCTGTCGGCTTGCTGCATCCTACTGTGCACCTTATTACTCCAGAGTCAAAACCTGTTGAGTCCTCCAAACACCCTCGGCCCGGACATGGCGGAGTGTCCGGTGCCAGGCCTTGTCCGCTGAATCCTTGAGAACCGGGTCTAGGCTGGGTCCCATATGTGTGACCCTACGGGGATCCCATATGTGTATATTCTCCACGGCTGCTCCTAATGGAAGCCCGTGTCTTTCCCTTGGGCTAAGTCACCCATTACTCATATGCAGTACAACCCTCGGGTTAGTCCATATGTCTATTCCCACATAACTCTCCTTAAGAATGTGGCTCCCGCAGCGTTCCCCTCCCTCAGATCGGGCACGCTTTCCCAGTGTTATCCAATAATCTCACTGTATGGGTTATAACGGAACAACAGTGACGGATACTCTCGGTGTAAGCCCTCTCCTATCGTCCTTCCAGGCAATAAGGTGTGGAGGCTTACACGGGGCGCTGGATGGGGTGCAGCAGCTGTGGCGCTTTACTAGGGATTCCTATTCGTCGTTCACCACGACGTACGTCGTAGTGACCGGACGGTAGGGAACGTCTCGGTTACATATGGTAACCCTCGTTCCCTGAGGGAGGGAACGGAGACGTACGTCCCGTCGCCACATCTGCTGCTACCCGCCGGGGCGACCAGCTTTTCAGGCTTGGCTCCTCAGCAAAAAACTGAAGTGCAATCACACCAGCTGCTCGTTAAATACCCGCGCTGCGAGGCTGCGCAGCTGATGCAAATGATTGCACGCCAATGTGTATTGGCTTGTTTTAGTTTCACTCGAAGTAGATTGGCCTCTCTAGCGAGATTCCTATTCGTCGTTCACCACGACGTACGTCTCCGTTCCCTCCCTCAGGGAACGAGGGTTACCATATGTAACCGAGACGTTTCTGAGGTCAGAACATAATTGTGCCAGAAGTCACGTGAAAATAAGCCTTTATTAATCCATAATCTTGTATGAAAACTGTTAAAAGTGCTTGATGTTTTACTGCCTCTAGTGTTCATTTCTTTTAGAAACTGCAGTGATATGTACGTATTGGTACGTATTTTGCGTTTTGCAAAAATGTTGCCACAGGAACGTTTTTCCAATGAGCCTGTGTTGCATAAAAATGACCCTGAGGACACTGTATTGGGTCACTTAAAAATAACTATATTTCATTATGTTGAAATTGTGTTCTCTGACAAATAATCAGTAGCAACAATAGCTGGGTTTCCATCCAAACGTAAAGCGAAGTGTCACGATCTCAGCCTGTGTTCCCGTCTTGTGTGAGGACTTTTGTGTTATTTCCTGTCCTGTGCCATGTTTTGTAGTTCTTTGTAGTTTTCATGTTGATTAGTCTCTCCTGGTGTGTCTTGTTAGTTCCCTTGGTTACCCTCCTGTGTTCCCATGACAATCAACCACACCCCCTTGTTACCCTTGTTATCCTGTGTATAAACTGCCCTTGTGTTTCTCTTGTGGTTTGTCAGTCATCGTTTACGGCTAACTCTATTTCGCACAAGTCAAAAACAACCTCAAGTGAACGTGAAAACTTTTGTGAATTAAAGGGGTGGTATAATGCCCTTTTCACAAGATGTAAAATAAGTTTTTGATGGTCCAGAGTCTGTGTGTGAAGTTTTAGCTCAAAATACCCCACAGATATTTTATATAGCATGTTAAAATTGTCACTTTTTGAGGGTGAACAAAAACGCACCGGTTATGTGTGTGTCCCTTTAAATGCAAATGAGCTGCTGCTCCCGGCACAGATGGCAGAGCTACAACAGCTCATTCGCCAGCTTTGGTTACCTCACACAGTCATGCACTGAACATTTCTAAAATCTTTAGCCTATTATGTTCAATAGTGATGTAACGTTTTGTGCCGAGGCTTCTGACATGCGATCCAGTGGCGATTTCTTTAAGACTGCAAGGGAAGCTCGGCTTCCCCTATAATGTCAAAAAATTAATGGTCAAATATGTACTATTGTATTAACATTTTATTGACTAAAAATGCGTTAGAAAACGTTAATCTCAAAGACGAGTTCGTTCAGAATCAGTTACATATAGCAGGTCGGCTGACTCGATTTCCTTCTCATACATTCCCGTAGCGTCACAGTGCATTTCCCTGTTGAAGCCCAGCTTCCATTGACTTCAGTGGAGCTGCTTTGAACAGTTTTTTTCAGTGCTTCGAAACTAGACGGTGATTGGATAAATG
Organism: Leuciscus idus; assembly: GCA_021554675.1. Classification (NCBI taxonomy): domain Eukaryota; kingdom Metazoa; phylum Chordata; class Actinopteri; order Cypriniformes; family Leuciscidae; genus Leuciscus; species Leuciscus idus. Next base: position 60,805,086 of record CM038621.1, read on the forward strand.
CTGTGATTATGTCCCGCCCCCGGAAGCTCAGTGTCTCTGGGGGTGAATGAAGAGTGGGCTGGCCTGGACTCCGGGCTTCTGCGTGATGATTGGAGGGTCTGTCGAAAGGCTGCGTCTCCTTTTGATTGACAGAGATTTCATGCAATAAAAAGTCGCTGATGTTGAAGCTGTTCGGCTCAGTCCCATCGCGGATTTTTCAAAGACAAACTGCTGCAACCTATTTCTTGGTATTTGCTTGTCGAAATTGCTAGCCAATTTTCATAATACATTTCACACAATTATACATTTATACCTTTATTATATTATTACTTATTATATATTTTTTTATTATTATTAGTAATAATTAAAAAAAAAAATTATTAAAATAATGAAAAAAAACATCTTATTGTTAGTAGCATTATTATTATACTTTATATGATTATTGTTTAAATACCTTTATTATATTATTACATTCATTTTTCACAGAGCATTTTCTTGAAAAGGAACGTAGAATTTACATATAAATAAATGAATAATTTTTATGATGTAGGCCGAAAATGAGCTTCCCCTCTTTGAAAGACCAGCAGCCGCCACTGGTATGGAGGCTTGTATCGCTTTAGACCTATGACATCACTGATGACGTCCGAAGCCTGACTGGTTCAGGAAGTGACATTTTGAGAGATATATAAACCCATGGTTTAAACCCAGCCACTTTCCAGTTTAAAATAATAATATTGCCACTTCTGCCTATTATGACCAAAGAATTGATTTATACATACCACCAGAAAATACACATTATATTCATATAAATAGTATATTCATATAAATATATTCAAGTATATTAATATATTCATATAAATTAGTCTATGTGGACATTTATTTAATTTTTTCACCGTTATTTCTGAGTCTTAACTGGCGCAAAATACAGTGTATCACAGATCATATCAGGTCATCTGTAATGTATCTGTTGTTTTACACTCTTTGACCACCGGGTGGTATTGTGAGTAAATGAAGCCTCGAGAAATTAACCCTTTTGTGAACCACTGGGCTGAAAAGCTTCAATGCTTCATGAGGCTTCATCTCACCACCACTAATATCTCACCACCACTAATCGTACAAAGATGGAGAGACTCTAGAAGAAGTGACAACATGTAGAAGAAACAGGACATTTCTGAATGGTTAGTTGATGAATTTATGTAGCTTATGTGTAGTTATCTTCTAGTCATTGATTAGCATATTCTGTCATGATAATCTATAAATCATGTTCCTGGGGGTGGAGTTTATGTAAATGTTAGGGTTTGTGATGTCACTAAGAGAAAGAGTAAAAGAGATATTGTTAAAAATAGGCTCGAAGCTCCACAACACACATCCAGGCACAAGAGATCTTTCTGATCGCTTCTTCAGCTGTGTCATAGAGTCAGGACTAAACACTGATGAGATCAGAGGAAGTAACCAACCAGAGGAGGAGCTGATGATGTGTAAAGGAAGAGCTGTAACTATATATAATGAAGAGGAAGACTGACAGAAACACAAAATGGCTGATAAGTGTGATCTGTGTCTGCTGGGACTGATCATTCTCTCTTCACTTCTCACAGGTAAAGAAATCTGTATTTTCTCTAAAGACATTTAGTGGAATTAGTCTGGAAAGAGTTCATTTGAACATGCTCAGTTTATTCTTGCACACATTCACGTTGTGATCTCAGAGTTGTGTATCGATACACACAGATCATACTGTATTATTCCTGATACTGGACATAGTGTCACTCAAACATCTGATGATGAAGAATTATCTTCATATTAAGAGTGTAAGGGTGGATTTCCTGCAGAGGTTCAAGCTGCAAGACAGCCGAATGACTAAAGAAAAGTTGTCAGCAAGATGGTAGAAAACTGTACATTTCTTGTCTATTCCATTTCTTGCTACTTATACCAACGACGGAAATAAGCGCAGTTACAATAGATTAATATGTGGGAGAGCGTTGCTATAGAGAGTGACGATATTGTATTGCAATATGTAGCACTTCAAAGTCAATACCAAATCAAAACTGTTTAGCACATTATTTGTAATTGAAAAAGGTTTAATGACAAAATATGGTTATAGTTATACTTAAAATAGTTACAAAATAGATGTATGAGATGATGATAATTTATACCATTAATCTTACCCAGCATGTAAATGTTTCCAGAGAGAGAGAGAGAGAGAGAGAGAGAAAGAGAGAGAGAGAGCGAGAGAGAGAGAGAGAGAGAAAGAGAGAGAGAGCGAGAGAGAGAGAGAGAGAGAGAGAGAGAGAGAGAGAAAGAGAGAGAGAGAGAGCGAGAGAGAGAGAGAGAGAGAGAGAGAGAGAGAGAGAGAGAGAGAGAAGAGGAAGTAAAGAAAGAGAGCCAGAGCATAAAAAAAGACAGAGCAACAGTTACAATCTTTTTTTATCCTTTCCTGACCATGTGACTTTAACCCAACTGTGAGACGTTTAAACTGACCAATCAGATAATTCGAACTTCCCCCACCGTACTAAAGGTGTGACAATTCATCGACCCCCAAAATACAAACATTTTGGCCTACAGGCCTTGATCACTATCTGTGTCTTTGGGAACTCAAAATGGTCCTTGTGGTGGAAAGAGGGGGTAGAAAAACAGTCGAAATTATTTCAGTTCTAAAAGAGTGTGTCAGTGATTTGAACAGCTCTCTGATAAAGACTAATAGTTTATTCTGGAGAGTGTGTTGTTTGCATTAAGTGAGGAAAAAAGGGTAACACTTTATAATAAGGGAATATGAATAATCATGTACTAATACCTGGATTACTACTTAATTCAACATGAACTACTGATAATTGAAAGCATTATCTAATCATGAACCACTGAAGAGTTATCCTGAACTACGATGGAGTCATTATGGATTCACGCATGAATAACGGCAGCCTTAACTACATGTTAGTACATGATTGATAGTTAATGCATTCATTAACTTTTATGGATAAACCAAATCAAACTGCCTCTTTAAGAAGGAATAAGAAGTACCCTGACTGCACCTCCGTTCTCTGACTTCTGGAAAAGTCACACAACAACTTAACTGAGCTGAATACTTGTTGTGTTAGAACATCATGTGCATTTGATATTAAGTTTAAAATAAATCATAAGCTGAATTTGGTAAGTAGTTAACAGTTAATTAATTATGATTGGGCCCTCTCACCCAGTCAACACGTTGATCTCACAGTGATCTCTCCATATGATCATCAATGTCACAGTGAGCTAAAAGTGTAACCTCACAGCGCACTTATTAGACATGGACTACAAAATCGCTCAGACGTCAAACTTTTTGTTGAAAATGAAAACTGGGTTGACGTCTAAATATTTGTTTGATGTCAGGCTCCAACTTCATTAAACAACTCCACAAACAGCATTACCAGCTTCACTTATTACTAAACAGGGCCCGGTTCCCCAAAACGTTCTTATCGCTAAGTAGTTCTTAACCTATTCCTTAACCTCTCTCTTAACGTTATGGCACGATTCCCGACACGTTCGTACGCTAAGTATATCTTCTGTAAGTCACACTTTCGTAAGGTTGGTCTGGACCACTCTTAGCTTTACCTTATCACTGTTGCAGGTCTATACGAATATAATTCTGAAGGTTTCATACACACAGACAGTATTCAATTAGGCTAATTCAAGTGTTTTCATGCAAAGAATAAAATTGTCTTTACACTGATTGTTGTTAGATTTTTTATTATATTATTATACAATATTATTAATTTAATTAAAAAGCGCTTTTAAAGGCCAGTGAAAGCATAGGCTACTGTCAGTTAAGTCCTATTCGGACGCTAATATTGTTTCTCATGGGCTTGTATGGTATTTTAAATATTTATAGGGGTAAGTCTGTGATTTTAGTGGCGTCCGAATCCATAATATCAGTGTTTTTTCTCACCCAACGTAAAAATCTCATTCCGCGTAAAAATCCCTGGCCAAATTAGTACCTAATGTTTTTTGACAAACAGGTCGTGTGGTGATTTAATTGCCGTATGAATCCACATCTGAGTTTCCAAGAAGAGATTCAAAATCCACTGTTTAAATCCTTTTTGATCACTGCCGAGCACCGAGATGTAGGCCTACACTTTTATTACTGAAATGCTGGAAAGTATTTCCAAGAACAATATTTCATCGCAGCTCCACCTGAAGAAGAAAGCACGTACAAATTTGAAATGGTTATTATGGCAGCAATATATGATACAATTAAAAAATATGTAGGCTAGGCTATTATAGGCTATTATAGTTTGGATTATTTTTTATAATATCCCATGAGTCCTAATAAATGCAATTTCAACTATTTCTGAAGTGCTTCTTTTATAAAGAACACCGCTTTCTCACATAAACAGCCCCTGCAAGAGAGAATAATTGATTCTCGAGCCATCGATATCAACCAATTCAGCAGCATCGCCACGGACAGCACCTGGTAACGTCGCACGTAAGAAGGTATATCTTAAGCACCTTCCTAAGGTATGGTTCGGGGAACACACTTAGGAACATAAACAACTTTGGTAAGATATATCTTTCGAGTCTTCTTAGCGCGCTAAGAGTGAGCGTTATCGGGGAACCGGGCCCTGATTTACTTCTGTCATATATGTACAAAAGTCCTTATTGAGATTAACAGAGGTTTAGATGTTGATGATTTATTAATAATAATAGTTTGGTTTGATGTCATCATTATGGTGATCAGTGTTTGCTTTAGTTGGTCAGTTTGACTCTTGATGTTTTAATGTTAGTTTTTCTCTGGCTGCTGGAACTGTGTGTTATGGCAAGAACAGTAAGAGAAAATGTGATCAGATGATGTCATCTACTTGATGATGACGATAATGATATAATCATCATGTTGTGTTCTGATCTGTGATGCTTGTGTCTCTTGTGCATGGATACGTCCACAAAACATTTTCGTGGAGTTGTGAAATGTTGAGCTTTTAGGGTTTGGAGCTGTTATCCGTCCGACTGGCAGGAGTGTGTAGTGGGTGTGGCCAAACTATTGCATATCACGATCACATGCATTCAAAACTTTTTATCAAGTAAAGGTTTTAGCCAGGAATGGGTAAACTGCAGAGTTTATCTCCAACCCTGATAAACTCTCCTGCCTGTAGCTTTCTAGTAATCCTGGAGACATTGATTAGCTGTGTTTGATGAGGGTCCCAGATAGCAAGCAACCATCCAAACAATGTTAAATCAATGTTAATGTGTCAATGTTAACTGCATTGAATCAACATAACTTTTGCACCCGCAATTAATGTGTGAACTCGTGAATAAAGTCTATAGTCTAAATATAAAGTCTAAATATAACTGAATTTAGTCTGACTGCAACGCTATAGCCTACCTAATGCAGCGACCCATGTGGCGTTTCCTGATGAATCGAGGTCGTTCCTTAACTTCCTTTTCTATGTGCGATTAACACAAGCTCTAAGCGCGTGCGAGTAAGCGCCTATAGCAGGGGTCCTCAACTCTGGACCGCGAGATCCACTGGACTGGCTCATACAGACTGGTTTATCATCACAAATATTATCTTTAATATTTTAATAAAAAAGCTCTTTAAATAGATTTGTCAGTTTATGACATTTTGATACATGTCTTGCACAGTTTGTTGTCAGAATCAGAAAGAGCTTTATTGATTTATTGACAGGTATGTTTGCACATACGAGGAATTTGTTTTGGTGACAGAAGCTTCCACAGTACAAACAGAATAACAGTGACAGGACACAGATAATAAAAATAATAAAAATAATAAAAATATAATTAGTAAAATACACAATATACAAAAAAAAAAAAAAAAAAAAATAGATAATAGATGGTATGTACAGGTATGTATGAACAAATGCAAGCACATGTAAATAAGAAGCCTGGTGTATTAAATAAATAAATGTTTAAATAGTGTTTAAGTATTGCACATGTTTATTGCTAAGTGCAGGCATTAACTGTTCATGAGGTGGATTGCCTGAGGGAAGAAACTGTTCCTGTGCCTGGCCGTTCTGGTGTTCAGAGCTCTGTAGAGCCGACCAGACGACAACAGTTCAAAGAGGAAGTGGCGCTGGTCTACTCTTTTGCTACACACTTTTTCTTCACAAAATGAGCACATCTTTTTAAAGGCGTAGTATAAGTAGGCGAATTGGAACGCAGCATAAGTCTCATACATCACGGAAATTTGTTAATGGTAGGGAAAGAGTTAATTCCAAAAATTAGACCCCTGGGTGTGAGGGGTCCAGGGTGATTCTGCCAGCTCTTTACTCACTCTGGATGAGGACAGTTCTTGGAGAGTGGGGAAGGGTGTACCAGTGATTCTCTCAGCAGACTATCCGCTGTAGTCTTCTGAGATCTGATAGCTGAGCTCAGGGCCGCGGGAAGTGGGGGTGCTGGGGGTGCTGCAGCACCCCCTGTTTTCACAGAATTGTAAATGCAACGCATATGTTTGTTCATTAAAATGTATAAATTTTTAGCATTTAGTCATTTATTTGTATTAAACACTTTAAGTGGGCTATTTAAAAATTGTTATTTATATGTTAAATTATCTTTTTAATTACCCCACTGTCAGTGTTTTGTAAGGAAAAGGCAAATATGTAAAATATAGCAGGAGACATTTGAATTGTTTACTAATAAAACAGTTATTAAAAAATAACATAAAAATGTCAGTGTCGGCTAGACAGATGAAGTTGACGACTCGCGATCTTCGCAGCGCCAGAGAGAAATGCACATTTCATACGAATTACATAAGCAGCGCAGTCTGTTTTCTTTCGTTTTGAATTGTTCTGCTTAAAAGTAGACATTTCAAGCTATCTATATGTCTCAGGTCTGTGAGGCAATAGGCTACCTTATAGGCCTACGCTGAGTTTCATTATGAGACGAGCTCCAGGTTCGCCAGCGCCTCCGTATCCTGATTATTTATTTTCTAATAGCCTATATTTAGGCTACTTCTTATTAAATCCAGACAATTTGTTGATGAAACATCGATTAAAATTAAGATACAATTAATACAAAACGAAATTAAATTTAAAGACAGGCTTTGTGCTTTCAGTTTGAGGTCTCTGTGAAAGTTTTAAAACATTATTTTAGTGCCGCTTTAGAGCGCTCACGTCCGTAACGGAGAACTGTCTGTAACATTTTTTTATTTATTTTTTGTGAAATAAATTTCTAAAAAAATGCGACTTAGTCCAGTGCGATTTAGGCTATAGATGTTTTTTTCTTCCCCGTGGCGCATTTTGTGACTGATATGCGACTCCGGAGCAATAAAATAAAAGGGACTCCGGAATAAAAGCAGAATCAATAAAGTCAAAAATGTGATGTGCAGTCAGGTTTGAGTGTGTGCGCGTTTTTTGAGGAGTTTTATAGTCTTGATATTGTTTCTTATTCAAAAGTGGTGACGCCCCTATTCCCCCCCCAAAGAAAAAAAAATCAGCACCCCCAACCTAAAACCTCTTCCCGCGGCACTGGCTGAGCTGAACCAGACAGTTCTAGAAGTGCAGAGGATTCAGTGACTGCAGAGTATACTTGTATCAGCAGCTCCTGTGACAGGTTGAACTTCTTCAGGTGGGCCTTTTTGACAGTGGAGTCAATGTGATTGTCCCACTTCAGGTCCTGAGAGATGGTAGTGTAAGTTTGCGCTCAATCGACCCAAAACTGGCATCCGACCAGCGCGGAAGGTCTTTACGTGTTACTGTCCTTTTCTCGAGGCAAAGTATTTTTTGATTAAATGCAATACACTTGAATATGTATTCTCTCGTTATTTCATCTGACTCCATAAATGAAAAGGTTTTAATGATATCTGTGCATCATTAAATGTGAGCGAATGTTTGACTATTCCTTTTAAATCTTTAATGAAAATAATGTCAAAGTCGGTTAGAATAATCAAATGTAACAATTTATTATGTCAGGTAAATGTATCATGCCAATTTCATAATCAGTTCAAAGATAATCGATACAAAACATCAAATGCTCTGGAATAGAGAGAAGACATGCAACCCAACATTAAGATATACATGGGCTAATCTGAGGTACAGAAAGGCCCCGAACCCTTTGCTACATTTCATTATATAGACAGACCTCTTTCACATGGAAACATGTACTAACAAAAGAAATGGGGGTAGGAGACCATTTGCCAGGAAACCACCTTCCTTTGTGTGTCAGTTATCCCTAAACTCTTAAAAACCTTATTACCTTTTGTTTTACTTATTTTGAAATGAGACATTTGTACCAGTCGCAATGAGACATTTCAAATGATACTAAATATGTATAATACTCGATGATAATCATTCACATTAAACTATACATTTTCTTGGGTGAATTCAGGTGATCTGAGCATGAGAGAGAGGGGCTGAGAGAAGGGGGAAAGAGATGTAGATTAGGATGACTCGGAGGCAGTGGTGGACAGTAACGAAGTAAATGTAATTCGTTATTGTACTTAAGTAGCTTTTTTGCGTATCTGTACTTTACTGAAGTATTTAAATTTGGGAAGACTTTTACTTTAACTCCACTACATTTCAAAGTCAAATATCTTACTTTTTACTCTACTACATTTTCAAAATCAGTCGTTCCTTTTTATTTATGAGTGGATAAAAACTTAACTGGTCAAACGAGCCACCTATCACAGTAGCCTACAACGTGCACGCTTTGTTTTGAACTTGCCTTGGTGGTATCTACTAAGCGCGAACCAGAGCCGTTAAATATGAGAGTTGCGACCATAGACAGTATATAAGAGGTTGCGACACACACAAGGTTGTTCGACTTGAACCGGCGCTGCACAGACCGATCAGTTTATGACATCAAAGTATAGAGCGAAATCGCGAGAGCGATTGAAAAGCATACAGAGCCGTCTACTCTCTAATCGCTCTTGCGGTATTTTTATGTCATTCACCGAATGGTCTGTGCAGTGTGCCGTTTCACGTCGAACAAGCCTACTGTGATCTCGCCGCCGCGCGGTCACGTGATTCGTGTAGCTCTCAATAGTTCCAAACAATTTGTGTTGCCAATAATTTTAAGCGGGGCAGAGAGCAGCAGCTATTATTGCAGCAATTATCGGTAAATACTCACGCATAATGAACATTGCTTATTACCTTGACACTAAAATTACTTGCATAGCATTTATTTTTTTCTGAGGAGTAGCAGAAACACTGCATTAATACGTTTTGGTGTTTAATTTTGTAGGGAAATTGGCTGCTCCCATAATGTAGTGTGTATATATATATATTCAATGGCATTGTGCAGGTTTATGTGAATGTATCATAACATTAGGATGTTTATAATTATGACCATAGACGCTTGTGAAAAATATGTACAGTAAATACTGTAAATGTATTATACCTTATGGGATCAGTCCCCTTCCGTCCAAAATTAAACACACAAAAAATGTATTCAATTCAAATATATAATTCTATATATATATATATATATATATATAGACTAATTAATGTCATTTTATTAATAGATTGATGTGCCAAGAGTGACAGAGTCTTCACGTAGACTGAGTTAAGCAAGAGTCTTGTGACAAAAATTATAATAGGACATTATAGCAATAAAAAAATCATAGTACTTGGATACTTAAGTACATTTGAAGGCAAATATTTTTGTACTTTTACTCAAGTGAATGTTTAAAGGCAGCACTTCTACTTTTACTTGAGTAATATTTTACCTTGAGTATCTTTACTTTAACTCAAGTACATGGTATGTGTACTTCGTCCACCACTGCTCGGAGGTGAGACTTTTGTCTCGATAGTGCACGAGGGCTAGTTCAAATGTTAATTTCCAGAGAGGTCTTTTGGTCGCTCTTCAACCAGACTGTCCGGCATTTTGTAATTTCTCAATCCTTACAGTAGTGCCCAGGAACCTGAATGACTCCACTGCTTCCACAGTGCTGTTCATGATGGTGAGTGGGGGGAGTGCAGGGGGTTTCTCCTAAAGGGTTGATAATACAATGCTAAATCAGATATGTACAATAACATTACGATGTCCAGCAGTCGATTTAAATAGTACATTGGGTTTGATTTGTCGTTTAATGAGATCTAATATATGTTGTCAGTGCAGAGAATTTTAACCTGAATAAATACATAGATCCGACTATTTTAAATGTGTATTTTAATGGTCCAGTGGTAGAACTTTTGCCAAGCGTGTCAGAGGTTACGGGTTCTAATCCGCATTCGTATAGTTTTTTGTTTTGTTTTTCCCATCAAAACCATATATGTTCATCAGTGGTTGTATATTAAGCACGGATGCGTTTGTGTGCATTTTGTTTTGTGATTTTACCAGAACGAATAGAGAGTCTCCGCAACAGCGTTAAGCAATAGATTGAAGTGCGGGTCCGTTTGAAGACAAGAGACAAGAGAACACACTGTATCCGCTCCACTGATATCAGCGGCAACAAGCACTTTGATCACTTGATTTCAAAAACAACACATTTTAGCGCTAGATCGCCTCTTATTCAACAGACAAACTAAATGAATGCTCTTCTAGTTAATTAACTGGATATGTTATTGTTACATACAAATTTTACAAAGTGGTGGGGACAAAATGGACCCTGGCAAAAAGTGGTAGGGACATATCCCACCCGTCCCACCCGCAAATTACGCCTATGCCTCCACCTAAGACCATTTCTGACCCAGGAAAAAACCTTGGTATTGTAGTTTTGAGATTGTTGTTTTGTAAAGTTGTTACATGGTATTTTAGCATGCTCTCTAAATTCATGACTTTTATCACACACAAAAAGAAATCAATTGCTGATTTCACTTCTCCCATCTCAGCCTACAATATGTAGACAATACTTTTATTAGTTTAATTTGTACATGTCAATTTGTACATTTGTACAAATTTGTACATGTCAAGACTGCTAGGTTTTCGGTCATTTGAGAGTTTGTTGCTAGTCCACATCAGGGAATGCACATAGCAAACAGTTGCCATTCCATTCTTTGTGTTATTGTGCTTTTACCCTAGTTTGTATGGTATAGAGATGTCTGTGAACAGTCATGGTATGTGTTGTGAATAAATGTTAAAATGTAATACAACAAGTGTATTTGATGTCACATAACATGACTGACTGTAGCAACTTACCTTGTATTTTTAATACCTTGTATTTACCACACATGTTTTTAAATGTGCATGTCACCATTAAAGCCTTGTCTTGCATGTGTACTATATCTTCGGATTATGACTAGTACGCAAGTAATATCACAGATTTATCATGGACAAACAACTTTTCTAGCAGGAATACTATAGAATGTTGGGGTTTCAGCCAGTACTGCAGGGGGCGCAATGCAGCAGAGCCAGCAGAAAGACTGTTGATGTCGAGGCCATGAGGCCTAGCATCCTTTGAAGGTTCTGAGAGGGCAGCGGGCCCCTACTCTGAACGAAGTCAAAAGCCGTTGAATAGTTTGAGCGCGCTCGGGTGTCAGACAAACCTTCAGCCAAAGTCTATTATTGAACCCAGGAAGAGATTCTCTGACTTGGGAGCAGTGAGCTCTTGGTTACGTTGATCCTAGGCATCCCAAATGGCGGAGGAGCACAGATCTGAGAGAGTTTAATTCCGCCTCTGACTGGGCCAGAATGAGCCAGTCATCGAGGTAATTGAGGATGTGCATTCCCTTCTGTCTCAGGGGAAAAACACTGCACCCATGCACTTCTTACCCATGCGTGGTGCCAGAGACAGTCCAATGGTAGGACTGTATACTGGTATGCAACCCATTCGAAATGCAAACCTCAAGAACGGTTTGTGAAGGGGGGCAATCTGGATATGAAAGTATGCATCTTTCAGATCCACTGAGAAAAAACAAGCCCCTGGGCATACTAGCATGAGGATTCATTTCAAAGTTAGCATCTTGAACAGCCATTTCGTGAGGGCATGGTTCAGATGTCTGAGGTCTGGGATTGGCCTGATGCCGCCATCCTTCTTGGGAACGAGGAAGTAACAGTCATAGAAGCCTGACAGCATTTTCGCCAGTAAGCTCAGTTCTTCAGTGCGGAGGACGTGAGCCACGTTGCTCTTCACTGAAGCATTGACTATGTCCACGAAGCGGGGTGGACTGTGAGTGAATTGGAGCGAGTAACCTCATGTCATCATGTCCAGAACCCATTTCACACCAGGGATAGCTTTCCAAGCCTCGGCCCCGCTAGGTCGACAACTCGCCACGCTAGGTCGGGGACTGGTGTTCATAGAAGTAGTGTTTGGCTGGGCGGAGGCGCGGCTTAAGGCTTTGCTTCGGGGCCTGGGTCGCTGCTGAGCTGCAGAATGCGAGCGTAGAGAGACGAGACTTGCGCTTTGCCATGAGTGTTCATCCTTGATGAATGGGCTTGCGTGGGCACAGCCCTGGCAAGTGACACGCACATTGGCGCAGGGCTGTAAAACAACCACTGGCTAAAGATGCTCTTTAGAGAGTGATATGCTCAATAATTGTCCCTGATAGCCACAGGGGAGAGACATATTTTTCAGTTGCAGACCCTTAAGCACTGTGCTTGCTCCAGCAGGAGAGTGAGACACGCGGCTGTGGCACGCATAGACACACTCAGAGGCGCTACATAGATAGAGACTATAAATTAGTTTATGTCGAAACATAACCAACATCACCTGATCACCTTTTCTCTTGTCTGGTTGTTACAACCCAGTTATGCTTAAAACAGAGAAGTCTTTCCTTTGAGTTTTCGGCGCACAGACGACACCGTTGTCAAAAAGATCCCCATTCACACGTATTCTGCTGCCAGGCAGAGCCGATCCTGACCTCCCTGGGGCCCTAAGCAAAATTCTGTTTAGGGGCCCTCATACCTGACCCGTGAGCCATGAACTATTTGCCATTGCCACACAGTCACACCTGACACCCCAGTGTTCCCACTACAATCCCTCCTTTAACTAGTTCTAGTGAAAATGTAATTCCTGATATCAGAAGACATTGTTACTAGTAAAAAGTTCATTCTTAATATCAAGAATTCACATTTTAAATAGTACAAATTGAATTATTGATATCAAAAATGCATATCCTGTGAATGAATAAAAGCTAAAATGGCGCCATAGCATGTCACTGTGTTTTTAAATGATAAAAGTAATTCTTGATACTCTTGATTCTTGATGGTTATTATTTACTGAGGGATGTGCATCCATATTGACCAGAATCTCCAGCCAATCAACATTTTAAATTCAATGGAGCCTATCAATAGTCAATGTCAATACATTGCTTTCCATAATGCATTAGTGCAGAGTTGTAACTAGACCTTGACTTAGCAACTAGATAATTATCGTCTTGTTTTAAAACTATAATGAGGAGTGCCATCACGCCCATATTGTACTGGTCCCAACTCACAACAGATGTTTCTGCTGGAAAGTGCGCGTTTCATTTCATGCACGTGCATATTATCGCATGTTAACGCTCGACGCGGTTATCTTTTCCGAGCTGCAGTTTATAAACAAACACCGTTGTCCTTTGTCGTTTATTAAACATAATAAATCAACTCACATCAACTTAAAGTCCCTGTAAAGGCAATTCTACAAAAAAATTCTAAACACATTATAAGTGCTAGAAATGTATTGCTAAAACATATTACAAAGACTGGGAACTGGAAAGTACTAAATTGTGGAGTTAGACCGTTAAACAGTTTTTCACCATTGCTGTGAGCCGGATTTTTTGGGCAGGGCTAAAACGGGGGATTGATGACGCACTGCGACCCCCTGAGCTTGATTGGGCCGCTACTTGATGACGCACGGAGTCACTAAGCCTATCGCCGCTCAATCGCGAGTTACTATAGACAGCCTACAGTTTGCTAGCTACTATGCCCACGGCTCTGGCTATGCCTTTGTCATGTAAATGCGTATTTCCTGGATGCAATCACTTAGAAAATAGATTGGTGTCCTTATTTAAATTTCCGAAAAATGATCATATCAAGAAGAGGTGGATTAATCTTGTGAAGAGCTAACGTTACCTTGATGGAGAGCTGATGATCACCACCACACCCGCCTCTGTAGAGATAGTTTACTTTCGTCGGAGACAACTGGAATTCACTGATAATCCGCTGTTACTGGTGAATGGGGCCGAACCGACTATCTCCCGCTGTCCGCCTCGGCCTTCATCCTCCCGTGGCGCCGACATGCACCGACATGAGTCATATTTCCCGCGAGTGGGCGTGGTTTCAGCGCAGCCAGCAGACACACCCAGCGTTTGAGAGCTGAGACTACTGCTAATTTTTTCGAGATTTTGATAGCTTATTTTATTTACTTGGCGGCTTTTTTAATCATTCAAATTGGGCTGGGTGGCTAATAACACATTTTTCGGTGGTATGACAAACTCAGAACACATACTTAATTTTGACTTTACAGGGACTTTAACTTTAGCCTACTGTTCTTTGCTGACATCAAACTTTGAGAGGAGAGCACACAAGTCTACCTTATAACTGTTGCCGCAATTAACTCTCATGGTGTTTTTTTCTCTCTCTTTTCGTGACCAGAAAGACAGTTCCGCTTCATTTTCTCATCGATATTGTAAACATTGATTGACGCGCTTTGACACGAGGGGAGGCGGGGCCTTGAGTAATTTGCGGGGCCCTACGCACCTTGCGTAGTGTGCGTATAGGGCTGATCGGCTCTGCTGCCAGGCCATCAGATGGCGATGAAACACTATAGGCTGAACAAGTAATACGCATGTGCATGACCTCATCGTCTTCAGAGATTCACATTTTAATTGTTTACGAGGAGACCGTTTTCAAAAACTTGCACTTTGAAACCCGTTTTCAAACATTTGCATTATCAGGCCCCAAAACACCACTGTTGTGTAAATTAACGTATAAAGTGTAACGTTGAAAACGGTGTTGTGTAAACAGCCCCTAAGAGTTAAAATAACAGTGAAGCAGTGTTAAAGTTATAATTAAGATATAATTAAGTTATAATTAATTATTCAGTGATTAATTGAGTGATAATTGACAATTATTGAAGACACCTGATGTTAATAAGCAGAATCACTGATTGCCACAGTTGGGCTTTTGACCCTTGACTTTTTAATGCACCCTTATTTTAACACTTTTGAGTGTGGTATAAAATAAATTCCCAGGAGAGTTAATTTAACACTGGAGTTTTTACTGTGTATATATAAATGAAGTGTGATCTTGACGCATCTGTCAGTGCAACACTTCTGGAGGTTGTGAAGTTGTGGTTTCACAAGCACAAACTTAGTAGCCTAATAAAAGCTTCATGGTACACACACACAGCAACACAATGTGTTAGTGATGTGATGGGGAAAAAAAGTGTCAATGAAAAAAACACACATAAAAAATACCCTGAGGACACTGTATTGGGTCACTTAAAAACAACTATATTTAATTATGCTGGAATTGTTTTCTCTGACAAATAATCATAAGCTACAATAGCTGGGTTTCTATACAAACATAAAGTTTAGAAATGTTGCGTTTCCATCACTCGTTTCTGATGCGATACTTCAAAATATGCATAAAAACAGGGGGATGGACACATAGCTAATGAGAGGAAAAATATATGTTTGTATTGATTTGTGTGGAACTGTTCATTCAAAGCACTTTGTTCAGTGTCAAACATAATACTTCTTTATGGACTTGGTTGGTTTCTGGACGCCGCTGTACAGTTCAGCTCACTTTCTGATCCAGAGCTTTTCAAAGTCAACACAGTTTTACTCTGGAAAGAGTTCATTTGAACATGCTCAGTTTATTCTTGCACACATTCACGTTGTGATCTCAGAGTTGTGTATTGATACACACAGATCATACTGTATTATTCCTGATACTGGACATAGTGTCACTCAAACATCTGATGATGAAGAATTATCTGTCTCGTTGAAGGCATTTAAATCTTATTGTGCACAGTTTTTGATTTTATAATAAATACTCCATATTGTCTGATTAAAACACTGGTGTTAGTGATGAGCAAATTAAGCTTTGGTGAAGCACTGAACCACTTAGAAGAATTGTTTTGAAAATGGGTTCATTACTCATAGCTTTAGTAACAGCGCCTGGAGAAGTGCCAATGCTGCATCTAATGATCCCGGCTAGATAGTGGACAGGAGGCTTTAAGACAGCCTTTAAGATTTAGTCCCTGGGTGAAATCAGACCGTCACATTATGATCAACAAGTAGCCAGCATACTTGATCACATTTTCAGGAATAATTCCATAATTTTCAGTTCTGAAAGCCAAGTATTACGTTTGCTTCTGGGGCTTCCCAGCAAACACAGAACCCATATGAAAAAAACCTGCATGCTTCATATACAGCAACCATATATCTTCCTTACTTAAATCGGCCAGAATTACCTTCTGTGTTTCATGTAAGGCCAATACATGTCCTATACAAAATCAAACCAATTATGGCCCATTTCATACTAAATAGCACACATACAAGATTGTTGCATTATATATATGAATACTGTAAAAAGTCGTATGAATTTTACATGACAAAAGTATGCAAATGTGTATGGTATTAGTAGAAAATAACTGATATTCATATACAAGTCATTTAAAGTTCTTATATTGAATCATATGCTAGTCAAATTAAAGTCATATAGAATTTATACACATTTTGTGTCATTTGTTTATGCGTTTCATACAGATTTCATGTTTTGATGACCAACATCTGATTCACTTATATGCAGTTGGCAAATGTTTAAATTGTACAGTACAGAAGCCGGTTCGAGGATTACTGTCAGAATATCCCTGACCTTTATGAGGACTGTGAGGATTTTCCTACAGGATTTGAAAGAGCAGTTGAAAAGCAATGACATTGTAAGACTGTATTTACATTAATTGTGAACTGTCTGGGCCTGTTGTTTGTGAACAAATCATATTATTGCAAATTAACAAAGTTGAGTCAAATATGTTTCTAGAACAGTGATTAAACTGTTGAAAATTGGCTGGAATGTGTTTTTGTATATGTGACATGAACTCTGGTGGTGATGCACTCTAAAAACTTTTAATATGATTTACTACATTTTTTTTTGGTGGACATTTAAAAACAAATATTTATGAGTAATATTAACTGTGTTTATATGCGAGTAATATTAACTTTTTAATTTCCTCTAAACCTTTGTAAAAATATTCCATACAACCACCGGTATAACTACATGACATTGGCCTTTATTGTCGATGAGTAGCCTACAGAAATACAGCATATTTTATACTATTTTTAACACGTATACAATATTGCCTACATTTAAACTCATGTAACAAACATTTTCGAAGTAAAAATGAAACATTAAGGCCTAAACAACCAGTGTAATCAACCGGTCTGTTATCCAGTATCCACCGGATCAGCGCGTGTTCCCATCCCGGAGATGGACTCGCCTCTGCGGGGGAACTTATAACTTTACACGCCGTCCTGCGTCACTCACAGCCGAAAGATGCTGCGACGCGACTGACTCCATCACCTGCCAATAAACAAACAGTGCACAGTTCTGAGGACATTTTATCATCCAAATTAGTTATATTCATTATCTTTAGGAATATAGTCGTGTGTTTTTATGCAAGGCGTTACAATTACGCGGAAAGACAGGCGCGAGTCGACACTCGTTTAACTCGTTTAACACTAGAAGTGCCATGGCGGTCATTTTGACCGTTTTGAATTTTATATCTGCAATAACTTTGTTGAAAAAATAAATAAAATCCTGCCGGTACCTGACTTTTCCTAAAAGTGTCTGTATTTTCATTTAAAATGTTTTTCATATAAATTGCACATAAGGCAAAAAAACAAATGAACATATTTACCTATTTCGGCCATAGACGGTCATATTGACCGCACTGAATTTCGCGGTATTATTATAGGCTATACCAATATACACAACAATAAAATGTGGTAAAAATACACAAAACATATTCAACAACAAATAATTTAAATGTAATGATATTCAGAACAGAACAAGAATGAAAAAATAACTATAAACAAGCCAAAATGAAATACTTTATAAGCGAAAGTGAAAGTAAGCGGCGTTAGGCTCACGTAATTCTCTAATTAGAATCAAAATGTTTCAACATTTGCGATGTATTTGGATGGTAAACTATTTTAAACTAAACTACTTTATTATAGGCTTTGTACTTCACTCACGTTCCAATATCGACGGAAAAAATCATCCTCTTCACACGTGAAAAATGGTACGAATTGTACGAGGCTATACTGACTATATAAACAGAGCAGTGGAATTTGTATATGTTAGGTTGACTATTTTATTATGGCTATAATGAACAGGCTGCAATGTCAAGACTGCAATGCTGTAATATGGTGTGTGTGTGTGTGTGTGTGTGTGTGTCGGCGGGCGCGATCGAACAGTGGAAACATGAAAACATAGGCTACTCCGTTATTTTGTTCAGGACATCTACAGATATTATTTATAAATGTATAATTAAACTTGTTTAAATGTAAAGTTTGGTGTTGTTTTGTTTTTAAAATATATCCTAATACAATAAATGCATTAATCTCTCAATTGGGTATGTATCATTAAAGATATAGAGTTTGGAATCTAGCGGTCAAAATGACCGCTCGCGGCAGTTCTAGTAGTTATGGAATTCTGGCACTTCTAGTGTTAAAGGGACATTGTGAAGGATTTTCTCCCATCTAGCGGTGAAATTGTATTTTGCATTCAAACGAATAGTACTCTCCAGCGCCTCACTTTTTCAACTGCATGTTGCATCTACGGTAGCCGTTATGTACCAAAAAGCTATGACAGGGTGTCTTATAATAGCACTTCATCGAGTTTTCCTTCGGGTGAACTGGTTTGTTATTTCAAACAAACTGCAACTTGACACAACGAACAAACGAATGTTACAGTTTTGAACAAACAAAACTTACAACCTTGTTTTTAGGGCCTTCTCTACTTTACTCAATAGCTGCTATTCATCAAAGAGCCGGTTTAACTTAACTATAAATGTTCTACTGTCTATATAATAAAGTACACAACCAAGCAATGAAAAAAAAGCTCGTAATTAAGACCGTAACATTGACTTACCTGTCGAGAAGAAAGCAGGCAACTTCAGCGTCTCTTTTGAAAGCTTTCTCCTGCATTAGCTATCCCGACATTAACCCTTGTTTTTTGTAATCTCCGGTCACGTTTCCTTTTACAGTCTATTTTGGACTTTTTCGGGCCTTTTTTTTTTTTACTTTTATCCTGTGACTCAGCATATGTATGGTCCTCCATTATAAATAACCGTGCAGTGCAGCCTTTTAAACTTGCCGGGGCAGTGACAAGCGTCTCTCACTGCTCTGCTCCTCCGCTTCTGCTGGCTTCAGTCACGTGACGCTGGCTCTGAACAATAACGTGTTGTGGAAACGCGTTGGCCTAGTACTTTTTGTCCCTCTCTGCTATTATAGTTTTTCAAGATGGCGGAACTACATGGAAGCCTCCGTGGACCTACCCGTCCCATGTATATAAAAATAATAAATTATTCGTTTACGAGGATAAGTCAGATAATTAGCAGAGGTATTTGTACACCATTGAGGACATATTTATGAATAAAAATATTGATTTTAGCTAATAAAATACCTAAAAAACGACACATTGTCCCTTTAAGGTGAGTAACATTGCGTTTCTGTATGTTCTTTCGCATTAAATCAAATGATTTAAAGCACATTAATGATTATACAGACCAAATAAAACGTACACACCTGAATTTCACAGAGGAAATGCACCAATTCTGCGATGCTGAGAAGAGAAGAGGAGAACTGTTCTGGACTGGAGAGAGTTCATACAGCGTGCGCTCACTCAACCGTTGAGCTGTCCTCACGTCAGAGGGTGGGGGAGGGGTGCATTGTTTTAATTGAGTAAACTTAATGTCTTATGTGCGTTAAATATTAATAATATTGATTTTATTTAAGTAATATTTGTGGTTCTTGAAACAGATTAGTTTAATTATCCATTCTCAAATATTGCGATGGAAATTTCACAAATATATTAGCTAAGTGTTTTGTAAATAAATAATTGGTTAGTCAAATACTAAATTATTTTAGTGAAAAACTTCAAACTTCAATATAACTGTAAATTTCAGACAAAATTAATTGTTGGAGTTTTAGTAGATTATTTCAGTAAGTAAATGATATTCAGAGATTTTATTAAATTTGTAACATCTCCTTTCTTTTAAAGATGTTACTCTGAGGGGGTTCAACAGAATTTTGACATGTACTGATAAAAATAACTCTTCACAAAACAAATGATCATTTGCTTAAATTTTATTTTCTTCACCAGTGCTTAATAAATGTGTCACAAAGACAATAGAAATAAAGTCAGAGGTCTTTGTCTCTTCAATAAAGAGTGAAGAAAACTTATCTCTTGGCATGTCCTGTCTTTGATAAGGTGTGTGATGATGAAGTGATGATGAAGATGAAATGAGTCACAGATCCCCCAGGTTATTTGAGTGCGATGCAATGATAGTAATCCTATAATCCTCCATACGAGAAAAGATCGCTTGAGATGAAGATGCTCAGTGAATAGCTGTCCTCAGCGCCACATAGCTGACCATGTGCAAGGCCATGTGCTGCAGCCTTGATGCTGGTGTGGACCGCTCTTGGATTCACTGTCTCTAGAATCCAATCCGGGCTCACAAAAGAACATGTGGTAATTAAAAGTCCTTTCTAGAAAGAAATCAAATAACTAACATCAGTGATCTCAAACAAACACAACATCAAATATAAACCAAACCATACTCACAGTTGAGCAGAAACTCAAAGTGTTCTCAACACAGGACTTTGGATGAGAAAGAAGGTAGCACAAGATCAATCCTCAGATTTCCCTCTACCAAACCAACTGACTTACTCTATGGTGTCAGTGTTTATATACCCAGTTACCTCCAGGCAATAGAACAAATGAAAAAATGATCTAAAATGAAAACTATTGATATGTGAAATATGCAACTGTATCTTGTAGAATACACTCTAATAAATCATTTTGTAATTAAAATGTGTGCTTGTGTGTGTAGTTTAAATGTTGTGGTTCATCTAAGGCTGATTATACAGTATATAACCATGATTGACTACAGGCATAGGGCTCGACTTAGGATGAGAAAAATAGGCTCGACTTGAAAAATGTAGTGAATATATGGAGGAAATGTATACCAAAAAAGCTAGTAAAACAATCATTGTTTGTGGAGACTTCAACATAGATATGCTCAATCCAAATAAGCATAAATTGACAGAAAATGTCATCAGTACAATCTACAGCTTGAATTTGTACCCTAAAATCACTAGACCTACGAGGATAACGACCCATAATGCCAATTGACAATATTCTAACAAATGAAATCTTTAATGATGCAATAAGTGGAATATTAATAAGTGACATCAGTGATCATTTGCCCGTATTTACAGTGTTTGATAGCGATTGTAAGCCTCATCAGGAACCATTAAGCAAATTCAAAAGATTAAGATCAGAAGAATCCTTGAATGTTTTTAAGAATGATTTATTTGTACAAAATTGGGACAGTGTATATGATAAGAGCAATGTGCATGATGCCTATGAGTTTATGAGAATATTTAAAAAACTATATGACAAAAATTGCCCATTGAAGAAAATAGGTACAATTTCAAAGAAAAAAGGACATCCCTGGATTACAAAGGGATTGAAAAATGCAATCAAAAAGAAGAATTTGCTTTATAAGGAGTTTTTTAAACAAAGAACTAAAGAGGCGGAAAATAAGTATAAGAAATATAAAAATAAATATCTTGAGAAAAACTAAGAAAGATTATTACAATAAATTCATAGAAAATAAGAAATCTGATGTAAGGGAAATGTGGAAAATATTGAATAAAGTAATAAAAAAATCTTCTGGCCAGTTAAGTTATCCTAAATATTGGGAGATGAAGATAATTATAATATGACAGAGGTGGCAAATACTTTCAATGCATTGTTTGTTAATATTGGGAAAGAGCTGGCAGAGAATATTCTTTTTTGTTCAGGCAGTGATCTTCAGTTGCTAGTGCAGGAGACAAATAAGGAATTAGAGAAGATTCAATTATGGTTTGATACAAACAAATTATCACTAAATTTAAAGAAAACTAAATTAATGATGTTTGGTAATGGTCAAAATAATTTGCAAATTGATGGAGTGAACATTGAAAAGGTTAATGAAATAACATTTTTAGGAGTCATAATTGACAATAAAGCGAACTGGAAACCTCACATTAGTCATGTTACAGTAGGAGGAAGGTTTCAAGGAGTATAGCAATAATTGGGAGAGCAAGGCAAGTTTTAAATCAGAAGTCTTTACGTATGCTCTATTGTTCATTAGTTTTGCCATATTTCACTTATTGTGTAGAAATGTGGGGAAACAATTACACAACAACAGTTCAGCCACTTGTTATTTTACAGAAGAGAGCTTTAAGGATCATTCATGGGGCGGGTTATAGGGAACATACTAATATATTTTTTATGGAGTCCAGATTACTAAAATGTAAAGATTTGGTGGATTTACAGACTGTGCAAATTCCATATAAGGCAAAGCGTAATGATTTACCTCAAAATGTACAAAAGTTATTTACTCGGAGAGAAGGAGGGTATGTGTTGAGAGGAAAATTCAATTTCATATTACCAATGGTACACAGTAGGAAGAAAAGTTTTTGTGTTTCCATACAAGGGGTGAAACTGTGGAACAACTTAAATGAGAAGCTTAAGGAATGTCCAAATATAAAACAATTCAGGAAAAGATTTAAAGAAATGATTTTTGAACGTTATAAAAATGAAGGAAAATGAGTTGGTTAAGCTAGAAAATGTGTTGCTAACATATTGTATAAATGTATGAAGATTTATGTGCTTGTGTTTTGTAAAAAAGTGGATAATACCAAAGGAAGTAAACTAATGCATTAAAGGGATAGTTCACTTTGAAATTAATTTTTGGTATGTTTTAGCTTACCTCAAGGGCATCCAAGATGTAGGTGTCTTTTTTTCCGCAGTAGTTTCAATTTTGATATTTTTAGGTCAAACCGTTCTTGTCTGTCAGTCATATAATGCAGGTCTATGGTCACGGTCTCAAAACACAAGCACAGAGTCCAAATTAAACAATTCCCCATCGTAAGTACACATTGATGGCCTAAGACACGAAACGAGTGGTTTGTGTGAGAAAACGAACAGTATTTATATCGTTTTTACCTTTTATACGCAGCCATGTCGAAGTGATCTGATCTGACGTGTACGCAGACTGGTGCATAGATATATACACACTAGATGTCGCCTTGTCTACGGCAGTTCATTGGAACGAATGTCTTAAAGGCGACATCTAGTGTATATATCTATGCACCAGTCTGCGCACACGTCAGATCAGATCACTTCGACATGGCTGCGTATAAAAGGTAAAAACGATATAAATACTGTTCGTTTTCTCACACAAACCACTCGTTTCGTGTCTTAGGCCATCAATGTGTACTTACGATGGGGAATTGTTTAATTTGGACGACGGGGAATTGTTTTAATTTGGACTCTGTGCTTGTGTTTTGAGATAATGACCATAGACCTGCATTATATGACTGTCAGACAAGAACGGTTTGACCTAAAAATATCAAAATTGAAACTACTGCGGAAAAAAAGACACCTACATCTTGGATGCCCTTGAGGTAAGCTAAAACATACCAAAAATTAATTTCAAAGTGAACTATCCCTTTAAGAGTTTGAAAGAGGGGGTGGGAATTAATAAGTGTTAAACTTCATCCCACTCCTTTTCAAGCAGCGGTGAATTTTATTTGTTTGATCATCAGTGTTCTTTCAATTATTGTCTTATGTTGTACATACTGTACACTTTTTCATTGTATGCTTGAAATAAAATGACGAAAGAAAGAGGACAAGATAAGAACAAGCATGAGTGAAGTATATGGAAGGCGTTTTCTGCCAAATTTAAATAAATAAAATGATTAAAATGAAAATTATGTAATTTCATTACAGAAAACTGTACGAAAAATATGTGACAAAATTGAGAATGAAATGAAATTATTTCATTTTCACGGTGACAGTGCATCATCCCTGTCAAATTGAAAAATAAAATGCAATTGGTGATTTCACATTTCATTTTCACTACAGACTACGAGACTGCCGATATTAAAATGAAAAGCCAAACGTGAAAAAGAAACTAAAAATACAGTTTTTACAATGCTCTTTATTTAAGCTCACGCAATAATAGTGACACAATTCAAATTCAAATGTAAATTTTCGTTTTCATTTTAATTCCTCTTTTATTTCACAGTTTTCATTTTCGTTTTCATTTTCAAAGACAACCTGCATGCAAATTCTATGTTAATGAGTGGGTGTGGCTTATTCTAGTAACGGCGCTGAGACACGCCTTCTGTAAAGTGAAGTCGTCGACGTCCCGTGTGCATGAGTTGAATGTGTGAAACGAAATTATTTAAATGTGATTATATTGTAATCGAGACGACGAGATATGGCGAAATCTGTAAGTGAGCTTTTGCGGGAAGCTGCCGCAGCATTAGAACATGGAAACAACCAGCCTGACCATGTTAGTTATGATGTTAGACTAGACCATAATCGATGAGGTTCATTCATGTATTAGGCTGTTTTGGAAATTCAACTATTTGGGTGTACAAAAGTCTTAGTAACACAATTTCTACAACAATTATAGCCAGACATTTATACCCGCTAGCTTTAACCGAGGACCTCGGCCAATGTTTCATATTCGCGTCGTGCCTAACAACGCCCTTCAGCCGTGACTTATTCAGATTAATTTAATAGATTTATACTCTAATTAAACGTGGAAAATAGACTAATAACTACCACTAAAAAATTGAATTTGACCTAAACCGTTTTCTGATTTTAATATTTAGTCATAACTACTTTTCTTCCTGGAACTACAGTATGTAGGGTTTGTTTCTGGTGAGACACTTATTAGTGGCGCACTATAGGTGCTCTCGGCGTGTTAGGCCGGCGACACACTGGCTGCGTGGCGTGAGCGTGGCGTTTCTGTTGCGTGTCAACTGCGTGAAAATGACATCAACATCTTTTCCTAGGCTGCGTTCCAGTCCAAAATTGTCATGCCCTTCACTCGCTAACTTCCCTCCGTCTCGTTCACTCGGATGTACGTCATTGCTTACGTTGCACGAGTGCCCACTACTGGCGGAAACTGCGTTGGGCTGAATTGGAACATCCTAAGCCCTTGATCACTTGGAATCAGCTATGGAGTTTATTAGGGCCCAAGCCCTGAAAGGGCGAAGGCCCTATTGTTTTCGGTAGGATTATTAGGGCCCAAGCCCTGAAAGGGCGAAGGCCCTATTGTTTTCGGTAGAATTATTTATTATTAGGGCCCAAGCCCTGAAAGGGCGAAGGCCCTATTGTTTTCGGTAGAATTATTTATTATTAGGGCCCAAGCCCTGAAAGGGCGAAGGCCCTATTGTTTTCGGTAGGATTATTAGGGCCCAAGCCCTGAAAGGGCGAAGGCCCTATTGTTTTCGGTAGGATTATTTATTATTATTATTCTTCTTCTTATTCTTATTTTTCTGTCAACCTTTCGGGCACTTTTGAGACCCTTAACGTGCTCGAAAACTCTTGAAACTTTGCACACGGGTCAGAACCCGCGGCCATCAGGGCCGGGCTGAAGCTGGTACCCGGGCGTGGCAGGGGGGCTCGACAGCGCCCCCTTGAACGGGGTCCGAAAACTTGGTCCATAAATCAGACACGCTTGCATGTAATAATATGAAACTCGGTACACATATAGATCTCATCGGGCCGAACAACTTTCGTACTTTTACTTTTTACGCCAGCCCAACAGGAAGTCGGCTATTATGGGTTGTTTGGAAACGCATGCTGTGGAATTTAATGTACTCCTCCTAGGAAATTCATCCATTCGCCTCCAAACTCAGTCAGCATGAAGTCAAGACATTGAGGATGCTAAATTGCGGACAGATTTTTGATATCTCGAACGGTTTGGCCGTGGCGAGGACACGAATTGATGGCGAATAATGGAAACAGGAAGTGTGTTATAACTTCTGCATACATTAACTGATCTTGATTAAACTTCAGCAGTGTGTTCGTTGTAAGAGGCCGATCACATGGATGTGACTATTGTGAGTCAAAGTTATAGCGCCACCAACTGGCAGCAGGAAGTGTGTCCCTTTCAAAATGCTTTGAAATCACCCTCTTATTTTTACCCGATTTGCTTCAAAGTTTATGTGTATAATGTAAACACACGGCAGATGTAGACCTGTGAAAGGATTTTTTATATCTTTAATACTGTTGCCATGGCAACGCTTCAAACTTTAATATTGTTTTTTGATGCTTTTGAGACTCTTAACATACTTGAAATTGGATGAAACTCGACAGACACATCACATTTATTAGCCCGTAGACATGTGCAAAGTTTCAGAAACGGGCGTGGTGAGGGGCTCAGTAGCGCCACCTTTAGTCATAAGTGGGGGGGTTAGTTTTATCAACAACAACAAAACTTGGTATGTGTATTGTTCTCATCAAGACGGACAACTTTCTAATTTACATTAACGATCTCCGACCAACAGGAAGAGAGATATTTTGGTTTGAATGTGGATTTTCTGAAGAATTGTCTCTCCCTCTCTCTGTGTCTCTGTGTGTGTGAGGGGAGGGGGGATTTAACTATTGCTTTTATATTGTTAATCAAGGTTTCAGGGGCTTTTGGGGTCCTTAACGTGCTCAAAAACTCTTGAAACTTTACATACAAGTCGGAACCCCCTGCCATCAGGGACGGGTTGAAGCTGGTACCCGGGCGTGGCAGGGGGGCTCAACAGCGCCCCCTGGAATGGGGTCCCAAAACTTGGTCCATAGATCAAACACGCTTGCATGAATTAATTTGAAACTCGGTACACATATAGATATCATCGGGCCGAACAACTTTCCCCTGGTCAAGTTTTACACCAGCCCAACAGGAAGTCGGCTATTATGGGTTGTTTGGAAAACGCTTGCTGTGGAATGCGAAGTACTCCTCCTAGAGAATTCATCCAATCCCCACCAACCTCGGTGTGCATGAAGTCAAGACATTGAGGATTCTAAATTGCGGACGGATTTTTGATATCTCGAACGGTTTGGCCGTGGCGAGGAAACAAATTTATGGCGAGAAAAGAGAAACACGAAGTGGAATAACTTCTGCATACATTAACTGATCTTGATGAAACTTCAGCAGTGTGTTCGTGGTAAGAGGCCGATCAGATGGATGTAACTATTGTGAGTCAAAGTTATAGCGCCACCAACTGGCAGCAGGAAGTGTGTCACTTTCAACATGCTTTTGACAAAAGTGGGGGGGTTAGTTTTAACTACAGTAAAAAAAAAAATAGTTTGTATATTGTACTCATCAAGCCGGACAACTTTCTAATTTACATTCATTAGCTCCGGCCATCAGGAAGTCAGATATTTTGGTCTGAATGTGGATTTTTTTGCTAAATCAGCCTCTGAATTTTTAGCCACTCCTCTTAAACTATTTATTTTATTCCCACCAAACTTTTTCAACATGATGAAAATACATTAAATATGCTAAATTGTGAACGGATAATAAATATCTCAAACGGTTTTGCTATGGCGAGGGATTAATGTCCAAAAAGGAAACACTAAAAAGCCTCAAATCTTCTAAAAATGTAATTATATACCATTTATTTCTCTATAAAAGTATACAAATATTACAACTAAACCCATTTTTTTCTGTTTTTAAAAAGAATTTTATTCTAATTTTATTCTAAAATTAAAAACAGTAAAGTAAAAAAAAAAAAAAAAGAGTCATGCATAGGGCTATTCTGCCCTCTTGTGTCCAAAAGGACATCAAAATAGTATATACAACTTTTTACTAGGTAGGCCAATATTGTATTTAAATATACATTTATTAGGTATGTGTCTGAGGATATTTTCCCACCGGTTAATCGACGTGTGACACGAGCGGGTGCTTTTAAATTGCTAAAATAAATGTGAAAGAAAAATACGGACGTCCGCACGGACATTGATAATGTTGCACACACAAATCACACACACGTTGGAAAGAATGATACTTTTAAACATAACACTAAACCGCCATTAAGTGTCGCCAGGCGACCGTCTTAATGAGTGAGTCATTGATTCATTCGTTCAAACGATTCGTTTGAATGACTGAGTCATTCATGATTAAGACATATGTTTATGGATTGATCATTCAATCTTTGAGTCAACCGATTCGTTCAAAATGCTGAATCATTCAGAAATGAGAAAACACATTGCTGAGAGATGCGCGTGATGATTCTGCTGTGATCTTTTTGTTTAACTATTTTCGCTGCTGAAACAGAACAAAAACAGTCAATATTGCATCTAAAATGTAAGTGACTTGATTGTAACTGTTTTTTAACCTGTTGTATGAAATCAATGTCACAGTTTCAATCGTGATTGTATTCAGGAAACAGCCTTCTCGTCAAGTGAGGTTGCTTAACTGTTATAAAATATATCAAAACTCCATATTTATAATTTTTATAGTCAGTAAGTTGTTAACTGAGTTTGTTTTTTGTGTGCTGATCTCATTTGTTTACATTTCTCCTGGAGAAGCTGCATGAGCCTCAGCAGCGCAACCTTGTTACCATTGATCAACTGATTACTGGTAATCCATTTAATAACAACTGTTGATTGCAACTTAAAATGAATGTAATAAAATTAGAATAATCTCTCGTTTTAGTGATTCCCAAGTTATTTTTTTGTCATTGACGTTCTAATCAGGCTACTCTGGTCGGGCAAGTAAAATTCTCTTTCAGGTTGGCCTATTGTATTTATATATAAATATATTAGGGATGTGACTGTGGGAAAATTTTCCCACCGGTTAATCGATGTGTGACATCGCTGGGGGCTTTTGAATCGGTAACTTAAAAACGAAAGTAAAATATGTTCGTCCGCACGGACATTGATAATGGTGCAGAGCGAGCGCATTGCAATCTTGATATCGCAGTCTGTTCATTATAGACTTTATAAAATATAATAATAAAATAGTCAACCTAACATATAAAAATTACACTGCTCTGAATAGTATGAATTGTACTGACTATTTAAACACAGTAATCACCGCTAAACTGTGATGTTTCCAAGCACATATTTGCGCATGTGAAGAGGATAATTTTTCCCTTCAATAGTGGAACGTGAGTGAAGTACAAAGCCTATAATAAACAAATGTTTAGCATCCAAAAAATGTAATATATATATATCTATATATATAACAAAAAAAACAAAAAAACAAAAAAAAAAAATATATATATATATAAACACACTTAAAAAAAATAAAAAATATATATATAGTTTTTGTTTTTGTTGTTATATATATATATATATATATATATATATATATATAAATATAGCTGCGAGCAGCGATGGAGGGCCCAAGCCGGTGAAACCGCCACCCCGGTGCCTTTAGTGTAACTAAAGGCACCAGGGTGGCGGTGCCACCGGCTTGGGCCCGCAATCGCTGCTCGCAGCTATATTTTATTATTATTATTATTATTCTTATTTTTCTGTCAACCTTTCGGGCACTTTTGAGACCCTTAACGTGCTCGAAAACTCTTGAAACTTTGCACACGGGTCAGAACCCGCGGCCATCAGGGCCGGGCTGAAGCTGGTACCCGGGCGTGGCAGGGGGGCTCAACAGCGCCCCCTTTAACGGGGTCCGAAAACTTGGTCCATAAATCAGACACGCTTGCATGTAATAATATGAAACTCGGTACATATATAGATCTCATCGGGCCGAACAACTTTCCTACTTTTACTTTTTACGCCAGCCCAACAGGAAGTCGGCTATTATGGGTTGTTTGGAAACGCATGCTGTGGAATGTGATCTACTCCTCCTAGAGAATTGATCCAATTGCCTCCAAACTCGGTGTGCATGAAGTCAAGACATTGAGGATGAAAAATTGCCAGGGGATTTTTGATATCTCGAACGGTTTGGCTGTGGCGAGGAAACGAATTTATGGCGAATAAAGGGTCACAGGAAGTGTATTATAACTTCAGCATACATTAACTGATCTTGATGAAACTTCCACAGTGTGTTCGTTGTAAGAGGCCGATCACATGGATGTGACTATTGTGAGTCAAAGTTATAGCGCCACCAACTGGCAGCAGGACGTGTGTCACTTTCAAAATGCTTTGAAATCACCCTCTTATTTTTAACCGATTTGCTTCAAACTTTATGTGTATAATGTAGACACACGGCAGATGTAGACCTGTGAAAGGATTATTGATATCTTAGATACTGTTGCCGTGGCAACGCATCAAACTTTAATATTCTTTTTTGATGCTTTTGAGACTCTTAACATACTTGAAATTGCATGAAACTCGACAGACACATGACATTTATTAGCCAGTAGACATGTGCAAAGTTTCAGAAACGGGCGTGGTGCAGGGGCTCAGTAGCGCCACCTTTTGACAAAAGAGGGGGAGTTAGGTCTATACTTTTATCTACAATGATAAAACTCAGTACGTATATTGTTCTCGTCGAGCCGGACAACTTTCTAATTTACATTCATTACCTCCGACCAACAGGAAGTCAGATATTTTGGTTTGAATGTGGATGTTTCGAAGAATTTTCTCTCTCTCTGTGAGAGGGAGAGGGAGAGGGGGGGGAGAGATTTTTCTTTGAGTGAGAATACTTTTAATTATTGGTTTTCATGGTTTCAGGGGCTTTTGGGGCCCTTAACATGCTCGGAAACTCTTGAAACTTTGCACACAGGTCAGAACCCGCAGCCATTAGGGCCGGGCTGAAGCTGGTACCCGGGCGTGGCAGGGGGGCTCGACAGCGCCCCCTGGAATGGGATTCGAACACTTGTCCATAAATCAAACACGCTTGCATGTAATAATATGAAACTCGGTACACATATAGATCTCATCGGCTTGAACAACTTTCGTGCTCTAAGTTTTACGCCAGCCCAACAGGTAGTCGGCTATTATGGGTTGTTTGGAAACGCATGCCCCTGGATTTCGATATACTTCTCCTTGGGAATTGATCGGATTGCCACCAAACTCGGTCAGCATGAAGTCAAGACATTGAGGATGATAAATTGCCAGCGGATTTTTGATATCTCGAACGGTTTGGCCGTGGCGAGGAAACGAATTTATGGCGAGAAAAGAGAAACAAAATGTGTGTTATAACTTAGTCCGTTTTACTTACAGTTACAAAACTCGCCACATATATTGTTCTCGTCGAGCCGGACAACTTTCTAATTTACAGTCATTAGCTCGGATCAACAGAAAGTCAGATATTTTGGTTTGAATGTGGATTTTCTCTGACAGAGAGAGTGCCCTCTGCCATTCTGTGTGTGTGTGTGTGTGTGTCTGTGTGGGGAGGGGAGGGGGGTGTCTGTGTGTGTGTGGCAAGGAGGAGGAGGGGCTCTCACTCTCTCTGTGTTTGTGTGTGTGTGGCTGTCTGTCTGTTACAGTGAAAAGAGCTTAACCATTTCATTCATTTGTTCTGCATTAAATGATAAATAATTCTCTAAGGCCTTGCTTTTTTATATATAAAATATTTATATATAAAAATTATATGTATATATAAATATATATTAGGTATGTGACTGAGGATATTTTCCCACCGGTTAATCGATGTGTGACACCGGCGAGGGCTTTTAAATCGCTAATATGAAAGTAAAAATACTCCCGTCCGCACCGACATTGATAATGCTTCGGAGCAGGGCGAAGGTTTTCCATTATTTGCTATGGAAGTAATGAACTAAAAAACGTTTGCTTTGTTCTGCTCGCTCCTCGCCGTGGACGCGCACCGTCATGAATGACCATGCAGCCGTGCACTTAGTTTGTTTAAAATTAGTCCTGCATTAAAAGGATAAAGAAATATCTAAGGTCTTGTCTTTTTGCATAGCACTTTATGGATATTTTTAAAATGACAAAATATGCATAGAACATATCTTTTAAATGTATTGTTTGCTTTAAATAAAATTAATATTGTATGTTTGGTGATTCAAGCTGAATGAATTTAAAATTAATGTGCTATATATATTAGATCAATATATATGTTTTCCTTAAAATTTTAATCAACACTAACTTTATTCTCATCAGAATTATAAATTTTTGTATAAAATAATTCTACCATTAAAAAAAACAAAAACAGTCATTAGCTCGGATCAACAGGAAGTCAGATATTTTGGTCTGAATGTGGATTTTTGGCAAAATCAGCCTCTGATTTTTTACCCACTCCTCTTAAGTGGTTTATTTAATTCCCACGAAACTTTTTCAAAATGATGAAAATACTTTAAAGAAGCTAAATTGTAAACAGATAATAAATATCTCAAACGGTTTTGCTATGGCAAGGGATTAAAGTAATGTCAAAAAAGGAAACACCTAAAACCTATCTTCTAAAAATGTAATTATACTCCATTTATTTCTATATATAATTATACAAATATCAGATCTAAACCCATTTTATTCTGTTTTTTCAATTTAATAATTGTTTAAGTTTAAAAACATCCAGAATGTTTTTTTAGTCCAAAAAAAATAAAAAAAAATATGTCATTCATAGTGCTATACTGCCCTTTTGTGTTCAAAGTCAGGTAGGCCTATTGTATCTATGTAAAATATAAAATATACTAGGTACCCGTATGTGACGGTGAGGAATATTTTACCACCGGTTAATCAACGTGTGACACCGCTGGGGACTTCTGAATTGCTAACTTAAAAACGAAAGTAAAATATGTTCGTCCGCACTGTAATGGATAATGGTGCAGAGCGAGCGTTTTCAATGAATTCCTATGGAAGTAGGAATTAACTAAAAAACGTTTGCTCTTCTCTGCCCGTTCCTCGCCGTGGACGCACACCATATATGTATATATATATATATATATATATATTTTTTTTTTTGTTACATATATATAATGTATATATATATATTTTTTTTGTTACATTTATATATATATATATATAAATATAGCTGCGAGCAGCGATGGAGGGCCCAAGCCGGTGACACCGCCACCCCGGTGCCTTTAGTGTAACTATATATATATTTATATATTTACTTTAGTGTAACTATATATTAGTGTAACTATATATATATATTTATATATTTATTTTATTTTTTTGTTACATATATATAATGTATATATTTTTTTTTTTACATTTATATATATATATATATATATATATATATATATATATATAAATATAGCTGCGAGCAGCGATGGAGGGCCCAAGCCGGTGACACCGCCACCCCGGTGCCTTTAGTGTATATATATATATATATATATTTTTTTTTTGTTACATAATATATATATATATATATATATTTTGTTACATATATATAATGTATATATATATATTTTTTTACATTTATATATATATATATATATATATATATATATATATATATAAATATAAATATATATATATATATATATATATATATATATATATATATATATATAAATATAGCTGCGAGATAGTATAAATATAGCTGCGAGATGTACGGATAGTAAATATCTCAAACGGTTTTGCTATGGCGAGGGATTAAAGTAATGTCAAAAAAGGAAACACTAAAGCCCAATATCTTCTAAAAATTTTATTATACACCATTTATTTCTATATAAAATTATAAAAATATCAGAACTAAACCCATTTTATTCTTATTTTAAAAAGATTTTTATTCTAATTTTATTCTAAGTTTAAAAACAGTAAAGTAAAAAAAAAAATCAAGTCATACATAGGGCTATACTGCCCTCTTGTGTTCAAAATCAGGTAGGCCTATTGGATCTATATAAAAAAATATACTAGGTATGTGACGTGAGAATATTTTACCACCGGTTAATCGACGTGTGACACCGCAGGGGGCTTTTGAATCGCTAACTTAACAACGAAAGTAAAATATGTTTGTCTGCACAGACATTGATAATGGTGCAGAGTAGAGCGAGTGTTTTCAATGAATTCCTATGGAAGTTGGAATGAAATAAAAAACGTTGACTGTTCTGCTCGTTTCTCGCCGTGGACATGCAGTCGCACACCGTTATGAATGCCCATGCAGCCGTGAGCATTTTAGTTTCATTTTAATAAAATAGTCAACCTATTTGCAGCGAATTATAGTAGATTTCAGATCAATATATTTGTTTTCCTTTCAATTTTAGTTAACACTAACTTTATTCTCATCTGAATTATAAATAATTTATTTCTGTATAAAATAATACTACCATTAAAAAATACATTTGATTGTCTTTTTTAATCAATGTAGAATGTTTGACTTAAAAATAAACAGATTAGTGCTCGGTTTGAGGACAATCAATTAAATCCAATGCAATATGATGAATGTCCAAAAGACGGCAACGACAGACTGTTTTTAAATGGGGTTGGATACATTTTTTTTTTTTTTTTTTAACTGTGTGTGTATGTGTGTGTGTGTGTGTGTGAGAGAGATTTTGGTTGGGTGACAGTTGTAGGTTACAGTTTGACAAGAGTTTATAGTTAGACAAAAGCACAATGTTGTGTTTTATTGCGAGTGTACACAAATATAAGGAAACACTTTGCAGTTTGAATGATATCCTGTATGACAGAGTATGTTTTTATGTCTCCATTGTTCGATTGAGCCTAACACACACACACACACACACACACACACACATACACACACACACACACACACACACACACACACACACACACACCAACAACAACAACAACAACATATTGTGCATTCCAGCATTGCAATCTTGACATCGCAGCCTGTTCATTATAGCCTTAATAATAAAATAGTCAACCTAACATATAAAAACACTGCTCTGTTTAAATATTCAGTAGTACAATTCATACTATTCACAGTAATCACCGCTCAACTGTGATGTTTCCAAGCACATTTTTGCGCATGTGAAGAGGATAATTTTTCCCTTCAATATTGGAACGTGAGTGAAGTACAAAGCCTATAATAAACAATAGTTTAGCATCCAAAAAATATAATAAAATATATATATTATTATTATATGTATAATAATAATATATATTAAAAATAGGGGAAAAAATAATATACATATACATATATATATATATACACACACACACACTTAATATATATATATATATATATATATATATATATATATATATATATATATGTTCATTAATTTATATATCTATATCTATCTATCTATCTATATATATATATATTATATGTATATTATATATATATATATATATATATGTATATATATTTTTTAATATATATATATATATATATATAAATATAGCTGCGAGCAGCGATGGAGGGCCCAAGCCGGTGACACCGCCACCGCGGTGCCTTTAGTGTAACTAAAGGCACCAGGGTGGCGGTGCCACCGGCTTGGGCCCGCAATCGCTGCTCGCAGCTATATTTATTCTTATTCTTATTTTTCTGTCAACCTTTCGGGCACTTTTGAGACCCTTAACGTGCTCGAAAACTCTTGAAACTTTGCACACGGGTCAGAACCCGCGGCCATCAGGGCCGGGCTGAAGCTTGTACCCGGGCGTGGCAGGGGGGCTCGACAGCGCCCCCTTGAAAGGGGTCCGAAAACTTGGTCCATAAATCAGACACGCTTGCATGTAATAATATGAAACTCGGTACACATATAGATCTCATCGGGCCGAACAACTTTCGTACTTTTACTTTTTACGCCAGCCCAACAGGAAGTCGGCTATTATGGGTTGTTTGGAAACGCATGCTGTGGAATTTAATGTACTCCTCCTAGGGAATTCATCCATTCGCCTCCAAACTCAGTCAGCATGAAGTCAAGACATTGAGGATGCTAAATTGCGGACAGATTTTTGATATCTCGAACGGTTTGGCCGTGGCGAGGACACGAATTGATGGCGAATAATGGAAACAGGAAGTGTGTTATAACTTCTGCATACATTAACTGATCTTGATTAAACTTCAGCAGTGTGTTCGTTGTAAGAGGCCGATCACATGGATGTGACTATTGTGAGTCAAAGTTATAGCGCCACCAACTGGCAGCAGGAAGTGTGTCCCTTTCAAAATGCTTTGAAATCACCCTCTTATTTTTACCCGATTTGCTTCAAATTTTATGTGTATAATGTAAACACACGGCAGATGTAGACCTGTGAAAGGATTTTTGATATCTTTAATACTGTTGCCATGGCAACGCTTCAAACTTTAATATTATTTTTTGATGCTTTTGAGACTCTTAACATACTTGAAATTGGATGAAACTCGACAGACACATCACATTTATTAGCCCGTAGACATGTGCAAAGTCTCAGAAACGGGCGTGGTGAGGGGCTCAGTAGCGCCACCTTTAGTCATAAGTGGGGGGGTTAGTTTTATCAACAACAACAAAACTTGGTATGTGTATTGTTCTCATCAAGACGGACAACTTTCTAATTTACATTAACGATCTCCGACCAACAGGAAGAGAGATATTTTGGTTTGAATGTGGATTTTCTGAAGAATTTTCTCTCCCTCTCTCTGTGTCTCTGTGTGTGTGAGGGGAGGGGGGATTTGACTATTGCTTTTATATTGTTAATCAAGGTTTCAGGGGCTTTTGGGGTCCTTAACGTGCTCAAAAACTCTTGAAACTTTACATACAAGTTGGAACCCCCTGCCATCAGGGACGGGTTGAAGCTGGTACCCGGGCGTGGCAGGGGGGCTCAACAGCGCCCCCTTGAACGGGGTCCCAAAACTTGGTCCATAGATCAAACACGCTTGCATGAATTAATTTGAAACTCGGTACACATATAGATATCATCGGGCCGAACAACTTTCCCTCGGTCAAGTTTTACGCCAGCCCAACAGGAAGTCGGCTATTATGGGTTGTTTGGAAAACGCTTGCTGTGGAATGCGAAGTACTCCTCCTAGAGAATTCATCCAATCCCCACCAAACTCGGTGTGCATGAAGTCAAGACATTGAGGATTCTAAATTGCGGACGGATTTTTGATATCTCGAACGGTTTGGCCGTGGCGAGGAAACGAATTTATGGCGAGAAAAGAGAAACACGAAGTGGAATAACTTCTGCATACATTAACTGATCTTGATGAAACTTCAGCAGTGTGTTCGTGGTAAGAGGCCGATCAGATGGATGTAACTATTGTGAGTCAAAGTTATAGCGCCACCAACTGGCAGCAGGAAGTGTGTCACTTTCAACATGCTTTTGACAAAAGTGGGCGGGTTAGTTTTAACTACAGTAAAAAAAAAATAGTTTGTATATTGTACTCATCAAGCCGGACAACTTTCTAATTTACATTCATTAGCTCCGGCCATCAGGAAGTCAGATATTTTGGTCTGAATGTGGATTTTTTTGCAAAATCATCCTCTGAATTTTTAGCCACTCCTCTTAAACTATTTATTTTATTCCCACCAAACTTTTTCAACATGATGAAAATACCTTAAAGATTCTAAATTATGAACGGATATTGAATATCTCAAACGGTTTTGATATGGCGAAGGATTAAAGTAATGTCAAAAAAGGAATCAGAAAACATCTCACATCTTCTACAAATGTAATTATACACCGTTTATTTTTATATCAAATTATACAAATATTAGAACTAAACCCATTTTATTCTGTTATTCTGTTTTTGCAATTCAAGAAGTATAAAAAAAGTTAAAAACAGGCTATTTAGTGCTATTTGGTTCAACAAAAAAGCAAACATAGGGCTATACTGCCCTCTTGTGTCCAAAAGGATATCAAAATAGTATATAAAACGTTTTACTAGGTAGGCCTATTGTATTTAAATATAAATGTATTAGGTATGACTGTGAGGATATTTTCCCATCGGTTAATCGACGTGTGACACGAGCGGGTGCTTTTAAATCGCTAATATAAAAGTGAAAGTAAAAAACGGACGTCCGCACTGACATTGATAATGGTGCACGTTGGAAAGAATGATACTTTTAAACATAACACTAAACCGCCATTAGGTGTCGCCAGGCGACCATCTTAATGAGCGAGTCATTGATTCATTCGTTCAAACGATTCATTCGAATGACTGAGTCATTCATGATTGAGACAGATGTTTATGGATTGACCATTGAATCTTTGAGTCAACCGATTCGTTTCAAAATGCTGAATCATTCAGTAATGAGAAAACAAGTTGCTGTGAGATGCGCGATGGTTCGGCTGTGAACTTTGTTTAACTATTTATGCTGCTGAAACAGAACAAAAACAGTCAATATTGCATCTAAAATGTAAGTGACTTAATTGTAACTGTTTATTAACCTGTTGTATGAAATCAATGTCACAGTTTCAATCGTGATTGTATTCAGGAAATAGTAGCCTACTCGTCAAGTGAGGTTGCTTAACTCTGTTATAAAATATATAAAAACTCCATATTTGTAATTTTTATAGTCAGTATGTTGTTAACTGGGTTGCTTTTTTGTGTGCTGCGCACATTTGTTTACAATTCTCCTGGAGAAGCTGCATGAGCCTCAGCAGGGCAACCTTGTTACCATTGATCAGTAATACATTTATTATTAACTGCTGATTGCAACTTAAAATGAATGTAATGAAATTAGAATAATCTCTCGTTTTAGTGATTCCCAAGTTTTTTTTTTTTTGTTCTTGACGTTCTAATCAGGCTATACTCTGGTCGGGCAAGTAAAATTCTCTTTCAGGTAGGCCTATTGTATTTATATATAAATATATTAGGGATGTGACTGTGATAACATTTTCCCACCTATGGAAGTAGGAATAAACTAATACATTTTATTTATGTTTTTATGTGTCCACTGTTCAACTGCAACCGCGTCACACACACACACACACATTCCAGAATTGCAATCTTGACATCGCAGCCTGTTCATTATAGCCCTAATACAATATAATAATAAAAATAGTCAACATAACATATACGAATTACACTGCTCTGTTTAAATAGTAAGTAGTACAATTTGTACCATTCACAGTAAGCAGAGCTCCACTGTGATGTTTCCAAGCACATTTTTGCGCGTGTGAAGAGGATGATTTTTTCCATCGATATTGGAACACGAGTGAAGTACAAAGCCTATAATAAAGAATAGTTTAGCATCCAAATACATCGCAAATATTGAAACATTTTGATTCTAA